>JAUCED010000011.1:0-2400000 GCA_033557995.1 Phytophthora crassamura | reverse complement strand
TAGCAAGTGCCAGCGCCTTGCCAGTGAGGTACGCCCCCGTGTCGGACGCCCACACGACGTAGAGCAAGGCAATCAGCAGTTTCCGGTACAGTGTCCGCCGTTCATCGTCGACAAAAGCTACCAAAACCGACAGCGTGCCGATGATGTAGACGAGCCCCAAAGCATCCAGCGTAAAGGTGATGAAAGCTTCAGCATTGGATCGACTCGTTGCAAACCGAAACACCAAGGCGGCCGTCATGCCACACAACAGCACGAGCGAAGGCTTGATCGTCATGGTGCAGGAAAGCTCATTTATCGGACACGCCGTCGAGTACAGTGTCAGGATCGTAAAGATGACGTTCTGCATGCAGACGATGACCGCATACTGCCAGTCCGGAGAGAAGCACGCGCACATGGCGGCCACGAAGCCGGTCGCGACCGTGTAAAACCACCGCGACTCATAAAACTCGGTCGTCTGCAACAACGGCAGTCCTTCAATCGCCAGCAAGAACGAAGCCGACGAGATCGTGCACAGAAGCGTCGAAAGATAGAGCGCAGCAAGCCACTCGTTTCCTCTGAAAACGTACTTGGCCACGTCGGTGACCGCACACTTTCGTAGCCTTGGCGCCTGCTCCTTCAGCTCACCGTTGACTCTTGCCATCTCCCTGGCCTCCTGTTCCTCCTGGAAAGCTCTAGTCGTCGTGGACCTGCCACCGTCAATCGACGGTCTTTGATGGAGCTGCGAGTTGGCGGTGCTGTCGAACACGAACGTCCGACTGGCTGTCGCGTCGAAGTCGAAGGTCCTGCTGTCGTTGCTCTCGCTGTCGCTTCGCGTGTTCTGCTGGGACGTGCTACTAGCGGGTCGAGTCACGCTGCCCATGGACCTCTCGAAGCCCTCGAGTCTCGTCAATAGCCGCAGTCGAATGCGGTTTGCCAGACACGCGTACTCGTAGGAGCAGGAGCTCGTCATGAAGCTGCAGACCGTCGTGGTGGCAACGGCTGGAGACAGCCACAGGAAAACTGTCACTGCTGGGGCCAATACGGCGGCTGAGAGCGTACGCTGCACCACATTAAGGCGCAGGAAGGCGAAGCGAGGCGTGCGTGGTAGAGGAGGCTGCTGCATACACTGGTAGGAGCTCTGGAGCGGAGAGTTTTGCATGTCTGGCGAGGGCTGCGGCATGATCGGGATGCCCGAAGACTCGTGCTGGTGCTGGCTTGAGGCGGGCGTCAGAACCTCCGGTACGAGCGTCATCGCGACAGCACGGTAAAGGTGACTGCACTTGACGTTGAGTTTGCTATAAATGTAGTCCCATCATTGTATAGGTTTGGGTTTGGTAATTTCAGATTTTACAGCTTACCGGAGTATGTAAGAGAATTCAAAATTACTAACTCAGACCACAAGCTATTATACATTTCTTGAAAATAGCCGTAGGGGATTCGTCCTGAGACGGAGCGCTGAGCCGGGAGCGGCAAACTGCAACTTGCACTGGTTGGTTTTGGTGTATGTTGATATAGTTCATCACGTGCTAAGATATTATGACTGCATTGCGTAGTACCGTGAGAAGACGATGGTGGCAAACATGAGCGCGTCGATGCGGTCCAGCACGCCGCCGTGACCTGGAATCAGTGTGCCTGAGTCCTTCACGCCTGCCGCTCGCTTCAACAGACTCTCGAAAAGGTCGCCCATGCGCCCGACGATCACTGCAACCACCGTAAAGCCAACTTTCATGCCGAGCGAGCCCGGCAGGCCCAGGACCTCGGACGCCACCACCATGGTGACGACACCGAAGACGATCGCGCCCAGGGTCCCTTCGTAATCCTTGTTCTTGGATAAGTGCGCCGCGAGGGGGTTGTAGTACGGGTATTTAAAGTAGACGAGTATCTTGCCGATGACGTAGGCGCCCGTGTCGGACGCCCACACGATGTAAAGCAGCGAGATCAGCAACTTCCGGTAGAGCGTGCGGTGGTTGTCGTCGACGAAAGCCACCAGTATTGACATCGTACCCGTGACGTAGAGCAAGCCTAGCACGTCCAGTATGAAGCTCACAAAAGCCTCGACTCGATCGCGCGTTGAGGCGAAGCGGAATATCAGGATTAGCACCATGCCGGCGAGGAAAATCTCCGACGTACCGATCAGAATGTTGCAGTTGAGCTCGTTCATGGGGCACGTCGTCGAATGCGTTGTGAGAATCGTGAAGACGCCATACTTGATTAGTGTGATCACCGCGTACTGCCAATCTGGCGTCAAGCTCGCACACAGCGCGACCACGTAGCCTGTGGGGATGGCGTAGAACCACCTATACTTGTAAAACTCCGTCGAGTCAAACGCCGACACCCATTGAATAGAGAGAAGAAAGACTGACGACGTCATGATGCACACCGGCACCGACACAAACGCCGCTGTCCACCACACATGCCCGTCAAAATAGCGAACCGCCAGTCCACTGATAGCGCAGCGATGTATCCGCGCCTCCTGCTCCCGTAATTCGTCGTCCACTATCGCAATCTCACGGTTCTGCCGCTCTTCTTCCCGTGCTCGAGCATCGGGCATCGGTAGCCTTGCATTTCTCGTACGCACTGCACTGCTCGAACTGTTTTCCAACGGCGATCGCGGCTCCTCATGAAAGCGTCCGGCATTTTCCGAGGTCATGCTGTCGCTGCTGTGGTTGCTCCTCGTGTCGTTGAGCGACGTGTTATCGTTGAAGCGTCGATCGCACGATTCGTCGCCCTGTCGGCCTTCCAGCGCGGCCACTTGTGTCAATATCCGCAGTCGAATGCGGTTCGCCAGACACGCGTACTCGTACGAGCACGTGCTGATCATGAAGCTGCAGACCGTCGTAGTAGCGAAGGCTGGCGAAAGCCACAGAAAGACCGTCACCGCCGGCGCCAATACGGCCGCGGAGATGACGCGTTGCACTGCATTGCGGTGGAAGAACTCGCTCCATTGCGGGCCATGGACCGCGTGCTCATCATTGTCGCATGATGGCGGTGGCACGCCCTGCTCCTGCACGTAGGGGAAGTCCTCGAGTGGCGAGGAGCTCTGTATGTCTTCAGGTGATTCAAGTCCGACGACAACGGATCCGCTTCTTGTTGTGATATCATGGCGCGCGCCGCAGAGGCCTCCTCCGAAGTCGACGGCCATGGTGGAAGGGATGCTTGCCCTTTGCAGCGACTTGGTGGAATGAGCCAAATGCTTAGCGTCTCCCGTAAGTGCGATTGTTGAGACGGGCCACTGACGGACGCAAGACCACGCACAATAATTGGTTAAAATGGAACACAATAATTGGGATGACCTAAAATGAATTTGTATTTTCATTGTTGCTGCGTACGGTCAAGATCACGAGAAGATGGTAGTGAACATGGGTACGTCAACGTCTCTGTGGCCAGGGACCAATAACCTCCGAGTCGCTCGCTGCTTACAATCAACAATTCGTCCTCATCGTGACGAAGTCGCAAGTCTTCGAAGATTTCCCAGGCTGCATTCGCCACATCCACGAGACTCCATTCTCATTTTCTAGGCCTCCACCGGGGCAGAGTTCTCTGTTGAATGACGTACCCGTAGTAGCAAACGGTTATGGTCTCAAAGGCTGGCGAAAGCTACAGCAACACCATTACAAAAGGTACCAATACATCACCCGCAAATTCAGATCCTTACAAAGTTTCTCGTCCATGCGCAGCGTAGATATTCCCTGTTTCACCTCGTCGAACTATTGCATGATACCGTCGGGTGGCTACGGGGGTCCGCGTGGTCCGTTTACAACGCTGTCCGAGTAACGTTCGCTACTTCTTAGGGGAGTAAACTTTTGCTAGTTCTCAGTCAAGAAAAGGAAAACAAGAGCTTCACGTTCCTGGCTAATACGAAGACTCAAATAGGGGTGTCAGAATTAAGAAAAATCGCTCCGAAATCGCATGCGATCTCACTCAAACCCAAAAATGCAAAAATGCCAGGATCCCTTCTCTGACCCTTAATACTTCAGATATATTTCATGTGTTTTTTTAATCTGACTTTCCAGGATCCGAAAGCCTTCCTATTGAGAAATTTTAAAATTAATGCTATAGAGGATGAATCATCCTCTATAGCATTAATTGTGCCCGATACGCTTCATCACGGTGCCGGAACGATCAAGAACCCCGCAGCGCCATTGATGACACGTGCGACATCGTCGATGTGGCTTTGAATGGCGCTGCTATTATCTCTGAACGTGAGGCAGTCAGCGAGTCCAGGGAAGGTTACACCCGCGTAGAGTGCGTCGCTGCCCCCTCCAACAACCACGTGCTTGTACCAAGGTCGATGCGGCAGTCCCTTGGCCAGCGTGAATTGTCTTTCACCGAGCAGAAGTCTGTGATTCCACCACTCCAACTGCGTTTCCAAAGCCGTTGCCGCAGTCAATCGGTCATGGAAGAGCGCTGCACTGTCGCCATAGTAAACGATAGCACTGCGAAGGACCGACAAGTCCACGGAGCCCTTGACGTCACGATCAAGACGTGACTCGAAGGTGGCCAACGCTTCGCTCATCACTGAAGCGTACGACGTGAAGTCAAAGGGGATGACGACGTTATCCGCGAGTCTTAATGCCACAAGTCCCCACCAGCGAGCGGTGGTGACGTGAGTGGAATACTTGGGGTCGGCAAACTTTTCAGAGTACGCGATGCTGTCCATGCTGCTGTGGTAGGTGCCGTACTGGTGGTTCTGGCTCAGCTTGAAGCGTAGATTGGCTGAAGTCACGCCCAAATGTTGGCTGAACGCCGCAAAGTCACTGCTGGAGCCCAGGACGCCGACTTGGCCACTGGATTGAGAAGCCCACTGGTCGTACAGCGTCTCTTGCGTCTCGTTCCCAATGAAGCGGTTCATTGGTAGATCTCTGGCTGTATCGACGAGTAGTTGAGAGATAGCGGGCGATCCGTCCGCGGAGACGATCGCACCGACAGCCGTATCGACGTTGATGTACGCCACGGCCTGTTTCTTGAGCTTTTTGGCGTTTTCTTCAACGAACTCCGTGCTACCAAGAAGGCCGTACTCCTCGCCGTCCCAAGACGCCAGTATCAACGTGCGACGAGGTTGCCATCCTTGCTTCAACATCACTCCAAGGCCTCGGGCGATTTCTAACAGCGCAGAGGAACCACTTCCAGGATCCACAGCACCGCAGACCCAGGCATCGCGATGGTTGCCGAGAAGCACCAGGTCGTCAGGCGCCTCGAAGCCTTCCAGTGTTCCAATGACGTCCCAGATCGGCGCAATGGTATTGTTCATGAGTAGATCCAAGTTGACTACCGTGTTCTCGTCGTCCCCGATGCGATAGCCATTGACTAGAGTCAAGCCACCGCTCCATTCCATCGGAGCTTGTTGTCCCCCCATCACATTGAGGATCTGTTCGGCTTGGTTGTACGACAAGGGCAGAGCAGGGATGTGTGGGATACTGGGAACGTCTTCGTACTTGAGGTACTTGGCGCCAGGGACCGAAGCCCAGCCTGGCGTGAGAGGGTCGCCGCACTCAACGTAGAGCGAGCCGCGCTGAAACGAGTCTCCCGGACGCCAGGAACCTTCGGGGTATACAGAGCCTTGCACAAACCCGTCATCGTGAGGGTCTGAGTACAGCAAAACACCAGCCATTCCGTACTCAACTGCGGCCATGGCTTTGAGGCCGCGAAAAGCGCCACCTCCGAGTCGAATGAGCCCGACTTTGCCTTTCAGAGTCACGTTGGAACGCACAAGCCACTCGAAGTCTTCCTTTCTGCCGTAGTTTACATACACAACCGAAGCCGTCACATTCCCCGACGGCGAATACGCCAAGAAGGGGGGTAACGCTGTGGAATCGCTGGTACAAACGTCACCAGCCACGCTGCCTTCGGTAAGATTGAGCTCTCTGGTTGTTGCAGACTCAACGATCGCTAGACGTCGATGAACTGGATAGGACAGCAACGTGTCGTACGTTTTCAACTCCACTTTGAACCCGAAGGCCTTGAGCTGCTCGGCAGTGTACAACGCTGTCTCATAGTCTTGCTTGGTGCCGCAGACATGAGGTTTATCGGCGTACGCGTGCAGGAATTCCCGCAGTTTCTCGGTGTGTACGCCGTCCACGAAGGTTTGCTCTTGGAGACTCAGGGCTGTCGTTCTGACGTTCTTGGTGATCGGGAGTTGGCTCGACGTGCTTGCGTTCAAGATGAACCAGTACAGGGCCAAACAGGTCAGTGCTGAAGACACAGCGGACACTCGGAAGACGCGCGTCGGCGCCGGCTGCACAGTCGTCGAGTCGCTGACAGTTCCGTACACGCCAGCACTACTCCCGCCTGGAAGATGTTGCCCATTGACGATGGCGTCTCTTTCCTGGTCCTTACCGCCCTCCATGTCAGAGTTGGGCATGGCAGATCTTCTTGGGCTTCAAAATGACAAGTGAAGTGACTGAAGAGGGAAATCAACGGCGGTGTTGAACAAAAGCTACAGGATGAAGATCTAGTTTCCAGAAAACACGCGCGGCTCTCAAAAGCAATTGTCGCTCGAGCTGGACGGCCTTACCTCAAATTGGCGCCGAACTTGTTCATGTCAGCGTACAACCGGGACAGCTTGACCAGGAAGTTCCCATCCACGAGACACTATGTAGAGCGTAACGACGAGAAGTTGAACTGGATGACAAATGGCGTTGGCCTACTCGGCAGTGCTGGCGTGCGATGTGTAGTGCAGCTCGCACGTGGATTTCCCATAGTCAGGTGGTTGTCCAGCACGATGTGCTTGCTTAAGAACATCTTACTGAGTACTTCAAGTACTACGTACTACTTCGAAGTACTACGTAGTACAGTGTAATACGTACTACTTCAAAGTACTACGTAGTATAGTACGTAGTACTTGAAGTACTCGTTCCGAAGACATCCCCAGGGGAAGACTCGTCTTTGAGCTTTCCAGCCACCGAAGGGCGTTGACAACTTTCTCGTGAGACGCAAAGCCCCTTCATCGAGGAGTGCGAGTTTAAAAAGTCTATGTGTACTGCATTTATAGTGATGCCTCAGTCAGTGTTTCGTCTTGGGCAGTTGAAGAAATCATGCTCTTTTTGCAGCTCGTCTTCGCTCAGTGGTGCGACGCGTAGTAGCGTGAAAACACAATTGCGGCGAACATGAGCGCGTCGATGCGGTCCAGCGCTCCGCCGTGGCCAGGGATGAGTTTGCCCGAGTCTTTCACCCCCGCGGCTCGTTTCAACAAGCTCTCGAACAGGTCTCCCAGTCGACCAGCGATGACTGCGATGACAGTGTAGGCCACTTTGGTGCCGAACGACCCTGGCAAGTTGAGGACGTCCGAGGATACAACCATTGCGACAATCCCAAAGGCGATAGCGCCCAGAGTGCCTTCGTAGTCCTTGTTCTTGGACAGATGCGCAGCCAGGGGGTTGTAGTACGGGTAGTTGAAGTACGCGAGCGTCTTGCCCACCAGGTAAGCGCCCGTGTCGGACGCCCACACGACGTACAGCAACGCGATGAGAAGCTTGCGGTAGTCGGAGCGACGGTTGTCGTTCACGAACGCTACGATGACGGACAGCAGCCCCACGACGTACACCAAGCCCAGCACGTCCAGCATGAAGACGACAAACGCTTTGGTGCCATTCCGGGACGAGGCAAAGCGGAACATCAGGATGACAGCGGTCCCTCCGAGGAGAGCTCGTCGTCTGGACAGGACGGTCTTGCAGGTCCCTCCAGGGTCCGTGCATATGGCGGAGTACGTCGTCAGCAGGACGAAGATCAAGTACTGGATCAAGACAACCACGGCGTACTGCCAGTCGGGCGTCTTGCACGCACAGAAGCCGACCACCAAGCCCGTGATGGCTGCAAACTGCCGACGAGACTGGTAAAACTCCGTCGCGTCGAGCATGGGCACCCAATGCACCACCAAGAGAATCACGGTGGACGACACGAGCGTCAGGATGCCGGCACAGCAAACCGCAGCTTGCCACTCGCGGCCACGGAAGTAGCGCTTTGCGAGACCAGCTACCGCCGTCCGTTCCAGCTCCAGCTCTTCTTCTGTCGTGTCTCTCTGCTCCGGTACTGCGTCTCCTCCGCCCTGACCAGTGCCACAAGCTTCATTTTCGAGCCTCTCCAGCCGCCTCAGGATCCTGTGTTGAATACGATTCGCCATGCACGCGTACTCGTAGCTGCAAACGCTGGCGGCGAAGCTGCACACCGTCGTGGTCGCGAAAGCCGGGGAACGCCAAAGAAAGACCGTCACCAGAGGCACCAGCACGACGCCGGACGCAACGCGCTGGACAGCGTTGGAACGGAGCCACGCAGATCCGTTCAGCCACCCAACGGAACCACCGGTTTGTTGACGAGGAGAAGAAGCTTCTGTGGGTAGATCCTCCTCCCGAATGTACGAGAAGCTCCCGTGCGGTGACTGACACATGTGAATTGGCGAGTGAATCGCTGCGATCCACAGCGCCAGAAACGGCAGTAAAGCGACGGCGTAGCATGGGACGCGGTGACAACCACGTTTTGTCGTACGGTTAGTCAAAGCCGCTCAGACGTGCAGCGCGTAGTAGCGGGAAAAGACAAGTGTGGCGAACATGAGCGCGTCGATGCGGTCCAGCGCTCCGCCGTGGCCAGGGATGAGTTTGCCCGAGTCTTTCACCCCCGCGGCTCGTTTCAACAAGCTCTCGAACAGGTCTCCCAGTCGACCAGCGATGACTGCGATGACAGTGTAGGCCACTTTGGTGCCGAACGACCCTGGCAAGTTGAGGACGTCCGAGGATACAACCATTGCGACAATCCCAAAGGCGATAGCGCCCAGAGTGCCTTCGTAGTCCTTGTTCTTGGACAGATGCGCAGCCAGGGGGTTGTAGTACGGGTAGTTGAAGTACGCGAGCGTCTTGCCCACCAGGTAAGCGCCCGTGTCGGACGCCCACACAATGTACAGCAACGCGATGAGCAACTTGCGATAGAGAATCCGAATGTCGTCGTCCACGAAGGACACCAGGACCGACAGGCTTCCTGTAATGTAAACCAGTCCCACAACGTCCAACATGAAGGTCACAAACGCCTCGGCGTTGCTCCGAGACGACGCGAAGCGAAAGACGAGAACGACGAGGAAGCCGATGAGGAAAACGTGCGACGTGCCCAATGCGATGTCGCAGTTGCTTTGGTTCATGGGGCACGCAGTCGAGTGCAACGTGAGGAAGATGAACACGACGTACTTGATGAGCATGATGACGCCGTACTGCCAGTCAGGCGTAAAGCATGCCGACATGCCGACCACAAAGCCCGTGGCGATCGCAAAGCACCAGCGGTACTTGTAAAACTCCGTCGTCTGGAGCTCCGGCACCCGCTGGATCATCAGCAGGAGCGCCGTGCTGGTTATGGTGCAGATGAGCAGCGCAACCCAGAACGCGGCTACCCATTCTCGGCCGTCGAAGTACCTGGTCGCTAGCCCCGTGACCGCGCATCGATTGAGTCTGTCCTCCTGGTCCCTGAGTTCGCTGTCCACGACCGCGATCTCCCTGTTCTCCCTCTCTTCTTGCAATGCCCGGGCGTTCAAAGATGCTCTGGCCGTGGCCGCGGGACTGCGTACCCTCGTGGTGGTCTCACTACTCGCCCGTCGGCTCGTGGGACTGTCTTCATCGTCTGCCTCCCCGCTTTCACTGAAGCTACTGACGCTCTGTGTGTGGTGGTACAGCGTATCGCTACTGAACCTGGAGCACCTGCTGACGCCGTCACTCGGGCCTTCCATGGCCTCCAGCCTCGTCAGAATCCGCAGCCGAATGCGGTGCGCCAAGCACGCGTACTCGTACGAGCACGTGCTGGTCAGGAAGCTGCAGACCGTCGTCGTGGCGAACGCCGGCGATAGCCACAGAAAGACCGTCACGGCCGGCGCCAAAATGGCCGCGGAAATGACGCGTTGCACTGCGTTTTGCTGGAAGAAGGCGGCGCTGCGACTATAGGGAGCCTGGAACTGTGAAGCCGGGGACCGTGGGGTCACCGACACCTCGCGAAGGTATGGGACGTCGGTGTCTGGAGACGGTGGCTGGTCTGTGGGTGTGCAGGACACGAGCATGGCGTCGCTGGACGTGCCGGCGGTCATTGCGACGAATGCCTCCGCTCCAAACGTCAATCTGTCAGTCACATGGACATGGATTCGGATGTTGGATGTGTGTTGTGCTGACGTCTTTTGTGGCAGGAGCGATAAATCTTCAGCAGATCAGCGCTCAATTCAAGAGATAATATTATTGTCAATTCCGGCCAAATTTGCCGACTTCGGGTGGTTCAACAACAGTCGGTATATCGCTCCAATACAAAGCCAAGTCATTAGTGGAATCGCCCCAAGCACTGCCAAAGCGGAAAACAACTGGTGCAGATCGTACTTAAAGAGACATTATACAGGTTGTAAACGCTTGGCTATTTGGTGGCGGTTTCCCCTCGGTCGATTGAACCAACCGCGCTCGGAAACTTCGACTACACCTTTGCCGGTCCAAAGTGGTGCTAGTCCAGAGCAATGTGGTGAAGTAAAACAACAATCACCATAAATTTCATGTTACTTAACCAATTTGTGTACGATACTTCAAACGGAGACCAAACCGGCTTTTGCGGAGGCCAAACCGGTGGCCACGAAGTACGCTGTGCATTGCATTCAATGCCCTCACGGCTCTCACTTCTTGACCTTCTCGCTCCTGTGAAACCAGCCTCCTGCACACCATGCCTACGCCGCCTCACCCGCCAGTAGCTCGAGCACGCGTCCTCGGAAGCTACCGAGCGGGAGGGGACTGGATGCTCGTTGCGGCGCACAACGGCATCTCATCGACTTCGGCCCGTCGGATCGTGACAAGTGGCCGCGAGGAACCTCTGCCCCGTGGCGGCTTTCGGAGTGCGTGCGTGAAGTGCACGCCGGAGATTGTTGCTGCCCTCGAGGGGTACTTGGACGACAACTGCACCTACACGCTACAGACAATGAAGGACATGGTGGCTTACGACTTTGGCGTGGACATCAGCACTTCATCCATTTCGGACAAGCTCATCGGTATGCTATACACGGTAAAACAGGTACATGAACATGAATCACTGCTACACATATATATTATATAAGTACTGACCGCTCATATTATTTGATGTAGGTTTGAGTGGAACCAATGACGTGTAACAACGACCAGAATAAGACAAAACGCATGGAGTTCGCTAAGCAACTACGTTCTCACATGACTGCTGGAGACTTTATCGTATACTACGATGAAACCAACTTCAATGTTTACTGCAAGCGCACCCAAGGCCGAGCGAAGATCGGCAAGCGAGCGACGGTTGTGTTGCCACCGTCCAAAGGCGCCAACCTCCAAGTACAGTGTGCAGTCTCGACTGAGGTTGGATTGGTCCTGTAACGGGGTTACATTGAATAGTGTGATGCACACAAGCTAGGTGCCACACATAAGTGGCTTCCACACATATGTTACGTGGGTCACCCCAGATAGGAGTGGGTGGCTCACAGCCACTGGATATGCATTTGACTAGGCTCTACTATGATAGATAGTGAGTCCTATACATACAAACAACAGGCGGCTCTGCCGCGATAAACAACAATACATTCAGTTCACATTTGAAGCCTAAGAGTTCACTAGCCTTGTTTAAGGTATTTCTGTCTCTTGGAGTCCTTGATTAGCTATATTAAGGTACTCGTGCAAACTCTCGTATAGAGTTTGCAAGCTATCAATATTACTAGAGACTCTCTGAGTCTGTGTCTTCCTCTGACGCTAAAGCTACAGCAGCCCCGCTGCACTTGGTAGCACTGGTAGTCAATCCGACACCTGAGTCTTACGACTGTCCATCTGTGAGGATGGAGCAATTTGCCCACTTACCCCCGAACCAACAGGACGGGCTTAATAAGCTGATGTCCTTGATCGGCCCGGAAGGTGTGGCCCATCTTGCTTCGCAAGGCCCCGACGCGGTGAACGCGCGTCTGGAGGCGTTTTCTCAGTATGAGAATGCTCTGTTGGAGCACGTCCAGCAGAAGATGACTGCGGCCGCGGCGTCTGTGACGCCTAGGCCTGCATCGGACGATGCTCCACGAGCTAAACCGCTCATGGTGAGCGTCAAGACCTTCGAGGGCAAGGAAGGCGAAAGCCTTTTGCTCTGGATCAGAGAGGTCGAAATGGCCATGGCGTCCGCCATGCTCAAGACCGAGCAGCAGCGCGTGGCGCTTGCGATCTCCAAGCTCGGTGGCCGAGCGCGAGAGTGGGCCCTGACGTGTGGCACGTCTGTGGACACTGCGTTCCCTTCTTGGGATCAGCTGAAGGCCCAGCTTTCGCGAGTGTTCTCGCCGCCTAACCAGGCGTATCGCTTGAGGTCACGCTTCCTGTCTACCCGTCAGGGTAAGAAGGAATTGTTGGACTTCGTCCAGGAGTTGAGAACTCTTCTCGCCGGCATGGCGGCGGATCCTCTTCCTGAAGTGGTCGCGGTGACCGTCTTCATGGAAGGCCTTCGCACTGGCGTGGCCAGGACGGAAGTCTTCCGTGTTCACCCGACCTCTTTTGAGGAAGCCGTGAACGTGGCGTTGAACGCCGAGTTCAACTTCAAGTCGTCGCGACTTGGTTGGACGGCTTCCCAAGCCAGCTCTTCCGGAGCTTCTGATGTGTCCAATGGCGCAGTGCCTATGGACTTCAGCTACGCTGAAGATGAGGAAGCCGAGCTTCAGGCTGCTGAGCAACGTATCGGCATCCGTCGATGCTATGTGTGCGGCAGCACGCAACACCTGCGTCCGGGTTGCCCGCTGCGCAAGCAGCGCCAGGCTCCGTCGAGCCGAATCTCCGCTTCTGAGCAGAAGCCTGGCTCGGGGCGGGGAAACGCCAAGTCCCAGTAGGCGCGGGGCGCCCTGCTGGGGAAGAAGAACTGAGTTCTGTTGAGCCTCAGGGAGGAGGTCGGCAGGGCTTAGCCCCAAAGAGCACCGTGCTCTCTAACAACACGGGACGTGTATGCAAGCCGGGCTTGCTGGTCGTGGAAGCGACCGTGAAGGGCTTTGAGAAGCCATGGAAGATCCTTATCGACTGCGGAGCGTCGGGCAACTATGCTCGGCGCTCCACGATGGAAGGAAGTCAGCAGTACGCTGAGGCGCTGAAGGCGCGTTCGAGTGACATCGTCACCGTCCGTCTTGCGACGGGGACCCGTGTCACGGTGCCCAAGGTTCCTGTGAACCTGGGCGTGAAGTTTCTGGACTTCGATAGCGTTGAACGCTGTTTGGTCATCGACCTGGATTCGAGGTACGACCTCATCCTCGGCATGGCATGGCTGGAGTGCCATGAACCATGAATCGACTGGCGGTCGAAGACCTTAGGCGCTATGCGCTTGCCTCCTAGGGGAGCATTGGCGAGTCATGAACCCACCTCTGCTAGGAAGCAAAAGCGCTATTGGCGCGGGCACTGGACCGAGTCGGTCAATGTGCTGGACATTGGAGTGTCCGAGTTAATGGACACTGGCGTCGAAGACGCGAGTCCCGAGCACTGCTCGTGGGCTGGACGTGGAGTGGCACGTAACCCACTGAGTGAGACTCCGAGTTACTGTGAGTCATCACTGCCTGCCGGTAATGGCGGGGTCGACACTGAGTCGAGGCATCTTGGGCGTGGCCCTAGTGATGCGCGTGGAGCGGCACGTAACCCGCTGAGCGATGCTCGTGGCTTGAGCGCAGCATCGCTGCATGCCGGTAATGGCATGGTCGACAGTTCGTCGAGGCATCTTGGGCATGGCCCTAGTGATGCGCGTGGAGCGGCACGTAACCCGCTGAGCGATGCTCGTCACGAGAGCACAGCATCGCTGCATGCCACTGATGGCGTGGTCGGCTGTGAGCCGAGGCATCAAGGGGAGGACCCTGACGATGCGGGTGGAGTGGCACCTAATCCACTGGGCGAGGGCTGTGAGCGTTGCGGCTCCACGCCGGCTCAATCAGAGCAGCAAGAGGTGGCGACACCTGACGAGACTTTCAGTCTGAACACGCTGGCCTCTCCGAGGCGTACAGCTTGCGCGAGGAGGCGGCAGCGACGCCAGATGGCGACTGCGAGACGCAAGGCGTCGGTCCTGGTACAGGACGTGTCCGTCGTGGACGATGATAGCGAGCAGCTATACACACTCGTTGATGGAGTGACTGGTGAAGCCGAAGGTAACGTCAGCCTCGAGGCTATTCCGACGGTGGCTGCTCTGCTAGAGCTGGACGAGATGTCCATTCCCGACTTTGGGGATGCCTTAAAGGCTGGCGCGCTCGCCGAAGTGGTCATGATACGACCAGAGGAGGAATTGAACTCCTCGTCGCTTATGGATGAAGCTGTCCTTGAGGACACGAAGGAGGCACTCAGTGCGCGAAGTGGATCTTCGATCCTGAAGGACCCATCGGATCCGTTCTATCCTTTGGTTAAGGAGTTCCAGGATGTGGTCTCGAATGACCCGCCCACTGGCTTACCTCCGGATCGAGGTGTCCGTCATGAGATTGACTTGGTTCCCGGAACCAAATACTGCGTAACGAGGCAGTGGCCCTTACCGAAGGAGCAGTGCGACGTCATTGACGCGTTCTTCAGTGCCAAGCACGCGGCGGGCATGGTGCGTGAGAGCAAGTCTCCGCACTCGACGCCTACGTTCTGTGTCAGAAAGCCTAATGGCAAGTGGCGCATCGTTCATGCTTTCAATAAGCTCAACGCTGCCACCATTCCGGCACAGACGCCGATTCCTAGGAAGGATGTTCTGCAGAACAATATGGTTGGCTGCACGATGTACAGTGCGCTCGACTTGGTCGATGGTTATTACCAGTTGCTCATGCGAGCGAGTGACATTCCGCTGACAGCGGTTAGCACTCCGAGCGGTATGCTCTGGGAGTGGCTAGTCATGCCCCAAGGGCTGTCGAACGCGCCTGCGACGTTCAATCGTCTGGTGACGCAGCTCTTCAGGCCCCTGCGGGCGTTTGCTGAAACGTACTTCGACGACATCTTCGTCCACAGTCGTGCGGAGCACGGTCGGTCTGACGTGGAGAACCACATTGACCACTTGCGAGCAGTGCTCGAGTGCATGCGCACCAACAAGCTGTATGCTAACGCATCAAAATGCATCTTCGGCGCTGAAGAAATTCCTTTCTTAGGATGCTTCGTTGGGAAGCGCGGCCTTCGAGCAGATCCTGCTAAGGTTAAGGCCATCGTTGACTGGCCGGTTCCCAAGAACCAGAAGGACTTACGCAAGTGGCTTGGCCTCGCCAACTACTTGCACAAGTACAGCGCGAACTACGCTGAGATGGCTTGGCCATTGTCCAATCTCCTTAAGAAGGATGAGGACTGGTGTTGGAACACCGAGCATCAAGATGCTTTCGAAGCAGTCAAGGAGAGTCTCCTTCATGCCCCGATCCTGGCGTTGCCAGACCCTGAACGTCCTTTCAGTGTCGTCTGTGACGCATCGGACTTTGCCATAGGCAGTGCTCTGCTTCAAGCAGACGCCGAAGGGCGTGAACGCGTGATAGCGTTTGAGTCTCGCCAGCTTAAGGCTGCAGAGAAGAACTATCCAGTTCATGACAAAGAGCTACTTGCGATGAAGTATGCTCTCGTCAAGTTCAGGGTTCACCTGCTGGGCTCTAAGCCGTTTGTGATCTTCACTGATCATGCGTCACTACGCACTGCGACCCAATCGCCTCACCTCTCGCAAAGGATGGCCCGTTGGCTGTCCTTCTTCGCGGAGTACAACTTCGAGGTGAAGTACAAGCCTGGCAGGCAGAATGGTCTTGCAGACGCGTTGTCACGGCGACCGGACTATGAGCTTGTTCATGTCACGATGGTGACCTCGTCGGTGACGGACTTGATACGCGCTGCGTATGCGCGAGACGACATGTGTGTCGCCCTGCTGCGTGCTCTTGGGAGCAAGGAGTTTGAAAACTCGGACAAGACATTGTCGGCGCGCTTGCGCGCGAGCCTGCACCGTTACTCCGTCGCTGACGGTCTGCTGTACTACAGCACGAGTGCGGAGGACACTCCTCGAGTCGTTGTCCCTCCTGACGAGGATTTGAAGTATCGTATTCTCTACGAGGCGCATGATACACCGCTTGGCGGCCACCTCGGTCGCGAGAAGACCTACAGCTCTGTGAGCCGGACCTATTGGTGGCCCAAGCTGTACAAGTGGACGAGCACGTACGTGCGCACGTGTGAGACGTGTCAGCGGGTGAAGCCCTCACCGCATGCGGCCGCGCCGCTGGCAAGCTTGCCTGTACCCTCTGGGTGTTGGGAGTCCATGAGTTTGGACTTCGTGTTTGGCCTTCCAAAGGACTCGGAAGGTAACACGGGCATCGTGGTCTTCGTTGACCGTCTGAGCAAGATGGCTCATCTAGCGGCTGTGCCGGACACCGTGGACGGTGAAGGGACAGCGAAGCTGTTTCTCGATCGGGTCTTCCGCCAACACGGGCTGCCCGCATCGATTGTCTCTGATCGAGACCCCCGCTTCACTGGGAAGTTTTGGGACGCTGTCTTTAAGGTGGTTGGCACCAAGTTGGACATGTCCACAGCGGACCATCCGCAGACCGACGGTCAGACTGAGCGCGTGAATCGCGTTGTCGAAGACATTCTTCGTAGCATTTGCGCTGAAACGCCGAAGCGTTGGAGCGCTATGCTTCCACTCGTCGAGTTTGCGTTGAACAACGCTGTGCATGCCTCCACGGGCTACACTCCGTTCTACGTGAACGGCCTCACCCACCCGCGCGTCCCGCTGACGCTGCCACTCCGTGGTCCTGGGCTTGGTGGGGGAGAGATAGCCGATCGGCTTGCTGATGTCAGCCCACTCACTGTTCGTAAACAGGTTGACGAGTTCCTGTCAACGCGTCTAAGTGTCCTTCGACACGTACGTGACGCAATGGCTGATAGCCAAGACAAACAGAAAGAACATGCGGATGCTAAAGGCAGAGGCAATGTTGAGAGTTATGAGGTCGGGGACCTAGTGTTGCTTAACGCTAAAAACCTACCTACACATGCAGTGTCTGCGGTCTTCAAGACCAAGTTGCGCCCGCGCTTCGTGGGACCGTTCACGGTCGTGGCCAAGAAGGGCCTGGCGTACACGCTCAATCTTCCGAAGAAGATGCGTACGCACCCCGTGTTCTACGTTGGCTTGCTTAAGCCGTACCGGGACCCGGCCCATGTGGGTTCTCAGGAGCTGGCGCCCAACGTGGCGGAGCCACAGCGCCCTGCTGAAGTCGCAGCAACAGGTCGACCTGACCTTCCAGCCGCGCGAAACCTTGTTCAAGGCGCGCCAGGCGTTGAGTCGCCGACTCAGCAGCCTCACACCACTGGAGACGTTCCCGGAGAACGCGGATCTCATTTACGGTGGTGTCAGACTCCCTCTCGGCTTGATCAAGCCTCCGCCCATGGCGCTCCAGGATCTGACGCACGTCGCTCAGCGATCTCTCCAGGCTCTCCAGCTCCTCAGGCCGGACAGGCTCCTCACCGTGCAAGGACACGGGCGCCGCCGGCGCTGCTCGACGAGCAGGGGAACCGCCACTTTCATGTGGAGCGTATTCTAAAGCGTCGTCGACGCGACGCTCATATCCAATATTTGGTAAAGTGGCGTGGGTACCCGCACTCAGAAAACTCGTGGGAGTTTGAGGTACCCCTCCGGCAAGACTGCCCTGACGTCGTGGACGCTTTTGATCGCCGCGATCGAAGGCGCTCTGCGAGCCCGCGACCGCGAAGTCGGTCGCCTCACGCTTCCCGCCGCTAGGCAGGGGAGCTGAGGGATCATACGCTGAGCTCAAGCGTTGATCCCGGGCTGCTGCAGCCGTCGACTCACCTTGGTGAGTTCCTGCAGCGCTCTTAAGAGCAGATGAGCCGAGTCCGAGGGACTGTAGCGACCTGGAGGCGGCCGCCTGACGCTTCGTCTTCATCTTCGCGAAATCGAAGCGAAGCCGGCGCTCTAAGCGCACATCAGCTTCGTCGAAGCTAGACTGGAGAGCCTCCAGCGAAGAGAGACGGCGGGTTCGATGAACCCAGCTCGTGAATTGAGCGTCGTCCTCGTGGAGGAGCTCTCCCGGACCGAGCACCACCGGAATAGTCGGCATCGCGGGGACTGAAGCCCCACGGGCTTGATCGGACAGGCGAGTCCCATACTCCTCCGGAGTGGTCTGCTGCGGCGTCAGAAGCCTTTTTTTTTCGGAGAGCAGTACGAGTAGCGACCTGGTCGCTGGTACTGGCCGCCGGCCCGATTCGCCAATTCTGCAATGGCCCCGAGCCAAACTGCTTCAAGCGCTCCACCGGGTTGAGCGGCACGAAGCCATACTCTCGTCGAGAGCTCACTAGCGGTCGCGCCTCAGGTCGTTGCGAACGAACGGCAGTTTGCCCCTCGAGCTGACGCTCTTGAGCCTCGTCGAGGTCGTTGGAGATCTCGTTTGTCTCGAGACCAGACGAAGCACGAAGTGCTGTGGTCTCGCGATCCACGAAAGGGTTGGGAACCCGGCGTTGCTGCTCCGGCGAGCGTGGACGCGCAGGTGGCGGGGAGTCCTCTCGCCGAGGCATCGGCGTGTCGGAGCTGTAGTCCAGCTCCTCGTCCTCCTCCCCCTCCTCGAGGCCCTCAAAGAGGTCATCTGCCGCCCGGCGGGCCATGTTTGCGCTGCTGGGGCTCTCGGAGCTAAGCGCAAGACGGCTCTGCTGCAAGGCGTGATACTCTCTCACCGAGAGCGTTGACGCGGGGCGCGGTGAGACCTTACGGTCGGACGTTGTGGCACTAGGTGCCGGGGACGCGAGCGCGCTCTTGTTGTCGAGTGACTGAGACGCCTGTGGACTCCGAGCCATGTGCTCGTTGAACTTGGAAAGTTCTGGAGCGGGCTCTCGCGAGGGCAAGCGACTTGGCCGTTGCCGTCGAGACTTCTCAATCGAGACGCTGACGAATGCGTACACGTGGTGTCCACAGTCTGGTGGGGGAGGGTGTAACGGGGTTACATTGAATAGTGTGATGCACACAAGCTAGGTGCCACACATAAGTGGCTTCCACACATATGTTACGTGGGTCACCCCAGATAGGAGTGGGTGGCTCACAGCCACTGGATATGCATTTGACTAGGCTCTACTATGATAGATAGTGAGTCCTATACATACAAACAACAGGCGGCTCTGCCGCGATAAACAACAATACATTCAGTTCACATTTGAAGCCTAAGAGTTCACTAGCCTTGTTTAAGGTATTTCTGTCTCTTGGAGTCCTTAATTAGCTATATTAAGGTACTCGTGCAAACTCTCGTATAGAGTTTGCAAGCTATCAATATTACTAGAGACTCTCTGAGTCTGTGTCTTCCTCTGACGCTAAAGCTACAGCAGCCCCGCTGCAGGTCCACTACCAACTCGAACGCGGCAGCATACGGATGGATGTCAATGCTGCGTTTGTCGACGCTCTTTACGAGAAGGTGAAGGCCTCTCCTACATACCAAGAACACTTCCGCGGCAAAAAGGTGATCGTCGTGCTTGACATCGCCCCAGCCATAGCCAAACGGAAGATCGTGTTGTCGAGCACGATGACCTCGAACTGCTCCGCCTGGGGCCCTATTCGCCTATGTGCAACCCCATTGAGGGTTGCTTCAGCGTGCTCAAGGCACGTATTAAGGCGGATCTCGCTTTGTCGCGTGAGGAGCTGGTGGCGAGTCGTCCTCGCGGTCAGATTGCGGAAGGGTGTATGCAGATTCTCGAGCGTGCTGCCAAGCGCAACATCAGGTGCATGGACCTCCGTCTCGTGAACAAGATGGCCTTGCACTGCCAGCATGCTGTAGAGGCTGCTGAGCGCATGGAGGACATGCAGTACGGGACTTAAGTTTCTCCTTTCCGGTTAGCCTGGGATTTCACCGGCTCTGTGATAAAAAATAAAATTCAAATTTTGTTTTTTTTCTAATTAGTCATATTTCTATAAAAATCGCATTGCTCTGGACTAGCACCACTTTGGACCGGCAAAGGTGTAGAACTCACAATACTTGTTTTTCTTTCATGAAGTCGATGAATACTACAATACTGTACTAAGAAACTCAGCATCTTTCCTGGATACAGTATTAATTTTCCTGTATGTGGGCCATTCGAGGAAACTCGAGACTTATGACGATATCTATCCCTCCAAACTCCAGCATCCACCGAACGGCACTTTCTGAATTCTCCCAGCAAGACTGGGCGTCGAAGGGATCGAATTTCGAGATCGAATACCGAGCACCTCCCTACCGTCGTCGACACGCTCGCTCTACTCCACGCGCGTTGATGCCCCTACTGTGTAGTAGCGCGAGAAGACCAATGTTGCGAACATCAGAGCGTCGATGCGGTCTAGCATCCCGCCGTGGCCCGGAATGAGCTTCCCAGAGTCCTTAACTCCTGCTGCGCGCTTGAGCAAACTCTCAAACAAGTCGCCGATTCTTCCGGTGATCACAGCGACAAACGTGAAGAGCACTTTCGATCCTAGCGGCCCCGGCAGATCCATCACTTTCGTAACTACAGTCATTGCGCCGATTCCGAAGATGATGGCGCCGACAGTTCCTTCGTAGTCCTTGTTCTTTGACAAATGCGGCGCAAGAGGGTTGTAGTACGGGTACTTGGCGAGCTCTAGCACCTTGCCCGTGACGTACGCGCCAGTATCAGACGCCCATACGATGTACAGCAGAGCGATGAGCAGTTCGCGGTACAACAACCGGCGCTCGTCGTCAATGAAAGCCACGAGGACCGACAGCGTTCCAGCGATGTAGAACAGCCCAAGGGTGTCCAGCATAAACGAAAGGAAGGCCTCGACGCCACTATGACAGGTCGCAAAGCGGCAGACCAGCAACACCAGCATGCCACACAGAAACGCCACGTCTGGGTCAACGCCAATGCCACAACTGAAGCTGTTGAGCGGGCATCCCGTCGTGTACATCGTTAGCACTGTGAAAACGCCGTAGTGGACGAGAACCGTGACCGCGTACGGATAGTTTGGCGCCATGCACGCACAAAACGCGCCAACGTAACTTGTGGCGATGGCGTAAAACCAGCGGAACTCGTAGAACTCTGTCGACTGGATAGCCGGAGCTTGCTCGACCAGCGTGATGAAGACGGTCGTGGACGCTAAGCAAAGCACCACCGACACACAGGCGGCCGCTAGCTTATCGTTCCCGTAGAAATAGCAGGCAGCCAGGTCGCTCACAGCGTGGCAATTAATCCGCGCTTCTTGACAGCGAAGTTCTCCGTCCACGCGGTCCAGTTCTTCCTGATCTTGCTCTTCCTGGTGTGAGCGAAGGTCAGTCTGAGACGGTTGCAGTGCTAGCGTGACTCGCACGGCGTTGCCTTCCTGGTCGGTGGAAGACCCACACACTAGTGACGGCGACAAGAAGGCTCTGTCACTCATGACATCTTCTTCTGCCGTCCGGCTGGATATGAGGCTCCCTCGGCTGCTGTGCAGGCGTACCTCGTTGCTCCAGCCTGACTGGTCGTGTTCATCGCTCCAGACGCCCTCCAGAGCTTCCAGCCGCGTGAGGATTCTCAATCGGATCCGGTTAGACAGGCAGGCGTACTCGTATGAGCACGCGCTCGTCACAAAGCTGCAAACCGACGACGTGGCGAAGGCGGGCGAGAGCCACAGGAAGGCCGTCACGAGCGGCGCCAACACCGCCGCCGACAGAACGCGTTGCACCACATTCATCTGGAGGAAAGCCTTGAACTGGTCCCATTTTCGTCGTCGCGCAAGAGCTGGCACGGCCACTTCGGGGTCGTACGAAAAATACGCTCCTTGCGGGGACGACACCGTCTCTTCCGAGCTCTGCGGCCTTACCACGACGCTTGCATCGCTTCGAAAGCAGAACGGTCTTCCTGGACTTCTTGGACTTGCGGTCATTGGCACAGAGATCAAAACTGTGGTGCTGTCTTGATTAATTCTGATCAGCCAGCAAAACCGACGCCGCTTCGTCTTTGACTTCAACAAGCAGTTTCGATTTTATTTTTTATTTTTTCAGTTTTGAAATGCCAAAGATAAAAGCGGTTTGATAGTTGAAGCCACCTTGTACACCTTGTACATTTCATAGCGGATACAAACACTAGCCAGGAGCAGCTTCTATCGCTGCGACTGTTGCCTATCGTCTCCGCTACCACGGCTGGTTGTCGCTAACCACGGCAGCTAAATATTGGTAAATCATTTCGTACTGCTCCTGCAAATCCAACGACAAGCAACAAAACAACAAACTCCGTCGGTACATGCAGATCCACAGCAAAGAGAAAACCAAACGTACCGGGGTTTGTACCATGCCTGGCCGCTGGGATCGCAGGCGGTGCACCACCCGAGGGACATCCAGCGCGTATTGCATCGCCCTGGCGTTCTCCTCCGCGCTGTCGCTTTTCCTCGTCAACACGTCGTGCAGCTGCTTGAGCAGGATGTCAATGGCGATGAACGTTCCGGAGCGCCCAATGCCCGCACTGCAGTGCACAACGACCTTGGCATTCACGTGATGAGCTTTCGACGCCTCCTGTCGATAGCTGTTGACCGCGTCCAGCATGGGCGCAATGACGCGGAAGTCGCGCAACACGCCGTGGTCGGGCCACGTCGTCAGCTGGATGTGCTTGACCACGCGGCTTTCCACCTCCCTGCCCTTGTCATCCCGCTTCCAGACCTTAAACCTCCTGACGATAAACCCCTGGTCCATTGTCTGCTGCTCGCCGTCCAGCAACTGCACCTGAACGCCGGCAAAGTCCACAGCGTGGCCTCGTGGGTCCCAGTACATGTCGGCTTTGAGCCGCTCCCTCTCCACGAAGTTAGTGAGCATAAGCACCACGTGCACGTCGCACTGCCACACCATGAGCCAGAAATCGGCCATGGCGGCGGGAACTGGAGCGCAGCACGCGACGTAGCCGCCATCCAACAGGTTGGCGTTGATGTAGTCGTCCTTGGTGCCTTCCAGCTTGACGCGCGTGGCTTCGAAGGGCAGCACGTCCCAGTACCGGTTTTTGGCCTTGGTGGCCTTGGTCTGCGGCGTCAGCGACGCCTCGTAGCCCGGCGCGCGGTCGATACTCCAGCAGAGCTCCATGTACTCGTCGAAGTCGGCGCGGGCGTATGGACGCTGCGCCTTGTCCAAAAAGGCGCTCACGGCGGCATCAGAGCCTAAGGATAAGTGCTTCTTGTCATTCAGTAGCTGACGCAGCGAGGCCAGGCTGGTGGGAGAGCGAGTGAGCGAGGACGGCGCCGCCATGGAGCTGCTTGACGGTGCAGGAAGGGTAGCGCACCGTTGTTGAGGAATGATTGCGATGGTGTAGACACACGTAATAATGGGTAGGACACGTAATATTGTTGCGTGATGTGACATACGTAATTGCGTGTGATGTACATAATTGTAAATTATTGTAATTTTGTGAGCATTCTATTGTAATTTTCTGCGGCACGACTTATGGCGGATGGTTTACAAAAACCAAGTCTAAATCCGCCAGAAGTCGTGCCGCAGAAAATTACAATACATAATTGGTAAACGAAGTTCAAAAAGCTTTGCCCTTTCATCCATCAAGTCCATGCCTGTGGCTGTGAGAGCGGCTTGGCTCTAGCCGTGCGAATGCAATTCATTTCCCCTCTCGCGCTCGGTTTAACAAGCGCAGCAAAGACAAGCGAGCTACTGTTACGTCAGACTTGACCCGATGGAGACGACGATGCAGCAGCGCTGGACGCGCTTCGCCGACGAGGATCTGAGCACCTTCGTGACCTGCTCGGCGCTCTTCACGGCCTTCCAGACGGGCAAGGAGTTCCGCGCCATCGGAAAGGAGAAGTTGATGTCTGCTGCGCAGCGATTGGCACTCGCAGCGCGCCGAACCGGCCCCAAGGTGCCGCTGCTCGTGTGCTCGGCGGCTGTCGGCATGGCCGGCATGAAGCTCTCGATCGCCGCCGTGTCGCACTACCGCCAAGACTTCTCGCGCGACAACGTGCTCATGGCCTTCCCCGTGTGCGGTGCGCTGCTCAACGTGCACCGTGGACCGCGCGCCATGGCTATGGGCGCGCTCGCGCTCTCCGCACTGGGCTACGGCGCCGACTACGTGTTCGGCCACTACCATCGCTGGCAGTTCGAGGCGGCGCTGAAAGAAGAGGAGCTACTGCTGTTGCACCAGTATGAAGAGTCAGACCATGTCGAGCCATTCGTCGCCAGCCCCCGCGAGTGGTGACCGCGGTACCCATTATTACCTGGACGGAAGGGCACGGGGGCATCGTACAACGTGCGTCATGATCGTCCCCAAGCAGACCTCGCTCCACCGCTCGACGATCTCCTGGTATAGCTAGCTAAATTGATCGGTACATTATGTGAATAGACAGCGAAAGCAACAACATTAATCGTGTTCATGAGCTTTAGTACGCCGTGCTCGCCTCCCATTGCCAACAGGTCATTGCGCTGCAGCCGGCCCGCGAGCGAGAACTCCGCCGTCGAAGTGTTGGCGAGCAAATCATCAGGGCACGTGTCAGTGTCGTTTGCTGGCCCCACAAAGCTTGGCAGCTGCTGTGCAGCCTGTGCCCCAACCAGCAGGTCTGTACAGGACGCCGGGCACGCAATGTCGCCGAGCAAGACGTTCGACCACGCCGCGCACGCACAGCACCGCTGGCGGCGCTTTCTGAATCATGACTCGAAGGACTATGCCAGCTTCTCTGCAATGGCTGGCGGGCTTCAGTTCGCCAAAGTGGTGAGCTCGCACAAGCGGGCCAAGGGCATCGCGTACCTGATCAAGAAGACGGCCGAGAAGCTGCCCAAGTTGATGGTCTACCCGCTAGTTCTGGGCGTCACGGCCACCGAGCTGCTGATGTGGGGAGCGTCGTACATGAACGAGGGCAAGGACGACAACGCTAGCAAAATCACGCGGAACGCCACGATGGCCCCGGCGGCGTTCGCGGTGTACGGCACGACTCTGAATTCCGTGTACCCGGTCGTGGGGCGTTGGCGCCGCGTGCGCGGGTGGCTCCGTCCCATCAAGTGGGGACTTGTGGGCGTGGCCGTGGACTATGCATTTACGATAGCCACGGCAGGGCAGTCCACGACGCAGACGCAGACGCCGCCGCTGCTTGACGTCGAGAACAAGTAGATGGACGTCACGTTTCACGCAACGAGACTTGGGATTGCAGGGGTGATAGAGTGTGGTGGAGCCTTGACAAAAGAGTACAATAGGAGGATGCTTTGTCAACGTCGAAGCGGTTCTTGCTGTGCTGATTGCAATTGAAAGTGTCATCAGAGAGGACCCCGATGAACTCCTCTTTCGCAGCTCGAGCCAACGTGGAAGCGCTCGGAGTACTAGAATCGAAGCCGTGAAGCTAATCGGCCATTCCATCATCGCTGGCTCTCGAGTTCAAGCTCTGATAGTTGCCAAACTGGAGTGGCGTAGCACCACCTTCCGTCGATTCCGCCAGCACTCGCATGTTCCAGTTGAGAGCTCCATCCGGAGTCATTTCCGCTTGTGCTCGAAGAGTAGCGATGTGGTTCCTCTCCGCTCTGTTCGCCGTCGCTCTGCTGCATTGTCTCTCATCGGAAAGTGCTTCTGCTCAACCGTGTGCAGCTCCATCGAAAACATTAACCACGTCCTGTGGTACCTACAACTGCGGAGCCTACGAGCCGTGTTTGGTGGCCAATTCCTCGGCCTGCTCGCGTTCCGACTCCAGTTCAGCCGAGTCTTCTAGTAACTGCGCGGTCGTGGGGGACGAGGTGTGCCAGTACACGTGCTTCCAAGCTTTTGGAGCTTACAATTCCGACCCAAGCGACTTTATCTTCCTGGTCCCTTTCGACGATGAGGTTGAACGCAATGACGGCATTTACGCCACAGCCAGCAACAGGATCATTACAGCGATCGACCAGCTTACACTGTCTCCACAAACCAACTACGTTTGGATCCAGGGAGGCAGCAGCTACCAGGTGATCAACAGAGGCCGCGTCATTCCCTTGGAGCTTGCTGAAAGCTTGCTCACGTCGCAGTCTCAGCTGTCGTCGGTGGGTTTGGTGGCGATGGATCTCTCAAGTCAAATCTACAACATTCCCAAGATGGTGCCAGGATCCGTTACTACGCTGTCGCTCACGAACACATTGCTATCGGAATTCCCAGCGCATCTTGCAGCACTCGAGAACGTTGCAACGCTGTGAGTTTGGTGCTCCGACTTGATCCGGCTGAACGAACGGTAAACTGAAGCGTTATCAATTATTTTCCTGTTTTTTTGCAGATACCTCAACGACAACTTCATCACTGCAGTGAACTTGTCCGTAAACTGGGATCGGCTCGTTGTGTTGTAAGCTTTACAGTTCTCTTTGATCAATGGTACTTTACCTATATACTGACGCCTTTGTGACGTTTTGGTATATATAGGGACCTCAGTCATAACAACATTTTGACGTTCGAGGGCAACTTTCCCGCTTTGACTGACTTGTAGGTTTATTTTTTGTGAGGTTTAAAGTTTTCACTTCGCAGTAACTGATGATACGATTTGCTCACTTTTTGTGGATAGGTATCTCAACGACAACAACTTGACAGAAATCCCTGCAGTCGTGTTCTCTCTTCATCATTTAACCAAGCTCACGATCCAGAACAACCCGTTGAGCAGCCGCACGTTCACAGAATCGCAGATCACTTTCCTGCAAGGTCTCGCTAGCTTGGATCTCGTGGATGGCGATTTCCAGAATGGTGTTGAGTGCAGTCTTTCTGACCAACAAGTCGTTGGAGACAACAAGGTGGTGGTCTGTGTCAGTGACCTGAACTCCGAATTGACTTCCTCGTCAGCTTCACCGACTTCCTCACTGTCCGGCGATATCCTGGCAACCCCCATTTCGTATTCATCAAGCATGGACTACGATGAGTCTAACAGCGGCGGAGACCAGACCAGTTCGCTTGTCATTGTCACAATGGTCGTGATCTTCTTCGTTGTGGTTGCTTTCACTGCGACAGCGGTCTACTACTGGAAGCAACGCAAGTATGGGAAGGCGAATGGCTTGTTCATTACCACACCCCGGGCATCAACGAAGCGACGCGCGATGACCAATTCGAACGACCTGGAGCTTCAAGCGCTGCAGCTGAACCAGGACGACATTCAAGATCTTCATCTTCTCGGAACTGGAGCTTTCACCATGCTATGGCTCGTTAAGTATCGCGACTCGGAGCTGCTCGTCTCTAAGCGACTTAGTGAGGCTCATTCAGAGCACACAGAAGCTTTCGTCGATGAAATCAAGCTGGTATCGCAACTCGATCACCCCAACATTGTCGCGTTCATGGGTGCAGCGTGGACCACGGGGTCCGACATTCAAGCTCTGTTCGAATTCGTGGAGAATGGAGACCTGCGCTCGTACTTAACCCCTTCGTTGCCGCGCTACTGGACACGTACCAAGTTGCAGCTTGCCGTCGATGTGATCGAAGCCCTCGTGTATGCTCACGCCTTCACTCCGCCTCTGGTGCACAGAGATCTGAGGTCTCGTAAAGTGTTGATTTCTGCGGAAATGCACGCCAAGATTTCAAATTTCGGGGCCTACGCGAATGCTTTTGGTACAGCACGAACTGATGCCAGCCGCTGGTTTGCGCCTGAAGTCATCGCTAGCAGGAGCGACGTCGACGAGTCTGCGGATATCTTCTCGTTTGGTGTTCTTCTCTCGGAGTTCGACACGCATGCTCGACCCTATGATGATGCGGTTGATACGAACGGCAGCAGACTTGAAGATGCTACGATCTTGCAAAATGTGGTTGCAGGTTGCCTTCGTCCTGCTTTCAGCGATACTTGTCCTCCTGTTGTGCTGGAGCTTGCAAAGCAGTGCATGGCAAACGAACCTCAAGATCGACCCTCGGCCGTTAAAATCGCGTACGCACTGCGGAAACTGCAACGGGAAGCGTTCAACATATAGTTCGAGGTCTCGTATGGTTTGGCGTTGAGGTAGGTATTTTACAGGATATGCGCAGTTT
This sequence comes from Phytophthora crassamura, assembly GCA_033557995.1. Taxonomy (NCBI): domain Eukaryota; phylum Oomycota; class Peronosporomycetes; order Peronosporales; family Peronosporaceae; genus Phytophthora; species Phytophthora crassamura. The sequence goes on along the minus strand of JAUCED010000011.1, from coordinate 2,372,185 downwards.
GTTTAGTGACTTGTAACAGCAACTTGTAATCAGTACAATGTTACCTATCTGAATTTTGTTTTCATTTGGTCATGCAGATTTAGCCGTCACGAAGTTGCCACCCGCGTTATTTGTGTACAATTACTTGAAGATGGGCAAAGGACTGAAACTCTTTAGCACCATTTTCACTAGTAATAACAATATATTGGTCGCCTTTGTATCTCAAGGAAATGATAAGAAATTCGCCGGTCAGATTGAGTGGTTAACCTGGGCTTAGTTGCAGCAAACGATCGAGCTTCCGCCCTCAAAATGAATATAAGAGGCGCGTTTCTTTGGTTGGAGCTGGCTGCACTCGAGGAGCATCGACAGATTCTGAAGAAATAATAACTGCCGCTAGTAGTAATAGCCAGCATATTACACCGGCATTTTTTTTCTTAGCTTTATTTAACAAGGAGAGTAGGGCTAACCGTTTTCTAATGCAATGCTACGACTTTGACGACACAACCTCTCGACCACCTTAGGACGAGAGAAAGCGCCACCACTTCAGAAGTAGTTTTAAATGCTCTCGTCTCCTTAGAAGCGACAGCCGGTGGTTTCGACGAGGACAACCTCTCGACCACCTGAGAGTGAGAGGAGCAGGCAACACTTCAGATATAGTTTCACAACCTCCTTGAGACTCAAGAAGACTCGGATAGATTTTGAAAACCAAATTCAGATTGATCCTGAAGGATAAACTACTAAGTATATAGGCAAGGTTTCAATATTAACAATGTGCAACTTTATTATGGAAACTGGTGAGCTGTGTCCAAAATCGAAATCGAAGGAAAGGTGCTGGATCCAACCGATAAGTAAGTTCCCGTAGCAGTATCGGATATTGATAAAGCAGAGAAAATGATGGATATTATTTTTAAGGCTCGACCATCATAACGTTTCATGTCCATGTGGTAAGTCTATGAAGCGTTGGAATTACGCACATCATTGTACTTACCCAAAGCATAAAGCTTGGGTTTTGACCATGCCAACTTTGGAGAACGGGCATTTATGGAGCATAAAACCACTTGATGTAAATGATAACATCTTGGTGAATGATGGGCGAACTAATGGATTTACTTCAATGCAATGTTCCAGTCATACTTTTTTTCTTTCAAGTTTCATATGGGTTATTGAGAGAAAAAGTCATTGTCTTACATCAGCTCATCAATAGCAGCACATAGCCTCGGCGCCTTTTCAGTTGCGAATTTGGAAGCACGCAACCACTGTAGATATTGTTCATCAATAGCAAATACTTGCTTTACTGACTTGCCCTTGTGTTTCCCGAAATTTAAAAGGTACGATCCATCATCGGATCCATTTGCAAACTTGCTCACAAGAAAATTGGCAATTTCTCATCTAAATTTGGTTGATTACGAAGCCAGCGACAGTAGTTAGGATCCTTTTCATACACCCTCTGGATAGAGCAGTCTTTGTACTTGCCGAGCGTAACAGTTGTGGCCATGGTATCTATATAGATAGGTAGCATTCTTTATCGAAATATAATTGTTTAAGCCGTAGTGAAATCAAGAACCTCACCCGTTAGACGATCGTAGGAGAGCTCTTGCTCACTCACAACCAATACGAGCAAGTTAGTTCCTTGGCATCCAGCGTTGACACCTTGGACCTGAATCGCCTGAGGTACATCACGCTCGGTTAGACGACTAACATCAGCAATCAGAACGCGGTTATTTAGCGACCAGGTCTGATAGTCAAGAAGACCATTCACCAGCTCAGGAGTCAGATCACCATTAATCGAAGCAATCTTAGCGATTTCATTAGTGAAGTGGTGGAAGTCATAGTCATGACTGATGTCAAACGTCTGCTGGGACCCGATACGAACGTTAAAGTTGCGGATACTGGAACCAGGATGAAGCGTCCAAGGGGCCGAATCAAACGGGCTCTGGAACTCTTATACAGCCGCGGAAGCAAAACTACCAGTCTGCTCAGCAAAAGGAAGTAGAATAACGTATTTGGCATTCTTAACAGAAGCCGATAGCTGAAGATCAAATGCAGCATTGAACTGAGTAGCTTGCTTACCAGTACCAGCGCGCTGGTAAACCACTGAGCATAGCAATCATTGTATCGAACCTTCTTCACAGGCTTGGAGATAATTGCCTGAGGGTTCTCAAGGTGCACGAATGGTACGTACAGACGAGAAGTAGTGAATGGCATGTACGTACCATCATAGTAGGCTCAAGGGCATTGACAACAGCACCCCCAGGAAATACTGAACGGGGCAGAAGCAGCAAGAACACCAGCCATAGGATTACCGGTGGAAGAAGCCGCAACCATTACAGGACATACATTACCACTCGCGAGAGTAGTATTGGTTAGCGACATACCCTTCGTAGCATCTACAGCAACAGACGAAGTACCCTGGTTTACGCGGAAGCGCAGACGGATCTGAGGGTTCGCCATGAGGTCTAGTTCCTTAAAGATGGGATGCAGGTCGGTTAGCTTAACCTTTAGCATGTAGTTCCACGATCCCAGATAGCGTTAGCAGTAGCAGCACCAGAAACGAAAGCATCACGAGCCGTTTGGTTAGCAATTGTGGTAGAAGCAGCAGCTCCACCTACCGAAGGCCACGCCGTAGAGAAATCAGAACCAGCATTAGGAGGGTTCGACAGAAGTCGGCGAACAAAGCCATCGTTAGGGATGGATGCACCGCCCGAGGGACCAGTGGTAGCAAACGAACCTGAGAATGCCGTAGTGTATGAGTATCCATCTCCAGTAGTCGAGCTGGCAGCAGAGCTGTACAGAGCGGACTGAGCGGCATCAGGGAATAGGAAGGACTCCGCTTCATGCTTTTCAACGTACTGAGGACTATAGCTTGTCTGAGCACGAATGTTATTCCAAAACAATTCATAATCAGCCATCGAAATGGTGGTCTTTCCATTAAGCTCGAGCGACATGCTATCGATGACATTCCAGTTGCCACACTTTAGAGTAGCAGAAACGATTGGCAGGCAGAGTCTGAGCGGTACCACCATTCTTCATCGATACCTTGTATGGAAGCATGATGTAAGCATCGCGAAGACAGGCGAATCCTTCAGAATCGTTAAGCTGAGCAGTGGCATCGATGATAATGACACCATTCAGGTACGAAACCTGATTCAGATCGATAACAACCGGGACACGCTTGCCGGAAGATACCTTGATCTCCGGATCGCTCTTGAGCGAGCTCTGGTACAAATATTGGTCGGATAGTTGAGTTTCACTCATCGTTGATTGTATATGGTTTCTAATAAAGTTTGAACGAAATTAAATATTATGAGCGATTTTATCAAGCCGATCACGTCCGATCATGATCTTATTGAACTCGCGAAAAAAATTAAAGTACATCTCGATGATATCTATGAATCGAATGAAATAACTAACCTATTTCAAAGAAAGGGTCATATCTGGTTCTACTACGACCACCTAATCTCGATGTAGGACACTGGCAGGCTGTCCATAATGGTGAATTCTTCGACAGCATGGGTGAAGCAGCTCCAACAAAGTATGGTATCGGAAAATACAACCCCAAGCAATACCAAGGTACGTATGGGGACTATTGTGGACCATTTTGTCTGCTTTGGCTCTATTCCAAGCAGTACAATAAACCACAAGTATTTTCAAAAATGAAAGATTTAAACTTGACTATTATGTAGAATTAACCATGACTTTCAAGGAGTTATCAGTTTCATCAACAATCCCCGAGGCGAAGCTCAAGCGAGCGTTCAAGGCCGGTACATTATCGCTGACTAAAGATGATCTAAGTGGCTCTGGAGCTACACTTCACCTTCACCCAGAGTCATATGCGAAAGCTCTTCGGGCTCGCAAATCTGGTAAAGGAACACGTTTGGCTATCACAAAAAAGGAGATTGGCTATCCGTTCAAGCAAATGAATGGAGGAGGCATGCATGGAGCGAGATTTGGTCTAAGTATGGGGAGGCATCAAATCGGCTTTTAAGTTCGCTAAGACTCAGGACTACTAAGTCGAGCGGCTGATCTTGCCGTTCCGGCTCTTGCAACATTTGCAGGCCAGCCATCGGCGGCTATTCCCGCGAGAGCATCAATTCGTTCCATGACGGGGGTTGGTATATATGACAGTGATTCTGATAAGGAGGGAGGCCGTTTAACTATGACTGATGTGAAGAACGGGGCAAAGCGAGCTCTATCTTACGCTAAACGAAAAGGGGTTCTAACTGATGCAGTTGATGCAGGAGAGAAGTACTTACTGAGCAAGGCGTCTAAACCTGAGCACGGGGATCTAATTAAGTCTATTCGAGGTGAAGTCCGTCGTCGATATGGTGTCGGCGTCGCCAAGCGAAAGGGTAAGAAATTTGTCAAGGGCTCTTAAGAGGCTAAGGATCACATGGCTAAGATACGATCTATGCGTAAGTCTGGCGGTTCCTTCCGTTTGTGAGAAAAAAGAAGCATTAGCTAACTTATTTTTTTGGTCTCAGCAACAACATTATTGAAACTGAAGTATCACGGAAGATTCCCTTCTTGTCATTTTGGTTATAGATATTGATAGTAATTGTAGAGCGAGATCCATTATGGCAATTCATCCATGCATCTGACTCGGTTTATATGAAATAAGCTGTCCAATTGCTGCATCACCTCTATCAAATGCACTGACAATATCACCAGAGGCAACGTATTCATTTTTGATGAGATCGCAACGTACGATGTATGATGAGGTCGGATGGATCTGTGGGATACTGTTAGACAGCTGAGCACTTGCAACGATCGCTGAGGCAGCTGGATAGGTACCTACGGTTAGACCAACAACCTTTCCAAACTCAACACTATCGATAATAAGGCGAGGGACGCGAGTTGTGGTAGGTAATCCAGTACCGCCAGATGAGTATAGAACAGTTACAGGTATTGTCCAAGTACCACCGATAGTTGGCAAAGTTGTCGGCGTAGGGAAAATCTACCTGACAAGCGTAATATACACTGTTTTCACTCAGCTTTAGGTAGAAGACGTTATTTCCTGATGGGTCGATCAATATGCGCCAGCATTGACAAGGGCGGTCTGAATACTACGATTGATATCATCGTAGGAATAAATACCATCCGGGAGAGTAATGCTGATAGTAGAGGTGATAGCCGCGGTCGGGATTTCGATCTTGAAGCTTGTGTTTTTTTTGGAACTGCATCGAATCTATATTATATTCCGCGTTGTACATGCTGATGCTTTGGACAGCGCATATTACATCAAGAAAGTCAGCAGCTGAACCAGGGAACGAGTATTTCCAAGTTGAGTTGTATCCATCTTGGATTAGGTTGGTACTGTCAAGTTTGAGAAAGCTCGCCATTTTAGTTGTATATGATGATAAGCATTTTTCTGATTGATTAACTGGAATTACTCTTCCATCGCAATCGGCCTATCAAAGTTGTACCTGATTTGTCCCTTCACAGAGTCAATGAGCAACATCTGTCCCTTTTGCTGAGTGGCTTTGTTGTAGTAATAGACAATCGATCGGTCATCAACTCCCTTGATATTGAAGTCCTTGACCACCATCTGCAAATCACGTTTCGAATTCGCTCTTAGGATAGCTACGTACTCTGAATTCAAGCGAATCATCTTATCAGTAGCAAAGTAACTGTGGCTAAGGAATACGGTACTCAATTTAAAATGTCTTCCGCGAGTGAAGTAATATGAAAAGATATTCTTCTGAAGTAGCTTATCGTTGCTATAGTCATCTATGATGATGAGCTCAGGTTTGTTGGAACTCAGTGGCGTATGGCATACTTGATCGACTTTAGGTGGCGTATCGGGGTCAGCAAAAGTGATAAATCCTCCAGCTTATCTCGGATGTACTCATAGAGCTCTTGGTGTGGATTGCGAGCGATGATCGTTAGATGCGCGAACACGTGAGGAGAATGCTTGAGGATGAACATACAAATATTATTCTTACCGCTGAATGAGGGACCAAGGACAACCATTCTAAATAACGTTTTGATGTCAAGTGCAGGGATATCACCCATTCCAGCAGACTTGAACTTTTTTGGTAAGCAAGCGCCGAAGTCTGGAATACCACTCATGATCGTGTCTTTAATCACTCGATCTATATAGCTCGAGACAAAAACAACTATGAGTTCAGGTTTCTCTTATCCCCAACCCATTTTCACATCCCCTATCTATAACCCAGCATTCTATCTAACATTGGATGCCAGTGGATATCTAACTTATGATTACTCTCAAACGCTTTATCTCGATAAGAATGATTATCGCTTGACTTATATTACAGGTATTACTCCGGGGACAGCAACACAAGGTATAGCCCTCGTTCCTTGGTACCAATAATGATATTAGCGGAATTGGGGCATTATCATGTAGCAGTCTAACCGTGAATGGTTCCACTGTATCATCTGCTCCCTCGTACGTCCTCACTATCACCCCTGGAACAGCAGCAAACAACAAGGCATTAGTGCTTGGAGCATCTGGAGAGATCGGAACAATCAGTTCTCTGACTGCAACTTCAATAAACTGGCACGCTACAGACTGGAGCTCAAGATAATATTACATCACTCGGAATGCTCTCCGGGCTCACCATCGCTGGGAACCTTGTTTTTACGGGAGCATCACGAACGATTTCCGGATTGAGCAGCATCTCGGCGACTACGCTCACAGGAGCGCTATCTACAGCAGCGCAAACCAATATTACATCACTCGGAACGCTATCAGCGCTCATCATCGCTGGGAACCTGGTTTTCACGGGTGCTTCACGATCGGTCAGTGGTTTGAGTAGTATATCAGCTACGACTTTCACATTATCTACAGCTTCGCAAACAGCTATCACATCGGTTGGAACCCTTACTCATTTATCGCTAGCAACGGGCGGAAGCGGTCTTGAGATACCAAACTTAAACTTTTGGAACGCAACTACGTCATTATACGATAATTTCGATCATTCGGCATTTATTGGGGTTTCATACGGAGGTTGCGTCGCATCTAAAGCTCTGGTCGTTGATTCGAACAAAGGATATTGGTTCTATCCGTAATTTATCAGGTACGGGAACCTTTACGGCGTCGACATCTATTTCAACGCCATTGATTACAACAGCAGGGACGCAAACAATGAGTGCAACGACACTCAATCTAAATCCAACGACTCTATAGATCCAAGGTACTATTTTATCCGCGACAGTTACCGAGCTCAATGCTTTAAGTGGATGCACCTCAACAGCAACAGAGCTCAACTACAACGACATCACAACTCCGGGTATGTTTCAAGTATCGAAAACGATGACATTAGATTCATCTGGGAGGGGGAGTATGCAACTCGGAACATCTGACTCTAATTGTCTTAGGTGGTACGGAGGCACGCTAAATCGCGAGACGATGAACATTTATCGTGTGAGCGATACTACTGGGTTAGTTCTTGCCTCGCGTACCGTTTCGAGTTCTAATAACAAATCATACCCCATCCTCAACCTCATCTCGACTGATAACGCTTCTGCATACTCGGTCGGCGTTTCTGCTAGCGCTGCAGATTTGTTACTGATTAATTGGAATAATAAAACTGGGTTTTCATCCCAAACGCATCGCATGTGCTTTGATATTGGGTTTACCAGATCATATAAATCAGGTTATCCTCATACGTATGGAATAGTATCATCAGCTGATGCAATATGCATTGCGCCTAACGCAACGACTGCGACGCCTTCTGGTAATGCCTGTTTATACCTCGTGTCGGATACGATCAACAAAATGCTATTCAATACGGATACTCCTTATTCCAGTCGTATGGAACGGCTCCGATCACTTTGAATGCTCGAAATATGTACATCAAATGCTCATCCGATCTCAACGATGGTACATCTTCTATCGATATGCCGTTATTCATCGAGTCAAGCTATGCTACGTCTCCGATAAAATTTGCTTTCCAGATCAATAACGGGGTCAACACTACGACAACGAATGGAGCTTACATAGGGACCGTGTCCAACAACGATCTCCTTCTCATGACCAATAACTCAAAAAAATTGACTATTACGGCTGGCGGTAGGGTTGGAATCAATGTAGACACGCCAAGATGCGGCCTTGAAGTCTCTGGTACAGCTACTTATACGATTATACCAGTCGCAACCAATACTTATATATACAACGTCTCTACCAACGCATGGAGCAATCTCGGAGGAGGTCCGGTCTCGGTAACCATTTGCGCGTTGTTTAATGACGACGTATACGTAAACAATTCGGTATATACCTCGTCCGATAGACGATTGAAAGAAAATATCAAAAAATTGGATGTTGATATCGAGCGATACAAATTGTTGGAACCATCGAGCTACAACTACAAGAATCAGTCTGATCGGACTAAAATAGGGCTGATCGCTCAGGATGTCATGCACGTATGCGGAGAGGCTCTCGTATATACTGAAAATGATAATATGAAGGTTGAAGAGGAAGGAGATCTAGAGGGCATTCAGCTAGGTATGGATTACAATCAAATAACTGTTTTGAATGTTGATGTTATCAAGAAGCTATTAGCAATGGTTGAGGATCAGCAGGCTCAGATAAATGAGTTAAGATCAATTATCTCCCAAAAAATATAGAAAATGGTGGCCAGACCCTCGGGTGAACCCCGAGAACCATACTTGAAATTAGTATCAGCGATAAAAAAATCAACATCTATCGAGGATATCGAAATAAACTCGTGCGAAGTGGTATAGCTTAGAGAGCAAATGTCTTCACGGTTTTAGTCTTTTTATCGGCTGGTAAGCCCACATACGGCCTCCCTCGGTTTGAGTTGATGCATCTACCTTCCTGATTGACTTATCGAGATCAGTGGCCCATACAGCGGCCTGAGTCTTCTTAGGGCGGTCACGAATGATAAGATTCTTCATGATAGCTTTGAGTTCAGCGACGTTGTTATCGGCGTTATCGCCATAGCTACCACTGGAAGCTGAAATAATGCGGGGGTTAAAGAAGAACATGGTTATAGTAGTCGAGTTATAATCTCCTTGAATTCTTTATCATCAGTAAGACGATTGCTGTACATATCCACTGTGAGCGACTTGAGCTGCTTGATGATACTTGGATTATCATTTCCTAACTGAATCTCACCCTTTAGCTTGTCATACTCAGCATGAAGGGTTTCAAGTGGATCCGTGAGCTTATCGTGGAAATTGTACTGAAGATGAGTGATCGCGAGGATCTCCTTGAACATTTTTTTTATCTTCGACGCTGAGCTTGTCATACGTTGGTTGATCAATATGCTGCTTATAGACAAGCGTTCTGATCATAGCTTGGAGACTATCACTGATTTGACATTAGGTCCGCCTTTGCGACGGTTAGGTTGAACTATAACAAGTGTCTTAGCATCAAGGTCAGGAATACGAATGTACTTGCTACCAAGCTGGCGATATACGTAGGCACTCGGTGTAGCTAAGCCCTGAATCTCATTGAGATTGTAGGTTCTACCACGTCTTACCATCCCATCGAGCGGGGCTACACCTGCTCCTCTTAGACCACGACCCTTCAATCCGCTTCCACTAACCTTATTTATCATATCATTCATAACTCCTCTAACCGATTTATTATCTTGTAGATCAACAAACTCATCTATATTGATTTGATTCTGAGCTGCAATACTGTAAGCTTTAGACTTCGCGTTGAATACAGCTTTTGTTGCCTTCATAGCTGATGTAGCTGCCTTGAGAGCTGATCGAGCTGATTTTGAGCTTTTGTTGCCTTCATAGCTGATGTAGCTGCCTTGAGAGCTGATCGAGCTGTTTTTGTGATTCCTTTGACTGCCTTCTTAGCCTCTTCATAACGCTTTTGCGCTTCTCCGTATGATTGGTAGGCGCGTTCAGAATCATTATGAAGCTTCTGTAGTTGGGCTTCAGTATCAACCTGAGTGTATGGTTCAATATTTTGACGTCTGATATCATGACCCGTATTCACGATTGCTTCATTCAAGATTTTGAGATTATCATCAAGGTTTTTCGCCTTTGCTGATCAAGTTTCTTACTCTGATCCAATGTTGCTGCTTCCTCATCATTTGATGGGAATGGATACTCAACTTCCTTAAAGTATTTATCCAAATCCTCAAATCCATCGAGCAATGACAGGAATGTATCCATCCATCTGAAATTCTTCATCAACCCTTTATAGGCTTCTCCAGATACTTGCTTGTGTTTCCCATTTCTAATATTCAACGATTTGGTTTCGGATGGCTCACCAAAGTAGTATTCAGGATGAGTTTTGGCGGCACCCTTAGTATCAACGATCGGTTTTAGTCTAAATGGGATTTTAACACCATTAGAATTAAGACCTGCGTAGTAATCGGTTAATATCTTTTTAGCATCATTGTCGGCGTTGGATATGTATTGATCCATATCTTCATCAATTCCTGCCATTGTACCTTGGCGCGCCTCCCCTTCTCCCTCAGTAAAATCTTTCGCATCAATTTCTCTGTCCTCATCACCGGTCATCTCTAGTTCAAGTCCTTTCGATCTGACCATATCTACAAATAATTTGAGCGTAAGTCGCCAATTGACCTTCTTGGCGATAGCCGGCTTCATTTGATTACTTTCCTTACCAAAAACACCAATTGTACTTCCCTTAATCCATACATAACCATTAGCATCAAAAGGGGTTGATTTGTTCGTTCCTTTAAAGATAGGAACAATCTTCTTTATGAAACCATTGGATTCAAGTAGTTCCTTGTTTTTAGCAACGATCAAATACATTTTTAATTTACTATCAGCCTGATTAGAAGTTGTGGATGTTAAATTATCGAAGAGAAAACTGTCTTCAAGCCGCTGTTTGCTTTGTTTATAGTCAAGCGGTGTGCTTGATAGGCTACGCTTATTACCAATAAGCCTCTCCCATACCTGATGCGGTGCATTTTTATCCTCTTACCCATCTCATTTCGCTCACGTTTCTCATTGACATAACTGAGAAATCTAACATCGTTTGTGATGACAAATCCAATATGATCGTATGTCTCTTCCCAATCAATGCTTGGAACTAAAACAATCTTGTACAATCTAATACTGTACGTCTTAGCTCCGTTTCCAATATAATACTTCGTTAGCTGACGTCCAGTAGAAGCAAGGGGATGAATACCGAGTTGAGCAAGAATCGGATAAACCTTAAATATTCCTCAACCGCTTTCTTAAACTCGCTTTGAGAGATTTGCTCATCATCGCTAAATAGAGTGTCCACTGTTGGTGATTCATCTGATGTTTGAACGTTTTGATCATGTTTTTCAACACGAGGAGTGTTAGTTCCATTTTCTACTGTTCGAGCACTATTGTCGACTACAACATCTACCATAATGGGGCGAACATTTATTTCAGGATCAGTTGAGACCTCAGGGTTTTTGTTGGAGTTTTCATTGTTTTTAAGTCTGATTGAGCAATCACCTGATCAATAATATCATTCAAACTTTGCTTAACTTCTGTTGGAACAGGCTGATCGGGTCCAACACCTGTATCAGTTTGGGTTGTCGCTGTCGTTTTCTTCGATACAGTAGTAAGTGATATCAGTCGCCCACGATGCACCTTCATACATTTCACGCTTCGCATTAGCTTGCCGAACGCGACGTTGAGATCGTTCAAGAAGCTCTTGTCGTTTCTGCTCTCTCTGAGCGAGGGATGTAAAATTGGGGAACATCGTATCTATATGTTGTAATCCATAAAAAATGAGTAGATAATTGCCAGTAGCTTGGCATGACCGAGTCATGTCTAAACCGTGAATAGGAATGCAAATTTGATTTCTCTCTGAGAAGACTTAGATAGCGGTCTTTGATACAAGGGAATGGAACTCCAAATATTGCTTCTAACTCATCTCGATACTTTCGATTTACTACTGTTTTTCGAAAATTGGCTACTGCATCAAGATTCATTAGTTCGTTCTTGATTCAGCTTACTTCCTGGATAATCCACAACTTTCGCCGTAGCTTTGCAAGCTCACGGTCCTTTCTAAACAGCGGGAACACATTATGAAGGGATTACTATATATCAAGTCATATATTTTTCCAAAAATATCACACACACAAAATACTTCAAATAGTATACTTGAGTCAAAGCTTACAGAGAATGTCTCTATCGAATTGATTTACAAGCTGATTATGACTCATTTTTTTGACGCGGGCTTTGTTGCCTCCCAGTACTCATTTTCAAGCGTCGATCTCCTACTCTTATTAACTAATCTAAGATTATCTTGCGGCTCCCAGGAATCAGGTTCATTACTAACCCACTGAACCAAGTATCTGTACTTTCCAGTTCGCAACTTTTTGTGGTCTATGATCTTCTCTGCTTCAAGGATATCGCCTCGATTGATGGTTGCTTCAGTCGTCGCCGATTGCACCATCTTGAGATCATTGGGGGCCTTGTAGAGTGTGTGCCCATTTTTTGACTTGATTTGGACGCGATAACCATCCATACCTACAATCGAGTACACAGCTCTACTCCACCTAGCAGCTTCCTTATCAAAGGTCCACTTCTTTAGTCGGTAAAGAACATTGGTTCCAATCTCGAGCTCATTATCAATTTTATCAGCTTCTGCTTGGTTATGGCTCAACTCAGCCTCAATTACCCTGCCTTTGGCTTCATTGGGTGTCATTCCAATTGATCGATGAGAAGTGGTGTTGTAGTTCGTAATAACGTCGCTGATGAGCTTTTGCGTAATCCTCTTGGGAGAAATTTTGGTTAGTCTCTGCTTCAGCGTTCTATTGAAGCGCTCGATTTTCCCCATAGTACCGTGATCACCAAGCTCATTGTTGAAGTGTTCAATCTTTTTTGCTTTAAATAATTGCTGAGCTTTTGAGTTCATGAACTCAGACCCGGTGTCGCTTGTGATAATATCTACCTTATAGATCGGATGAAAGCTTTTAGTGCTATCAATACTGTAGCAGCTGTCTTATTCGATAATAATTTTGCGTTCCCGATGCGGGAGTTAATGTTGATACCAGTCAGAATCGGTTGTTTTCCCCAGAACGCAAGGTCAATTTGCCAAGAATTCGGGTTATGTGAGGCGATTTTGAACCCATCGAATCTCTGCTTTTGCTCTTGGAATCTCTGAATCTCCGACTGTGTAGCATACCAATCCTTTACCAGTTTTAGAGTTATCTGAGGATCTAACTCACGAGCCTTCTCATGTAGAGCCTGAGCACCAATATAGCCGGTTTTAGGGTCATAGTAAAGTTTCGTAAGTATGTCATCCATGGTATATGTTAGATGGATATAAAAATGTGATAGCTTGGATAGCGTTTAAATATCAAGAGCTATGGTAGTAATACCATCCTCAAGCACACGCCGCTCGTCGTAGAAATATGATAGCGCTGTCTTTGTCTGACTCTATGTGATGATAGATTTAGTCTCTTTCGACAATCTAAACCCCTTGTTAGTGCCTTGGAGTGTGACACGATCTCGCACAACAGACTCGAACCCCTTGGGGCTAAGAACATCACTATTGCGCCCACGTCCCTGCTGCACACGCTTGGCTGAAACCTTGACTTTGTACGATTCGTCTGGTAGATAGCAGATGTAGTTCTTGGAGGATAATGAGACCATAGCATCACCTGACCATTCATCTTTGAATAGACCAGGGGTACGACGATCAAACTTAGCCACATCCGTGCTATAATCACGTGGGAACCAATCATACTTGTGCTGCTTGAAGTGCTCACGTAGATCAGGTTTAATACAATCTTGGAACGGATTATCACAACTGAACGCGATGTAGGCGGAGTCCGTATCCATCTCCTGATACTGAAAGTCTGAACGATCGAAGTAAAAGTCGATGCAATCATAGTAAAACTGGAGCATGCGTAGCTTAGCGAGCTGGTAGATAGCAATCGACAAATGGATCGGGTTCTTGTTCTTAAGCTTGCGCTTCATCATAGTAAGCTCGCAAGCATCGTTGAGCTCCTCTAATCCATGAAAGGTGAAGTGCTCAATCTTTGAAGCAATTGCCTTCTTATCTGACTCATACTTAATTTCCTTGTGCTTGCTCATGTCCATTCCAGATCGACCGAAAGCACTGTTGCCTACTAGCTTCATCATCTCAGCAATCATAGCTTTGGACTTGTCAGCATCACCCTCTCGCTGAGCGTTAGACACCGCTTCCATGAATGGAGCAAATGCCTTGTGTGAGCTAGCTTTAATGAAGCTGTATGTCTGGGTGATTTCCATACCATGAGATAGGTACCACTTGAGCAAAGGCGTGTAGATTAGGATCTTCTCACCAAAGTAGCTACCAATCAATTTACGAGCTGGCTTCGATCTGCTTTTCTCTCGTGTTTGGTTGTAGTCATACATATGCTTACCAATGATACTCTCATCCGTACAGTCAATCAGTGTATTTTTGAAGATGGGGGTCATCTCACCAAAATACTGCTTCAAGTTTTCTGGTGTCTGAATATCACACTCGAGAAAGCCGAAAATCTTATCGTTCTTGATGTCCTCAACAATGTCTGGATAAGCTTCGATAGTTGTAAGTCTTCCGCATGGCATGTCATTACCGAGAGCCCAGAGATATAGAGCATTAGCATCGTACCCGATTATCTTCTTACACAGCTTCCCACCACGAATCTTCGTCTCATTGCGCTTAGCGTAGCGGTTGAAGCTAATGGATGGACCACCAGCAATGCTAGCTTTCATCTTACCGTAGATGTCCTTCTCCTCCTTGTCAATGGAATAGACCAGTCGCTCTGAGTTAAACTCGAGCAGCTTCTTGTAGCGGAAACCCTTGAGAGACATATCCTTGCGAGCGGTGTTGCACGAAATACAACTAATCAAGATGTTGCCATCGATGTGCCCAAGCTTGTTATTGATTCGATCAGCTAAGACAGTTTCAGTGCTCAAAGGACCGTAGCAAAGACCACAGAGATACTTCTGTTGATTTAACAGTATATCTAGGTGTCCTAACGTCATACCAAACTCGCGCTTAGCCTCAAGATCCTGAGTCTTGTAGCCACTCATACGCTTGCTAGGGAACCGAAACGCTTGAGGAGACGTCTTACTAGGATATTGGAGATTGTCGAAGCATGTTTGATACATGACTTTCTCCGAGAGACCGGGCAGGGATACACCATCAGCAAACATGTCAAGCTCAAAACGTTTGAACAACTCACGCTGAGCCTTGATGGCCTTGATGAAAGGTACCACATCCAAGTTGTTGTACCAGATCAGCAGGTCCTTGATCGACTTCATGCCTTAGTACCCCCAGACGAATTGCACGCGCTTATAGTCATCATCGCTGATGCTTGTTCCACGGAGATCGCTATCGGAAGCTGACTTAGGAGGAATCGTAGTCTGGCTAAGAACGTTGAACGAGGTAATGAACTCGTACGGGAAAATGCCCTTACCCAAGCTGCAGACACATCGAATCTTGTTGTCGCATTTGCAGTCGCCTAGATATGTACTGAGATACTTTGCATAGCTCGTACCAGCTGGTACATAGTTGCTAATATCGAGCATTTTCATGTTCGAGGTCGCAATGCACATGTAGCTAGGATTTTTGATTACCGATTTGATGTTGTCTGTACCAATAACGGCGAAGAGATCGTTCTTAATCAGATTTACATCGTAGCGTCCGCTGCTGAACCCAAGCACTGGAACTTGATCAAGGTGCTGCTTAATCTTACCATAGTCAGACCTCTGCTTACCAAACCGAGGGTTCTATGGAAGTCGAAGAAGCTGGCATATTTCCCTTCCTTAATCCAACCATCCACATCGATCATCTTATAGGTCTTATCGAGTTTAGCACCTGGAATCTCCATACCAGTCAGGCCGTGAGCATCGACAATTTTCCGCAGGAGGATCTCGCACTTGTGCACGTTGTACTGCTGGATCTTAATCGATACCTGGCGAATATATTCGAACATGTCCTTTAGTAGCATCTTCGGTTCATCTGTGACGAATCAACGCACCTCCTCGGTTAAGCTATCAGATACAGATACTGATACGGGAATATGCTCATTGGTGAAGACAGTATTCTCACCATGCTGTTCCATAACTAGCTCTAGATTGGCCTCAAAGTCATACACGAGATAATGATCTAGGTACTGATCAATACCCTTGATGGAGTACTTGGTTATTATTGTTAGCAGTGCAGACTATCTCCTAGCTATCTTACCCTAGTACAGCCCTTGCTGCCTCTCATCATCATGTTGATCCCCGCTGCCACTTAGTCTTGATTCCACTATAGCCTCCACTCACAGTGTTCCGAGGCACGTGCCATCGATACCTTCTAGAACCACGCCCATCACCGATCATCATTCAATGCGTCCGTATCATCAGCGAAGTATGAGCGGTGCACCAGACCAGCCAGGCTCGTGTCGGTTTTTCTCTGACAAGCCGACATGCGGTTTTCTGTGAATAACCGACATCGGGTCAACACGGCGTCATTATTGTTCATACTCGATGATGTTGCGGTAGCAGCCTTAGTATAGTTTCGGGTGTACGAAGCGAAACGGACAAGAAGGTGAACTGCAGCAACTTCGAGTCGACTTGGTGGAGCAGTTCATTTGTAACTAAAAGCTTGACAACCTGGCAAATCAAAATTCACAAGGTGTAAGTAAGCCTCTCCTCGTGGCAGACGCAGCGCTGGTATCTGCTCCCGTACATTGGTGTGATCGATTAGGAGGCAAAATATCTCGCTAGCAAGAGAAATTTGGTACTGCACTCGTAGTGCCTCTTTGCCTTCGTTCGGGTCCAGAACGATGACCAATCCCGGGTTAGTCGTCTCTTTGGTCAAGCAACGGCTGCACGCGAACAACAAGCCACACACAGGTGCCTCCCCAGGTACTCCGCATTCTTTCTCCGTCATCCCCCTGCGTCGTGTTTGAACCTGTTGATGTCACGACTACTTGAAAGCTGTCGATATTTGGTGTGAATTGTGGTCTCAGCTCACAGGAACCCACTCAAGACTTCATCGCGCTCCATTAGCGGCGGACGCGTTGCTGCCCGAACGTGAACGTGCGCAGACTCAAAACCGACGCCAATTCCTCATCACACACCACCCACGGCCGTCTCGACGTAGAACATGTAGCGAAGAGGCCGCAATAATACCGTGCCCACAACACGAGTCGATGCACCATGTTCGGAGTTCATAGCGTGAATTGTTAGCACCGAGTCCACAGCTCAGGAGCCTCACTTTTCGAGTAAACCACCAATAATAACTTGCCTGGTCACATTGACAGCACGGATGCAACGCGCTAAGTAGTGCTTTCAACAGTCCGCTGTTGAAAACCTCTTGGGCGTGGCAAAGCTCGAGAACGATCTCTCACGTGCTTATTGTATCGGTTAGTCCGGGGTTCCGTGACAGTCCGGAGTTCCGTGACACTTCGGACGGACCCCACAAAACTTTGTCTAGCGACCGCAATATACAGCCAATGAAACTACAGAAGCGCTCACTGGATAGCAAATACGAAGCCGAATCCATAGCAACTTTCCACGTTGCAAACTACCAAAAACCCGCCGAGCGAGGTCTCTGAACGCCGAGCGCCATCCACAATCAATTGCACCACCAAGATGCCAAATGAGGACGAGTTCGACGAGAAATCGCTCCGTGACGCCGTTGCGGCTGTGGCATCGAAGCAGCTATCTTACAGGCAGGCGAGTGAGCAGTTTGGCATCGGGCGGACGAAAATTCATCGCAGAGTGACCGGTAGCGTGGCGATGGGCTCAAGAAATGGCCCGGACCCCGTACTGACGAAAGGAGAAGAAAATGGGGTTATTGAGGCCATCGACCAACGGACTGACAACGCGCAATGCTTCACCATGCAAGAGCTGGCGTTGTTCATTCGGCTGTGTGTGGAGAACAGCCTATACCAGCGTGAGATCCCGTCAACATTTCCGTCTTAAACTTGGTGTGACGACTTCATGGGCAAGAACACGCACATTTTTGGTCCCCGGAAAGCTCAGAACCTGGAGGAATGTCGCGTCAAAGCGTCTACACGCGACAACGTGCTTCACCACTACACCAACTACAAGAAGCTGGTCGAGAGCGTTGGAACCATCCCGTCGAGCAGCTACTGGAACCTCGACGAAACCGGTGTGTGCGCTCAAGGCTCTCGCAATATGAAGAAGGTATTGGCTACGAAAGGAAAGCGCGCTAACGTTTAGCAATCCAATGACAGAACCAACATTTAAGCTTTCGTGTGTGTGAACGCCGACCGTGGGTTCATCCCTCCGTTTTTCATCATGCCTGGTGTTAACATTCGACGGAGTGATACACACGGCGGGTTTCCTGGAGCGAAGTATGCGGCATCGGAGTCGTCATTTTTGACGACAAAGCTCTTCGTGCAATATTTTGAGTGGTTCGCCACGTTGATCCCGCCGAAGAGATCTGTCGTGGTGGTGATGGATGGATACAAGTGCCATTTCTCGCATAGAACTCTGGAACACGCTCGCTCGATTGGGATCAAGTTATACAAGCTTCCAGCCCACACCTCGCATTTCTTGCAGCCCCTGGACGCCTCCGTGTTCCAGCACTTCAAACCAAAATTGGACCACGAGATCAGCAGCTTTCGGATCTCTGGAAGGCGTTCGGTAGTGAAGGGTGACCTTGCCGCAGTAGCGTCACGAGCGCTGAGTTTGGTCCTCACCCGCTCCAATATTGTGGCTGGTTTTGAGAAGACTGGGCTGTTTCCGCTGAGCAAAGAACACATGCTGAACGGGACTGTAGACGATCAACCCCACTCCAAGACAATGCGCATGGTGCTACAACCAACGGTTGTGATAAGCAATCGCACTCAGAATCGTTTGAAGCGGGCTGGCCTAGACCCGGACACTACGCGCGTGCTGTCTTTCAATCACTGGGAGCTGGAGAAGCACAAAGAGCGAAAAAAGAGAAAGGTTACTCTAGAGATGAGCTGCTACACGGCGGATGCATCATGACGGATGAGATGACAGCGCTGGTGCAAAAGAAGAAGGATGACCGGATTGCCCAAGTTGAAGAGAAGAAACGCAAGCAAGTCTTGGGGGCTGAAAAAGCGGCTTTGCGGGAGTTGGCGAAAGCGAAAGCAGCAGAGGAGCGAGCAGAACGTGACCAGAATCGCAAAGAAGCAGCTAGACAACGGGAGTTGAAACGCGAAGAGGGCCTGCGTCAGCGAGAGGCGAAACGAGAAGCGAAGAGACTTCTTCTAGCGAAGAAGATGGAGGAACGCGCTCGCACGAAGGTGACGAAGGAGCCATTGACTGCGCTGGTGTGATACTTGATTTAATCATGTGTCTTCAATTCCATACTTTAATCAAGATATTTTTCATGTAATTACCACTGTCACGGAACTCCGGACGCGCAAGTGCACATTCTTGGGTGTCCTCTTGACGACACTACCAACCCCTCTTAGATTGTTCTGTGCAATGGACAAACTACATGTCTCTTCTTCGTCTCCGTGGTGTATTCCGTTTGGCTAGACGATGCCGCGTTCATCTTTTTTTCAGCGGCAAAACCTGTCACGGAACCCCGGACTAACGGATAATACAAACCATCACCCACGCTTTTTGTACCTTCTAGTAATAACGGACTTCCACCGTTGGTCGAATTCTTGCTCGTCTTCGCCCAGCTCTGACTTTGATCTTATCGTCTGCTACTTTCAATTGAATATGCACGTGCGCTATTTCAGATACTCTGCTTGTGGGTCTGCTTCTCCTGATAACTTGGCGACTGACCGCAGCTTCGCAGCCGTCTGGTCGACGACCTCACACAGCGCGCCTCCGCCGCTCGTTTCACAGCAATGTAGCCCCTCCGTCGTCCTGGACCGACTTCTGTGCTGCCGACGGGGCCATCTCTCCGCTCTGGTTTTCTGCCTGCTCCGTGTGGCCCACACACACACTTGCACTTCAACCACTTCAACTTGCACATGCTGTCGCTGTCGTCCTCGTAGCCATCAGCTCAAACAATCGCTATTGTTACTTTCTGATGCTGATGTCTCCTACTTCTACTGAATGCGGCGTTTTCCGCGTGTTACCGTGAGCGTCTGGGTCAGTTTTTTTTCTCGGGGCTTCTCGTCCTGAATCTGGTGTTCAGCTCCCTGGAAGGTTACCTTGCCGGTGTGTCAGTCAGATGAATGGTCTCTCAACTGCGTTCTGCCAGCTCTGTGCCTATGCTGTACCTCGCTCACGTGTCCGTTGACGACTCGTTCGAAAATGAGAACGACAACGAGTGCGCAAACGAGTTGAATGTCTTCGAATGTGCGCGGCGCTTCTCGGGTGAGTCAAGCGCTCCCCCGAAATACGGTGGAGGCAACACCGCTGTGGTCTTCACCAGCGGCACCGTTTCGTGGCCAGGAGACAAATGATAGTTTCCCCTCAGCATGTCAATCTTCGACATCCACTTCTCTGCCCCGCTTGTCGCCCTTTCTCCAACTCATCCGCCGGTGACAACGACCGCATCATCCCTGGCACCCGGGTGTACGTTGTCGAGCGCGATATCGTGGACAAAGGCGTCGCCATCATAGGCTCCAGCGAGACAATTCTCGCGCTCATCCGGCGATTCAGTGGGCTTGTAAACGTCTGCTCCTTCAACGACCGCGACTTAAGCAGCATGCGCTTGGGCGTGGCCAGCACCTCTGTCTTGACTGCCAACGGCTCTGGCACCGGCTGCAGCATCTCAGCCACTGCTGCGGCGTGTTCTGCAGCCAGCGTCTCTTGATTCTCCTGTAACTTGGAACCAGCCAGAGATCGGTAAAAATATATTTCCAAGCATTTCTGGCATTACTCTGGATTGCAGTCGGATGGCAGTATCCACACCAGTCAGGCTTGCAATGCGGCGACACGTTCCAGTATAGTATTGGTTTGCATTGGGGTCCCGCAATACCGTATTCCAGTACTATACTGATATATAACCGTGTGGGTGAGCCTCTACTATCGATCATAACACCTGCGCGGGTTCGACCCGAGGGCTATCCGAAATATAGCCCTGCTTTGACGCGCCTCAATATAGGATTGCAGTACTCACCATGCGACTGTCGCACAGTCTCGCCGGATGCGAGGACTACCGCCCTAGGAGCAGGAGTCACTGGATGAGATCCAGAAAGAATCTCCGAAGGCGAAGGCTGCAACATGATACGTCGGCCCTAGCGACTGCTGGGTCGAGTGTGGACAAGGCGTTCAAAGATCCCTCCGCGTTGATACCGGATTCGGAAGGAGACGAAGATGCCGAGGCGTCGCCCGAAGTACGTTCAGCGAAGTCAAGTGTGACTCCCAGGAGGAAGAAGCCGCCAGGCCTGCCGGTCGGGGACCAATACGGCACTCTGGAGGGCGAGGAACGCGTCGTTCCAGAAGGTAAGCGCGGGATCTGCAGTGTTGGTGGTGTACAAGTGCTATCGGACGGAACGGGGACGGCGACTTCAACTGAGAACGACGTGCGTGCTTCCGTCAAAGTCGGGGAGCCGGTCAGAGAGGCTGACGCGACCAAGACCACCACAAGAAGCATGGGTGACTTCGCGTTCGGAACCGATTTCGTGCTGGCTTTGCTCATATTGCCGTCGATCTACGTGGACCGCGTCCAGCACAACCTGCAGGAGGGCGTGCAACAAGGAGGAAAGGGCGTGGTGTCAGTACTGCTTGCGTGGAACTGCTGGGCCGGGCTTGAAGGCCGAGGTGTGTATGTGGCTGCGGTGATTCTCGTGTTGAGCTGCTACATGCAGCTTCTGCGGTTGCTTGAAGCACGTCCCTCTGATGTCCGCGTGGTGCGGAACCTAGTGTCCGACTAAGGCTGGGGCCCATTGAAAGCTCGGGTGAATGCTCGTGAAGACATGGAACGCGCGGACACGGACCGTCTGGGGGGGCGGTGTTGCAACCTCTGGCGGATGTCTTGATGACTGTGGTTCCCGAGAAGCCGGTGGCTGGCGTCGTTCCAAGGGGTGTGCCTAGCGGAGGAACCGGCGGATGCAGTGCAAGTGGAAGTTGGTGGCGATCGTCCCGTGTATGGCGGCGGTGGATACTCGGCTCGTCGAGGACGACGAGAGTTAGTTGGGAAGAATTGTCACGGTCCTCCGCCAGCAGTCGGATTGACGGTGCTGGCCGACTGCCTCAGCGAGGTGTTGGCGGCGGTGAGCATCGTCGGGTTCCTGACAGTGGTCTGCAATCGTTCCGCGCCTGAGTGCACATCCCCCAATAATGACGCAAGGTCATGGAAGACGTGGGACGGACCAGATCTCAGGGCTGTCATCGGTTGGCTTCGTGAGTTTTGTAGGTAAGAGCTGGGTCGTGGACTGGCGCGGCGGGCGACAGAGCTTCTCAGTCATGGATTTCCCTCGTAAAGCAACAACGAAACGAGTTTTTCAAGTTTTCTATTTTGTTAGTCTACTGTTCAAGCAAGTTCTTCCGCGCCGGACTGAGGTACACGACCCCGGAACAAAGGAAGACCGTGACATTTGCCGCATACCGCATCTTCGGCTCATTCTGCCGACGCCAAGCGAGTAAAGGAAGAGCATGGTGTCGAGAGCGATACGCTACGCAGACGACGACGACTACGACCAAGGCGCCTGCGTCCAGAGCACCCGAGGCGGCTAAGTCAAAGCAGTCCAAGAACTCGGACTCAAGGAGCTCGGATGACAAGAAGAAGCCCCCTCGCAAGGACAACGACAAATATATACGTCGCGACGGAGCTCCTCCGCCAGACCCCGACCCGGGCGATGACCCAAACGATAAGGGATCGGACTCCCGAAAGCTTCGGTTAACACGCTCGGCCTCCTCAGTCCTAACTTCTCCGTCCGTCAGACCGCGAACTCTCGATCCCATCGATTCCGCGCCGACTTCGCCCGCCAGGGCGTCCTCCTCGGCCTTGCGAACACTAGGTTCTACCTCATCCGCGTCAGCCGTTCCACTTCCTACAAGCGCCTTACGAACCCAAGGATCCACCTTTTTCGTGTCAGCGGCACCCACCAGGGCGTCTTCCTTTGTCTTGCGAACACCAGGTTCCACCTCGTCCTCGTCGACCACGCCCGCCAGGGCGTTCTCCTTCGGCTTACGGACACCAGGTTCCACCTTGTCCGCTTTGACCACGCCCGCCAGGGCGTTCCTCATCACGATCACCGATACCCGTTCTAACTTCACGCACTCAGCGTCTTCAGCTACCGAACGGCGAGCGTCCTCCATCCTAACTGGATCGCCTGGCCATGCGCTTGCCACATCTTTCTGTGGGCACACCTCCCGTTTCGTCAGAGTCTGTAGAGGGCCAACCGCGGCACCATCCGTATCCTCTGACTTTCCAAAGTTGAGGTGTCCGCCGCCAAAGAGGGCAAGATCGAGTCACCAGCGACTCCAGAGTCCGTGAGACCAATCCGTTCCACGCGGGGGTCGGTATCTCCAGTCTCCAAATCATTCACAGCATTTTCCGTTGTTACGTGCTCGGAGCAACCGCCACGAGCACACTCACTTTTTTACACTTCCCGTCCAGGAGTCCTCTCGAATGCACACACAGTACCAAACTGTGCGTTCCCAACTCCCAAAGTGTCGCCAACTAGGCAAGAGGAAGGAGCGACACATCCTTCCCCCTCCTCCTGCCCCCTTCATTGTTGGGACCGGGTCGTGGGCGCTGACGTTCCCGACGCAGCCGCGGTCACCAATCCACTCAGCTGCTTGAGCCCTGGGCACTTCATCATGGCGTGGTTCTCGTCACTACAGAGGAGACACGTCATTCCACGTCGTTCCCCGTTCGAGAGGTTCTCAGGAGCCCTCAGCACGTTGCACTCCATGGAGTGGTGCCCCTGCTCCCCACAGCGATAACACTGACCGTTCCTTCGAAGACAAAGCTCACGACCATGGTCCGCGCGCACACAGCGGCCACACACCACTCCACCTTCCGTAGTGCGCGTGTCGGGAGCGAGACGAATCTGCAGAGGCCCAGGCTGCGTTCCAGCGTTCCACTCGAGAACGGCACGGCCGCCAGAGCCGGCCCCACCGCGTTGATCTGGCCCTAGTGAGGCGAGCCAGCGCTCTGCTGCAGCATCATCAACTGCAGTTGCTGGAGCATCTGCGACTGTGTAGACGACGCGTCCTTTGTCTCGGTTCGACCCGTTCCATCGCCCACCAACTCGTCCTCCTCCTCACCAGGCAGGTGCAAGTTATTGTACAGCAACAGCCCACACGCTTCCGGGATCAACGTAACCATACTCGAGTTCAGCATCGTTCTCATCTGCTTGTTCCGCAGGCCGTCGAGGAAAAATTCGAACCGCATGCGCGGCTCATTGTCGTTAAGCGCCTAGCACATCGTCAAGATCCGGTCTCCGCATTCCTCGGCCGACTCACCCTTGTTCCTCTTGGCGTTCTTGAGCCGAGTCCACAGTTGCGCCGGCGTCTGACAGTTGAAGCGGTTATGGAACCGCACTCGCAACGTCTCGAAACTGTCGATCCGCGAGTTGTACCACCACTCCAGACCAACCTTGTCCTTCCGACACTGCTCAAACGCCGTCAGCCGCATCTGGTCGTCCATGCCGGACGTGCACCTCTCGAAGGAACGCCAGAACACAGCTGCCCGCTCACTCGAAGCAGCTCCGAATGGAACGGAACGATGACCTTCACAGCGTTTCGTAGCTCGTTCGGGATCCCTACCACCGGATAGTTCCTTGGCTGGTAATTCGCAGCAGCCGGCACGTCATATCCACCACCATGACCATCGCACTGGTACGCTCCCTGCGTCTGTGAAAGTCCTGCCAACGGTTGCCCTCCATATAGCACTTGCGGATAAGTCGTTCCCACAGCAGTACCCCACGCCGGAGTAGTCACCAAAGCCGGCTGGAACGGCCGATAGAACGCCCCAGGCGGGAGCGCCCCAGATCTTCCGAGGGCCAGTTCATGAATCAGGCGGTGCGCAAGCAAGGATACGGAGGGGGGGGTAGGAGCATACGGATTGGCACTTGGTTGAATTTAATCGGAGATTTACCTTCTAAGACGCAATCGATCCTCTATTCCGGGCGGGACCTACAATGGACCACCGACGCACGAGAACCGCTCAAGTCCTTGAAGATCGACTGGATCGCTTGGCCAGGCCGCGTTGTAACAACCCGCATCAAGACAAGATCCCGCCAAGAAGAGGCGGCAGTCAACTGGAAAGGACACAACACCTCACACGGACCCCCCCCGCTGCGATCAAGTGGCGACAAGGCCGATCTGCAGCAGAACCGATAGCCGTGCGACGCATATCCGTGCGGCCATCACCTCCTCGATCCCGAGTACCGTCGATACGGTCCCTGTACTCGACCCCAACACACCTTTGCGAGACATCAGAAGAGCGTAACCGCCCAACCGACGGGTACACAATGTGAGAAGAACTTCAGCGACACCACGGCAATCGGAGTATCTCGACAGTCTGGGCCACCGTGCGTGAGCTTGATCCGTGTCAGCAGTTCACGATCAGAGCTCCACCATATCTCCATCGGAGAATCTCGCGATGAGCCTGAGGGGTCCACCATACTCCGAAACGAGTCTGATCGCTCCTCTGAAGACGGATTCGGGTTCAGCGGGCGCGACACCACGCTCAGGTTGGCGTTAGGCGACAAACCGACTGAATGCTCCGACGGCGTTGAGACGCTGAGTGGGCGTGCTGGCCTCCGTTGCGGCCTCTTGGGATCCGATTGGTCCTCAGGTTGCCTACGCGGGCGGGCTATGCAAGTCCATACTCCCTGCCATATTACACTGCGCCACGAACGCACGCCCCAGTAGCTCCATCTCGTAATCCGACATCGTCTGATCATCTTCTCCTTGATCCTCATCGCGTTGAGCACTTACATCCTTGACCGCAGTTGCCTCGGTGCCAGACTGAGTGGGGCATCATCCAAAGGCCACTTTGTACGGCACTCCCACGACCAGTTGCTTCCACTCGATGAGCTCAATGCTCAGTAACTGCTGAAGGCCTTCCACCACTGAGTGTACTCGCTCAGCCTTCATCGTTGACACACAGGTCTCATCCCAGTCTGCGACCAGGTTGACAAAGCTGAATCCGGCCTCGTAAAGCATAGTCTCCAACACAACGACACATTCACATGGAGCCGACGACGTCAGCAGAATGCAGATCGCAGTCACATCCTCAGCGATGCCTAAACCGGCACGCTCAAGGCATAGCTCAGTGACCCAAGCCTCATCCTCTCGTCGTGAAGGTAGTTGGATGTATCCTTGGCCGCCCTGAATCACAACCTG
Source organism: Phytophthora crassamura (assembly GCA_033557995.1). Classification (NCBI taxonomy): domain Eukaryota; phylum Oomycota; class Peronosporomycetes; order Peronosporales; family Peronosporaceae; genus Phytophthora; species Phytophthora crassamura. The sequence goes on along the minus strand of JAUCED010000011.1, from coordinate 2,346,076 downwards.
AAATCTGGCAATGGCGTTGGCCAAGCGTACTCCACATACAGCGGGACAACTCGGCCTGGCCGCATTTGCTCCCAGCGATTCACCTGTCGTTCCACGAAGCTCATCGCATCTGCGTCGTCAAACCGCACATTTTGGCTCACAGCGTGTGACTCTGAACGCAGGTCTGCGTCCAGAGTCTTACAGACGAAAGCAGAAGTGGCGACATCACTGGTGCGCGATGCTTCCTGCTTCGGTTCTTCAGCAGCTTGTGACGACGCCATCAGCGGGGCAGGCGAGCTCAGCGACCTGCGTTGGGGTGCATCCGCATCTTCCAACGCTGGGCGAGACTCAACCTCTAACTCTTTCCCACTGCCTGCACCTCCTCCGATGACTTTTCCTCCATGCCCAGCCGCAACTTGTCTGATCATTCTGCGGTCAGGGACTACAGACGCCTGCGCACGTTCAATACCTGAACCCGCTCCTCTTGTACACTTCCCACCTCAGCCTCGGAACGCACATCGGTCTCCCCACCCTCCGTCTTCAGTTGAACTTGTTCCCTGTTAGCAGCGGGTTCAACCGCAGGCTCTTTAGCTTGAGCGGCGCGAGCCTCCCGTGCAGCCTTCAACTTCGCACGCCGGTCCTATTTCAGTTGATCCAGGTCCGAGTATTCTTCAGCTGGAAGCACTTTCACTCTGCGCGACTGACGCGAAGCCTCACCACGTCCTTCGTCCTCGCGCCCTCCATCCTGCTTACCTCGTCCCTTGGCCATGATAATGGTTAGAGGTTAACGAAGCTCAACAGCTAACAATTTCCTACAACTAACAACTCGGTGTAATCCGAGAATCCCAAATCTGGGCACGCGCACCAGCTGTGACGAGACCGGTGAAAGTCTGAACCGTCCAGTGTATAGCGGCAACCCAGGCCTTGAAGCAACAAAGCCTGAGTTTGGTAACCTTAAACGCAGGTCCCTTACTTAGACCCGCACGCAGGGGGCGTGGTACCTCGTGTATCCTTTCGGCGTCGTTTATCTTCGGGGAGCCTGGATCGACCACCAAAAGTTGTTAGGTTGTGCAGATACTCTTGTCGCGGCCGAGCGTGACGTCCACTTCTCTAGACGCACTTCTCTTAGCCTGGACGCAAAACACAGAATATACACTCTCCTCCACAAATAGCCAATACAATACAGAGAGAGATACACTTGAATATACAGTCGATCCTTCTTTTTTCGGGCCCTGGAACGTATGGCCTCAATCCAGCCCACTAGGACTCAATCCAGGGCACTGGCCAATCCCGGAGTCCTTTCCCAAACGCGCACCACGCTCAGCGAGGGACACAAGTACCGTCCGCCACACACTAGCTCTGAACGCGGTTACAAATACAGCTCAGGGACAACCGCTAACAGTCACCAAAGCCTAGGCAGATTACATGAAATGGGTGCCCCACCCTACCGATACTCGCAGTGGGTCCAACTTGGAATGAAATGCGGTTCACTTCAGTCGCTTGACGCGATAATCCCCTAACGCAACTGGACTTGAGTTGTTGGGGAGTTCCGCGTCGACCGTGTCCTGGCGACCGACGGACCCGATTCTGGCTGGCAGGCCCTCTTCTTCGACTTGCGCAGTAGGGGGTGAAAAACGCTCTGTTTGTTTATCTGCAGGCGACCGCTACTCGGGCGTCTGTGGTTTAAAAGGAAAAGCTTCTTCTTGGTTCTTCGGTGTTCGATAGTCTCTCGGTGGATATCTTGATCTCAGTATGCCTTGGTTTGTCCTTCGGATTCTGCGGTTCACTTTGACTTTGCTTGAGTATGGCACGGTTCGTCCAACGGCGATCCTTGGACTTCACTGGGTTTGGCTTGATGTGAGTATGCCTTGGACTTGAAGTAGACATGACATGTCACACTGAATGTGTGCAACTGCGTCCAGGAGTCTGAATGCATCTGCGACCAGAGTCTTGAACGCACTTGTAGCCAGGGCCTTGGCCCATCAGCGATCAGGGTCTTAACGGATCTGCGGTCAGGGTCTGGATCATGTCTGCAACCAGGGTCTGGTCGCATGTCTGCGACCAGGATCTGGATCAGGTGCGACCAGGGATCTGCGATCAAGGTCTGACCGCATGTCTGCGACCTGTGATCAAAGTCCTGATCTTGAACCCAGTTTGAGTGTAGATCTCCAAAGTCTTGACTTCTTGATCAGCGATAAGCTTGAACCTCTTGCTTCAACACGGGGTGCTTGAACTTCACAGTTTCCAGGTGCGCGATACAGTGCGGTCAGAGTCTCGGCGAGGCAGGACGCCGTATGTGATACTTTCACACACATCATTTTTAACTCCCATTAGGTTAACCCGCTTGAGGGCGAGGGGTGGTCTGGACAAAACGTCTGCGTTCAGTGATCGCCATCCTGAACGCAGGCTTCCAGGCCTGAGGGACCATCCTGAGACTCTCACCGCATCATTCCGCGGAACACCGGCGAAGTCTATTGCACCTGAGTGGCGCAAGGGTTATAGCATGGCCAATCAGCCAATTGAACCATAGCAATACTCCATGTGACAGGACGGAAATGGCTTTCAGAAAAAAAAAACGTTTTGCTTGGTTCGAGAACGCCTTGACGTCATGAAACGCAAGCGCAGACGTGAACAACGTGATCTGGAAGCGCGACGCCATGTATAGAACTCACGGACCAACTGGTCCAAGCGGAGACCGCAAGACTGGAGGCCGAACGGCGAGCGCAAGATCTGGAGCATCGCCGAGTCCTGGAGTCCAAGAACTCTGGGTTCCGAGTCTGAGATCACTCTGATGCGTGAGCGTCAGAAATCGAGCGTCTGGATTCAGAGCGTGCGGAACGGGAACGCCCGGAAGCCGAGTACGCGGCACGTTGGCCACAGCGTGAGGCGGAAGTTGCAGCCGAGTTGGCCCGTCAAGCTGCCGAAGTTCAACGGGTTCTGAATGAGCAAATGACGGCATTGCAGAAGCGCGCCGAAGCTGCTGAAGCCGAGCGTGATCGCCAGAAGGAAGCTTCCACGAACGTTCAGCGCTTCACTGCCGCTCAGTTGCGCAACCTTCGCACGACATTGGCTCAGGTTCAAGCTCGACGAGGGGTCACCGACCATAAATCAGCAACTGAAACTCAGACATCGAGTTCCCAGACTTCTGAATCTGCAACTCCTGGATCAGAAATCAGGAATGTCGCAAGTGGGTTTAGGGTTGAAGACAAGCCGAACCTCTCCGAAGTCGCCAGAGCCCGGCTCCGTGTCACGGTCCTCCGCCAGCAGACGGATTGACGGTGCTGGTCGACTGCCTCAGCAAGGTGTTGGCGGCGGTGAGCATCGTCAGGATCCTGACAATGGTCTGCAATCGTTCCGCGCCTGAGCGCACATCCCCTAATAATGACGCAAGGTCATGGAAGACGTGGGACGGACCAGATCTCAGGGCTGTCATCGGTTGGCTTCGTGAGTTTTGTAGGTAAGAGCTGGGTCGTGGACTGGCGCGGCGGGCGACAGAGCTTCTCAGTCATGGATTTCACTCGTAAAGCAACAACGAAACGAGTTTTTCAAGTTTTCTATTTTGTTAGTCTACTGTTCAAGCAAGTTCTTCCGCGCCGGACTGAGGTACACGACCCCGGAACCAAGGAAGACCGCGACAGTTTGGTGGAGAAGCAGGGTACTTCTTGCTGGTCCAAGCAAAGAACAAGGCTTGATAGCGCCGCTTGGTCGAGAGCGAGTCGTTGGTTGAAGAGCGCTTGGCGTCGGAACGTAAAGGCGAAGGAAATAGGTAGTGGGGAACGCGATGAGTACCCACGGAACGTCCGGTGAAGGACAGGACAGCGGGGTCGGAGACGGGAGAGGCGGTTGGGCCTCGCCGTTGGGACAGGGGTTGCCCGATCCTGTCGAGAACCAGGACGAGGGAGGAGACGCGCGAGATGCGGGTGCTGCGCGCGGAGAGGGAGCTGAGGGAGCTCCGGCTGATGCTGGTCAAGGTGGCGAGGGTGAGCGTGGAGCGCAACCGCGGTCTGACCAAGGGACTGGAGGTGTGGAGAGTGTCGCTACTCAAGGTGGTCCTGGGAGCGCGTCGGGCGACCCGTCGCTGACTGCTACGGGAGGTGTGGAGGCCTTCTGGAGACGTCGCTTGCTGACTGCTACGGGAGGTGTGGAGGCCTTCTTGGAGACGTCGCTTGTGCGAGAAGTGTTCCAAGACTTCCTCGCTCAACTGGCACGTCAGCCTGCGCCGAGTGAGACGCCAGCTCAAGGAGGAACGACTGCGACCCCGGCACAAGGTGTGTCCGGGACTGCTGTGTCTATGACTGCTTCGACGGCTAGGCCGAGCCTGCCAACAACGATGGACCCGGCTCAACCGCTGATGATGACTGGGGGGAGTGGACCAAGTGCCGTACCGATAGCGATGCCGATGTACTCCGCGCCGAGCGCTCCTGGTCAGCCAGGCAGCTACGTTCCGGCGTCAATGTTGGGAGCACCGTGGCAAGGACCCATGCATACGATGGGTGTGACGCCGACAGGGCCGATGCCTTGGACGGCTCCGGTGTTGGGAATTGGTGCGACGGCGGTTCCAGCTATTGACGCGATGGGAAATGTTGGAACGGCGCCAGTGCAGACAACGGAGACTTCGATGATGGGGTCTGGACGACAGGAGCTGGAGCAACGACGAGCAACCCGGATCTGCAGACGTTCCTGATGAACGCTTTGAGTCAGGCGCTTCGGTTGTACGCGACCAACGGGGGTTCGTCGATGGTCGGGCAGCCACTTCCGGCGGTAGCATCTGTGACTCGGCCGATGGGGTACTCGTCGCAGACGCCAGTATACACGCCGAGCGGAATCTCAAGGGCGGCGATCCCGTCGTATGGAGGTGTGGCCATCAACGATCTGAGTGCTGCTGGGGGCAATGCGGGGGTGCAGCCAGTGCCAAGATTGTGGTTCCTTGTACCGAGATTGTGGTAGACCGATAAGATCGCACCCTTGCACCCTTCGTAAGTGAGATCGGCCCGAGCGATGTATCCCTATCAGCCTGACCAAATATCGGCCTAATCGTTGTATCCATATCCAGCAGATCGAGGATCGGCCGGATCGGTGCACCCATATCAGCGAGATCGGGGTCGGTCAGGTTTGTCCGTACCGAAACGAGGGCACCCTTTCGGTCTGGTTCCCTGGTGTGGTACACACCGCCCGGGGTGTCACACCATATGTGGTACACATCAACTGGGGTGTCGCATCGGTCTTGATCCATCTTCCTCTCGCGCCATTCCCGATCCGTCGACATTCTTCATTCTGGGCAGTAGTAGTGAGGGGAGTGTTTCACGTCAGTTTTTAAAAAACATAATTTACTTTTCACCACACCCACCCACACGCCCCCTCGTCGACCCACCCTTTTCGCTACTTTCTATAAAAATCCATTTCTCTATCGATATGAGGCACCTCATACCCCTGTAAGTGGTCAATTCACTAAGTAACTAAAATCATGTCCAACCCCCCTCTAGGTAGCCTTACATCCGCTGTATTTTCATCGTCTAATATGGGGTCCAAACACATAAGCAACACCACTAGAAGTAGCGCTTCCTAAACTCCAATGGAAGCGCGCAATACAAAGGTTTTACGTGGTTCTTATCCACGATCTAATTCATCGTTTCAGTATCTAATTCATCGTTTCGATATCGTTAATTGACCGGTTCAGCGACTAATTCATCGGTTCAGTTACTAATTGACCGGTTCAGTGGCGACATCTGATCTGTAGTCCATACCGCTTCAACCTGAAGCGTGCTGCACCAACAGTTGCGATCTCATTCTCCAATTCACGGAGAACCAACAACGCACCCTTCCAGATGATTAACAACAACAAGCGCAGCCTCAGCAACGACGACGACCACAGTCGCAGCAAGCCTGCCAAGCTCTCCAAACGCTCCAAGCGCAACAACGGCAACCAAATAACCGTGCGTCGTGACGGCAATGACAAGCGCAACGTTATCCCGGCCCCTCCGAAGAATCCGCCGCAGCTCAACATTTTCACACCCAAGCTTCTGGACGGCAGCAAGCGCAAGTGCAACACGACTCCCTGTACAACATGCGGCAAGCCTGTTCGAAGCGACTTCGCGCCTATCTACTGTCACCGTGACCGCAATAACCAGGACCCCGTAAGCGGCTGGTGTTATCTGCATCGCGATGAAGTCCGCTGCGTCAACATTTGGCGACGTCAAGGATGGCTGGACTATCTCCTGCCCGAGCTCATCAGGCTTAGCATGGACGCCGACATGGACTCGCTGAATCGCGATACTTTCCGACTCAGCCTCGAGTCCAAGCATGCCGCGCCACCACCATCGGGCAGCTACCGTGATCGTGTTGAGTCGTTCCTCAACAATTCCAATCGTCTTTCGATAGCGCGCCTTGGACGGTACAGGCTGGTTCGTCTATCCGTAATTTCAATGTTCGTATCGGTAGTCAGCAAGTGTTTGACATTAGCTATGATTACGACTTTCATGCTTTCATTAATGAGTTCAGTAAGCTATCAGCGATCAATGGCGATCAGACCCCTGAGCTGTGTAACGGCTTAATTGACTTTCAGAAGTGGCGTTCTACTAACCGTGTTCTAGTAGCTGACGTAAGCCGCTTGACCGAGCGTGACGTACCTCAGAGCATTCAAGTAATGGGAACCAACGCGGCTTGCCAAGGCGTTAACATGCTAGTCCCTGTAGCATTTGAGAATGAATTAAGCTACAACCGCCTCACGGGTGAGATCGAGGAATATACTGCTAACTAAGCTTGGTGAAGAGAAAAAAAGTTAGAGTTGATTAATCTAGCGGGATCCTACCAGCTCGGTAGTATTTTTTTTCTTTATGGCGCTTGTCGATCTGATCCTTATGCTCGCTATCGTACTGCTTCTGCTTCGCAAGAATCTTTTCGCGATTCTTCAGGTGTATCGATTTTGTGCGGCTTTGAGCGCGTCCTTGTTTTGTAAATACTTCTCGGCTGAGTAAACCATGTTGTATATTACTAACTTGATATGTGTGATTATATACTCATTACATTTATCGTTCATGATGAAAAAAAATAGTTGGTGGTCTATTTGAGTAGTTTAGGTTCGTCAGTTGGACATACTGATAAAAGCCAAGCTGAGTGCTTAGGCTTGTTACTATGGTTTCCAAAGTTATAACGTATCAATGATGAACCACACAAACACACTATGCGTTGATTCATAGGGACGGCTAAGATGTTATATAATGCAGGCTTCCAATCTGGAAACTCATAATGATAATAAACTTCTGGAAACTTCGAACGTGGATGTTTAGCACATCTATCTTGATAGGGAGAGAACTTACATGTCATTCCACTTTCTACGATGTAGTTACACATGATTGTGATTATATACTTATTACATTTATCGTTCATGATGAAAACTTTGTATTGCGCGCTTCCATTGGAGTTTAGGAAGCGCTACTTCTAGTGGTGTTGCTTATGTGTTTGGACCCCATATTAGACGATGAAAATACAGCGGATGTAAGGCTACCTAGAGGGGGGTTGGACATGATTTTAGTTACTTAGTGAATTGACCACTTACAGGGGTATGAGGTGCCTCATATCGATAGAGAAATGGATTTTTATAGAAAGTAGCGAAAAGGGTGGGTCGACGAGGGGGCGTGTGGGTGGGTGTGGTGAAAAGTAAATTATGTTTTTTTAAAACTGACGTGAAACACTCCCCTCACTACTACTCTGGACAAATCAAACGTTCATCCGATCTCTCCGGCAGGATAACGAAGACCTGAGCAGCGATCTTCTGGCTTCTCGCACTTCTCACGACGAGGCACTCGCTGCTCGAGACCAGGCTGAGCGGGAGTGCGCCAACATCCGAGCCCAGGATGCTGGTCGCGTTTCCGCTATCCGTCCAGGATCTGATCCAAGCGCTCCGGCGCCTTCGACCCGAGATCGTTAGAAACGTTCGCGCAGCCTGTCTTCCCCGAGAGGTCCCTCGTCTCGGCGTCGTCTGCATCAGTCTTCCCCTCCGGCCGATTCTACACGCCAAACGGCCTCGTCGAAGCGTCCACTCCGCAGGCGTGCCGTAGATTCGTCCAGCGACTCCGCCTCGGATATCAAGCAGCGACGACGACGCTTTGTTGGCTACCTTGGCAAGATCGCGATCAACTAGTCGTCGCCGATCCTGCTCTATCGAAACGGGCGAAGGGTCTTCCCAACAGCCAATCACCGTGGATACTGTCGCCTCCTCTCCGCATCGTGCTTTGGTCCAGGTTTCCAGCCCAGCCTCCACTCAATCCGTTGTGAGTAGTTGCGGGGGTCGATCTGACCATCAGGCCAGCTCTACCTGAAGAAGACGACCATGGGCCTCGAGTGATTCAAGCAGTGGTTCCAGCAACAGCAGTCGCCATTCTGGATCGTCCGTTGCAGCTTCAGCCGTCCCGGCAAGGAGCCCAAAGTCTGGGGCTTCTTCTCCCGTGCTCCGGTCGCACCGTTACGTACTTCTGGATGAAGCAGCTTACGACGCCCTAGAGCCAACCATTGTGTCCCGAGACGGTTACTTTAACCGCGCCACATTTCAGCCTCGGCTATAGCTCCATGGGCTGTGTCGGATCTCAATGACGTCAGTGTTCTCGAGTTGGCCATCGAGTTGCTCTTCCACCAGTTTGCCCAGCTTCAGAATTGGATCTTACCGCCGAGTTAGACCCCGTGAGCCCAGTCTATGATAACCCGACATGATCACTGTGGTCAACGTCGAGTCGATACCGAACCGTGGCAGGTTTTGGACACCCTGGCTGCCCCGATCTCGTTTGGTCTCTCGGGTTGGTTCGAGTGGATCGCCCGGAAATACGTCGACCTTGAGGAGAACATCGGCAGTCAATATGGGAGTCTACTCACGCCTTCCCGATCAGTTCGAAGCTTAGGGAGCGGAATCCCGACTTTGTCAAGTTCGGGAGGGGCCGGAAACAGCGTCGATCCCGACTGGGTGCTCGCTGGAAATCCTTCTTGCTACTCATCCTGAAAGGCATCATCGCCGGCCACTGCGATCTGGATATCCTATTGGATCATTTCTTCTCGCAATAATCCTCGAAAATGAGAGACGCGTCTGGTACCCCGGTCTAGGCTGCGACCACTCCCCATCCGACATACTTTCGGCGCTCAAGGTGGTGGATCGAGCCGATCCTTGGTAAAACCAGTTTCGTCATCGCATTTAGGATCACCCAAGTAGCCAGTTGGATCGCCTCGCCGGCAAGTTCATGCCCATGGCGTCCAGCTACCCGCACCAATATATATCTCGTTGGCTCGCTAACCTCTGTCCGTCTCAATCTTCCTTCCAACATTGGGTATCTCCCTCCAAGTCAGGACGTGCCTTCCTTGTTTCACTCAATTCCACGTAAACCCCTCCACCCACCCAACAGTGCAGCCTCCCTGCACGTCTTCTCACCACTCCATCGCAACGGCCAGCCCGTCACGAATTCTGCGCCTCCGCTTCGTGTGATTGCATCACACCAAAGCGGTTGCGGCTCGCACGACTAAATTCCTGCAAAAGTGCTCCGCAGTTCAGATCAGCTTCGTCCACCCATGACGGATCGTCGTACCCCTTCCAGAACACCTTGTACTCCCGGAGTGCTCGGCCATACCGCGTACGTCTACCAGATCGCACGTCCGCAATCCTTTCCACCACGTATTCGCCTTCCCGGAGATCGCTCTCCCAGCTGTCCCCGGGTAGCAGAGGTTCGTCGAAATCAAAGTGCTCCGCCTCGATGATCGTTAGCTCGAGGTGAGGCCGATCGGGGAACAGCCGAACAGGCTTGAGCTTAGACAGGTGAACGATCGGGAAAAAGACGATACTCGGTGCCAGCAAATCTCCAGTCGTGCAGCGTCCTCGCCCATCATCTCGATGACCCGGAAAGGCCCGTGTCACATGTGAGCGAGCTTCCTCTCGTAACCCCTGTAATACAGCAGCCCATCATCGATGGCGTAGCGGTGCAGGCTCGCGCGCAAGCGCGCCGACAATGTCTTGTATGAGTTTTCAAACGCCTTGCTCCACAGAGCACGTAGCAGTGCGACACACATGTCTTCGCGCGCATACGTAGCGCGGACCAGGTCCAGTATCGGCGAGGTCGCCAGGGTGACATGAACAAGCTCATAGTGCGGTCGACGGGAAAACTCGTCCGCTATGGCTTGTACTTCACCTCGAAGTCGTACTCCGCGAAGGAGGACAGCCAACGGGCCGTCCTTTGCGAGAGATGAGGAGACTGGGTCGCAGTGCGTAGTGACGCATGATCAGTGAAGATCACAAACGGGTTTGAGCCAAGCAGGTGATCCCTGAATTTGACGAGAGCATACTTCATCGCAAGTAGCTCCTTGTCATGAGCTGGAGATTTCTTCTCTGCAGCCTTAAGCTGGCGAGACTCAAACGCTATCACGCCTTCACGCCCTTCGGCGTCTGCTTGCAGCATGACGCAGCCTATGGCAAAGTCCGATGCGTCACAGACGACACTAATGGACGTTCAGGGTCTGGCAACGCCAGGAGCGGGGCATGAAGGAGACTCTCCTTGACCGCCACGAAAGACTCTTGATGCACGGTGTTCCAACACCAGTCCGCATCCTTCTTAAGGAGATTGGACAATGGTCGAGCCATGTCGGCGTAGTTCTCGCTGTTAGTTCGCGAGGCCAAGCCACTTACGTAAGTCCTTCTGGTTCTTTGGAGCAGGCCAGTCGATAATGGCTTTAACCTTAGCAGGATCTGCTCGAAGGCCTCGCTTTCCAACAAAGCATCCTCAGAAAGGGATCTCTTCAGCACCGAAAATGGAGTTGGATGCGTTAGCGTACAGCTTATTGGTGCGCATGCACTCGGGCGCCGCTCGCAAGTGGTCAATTTGGTTGTCCACATCCGATCTGCCGCTCGGAGTACTAACCGCTGTCAGCGGAACATCGCTCACTCGCATGAGCAGCTGGTAATATCCATCGACTAGGTCGAGCGCGCTGTACATGATGCAGCCAACCATGCTGTCTGAAGAACATCCTTCCTAGGAATCAGCATCTGCGCCGGAATGGTGGCAGCATTGAGCTTATTGAACGCATGAACGATACGTCACTTGCCATTAGGCTTTCTGACACAAAACGTTGGCGTTGAGTGCGGAGACTTGTTCTCACGCACCATACCAACAGCATGCTTGGCACTGAAGATCGCGTCAATGACGTCACACTGCTCCTTCGGTAAGGGCCGTTGTCGTGTTACGCAGTATTTAGTTCGTCAATATCATGACGAACGCCTCGATCAGGAGGCAAGCCAGTCGGCGGGTCATTGGAGACCACGTCCTGGTATTCCTTAACCAAAATATAGAAAGGATCCGAAGGGTCCTTCAGGGTCGAGGATCCGCTTTGCGCACTGGGTGCCTCCTTCGTGTCCTCGAGGACAGCTTCATGCATAAGCGATTAGGAGTTCAACTCCTCTTCAGGTCGTACCATGACCATATCGGCTAACTCGCCGGCCTTTAAGGCGTCCCCGAACTCCGGAATAGACATCTCATCCAGCTTAACCAGAGCATTCAGCGCCGGGATAGCCTCGAGTCTGACATTGCCCTCGCCTTCACCGGTCACTCCATTAACGCGTGTATATAGCTGCACGCTATCGTCGTCAATGACAGACACGTCATGTGTCAGGACGTACGCTTTGCGTCTCGCAGTCGCTGCCTCCTCCTTGCGGAAGCTGTACGCCTCAGAGAGGCCAGCAGGTTCACACTAAAAGTGCCCTCTGGTGTCTTCACCTCTTGTTGCTCAGACTGAGCCGGCGATGAGTTGCAATGCTCGCAGCCCCCACCCAGTGGGTTAGGTGCCGCTCCACCTGCATCGTCAGGGTCCTCCCCTTGATGCCTCGGCTCACAGCCGATCGCACCATCATTGGCAAACAGCGGTCTGTCGCCCATCAGGGCGCTCGCCGCTCAGCGGGTTACGTGCCGCTCCACGCGCATCACTAGGGCCGTGCCCAAGATGCCTCGACGTACTGTCGACCACGCCATCAGTGGCATCGTATCCTGGTTCAGAAACTCAGGTCCCTGGCCCGAGTCGAACGCGTTCACTAGCTTGTGGTGCTTAACGCTAACGTGGTCTCGAAAGCAGGCCACAGTTTCCTCCTTCGTTTTCTGCCCATACAGCCACTGCTACCTTGATGTCTCGTCAATGAGGTGCAAATACACCTTGTTAGCCTCTAGCGTGGGCACTCCGAGAAAGTCCAAATTCAATAACACGTTGACGAACGGCACCGTAGCTCGTTTGGGTGTCGTCTTCTTGAAGGACATTCTCTATCTTCGCCTTATCACAATCGAGACAATTCGCCTTTCCACATCTGTCTCCTTTTGTCAGCTCCAAGCCCTTGGTCATTTCCTTCGATGACATGTCCTTGATCACCTGCCATTTGGCATGGGCCAGGCGATGATGCCACATCCGAAGTTTTCTGGTAGGCTGAGCAGAGGTCTGCAGCACGGCTAATGTTGGCTGCGAGCGCGGAGCTTCTCTACCCTTGTTTGATAAAGATCACGCATCATGTCAAACTGCCGGGCGATGTGCTTCACTCGGTTCGTTAGCGTAGTTACATCCTGGTATTCGCTAGTCTGCGCGAAAAAGCCCGACTCCTTGTACAACTTCCGCTTCGATAGCAGGTTGGTAGTGTGGCGAGGCGGGTGAACGCATTTTGGTCACCCAGGTGTATAGCTGTATAGCGGCACGTGCGAAGTCCAGACGGAAGTGTCGTTCGAGAACTTACTTCCGGGATGGACAAATCTCGGACGGAAAATCCCAGACGGAAAGTCCCAACCGAGATTGGCGTGTGTCCCTCGTGTCAACCCATGTTGGCCCGTTTACCTTCGGGTTCTGGAGATGCACCGAGAACGAGTTGTCGTTCGAGTTTAGGCGTAACCAACCTTAGACGTAGCCTCCACAACTCAGAAAAACAATATACAATACAGAGCTGTATTTACAACCGTCACTTATTCTTATAGACCATCGGACTGTGGGTCTGAACACCAGTCTACTTGGATTGCACTTCCGGGATACTGGTCAATCCCGGACGATCCTTATCACGCACACCGCCCCCAAAGATGAGGGAAGAGTTCGAACAATACACACGCCTATCACACAATAGCACTCTCGGTCAACCTTCCAGGTTGTGGCTACTCAAACCAACCTAAAAGACAAGTAATATGAAATGCGGGACCCCGAATGGAAGTACAGCCGCAATTAGGACACGAAATAGGGAGAACTTTTACACGGCTTGAATGCAGATGGGAGTTCCTCGTAACACCGGGAGGCCTTCACGCGTGCGTCGCTCTTGCGGTCTTCTGCCGGGGGACTTGCGCAATGGATGGGAAAACGAACTCTGTTTGGTTTTATATCTGCTATGGGTGCACGTGTCTGCTAGAGACACACGCGCACTTGATTTATCTTGATCTTTGTATGGGTTGGTTGCTGTCCATGCTCTGTGTCGTACGCTGCATACAAACTCTTAGTGAGAGTCGATGGGTTGACCGGCGTTCGTCGAAGTTCCTGGAACTTTCCATGAAGCGTGACAGATCTTGGACGGTCGACTTGGTCGGGCGGTTTTGCCTTGGCGTCAGTATACTTGGATCTTTCCATCCGGGATTGTGTCATCTCGGACGGAAGATTTGTATATGGGATCTCACGCCCGAGGTTTCATGTCCGGGATGTCTGTGTTTGGGCACCATCTTGGCGCAACTTAGGGAACTTGATCGAGCTTGTACACGTTGCACAGCACGTCAAGGCGGGTGCATGGTTCATCGGAAGCACTTGTACGGCACCAGGGCCTCACCCACTGTCAGGAACTGACTCCATCCGGGAAGTCCCGTTTGGGATGCTTTCGTCCGGGATATGCGATCCGGGATCGACGTCGTTCGGCAGTGTCAAGTCCATACGTGCTTAGACAAGAGCACTGTCGAGTTCCAATCCAAGTACACGTCTCGTGGCGCACCCACAGCAATCCAGAAGTCTGCCGCACTTGCCGCCACATGTTGATCAATCTTTTGGGGCTACTCGGTCGCTCTGGGGAAATCCAGAACCACCTCGTGTCAGTAGCACCTTCTGCATTGAGAGCTTCCACCGTTATCACGCTTGAGCTTTAGTCTGTGCATCCACGATCGCGAACTTAAGTTAACCCTTCATCTGTGACTTCTTGCGCGAGTTGTCAGACCACGTGTCGCACTCAGACGTCAGAGACACAAATACCTCGTTGCATCGACAGATATTCACTCCAAATGCGTTATCCAACACAAAGGGATAAAGAAGCTGTTGCCAGATGCATTTTCAACTTTCGTGCTAGTAAAACATGACATCGGTTTTTCCTCCACTACTTCGATCATGTTTACAGGCCTGCCTCTTTTCTCCGGCCATACTGGGTTGTAGTAGCCGGGGAGATCCTCACAGGTGGCACCATCACCTTGCTGCTTTCGCCGTTTACCCTGCGAGTTCCCTTGACTCGCTTGCCGCTCTGCTGCTGAACTCGGCACTTGTACGCATAGTGTCCGAATTAGCCACAGTTATGATAATCAATCTCGGTACGGCGTCGCTTGGCTTGACCACGGCCACCACCTGCGCGACTTCTTTGCTTCTTCACGAACGAGACCTCCTTCTTGTACGCCAACGTAGACCCGAACTGCGATTCACCAACGACAGCTTTGTCATTCCCTTGCTTACGGCCTTTGGCCTCAGTCACCGCGTTCGTCTGTCTTAGGCGCTCTTCACGACTCATGAGCTAGTAGTCGTCCAAATTGTCAAAGGTTTCGACCAGAGTGTTAGTCAGGATATCGTTCAGAAGCAACACCTTTTCACGCCACTCCTTGCGATTTTCTTCGCCGCCGGTGTGCCATCCCTCTCGGGTGTGGTCTCCTCTCCGGTCAGAATGTTCCAGAACTTCCGAGCGTGTAACGCCGCCATTAAGACTTCCTTATAGGCCAGGAAGTTCTTGCCGTCGAACTTAACCGAGCGGACGGTATCAACCTTGTGGCCCTCCATGTTCACCCTTTGGGCTCAGTACCTAAGAGCATCTCCAGCGGCAGGTCTCAAAGGCGGTTTTAACTTAAACGTAACGCGCTTGAGACCTGACCGAGTCTTAACGCACATAGCGGCAAGTCCTAACACAGTTTTAACTTCGCCAGGGTCTAATCGTTGAGTCTCAAGTCTTAAAATACGACTCGAGTTTTAAGCTGAAATGGGTACAAAGGACGAAGAGATCTCCCACGATTGGCTAGAATGCGAGACTGTGTGCATTGAGACTCGCGTTCAGACTCCACCGCTGGAGGATGGCAACGACCCCAAGGTCTTAACTTAAAATCTGGAGTTTAAAGGCTCGGTTAAGACTTAGGTTAAGACTCACCGCTGGAGATGCTCTAAGAGAAAGTCAACGACTTAGAGCACTTGGCACTGACGAGGTAGTGCACGGCAACTGCCTTGAGCATCAGGAGTGTAGTATTGAGTGACAGCCTGCAGATTCTATAATGAACGGGTTTATTCTAGGCGTGTGGCTAAACCTCTGCTACCTCAACTAACGGCAGCGTCCATGTCCCAGTTTGTCTCGTTGAAGTCGACCAAGTTCTCTTATCGAGCACCGAGCATCGCATGGAAAACACAATTTCATATTATTAATTTAAGGAGGCGCATTCGGTTAACCCCCTAATCCGTTAACTTTTTAAAGAAAACGTCTGGCATATTCTAGTGGGGGTACTAAGTTTGCGTAAACGCATCAACATCAATTTTAGGATGCGGTGTATTTTACTTAACGAGTATCAGAGCCAAAATGGTATGGGTCCTGACCCGAGTCAATATCACATTCATGACCCAATCGAAATATTCAGTTTCATGTTATCCTCTTCATGACATTTGAACAGACACCTCAAGCAAGACACCGCCACAATGGCGACGAGATCTGGCATCTCGCTCCGCCCCTTTGCAACATCTATACCAACCGCGCAGCTTCATCCTCAAGGAAATGGTAACGCTATCCAAGTGCAAATGGAGGAGAGCGAGCGGGCGACACTTCGAGCAACGCTGGAAAAAAAAATCGCGGCCTGTGAACACCAAGAGAAAGTATGAAGGGTATCGCGGCCTGTGAACACCAAGAGAAAGTATGAAGGGTATCAGAAGGAGTTCACCAACTGGTGCAGCGAGAAGCAGTTCAGCGACGGTGGAACCGTCACCAAGAGCAAGCTGCATCTCTTCCTCTCGGAGCAAGTGGTGGGGAGGGAATCAAAAAAGAAGGGTACAGTTGTGGGGGGCTCCACCGTATGTGGCTATACCAATGCTGTCGTGGATTTGTACAACCAACAAGTAACACTAAGGATTAACTCAAACGAACATCCGCGGTCGCCTCAAGTGAAGCAGTTGCTTCGAAATGTACAAGCCCCAACTGCCCAAACAAAGAAAATAAACTACCAAGATCGCGGTGTTGGCTCGCTGCTGGATGGTTACCACTCGGAAAGCAGTTTGAACAAATTTGTGATTCATTCTGTGTGCGTGGGGATCTTCGTGGACGTGCAGCTTTCCTGGTTTCTCATTTTGGACTGCTACGTGGTGAAAACATACGTGATCTGGAGTTGGCGGACATGCTCTCTCAGCCTTTGGACAAAGAAGGCTTTCAACCATGCACTGCAATGATGTTATTGATTCAGCACGGCAAAACGAACACTTATCGAAAGCTGCAGCACTGTGGTTTCATGCGGAACAAGAATGTGCACTTGTGTCCAATTGGTGCTGTTGCATTTTACCTCTTTGAGCGCTTTCACATCACCTTGGAACCATTTCCATCCTTCGCTCACCTCGGCCTGACCTTCAACAAGAAGACGCACTTCAACAGACAGCAAGGGGTCAGGCAACTTGAAAGTGCTGATGTAGACATCTCACAGACACGGAGACATGGCCGATGGGGAATGGATACAGTGAAGGCCGTCTACTCTGCTCCGCTAGCTCGTGAGGCCATCCGTGCGCTTTCTGGTCACCCACCTAAGTCACGTTTGTATTACTTGGAGCGCGCCACTCTTGATCATCCTGCCGAACTCATGCTCGATATCTTTCCTGGCTTGCGAGCATGCAAAGACAAAATCTTGTCAGGTGAAGGGGAGCGCAACTTGGCAGCGCGAGGTTTTATGAAGTTGCTTGAGTACTTACGGGTGGTGCTGATTCAAGATGCCGCCGTACTGTTTGATCATCTTCCAGTTAAGCTCCAGCAGCACCAAGTTTTTTTGGCGAGTCGTTTCAGCAGTACCGCACACAGTTACTGACTACCATGCAGGTAGCTCAGCACCCAGTTGAGGCCCAACTTCAGGTGGCTATGCCGCTCCTGGCGCAACAAATAAGCACGCAGCACGCAGCAGTCATGGATAGAATTAAGTCGACACACACGGACACGGTGAAATTAATTGGACAGCTGCAAGGTCAACTCACCTCATTTCTTCATGGAGATATATCCTTCCGGTTGCAACCTGTCTCAGGTAATACCAGCACAAACATCAGTCATAAGACAGTGAGCGAGCAAGGCAACCCCATCAACTCGTCCGAGCATACCGAAGTGTCTCTGTCGACTTGTAGTGGCAGTCCTCAGTATTCTATGAGTCGTGGTGTATGTACGGTACGCGAGCTATGGACTGAATGGCACAAGGGCCTAGCAAACCAGCCTTCAATCGAAGCTCTAGAGCGTTCCTATGGCACAAATGGCGTTCGTCAGCAAAAGAGAACAAGTTTTTTTCAAGACGCCTGTATGTGATCAAATACGTACGGGGGGGTCTCGTGCAAGATGGCGTGTCAGTTGAAGCAGCTATCGACAAGGCTGACAGCGAGCGCGGCAGCAGGAGTATCGACGCGTTCTCAAAGTGGCTTCGAAAAAAATAGTTATAGTTAGTGCTGCTTCATTTTGAGTAAATTCCAGCACTGCATTACCTTCACGACGTTCAATCCAGGCCGCCAACATACAGGATTCGATATAGCCGAGAACGCGAAGTCCAAGAGTTGGTCAATGGCGAACATCATGCTATCGTTGTGCATCTAGTCAGTATTGTGGTGGTTCAGTTCCTCCAATTGTATCGTACCTATGCTGCTGATGCGCCAACTTACACGAAAGCTGCTGCCCTAGAGCGAAGCAGCTTCCGCGTGCTCCAGCTTCGCGTCCTCCCCCCCTTAAGCTGATGGTCGGCCTTCGGCGACTGACGCTTCAGCTACCTGCTGTTTCCCGGAAGCCGCAGCCGCTATCATGGCCTCCGCAGAGTGTCAGTGCGCTCTCTCAAGCTGAGGAGCTCCGAACTGCTTCTCGCCGTCTCCGAGCACCCTCGTCTGATCCATGGCCAGCTTGTCCTTCGAGATCCGTCCACGGCAGCGTCATCGTCCGCTGCTCGGTTGACCTGTTGCTCCACGCTGCCATAAACAAGAGACACAGCAGCTAAATATCAGCAGCGCGATCTCCTACAGTCAATACTGTCGCCGTACGTACACGCTTCGCGACGGTCTTGTACTGGGGGACTTCGTTCTGCCACTCGAAGCCCGTCGAATTGAAAATGTCCAGTAGAAATACAGAAAAGCTTTTGTGTCCAGGTCATGCATGACCTTTTTTAATATCTGTGGATAACAGGCGATTTTTGTTTGGTTTGGGTCGGAGTTTAAATATCGAAGTAAGTTTGGGTCGCTCCGACCCAAACTCGCAAAAGGGAGAAAATCCAGAGACAATCGAGAGAACAAGCCCGACTTTCATTTCCCAAGAAACCCGCCCGCCAAGAGAAGAGATGAGCGACGTCTCGGCGGCAGGCGCACAAGAGGTGAAGGTAGCGTGGGCTGGTAAAGTTTTTTTTTTTTTTGGGGGGTCTGACGAACTGGTGGCAACTTTGACCCTGCTTAGACTAGGGCTGCGGCGGCGGGCGCGCCGAGCTCGCCCAGCATGGATCAGATGGTGATCGACATCGTGTTCCCCGTTCTGCAAGCGAAAGTACCCGGCGCAAAGTTGGAGAAGACGGCACTCAAAATGTCTGCAGATCGGGAAGGGCAGATCAAGTTACGAAGCCTGCAAAACGATATTGTCGGCCTTAGAGACGCGATGTTCTTCTGGATCAGCATGTCCGACGGCTTTGCTGTTGTTGACAATGGGGTGGTTCATAGCGTCGCTGCCGAGGTCGCAATTGCCGTCAAAGAGGCGGTGTGTCGAGCAAGCACCTCTCCTTTGAAGTTGATGGACCGCAAGCTGCTCGACCGGCTCGAATTTGCATTCACCAAGCTCGAGTATCAGGGCGATGCGTGCACAAGCTTTCGCGCGTACTTGAACCGGTGCTGGGAAGAATACTCGAGCCGTCCCGATGCTTACAAGGCGCCATATCTATCAATCGTGCAGAGCTCTGGCTTCGGCAAGAGTCGACTGCTACAGGAGTTGGCGCAGGTGACGAGCAAGGAGACAGGAGGAACGGCGCGGGTGATGTATGTCTGCGTGCGCAGAGAGCTGTCGACTGGTTACCCCCAAGCGACTTTAAATCTTCACGAATGGCTGTTCGCTGACAGCGGAACCGAGGACGCCATGACGTCCCGCCTGGAGGTGATATACTACTACGCGCAGCAGAACTGGGAGGCTGTGGGTGCGAACTGGCTGGCACTGTTCACGACTCCCCAGGCTGATTTGACTATGGCAAATGCTCTAAAGGCGGCTGAACTGGAGTGGAAAAGCAGCAACACGACTCAATCAGTGGCAAACCGAGTGGTGGTATTGGTTGTCGACGAGGCCAGATCTCTGCTTACAGAGCGTCCTGGTGGAATTAACAAGTTCCGGATGCTACGCCACGCGCTCAAGGATGCGACTAGAAACATCCGCCGACGCTTTGGGAATGGCGGGATTGTAGCCGTCTTGGTGGACACGAATTCTCGAGTTGCGCATTTTACACCTTCACTAGCGAACGAACCTTCGTCTCGAATGGATCACAATGACCCGCCGTTCACGCTCTTCCCACCCTTCGTGCTGGCTCATACGATGGACGTCCACTGGCAGCATGGCGCTCAAACGAACGATTTCTCTGGCTACAAGGATGCTGTGCTCGGTAGCACCAACACAAAAGCCTGGAAGCACCTCATCTCAATGGGCCGCCCGCTCTGGAAAAGCACGTTTGAGTCGTCGATGGATCAAAGCAATGACGAGGATAAAGCAACGGAAAGAGTTCTAGCGCTGGCAGCACGAAAACTACTACTGGGAGGGGATCCGCTCAGTGCCAAGAACTACAATGACACGACAATGTTTGGCGTCGCATCGATGCTGTGTCGGCTGGGGCTGCGTCCGTATTCGACGGCGTCACTGGCATCCCGTGCAGTTGCCGATTTCATGGCGATTCTGGCGTACGTGGACTATGAAAATGACGGCCACGTAAGCAGCTACTCGTCGGATCCAGTACTGGCGCTAGGAGCGACACAGGTTTGGTATGCGAACGACACGGCGTTATTCAACCACGTTTTGCCGCAGCTCAATAAGTTGCTCTTGAATGAGACCCTTGACGTGGGCGAAGTTGGTGAAGTTCTCGCCCGCATCATTCTGCTTCTCGTCATGGATACGTGCATCGTGAAGATGGAGAAGTCACAGAGCCACCGCGATTGTCAGTTTTCGGGCCAACTTGTGGATGTGCAGCTCTTCATGGAAGCGCTGGTTGGCTCGAATCCGACCGTAAAGATGGAGAGGCAGAAGGTTGCAGACCAGAAGACGCAAGATGCGTTCGAAACATGGCGAGCGCAGTGGAAAGGTTGGCAAGTGGGGTTCTGCCATTTTGTACAGCTCTTCTCGGAGCCAACTGAGGAGATGCTGTGGATGCTGCTCGGGCGGCGGGCGGCTGGCGTGTTCCCTCGAAACCAGAGTGGGGCCGATCTTGTGATCCCGATTCTGCATCAGGGGCAACGAAAAGTGTCGTTGATTTTGATCCAAGTGAAGAACGTGGCGGGTCATGATAGCGGCTTCCCGAAGACCACGACGGTGAAGATGAACCCGTCCTACGTATTTTCAAAGGAGAACACGCTGAGCAAGAAGCCTCTCAGTGACGTAATTCGAGTGTACATGAGTTTACGAGAAGCAGAAGAGCAGTTCATCCGCTATGGTCTGGTGGAAGTGAAGCCAAAGAGCGAACACGCGAAGCAAGCGAATGCCCTCGATAGTAGAGGCGGTTCTAAGACAGTGACTTCGGCAGCACAGCAGAAGGTCACGAGCCAGAAGAGAAGAAGCCAAAGAAATCAGCAAAAAGCGAAGGCTGATCCCAACAATGTACCAAGTAACGCCGATGGAGAACAGAAGACTCCTACTACGGAAAAGGTACATGCGTTCACGCTGTGCATCCGGTCGATGAAACCCTGGGCCCTTTCACGGCACAACGCGTGTCTTTCACCCATTCCCGAGGCCGTGGCTATCGTGAATAAGTTGGTGATGATGGCTACGCCGCTGTGGGAGCCAATTGCGCTTGCTCGCGGTAATTTGAGATGCAGAGCGGAGATGGAGAAGAATACGAAGGATACGAACAGTGAGCCTCGTTTATCCAAGGTCATGCCGGACCTGAATCTGCTGCAGGCTGCGCAGCGGGCACTCCTGCACGGTACGTTGGGAGGTAAAAACGTTGAAGATGAAGAAAAGGTCGCCCCGCAGATCGGTCAGTCTGTCTCCTCAGCTCCAACAGATGAACCATCGCGAAAACGCC
The DNA here is from genome assembly GCA_033557995.1 of Phytophthora crassamura. Lineage (NCBI taxonomy): Eukaryota > Oomycota > Peronosporomycetes > Peronosporales > Peronosporaceae > Phytophthora > Phytophthora crassamura. The sequence continues at coordinate 2,324,426 of JAUCED010000011.1, read as the reverse complement.
GTAGAACACGCTAAGCCATTTCCCGAAGCTCCGGTCACGGCGGCCTATGAATCGTCTCAAGTGGTAGCATTGAATGTGAGTCGAGGCTGCTAGCAGCAGCGGAACTCTCGAAGCGATGTTGGATGAAATGGCAGCCCGCTAGGCGAAGGACGCCGAGTTTTGCCCGTGTTGAGGCGAGCTGATGCGTAGGTATTTTTTTCAATACATCCTGCGTATATCGCGGGAGATCATTTTTCTACCTGGTACTACTCTGGGCAATACACGGACAAGCAGTAATAAGTACGGCATATTTATTGACAATTATTTCATTAACAGTGAATGAATCGTTCTAAGAAACAGAAAATGGAAAGGCGTTCCGGTGTTTCAGACTCAATTTTAATGTACACTGCCCGTGTATCGGGCTTGACAGCTACCTGCTTCTCGTGCTTTAGGTTTGCTTTGCGAGGCCTTTTCTTCGACTTGCAGGCGCTCGTTTTGGAGATGAGTGCCATGACATCCATCGCGAAGTGCCGTCAATTTACTATTTCAGAGCTCATAAGACCACTAACGAGCCTTATGAACCACCCACCGTACTTTAGTACCGATGACTCTCGTTAACATCCCAGTAACAGCGATTGTGTCGGCATAATTGAACCGGGCTGGCTTCGTCCTCCTGGACATAATTGTATTGCTATTATTGCGTCAATTTATTATTTTATTGGTTTGAGACCGAACCAATAGTCTATATTACAATAAAAAATACAGTAATATCAATTCCGCAATCCTTTTTTCCGGAGGCACTGAACCCATGGCCATCGCCGCTGTCCGAGATGTTGCGGCTCGCTGACGAGCGCTTCGCCAACGGATACATCTTCATCGGACACTCGCAAGGCGGCATGCTCGCTCGAGCCGTGATCGAGCAAATGGACGACCACAAGGTGCACACGTTTGTCAGCCTCGACGGCGTACAGAACGGCATCTTCTACGGAGACGTCGCAAAACGGTGCAAGGCTTGACGGAGGGCTTCGGCGCAGCCATCTTGCCTCCTGCAGTGCTCGACTTCAGTGCATACCCAGGGGAAGCTTCTCGCGGAAAGATGTAGCACCACTGGGCGCGTCGATCCATGGACTGCGAGCTGCAAATGGCCTACTCCATGGGCCGGACTCCCGAGATCGAGTTCAAGTTCGAAAGCATGAAAGTGCTGGAGATACACGACACCGTCGAACATGATGAAGATACGTCCGGCCTACGCAGAACACGGAGGGCTCTTTTGCTCCTCACAATAGAACGTGCATCACGTTTGCTGGTTGTTCGACATCCCGAACGGCGAAGGCATGTGTGAGTTCAAGGCTGTGTATGTGCAAGGTGATCTCGTAAGCGAAAATACTTGCAAACCTCACGATCGATAAGGCACAGATAACAGTACATCGACATCAATACCAACAATTTACGTTGCAACTCAACCAGAAAGCCCCGTAGTTCTCCTTGTTCACGGAAAATGTAGCTATTTTATGTATCGACTTCTCAAGAATTGGTTCCACAACTTGTGCATTTACTCTGCTCTATTGCTCTCTTTCTCTTCCTCATGCGCACTGGTTTCATCTTCTTAGTGATGGCTGTGAGCAGCTTGGGATCGTTTTGCAGCACCCGGTACACCTCCAGCGCGTCTCGGCCTTCCGCCACGAGCTCCTGCACGCGCGTGGCGCTGTGCTCATGCCGTCTCAGACGCAGCAGCTCCCGCGCGTTGTACTTCAGCTTGCGGCCCATGCTGCGCTCCAAGGAGCTGTTGTTGGAGGTTGCGCAGACCTCAGTAACTGATCTCCCCTGTGCACGCAAGAAGTTCGTGCAGCGCCTTGAGAATTATAGCTACAGCTCACGTTACTCAGTGACCTCAGACTACAGCGCAGCGTTCATGCGCGAATTGGAGCGACTAATGGATCGCGTGAAGGCTGCCCATCCAAATCTGCGACAGCACGTTGTCACAATGAATCGCCGAATTTGGGCTCTACTCGACGTACAGTCTCGAGCTACAACGGCGAAGGCGCCAAGCGGATGGCGCTGAACCGCTGGTTCTGCGAGATCGACATGGCTGTCGCGGCGCGACAGCTCACGACCGAGTTCGCCCGGACGAACTTCCTGATGTCCAAGCTGACAGGCAAGACCAAAGAATGGGCACTCGGCCGCCGTGTCGCTGATCCGTCATGCTTCATGACGATGGACGAGGTCAAGGACGACCTGCGGCTCGCGTTCGAGCCGCCTCAAGATGAGGTCCAACAGCGGACGGCCTTCCTGAACTTGAAGCAGGGCAAGCTGTCGATGAGAGACTACATCCAGCATGCCCGCCATTTGGTGTCGTGCATCGTCGAAAATCCGATCGACATCACGACCCAAGTTCATGTCTTTGTGACCGGAATGAACGCTGGCTACCAGGGTTTCTATCTGACGCGGAAGCCCGCCGCGACGCTGCAAGAGGCCTTTGCTACGGCGCTCCGTGAAGACTACAGCGTCACGGCCTCCCGCGCGTTCCCGTTAATGAGAGCACCGGACGTCAACGAAGCCGTGCCCATGGAGATCGACGCGATCGAGTCAACTCGACGCGTCGCTACGACCCGTCCCAGAGCCGCGGCCGAGGCCGAGGCGCTTCCAGTGGACAACGAGCGATGCTCTGCTTTCGTTGCCGCAAGCCTGGTCATCGCGCGCCGGCTCCCGTGCTCGCCGCCGTCGATGCCATCGACGGCTCTGTCTCCTCCGGACAGTAAAAAAACGGAGACGACCAGTAGGCGCCGGGCGCCCTACTGGACAGACGGAGGATCTTAGTTCCTTGGTGGCGGAACCTCCTCCTAGCCCCGCTGTGCTACATGCACAACTATACGCCACCACATCCAGCAGCGACAAGAGGCTGATCATCCTCAGTCTCCACGTGTCGGGCGCGCAGCGTCCCATCCGCGCCATGCTGGATTCCGGCGCGACGAACAACTTCGTTCGCGCCGAGAGTCTTTCGGTGCTCCCGAGAGATCTGCAAGTCCGTGAAGGTCCCGGTTCAATGGTCGTCAAGTACGCTGACGGCAAGCCGCGGCAGCTGCCGCGACGCAGCGTCAAGTTCGCGTACCCCTTCGACGATTTCTACGGGGACGATGACTTCCTCGTGATCGACTTGAGCGGATCCTTCGACTGCGTCTTCGGGATGCCGTGGCTGTCACGGCATCAGCCGAACGTCGACTGGCTGAATCGCACAGTCCGCCCCCGCGACATCGACGTCGACGGGGTACTTACGTTTCTCCGGTCGTCGACCAGCAACAGCCCTTGGCCGCACATGGCCGTCATGGATCCCAACTCCATGACACTCGCGGTGCACGAAGAGAGCGATGGCCCTTCGTGCGCGGCGTGTAAGAACGCCACGTGTGCCGATTCCAGCCTGCAGCGGCAGCTGGATCCGAGAATAACGGAAGAGCAGCGGCTCCCGCACGAGAACAACGCGATCGAGCAGGGGCTCTCGCACGAGTGTGTCGCGATAGAGCAGGGGCTCTCGCACGAGAACGAGGCGGTCGAGCAGCGGCTACCGCATGACGACAACGCGGTCGAGCAGCGGCTACCGCATGCGAACGAGGCGGTTGAGCAGGGGCTCCCGCATCCGGACGTCGTGGTAGAGCAGTGGCCCCCACGACAGGTGAAGACCAAGCGGCGCAAGCAGAAGAACTGGCGCGGTCGTCTCGGTCCCCGCTCCAACCATGCTTCAGACAGTGAAGATGAGGAGCTCGACGTTAAGGTGCTCAACGTCATCAACACTCGAGCACCGAGTACCACCGGCGCCTGCTCCGCGTTGCCAACCCTCCCACGGCTGCTCCGGCGCTCACCAAGCTCCCAAGCATGTCCTGGAAGCGGTTCGTGAAGGATCTCAAACGCGGTGAGATCGAACAGGTCTGCGTTCTCACAGCCGAGGGTGTCCTCGACGCTGCGCCACCTGAGGCCACGGTCAACGCCGTCGCTTCTTCAGTCGCAGACACGCCGGGCAAGCACGAACGGCCTGAAGGTGCTGAACCAAAATCAGCACGCGCAGAGCGCTTTGCATCCCAGTCCTGGGAGGCGCTGCAGGCCTCGGACAATCCCGTGTACTCGCTGGCTCGCGAGTACGACGACGTGTTTCCGGACAAGATCCCGGCCACGCTTCTCGCTGATCGAGGCGTGAAGCACGAGATCGACCTCGTGCCGGGCGCGAAGTACTGCGTGACGCGGCAGTGGCCGCTTCCTCGGGATCAGGTCCAGGCTATTGATGACTTCTTCGAAGGCCGACGTCAAGCTGGACACGTGCGAGAGAGCATCGCCCCGCACTCGAGTCCGACCTTCTGCGTGAAGAAGGCCACAGGGGGGTGGCGGATCGTCCACGCCTTCAACAAGCTGAACAACGCGACGATTCCAGCCCAGACCCCGATCCCGCGCAAGGACATCATCCTCGACTCGATGGCACGCAGCGAGGTCTACAGCGCCATCGACCTGACCGATGGCTTCTACCAGATCCTCATGCGTGAGAGCGACGTGCCTCTCACAGCGGTGAGCACGCCAAGCGGCATGCTATGGGAATGGCTAGTCATGCCGCAAGGGCTGAAGAACGCCCCAGCCACCTTCAACCTAATGGTGTCGCTGGTACTCAAGCCGCTTCGAGACTTCGCTCCAAGCTACTTCGACGACATCTTCGTGCAGAGCAAGGCAGAGCCAGGTCGCTCTGCCGTCGACGTTCATCTGGGCCAACTCCGACTCGTCTTCGAGGCAATGCGTACAAACAAGTTGTACGCGAACCTGCCCAAGTGTGTGTTCGTCCCACCCGAGATTCCGGTGCTCGGCTGCTACGTCAGCAAGGCTGGTGTCCGTGCTGACCCTGAAACGATCTCGTCGATCTGTTCCTGGCCGATACCCAGAAACGTTAAAGAAGTCCGACAATGGCTCGGGCTTGCCAACTATCTGCACAAGTACACGAAGAACTTCGCGGCGATAGTGCGACCCCTCTCTCAGCTACTCAAGAAGGACGCTGAATGGTCCTGGACTTCGGTGGAACAGACGGCGTTCGACGCCGTCAAGAAGAGCATGGCTTCGGCGGCAGTGTTGGCGCTCCCGAACCACGACAAGGCCTTCCACGTCGTGTGCGATGCGAGCGACTTCGCCATCGGCTGCGCGCTCATGCAGTTCGACGACGAAGGTCGCGAACGCGTCGTGAGCTTCCAGTCACGACAGCTGAAGCCTGCGGAGCGGAATTAACCGGTCCATGACAAGGAGTTGCTAGCCATGCGCTATGCCTTAATCGAGTTCCGTGTCTACCTCCTGAGCGAACAGACGTTCGCTCTGTATACTGATCATGCCTCGCTGCGGACGGCCACGAAGAGCCCGCATCTGTCACAGCGCATGGCGCGGTGGCTATCATTCTTTGCCAAGTACAACTTCGTTGTACATTACAAGCCTGGCAAGTCGAACATTCTCGCCGACGCGCTCTCGCGCCGGCCTGACTACGACCCGCGTTCGGGGTCATTTCCGGTGGTCGACGTTGATGATGACGAAGGTTGCGCAGTCTGTGTTGCGTCGGGCGTCAACACGGTTTCGGTGCGCGCTGTCGGCTCATTACGACAGCAGACCGCTGCCGCGTACGACGCGGACGCGTTTACTCCGGCGTCATCAACTATCTCCGCGACCCGTCCGATAAGGCGCTGCATCGTCTGACGGCTCCAATGCGCGCGTCTATCGCGCGCTACAGCTTCGACGGTGAGGTGCTGTCGTACAGTGTCGATCGCGAAGACTCCCCTCGGGTCGTCGTGCCATGCGACGACGACGTCCGCGCGCATCTTCTACACGAGTACCATGACAGTCCAAGCGGCGACCACCTCGGCCGCGAGAAAACCTACGTCGCGCTCTCGCGCGACTTCTACTGGCCCCACATGTACAAGTGGGTCCGCAAGTGGGTGCGCTCCTGCAAGGCATGTCAGCGTGTGAAGCCGGCACCCTCGTCGCAGGCGCCCCTGCGCCCCCTACCTGTGGCTGCTGACGCGTGGTCATCGTCAGCATGGACTTCATCTTCAGGCTGCCAGCCGACGCCCGCAATCGCACGGGCGTCCTCGTGTTCGTCGATCGCTTCAGCAAGATGGTGCATCTTGCTCCGGTCCCCGCGACTGTGACAGCGGAAGAGTCCGCCGCGATCTTCGTCGACATCGTGTTCCGACATCATGGTTTACCGTCTGATATCGTGTCAGACCGAGATCCGCGCTTCACTTCGGCCTTCTGGACTCGCCTATTTCAATTACTCGGCACGTGGCTGCGTATGTCCACAGCCGCCCATCCAGAGACCGACGGACAGACAGAGCGCGCGAATCGCGTGGTCGAAGACGTGCTCCGCAGCTACGCCACCTCGTACGCGTCATGGCGTGAGTTCCTGCCCATGGTTGAGTTCACACTGAACAATTCAGTGCACGCGTCGACGGGATTGACGCCGTTCTACGTCAACAACACGCGCCATGCGCGCGTTCCGGCTTCTCCAGCTGTGGCAGCTCCCACAGCAGCGCGTGATTCTCAGTCTGGTGGGGAGGGATCCCGCCTATGGCGGCGTCGAAGGAGATCTTCGGCTCGAGTGGCTTCGGTTCAAGTGACGACCCAAGCATCAACGCGCTGACTCATCCTTCGGGTCCGATCGATACATCGGATCCGACGGATATATCAGGTCCGACTGATATCTCAGGTCCGCCTGATATCTCAGGGTCAGGCGATCCATCGGATTCGTCGCGGGCAATGTCGTTCCCCGTGCCGCGAGATCCAGTGACTGGCTCGGCTTTCCCAGTGGCGAACTTCGAGCCCATCGAGCTGCCAGCAGCGGATGAACCCGCTGCGTTCCCGACTTCGTACTGCAGCGGCAGTCGATAGTCCGCTACGTGCGCGACGCCATCGCCATGGCTGTCGACAAGCAGAAGGAGAACGCGGGACAAGCGCGATCGAAAGAACATGGAAAAATTCAAGGTTGCCCCAAGCTTGTACTACTCTCGGTCACGGGTATTACAGCTCACGCCGTGACGAACTTGGGAGCAAACAAGTTGCTCCCGCGCTACATTGGCCCGTTCAAAATCGTTGTCGTCTCGGCGACGCTTACACGCTCGACATACCTACGGCTATGCGACTCCATCCTACGTTCTACGTCGGCCGGCTCAAGCGGTACCACTCGGCGACGATCCCGAGCGAGGAGTCGCAGCGTCCGACTGCGACGGAGCGGGAGCCTTCTCTTCCTGCTCGTCCGGCTCATCCTACGTCGATCTCGGCTCATAGCGCGACGCCGTTCGCCCTTTCTTCGGCGCCGGCTGCTCCGCCTCCCAGCCCACGGCCTTGCGCATCGCGACGAACTGACGCTTGCACGCGTCGTGCGACTGCTCAATCTTCAGCAGTCGCTTCTCCTGTCGAGCGACTTTTTCTCGAAGGCGTTCAGCCTCCTGCTCGCATCCAGAGCGCGATCCTTCGCGCTGTCAACCTCGGTCGTCAGAAGAGTCAGGCGCCCGAGATTGTCCGGCGCCACCGGCGCTGGCGGCGCCTCGTTCGCCAAAGCAGTACGCGGAGGCGTCTGCGTCGGGCCGATATTCGGCTCCTGACACCCTTGCGCACGCGGCGGCGTCTGCGGATCGGCCACCGGCGTCGGCGCTGACATCTCCCGGTCAGCACCAGCTCCCCGAGCGTCATGGCGCGGCTCCCACGACGAGCGGTTCAACGCGACGGCCCTCCGCCGCTGACGGATAGCGCTGGAACGCAGCGCTGGATCGTGGATCATCTCGTGGAGCACCGGGATCCCACTCCGAGTAGGTGCGGCGCTCATCACCGCGCCAGTACCACTCCGAACTCCCGCGGGTATCGCGTCCGCTGGCTTGGCTTCGCTCCCAGTGATGATACATGGGAGCCTCGGTCCAACCTGCAGCTTGACGTTCCGGATATCGTGGCTGCATACGAGGCTGCGCTTGCTCAGGATCCGGCGCACGCAGCGTCATCCACTCCCGCGGCGCTTCGATCGGATCCGCCGCACGCGCAGGCGCGGGTTCATCACCTGCGCGCCTAGCCTGGTCGAGCGCACGCTCGTACCAGCCGATGAGACGACGGATCTCGTCTCCAAGAGGAGCAACTGCGACATCGTCTCTCCAGTCTTCAGCCGACGGTCGACGCGTGCCCGGCCAAAAGTGCGGGCACTTCTCCATCATGTTCACGAAGCAGTACCGGTCTTCGTCCCAGCACGTATTGTGAAGGTCCTGGCGCAGTGTGCCCAGACCATATCGACTGCGCGCTGACTCGCGCTGTCTCAAGACGGCGGCGAAGTCCGGCTCGACGTTCCAGCGGCGGATGAAGGCGTTCCACGACAGCCGCAGCGAGTCTTCGCGGGCTCCTTCGACTGGCTTGCCGCGCGAGGCGCGGAAGCGGCGAAACTTCTCGCGCATCTCCTGCTCTGGCGCGGGGTTCACCGCGCCGCTGATGTCGTAGAGCTCCCAGCGCGCCAACTCGGTCTGGATGCCCTCGAGGGCGCTTGCCGTGTTCCTCTCCGTCGCCATCTCCGTTGCTTGCGCGTCGCGAGGCCTCGCTCGCATCGAAGGCTCTCGTCGCTGTGAGAACATGCGCGGGAGCACGTTCGAGAAGTCGTTGGTCCCGACGTTCAGCCATCACTGCCCCCGTGTCCCTCTCGTCTCGTCCCGGGATCTGTAGTCGTAGCCTCCTCTTGTCTTTCTTTTCCTTTGCGTGTTCTCTTTAGCAGACGGGTGTCTGCTACCTCAAGGGGGGGTGATGTAACGGGACGATCTCCCGTTACAAAAGTAGGTAGAAGTCACGGTCCAAACAGGCTGTGACTTGGCACTCTGTCATTGGACAGAAGTCGCCCTTTAGTATGCATATTAGCCAGTTAGCGTCCAGCACCTCAACCGGTGGCCAGCAGCTAAGGTCGGCTTAAGTACGGTTTTGCGACCGTACTTTAGTATCACCCAGATTCAATTTTGCTTATAATTCCACGTGTCTTGGCCTAACGCCCAAGACATTGCTTCCTCAATACAACAGCGAAAGCTTACGTATCGGTTGCCTTTGGCCTCGTTACAAAGCCCTGCTGATGAAGGCGCTTTCGAGTTTAAGCTGGAACCAGGTGAACGTTCTGGCTGGTGGAAGGAGCATGAACCTGATAATGCGCGTGAGGTTGCGATGGTTCACTGTGCGGTGAACAATGTCCCAGCAAAGCTTATCTTGGATACTGGTGCGTCGGTGAGCATTTTGAGCTGTAACTTAGCGCGTAAGCTCGGACTGAAGCTCAAGACACACTACCAGTTCAAGATTTCAGGGCTGGGAGGTTTTCCAACATAGAGCACTGCATCTGCAAAGGTGAAATTCACGTTGGGATCCGAGGTGGCTTACGTCATGAAGCTTTGGGTGGCCAACATTGGAGTGGATGCGGATGCTCTGCTTGGCACGAACTTTATGTTCAGCGCTGGAGTGCGGCTCTCAGTTCGTGAAGGTTCTGTTCGGCTACCCGATGAGGAGACTGTCCAGATGCATGGTGGGCCTGAACGGAGTCACATTGGCTTGGATATGCCCGTATGCCCATCTGAGGTTTTGCATCCGCGTCCAGGTCAGAGCTCTGTTGTGCGCACCAAGTATGGACCGTCCAACCCTCAGCGTCAAGTCATATGGGCAGGCCGAGGGAATCGATGGGTGACCAAGCTCATATATGCGGCCAGGTCCTGGTCGACTGCGGTCAAGGTTGTGAACATTTCCGACAAGCAAGTCTGAATTAATACTGGGATTGCAGTCGCAAGGATTGTTGAGCATGGGTCCTTCCCGCGACTAGGAAGATTTGTGCATCCAGGCAAGAGGCAATACCTGGAGTGGCAACAACTCATCGACAAGAATGCACGGTTGATCCAAGCTAAAATGCGAGCAGACAAGCTGACGCATCTTCTCTATGACAAGGAACCATCCTGCGTTCAGACCCCGAATCGTGCTTGACCGTCGAAGATTCTGTTGCGTCCCGACCCGGTCACTGCTAAAGTCCGTTTGGTTTGCCTCCATCCAAAGCCGGAGACCCCTCAAGTTGTATCTCCGCAGAGTCCTGCTGACAGGGTTCAGGCAGCGTCTGGAGCTGAGGTTGTTGATGTTGGTGTTCAGACTGACCCGGTCAATGCGGAGGATGACAGTGCTCAAATAGCTGGCGTGGGCTCCCAGACTTCAGATGGAGAGGTAGTTGCTCCAATAGCCGTCGTCTCGTCCACGCATCGAGAGAGTCCTGAACGCAAGTCGTCCGACGTCTGCATCCACGCTGAGGGGTTGAGCGCTGAGTTGGCAGAAGAGCTTATTCCGGCGAATGGACACGTTAAGCCCCCACCTGCGACCAGCGTTGTGATCCTTGAATCGGACTATCAGGGTGTTGTGCTGAGCTTTGGTGATGCGGCCAAGACCACCACCGCCAAGGAAGCTGCGGATGCGTCTTGTGGCAACTTCCTGGGTGGTATATCGTGGAGGCTCGTGGATACCTGTTGAGTGACGTCACAGTGAACGATGCGGAGTGCCACGGCTTGCTGAAAGGCATGGTGATGGCCGTCGCGTGGAGTCACAGATCTGGTCATAGTTGGTGATTCGACGATCGTGACGCAACAAGCCCAAGACCTGACCAATTACAATACGCCCAACCTTCAACGCACACTGACTGACTACAAGTGGCTCAAGACCCAGTTCCAGAGTGTACGACTGATTCATGTGAACGGACTGTACAACCAAGCAACAGACTACTTGACGTCGAAGACTCTAGCACTTAGTGACTCTTGGTGCGTTGAGGATGAGGCTGAACGCACTCACCTGGAGTTGGTGTCAAAGCTCGAGGAGCAGGCGATGAAACTGGCTGGGAGGGAAAGTGCGGTCAATACAGACGAGCTGAACGCAGATTTTCAGCGGAACTACAGCTACGATCAGGCCCGCGCTCAAAATCTGCAGAAGAAGGCCAAGCAAGCGCGTTCAGAGGCTCAAATACAGAAGTGGCAAGAGTTGTCTGAGCGCGTCAAGGCTGCCTTTGAGGTTGGTGATGCTGTCTGGTTCTACATTCCCAAGGTCCAACCAGGGCTGAGCCGCAAGTTCGCCCATCTTTGGCATGGTCCGTTCAGGATTGAGGAGATACATGACGGGTTCAGGGTCAAGCGCAATGTCAAAGACACCGGGTACCAAGTAAACCCCTGGGTGCATGTGAGCAGACTCAAGCCCCGAGCTTTATTTCCGAAGCGCCCGATTGAAGAAGTTGAGGTCGCGGAGGATGATGAATTTGATGCGACGCTCCGACCTGAGGATAGCTGGGAACATGACGCTGCCAACGACGAGTATGAAGTTGAGAAGCTGTTGGACTTGCGTGGGTCAAACGCACGGGAACGTCCCGCCGCACTCGCGAATATCTTGTCAAGTGGAGAGATTACGAGCAAACGGAGTGTATACCAGTCACGCAACTAAACTGTGGTGCCCTCCTGTATGAATTTAGCAAGGGAGCAAAGACGCGAGCCCGCTTCCAGGCCATGCAGGCTGGGGACGACCATCCCAGTGTATAGTGTTCTCTGAACGCATATGTCTGGACCCAGTTTGGTGTATTTGTGAGTGTATTGACTATGATGGAGGTATTGTGACCTGTTACACGAAGGTGTGGTGTGTGAGGTCTGAACAGAGAAGACTGAACGCAGGTGTGAGGGCTTCATAGCCATGGCGTGTATTGTGGAGGCTGGCGTTGAGCGTTGAGGATGATGAAGTACCGAGATGGAGTGGTGCTGACTGTTGTACGCGATGAGACTTTGGGCGTGTGAAGATGATGATCAAGGAGCGATCAATGCCTGAATGCGTAAAGGACGGCGATGAGGGAAACAAGAGGGCTGACGTACGCCCGGGTGTTGAATTGCATCCTGAGCCCGTGCTGAAGACGCTTCGACCGCGAACGGACTTGGGTGGGATGACGGAGTCGCTTTCGGCCTTGATGAGGTCGTTCTGAGCTCTAATTTCCTGACCATCCTTGTCCGCGTCCTCGACGGTTTCAACCTCGGGTCATTGTCACTTGCGTTTGGGTCAGACGTTGACGCGTTGACGCGTTCAGGGTCGGAGCTGTCTTTGCCGTGTTATTATCTTCTCGCGTATCGCTGTTCGTGCTGGTTGCCACCGCTGGTTTCGTTCGCCGGGGAGTCGCTGCCGTGCTTGCTCACCTCTTCGGCATCCCCGTCGTATTGCCCGCGCTTGCTGCTGCTCGACTTGTCTGACGCGTTGGGCGTCTCGTGTGGTTTGCTCGCCACCTCTGGCACGACCCCAGCTTGCTTGTCTAGCTGCGGGCCGGTGACCTTCTGCTTGCGCGTCTCCGACGTGCTACTTGTTGCCGGTGCCATGGTCTCGCGTCGCGGAGTGATCTGCGCCGTCGCCTGGCCCTTGCTGATTTCGTGTGGACGGTGTTTTTCGTCTCGTGGAGAAATTGGAGAATGACGGGAGACTGAACGCGGGTCGAGTTTCAACCTGTGATGAGACAGTTGGAGACCAGACCCTGAGAAAGGGTGGAGAAGACCAGGCAGGTGCATTTTTGCGCCTGATCCCGGCCTGCGTTCAGACTTCAAACCCGTTTGCTCTGGTCTGTCCAGCCATGATGTGCCAATTCGGATTTTAAGTTCCTCTATGGCAAACCATACCTGGAAGGGACGGTTGTAATGAGGCAAAACGTTTTTTTTTCTCAAAGCCACTTCCGTCCTGTCACGTGGAGTATTGATGTGGTTCAATTGGCTGATTGGCCATGCTATAACCCTTGCGCCACTCAGGTGCAATAGACTTCGCCGTTGTTCCGCGGAATGATGCGGTGAGAGTCTCAGGATGGTCCCTCAGGCCTGGAAGCCTGCGTTCAGGATGGCGATCACTGAACGCAGACGTTTTGTCCAGACCACCCCTCGCCCTCAAGCGGGTTAACCTAATGGGAGTTAAAAATGATGTGTGTGAAAGTATCACATACGGCGTCCTGCCTCGCCGAGACTCTGACCGCACTGTATCGCGCACCTGGAAACTGTGAAGTTCAAGCACCCCGTGTTGAAGCAAGAGGTTCAAGCTGATCGCTGATCAAGAAGTCAAGACTTTGGAGATCTACACTCAAACTGGGTTCAATATCAGGACTTTGATCACAGGTCGCAGACATGCGGTCAGACCTTGATCGCGGATCCCTGGTCGCACCTGATCCAGATCCTGGTCGCAGACATGCGACCAGACCCTGGTTGCAGACATGATCCAGACCCTGACCGCAGATCCGTTAAGACCCTGATCGCTGATGGGCCAAGGCCCTGGCTACAAGTGCGTTCAAGACTCTGGTCGCAGATGCATTCAGACTCCTGGACGCAGTTGCACACATTCAGTGTGACATGTCATGTCTACTTCAAGTCCAAGGCATACTCACATCAAGCCAAACCCAGTGAAGTCCAAGGATCGCCGTTGGACGAACCGTGCCATACTCAAGCAAAGTCAAGGTGAACCGCAGAATCCGAAGGACAAACCAAGGCATACTGAGATCAAGATATCCACCGAGAGACTATCGAACACCGAAGAACCAAGAAGAAGCTTTTCCTTTTAAACCACAGACGCCCGAGTAGCGGTCGCCTGCAGATAAACAAACAGAGCGTTTTTCACCCCCTACTGCGCAAGTCGAAGAAGAGGGCCTGCCAGCCAGAATCGGGTCCGTCGGTCGCCAGGACACGGTCGACGCGGAACTCCCCAACAACTCAAGTCCAGTTGCGTTAGGGGATTATCGCGTCAAGCGACTGAAGTGAACCGCATTTCATTCCAAGTTGGACCCACTGCGAGTATCGGTAGGGTGGGGCACCCATTTCATGTAATCTGCCTAGGCTTTGGTGACTGTTAGCGGTTGTCCCTGAGCTGTATTTGTAACCGCGTTCAGAGCTAGTGTGTGGCGGACGGTACTTGTGTCCCTCGCTGAGCGTGGTGCGCGTTTGGGAAAGGACTCCGGGATTGGCCAGTGCCCTGGATTGAGTCCTAGTGGGCTGGATTGAGGCCATACGTTCCAGGGCCCGAAAAAAGAAGGATCGACTGTATATTCAAGTGTATCTCTCTCTGTATTGTATTGGCTATTTGTGGAGGAGAGTGTATATTCTGTGTTTTGCGTCCAGGCTAAGAGAAGTGCGTCTAGAGAAGTGGACGTCACGCTCGGCCGCGACAAGAGTATCTGCACAACCTAACAACTTTTGGTGGTCGATCCAGGCTCCCCGAAGATAAACGACGCCGAAAGGATACACGAGGTACCACGCCCCCTGCGTGCGGGTCTAAGTAAGGGACCTGCGTTTAAGGTTACCAAACTCAGGCTTTGTTGCTTCAAGGCCTGGGTTGCCGCTATACACTGGACGGTTCAGACTTTCACCGGTCTCGTCACAGCTGGTGCGCGTGCCCAGATTTGGGATTCTCGGATTACACCAAGTTGTTAGTTGTAGGAAATTGTTAGCTGTTGAGCTTCGTTAACCTCTAACCATTATCATGGCCAAGGGACGAGGTAAGCAGGATGGAGGGCGCGAGGACGAAGGACGTGGTGAGGCTTCGCGTCAGTCGCGCAGAGTGAAAGTGCTTCCAGCTGAAGAATACCCGGACCTGGATCAACTGAAATAGGACCGGCGTGCGAAGTTGAAGGCTGCACGGGAGGCTAGCGCCGCTCAAGCTAAAGAACCTGCGGTTGAACCCGCTGCTAACAGGGAACAAGTTTCACTGAAGACGGAGGGTGGGGAGACCAATGTGCGTTCCGAGGCTGAGGTGGGAAGTGTACAAGAGGAGCGGGTTCAGGTATTGAACGTGCGCAGGCGTCTGTAGTCCCTGACCGCAGAATGATCAGACAAGTTGCGGCTGGGCATGGAGGAAAAGTCATCGGAGGAGGTGCAGGCAGTGGGAAAGAGTTAGAGGTTGAGTCTCGCCCAGCGTTGGAAGATGCGGATGCACCCCAACGCAGGTCGCTGAGCTCGCCTGCCCCGCTGATGGCGTCGTCACAAGCTGCTGAAGAACCGAAGCAGGAAGCATCGCGCACCAGTGATGTCGCCACTTCTGCTTTCGTCTGTAAGACTCTGGACGCAGACCTGCGTTCAGAGTCACACGCTGTGAGCCAAAATGTGCGGTTTGACGACGCAGATGCGATGAGCTTCGTGGAACGACAGGTGAATCGCTGGGAGCAAATGCGGCCAGGCCGAGTTGTCCCGCTGTATGTGGAGTACGCTTGGCCAACGCCATTGCCAGATTTCAGGTTGTGATTCAGGGCGGCCAAGGATACATCCAACTACCTTCACGACGAGAGGATGAGGCTTGGGTCACTGAGCTATGCCTTGAGCGTGCCGGTTTCGGCATCGCTGAGGATGTGACTGCGATCTGCATTCTGCTGACGTCGTCGACTCCACGCGAATGTGTCGTTGTGTTGGAGACTATGCTTTACGAGGCCGGATTCAGCTTTGTCAACCTGGTCGCAGACTGGGATGAGACCTGTGTGTCAACGATGAAGGCTGAGCGAGTACACTCAGTGGTGGAAGGCCTTCAGCAGTTACTGAGCATTGAGCTCATCGAGTGGAAGCAACTGGTCGTGGGAGTGCCGTACAAAGTGGTTACAACCCTGGAAGCGTCGCCTTTGGATGATGCCCCCCAGTCTGGAACCGAGGCAACTGCGGTCAAGGATGTAAGTGCTCAACGCGATGAGGATCAAGGAGAAGATGATCAGACGACGTCGGATTACGAGATGGAGCTACTGGGGCGTGCGTTCGTGGCGCAGTGTAATATGGCAGGGATTATGGACTTGCATAGCCCGCCCGCGTGGGCAACCTGAGGACCAATCGGATCCCAAGAGGCCGCAACGGAGGCCAGCACGCCCACTCAGCGTCTCAACGCCGTCGGAGCATTCAGTCGGTATGTCGTCTAACGCACACCTGAGCGTGAAGTCGCGCCCGCTGAACCCGAATGCGTCTTCAGAGGAGCGATCAGACTCGTTTCGGAGTATGGTGGGCCCTTCAGGTTCATCGCGAGATTCTCCAATGGAGACGCGTCGGGAGAGAAGGAGTCTGGAAGCAGTTCCTCGTCCTTGATGATGTCAATGGGACAAATGGCTTCCGCTCACATGCCTTACGTGGGCCCTGAAGCGCGAGTGATGAGCGTTCAGGCTGTGGGAGGTCTGAACGCAGGCATGGATGTTGGTGGAGTCTTGACGCGGACGATGATTCCATCTTCCGCTGAAGTCTAATAAGAGACAGATGTGGAGATGGAGCCAGGTGATGTCGCTGAAGTTTCACACAGCCGGACTACGTCCAGGGTGCGATCGCTGAGACCAAGGTCTGAGACGAAGGCTGAAAGTGCGCTCAGTGAGTCGAGCAAGTCTACTAGTAACGCAAGACGCTCCTCAGTGAGTTCAAGACCAGATACCCGAACGCATACGTCTGGCCGCAGCAAGTCTAGTCTCTCAAGCCAGTCGCATCGTTCAGGGTCTCATTCCTCAACATCGTCTGGTGCTGCTTAAGTCGCGCTGAACTTGATGCGTCAGCATCAGCAAGCTATGGCAGACCTTCAGGCGACACAAGAGGCATTCCAGGACTGACAGCACAGAGCACAGCTAGAACTGCAGTTGAGCATGGATCGTTCTCAATTACAAGGTGCTGCCCTAGAAATCCACTCGCTGAGGGAAGAGATGACTCGTGCCAAGGAGGCGAAGGTTCAGGCAGATGCAGCGCGTGAGCAGGCTGAAGGGGCCCGAATCGAGGCTGAACGCCAAGGTCAGGTTGCCAATGAACGTTTGCAAGCTGAAGCTGCTGAAGTAGTACGGCGAGAGGGAGAACGTTTGCAAGCTAAGGATGAACGCGTCAGGAGCGTGAGCGCGATCAAGGAAAGCTTTAGCGATGTCTCGCTGAGGCTCGTTCTGCGAATGAAGGCAGAGACTCTGCTGATCGTGCTCGCTGCGTTGAGGAGGAAGTGAATGCTCGGTTGGAAGCTGCGCAACATGTGCTGTAAAAAGTAGACCTCGAGCGTGAACGAGACGTCTGGAGCGTGAACAGGAGCGAGAGACTGCCACGAATCGGTAAACGTTCCTGGCTACACAAGTCCGGGACCTGCGTTCAGCGTTGTCTGAGGTTCAAGGGGACCGTACAGCAACTTCCATTGCATCAGCTGCTCAGGCCAAGACTGAGACAACAACCCAAGGACGACATCGGATCCAGCATCGAACGCTGAAAGCAAGAAAGAGGAGCCGAGTCGTCCCAGTTCTTCTCTTCCAATGAAACCGAGTGAAGTTGCAGCTGCACAATTGGATGCAACTGTGGGGGCTGGCGCAACAAAGTGGAAGGCATCCGCCAAGAACCAAGCTACAGGCACCAAGACTGAAACGTCGACCAAACAGACTGCGGTGAAGAATGAAAATGCGTCCAAGGAGTCGAAGAAAAACCTGCGGCCAAGAAACCTGCGCTCAGAAGATCCTCCTCCCGCAAGGGAGAGAAGGAGGGAGCAAATCCGCCTTCGTCTAGCCCAGATGGATCAGATGACTCGTCGAGCTCCAGTGATGGTGACGATAGCTCGGATTCCAGTGACTCTAGCGACGCATGGAGTGATGATTCAGACCACGACCGGAAGGCTTCAACTACGATGAAGGATGCCACTTTTGTGTGGACCTATTGCCCGTTCATTAGCTATCACGCGGTCGAGAAGTTCAACAAGAATGCATCGCTGGAGGACAGAGTTGGCTGGTGGGAGAGGTTCATGGGCATCGCTACTCAGGGATGCTGGTCGCACAAGTGGAGAATTCGTCAGCTACGGGGACGCATGTCAGCGTCACTTCGAGACTGGTATCCGCAGTTGTCCAAGTCAGTAAGACACGACTGGAAGCAACTGCCACACCGGTTCAAGCACGTGTACTGCCGAACGAAGGGTTCCTACGCTGAGCGGTACTACATTATGAAGATGCGTTCAGACGAAACTGCGCTCAAGTTCTTCTACAGGCTGCGGCCAAGGCTGACATGAAGTGCAGAAGACTTCTAAGCTTTGCGAGCAGCACGTACGTCGATTCATGAAGAAACTCAAGGACACCCAACTCAAGACTGCTCTGTAAGGTCAGAGGTTCAGTAGTCTAGGAGACCTGGAACGTGTGCTCAAGCGACACGAATATGTATGGCGTGAAGAAGGCTATGACATCCCGCCTGCGAAGAGAGACTTTCGTGCTGATAACGATTCGCGCGGGCAGTTCAAGCCTCGCCGCACTAGTCGTGCACTCGTTGCACAAGAGTCCGATCACTGAGTCTGAACGACATGTCTGGTTTCAAGAGACTGAGGACGAGGAGAAGTCGCCAGTATCTTCAGCGCTGGTGACGAACTCAAGGAACGAGAGCAACAATCTGAGTTTGAAACTCAATCCGCGTTGAGGACTGAAGAGGTGATCGAACGTCGTCTACCGCACTATGGAAGCTGGAGGATGGCGCCCAGGGGTGACCAACCCGAACATGCGTTCAGGGGCAGGGTCGCCGCGTTCAGGGAATCTGCAATGGAGATCAAGCTGATCTGTGATCGCTGCGGCTTTGGAAGGGTCATCCCGCACAGTCCTGCCGAGCGCAGGCGTGCGAGAAGTGTGACCGGTATCACCGCGGAGTTTCGTGTGAAGTCTGGGACGCTTTCCTGGGTGTGAAGGCTCTCGCGACGAAGCAAGGCTCGCTCAAGGATGCACTTGAACGTGTCCAAAAAGATCTCCAGATTGGTAAGACTGATGCGGCACAGAATGGGCTGGAGAAAAAGCCAGCACTATGCGTCCTTGCGTACGTTGGTCCGGGGCTTCGAAGAAGCCAGGCCCAAGATAATCGACGATGTGTGACCGTGTCGCAAGGTGGTGCCCCTCGTCAACGCGAAGTGCGTTCAGACAACCTGCGTTCAAGCCTGTAACGGGACGATCTCCCGTTACAAAAGTAGGTAGAAGTCACGGTCCAAACAGGCTGTGACTTGGCACTCTGACATTGGACAGAAGTCGCCCTTTAGTATGCATATTAGCCAGTTAGCGTGTAGCACCTCAACCGGTGGCCAGCAGCTAAGCTCGGCTTAAGTACGGTTTTGGCGACCGTACTTTAATATCACCCAGAGTCAATTTTGCTTATAATTCCGCGTGTCTTGGCCTAACGTCCAAGACATTGCTTCCTCAACACAACAGCGAAAGCTTACGTATCGGTTGCCATTGGCCCCGTTACACCTGGTAACACTTCGTAGTCCTTCCAACGACCACGAACGATGAGCGCGTCAACGATCGAAGGAACGTCGGTGCGCGACTGGAACACGAGCAGTTCCCCCACCTGACCCAATTCGAGTCGGAGGGGCTTCACCGCCTCTCACAAGTCTCCGGCGAAGCAGTGATCACCGCACTGCTGTCCACGGGGACGGAACAACAACACCGCCTTGCAGCTCAAGAATTAATGGCGCGCGAGCTTGCGGACGCACGTCGGCAAGCGCTGACTCCCGCGCAGCCCAAGATGAACAAGGCCGACATCGTCAAGCTCGATGTGACCCTGAAACCTTTTCTGACTGGGAAGATAGGGAGAACATCGCAGAGGACGAGGCTATCACCCTGGCGGATCGATTTGGGGGAGACTATACACTGCTGAGGAACTCGAAGCCATGGAGAATGGCGCCCCGTCGACTGTGCTGGAAGAAAAAGAAGAATATGATAAATAACTCGAAGACGGACTGTTCCCTCTGGATGCACTTGCGAGTGGTGCTCGAGTGCATGCGCACCAACAAGCTGTACGCTAACGCATCAAAATGCATCTTCGGTGCTGAAGCAATTCCTTTCTTAGGATGCTTCGTTGGGAAGCGCGGCCTTCGAGCAGATCCCGCTAAGGTCAAGGCCATCGTTGACTGGCCGGTTACCAAGGACTTACGCAAGTGGCTTGGCCTCGCCAACTACTTGCACAAGTACAGCGAGAACTACGCAGACATGGCTCGGCCGTTGTCCACTCTCCTCAAGAAGGATGCGGACTGGTGTTGGGACACCGAGCATCAAGATGTTTTCGAAGCAGTCAAGGAGAGTCTCCTTCATGCCCCGCTCCTGGCGTTGCCAGACCCTGAACGTCCATTTAGTGTCGTCTGTGACGCATCGGACTTTGCCATCGGCAGTGCTCTGCTACAAGCAGACGCCGAAGGGCGTGAACGCGTCGTTACGTCTCGGTAGAGCCCCAGCACCTCACGCCTCAGACCAATGCCCGCCATGTTCGCCTCTGCACGCGCCCGTGCCCGTACGCCATTGGCAGATTCCCTTCAAAGTGGGACGAAAGCACATTCTTCTCATCAAACTCCACTATCGAAAGCACCGTGAAAGACTCGAGTTGAGTTGGAGAATATCCGGAATGCTCGGTTGAGATCCACCAAGATGCAGCCCTTTTGCCAGTTGATTGTGGTCTTCCTCGCTCTACTGGGGCTCTCGGAAGTGGAAGCCCGCCGCTCTATGGGGATTTTCCGCGCGGACACGTTCCGCCTCGCGGAGACGATAGACTTGTGAAATTTTATCTGAAGTTTCAATGGGGATCTGCTTTGGCGTTGATACTTATGCACTTGTTTTGCTACAGGTATTGGGGTGCGAGTCCGGCGCAGCATACGCGGCAGTTGGTGCACGACAATGTGTGGGTTACGTTGTCGACGATCTCGGTGCAGTTCAACGGCATCCCGTACGGCAGCACGGTGTCCTACAGCGGTGAGTGGATAGTGATGAAAACGTTGTGGCATTGGGAGATTGACGTGTAACCACTTTTTGTGGTTAGACGGCATTGGCTACTCGAAGGAGGATTCAACGGGCAAGATATTCTTCTACCTCACGCCCATGGCACGTGCTGGAAGCTCACGTTCACTGGGAAGGTGGTGCCTGTGCCGGCGGACCAGCGTCACTACGCCAAGAAAGTCCTCTTTTCCAAGTACGTGCTCGCATGAAAGAGCTGCGAGCTGCTTTTGGGCGTAAATGTCGCACCAGCGTCTAACAATTCTTTTTGTGGTGATTGCAGACACCTCAGATGGAGTATTGGTCGGAGAAGCATGGGTCTCTGCCGTACGTTCTGGAAATCGACAACGTCATCCTGCTCGACTTCTATGAAGGTGCCAAGCACGTTCCCATCAAGGAGTACTACCAAATCAAGCTATAAGTTGCTGCGTACCACCAGCGGATGACAAAGTTATGTGTGGATTCTATGAGAGACAAAATGAAGTTCGTGAGCAGCGTAATCTTTGGAACCGTTGCTTCTTTCATTCTTGTATTCTGAAATTCAAGCTGCAAGTGCCGAGCTAGCCGAGTGCTTACAGCTTTTCAAGAGCAGAGGCACTGAAAGAAAGCCAGAACTTCGGGGTGAGAAGTTCACAACAACATGATAGGCATCCCGGCGAATATACAGGTTGGTGAAAAGCGACAACAAAAACGACAGCATACGCAACTTGTTGCGTATGTTGTCGTTCTGTTTGGTATTGCTCATCAGTGGCGCTGAACGCTGAGGCAGCGCGTTCAAGGCGGGCTACCTCTCTCTAGCTGCTCCCTCGTGTTTGCCATTAGCCGTGGTTTCAACACTGCTCAAGAACCGAACGAGGTGTTGGCCATTTTTTCGCATGGGTCCGAGAGCCCTCGATATGTTTGCATCTGACCCCAAACGTTTCCCACTGAAGTACAATTGACGCGTGCTCCAGTTGCAGCGAGCTCAACGAGGATTGCGATGTTGGGCTTGTCATCGCTTGCAAACGGGTAGTAGCGCCGGGCTTGCCTTGTGCGCTAGACCTTAGCAATTACCCTTGCGCTTCCATTGACATATCACTAGCAGAGCGCCGCCGCTACGCGGCGGGGAAGTTATGTTTCGCGTCCCCAGGTTGATACGCCCCCGCAGGAGCTCGCTTCTCTCCTCGCAGTGTTTGGTCACTAAACCGGGGTGGTCGGGGCCTGAGTCATTAAGAGCCAAAGAGCGGGGGCCGCCTCGCTGCGCTCGGCAGCATTTTGGCCAATGATAGTGAGTCTAAAAATCACGCGAAAACGTGACAGACGGACGGACAGACACGAAACTGGAGTTGATTTTTAGACTAGATCACTCGCCGCCCGCTACGCGGGCGGTTGGACAGTGGTTGGCCCCAACCCGCTTCACTACTGATCAGTTCCCGCCTTCGCTGCGCTCGACAGGTGCCAAGCCACGGGTGTTCGTCAAGACAGGGTTACTATGCAAAAACATGAATGATGATTTTAGGGCAGGCTACGCTACGCAGTCGTGTCAGAAATCTGCCTATACACGATGTTGTCTGTGTACGATCCGTCGTCCTCCCTCGAGCTCTGGACGTTCAATCAGCGCCTTGAACCTGTCTCTGGCGGTCACTCTCGACAGTGCCACGTAGAGCTGCCCGTGTGAGAAGCAAGGCGTCGCTAAGTATAGCCCCATATTCTGCACCGTTTGGCCTTGCGCCTTGTTGATCGTCATCGCGAACGCAGGCTGCACCGGAAACTGTTTACGGCGAAGGCGGAAGGGAAATCCTTGCGCGTCGCCGTCGATGATGAAGACAATCATCGGGATCAGCACGTGCTGTCCCTGATGCTCACCAGTCATGATCGTCGCGTGGATCACATGCGGCTTGAGCTCGACAATCCGCAGGCGCGTTCCGTTGCACAGGCCCAAGTCCGGGTTCAAGTTGCGCATCAGCATGATAGGAGCACCCTTCTTCAATGTCAGCTTGTGAGGAGGGATTGTTGATGTTCACCGTGTTCAACATCTCCTCCTCAAGCAATTGCCGTCGCCGTCGCTCTCCACCAAATCGTTCGACAGGTATTCATGAGCGTCGCCTTCCAACCCTAAACCCTATGTCGTTGATGCGCTGCACCTTCGTGGTTAGGATCGTCCGGTTCGCAAAGTACTCGTCGTTGGCGATGTCGGGGTTGTTGATGTCTCCGTACATCGCATCAATCATGCGCGTGAGGCCTCTCGAAGGGGCCCAGGTCTGATTTCCTCGTCCACATCGTCTTCCGTCGGTACGTGCGGCGGGTTGTCGATCAGCATGTCCTTCGGTATCTTCATGAAATCCCTTCCGAGCGAGGGGTTGACCGCGTGTCTCCCCTCTCCCACTTCAAGGAGAAACTCCGAGAAGGCTGCAAGCTCGGCTGTAGTTTGTTCATTCGCTGCCGACCTCACCGCATGTTCTCCGTCATATGCATTTGGGAGAAGTGAGGCCACAGTGGTGAAGACTTGAGGCACGCGTCGATCGTATCCGCCGATGTTCCGCGCACTACGACAGGTAAAATTTGGCGGAAGTCGCCCGAGAGGACAAACACTTTGCCTCCAAATGGCTCTTGCTCGTTGTCCATCAGGTCGCGCAAGGACCGGTCGACGGCCTCAAAGGCATGTCGGTGTGTCATCGGAGCCTCATCCCAGATGACCAAGCTTGCCATCTCAATCAAGGCCTTCAGGTGGGACTGCTTGTAGATGGAGCACGTCGATTTCTCGTTCAGCTTCAACGGGATCCGGAAGGTAGAGTGGGTAGTGCGCCCACCCATGAGCAATAGAGAGAGGCGATTCCGCTCGATGCAACTGCAAGCGCGACCTTTCCGGACAGTCGTACCTTGGCCAGGATATGCTTCAGAAGCGTCGATTTGCCAGTGCCTCCCGGTCCATCTACGAAAAATGTCTTGTTGCCACGTGTCGGCGTCTCCACGGCGTCGATGATTTTGTCATAGATAGCTCGCTCTCCGTCATCAAGTAGATCCTCTTGGTCCACGGTCGCTTGGAGAAGGGAGTGGTCGTATCCTGCATTTCGCGGCGAATAAGATTATTCTGGAGCAGCGATTCGAGCACCAGCGCTGGGAACTCGCTCAGCTGAGGAAGGTCAAAGTCAGCTACCGCGGTCGCGTTACCCTCCAATAGATCGTTCAGACTCTTGAGTGTGTGGAATTTGACCATGTCATCCTTCGCCTGCCCTTTCAGGTCCCTGTACCTGTGGGCGAAGTCTTCTGAGAGGTCGTCGTAAAATTGATCCCACATTCTGCGGACCGACGCCAGCTGGCAGTAAACAATCATAGTCACAAAGAGCTGTCGGAGTTCGTACGGCATGCGGAAGTGGGCTGCTTCACACATGCAGCTTTCCCGCTCGTTATCGTCCTCAAGGTAGCCCGCGGCGGGGGCAGCGTGTTGATATGACTCATGGAAGACACCATCGACGGTGCGCAAGTTCCGGAAGGATGTAGGCCCTTTGCGGTGACACAGCAGACCTCGCATGTTGAACCGCTGCTCATCTCTCGGCGAAACATGGACCAACCTCCCCAGAGCGGCCTGGTATTTTTTTCGGCGCACCCAACGCTTGCTCTTCGCGTTCCACCAAAATTCCTTTTGAATGACCTTGTACAACATGGTCTTCGCCACTTGGTTCTCCGGTGTCTCGCTCGCACACAACTCGAAGAAGCGCGTAAGCATCGTGTGAGCACTCGTAGTAATCACGCGCGCTGGATCGTCGCTGGAACGGAAAGTCACAATCTGCTGGTCCTCCAAGTGAATTGTAAGCTGCGTGATGGCATACGTCTTGCCTTGAATGGAGTACTCGAGGAGGCGCATGCAAGCCTCGATCGGGGACACATATCTTGAGTTCAAGTACCTCAAAATCTCGTTGGTGTGTCTCTCGCCCCGGGTCGCGGCAGTTTCCACAGCCTCTACGGTAATGACCACGCGATCCAAGCCCTTGTACACGTACTTGAACAGGTATTTCAACACTGAGAGCGCCGAACAGATCTCACAGTTGACGTACTTCTGCGAAAGGTACGCGATGTAAGGAACTACCCACTTGTTGATCGTTTCATTGCTGTACTCCTTGCTGTTGAAGAGTAGCACTCCCGCCGCTCTTCGCCTTCGTCTGTATTCGGGAAAACCGTTCACGCTTCCATTGGTTACCTCGGCTAAAGGTTTCGGGTATCCTTTTGAGCACTTTCCGTTCTTCATGCAAGCACAGGACGGGTTCGCAGCCCCGCACGGTCCGTGCATCATACACGTTAGAACAGTCTCGTAAAGTTGCGGGTTGCGTCCTGGTCTGGTAGCTCCGCCGACACATATTGTGAATGAGATCTCGAGCTCATGGCTTGTCCTCCACCGTCTATATCGTTAGGATATGAGTGTGTGGAAGACCGCGCTTTTAAAATTCCACCACGTACAGCCTCGCTTCAACTTGGCCAAGGATGCCTTGATCCAAGTCTGCCACGAAGACGGTCAGCTTGAGTTGCCACACGCGCGCGACAATGTCGGGTCGATCCTGGGCGTCCTGACCATCTGGAAGCTTCTCCAGAATCTCCACCCATTTGGGATTGCAAGTCATGGTAATGAAGAGGTCTGGCTTACCGTATTCGCGAACGATAGTCATCGAGTTCTGGTACCCCTGGTACTGGGCGCGCGGTCCGCCTGTATACGATGAAGGAAGTACCACCCGCTTCCCGATCTGGTTAACCCCTTGACTCCCAAGATAATGGGCTCGAAACGCGTTATTCAATGTCGTATCTTACGACGTTGCCGTGTCATTTGAAGCATGTATGTGGCAGATGTTCGACATGCGGATAGGTGTATATGGTTTCGAGAGGTTTATTGAGCAATGTCGTCAGTTCTCCATCATTCTAGTTGCCACTGAGTTCTAAATGTCGTAATTTACCCCAGATTAGATTGAGCTGCGGGAAAACAATATTCAGAGCCGGGGGGAATGTTGCAAAGAACGTTGCTGTAAATCCATACAGATAGAAAATACGGAGCAAAAAAGTACATTGTTCAAGGGATTAGGCGCTACAATCTAACAAAAGATTAGACTCATCACCTGACACGAACTGAGGTGTCACTTGGTACTCTCATCATCGGAGCCCGCCCTGACGTCGTGAATGAACCGTTTTCCATGCAATTTGTTTCACTCGCAAGCTCTTGACCCCGACATCGCAAAATGATAAGCTGGTCCGCTGAACACAGCACGACCGCCAAAGCGATAAGTAGATGCCCTACGTTCATTGTTTTTCTAATAGCTGAATGGTAGCTGGATACTTTCCCGCACACCAATTTTTTACCCCAACCGGCCTCGTTTCTGGAATGTCCTCAAATCACCTCTTGGACCTTATTTATTTGAAGTGACTTGATTAAAGTATTGAAATCTTGTTCCGAGCCATTTTCTATTGTTATCACACCAATGTCGTAACTTACGACATTGAAAAAAAGGCACGTCGTAACTTACGGCGTTGGGAGTCAAGGGGTTAAGGATGTCAGAGCTGGCTCTGTCGGGATGTTGTAGCGTCCCAGTCTGCTGGTCGAACTCGGAAAGCAGCATCACACCGTCACCAGTGGGCTCGGCGTTTTCATTCATGAGAGCATCTCGAACCCCGCGGTACTGGTCTGCGCGGATCTCAGCCTGGTGAGTTGCCACCCAGCGTAGCTGTTCTTGATCACACTTGGCGCGTTGGTCCGCACATAACTGCTGAAATAGGCGTCCACCTTGATGCATCGCAGATTCGTCACCATGTTTCTGGTACAGTCGATACGCGGTGTTCGCGCAGGGACATGCACGTTGTGTTTCTCCGGACGATTCCGTTCGCGTACTCATCCGTATACGTCCATCCCATCTCTCCATACGGAAAGAGAAAAGGGTACTGGAGAGGGTCGTACGCTGCGTGGGTCTCGTACAGCCGCATTAACGTGTGGTCCCTCGCATAAAGTATGATGTCGCGCGGTTGGTCCAGGTTGCCGTCATCCACCATAGTGACAGCGACTTCAGAGAAAGTAAGTTGTGCGTGTCTGGCTGAGCCCGATCCGCATGCAGCCGGAACCTGACATCGACAATCTCCTCACCTCGCGCGCGTTTCTCTCGTATGATCTCACCACAGGTGATGAATTGTCGAACGAAAGGATTGTGCGTCTCCATGATAGCCTCGATATCACCCAACGCGACCAGATCCAGCCCACTGAAAATGTCATTTCTGCGAAGCGCGCGCTGCTCCATGTCAGGATCGACGATGTAAATCTGCGCAAACTTTGGGTCCGTCGGTAGCTGCGTACTGGGATCTATGTGTGGAAGCAACGAACCGACGTAGTGGCCCATGGCACCCTGGATCCGATACGTGTACACGCCACGTTGACCGGCCACGCTTTCGTCCTGATTGACGGGACCGTATGTACCCCGGGCGTTACAGGACGTCCCGATGGACGTGAAATCGAAGGCTTGGTTGTAGGCGCGTATTTGACGCCGAAACTCATCGTCCTGGAGCAAATTCCGAAGCAACAGAGGGGCCGCGGCCAGAGGCGGAAGCTGCACGGCCCCTTCAATGCAGCACCCCTTCTTCGACTCAGCCGGCCACTTCCACGCGTTGCAGTGCTCGCATACCGTAGTTGGTGGAAGCCGATGGCGACCGTCGACGATGTGCGGGCCAGTAACCATGGAAGCGCTAAAGTCTTCTTGGTTGCAGAGAGCAAGCCCTTTTTGCAAACACCGACGACGCGTCCAAGCACGTTCCCGATCGGCGTCTTGTTCCTCTGCTGTACGATTAGCCCGCATTTGTTGAGTCCGCAGCCTGTCGCGCTCCCGAGCAGCAGCCCCCTCTTCGATCGTGCGGCTGGCTCTCGCATCTTGACGGCGCAATCTGTCAGTATCTCTGGCTTCAACCTCTTGCTGTGCGCTTTGATTGGTGCGCGCGAGTTGTTGGCGACTGCGCGCGTCGTTGCGGGCCGTATCCTGAAGCGTTTCACTGTGATCTGATCGCGAGAGGACGATGCCGAGGCGAAAGGGATCTCCCTCCGTTATCCTTGCGGTCTCGGAGGGCTGAGCTCGTGCCGCACGCTGACGTTCTGCGTCGCGAGCGCGAACGCGGTTTCGTTCCTGCAACGACATACGAGCTCGGCGGGCTCGAGCTTTGTCGGCAGCGATTGCTCGGTTCCGTTTTTGTTGAGAAGCTGAAATTGCCGCACGACGTATCCTCTGCCGATCCGCATCGCGACGGCGTCGCGCTTCAGTTACTTCATCAGGATCAGGCAAAGTTGCCACTCCTACTGAAGCAATGCTGGCAAGGGACTCCACTGGAAGAATTCTCTGATGAAACGGATCAGTAGTCGGGGCAGTTACTGCCCTTTCAGTCGGTGCGGCAGTGGTAGTTACCTCTTCACCTGTACTCATCGCCTCCAGCTCCTTGGTAATGTTTCTGCGCTTGGAACGACGCCTCGATTGCCGTTTCCTCTTCGCAGCAGGTTCCTCAGGAGCCGCAGGAGTAGCGTTAACGCTTTTATTCTCACGACGCGCCTCCTCCAGCTCTTCACGGGTCCGTTTCCGTCTATCCATAGCGCGCTGGGTACGCAGGGAGAGCATAAACCGCGTTAGACTATACGTCTAAGTACGCTATTGCAATTGTTAACGCTCCAAGCATAGACAGACACATCAAGCTCACGAACGACACAAAGACATGTGAGTCTGGAAGCAAGGGGCGAGCCCGGATCACGCGGCACGATTCGCAAAGAGCAGCCGTCAAGCAGCGCACGTCACCAACCTACAGCAACAACTTAATTCCGAAGCAACTGAAGCTCCAGCGTCGTTCCAAAATGTACACACATCATACGTCTGAACGGCAGTAAAACACCTCATTAGCCAGATTGTGTCCCGTTCTGTTTTTTGAATGGTACCTCACATACACTGTTACCACCCCCGTGTACTCATGATATATCGCAACGTCTCAATACCTTTGGAGACGAAGCATCAGTTTTTGTACCGATGCGCGAGCGGTTACCACTTTTTCTCGGTCGCTTTCCTTTGACGACTGTGGTTTACCGTCGGCTTGATGCCACACTTGACCTCGCGGTCCAGGCAATTTACCCTTTTGGGTTTAGGAGGGGTAATGAGTCAGATTTGGGCTTTTATCTTTGAACAGGGCCGTCAATGGCATCATAGGCATTGAAGGGCCGTACAGGATACGATCCGTGCACATAATGGGACAACAACCGAAGCTACCGACGCTAAGGAATCGGGCCGTACACCGTAGGCAAGGCGTAGCGCGCCGCCATCGAGCACTCCTCGCAATCTCGCAACAGCGAAATCCAAACTCATTTTTGTTTGGAAATGGGAACATGCTCTCGCATGACTCTGCCACGGCACAGAGCCACTTAGGATGTCTCCATCCCAAGGGCCGGTTCCATTTGACGGCAACTGGCCCGAGGCTGAGGTGTGCGGCCCGGCAAGCCGGCTTTTATCGCCACATGGATCCACCCCAGGACCCCGGATTGTTATGAGACTTCCCATTAAGCCGACGGGCAAAAATGGGCGCCTCAGTGTCGCTGCCCGTGAGAGTTTAGGAATTGTGACAGAGCTTTTGTCTTTGTGTGATATCCTTTTTGCACATTTTTAAAATGGCACGGTTGAGTGGGCCAGTCAACCCATCACGGCCAGCTCACCGGTTCACGGTCGGGTTTGTGGTCAATAGTCAGAGCCAATTGTGCTCTCGCTCAGAGTGGGCGGTGGGCCGAAACCCCTTTGCACGGAGACCCCAGCAGGCATACATGAAACACCCCCATAGGCAGCCCCGGGAACCTCGGACTATCTGTGGTGTCTTGCGCAGCTAACTACCATGCACACACGCAGCGTACCTCGTCGACGTGGCGGCCGCGCGCGCGGGCGAATTCAAAATGGGGGCGGGAATCACATTTTCGGTAAGGTACGAAAGTGTAGTCCACACCAAGTCAATATCAGCCAAGGGGCGTTTCGGCCAATGGCGTGGCGTTTTAAGTGTCACGCAAGGCTATTTTTGCAATTTGGGGCATAGTTTTTCGAGTCAGCACGATGGTGGTATGCCGCGTGACAGCACGCCTGCGGCGCAAGATCGCGCGGCCGAGCATGCTACACGACAGGCCGAGGCCGCTGGACAGGATTGCTACAAACAGACACCTAACCTGTGACAGACAGACACGTTAGCTGTTAGTTTTTTTGACTAGATCTCTCGCCGCCCGCTACGCGGGCGGTTGGACAATGTTTGGTCCCAACCCGTTCCGCTCGCTGTTCCAGCTCGCTTCACTACTGATGGATAGTTCCCGTCTTCGCTGCGCTCGGCAGGTGCCGAACCACAGGTGTTAGTCAGTCTCGTAAACATGCAATCTAACATTTGAAATCAAGGTGTTGCAGTGCTACACTACTGTGATCGTGTCAATCCCAGTCTAGCATCCAGCACTGTATATCCAATTAGCCCCACGACGTTTCCGTCATCGTACATCACGTCCGGGTCGGGTCGATCACACCAGTCACGTTTACTGCAGAGCACTCAACTTCGTTGTTGTGCCGCTGTCGTCACCTATGTCACACTGCGATCAGATCTCTACACGTGTGACTGATCCCGTACACTGTCGTGGCGTATGGCGCGACTGCGTTCCGAGCTATGGTACTGTGGCGTGGTATCGTCCACACAATGGTACTATGTCGAAGGCTGGTGTATAGCTGCCCAGTCCTATGTCATCCAGGGCGACGTCTATCCTATGGCTCCGTCCTATCGTATGGCTCCGTCCTATGCGATGGGTACGTCCTATCCTAGGGCTTCGTTCGATCCTACATGAATGTCCGAGCCTACGGGTTCGCTCGATCGTGGGGTTTCGTTCGATCCTATGTCACAGTCCGATCCTACGAATACGTTCTATCCTATGGCTGTTTCCTATCCTATGGTACGTCTATCATATGGCTACGTCGTATCTTATGTCGTGCAATCCTATGTCGTCCTATCATATGTCGTCCTATTCTATGTAGTCCTGTCCTATGTCGTTCGATCCTATGCCCGTTGTGATTTCGACCAATCACGGCCCACCACGTCTTAAGTGCGAGTGTGTGGTCCACACATGGCAATACCATGCCGAGCGGCCAGGTATGCCAACAGAGGGAACTCCCGAAACCGTGTTTGGTATTATAGTTAGCTCATGTACAGAGCTATGTGTACCTGTCCTATGCACGCGTGTCGAGTTCTGTGGGGCGAGGTATGCGCGCCGCCGTCCGCGCACTTGGTGATGTCGCCGCGGGTTGATTTGGAAAAAGGGCAAAATGTGAGCGGCGGTTTTGCACCAATGGCTGCCGTCGCTGCGCTTGGCAGATGATCGTGAGGTCCATATGAACTCACTATCAGCATATGAACTCACTACAGCAAATGGCCGCTGTCGGGCGGGTAGCATTTATTAGATTGAAACCAATGCAGTCTTCGGGCTGGTATTGTGTTGAGTCATAATAACTGTGCGGATCGCGCTTTTGCGCGATAAATCGATTGAGTTTCTGCCCTATCGCCTTCGCTTTCGGCGGCTTTTGGGCCAATGGTGGGGCATTTTAAGTGTGACCACCGGCTATTTTTGTAAATTCGGGCATAGTTTTTCGAGTCGGTGGTATGCGGCTGTACAGGGCGCCTGCGGCGCAAGAGCGAGCGGCCGAGCGTGCTACACGACAGGCCGAGGCCGCTGGACAGGATTGCTACAAACAGACACACAGACACGTTAGCCTACTACTTTTTAAATTCAGTAAAAGTAAAAGTGCTTTGGCCTGCCTCGATGAGAACGGTGGCGACAGGAAAGTGTGCCGGTGCTAGTTAAGCAGAATAACCCACGCAGTCCAAGGACAGAGGGGTTGAACACGTTTCTCCATCCTTGGTTCTCCATTTTTTTATCTGGTTTTATCTGTGAAGTTTCTCTTTGCCACACTTGCAAGCGTTTGTGTGATAACAGAGGCGTTCTCGAGCTTGGAGCCACTACTTCCTTGTCAAACCATCACGCAAGCAGAGTAGCTCGGGCGAGCTCATCGTTCTCTTTGCTCGCAGCGTACCAGGTCACGACTGTACGTGAGTCAGCGTGCCTTCCATCGGATCGCCGTCGAGAGTTTCTTGAACGGTGCAATTTCTCTCGAACAAGGTGAGGTGGTCGTTTGTTGGCCCCGTGAGTCTTACCACCAGCATCCAAAGCTGCCACCTTCATATCTCCACTGTCCTTCACGCTGTAGACCCCCGTCAGCGACATTCGAGCTGACCGAACAGCACTCTTCACTTTCGGACTCAACTTCTTGATGACAAGCGAAGTCACCAGCACCACAACCCCCAGCATCACGGATACGATCGTCACGACGGCATGTTGTGTGTGAACAGGATGCACGAGTCGGTCAGACCGCAGTATTTGGCTCCACGGGTTAACGTCTTGCGCAGAATCTCCGCGTCGTCCGACAGACGCTCACCAACGACGTCCTCTGAATGGAGAGCAGGGTCGACCCCACGCAGAGTGATGACAATATCTGCATGGTCTCCCACGTGACCCTAAAGTGGCGGTCCAGTTGCTGATCTCCGAGCGAGCCTTGAGTAAGTTCACGAACGAGTACGAGAAGGTGAAGATGCAGCACGTTAAGTTTGCGATGGACTCAGCATCAGTAGGCCCAGATTTGCGTGAGCAGCACAGACCTCTTGTGCGACATCACCTGGTACAGACTGATGATACCCGCGAGAAAGATCTGCATGACGACGATGCCAGGTAACACGCTGATCGCGACAGTATCCGCATACCGACTACGGAACGTGTTGAGGTCATACCAACGCGATCCGGTTGATCCGCTGTCTTGTAGTTGATCCACTCCCAAAGCGAGTTGAAGTAGTTGTGAATACAGACATTTCCCCCAAACTTTGGCAGCTTCAACTTTTCAGTATATACAGGGTATAGAATGGACGAAGGTTTTGAGATATGAAAGGTACGTCCATCCTCTAAAACAAATACAAACGCCTTTCCAAGGGTATTAACTAATGGTGTGCCAAAGTTTGGGAGAAGTGTCTGTACACACGTCGCCCGTACTGCACAGAGGGATATCGTCAAGCGAGTGAACCCTCAAGCCGTAACTCTCCTAATCATCTTCCACCTCGCATTGGTCTTCGACGTAGACGCCTGTCGTGTTCACCGCGCGCACGCGGCAGCGGAGCAGTGGCTAGTGGCTTCGTAGTGCGTTTTGGTAGCTGGAAACTCATGTGACCAGCCCGAGCTTGGATCCCACTAGGCTATCATCGTTGGCAACTACAACTAGTGGCCAGCACCCGGTGTAGGCTAGGAAGAGATTCAAGTCCACGGTGAGGATTTTGGCGAACACCGGGTCTCCTGAGGTGGTCGGGTATTAGAAGAGCCGAGAGATCGCGATCATGGTCCATGTCGTGGGGCATTCGTCAGCCTGCGCGATGCCCAGCTCAAGCTCGCGCACCATCTGCGGTGCAACGCTGAGGTTGAGGACCTTCATCTTGCGTAGAAGGGCCCGCTGGTGGTAGTACTCCGTCGAGTCTTCATCATCTGGGTCGCCCACTCGTCCGAACAGGGAAGGAGTTTGGTGTCGTTTAAAGATGTTTGAAGGTGGAGGTGTTCGTTAGCGGTGTTTTTTTGAAGAATACTACTGCAGTAGGAAGTACCGAATTTTGAGTTTGTGATCGAGCTTATTGCCAAATTTAAGACGTTGCTGCGTCTTAGTTGCCCATGGCCGCTCTGTGCTTCATCATGAGATACTCCCCGGCCAGAACGGGAGGATACTTGGCCGGGCTCTCGGGCGACTGGCACGTTGGGATGCACTCGACGCTCGTGTCGGCGTTGATGTTGTGGAAGAAGGCGATGGACTGGCGGCGGTTGTTCGCGCACCCGGACGGCGGGTTCACGACGCGGTGCATCGTCGAGCGCCACTGATCGTTTGTCCAGTGCTGCATCAGGTCGCCCAGGTTGACGACGTACGAGCCAGCAGGGGCCTGGACGCGATGCCATTCGCCTTGCAGGTCGCGCACTTGCAGGCCTCCAGGAGCGTCGTCCACCGCCAAGATGGTCAGACTGCCGTAGTCCGTGTGCGCCGACGCGCGGATCTGCTCCGCGCCAGGCTCCTGTTCCTGGTGCGGGTAGTTCCTAGACGCAAAGAAAGACATCATGAGCCACCGTCTTGAAAGGCTGCCCGCTAAAAACTACGGAGACTCACAGGATCCGCAAGGACGACATGTGGTTGTCGATCTTCTTGTCAAAGAAATCCCCCGGTAGCTCCAGTGCATGGGCGAAGATCTTCATCATGACAGCAGCCAATTTCTCCACGTTTCGGTAGTAACAGATCATAGTGTCTTTGAACCCTGGAGGTCCTTCCGGCCATTGGGCCGGTACATTGGGCTCACGCCCGTCGGGTCCCACACACACTTGGAACGTCTCCTTTAAGTCTGGAAGTACCGCCTTATCGTCTGCATCCTTGGACTTGGACAGGATCTCGGCACTCTCGTAGCCGTACGGGTACTCAGGCGTCATGGACACCGCTTTCTTGACTTCCGATGGCTGGTCGAAGTACTCTTTTGCCGCCTCGAACGCTTGAGCGATCGTCTCGGACGCAACTCCGTGGTTGATGATGACTAGGAAGCCGACGTGGCGACAAGCGTCGGCCACTTGGGCCACCACGGCGTCACGTGCGGCTTTGGAACTCGAGGTTTCGCTCACGAAAGGCGAGATGTCGATCACAGGCACCAGCATTGTTTCCTTTCCCGGTTCTTCAAGGGATTCTTCACTTGCTGCCGACTGAGACGATCGAAGAGTGAGCGCGTTGCAGTGGCTTCGCCGGTGGGTTGTGAGGACAGGCAACAAGTCAGGCGTCAGGAAGCGACTGATGAAGGAAAGCCATCATGGACAAAATGGAAGTGCATCTCGCTTCCTCTTAGTACTCAGAAGCTTTTCCTTCCGGCTTGGTGAAGCGCTTGTAGTGGGACTCCAAGAAGTGCGTCACGGCTTCTCGCCACACACTTCCCTCCGCCACGGCGTCCACCAGAAACCCCTTCTCGCCCATTGCAACTTTCAACTTTAAGAATATTATTATGGCTGGATTAGGTATTGTACGACCAGGATTAGGTATTGTACGACCGCTTAATCTAGTTTCCGACCCGGTTTGGCTCGCGTTTCGGGTTTCGGGTCGAGAACTAGATTAAGGTACCTTAATTAGGGTTTCCGGCCCGATTTGGCTCGTTTTTTGGGTTTCGGGTCAAGAACTAGATTAAGGTATACTTAACTAGGATGTATACAATAAGGTACGACTTGCTCAAAGTCGCAACAATGGCTCGGAGTCGCAGTCGCAGCGCGTCTCGCTCTCCTGCTCGTTCTCGACGCCACGGCAGCTCATCTTCGTCTCGCCGTGACCGCTACGCGTCCTCGTCTCGCCGCCGCAGTCGCAGTCGCAGCCCCCGCCGAGAGGAGCGGCAGCCCAAAGCCTCGTCCGAAAATAAGAATGGCGAGATCTCGCTGACCATCGAGGAGACCAACAAGCTGCGACTTTCGCTGGGGCTCAAACCGCTCGTCGCCGGCCCCTCCAAGAAAGAGCAGTCGGTGGTTAACGTGCAGAAGAGCAGCGCGCAGCTGGACGCAGAGCGGGAGCAGGAGGAGCTCAAGAAGAGGCTGCAACAGTCCAGGACGAGACGCGAATTAACCCAAAAAATAGCCGGGAAGTCGCTCGGCGAGCAGCTAAAAGAAGGCTTAAATGGTCAAGATGCGCTAGACTGGGTCAAGCAGTCCAGGAAGAAGCGGAGGACGGAGGAGAACTCGGAAAAGGAGCAGAAAACAGAGAGCTATGACGCCGCCGCGCTGGCCGGCTTGACAGTTGGACATTCGGTGGACACTTTTGAAGATGGACAGGAGGTTGTGCTGACGCTCAAGGACACCAGAGTCCTTGGAGAAGACGGCAGGGATTTAAACGAAGAGGACGACGAACTCGTGAACGTCGAGCTGAGTGAGAAGGACCGACGGCTGCAGCAACAGGCCAGAGCCAAGCGGGCGGCCATGCCCGTGTATTCAGATTATGACGACGACGAGTTCGTGGAGATGGGCAACCCACGGAAGATGAAGAAAAACGGACCAAAGTTACTGGCCCACTACGATGAGGAGCAGGACGCGGCGGAGGCTGATGAGGCCAGGAAGTTCAAGCTCGACGCGTCGGGAGGCTCCGTAGCGCTGCAGGACGAGAGTAAACAGGAGGAAGAGGAGGAGGTGGCGGTCATTTCGCTTGCCATGGATCGCTCGCGACGCGCCGAGGACTACTACACGAAGGAGGAAGTGGAGGCCCAGTTTGCCAAGCACAAGAAGGGCAAGAAAATGCGCAAGAAGAAGAAGAAATCGCGTCGTTATCGTGATGAGGATCTGGGCGAGAATGACGAGGTTGAAGTGCAGCTGAACAGCGGAGATACGGAAGAAGGCGGCGCCGCTGCGTCGCTGGTGGCGCAGCTGGAACAGGAGGCTTTACAGGCTGGTTCGTCAGCGTCCAAAGACCGCGGCAAACGCCGACGCATCCGTCGCGACGACGAAGATCCGGAGGAGGAGGAGAAGTTGCTTCGCTTTCAGGAGGCGCGTGAAAAGGCCAACGCGGAAGCCTCTGAGGCGCTGGCTGCCAGCTCCGGCAACAAGCGGATGAAGCGACGACCAGTTGACGACAGCGAGATCGTGGACGACGCTGCTGCCATTGAGATGGAGCTGGGCGCGTCTCTGTATCGTGCTCGCCAGTTGGCTCACCAGCAAACGACGAATCCGATCCCGGTGGCTCCGACGACCAGCGAGGCTCGGATCGCAAAGCTGGTGAGCCAGACCATCAACGAGGAGGCAGATACGACCGTCGCTGGTCTCGTGGACAGCTCTGGAGACGTCGCAATGACTGAACCGGTCGTCTCCAGCCACAAGCCCGCTGGCCATGTTTTCGGGGAGGTGGGCACGGCAACGAACACGGTGGTGTTTAACGAGGCCACGGACTTCGAGACTCGGCTGCGTGATGCCATGGAGAAACGCGCTGCTCAATTTCAAGCTACTGTTGCTGCCACTCCAGCCGTCTCAGCGCTTGAGGAACCGCAGCAAGCTGCTGTCGCTAAGGAGAAGAGACACGAGGACGATATGGAGGTGGATGAAGAGAAGAACGAGGAGGAGAACGAGAGTGACGAAGAGACCAAGGAGAACGAGGTGTGGGGCGAGGAACAGCCCCTAGTGGGGACAGGAATGGGCGCGACGCTGGCGCTTCTTCGCAAGACGGGAGACCTGCGGCAGACGCGGGTAGAACGACAGGCCGGCCGGGCGAACGATGCGCGTGACCGCGACTTCGAGGACGATCTGCGGATCAAGAACGGCGTCAAGCTGGACTACCGCGACGAGTTTGGCCGGTTGCTCACGAAGAAGGAGGCGTTCCGCATGCTGTCGTACAAGTTCCACGGCCACGAACCCGGCAAGAAGAAAAAGGAGAAGCGACTGAAGCAGCTCAAGGAGGAGCTCGCGGCGCAGAAACTGCTTTCCGGAGAAGGCAGCACCAAGATGATGAAGGTGCTCGAGAAGAAGCAGAAGCACACGAAGGAGGCCCACGTCGTGCTTTCCAGTGGTGTGTGAGACCCTCTTTTGACGCCACGCTTCATATCGCTCACATGTCGTGACAAGCTGTGTACTCAGCGGCAGTGGGAAGATGAAATAACGAGGTGGGAATGGCTCAATGTCTCGATCACTTTGTGTTTCTATTAGACCCCAGGAATTGTAGCCATGTTCACAAGTTGCCTTTTCTCTCGAAAAATGACTTCAACATGCGCCAATTTCGTGCTTTCAGTAGTAGCTCTATGAATTGCCGCCATTTTGTATTTGTACAAATTGTCATGCCAAAACACTTTTCCTACGGAGCGGAGCCCCACGAGCTCTGCTACGAAAGGAAAGATGCGGTAGCAGAACTGCCGCTTGGCGCGAGAGAGAGAGATCCTCTCCGTGGGACAGGGACAGAAACCGGAAAATGATTGGCCAAAATGCATCATGATCAGATATTAATAGTAGAACGATTTTCATCAGTACTACTATAGTAGTTTGCTAGTACTGGAGTTCATGTTGCCTTTTTATACTATAACATTAACAGCAAGTCAGATAAATAACGAATTAGTAGTAGTACTATGTAGTTTGTTATTACTATCGACCATCAAAATTGATTATGGTCCATATCAAGATCGGCAACACGAGCAAAGCGACACCAGCACCAGACCTGTTGATGTTCGGAGGAGATGCACAAGACGATGGGGCGCCGCTGCGGTCCCGCCGACTGTCGCGTTTAACAGCGACGCTATTAGTGCCGGACCCGGCCGCGGAGCCGCCCCTCAAAAAGGAGGAGCAGCCGGAGGCTGTGGATGACAAGACAAAGACGTACACGCTCGTGTACGACGCCTGGCGTGGCGCTAGGCGCCGACCGCGGCGCGTGCTTGTTCTCGATCAGAGAGGTTCCTAAAATCGTACAGGTCGTTGCTGCAGATGTGGTGAACACCACGGCCGCAAACGACACAAGGATCGGTCGTCGTGAGCTCTTCGCATGAGCAGTCATAGCTGGCGCACTTCATGAAATCGAAGATGATCAGGAGAACGAGCGGGTAGAGGAGAAGTCTTGGGTTTCTGGCAAATTGCGGTTGACCAAACAATGAAGCACGTTCAAAATTCGCTACGAATTTCGCGTGGCCCTTCAGAGCACGCTTGAGCGGTCCTGCGCGACGAACCGTTCGTTCGCGTGACGAAATGCACATCCAAATACCGCAAAGAGACTTGATTCGACCAGCATAGCTCTGTAGCCCCATTGAACCTTGTTCAAAAGAGAAGTTCGCCAGCCAGTTTCCTTCTGTAACCATATACTACTAAAATAAGTAGTTTGTATATTAATAGTTGATCAGAAAAAATGGACTACAGCTACTAAAGTAGCAGATGTTTTTGCTCGAGCCAAACTAATACTACTAGTAGTAGCTACTATATTAGTGCAGTATTAGTTTGGTAGCAACCAGTAACGACTTAGTACTACCCATTGAAGTTACTATTAATCATGATTCATGATGGAGAAAAACAGGCAAAAGGTCATTCCACAAGAGTGAGCCGCCCCCTGAGCATGTCGACCATGTCGGAGCACGCCCGCGAGTACGACCCGCTGTTCCCGCGCAGCTACGCGGCTTCTTCTGCAACTTCCACGTCCACTGCACCGCGCTGCTACGGCGGCTTCGTGCAGCAGAAGCGCGCGTGGGCGTCCACGGCGCGACGGTCACAACGCATCCGTGTGATCGCCGGGCTGCAGCTGCTGCTGGGGCTGCTGGCTTCTGCCAATTACCTGTGGCTGTCCAATATCTTCATGTCCGTCGTGGGCGTCGTGGGGCTGCTGGCCGTGCGCTCCGAGCGCATGAGCTGGACCGTCGTGGTGCGTTCTGACACATTTTAGGGAATTTGCGCACAAGATTTTATTTTTTCTGATTCGCTTTTTTGTATTTTGTATTGCAGTATTTGCTGCTGAGTGCCATGGAGTTCGCGCGCATTGTGATGCTCACACCGCATCTGTACGAGCGGTTCGAGGTGCCAGGTTACGCCTTCACGCACTACGAGTACTTCCAGGTGGCGGTGCTCGTGCTGGAAGAAGTGCTGCTTGTGGTAAGTGGACTGGGGTGATTATTTTTTCCAGGTATTTGTGGTTGCTGACAATATCTGATGGATATTGTTTTGGTATTTTATAGCCAGCATCTTTCTTCGTCTGTATTGCCGCGGCGGCGTCCGTTGCCAACCCGTTGTGGTAAGCGGGCGGCAGGGACGATGTGGTGCATCCATACATTATCAGAGGAGAAACCTAGTTCGACATTTGGACAGCAGATCCTCCACCGAGCCCGAGACACTTTGTAGTAGTTTTTTTATCACTGCGGGCCGTGGGGCGGACGGGTGCCGCTACAACCAGCAACATGCCTGCTGCGTGTCATGGTCGTGTGTCCTCGCGCAGCTAACTTAATCTATATCGCTTTTTTTTTTACGACGCAACGCTCTCCTATAGCGTCTATGTGGATTCTCACGGCGGTCTAGATGAGCTCGATGTCGCCTGATTTCACGTGGTCCCCCACGCTGCTGTAGCGCAAGACATAGCGGTCCGTAGGATGAACTTGAATGTAGCTGCCGCCCTTGTCGTCGACCTGCACGCCTCCAGCTTCGCCCTTGCCCTCACAGAACACAAAGCAGTCCAGATTCGGCTCAGCCACTACTCCACAAAATCAGCATCCAAGTATCAGAACGTGACAGCGCCACTACGAACACCAAAACACCAAAAGATTGCATGTGCAAAATGGCCGTACCCATGCCTTCATCCATGATCGAGCTGTGGTCTTTCGGAAACTTGTCCAGCGCCAGATCGTTCACGTGCGACTCGAAGAGCACCACGAACCTGAATATCAATACAGCAGACAATAACAAAGCAAACCCATCAGCCTAACAAACAACGTGTCAATAGTGTAAAATACTGCTCACTGTTGGGCGTAGTTTCGCTCTTTCAGCGACAGTCGCTGCACACGCTCCGGGTCCGACAAGATGTGAATAGCGAACTTCTCAATCTGCACAGCACAATATAGCACAGCAACACCCAACATCTATCAACTGCTGCTTCACCTATTGGATACCCGAGCAAAGATATTATCGGTACCTTGCGGAGACGTGTGCGCAAGTAGGACGAGACCATGTAGCGCAGTCGGTCGATCTCCATCTGGTAGAGCTTGTTGACGAACGACTTCTCCTCCGTGAGCTGCGCGCGCTCCTCGTAGACCGAGTCCACGAAATCCTGTTGATTGCGGATCTGCTCCAGCATCTCGGCCACCATGTCTTCGTCGTACTGCAGGATCTCGGGGGCGTTCTACCAAGTGGAGAGACATCGGTCAATAGCTCATAACTTGGTCAATTTCGAATCAATCTAGACAGGAACGTGTGCGTATTGCACTACAGACAGAGACACACCAGCTCGTTGACCCACAGCATGCGCATCTTGCCGACATCCTCGTTCAGCTCGCTCGGATCGAACGCGGGCTGCGACGGCGTCTCCATTGCGATCAAAAACTGCGCTCCCGCCAAAAACTTGAAACCGGTAAACATACCGGTTTTCAGGATGAAAAATGTAGCCATCCATGAGAAAGGCATCGGAGCTCTAGCTGCTTGAAGTGCTGCTCTTTCTCGACGATGCCTGCCGCTAGAGACGATCTCGTTTAGTGGTGAACTCGACACGTCGCTGAAAAGTCCGAGAAGAAGAAGCACAGGAACTCATGGGCGCCGTCAATTGCTGCGCGCAAACTGCCCCGGATGGTACGGAAGTGTCGGGCGTTCCGGTGTTGCACCGTGCAACTCGCACGCATGGTGGTCTGGCTGATCCTTTGTTATTGTTTGGATATTGATACAGCGGACGTATGGAAGACAGGCGACCGTCGTCGCACGATGAGCAGGACGGAGGCCAGGGTGCTGATGCCCATGTATGACTACGAGCCGTCGCTGTCGCTGGACCACGAAGGTCGTGCCCCAAGCACCGACGATGGCAGCGCGGGCTTCTTCGCCGACACTCCGTTGGCGTATGCTGACAACCGCGAACTCGACGACAAGTCGATGGTGGTCGTCTCCGCTGAAGGCGTCGTGGAGGTCCAGAGCGACTTCGACGACGAGGAAAAGCCCCCACCTCCAGAGGACGAGGAGGAGAGCGAGTTGTCACCAGAGGCACGAGCGATGCTGCCTGCTCCGAACTCGTGCCCCAGATCCGGTACGTGTTAGGCATTGTACGTCTGTCTACGGGTACTGTGCCTTGTACTGACTAACTGCGTGCTGTTGTGTGCAGGCCTCAACCTGCGCCGACTGTCCCCGACGTTCGGCAGCAGGAAGTCGCTCGGATCGACGTCGTCACTGCGCCGCACGCAGTCTCTCTACGAAGGTGGGAAGACTGTATATACCAGCGCACTTTCTCGTTCGTCGATCTTTGACAGCTATGCTTTCTTTGCGCTGGCAGCGCCTCCGCAACCACGTCTCGAGGACTACCTGTGCTCGTGCAAGTACTGCCCGCGCGCCATGACGATCCAGCGCGCGTTCCAGCTGTACGGCTTCGCGCTGGATCACCCGCAGAGCGACGCCCTGCTACGCGTGCTGCGCGCCTGCGCCAACTACGACGAGACCATCGTCGAGATGGACCCACTGCTCGTTCTGCACGCCGAGAAGATGCTCGAGGAGCTCGGCTTCGACGAGAACCAGACCTTCCGCCTGCTCGTCAGCTCGCACTTCCATTCCACCTGAGCCTCTGCCAGTGCAGTCGCAGCACAACTATCTAGCTGCCTAGCTGCCGTCGCACCAGCAAGTTGAAGTGGCCAGCTCACTTAACTTTAGCTCGTAATTGGTCAAAATTCATCCATTTCTTGTATTGGACAAAACTATGTTGCAACAATTGGCTGGGGCCCACACGTGGCGACCAGGCATTCCCCAAAGATCCCCTTCGGTGTCAAGTTAATCCAAGCATCATGGCCCGCGAACGCACCTACATCATGGTCAAGCCTGACGGCGTGCAGCGCCACCTGGTCGGCGAGATCATCAAGCGCTTCGAGACCAAGGGCTACAAGCTCGTGGCGCTCAAGCTGGCGCGCCCGTCGGTGGAGCACCTGGAGGCCCACTACTCGGACCTGAACGGCCGCCCGTTCTTCCCGGCGCTCATCAAGTACATGAGCTCTGGCCCCGTGACCTGCATG
Source organism: Phytophthora crassamura (assembly GCA_033557995.1). Lineage (NCBI taxonomy): Eukaryota > Oomycota > Peronosporomycetes > Peronosporales > Peronosporaceae > Phytophthora > Phytophthora crassamura. Next base: position 2,281,945 of record JAUCED010000011.1, on the reverse strand, counting down.
GTCTGGGAGGGCACCAACGTGGTGCTCGAGGGCCGCAAGATGCTGGGCGCCACCAAGCCCAGCGACTCCGCTCTGGGCACGATCCGCGGCGACTTCTGCGTCGACGTGGGCCGCAACGTGTGCCACGGCTCGGACTCGGTCGAGTCGGCCAACAAGGAGATCAACCTGTGGTTCCCCGAGGGCGTCGTCGAGTGGGGCGCCTACGACGACGAGTGGGTGTATGAGAAGTGAATAGCACGCCCCCCTCCGTCGGCCACAGCTGCCCCTCCGGCAGTCGCCAAGCAGGTTCAGGAAGCCGAAGCAGAGCTCCCGCCGCCTTCGGGCTGCGCGCACTGCACGCTGCTTTGACGTCGTAACGCAAAACAGTAATGAAAGCTTTGGCCCACGGAGCCTTCACAGCTCTGTGGTCCAGTTCGTTTCTCACTCCAACACTTAGGTGCTAAATGAAAATCCATCGCTCGTCGTTGACAGCGTCATGTTGTCTAAAATATCTAAAGCTAAAATAACAGAGAATACCGAAACGTCTTGCGGTGCCGGCCTCGGACTGCCGACCGAAAGAAATGCCATCTGCCTTCGAAGGGTGATAAGAACGGGCATTCCTCGCAGTCTCTCCCACTCACTCTCACCCACATCAATCGCTCGACCTTCTCCAGTACTGGACGGCGACAGCGAGCGCTTGCGGACTTGCGGACCCACGCCTGGATTGACTTACGCCCCCCTTGTCCAGAGGCTAGAGCCCACCAGAGCCGAACAGGAGCGAGAGCGACAACATGGCCTCGGACGACGAGTACGAAGTGCACGTGCGGCCGGCCTTCGTGCCCTTCTTCTGGTGCTTCGCGGGCGTCGGCATCGTGCTCTTCTACTTCTCGCTCGGATACGCCAAGAAATACTCCACCACCGCCGCCTTCCTGCTCACGGTACGGCTCTGTAGACCCCTTCGAAGTGCCTATAGCCTTCTTTTCCTTATATATGCGTTCTTCTTGTGTTTGCAGCCGTTCATCTGCTTCAGCCTCGTGTTCGACAACGCCGTGATGGCCACGACGGGCATCGACCGCCGTCGCGCCAGCACACAAGCCATGCTGGCCTTCCACGCCTGCGTGACGCCCATGCTGCTGCTCGTGTGCTACGAGCTGGCCTACCTGGTGCACAAGCACAAGTCGGTCAACTTCTGCGGCATCTCGTTCGAGAGCGGCCACCGCGAGCGCGGCAGCAGTTGCGACAACGCCGGCGCGGCCTCCAGTCTAGCCAAGCGCCGCTGGTGGCTGTCCACATGCCTGCGCTTCATCGTGTGGCTCGTGGGCTGCTCGCTGCTGGTGTTGAACCTGTTGGTCGCGTACCGCTGGACTTCCGACCTCGCGCCGGAGATCGCTAGCATCTACGAGCTCCAGGGAGACAACACGGCGCACGCCGTGTGCGCTATTCTCCCGGCGCTGGTGCTCGTGGCGCTGGCGCTGTACATCGGCCTGCGGCTGTGGAACTACGGCACCAACTACTCGTACATGGTGCACGCCACGTGCTTCAACCCGTGGATCTGGATGCTCGTGGGCGCCGTGGCGCTGCTGGTCGGCTACCTCCTGCCGTCTCCGATCTACTCACTGTCCTCAAACGCCGGCGAGTTGGTCATGATGGCCACGATCGTGCGCATGTTCCGCGAGGTGCACCACGACATGCAGCAAGGGCTTCAGTTCGGCGAGTTCATCGATCCAGAAGGCGCCGCTGCTCGTCGCCAAGCGCCGCACAGCCCCAACATGAGCCTCAGTCTCAGCAAGAGCGTGAGCCGCAGCAAGATGGCGGCCGAGCAGCCCAACGGCTACATGGCCGTCACGACTCCCAAGACGTCGGAACTCCCCACCACATTCGCCAACCGACTGCGCCGCAACGAAAACGAGGAAGGAGATGCCCAGCCTAGCGCCAGTGCTGCTTACCTCTCGGTCGTGGTGGCTCGAGAGCAGAACAACCCGCTGTGCCAGTAATGAACTCGGGAAACTACCGTAGCAGCGACACCTTTTTTGATTGATTCCGTTGGAGGAACCCCCACATTGGCGCAGATGTACTTACATGTAGAAGACTCCTTATTCTTTTTTGCCAGCATTTGTCATTTTTTCCATCTCAAACTCCATAAAATGAAAGGTTAAATCTTGTTCGTCTTCTTTAAACAAGGTGTCTACCCCATCATCTACATCTTTCGGAGCGCTTCTTCCTCCTCGTACTCGAGACGCATGGCCTCCTTGATGGCGCGGCTCTCGGCCTCCACCCATCCCTTCTCGATGTCGTCGTACTCGGCCGGGTCGGCGAACTTGATGCCACGCATCTTGGAGAACTTCTCGAGGAAGCGGTGGCTCTCCACCTGGTCGTACTTCTCGATGAGCATGTTATAGGCGTCCTCCTCCGGTATGCCGTGCTCGATGAGCGTCAGCTGCTCATCAGCGAACTCGTAGGCAGTCTGGCCGTCCACCACGCCGTCGAGCTGCTTCATGTACAGCTCGGCCAGTCGGTCCTGCGGGAACGTGATCTTGGGCAGCTGGTCGCGGTCCTGGCGCGGCACGGGCGGAGGCGGGAAGCGGTCCACCATGGGCACCCACCCGGGTCGGCGCATGCCGCCGTTACGGGACAGGCCCTTGACCAGGCGGATCATGTCCATCGTGCGCTTCCGAGCTCGGCCCATGGCTGTCTAGGTGTCGTGTTAGAGCAAGTGAAGGGCTCTCGGCGCCGCTCCTTTTTTAAGCGTTCTGATTGGTTAAAAATTAGTTTCTCGACATTTTAAGTTTTGGTTTTGCAATTTTTGCAAGATGGCGACGAATATGGCTGCTGTAGGAGCGATGAGGCGGGTGCGGCTCGAGCAGCTCCAGCGACTTAGTTACGAAGGAAAGCGGGCGGAATTGGCGTCCACTATTGCTGGATACTCAACCAAGGAACTGCGTACGCTTTGCGGAGGATTCGGTGTCCCAGCTCAGAGCAAGGAGTATGCGGCGTACCAGTCCAAAGCCGGATACGCCGAGCTGCTGGTCAAGCTGCTGGAGGCCAAGACGGCAAGTACCGTGGGTCTTTCCGAGTTGATGCCCGTCACGGGGACGGGCACCCCGACGGGTCGTACCAGGAAAACCAAGAACTGCAACTTGCGGCTCGTCAATGTCTTGTTTTCGGACACCATGGCCCAGTATCTGAACGAGTTCGTGGGCGAGGTGGCGCGTAAGAAGCGCACTATCGATGGAGTTAGCCCCTTCTGGGAGAGGGTGAGAGCTGAGTTCGTGAGCTGCAAGGCCGAATACGGTCGCATCGCGTTCCCCGAGGACCAGGCTTTCGTGGACTTCAACTTGGCATCTCCAATTTTTCATTCGAGTGAGAAGCTGCAGAAGATGTGGGAGAAATTGGGCTTGGCCTATGCTAGCGTCTTCTCCCAGTTCGGGGTGACGGGGAGTAATGAAGTGGACATCTCGGCTTGTGCAGGACGCCAGGATGTTTATTATCTGCAGAGATGGCTGAATGAAAAGCCCCACCTGCTCGCCATTGTTTGCAAACCGCAGAGAGATGCGGACGTGATGGGGCAGCAGAATATCCTGCAGAACGTACACGGTCTTCAACAGAGTACACAACAGAGTCTGCAACCGATCGCCCAGCAGAATGTGGATAATCGTGTGACGACACCGAGGATTGAGCCTGCAGCGAGTGCGGACGTGTCGAGCAAGGCGGACGAAGGTGAACAGCTCATGAAGTCGATCAAGCTGGCGTATGATGTTCTCGCAGTGATGCCTGCTTCAGATCGTGGATCAGAGATCGAGCACACTGTTCGACGCAGGTTAAACCGGTGCGCCAAGAGGTTAAAGACGATTGAGGACGAGAACGACAAACACTCCATGTTGTGATTCTGTAACGAGATTTTCGTCCTTTGCGTTTTTTAATGCTAAGATATTTTATTCCAAAAGTCTTCTTCATGAAACTTTCAAACAAGACTGAGAAAGGCGATTCCCGTGTCGCCCTTCATGCTGATGAAGCCGCTGCGTTTGCGTCTGTACCCGGCCATCTTGGCTTCCAGTGCACTGGTAAGTGTGGCGAAGCGTAGTTGATTTCCTTCGCGTCCAATGATGCTAATGTACTCAACGAATTTGCTCAACAGGGCGGCTTTGGCTTGTGTCAATGGTATCACGCCACGGACGTAAGTCTTCACATACTTACTGCAGCATTTGGCCGTGGCCTCACTTTGTGCTCGTCTCTCAGCTCGAGAATCGTGAACTCTACCACGATATGTCGCTCAAGTACATGTTGACAGCCGTCCCGCAGCTGCTAGCAGCATTGCTGTTGCTCTACTACGCCTGCACATTCTCGCGCGCGTCCAGTGCTTTTGTGCATCGCATGCTGGTGGAGTCGTGTCTGCATCAAGGCGTGGCGTCTCTCATGCTCGCTTCACTCGCGTTTTCAGCCTTCCACGTAGCGCACAGCGTGTGCTGCTCCTTCCCAGTCCTATGGTGTGATAACTGCTGCATGTTCATAGCCATTTCAACTCTAATGTCTGGATGTTCATACCCTGCAGTCCCGTGGACCCAACGACCAGCCAACTCGATCGAATCGTGTCGTGTCCCGAATCCGTGGCGAACCTCACGCACTACAACCTGTACCCGCGGCTAGTTCACTGCTGTGCAACGTTCACGCTGCTCCTGTCCCTCTCCAGCATCCAGACTGCGCATACCATCAAGAACCTGAGCTCACGAGTGCATCGAGCCAAGTTCATCACCTTCTCGAGACGCGAACCCGTCCACGTAGCGTCCGCTTCCGTGACCTTTTAACCCCTCCACGTAGATCACGAGTAGCAATCCAAAACACCACGTAGCTCAAGCTTCATTGCTATCTTACCACTGCATCAACGCACCAACGGCGTCCACGGATCTTCCAGGAAGGACGGCTGAAAGAACACTCGTCCAGGACCATCTTCCACCGCATATTGTTGCTGCTGCACTTGTCGTGGACGCATTTCCTCTCTCTGCTGCTGTTGTCTGCTGTCTTGCCTCTCCATTACAGCTCCGTTTCCTCCATTGCCGCCTGCCATTGATATCTCCAGCCGCTTCCACGGATCCTCCAGGAACGACGGCATGAAGAACCTCGAGCCATCGCGCGCGTCGTCGCTCGGGCCTCGCTTGCGCTTGGACTGGGGGCCGTAATTCTGCCTGGGGTTGTGCTGGAAGCCTCCGCGTCCTCGTCCTCTGCCTCCTCTCCCCCGTCCATTATGGCCTCTTCCTCCTCGGACGCCTCCGCGTCCTCCTTGATACTGGTTTTGCTGATGATGATTTTGACGTGGAGGTTGCGTCTCCTGCTGGAACTTGGGCTGGCGCTTCTGCATCTGCCGCATCATGGCCTGAAGCTGCGGCGGCATCGGCGGCGGCGGCCCACAAGCAGCTCCAGGCGGCGGAGGCGGTGGCGGCACCGGCGTCATGGGGTCCACTTCAATTTTGACTGGACGTTTGTATATAGATATCCACATCTATTTGACTTCCACGTAGTCGCGACGTGGTCCACACCAAATGTTTATTTGACTTCTTGGTCCACCCGCGGTCGTCCAGCGAGTTGATCCGGAGACCGCAAGGAAGCAGAGCCCAACCAAAGTGAGTACTGTAGCTCCGCCGCCACCGATTCACGAGACGAGACCATCACTCCTGCACTCTCCGCGCCAGTCGACAGCCCTTTGTTGAAGCGTGTGTGCCCTCTTGTCCCCACAGTGCCTTCGTCCGCGAAGACTCCATGAGCTATTACGGCCCGCCATCCACCCCGGGGGGCTCGGCGTTCCCGCGCGGCGGCCCGCCTCCATTCCGCGGGCCTCCTCCAGCCTTCCGTGGGCCTCCACCAGCCTTCCGAGGGCCTCCACCAGCTTTCGCCGCGCGTGGCCCACCTCCATTCGCGTTTCGAGGTCCTCCGCCAGCCTTCCGACCCCCCATGGGGCTCAATATACCGCCTATGATGGCTACACAGACCTTCCAGCCGCCTCCATCGCCAGTCAATGCTGGATCGTCATTACCTCCAGGATGGAGCGAGTACAGGACGCCACAGGGCGCCGTGTATTACTACAATGCCGCCACGGGCGTGAGTACGTACGACCGACCGCCCAGGATGTCCCCAGTGGCTCAGCACACACCCAAGTGGATGGAGTACAAGGACGAAGCGACAGGAGCCTTCTACTACTTTAATACATTGACCAAGGAGACGGTGTGGGACCAGCCCGAGGAGTTCCGCATGCAGAAAGCTCGCGAGCAGGTGGCCAAGATGACCACCGAAGCGCTCACGGCGGCCCAGCCGTCGCCGTCGCCGCACAATGCGCCACCGCAACAGGTTTTACAGACTCAGACTCAGACTCAGGTGCCCGAGCAGGCCAGCTCGGCGTCCACGGAGAAGGAGGACGAGGAGGACGAGGAGGAGATTAAACGCCAGGAAGCACAGGAAAACGCGCGCAGGAAGCGGAAGGAGGAACTGGAACGAGAACAGGCCGCGCAGTTTACGGACAAGTCGCGCGCTGAGAGGATGGCCGCGTTCAAGGACTTTTTGGAGGACAAACACGTGAACCCGGCGATGAAGTGGGGCGACGCGCAGCGCACCATCAACAAGGACGCGTCCATGCTCAACGACCCGCGGTGGAAGTTCGCGTTGAACACTGTGGGCGAGAAGAAACAGGCGTTCGCCGAGTACTGCACTCAGGCCAAGAACCGCGCGACGATCGAGAAGCGCCGGCTCGTCAAGAAGGCACGGGAGGACTTTGTCGAGCTGCTGGCGCTGTTCGAGTCGAGTCTGGCTCCCGTTGACCGTCGGCGTCAGCCTTCCTGGGACGACGTGAACGCGAGCAATGACTTCTACGCGATGCGGAAGGACGCGCGGTGGTCTGCGATCCACGAGACCCGCGAGCGACAGCAGCTCTTCGCCACTTTCATGCAGGATCTGGAGCGGAATCAGAAAGCGCGGCTTGCAAAGCGGCGTGAAGCGCTGCACACGGCGTTCGTGGAGCTGCTGCGGCACCGCGTCGAGTCGAAACAGCTCGAGCTGCGCTCGAGTAAACGTCTTGACAGCGACACGAAGCGCTGTGTGTTGGAGCTCGTGGTGCAACTGGAGCTTCCAGGCGGTACAGGAACGATTGGCGACGAAGCGCTCGAGATCGTGGACCGGCACGACGTGTATGACTGGACGGAGGAGTTCCTGCGGGAATACCGTGAACTGGAGCACGCCAGGCGCAAGCGCGAACGCGCTGAACGTGCCGAGCGCGAGGAGAAGCTCGCGCGGGAGCTGAATGACAAGTTCAAGGAGCTCGCCGCCAGCCAGGAACTGACGGCTGGCAGCATGTGGACGGAGTTCTCGGCCGAGCACTGCAAGGACGCCAGTGAGCGACAAGCCAAGACCGAAGCGGAAGACGCCGAAGAAGAGGCCGACGACGAGCACGAAGGCGACCAGCTTCACTGGAAGGCGCAGCGTCGTCTTTTCGAGAAATGCGTCCGACGACTCCGCCGAAGCTTGGAACCGGCGGCCTCAGTGGTTCGAGCGCACTTGGATCGCAGCGGGGACCCGCCGCTCCGCGTGACGGAGACGACGACGTACGCAGTATTTATCGACGCGCTCGAGAGCGGCGTGGGCATCGCGTTGGAGACCAACGCGCCCGAGGAGGGGGAAGAGGGCGAGGAAGTGGAGAAGATCAAGACGAACGGAGGTTTGAACAAGCCAGAGGATGTTGCGGACACCGAGACGGACGAGAGCAAGACACTGAAGGCCGAACAAGTCGACGCTGCGCTGGAAGCAGCGGTCAAGAAGCAGCGGGACTCAAAAGACAAGTGCGTCTCGGTCGAGTTCCCTGCGTTTGTACGTCAAGTGTACGACATGTGGGTCGCCCTGGCGAAGGAAGAGCGTCGAAAGGAAGAGGACAAGAAGCGGCGGAAAGGCCGCAAGCGAGACCGTAAGGAGAGCCGCGACCTGGCGCCAGAAGAGGAAGACGACGAGGACCGCCCCCGGCGTTCACGCCGTCGCTCCTCGGCTGATGAAGTGCCGGTTGACGGTGAGGAAAAGAGCCCCAGGAAACGTCGTAGCCACCGCTCGTCGAGGAAGCGTCGCCGGAGTCACGGGCCTCCGTCCGTCTCGCGCTCGAGGTCTCGCTCGCGGTCTGAAGCCCGTCGCGAGTCGAGACGTAGTCGCGTTCAGCGCAGTCGTAGTCGTAGTAAAGAACGCGACGCATTGCCGCCCAGCTTGGCCGCTGCCAGCTCAAAGCCGGTGGCGGACAAGGTGGCAACGGAAGCGTTTTCCCCGCTCTTGAGACCGACGAAGACGCTGACGGCGGAAGAAGAAGCGGCCAAGGCGGAGGAGATCATCCGGCAGGCGCGACTCAAGCTGCAAGTGAAAAGTTCGGACGACAGCGAGCTGGAAGAGGGCGAAGAGCCAGAGGAAGGCGAAGAGATGGAGGAATAGAGCCACAAGTAGCACAGACTGGGTAGCCACAGAACACGAAATGAAAGCAACAAGACGACGCAGAAAAAGTATCTTCCGCTTGGTGGAGCCATCTGGAGAGCACGCAAGCTGCTCGTCCATCGCTTCAACGTGCCAGGACACGACAGCAACAAGGACTTTCGACTCTGTGCTGGACTTGGTCTCGTCTGAAGCTCTGAGCCGATTTGCGACGTCCGGCTGAAGCACGCGAGGCAACCTGGCGATGACCCTCGAGTGGACAACCGCACGTCGAGCGCTTAACCACAAGAACGAACCTCGCGATCACTTCAACGTGGCTCGGCTTGCGCTGGAGCCGATGGCGGATCTTCCGGGAGGACACCACAGCCAGCGGCAGCATCAGCAGTGGGGGCTCTCGGCGAATACGAGCTTGGGACACCTGCCGGCGAGTGTCCGTTGTTGACGGCGACAGCCCGACTCAGTCTCGTTGGCCGACAGCCGACAGCGACAGCCGCGCTTTCTGTTTTGCCAGTACATGTAGTGTCCCAGCAGCCGGAGCCTGCGTGTTCGTGTCCTGCCATCAACAAGACGCCGAGCGCGACTCGTTGGGAGTCGCGCTTCTTGTCGAGCGATGCGCTGCAGTAGATCGTGGCCGGCAAGGCATCAAAGCGGTTGAAGTTCTGGCAGCGTTGCACTTGGTGGCGAGCTCCGATCATGGGCTGCTGATCGCTATCGGCGCCCGCTATCAGTAGCACCAGCTCCACGGCAAATTTGCGATTTGGTCCTGCGATTTGGTCTCAGCAGCGACGGCGACAGCGATTTGACTGTGGTGTGGGCAGCCTACTGGGCATGGCAGTTAAAGACGGCGGCCAGCATAAAAAAACAGAGCCTGTCTTATCCTCGACGTCGCGGCCAGCGACGGAACGACAATCGAGCTCGAGCCAACAAGCCGTGTTGCCCCGCACCAGCACGTCATGGGTGCTCGGTGCGTCGAGAAACACGCCTGGACTCCAAGCACCAGATTCCGCCGCGCGTTTTCTTGCGTTTTCAGCATCGCCCGGCGGTGACGCCTCCCGGTCACCTGGGCCGATTGGGCGTTGTTTGTTCTCGTTGTTAGAGGCTCTCACTTGGAGCACGTTGGCCAGCGCGACGCCACACGCGATGCCGCGGCGATCGATCACGTGCGTGAATTTTTCACTTGGCTCCACTATCCGAAAATAGTCCCGCATGCTCGCTGTCGGAGACCACGTGCCTTTGGGGGCCAGAGAGAGCGGTGCTGCGTGCAGATGGCGAGCTTCAGGGGCGATGATCCGAGCAGGATCATGAGCTCATTCGTGAAGGCTTTAGTCGGTATATACTTTTTCCACCATTATTGGAGCCTGTGTTCGAATTGAATATCCATCCATCTCATCGGCAAATTTCGGACGGAATCAAGTTGAGTCCAATCCAGGTCCCGTCGTGGTCACGCACCTTAAGCAGCTATTTCTCCAACTTCGCAGCGGGTTGATAGGTTCATGTATCGATAGAGCAGTCGCCTTCTACTGGGCGGGCAGCACGTCAAGAATCTTGCAAGTATTTTAGTCCTTTATGCTTCTGGAATAGTCCGTGGACTAATAACCAGGAGTGATGGTTGGCGGGTCCCTTTCTTTGCGTCCGTCGCATCATTTTACATACAAAAACCAAGTCATTTGGATGCAACCGTTGGGGACCACCACACGAAAAGTCCCACGTCTGCGGCCCAAAGCACGCTCAATTCCGCGCAAACATGTCGTCGTTGCACTTGGCAGGCTTTTCATTTCAGAATCCGCCGTCTCAAGCGTACATCTCGATCGTTACGTCCGATCGGGTCCCCCGCTCACTTCTTCCCCACCGCAAGTCCATGATGGAGAACCCGCTGTACTCGTCCACGTTGCCCAAGTCGGGCGGCTCGCTCATGCGCAAGTCCAGCTCCACGCGCAGCCTGGCGTCGCTGGCCGACGTGCAGGCGCTCATCCTGGCGCAGGACGAGGAGGAGCAGGCGCAGCAGCGCCAGAAGGCTCTGCAGAAGCCCCCGCGCCACGCCAGCGTGCCGAGATACGCGCAGATCCTGCTGCAGCTGTGGCAAAGGGAGCTGCAGCGCAACGACGTGGGGCTCACCAGCGACTTCTTCTACGACCTCAACGGCACGGAGGAGCAGGGCGCGCAGCTCGTGGGCCGCATGCAGACGCTGGGCTTCAACATCACGGTGCCGCAGTTCCTGGCCATGCACCGCTGCTCCATCTACTCGGTGCTGCTGGTGGCGCTCTGAGCCAGGCTCCAGTTGCTTCAAAGCGAGCCCAAGACTATTTTATCGGTCGACTTGTCCGACCCGCCACTCCCCACCGGCTCGAGCAGCCTTTTGACGCCGTGTGCGCCCTGCAGTTCACGAGTTCCAGATCCCATTCCGTAGTATAGCAAGATAATTTATAGCGCACACGAGCATTTCCCCCACAATGCATTGCGTCGCTTCCCTCCTCAGTACATGTACGATACTATTCCAATCGAGAACGATGACTTGGCTACTTCCGACGAAGCTCATATTAATGGGTAGGAGAGGGTGACGGCAGCTCTTAACGTCCGCCTGGAGGACGGAACTGGTTGCGCACCTTGCTCTTGTGGAGCCGTCCGAAGCGCGTGTTGGCACGTGACGACTGCCGGTGGAACTCCGTCTCGCCGCCCATGGTGCCTGGGTCCACGTACTGCGGGCGCGGGTAGCAGATCTTGTAGTGCAGCGCCACATCCACCTGGTTGTGGCCTTGGCGCACGGCCTCCTCGATCGCAGCTGGGTCTCGCAACGAGCGGTTCTCCTCAAAGCGTCTCCTGAACAGGTCACAGATCACCAGCCCGTCAGATACCTTTTCCACCTTTTACAGCACCGAGAACGTTCCTCGCCGCCAGCGCAAACACTAACGCAAGCATTAGGCCAGGCCTCGCTAGTGACGGGGCTCGAGCCCTGCAAAGCTCTCTAACCTGGCCTCGGCTCGGATCCAGTCTTGCTCCACGAAGCCGCCTTCCCCTACAATATCGACATCGTCCAACACCAGAACAAAAGTAGGCGGTAGAGGAATGATGAGACGCTGGAGATGGACGCCAAGAGGCACGAAGCTTGCGTCCGCAGCAGGTTCTCAAGGCGCAGCGTGTGGCCGACGTACATGTCCTGGCAACACGGAGGATGCGGCGGTAGAGCGAGAGCGACATGGTGCGCGAGTTGTGAGCAGCGGACGGGCAGAGTTACGGCGAGTCTGGCGTGGCGCGCGAGCTGGTCATGGAGCAGCGCTCGCGGTTCCAGTGGTGAGACCCTGGGATTTAAAAACAAATGTGGACCCCATATTTTGTGATTTCAAACAGGGTTCGTTTTGTGATTTGTGAAGTCAAAGCCCTAAAAATACTTGCAGAAAAAAGTATTGCACTGGAGAAATAGCTGCCCAAGGCACTTGACCATGACGGAACCTGGACTCAACTTGATTCCATCCGAAATTTGCCGATGAGATGGATGGATATTCAATTCGAAGACAGGCTCCAATAATGGTGGAAAAAGTATATACCGACTAAAGCCTTCACGAATGAGCTCATGATCCTGCTCGGATCATCGCCCCTGAAGCTCGCCATCTGCACGCAGCACCGCTCTCTCTGGCCCCCAAAGGCACGTGGTCTCCGACAGCGAGCATGCGGGACTATTTTCGGATAGTGGAGCCAAGTGAAAAATTCACGCACGTGATCGATCGCCGCGGCATCGCGTGTGGCGTCGCGCTGGCCAACGTGCTCCAAGTGAGAGCCTCTAACAACGAGAACAAACAACGCCCAATCGGCCCAGGTGACCGGGAGGCGTCACCGCCGGGCGATGCTGAAAACGCAAGAAAACGCGCGGCGGAATCTGGTGCTTGGAGTCCAGGCGTGTTTCTCGACGCACATCGAGCACCGATGACGTGCTGGTGCGGGGCAACACGGCTCGTTGGCTCGTCGTTCCGTCGCTGGCCGCGACGGCGAGGATAAGACAGGCTCTGTTTTTTTATGCTGGCCGCCGTCTTTAACTGCCATGCCCAGTAGGCTGCCCACACCACAGTCAAATCGCTGTCGCCGTCGCTGCTGAGACCAAATCGCAGGACCAAATCGCAAATTTGCCGTGGAGCTGGTGCTACTGATAGCGGGCGCCGATAGCGATCAGCAGCCCATGATCGGAGCTCGCCACCAAGTGCAACGCTGCCAGAACTTCAACCGCTTTGATGCCTTGCCGGCCACGATCTACTGCAGCGCACGCTCAACAAGAAGCGCGACTCCCAACGAGTCGCGCTTGGCGTCTTGTTGATGGCAGGACACGAACACGCAGGCTCCGGCTGCTGGGACACATACATGTACTGGCAAAACAGAAAGCGCGGCTGTCGCTGTCGGCTGTCGCCAACGAGACTGAGTCGGGCTGTCGCCGTCAACAATGGACACTCGCCGGCAGGTGTCCCAAGCTCGTATTCGCCGAGAGCCCCCACTGCTGATGCTGCCGCTGGCTGTGGTGTCCTCCCGGAAGATCCGCCATCGGCTCCAGCGCAAGCCGAGCCACGTTGAAGTGATCGCGAGGCTCGTTCTTGTGGTTAAGCGCTCGACGTGCGGTTGTCCACTCGAGGGTCATCGCCAGGTTGCCTCGCGTGCTTCAGCCTGACGTCGCAAATCGGCTCAGAGCTTCAGACGAGACCCTTGGCTCGACCAAGACAGCGCCGAGTCGAAAGTCCTCGTTGCTGTCGTATCCTGGCACGTTGAAGCGATCGACGAGCAGCTTGCGTGCTCTCCAGATGGTTCCACCAAGCGGAAGATACTTTTTTCTGCGTCGTGATGTTGCACTGCTTGTCTATCGAGCCCGTGGCGGGGCACTCGCTGCCCATGAAGTTGTGCAACATGAAGCTGCTTTCACTTCCTGAAGCCGAAGTTCAGCTTTTCATGAGCTATATTCATCAACGGTGAAACGCCGTAAGGGCGCTTCAGCCTCCAGCCTGCTCAACCTCGAGTCTGTGCCTTGCGACGTCCAGTCGACCACCTTCCATCATGCGCGTGCTGGTCTGCAAGAACGACGGGGGCTTCGAGTTCGAGTCGGCGCAGCTGTCTCGAGTCGACCACTGGGGAGACGTCAAGATGGGGCTGGCGCGTGCGCTCTACAGCGAGGAAGAGCTCTTCGCCGTGGATTCTGCGGAAGACATTGCGCTCTACACGTTCCCGGACGGAGAAGAGATAGGCCGAGCGTTATCTGACGCAGCGGCCTTGATGCAGCCGGATTCACGCTGGGTGCTCGACATCTTCGGCAGTACCTTCGTCCAACGCATCGACCTGCATCTCCAGACGGACCACGCCATCCGTGGCGTCCGTCGGGGCTCGGCGACTCCTTTCCAGCCCATGGACGTTCGTCGAGCTAGTGCACTGCACGGTGTCTCCTGTGCACCAACGTCCAGCACGCCTATCTCGCCTCTGGGGAACGCGTATCCCGAGACCTGCGTCGAGGGCTATCATGAGCCGTATATTCACATTGGTACATGGGTTCCCGTCATGCTGAAGGAGAAGAAAGCGTCTCCTTTTCCTTTGATGAAAGGTGCTGCAGCGGAGTATGAAGATGTACTGGTGACGACGAACCGCGCTCGAGAGTACATCAACAACTTTCGACGTACCGGTCGGCCAGTGACTATCATCAGCATCCAGACGTGCACGCTGCCGCTGGCTGCAGCTTGCCCCAGTGCTATCTCGCAGCAAGGGCCGCAGATCTTGTACGAAGGGGTCTACCACTTGAACCCCGATGAAATGCAGCGTGGGTTCGTGCAGGCCGTGAGGCTTTGGTTCAGCTTCGATTGTGAACAAACCATCAGTGCCACCAAGGTGAACGGCGCGCTGGGCCTCAAGCCGCTGCGTCAACAAGACGGTTGGGTGGTGGTGCAAGCGCTTCCTGGTTCGCCCTGCTTTGAAGCCGGCATGCGACGAGACGAGGTCTTCCTCACGCACGTGAACGGAGTGGATGTGTCCCCTCACTCGTTCCCTGCTGTCGGCACCGGAGCTGCACCCCAGCAGAGCCAACAAAACAGCAAAAAGACCGGCCAAGTGACCTGGCAGGACAGCGTCGTGCCTCTCGTCGACAAGTGCGAGACGTGCATCTTCACCTTTTTCTAAAGCAGCTAACTTCTACCGGGCAACGTCAACGGTATTTCTCTAAAAATGACTGCACAACCACTGCATTCGGACGAGCACCATCGCATCTCGAGCGGCTTGAAGCCTCTTGTGCTCGTTTTGCACTCATTCTTCTTCCACCCTGAAGCAGTTAGACCCCTTTTCACGTAATGCCCGCCCACAACAAGGCCCCCGAGTCCAGCACTTCCGTCCGCGAGTTCAACAACATCCCAGCTCGATCACGAGAGCAACGCGAAGCTGTTTGTGACAAGGAGCAGCGTGAAAAGGAGCGGCTGCGTGCACGTAAAGAAGGCTTCGTGCGTGTGGACACCTCGGCTGGGGGTAGTGCCATGCTGGTGTATACTCCTCAAAGTCACGGGTTCATGAGCGACGCCGACCGCTTCCACTCGGACACGGCAGGCGAAGAGCGCGTTGCTCGAGAAGAAACTCGAGCGCGTGCCAAGATGCAGCAGGAAAGACGTCGCCACGAAGCTGTGAACCGAGATGTGCGTCGTTGGGACGCCATGGACGCTGCCTCGGCGGAGGAAAAGCGTCGGTGGGAGGCACTGCAGGCTTCGGGCTCCAAAGCTCGACGCAACAAGTGTGGCGAGCCGTTCAACCCCGTCACGCTCAAGTACAACGACGGCAAAGATGGACAGCGCTTGCAGGCGGCCGATAATGCCATCAAGCACCGGGCCATGCTACGCGCGCAGAACTTGCAGTACCACAACTCGCGTGAAGGGGTTAACCCCATTACGGGCGAGAGTGTTCGTCGCGTTCAAACCAGAGACCTGCTTCCACCGCCACAGTAAACAACCAGACAAATAACCGCTTTCACTGATAACTGCCTAAAATGTATCCGGTTAACTCATTAGACAACGAACGAGCTTCGACGATCCTCGGCGAGTAGAGTGCGTAGAACGATGACAGCTTGTAGGGCGGTAGGGCGGTCGGCTGCGTTGAAGCTCAGACATCGCTCGGCAAGTTCCCGAATGCCTGTCGGACATCCCAGCGTGAAAACTGGCTGGAGTTTACCCGATGCCACCATATCGAGGATCTCGACGTCGTTCATGCTTTGCCTGGCGCTCACGACGCCCTGAATGTTTTCATACGGGAGGGAATGAGTGTCAATCTCCGATAGAATCACCCCGAACGCGTAGATATCGGCGGCAGGACTGTAGTCCGCAGCGCCAGTGATCACTTCGGGCGGCATCCATCGCTCCTCCCGCAGGGAGAGGCCAATAATGGTCGACATACTGGTGACGTCTTGCTGTTCATCGACGAAGTCCTGGAGGCGAGCGCGAACTTCAGGCGGAGCCGAGAGCAACACACTGTGCGAGGTAAGATCGCGGTGTACCAGCGTCGGGTAGAACGCGTGGGCGTAGGCCAGCGCTTGGGCCACGTCAAACGCAATTTGCAGCTTCCACGCGCTTTGAGAACACCAGGATTTCCGCTCTTTCTCGGTCTCCACTTCCGCCAGATACGAGCGCAAGTCGCCTCCTTCCATGTACTCGTAAAGCGCCTCCAAGCCATAGACTCGGCTCCAATTCACGCCGACGAGAGATACGATTCGCGAATGGTTCAGAGACGCCGCGAGGAGGATCTCTTCGGCAAAGCGCTTTGGCTCGGATGGATCCTCCAGCAGTTCTTGCTGCAACCTTCTGCAGACGAGGTAGCGCGAGCCCCGGAACTTTGTCAAGAACGTCACGTGGTGGGTTCGACTCGGACGATCGCTGGTGAGTCTGCGAATGTACTCGAGCTCGTCTGCGTTGATAAGCAGCCTCCCAAGCTCCTCTTGGAACGGAAAAGCCAGTCGATCCCGGACATTCCCGTCGTCTGAGTTTGAGGAAGAGCGCTCTGCATTGAGTGCTTTGGCGTATGGAGGAACTTGGTTTGGGCTGATGAGCTCGCGATGCAAGCTGATGTGCTCTGGCTCGGGTTTGAGGTGCAATGCACGACGTCGGAAGTACCTGAACACGCAGATGATCAGCAGCACGACGAAGAGCACGATGACCGCGGCCATGACGCCAGCGATAAGCGCCTTGTTCGAGGTCGAGTTGTTCTTTTCCGCCGCTGACGCTGAAACACACACGCTGAGGCTGCGGGTGCTTGTCGCGAGAGTCTTCGTCGTGTTGCACGCTGCATCACCGAAGGAATCGACGTCGATCTCTTCGAGTTCTTGAAGGAAAGCGAACTGGGTTTGTGTGAGTTTGACGCTCGTGAACTTGTTTCCACGGAGATCCAGACGATGGAGAGCTGCCAGGCTGAAAATCGTCGTCGGAATCGAAGAAAAGTTGTTGTTCGCAAGATCCCTTACACAGAGGAAATAACGTTAAATCCAACGACGCCTTCACCATAACACGACCGTGCTTACAACGTGAGAAGGCTTGGGAAAGATCCGTCAAAGCCTTTAAGGCTGTTCGTAGACAGATTGAGGGTCTTTAGCAGCGGCAGCTCGAGATCCGATGGGAAATACGCCAAGTAGTTTTTCGACAAGTCCCTACGACAACCAGGTCGGTAAAGTAAGTACAAACTTGCTTGATATTTCAATATTCCAAGAACTTACAGATTCTCAAGTGATTCCATTGTCTGCAGATCATCCGGATAGCTCGTCATAAGGCAGTTGGAGATCGTAAGGTTGGTCACTCTGGACGGCAGCGAAGACGCCAGAATCTGCTCCAACCCGAGGTTGGCAAGCGTCCTGCAGCACAGAAGATCAGAATTCACTTAGATCCTTCGTCTTCGGCAAAACGAGGTAACAATTCACAGGCATACACTGCTTGTAGCTGTGTATCATTGACGAAAAGCCCCGGTGGTAGCTGAACACGAGCCACTTTTCCTCGAACGCCGAAGACGCTGGAGCCACCGGCCAACACGACGCTCGTCGTGGACGTCATGAAGTCCAAAGGCTCGATATGTTGCAATGCGTCGTTGGACTTGGAAGGGTATTCCGTGGTCATGTTGACCACCGCAGCCAACTGGGCATTGACTTCGGCTTCCTCTTGACTGGACCAACTCAACTCTTGCTCACTGGCCTCCACGTCAGCTCCAAATGGCATCAGGAACGTGTACGTGCTGAAATCGATCGCCCCGTTCGCTGCAAAGTCGTCCGGGCCAGTTGCAAAGCACTCGTAGGTGCACAAGTCGTCGGCCGTGCAGTTCCCGAACGTGGAGGCCACGGACGAGCACTCGTCTTCATCTCCGGAAGCGTAGGCGATGCAGGGCCGACCTTCGGCGCACAGGGAATTGCAGTCCGAGGTCAATGCAGTCTCGTTGCGCGGGCAGAGCGACATGAGTGCGAGAGGCGCAAATGCGTTGTGAGGTCGGTGGAAGAGGACCCGTAGGTTCATGCAAAATGGGTTCATCGTGGAAATTTTGTCCTTCAGTTGTACGACTTTGCTAGGGACCAAACTACAATGCCTTCATGTGCACTGACAACTACATGTATCCATGAAGCTCATGAAGCTCGGTCTACGCTCGTAAGCTTGCACTACCACCGCCCTGTCGGCACACTCACTGTGCAGCTATCTGAACGCGATCTTGGTGATGGCCAGGGTCTTTATGCATTGCCGACTGTAGGGCGTTGCTTCCCGTAGTCTTTTAGCTGCACGGCCCTCCACTGCTGAGCACATTGATTGCCTGAGTCAAGCAATTTCTGCTGCGAATTTCTCGTGACGAATCTGCACTATCCACGTACTCCGCCCATTTACAGCAAGTCAAATAGTATTGGGGCATGCAAATAGCCTGCTGCAGTTGCAGCAGTGCCATCGACCGTCGATGCCGTACCCCTAAGGCGTACCCTAGGGTACACTATTTATACTGGCATTTCGGCCAATCCCAGGGCGGTCGTTTCGAGGAGTTTTTGGCTCGGGTTTCCACAGAGCTCAACCGCCCAGGAAGTTGGTGCGACTGCTTGTCCGCATTCGTGATCTTCAGTCGGAGGTGCCAAGCCCACTCGTCCACAGCACACAGTCAATACGATGGAAGACGACGCCCCCCACACTGGTACGTTCTGCCCTGCAACTCTCTCGCCTTCTCCAATTGCATCGAGTGGCTCACGTTTCTGCGGTGGATCTTCCTCTAGAAATCGCCGAGCCCGTCGTGACGGAGGCGCCGCCTGCCGAGGAGGAGCCCGTCACGGCCGAGGAGCCGACAGAACACGAGCACGAGCCTGCTGCTCAAGCTGCGGAGGAGCAGCCGGCCGCTGAGAGCAAGGAGGCTGATGCCGAGGAAGAGGAGGCCAAGCCCGAAGCCGACGCCAAGGACGAGCCTGCACATGAAGCCCCAGCCGCCAAGCACGACGAGGACGAGGTCAAGGCCGCCGAACCAGCCGCCGAGAGCGTCCAGGAGAAGGTGGAGGTGCAGGCGCTGCCCATCCGCGCGTACCTGGACCAGACCGTGGTGCCCATCCTGCTGCAGGGCATGTCGGCGCTCGTGAAGGAGCGTCCGTCCAACCCGATCGAGTGGTTGGCCGCCTACCTCATCAAGAACAACCCGCAGGGCCCCAGCAATGGCAGCGAGGCCAAGTAATTAGACCAGGTTCGGCACGAGCGCTGCCACCACCACGCACCATATATTTTGCAAGATTTTTTTGCAACGAATACACACAATAAAACATCATATAAAGCATACCAGAGTTGGCGAAAGCAGCGTGTGTGACTTGCGTTGGTTACCTCTACTATAGCTTCACGCCGGCTTGCACCGTCGGCATCGCACAGAAGCCTAGATGTCGTTCAAGTGCTTCACTTCGACGCACTTGCTTGTTGAAGTTCTCTAGCTCGCTAGTTGTCGCCGCGTCCGCGTCCACGGCCACGACCTCCGCCTCGGCCACGCCCACGGCCGCCATCGCCACGCCCACCTCGGCCGCCCGAGCCGTCGCCCCGTCCGCCGCGTCCACCACGTCCGCCACGCCCTCCTCGGCCACTGAAGCCACCACGGCTTCCACGGCCACGTCCGCGGTTGGCTTGACGATCTGAATGGTTGATCGGAGATGCATAGACAATAAGGTTCATCTCATGAGTGAAAACTGCCTCTAAAACGACAAGTAACAAGCTGCGATGCCTCCGTTGGCATCAAAGGAGTGAGCACTCACCACGCCTGTTGAAGTCCTCTTCGTGCACCATGTCCAGAATCTGCACCACATCAAGCACAGCAAACACGTTAGGCGTCTCCAATTGGGCTTGGCAACTGACTAACAGCTAGTAGAGCGTTCTTCCCACCTCGTTGGGCACACGGATGTACTTGATGGTGTTGCCACGGATGTAGCACTCGGGCATCTTCCAGAAGCGGTCACCGTCCTGGATCAACCACAACAGCAGCAGAGCCACGTCCACGCAAGTACGATCTTCAGTTCCAGCACTATCCACTTGTCCCCTGCAGTAGGCCGCACCTTGGACGTGCAGATCACTTCGCGCAGGTTGACGTTCATCCAGGTGTCACAGTTGACGAGGTGGCCGTTGTACGTGTCGCCGTTCTTGAGCTCCACCAGCTACACGAAGGAGCCATCCGCATCGTTAGACCATAAAATATCTCAAATAAAAGCAATATCCTCCCTGCCGTACCATGGGGTGACCCTGCGCCGTCTTGAGCAGCGAAAGCGGCAGCTACAGAGCAAGATACGCCCACGTCCGCGTTAATACCTCGGTCCAAACCGCGCCGATGAGCCTCCTGTCTGCGTGAAAGGCTTCCTCTCTTCACGTAGATGCGTCTGCATCGGCTCATCACGTAGCAGCCCCGCTACGCACCATGTTGTCTCTCTGCAGCGCTCGCGTTCGTCGGCCGTGCGCTCCTTACTGTGAAAATTACGGTTTAATGGCAGCAAGGCCCTCTAATCGGAAATTCACAGTAAATGATGGGGCGTCTAATCAGACATTCACGGTAGAACGGTGGGTTTCAAGTTCTCGTATATTTACGATTTCGGTCGCGGCAGACTCAAAATCGGTCGTAGCAGACTCAAACCGCGCGAGACGTCGGTGGTTGAAAAGCCTCACTTTTGAAATTCAAGCAACGAAGAAGAAGGTGCGTGTCTAGGGAGCTTATCGCCTGCTTCCCCTGCAGCCCCGGTGGCGCTGCTTGCAGCATACATGTCTCCTTTTCTGCTAAGGCGTCGAGGTTTCGCTCAAGCTACATGCAGTGGCGTGTTAAGGGCGATGGAAAAAGTTGCCGTTGCGCATTCTAACTCCAAGTGATTATGTTCCCTCCTTGCAGTCAATCATGTCTGACGAGAACACGACCAACCAGGACACGTCCAACGGCGAGGACAAGAAGAAGGCCGAGGCCATTACTATCCGTGTGAAGGACCAGTCAGGCGAGGAGACGTTCTTCAAGGTGAAGCCCAATACCAAGATGGAGAAGATCTTCAGCGCCTACGCGCAGCGCAAGGGCGTGCCCGCCAGCGCGCTGCGTTTCCTGCTGGACGGCACGCGTATCAGTGGCGACCAGACGCCCAAGATGCTGGAGCTGGAGGACCAGGACCAAATCGACTGCGCCCTGGAGCAGGTGGGCGGCTTCCGGTGCTAAGTGTCTTCTTTATGTGAGAGAAGAGGGACGCCGAAGAGAGCAGCTTAAGGAGAACAAGACACATCCGCATCTTCTTCCCTGCAGTACATTCTTGCTTTTGAGGCGGTCAAGTCGGGCGGCCTGCTGCCGCGACGGCCGTTGAGTCGGAGAGTGCCGCGTGGTAACTATGACGAGTCGCCCGACACGCTGTTGAATGCAAGCCCAGTGTTTCATCGCTCTATGTATGTGGCTTAGTAGGTTGCTCTGTCCCTCACATGTGTTTCCTAAGCCAGGAGGGCGGGTTCACGGGGATCGTCACGAGATCCGTGTCGAACAGCTCGATGAATTGCTCGTTCTGCAGCCGGACCTTGCTGCCGGCGAACCGCCGGTACTCCTCGAAGATGGACGACAGGTGCCAGCCCTGGATCTTGCGTAGGCAGCCCACCACGGCGCCTAGACACAAGAGACAGTTAGTGCCCATGAAAAACAGGAAGGGAGGGAGTAGCACACTACCGACCCGTGCGGTCTCGGCCGAGGTGGCACGTGATGTAGAGCGGGTAGTTGGAGCGGTCGAGGATGATGTCGAGCGCCGCCAGCACCGTCTCCTCCGAGAGCGGCTCCCAGGCCTTGCGACGACTCTCCATACGCGTGTTGCCGCCCAGGAAGACAAGCTGGATCTCCTGCTCCTCCACGAAGCTCTGGAACTGCGGGTTGGGCTCCTCCAGCGCCAGATAAATAATTGTGCGCAGGTTCAGCCGCTCTAGGAAGGGGAAGTTGAGCTCGTTGGGCTGCCCCGAGCGGTATAGGTCCTCCTCGATCATGCCGTAGTTGACGGGCGGGATGAAGTACGACATGGCTGCTGTTTGAGGAGATCGATCACTTCCGCTTTTCGATGATCTCGTAAATCTGACGATAAACTTCCCGTCGAACCGAAATATCGTCTCAACATGACCCGAGAATCGTATGTACAGGTACTAAGTTCGATTTTGTTCTAACGTGATAATTACATTTGGGGTCGACTTCGGCGCCTTGCATGCTAGTGTTGGTTGGATCTAATGTTGCCTCATGCGGCGCGCACACCCTGAGGATCGTCAACGCCGAGCGTCCCGTCGCAGGAGACGTGGTGCAGCTTGGGCATCATACCCCCGGCCACGGCCGCCTGGATGATGCACTGCACGCCGCGCGCGCTCAGGAAGTTGTCCTCCAGCCCGAGGAAGCGCATCTGCGGGCACTGCGCACTGGACAGCAGCTCCACGACGGGCGCCACGCAGTTGTCCGTGATGATGTTGCCGCCCATGCATAAATACTTGAGCTGCTGGCAGCGGCCGGCGCGTAGAGCAGCCATGACGCGCTTGAGGCCCGACTCGCCGATGTAGTTGCGGCGGATGTCGAGGCGCGCCAGCTTGGGCAGCGACCCGACCTTGAGCAGCCACGCCACGTCCACGGTGCCCACGTCCGAGAAGCCGTTGCCGCCGAGCAGCAGGTCCGCCAGGTCCGGGCACGAGCCCTTGACCAGCGCGGCGCACAGCAAGTGCAGCGCGTTGCCGCGGCACGTGTTGGTGAACACGGACACGAGGCGCAGGCTGGTGAGGCGGCGGCAGGCGCCGAGCTCAATGCCCTCGGCGAGCTGCTGCACCACCTCCTCTCCGGCGTTGTTGTGCGAGATGTCGAGCTCGCTGCAGCCCCAGGCGTGCAGCGCCGGCCCGGCCTCCTGCTGGTCACACAGCGGCTTCATCGAGTTGAAGACCGTGAGCGCGGTCAAGTTGGGGAACTGGCACAGCAACGTTGCGGCTGGCTGGGTCGGCACGGCCACGGCGTGGAGCGTGTAGGCGAGCTGGAGCTGTCGGAGCTCCACGTCGAGGGTGAACACACAGCGAGGCAGCACGCGGCGCGCGAAGCGGTTGAGCTGCATACACCTGATGGTCTCGAGTCCGGGCAGGAAGGCGAACACGAGGCCGAGCACCGCTTCGTCCATGATGAAGAACGGCGCCTCCTCGTTCAGTCTCGTGGTGGTGCGCGGCGTGCACGTGGACGTCGAGCCGATACACTCGGCGCGCGGCCGCTTGATGGTGAGTCTCGAGACGCCGAAGGGCGTCATGGCTCTGCACTTGCGCTTGCCCAATTGCGGCACTGCTGTGACGGGGCCGTTGCCCGACATCATGGCGGCGGAGCGACGGCGCGACACGGCGGCCTCGTGGAAGCTCAGCGACACCAACGACTGCAGTCGGCGGCGCAGTGTGTTCAGGTCTCGGTATTCGTGGAAGGACGCGGCGCGCGAGTACAGCGACAACTCGATGCGCTTGGCCAGCGACGGCGTGCGCGCGTCGGCGCAGGCCACGGCGTCCACGCGCTTGCTGCGCGTCATGGCGATGATGCGCTGGACCATAAGCCTTCGTTCAGGCAGGTCGGCGGGCGACTGCCAGTGCGTCAGGTCGGCCGTGTAGCGTTCCGGCAGCAGGCCGGCAGGCAGTGCCACTTGGCTGGAGCCCGAGCCCGAGCGCATGGATGACGCGGCGCTGGTGGTCGGAGCGGCGGCAGCCACTGCGGACGTCATGGCCGCAGCTCCAAGGGCGTCTTCGTCGTCGTCGGTGCTGCTGATGGTCGTGTCCACGCTGAGGTTGGCCCAGGGCTGGCGCGCGGCCGACGGGTCCAGCGTGCGCGGCGTGGCGCCGCTCTCCGGCAGCTCGACCGCCGGCTTGATCACGAGGCGCGCCGTGCTGGGCGTGAGCGCGCCCTGCTGCTCGGACGAGATCTCGCGCGGACTCTGCATCTTGACTTGTGCTTCGGCTTGCTGAGGGCCCTGATTTCACTCGGAGCGCTTCTACGGTCTGGTCAGTCGGCCAGCCACACGAAAGGAAGCTATGAGCCCCTTCTCTTCGCGGTTGCTGTCTTTGCGGTCACTGCGAGGCAGCGGATTGGGAAGTGAAACACACCTGGTGAGGTGTGTGCCTTGCAGGCGAGACGGGGCTTTTGCGTGAAAAAGCGAGGAAAAGAAGCGAGAGATAACGGCCAGCCGGCGTGGAAGGCGTTGAACTCACTTCAGCTGCTATAGAAATTCCACGATAGAAGCGGACATGTAAAGGCTGAAAAAGTGGGGCTCAAGCCACCATCGCCGCCCCGCTTGACGTTGCACAAGCCGTTTTGGCTGCCTTATCCTGCAGCCATCCTGCCCTGCGATGCCACTAGCGACGAGCAAGGTAGCAGCGCTCCTAAGACGCGTGAATGCCGGCTCTCGCGGCTGCCGCCGCTGGTCACATTATCGCGATAAGAAAATGGCGAAACTTCGACTTTTGCTGGCATTGCTGCCATTTCGCGGTCGCTGGTTCTGCTTCGATGCACACCATTGATCGCAGCTCATTTGCCGCGCCAGCTGGGTGCGCTTTCACGCGGCGGCTTGGCCCCCAGCTGCCGTGAGTAACCTGCTGTCGCCGTCGTAGAGGTGGGCTCCGTCAGCTTGGATATTTGACTGATGGTCCAAGTTGATGCTGAAGTTGCATTGCGGCTTGTGGCGGAGACCAAGCTGGGAGCTGCTACTTGCAACCCTTGTGGCGGAGACCAACTAACTATTTGCAACACTTGTGGCGGAGACCAAGCTGGGAGCTGCTACTTGCAACCCTTGCAAACTTGCTTTTGGCGACCATGGCCCATGGTCCATGGGTCCTACGCCCTCTTGGAACTGGAAGCGGTACGATCGGCGCGGTATGTAGAGTGGAGTCTCATGCGGCAGCTGAGCCCGAGCATGAATCGGCACTCGCTGATTTGGGGCCAGCCGCGAGCTGGGTGCGCAAATGCCGTGGCGTGCGAAACGGAGGCTTCGATGAGCGCTTTGCCGCAGCTGCAGCGGCGCCGCGCTGCGACGGGGAGAAGAAGCCAACGCAGGCTTGACCGACGACGAGAAGGCGTTCGCGTCGAGGCTTATTCACGCGGTTTCGCCAGGCCGCCGTTCAAGCAGCTCGTATATTGGCGGTCACCATGCCAGCAAGCAAGTGGCTCATTGCCGCCTGGTATAGGCTCGCTGAGGCCGGAAGCGCACAGGAAGGCGACCGGAACGAGGCGAAACTTCCGTCGAGAGCCGTTACGCCGGCCGTTGCGGAGACCGCCACCGCCAGCGATTTGCAGATCATGCTCGTGCTCAGCGAGCATTGCCAGTGGCCACCACGCAGTGATGCCCGACGCCGTGCTGCAGCATCATTTCTCATGGACCGCGGCCATGGGTGGTGCCGCCAGCGGAGCTGGCGGCACCACCTCAGCTGGCCCAGCTGTGACGCCGCTCACCCTGCTCTCTACTATCAACGAAGTGCAATGCCGCCTCCGGGTGAGCCCTTGATAGCTGGTGTTGACCACCGAAATATAGCGTTGACGTGGTCATCCAATGCGCTCGGTCTTAGTCTTGCACTGCCGATGCAGACGGCAGCGCCGCAGGAGGTTATGCTTGTCGATCTCTTCTATCTTGTTGCCAATACCTGGCGGAAGACAGAGAAGTTGCCAACCCTGCTCGGGTGGCAAAGTACGTTGTCCTGTAGTCGTGGCTGAACAGCCCAAAGTGCGAGGCGATCCCCGTGAGTTCTTCGATCGACATATTGATGCAGAGTTAATGGTGGAAATAAATGGAGTATCCGGATAGGTGGCTATGCGAAGATGGTGAACTTGGCACTGTTGTCGACAACGGGAGTTTGATCGGAGGTTCCATCTTGATCATATCCGACCGTCTCGAGCTGGCGGAGCAGTTCGAGGAGAGCATAGTGATGCTGGAGGAGCGACATGAGCGTGGCGATAGCCTTTGCGATTTCCTCATCATGCACGGCACGTGGATATGTGGTGACGTGCAGGAACGGCATGACCAACTAATTACCACTGCGAGTTTCACTCGCCCTGCACAAGTGTTCGTCTTCGACTTCTCCTTTCTCTTCGTTCAGCAACCACTCGTCGCGCTAAAGCTGCTACATGCAGGAGGATAACGAGGGCAAGACGGAAACATCCAAGTCGGTCATTCGCTTCTATGAGCTGCTGTAGCACTGGAGCATACTAAGTACTAGCATGAAACAGCACAGCGCAGTTTACGGGCTCTTCACGCAAGCCAAGTTGGTCACGCTACCCTTGGCTGAGTGGCCGCATCATTGTCTTGGTGTCACCCGGCGGTTTACTCATGCGCCGCATACTTGCTCCTAGGAGATGGGGTTCCCATCGCAAGCTAGATGACCTTCTGGTGTCCAGGACGCGACGTCCAGTTCTCAATTTGCTCGACACCAGAAGGTCATCTTTTCGCTCAGCGATGCGTCTGTATCACGTCTTGGTGGTGGCCACTGCCGCTCTTCTGGCTACCGGTAGCTCTTTGGCGGCCGCAGAGATCAAGCCTTCGACGTTGACTCAGCTCGACTCGACTCTGACGGCGTCCTCCAATGAAGTCCACGGCGATGGCAACCGGAAGAGGTCGCTAAGGCTCGTCGAAGATGACGACGGTGAAGACTCTTCTACCACGGAAGCACGAGCTGGTGGTCTATCGTCCCTATCGTCCAAAATCTCTAAGAAGATTCCCACGGACGTCAAGATCTCATGGTGGCGCACGCTTGGCAAGTCGGACGACTACGTTAAGAAACACCTCGGTCTGGCCAAACTGGAAGGAACAGCACTAACGAATCACGAGAACTATCAGCGCTTAGTCAAGTACGTGGACACAACGGAGAAGCACAAGATGTACAAGATGGCGCAAGGAGGCTTCCTCCCGACGGACATTTGGGTGCAGCAAGGGCTCGGTACGATCACCCGCCTCACACCTCAGATCAAGAGCAGCGAAGGCTTCCGAATCTACTCGCGTTACGCCAACATTTTCGACGACGTCATGGAGTCGACCATGGGTTCCGGGTACTATTTACCGTCAAAGCTCATCAGTGAGAAGGCCACGCCACTCGAAATGACGTTGCGAGCGCAGTTTTGGGCGAAAGCGGGGAGGTCCGACGACTTCGTTCGAACCATGCTCGACCTCCAGCACTTGAAAGGAGCCAAGCTCCAAGGCCACAAGTACTTCCCGTACTACTCTCACTACATCCTCAAGATGAAACCTAAAACGAAGTAGAAGTAGTTCGTAGGGGAGAGTAAAAACCACCGCAATAATTTTGAGGCTGCTCGTATGTTACCTTTTTATCCTCGGACAATGGGGCAATGCAACGCCATCATATCATGTTCGGCGCGTGCCATCCTAACCTATCAGGGAGCTATACTTATTACTGGAATAATGATCTCTCCCAGATGAATCCAATTCACTCAAGGCCTTAGTGCTACTGTATTGTTGAACGCTTACCTCCTAATGGTTGCCACGCACGATTCGCTTCTGTAGCAATGACTTGACTGTATGGCATCAAACTACAACAGGCACACTAGGAAATACATCACGAAGGCGGCCGTGAGATGAGATTTACTAAAGCAACAACTTCCCAATTTTCGGTTTTACCTGTTTGCTGCATTTTCGTTTTATGGGAAAGGTATTGCCCGATCGTCTTGAATTAAAAGCAATTTCACGAATATCCGAGTTCTCCGCCCCTTTCTCTTCAGTTAGTTGGTTGGTCCGCGATCGAGTTCTGAGTGATCTGTGTATGGAATCTGGAAAGTGCACCAACGTCTTGTCCATTATGGCGTGGAACGGCCGCCAGTTCCCAAGCTCCACGTTTTCGCAGAGCCAGCAGCGCTACGACTATGAACAGAACGAACAAGAGGAGACCGACGGGTATGAAGTTCAGCAACAAGTCCTGACTCACTATTCGACCACTACGCCGTTCAAGCCTGGGATAGGCCCCAACTACGACTGCACCATTCAGAACGGATCCCTCCTGGGCGGACGATAGAGCGACGATACTGCGGTCGTTAGGCGTCTCAAGTGGAAGATGCAGCGGAGTTGCGGCAGGTTTCCCTCCGCAGAACGAATCCTACCCAGACATTTCCTTCTTGAACGCGATCCCAGAACACCATTTCAGCCACACATTAGGCTCCCTCAACTTCCTTCATACTACACATCGTCGATGGCTCAATCATCAAATCCAAAACCCACAGCAAATACACGTAAAGGCTGAAGTGGCTTGTGGCGGAGACGAAACTATAAGTCCACACGACCTACGGAGGCGTCCAGAATTCCCAATCGAGATCACTGCCGACATCGCTTTGGTGCAGGCTGCCGGCGTCATCTCGTAGCTGCATGAAGGCCTCCACCTCTTGAGCGAACTGGCAGTTCTTCGTTTCCTCGTCGGTCACCGTCGCTTCTGAGTCGTTGCAGACCTCGCCATTTGATACCTCGCCGTTCGGGTGTGACGAGACTGGTGAAAGTCTGAACCGTCCCGTGTATAGCGGCAACCCAGGACTTGTAGCAACAAAGCCTGAGTGTGGTAATCTGAACGCAGGTCCCTTACTTAGACCTGCACGCAGGGGTCGTGGTACCTCGTGAATCCTTTGTGGCGTCGTTTATCTTCGGGGAGCCTGGATCGACCACCAAAAGCTGTTAGGTTATGCAGATACTCTTGTCGCGGCTGAGCGTGACGTCCACTTCTCTAGACGCACTTATCTTAACTTGGACGCAGAACACAAAAATAGACACAAATAACCAATACAATACAGAGAGTAATACACTTAAATATACAGTCGCTCCTTCTTCTTTCGGGCGCTGAAACGTAGGGCCTCAATCCAGTCCGCTAGGACTTAATCCAGGGCACTGGTCAACCCCGGAATCCTTTCCCAAACGCGCACCACCCTCAACGAGGGACACAAGTACCGTCCGACACACAATATCTCTGAACGCAGATGTCCAAAGCCTGAACGCGGTTACAAATACAGCTCAGGGACAACCGCTAACAGTCACCCAAGCCTAGGCAGATTACATGAAATAGGTACCCCACCCTACCGATACTCGCAGTGGGCCCAACTTGGATATGTAATGCGCGGTTCACTTCAGTCGCTTGACGCGATGATCCCCCGACGCAACTGGATTTGAGTTGTTGGGGAGTTCCGCGTCGACCGTGTCCTAGTAACCGACGGACCCGATCCCTGGCTGGCAGGCCCTCTTCTTCGACTTGTGCAGTAGGGGATGAAAAACTCTCTGTTTGTTTACCGAGTAGCGGTCGCCTGCAGTTTAAAGGAAAAGCTTCTTCTTTGGTTCTTCGGTGTTCGATAGTCACTCGGTGGATATCTTGTTCTCAGTATGCATTGGTTTGTCCTTGGGTTCGGCGGTTCACTTTGACTTGGCTTGAGTATGGCATGGTTCGTCATACGGCGATCGTTGGACTTCGCTGGGTTTGACTTGATCTGAGTATGCCTTGGACTTGAAGTAGACATGACATGTCACACTGAATGTGTGCAACTGCAACTGCGTCCAGGAGTCTGACCGCATCTGCGGTCAGGTTCTTGAACGCACTTGTAGTCAGGGACTTGGCGCATTAGCGACCAGGGTCCTAACGCACCTGCGGTCAAGGTCTGGATCATGTCTGGAACCAGGGTCTGGACGCAGGTCTGCGACCAGGATCTGGATCATGTGCGACCAGTGATCTGCGATCAGGGTCTGACCGCATGTCTGTGATCAGTGATCAGAGTCTTGGTCTTGAACCCAGTTTCAGTGTGGATCTCCAAAGCCTTGGCTTCTTGATCAGCTATCAGCTTGGACCTCTTGCTTTAACACGGGCACTTGAACTTCACAGTTTCCGAGTGCACGATACAGTGCGGTCAGAGTCTCGGCGAGGCGGGACGCCGTACGTGATACTTTCATACACAGCATTTTCAACTCCCATTAGGTTAACCCACCTGAGGGCGAGGGACGGCCTGGACGGAACGTCTGCGTTCAGTGATCGTCATCCTGAACACAGGCTTCCAGTCCTGAGGGCCCATCCTGAGACTCTCACCGCATCGCTCCGCGGAACAACAGCGAGGTCCGTCGTACTCGAGTGACGCAAGGGTTAGAGCATGGCCAATCAGCCACTGAACCACATCAATACGCCACGTGACAGGTCGGAAGTGGCTTTCAGGGGAAAACTCCGTTTTGCCTCATCACTCGGGATCTCCCAGGTTCGTGTCGATGTCAGAGCGCGTATGACGCCTTCTTCGCATTGTTGTAGATATCAAAGCGCGGATGTTGTTTTCTTCGCGTTGCTAGAGATAGGCCAGGTATTGTTGGTAGCGGGGCCGCCCCAATCCGCCTCCGGCTCGAGCGGGCCAGCACGAGCAGTGTTGCCAAGCTCGGCATGACCAGCACGGCAGCATACGTGAAGCGCTCGCGGTCGTCTAGTCTCTCTTCCCGTCTGTCTATGTTCCCGTCGCGATGATCCAAGCGGATCTGCTGATCATGTGCAGCTCTCTCGCAGCGCAAGCGGACACGTTCGTTTCCCGCGCGAGGATGTCGGCCCACCGCGCGCGTAAGACAGCTACTTGAGGTTCCTTGAGTTCAGGTGCACGCGGGTGCTCGACGAAGGCAGCTAATGTCGCTAGCCTCGCCGACCCGACTGCCACCAGGAGACGGATGCATTCCAGCCAAGCCAGCAGGTAATCGGTGCGCAATGCTGCACGATATTGATAAAGTTAAACGGGTAGTTGAAAGACCGCGTAGGATCTGTACGGCTTCAGTCGCTGCGAGCCTCTTCGCAGACCCAACAAGCAGCACTCATCACGATGATCGACGTCGGAGTCCTCACCGTCGGTCTCAGGCCGAGGTCGGTGCGCCATTCATTCAGCCATGCACCCTCCATGAAAAGCGCGTACACCATGTCGAGGAAGCGGTCGAATGTGAAGGCGTCGTCCTCGAGCCGTTGAAGTCCCTTAACCACGATGGAGCAAAGTTATCTATGAGCTCGCCACTGGATCATGCTTCCCTTCTGAGCCCGCAGCACGATAGCCTCGAAGACCTCGCGCTGCTATTGCGTGTCGAACTCGACCCTCACCAGCCAGCTGGATCCGTCTCGCCGTTCGTCATGCCGACGAGTGGATTGGTTTGGGCATTCCGCCCGAAGCGTGTGCCGAAATTACCCGCCGCGTCCAGCTTTAGGATCGCTAGGCTGATCAGGCCGGCGAGGACGGTAGGGTTACGTTGGTTGCGTTGGCCCGTGGCACGTGTGAGCTCGTTGGCCACATTCTCCGACAGCGCGAGCCGCATAGCGTACAAGCCGTTACGCGGTGGGGGGGGGTGTTATCCGATGGATGAATGAAAATCTATTTATCCGCTGGGTTGGACTGGGTGAAAAATAATGTGGGGGTGGCCCAGCAGCGAGCCGTGCTGCGGGTGGCCTAACAGCAACGATTACGGAGGCCGAAAGGTAATCATTGCATAAGCTCGGCGCTCTGCTGATACTGGTCAGTAGTAATACCTGGGTACACTTGGGGTAAAAAACATTCTACACCCAAAATCCCACCTAACAGTCTCATTTCCATCGAAATAACCCAAGAAAAAATAAAGTAGGCAAGACCTCTCGACCCCCTCTGATGCGAAGGAGGTACCATCCACACCTGCAAGCACCACAAATAGTATAGACACCTCTCAAGCAAAGCACGAAATATTCTATAGAAAGTGAGTCCATCCTAATGCATTAATATAGTAAGTATAATACCAAAATATATACGATCCAACCAGCCAACAACCCTGTGCAATTCTGAAACTATCAACACAATCGATAATAATTGTGGAAGCTTTAGAGGAGCAGACCAAATACACTTTGGAAACGGTTCAAACTGTAAGTTCTGTACAGTCCTATATCACTGTTTCTGTAATGGTCTAACAAGCATTGAAGAGATTGATAACAAGCATGCTGAAATAATGGAAATGAAAAGAACGAAAGAGCGAAGTCGTATTGAATCGAGACTGATGTATCCTGAGGAGGGTAAATACATATCTGATATGGAACATATTGCTGACACATATTTATGGGGTCATACATACTCAGGTAATCTCGATACTGAGGGTGATTACTTATATACTTTGGTTGAAGCTTACTTTGAAACTGTTGAAATTTCATATCAGCTAATTTTGTATGGGGGAGTTGAATCTTTTAGACTACACTTTCATGAGCAGATCAAAACGGAAGCCAAACATCGTTTAGATATGTGCGCGTATAAGACCATACTTAGGATGCAAATCACTGAAGAACTCATTGCTAAAGCCACGCATCCATCACGTTTGATGAAACAACTCAATAGCTTTGACGATATCGACGACTTCTTCGAATCAATGGGATACTAAATTTTGAATTATTTTTTTCTCAGAAATTAAATGGGGTATGTATATAGCTACACCCCACTGATAACATGTCGAACGAACTAACTTTTGGGAAATACAAGGGCACGCCGATCGAAGAAGTATATTCGTCTGATCCTGGCTATTGTCGTCTGGTATTCAACCAACCAAGTCTCAATATTACTGAGGAGATCAAGATCTTCCTTCACTCAAAGGTTTTAAATGATGATAACTCATATATGATGACTTGGGGAAAATACCGGGCGATAACGCCGATAACAATGTCGCTGAACTCAAAGCTATCATGAAGAATCTTATCGTTCATGACCGCCCTCAGAAGACTCAGGCCGCTGTATGGGCCACTAATCTCGATAAGTCAATCAGAAAAGTAGATGCTTCGACGCAAACCGAAGGTGGCCGTATGTGGGCTACCAGCCGAAAAAGAGGACTAAAAGTGTGAAGACGTTCGCTCTCTAAGCAATCCCACTTCGCACGAGTTTGTTTCGGTATCCTCGATAAATGTTGATGTTTGTACGCTGATACTAATTTCAAGTATGGTAGACTCCCCATCAGGACTTTTGGTTGGGAGGAACACACTATCACCAAGAACAATAATTTTGTCAGCTTGTAGCATCGTCGATCCCACGATCTGATTAGGTTCATCAGTAGTTAAATTAGTTTTGAGCTCTTTACTTGGTAGGCAACCCATGACTGATATACTCTACCAAAGATATTTCTTTGAAAACCAGTCGGCTGTGTATGGATTTTCATCATCTATGGGTCCATGACTCTTATAGTATGCTTCACGTCGCTTCTTATCCTTATGATCATAAGGTTTGAATGCCTTCAAGAGCGTTCGATCTTTATACTGTAAGGCTCACCATTCCGCTTAAGACCCCCAAAAGATACAATGTGGCCATCAGCAAACACAGCAGAGAGCCAAGGCTCTCAGGGTTCCACCCGAGAGTCTGGCGACCTCGGTCATCGCCCGTCATACTTCTTACCTTTGCGCATAGACACACGAAACTTGAAGGCGACCATTTTCAAGCCAACTAGTTGGCGAATCGACAGACTTGTCTGTCTCTATATTCACTCAGCGATAATTGCTCGTAGTTCATTAAGTTGGGATTTCAGATCATCGACCTCAGTCAATAAATGTTGGATCATCCGCATATTGTACGCGGAGATTCTGGAATAATCGATATTGAGCTGTGTGTGAGCAGGCTCTAACAATGGGTCCCCTCCTTCCTCTATATCATCCCTATAGTAAACCGAGCACAGATCCATTAAATGTGTTTTTACTAAGTCCTGAGCAATCAACCCTACCTCCTGTCCAGCTCTGTTTTCGGATTCAATCCAATTGTAAAGCTTGACCTCGCATTGATCATAAAGAATTTTGATGCGATCGAGTGGTGCTGGCTGGATGTTCTTCTTCAGTCTTCGATCCGAAGTCGTTGCAAGAGCTGTACATGCGAGGTAGCCACCAAACACGGCCGATACGTTATATGCAGACCGCTTCTAAAGTGGGAAATTCAAGATTTTTCCCAACTTTCCCACTTTTGAAACAACAACAAGCCGCTCTAAATTGGGACGTTTCGGCCTCAATGCGAGGGGGCGCCCCTGAGGCTCGCAGTTCACCTTCCAAGCAGTGGAGGCTGGTGATCATGACAAGATCTCAGCAGACGAAACTGATGCAGCGCTGCAGCAACGCAAGACAGCACGAAAAGGAAGCAAGTATCATGCAAGCTACACAGGTCGGTATGGACTCAGGATCTGCTCGCGTAACGCTGAGTCGGGCGATGTCGAATCGGTGGCTTGCCGCTTCTGCACCGTATTTGGCAAAGAAGACAA
Organism: Phytophthora crassamura; assembly: GCA_033557995.1. Classification (NCBI taxonomy): domain Eukaryota; phylum Oomycota; class Peronosporomycetes; order Peronosporales; family Peronosporaceae; genus Phytophthora; species Phytophthora crassamura. The sequence goes on along the minus strand of JAUCED010000011.1, from coordinate 2,247,849 downwards.
CTCGGTGAGTTTAGAAGGCCACCCAGTGCCGCGCAAGAAAACGACGAACCCAAAGACTTGGGCATCATTTCGAACAGATTTATTTGAGAAGCACTTGCGCGGTCAGCATCCCGCTAAGTGGGCGGTGTATACAGCACTAGCGACGGACATGGATCGCAACGCTTTCTTCAAGACCAGCGAAATCCCGTATGCAGAGACACTACAGGCGTCATTTGAAGTCGAAGAGTCACTCAAGTTCACGATTCATCGTTCCATTGTCAAATTCATCATTGGTCGTCTACTCTTTCACGAGGATGACCAATTTGAGGTCTCCTACGAGCGCGCAATGATGATATTTGAGAATAAAGACGGCGTGTTCGTCATCGAAGAGAAGCGACCGTCTCGTTTTCGTCTTTGTGTCGAGTACATGAGTGCTGGAGTGACATTTCGGATGGCGGCCAAAATCATGCAAGCTACCAAGAAAGAGACTGGCATATCTAGACTTGGAGGATGCAGCGCTGCTGTAGCGGCAAGGTATGCTCGGATCGTCTGCGCGGCGTCATTAGAGCTTCTATCTCAGTTAATCTCGGAGACATGGGGTTTTTCGTTAGCTCTCGATTGTGCTACACACCAAAGCAAGTCGTATGTCGACGTACGATGCCGATTCTCTGTCGGGGCAGAGCTCCATAATTTTCATCTACTGGCCATCCCTCTTTTCGATCGTCACACGGCAGTCAACATTTTCTCGGTCCTCGAGCAGTTTCTCGATGCGTTGATACCTAAGTGGCGTTGTCAGCTCCTTGGAGTGGCTACTGATGGCGCAGCTACAATGGTGGGAAACACCAGTGGTGTCACCACGCTGATGGAGCAGGAGTGTGAGTACGAAATCGTGCGCGTATGGTGTGGCTTGCATCAACTCGATCTCAAAATGCAAGTGGTATTCGAACAAGCACTGAACGAAGACTACATATCGAAGCTCACAGGTTTGATCTCGTATCTTCGCCGCCAGCAAAACCTCATCACCAAAATGCGCACAACCTGTCCTACAGTTGCGAATACGCGATGGTTATCAATGTTCCAGGTTGCGCATTGGCTGTGTGAGAATGCATTTGCCATTCGCAACTATTTGCACACTAAAACGGCAACGTGTGCCCCAAATTCGGTGTGGTGGATATTTCTTTTCGCTCTTCGCGAAGTGGCGAGGGAAGCAAATGCCGTGTTCATCTCACTGCAAGGTCTAACGACACTCGTGAAGCAACAACAAGATCGTTTTGAAGGACTAGTATTCAAACTGTGCAGCAACTCGGGCATGCTAGGACCTCTAGAGCCCGGAGAACTATATCTCACGCTCGCAGCATACGCACACGTGACAAGTCTCGACTTGTGGGTCTGTGACAGCCTGGCCGAGCTGCCGACAGAGCAGAAGCAGGCTGTAATTGTCGCTGTGGCCCGTACCTACGTTCTTATGGCGAATGGTATAGATGATCTCGTTGTAGCTAAGACCACAGCGTACCCTGTGACGCCAAAGGAGCTTTGCGTCACCAGCATGCCTCAGTTCTCCGAAATCATCAAATCGCTCCGTCCTCGATTAGGCGATGCCCTCGGTGAGGCTCAAATCAACACTGTCGCAGCTGAACTACGAGCTCTTCACAAGTACCACGCCGACAGTAAGCCGTTCCGCGACGAAATGGCTGCCTTCGACCATCGGCTCGCCACGTTTGACAGCATATGGCTTCTTGGAGGCGCAGGACTGCGATTTCCACATCTTGCGGCATTCTGTGGTACACTCGCGTCAGTGTTTCCAAACACAGCCACGGTGGAGTCGGACTTCTCCATCATTGTCTGCGAAAAAGACGACAAGCGCACGTGTTTAACAGATCTATCGCTTGAAGGCGTTCTCCACTGCAAGCAGTGGCAACGGCTTACATCTATAAAGCCCGCCAACAGAGGCGGTTCGTACTAGATGGTACTCAATATACTTGCTTTTGTTTGAGGTCAATATTCCCACTTTCAACATTGCCCGAGTTCCACATTAGAGCCCAAAGTGGAAAATGTGGGATCTCCCACTTTAGTGTCGGCCTGGTTATATGATATTGGACCGAGTGCCGATTCAGTGACACCAGAATTAGTCTGGAGGCGATAGACGGTTGATCCGCCGGATCCAAACTGGTATGAAATAAAATTTGGGATTTGGAGAGGAGCTGATGCAGTGAGTGTGCCAATGCCAAGGCGGCCAGTGGTCGTCAGAGTCATTTGTGTCGTAGTATTAGTTCCAAAACGGATATCATTATTAGAAAATTCCAATCCATGCAGCATTCGTTGAAGTAGCATTAGTGCCGTTGTTGACCAATACCTGAAATTCACGGGCGTTAAATTCGAGCCAGAAAACATGCACATCCGTGAGTAATTACCATCTAGATAGTCTGCACCAGAACCAGTTATTGAGAAGTATTCGTTGCTTGGAGTTGAATTTATACCCAGATCAGTTAGACTTCCAAGCGAGGTAATGTTTGATTGATTTCCATACGATAGATACCCATGTATTAAACCAGAGGAAGTGATATCACCGGTCGTTGAAAGAGTTGCTGCTGATATATTGCGGCTCGCATCAACGAATGCTACGCTATTGACTTGATACCCCGCAAATGAGTCAACGCTTCCTGAGCATGTGATATTGCCGATGTTAACAATATGGCGCGAGGATGTAATAACATCTACCCCACTGACTCTTATCGATCCAAAATCAGCAAGCGTTCCACTTACCTTGATAGATCCATTCAGGTTTTGAGCATCGAGAGTGCGGATCGAGCCGATGTCCTTGTTCGCATCTACAACAAGAGCTTTAGAAGCTACAGCTCCTCCTAAGGTTATCCCCACATAGTACGAATGGTTGAAATTATCATACAATGCGGTAGTTGAATTCCAGAATTTGATATTCGGGCAGCTCAATCCCACCCCCCAGTCGATAGCGTTAAACTTGTTAGTGTCCCAACCGATGTAATATTGCTTTGCGCTGCGGTAGCGACGCGTACCAGTAATTGAACCAGACACAGTCAGAGATGATAGCGTACCAACCGATGTGATATTAGTTTGAGAAGCTGTAGATAGCGTTCCTGCCAGCATATTCGAGGAAATGCTGTTCAAACCACTGATCGACCGTGTAGCACCCGTGAAAACCAGGTTGCCAGCGATTAAGAGCCCCAACAGTGTTCCTAAGGATGTGATATTGGTTTGAGCTGCCGTCTGTAGCGTACCAGTAATCGAAGTTGCGGTCAGCGAGCTGATCGTTCCGATTTCACCGGATGCTCCGAGCACGAGAGCCTTATTGATAGCGGCTGTTCCAGGCGTGATACTGACTACGTACGAGGGAGCAGATGATACAGTGGAACCATTCACGGTTAGACTGCTACATGATAATGCCCCAATTCTGCTAATATCATTATTGGTACCAGGAACGAGGGCTATACCTTGTGTTGCTGTCCCCGGAGTAATACGTGTAATATAAGTCAAGCGATAATCATTCTTATCGAGATAAAGCGGTTGAGCGTAATCATAGGTTAGATATCCACTGACATCCAATCTTAGATAGAATGCTGGGTTATAGATAGGTGATGTAAAAATTGGTTGGGGATAAGAGAAACCAGAACTCATAGTTGATTTTGTCTCGAGCTATATAGATCGAGTGATTAAAGACACGATCATGAGCGGTATTCCAGACTTCGGCGCTTCCTTACCAAAAAATTCAAGTCTGCTGGAATGGGTGATATCCCTGCACTTGACATCAAAAGTTATTTAGAATGGTTGTCCTTGGTCCCTCATTCAGCGGTAAGAATAATATTTGTATGTTCATCCTCAAGCAGTCTCCTCACGTGTTCGCGCATCTAACGATCATCGCTCGCAATCCACACCAAGAGCTCTATGAGTACATCCGAGATAAGCTGGAGGATTTTATCACTTTTGCTGACCCCGATACGCCACCTAAAGTCGATCAAGTACACCATACGCCACTGAGTTCCAACAAACCTGAGCTCATCATCATAGATGACTATAGCAACGATAAGCTACTTCAAAAGAATATCTTTTCACATTACTTCACTCGCGGAAGACATTTTGAATTGACTACCGTATTCCTTAGCCACAGTTACTTTGCTACTGATAAGATGATTCGCTTGAATTCAGAGTACGTAGCTATCCTAAGAGCGAATTCGAAACGTGATTTGCAGATGGTGGTCAAGGACTTCAATATCAAGGGAGTTGATGACCGATCGATTGTCTATTACTACAACAAAGCCACTGAGCAAAAGGGACATATGTTGTTCATTGACTCTGTGAAGGGACAAATCAGGTACAACTTTGATAGGCCGATTGCGATGGAAGAGTAATTCCATTATTCAATCAGAAAAATGCTTCTCATCATATATAAAATGGCGAGCTTTCTCAAACTTGACAGTACCAACCTAATCCAAGGTGGATACAACTCAACTTGGAAATACTCGTTCCCTGGTTCAGCTGCTGACTTTCGTGATGTAGTATGCGCAGTCCAAAGCATCAGCATGTACAACTCGGAATATAATATAGATTCGATGCAGTTCCAAAAAACACAAGCTTCAAGATCGAAGTCCCGACCGCGGCTACCACCTCTACTATCAGCATTACTCTCCCGGATGGTATTTATTCCTACGATGATATCAATCGTAGTATTCAGACCGCCCTTGTCAATGCTGGCGCATATTTGATCGACCCATCAGGAAATAACGTCTTCTACCTAAAGCTGAGTGAAAACAGTGTCATTACGCTTATCAGGTAGATTTTTCCCCTACGCCGACAACTTTGCCAACTATCGGTGGTACTTGGACAAGACCTGCAACTGGTCTATACTCATCTGGCGGTACTGGATTACCTACCACAACTCGCGTCCCTCGCCTTATTATCGATAGTGTTGAGTTTGGAAAGGATGTTGGTCTAACCGTAGGTATCTATCCAGCTGCCTCAGCGATCGTTGCAAGTGCTCAGCTGTCTAATAGTATCCCACAGATCCATCCGACCTCATCATACATCGTACGTTGCGATCTCATCAAAAATGAATACGTTGCCTCTGGTGATATTGTCAGTGCATTTGATAGAGGTGATGCAGCAATTGGACAGCTTATTTCATATAAACCGAGTCAGATGCATGGATGAATTGCCATAATGGATCTCGCTCTATAATTACTATCAATATCTGTAACCAAAATGAGAAGAAGGTAATCTTCCGTGATACTTCAGTTTCAATAATGTTGTTGCTGAGACCAAAAAAATAAGTTAGCTAATGCTTCTTTTTTCTCACAAACGGAAGGAACCGCCAGACTTACGCATAGCTCGTATCTTAGCCATGTAATCCTTAGCCTCTTAAGAGCCCTTGACAAATTTCTTACCCTTTCGCTTGGCGACGCCGACACCATATCGACGACGGACTACACCTCGAATAGACTTAATTAGATCCCCGTGCTCAGGTTTAGACGCCTTGCTCAGTAAGTACTTCTCTCCTGCATCAACTGCATCAGTTAGAACCCCTTTTCGTTTAGCGTAAGATAGAGCTCGCTTTGCCCCCTTCTTCACATCAGTCATAGTTAAACGGCCTCCCTCCTTATCAGAATCACTGTCATTTATACCAACCCCCGTCATGGAACGAATTGATGCTCTCGCCGGAATAGCCGCCGATGGCTGGCCTGCAAATGTTGCAAGAGCCGGAACGGCAAGATCAGCCGCTCGACTTAGTAGTCCTGAGTCTTAGCGAACTTAAAAGCCGATTTGATGCCTCCCCATACTTAGACCAAATCTCGCTCCATGCATGCCTCCTTCATTCATTTGCTTGAACGGATAGCCAATCTCCTTTTTTGTGATAGCCAAACGTGTTCCTTTACCAGATTTGCGAGCCCGAAGAGCTTTCGCATATGACTCTGGGTGAAGGTGAAGTGTAGCTCCAGAGCCACTTAGATCATCTTTAGTCAGCGTACCGGTCTTGAACGCTCGCTTGAGCTTCGCCTCGGGGATTGTTGATGAAACTGATAACTCCTTGAAAGTCATGGTTAATTCTATATAATAGTCAAGTTTAAATCTTTCATTTTTGAAAATACTTGTGGTTTATTGTACTGCTTGGAATAAAGCCAAAGCAGACAAAATGATCCACAATAGTCCCCATACGTACCTTGGTATTGCTTGGGGTTGTATTTTCCGATACCATACTTTGTTGGAGCTGCTTCACCCATGCTGTCGAAGAATTCACCATTATGGACAGCCTGCCAGTGTCCTACATCGAGATTAGGTGGTCGTAGTAGAACCAGATATGACCCTTTCTTTGAAATAGGTTTAGTTATTTCATTCGATTCATAGATATCATCGAGATGTACTCCAATTTTTTCGCGAGTTCAATAAGATCATGATCGGACGTGATCGGCTTGATAAGGTCGCTCATAATATTTAATTTCGTTCAAACTATATTAGAAACCATATACAATCAACGATGAGTGAAACTCAACTATCCGACCAGTATTTATACCAGAGCTCGCTCAAGAGCGACCCGGAGATCAAGGTATCTTCCGGCAAGCGTGTCCCGTTTGTTATCGATCTGAATCAGGGTTCGTACCTGAATGGTGTCATTACCATCGATGCCACTGCTCAGCTTAACGTTCTGAAGGATTCGCCTGTCTTCGCGATGCTTACATCATGCTTCCATACAAGGTATCGATGAAGAATGGTGGTACCGCTCAGACTCTGCCTGCCAATCGTTTCTGCTACTCTAAAGTGTGGCAACTGGAATGTCATCGATAGCATGTCGCTCGAGCTTAATGGAAAGACCACCATTTCGATGGCTGATTATGAATTGTTTTGGAATAACATTCGTGCTCAGACAAGCTATAGTCCTCAGTACGTTGAAAAGCATGACGCGGAGTCCTTCCTATTCCCTGATGCCGCTCAGTCCGCTCTGTACAGCTCTGCTACCAGCTCGACTACTGGAGATGGATACTCATACACTACGGCATTCTCAGGTTCGTTTGCTACCACTGGCCCCTCGGGCGGTGCATCCATCCCTAACGATGGCTTTGTTCGCCGACTTCTGTCGAACCCTCCTAATGTGATTTCTCTACGGCGTGGCCTTCGGTAGGTGGAGCTGCTGCTTCTACCACAATTGCTAACCAAACGGCTCGTGATGCTTTCGTTTCTGGTGCTGCTACTGCTAACGCTATCATGGGGACGTGGAACTACATGCTAAAGGTTAAGCTAACCGACCTGCATCCCATCTTTAAGGAACTAGACCTCATGGCGAACCCTCAGATCCGTCTGCGCTTCCGCGTAAACCAGGGTACTTCGTCTGTTGCTGTAGATGCTACGAAGGGTATGTCGCTAACCAGTACTACTCTCGCGAGTGGTAATGTATGTCCTGTGATGGTTGCGGCTTCTTCTACTGGTAATCCTATGGCTGGCGTTCTTGCTCTGCTTCTGCCCCGTTCAGTATTTCCTGGGGGTGCTGTTGCAATGCCCTTGAGCCTACTATTGATGGTACTTGCATGCCATTCACTACTTCTCGTCTGTACGTACCATTCGTGCATCTTGAGAACCCTCAGGCAATTATCTCCAAGCCTGTGAAGAAGGTTCGATACAATGATTGCTATGCTCAGTGGTTTACCAGCGCGCTGGTACTGGTAAGCAAGCTACTCAGCTCAATGCTGCATTTGATCTTCAGCTATCGGCTTCTGTTAAGAATGCCAAATACGTTATTCTACTTCCTTTTGCTGAGCAGACTGGTAGTTTTGCTTCCGCGGCTGTACAAGAGTTCCAGAGCCCGTTTGATTCGGCCCCTTGGACTCTTCATCCTGGTTCCAGTATCCGCAACTTTAACGTTCGTATCGGGTCACAGCAGACGTTTGACATCAGTCATGACTATGACTTCCACCACTTCATTAATGAAATCGCTAAGATTGCTTCGATTAATGGTGATCTGACTCCTGAGCTGGTGAATGGTCTTCTTGACTATCAGACCTGGTCGCTAACTAACCGCGTTCTGATTGCTGATGTTAGTCGTCTAACCGAGCGTGATGTACCTCAGGCGATTCAGGTCCAAGGTGTCAACGCTGGATGCCAAGGAACTAACATGCTCGTGTTGGTTGTGAGTGAGCAAGAGCTCTCCTACGATCGTCTAACGGGTGAGGTTCTTGATTTCACTACGGCTTAAATAATTATATTTTGATAAAGAATGCTACCTATCTATATAGATACCATGGCCACAACTATTACGCTCGGCAAGTACAAAGACTGCTCTGTCCAGAGGGTGTATGAAAAGGATCCTAACTACTGTCGCTGGCTTCGTAATCAACCAAATTTAGATGAGGAAATGACCAATTTTCTTGTGAGCAAGTTTGCAAATGGATCCGATGATGGATCGTACCTTCTAAATTTCGGGAAGCACAAGGGCAAGTCAGTAAAGCAAGTATTTGCTATTGATGAACAATATCTACAGTGGTTGCGTGCTTCCAAATTCGCAACTGAAAAGGCGCCGAAGCTATGTGCTGCTATTGATGAGCTGATGTAAGACAATGACTTTTTTCTCTCAATAACCCATATGAAACTTGAAAGAAAAAAAGTATGACTGGATTCGTTGCATTGAAGTAAATCCATTCGTTCGCTCATCATCACCAAGATGTTAGCATTTACATCAAGTGGTTTTATGCTCCATAAATGCCCGTTCTCCGAAGTTGGCATGGTCAAAACCCAAGCTTTATGCTTTGGGTAAGTTCAATGATGCGCGTAATTCCAACGCTTCATAGACTTACCACATGGACATGAAACGTTGTGATGGAGTCGAGCCTTAAAATAATATCCATCATTTTCTCTGCTTTATCAATATCCGATACTGCTACAGGGAATTTACTTATTGGGTGGATCCAGCACCTTTCCTTCGATTTTCGATTTTGGACACAGCTCACCAGTTTTCATAATAAAGTTGCACATTGTTAATATTGAAACCTTGCCTATATACTTAGTAGTTTATCCTTCAGGATCAATCTGAATTTGGTTTTCAACATCTATCCGAGTCTTCTTGAGTCTCAAGGAGGTTGTGAAACTATATCTGAAGTGTTGCCTGCTCCTCTCACTCTCAGGTCGAGAGGTAGTCCTCGTTGAAACCACCAGCTGTCGCTTCTAAGGAGACGAGAGCATTTAAAACTACTTCTGAAGTGGTGGCGCTTTCTCTCGTCCTAAGGCGGTCGAGAGGTTATGTCGCCAAAGTCGTAGCATTGCATTATAAACGGTTAGCCTTACTCTCCTTGTTAAATAAAGCTAAGAAAAAAAACTGCCGGTGTAATGTGCTGGCTATTATTACTGACGCTGACCTCGTTTTTGAAGAGCACCAAGCTCGAGATTCATTGAAAGTGACGACGACGTAGGAGTCATGTGTGTAGTAATTCGACTGAAAGAAAGAAATCGTTTGACTTTTTTGTGCGAACAGCCTGGCCGCCCATAAATAAGGAGTCGGAACATGACAATGTGGAGGATGTTGTAGATCGGCGTCATGGTCAGAATCGAGAAAGGAAAGGGAAATATCACGTTCGCACCGATAGGTAGACTGTAGAGTGTGAATCCCATGCAGATAACAAGACACGTCGCATCGAGATCGTAAAGTCAATGCAGTACACGGCTTGGCCCGTCTAAAAGTGCGTTATGAGTCATAACGCACTTTTCAACGGGCATAACTTATGACGAAGGTCAGGATAACAACTCGAAACCAGAATTTGCACGCTAGCCATTTCGTGGGTAATTATTGACTCTAGCACGAAGACCAACACAACCATCGGTAATGGAGTCCCAATACACGTGGTTAATGTTTGCCACAACGACGTGCTTTGTGAAAAGGCTTCCAACGCAAGTAGTCGCTGAATGGAGTAGTTGACGCCATAGTAGCTCACTTGCAGCAGCTCCAATCCTCTGGTCGTAAACTTGCTCGCCATTTCACGAGATAAACGGCAGCAATTGTGCACTACTAGTTAACATCCATGTCATTGTTTTGCTCTACGAATATGATAGCATATTTGCGTCTGCGGCAAGGATACTGGAAGTATATTGCCTGACGAAAAAAATATCCAAAACCAGAAAACTTAAATTTGAAATCGACACCTGCGATAGCAAGAACACGAGAAAGCATCCGAGTTAGCCAAACCGCGAAACGCTATTCTCCCCTGTTGAGCGAACCGAAGTGTATCACCCGGAAGCATAAGGTGAGAACACCATCTACATTTCTGGGATTCCAGCACAAACGCGAGCTAGTAAAGCTCCCGGGTCGTGCAATTCCGTTGGGGCATCAACACTACGGATACACTGGAAACACTGTGAAGCCAAAGACGACAAGCGTGGATGAGCACAGATACAAAGCGGCTCGGAAACCAATACTAGCTTCCACGCTTCATGACGGCGTCAAGGCGCTTGAAACCACCCCTGCTTACTGCTCGTGAGCTTTTGCAACAATAGTTAATCTGTGCCGTCTTGGCCGGCGCGGAGGCGGATATTCGTCTTCAAAAGATTAATGCTTACGAGCAGAGCTTATCTGTAGCAATTGATTTAACCCCTTTAATACATTCGACCGTGGATTCATACTAAACGGTCAGCCATTGTTACAATTCTCTTCCTTTTGCTCACCAGCAGAAGTGCGGTCCAGCCTTCGATCATGCGTGCGTTTCTTGTGATCGGGTCTATTGAGCACTCGAGCTCGTGCCGTTCCGCGTCTGCCGATTCTGATGTTTTGCGCTTCTCCATCCATAGTATAGTAGTACTATTACAAGAAGATGGCTACATGATACCAAAAGTTCCACCCACTTCAACGCCGACCAGTCCGTTTAGGTCCGTTTAGTCTCCGTCCACTGGGTTCAACTGAACCTCCCCATTCGACCCGGGATTCTGGAGAACCTTCTCCTAACCATACGTGAATTTGGTGCATCTGCGTCAGTACCCCCGGGAGAATGCGTGAGCTTTCAATCTTGCCCCTACTAACTCTATGGGCGGCCGCCGACGCCGCGTGCACTCGCGACTCGACGGCGTTGACGTCGGACTGCAGTTCGCAATGCTTTGAAGGTCGTCCGTGCGTCGCCTTCGCCTCTGGTGCTTCGTGCAACGCCACGACGTTCGGCACTTGCGTGACCGACGGGAACTCGAGCAGCTCCAGCGCCGATTCCTGCGCCTTCGAGTGTTTCACCAATGGGCCTAAGGACTTTGCAGCGAACGGGGCAGTGGAGTTCACGGAATACGTCTTCTTCATCCCTTACGGGAGTTCCGAGTCCAAATACGAGGCCAACTGGACCAGTTCCAAGGCCAGTACCGTGGCCTCCCAATTGGCTGGAGAAGAGGACGAGACGCAGCTTTACCCGAGTGAATCCAACTTGGTGTTCAAGGACATGGAACCGCTGACGTTCCTGGCAGACACTACGACGGCGTACGTGGAAAGAAAAAAGTGTTTTTTTCTTCTTAAAAGTTATTTTAATTATTGTTTGGGCAGGATGTTTGTTGGAGGCACGAGTGTTTGGGGTGTGAGGGGCAAAGTGTCCCAAGTGAAGCTGAGCGCGGAGTTCCTGTCGAGTAACAAGCAGCTGAAGAATATGTAAGTGTTGTGGGATGAAAGTGTAATTGTTCATAAAACTGATGTTTTTCTTGTGTTGGTTTGGAGCAGTACGATGGTGAATCTTGGGTTTGCTGCTGATCCACCGCAGTCGACGTTCCCCACGACGAATATCGAGAGTTTCCGCATGTCGAACTGCTTGTTGAGCACGTATCCTGCAGATCTGGAGTTCATGGAGTCCGTCGTTCACGTGTAAGTCGCTAAGTTGCTGACTTTTGGAATGGTATTCTATTAGGAATTCACTACATGATTTGTGTGTTGAAACAGAGACTTCTCGCTGAATTACTTCAAGGACTACCCAGTCAAGTTTTCGCACGACTCGATGCAGACGCTCAACTTGTCCACGAACGCCTTGACTGCCTGCAGCGGAGATTTCCCAAACATGACAAACCTGTACGAATACTGCGCTTCCCATGACCTTCAGAGCTCGCTTGAAACTTACGAATTGTGTGGTTTTCTGGCTGATTCAGCGATCTGTCGGGGAACACTTTGACGGACGTGCCATCCAACATCTTTGACATGTCCAAGCTCAAGGTGCTCAATCTCAGCAACAATTCCTTCACGGGGGTTGCGCTGACGAGTGACCAAGTCAAGTTCCTGCAGAGCCTCGAAACCTTCACGATCGACACGTTTGGCGACGTGTCCTCATGTTCGGAAGCAGCTCAAGTGAAGATTAACGGTGTGGCAGTCTGTACTGCAACGACAGGCTTCGGTAGTAGCTCCTCTTCAAGCTCCGACGGGATCAGAAGCAGCAACGTCGCAGCCATTGTTGGCGCTGTTGTCGGGGCTGTCGTCGTGGTTTTAGTGCTTGGCGTAGGTTTCTGGTGCCATCGCCGCCGCCGCGCCCAGGGCAAAGGCTTCGGTACTGGCACAGGCTTTACGGACCCATCTGATCCACCAGCTCGTGGCGGCGCCTCTCTCTGGAATGACCAGGAGCTCTTGTCGCTGCAAATCAACCCTGACGACATCCAAGACGTGCGTAAGCTCGGAACTGGGGCGTTTGGCGTCGTGTATCTCGCCAAGTATCGACAGAACAAGCTCGTGGCTTGCAAACGACTTAAGAAAGGAGAGGCGTCCTTCGAGAACACGCAAAGCTTCATCGCGGAGATCAAGCTGTGCGCCACGCTGGACCACCCGCGTGTGGTGCAGCTGCTGGGCGTTGCGTGGACCATCGAAAGCGACTTGCAAGCCGTGTTTGAGTACATGCCCAACGGGGATTTAAGGACGTACCTGTGCAAGGCCAAGTCTGGGCCCAAGAACTGGAATGCCGAGAAGCTCCAACTCGCCGCAGACGTCACGGAAGCGCTCGTGTACGTGCACTCGTTCGCGCCGCCGATTGTGCACCGCGATCTCAAGTCGCGCAACGTTCTACTGTCCGAGGACGTTCGAGGGCACTTGAGCGATTTCGGAGTGGCTCGACTGCGATCTGCCAACAACACCATGACGAGCGGCGTTGGCACCGGGCGCTGGCTCGCCCCGGAGGTCATCGCTGGCAACCGCGACTACGACCAGACGAGCGACATCTTCGCGCTGGGCGTCGTCATGTCCGAGCTCGACACGCACATGCTGCCGTACGAAGACGCCCGCGGCGCAGGCGGCAATCCACTCGCGGACGTCGCGATTCTGCAGCTCGTGGCGTCGGGCAAGTTGCTGCCGACGTTCGGGCCACAGTGTCCTCCAGAGGTCCACGACCTGGCCAGACGCTGCATGGCCTACGACCCGCAAGCTCGACCCACCGCGGTGGAAGTCGCCTTTGCGCTGCGAACGCTACAGAAGTCCGGCAACTTCCGCTAGCCAGGTCAGCTTGAGTTTGGGCAAAGCTTCCGCTTCTTCTGCTTGTTTTTCATGAATAATGATATTGATACTTTAGGTTTTATGAGTTTCTACGACAAAACTATTCACAGCGACGTGTAGTGTGAACGCTGGATGACTCGAAGCTCGTAGGCCACGACATGAGCCGGCGGACGGTCTGCAGGATCCTGAGCGAGGCACCGCTCAGCCAGCATGCGAAGCTCGGGCGGACAACCTGCGCCGAATCGAGGACGCAGTTGGCCTGAAGCAACGAGCTGGAGGATGGCGATATCGTTGAGGCGGTTGCCGTTCGCGCCGCGCACGTCGTCGTACGGGATCGTGTGCGTGTCCATCTCGGAGAGCACCACGCCGAAGGAGAAGACGTCCACCGATTGGTCGTACGTGCTGCTGCCCGAGATGACTTCGGGCGCGAGCCACCGCCCCGTTCCGACCGCCGCAGTCATGGTCTCGTTCGCGGACTTGTACCTGGACGCGCCAAAGTCCGTCACCTTGGCCTGCATGTCGCCGGAAAGCAGCACGTTCCTCGACTTGAGGTCACGATGCACCAGTGGCGGCGTGAATGAGTGCACGTACACAAGCGCCTCGATGATATCCACCGCCAGCTGCAATAACTCCTGGCTCCAGTGACGAGGAGAGCTGGGATCCGCCAGGTAGTCCTTGAGGTCGCCGTTCTCCATGTACTCGAACAGCGCCTGCAGATCACTCTCGATCGTCCAGGCGCAGCCCACGAGACGCACGATGTTCGGGTGGTCGAATGGCGCGACCATCTTGATCTCCTCCACGAACGCCTGGGTGCGCTGCTTGGTAACCTGGTCCGAGCGAAGCCGCTTGGACGCCAGCAGCTGGGAGCCCCTGTACTTGACGAGCCAGATGACGCCGAACGCGCCGCTGCCGATCGTGCCGATGTCCTCCACGTCTTCGTACCGCACCTGGAGAGACAGCAACTCGTCGTCGTTCCACAGAGAATACGCCGTCGCGCTCTGGTTGCTGCGTGTGCTGCGTGTCGAGATGCGCGGCGAGTAGTTGCTGTCGTCGTCGTCATAGTCGTTGCTACAGCATCGCGGTCCGCCACTCATAGGAGTGCGACGACCGCCACGATAGCCCTTGTCAGCAGGTGAGCGAGCGAGAGGAGGGGAGACGCCGCCGAAGTACGACTCGCGGACGACATTGGAGTGTCTGCTCTTGGGCTTCCTCACTCGCCTCTTGTAAAGCCACACACCAGCGAACACGGCAGCGCCAAGAACCAACAGGCCTCCCACGATGGCTCCTATGATGACGAGCACGTGCGACGCCGAGATGGAAGACCTTGTCGTGGTGGCGTCGTCACTGCTGTCCGTGTCGTCGTCGTTGGCGTTGTCCGAGATGCAGACAGTCAGCGAGTGCACTTTGCGCTGGTTTGTCGAGCTGCAGCTGTCGATTGACATCGTGAAGTCGGCGTTCTCCAGGTCCAAAGTCGAGAGCGTGCTCAGAAACTCGGCCTGGTCCTGCGTGAACCAAGGGGAGGCCAGCGGATTGCCTTTCATCCACACCTCTTTCAGCTTGTCGTGGATGTAGATACTGGCGGGGATGTCTGTGAAGTTGTTTTTAGTCAGGTCCAGCGTCACGAGGTTCGGGAACACGGCACGGAAAGAGTCGAGAGCGTTGTTCTCGAAGCTCCTTGACAGACAGATCGTGGAAAAACTAAAGGTGAGCAGGGGCCATTGCGGATAGGATGTCTGCAGATACTGAAACTTACAGATCCACGAGGGAGTTGAGTGCTGCAGTCGCAGCGACTTCAGTGATGTAGTTCTTGTCCAGGTTCCTGTTTCATGGACAAACACGAGAGTTAGACGACAAAGCGCCTACTTGTCTGAAAGAAAACTTGAACTTACAGCGTCTTGAGACTGGTGAAATTCGCCACCAACGTCGGGAACGAAGACAGGAGCGTGTTGGTGAGACTCAGCTCCTGCAACGCTGTCGGCAAGACGATGGGCAGCTGCTCAAGCGTAGCAGCGGGGGACAAGTCGATGTTGTTGAGCGTCACGCTGGTGACGTTGGTTTGTGTGGAGATGACGTCGGGGCCGAAGGTCACTTTGGCCACATTGCTCTTCACGGAGGCGTTGGTGCTTGAACCTCCTATTAGAATACTGTATCCCAGGAACAACAAGAACCGTCAGGACAGCCCTAAGCTAGCAACCCTACAACCCACTTACAATGAAGTCGCGGTCGGTTCGAGCGCGATGGTGTTGATACTGGAGACGGCATCGTTGCTCGCTGCTGCGTATGAGGCCCCACTGTTTCCTGCTCTCTCTTCCTTCTCCAGACTGCTCTCGTACGAGCCGAACTCCACCAAAAAAGTGAAAGTCTCTGGATCGTTCAACGCCTCGGGGAAGCACTGAATCGCGCACTGGTCGTCTGTCACGCACGACGCCCCCGACGGGCATTCCGACGCGCTGTAGGCCACGCACGGAGCATATTGATCGCACGCATCCTTGCAGCTCGTCGACAACGTCAAAGCTGCGAGTCCGCACGCTCGCACGGCGCTTCCCTGAACCAGTAGCAGCATCGCCGCTGCTTTCAGACTCGATGGAAGCCGTCGCCGCCTGTGTGAATCCTGCCTCCTGCGGGTCCTCCTGAGCCATCCGAACGCATTTTCCATTGCCGATTGAGTGAGCCGCTCGGGCGTTGCTACCCCGAAGCACGAAAATCTCAATTGAGAGCTTCGTGAACAAGGCTCTTAGTCCCTTGGCAGGTGACGGTGCTGCCTTTTTCTTCCAACTTTTGCGTCGGGCACTAACGAGCGCTGCACCCACCGCCACACGAGCCGCTCAGTCGTCGGCAGCTGGTCGATCGGAAGGGCTTGGAATCAGCGGAGTGTGCTGGCGATCGAGAGTTGCGATGCCAGTCGTTGATGTACCGGGGTACTAGTTGTACTGTACGAATGTAGAGAGCTGCGAATACTGCGATGCAATTTGGCCCAAGCGGACGGAGGTCGCTCTTGGTGAAGTGAACTATGACACCCTCCCCTCTTGGTGCCTGGCGTGGCGGGTCCAGGAGAGCCATGCACGGGCATCCCGCCGGTCGTCAGCTCGGAGAGCCCTAGACGTTCAGAAGTTGACGGGCCAAAACAGCTACCGTGACTGGCAAAGTTGATGAAGGTCTGATGGAGTCGTTTAATATGTACATACATTTCATATTCTAATTACCTCTATTGGTATGATAGAACTGCCGAATTGCATGAATCGGTATATACAGGTAAGATACATATCATTTGGCGAAGGTGGTTAAGTGGTACTTTGTGCTGACTTGTTGCCTTTTTTGGGGTGCTTGGGTAGTCCCGTTTTGCACACCGAGGTCGACGCCGCATTGATGAAGCCGAGCTGATTGCAGGCGAGAAGAGGCCGGAGCGCGCGGGAAAATCGTCCGCGCCTCTGCAGGGCCTGCACTGCAGGCTGGTGTTATGGGCCTCTTTTCAGTCCAGCGGCGGGTTGGCGAGACGTGGAGGGGGGAAGCGGTCAATGAAATGTCCACCCACTTGGTGCCTCGGTGGGGCCGCGTTTCGTGGCGAAACGCTGCTCCAAGTGACGACCAGCAGGCGGACGAGCAAGCATGATGACAATTAGTGCCAGAGCGCAGCAAGGAGGACAGCTCAGCTCCGAGGTGATCGTGTCGGCGCCTCACGCTGTCGGGAAACGCGCTCTCTGCAGTAGAGACTGTGCTCTGTTCGGCCCGACGCACTTCAATCTATCGCTGGCAAAGGGAATGCTGCACCACACGGTTACCACTCATTTCCGTCCTTGTTGACCACTGGACGACTTTGACTCCGTTTGCTACGGTACATGTAGGCGCGGCCCAGGGATGATGGGGAGATACTTTGCCACGAGAGACCTGGTATGGAGCTGCATAAATCTAGCCCCGTCACACTACACCGAGCAAAACCATTGTCGAGCGATTTCACCAATTCGTTCAAGAGCTCACATGAGTTGATCGCCTGGTATCTAGCTTCTCTCTGCTGAGACTTGAATGACAGCGAGCTAGCCAAGACGGAGAGAGTGAGTCAGAGTTTTTTGGCAATTTCTATACAGAACCATGCTCATAGACTTCAAGATCAATCGCCAGCAAGATCGAAACCAGACTCAACTTGCGTTTCGCTCGCAGTAGTCGGACAATATTATTTTGATTAATTTCTTTGAATTTGAAAAAATCATTTATATATGTACGGCTACACCATTTCCATTATCTCGAGCCAAAATGCCGTCGCGTCGGTCTCGCCGCAGCGCTAGCCCTCGCAGCGACACGGAGCAGCGCAAGGTGCTTCCTCCGCGCAGCTCTCGCGGCACTCGCATCCACAAGCTCATTGGCGAGGAGGCGGAGGCGGACGCGTCGTTCTGGGGTCAGTCGGCGTGGCAGGAGGAAGGCGAGGACGAGGACTACTCCACCGAAGCAGGTATGTTGCAGTAGCAATGTATTCGCTGCCAATATGTGGTTTAGTCACTGTCGTTTGGTACTGCAGAGGAGGAGGACGTTGTCGACTCGGACTTCGACGAAGAAGAAGCGCCAGATGAGGACGTTCACGACGCTGAGGAGGACGAGGAACCTTCAAGACGCAAGCGTCCGGCGGCCAGTTCTGGCCGCTACAAGGAGCCTGTTAAGCCTCGCCCAGCCAAGCGGCTGGCTGTGGCAGCAGTACACAGGTCTCCAGTGGCTGCTGCTGCGCCCGCGACGCCGGCATATCGCTATGTGGCGCCTACGGTGCGCTCTTCGACGGCGAGGAAGTCGTCCGAGTCGTCGGAGATGAGACGCCGGGCGTCCCATGAAGCGGCCAAGTTGGCTGCCAGGCACAAGAAGCCGACGGTGTACAAGACTGGCAATCGCCTGACGCAGGCGCAGCTACTGGCGGAGGCGGTGAGGACGGAGGTGGAGAACATCCAGTCTCTGCAGAGAATGGAGCAGCTAGAAGAGGAGAAGAAGGCGGAAAATGCAGCTCCCAAGGCGCCGTTCACGGGCAGCACGGTGCGGTATTTCAGCAAGCTGGGTGCGCCCAAGACGATCACGTTCTTGAACTCGGTGGCTTTTCCATCGATCTTCAACCAGCCCAAGCCCAAGAAGCGGATCAGCTCACAGCAGCTCAAGATCGACAGATTGAACAAGGAGGCGGAGGAACAAGACGAAGACAACGAGAGCGCACAGGACGAAGCATTTGAAGAGAAGGACAGCCAGCAACACGGCTTGTTACAGAATAACACACCGACAGCCGCCAAGGCGGCAGCATGAGGCCAGCTCGTCTCTCCTTGTGCTTACTCGGCCTTCCTCTTGGCCAGCGCCTTGTTCGTGGCTCCCCAGAACAGCAGCACTTGCAGCACCAGCGTCGTGTTGAGCAGGATAGCCACGCCGAAGCCCGCGATCTGCACCGGGTCGCCCGTCTCCTGCATGGTCGTGAACAACCGCGCCAAGGACCCGCCCCAGTTGAGCACCAGCGTGATGAGCGCCAGCTGCCCCGTGTGGCCCTGTTTGAAGTTCGACCAGATCTGGAACATCAAAGCAACAAGACATCAGCTTAACGCCACTACAGCACAGCACAGCGCCATTTTCCTTGTCACCTGGGGGATGCGAGCCACGATGCTCACGGGGATGCCTGCAGAGGCCAGAAGCCACTGGTACTCGTCCGGGATGGCCAGCATGCCGGCCGCCATGGCCGAGAACACGAGCGCCAGCCCGAACCGCGTGGAGACCGGGATCTTGGGCGTGTAGAAGGCCCAGAGCAGCAGCACCAGCAGCACATTCTGAGCCAGGATCACCAGGTTCTCACCCCACGTGCTCAACGGGTAGCCGCGCAGCAGGTTGTAGATGGTGCTGGACAGGTACAGCACGGCCTCCATGTAGAAGGCGCTGGGCGTGAGGCCCGTCACGTCCTTCGCTCCCAGGATCTTGAGGATCTGAGGCAGCTTGAGGATCAGGCTGCCCGTGATGATCGCGTAACTTAGCGCCTTGCTGACGACGGCCTTGATGCACGCTACATTGGCGAAGTCGTGGTGCGTGACGAAGGTCTCGAAGCACTGCGGAGTGAACAGTCCAAGCACCAGCTCGTCCTCCGCTTTCTTCTGCGCCAGCGCACAGGTCGCAAGGAGCGCTGTAGCCGCCGCCAGCGCCAAGCAAGCTTGGGTCATTTTCGCCATCTTTCGGGTAGATTGAGAGGATCACGAAGTGAAGATGATGGTGACGTCACCAATGGTGTGGTGGACGTAATGGATACATCGGTAATACATCAAAATGGTGAACTTGATTGTATGGACGAAATAGGCTCAAGTTGAAGTCGCCTCGACTAGATCCGGCGGCCACCAAAGACAGATCTGCGCGCAAAAGGTCGAGCCAGCGAGGAACTTGGAGCTAGCTGAATGGCGCGGCCAGGCTTAACAGTCCACATATCTGGTTGACGTCGGGAATTTCCGAGATCTTGCTGTAGACGACTGCGCAGATAAGCGTTTTCTTGCAGGAGCGAAGCAATGCGCGCCTCCGCCTCTCGACGAGCATTTTCCTCCTCCATCAGCCTGTGTCGCAGCTCGTTGACCTCGCGCCTGGCATCGAGCATCCAGTTGTTTTGTTCTTGGACGCGGCTGACCTCGTCAGCCAGCAGGCTGTTGAGATGCTGGAGGTCGCTCGATATCAGCGCTTGGACGGCTTTGAGCTTATCTTGACCCAGCCTGGCACCGAGAATGCCTGGTTTCCTGGCATGTTGATGTTGTTGTGCGCTTCAGCTGGGAGATTCTCGACTGAAAACTCTAACACGGTCTAGGCCGTAGCTTTGATGGGGTACGACATGGAACTTTCGTCGAAATGCTTCAGCTACAACAAAACACCAACCGATGGCACTCTAACGGTACGATTATCTTCTTTCATTCACCAACTAAATGAAAATATGGCATGCAAGGGGTGAAGGAATCAAAGCTCTTCCTCGCTTGGAAACGGCTGCAGTTAGCTCATACGGACTCCATCATCGACTGCTTGCTCTAGAGGCCTAACACGAAGAAAGCATCAGCATGGCGTGTATCCTCGTCTGCATGTGACACCACTACCGATGGTCGCTCTCATATTTATCCAATAAACGCTGCCACTTCGAGATCAAAGCGACGGCTGGAGCGCGAACTACGGGCAGTGGATACGGATGACGATGCTGACGTTCGCAATAACCTACTCGTCTACATCTCCAGTGCGCTACTTCCCCAACGACATTATCTTCTCCATGCAGCACACGCTTCGGGCGGAATGCCTAAACCGACAAACCAAGCATCGGCATGACGAACAGCGAGACGGATCTAGCCTGGCTGGTGGGGGTCAAGTTCGACACGCAGAAGCAGCGCGAAAACTTCGAGGCTATCGTGCTGCGGGTCTGGCTGAGAAGGGCAGAATGATCCAGTGGCGAGCTCATAGAAAACTATTCTCCATCGTGGTTGGGGGACCTCAACTGCTCGAGGATGACGCCTTCACATTCGACCGCTTCCTCGACGTGGTGTACGCGCTTTTCATGGAGGGTGCATAGCTGAATGAATGTGGCGCACCGAGCTCTGCCTGAGACCGACGGTGAGGACCCGGACGTCGAATGTCGTCATGAGTGCTGCTTGTGGGTTCTGCGATGAGGCTCGCAGCGACGGAAGCCGTACAGATCCTACTCGGGTTTTCAACTACCCGTTCAACCATATCAATATCGTGCAGCATTTGCGCACCGACCACCTGCCGGCTTGGCAGCAATCCATCCGTCTCCTGGAGGCGGTCGGGTCGGCCAGAATAGCCACGCAATGAGCGAACGCGGAAGCGACGCTAGCTGCCTTCGTCGAGCACCCGCTTGCACCTGAACTCGAGGATCCTCAAGGGGCCGTCTTACGCGCACGGTGGGCCGACATCCTCGCGCGGGAAACGAGCGTGTCCGCCCGCGAGAGAGCTGCACATGATCAGTAGTTCCGCCTGGATCGTCGCGAGAGGAACCTAGACAGACGTGAACAGAGACGAGAGCCCGCGAGCTCTTCACGTATGCTGCCCGTGCTGGCCAAGCCGAACCTTTCAACGCTGGCCTTGCTGGCCCGCCCGAGCCGGAGGCTGATTGGGGCGGCCTCCGCTACCACGAATGCCTGGACTATCTCCAGCAACGCGAAGAAGACGTCATCATGGTTCTGACACCGATACGATCCTGGCAGGTCCTGACCGACGAGGTATCCAATGATGAGGTCTCAAACGACTCAGAAGCGATCATGACATGGATGTTAACCCTTTTGCGAGGAACACTTATAATCTCTCCTTAACTATAGTACAAAGTTGAGTCATTAGCAACTTAAAGGGCGCAAAATTCGCCCTTTAAGATAATCACTGTACTCTTTTTGCATGTGTCGTGTAACACAGCATCTTCAAGGATTTGTAGAAGGGATCTGTTGTAATCATCTAGCGCTTTTTGTATGCTTACTTGATTACTGCGTGTACTGTTTATGATTTGTTTTAAAATACGGTATGTGTCTACTTGAACTTGTCTAAAAGGGCGAATTTCGCCCTTTTAGGAGACGATTTTGTACCGTGTTTTGCAAACCTGCTAAATGGGCGAGAAATGCGCCCTTGCACCGCGAAAGGGTTAACCTGACCTCCGTTATAACGCACGTTTCAACAGGCCAAGCTGTTGACGGCTTTACGATCTCTACGCGACGTCTAGTCTTGTTATTTGCCTCTCGGGTTCCAGCACATTCGTACTCTGCACTCTACAAATCGGTGCGAACGTGGTATTTTTTTTCCCCTTCATTTCTCGATTTTGATCATGACGCCGATCTACAACGTCCTCCACATTGCCATGTTCCGACTCCCTATGGGCAGCCAAGCTGTTCGCCAGCTGATGAGGCAACGGGCGCAACTCGTCAAGTACATGAACGTCTTGTACGCTCAGATCTTGATATTGTTCATCTACCCAGTGTACGAGCTGTTATTCCGCTTTGCCGAGGGCTTTCGCTACTAGTTTTCGTGATTCTGCTGCTTCCAGTGATTAAAGTGCTCGTCATGAACGTCGTCCTGCGGTGCACTGCCAACGCGTTGAAGACATTACACCTGAGGCTGTCATCTTCACGGTGGACTTCTTTAATGCTGTCTACGTGGCGACCTGCATGCAGGATGCGTCCTCTGCTTTTGATATCTGCGCAATCACCATCACGGATCTCTCTCAGACCGCAATAATGTTGTACGGTCTGCATCGCCGTCAATTTCGAAAATCTTCCAGCTTGGCACCGCTTGATAAGTTTCCGAAATAGCGTAAGTTTGCCTCATTTGTCCCCGACGGTACCGCAACTCGATCCACCCCATTCCTCTGCTGGGGTTGGTCATCCCAGAAGGTATTGATAATACCGGATGAGCAGAGAAACGACACTCCAGTGTGCACAGACACAGCGATCATCCGACAAATCACTTGACCCCGATCGAGTGTCTCGTAGTGACGGCCTACTTGGAAGCTGTCATCCCATTCTTCTATACAATGTACATGGTCCACGTTCCAAACGCGCAGTATCATGGCTGGTGTTACGCGTGAGAACGTCAGCTCCACCGTTTTTCCAGTTTTCATCTTCGATCTACTCCAGGTTGTGCATTTTGTGACGTTGCTGGCGGTGGTTCAGCGTAATTGCCCTTTACCATCTCTCGTTCGCGCTCCAAGCACAAAGCTCGCTGATTCGAGGCAAATTAATGATCTGGATGGTGATCACGCTGTGCTTTCGAGTGGTTCATTTCAGTAAGAGCCGCACAACAGAATCATTGAAACTGACGTTTGTTGGGTTTCCTGTCTGCAGGAAAAGGGGTTTTCTCGACGAAGTGCACATCACAAGAACAGGAAGCCAGCACGTCAACTGGTCTGCCAAGGCGGTTGGTGTAGAGTGCTTTGTTTCCGAGCGACTTCGAATAGCTCTGCTAGCAACCACGCCGCGCTTCCGACCCGTCTGCTCCGCTATGTCAAGCCGTACCATCGCCTAGTCCGCCGATTCCGGAGCTCCCGCAGGAGTGCTACTCGCCGCCACAGGTACCCCGTCTGCTACTACGTCTCCTTCCGCTGCGTGAACCGCTGAGTCGGCGGTGCCGCTTCCTGACGTGATCGTCGTCGCCGACGCCGAGCCGGCGGCATCGGATCAAGCCGCACCGTCGCCTCACCCGGGGAGACCGAGCGTGCGGCTGCAAGTCAAGCAGGCGGTGCGAGTTATCCGCGGAGCCAATCGTAAGGCCAAGTGTGTCGCCCAACTTCCGCGGCCAAGGCCAAGAAGCGCCGGTCCAGCGAACCCGAGCCTGCCCGACCACGAGCCGACTCAGCCTAGTTCGCGACCACCAGCGCCAGCACCTGCGCTGGCCCGGTGTCAACTGCCCCGGTATCGGCACCAGCGTCTGGGTCGGCACTACAATCGACCCAACCTGCGGTTCCACCACCGACCACCGGCGAGATCGATGCTGCTCCGGCCTCTCCTTCTGCAGTGGTGGCCACGACGCCACACGCTCCCGTCCCGCCCCCTGCACCGACAGCGGAGCCCGAACCAGCACTGGCGGCAGCGACCGACCAGCCCAGCGAGCCCTCGGTACCCTGTGTACACTACCGTTGGTCTGTAGCCTTGGCAGTTCGTTCTCTGGTGCCCCAGCGATCCCCGAGAGCGGCACCGATGCGCCATCGCTGCTTGAGGCGCAGCAGCATGACAGGCCGACCAGGCCGCGACACGCGACGGATTTCAAACTTGCCGAGTTCGTGCGCTCGGACTGGGCGGAGGCTACCGTAACCGAACCCGCTGCTGCTCCATCCTCCTCGCTCGAAGCCAAGGTCGACCAGCTCTTTGTTCTCGTCTCTCTGCTCGAACAGGATTTCTAAGGCCGCTCCGCGGTGCCGCAGTATCAACCCGGTGCTTATGCCACCCAACAGGCGTCGGTCTGGCGCCGGCCGGTGCCCACGGAACCGGTGGACTCCCAGCCCATCGTAGCAGCTCGTGGACGCTACCACCGCCTGGAAACGCTTCGGACCTGCCTCCTCCGGAGGTGCGCGAGCTTCGAGGCTCCAGTTTTCAACAATCACTGACGCGCATCAAGGGCGAGTACTACCCGCCGCCGGCACACCAGCTTGCAGCCACCGCCTGTTCCGCGACCTCAACTCCGAATCAGGTGCGTGGCTCTCCCCTATGTCGTTCGTTTTACATCTTCGTGAGCTCGACTGCATCCGGTTCGACACACCTCCTCCGGTATTGATGGCTCTCTACAGTGGTTGCCTCGGTTTTCGTGGCCTCATCGTGCTTCATTTCCGACCGATGTCTGAGCTGGAACACCTTGAGCTCGGATCTTTGAACGCAAACTTTGCAATGGACTTCGGCTCTGCTGCCACGCTCCCAGTGATTTCTGCCTCGTGTTCCACCTACGAAGACATGCTGCTGGCAATTGGGGGCCTTATCTCCGTCGGCGACGCTCTGTGGTACGACTACGCTCAGCGGCTGCTGTCGCGCGTCAAACGGTTTATTCTCTCAAACATGGAGCGAAACCCCAACATGCCCGAGTGTGTTCGCCTCACCCTGCTGTTCGTGAACCAACTGGTTGGTCGGGCGCTGGCCCAGCTTCTCGTGGGCTCACCGCATTGGTGGCGCAACTTCTATGAATCAGTGCGCGCCGTCGACTACCATCATGCCGACTGGCAGGCGCTGAGACTCGCTGTCGCGCCCCACTCCGTACCGACGGCGCCCGCTATCGGGACACCTCGTCGGCTGGACGGTCCGCCGCGCCGCGAGCCAGCTACCCGGACCCCGATCATGCCCGACGCCATCCGACACCTGATTCCTCGCGACCGCGACGGCCGTGAGCCCAGTCTCCGGTTCCTTGCCGGGGCATGTGCTATGGCGGCAGCTCGGACCGGTGTTCGCACCACGATCGCACCCACCGGTGGCGCGGGCACCTGCCGCGGGAGCTGCAAGACTTCATCGAGCAGAACTATCGGCCGGACCGCCGTCAAGCCAGCCGTCGTGACCGGCCGTGAGGATGCCGAGGCGCTGCCGGTTCGTCGGCACTTCGGACACCATGCACAGCTCTAATCAGTACAAACAACTTTAGCTATGCGAACGAACCCCTCTGACACGAAGTGGTTTCGGATTTTATCCCGCCACCCAACAACTGCTTCGCAGGCGTGCGTCATTGAAGGGGATAAGGCCAGTCCGTGGTACAATCAGGCCGTGCAAGCGACGGTAGACTTGGCTGGGACAGTTGGAGCCCGCAATCAGCTATGGATCGGGTTGGGCATCCTGGATGTAAGTCATCCCAGGCCTAGAAGTCTGAATGGCCCCAACGACCGAGAAGACAGGTGAAGCTCAGGTAGCGTCAAGTGCAGTCAAGACTGCCACCTGTCCTGACGTAGTGATCATGTTGCTCAAGTTGCCCAAGGTTCCCCAAGTCGAAGTTGCCAGGACCACCCTGGTTGACCACTCTCGACGGACACCACTCTGCTTGGTGGGTCTATGCCATCCTGAATGGGACGGCACCCCATACAAAGATCAAGTGATTAACGTCCGTCCAAGCCGACCGACCGAAAGATACGTCAAGATCGCACAAATCAGGTGAAACGCAAGACAAATCAGCTGAAACGCAAGACAAATCAGCTGAAACGCAAGGTATCCAGTCAGTGTACCACTGAGTTTACCCACCACATGGCTCGACGAAGATGATGACGCCATTTTAACTTTAGTGAAACCAACTCAAACAGATTGCATGTAGACTGCCAGTCGGGATAGCCGCTGGCAGGTAAGATTTCAACAGAATCTATTTCCCCCCGAAGACCGCAAGCAGGCAAGTGCGCTTTACAGACGTGCATACCTGGAGCCCCCTGCGCCAGACGCTCAAGAGGGACAAGGAACTCCTCGGATCTACGGACACCCGAGGTTGAGATATCTCCTAACATTCAAGTCCAGTTGGGAGTGACGATCGGGCCGTGGAGGTAACCGAAGTGACTCATTAACCCATTTCATATCCTAGTTGTGGCGAGCGTCCGAACCATTGTGCTAGGACATCGCTGCATTTCATATTAACGAATACCTTCTTGGTTGTGAGATAGCTCATCCAGAAAGTTTGATTGAAAGGCTATTTGTGGTAGGACTGTATACCTGCTTGTATCTCCCTCAACGGGAGTGGTGCGCGAGAAAGGCATCCTAGATTGACCAGTATCTTGGGTGTGCTTAGTTGACTGGAGTATAGCCCACCGTCCAAGGGTCTCAAAACATAAGTGACGGCTGTATATCTTTATATCACATCGGGGTTGATTGTATTTCTGTTTGTTTATTGGTTTCAGAGTTGTGCGTGCTTCAACAAGAGTGGTTCGTACGCACCTCACTCACGACCTACATTACCAAGTTCCCAACGAAGCTTCCCCATTCCGGTGCAGCTCTCCGGTTCGAAGGTAAACGCCCCAATAGGGATTGAACACAAGGGACACACGCCCTCTTCGTTGGATTATTCCAGCGAGGAAGTTCCGAGTGGTCTGCCTTCCTCAACGGGGAAGTCAACTTTCTGTTTGGAACTCGCACGCTATACACCTGGACGATTCAGGCGTTCACCCGCCTCGTCACACCTCCCCACGCCAACCCCGTCACCGCGGCCCAGTTCCGGTCAGACGGGCGGTACCGCTGCAACGGCTATGGCCATTCCCCCATGGTCCTTGCGCAAGACTTGACCCGCCCAACGACGTTCGTCATTTCACAAGGTCGCCCTGCGGCACCGATCCGGGTACGGTCACTGACCAGCCATCTGCGCAACCGCTGCCGCGACCACGCCAGGATCCTATGTCTGCCCTCAGCGCTCGCATTGCGGCATCCGTGTCTCATGCGCGCTCATGCGCTTCCGGCCCCGGCCTCCTGCCGTTGTCAGCCCACAGGACACGCCGTGCAGCGCCCACCGCAGCGGCCGTATCCAGGTATACATCGAATGCGGCATCGCGTGCGGATCTTTGGGACGCCATTCGCCGACATCAAATCAATGACGCCCTGGGCAAGGTGGGGCTTCAGCTGCCGGTTCCAACACCCACCTCAATGGCGGGGTGTCCATCGCTTAATAAGGCGCTTCAACTCGTCTTGTCCGATTTCGTCAGACGCACACGCATATCGCTCCCGCACTTTGTTGAGCTCATGCGAGGGCAGACAGCGGACGACTACCGGTCTAACAAGCGCATGCTGCCCGGTGTGCTGCGTTCTGCGCGCAGCGGCTACCGCCACCTGCTGGACATCGCCAGCTCCGGCGTCCAGACTCCTCTTCTCCACAGCCCCCCCCACCGCAACAAGCTTACCCGACTAACCACGAGTCGGCGATCGATCGCTATCCTGTGCTCGTCAAAAATATTTGCAGGGAACAAGACCAGTGGCGCTGTTTTGTGCTCGACCTCGACATATTACATTTGTACGAATCAGCCCGTTCGGTGTTGTGGATAAAGGCGATCCTGACCCTCTCGTCGACGGCCGCGCCATTCATGACGTGTCATTCCTCGAAGTCCCTCCATCAACGCCGCGACCGACAAGGCTAGTCTCTGCCGGTCCTTTTTGAGCCGTTCGACTCCATTGCTCGAGAAATTCTGCATCAACTAGAACTCCACCCGGATACTGACGTCCTCCGGCGACGTGGCGTCTGCCTTCCGTAATGTGTGCACCCACAGTAAGAGCGCCTACCTGTTTGGCAGGCAACTGGAGGCTGACAACGTACTCGTTATCGACACGTCGCGACTTTCGGCTGGTCCGGTTTTCCGGTCAGCTATGGCATTGTCGACGGAGCTATCGCATACCTCCACGGCCGGACCGCCACTGTCGCGCGCACCGCGGGGCCCTTTAACTACGTGTGGTTGGATGATCAGATCAACGTCGCTGTCAATGTGGGCTCCAAGTTCGCGGATGTCGAACAGTCTCTGCGGCTTGCAACGGCTACCGTGTTAGGCCGCGCCGCCGTTAACGAAGACAAGTTCACTACATGGGGCCCGCGCCAGAAAATCCTCCGCCTCATCTTCGACACCGGGACCGAGTGGTCGCGATGCCAGTCTCGAAAATATAGAAGGCGCGCGACAGTGTCCGTACGGCACTGAGCGCCCCCGTCCCACGGCGTTCGGACTACCCCTCGCTTCTCGGCCATCTCCGCCACGTCGCGACCTGCGTGCGACCGGCGCATCCGTTCCTTCAACGTCTCTGCCAACACGAACACCATCTCCAGCGCTGGCGTCGGGTCCCGGTCTTTCAGGATGCAACAGGACCTCGCCTGGCGGTCCCATCTGTTGAAGGCGCCGGCACCCAACGGTGTGCCATTGTCATATTTCCGCTCCCTACTTCCCCCGGACGTAGTGGTCGAGATGGACGCATCGGACGACGGCCTGTGCGCCCTCGTGGCGGCTGACCGGCAGGCTCTCCGGTACCAATTCAACCCGACGGAGCGCGATCTTATCCAAGCCACGAAAACGGCGCCCCTTACGGGCTTTGACATCAACTACCGGGAACCAGTGCCCCTAAGATATATATTTATATTGTATGGTGACTTCGAAAGAGCACTAATAAATTACTGAGTCTCGACAGAAGCAATAATAATATATTGGCAATACAACTATTACTGCGAAGCAGCCTGCTCACTACTCGCTTTCGCGACAGCACTTGCAACAGTGCGGCGTCCCCAAAGAGATCGGTTTGCCTTCAAAAACATGATCATTTCGAAGTTGAGTGGCAGTAGGCTGCTTCGTTGTGGCGTCAACACGAGCTTCGACTGCGAGAACAATCTCTCGCAGAGATTACTGGTCGGAGGAATGCGGTACAACAGCGGATCGTACACGACCGTGTCCAGCTCCGACGAAGAGCGCTTGCTTCCGGCATGGAGTAGCGTTGCCGCAAAGTCAGACGGTCGCAGGTTGTCGGTTTGATGTCGGGCAAGCGGAGGCGACTCGGACTCCAGTTCGAACTCGCTAATCGCGAGGGCTTCATCGCCTTCCACCACGCCGCCTTGGGAAACCTACGAGCGCAAAACAGTGTTAGTAAGTAAAGATTGGTTAACACAGATACTACACTCTTACCGTGACAACTGCATTCTCGAACTCAGGCGAGTGCACGATCGTTGCAGTTTTCGCCAAGTACGAAGCTGTTGTTGGATAGCGGATGACAACTCCGTCGAAAAGGACCCGAACGTCGGCGAGAGTGATGGTCTCCTCCTGCAGCTTCTTCGTGATCGACTCAAAATCTCGAAGCTGCTCAAACAACTTGGCTAGCTTCCGGTTGGCAGCAGCTCGCGGCACCCACTCGTCCACCGCTTCAACTTGACGAATCTCGTCCTTAATTTGGAGATACCTGCGTACCATACTGAACGTGGAAGACCAGCGGGTCTTGTTGCGCTTGACAGCACGCAACTCCGTCAGTTTACGCAGGTGTCCGGCGTTTTTCTTCGTACGGAGGTGAGTCATGAGCTCGTTGACTTGGTCGAGCAGTGTGTCGTACTTAGTGAGAAACTGTTGCACAGCCAAATTAAAACGATGCGACGCACAACCGATGAGGGGCACAGCCATCCTTGTGGCGATGGCTTGGTTCGTCGCACAATTGTCGCCCACGAGAAACATCAAACATGATCGCGTCTTGCCGTACACCGCCAGCGTCTCGTCGATGAAATCGACGTGAGATGCAGCACCAAAGTCACTTTCCTCCAGCAGAGGTGCCAGAGCAATAAGTGGCTGCATGCACACCTCACCGACAGTGTACACCGCGTACACAGCTACGTAGTAAGTCGTGCCCGATGCCCACCCATCGAAAATCAGTCCTATGCGGTCAGGCAGCTCTGCAGTGATCCCCCCTTCGACCTCCTTCTTCACGCACAGCATGTACTTCTTCAGTGTCGCGGAAGAAATTGGGCTCCACTTGGCCATCGTGCGTGTCGCCTCATTGTCAACTTCAGACAGGGGTAGGTTTCTCTCCACAATCCAGGCCATCCATTGGTAGATAATCGTTGCCTTGTCACTAACGAAGCCGAAACTGTCCAATGAAAGCGAGCCGTCAGCCTCGTAGTCCGCGAAGTCTTCTAGGAACTGTGGGTGCTTGTCGTGGAGATGGCTCATGAGATTGGAGTAGCCACTCGAAACGTTCTGCTTCCGGATCTTGCCACAATAGCGGCACTCAAAATAGGGTGCCGTCTTCTCAGAGAAAAAGGCCTGGCAGATCTCTTTATTGGTTGGAACTGTCGGCGTCATGTTCAATTTTGCAATGGTATGTCCTCGAATTCACATAGCTATCACACTTGGTTTTGCATGTTATACTTAGCTCAAGTGAAATTAGAAGCACGAGGAGTGGGTGGCCAGCAGTCACAGTCCCAGTGATTGGCTAAAAAGGCTCGAAGTATGGGACTATGATTGGTCAAAACTCGTTTTCACTGGGTTGCACACATCGAGTAATATTTACCATAATTTTGAAGAAATTCCATAATATAGAAGAAATGCAAAACACAATAATAAATAATTATGGAGATCCACTACCATAAATATTGGATATGGAATAGTATTTTCGGAGGCCTGCCGGGAACAACTCTCGTGTGCGTTCGCCGTCCATACCTGGGGAAATGGCTGGCATCCCATGAGGATGGTCCCCATGCGAAACCGGTCCACGTCCAGTTCCACATTGATAATACGTCGGCTGTGTCGTGGCAAAAGAAGATGGGCTCCCGGAACAAACGGGCTCAAACCGTGATCCGTCTCCTCAGTCACTGGGAGCTCGCCTATGGTCTTCGCTTCTCGTCTATACACGTCGCTGGCGCGGAAAATCGGATTGCAGATGCGGGCTCACGTTCGTCCTCGGCCCACCAGTACCAAGCCCTAACGGGTGGCTGGTGCAGGTAGATCCGCCGGTGGCCGTCAACCGTCTGGAGAAGATATGGCTTAATATCTCCGAGCGCACTCTGTCGCGAAATCAACACACATTAAGTGCACGTGATCGCTAAATACATACTTCTCGTGGGCGAACACCCACGGCATTCAGCCGGCCCTCCTCAACTACGCGCTCGATGAGCAGATTCACGTCATCACAGCCTTCACACTCCATGGGTTTTAAGTCGGCTACTTTGGTCGGCGCATCCGTGCCTCCACGATTGCGTCGACACTGCACGGTATCTCCCATTTCTTCTAAGCGGCGGCATTACCCTTTCCAAGCAACCATCGACAAGTTCGCATGGTTCTGAAATGCATCTCCCGTCTTGATTGCCTGACTCGACACAAAGCTCCTGTCGCGCTCCAGCTGCTCGATGTCTGCTATCACTCTCGACCTGGCCAAGCCTTCAAACCAAGCTCTCTGGGGGTCTTGTGTCTAGTACGGCAGGTGTCAATTTCACCTTCAAATATGAAGGACTCGGATATCTCTTGTAGTAACCGCGGACTACAATTTTGTTGCCGTAATTTCATTCAAGAAGCTTGTGTCCGTGAAAAGCTCTGAAAATGGGCAAGAGCTCGAGGCTGGGCTGGCAACAGGAAAATTGAGAAAGCTAATTCGTTTCGATTTTGCAAGGATGTCACAAAAAAGTCAAACGATTTCTTTCTTTCAGTCGAATTACTGCACTCTTGATTCCTACGTCATCGTCACTTTCAATGAATCTCGAGCTTGGTGCTCTTCAAAAACGAAGTTAGCGTCTTGTCACTTCATCCGTCAGCGAAATTTACACGCTGCCAACCGCCTGCATCACCTTCAAATGCGTCACGCACATGCCTTGACGTTGCGCCCACTTATCACACCCGGAAACGTTGCACTTGACCCCGCCGCCGTGTTTGCGGCAAAGTCGCTTCAGATGGGCCCTCTTCTCACAACCAGGCACCATGCAGGGGCGTCCGCCGCCGTGCATCTTGCACCTGGCATTGCTCTGCGCAGCTCGACTGCATCCGCTTTCTTGGCATCTCGAGCCTCCGCCGTGTCGAATACACAGCCCGCGACTCTGCACGCTGTTGTCGCAGTCGGGGATCGAGCAACGCTTTGATCCGCCGTGCCGTTTGCACTTGCCAAAAGCTCGAGCTTGACTCGTACACTCTTCGACGCTGCACAACTTGCGGTGGCTCGGCGATAACTCCGGTACTTTCATCGAAGCCGTCAAAGGTTGTTGCAGAGGAGAGCTGAAGGTCGCTGGGGACATGGACGTTGAAGTCTGTAGGGATGGAAAGTCAAGAACTGCTGCACCAAAGCAAACAATTGTCAGTCAAGATCGGAAAACGTACATCAACAGAGCTCTTTTCTTACCTGGAAACTGCGAGTTCATAGCTGGTGGAAACGTGGGCTGCGTCATTGGGATTGCTGGTTGAGTCGTCGACAACGTGTAGTAGTATGGCGTTCCACAAGGAAGTTGAGGGAGCCTAACGTGTGGCTGAAATGGCTGGTGTTCTGGGATCGCGGGCAAGAAGGAATAGTCTGGGTAGGCTTCGTTCTGCGGAGGGAAAACCTGCCGCAACTCCGCTGCATCTTCCGCTTGAGACGCAGCTAACGACTGCAGCATCGTCGCTCTATCGTCCGCCCAGGAGGGATCCGTCTTGAATGGTGCAGTCGTAGTTGGAGGCCTATCCGAGGCTTGAACAGCGTAATGGTCGGAAAGTGAGTTCACGTCTTGTTGCTGAGCTTCATACGCGTCTGTCTCTTCTTGTTCGTCCTGCTCATAGTTGTAGCGCTGTTGGCTCTGCGAAAACGTGGAGCTTGCGAACTGGCGGCCGTTCCACGCCATAATGGACAAGACGCTGGTGCACTTCCCAGATCACTCGTCACTTGATAGGACTCGATCGCGGACCAACCAACCAACTGAAGAGAAAGGGGCGGAGAACTCGGAGATTCGTGAAATTGCTCTCAATTCAAGACGGTCGGGTGATACCTTTCCCATAAAACGAAAATCCTGCAAAATCCTGCAGACCGGTAAAAACCGGCATTGGGCAGTTGTTGCTTTAGTAAATCTCATCTCACGGCCGCAAAATCATCTTCCAACAACATTTCGTTTCGAGTCATTCTGGGCGCTCAAACGATCCGTTTCAAGTGCTGGAGCAGCGTGGCCAGCTGATCAAGTACCTGAACTTCCTGCACAGATCATGATGATGTTCAGATCATGATGATGTTCGTGTATCCAGCGTATGAAGTTTTGTTTCGATTCGCAGAGATCCCAGTACCAGTTGCAGTCGTTCTGTTGCTTCCCGTAATCAAAGTGCTCATCAATGGGATCGTGGTAAGGTGCACAATGCACATAGAAGACCTCACGCCCGAGCTCGTGATCTTCACCGTCGACTTCTTCAACGCCATTTCCCTGGCCACGTGCATGCAGAGCGCCTCCTCTGTCTTCGTCATTTGCGCCATTACCCTCACGGAGCTATCGCAAACTGCCATAATGTTGTACAACCTCTACCGCCGGACAGCCACGGTTTTTTATCAAGATTTTACGAGTCAGTTGACAGCATTCCAGCCACCGCGAATCTGCTTTACGCTCTTACCACCTTGTGCCGAGATACTGAGAGGCTTGGCACACAGTTTCGGGGGAGCATCAACGCGTACTCAAGCTTCCCCCATCCTCTTCCTACTGAGGACGCAAAGATTCTCGATACATGGCATACATGGCCAAGCTCAAGCCCAGCCATTGCCGACATTCGACCCCAGAAAAACTGTCAAAAAGCCAAGCAAGAACCCATTTATTTGTTTTCGGAAGCGCAGTGGTGTCATCCACCCCGTTCAGACCATTTCTACCTTGATGACAGTGCCAAGTCTGGAAGATCTACCACTTCCAGAACAATCAACAATTCTGCGCAACTCGCTGGAGGTTTTCTTCACGATCGAGTGCCTCGTTGTCACCGCCTATCTGGAGGTATATATGCCGTTCTTCTACACAATACATCTTAGTGATGACTCGCCTTCCAAGCGCCTCGTATCATTCCGAGATGGCTGACGTCACGCTTGAGAACGTTGGCTCGACGGTTTTGCCAGTGTTGCTCTTTGGACAACTGCAACTCGCGTATTTCGGGCTGTTGGTAGCGATTATTTATCGGAACTGCAAGATGCAAGGCATCTACCAGCTTACGTTCGTGTTAGAGACACACATGTGGTCCATCCAGAGCAAACTGATGGTCTGGACGATGATCACCTTGTGTTTCCGTCTCGTCCATTTTGGTAAGTTTTTTTCATCCTGAAAAAAATGTTTTAAGCGAGCTAACCTGGTTTACTATTTGACAACAGGGGGTGACTTCACGTTCAAATTCGACAAGCTGGGATGGTAGCTCAAACGCTAGCACCAGTCAGTTCATAGTCGCACAATGCGCCGAGCAAAAGCCTTCTTGACTTATCGGGTGAGCTGTAATCAACCTACTCTAAAGCTTGCCCCTCTACAGCTCGTCCTTCTCTGCCTGCAGGTCGAGTTTGTACTCCTTGACCTCCTTCAGCGTCTTGGCACTGGCCTGCGTGATAACGTCATTTTCACCGTAGATCTTGACGGCGATCTGGTGCGCATGCTCCAGCAGAGCAATCGCGTCATCCACCTTCTTCTGACGCATTTTGACGCCCGCCAAGGCGTTCAAACTGAACGCATAGGCAAGCGTGTTCTCCCCGTCCCGCTGCAAGAAGACCGCACTAGCTGTTTCGGCCGCCCGAAGTGCTTGATCCACTTCATTCACCGCCAGATGAGCTGTCGATAACTCCATATACAGCTCCGCAACTCCTGTCGTGAGGCCGTTGATTTCCCCTCCTTGAGCCTTCACCGTGTCTTTCAACACCTTGAGCGTTTTCTTCTTATTACCCAACTTCTTGTATCCTTCCGCGATCCTCAACGAGGCCTCAATGTACGCCTCGTGGGTCTCGCCAAGGCCAATTTTGACATGTTTGCGAAGGGTACGGTACTTGCTAATAGCCTTCTTGTACTTCTCCTTGGCCATATAAGCATCGGCCAAGCTGCGAAGCGAAAGGCCAAGCGACGGGTGGCTGTCTCCGTAGATCTTCTCCACCATAGCCACCGAGTCCTCCAGAACCTCAATCGCCTCGTCGTACTGTTTTGCTCGGATGAGTACAGATCCGTAGTCGTTCAGAATCTGTGCGTACAGTGCAGCGTCCTGGGACAAATCCTGCTTGTCCGTAACGGCGTGTCTTCCCTCCCCGAACACCCGGTCGTGCAGCAATGTCAGCGCACCGCGCAGCTTGTCGATGGCGCCCTTGAAATCTCGCGCGTCGTTGAGCTTCATGCCGGAGTTGCGCAGCCCGCGGATCTCCTGGGTGACCGGGTCGTTATCGCGCGCGCTAGCCTTGGACGTGGATGCGGGTGTCTCAGGCTCGGTTCCATCAGCCTGGACGCACGCGGTCAGCGCCAAAGCGAGCAGCAGCCACACGAAGAGCAGGCGCATGACTGTCGAAAATGCGAAATGAGCTCTGCAGTTTTGGCCACGTAAGCGTACTTAACTGGATCGCGTCGATCAACTTTTTGACCTTGTCAAAAACGTCGAAATTGTCGAAATTGTCATGGCCAAGAAGAAGGCGAAGAAGACGAGTGTTGCGGAGGGCAAACAAACATCTGATGGGCGTGGCAATGAGACCAGAAGAATTGCCAAGATGTTCACTGCCATGCAGGAGAATGGCGCCGCCTGGTACGGCCGGGAACGCGAGGGGATGGCGCTGATCGAGGGCTTCCAGTCGGCGCTGTTGGCGGTGCGAGATGCTCAAGCTGCAGCAGTGAAGGATGAAGAAGGGACTAGAAACAAACAGCAGAAGGGTGCGGCAGTGCTGGCAGGACTTGCTGGCAATGCAGAGATGGACCCGTGGCTCGCCGAGGACCTGTACCAGCAGGTGCAGGAGCTGTCGGAAGGTTTCCAGGAGCTGCTGGACGACATGTACGCGCTGCAAGCTCAGGCGAGGAACTTCGGTGCGTAGTTGGCTGAGGTTAAAGCTCTGGTTCACTGGTGCTAATACTTCTTGGTGTGTCGGCGTTGATAGTTTTGAGCGTGGATGACGGAGAGCAGCAAGTTGACGCGATGGAGTTGAGACCCGTGGACTACCTGCAGATGATGAGCCAGGAGCTAGCGACGTTCGAGGCCGAGTACCAGCACATCGTACGTAGCAAAAGAAGCTTAAAGGATCTGATGTTGAAGCTCTTTGCTGACTGGTGGTGCCGTGTTTTCTGGTCGGATCGTAGGAAGCGCTGCTGCGGCTCATTTCGTTCGAGTCGTCGATGGACGAGCTGCGCACACTCGTCATTTCCTGGAGCACGTCGCCGTTCCTTGATCCAGCACAGAGTCGCAGCTTCCTCCAGGTAAAAGGGACTGGTGTCGTCGCCTCCAGCATCAAATTCCTTAGTCTCACAAGTTGATTTCTTGTCCGCAGCGCCACCAGCTCTCCCAGCAACTCCACGCGGAGTCAAGAGCAAAGCATACATACACAGACATCCGTGTCCAGAGATAATATAGACCATATTTTCCGTGCTCCTTCAGCAGCTCCCGTCTACTTGGTGGCCACGAACTGCGCGCACAGGTCGTTCACGTCCTCCAGACACAAACTCGACACGAAAACCTTCTGCGCCTGCAGCCACAGCAGTATCAAAACGCCACAACAGCAACAAACAGCATGTCAGCTATCGGTTCTCTCAGCGGCAGTCCCAGGGCTGCCGCCGCACCTTCTCCAGTCCTCGCTGGATCTTGGCTGCCTCTTGCGACGAGAAGTAGGGCGCCAGGAACTTCTCCAGCGCGTCCTCCACCGAGTCCGAGGGGTTGATGGCGCTCGCTTGGTCTACTGGGATGAAAATGCCGGAGCTCGCGCCCTGCGTCATCGGCTCATCGTCGTACTAAGAAGGTTTAACAAAGAAATGATTAGCTCTGTTGAGGGGGCAGCGCTGACGTCTAGAGCTCTACAATGGCTGCGCTTAAAGCATCAAAGTGCGCACAAGGTAACCACGTACCATGTCGTTCCATTGCACGCGGCAGTGCGTCTTCTTGCGCGCCACGGGGTAGCGCTCCAGTAAGCGCATGAACTCGCCCTCGTCCATGGTGCTCGGTTAATGGATTCGTCCAAGATGTTAAAATAAATGGTGTGGCGCACATAGTGCAACAACTTCCTTCGTCAGAGTTATTCTAGCCTTTCGTACCAGAGTCTCGTATCTTGAGGCACTATTAGAAGCGTCAGGTTACCAGACGCTTCTAATAGTGCCTCGAGCTTCCGTGGTCGAACGAGGGCTTCGTATCTTAGCTCGTTGCCCGAACAAATTATCAAACCTCTTCAACTTCGTAGAGTTACAGCAGTGGCATCTACCGTTAGCACATATCATAATTTATGTTTGGAGCCCTATCAATATCATAATTTATTTTCGAAATAAATACACCACCACATTTCATATTTTTTGTGGAAAAAAGCCTACTGAATTTTATAAGTTCCTTTCAAATTTTGTGCTCTTCTCTAGACCAAACCGTTGCAGCTTTGGAAAGACTCAGAGAGCACTCTGTTATCATTGTCCAATTTCGAAGACAACCCCTTCTCCTCGACACTTCGGTCTTCTTCCAGCAATGGTCTCCGTTACCCGCCCTCCTCGCCCGACGTTCACGGCGGCCCAAGTTACCGGCTTTTTTTCAGCCATGCCGCGACGACTTTGACGAAGTTATTCTCGAATACTTTCGTTGTCGTTGCGGCACGGTCAGAAAGCAGACCCGCCGCAACGGGTTCACCAACCTGATGCAGCACGTCAGGCGGGAGCATCCGGACTTTGAAGCCCAGATGCTCGAGGCTACGACCGCCGAGACGGGGTCTCTGTTGAGCTACGTGCGGCGCTCCTCGGAAAACCTCTACGGCTGGCTCGTGTGGATTGTCCTGAGCAATCTACCGCTCAGTTTCTGCGAGAACCGTTCAACGAGACGGTAAGCTTATTGCTAGTTGTTCTACCCTGGTTAACGTTAATTGAATCCTTATTAACATGTATCTGTTATATGTTAAACTAGCTACACGAACTTGGATCCACTGTGTGTCGAGACGGTGCGCGCTGGAATGGAAGGGGTCTCGGTGGCGGTGGAGAAGTCCATAGCCTCTGAGATGCCTGAGCGCTTTGGG
This sequence comes from Phytophthora crassamura, assembly GCA_033557995.1. Taxonomy (NCBI): domain Eukaryota; phylum Oomycota; class Peronosporomycetes; order Peronosporales; family Peronosporaceae; genus Phytophthora; species Phytophthora crassamura. The sequence goes on along the minus strand of JAUCED010000011.1, from coordinate 2,209,401 downwards.
CTGATCCTAGATGGCTGGACCCATTTAGGGGAGCACTACATCGCCGTCTTTGCGTGCTATGAGGTGGGTGGCAAGGTCAAGACGCCTCTTCTGTGCATGGTCCCTCTCTTGAATGAGGAGGACGACGACTTGTCTGCTGTGGCACAGAGAGGGTTCCTGGCCAACATGCTGCCACGTGATTATGGTAAGCAGCTGGATCAGTGCGTGTTCATCGTTGGCGACAACTGCAGCGTCAACAGGCTGCTCGCTACCTTAGTTGGCGTTCCTTTGGTTGGATGTGCCTCGCACAGGCTCAATCGTGCTGTACAACAAGATCTGCAAGCTCACGAGCCGGACCTCGCGGAAGTGCAAGCTCTGATGATCAAGCTACGGACGCTGACTCAATCAGCCAAGCTCAGGTACGCTTTGTGGTATTTTGCTAAATGTTATGTGCTATTTCCGAATATTTACGCTAATGTGTTACTGTTGATTTAAGTTTTATCATTTTAGGCTTAAAATTAGTCTTCGACCGGTAATTCGACAGGACACGCGGTGGAGCTCGACCTTCACCATGCTGCACCGTTACTTTAGACTTTTGGAGCATCTCGATGCGGATGACGAGGACATCACAGACCTTCTCCCCGGTCCAGCCTGCAATCGTCGTCTGCGCAGTCTTCTCAAAGAGCTAAAGGACGTCGAGTCAGTGTCAAAGGCCCTCCAAGGAAGTGACACTGACTTGCTTGACGTCCGTGAGTGGTTTGATGGCCTCATTGCCATCAAACCCCAGTATGCTGCGAATCTCGGTACGTTTATAACGACACTGCTGTATTGTACTATATACTAACATTTGTGTGCATCCAGGTCCAAGAGCTGACATTGTGCACAGCCCCGACTTTGAGTCGGGCTGGGTTCGCGTGCTCCGCGGGAAAACCAGCCGGCTCACTCGGGCGGAGAAGGCCGCCCTACAGCCTTTTGCTGTAAGTGTGCCATCGGAGTCTCCAGCCGAGGACGAGAATGACGGATCCTTCGTTGAGCGCATCCGAAAACGACGTCGTCTCGAGCAGAGTGAGCAGCTTTATGACCTGCTACGCAGTATCCCGCCCACTTCAAATGTGGTCGAGAGATTTTTCAGTCTTGCCCGCATCACGTTTGGCCATGAGCGCAATGGGCTGCACCCCATCACACCTGAACAGCTTTTGTTCCTGCGTCAAAACGCAATGTGTGTTGATAGTTTGCGCGGCTAGATAAGTTATTATTGTGCTCATGGGACTGCAAGCCATTATTTATGTAGTGGTTCCCCGCGCTGTGCAGCATTATTTATTTGTCGATGCCGACAACATAAGTTTATCGGCGGCCCTGCTTGCGACACGGACTTGTTCTTCTGGGAGGAGACTGTACGGAAACCCCGGTATCCATCGGGATATCTTATATTTCCTTCACATCTCCATGATGGGGCAAAGAGGACGTGTTCATGCCTGAACGTCCTCTTTGCCCAACTTGCCCCCATTCCGGAAAATGCTCGTGGCGGCGGTCGAGAGGGTATTGCGGATATCCGCGTTTCTATTAAAAAAAAAACTTTTTTCGGGCGCTTGCGCAAACACATTTTTGCTTTTTTTTTAGAAACGCGGATATCCGCCGACTAACCGTTTAGAAACACTGCCGCCCATACAAGCTCTGTTTAATTGTGCCGCGGATATCCGCGTCCGCGAAAAAGTGGTACACTTCTCAATTTCTAAGCCGCTGGAAAAAAATACTTTTCTATCTCATTCAGCTTCGCTATCGGTCTCTAAGAGCACCCTTTATATAGCGCATATCATCAGTTGTCAATGAACACAGTCTCCAACAACAGAAAGCTTTTCTATTCGCCGAACTCAATGCTACGTTTATATCTCCTCCACCTTTTTGCTATATAACTCCTTTCACAGTACCCGACAAGCTTTCTGGTGCCATTCAACATCAACTGCCCCCGTCAGTCTCCATTTTGCGTCTGCCCAAGTCTCACCTCACCTCAAGTGTAGCCATGTCGTCCACGCCGCCGTCGCCCGTGCCCAAGAAGAGCGAGGACCGCCTGCTCTTTGCTGTCCCCAAGAAGGGCCGTCTGCACGACAAGATCCTTAAGCTGCTGAAGGGCGCGGGGCTGGACTACTACCGCCCCAATCGCGTGGACATCGCGCTGTGCTCGTCCCTGCCCGTCACTCTCGTGTTCCTTCCCGCCTCCGACATCGCCACGTATGTGGGCGAAGGCAACTTGGACCTGGGCATCACTGGCCAGGACATCATCGCAGAGAGCCGTACGCAGGTGGACGAGCTGCTGCCACTGGGCTTCGGCCAATGCTCTCTGGGCGTTCAGACGCCCGTGAAGGACGCCATCACGTCGCCCGAACTGCTGGCAGGACGCCGCATCGTCACCAGCTTCCCGGAAGTCACGCGTAACTACTTCCGACAGTTTGAGACGGAGCAGACTGGCCCGACCAAGATCAAGTACGTGTCCGGATCCGTGGAGGCCGCCTGCTCGCTGGGTTTGGCTGATGGCATTGTGGACCTGGTGGAGACGGGAACGACCATGAAAGCTGCGGGACTGGAGCTCATCTCCACGATCCTGAAGACGCAGGCGGTGCTGATTGCCAACCCGCAGTCGGCGCACAAGGACTTGGTGCACAAGGTCCACCAGCGCATCTTGGGCTACCTGACGGCCACCAAGTACCGCATGATCACGTACAATGTGGACAAGGAGAAACTGGACATGGCTACCAAGATCACGCCCGGACGCCGCTCGCCGACCATCAACACGCTCGTGGGCGGAGGCTACGCCGTCTCGGCCATGGTCGACGTCAAGGACGTGTCCGACGTCATGGACCAGCTGCACGACGCCGGCGCCACGGACATCATGATTTTCAACATCGAGAACTGCCGCGCCTAAGAGCGACGTAGGTAGAGAAGAACGCTTGGAGATTGGCTAGAGCCTTCAGCGATCCCGCCGCGTTCTTGACGTGCCGGGATAAGTCCATATAACCTCATTTTACCACAAATTTTGGTTATTTGCTGGACTACAAGTTCACGCGTAGTATTGGCTGGGAGTTCGTGGACGATCGTGGCGGTGGGGGCAGATGAGATAGGGTGGTTTGGGGCGGACGGAGACTCGTTGCCGGTGCTTTGATCGTCTCCGGGTTCTTGTGGGGATACGACGAGGGGTTCTGCTGTGTATTGGCCTTCGTCAGGCTGCTGGTCTTGCTGCTGTAGCTTGGTATCTCCGGTTTCTTCGATTTCATGGCCCAGCTCGAAGAATACGCGTCGAAATCGTCAAGATCAAACGTTAGCTTGGAGCCTTTGCTGCGATGCCCAACTTGCTGGTTGCGGCGTTGCCAGTTCGCCTCGACTTGCTTCCGCAACGCCGGTGTCAGCCCAGACGGATCCTCTTCGATGTGAGGCCCGGCTTCCCAAAGCTGAGTCTTATCGTTGTCAGCGGATGGAGTTGGCTGTCGAAAAGTGTTTTTGATAACACTTTGTCGCCAAGGTTTGTTGTTATCGACAACAACCTTCGCGGTCGTTGGGTAATGCCTCCTAGCGGCTGACATAAGCTGTTGCTGCTCCAGTCGCTGTTGCGTCAGTCTCCCGCGAGCGCTGTCGAGTTGCCGGATCTGCACGTGCAGCCTGTGTTCGCGGGTCTCCAGCTCATTTTTGACACGCTCGAGTGCCCGTTCTCGGTTGATAAACGACGAATCCGTGTCTTGTACGACCTCGGCTTGCTGCGCCACGAGCTGCTCGCGGGCCAGTAGGTCTTGCGTCCCGGCGTCCAGCGTCTCCGCTAGAGCCACAACTTGTTTCGTCCGCTCGGCAAGCTGAGCCTCCGCTTGCTGGACGTTGATCCTCAAGCTCTCCAGCGCCTGGAATTCATCCTCGTGGCTTGCCAGCTCCGCTTCGAGGTCCTCCCGATCTGCGCGTAGCTCCCTCCACGCGTCTTCCAGTCTCAATCTTGACGCTCGAAGCTCCTCGTACTCGCGCTCAATCTCGAGCGACGTCTGCTCTCGAAAGGCCGCGAACTCCGCCCTGGCTTCATACAGCGCACGTTCATCCCGCTCTAACTGCGTGCGTCGCGTTGCCAGCCTCGCCTCGTACACGCGAGCGTCTTCTCGCGCTTCAGCCAGCTGCTGGCCCATGTAGACAGCGTGAGCGGCTTCCTGGTCTCGCAGCGCTGCCGATTGAGCCTGGAGGTGGGCGCTAAGAGCGTCCAGCCGCTGCTGCTCCTGTCGAAGCCTCTCTTTGTCTTCCAGAGAGCCTTGACGAGCATTTCGAGCGCCAGCTTCCAGCTCACGTAGCAATTCCGCCAGCTTGACACGCTCTTGTTCAGCGTGAAGCGCTGCACGCTTGGAGCTTCCTTCTAGCGACGCGATGACGCGAAGACGCGCCTCGTCTTCAGCAGCGACCCGTGCTGGGGAGTTGTCGTAGCCCGCGCCTTCCTCCTGTACCTGATGAGAGATGGTAAGCCGTGCCAATGCCCGCTGCATCTGAGCGCTAAGAGCTTCAAGCGCGCGCTTCTCACGGTGACGCTCCAGTTGATCAACGCCATCCCGTTCGGCTGTTTGCCGTGCCAGTGCCAACTCCACGTCCTGAACTGCGCGCTTGGAGCGCGATAACTCTTCACGAAGCCCTCGTAACTCGCTTTCCAGCAGCTCAGCGCGGTGTCGGAAGCTTGCGGCGTCGTCTTTGCTGGTTGCAGCGACTTGATCCGCTCGAAGTTTCTCGCGCTCGGACGTAGCGAGTTGTTGAGTCAGTTGCGCGTTGGCTGCTGTCCGAGCGTCAAGCTGTTGCTTCAACTGGTTAGTAAAGACTTTGTGCTCCTCTAGCTGTTGAATCAACTGGCTGGCGACAGCGTCGCGTTCTTCTAGTTGCTGGGTAAGCTGGTGCTTGATCTGATCGCTAGAAGCTTCTTGGGTCTCTACCTGATGCGTGAGTTCATCGAGCTTGAGCTGTAGCTCGGCTCGCTCGATGGTGAAGGCTGCAGTGAGCTTGGCCTCGCACTCATTGCAGTCGCAAGCAGGTGCAACGGGTGCCTTCACTGTTGAAGACTGAGGCAGATCTGGGTCAGCCTGAAGCTCAGAGGATCTGACGACAGGAGGCGGTGTTTCTGGCGCTTGAGGCTCGGCTGGGACTTGTGGATCCTTCTGCTCTTCAGCGACGACACTGTCTTCAACGTCAAAGAACTGTGAGTATGAGTTGCGACGGTGAGGACTGGACCGAGCAGAGGCTGAAGGTGAAGGCCGGATTTCCTCCAGCAGACTGTCTTTGGACTGCTCAAAGTCGCTTTCGCGGATCGCTAAGGCGCCTTTGTCGACTGTTAACGAGCGTCTGCGTCCAGGTGACGGTGGAGTGACTGGTCTATCGTTTGAAGCGGGTCTTTCTGCTGGCAGCTCCAAGACTGTCGCTAGAGGTTGAGTCTGCGGTAAGGAGCTTTTAGAGGGGTCAGCGACTTCAACCGCTTCCTTCTCTGGCGAGCTCGTGTTGCTGCGACTGCGGCGTCTTGACAGGAGCGGCTTGGGCGGTGAGAGGTCCCCAAGCAGGTCCATGAGCAAGCTGTCTCGAGCGCTGGCGAGGTCGACCGTACCGCTTCCGAAAGGTGGAGTTGAGGCACTTTTCGGTGGCGTTGAGGCTTTCACTCGCACGACAGGAGGTGGTGCTTCTTCTCCCTTTGGTTTCTCGTACGCCTTACTTTTCGACGAGGAAGTGGCGACGGCCAAGAGATCAGGTTGCTGCTTGCCAGAGTCCACAGCTTCTGGTGTAGGCTGCGACAGAGCTTCAACCTTCGCGGTCGTCTCAAGATCACTAGCTACTGGATCACTTTTTGACAGTGAAGAGCGCTCTTGACGTCGTGAACTGCGAGCTTCTGGCGCGAACAAATCTGCGAGCAAATCCTCTTTGGCTGATCGCTGGGCAGCTGGAGCGGCGTCACGAGTAGAAGTGAACTGATCGTCCGTCTTTCGCTCCTCAACAGCGTCTTTCAAGCGTTGTTGCCTCGGTTCTTCATCATCCAGAGGATTTCTCGCTGGTTTGGCAAACGGATCGTCGAGGGGACTTCTTCGGCTGCTGGAACTACCGAAGAGCGCGTCGAAAGTTGACGTCTTTGCTGCAGGAGCGGACTCGAGCCCCAAAACGTCGGATTCAGCGCCACCCGTTTGCCACCTGCCTCCACGATAGCCACCTCGACGCTCGGGTGATGGACCCAGCATTGACGACAGTGAAGACAAGTCCTCGTGGCCTTTATCGTCGTCTTGGAAAAAGGCTGCAGAGAGCCCTCCGCTTCCTCGTTCGTCGGCCGCAAGTGTGGCTGTGGTATCAACTGCTTGAACTTTCTTGGACCCACGCACGGTTGGCGTGTACCGGGAGATCCCAAAGCTGTCGTCATCGTCGGCTTTGTCGTCCCTATTCAAACCCATCGATGGTGGGGACTCGGGTGACGTGAAAGTTTCGCCAGAACCGACGTCGCCATTGTCGAAGCCCAGCATCTTGGCGAACTCGTCATCTAGTCCTGCTGGAGCCTTCCCGCTACCGTTCTTCCTCCTCGCAGCAGCCATCTCGAGCTCGGCAGTACTATCCCAGTTCTTTGCTGAAGCGTTCCAGTCGTCAGCACCTCGACGATCGTTGCCAAAGTCGTCGTCATCGAATGCGCTTTTCTTCGACTTGGACTTGCTCTTCTTCTTGCTGGAGCTCTTGGACTTATCCTTCTCTTTTGACTTCTTCTTCTTCTTGTCCTCGCTCTTGTCCTTTGACTTGGTTTTGCTCGTACCAGAGTCATCGCCGAGCAAGTCGCCCACGTCGAAGTCGGACATGTCGACGTCCACATTGTCACGAGCGCCGGAGATGGAGATCAGGCCACTCGTGAGATCACTTGCACCGCCACGTTTCGAGCCCCCGTTGACTCCAAGGGCCCCTCCGATCGGAATGAGACCATCTAGCGGCATCGCTTTCTCGTTCCCGAAAACCCCTCTTTGACAGCTCTCATCGGTGTTGAAGCAATCGTTTCATAGTCTTCTGCTCCACATCGCATGCTCCGATTGAGTGCATCGATAAAACGACAGGAGCTGCGTCTGAAAACGTTAATGATCGAAAAATAGCGTGTTGGAAACGGGCATTTTTGACTTGTCCAAAAAACTGTCCAAATTGTCAAAAACCGGCCTCGATGCCGCTGTCGACTCGCGGTGTCTTCGCTCAAAGAGTGCTGGTCAGCTTGAATGCCTTGCTCAGCGTTTACTGCTTGGCAGCAGCGATTGTCGTCATTTGGCAGCCGTGCTCAGCGTCCAGAATCTCAACTGATCCGGGGGAACACCGAGCCGCGAAAGCTTGCCAAACTTCTTCAATCGAGCTGTTCATCATGGGTTTTCACTTGGGGTTCACTGTGCTGGCACTTGCGGGCGCATTCGTTGCCTACATCGGCCACCTTGTGTTGGTTCGTGTGACCCGTGGCTTGCTGTTCGTCTTCGCGGCGATTTATCTGGGGCTGGCACTGTGGCAATTGGCAACGACAAGACCGTCGACTCTCTCATCGCTTCTTGGACCGCTGGAGCTTGTCGTCTCGGTCGTGACTCTTGCTGTCGGAGTGCCAAGCGGGCTTTTCTATGAGCGAGAGCTCCGATGTGACCGACAGGTGCTACCCGACGCTTTCGATAGTGTACTGCCCTCAAGAACAACGATGTCGATATCAAGCAACTCCAGAACGATAGATCGACAACCCAGTCGCTTGGCTTGGTGACAACGCTGCTGCGGTATGAATTACTAGTGCTATATGATGAATTAGTGATTCTCACTGTCGACTGGACTCACTCGAGTGTCCCTCATTCTTCGTTTCAACGTGCACAGTTCCTGATATGTAAATTTCAACTTGCGGCAGTCGCAGAAACACCATCCGGCCTTTCAATTATGGTGCTGACAGCTCGGCAAAGCTAGCGGATGCCGAGGAATTCAATCTGCCTGACGCTCTGGGAAGTGCTCTTGCTTCAACCGGACTTACCAACGCGTTGAATTCCGATCGCACCTCTCTCTCGGCGTCCATCCGAGCAGCAGATCTGCTGTTGGTCATCTCCACTCGAGCTTTTGCCCCTTCGCTCACAACGACATTAGCCGTCGCCACAACATCCGCTACCAAATAGTCAAGTCAGGTCTCCCCGATGCTCAGGATCGCCAAGTTCGTTGCTCTCACTATCATCGCCACGTTCATATTTGCCTGGAACCTTCGGCTATGAATATCAGGATGACCCGATTCGGGGACCTTATGCTCTTCAAGAAGCTCCAGCACGCGCGCCAAGCGACCAGAGAATGCTGCAGCCAGAGTTCAATCAGTGGTCCTTCACGCCGAAACAGTGGCAACTCAGTAGCTGGCAGATACCCTGCCGAGATGCCGCGTAGCATGAACTCCAAATGTAGTCAATATGCTAGCCAGAGACAACAAGAAACACGATGATTAAAGCGTTTGATCTCTATAATATTTTGTAAGTCATCAATGACGGCCCGTTACAACTCCACGTGCTGATATAATTGCTGCAACACCTTCGCAGCTTTTTGCTTCCAACCGACGTTGTTGTACAGCTCGACGGTCACCACGATATGCTCTTTGAATCAATGTAGCTTTGCGAAACAATTCTCGAAGAGCTGATATCAACGCCATTTGCCGATCAATAGTCCTTCGTTCTTGGTTACATGAACTTGATAACCCGTGATCAGACATCGTTACTTATGTTTCATACTCTTGGATTCGTTATCTCAACGCGTTCAATGTCAACTCCACGGTAAAAGAACGATTTTCTCAATATTGCCATAAATCGGGTGAGAAGCATTCAACTGCAGTCGATCTTTGTGCGGAGTGTCGAGAAGTTTCTACGAGAGTCTTGGTGTCTTGGTCTCGTCAGCACCAGAGGGGAGCGGGGAAGCGCGTAGCGTAGAAGAACTTGCGGGTCAGGATGAAAGTTGGAAAGTGAGGCAAGTTGTGTTGCATCGGGGAAAGCCGCAGCCAAAAAACCCTTCGGCCTCCAGTAACTACTTCGGCTCACTATTGAGCAGGGAATCTGGCCAACGGTGGCCACGACCCTTTTCATGGAGAGCTCCGCAGAGTCTTTCCTGGATCTCTCTCTTCTTCCCCATAGTCACAACCACTCACAACTTACGTCTTTCTTATTCATTAGTATCTAACTGGAATGACAAACTTCAACGGGCTTCTCGTTCGCCACTAACTGTCTCAGCACTTGTCCGTTAATGTCTCTTACTTCCACTTCATTCCTGTTTTGATACTGTTCAAAAAAAAATGCACACATGCATTGCGCGACTCATCGCGTATCCGTCAGCAAGCACAAGGCCAGCAGACTTACACATCTTCCATCTCGACGTCGGAATCTGCACTCTTGCAAGTGCCAGCTTCAGGGTCCGCGGTGGCCTCAACCGTCTCCCATGCTTCCGTCACGTCTTCGATGTTTAGGCGACTCCGTTGGCGCTCGAACTCAGCCGGGCCCAACGCCTTGGTAAACACGTCCGCAAGGTTGTCAGCACTTGGCACATAGGTCACATCCAGTTCCTTGGCTTGGATGTACTCGTTGATAAATCGAGCATGCTTCGCCATGTGCCTCACCCGCGATGTGTTGCCGTTGTTCTCCATGACCGCAATCGTGCTCTGGTTGTCGCAGTAAACTGGCACTTGCAGCTCATTCTTGCCCGTAGCCTAACTCCAACGAGAGTTCACGAGCCCACACAACCATCTTACTGCACTCGCAGCAAGCCACAAGCTCTGAACTGCACGTGTCCTCGGTAACACGGTGCTGTCCATGGCTCTTCCATGTCCAAGTGTTGCCATGCAGCCGCGGCGCGTAGCCCGTCACCGATCGACTTGTGTCTGGGCAGGACTGATGATCAGCATCACAGAATGCATCCAGCATCGGGAAGTCAGCCTGCGTTCGATACACCATTCCCATTTTCTTGGTCGCCAGCTCATAGCGCACCACACGTTGTGCCGCTCGGTAATTTTCCACTGTGTATGCACTAGTATAGCGCCACAGCGTTCTCACAGCATTTGGCAAATCTGGGCGCGTGCACATGACCAAGTATTTCAATGATCCACGATCTCTCGGTACGGCAACTTTGGATCGTTAATCTTGGCAATGTCCCTCTCGATCTTGGTGATCTTCTCATGATGGATCTGCGGCGATCGAACTGATCTAGCAGACATCAAGCCAAATTTCTCTGCGAGTCTCTCGATATAAGCCGTCTGCGATAGACCAGCATCCTTCCAGGTCTGTAGTTCACCTCCATGCCAAGTAGATGGCTCACGCGCCCAAGGTCCTTGAGTTTGAAGCGCGCTGCAAGCGCGCCTACTACTTCATCGATGTCTGCTGGCAGGCCAGCAATGACAATGTCGTCGACGTACACAGTGAGGAACACCACACGGCCCGCACGACGTCTCCAATACACTCCAGAATCGAAGGTGCACTGCACGAAGCCAAATTCGATTAACACCTTGTGTAGCAGGTCATTCCTGATCTTGGATGCCTGTTTCAAACCATAGAGACCTTTCCGTAGTCTGCACACACGATCAGTTCCATCTTCGTAGCCCTCGGGTTGTTCCATGTAGATGACAACATCAACCAGTTCACCGTTGAGGAAAGCCCTCACGAAGTCAACGTGCTTGCATTCCAGCCCCCGGCACATCGCGATCAGCAGTATCAGTCTAACAGACTCGATGCGAACACTGGTGAGTACGTAGCTAATAGTCCAGTCCAAACTTCTGTAGAAAGCCTCGTATAGCGAGCCTTGCCTTCAGCCTCTCAACGTCTCCTATTGCGTTTCGTTTCACCACTAGGATCCACACCGATGTCAAGATGTTGAATCTGCGTCGGCCCTTCCTGCGCTTCGGTCTAGGTACCAAGTCCCAGATTCCATTCATCATCAGAGCAACATACCCTTCGTACATTGCGTGACGCCAGCCTTCTGCATGCTCCGACGCCAAAGCCTCTTGCCGTGACATCGGGTTCAGAAGATTGTTCACCACCCGATCAGCCTGCACTGCATCAAGCTCAGCGCCATCACCCATGTTCTTGGCGAATACTTGCTGTTTGGCCGGCGCTGACGTCCGGACCGGCGCGGAGTAGATGTCGACGGTCGACCTGCAGCACTTGTCGATGCTCTAGTCGTTCTCGTACGCCGATCTCCCACGTTGATTCGTTTGTGATGTTGCACCACCGCTGCCACCAGCCGTAGCACTTGTCGTCGTGCTCCCACTGCTTCCAACTCCACTAGTACCAGCACTTCTCGTCGATCTTCCACCAGTACCAGCTCCCGGAGCACCAGTACTCGTCGTCGTACTCTCACTGGAGCAAGTACTTGAAGGGTTGCCGGTTGAACCCACCCCCGTAGTTGCTGTTGAACTTGTGCGGTGTCCAGTAGCTCTACAAGCTCCGCCGTGGTCATCATCGTCTTCATCTCCGTGACTGGTATGAGCTCCTTCGACAGCATCGAGATATTCCCAGTCACTTTCATCACTACTGCTTTCACTCTCGTCATCTTCAGAGTTGGTGGTCTCCTGCGCCGGAGGCTTCTCCTCCTCTTCATCAGCGTTTTCATTCTCCAGAAGTATCGTGGAGCTCTCAGCTAGATCATCAGTAACAGCAACACAAGTGACTGGCATAAGCACGAATGGAATTTCGTTTGGCAGTGTCACTTGCTTTCCGTAGTACTGCTTTGCAATCAAACTTTCCACGTTGTTGCCGCCCACATCCTCGCGGAAGTTGACCAATCTGCGTTGAAGCATATCTCCAGTCTTCAGACCCATTAGCCGATAGCCAAGCGTTGACTCTGCCAAGCCGAAAAACAGCGCAGGCTTTGCTCGCATCTCCATCTTGTTTGACTGCTGCTCTTTCGGAACATGGTAGTACGCCACACACCCACACACCTTCAGGTTCTTCATGTCTGGTTTCCTGTTCTTGAGTTTCTCGTACGGCGTCATGTCCTTCAATGCCTTGGTCGCGCTCATATTGTCAATGGTCACGACGTAGTTCAAGATATCTCCCCACAGGCATGCCTTCAAATTAGCAGCTTCTCGGATGGCTCGCACCTTACTCAGCAGCTTCCCATTCAACTTCTCCACCAAACAGTTTTCCTCTGGGCTGTATGCATTGGTTGTCAACAGCCGAATGCCACGCTCACGGAAGAAGGTTGCCAACCTGTGGTTCAGGAACTCTCCTCCTTGATCACAAGAAAAAGTCTTCACCGGGAAATCCTTCTCCAGTTGGAGGATCAAAGTTACACATTCAGCGGCTTCGCTCATCTTGTTCAGCAGATAAACCCACTTATAGCGTGAGGACTCGTCTTGGATCAGCTGGAAGTACTTCGCCCTCCCTGGCGTCTGAATGCCAACATAGCAAACGTCCGACATGAGGCGTGCACCACACTCAGTGGCACGCTTGCCAATCTGACGCTTGAATGCCATCCGCTTCGCCTTCGCTTCCTCACAGGCCATGCACTTCAGGGGTGCCTTCTTAAAGTCCTCCATTGTGATTCCATTCATGCCATCAGCTAGGCCATCGTGCACCATCTTCCTCATGGCAGCTTCGTTCAAGTGAGCCAGCTTCAAATGCCACTTCATCACCAAGTTGTCCTCCAGAGTCTCCACTGTTCGAGCAGCTCTCATTGGGACCACCAGAATGGGGCTCGCCTTCAACCAATAGAACCCATCTCCCTTCTTCGTGAACTCGAGACGGATCCCGTCCTTGTCGAAGTAATTGCACCGTAAGCGCTCGTTGTCCGTGTCTGAGTACGACGGCTTCCAGCCCGTCAACTCCAATAGCTCCAGCCCCTCAACTCCAATAGCCTCTGACTGATCAGATTGACTGTCCCTCCTGGTGCATAGCGGACGGCTGGCAGCTCCAAGTACTTGCCGGGCTGCACCTCTAAATCGAATCAACTCCGAATATTCGTTGGTATCCATGCCTTCCTTCCAATCGAGAGTCACAAGAGGATCCTTCATCAGCTTCACGAACGACCCTCCATTAACACAGATGTGAGCTCCAGCACCGCTATCCAGCATCCAGTCATGCGTGGAGGCCACTGTTGGCACCACGTCTTGGGTTTTCACCACGAGGATCGGAACTGGAGGGTTCTCAGCATCTCCGAGCTCACCAGTCCACACCAGCTTCATTGAAGTTCCTTTCTTGTCATCATTGCTACCGTCGTTCTCCCTGGTCTCGTTGCTCTTCTTTTTCTGCAACGCTTTCCACCCGAAGCACTCGGCGCGCAAGGGACCCTTCTTGCAGAAGAAACATCGTCGAGTCTCCTGGTTGTGCACCTTCTTGCTGCCTCCTCCTTTCTTGAATTTCTTCTTCGGATTTCCAGCACCGATGGCAGGGCGCTGAGCCATCACCTTCGTTGGTAGCTCGGGCTGAGACTTTGCCGAAGCCACAGTTAAGCTGGCCTTGTCAGTCTCATCTTCTCCCAGGAGCACGTTCCTCACAGTTGCAAGGTCGGGTGCCGCACCGCCCGTGCCGTCCCGGTTGAACATCCGGACGACGTTGCGGTGGCTGTCAACCACGCCCTGCAGCATGATATTCACCATGTCCGCGTCGGGTATCACTGCGTTCATGTTGGCCAACTGGCGGCGCAATTCTTCCAGTCTATCCAGGTATGTCTCCATGCTCTCGACCGGCTCAAACTTGCAGCGAACAGGTCACGAAGAAGGCAAATTTCACTTCCGTAGGCACGCTTTGTCTTGTCATTTTCAAACGAGTTCCACATTTCACGCGCCGTCGCCATCTTGCACACTTTCTTTGAGTCTCTTGGCAACAACCCAATCAGCAGCGCACAGCGTTGCAAACTGGTTGCGCTCGACCCATTGAGGATCAGCTGGGTCAGCAGCGGCGCTGCCGTCGACTACATATCAACAGCCATGCTGGATAAGGTAGCCTTCTAGTTGAGCGCGATAAAGGTCGAACCCTCCATCCGCCGTAAAGTTCGGTGGCTTCGATCCACAGATCCGTCTCATTAGCGCTCCATTCACCACTTGCTGCTGGTTCGGCACTTGTGCGCCAGCTACTTGCTGACCTTGTTGTTGGCCCTGTTGCTGGCCTTGTGGTTGGCCCTGCTGGCCTTGTTGGCCTTGCGGCTGGCCACCAGAGTTCGCTGCACCATCCTGCCAGGCGTAGAACGTTATCGGCGTCACCACGGTCTCGACAATACGGCTATCCGCAATCCAGCGTAGTACTCACGCCACGTCCGCTTCAGGCTCCGCCACGTGATCTTGGGCTCAGTACTTACGAGAGACTTGATGTCTTGGTCTCGTCAGCACCAAAGGGGAGCGAGGAAGCGCGTAACGTAGAAGGACTTGCGGGTCAGGATGAAAGTTGGAAAGTGAGGCAAGTTGTGTTGCATCGGGGAAAGCCGCAGCCAAAAACCCCTTCGGTCTCCAGTAACTACTTCGGCTCACTATTGAGCAGGGAATCTGGCCAACGGTGGCCACGATCCTTTCATGGAGAGCTCCGCAGAGTCTTTCCTGGATCTCTCTTCTTCCCCATAGTCACAACCACTCACAACTTACGTCTTTCTTATTCATTAGTATCTAACTGGAATGACAAACTTCAACGGGCTTCTCGTTCGCCACTAACTGTCTCAGCACTTGTCCGTTAATGTCTCTTAGTTCTTGTACCAAACAGCTCGGAAAATATTTTCGAGAATTTCGCGTTGGCAAGCCGGAAAAAATGGCGGTGTCCACTAAATTTTATATTATATTCTTTCAAGGGATCGCCGTCCCGTTGTAGCTTGAAACTCATATGCTGCAGACCCGAGTGAAGCCGATGAAGAAGTTGTTCACCTTCTGGTTTCCACATTGCACTAAAAGCAAAGTCTCAACTCAAACCGGACCAATGTTTAACCTTCCAACCACTGCAGCTCACTGGATCTGGCCCCACTTGACCACTTGAGTCTCCTTGGACTTCGCTACCGCCTACAGTTGCTTCAGCTTTTGCTTGGGCTTGCCGCTAGTCGCCAGATGACTGCACTCGTAGCGCTGCATCGCCGCCTTGATCTTCACCCACGCCGGCGAGTTTGCCGTCAAGAGGCAGAAAGAGGCCTCGCCATCTTTCAGCCACGCGTCTCGCTTGATGTCCGTCAAGATGCCGACGAACCGACTGGGCTTCCTGCCGAAAATTGGGCCTCCCAGCAGGTGCTTGGCGTTCTTCTCGGTGCAGTCGTAGCGGTTCTCCAGCTTGACCAACGCGCTACTGGACGAATGGATGTGGCCTCTCATAGCGACTGTGATCGTGAGGTCAACAGACCCAGCCACGCCCACGCCGGCCACGACCACCTGCCCGTCACCCGGTAGCTCTTCATCCGGTGTCATGACAGACAGAGTCGGCGCCCTCTTCAGCAGCGAGACGCCGTGCTCCTCGAAATCCTGGACGTACTGGACGGGACGCTTGGGGCTCTGAATGGCGAGATTTGGGTCGTCGAGCCCAACCCATGCAACGCAGCCCTCCTGCGTGATACGCCAGTCCAGTGCCCGGGAGACGCTGAGGGCCGTGAGGAAGAAACTTTGCTCCGAGATGACGAACCCCGAGTTGTGGCCGCTCTCGCCGACCCGCGGGATTTCCAGAAAGCACCAGCGGCTAGGCCACACCACCCCGAGCGTCATCGAGTCCAAGCGCTGCTGGCACCTTGCCTCCTCCTCCTTGATCTGACGCTCCCACTTGGTGATCGTTGGCATGGCGTAACTTGGGCTTTGCGTTTTTGCGCGTAACAATGAAGTTAATGCTTTCGGACGACTTACCCCGGTCGCACATTAGTCGGATCCAAACAGGCTGAAGGCATAAGTCACGAACTCAAAAAGCGTGTAATGAAGACTCAAGCTGAAGCTTTCTCTAACGGATCCAAATTACTCGACTTCTTGGTGGTGTATCGGATTACTATTTTGCCGCAACTGCGGACTCGTTGAATTCCAGTTCCAGCGCGGGGGCTGGTGCTGGTGCGCTCATTAGGCCCAGGAGGGCTCCTAACTGGGATAAATAACTGTTTTCCTGGTAGTGCTTCGTTTACGTAGGTACGTACAGCCCAACAGGGATTAATTCGTTTTTAGTTTGTCTCTGGTACACACCATGAAACCCAATACAAACCCAAGTGACTCAATTAATAAAACGCAACCGTTGGAACCCAGTCTTATTTACCTGGAACGTACACGAATAAATCCTGGTATACATCCAGGATTTTTTATTTTTCTTTCTTTTTTTCTTTCCATCGACTCGTGTAAGTCCGATTCGGTTATTTCCGAAAGAGACTGAAAGGAAAAGAACCATTTCAGTTTTGGCGGCGAGGACGAGAAGCTCAAGCGCGATGACCCCCACTGCGCGAAGCGGACGGCAAGGGCGCCGGGCGCGCCAGGCACGAGGTATCTCTGGCAGGGGTAGTGATGGTACGTGTATAGTGTATCTGCGTGGAGAGGAGCGTGGAGCTTCGTTTGACGATGGAGGTGGCTCACCCGTGTTGAATGTGCTTACAGGCGGTGGAAATCTGGATGAACTGGCTGGTGGTGGCGTGGCCACGGATGATGTGGCCGATGATGATGGTAGAGAATCAGATCATGGTGGAGAAGCAGATGATGATGGTGAGGAAGCCGATGATTCTGATGACTCAGCTGTCGAGGAAGTTGAGGAGCAGAGCAGCTCGCATGGAGCAGTAACGGTGTCTGTCGAGGCTCCTTCTTTGCGGCACGCCAGTTGGGATGAGTGGCAGAGCTACTTCATTGGCTACTGTGAGCGCACGTTGCGATGCTGCCAGTGAAGGAGACGATGTCTCGCGAGCAGAGAAACAGGCGGCTGCAGCGCACTAGGAGAGGTGCGGATCCAGCACATCTTGTTCCCTTTGGTTGCGACCCATACCAGCGGACGTACATTTGTACGCATGGGTGGAAGAAGAGAAAGTCGCGGAGTGAGGGCAGCAGACCACGACAGCATATTCGGCACACGGACTGTCCGTTCCGGTTCGTCGTGCAGTGGAACCTGTCCAGGATGGAGCTGGAGGTGAAGCACGGGCGGTTCGTGCATAACCACCCGGTGTCCAGACAGGCATTTGCCACGTATCCGTCGTCACGTGGTGTGGACAACGAGCTGATAAGTGCGCGTGTGGGTGGAATGTTAGCTGTGGGGGCGAAGCGATCTCGCATCTACGATACCTGTTGGAGCACGACCAGAACGTGCTCCAGGTGGATGTGAACAACATGGTCCGAGCGCATTCGGCTTCTATCGTTGGGGGCGACGACAACGCAGCCACCGCTCGGGAACTGGCTGTATTCGCAGCCGGGGACAAGGAGAACATCTCTTCGGTAGTGGGCACGGCTGCTGGCGAGACTGGAGTGATCTCTTTGACTACGGCGCACATGCGCAGAGTGTTCAGCCGCTTCAGCGAGCTTCTTCTCGTCGACTGCAGTCACAAGACCAACCGGTACGTATAGTTTGGAACATGCAGTATTCTACCAGGATTCTTCCATGTCTGACCAGGATTGTTTTTCGTTTTGTTTACAGATACAACTATCAGCTCTTGACATTCATGACTACAAATGAGTTTGGAGAAGGCGCGGTGGTACAACATTCGCTTCTGGAGGCTAATGGCGACTGGCACATGGACAAGGCCATTGATCATTTCAAGCGCTCGCACCCAACCATGATGAAGTTGCTACGCGTTATTGTGGTGGACAAAGATCTGAACGAGATCCGGGTTCGCGAGACCCACTTCCCCGAAGCTCGTGTTCTTATTTGTCATTTCCATGTGATAAAGTATTTGAAGGAGATGAGAGCGAAGCCTGAATTCGGGAAGGTTTCCAGCGATGACACGAGCCAAGTGGATGCCTGTGTGCACAAGATGGTTTAAGTTGACTCAGCTGCGGCGTACGACGCGGCGCATGTGTCTTTTCGAGGATTGTGCGACCGTATCGGAATTTCTGGCTTCTTCTCATACTTCGAGAAGAACTGGCACTCAAGCCAAGAGCGGTGGGTGATGTATCTTCGTGCGGATCTAACCCACTTCCGCAACCACACCAACAACCGCCTTGAAAACTTCTTTGGGAAGTCAAAGGACGGGGTGGATGGTTCAATGAGCATGGCTCAGTGTGTCAAGGCTTTGATCGCTTACGACCGCCGGGGGTGGAGAATGAATATTGGTATCGTCTTTCTCGTATTGTCCAGTTCGTCAACAGCAACTACGACGAAGAGATGGCGAATTTGTTACGCTTCACAACTCCCTACGTCGCTAGCCAAGTTGAGACTGAGTAAGCTTTGGCGATAGATCGTCTCGAAGTATACTCTTTCGTTCGAGATGATGAAGATGAGCATCTGGTTTGCGTGCAAGGTGGAAAGAAGGCTCACGAATTCCAGGATGACGGTTGGCGCTGCAGTTGTGAGTTTTCGGTGTCCATGCGTCTTCCGTGTCGCCACGTGATAGCTTTCCGAAAGAGAGGATCTGCCGCGGGGCCTGTGATTCCCTGGTCAAGCATCGATGAACGGTACGTGGGGTTTTGATTATTTAGGATTTTTCCAGGATTTTTATACGATATACAGGAGTAGGTTGTGTCCATGTTCCGTACAGGATCTAACCAGGATTTTTTTAACTTTGTAGATGGACGAACCAACAGAGAGAGCTGAAGAAGGTCCGCCAGTTCAGCTAAGAGCGCTTCTCCGACAATGATGTGGGCGGCATCGCGAAGTCAAAGTTGACACAATCGCAGCGCTACACCGAGGCTCTTCGGGCCACGCAGCTGATTGCATCAGAGCTAGCTGACATCGACGAGGGGGACTAGTTTCACAGAATGCTCGATTTTGTGATGCAGCAGTGGCGCAATGTCCGCCAGAAAACGAGCGAGCTCACCAGTCCCTCGTCTGTGGAAGCGCCGGATAAGCGCAAGGCGCGTGCAGCGGTTAAGAAAGAAGACCCTGACAGCCATGAAGATTTCGAGGAAGAAAACATGCATAGTGAAGGGCAGTCAAGCGACGATGACCTCGTGAAGAAGTTATGTCCAGCGCGCCAAAGATCCGCTTGAACCCGAAGGCGCGCAAGGTCGGGCGGCCCAAGAAAGTGAAGGCGAAGACTGTTGCCGGCGAGAAAGCAGGCAAGAAGTGGTTTGAAGCTGCCAAAGTCGGCCGCAAAACCGCTGGTGACGCCACACTTGGAAGAGTTCTGGACAACCTTGATCGCGAACAACCCGGCCTATGCGAAATCCAGCAACGTCTTGCTGGCGTGCTCGTGAAATTCGCCGAGGCAGACGGAAAGAAGCCCAAGTTCAAGCGCCAGAAAAATCCTGTACTGATCCAGGATGCATTTTACATTCTGCCGCCCAAGTTGCTGGACGTGTGCATGGCAGTCCTACCGGTGTCCAACACTGAAGCTAGTGCGATTGCGGTTGATGAAGCGTCCCAAGGAACCAATCCCCCCAAACGACGATCGAAACTGTGCAGATTAAGGACGTGGGCACATTCACCAGAAAGCAGATCGAGGTGTTCAAGCGTTGTCAGAACCTGAAGAATGTGTGCGACCTGGGCATGGACATGCACAAGTAGTTGTGCGAAGACGGTCTCCCGTCGCTCCCTGCACAGTATCACGACCTGGTGAAGGTCGTGGCGCGCGATATCATGGAGTCCTACCCGTACGAGGAGCTCGAGAAATTGCCGCGCCTTCCGGACTACACGTACACGTTGCTGTACAGACTCACGCCACCCACATGGTTGACAGACGCCGCCATCCGAGCGTGTTGTGACCGTTTGGTCATGGACAACCCTTCGTGTCGCTTCGCCGGCTTACAGACGGCAAGTGCTACCACCAAGAGGACACGCAGCAAGGACGCAGAGCCAGTGGACGTGTCTGTGCGCAATATGATCATGGACCAAGTTCAGGAAGATGGCGTGGACACCGTCTTCCTCCCAGTGACTTCCGTAATGCTCACTGGTGCTGCTTGGTGGTCAAGGTTCAACCGAAAAGGATCTTCTGTTACGATCCCCTGAACCAGGCTCCCTACAAAAACGCGTGCTCCAAGATCGCTACGATTCTCAAGGTGAGCGGCCTGCAAGACTACGACGTCGTGGCGCAGAACAACCCGATCCAATTCGACGCGTTCAGCTGCGGGGTCTACGTACGCTGGATGTTTCTCAAGCACGTTAAGCAAGGCCTCAGGGTGGATATGACTGGGTCGTCTCTTCCAAGACGCCGTTTCAAGTTATTCTTCTACCTAAAGACTGGCCGACTGCTGACTACGGAGCCTGGGATGGCTACTGGACCATCAGATGAAGATGACGAGGAGAAGCAACCACCGCCAAGCCAAGATCAGGACGAAGAACAGCTTCCAGCCACCCAAGTCGCCCAGTTGCTGCTTCCAGTAGTCTTTTAGCATCGATCTTCTACTTAACTACATGAATTCAACATAATTCCGTTTATTTTGTTCTTCCTGGCATTACATACAGAAACTTACCGCAGACAGCTTCTGAGAACTCAGCATCACTCCATCGAGGCCGCGTCTTCGTAATTCTTCGACTCTGCAAAATTGCGCGATGCGCTCACACGTCCATGTATACTACAGGATTAATCATGGATTGTCCTGGCACATTTATATCTTGCACATTCTTCTCGTCCTCACAGAATGTTCGACGAACGTTCTCGAACTTAATCGAGTATTACCCATATGGTAAAAATGATAGGTACGACAATGTGTATACAGGATTAATCCTGTGTATAATCCTGGTTGTTGGCCATGATTATAATCCTGGGCTCCAAACAGCCTGCCTTCACATTTTGGTGCTGTTGTCAATGACAAGTTGTCGTTGGTGTCGCGAAGGCAATATATGATGTGCAGTTATTGGAAGTACGCGCATGCATGGTTTAATAATGCAAACATTGAACGGGCTCGGCATGTGATGGCGCCGCTACGATAGTTTGGACTCTAGATCTATGCTGACTCGGAAGCATGCAACACAACGTCACACGACCGACTGCGACGTCCATTGGGGACACTGGTATCGGACGGCGAGACGATCGGGTTCGAGCGTGGTGCGTCCGTCGCGGATTGGTGCATCGACAGCATATTGTCCTCCATCTGCAGTACGGGCACGCGCCACTTTTCCAGCGTCCAAACCAAGCCAAATTCCAACGCAGAAGCAGCGATTAGCCGCAGCACGCGGCGGGCATCGTGCAGAGCGCCGCCGCGCCGTCCGGGGTGTTCTTTGCCCCAGAACACGTAGACTTTGTTGATAGGCAGCATCGCTTGTCTGTAAGAAACACACACACAAATACTTGATCCACTTGTTAGTTCATTGCCACTAAATTGGTCCGGGGGAGCCCTGGTTTGTCGACGCCGTGGTTGCCGAGGTGCCCCGGAGTGGGGAAAGTGGCTTCCACGGCGGACGATAAACCAATACTGATGTATGCTTCAACAGTGCGCTAAAGTGGTGGGACTCGACACGGAGAAGACGTGTTTCAAAGAAAGTGGATTCCTAGGATTTACTCCAGCTTTTTCATAAAGGCGCTACCAGCCCAATCCTCTAGTCGGCACAAGAACAAAAGTGACGCCAATGGCGGGGACGATGAATTGATGAGTTGAACATCGTGAAGGCTTGAGTTGCAGGACCCACGTGTTGTTAGTGGCGTCAACTTTCGTAATGGAAGAACTCAACGCCAAATTGTTTACTCGAACAACCGGTGCAACGAAGAAAGAGAAACGTTTGCTGTTCGTGCCCGAGCTTTTGCTTCTTCATCAATTACGAAAGTGGCAGCAAACACGCTCACGCAAGCTTGGCGCGGTTGTGGGTCGCGTCATAGTCCACAAACGGACCTTCAGCAGCGAAGTCCGGGGCCTTATTGGCCATCCCGATCTTGAGGTGGTCCCAGTTGACCGAGCTCTGGAGCCCCGGCAGCTGGTACAGCTCGCGCAGGTACTGCTCCACGTTTGGGAGGTCCGTCAGGTGGTTGGCGTCCGCCTTCTGGCCGTACACGTCCATGCGGATGAGTGTGTGGAAGAGGCGCACGTCGGCTTCCGTGACACCCTCGCCCACCAGGTAGCGCTTCTTAGCCAGCAGCTCGTCCAGCCGCGTCAGCGCCTCGAAGGCCTTCACTTGCGCCTCGGCAGCGGCCTCGGGCGTGGGCGCGAACATCTTCTTGAAGACGCCCGCGGCTACGTCCGCCACGATGCCGTCGTTGGCCGCGTCGATCTCGGCGCGCAGCTCCGCCGGGTACAGCCTCACATTGGAGGGCGCGAGCTGGCGGAAGCCTGCGTCGAGCGTACGCAGGATGCCGGCCGACTGCTCCGACACGATGGTGCGCGTCTTCTTGTCCCAGAGCACGGGCACCGAGAATGTGCGCGGCGCCGGGTCCACACGCTCGTACAGGTCGCGCACGAAGGCGGCGTGGTTGACGGTGTCGGGGATGCAGCCGGCCGTGGGGAACGTCTGGCCGTTGGCCCCCTGGATGGTGGGGGTCGTCTCGGGGTCCACGAAGGCCCAGCCCATGTGCTCATCGCTGACGTCGTTGGGCTTGGTCTTTTGGAAGATGGAGTGCGCTACGGACAAACCGATAGCGTCTTGAAGCCCCAGCAGGTTGCGCGCGGCCAGCGCGCGGCAGGCGAACGGACACGAGTAGGTGACGTAGAGGTGGTAGCGGCCCTTCTCGGCGGGGAAGCGCGCGTCGGCGCTGGGCTCGATCTGGAAGTCGTACGGGGCGGGCGCAGCGGAAGTCATGGAGGAGAAGGTGAATTGAGAAATGAGCCTACGAGTCATGATTAGTCATTGGACTGAAGTCGTTACGTTAGATCTTGAAAAATAATTGATTGGCAATCACGCTCGGGAATGGTGATCAACATCACCCTCGGCGTCTTCGTAAAGGCATGCCATGTCTAAAGGCATCCGCTGAAGTGCTGGTTGGGCGGACCATTACTCTTCATGGCAAGGGAACTCGAGGGAGATGCTACTGAACGAGTGATGTAAGTATGGGACCAAGTTGAAGCGAGACCAACACTAATCTTTGAGCTCCCATTGGCCAATAAGTTCAACATGGTCGAGCACGTGACCAACCTCCGCTGAGCCCGATCCGTACGGCATCCAGATTGAGCCCAGCGCCGACACTCGCCTCCCCACCGAGAAGGGCAAGTACCAGTCATCAATTTGGTGGTTCTGATGATCAGCAAATCTGCTGTGGGCCTCACCATCAAATCTTCCATTACGAAAGCCGCCTCCTCCACAACACTCGAGCCCAACTCAAGTCTTCACGATGTTCAACTTCATCAATTCATCGTCCCCGCCATTGGCGTCACTTTTGTTCTTATGCCGACAACAAATTCGATCCAGCTAGGAGGACTTACAACCCTCCTGGGCCTAATGAGCGCGCCAGCCCCCGCGCTGGAAAGTTTCAACTGGGAATTCAACGAGTCCGCAAAGTAGTCGTCCGAACACCAAGAAGTCGCGTAGTTTGGATCCCGCCGCACCTGTTCAATTCTTCAGCTTGAGTCATCATTACAGCCTGTTTGGATCTCCACACGGGCACAGCAACCGACAGATGTGCGACCGGGTAAGTCGTCCGAAAGCATCAACTTCATTGTTACGCGCAAAAACGCAAAGCCCAAGTTACGCCATGCCAACGATCACCAAGTGGGAGCGTCAGATCAAGGAGGAGGAGGCAAGGTGTCAGCAGCGCTCGGACTCGATGACGCTCGGGGTGGTGTGCCTAGCCGCTGGTGCATTCTGTAAATCCCGCGGGTCGGCGAGAGCGGCCACAACTCGGGGTTCGTCATCTCGGAGCAAGGTTTCTTCCTCACGGCCCTCAGCGTCTCCCGGGCACTGGACTGGCGTATCACGCAGGAGGGCCGCGTTGCGTGGGTTGGGCCCGTCGACCCAAAGCTCGCCATTCAGAGCCCCAAGCGTCCCGTCCAGTACGTCCAGGACTTCGAGGAGCACGGCGTCTCGCTGCTGAAGAGGGCGCCGACTCTGTCCGTCATGACACCGGATGAAGAGCTACCGGGTGACGGGCAGGTGGTCGTGGCCGGCGTGGACGTGGCTGGGTCTTTTGACCTCACGATCACAGTCGCTATGAGAGGCCACATCCATTCGTCCAGTAGTGAGTTGGTCAAGCTGGAGAACCGCTACGACTGCACCGAGAAGAACGCCAAGCACCTGCTGGGAGGCCCAATTTTCAGCAGGAAGCCCAGTCGGTTCGTCGGCATCTTGACGGACATCAAGCGAGACGCGTGGCTGGAAGATGGCGAGGCCTCTTTCTGCCTCTTGACGGCAAACTCGCCGGCGTGGGTGAAGATCAAGGCGGCGATGCAGCGCTACGAGTGCAGTCATCTGGCGACTAGCGGCAAGCCCAAGCAAAAGCTGAAGCAACTATAGTCGGTATCGGAGTCCAAGGAGACTCAAGGGCTTAAGTGGGGCAATATCTAGTGAGCTGCAGTGGTCGGAAGGTTAAACATGGGTCCGTTTTGAGTCGAGGCTTAGTGCAATGTGGAAACCGGAAGGTGAACAACATCTTCATCGGCTTCACTCGGGTCTGCAGTATATGAGTTTCAAGCTACAACTTGACGCCGATCGCTTGAAAGAATATGAAATTCAGTGGATTCGTCGCCATTTTCCCGGCTTGCCAACGCGAAATTCTCGAGCCATCTGCGCCTGTATATTTCAAAGCTGTTCGGTACAAGAAACTTGTCGACGCTCAGCACAAGATCGACTGCAGTTGAATGCTTCTCACCCGATCCATGGCAATATTGAGAAAATCGTTCTTTTACCGTGGAGTTGACATTGAACGCGTTGAGATAACGAATCCAAGAGTATGAAACATAAGTAACGATGTCTGATCACGGGTTATCAAGTTCATGTAACCAAGAACGAAGGACTATTGATCGGCAAATGGCGTTGATATCAGCTCTTCGAGAATTGTTTCGCAAAGCTACATTGATTCAAAGAGCATATCGTGGTGACCGTCGAGCTGTACAACAACGTCGGTTGGAAGCAAAAAGCTGCGAAGGTGTTGCAGCAATTATATCAGCACGTGGAGTTGTAACGGGCCGTCATTGATGACTTACAAAATATTAAGAGATCAAACGCTTTAATCATCGTGTTTCTTGTTGTCTCTGGCTAGCATATTGACTACATTTGGAGTTCATGCTACGCGTCATCTCGGCAGTGTAGTAGTTACTGGGCTGTCACGGTTTTAGCGGGAAGAATCGAATGTAGCATTGGAAAGACTTGACTTGGCTACTCGGACGCTGATGTTGTGCAGACTGCCAGTTTCGTTGTGATCGATGGCAGCCCTGAGGTCAAGAAAACCAACCGTAGATCTGCTGCTCGAATGAACCGCCCATATATAAGCCGAAGAAAACGCAGATCTCGGTAAGTACCAGGATTCTCGCACGGACTGAAGGACCGTCACGATTTACTTTGTCGTCGCCTCCATCATCGGTTACCTTCGTAGTCAGGAGACCTTCCCATTTTCCTGAACATATTGGATATCATACTTGGCGTCGAACGGGGAGAGAAGTTAAAACCAGGCATATCACGCGTCGGTGCTTCCTAGCGACCAAGAAGTAGCGTATTTGGACTTTATAGAATGCTCAGCAAAGGAACACGATACCAGTAAAGCATGCGCGTGACACTTATCCAAGCGAAGCTTGAGGAGCACGGAATTTTAAAAGCTACAGCATCTACTAAGGGGGCCTCATTCCAGTGCAAGAATTTAAACGTGATATCAACGTCTTGGTCAGAAAGAAAGGAGACTGCATAGTAGCAATGCTGGGAAATCTGTTGATGTTTTTGCACTATCGCGCAACGCCACAGAAGCTGTTGTGGTTCTTCGACAAACAAGGACTCTTGATCCATTATTTGACCTCAGTTCGTTCAAGCCTTCGGGGGCTTTGGCGTCGTGAAAGAATCGCATACCCAGCATTGTGTAATAGTGCCTCTGCCCCGAGAGGATAATACTACAAGTGTCGTGTCGTGTCACGCCGAGCATACCCGAGGGCTAAAGCGATGGGGACAACTAGGACGAGGAGGTTCCAGTGCTTGCGGCTCCTCTGGTACTGGTAGTTGTTGGGCTTGTGTTTGCTGTAGAAAGAGCCATTACGATTCATTCCAATGCATGGGTTAATCTGCATCGAGAGATTCAGATGCGGGGATAATGGTGCTTGCCATTGATACGGCCAGTCCATACATGTAAAACGAGTGTAGCACCACATCGTTCTCTTCACCACGGGCGGATCTCGGACCAGCAGCCTAGGCATCGATTTTCATTTCGAGGCATCAGCTCTCTGGGATCGCGTCGATCCATCCGGTAGAGTCACAAGGTGTAGAGGCACGAGCTGCAGACCACCGGTACATAATTAAATGACAGCCGTGTAAGCAACTGCACTGCAACGGCGGCAACTTTTGAGACCATCACTCCTCTCCGAGGTCACTCATCCCGAGTCAACAAAGTTGATTACGGAAGCGTGTCGCCGTCTCGACAAAGCTGGAGCACAGATGCTGCACTCTCTGTGCTCCGCTTTTGGCAGAGCTCGACTTTCAGCCAATCACTGTCGAGAATGCGGGCGAGTCGACCTTAACGTCAGTGCAATGCGTCATCAGAATAATGCGAACCAGGCGGGTATCCGCGACACCGCGCCGACCTGGCAAAGATAATGGCGGCCGGGATCTCGTTTGCTGCTTGGAGGTGGCAGAGCTATTTGCATTTGGCGGTTGAGGAGCTGGTTCGGTGTTTGGCTGAAGCACGAGCGCGCTTGCCGAAAGGTCGCGATAACCGTCCGGTCAGCGTAACAAAGTCGTGCACCGGACTGCCGAGCTGCGATGGCGGTGTCGGTGTCCTAGCAAGCTCCAGCTCCGATGCACCTGAAACCAACTAAGCTACGTGCAGCTTCAGCGCCGCTACCCGACCGTAATCTGCGTCTCGATCGCAATCGAGGCCGAGCTCTCCCAAGAGATCCCCTGCCGCTCCGACTTTTTCCTGCAGCATCACATACCCTCCCTCCTTCCATCCCACACACTACTGATTCTCGCAGGTTCTCGCCAGATTGCGTGGCGTCTTGCTCTCGGACGTCTCACTCCCCAATCAGTCCTTCAGGCCATAGACGTCCTCAGTCCGACGGCAGTGGAGTCTCCCGCCCTGCATAGATTCCCATACATTAGACACATGACGCAGCTGCAGAAGCCCAAGAAGATCGTGGCGGACGTCGCTCCGACCTCTTTCAAGCACGTGCCAGCCAAAGGCGCCGACGCCCCCGGCCTCACGTGCCTCGGAGACCACGTGACCACCTCGTTCGTGGCCGAGACGGCGCTCCCCACAGACGGCGGCATGTTCCGTGTGCGCGCCTACCGCTCTACCGGCTCGTTGCGTGAGAGCGAGCCTATCGCCATGATCTCGGGCGACGTGCGGGGCCAGCGCAACGTGCCTGTGCGCGTGCATGACCAGTGCTTCACGTCCGAGGTCTTCGGCTCGCTCAAGTGCGACTGCAGGGAGCAGCTGGACTACGCCAAGGCGTACACCAAGCAGCACGGCGGCGTGGTCATCTACATGCCGCAGGAGGGTCGCGGCATCGGCCTGGCCAACAAAATCATGGCCTACTCGATGCAGGAGCGCGGCCTGGACACGGTGGACGCCAACCGCGTGCTGGGCTTCAAGGACGACTACCGCTCGTACGAGCCCGTGCCGGCCATCCTCAAGGACCTGGGTGTGCAGTCCATCCGGCTGCTGACTAACAACCCGCGCAAGATCCGCTTGCTCAGTCAACTCGGCGTGACCGTGGAGGGCCGGCTGCCCGTGGTCATTCAGGGCGGCGAGTACAGCCAAGGGTACCTCACGGCCAAGGCCAAACGCATGTCGCACTTGCTGCCTGGTGCCCCCGGTGAGGCACCGGCCGATGGAAGTGGAGAGGACACGTCCACGGACGAAAGCAACGACGAGGAGGAGCAGACCAACTCGCAGGAAGCCGTAGCAGCCGCATCACCCACAGCCTCGTCGTCCTCGTCCTCCGAAGACTATTAGCCTTTTTAAAGGTTAAGCTGGAGGACCAAGGACAATATCTTATCAGCGGAAACGCGGTCGATCCGACGGCGAGCGCTGGTGGACGGCAGACGGATGGATGGCCCGGCCACGAGGACATCAATGACCTTCGCGTGCAGCGCCCTCCACGGTTCCCTCGTCGACCAGCAACTCCTCAGTCTTCTTTCGTTGGCAACACCGCTCGCCAGCTTCAACGTTGAGCAAACAGAGCTTGACCTTGGCAGATTCGGGCCGCGAGCCACGCCTTTTTGAGCTGGGAAACCGCGCGACCGCCACCCGAGCAACGGAGACGAAAAAGCTGTAGACTATTTAGCATGCCCAACAGCGCATTGAACAAAAATCATCATTATGCAAGTCATGTGTGTTGGTGTTCGCTTCAGCCCATGATCCCCCATGGGGAGATCACCTGATGATTCACCACGAGCCGCACGTCTGGCAGTGGTTCAATGACGTAGTCCACACCAACTCCAATTACGGACATGCAATTGGCAGAAATTCAGTACGAAATTGTCCAATCCGCTTCGTCCACGGTGGTTCGATCAAGTTCCTCCCAATTATCCAAGAACTAAATTGGCAAGAAGGCGAGCAGTTCCCTTCCTTGCGTAGCTGGCCAAGAAGGAGTACAGTGGAGCGGACAAGTTGAGCATAGTATGCTGGACGACAACCGCAAGATCGGTACGCTGCTCCTGGGGCTGGGCTTCGCGTTCCTGCTGCTGGGCGTGCTCATGTTCTTCGACGCGGCCATGCTGGCGCTGGGCGACGTGCTGTTCCTGAGCGGCGTGGCGCTCACCATCGGACTCTCGCGAACGGTGCGCTTCTTCACGCGCAAGGAGCGGTGGCGCGGCATCGTGTGCTTCCTGGGCGGCATCCTGTTGGTCATGGTGCGCTACCCCGTGCTGGGCATGGTGCTCCAGAGCTTCGGCTTCCTCAACCTCTTCGGCTCCTTCTTCCCCGTGGCCGTGGCCTTCCTGCGCCAGACGCCCGTGCTCGGCAACGTGCTCAATCTGCCTGTGATCGGCGACATCGTCGACCGACTAGCAGGCGCGCAGAAGCGCGGCTACCAAGTGTAGCTGCTGTGAAGTGACGACAAGTGGAGAAGAGATAGCAAGAGAGAGAGAGAGCAAGTGATAGAAGAGGGGGAAGTGATAACACGGAACAAAAATGTTGGCTAAGTATCTTCATCTTCAACTTGTGAGCTCATCTGTCGATCCTACCTTCGTTTAATGTGTTGATTTTTTTGATGCCGGTTTAGGCTGGTACCTGTATCCGAAGGCGGGCAAGCGCAGATACCACCCGACAGCAAGTCAAACATTTGTGAGATTTCTTTCTTGCATGTCGTTCCCTGCAGGTCTTCTCAATTCAGTTGAAACGATTGTGAACATGAAGATGGTCAAACAAAATGGCAGTGGCAGCAACAACGCAGCGGTCACCCAATTGAGAATCCTTGTTGTGCGACTAGGGACTACCGAGGTTCCTCGACGTTCTGGTTGAACGAACAAGGTACAACCAATTTGCCTGGTTGTGCAGGTGAGCACCCTGCAGCAGTGCTCACAATTCCATTTCGGTGGTGAACATGCTCAGCGACGCAAATCAATGATCCTCGCCTTGAACATCGCTTCGATCCCACTACCACCGTCAGGCAGTTCACCATTTTTTGGTGGAAACTTTCATTACGAACGAGGATTTATTCAAAACAAGTTCACCAAACATCCATCGCGTTTGACAAGCGGTGCCAGCTCATGCTCGCTCAGTGGTACTTTTTGGCACTGCCGGAAAATGAGAAGTATTGCGCTTCTCATTTTTCGTCCAATCGCTCCTCATTTTGCATCCAATCAAAACCTCCCTTCAGTCAACCAGCCGTCACTTCCCGAGCAGCTCCAACCCCTACGCCGAAATGCCCGTCAGCTTCTTCGCTTCCTTGAGCGCCCGCGTGGCTGCCGTGGACTCGCTCCTGTGCGTGGGTCTGGACCCTCACGTGGCCGAACTCCCGGAGCCCACGGCCGCCGCCGCACAGAGCTTCTGTCTGCGCCTCATCGAGCAGACTTCGCACGTGGCCGCCGCCTACAAGCCCAACTCGGCCTTCTTCGAGGCTTTCGGCGCCGAGGGCATCACGGCTCTGCGCGCCGTCATCAAGGCTGTGCCGCAGGGCATCCCCGTCCTTCTAGACGCCAAGCGCGGTGACATCAGCACCACAGCCGCCGCCTACGCCGTCTCCGCCTTCGACCAGTTGGAGGCACACGCCATCACACTGGCTCCGTACATGGGCGCGGACTCCATCGACCCGTTCGTGCGTGGCCACCCGGAGCGCGGCTGCTTCGTGCTGTGCAAGACCTCCAACCCTAGTGCCAACGACTTCCAGACGCTCTCGGTGGGCTCGAGAGCGCTCTTTGAAGAGGTGGCGGCCAAGTGCGAGCAGTGGAACTCGGAGGACAATGTGGGCCTCGTGGTGGGCGCCACGGATGTCGATGCGCTGCGTCGCGTGCGTGCTGTGACCCCCAAGCTCTGGATCTTGGCACCGGGCATTGGAGCGCAGGGTGGCAACCTCGAAGAGGCCGTGATGGCGGGTCTGTCGGACGACGGTCTCGGCCTGCTCGTGCCTGTTTCCCGCGGCATCTCCAAGGCTGCCAACCCCAAGGAAGCCGCTGAATTCCTTCGTGACGCTATCAACGCTGTCCGGAAGGCGAAGGTGGCTGGAAAGACGGCTGGGGCCAGCTCCACGGCCAACGAGTTCATCAAGTTCGCGCTGTCCTTTGGCGTGCTGAAGTTTGGCGACTTTAAGCTCAAGTCGGGGCGCCAGAGCCCCTACTTCTTCAACGCCGGCCTGTTCCGCACGGGCCGCGCGCTCGGACAGCTCGGCAAGTTCTACGCCAAGGCCATCCACGTACGTAATCGACGGAGATATTATATCAAGTTTGAGAGGTGATACTAATTTTGTGAACATTTCAACTTACAGGACAGCGGCGTGGAATTCGATGTGCTCTTCGGCCCCGCCTACAAGGGCATCACGCTGGCGGCGGCGGTGGCCATCGCGTACGCGGACATGTACGGCGTGGACGTCCCCTTCGCCTACAACCGCAAGGAGGCCAAGGACCACGGCGAGGGCGGCGTGCTCGTCGGCGCCGACATGACCAACAAGAAGTACGTGGTCGTATGATTTGGCCTGCTCTGATGCTTTTTGTTATTAACCTGCTCTTGTGCCATGGTTGCAGGGTGCTCATCATCGACGACGTGATCACCGCCGGCACTGCCATCCGCGAGGCCTTCGGCATCCTCGAGAAGACGAACGCGCAGGTCTCCGGCGTGTGCATTTCGCTGGACCGCCAGGAGAAGGTGACGGTGGAAGACACGCGCTCGGCCATCGACCACGTGAAGGAGAGCTTTGGCATCCCTGTGATCAGCATCGCCACGCTGGACAACCTCGTGGGCTTCCTTGAGACTGTGGACCCGGCCACAGACGCCAACGCCGCGTACCTACCGGTCATCCGCGGTTACCGCGCTGACTACGGTGTGTCGAAGCAGTAGATCCGCTTGTCGCGATACCCTCGCCGCATAAAATAAAGCGTAGTGACCGTGTCATGTACAGCCAGCAGCCGCTACTCATTCGTTACAGGAACGCTATCTGTACTTCGAAGCTAACTGCTTGAGGGCAAGAAATTGTATCCAAGGCCAGGAAACTTAAACGTGAAGTCGACGCCTACAAGGGTATAAACACCAAAAGTTAGAATTTTTGCCAGATTTCTTATAGACCCAAAAGCGTACCGAAATGTATCACACGAAAGCAAAACGTGACCATCATCCAGGCGATCAGCTTGGTCTGGATGAGTGACTTTTGGGATTCCAGCACGAATGAAATCTGGTTAAGCGCCCGGATTTTGCAGTTTCGCTGGACCATGAACACCAGCACCGCGAAGGAAGACGCCTGAAGTAACGCAAACAGAAGCACCGGAAAGACTGTTCGCTCGACATTCTGGTGGGTAATGCCAGCCATATCGGTGTGATACTTCGCGCTCGGAAGATTCACCATAGCCAACATGTACGCCGAGTAGAATAGCGGTATCACTGCCTCCAAGTAAGATGTTATCAGGAGACATTCGATCGTGAACAGTGCTTCGAGCGAATCGCGTAAGAACGTCGAGTGATGGGGGTCACAGCACTGCGTGTCCGTCCTGTTTCTTGGTGGTTGAACGCCTTCTTCTGGAATCACCGGACCAGTCAACTTGACGATGGAAGAAGGACCAGGATGAACCGAGCCAATGCGTTTCTTGAAGCAACGCAGGGACCTGCGCGGTCGTGAGCTAGTGACACCTCGATGAGGCGCAATTGCAGCCAGATTGCGGCTCCCGGAAGCTCGAATCTCTTCGGTTATCGTGCTCAACTTGTCCAGAAGAGTAATATCCGACATCGCTAAGGGACTACGAAGGCATGAGTTAATGCGGACGCCGTCAAGACTCTGTTTCTTAAACTTGGCGGAATGTCGACACAACGAAGAGAGTACGTCCAATAGTTTGTCTTGGTTCCCAGAGTCTGATGCAGCAGCATGCTGCAACGTGGTCGATACGCTGGCGGTTTGGCGGTGCAGTCCGTACAGCATTACAATTGTCTGTGCCAGGTCGGTCAACGTGATAGCCACCATCGAGAGCGTAGAAGTAGCGGCCTGCATACACGTGGCCACGTAGATCGCATTGAAAAAGTCGACCGTGAAGATGACTGTCTCCGGTACCATATCTTCGAGATGCTTAATACACCTCCGCATGATGTTTTTGACGAACACCTTGATAACCGGCAGAAGGAGGATAACCAGTAGCTGGTAGCGTGATCCCTTCGCGGAGCGAAACAGAAACTCGTAGACTGGATACAAGAATACCATCAGATTCTGGATGCTGAGGAACGTCAAGATCATCTTCAGTTGTTTGACTTGAGTCTTCGCGCGGCAAACGATCTCGACCCCCATGACAAGAGAAAACGAGACGATGTACGCGATAAAGAAGATCGGAGACACCGTCAACAGCGAGAACGGTAACGGCCAAATTAAGTAGGCAGAGATGACCAGGCAAGAACACGTGACCAGCACGGACACACAAGCTGACAAAGTTAGTAGTTGTCGCACAGAGAGGTCGATACCGTCGATGAAGTAGCTCGCTGGCGCAGTAGACGAGCAGGTTATCCCGAACGTCAACATGGTCGCACGTATCCAATGTCCGCAGTTCGCTCTCCAACCGTCTTGAGGGTCTCGAAGTGGCAGCGCTTCTTGCATAAATGCCAGCGCCATCATGGGCAGCGGTGTCGCGATACAAACGACGAAAGCTCGCCACGACGACGTCTTCTTCGTATACGCTTCCAGAGCCAGCAGTCGATGGACAGAATACCTCCCTCCGTAGCCACTAACCTGCAGCTGCTTCCACGTCTCCAGGAGCTTCGATCCTCTCATCTTTCACTCAAAACCTCCAAAACTCTACTAATAGTTCCTGCACAAGTTCCCAAAAAGTCAAATTGAAGTTGTTCATCCAATTACCTTTGTTTTAGTTTCATCCAATCCTCTCTCTCCATGCACTCTTCTTTTCCTCCAATCACAGGTCCTCAAGCGTCCGCCAATCGAGCGGCTCTCCATCATTGCAGCAGCATCAGCCACAGGTCCATCATGTTCCAGCGCCGAGTGCTCGCCAGTGTCGGCGCCGTGGAGCGCGTGGCCAGCAACCGCCAGATCCGCCGCAAGACGCGCCACCCGGCCAACCTGCGTGCCTTGCAGCGCCAGCCGCAGCCGGAGGTGGAGGTGCCGCCGCTTAAGTACGAGCCGACGTACAAGCCCGAGAAGGTGAGCTTCAACGGCTGGTCCCCGGCCCCGGAGGCGCCGCTGCCTGGCCTTCCTTTCCAGGTGAAGCGTACGGCCTTGGGCCAGCAGCTGCCCGTGTACAGGGACTTCCGCAACGGCCGCACGCGCGTGCTGACGATCCTGCGGCGCTTCAAGGGCGACGAGAATGAGCTGCGCGACGAGATGTCCAAGGTGTGTGAAGGCAAGGAGGTGCTGGTGCGTCCGGGCCGCCTGGAGGTGGTGGGGGACCACGCCAGCGACCTCCGCAAGTGGCTTACGGGCCTGGGCTTCTAAAGTGGAGAAACCAGCCCAGTTCATAGAGATCTAAGCAGGAAATCAAGCGGGGGTCGATGACTGTTAAGATGTGTCTTTTGTGTGGGGTTTTACAGAGAGTGCATGCCGTAGACGTCGGCCACGACGTTGTTGAGGATGTCGGACACGCTCACGTCCGAGCACGCCACGAGGATCAGGTCCTTCTCGAGCGGCAGGAAGTACGGGAACGTGGCGCGGTTCATCGAGATGTTGCAGAGCGTGGCCACCGTGATGCGAGCGGCTTCCGGCTACAAGAGAAGATAACAAAGGTTAGCTAACAACATCCTCCGTATCAAAGGAACGAGGCCACGTACTCTGCCGACGCACGAGAGCAGCGAGCCTGCGAGCCGCCGCATGCACGTGGGATGCTGCGCCATGCGGAGCTTCGCGGCGTCGTCCGAGTCGGAGAGACGGAAAAGCACTTCGAGCGCGGCGTCGCGCATTTCGTGGTCCAGTTGATGCGCTTCGTCGTCGAACGGCGCGGCGTGCGCGGCGTGGGCGCCACCGACGTGGGGGGACGACGTGGTGTGGCGCACCCCCTCTGGACTCACGTACACGACGCCCATGCCGACGCCCGAAGGCAGGCCGTCGTTCTCCCAGGGCGCCGGCCACCTGCTGCTGTCGTCTCCATCCGTCTCGTCGTCCGAGTCCGAGTCTTCCGCGTCCATATCGTAGTCTGCATCGGTCGGGAGTCCGTGTGTTTGCTGCTGTCTCTTGTGTTTCGAGCCACGCGGGAGAAACTCGTGGCGTGAACAGCCCAGCAACGCCACCACGCGGTGAAGTAACGCTGGATCTTGAAGAGCCGGACTCGACGAGAGGTACTTCTTAATGCCTACATCACGACACACGTTGGTGAGCAGCTCGCACGCTCGGAGTACGACGGATCGACGCTGCTGCTTGAGCTCTCGGTCCACCAGGATACGACGCAGTTCACGCAGTAAACACTCGAGCGGCAGGACGCGCTCTTTCTTCCAGAGCTGAGAACTCAACTGGTACTGAGGATGCCACACTTCCAGAGCCGCAGGCGGGTGCAGCGCCAGGAAATCGATGCGCTTGGACACGGCGCACAGCGTGTCCAGCACGTGGTCGCCGATCTCCACGGCCCCTCGCGTCCGTCCGCCTCGGCAGTTCCGTGCGTCGCTGCTGTTCACGTAGCGCAGCGCCATGATGAAGAACACGCAGAGCTCGTCGTGCGCGGCGATGGGTTTCTCGTTGGCGCCGATGATGGCCAAGTTGCGCACGATGTTCAACACCAGCAGCGCGCGCGAGTCCAGCAGTTCACGCTCGCCGTCGTCCGGCGTCAAGTTCAGCAGCCTGCGACGCGCCTGCTGCTGCTGCATCTCCTTCTCGTCCGGCAGCAGTTTGCACGCCACTAACTGGCGATACAGAGCGTCAAGCAGTCCGGGGACGTTATCCACCAACAGTTCATTCTCGTTCGCAGTCTCATTGGCCTTCGCCGTCGCCGACGCGGCGTTCGGATGATGATGGTGCTGATTCTGCTGGGCATTCTGCTCGCCCACTCCATCTCCGTACGATAACACCGTCAGCAGGTTCAATGCCGATAGTACTTGCTCGGGCATGTCCGAGTCTAGCGCCAGCACGATGCCGTGCAGCGAGCCGAGGTGCGTCTGCAGTTCCCTCTGCGCTTTGAACCTCTTGTTGGCCTTCGGCAATGGGGTGCCGCCCATGCCGCCTTGTGCATCTTGAAGATCTTGCACCGTAGCTATAGGAGCCTCTTGGTGTTCCTGAGCTGGACGCTTGCTGGGAAGAACGTTCATCGTTGGCGCGGAGGGCGGCAAGTCCCGTCCGAAGAGCTGTTTCTCCTCGAATGCACGTAGATAGCGGTCGTAATGGGCTGCCAACTGGTAAGGCATTAGTCCCTTGATGTTGAGGCCGTTGGGTCCGAGGATGTCAGCCCACTGCTGCCTCTGTGAGACGATCGAAAAGCCCCCGCGAGCCACCACCTCCTCGTACAGCTTGAGCCAGTCGATAGCGCCGCCCGCTGGCGTCTTGGGCAGCGACTGCAGTAGCGAAGTCTCCTTCCGAGACTCGGCGAACTGAAGCCAGTCGCGCAGCGTGGCCTCGCGCACCGCGTCGCCCCGACAGCTCAGCGTCAGCTGCTGCGCCAGCAGCGCCTCCTTGCCCGTCGCCATGCTATCGAGGGAAATGACTAAGTACGCCTTAGGTTCGGTATTGCGTGGTGTGGTATACACCAATGTTACTTCAGTGAGAGACTTAGGTTGAAGAGCCACGGGCACGGCAACTTCCCAACGGTGCCATCTCAAGCTCGGCCCGTCCCAGTTTGTCTACCTTCTTCCAGGTCGATTCCTCTCGGTAGTGAGACTATTGAAGCTGTTAAGGAATGAGCGAATTCGGCGACGTGGCCGCCATGTTCAGCTCCAAGCACTCGGCGCGCATCTTGCAGCAGCAGCGCAGCAGCATTGGCACGGTGGACAACGACTCGGAGGCGCCCACTCTGTCGGGTTTGGACGTAGAGACCGACGCCCACAGCGTGCACAGCGCGCCAACGAGCTCTTCTCGAGTGGCTGGGCCACGTAGTGAGCGCTCGAGGTCCGTCACAGCGTCGTTGAGCATGGAGGAAGTGCAGCAGCAGCTGGCGGAGCTCGAGAACGCCCCGGCGCCCACGAAAGAGGAGATCGACGAGATGCTGGCTCAATACTCCAGTGGTTCGGAGTCCAGTGGCTCAGAAGAAGAAAGCATGGATTCGTCTTCGGACACGGAGTCAGAGACGGTCATTATGAAGGTGCTCATCGTGGGCAACGCTCGGTGCGGGAAGACCAGCACCATCCGCCGCTTCACGCAAAACAGCTTCAATGAGGAGTACGTGAGCACGATCGGAGCGGACTTTATGGAGAAGATCATCGCGTACGACGACCAGTTGACCATCAGCTTGCAGCTCTGGGATATCGCGGGCCAAGATCGGTTCGCCAAGTTCACGCGCGGCTACTTCCGGGAAGCCAAGGGCGCAGTGATTGTCTGTGACATCACGAGAGCGAACACGATCGACGCCGTGGTGAACTGGAAGAAGGAGATCGATACGTGCTGCAAGGACCTGAATGAAGGCGCCGAGATCCCCGTCGTCATGGTCGCCAACAAGAGCGACTTGCTCATGGACCCCATGGGGGCGCTGGACCTCGGCGTCAACATGCAGAAGTGCGTGGACAAGAACCGGATCGTCGAGTGGTTCCGCGCCTCGGCCAAGAGCGGCGAGCACATTAACGACGCGTTCCAGTGTCTGATTGATCGCATGGTGGCAGACTACCGCGCTGAGAAGGACGCCGTGCAGCAGGGCAGTGCTGCTTCCCCCGGGAAAGAGCAGTTGGAGTCGCCTCAGCTCATCCGTCTGTCCCAGCCACCGCAGTACCGCGCAGTCAGACAGGAACGGCTGGCCTGTGACTGCAACTAGAGAAGATGCCGAGTATTCGACTCGGTAACGAGCCCACAGCAGTCAGTTCTCACCTCATTTTTTATTCCAAGTAGCATTTGAGCGATTCAAAGCGTTGTGGTTCGGTTGTTTCGGTACCACGGAGCCAGCTACTGGCGTGGGCGCTTGCGGCGCTCAGCAGCCAAGGTGGCTGTGCTGTGCAAGATCTCCTTGCCTTCCGAGGGACGCTCGATGAAGTACGGGTCCAGGTCCACTGCAAACCGGCGGATCTTCTGGGAGGCCTCGTCGATCTTCTCGTCCGTTGTGAGAGCGAAGATCTCCACGAGCAGAGCTTCGACACGCAAGTTCTCCAGGTCCACGAGTCGATACTCGTCCTTCTCATCCTCATTTTTCAGCTGCGATAGGCCAGAATATCATTTGTCACGGGGTGCTAAGCTCGGTTCTTACTGGATGACTACTGACGTACCGCTTTCATGCGCGTAGCTTCGATGGTGATGCCGTTAGGGAATTGCCATCTCGTGCCGAGACGCATGTACCTGTAGCTGTGCCTGTGTAAATTCGTAGGAGCGTCAGCTACCGGAGAGCCAGAGCGTATCGCTTCCAAACACCTACCGGAACCCCAGCGTGCCCAGGAAAGCGCGCACGTTCTGTCCGACTGAGACTGCTATCTGACTGCGGAACGGCACTCCCAGCGGGGCGCTGCCGACGTGCTCCGACATCTTTTTACGCTCCCAGCGTCCGATGTAGCGCAGCTCCCACTTCTGCCCTCCGTCCGACGGCATCTCAACTGCTTCGCCTTGGAACGTCGTGGAGCCAGAGAACACGTGGCGAGCTCGCACCTCGTAGTGCGGCACGCCCTGGATGTACTGCGGACACTTGTCGTCGAAGTTGTAGACGTACTCTTTGAACGCGATATCCTCCTGTCCTCAGCAAATAAATTACGGATTACGTTACGTCTACCCTTCCTTCTGAATAACGTCACCTTAAAGCCTTACCTTGACGACGCTCTCATCGCAGAGCCCACCGAGCCGCTCGACGAAGGAGGGAAAGTGTTTAAAGTTCTGTAAGCAATACAAATACACCAATACAAGGGCACAGAAGCCGTCAGTATGGAGAACGCTACTTCCTCTATCACCTCCAGCTAGCATGGCGCCGTCTAACGCACCACTTCGCCCTGTAGGACGCACTCGAAGCACTTGCCTGCGCGCGCCATCTTCGCCAGCTTCGCAGTGTCGGAAATGCTGCAATAATTGCTCTTATTGGTCGAAATTTACATATGTATTTGATTCGCTGAAAATGCTTTATAAATCCTGTCATTGGCTAAAAAGCAGCTGCTGTGAGCCACATGCGCTTTGCAGCCTCAGACTTGAGACTTCGGGCAAGATGGTGTGGAACCGCGTCAAGTTCCCCAACATGGCGGTGACCTTCATGGGCAAGAACGCGCGCACGCGGCTGCGTGACAACCAGTACGTCTTCCGCGTGGAGCCGCACTACACCAAGCACGAGATTAAGGAGTACCTGACCAAGATCTACGACCTGCCGGTGGCCAAGGTCAACACGATGAACTACGAGGGTGCGTTCCAGGCTTGCAGAATGCTACAGGGCTATACCAGTGGCGGTGTCTAACATGGTTGGTTGGTTCTCTGAATGTAGGCAAGTTTAAGCGCGCGTTCCGTGGTCGCTACGTGTACAAGGAGAAGGACTGGAAGAAGGCCATCGTGACCCTCAAGGAGTAACTTAGGCGTAGTTAAGGCGGCTGTGGGTAGGAGAGAGAGCAGAGTAGATAATGACAAAGCCACTCTTGTAACACATGCAGAACGGAGTGCTCGCTTAAAACTTTTGACGGAACTAGAGAGACCTGCAAGAGCTTATGTTTTGTTATGACCACTTTTCCTCTAAGACGGAACGAACACACGCACGGCTGAGCTACTGCAGTTCTCCGATATTATGCCTGGTGTACTAGTTGTACTGGGATTCTCTTAAGAAATTACGCTCCTTGATGCGAAACCTATAGGACATCAAAGGCGGCGTCGGCGGGAAGTGGCCTCGAGCAGACACGTCGACGTTGAAGGACGAAGCGAATGGGATGCCCGTCGATCCGTCTCGAGGTCAGCGTGTCCTCAGCTACAGGTCGCCGGCTCGTCGCGCGTTTCTTAATCCTGCTGGCTAACGTCCTCGAAGTTGTCGACAAGGTCCGGGACCTCGTCGTCGTCGTCGTCGTCACCGGCCTGGGCCTTGGCGGCCTTGGCAGCGTTCTGGGCGGCCGTGTAGGACTCGGCGATCTGCTTGAGGTTCGCGAGGTTGTCCGGGCCCAGCTGGTTAATGATGCCCGGCAGCAGCTCCTGCAGCGACTTGGTCTGGTTGAAGCCCGACACCGCGTACGTGTTGGAGGCGATCGAGGCCTGCACCTTGGGGGCCTGGAAGTGGATGACCTGGCCGTCAGCCTTGAAGAGGTTCACCTCCTCCACGCCCGGGATGGGGGTCACGCCCAGCTTCTTCAAGGTAGCGCCCAGCTTCTTGTCGTCGGCGGTGGCCGTCTTGTGGGCGGCTTTGCGCTTTCGGCGCACCGATCCCTTGCCGCCCGTACGGACGTCACCGAACTTGGCCGCGAGGCGTTCGCGCGCGAGAGCAATAGCGTCAGCCATATTTCTAGTGTCGAAAATAAAGTCACACAGGTTAGCTCTCCGAGTGTCGAAAACGTCGAATATGTTCCCCCTTTTCGACACGGAGGGATGGCGAGAGAGACGCGAGTAGCTCCTGACACGCAGCTTCGAATCCTGGAGCTTGGGAGCTACTCGACCTCTTCCTCTACGTCCCCCATTCTTCCTGTATCGTAGAGAGAGCGGCACCGAGCCATACAGATTAACCTAGCAAGAACGCACCTTTGCAGTAGAAAACTGGAGTAAGTAAGTAGACCAGGCACTCAAAAGTGATGAAGCTGCGGCGCCCGAGCCATCCCGCGTTTCGCAGGCGCACAGTAGGCGTGCTTAATTCTAGGCATAAAACAGGGTGGCGGTGGGAAATATCTTGCGATTTGTATGCGCTGCTCATCGCGTGAAATACCCTTAATTAAGGGTCGAGGCCAGGGCGTTCTCAACCAATGGATAGATCTAAGCTCGGCAATTGGTGGAAATGGTTTCTTGTTTTCTGCCAATCGTTTTGGGTCACTGCAATACTGCAAAACCTGATACAGAGACCTGTCGGAATTGATTGCTCCCATGAACCAAGACGACTTCCGGCAGCTCGTGGCGCGCCGCGGGGCCGGCGATGGCGACAAGCGCAGCTACGGAGGCAAGCGCAACCTGTCGGAGGCGGACCTAGCCGAAATCAAGAAGCTGTCCGCGAAGAAAGCCAAGAAGAAGGGCAAGAAACCGAAGAATGCCGAGCCTGTGGATGAAGAGCCCAAACAGGCTAAGAAGAGCGCGTATCGAGACCGCGCCGCCGAGCGGCGCCGCGGTGGGACGGGCGACATGATCGACGCCGACGAGTTCAAGCATCTGGACACTCAGCAGAGCAAGTTTCTAGGTGGAGACATGGAGCACACGCACCTGGTCAAAGGTTTGGACTACGCACTGCTGGCTCAGTTGAAGCGAGAGAAGCAGAAGCTGCTGGCCGAAAAGAAGCAGGTCGAGAACGGCAATATCGATGCTGTAGCAACTGGAGATGAGAATATGAAGTCAGGTAACGATGGCAAGCTGGCGTTCAAGACTGGGATGGGGAGGCTGGTGTACTTCCACGCGTGTCAGAGCACGCCGGAGACGGCGACGTCGACCAAGTCGGAGCTGTTTCTGCCCGGCAGGATGTACTACACGTTCAACCTGTCGCCGGAGGACTTGGAAAGCGTCCCTGTAAGTGTGCAGCGTAGTAAAGAGGACTGTCCGGAACCGGATGAGGTGCTGAGTGGCATAGTTGATGAGGCTCTGATTGATCGAGTGAAGGAGCTGATGAGTAGTAAGAAGAACGGCAAGAAGATGCGAAAGAAGAGGAAGGATGATCGCCGTCATCACAACGAGGAGAAATACGATGGTGAGCAAGCGGAGGAGGATGTACCGATGCCGGAAGTTGAAGCTGCTGTTGAAGACGAGGACGAAGATATCTTCCCGGACGTTGGCGAGTACGTCCCAATCGACCAGCGCGTGGACGATGTATTCGTTGACGCTTCGAAGAAGGAAGCAGTTAAGAAAGCAGGCTACTTCTCGAACCTCAGCGCTTCGATCACAGAAAAGGAGGAGGCGGCTCGGAAAAAAGAGGAGGACGCCGAGCGCGCGTGGAAGGAGACACTGCAGAAGGCAGTGGAGATGCAGAAGAAGGTCGAGCGCGAGAAGGAGCGGAAGGCGAAGGAAGCCAAGATGACGGGCGGAGCGGACGACTACGCAGAGTACCAGGGCGTCGACGCTTTTGGAGGAGACAGTGATGACGAGGACGACGAGGAGACAGTTCGACGCCGCAAGGCTGCCGGTCTCACCGACGGCAAGGGCACCTTGGAACCGGACGAGAAGATCCGCCGGAAGAATCAGAAGCAGAGCAGCAAGCTCGCTAATGATCTTGAGAAGATCACTAAGGTACGTCTCACTCATGTTGAAGTTGGACGTCTACGGACGCACCTGACTAATGACTAACATACCTTGTTTTGGTATTTAGATCATGGAGGACAAATCTCAAAATTAATACATCGTATGAATTCTCACAGGTAAGTTTTTGGTATCTTTTGCGAAACGACGCGACGGGATCCAATCGCTGGAAGCAAGTCATTCCTGCTTCGGACGCCTTCACGCCGAAGTCCTCTATAGCTAAGCCTCACCTCAGCCATGGCGGATCTCGAGCGCAACGACCAGTTCGGCTTCCTGTACGAAAACCGCGACCCGTGCAACGCCATCGCGCTGCTGCAGCTGGGCGTGACGCTCGTGTCCTTCTTCTTCACCTACACGGTTTGGTGGTCGGGGCTTTTCGGCGTTATTGTGGCCTCCATGGGCTACTACGGCTCGGTGCAGCCTGTGATCCAGAGCAAAGTCAGCTTCATCCAATTCGTGCGTAGCACCTTTCAAACTTTATCGATATCTTGACTTTTACTAACGTGACGGTGGTGGTGCAGTACTACTTCGGCAACTGCTTCATGCTGCTGCTTCAGGCCATCTCGGCCGTCGTGCTCTTCATCCTCGTGAGTGAGTGGAAGGACTTTGATGCCTGGGGCTGGGGCGTCATCATCTTCGGCACGCTGTCCTTTGGCGTGCAGCTCTTCGTTACGTACGTGGCCATCCAGCGATCGCACGCGTACCGAGCGGAGCTCATGAGAAACCCACCACCGGCGGAGAACGTCTACGGACCGGGATCGAGCGGCACCGTGTACACGGCCATGGGCGCAGGATACAAGGCCCCCATGGCGCAGATCAAGA
Organism: Phytophthora crassamura; assembly: GCA_033557995.1. NCBI lineage: Eukaryota > Oomycota > Peronosporomycetes > Peronosporales > Peronosporaceae > Phytophthora > Phytophthora crassamura. The sequence goes on along the minus strand of JAUCED010000011.1, from coordinate 2,166,473 downwards.
CCATTTAGGATGCTGGACCGGATGTGCTTTCCAGTCTGGTTTCTGTCTAAATGTCTTAATTTTTTTCTTCATTCTTTTTAATCGCTTTAGTACGGATCGTATCAGATAGAAGCAAATAGTTGTGTTCAATTCGAGATATACCATGGCAATTGTTCTTCATGAGCACCTTACCACCACTCCGGGCGTGCATTACTTTTTGCCTCTCAAAACGCAAGTATCATCTTACGAAAGTGCATGAAGCACTTTTTACTTTCTCAGCAATGAAGTTATATGGATACATCTGACAAATTACTGTATCAGCGCCTTCGAAAAATCACTTCTGCGAGTTTTTATGGATCGCTCAAAGTGATCGTAGACATACTCCGGTAAGTTGTGAAGCTCTCAACAAGATATGACGTACAGTGCTGGCCAGATGTATTGAACCCAGACGACGTTGTCGGGTAGCACTGGGCCGAATTCGCATGCGCAGGTGGGAGCAAAATACCTCGAAGGACCATGACCAGCGCCAGGAACGTCGCGTCGAGTCGCAGTTCCCGTTTTGACCCACAGCGATTCCATCATCATGGGCTGGATGAATGAACTCCGGCGAGCCGTAAGGGCGAGAATAAAGGAGTTGGGGCCAGGCTCGAGTATCGAAGAAGAGGAAGAAGCGTTGAGGAAGGCTGCTGGTGAGGGTCATCTGGAGACGGTGCGCTTCTTCTCTGAAGAACGAAGTGTTGATGTATCTGCCAAGAACGCACGCGGACGTACCGCGCTGATGAAGGCAGCTGAAACCGGCCACCCTGATATCGTCCTATATCTCGCTGAGGAACGCGGCGCTGACGTGGATGCAAAGGATGTGAAAGGCGTCACAGCACTGATGATGGCCGCTTCATATGGAGACCACATAAAGGCTTCGATGTTAAAAACCGTACCCATGGAACGAATCGTGGCTGCAGGACGTGGAGCATGGAAGTCGTTTCGGTGTCTCGCAGAGCAAGACGCTAATGTGAATGATAAGGACAAACACGGACATACCGCACTAATGAAGGCCGCTGCAATCGGACGCGCTAATGTCGTACAGTATCTCGCAGAAAAATGCAACGCAGACATTGAGGCAAAGGATAATAACGGAGTTACAGCACTGATGATGGCCTCCGAGCATGGCCACGCTCAAGTCGTCCGACGTCATTGCGAGCAGGGCGTTGATGTAGATGCCAAGGACAAGCGTGGATGCACAACATTGTCATGGGCCGCGAACTGGGGACGCCTTGAGGTTGTTCAACTGGTCGTTAAGCACGGCGGTGACGTGAATGCTCGCGATGAGGACGGCCTTACAGCGCTAATGCGGGCTACTCTCACCGACAGATTGAAATTGTTCGATACCTTGCGCAAGATCACGGCGCTGAGCAAATGTCCAGAACAAGTTGGGAAAAACGGCGGTGCGGCTTGCGGCCGATCGAGTTGTTTTAGAGATTCAACGGGCTCTCACGCCTCTGCTTTCCACTCCAATTCCACCACGGAGCACTGCATTATCACGGGTATCGCGCCTTATCAAACGACAACAAGTACAAAGTCCTGACATTCCAGCAAGTTGTGATATTCCTCCGTCCGAAGTTGCGCTCACTTACTTCTGCAAAAGCGGCAACATTGGGGGGGAACACCGAGCCAAATGGCTTGATGCTGATGCTGTCGTGAAGCTGTTCATCCCAGAACGTATCTCACTCGACGTTCCAGGAGGAAGTCTGTCTGTGGCAGCGGTTGAGGCACCCGAACGTGATCAAAATGTACGGCGCGTGTAGTGCTGGTCCAGAGCTGGCGTTTTTCGTGTGTGAATACGCTAGCGAAGGTTCGTTACTGGAGTTCATCCAGTCCTCTTCAGTGGAGAAACCCGGGATCTGGAAGTTTCTCCTTGACGCAACGTTAGGACTCGAGTACCTTCACGAACGGGGTATTATTCACGGGGATCTTCGCTGTGGAAACATTTTGATCGGCAGTGATGGCGTGGCGAAGCTGTCGAATTTTGGGCTCAGTGGATCGTCGAAGAGATTTCGTCTTGCTTCGTCGGGGGCTGTTTGCCCACTGCGATGGCAAGCACCTGAAGTGAATGCATGGAAACCGCCATCGTTTGCGTCGGATGTGTACTCTCTGGGTATGACCATTTTGGAAACTGTGACCGGGATACCCTGGCTCGGAGTTAGTGAAGGCCTGCTGAAGTACGCCAAATCCAACTGGTATCCAAAGACAAATGGCAACCGAACGGCAGAAGAGCCTCGTTGCCCTCCTGGTGATGCACACGATTTAGTGTGGCGCATGTGCTGCCACGACCCCAAGAAACGCGCGTCTCTCTCGTCTGTGGTGTACGAACTGGAGCGTTTGGCCACTGAGGAACAATCAAACAATACCAGTCAAGAACACGAGTCTGCAAGTACATTCGACGACTACAATTGGGGAGACTTGAAGGCCCTGTGGCTTAATGTGGAACGGAAATGCAGAACTGCGACAACGAGCACTATTGTCGGGCTTTTGATACACTCAAGACAGTGTATGGGCGTGTGCAAACTTCCGTTCATCCCCCATCGCTGTTAGCTCGTTTTCAAAAGCTCATCCTTGAGTTCGAGCGGACGATCAAAAGGACACCCGAACAAGCTCGAATCCTGCGTCTGTCAGCCTCCCGCGCCACCTCCACCTGCTTCCACGCGTTCCAATGGCAGGTTCAATCACTTCTATCAGCGCTGGGGGACTCCACGAAAGAGAGCGAAGAGCGGTGGCAGAAGCAGCGCCGAGACCAGATCGACTTGTTCGTATCCGGCGTGTCGGACACGTACCTTCTGCTGCAGGATTTGAAGACCCGAGAAGAGCGAGCGGCTTTTCTGAGGACGTTGAAGGCCGAGATGGACAGTCCCGTGCCCAAGTACACGCCTGAGGAGCTCCGAGTGATGAAGAAGGCGTACAAGGACATTAAGAGGGGGATCAAAAGTGGCGATCTGTCAACACTCACGCCGGAATGGTTCATCCCATGGTACGAATTGATCACCGACAAGGGCGAGTGTCTGGGCAGTGGCGGGTTCGGCAGCGTGTATCGAGCCAAGTGGCTGGACTCGGACGTGGTGGTCAAGTTCCTAGGAGCCGACAGCAACCAGGAAGAAGAGGACTCCTTGTTTCAGTCGCCGATTGCACCCCCACTTCCTCCAGAGCAGAGAGCCGAAGCGGCCCAAGTCTTCCGACGCGAAGTCGACATCTGGTTCGGGTTCCGCCACCCTCACGTCGTCCAGCTCTTCGGCGCCTGCCACGTCGGAAGACCCTTTTTCGTCTGCGAGTTCGCCACCAACGGGACGCTCGTGAGCTACTTGCGAGCGCATCCCGACCAACTCTGGTTGAAGCTGTACGAGGCAGCACTGGGCGTTCAGTATCTCCACGCGCGGGACGTCGTCCACGGCGATCTGAAAGGGAACAACGTCGTGATCGGCAGCGACAGGAAGGCGAAGGTGACGGACTTTGGACTGAGTTCCATCGCCAGTAACGAGAGTAAACCGCAAGTTTCGGCTGCGGTGCACTGGGTGGCGCCCGAGTGTCTTGTGGATCCCACCACGCGACCAACTTGTGCGTCGGACATTTACTCGTTGGACATGTGTATTGTGGAGGCGCTGCGGGTTGTGGAGGATGCAGAGGCAGTGAAGGCTGGAAAGGCGTCGCAGCTTTGCTTCCCGTGGCGTGTTCGGGACGTCACTGCAGTGAAGTATCACGCGACGAAGGGATCGCTGCCAGCGAGGCCCAAACCGTGCGAGGACGCGGCGTGGCAATTGGTCGAGCGGATGTGCACATTGGCTCCACGGCAGCGGCTCAAGATCTCGACTGTGGTGGATGAGCTGGCGAGACTGGCGAAAGTCGAAGAGGACGTTCCTATTCATTCCATGATGACGAGTTCAGTTGATGTTGAGGCTGTTCTGAGAGTGATTGCAGAGGTACAAGAACTCGTCTCTCAGGCAAAGCAGGGCGAAGATCAACAGGGTGAGGAGCTGTTATCCCTTTACGCTTCGTTGTGGAGTCGTCTCGAACGTGTACACGAGCAGATGAAAGACAAGTGCAGCGGTGAATGTCGTGAAGTGTTCTACGGACTGATTGCCGAAGCTCGTCTAGCCACGTTGAGTATGCTGCAAGTGAAGGCCAGCCTCATCGCGTTGGTGGAGATCAAGATGCGGTGCTACACGCTGGGTCGTCGCTTGGACAAATTTGGAGATGCGTTTAATTTTCCTGGTGCAGTCGAGTCCCCGACGAAGGAGGGATAGCTGGTACTCGCCGTTGATTACAGTCCACACTAAATCAATCTTCACCTCATCTTAGTTGTCGCCGTCCAAGGAAGGCACCAGTGCACGTTCAGTACCCAATGGCATGGCCGCGTTGACAGAGTTGAGCCTGTCGGGTCTGAACGCGACCCTGGAGATTGAAGATTCTGTCCGTCAACCAGGATCCTGGCAAGCAAGGTAGATTGTTTTGGGTGGGGTCTTGGTCTCGGTCTCGGCGGGTTGGGACTCGGTGACGCAGTGTCTATTTGCAGCGGAAAAGACTTATACACAATTAGTCAGCGGTATGTTTGCATCTTTCCTCTTGAGTTTCCCCACCGTTGCGCAGTGCTCTTGAGCACGTCAAGGACTGATCTCATAATGTCTGGCCCTTCACTCCTCCACCTTGGAATTTCGGAGTCGTGGCAAATTGGCCATGAAGCGATTTCCATGCGCTGCAGTCTGGTTCAAATTTATAACTGGAGTCGAATGCAGCAATTTGCTTCTATCTGGACGATCCGTGTGAAAGAAGCTTCTCATCGCAGCAACTAGCAAAAGAAGTCAATCAAAAGACAAGAAAAAGACTTGCAACGCATTTACGCACTAAACCAGACCAGAAAGCACAGCCGCTTCAGCATCCGAAATGGTCTTAATCTGCGCTATGAGGCTTTGTGGCCGTGTACTCGGTGCCGCTCGATCCCGGTCTGTAGACGTTCTCAGCCGGGGAAGGTCCCCATGAGCTCGGCTCGGGCTGCACTCCAAAACACAGCGTGTCGAAGATGATGACGGCGCGGGAAAAAATCGTGCAGCCATGGCAGAGAGGACAGCTGTACTGGGCATTAGTAACGTTGGTTCAGAGAACTCTAATAGTACCCCATGGATCGAAGAAGTTGGATTAACTCGCAATGCCCGTAAGAACCCGCTATTTTTGGCGAGTTTATATGGTATTTCAAAATACAATTGAATCCGGTTCTTATAAATACATATATTCAATTTCATTTTCTTAAAGGTTAGCACAAGCCAAGGTGACGTGTGCAAGGTGAAAGAGCGCAATGGCTCGTTGAAAACGGCGCCTCGGGCATTGTTGCCGCTGTACATGTGCACGTTTCACGATGAGTTTGATAGTCCAACTCTCTTGCATTACACACTATTATTGCTCACTTGTTCTAAGTATAGTCGTTGCCGCTTGCGAATGCATAAATGCCATATTTCGGGCCGAGCGCCTTCCATCGCCACAACTACCGTCTTACCGCGTACCAGACGCCTAGGCGTTTAAATAGAATAGAACGCCTAGTGGGCGCTCTATTCTAATACAGCGCCTAGGCGTTATATTAGTGTGAAGCAACGAACGTTTGAAGAACGAGATCGCTCCGCTGACTGTGTATTGGTTATATGAACGTGCCGTCTACCTTCAGCGCATGGAGGGGGCAAAGCCGAGCGATGAGTACCGTTTGCGTGGCACCAGGAACGCTGTACATGAACGTAGAGATCACCTTGCAGTCTTCGTTGAGTATCTTCACCTCGATGTTGCAGGTATGTAGTCTTGAGGCAGCAAACAACTCCAGATCACCACTCGTAGTTTTGCCATTTCTGAGTGCTGAGATGTCATCTTGATCCAAAAGGCCATCCAGATCCTGAAGGTCAATCATGAACTCCGTCAGCACTGTCCAGTAGTCGGAAATCGAGCTACCGAGGCTGAAACGAAGACATCTAAACAGACTTGAGCTTATCTCTTCGGGAATATACCACGAAGGCGGGCCAATGCAAAGCTCCTCGCGGTCATCATCTTCGTCAAGCAAGTCTTCGTATCTCTTCTGCCACTCATCCAAGTCGACACTCGAGTCCAGAAGCTCACGCAGCGGCGGGTGGAGGCTCTCCGCATCAAATGCTTGGCGTGACACAAGCCGCATAAGCGAAAAGCCTTGCTGATGTCGTCTCTCTTTTGAGCTTTGACCCAGTCGAGAACCCACGGAGAAACCGTCTTGTAGTGAGGAACCTTCGGGTTGCCCTGCTTCGTCTGCATCGTTGGGTTGTCGAGTGCCTCTGCAATATAAGCATCGAACTGATCGCCGTAACAGGCCTAAGCTTCTGTTGACGTCGAGAGGTTGAAGGAGGTTTGTCAGCACGAAGATGTTGTAGCGCTGCAAACGTTTCTCGTTGAACAGGGTGACGTGGCAGCCGTACGAGTCGATAATATACAGTACGGGTTTCCGATAGAACCGTGTCGCTGGTCTGCTGCATATAACCTCTTCAGCATGCTCCAACAGGATCTTGTCGTTCCACATCCCGGTCGTATTCACGTCTACCATGATCTCTTTCTCAAGACCCCCCAGCTTGGGCTTGTTTTTCATGAAAACAGCACGTGAGGTTTCAAAACCTCCCCCGCAGCAGTGATGGAGAAGGTCGCTGTAAAGCGTTTGTGACTGCTGCCACCCTTCCGTAACAGAACCTCTCGAAGACCTCGCGTTGCGATTGTCGATTTGGGCTCGGTTTCGAAATACCGGGGGACCTGATCCATGTTTATTATGTTGGAGGGATCGATCTTGTGTTCTTCAATCAGCTTCTGTGCCTTCTGAATGAACTCCAGGCATACAGTCCTCGCATCGGACGGAAGTGTTCGTGTCGTTGTCTGCCGTCTTGAGACAAGGTTGTGCCGCTTCTTGAAGTTATCCAGCCAGCCAGACGATGCTGTGAAACCCTGATGATGCGGAACCCCTTCAGCCTCGAGGCTGCGGGTTATGTTCAGAGCTAGCAGCTTGATGTACTTATCTTTTACGCGAAGCTCCTTCTCGTTTCTGGTCACCACCCATGCGTGCAGTCGTCTCTCCATGGTTTCAAACGGAGGCTTTCGTCCTGCCCCCGGAAATCGCCGCATGGTGCGTGTGCAGACGTTGCGGTCCTTTGCTGCAGCATTCATCTCAGACTCCTTCTTATGCCAGCCTCGAATTATGGAGGCGGACGGCACCTTGAACTGCTTCGCCAGCGCTTGAAACCCGCGGCCTGGCACGTTGGGCTTGTACTCGCGTAGTACACAGCGCTTGAAGTCATGCGTGTAGCTGGTGCGCTTCTTGGTAGGCGACATTGGCGGGCGGCAGAAAGCGATTTCATCCAGAGGGCTATTTGTGAACTCGGAAGCTGGTGAATCACGTTCTCACCCATGGCAAATGGATGGCAAGCAGCCTCCGAAACGGTGCTGGTAGGGGACAGCAATGCTGGCGCAGCAGATGTTACAGCAGGTAGGCGTTCTATTCATGTGGGCTCTCAACTCAAGGGTCCGGTACGAATTGCTTTTGGTGCTCAACCTTGAAATTAACGCCTAGGCGTTTGGTACGCGGTAAGACGGTAGTGCGTCTCGTTCGATGCTCAAACTTCATATTATTTACTCGAACTTGTGTACCAATTTTCAGCGTGATATGAAAAGCCCTTGATATTGGACGCCCGCTAAATATAGATTAAACAGGCGTCATACGTGCAGCAGATATGCCACGGCTTATGAGGGCATAAACTCTCGTGAGACCGGATCTGCGTCTCACGAGACTCACCTATCCCTAGCGTTATGCCGTGTAGCCATCTTAACGGCTTTTCTTGGAATTTGTATGGTTTAAGATGATCATCACTCCTCAGGTTGAAGCACTTGCATATATCTTCCGACGCGCCAAGACGTCGCTCACTTCCGAATTTCCCGCCGAAGAGAGCAGAGCGACTACACTATCGAAAAGGCAGGTGTGTATGTAGCTGGTGTTGTGTTTGCACGTTCGTTCCTAACTGGTGCTGATTGTGTATGAACCAGATGGTGCACCTAACGCACTCCTCGCTGCACTGGCGGCTGCGCTGTATCAGCGATTCCAGCTACGAGGAGAACACGCCACCAAACACGCAGGGCGCCGAGCAGCAAGGAGTCAAGACCGTCTCCGTTGACTACGAGTATTCATCGTGCGGCACGGCCACCCCTCCGTGGCTGTCGCCCGGGCACAGCAAGCGCTATACGAGAAGCGGGCAGATGAGAGCTGCAGCTGCCACCGTCAGCTCGACGGCAACGACACCGGTTGAGACCCCGGCAACACCACCAGCGAGCGCTCTTCGTTCACCCAGCCCGACGACCTCCTCGCCGATCTGAGCCAGGCTGCACTTGACCTCGGCGAGCCAAGGATGGCTACTGCCAAAGTGGCGTGAACGAGTGGGGCTCCAATTCGGTGGGTATCGCTGGGAGTGCAGAAGACATCCTGAACGTGGTCAACACGCTGAACCTCAACATCGCGCCACAGTTCAGGCGCGAGCTTGAAATTGCTGTGGCCGGAGAGGCCCCGTGCGATGTAGGCTGGAACATCTACATGATCACGAGGTTGTTCTTGTATCCGGTCACCAAAGGTAGCGCCAACTTCGCCAGCATCCCTGGCATTGACTTTAACATCTTCCCGGACGACACGGAATGCCGCCCCAACGTCCCAGTGGATGACAGCTTGGTCGGTTCCAAGCTCGCGCTTGATACGAATGGCGAGAATCTCTTGGCTGTGTATCCCAACATTCTTACGCTCGGGTTCCTTATACTTTGAAAACAGTATTAACCGGCAGACCGAGTGGTCCCAGCTTCCAACACCAAACACGGCGCCACTACTGTAATCCAGCCCCTGTTCAAGGGATACTATGGAGGCTGCCGCGTTCGCGCAGTGAACACCACTGGCGTCTACATTGAAGACACGTGCCAAGTGTCCAAGCGCTGGTCCTCGTACGGCCTACACACGCCAGACGATATCCCCATGTGCAGCACGGGCGACGTGTGCATTCACAACTACTTCAACTCGATGTGGGAGTGGGTCAACTATGTCAGCGTGGACGACCCCACGCGCATCGAATGGATCTCAACACCTTCCGCAGTCGCTACGCTGACGCGGTTTCCATCAGCATTTTGCCTGGCATCGTCGTCATGCAGATGCTTCTCATGGTCGTGATCAGTCTCTACCAGGTGATGTCGCACAAGAGGTCCGTGCTGCTCACGCAGATCTGGGCCTACCGATGCCAGAATGGCCGCATGCAGGTCGTCTACCTCGCTCAGATCACGTACCACATCATCTACAACTCGGATCTGTAACCAGCTTGGACTGGCCAGCGGTACGTTAACGGTCGAGTCGGTTATGAACCTCACGTGCTGCATCTTCACCTTCTCGTACGCGTTCGTCAACCTGGCCAAGGCGCGCTCTGGAGATCAGCAGCTTGACCGCCACTTCCGACTAACGTGGGAGACCATGCAGATTGTCGTCACGTCTGTGGTCGCTGCTGTCCTCTTGTCCGTTCGCCAAACGCCGCTGGAGTTCATCAATGCCCACAACGGCGAGATTCTCCGCAAGACGTCGGCCCGCGGAGCCGAGTACTGCGGCCTGAACGACTCGTGCGTCGTGTACAAGACCAACTTGATTTTCTTCATCATGCTCTTCTCCGTGGGTCTGGGTGCGATTGCGGCTGTATCTTCACTCATTGTGAAGCGCTTAAGTCCCAAGGTCAAGAGCGCTGTGCGCTCGGCGCAGCTGTCGCTAAGTGTCCAAGGAAGCTTCAAGCAGAGCCGCAATTCGGTGCCGGACGCCCACGTGGCCGACGGTGCTGTTAAGAAGAAGTCCGTCAGCAAAGAGCCCGACAATCATCTCACGTCGTTCGAGCGCAACTGCATCGGCGGCCCGTTCCGCAACCTCTTCCAGGACTGCGACGACGTGGCCTACGTCAGGTACATGGGGACACGCTGCACGACGGTGCAAAAACTTTTAGTATTTTTAAGCTAAATATTTTACAATACTTACACTTCAAACCTATCAATGTAATCGTCTTTTACAGTTTTTATATGAATTTTTTTAAGAATGGTTTCTTACTTAGATGCTTTCAGTAAAGGCCTTGCTGCTGACGGGATATCTCTACTACGGCGAGCACATTTACCAGGCGTCCTAGGTCATGCTGCTGTTGCTGGCCCGCAAGATGCTGCGCACGTTCAACATGCTGCTGCTGCGCTGGCACGTGCACAAGGACACGGGCATGCTCACCCAGGTGCTTTCATGTCCATGGTACGCCGTCAAGGAGAACCACGCACTCGCAGGGGCCGCGCCTGTTGCCTTAGTACAACTCCCCATTTGCACCTGCTTTTGATTGGTCAACCTCGTTGAAGTGCTCAAATGTGCTCAAATTCTATTTGTATTGTAAAAAAGGACTGAAAAATAGCCGGAAAGGATAAGAAAGGTCCATTTTTGAATAATGCAGGAAGGCGGCAACACGCTGACGAGTCGGAGCGCGCCGAGCTCCCCTCGTCACGTCAAGGACCTGGAGGCCGGCGGTACCGTGCCGCATCGCTCGCCCTCCCCTGTGCGTCGAAGCGTACGTCAGAAGCGCCCCGTGTGGCACTACTTGGTGCCGCTTGTGCTGCTGGGACTGCTCTACTCCTTCTCCAGTGGGGAAACGACGGACGTGCGGTCGTCATTAGCCGAGCAAGAACGAGCGTCCACCGAGACGGTCGGAGGCGTGATAATTGAAGAAGAAGAAGAAGATGATGAACAAGTTGCCGTGGTTGGTCATTTTTCTACGGAGAAAGGCATCATCATGTGCATGCACAACGGTGCCGTCCCCATGGGGCTCTCGCTGGTGCGGGAGCTCCGTTGTCTGGGCAATAAAGAGCTCATCCAGATCTACCATTGTTTCCCCGAAGAAATGTCCAACGCGTCTCGAACGCTGCTGCTCGAGGCGGACAATAACCTCGAGATTGTGGACGTTTGCACGGACCTCGTGGCGCGCGGCAAGTTGACGGTGGACCGTGCGAAACATTTCCGAAGCTGGTGGATCAAGCCCCTCGCCATGTACCACACAGCCATCAAGGAGGTGCTGATGGTCGATATTGACGACATTTTCCTGCGTGATCCGGCTGTACTGAGGACCACGGACGGGTACAACAAGACAGGAACGACCTTTTTCTATGACCGCGTGCTCTCAAGCAGAGAGTTTTTCAACCAGGACGTGGATGGAGAGCAGTACCTCAAGAAGCTGCTCAAGGAGTTCGACTACGCTAAGTACGGCTTACCGACGGGCTCGACGCCCTCACAGCATTTGAGCCCTCGGACGTCGTACGCGTGGCGCCGACAGACTTCCCATGAACAGGACTCGTCGCTTGTCGCGATCGATAAATCCCGCGCTGGAAAGGCCTTGGACATCATGTTCTTCCTCATCACGGAACAACATTTTGTGCACGAGTTTTCATACGGGGATAAGGAGACGTTTTGGCTCTCATACGAGCTTGCCAAGCTCGAATACTTCTTCTCGCCGTGGGGTGTTGCCGGCGTCTCTTCGTCTACGAACAAGGACGTTGAAAATCACAAGGATTCGCTTTGTGGGAGCATTGCGCAGTACTTGCCAGTGGACGATGACACGCCCGAGTTGCTGTACGTGAACGGCAAGGCGCTGCTAAACCCGTTCCCGGTGTCAATGGACGTGCTGGGCACAGCCACGCACAACGTGCTGTTCAATACGAACCCGACGCACGTCACGCTCCGCCAGAAGCGGAGGGGCAACGGCCGTACCAAGACCAACTACAAGGGCGCATACGCAATGGAATGCCTTATCGGCTTTGGCTCCGAGCCGCTCCCGGAGAGGTTTGCACCCCAATTACTGCGACGGCGCGTATTCTACTTTGGAACGCGCATGGGCGTGCCCTCAGCGCTTGACCAGTGCTTCCCCTTCGAAGGAATAGAGTAAAAACGGCGAGGTTGGCTTAGAGAAAACGAACAACCCGGTAAGCTTCATAACCTAGATCACCGCACTTCGGAGTGCGTAGGCCACCTCGGGCGCTGACGGACGTTCACCTGGATTGAAGGCGAGACAGCGATCGGCCAGTGCGCGGATGTCTGGCGGACAGTTTGGTGAGAAGCTGGGACGGAGAACTCCCATCGTGATCATCTGCAGGACAGCAACATTTGCCAGAGGGTTCTCACTTGGCCCACGAGCGTCCTCGTACGGGATGGCATGAGTGTCCAGCTCGGACAGCACCACGCCGAAGCTGAAGATGCCGGCCGCTTGATTGTAGTCTTCCTTGCCCGCCAGCACCTCCGGAGCTTCCCATCGACTGGTACCCACTCCTTGCGTCATGGTGTTTTCCTCCGACATGATCCGTGAAACCCCAAAGTCCGTCAGCTTCGCTTGCATCTCTCTTGAAAGCACAATGTTGCGGGATTTCAGGTCGCGATGCACCACTGGAGGGAGAAACGAGTGCAGATACACGAGCGCTTCGATCACATCCGTCGCGATCTGCAGCTTACTCGGTGTCCACGTAGGAGGCGTTTGCGGGTAGACGAGGAAATCGCGGACATCTCCGCCCACCATGTACTCGGACAAGGCTTGAAGGTCCGATTCGACCGTCCAGGCTGCACCAACCAGCTTGACGACGTTGGGGTGGTCGAATTTGCCCGCCATCTTGATCTCCTCCACGAACTTCTGCGTGTTTTGCTGAGTTCCATGCACCTTTCGCAAGCGCTTGGATGCGAGTAATTGCGTGTTGCGGTACTTGACGAGCCATACATCCGCAAACGCGCCACCGCCGATCTTCCTCACATCCTGGATCTCGTCGGCTTTCACCTGAAGCGCGAGAAGTTGAGGGTCTTGCCATATTGACGCGTACGAGTTTTCGGTTGTCTTGATGAATTCTGGAGGACCAGAAGGCGAGCCTTGCTTGTGCTTGTGCTTGTGCCAGCGCCACACAAACGTCCCAATGGTCAGCATGAAGACCGCCGTTCCAATGATGCAACCAGCCAGGACGCCGCCAGAATAATATCCAGAACAAGCATAGTTCTCGTAGCTGCACAGCTTTCGGTGCGCTGCAGTAGCATTCCAAAGATGCTCGTGTCCGTCTCTGATACTTGTTGCTGCCGTTGCGTTGATAATACAGACGGATACGCCTTGAATTTGCTGCAGCTTCGACGCACAGCCACAAAATCTTCTTCTTTCAGGTCCCACGCCCGTTCTCGGAGGAACTTAGCTTTGGCACCAGTGAAGTTGCGAGACATTGGCCCTTTGCCAGCCATTTGTCTGTATCGTGACGGAAGTAGAATATTGTTATCACGAAAGAACATCAGGATGGAGCAATGTGGGTGATAGGCTCGTACAATGTTTTCAGAGCTCGCAGTGTAAACGCCTTCCGGGATGGACAAGAAGCGGTTGCGACTTAACCCCTTTGAATTCGACAGATACCACTCGGTCGAGTCAATAATAGGGTGCAGGCACCGGATGGAGGAGATAGCTGGACGTACAGTGTTTGTAGGCTCGGGAAATATCCTTGAAAGTCACGCATCTCGCTGTCTTGCACGCTCCTATCGATTCAAACAACGTACACCGTTAGAAAGGTCGGGGAGGGGAAACTGATCTGCTCTACACTCACAATGACATGAGGCTGCTTGAGTAGGCATTTTCATCGATCTTGCTAATGAAGTTGGAGTCCATATTCCTGCCCACACAACTCCGTTAGATCGAGCGGTACAATATACTAGCAATGACTTACAGATGCAACAGCGATCGAAGGGAGACAAGTGGAACGGCTGGAAACCCCGTCAGCAAAGCGTTCTCGAGTCGCAGGCTTGTGACCCGTGCTGGCAAGGTAGACTGGAGCCTACCAACCACAGACGATAGGTCGAGGTCGATGAACGCGACGCTGGAGACTTCCAATGAGTTGATAACAAACTCCGGAGAAAACATCATCAAGTTTGTATCACCCTCGTCATGCTTTGCGAAGAGTTGCAGGCTTCCAACGTGCTGGTTGCGCACCACGCATTAAACAAAGGTTATCACTGTGGGTCGAACGTAAAGTTCTTGGAGAAACCAAAACCTTACATGCTCTCGGTCGTTGGGCTGAGCTCCATCTCTCCGACGCCATCGACCTCTCGATCAACAGTTAAGATGAAATCGGTGCCGTTCTCGGCTGCGAGTTCAGGTCGGCACACGTACGCCGAGTCAACGTCCGAGTCATCATCGCTGGCACTTCGTACGATGCATGGCGTGAATCAGTCGCAATAGCCGTTGCACTTGGTAGTCAGTATGCTGGTCGCTTTGGTCCATGGAGCAGCGATTGCCAGCGATAACAGCAACACAAAACGTAGCAATCTCATCTTGATTCTCTGATAGAGACTGGCGTCGACCGCTACGTGTTGAGAAATGATACGTTGGCTTCGCAACGGTCTCGCTGATAAATGAGCATAAACAAAAGCTGCAAGTTGTGATTCTCAAATCCTAAGAGATCATGAAGCCAAAGTGCTGCTGGATATTGTCTGTTGAACAGGTGCCTTAAGGTAGATCTTTGAGTGGCTTGTGTGGCTGCAAACCATGTGAAGGAGCCTTATTAATGCCACTCGAGTCTGTCGATCGGATAAAGCATTCATATACGTAAGTAGATAGGTATGAAGATGATGGCAATTGGGTCTTGGTTTCTACAGTTCTACGCCACCGGAGTGGTGTATTTCTCTCCGCTCTGGCAGTGTATCAGGTGCACGATAGCTCGTGAGATAGTGTGCCATCACTCGAGTCGATACGCCAGCGCAATAGCATGTTGAATGTGCGTAGCAGTTGCTTGGGACGAAACGTGAGATCAGGAGAAGCATGACTGCGGACGCCTGATAAATGTGCTCTCCCCATGATAAAGGTGCCCTGTGCGCAACAGAGCCTCAACCATCATGCACTTCTAATGCCATGCCATCGCAGTCCTGGAAAAGCCTCTTGGAAGGAGCGCCGATGCAATTCTCCTCGAACGATCGTCTGATTCCTTTATAGCCTCTACCTAGTGCCGGCGAAATAATGAGCCTTCAGTTGCTTCATCGTCGAATAATGAGCATTTGGTTGCTTCGTCGTGGAATGATGAGCTTCAAGATCTGCCAGATTTTAGCGAGCGGGACTGAGGACAGGATCGTTGACGGCAGAGAGGAGATCACAATCGTCAAAACTGATGACGTAGCGGTCTCAATACAACGTATCCTAGGCAGATCAACTCGTAGCTGTTTAGGTATGCTGAAGACTCAACAGCGTTAATATTTGAGTTTTGAGATTCGTTCCATGATGATGTCTGCGACAGCACTGATGCGACCGAGTTTGTAGTTGAGGAAGGAACGATTTCGTCTTGAAAAGAAGGTACGTAGGTTTGGCGAGACTCCCAAGCCGCCAGCGTTGTTCACCTTGAGCCCGAAAGCTTCTCGATGCCGTGTAAATGTTTCACTGACAAAAAAAAATAGTCGAGTAGCGTGTCTTGACCTCGTCTGAGAACACAACGGTGGATACATGACCGTCAATAAGTAATATCGAAGCGGCCAAATCGCTACGAAAGTAATGCATCGCGCAGAAACACAAGACGGGCGGCCCAAAGAGCGCATCCGACATTCGCCTCCGTGTCATCTTGGCCAGTGCATCGAGTAGACTAAATTACATTAACATCAGCTGGGCAGTAGCCGGATAAATATCAAACCAGGTTTCTGAAAGACCAGCCTGCTGACCTTCAAAGTAGCAGCCGAGAGACCAGAATGCGGTCATTATTATCCCCAACTGCGGTAGCATCGAAAGCATCAGCAAGTCGAACGTTTTGTAGCTAGAGGCGCATTCGATTCCACCACCAAAGCAAGTCGTGCCACCGCTGAGTGTGCCTACGTGAAGCGCTATCAACGATATTATCCACCGCATCAAGACAAGGCCGACTGACAGGTTCGACACTAGCGTTTCCCAGTCGTAGATACTCCGAATAGTGTCCGTTTGATCCGTCTCATATAGGAAGTACCCGTAAGACGATGTTTGTGTGACGTGTTACAGCGGACATGATGAACTTTGTACCCCGGTGGTAGTCATTCGGCTCCGCTAAGCAGGCCTCCTGAACGGGCAATTCACCTCGAGCCAGACCTCATATGAGGGACCTTTTTTACTGGGATAGCAGATGTCCTGAAGGGCGCTGCTGCACAGCCCAAATCGTTAATTCGCGCCACGGTAGCTGAAGCCGGTAACTGGTAACTGGTAGCAAAAGAATACCCAAAATTTGAATTTTGAGGACAACCCAGCGCTGGTTTTTCCGGCTTTGACCAATCCGCGTGCGCCATTCGGGTTTTGGCCCCCCTATTGGGGCCGGGTGATTGGCTGAACATTTCCAATCAATTGAAAAGGCAAATTTCACAATATAATACTTCAAATGATATCCTATTGCATCAATCGCCCATTTACAATTCCCAAGTTATTTTGTCAATCGGGAGGCACTTAAAAACGGGAGAATAGTCGAAATATCGATTCAACCGATGGCCCAAGAAAATTTTGCGTAGAACCCACAATATCTTGATCAACAATATAAATAAAGCAAACATCAAAAACGTCACCTTGCTGCGAGTGCCGTGCGAAGGCTGGGATAGGAACTAATAGCATACACGTTGCGAACTTTAGATTTATACTTTTAACCAACATCGAGCTAGGCTTTTGGGCGCAGATGCTGCGTCTGCGAAGCAGGCGCAGTAGATGCGTCTTAGACTCGAAAACGCCGTCATGAATACAGGTCGGCAAAGTACAGAAATTGAAACTTTCATAAAGACAAAAAAAACACGGTTAGCTATCCAGCCATACCGTAAAAATTCCAACTCGGTTGGACTGCTTCCAACCAATACCGGTAGCAGCGGTATTTAGGTTTTTTGTATGCCCCGCATTTAACCTTGCAGTGTCAGAATCCTTTCACCGCCCCCGGCCAACAATCCAGCCCGCCGCTCCCAAGACGCCTGTTCTCTCCTGTGGTGCGTTGCTCCGTGCTGCCTACGTGCTGTCGGCTTGTAGTACACCTTGTAGTGTGCTAACCGATTGCTCTTGCTGTGTGCCCCCTGCTGTCTGTACTGTGTGTTTGGCGTAGGGAGACGATGCATGAGCGCTGTGGGAGTGCCGGACTACGCGCCGCGCATTGGGCTGCGTACAGCGCGCTAGTGACCACATGGATCTGGCCAACTTACAGGTCTGGGTGATGGACCGCTCGTCACGCGTCTAGCCTTGAGGTGGGCTGCTTGCTGCACGATTGTCTTGCGCGCTGGCCTGCGCACGCAGGCCAGCCATATTGCACTGACCCCGTGCCCACGGAGCTCGAGTGGTTGAGCGCCAGGCCTCCAGGCCTAGTGGATTGGGTTCAATTCCCAACGTGGGCTTCGACTCTTTGTGTGTGTGTTGCTTTATTATGTAGGATGGATATCACTGCGCGAATGCTCCGCACGCAGCAGTATGTATTGCATTGATTTATGTTCGTCTTTCTTACCTAGCTACTGGGACATGCGGATGAACGGTGGGAGGGCTGTCTTCGGCGTTGGATCGACGATATCGCCTTCAAAATATCGCTTTCGGTACTGATCAAGAAGGTCTTTTATGTTCCCAGCCTTTTGCAGCGCGCATGGCTTTGACAACGGACCCAACAGCGACAGCGTGTGCCCCTGAGCTGCCAAAAATTCCAGCGTGTGCTTTTCCGCTTCGACGCCTAGAGCGTGTACTTCGGCCTTGAACCCGGCCGACTCTGGATCCAGCTTGAAGCCCGAAGGTAAGCACAGCATCATGTACGACTGCATGCCTGGACTCGTGAAGGATCGCTTTACTAGCGGTCGATGATTCGTACATGCGTGGCACAGTGGTGAACCACTCGAACCACACCGTTAAGTGCCTTCGATGCACGTTTACGCGCGCGCTTTGGCTGCCCTTGTTCGGGCTCGTCGGAATAATGTTGTGTAGTGCTGCATGTTTGCTCAATAGATCCCGTTTTCGTCTCCAATGCTGCAAGCCTTTCTCCGACGCGCATTTGACGCAGCAGCAGCTCATCAAGCTGTTGCGACAACTTGTTCAGAAGAGCGAGTACGTCGCTGGGAGCTGTACTTGCTGTCTCTTCGCCTTCTTCTTCAGGCAGATAGAATGCAGCGCGAAGAGATATCGACCAGGCCAGCAGCTCCGAGCCGTGCATGCCGATCACGTCAAGAACTTCATGGATGCGGAGGACGTATGGGCTCTTTGGACGGTGGCGCTCCATCTCAGGAAAATGCAGGATCAGTGTTGCCATGAAGACTTCAGAACCTGTGAGTCCATGTTCCACGACGCCGTCGGGAACCCAGCAACGGCAGAGAAGAGAACGCCCTGCAACTTGTCCACGCGGGATCGGACTACGCCATCGCGGGACGACAGGTCAGGGAAGCGAGCGCCAGCTTTAGGATTCCAGCCGTTCAGCTGACGTGCAACTTGTTGGTCTTCGTGTGTTGTGTTCAGCATATAGGAGAATGCTTTGCTCATGCGCGACATGTTCCAGCCCCCGCGTTCCACCACCCAGTTGGGGCTGATGCGACTGTCAGCGTTCGCGTGCATGGCACCACCGCGCCGAAAAGAATGTGAGGTGAGCCCTTTTGTAAGTCCACTCTCCTGTGCTGCTGGCAACGTGCCGACTTCGACTAACATCAATAGGACCGGCGTGCGAAGTTGAAGGCTGCACGGAAGGTTCGCGCCGCTCAAGCTAAAGAACCTGCGGTTGAACCCGCTGCTAACAGGGAACAAGTTTCACTGAAGACGGAGGGTGGGGAAACCGATGTGCGTTCCGAGGCTGAGGTGGGAAGTGTACAAGAGGAGCGGGTTCAGGTATTTGAACCTGCGCAGGCGTCTGTAGTCCCTGACCGCAGAAAGATCAGACAAGTTGCGGCTGGGCATGGAGGAAAAGTCATCAGAGGAGGTGCAGGCAGTAAGAAAAGAGTTAGAGGTTGAGTATCGCCCAGCGTTGGAGGATGCGGATGCACCCCAACACTGGTCGCTGAGCTTGCCTGCCCCGCTGATGGCGTCGTCACAAGCTGCTGAAGAACCGAAGCAGGAAGCATCACGCACCAGTGATGTCGCCACTTCTGCTTTCGTCTGTAAGACTCTGGACGCAGACCTGCGTTAAGAGTCACACGCTGTGAGCCAAAATGTGCAGTTTGACGACGCAGATGCGATGAGCTTCGTGGAACGACAGGTGAATCGCTGGGAGCAAATGCGGCCAGGCAGAGTTGTCCCGCCGTATGTGGAGTACGCTTGGCCAACGCCATTGCCAGATTTCAGGTTGTGATTCAGGGCGGCCAAGGATACATCCAACTACCTTCACGACGAGAGGATGAGGCTTGGGTCACTGAGCTATGCCCTGAGCGTGCCGGTTTCGGCATCGCTGAGGATGTGACTGCGATCTGCATTCTGCTGATGTCGTCGACCCCACGCGAATGTGTCGTTGTGTTGGAGACTATGCTTTACGAGGCCGGATTCAGCTTTGTCAACCTGGTCGCAGACTGGGATGGTACCTGTGTGTCAACGATGAAGGCTGAGCGAGTACACTCAGTGGTGGAAGGCCTTCAGCAGGTACTGAGCATTGAGCTCATCGAGTGGAAGCAACTGGTCGTGGGAGTACCGTACAAAGTGGTTCCAACCCTGGAAGCGTCGCCTTTGGGTGATGCCCCCCAGTCTGGAACCGAGGCAACTGCGGTCAAGGATGTAAGTGCTCAACGCGATGAGGATCAAGGAGAAGATGATCAGGCCATGTTGGATTACGAGATGGAGCTACTGGGGCGTGCGTTCGTGGCGCAGTGTAATATGGTAGAGATTATGGACTTGCATAGCCCGCCCGTGTGGGCAACCTGAGGACCAATCGGATCCCAAGATGCCGCAACGGAGGCCAGCACGCCCACTCAGCGTCTCAACGCCGTCGGAGCATTCAGTCGGTTTGTCGTCTAACGCCAACTGAGCGTGGTGTCGCGCCCGCTGAACCCGAATCCGTCTTCAGAGGAGCGATCAGACTCGTTGCGGAGTATGGTGGACCCCTCAGGCTCATCGAGAGATTCTCCGATGTAGATATGGTGGAGCTCTGATCGTGAACTGCTGACACGGATCAAGCTCACGCACGGTGGCCCAGACTGTCGAGGTACTCCGATTACCGTGGGGTCGCTGAAGTTCTTCTCACCTTGTGTACCCGTCGGTTGGGCGGTTACGCTCTGCTGATGTCTCGCGAAGGTGTGTTGGGGTCGCGTACAGGGACCGTATCGACGGTACTCGGGGTCGAGGAGGTGATGGCCGCACGGATATGCGTCGCACGGCTATCGGTTCTGCTGCAGGTCGGCCTTGTCGCCACTTGATCGCAGCGGGGGTGGTCCGTGGGGGGGTGTTATGTCCTTTCCAGTTGACTGCCGCCTCCTCTTGGCGGGATCTTGTCTTGATGAGGGTTGTTACAACGCGGCTGGCCAAGCGATCCAGTCGATCTTCAAGGACTTGAGCGTTTCTCGTGCGTCGGTGGGCCAATGTAGGCCCCGCCCGGAATAGAGGATCGATTGCGTCTTAGAAGGTAAATCTCCGATTAAATTCAACTAAGTGCCAATCCCTATGCTCCTACCCTCCCTCCGTATCCTTGCTTGCGCACCGCCTGATTCATGAACTGGCCCTCGAAAGATCTGGGGCGCTCCCGCCTGGGGCGTTCTATCCGCCGTTCCAGCCGGCTTTGGTGACTACTCCGGCGTGGGGTACTGCTGTGGGAACGACTTATCCGCAAGTGCTATATGGAGGGCAACCGTTGGCAGGACTTTCACAGACGCAGGGAGCGTACCAGTGCGATGGTCATGGTGGTGGATATGGCGTGCCGGCGGCTGCGAATTACCAGCCAAGGAACTATCCGGTGGTAGGGATCCCGAACGAGCTACGAAACGCGGTGAAGGTCATCGTTCCGTTCCATTCGGAGGCTGCTTCGAGTGAGCTGGCAGCTGTTTTCTGGCGTTCCTTCGAGAGGTGCACGTCCGGCATGGACGACCAGATGCGGCTGACGGCGTTTGAACAGTGTCTGAAGGACAAGGTTGGTCTGGAGTGGTGGTACAACTCGCGGATCGACAGTTTCAAGACGTTGCGAGTGCGGTTCCATAACCGCTTCATCTGTCAGACGCGGCGCAACTGTGGAATCGGCTCAATAACGCCAAGAGGAATAAGGGTGAGTCGGCCGGGGAATGCGGAGACCGGATCTTGACGATGTGCGAGGCGCTCAACTACAATGAGCCGCGCATGCAGTTCGAGGGTTTCCTCGACGGCCTGCGGAACAAGCAGATGAGAACGATGCTGAACTCCAGTATGGTTACGTCGATCCCGGAAGCGTGTGCGCTGTTGCTGTACAATAACTTGCACCTGCCTGGGGAGGAGGAGGACGAGTTGGTGGGCGATGGAACGGGTCGAACTGAGACAAAGGACGCGTCGTCTACACAGTCGCAGATGCTCCAGCAACTGCAGTTGATGATGCTGCAGCAGAGCGCTGGCTCGCCTCGCTCGGGCCAGATCAACGCGGTGTGGCCGGCTCTGGCGGCCGTGCCGTTCTGGAGTGGGAACGCTGGAACGCAGCCTAGGCCTCTGCAGATTCGTCTCGCTCCCGACACGCGCACTACGGAAGGTGGAGTGGTGTGCGGCCGATGTGTGCGCTCAGACCATGGTCGTGAGCTTTGTCCTCGAAGGAACGGTCAGTGTTACCGCTGTGGGGAGCAGGGGCACCACTCCATGGAGTGCAACGTGCTGAGGGCTCCAGGGAACTTCTCGAACGGGGAACGACGTGGAATGGCGTGTCTCCTCTGTAATGACGAGAACCACGCCATGATGAAGTGCCCAGGGCTCGAGCAGCTGAGTGGATTGGTGACCGCGGCTGCGTCGGAACGTCAGCGCCCACGGCCCGGTCCCAGCAATGAAGGGGGCAGGAGGAGGGGGAAGGATGTGTCGCTCCTTCCTCTTGCCTAGTTGGCGACACTTTGGAGTTGGGAACGCACAGTTTGGTACTGTGTGTGCGTTCGAGAGGACTCCTGGACGGGAAGTGTGGAAAAGTGAGTGTGCTCGTGGCGGTTGCTCCGAGCACGTAACAACGGAAAATGCTGTGAAGATTTGGAGACTGGAGATACCGACCCACGCGTGGAACGGATTGGCCTCACGGACTCTGGAGTCGCTGGTGACTCGATCTTGCCCTCTTTGGCGGCGGACACCTCAACTTCGGAAAGTCAGAAGGATACGGATGGTGCCGCGGTTGGCCCTCTACAGGCTCTGACGAAACGGGAGGTGTGCCCACAGAAAGATGTGGCAAGCGCATTGCCAGGCGATCCAGTTAGGATGGAGAACGCTCTCCGTTCGGTAGCTGAAGACGCTGAGTGCGTGAAGTTAGAACGGGTATCGGTGATCGTGATGAGGAACGCCCTGGCGGGCGTGGTCGAAGCGGACAAGGTGGAACCTGGTGTCCGTAAGCCGTAGGAGAACGCCCTGGCGGGCGTGGTCGACGCGGACGAGGTGGAACCTGGTGTTCGCAAGACAAAGGAAGACGCCCTGGTGGGTGCCGCTGACACGAAAAAGGTGGAACCTTGGGTTCGTAAGGCGCTTGTAGGAAGTGGAACGGCTGACGCGGATGAGGTAGAACCTAGTGTTCACAAGGCCGAGGAGGACGCCCTGGCAGGCGAAGTCGGCGCGGAATCGATGGGATCGAGAGTTCGCGGTCTGATGGACGGAGAAGTTAGGACTGAGGAGGCCGAGCGTGTTAACCAAAGCTTTCGGGAACGCACAGAGGCGAGAGGCGTCATATC
The DNA here is from genome assembly GCA_033557995.1 of Phytophthora crassamura. NCBI lineage: Eukaryota > Oomycota > Peronosporomycetes > Peronosporales > Peronosporaceae > Phytophthora > Phytophthora crassamura. The sequence goes on along the minus strand of JAUCED010000011.1, from coordinate 2,143,627 downwards.
GCATGTAGCGAACGCGGTAGCGGCCGTCTCGATCGTGGAGGAACGACTGGAGACTTAAGTGAATGTGGCTGAGGCCTTGGAATTCACCGAGGATGACTCCAAGGAGATGGAATGCGGGGCGGAACGGAACGTGTGCGTGGGACTCGAGGGGCGGAGCCTCCGTCGTCTGTTGAAGAGTATGACAGGGCGTCGATCGCGCTCACCTGGCGTTCTGTGGTTCGACGACGAGTCTACAAGCTGCTGAGTGCGGAAGTAGACGAGGGGAAGAGTTAAAGCGAGGATCGGCTCGAAACTCGGGAGAACGCAGGTGCCGATGACGAGACACCACCCGAGCGTGACAAGCTTGAGCTGCAGCCGTTGGACAAAGGGGCTCTGTGCGCGTTTCCTCTTGAAAGCGAGTGGGAACTTGAGCGAGGCGTTCCTGGATAGGACGATCGCTTGGGCTCGCCGGTACTATTACCGGGAAGCGCCTGCTATTGTCGCCAAACTGCGTGTCCGCAGAAGAAAGCCTCCGGCAAGAAGAAGGCAGCGAAGCTAGCGAAAACAATCGACACCGGTCCCGGACCAGCCTGTCCCGGAACCGAACATTCAAGATGCGCACCAAGCTGTCCTGGGTGAAGGTTCAAGTGCTGGGATGAGCCAAGAATCGACGGGTGTCTCCAGTGAAGGCCCGGTCTCGGCGGCGAGACCGGATGAGGGTGAATCCACACCGGATGAGCCTCCAGACTCCGTCGTGGACATAGTCGTCTGATTGGAGCTCATGTCCTCGTCGTCGTCCCAGTCGTCGTACGAGATGTCGTCCGAGTCCGATCCCTTATCGTTTGGGTCATCGTCCGGGTCGGGGTCTGGCGGAGAAGCTCCGTCGCGACGTATATATTTGTCTTTGTCCTTGCGAGGGGGCTTCTTCTTGTCATCCGAGCTCCTTGAGTCCGAGTTCTTGGACTGCTTCAACTTGGCCGCGCGGGTGCTCTGGATGCAGGCGCCTTGGTCGTAGTCGTCGTCGTCTGCGTAGCGTATCGCTCTCGACACCATGCTCTTCCTTTACACGCTTGGCGTCGGCAGAATGAGCCGAAGATGCGGCATGCGGCAAATGTCACGGTCTTCCTTCGTCCCGGGGTCGTGTACCTCAGTCCGGCGCGGAAGAACTTGCTTGAACAGTAGACTAACAAAATAGAAAACTTGAAAAACTCGTTTCGTTGTTACTTTACGAGGGAAATCCATGACTGAGAAGCTCTGTCGCCCGCCGCGCCAGTCCACGACCCAGCTCTTACCTACAAAACTCACGAAGCCAACCGATGACAGCCCTGAGATCTGGTCCGTCCCACGTCTTCCATGACCTTGCGTCATTATTGGGGGATGTGCGCTCATGCGCGAAACGATTGCAGACCACTGTCAGGAACCCGACGATGCTCACCGCCGCCAACACCTCGCTGAGGCAGTCGGCCAGCACCGTCAATCCGTCTGCTGGCGGAAGACCGTGACAATTCTCCCCGACTTACTCTCGTCGTCCTCGACGAGCCGAGTATCCACCGCCGCCATACACGGGACGATCGCCACCAACTTCCACTTGCACTGCATCCGCCGGTTCCGCCGCTAGGCACACCACTTGGAACGACGCCAGCCACCGGCTTCTCGGGAACCACAGTCATCGAGACATCCGCCAGAGGTTGCAATACCGCCCCCCCCCAGACGGTCCGTGTCCGCGCGTTCCATGTCTTCACGAGCATTCACCCGAGCTTTCAATGGGCCCCAGCCTTAGTCGGCCACTAGGTTCCGCACCACGCGGACATCAGAGGGACGTGCTTCAAGCAACCGTAGAAGCTGCATGTAGCAGCTCAACACGAGAATCACCGCAGCCACATACACACCTCGGCCTTCAAGCCCGGCCCAGCAGTTCCACGCAAGCAGTACTGACAGCACGCCCTTTCCTCCTTGTTGCACGCCCTCCTGCAGGTTGTGCTGGACGCGGTCCACGTAGATTGACGGCAATATCAGCAAAGCCAGCACGAAATCGGTTCCGAACGCGAAGTCACCCATGCTTCTTGTGGTGGTCTTGGTCGCGTCAGCCTCTCTGACCGGCTCCCCGACTTTGACGGAAGCACGCACGTCGTTCTCAGTTGAAGTCGCCGTCCCCGTTCCGTCCGATAGCACTTGTACACCACCAACACTGCAGACCATGCGCTTCCTTCTGGAACGACGCGTTCCTCGCCCTCCAGAGTGCCGTATTGGTCCCCGACCGGCAGGCCTGACGGCTTCTTCCTCCTGGGAGTCACACTCGACTTCGCTGAACGTACTTAGGGCGACGCCTCGGCGTCCTCGTCTCCTTCCGAATCCGGTATCAACGCGGGGGGGATCTTTGAACGCCTTGTCCACACTCGACCCAGCAGTCGCTAGGGCCGACGTATCATGTTGCAGCCTTCGCCTTCGGAGATTCTTTCTGGATCTCATCCAGTGACTTCTGCTCCTAGGGCGGTAGTCCTCGCATCCGGCGAGACTGTGCGACAGTCACATGGTGAGTACTGCAATCCTATATTGAGGCGCGTCAAAGCAGGGCTATGTTTCGGATAGCCCTCGGGTCGAACCCCCGCAGGTGTTATGATCGATAGTAGAGGCTCACCCACACGGTTTATATTTCAGTATAGTACTGGAATACGGTATTGCGGGACCCCAAAGCAATCCAATACTATACTGGAACGTGTCGCCGCATTGCAAGCCTGACTGGTGTGGATACTGCAATCCGACTGCAATCCAGAGTAATGCCAGAAATGCTTGGAAATATATTTTACCGACCTCTGGATGGTTCCAAGTTACAGGAGAATCAAGAGACGCTGGCTGCAGAACACGCCGCAGCAGTGGCTGAGATGCTGCAGCCGGTGCCAGAGCCGTTGGCAGTCAAGACAGAGGTGCTGGCCACGCCCAAGCGCATGCTGCTCAAGTCGCGGTCGTTGAAGAGCAGACGTTTACAAGCCCACTGAATCGCCGGATGAGCCCGAGAATTGTCTCGCTGGAGCCTATGATGGCGACGCCTTTGTCCACGATATCGCGCTCGACAACGTACACCCGGGTGCCAGGGGTGATGCGGTCGTTGTCACCGGCGGATGAGTTGGAGAAAGGGCGACAAGCGGGGCAGAGAAGTGGATGTCGAAGATTATCATGCTGAGGGGAAACTATCATGTGTCTCCAGGCCACGAAACGGTGCCGCTGGTGAAGACCACAGCGGTGTTGCCTCCACCGTATTTCAGGGGTGAGCTTGACTCACCCGAGAAGCGCCGCGCACATTCGAAGACATTCAACTCGTTTGCGCACTCGTTGTCGTTCTCATTTTCGAACGAGTCGTCAACGGACACGAGAGCGAGGTACAGCATAGGCACAGAGCTGGCAGAACGCAGTTGAGAGACCATTCATCTGACTGACACACAGGCAAGGTAACCTTCCAGGGAGCTGACCACCAGATTCAGGACGAGAAGCCCCGAGAAAAAAACTCACTCAGACGCGCAAGGTAACACGCGGAAACGCCGCATTCAGTAGAAGTAGGAGACATCAGCATGAGAAAGTAACAATGGCGACTGTTTGAGCTGATGGCTACGAGGACGACAGCGACGGCATGTGCAAGTTGAAGTGGTTGAAGTGCAAGTTGAAGTGGTTGAAGTGCAAGTGTGTGTGTGGGCCACACGGAGCAGGCATAAAACCAGAGCGGAGAGATGGCCCCGTCGGCAGCACAGAAGTCGTCCAGGACGACGGAGGGGCTACATTGCTGTGAAACGAGCGGCGGAGGCGCGCTGTGTGAGGTCGTCGACCAGACGGCTGCGAAGTTGCGGTCAGTCGCCAAGTTATCAGGAGAAGCAGACCCACAAGCAAAGTATCTGAAATAGCGCACGTGCATATTCAATTGAAAGTAGCAGACGATAAGATCAAAGTCAGAGCTGGGCGAAGACGAGCAAGAATTCGACCAACGGTGGAAGTCCGTTATTACTAGAAGGTACAAAAAGCGTGGGTGATGGTTCGTATTATCCGTTAGTCCGGGGTTCCGTGACAGATTTTGCCGCTGAAAGAAAAGATGAACGCGGCATCGTCTAGCCAAACGGAATACACCACAGAGAAGAAGAAGAGAAATGTAGTTTGTCCATTGCACAGAGCAATCTAAGAGGGGTTGGTAGTGTCGTCAAGAGGACACCCAAGAATGTGCACTTGCGCGTCCGGAGTTCCGTGACAGTGGTAATCACATGAAAAATATCTTGATTAAAGTATGTAATTGAAGACACAATATTAAATCAAGTATCACACCAGCGCAGTCAATGGCTCCTTCGTCATCTTCGTGCGAGCGCGTTCCTCCATCTTCTTCGCTTGAACAAGTCTCTTCGCTTCTGGTTTCGCCTCTCGCTGACGCAGGCCCTCTTCGCGCTTCAACTCCCGTTGTCTAGCTGCTTCTTTGCGATTCTGGTCACGTTCTGCTCGCTCCTCTGCTGCTTTCGCTTTCGCCATCTCCCGCAAAGCCGCTTTTTCAACCCGCAAGACTTGCTTGCGTTTCTTCTCTTCAACTTGGGCAATCCGGTCATCGTTCTGCTTTTGCACCAGCGCTGTCATCTCATCCGTCGTCATGACGCATCCGCCGTGTAGCAGCTCATCTTCTAGAGTAACCTTTCTCTTTTTCGCTCTTTGTGCTTCTCCAGCTCCCAGTGATTGAAAGACAGCACGCGCGTAGTGTCCGGGTCTAGGCCAGCCCGCTTCAAACGATTCTGAGTGCGATTGCTTATCACAACCGTTGGTTGTAGCACCATGCGCTTTGTCTTGGAGTGGGGTTGATCGCCTACAATCCCGTTCAGCATACCGCCTGGGGTGTCACACCATATGTGGTACACACCAACTGGGGTGTCGCATCGGTCTTGATCCATCTTCCTCTCGCGCCATTCCCGATCCGTCGACATTCTTCATTCTGGGCAAATCAAACGTTCATCCGATCTCTCCGGCAGGAGAACGAAGACCTGAGCAGCGATCTTCTGGCTTCTCGCACTTCTCACGACGGCTCGAGATCAGGCTGAGCGGGAGTGCGCCAACATCCGAGCCCAGGTTGCTGGTCGCGTTTCCGCTATCCGTCCAGGATCTGATCCAAGCGCTCCGGCGCCTTCGACCCGAGATCGTCAGAAACATTCGCGCAGCCTGTCTTCCCCGAGAGGTCCCTCGTCTCGTCGTTGTCTGCATCAGTCTTCCTCTCCGGCCGATTCTACACGCCAAGCCGCCTCGTCGAAGCGTCCACTCCGTAGGCGTGCCGTAGATTCGTCCAGCGACTCCGCCTCGGATATCAAGCAGCGACGACGACGCTTTGTTGGCTACCTTGGCAAGATCGCGATCAACTAGTCGTCGCCGATCCTGCTCTATCGAAACGGGCGAAGTGTCTTCCCAACAGCCAATCACCGTGGATACTGTCGCCTCCTCTCCGCATCGTGCTTCGGTCCAGGTTTCCACCCCAGCCTCCACTCAATCCGTAGTGAGTAGTCGGGGGGGGTCGATCTGACCATCAGGCCAGCTCTACCTGAAGAAGACGATCATGGGGCCTCGAGTGATTCAAGCAGTGGTTCCAGCAACAGCAGTCGCCATTCTGGATCGTCCGTTGCAGCTCCAGCCGTCCCGGCAAGGAGCCCAAAGTCTCGGGCTTCTTCTCCCGTGCTCCGGTCGCACCGTTACGTACTTCTGGATGAAGCAGCTTACGACGCCCGAGAGCCAACCATTGTGTCCCGAGACGAGTGATTTCCCGGTTACTTTAACCGCGCCACATTTCAGCCTCGGCTATAGCTCCATGGGCTGTGTCGGATCTCAATGACGTCAGTGTTCTCGAGTTGGCCATCGAGTTGCTCTTCCACCAATTTGCCCAGCTTCAGAATTGGATCTTACCGCCGAGTTAGACCCCGTGAGCCCAGTCTATGATAACCCGACATGATCACTGTTGTCAACGTCGATTGGATACCGAACCGTGGCAGGCTTTGGACACCCTGGCTGCCCCGATCTCGTTTGGTCTCTCGGGTTGGTTCGAGTGGATCGCCCGGAAATACGTCGACCTTGAGGAGAACATCGGCAGTCAATATGGGAGTCTACTCACGCCTTCCCGATCAGTTCGAAGCTTAGGGAGCGGAATCCCGACTTTGTCAAGTTCGGGAGGGGCCGGAAACAGCGTCGATCCCAACTGGGTGCTCGCTGGAAATCCTTCTTGCTACTCATCCTGAAAGGCATCATCGCCGGCCACTGCGATCTGGATATCCTATTGGATCATTTCTTCTCGCAATAATCCTCGAAAAGGTGAGAGACGCGTCTGGTACCCCGGTCTAGGCTGCGACCACTCCCCATCCGACATACTTTCGGCGCTCAAGGTGGTGGATCGAGCCGATCCTTGGTAAAACCAGTTTCGTCATCGCATTCAGGATCACCCAAGTAGCCAGTTGGATCGCCTCGCCGGCAAGTTCATGCCCATGGCGTCCAGCTAACCGCACCAATATATATCTCGTTGGCTCGCTAACCTCTGTCCGTCTCAATCTTCCTTCCAACATTGGGTTCACTCCCTCCAAGTCAGGACTTGCCTTCCTTGTTTCACTCAATTCCACGTAAACCCCTCCATCCACCCAACAGTGCAGCCTCCCTGCACGTCTTCTCATCACTCCATCGCAACGGCCAGCCCGTCACGAATCCTGCGCCTCCGCTTCGTGTGATTGCATCACACCAAAGCGTTGCGGCTCGTACGACTATATTCCTGCAAAAGTGCTCCGCAGTTCAGATCAGCTTCGTCACCCATGACGGATCGTCGTACCCCTTCCAGAACACCTTGTACTCCCGGAGTGCTCGGCCATACCGCGTACGTCTACCAGATCGCACGTCCGCATTCCTTTCCACCTCGTATTCGCCTTCCCGGAGATCGCTCTCCCAGCTGTCCCCGGGTAGCAGAGGTTCGTCGAAATCAAAGCGCTCCGCCTCGATGATCGTTAGCTCGAGGTGAGGCCGATCGGGGAACAGCCGAACAGGCTTGAGCTTAGACAGGTGAACGATCGGGAAAAAGACGATACTCGGTGCCAGCGATCTCCAGTCGTGCAGCGTCCTCGCCCATCATCTCGATGACCCGGAAAGGACCGTGTCGCATGTGAGCGAGCTTCCTCGCGTAACCCCTGTAATACAGCAGCCCATCATCGATGGCGTAGCGGTGCAGGCTCGCGCGCAAGCGCGCCGACAATGTCTTGTCCGAGTTTTCAAACGCCTTGCTCCCCAGAGCACGTAGCAGTGCGACACACATGTCTTCGCACGCCTACGTAGCGCGGACCAGGTCCAGTACCAGCGAGGTCGCCAGGGTGACATGAACAAGCTCATAGTCCGGTCGACGGGAAAAATCGTCCGCTATGACTTGTACTTCACCTCGAAGGTGTACTCCGCCAAGAAGGACAGCCAACGGGCCATCCATTGCGAGAGATGAGGAAACTGGGTCGCAGTGCGTAGTGAAGCATGATCAGTGAAGATCACAAACGGGTTTGAGCCAAGCAGGTGAACCCTGAATTTGACGAGAGCATACTTCATCGCAAGTAGCTCCTTGTCATGAGCTGGAGATTTCTTCTCTGCAGCCTTAAGCTGGCGAGACTCAAACGCTATCACGCCTTCACGCCCTTCGGCGTCTGCTTGCAGCATGGCGCAGCCTATGGTAAAGTCCGGTGCGTCACAGACGGCACTGAAAGGACGATCAGGGTCTGGCAACGCCAGGATCGGCGCATGAAGGAGACTCTCCTTGACCGCCACGAAAGACTCTTGATGCACGGTGTTCCAACACCAGTCCGCATCCTTCTTAAGGAGATTGGACAATGATCGAGCCATGTCGGCGTAGTTCTTGCTGTACTTGTGCAAGTAGTTCGCGAGGCCAAGCCACTTATGTAAGTCCTTCTGGTTCTTTGGAGCAGGCCCGTCGACAATGGCTTTAACCTTAGCAGGATCTACTCGAAGGCCTCGCTTTCCAACAAAGCATCCTAAGAAAGGGATCTCTTCAGCACCGAATATGGAGTTGGATGCGTTAGCGTACAGCTTATTGGTGCGCATGCACTCGAGCGCCGCTCGCAAGTGGTCAATTTGGTTGTTCACATCCGATCTGCCGCTCGGAGTACTAACCGCTGTCAGCGGAACATCGCTCACTCGCATGAGCAGCTGGTAATATCCATCGACTAGGTCGAGCGCGCTGTACATGATGCAGCCAACCATGCTGTCTGAAGAACATCCTTCCTAGGAATCAGCATCTGCGCCGGAATGGTGGCAGCATTGATCTTATTGAAAGCATGAACGATACGCCACTTGCCATTAGGCTTTCTGACACAAAACGTTGGCGTTGAGTGCGGAGACTTGTTCTCACGCACCATACCAACAGCGTGCTTGGCACTGAAGATCGCGTCAATGACGTCACACTGCTCCTTCGGTAAGGGCCGTTGTCGTGTTACGCAGTATTTAGTTCGTCAATATCATGACGAACGCCTCGATCAGGAGGCAAGCCAGTCGGCGGGTAATTGGAGACCACGTCCTGGTACTCCTTAACCAAAATATAGAAAGGATCCGAAGGGTCCTTCAGGGTCGAGGATCCGCTTTGCGCACTGGGTGCCTCCTTCGTATCCTCGAGGACAGCTTCATGCATAAGCGATTAGGAGTTCAACTCCTCTTCAGGTCGTACCATGACCATATCGGCTAACTCGCCGGCCTTTAAGGCGTCCCCGAACTCCGGAATAGACATCTCATCCAGCTTAACCAGAGCATTCAGCGCCGGGGTAGCCTCGAGTCTGACATTGCCCTCGCCTTCACCGGTCACTCCATTAACGCGTGTATATAGCTGCACGCTATCGTCGTCAATGACAGACACGTCATGTGTCAGGACGTACGCTTTGCGTCTCGCAGTCGCTGCCTCCTCCTTGCGGAAGCTGTACGCCTCAGAGAGGCCAGCAGGTTCACACTAAAAGTGCCCTCTGGTGTCTTCACCTCTTGTTGCTCAGACTGAGCCGGCGATGAGTTGCAATGCTCGCAGCCCCCACCCAGTGGGTTAGGTGCCGCTCCACCTGCATCGTCAGGGTCCTCCCCTTGATGCCTCGGCTCACAGCCGATCGCACCATCATTGGCAAACAGCGGTCTGTCGCCATCAGGGCGCTCGCCGCTCAGCGGGTTACGTGCCGCTCCACGCGCATCACTAGGGCCGTGCCCAAGATGCCTCGACGTACTGTCGACCACGCCATCAGTGGCATCGTATCCTGGTTCAGAAACTCAGGTCCCTGGCCCGAGTCGAACGCGTTCACTAGCTTGTGGTGCTTAACGCTAACGTGGTCTCGAAAGCAGTCCACAGTTTCCTCTTTCGTTTTCTACCCATACAGCCAGTGCTACCTTGATGTCTCGTCAATGAGGTGCAAATACACCTTGTTAGCCTCTAGCGTGGGCACTCCGAGAAAGTCCAAATTCAATAACACGTTGACGAACGGCACCGTAGCTCGTTTGGGTGTCGTCTTCTTGAAGGACATTCTCTTCATCTTCGCCTTATCACAATCGAGACAATTCGCCTTTCCACATCTGTCTTATTTTGTCAGCTCCAAGCCCTTGGTCATTTCCTTCGATGGCATGTCCTTGATCACCTGCCATTTGGCATGGGTCAGGCGATGATGCCACATCCGAAGTTTTCTGGTAGGCTGAGCAGAGGTCTGCAGCACGGCTAATGTTGGCTGCGAGCGCGGAGCTTCTCTACCCTTGTTTGATAAAGATCACGCATCATGTCAAACTGCCGGGCGATGTGCTTCACTCGGTTCGTTAGCGTAGTTACATCCTGGTATTCGCTAGTCTGCGCGAAAAAGCCCGACTCCTTGTACAACTTCCGCTGCGATAGCAGGTTGGTAGTGTGGCGAGGCGGGTGAACGCATTTTGGTCGCCCAGGTGTATAGCTGTATAGCGGCACGTGCGAAGTCCAGACGGAAGTGTCGTTCGAGAACTTACTTCCGGGATGGACAAATCTCGGACGAAAAATCCCAGACGGAAAGTCCCAACCGAGATTGGCGTGTGTCCCTCGTGTCAACCCATGTTGGCCCGTTTACCTTCGGTTCTGGAGATGCACCGAGAACGAGTTGTCGTTCGAGTTTAGGCGTAACCAACCCTTAGACGTAGCCTCCACAACTCAGAAAAACAATATACAATACAGAGCTGTATTTACAACCGTCACTTATTCTTCTAGACCATCGGACTGTGGGTCTGAACACCAGTCTACTTGGATTGCACTTCCGGGATACTGGTCAATCCCGGACGATCCTTATCACGCACACCGCCCCCAAAGATGAGGGAAGCGTTCGAACAATACACACGCCTATCACACAATAGCACTCTTGGTCAACCTTCCAGGTTGTGGCTACTCAAACCAACCTAAAAGACAAGTAATATGAAATGCGGGACCCCGAATGGAAGTACAGCCGCAATTAGGACACGAAATAGGGAGAACCTTTACACGGCATGAATGCAGATGGGAGTTCCTCGTAACACCGGGAGGCCTTCACGCGTGCGTCGCTCTTGCGGTCTTCTGCCGGGGGACTTGCGCAATGGATGGGAAAACGAACTCTGTTTGGTTTTATATCTGCTGCGGGTGCACGTGTCTGCTATAGACACACGCGCACTTGATTTATCTTGATATTTCTATGGCTCGGTTGCTGTCCATGCTCTGTGTCGTACGCTGCATACAAACTCTTAGTGAGAGTCGATGGGTTGACCGGCGTTCGTCGAAGTTCCTGGAACTTTCCATGAATCGTGACAGATCTTGGACGGTCAACTTGGTCGGGCGGTTTTGACTTGGCGTCAGTATACTTGGATCTTTCCATCCGGGATTGTGTCATCTCGGACGGAAGATTTATATATGGGATCTCACGTCCGAGGTTTCACGTCCGGGATGTCTGTGTTTGGGCACCATCTTGGCGCAACTTAGGGAACTTGGTCGAGCTTGTACACGTTGTACAGCACGTCAAGGCGGGTGCATGGTTCGTCGGAAGCACTTGTACGGCACCAGGGCCTCACCCACTGTCAGGAACTGACTCCATCCGGGAAGTCCCGTTTTGGATGTTTTCGTCCGGGATATGCGATCCGGGATCGACGTCGTTCGGGAATGTCAAGTCCATACGTGCTTAGACAAGAGCACTGTCGAGTTCAATCCAAGTGCACGTCTCGTGGCGCACCCACCGCAATCCAGAAGACTGCCGCACTTGCCGCCACGTGTTGATCAATCTTTTGGGGCTACTCGGTCGCTCTGGGGAAATCCAGAACCACCTCGTGTCAGTAGCACCTTCTGCATAGAGAGCTTCCACCGTTATCACGCTTGAGCTTTAGTCTGTGCATCCACGATCGCAAACTTGATTTAACCCTTCATCTGTGACTTCTTGTGCGAGTTGTCAGACCACGTGTCGCACTCAGACGTCAGAGACACAAACACCTCGTTGCATCCACAGATATTCACTCCAGATGCGTTATCAAACACAAACGGGATGAAGAAGCTGTTGCCAGATGCATTTTCAACTTTCGTGCTAGTAAAACATGACATCGGTTTTTCCTCCACTACTTCGATCATGTTCACAGGCTTGCCTCTTTTCTCCGGCCATACTTGGGTTGTAGTAGCCGGGGAGATCCTTACAGGTGGCACCATCACCTTGCTGCTTTTGCCGTTTACCCTGCGAGTTCCCTTGACTCGCTTGCCGCTCTGCTGCTGGTCTTTCTTCGGAACTCGGCACTCGTACGCATAGTGCCCGAATTAGCCACAGTTATGATAATCAATCTCGGTACGGCGTCGCTTGGCTTGACCACGGCCACCACCTGCGCGACTTCTTTGCTTCTTCACGAACGAGACCTCCTTCTTGTACGCCAACATAGACCCGAACTGCGATTCACCAACGGCAGCTTGGTCATTCCCTTGCTTACGGCCTTTGGCCTCAGTCACCGCGTTCGTCTGGCTTAGGCGCTCTTCACGACTCATGAGCTAGTAGTCGTCCAAGTTGTCAAAGGTTTCGACCATACTTTCATGCTTCGCACCCAATCCAGTAAGCACAGCAGTGATCATCTCCTTGTCTGACACTTCCTTGTGCATGAAGGTCAGTCCTGTCGAATGGCCTCTACACGATGGATATAAATCCCGAATTGATTCATTATCGGATCAAACTCCACATTCAGCAGCTCTCTTCTCTTATACGACGCCACTGCAAACGACTCCTGTTCGAAATCATCAACCGCTTCGGTTGTGGCTTGTTTAGATAAGCGAGCCGGACTCGCGTCACGTCGTCCAGAGTGTTAGTCAGGATATCGTTCAGAAGCAACACCTTTTCACGCCACTCCTTGCGATTTTTCTTCGCCGCCGGTGTGCCATCCTTCTCGGGTGTGGTCTCCTCTCCGGTCAGAATGTTCCTGAACTTCCGAGCGTGTAACGCCGCCTTCAAGACTTCCTTATAGGCCAGGAAGTTCTTGCCGTCGAACTTAACCGAGCGGACGGTATCAACCTTGTGGCCCTCCATGTTCACCCTTTGGGCTCAATACCTAAGAGCATCTCCAGCGGCAGGTCTCAAAGGCGGCTTTAACTTAAACGTAACGCGCTTAAGACCTGACCGAGTCTTAACGCTCATAGCGGCAAGTCCTAACACGGGTTTAACTTCGCCAGGGTCTAATCGTTGAGTCTCAAGTCTTAAAATAAGACTCGACTTTTAAGCTGAAATGGGTACAAAGGACTAAGAGATCTCCCACGATTGGCTAGAATGCGAGACTGTGTGCATTGAGACTCGCGTTAAGACTCCACCGCTGGAGGATGGCAACGACTCCAAGGTCCTAACTTAAAATCTGGAGTTTAAAGGCTCGGTTAAGACTTAGGTTAAGACTCACCGCTGGAGATGCTCTAAGAGAAAGTCAACGACTTAGAGCACTTGGCGCTGACGAGGTAGTGCACGGCAACTGCCTTGAGTACCAGGAGTGTAGTATTGAGTGACTGCCTGCAGATTCTATAATGAACGGGTTTATTCTAGGCGTGTGGCTAAACCTCTGCTACCTCAACTAACGGCAGCGTCCATGTCCCAGTTTGTCTCGTTGAAGTCGACCAAGTTCTCTTATCGAGCACCGAGCATCGCATGGAAAACACAACTTCATATTATTAATTTAAGGAGGCGCATTCGGTTAACCCCCTAATCCGTTAACTTTTTAAAGAAAACGTCTGGTATATTCTAGTTTTACAGTTTGGGTACTAAGTTTGCGTAAACGCATCAACATCAATTTTAGGATGCGGTGTATTTTACTTAACGAGTATCAGAGCCAAAATGGTATGGGTCCTGACCCGAGTCAATATCACATTCATGACCCAATCGAAATATTCAGTTTCATGTTATCCTCTTCATGACATTTGAACAGACATCTCAAGCAAGACACCGCCACAATGGCGAAGAGATCTGGCATCTCGCTCCGCCCCTTTGCAGCATCTACACCAACCGCGCAGCTTCATCCTCAAGAAAATGGTAGCGCTATCCAAGTGCAAATGGAGGAGAGCGAGCAGGCGACACTTCGAGCAACGCTGGAATCGCGGCCTGTGAACACCAAGAGAAAGTATGAAGGGTATCAGAAGGAGTTCACCAGCTGGTGCAGCGAGAAGCAGTTCAGCACGGTGGAACCGTCACCAAGAGCAAGCTGCATCTCTTCCTCTCGGAGCAAGTGGTGGGGAGGGAATCAAAAAGAAGAAGGATACAGATGTGGGGGGCTCTACCGTATGTGGCTATACCAATGCTGTCGTGGATTTGTACAACCAACAAGTAACACTAAGGATTAACTCGAACGAACATCCGCGGTCGCCTCAAGTGAAGCAGTTGCTTCGAAATGTACAAGCCCCAACTGCCCAAACAAAGAAAAAACTACCAAGATCGCGGTGTTGGCTCGCTGCTGGATGGTTACCACTCGGATAGCAGTTTGAACAAATTTGTGATTCGTTCTGTGTGCGTGGGGATCTTCGTGGACGTGCAGCTTTCCTGGTTTCTCATTTTGGACTGCTACGTGGCGAAAACATACGTGACGTAAAGTTGGCGGACATGTTCTCTCAGCCTTTGGACAAAGAAGGCTTTCAACCATGCACTGCAATTGTGTTATTGATTCAGCACGGCAAAACGAACAATTATGGAATGCTGCAGCACTGTGGTTTCATGCGGAACAAGAATGTGCACTTGTGTCCAATTGGTATTGTTGCATTTTACCTCTTTGAGCGCTTTCACATCACCTTGGAACCATTTCCATCCTTCGCTCACCTCGGCCTGACCTTCAACAAGAAGACGCACATCAACAGACAGCAAGGGGTCAGGCAACTTAAAAGTGCTGATGTAGACATCTCACAGACACGGAGACATGGCCGATGGGGAATGTATACAGTGGAGGCCGTCTACTCTGCTCCGCTAGCTCGTGAGGCCATCCGTGCGCTTTCTGGTCACCCGCCTAAGTCACGTTTGTATTACTTGGAGCGCGCCACTCTTGATCCTCCTGCCGAACTCCTGCTCGATATCTTTCCTGGCTGCAAGCATGCAAAGACAAAATCTTGTCAGGTGAAGGGGAGCGCAACTGGTTTTATTGAGTTGCTTGAGTACTTACGGGTGGTGCTGATTCAAGATGCCGCCGTACTGTTTGATCATCTTCCAGCTAAGCTCCAGCAGCACCAAGGTTTTGGCGAGTCGTTTCAGCAGTACCGCACACAGTTACTGACTACCATGAAGGTAGCTCAGCACCCAGTTGAGGCCCAACTTCAGGTGGCTATGCCGCTCCTGGCGCAACAAATAAGCACGCAGCACGCAGCAGTCATGGATAGAATTAAGTCGACACACACGGACACGGTGAAATTAGTTGGACAGCTGCAAGGTCAACTCACCTCATTTCTTCATGGAGATATATCCTTACGGTTGCAACCTGTCTCAGGTAATACCAGCACAAACATCAGTCAGAAGACAGTGAGTGAGCAAGGCAACCCCATCAACTCGTCCGAGCATACCGAAGTGTCTCCGTCGACTTGTAGTGGCAGTCCTCAGTATTCTATGAGTCGTGGTGTATGTACGGTACGCGAGCTATGGACTGAATGGCACAAGGGCCTAGCAAACCAGCCTTTAATCGAAGCTCTAGAGCGTTCCTATGGCACAAAATGGCGTTCGTCAGCAAAGAGAACAAGTTTTTTCAAGACGCCTGTATGTGATCAAATACGTACGGGGTCTCGTGCAAGATGGCGTGTCAGTTGAAGCAGCTATCGACAAGGCTGACAGTGAGCGCGGCAGCAGGAGTATCGACGCGTTCTCAAAGTGGCTTCGAAAAAACAATAGTTATAGTTAGTGCTGCTTCATTTTGAGTAAAATCCAGCACTGCATTACCTTCACCAACATACAGGATTCGATATAGCCGAGAACGCGAAGTCCAAGAGTTGGTCAATGACGAACATCATGCTGTCGTTGTGCATCTAGTCAGTATTGTGGTGGTTCAGTTCCTCCAATTGTATCGTACCTATGCTGCTGATGCGCCAAGTTACACGAAAGCTGCTGCCCTGAGTCGAAGAGGATGTTCCTATTCATTCCACAGCGACGAGTTCAGTTGATGTTGAGTCTGTTCCGAGAGTGATTGCAGAGGTACAAGAACTCGTCTCTCAACCAAAGCAGGGCGAAGATCAACAGGGTGTGGAGCTGTTACCCCTTTACGCTTCGTTGTGGAGTCGTCTTGAACGCGTACACAAGCAGCCACATTGAAAAAGCTCGTCGAGATCAAGATGCGGTGCTACGCGTTGGGTCGACAAGTTTGGAGATGTTCCTGGCGAAGTGGAGTCCCCGGCCAAGGAAGGATAGCTGTTGCCATTCACAGTTTACTCGTTTCTCGCTGTTGGAAGTATCTGACAGGGTTGCTCTGGCCCTAGTAACCTGCCGGTACGATGCAGAGACCACAGCTCCTGGTTCGACAGAGATCAAACATCTGAGTACAAGCCCGTTCAAGCTGCGCTACTGAGTGACTTAAAGCGTTGGGGCTGGCGGGTCACCGACACACCACGCAACCAATGCTTCGACGTGTTGTCAGATTTCAATGTTTGAACGCCTTCACAATGCACGTTCCGAAGGAATACACATCAGACGCGAAGGTCGGTCTTGCATGGACACCCCAGTCGAAAACTTGCGGCCTGGATTCCACTGCTTGCGATCTTTTAACTCAAGCCAAAGCCTGTCCCCATCGCTTTGTCTGCCATTATGTTTTTCGTTTTCAGGTCGTTACAGACAACACTGCGAGTGGAGATTCTGCATATCCACAGCGTAATTTCAAGCAACTTCGTCCAGAGTTGCTTCGGACACGGTAAGCTGGTTTCACGTTGCCAACAGCAGCATGTTGCGTCTTCTCGACTCAGTCCAACTTCTTCGATCCAACTGGAGTATGGGGTACTGTTAGAGTTCTCTGAGCCAACGTTTTTCATGCCCAGTTCAGCAGGCTTCCCTCTCCGCCATGGCTGCCTCCACTTTCCGCTGCACGCATGATTTTCCCCGCGGCGTCATCATCGTCGACACGCTGTGTTTTGGAGTGCAGCCCGAGCCGAGCTCATGGGGACCTTCCCCGGCTGAGAACGTCTACAGACCGGGATCGAGCGGCACCGAGTACACGGCCACAAAGCCTCATAGCGCAGATTAAGACCATTTCGGATGCTGAAGCGGCTGTGCTTTCTGGTCTGGTTTAGTGCGTAAATGCGTTGCAAGTCTTTTTCTTGTCTTTTGATTGACTTCTTTTGCTAGTTGCTGCGATGAGAAGCTTCTTTCACACGGATCGTCCAGATAGAAGCAAATTGCTGCATTCGACTCCAGTTATAAATTTTATAAATTTGAACCAGACTGCAGCTCATGGAAATCGCTTCATGGCCAATTTGCCACGACTCCGAAATTCCAAGGTGGAGTGGAGTGAAGGGCCAGACATTATGAGATCAGTCCTCATCGTGCTCAAGAACACTGCGCAATGGTGGGGAAACTCAAGAGGAAAGATGCAAACATACCGCTGACTAATTGTGTATAAGTCTTTTCCGCTGCAAATAGACACTGCGTCACCGAGTCCCAACCCGCCGAGACCGAGACCAAGACCCCACCCGAAACAATCTACCTTGCTTGCCAGGATCCTGGTTGACGGACAGAATCTTCAATCTCCAGGGTCGCGTTCAGACCCGACAGGCTCAACTCTGTCAACGCGGCCATGCCATTGGGTACTGAACGTGCACTGGTGCCTTCCTTGGACGGCGACAACTAGGATGAGGTGAAGATTGATTTAGTGTGGACTGTAAACAACGGCGAGTACCAGCTATCCCTCCTTCGTCGGGGACTCGACTGCACCAGGAAAATTAAACGCATCTCGAAATTTGTCCAAGCGACGACCCAGCGTGTAGCACCGCATCTTGATCTCCACCAACGCGATGAGGCTGGCCTTCACTTGCAGCATACTTAACGTGGCTAGACGAGCTTCGGCAATCAGTCCGCAGAACACTTCACGACATTCACCGCTGCACTTGTCTTTCATCTGCTCGTGTACACGTTCGAGACGACTCCACAACGAAGCGTAAAGGGATAACAGCTCCTCACCCTGTTGATCTTCGCCCTGCTTTGGCTGAGAGACGAGTTCTTGTACCTCTGCAATCACTCTCAGAACAGCCTCAACATCAACTGAACTCGTCATCATGGAATGAATAGGAACGTCCTCTTCGACTTTCGCCAGTCTCGCCAGCTCATCCACCACAGTCGAGATCTTGAGCCGCTGCGGTGGAGCCAATGTGCACATCCGCTCGACCAATTGCCACGCCGCATCCTCGCACGGTTTGGGCCTCGCTGGCAGCGATCCCTTCGTCGCGTGATACTTCACTGCAGTGACGTCCCGAACACGCCACGGGAAGCAAAGCTGCGACGCCTTTCCAGCCTTCACTGCCTCTGCATCCTCCACAACCCGCAGCGCCTCCACAATACACATGCCCAACGAGTAAATGTCCGACGCACAAGTTGGTCGCGTGGTGGGATCCACAAGACACTCGGGCGCCACCCAGTGCACCGCAGCCGAAACTTGCGGTTTACTCTCGTTACTGGCGATGGAACTCAGTCCAAAGTCCGTCACCTTCGCCTTCCTGTCGCTGCCGATCACGACGTTGTTCCCTTTCAGATCGCCGTGGACGACGTCCCGCGCGTGGAGATACTGAACGCCCAGTGCTGCCTCGTACAGCTTCAACCAGAGTTGGTCGGGATGCGCTCGCAAGTAGCTCACGAGCGTCCCGTTGGTGGCGAACTCGCAGACGAAAAAGGGTCTTCCGACGTGGCAGGCGCCGAAGAGCTGGACGACGTGAGGGTGGCGGAACCCGAACCAGATGTCGACTTCGCGTCGGAAGACTTGGGCCGCTTCGGCTCTCTGCTCTGGAGGAAGTGGGGGTGCAATCGGCGACTGAAACAAGGAGTCCTCTTCTTCCTGGTTGCTGTCGGCTCCTAGGAACTTGACCACCACGTCCGAGTCCAGCCACTTGGCTCGATACACGCTGCCGAACCCGCCACTGCCCAGACACTCGCCCTTGTCGGTGATCAATTCGTACCATGGGATGAACCATTCCGGCGTGAGTGTTGACAGATCGCCACTTTTGATCCCCCTCTTAATGTCCTTGTACGCCTTCTTCATCACTCGGAGCTCCTCAGGCGTGTACTTGGGCACGGGACTGTCCATCTCGGCCTTCAACGTCCTCAGAAAAGCCGCTCGCTCTTCTCGGGTCTTCAAATCCTGCAGCAGAAGGTACGTGTCCGACACGCCCGATACAAACAAGTCGATCTGGTCTTTGCGCTGCTTCTGCCATCGCTCTTCGCTCTCTGTCGTCGTATCGGTGGAATCCCCCAGCGCTGATAGAAGCGACTGAACCTGCCATTGGAACGCGTGGAAGCAGTTGGAGGTGGCGCGGGAGGCCGACAGACGCAGGATTCGAGCTTGTTCGGGTGTCCTTTTGATCGTCCGCTCGAACTCAAGGATGAGCTTTTGAAAACGAGCTAACAGCGATGGGGGATGAACGGAAGTTTGCACACGCCCATACACTGTCTTGAGTGTATCAAAAGCCCGACAATAGTGCTCGTTGTCGCAGTTCTGCATTTCCGTTTCCACATCAAGCCAGAGGGCCTTCAAGTCTCCCCAATTGTAGTCGTCGAAGGTGCTTGCAGACTCGTGTTCTTGACTGGTATTGTTTGAATGTTCCTCAGTGGCCAAACGCTCCAGTTCGTACACCACAGACGAGAGAGACGCGCGTTTCTTGGGGTCGTGGCAGCACATACGCCACACTAAGTCACGTGCTTCACCGAGAGGACATTCAGGCTCATCTGCTGACCAAGTTTGGCAATTCTCGTTTATCTCGGGAATCCATTTGTCTTTGTAGTACTCCGCCATGTCTTCACTTTCATCTCTCCAAGGTATACCGGTCACCGTTTCCAAAATGCTCATGCCCAGAGAATACACATCTGATCTGAACGACAGTGACTTCCGTGCATTCACTTCAGGCGCTTGCCATCGCGTTGAGCCAACAGCACCTGACGAAGCAAGACGAGAGCCCTTCGGCGATCCACTGAGCCCAAAATTTGACAGCTTTGCTACTCCATCACTGCCAATCAAAATGTTTCTGCATCGAACGTCCCCGTGAATAATACCCCGTTCGTGTAGGTACTCGAGTCCTAGCGCTGCGTCAAGGAGAAACTTCCAGATCAGTTGTTTCTCCCCTGAAGAGGACTTGACGTACTCCAGTAGCGAACCTTCGCTAGCGTATTCGCACACGAAAAACTTGAGATGTGGACGAGCACTGCATGCGCCGTACATCTTGATCACGTTGGGGTGCCTCAACCGCTGCCACAAACAGACTTCCTCCTCGAACGTCGAGTGAGATGCGTCAGGGATGAACAGCTTCACGACAGCATCGGCATCGAGCCATTTGGCACGGTATTCTCCCCCAATATTGCCGCTTTTGCAGAAGTAAGCGAGCGCAACTTCGGACGGAGGAATAGCACAACTTGATGGAAGATCAGGACTTTGTGCTTGTTGGCGTTTGAAAAAGCGCGAGACCCGTGACAATGTAGAGCTCCTTGGTGGAAGTGGAGTTGAAAGCAAAGGCGTGAGCTCACGTTGAATTTCGAAGAAGCCTCGATCGGCCGCAAGCCGCACCGCCGTTTCTCCCACCTTGTTCTGGACATTTGCATCAGCGCCGTGTTCTTGCACAAGACATCGGACAGTGTCGATATGTTCACCTTCAACGGCATGCACCAAAGCCGTTTTTCCGTCTTTATCGATGGCATCGACATCAGCGCCTCCCTCTTCCGCAAGGTATTTAACAATGTCGCCGTGCCCTTTACCAGCAGCCGACATCAGCGCCGTACGCCCGTCTTCATCATGAGTATTCACATCAGCGCCGTGCTTAACGAGAACCCGGACGAGTTGAATGTCCCCAGCTTCAGCAGCGTGCATCAATGTAGTTCTTCCAAATCGTTTCATCGTCAGTATTGTGTGCCCGTCTCCATTCTTTGCCTCCAGATCAGCGCCGCCTTCTTCAGCGAGATACAAAACAACCTCAAGTTGCCCCCATTTAGCGGCCACCAGCAGCGCTGAGAGTTCGTCCTTACTCTTTATATTCACATCAGCGCCACAGCCAGCGAGATACCGAGCGACTTCAATCTGCCCCCCTCCAGCGGCTCCCATTAGTGCTGTAAATCCACCCAAATCCTTGGCATCCACGTCGGCATCGCCATTAGCAACAAGATACTGAACGATCTCAATGCGGTTACTGTCAGCGGCCCACCTCAGTGCTGTGAAGCCGCGCCCGTCCTTGGCATTTACATCAACGCCCCGTTCACTAAGACGTCGGACGACTTGAATGTAGCCATACTTGGCGGCCATCATCAATGCTGTGACTCCTTCAAAGTCCTTTGCCTCAATGTCAGCACAGTGGTCTTCTGCGAGATACTGTACGACATCAGTGCGTCCGGCTGCAGCGGCCCTCAATAGTGCAGTGAGTCCGCGTGCATCCTTGTCATTCACATCAGCAACTCGCTCAGCGAGACACCGAACGACTTCCATGTTTCCACGTTGAGCGGCCATGGCCAGTGCTTTAGTTCCGAACATCGAGGCTTTCATCCAGTCTCCATATGAAGCAGCCAACATCAGTGCTGTGTCTCCGTCAGAATCCCTGGCATCCACGTCAGCGCCGCGTTCTTCAACGAGATATCGGACGGTGTCAGTATGGCCGCCTTCAGCGGCTTTCATCAGTGCCGTTCGTCCGCGTGTGCTCTTGGCATTTATATTAACTCCTCGTTCTTCAGAGAGCAAGCGCACCCTGTCCAGCTGACCTTCAGCACTAGCCATCCTCAGTGCTTCCTCCTCTTCCTCACTCGCGCCTTGTTGAATCCTCGCTCTCATCGCTCGTCGGAGTTCATTCATCCACGCCATAATGATACACTCGCTGGACGACGAAACGGGAACTGCGACTTTCCTGTAGGAAGTCGACCACCCGCGCGTGCGAATTCAGCCCAGTGCCACCGACAACATCCAGCTGGGTCCAGTGCGTGACCAGCTACACAGCCTCATCGATATAGACTCCAGCAGCATTTCGGCATGTACAAAATCGGCCAACGAAGTTCATTTAGCGCGGCGCTCCATTTCCGTGAGTTCTCGCGCCAATCCACGCAGCAAACTGAGCCACATGATGAAATAATATGGCTTCCGCGCGGAGAACCTCTCGAGGCCCTTCGTTTGCGTCGCAAATCTATCTCTTCCGCAGCCGTCGCCGCCGCTTATCTTCCAGCTACATGAAGCGAAGTTCTCGGAGCCAATGTCTTCCATGCCCGCAGGCACGCTATGATAGCGGCTATCCTCTTGTCCGGCCACCGGCACTTTCCGCCGCATGAGGCACGCATGAAGTGCCCCGCGCCGCCCAGGCGGACCCCGTTGAAGTTGGCACCGGCGATTGACGCGATCACAATCGGCTGAAACGCAAAGTCACGCTGCCCGGCATTGGTCGAAAATTGGATGACGTCTTTTCAGCCAATGGGTGGCGCATGATATGTGTGTGACCTCAATCCAGCGGGCGTTTGTCTCAGCAACCGAGTCGACGGACGTCCGTCTCCGTAACTTCGTGCGCCCCAAACTGGCGCATGACAAGCCGCTAGTTCCAGCAGGGTCCGCTAGTCTAGCGGGCCCTGCTGGGGGAGCCTACATACAGGGAGAAGGGAGATCGATGTCCCTAGCAGCGTACAGCGTGCATACTTGGCGGGGTATCGCCACCAAGGAATCACGTGCAACTGCGCAAAGATCTCGCCGCGTGGCTGAAGGGGCGCGATGTCGCGCGAAGGTCGCAGCAAGTGCCACGAAGGGATGCGAAAGGATGGGGTGTAGAGCCACGATCCCTTCAACCTCGGGTCGACAGGTCGCTTGACTTGGCGTCTGATCCGACCCGCGTGCAAGAGCCGAGCCCGGCATGCGGTCTCGCAGGTTTTTGAAGTTTAGCGTCTGTTCCCGCGCACATAGTGAAACAGAGTCAAGCCGGAAAATGGAAGCTACGGCGCGCGCCACTCGATTCCCGCGCTGTCGCCACAATGGCCACGCCTGCTCATAACGGTATCCGCCGCGTCTCGCACATCAAAGTCTGCATCCCTCTCGCCATGAACACCACAGCTCCTCCGTCGCTCAGCGTCGACGACGTGCTCATGGGCGAGATCCTCATGTCGCTCAAGCGCGACAGCCCCGTGCGCAACAACGCCGAGCCTATCAAGCTTGAAGCCCAGCCCAGCTACCGCACCAAGATGGCGGGGCTGTGCGTCGAGGTGTCGTTACCTTCCTCGCAGCAACAGGGCGCCGAGAGCCCCGCCGACGTCTTCAACTTCGACGCTTTCAGCGCCGTGAGCCCCATGGCGTACAAGCTGCCGCTGCACCCTGTGGCCCCAACTGCAACAGCCTTAACGCCGTCTCGCGTGACGCCAAGAGGCAGTAGCAAGCGCTACGGCCCGGTGGTGCAGCTCGAAGACCTGCGCGCGTGCTTCAACATGCCCATTGCGGCTGTGGCGCGCAAGTTCGGCATCTGCGCCACACTGCTCAAGAAGATCTGCCGGCGCCACGGCATCCAGCGCTGGCCGCACCGCCAGATCCGCAGCTTGCAGAAGAGCATCGACATGCTGCGTGAGTCGCTGAGCGTGGCCAAAGGCACGAATAAGGAGTACATCGCCAAGAAGATCGCGGCCTTCGAGTACACGCTCGAGTGCATTATGCAGGACCCCAACACGGCGGCCAAGGGCATCTCGGCTGGCAGGCTGGCCTCGCCCGCCACGGAGGAGATGGTCAAGCGCGGCAACCGCGCCAAGAGCCGCAAGAAAGCGCGCGCCGCCATGTCGGACGACGAGGAGGCCGCCAGTGGGACTGCTGCTTCGCCCACGGTCGTGCAGCCCCAAGACTGGACGGCCGAGAGCAGCGCGCCCGGCCCGGACGCGCAGCGTCTCAATACGCGCCGAGCCAGCGTGCCCATGTCACTGCAGTCCATTCTGTGTTGAGCTCGGGCAGCGATATGTGTTATAGTGTACTAGTAGCGTTTAGGGAGTCCGTAGTAAGTAGCAGCGATCAACGCGAGGAAGCTGAAGGCAGTGGTCGGCGAGGTCTTCCTCGTCCGTACCGTAAGTAGAGAAATATCAAGTCCAAGCAGCGATCTATCGAACTTTAGTGCCACTTGAGCAGTGAGAATGGTGAGCAACTTGTTCAACCGCAGAGCCCTGCAGGACACTGGTAGACAAGAGCTTCAGCTGCATTGCTTGGTAGACAAGAGCTTCAGCTGCTTGCTTCTCGGCGTTTCACGGTTGATCGTGGCGGAAATCTGCATCAGTGCTCTCCCGTGTCAAAGTTTCGCGTCGCTTCGCTTGTCAGGCTGCTCTTGCTTTCCAAGCTTGTTAAGTGCTAATGTATGAGGAGCGACGTCCTGTGTTGTCGTCTTCTCTTTCTGTTTGTAGGTGCCGCGTGGTGTGGTGGCGTCCTGAAACAACGGATCCCACGATGGATACAGCTGTCACTTCAACTTGGTCTATACTAAAACCAAGTTCCAACAATGAGACCGGGCACTATTGTCGGATCTTATGACAGGCCGCTAAAAATATGTAAGCTAAAAGCACACAATGTGGGGCCAGGAGCAGTAAACTTAGAGCACAGAGACCTCCGAAGTGCAGTCACCGATACCCTCCATCTCGAGCTGCTGCCGTGACTTGACGTCATGGGCTGCGGGGAGCATCAAGAAAACAAGACCGACGGGCTGTGGTATGTGGGCGTCATCCTGAGCATCGTGGGCTCCGTCGGCACCAATATGGGCGTGAACCTGCAAAAGTTCTCCTTCATGCGCGAGTCTAAGGGCCGCAATGTGAGCGACAAACGCGGCTACTTCCGCCAGCCGCTGTGGGTGATCGGGTTGCTGCTCGTGGTGGGCGGCAGCGCCCTCGACTTCGTGGCGCTTGGGTTCCTGCCACAGTCATTAGCTACGCCCGTTGGCGGCTCAACCATGGTGGCTAATGTGGTCTTCGCATCACTGCTTCTCAAGGAGAAGTTCACAAAATCCGACGCCATAGGCACCGCGCTTGTACTTCTCGGCATTATCGTGGTTGCCATGTTTGCGGAAAAGGAGAGCCCTTGCTTCACGCTTGACGAGCTCATTGAGCTCTACCACGAACCGCTCTTCGCCATGTACGCGACTCTCGTTGGCGTCTCGTGTATTGTTCTCCTTTTCGTGGCTCGCAAGATGGAGCGCGTGCTCAAGGAAAAGGGAAGAAGCTCGGCCGAGTACAAGCGCTTTTCCAAACTCCACTCCGTGAGTTACCCCGCGCTTTCGGGTATCTCTGGCGCCCAATCTGTGCTGTTCGCCAAGTCGATGGCAGAGCTCTTGAAGACGACGATGGAGGGCGACAACCAGTTTGTGACCTTCGGTGCCTACGCCATCACGATCAGCATGTTCGGGTGTGTTTTCCTGCAGATTCACTGGCTGGCGAAAGGCCTGCAGACATTCGACGCGGTCTTCGTGGTGCCCGTCTTCCAGTGCTTCTTCATCTCCGTGTCGATCTGTGGTGGCGGCGTCTACTTCAAAGAGTTTGCCAAGATGAAGCCGCTACAGCTGGCCATGTTTGCACTTGGTGCGCTCATCACCATCAGCGGTGTGGTGAAGTTAGCACACCGAGAAATGCACAAGCTCAGTCCACTTCGACGGATGCGTGCTGCAGCAAGCATGCTGCGCTTTATAAACCGGTGCCAGAAGGCCCGCAACATCAAGGCCCATTGGGAGACGGGTCCCAGCTTAAGCGAGACCGCCAAGTTCTTTCATGACAACGGCGTGCCACCGCCAATACGCACGAAGAAACACTCGGCCCAGACCGAGCCAAGCACGTCTTCACCGTCCGCAAGGCTTATAGGGCAGCGCTCGAAAGCATCCGTGCTACCTGTTGGGCCTGAGGGGATCCCAACTACGACGGCATCTGCGTCTATAACCCCAGCACCGCCCGTGACTTCAGGGTCGATAGCGACACCAATAGTGAACTAATTCATCAAAAAATATTGATATGCATGCTTTTTTATGTAGTTGATCTACACAAGAAATCACCCAGGGGCTTCTACTTGGAGAGCAGCGCCTTGCGCACGCCCTCGACGAGTTCGTCCTCGGGCTTGCTGTCCTCGGCCGGGAACTCAAACTCCGAGCCTGTAATGAGCTCGTATAGCATGATGTAGCGGCGCGAGAGCTCGCTCACCAGCTCCTTGGGGGCGTCCGGCAGCACCGCGTCGTTGTACGGGTCGCAGTGGTCCTTGAACCACAGACGCAGGAACTCCTTGTCGATGTTCTCGGGCGACTTGCCCTCGGCCATGCGCTGCTCGTACGACTCGGCCAGCCAGTAGCGGCTCGAGTCGGGCGTGTGGATCTCGTCGATGAGCAGGATCTCGCCGGTGGCGTTGTCGAGGCCAAACTCGTACTTGGTGTCCACGAGGATGAGCCCACGCTTGGCCGCCTGCTCCTGGCCGAAGGCGAAGAGCTCGAGCGTCTTCTTCGCGCAGTAGTCCCACTGTTCCTGCGTCATGCGGCCGCTGCTGACAATCTCGGCGGCCGAAATGAGCTCGTCATGCTCGTCGTCCTTGGTGGTGGGCGTCACGAGGTTCTGCGGCAGCTTCTGGTGCTGCTTGTAGCCGTCCTGCAGCTTGTGGCCGCAGAAGTCGCGGCAGCCGTTCTTGTAGTTGGTCCACATGCTGGTGCTCGTGGAGCCCGTGATGTAGCCGCGCACGACGAACTCGACGGGGAAGACCGTGCACTTCTTGCAGAGCATGGCCGACGGGTGCGGCACGCCCAGCAGGTGGTTGGCCACGATGTGCTTGGTCTGGTTGAACCACCAGACGCTGGTGAGCGTCAGCACGTGGCTCTTGAAGGGCACCGAGGCCAGCGCGCGGTCGAAGGCCGACTGCCGGTCCGTGGACACGAGCAGCACGCGGTCCTCGAACACGTACACGTCGCGGACCTTGCCGATGATCTGGCGGAAGGTCGGCAGCTCCTCGCTCAGCGCGGCCAGCGACGTTGTGGTCAGCGTGCGACCATCCTCGATCTTGGGCAGGTAGCTCTGCGTGCGCTTCTCGGCTTCGGCGACGATGGCGTTCATCGCGATGGGGGAATTGCGAGACTGAGGGGAGGCCGATGGCTGGTCAGCGGGCGTGCTTGAACACGCACTTGCATTGAGAGGGTAGAAAATGGTGTGCAGAGGCTACATAATGTAGGTGTACCACATTATCGGGTGTCTGCCACACCGCGAAACTCGGCACTACATGTACCTGCTTCTCATGGCGGAGACAGAGCGGCGTTTCCTCGCTGGCATTGCGGACAGCACGGCCGGGTTCGGGCTCCAACAGTGCAGTGGAGCGCTATCGTCTCCGCGTCATTTGCTGCATAAGCAAAGCGTTGGTCGCGCCACGCTGGCGAGTGTAATGCATGGCCAGGAGGTGGCTCGGTGAGTTCCTGGCTGGACGACGCAGCGACATGTGCGCGCGATGCTGCTGACCTGGTGGATTGATCTGCGAAGTCGGCATTGAAAGAAAAGCAGGTAATGGTATGTTTCTCTGTATTAGTACGATAGTTATTTGCACAAGACTATGGCTCGAATAGATAGCTCAAAATGCTCGAGGCCACGGAGAGTGGCGGGGGTGGGGATGGCTGACGCTTCTTCCATCCGGGCTATGCGACGGACGGCCAGCTGCTGCTTGGTGCGGGGCGGTCGCGTGCTTAGTCCGTGGACGCCTCTACGACGCACTCAAGCTGCAAGGCGACCTCGCGTTCGTGTGCCGCGCGCTGGAAGGCCCCGACGATGGCGAAGTAGCTCAATTGTTGTCTTCTACGAGGCTTCTGGGCACGTTCACGATCGCGACAACGGCGCTTTTCCAGCTCGAACTTGATGCGGCTGCTGACAGCCAGGAACGCGTTCGTGGTCTTGGGTGGCGCCACGCACTGCGCATCTTCAACGTCCGCTTCAGTCTCCTCCTCGATCGACTCAAAGTCAAAGCGAGCGCGCTTGGCCATGCCGCGGCCGTGGGCAGGCGAAACCGCGGGTGTGGGCGGCGCGAAGCTCTCGAAGTCGCGCTTGAGCGACACCTTGAGCGCCGTGAGAGCTGCCGACAGGTTGACGCCGTCGGAGGCCACCTCATCAGGAGTAGTCAGCGGCGTGGTCATGGGGGAGCGCATGCCTCCGCACGCTGGCATCCGCGGCGCGATTGGCGACGCGGCGCCGAAGAGGCTCTTGCGCTTCTTGGAACTCTGGGTGATGGGCATGGTGTCGAGCTGCACTCCTTCCATAACGTGGCAGTACTTGTATGTGGCTTGACTCAAGAGCGTCGTGCTACTCGATGGGGCACACGGGTACAAACAGAGCACCGCGCTGCGAGAAGGAAGGGATGTGGAACGAGAGATGCAGTGTGGGAATCAGCAACACGCCAATGCAGTGTGTGGAGGGGGGAGGGGGGCTCGAGAGGCCTTCCACGCGTGCAAGTGCTCAAGAAGAGACTCTTCTTCTGCAGCAGAAAATGTGCCTGAAAAGCACTTGCGCCCAAGCCGGCAAATTCAGCAATGATCGAGCCATCGGCAGAAGAGAAAAGAAAATGAGAGCAAAATCGAAACGCCAGCAAACCCAGAAACAGGCTGCTTTCGACGTTCCAAAACACGGTGCACAGCTCGCCGCCCCTTACTGAAATCAAGCCATCGTCGGGAATACCGTGCTTCCTGGTGCCAGTATACGGTGGACTTTTGCGGGATACTACTGGCTAAAACGATGTCATTTTGAGGTGACTTTACAGCCAATGCGCGGCGCAGCAGCCGCGGAGGACGAGTTGGTGGCCCTGCATTGCAGGATTGCCGCAGTCTCTTGTAGCCCTGCAGACCAGCCAGAACCAGTCAAGTGCCGGCGTGCGTAGCATTCACTCGGTGCTTGCACGCAGTCGGGCAGCGCTGGAAACGCTTGGCTGGCCAGCAGCGGTCTGGGACGCTGCTGTTCGGCGGGGGTTACCCGTTCACTCAAGTGAACAGTACGCGGCATGCGCAAGGGCAGCTCGAACTGCAACGTGTCCGCTTGCTTTGTTCCGCCCGCGTGTTGAACCTTACAACACCCTCACGCGCTCAGCACCCATCCAGCACAACAGCGCTGGATGCAGTAGCAATGCTTGACCGTCGAGAACATACAGCAGCAAGCGCACTGACAGGCGAAGTAGGGAACCAAGCAGCTCAATGCGCTGCGCTCTCAGCTGTGCACAACTCACACAGCCACCAAAGCGCTGTAGCATTAGAACATACTGCTAGAACCCTGCAACAAACACTGCAACACCAGCGGCCGTACCTCCTGCGACCTCTTCGCCTGCTGCTAGAGCTGGCACGTTCTGGAGTGCGGCAAATGCAATAGTGCCTTGCACGGTCGGCCTTGCCCACCACCGCTCCCGGCGTGGCGCTCGTCCAATACTGAGTATTGGACGGAGCTTGAGCTCGAGCAACGCTGCACTCGCCCTGCGTCACCGTGGTGCTTTCCTCTTGCTGTCGGAGACAATAGCGGTTATGTTTGTGGCCGTCCGGTGGCGGCAGCATGGCTACATCTTGTGAAACGCAATCTCGTTGGTAAACGCAATGTCCTGCGAGAACGAATCGTTTAACTTCGACGTACAAAAAGCAGGTACAGACCTGCGAGAATGCATGCGCGCCGCGATCTTGCATTTCAGCGGGGCGGCCCATACAAAAGCCAAGTGAGCGGCAACTTGAAGCCAGCTTCAGCTTGGGGCCACGCAAACGTAAACGGCGAGTCCGCCCGCAAAGCCAAACGTGACCCCACTCCGCGATCTGCCCAAGAGCCCCGAAGCTCCTTCGACCGTCTCTGTTCTTCCCTCGACGACTATGAGCGAGGAAGCGACTAACAAGCGTACGTTCCGCCCTGCTGCCTTGCTGTATAGCTGTCCGCATGTGCAGCGCCATGTTCTGGCTCGGTAAAGGGTCGCAATGTCATGAACGTGATCCTTCCTCACCCTGTTTCGCTGTTTTCCGCCTTGCAGCGACGTCGGGCGTGGTGTCCTTCATTACCGGCGGGTTCGGCGGTACGTCGCACGTATGGCGTCGTATACGTCGCTTCCGTATTTAATATCTGAGGTCGTGTGTGCTCGATTCGGTTGTGGTGCAGGCATGTGCCTCGTGGCAACGGGCCACCCTCTGGACCTCATCAAGGTCAACATGCAGACGCAGCCGAAGGCGCTGCCCGGTCAGTCGCCCATGTACTCGAACGCCGTCGACTGTGCCCGCAAGATGGTCGCCAAGGACGGGGTACGGCTGTTCAAAAGCTTTGGTGAAGTTCGGGAAGCGACGCTAACTTGCTATCTATCAACTGTACACAGTTCCGCGGCCTGTACCGCGGCATGTCGGCGCCGCTCGTGGGAGTCACCCCCATCTTCGCCACGTGCTTCTGGGGCTACGACATGGGCAAGCTCATCGCGGTAAGCACCTCCTCTGAGCCCCCTCAACGTGGTCGCGTTCGTCTTGAAGATCTTCTAATCGGTTGCAATGACTTCCGCACTCCTGCAGATCAAGGCGTCGGGCCAGTCGCCAACGGCGCCGCTGTCCATGGGTCAGATCATGTTCGCCGGAGGCTTCTCGGCCATCCCAGCCACTGTGGTCATGGCACCGGGTGAGCGCATCAAGTGCTTGCTTCAGATCCAGGCACAGGCCGTGGAGCGCGGCGAGCCCAAGCTGTACGACGGCATGGTTGACTGCGCCAAGAAGCTGTACCGCACGGGCGGCCTCTCGAGTATCTTCCGCGGCTGGGAAGCGACTCTGCTGCGTGACGTTCCAGGGTGCGTGCACTATTTCCCCTTCCGCTGCTTCAAGGTGCCGTTTGCGGATGAACTAACTCGTGTTTGTTTATCTCGTTCAGTTCTGTGGGATACTTCGGCGGTTTCGAGGCGATCAAGCGTGGACTGACGCCGAAGGGCAAGGACCCGTCAGACTTGAACGCCTTCCGCGTGTTCGTGGCCGGTGGGTTTGCCGGTATCATCAACTGGGTCATCGCCATCCCGCCCGATGTCATCAAGTCGCGCATCCAGACCGCGCCGGAGGGCACGTACCGCGGCATCGCGCACTGCTTCCAGGTGCTCATGAAGCAGGAGGGTCCTGGTGCGCTTTTCAACGGCGTGGGGCCTGCCATGGCACGCGCGTTCCCCGCCAACGCTGCCTGCTTCCTGGGCGTCGAGTTCTCCAAGAAATTCCTCGGTTACTTTGGTATCTACTAAGCTCGAGTAAGTGGGGCGTTTGATAAATGCAAAACGCGATCCCACACACACCAACTTCCTTCCTGCATGGTTGTTTCATTGTTGCGATCGTGCATGGAGAGAAGGTCAGCCTATATTACCAGTTCCAGGAAGACCAAGTTGGCCACGCTCCCTTGAACACCACTCACTTCAGCAAGCTCTTCCGGGAGAAGGCATCGTTGATCTCTGCGCGCGGCTCGTCCGTTCCGCGGTACAGCGTGTTGCTGTACAGCTCGACGACATCTCTGCAACACAATACCAGAACAGAGATGTCAGTTAACGAGTACACCGCCGTGCACCGCAAAGGAGCAAGACACCGCCGTTTCTCCAGTCATAACATAACGTACGAAATGCGCTTGAGCTCCATCTTCGCATCCGCGATGGCGGTTTCTTGCTCCTCGAGCGACGTGTCGGTGCCTGGAAGTGAGCGAAGCAGCTCCAGCGCCTCCATGTACCTTTGCTTCACCGATACAGCCTTCAGTCGACCATCGAAGCGTGTAACGACCAAAGCCCGGTCAGCACAAGCCTTGGAGGGCGAGGAAAATAACCCTCCTGGGGGGCTCCATGCGAAGCCTTACCGAGGCCGAGACGTCGCCGATCCGCATCGTCTCGTGTGCGGAGCTGGCCGACAGCACGTCCTTGAGCACGTCGATGAGGTTCGGCAGCACGTCGAACGTCTCGTACAGCTTCGTCTT
Organism: Phytophthora crassamura; assembly: GCA_033557995.1. Lineage (NCBI taxonomy): Eukaryota > Oomycota > Peronosporomycetes > Peronosporales > Peronosporaceae > Phytophthora > Phytophthora crassamura. Next base: position 2,112,089 of record JAUCED010000011.1, on the reverse strand, counting down.
GGAGATGGCGTCGCTTGAGTCCATCATAACCTGCTTGCTGCCAAGTGAAAATGGGATATGATGTACGAGAGGTTTAATGACAGTAGATAGGTTTACGTTAAGCTCCATGTGCCGAGTTGACCTTCCGCCGTGCAGCGAGCGAGCCCAGGAGCAAATGCTGCCTGGACGCCTTTGATCTATCAAGTGTAATTATCGATGTCTGCAACGCCTGAAAACTGCAAGGCAATGTCATCATAAAAATCGACCTGCATTTGTAAGCTGCAGCGAACAACTTCACGGCAACCAATTGAACGAGAGCGACAGATCAAGGCAGTAGGTTCGTGGGACAAAAGATGCGGGCATCTTTGGGAAGAATGTATTCCTTCATGTGACCTGGAAGTGGGTCACTGCCTCAACACACTCAAGAGAGGAATTTACTCCTTCTTGATGGCGGGGGCAGCGGCCTTCTGGGCCTTGCGGTCGCGGGCCGACTTGGCCTTCTCCTTGCGGGCCTCCGACTGCTCCTTGAGCGTCTTCTCGCGGTGGCGCTCGGCCTTCATCTTGTGGATGGTCTCCATGAGCACACGCTTGTTCTTGAACTGGTTACCCTTGCTGCGCATGTACAGCTCGTGGTAGATGTGCTTGTCAATCTTCTTGGCCTCACGGTACTTGCGGAGAAGACGACGGAGCACGCGGATGCGGCGCATCCAGATCACCTTGAAGGGCAGGCGAGCGTTGGCCGTACCGCGACGCTTACCGATGCCCGTGTGGCGGCCTTTGCGCTTGGCCTCGTTGCGCTTGGTGAAGCGAGCACGCGAGTGGATCACCTGCGGTTTCTTGATGACAAAGCCATCCTTCACGAGCTTGCGGATGTTCTGACGCGAGTTGGCCAGCGCGATCTCGTTCGACTCGTTAGGGTCGAGCCAGATTTTGCGCTTACCGCACTTGAGCACGGAGGCGGCGAGACTGAACGAGTTAAAAAAAGAGAAGACGTCAGCATTGTCTGTTTCCACTGGAGATCTGTATAACCAGCGTCCTGCTGTATCGGAGCCATTGCACGCACCGCTTCTGAAGCTTCAGAGACACCATATTCTTTCTTCCGATTTGTCCCAAAGAATAAATGGCCGTCGAGGAGACCGCGCGGCCATCGCTTCGAGAGCTCGAGCCATACAAACTGCAAGACAAGCCATACAAACGCCAAGAGAGAGCTTGGCAAAAGGGAGCCAAAATGACTGGCCACGAGCCGGTCCAGGACCGGTCCAATGAACCGCCTCGAACCGCGAAAGTTAGGTATCCGCACACAGGTTGAAGCGTTTAGCCTGGCTGGACTCCTCCATGGCATCATCTGCTGCTGCGTTGCTCGTGCCCCGTGCTCACCTGCCCCGTGCTCACCTGCATGGCCGCGCTGCACAAGATGGTCGTCATGCCATGTACATGCAGCAGCGTATTAGTTGGTAGCCGCGCCTAGGTGGCATTAGCAAGACTGCTAGACCGGCAGCACGCATGACATTGACAAGAATGCAAGACAGGAATGGCATCACAAAGAAGTTAATTCGGAACTCATCAAGGGCTAAACGGGCTAAACGCTACTCAGCTAGCCCTCGTGGCAATAAATCGACTGCATTGGCGGCCGGGTGTCCAGAAAAAGCGGCATTGGCGTCAATTTAGTGTCGGAACTTGCCCTCCGCCGGTGCGTCCTTGAGGCTGCTTACCAGCCCCAGCCAGGACGGCCCCATCCCCAGCCAGGACGGCCCCAGCCCCAGCCAGGACGGCCCCAGCCCCAGCCAGGACGGCCCCAGCCCCAACCAGGACGCCCCCAGCCCCACTCTTGTTGGCCATCACCTTCCGTCGGCGTGCCTGTTGCCGGCTGCGCGTTGGCCTCAGCGGGAATTGGCGTGCCGTCGGCGAGCGCGCGCAGAGCTGGCGGGTTGACAGCGACGACGCTTGAAGTAGCGACGGCCGCGGCGACAGCGAGAGCAGTGAACTTCATGGTCTTGGCGGCGCTTGCGCTTGTTGCTTGGTTTCTGCTGGTCCCGAGTGCGTTCTTGAAGGCAAATTGCGCTATGAGCGCCGAGGAGAAAGAGCTCCTGCTTATCGGGGAAATGGAGATTTCTGTGAATTACGAGGGCGTGTGTTGGGAAGCTGCGCTAACCACCATCAAGTCAAGCCCGTTGATTAATGCCCGTTGTTAAGGAAAGTTGCGGTGCACTGTGACAAGACTTGCTGGCTGCTTTGCCATTGAGGTGGTCAGTCCGCCACGCGAGACGACGAAGGTGTTCTCACCGCCATCATTTCAATGGTGTGTTTTGCCCTGGCGGGCTAAGACGTCTGACGCTGGAAGACCCGCCAGCAGTGAAGCTTGCGGACTGTGCGGACTCTTTCAGCACCGCACCGATCCAACAAGATCGACATTGTCGTCGTGACGGAAGACTTGATCAAGCTGCCAAGAAGTTCCCTGGAGAGAGCGACGTTCACATCCTTATTAGCGATGCAAACGTGTTCACGGACGCCGATCGTGTACGGTTCGTGAGGTGGATATGAGGATTAAGTCTCTAGCAGCAACGTGCTTCTGCAGATCGACGTCGTTGGCTGCAGTGTGACGCAAGTATTCATGGTCTTGGTGTTACGTATGCCCTGCTGCGTGAGTTGACCCTTTCTGGGCGAGTGGTGACCTCAATTCCGGACTTCGTAGCCGCTCAAGACACTGCAATTGCTGGGTTTCCGATTGAAGAACTTCCGAAAAGGCTCAATCCAGCGATAACCTGCTGCGTGATGCAAGTTCCGCTCAAGATTACGAACTGTAGTCTGAGCATGAACCCTTGATGGAGCTTCATCTGAGCGGAAACAAGTTATTCTGTCGGGTGCGTTGGTGGCCATTCCAAATCTTGACCGCAAATGTACTTGGAGAAGTGCTTAAGCTTTGGAAAAACCGAAGTCGCCTGATAACGCTGGATTTGCATGACAATTTGATCACGGCAATACCTGAAGAGCTTTGGGCATTGTTTGGTACCGCCAGAACCATCTTGTAAGCCTTTCTAGGACTGTAGCTGCGCTGATTAAACCGGAAGAGCTGTCATTAGGGCGGAACCAACCCTCCGGCGATTGTAACCTACGATTCGTTGGCCGAAGGTCATAAAGCCATGTACTTCCCCACCTTGTTGGCGTCCGTGCAAAGGGAAAAGGGGCGCAAATTACTGCGCAACGACAGCGAGATCACAAAATCAAACGACAGGCGCACAAGCAGCGAGGCAAGGTGGGGCAGCGCAGTGATGTGTTCATTATTGGTGCTGTTACCGAAGAGTGTCGTTCAAAATGGTTAACGTTAATGCAGTGCAAGCGAACACCGCTCCGTCCGCGTGAAGACTGCCTCGAGCAGCGACAAAGCCGTCGTGCAGTGCGTGTGTCAGTCATTCACTGTGTCGATCGCAAGCGAATACGGTCGAGCGAAGCTTAGCAGTAGTAGAGGCCGCCGAAAGGGACACCCAGACCGCAGCCGCCACCGTACAGACCCGCACCGAAAAGGTTCCAGTAGCCGAGCGGGTAGGCCCAGCCGGGCACACCGCCGCACATGAAGCCGAAGCGGTAGGGTCCGAGACCTCCCCATCCGCCCCACGCACCCCAGCCACCGAGTCCCCATCCGCCGAGTCCGAGACCGGGGCCCCAGCCGAACCCCTCTTGCTTGTCCGCGTTGGCGCCGGCGGCGTCGTGCTTGGCGGCCAGAGCCTCGAGGGTCTCCTTGGCGCCGGCAGGTTGCTCGATCTTCTCGACGGAGCCCGTGAACTGGACGCCTTCGGGCGCGGCGGCACTCTGGGCCACTTCGAGTGCCTTGGCTGGCGACAGTACGGCCGTCGCTGTTGATGGGTTGGCGGCGGCAATTTCACCAGTGGCTGGCATGCCGGCGACGACGTTGGCCATGGCAACGATGGCAGCGATAGCGATGGCGGCGAACTTCATGGCCGCGATGCTGTGAGTTGAGTTGTGCGGGTTAGAGGGCCGATGTCACGGGGTGGTTTGTGGTCTGGGTGTTGGTTGAGCTGTCGGAGGCAAGTTGCGTTGTGGTGTTCGGAGTGTGGCCACTGTTGGCCAGGCTGGAGGGGGTGCTGCAGCGGGCGCAGGGAGGAGAAATCGCGTCCGGCGATTCTGCGTGCCGTGCTGGCGGAAGACTATCGGTTGCCATCTTTCGGCGTCGACGCGATGGGAAGCTGATGGTGACGACCGACCACATCGCGGACAATTCGGCCGAGCGCGCTTGGTACCGCTGCCAGCTGCCGCTGCCGCTGTCGCTGCGCGTCTGTCTTTTTTGTGTTTGTCAACGGCGGTGGTGCTCCTGCTTTTCGAGTGGTGTTCGTCGAAGGGTCTGCGTTTTGGCCGGCCGTGCCGCTGATGCTGACGCTGAGTGTGGTTGATGGATCGGCGCGATTTCGAGTGACTAGCTACGTACAGCGTTGGCGGAGGCAGGTGGCCAGTGCGAGGCCGATGAAACGCTGTCTTTGGGCGTTGTTCGCTGCTCTAATATAGTCCCTGCCCAAGGAATGGTGACGGGTTCGCGAAGTCGGTCGGCAGGTCTCCCATTTGATTGCAGTGTGCTGAAGTTGGTCCATTTGCGGCACAACAAGCACCGATTGCGCGCTTCCGTCGGTGGTGACCAGCGACACCGTCAAAACGTGGGGGTGGCACCACTCAAACGAGCACACCCGCATTGAAGCCCGACACCTAAGCAGACACGAAACGACAAGCAGCGCAATTAGTGCGTGGCGACAATGGCAGCGCGAGTAAGTGGCGAGCAGACAAGCACACAACCAGCGAGGCAAGGCAATTGAAGTGGGAATGTGTTGATTATGGGTGTCGTTACGAAGGCGTGGCGTTGCGCGCTGTGTCGTGGTGCGTGTCGGTCGGTCATTCACACGGTGCCGATCGCCGTGTGAAGTGGAGCGGCAAACGCTGTCGAACGAAGCTTAGCAGTAGTAGAGGCCGCCGAAAGGGACACCCAGACCGCAGCCGCCACCGTACAGACCCGCACCGAAAAGGTTCCAGTAGCCGAGCGGGTAGGCCCAGCCGGGCACACCGCCGCACATGAAGCCGAAGCGGTAGGGTCCGAGACCTCCCCATCCGCCCCACGCACCCCAGCCACCGAGTCCCCATCCGCCGAGTCCGAGACCGGGGCCCCAGCCGAACCCCTCTTGCTTGTCCGCGTTGGCGCCGGCGGCGTCGTGCTTGGCGGCCAGAGCCTCGAGGGTCTCCTTGGCGCCGGCAGGTTGCTCGATCTTCTCGACGGAGCCCGTGAACTGGACGCCTTCGGGCGCGGCGGCACTCTGGGCCACTTCGAGTGCCTTGGCTGGCGACAGTACGGCCGTCGCTGTTGATGGGTTGGCGGCGGCAATTTCACCAGTGGCTGGCATGCCGGCGACGACGTTGGCCATGGCAACGATGGCAGCGATAGCGATGGCGGCGAACTTCATGGCCGCGATGCTGTGAGTTGAGTTGTGCGGGTTAGAGGGCCGATGTCACGGGGTGGTTTGTGGTCTGGGTGTTGGTTGAGCTGTCGGAGGCAAGTTGCGTTGTGGTGTTCGGAGTGTGGCCACTGTTGGCCAGGCTGGAGGGGGTGCTGCAGCGGGCGCAGGTAGGAGAAATCGCGTCCGGCGATTCTGCGTGCCGTGCTGGCGGAAGACCATCGGTTGCCATCTTTCGGCGTCGACGCGATGGGAAGCTGATGGTGACAACCGACCACATCGCGGACAATTCGGCCGAGCGCGCTTGGTACCGCTGCCAGCTGCCGCTGCCGCTGTCGCTGCGCGTCTGTCTTTTTTGTGTTTGTCAACGGCGGTGGTGCTCCTGCTTTTCGAGTGGTGTTCGTCGAAGGGTCTGCGTTTTGGCCGGCCGTGCCGCTGATGCTGACGCTGAGTGTGGTTGATGGATCGGCGCGATTTCGAGTGACTAGCTACGTACAGCGTTGGCGGAGGCAGGTGGCCAGTGCGAGGCCGATGAAACGCTGTCTTTGGGCGTTGTTCGCTGCTCTAATATAGTCCCTGCCCAAGGAATGGTGACGGGTTCGCGAAGTCGGTCGGCAGGTCTCCCTTTTGATTGCAGTGTGCTGAAGTTGGTCCATTTGCGGCACAACAAGCACCGATTGCGCGCTTCCGTCGGTGGTGACCAGCGACACCGTCAAAACGTGGGGGTGGCACCACTCAAACGAGCACACCCGCATTGAAGCCCGACACCTGAGCAGACACGAAACGACAAGCAGCGCAATTAGTGCGTGGCGACAATGGCAGCGCGAGTAAGTGGCGAGCAGACAAGCACACAACCAGCGAGGCAAGGCAATTGAAGTGGGAATGTGTTGATTATGGGTGTCGTTACGAAGGCGTGGCGTCGCGCGCTGTGTCGTGGTGCGTGTCGGTCGGTCATTCACACGGTGCCGATCGCCGTGTGAAGTGGAGCGGCAAACGCTGTCGAACGAAGCTTAGCAGTAGTAGAGGCCGCCGAAAGGGACACCCAGACCGCAGCCGCCACCGTACAGACCCGCACCGAAAAGGTTCCAGTAGCCGAGCGGGTAGGCCCAGCCGGGCACACCGCCGCACATGAAGCCGAAGCGGTAGGGTCCGAGACCTCCCCATCCGCCCCACGCACCCCAGCCACCGAGTCCCCATCCGCCGAGTCCGAGACCGGGGCCCCAGCCGAACCCCTCTTGCTTGTCCGCGTTGGCGCCGGCGGCGTCGTGCTTGGCGGCCAGAGCCTCGAGGGTCTCCTTGGCGCCGGCAGGTTGCTCGATCTTCTCGACGGAGCCCGTGAACTGGACGCCTTCGGGCGCGGCGGCACTCTGGGCCACTTCGAGTGCCTTGGCTGGCGACAGTACGGCCGTCGCTGTTGATGGGTTGGCGGCGGCAATTTCACCAGTGGCTGGCATGCCGGCGACGACGTTGGCCATGGCAACGATGGCAGCGATAGCGATGGCGGCGAACTTCATGGCCGCGATGCTGTGAGTTGAGTTGTGCGGGTTAGAGGGCCGATGTCACGGGGTGGTTTGTGGTCTGGGTGTTGGTTGAGCTGTCGGAGGCAAGTTGCGTTGTGGTGTTCGGAGTGGTGGCCACTGTTGGCCAGGCTGGAGGCGGGGCTGCAGCGGCGCAGGAGGAGAAATCGCGTCCGGCGATTCTGCGTGCCGTGCTGGCGGAAGACCATCGGTTGCCATCTTTCGGCGTCGACGCGATGGGAAGCTGATGGTGACGACCGACCACATCGCGGACAATTCGGCCGAGCGCGCTTGGTACCGCTGCCAGCTGCCGCTGCCGCTGTCGCTGCGCGTCTGTCTTTTTCGTGTTTGTCAACGGCGGTGGTGCTCCTGCTTTTCGAGTGGTGTTCGTCGAAGGGTCTGCGTTTTGGCCGGCCGTGCCGCTGATGCTGACGCTGAGTGTGGTTGATGGATCGGCGCGATTTCGAGTGACTAGCTACGTACAGCGTTGGCGGAAGCAGGTGGCCAGTGCGAAGCCGATGAAGGCGTGGAAACGCTGGTTTTGGGCGTTGTTCGCTGCTCTAATATAGTCCCTGCCCAAGGAATGGCGACGGGCTCGCGACGTCGGTCGGGCAGGTCTCCCTTTTGGTTGCAGCGTGCTGAAGTTGGTCCATTTGCGGCACAACAAGCACCGATTGCGCGCTTCCGTCGGTGATGACCAGCGACACCGTCAAAACGTGGGGGTGGCACCACTCAAACGAGCACACCCGCATTGAAGCCCGACACCTGAGCAGACACGAAACGACAAGCAGCGCAATTAGTGCGTGGCGACAATGGCAGCGCGAGTAAGTGGCGAGCAGACAAGCACACAACCAGCGAGGCAAGGCAATTGAAGTGGGAATGTGTTGATTATGGGTGTCGTTACGAAGGCGTGGCGTCGCGCGCTGTGTCGTGGTGCGTGTCGGTCGGTCATTCACACGGTGCCGATCGCCGTGTGAAGTGGAGCGGCAAACGCTGTCGAACGAAGCTTAGCAGTAGTAGAGGCCGCCGAAAGGGACACCCAGACCGCAGCCGCCACCGTACAGACCCGCACCGAAAAGGTTCCAGTAGCCGAGCGGGTAGGCCCAGCCGGGCACACCGCCGCACATGAAGCCGAAGCGGTAGGGTCCGAGACCTCCCCATCCGCCCCACGCACCCCAGCCACCGAGTCCCCATCCGCCGAGTCCGAGACCGGGGCCCCAGCCGAACCCCTCTTGCTTGTCCGCGTTGGCGCCGGCGGCGTCGTGCTTGGCGGCCAGAGCCTCGAGGGTCTCCTTGGCGCCGGCAGGTTGCTCGATCTTCTCGACGGAGCCCGTGAACTGGACGCCTTCGGGCGCGGCGGCACTCTGGGCCACTTCGAGTGCCTTGGCTGGCGACAGTACGGCCGTCGCTGTTGATGGGTTGGCGGCGGCAATTTCACCAGTGGCTGGCATGCCGGCGACGACGTTGGCCATGGCAACGATGGCAGCGATAGCGATGGCGGCGAACTTCATGGCCGCGATGCTGTGAGTTGAGTTGTGCGGGTTAGAGGGCCGATGTCACGGGGTGGTTTGTGGTCTGGGTGTTGGTTGAGCTGTCGGAGGCAAGTTGCGTTGTGGTGTTCGGAGTGGTGGCCACTGTTGGCCAGGCTGGAGGCGGGGCTGCAGCGGCGCAGGAGGAGAAATCGCGTCTGGCGATTCTGCGTGCCGTGCTGGCGGAAGACCATCGGTTGCCATCTTTCGGCGTCGACGCGATGGGAAGCTGATGGTGACGACCGACCACATCGCGGACAATTCGGCCGAGCGCGCTTGGTACCGCTGCCAGCTGCCGCTGCCGCTGTCGCTGCGCGTCTGTCTTTTTCGTGTTTGTCAACGGCGGTGGTGCTCCTGCTTTTCGAGTGGTGTTCGTCGAAGGGTCTGCGTTTTGGCCGGCCGTGCCGCTGATGCTGACGCTGAGTGTGGTTAATGGATTGGCGCGATTTCGAGTGACTAGCTACGTACAGCGTTGGCGGAAGCAGGTGGCCAGTGCGAAGCCGATGAAGGCGTGGAAACGCTGGTTTTGGGCGTTGTTCGCTGCTCTAATATAGTCCCTGCCCAAGGAATGGCGACGGGCTCGCGACGTCGGTCGGGCAGGTCTCCCTTTTGGTTGCAGCGTGCTGAAGTTGGTCCATTTGCGGCACAACAAGCACCGATTGCGCGCTTCCGTCGGTGATGACCAGCGACACCGTCAAAACGTGGGGGTGGCACCACTCAAACGAGCACACCCGCATTGAAGCCCGACACCTGAGCAGACACGAAACGACAAGCAGCGCAATTAGTGCGTGGCGACAATGGCAGCGCGAGTAAGTGGCGAGCAGACAAGCACACAACCAGCGAGGCAAGGCAATTGAAGTGGGAATGTGTTGATTATGGGTGTCGTTACGAAGGCTTGGCGTCGCGCGCTGTGTCGTGGTGCGTGTCGGTCGGTCATTCACACGGTGCCGATCGCCGTGTGAAGTGGAGCGGCAAACGCTGTCGAACGAAGCTTAGCAGTAGTAGAGGCCGCCGAAAGGGACACCCAGACCGCAGCCGCCACCGTACAGACCCGCACCGAAAAGGTTCCAGTAGCCGAGCGGGTAGGCCCAGCCGGGCACACCGCCGCACATGAAGCCGAAGCGGTAGGGTCCGAGACCTCCCCATCCGCCCCACGCACCCCAGCCACCGAGTCCCCATCCGCCGAGTCCGAGACCGGGGCCCCAGCCGAACCCCTCTTGCTTGTCCGCGTTGGCGCCGGCGGCGTCGTGCTTGGCGGCCAGAGCCTCGAGGGTCTCCTTGGCGCCGGCAGGTTGCTCGATCTTCTCGACGGAGCCCGTGAACTGGACGCCTTCGGGCGCGGCGGCACTCTGGGCCACTTCGAGTGCCTTGGCTGGCGACAGTACGGCCGTCGCTGTTGATGGGTTGGCGGCGGCAATTTCACCAGTGGCTGGCATGCCGGCGACGACGTTAGCCATGGCAACGATGGCAGCGATAGCGATGGCGGCGAACTTCATGGCCGCGATGCTGTGAGTTGAGTTGTGCGGGTTAGAGGGCCGATGTCACGGGGTGGTTTGTGGTCTGGGTGTTGGTTGAGCTGTCGGAGGCAAGTTGCGTTGTGGTGTTCGGAGTGGTGGCCACTGTTGGCCAGGCTGGAGGCGGGGCTGCAGCGGCGCAGGAGGAGAAATCGCGTCCGGCGATTCTGCGTGCCGTGCTGGCGGAAGACCATCGGTTGCCATCTTTCGGCGTCGACGCGATGGGAAGCTGATGGTGACAACCGACCACATCGCGGACAATTCGGCCGAGCGCGCTTGGTACCGCTGCCAGCTGCCGCTGCCGCTGTCGCTGCGCGTCTGTCTTTTTTGTGTTTGTCAACGGCGGTGATGCTCCTGCTTTTCGAGTGGTGTTCGTCGAAGGGTCTGCGTTTTGGCCGGCCGTGCCGCTGATGCTGACGCTGAGTGTGGTTAATGGATTGGCGCGATTTCGAGTGACTAGCTACGTACAGCGTTGGCGGAAGCAGGTGGCCAGTGCGAAGCCGATGAAGGCGTGGAAACGCTGGTTTTGGGCGTTGTTCGCTGCTCTAATATAGTCCCTGCCCAAGGAATGGCGACGGGCTCGCGACGTCGGTCGGGCAGGTCTCCCTTTTGGTTGCAGCGTGCTGAAGTTGGTCCATTTGCGGCACAACAAGCACCGATTGCGCGCTTCCGTCGGTGATGACCAGCGACACCGTCAAAACGTGGGGGTGGCACCACTCAAACGAGCACACCCGCATTGAAGCCCGACACCTGAGCAGACACGAAACGACAAGCAGCGCAATTAGTGCGTGGCGACAATGGCAGCGCGAGTAAGTGGCGAGCAGACAAGCACACAACCAGCGAGGCAAGGCAATTGAAGTGGGAATGTGTTGATTATGGGTGTCGTTACGAAGGCGTGGCGTCGCGCGCTGTGTCGTGGTGCGTGTCGGTCGGTCATTCACACGGTGCCGATCGCCGTGTGAAGTGGAGCGGCAAACGCTGTCGAACGAAGCTTAGCAGTAGTAGAGGCCGCCGAAAGGGACACCCAGACCGCAGCCGCCACCGTACAGACCCGCACCGAAAAGGTTCCAGTAGCCGAGCGGGTAGGCCCAGCCGGGCACACCGCCGCACATGAAGCCGAAGCGGTAGGGTCCGAGACCTCCCCATCCGCCCCACGCACCCCAGCCACCGAGTCCCCATCCGCCGAGTCCGAGACCGGGGCCCCAGCCGAACCCCTCTTGCTTGTCCGCGTTGGCGCCGGCGGCGTCGTGCTTGGCGGCCAGAGCCTCGAGGGTCTCCTTGGCGCCGGCAGGTTGCTCGATCTTCTCGACGGAGTCCGTGAACTGGACGCCTTCGGGCGCGGCGGCACTCTGGGCCACTTCGAGTGCCTTGGCTGGCGACAGTACGGCCGTCGCTGTTGATGGGTTGGCGGCGGCAATTTCACCAGTGGCTGGCATGCCGGCGACGACGTTGGCCATGGCAACGATGGCAGCGATAGCGATGGCGGCGAACTTCATGGCCGCGATGCTGTGAGTTGAGTTGTGCGGGTTAGAGGGCCGATGTCACGGGGTGGTTTGTGGTCTGGGTGTTGGTTGAGCTGTCGGAGGCAAGTTGCGTTGTGGTGTTCGGAGTGTGGCCACTGTTGGCCAGGCTGGAGGGGGTGCTGCAGCGGGCGCAGGTAGGAGAAATCGCGTCCGGCGATTCTGCGTGCCGTGCTGGCGGAAGACCATCGGTTGCCATCTTTCGGCGTCGACGCGATGGGAAGCTGATGGTGACAACCGACCACATCGCGGACAATTCGGCCGAGCGCGCTTGGTACCGCTGCCAGCTGCCGCTGCCGCTGTCGCTGCGCGTCTGTCTTTTTGTGTTTGTCAACGGCGGTGGTGCTCCTGCTTTTCGAGTGGTGTTCGTCGAAGGGTCTGCGTTTTGGCCGGCCGTGCCGCTGATGCTGACGCTGAGTGTGGTTGATGGATCGGCGCGATTTCGAGTGACTAGCTACGTACAGCGTTGGCGGAGGCAGGTGGCCAGTGCGAGGCCGATGAAACACTGTCTTTGGGCGTTGTTCGCTGCTCTAATATAGTCCCTGCCCAAGGAATGGTGACGGGTTCGCGAAGTCGGTCGGCAGGTGAAGTTGGTCCATTTGCGGCACAACAAGCACCGATTGCGCGCTTCCGTCGGTGATGACCAGCGACACCGTCAAAATGTCGGGGTGGCACCACTCAAACGAGCACACCCGCATTGAAGCCCGACACCTAAGCAGACACGAAACGACAAGCAGCGCAATTAGTGCGTGGCGACAATGGCAGCGCGAGTAAGTGGCGAGCAGACAAGCACACAACCAGCGAGGCAAGGCAATTGAAGTGGGAATGTGTTGATTATGGGTGTCGTTACGAAGGCGTGGCGTCGCGCGCTGTGTCGTGGTGCGTGTCGGTCGGTCATTCACACGGTGCCGATCGCCGTGTGAAGTGGAGCGGCAAACGCTGTCGAACGAAGCTTAGCAGTAGTAGAGGCCGCCGAAAGGGACACCCAGACCGCAGCCGCCACCGTACAGACCCGCACCGAAAAGGTTCCAGTAGCCGAGCGGGTAGGCCCAGCCGGGCACACCGCCGCACATGAAGCCGAAGCGGTAGGGTCCGAGACCTCCCCATCCGCCCCACGCACCCCAGCCACCGAGTCCCCATCCGCCGAGTCCGAGACCGGGGCCCCAGCCGAACCCCTCTTGCTTGTCCGCGTTGGCGCCGGCGGCGTCGTGCTTGGCGGCCAGAGCCTCGAGGGTCTCCTTGGCGCCGGCAGGTTGCTCGATCTTCTCGACGGAGCCCGTGAGCTGGACGCCTTCGGGCGCGGCGGCACTCTGGGCCACTTCGAGTGCCTTGGCTGGCGACAGTACGGCCGTCGCTGTTGATGGGTTGGCGGCGGCAATTTCACCAGTGGCTGGCATGCCGGCGACGACGTTAGCCATGGCAACGATGGCAGCGATAGCGATGGCGGCGAACTTCATGGCCGCGATGCTGTGAGTTGAGTTGTGCGGGTTAGAGGGCCGATGTCACGGGGTGGTTTGTGGTCTGGGTGTTGGTTGAGCTGTCGGAGGCAAGTTGCGTTGTGGTGTTCGGAGTGGTGGCCACTGTTGGCCAGGCTGGAGGCGGGGCTGCAGCGGCGCAGGAGGAGAAATCGCGTCCGGCGATTCTGCGTGCCGTGCTGGCGGAAGACCATCGGTTGCCATCTTTCGGCGTCGACGCGATGGGAAGCTGATGGTGACGACCGACCACATCGCGGACAATTCGGCCGAGCGCGCTTGGTACCGCTGCCAGCTGCCGCTGCCGCTGTCGCTGCGCGTCTGTCTTTTTTGTGTTTGTCAACGGCGGTGGTGCTCCTGCTTTTCGAGTGGTGTTCGTCGAAGGGTCTGCGTTTTGGCCGGCCGTGCCGCTGATGCTGACGCTGAGTGTGGTTGATGGATCGGCGCGATTTCGAGTGACTAGCTACGTACAGCGTTGGCGGAGGCAGGTGGCCAGTGCGAGGCCGATGAAACGCTGTCTTTGGGCGTTGTTCGCTGCTCTAATATAGTCCCTGCCCAAGGAATGGTGACGGGTTCGCGAAGTCGGTCGGCAGGTCTCCCTTTTGATTGCAGTGTGCTGAAGTTGGTCCATTTGCGGCACAACAAGCACCGATTGCGCGCTTCCGTCGGTGATGACCAGCGACACCGTCAAAACGTGGGGGTGGCACCACTCAAACGAGCACACCCGCATTGAAGCCCGACACCTGAGCAGACACGAAACGACAAGCAGCGCAATTAGTGCGTGGCGACAATGGCAGCGCGAGTAAGTGGCGAGCAGACAAGCACACAACCAGCGAGGCAAGGCAATTGAAGTGGGAATGTGTTGATTATGGGTGTCGTTACGAAGGCGTGGCGTCGCGCGCTGTGTCGTGGTGCGTGTCGGTCGGTCATTCACACGGTGCCGATCGCCGTGTGAAGTGGAGCGGCAAACGCTGTCGAACGAAGCTTAGCAGTAGTAGAGGCCGCCGAAAGGGACACCCAGACCGCAGCCGCCACCGTACAGACCCGCACCGAAAAGGTTCCAGTAGCCGAGCGGGTAGGCCCAGCCGGGCACACCGCCGCACATGAAGCCGAAGCGGTAGGGTCCGAGACCTCCCCATCCGCCCCACGCACCCCAGCCACCGAGTCCCCATCCGCCGAGTCCGAGACCGGGGCCCCAGCCGAACCCCTCTTGCTTGTCCGCGTTGGCGCCGGCGGCGTCGTGCTTGGCGGCCAGAGCCTCGAGGGTCTCCTTGGCGCCGGCAGGTTGCTCGATCTTCTCGACGGAGCCCGTGAACTGGACGCCTTCGGGCGCGGCGGCACTCTGGGCCACTTCGAGTGCCTTGGCTGGCGACAGTACGGCCGTCGCTGTTGATGGGTTGGCGGCGGCAATTTCACCAGTGGCTGGCATGCCGGCGACGACGTTGGCCATGGCAACGATGGCAGCGATAGCGATGGCGGCGAACTTCATGGCCGCGATGCTGTGAGTTGAGTTGTGCGGGTTAGAGGGCCGACGTCACGGGGTGGTTTGTGGTCTGGGTGTTGGTTGAGCTGTCGGAGGCAAGTTGCGTTGTGGTGTTCGGAGTGTGGCCACTGTTGGCCAGGCTGGAGGCGGGGCTGCAGCGGCGCAGGAGGAGAAATCGCGTCCGGCGATTCTGCGTGCCGTGCTGGCGGAAGACCATCGGTTGCCATCTTTCGGCGTCGACGCGATGGGAAGCTGATGGTGACGACCGACCACATCGCGGACAATTCGGCCGAGCGCGCTTGGTACCGCTGCCAGCTGCCGCTGCCGCTGTCGCTGCGCGTCTGTCTTTTTTGTGTTTGTCAACGGCGGTGGTGCTCCTGCTTTTCGAGTGGTGTTCGTCGAAGGGTCTGCGTTTTGGCCGGCCGTGCCGCTGATGCTGACGCTGAGTGTGGTTGATGGATCGGCGCGATTTCGAGTGACTAGCTACGTACAGCGTTGGCGGAGGCAGATGGCCAGTGCGAGGCCGATGAAACGCTGTCTTTGGGCGTTGTTCGCTGCTCTAATATAGTCCCTGCCCAAGGAATGGTGACGGGTTCGCGAAGTCGGTCGGCAGGTCTCCCTTTTGATTGCAGTGTGCTGAAGTTGGTCCATTTGCGGCACAACAAGCACCGATTGCGCGCTTCCGTCGGTGGTGACCAGCGACACCGTCAAAACGTGGGGGTGGCACCACTCAAACGAGCACACCCGCATTGAAGCCCGACACCTAAGCAGACACGAAACGACAAGCAGCGCAATTAGTGCGTGGCGACAATGGCAGCGCGAGTAAGTGGCGAGCAGACAAGCACACAACCAGCGAGGCAAGGCAATTGAAGTGGGAATGTGTTGATTATGGGTGTCGTTACGAAGGCGTGGCGTCGCGCGCTGTGTCGTGGTGCGTGTCGGTCGGTCATTCACACGGTGCCGATCGCCGTGTGAAGTGGAGCGGCAAACGCTGTCGAACGAAGCTTAGCAGTAGTAGAGGCCGCCGAAAGGGACACCCAGACCGCAGCCGCCACCGTACAGACCCGCACCGAAAAGGTTCCAGTAGCCGAGCGGGTAGGCCCAGCCGGGCACACCGCCGCACATGACGCCGAAGCGGTAGGGTCCGAGACCTCCCCATCCGCCCCACGCACCCCAGCCACCGAGTCCCCATCCGCCGAGTCCGAGACCGGGGCCCCAGCCGAACCCCTCTTGCTTGTCCGCGTTGGCGCCGGCGGCGTCGTGCTTGGCGGCCAGAGCCTCGAGGGTCTCCTTGGCGCCGGCAGGTTGCTCGATCTTCTCGACGGAGCCCGTGAACTGGACGCCTTCGGGCGCGGCGGCACTCTGGGCCACTTCGAGTGCCTTGGCTGGCGACAGTACGGCCGTCGCTGTTGATGGGTTGGCGGCGGCAATTTCACCAGTGGCTGGCATGCCGGCGACGACGTTGGCCATGGCAACGATGGCAGCGATAGCGATGGCGGCGAACTTCATGGCCGCGATGCTGTGAGTTGAGTTGTGCGGGTTAGAGGGCCGATGTCACGGGGTGGTTTGTGGTCTGGGTGTTGGTTGAGCTGTCGGAGGCAAGTTGCGTTGTGGTGTTCGGAGTGGTGGCCACTGTTGGCCAGGCTGGAGGCGGGGCTGCAGCGGCGCAGGAGGAGAAATCGCGTCCGGCGATTCTGCGTGCCGTGCTGGCGGAAGACCATCGGTTGCCATCTTTCGGCGTCGACGCGATGGGAAGCTGATGGTGACGACCGACCACATCGCGGACAATTCGGCCGAGCGCGCTTGGTACCGCTGCCAGCTGCCGCTGCCGCTGTCGCTGCGCGTCTGTCTTTTTTGTGTTTGTCAACGGCGGTGGTGCTCCTGCTTTTCGAGTGGTGTTCGTCGAAGGGTCTGCGTTTTGGCCGGCCGTGCCGCTGATGCTGACGCTGAGTGTGGTTGATGGATCGGCGCGATTTCGAGTGACTAGCTACGTACAGCGTTGGCGGAGGCAGGTGGCCAGTGCGAGGCCGATGAAACGCTGTCTTTGGGCGTTGTTCGCTGCTCTAATATAGTCCCTGCCCAAGGAATGGTGACGGGTTCGCGAAGTCGGTCGGCAGGTCTCCCTTTTGATTGCAGTGTGCTGAAGTTGGTCCATTTGCGGCACAACAAGCACCGATTGCGCGCTTCCGTCGGTGATGACCAGCGACACCGTCAAAACGTGGGGGTGGCACCACTCAAACGAGCACACCCGCATTGAAGCCCGACACCTGAGCAGACACGAAACGACAAGCAGCGCAATTAGTGCGTGGCGACAATGGCAGCGCGAGTAAGTGGCGAGCAGACAAGCACACAACCAGCGAGGCAAGGCAATTGAAGTGGGAATGTGTTGATTATGGGTGTCGTTACGAAGGCGTGGCGTCGCGCGCTGTGTCGTGGTGCGTGTCGGTCGGTCATTCACACGGTGCCGATCGCCGTGTGAAGTGGAGCGGCAAACGCTGTCGAACGAAGCTTAGCAGTAGTAGAGGCCGCCGAAAGGGACACCCAGACCGCAGCCGCCACCGTACAGACCCGCACCGAAAAGGTTCCAGTAGCCGAGCGGGTAGGCCCAGCCGGGCACACCGCCGCACATGAAGCCGAAGCGGTAGGGTCCGAGACCTCCCCATCCGCCCCACGCACCCCAGCCACCGAGTCCCCATCCGCCGAGTCCGAGACCGGGGCCCCAGCCGAACCCCTCTTGCTTGTCCGCGTTGGCGCCGGCGGCGTCGTGCTTGGCGGCCAGAGCCTCGAGGGTCTCCTTGGCGCCGGCAGGTTGCTCGATCTTCTCGACGGAGCCCGTGAACTGGACGCCTTCGGGCGCGGCGGCACTCTGGGCCACTTCGAGTGCCTTGGCTGGCGACAGTACGGCCGTCGCTGTTGATGGGTTGGCGGCGGCAATTTCACCAGTGGCTGGCATGCCGGCGACGACGTTGGCCATGGCAACGATGGCAGCGATAGCGATGGCGGCGAACTTCATGGCCGCGATGCTGTGAGTTGAGTTGTGCGGGTTAGAGGGCCGACGTCACGGGGTGGTTTGTGGTCTGGGTGTTGGTTGAGCTGTCGGAGGCAAGTTGCGTTGTGGTGTTCGGAGTGGTGGCCACTGTTGGCCAGGCTGGAGGCGGGGCTGCAGCGGCGCAGGAGGAGAAATCGCGTCCGGCGATTCTGCGTGCCGTGCTGGCGGAAGACCATCGGTTGCCATCTTTCGGCGTCGACGCGATGGGAAGCTGATGGTGACGACCGACCACATCGCGGACAATTCGGCCGAGCGCGCTTGGTACCGCTGCCAGCTGCCGCTGCCGCTGTCGCTGCGCGTCTGTCTTTTTTGTGTTTGTCAACGGCGGTGGTGCTCCTGCTTTTCGAGTGGTGTTCGTCGAAGGGTCTGCGTTTTGGCCGGCCGTGCCGCTGATGCTGACGCTGAGTGTGGTTGATGGATCGGCGCGATTTCGAGTGACTAGCTACGTACAGCGTTGGCGGAGGCAGGTGGCCAGTGCGAGGCCGATGAAACGCTGTCTTTGGGCGTTGTTCGCTGCTCTAATATAGTCCCTGCCCAAGGAATGGTGACGGGTTCGCGAAGTCGGTCGGCAGGTCTCCCTTTTGATTGCAGTGTGCTGAAGTTGGTCCATTTGCGGCACAACAAGCACCGATTGCGCGCTTCCGTCGGTGGTGACCAGCGACACCGTCAAAACGTGGGGGTGGCACCACTCAAACGAGCACACCCGCATTGAAGCCCGACACCTAAGCAGACACGAAACGACAAGCAGCGCAATTAGTGCGTGGCGACAATGGCAGCGCGAGTAAGTGGCGAGCAGACAAGCACACAACCAGCGAGGCAAGGCAATTGAAGTGGGAATGTGTTGATTATGGGTGTCGTTACGAAGGCGTGGCGTCGCGCGCTGTGTCGTGGTGCGTGTCGGTCGGTCATTCACACGGTGCCGATCGCCGTGTGAAGTGGAGCGGCAAACGCTGTCGAACGAAGCTTAGCAGTAGTAGAGGCCGCCGAAAGGGACACCCAGACCGCAGCCGCCACCGTACAGACCCGCACCGAAAAGGTTCCAGTAGCCGAGCGGGTAGGCCCAGCCGGGCACACCGCCGCACATGAAGCCGAAGCGGTAGGGTCCGAGACCTCCCCATCCGCCCCACGCACCCCAGCCACCGAGTCCCCATCCGCCGAGTCCGAGACCGGGGCCCCAGCCGAACCCCTCTTGCTTGTCCGCGTTGGCGCCGGCGGCGTCGTGCTTGGCGGCCAGAGCCTCGAGGGTCTCCTTGGCGCCGGCAGGTTGCTCGATCTTCTCGACGGAGCCCGTGAACTGGACGCCTTCGGGCGCGGCGGCACTCTGGGCCACTTCGAGTGCCTTGGCTGGCGACAGTACGGCCGTCGCTGTTGATGGGTTGGCGGCGGCAATTTCACCAGTGGCTGGCATGCCGGCGACGACGTTGGCCATGGCAACGATGGCAGCGATAGCGATGGCGGCGAACTTCATGGCCGCGATGCTGTGAGTTGAGTTGTGCGGGTTAGAGGGCCGATGTCACGGGGTGGTTTGTGGTCTGGGTGTTGGTTGAGCTGTCGGAGGCAAGTTGCGTTGTGGTGTTCGGAGTGGTGGCCACTGTTGGCCAGGCTGGAGGCGGGGCTGCAGCGGCGCAGGAGGAGAAATCGCGTCCGGCGATTCTGCGTGCCGTGCTGGCGGAAGACCATCGGTTGCCATCTTTCGGCGTCGACGCGATGGGAAGCTGATGGTGACGACCGACCACATCGCGGACAATTCGGCCGAGCGCGCTTGGTACCGCTGCCAGCTGCCGCTGCCGCTGTCGCTGCGCGTCTGTCTTTTTTGTGTTTGTCAACGGCGGTGATGCTCCTGCTTTTCGAGTGGTGTTCGTCGAAGGGTCTGCGTTTTGGCCGGCCGTGCCGCTGATGCTGACGCTGAGTGTGGTTGATGGATCGGCGCGATTTCGAGTGACTAGCTACGTACAGCGTTGGCGGAGGCAGGTGGCCAGTGCGAGGCCGATGAAACGCTGTCTTTGGGCGTTGTTCGCTGCTCTAATATAGTCCCTGCCCAAGGAATGGTGACGGGTTCGCGAAGTCGGTCGGCAGGTCTCCCTTTTGATTGCAGTGTGCTGAAGTTGGTCCATTTGCGGCACAACAAGCACCGATTGCGCGCTTCCGTCGGTGGTGACCAGCGACACCGTCAAAACGTGGGGGTGGCACCACTCAAACGAGCACACCCGCATTGAAGCCCGACACCTAAGCAGACACGAAACGACAAGCAGCGCAATTAGTGCGTGGCGACAATGGCAGCGCGAGTAAGTGGCGAGCAGACAAGCACACAACCAGCGAGGCAAGGCAATTGAAGTGGGAATGTGTTGATTATGGGTGTCGTTACGAAGGCGTGGCGTCGCGCGCTGTGTCGTGGTGCGTGTCGGTCGGTCATTCACACGGTGCCGATCGCCGTGTGAAGTGGAGCGGCAAACGCTGTCGAACGAAGCTTAGCAGTAGTAGAGGCCGCCGAAAGGGACACCCAGACCGCAGCCGCCACCGTACAGACCCGCACCGAAAAGGTTCCAGTAGCCGAGCGGGTAGGCCCAGCCGGGCACACCGCCGCACATGAAGCCGAAGCGGTAGGGTCCGAGACCTCCCCATCCGCCCCACGCACCCCAGCCACCGAGTCCCCATCCGCCGAGTCCGAGACCGGGGCCCCAGCCGAACCCCTCTTGCTTGTCCGCGTTGGCGCCGGCGGCGTCGTGCTTGGCGGCCAGAGCCTCGAGGGTCTCCTTGGCGCCGGCAGGTTGCTCGATCTTCTCGACGGAGCCCGTGAACTGGACGCCTTCGGGCGCGGCGGCACTCTGGGCCACTTCGAGTGCCTTGACTGGCGACAGTACGGCCGTCGCTGTTGATGGGTTGGCGGCGGCAATTTCACCAGTGGCTGGCATGCCGGCGACGACGTTGGCCATGGCAACGATGGCAGCGATAGCGATGGCGGCGAACTTCATGGCCGCGATGCTGTGAGTTGAGTTGTGCGGGTTAGAGGGCCGATGTCACGGGGTGGTTTGTGGTCTGGGTGTTGGTTGAGCTGTCGGAGGCAAGTTGCGTTGTGGTGTTCGGAGTGGTGGCCACTGTTGGCCAGGCTGGAGGCGGGGCTGCAGCGGCGCAGGAGGAGAAATCGCGTCCGGCGATTCTGCGTGCCGTGCTGGCGGAAGACCATCGGTTGCCATCTTTCGGCGTCGACGCGATGGGAAGCTGATGGTGACGACCGACCACATCGCGGACAATTCGGCCGAGCGCGCTTGGTACCGCTGCCAGCTGCCGCTGCCGCTGTCGCTGCGCGTCTGTCTTTTTTGTGTTTGTCAACGGCGGTGATGCTCCTGCTTTTCGAGTGGTGTTCGTCGAAGGGTCTGCGTTTTGGCCGGCCGTGCCGCTGATGCTGACGCTGAGTGTGGTTGATGGATCGGCGCGATTTCGAGTGACTAGCTACGTACAGCGTTGGCGGAGGCAGGTGGCCAGTGCGAGGCCGATGAAACGCTGTCTTTGGGCGTTGTTCGCTGCTCTAATATAGTCCCTGCCCAAGGAATGGTGACGGGTTCGCGAAGTCGGTCGGCAGGTCTCCCTTTTGATTGCAGTGTGCTGAAGTTGGTCCATTTGCGGCACAACAAGCACCGATTGCGCGCTTCCGTCGGTGGTGACCAGCGACACCGTCAAAACGTGGGGGTGGCACCACTCAAACGAGCACACCCGCATTGAAGCCCGACACCTAAGCAGACACGAAACGACAAGCAGCGCAATTAGTGCGTGGCGACAATGGCAGCGCGAGTAAGTGGCGAGCAGACAAGCACACAACCAGCGAGGCAAGGCAATTGAAGTGGGAATGTGTTGATTATGGGTGTCGTTACGAAGGCGTGGCGTCGCGCGCTGTGTCGTGGTGCGTGTCGGTCGGTCATTCACACGGTGCCGATCGCCGTGTGAAGTGGAGCGGCAAACGCTGTCGAACGAAGCTTAGCAGTAGTAGAGGCCGCCGAAAGGGACACCCAGACCGCAGCCGCCACCGTACAGACCCGCACCGAAAAGGTTCCAGTAGCCGAGCGGGTAGGCCCAGCCGGGCACACCGCCGCACATGAAGCCGAAGCGGTAGGGTCCGAGACCTCCCCATCCGCCCCACGCACCCCAGCCACCGAGTCCCCATCCGCCGAGTCCGAGACCGGGGCCCCAGCCGAACCCCTCTTGCTTGTCCGCGTTGGCGCCGGCGGCGTCGTGCTTGGCGGCCAGAGCCTCGAGGGTCTCCTTGGCGCCGGCAGGTTGCTCGATCTTCTCGACGGAGCCCGTGAACTGGACGCCTTCGGGCGCGGCGGCACTCTGGGCCACTTCGAGTGCCTTGACTGGCGACAGTACGGCCGTCGCTGTTGATGGGTTGGCGGCGGCAATTTCACCAGTGGCTGGCATGCCGGCGACGACGTTGGCCATGGCAACGATGGCAGCGATAGCGATGGCGGCGAACTTCATGGCCGCGATGCTGTGAGTTGAGTTGTGCGGGTTAGAGGGCCGATGTCACGGGGTGGTTTGTGGTCTGGGTGTTGGTTGAGCTGTCGGAGGCAAGTTGCGTTGTGGTGTTCGGAGTGGTGGCCACTGTTGGCCAGGCTGGAGGCGGGGCTGCAGCGGCGCAGGAGGAGAAATCGCGTCCGGCGATTCTGCGTGCCGTGCTGGCGGAAGACCATCGGTTGCCATCTTTCGGCGTCGACGCGATGGGAAGCTGATGGTGACGACCGACCACATCGCGGACAATTCGGCCGAGCGCGCTTGGTACCGCTGCCAGCTGCCGCTGCCGCTGTCGCTGCGCGTCTGTCTTTTTTGTGTTTGTCAACGGCGGTGATGCTCCTGCTTTTCGAGTGGTGTTCGTCGAAGGGTCTGCGTTTTGGCCGGCCGTGCCGCTGATGCTGACGCTGAGTGTGGTTGATGGATCGGCGCGATTTCGAGTGACTAGCTACGTACAGCGTTGGCGGAGGCAGGTGGCCAGTGCGAGGCCGATGAAACGCTGTCTTTGGGCGTTGTTCGCTGCTCTAATATAGTCCCTGCCCAAGGAATGGTGACGGGTTCGCGAAGTCGGTCGGCAGGTCTCCCTTTTGATTGCAGTGTGCTGAAGTTGGTCCATTTGCGGCACAACAAGCACCGATTGCGCGCTTCCGTCGGTGGTGACCAGCGACACCGTCAAAACGTGGGGGTGGCACCACTCAAACGAGCACACCCGCATTGAAGCCCGACACCTAAGCAGACACGAAACGACAAGCAGCGCAATTAGTGCGTGGCGACAATGGCAGCGCGAGTAAGTGGCGAGCAGACAAGCACACAACCAGCGAGGCAAGGCAATTGAAGTGGGAATGTGTTGATTATGGGTGTCGTTACGAAGGCGTGGCGTCGCGCGCTGTGTCGTGGTGCGTGTCGGTCGGTCATTCACACGGTGCCGATCGCCGTGTGAAGTGGAGCGGCAAACGCTGTCGAACGAAGCTTAGCAGTAGTAGAGGCCGCCGAAAGGGACACCCAGACCGCAGCCGCCACCGTACAGACCCGCACCGAAAAGGTTCCAGTAGCCGAGCGGGTAGGCCCAGCCGGGCACACCGCCGCACATGAAGCCGAAGCGGTAGGGTCCGAGACCTCCCCATCCGCCCCACGCACCCCAGCCACCGAGTCCCCATCCGCCGAGTCCGAGACCGGGGCCCCAGCCGAACCCCTCTTGCTTGTCCGCGTTGGCGCCGGCGGCGTCGTGCTTGGCGGCCAGAGCCTCGAGGGTCTCCTTGGCGCCGGCAGGTTGCTCGATCTTCTCGACGGAGCCCGTGAACTGGACGCCTTCGGGCGCGGCGGCACTCTGGGCCACTTCGAGTGCCTTGGCTGGCGACAGTACGGCCGTCGCTGTTGATGGGTTGGCGGCGGCAATTTCACCAGTGGCTGGCATGCCGGCGACGACGTTGGCCATGGCAACGATGGCAGCGATAGCGATGGCGGCGAACTTCATGGCCGCGATGCTGTGAGTTGAGTTGTGCGGGTTAGAGGGCCGATGTCACGGGGTGGTTTGTGGTCTGGGTGTTGGTTGAGCTGTCGGAGGCAAGTTGCGTTGTGGTGTTCGGAGTGTGGCCACTGTTGGCCAGGCTGGAGGGGGTGCTGCAGCGGGCGCAGGTAGGAGAAATCGCGTCCGGCGATTCTGCGTGCCGTGCTGGCGGAAGACCATCGGTTGCCATCTTTCGGCGTCGACGCGATGGGAAGCTGATGGTGACAACCGACCACATCGCGGACAATTCGGCCGAGCGCGCTTGGTACCGCTGCCAGCTGCCGCTGCCGCTGTCGCTGCGCGTCTGTCTTTTTTGTGTTTGTCAACGGCGGTGGTGCTCCTGCTTTTCGAGTGGTGTTCGTCGAAGGGTCTGCGTTTTGGCCGGCCGTGCCGCTGATGCTGACGCTGAGTGTGGTTGATGGATCGGCGCGATTTCGAGTGACTAGCTACGTACAGCGTTGGCGGAGGCAGGTGGCCAGTGCGAGGCCGATGAAACGCTGTCTTTGGGCGTTGTTCGCTGCTCTAATATAGTCCCTGCCCAAGGAATGGTGACGGGTTCGCGAAGTCGGTCGGCAGGTCTCCCTTTTGATTGCAGTGTGCTGAAGTTGGTCCATTTGCGGCACAACAAGCACCGATTGCGCGCTTCCGTCGGTGATGACCAGCGACACCGTCAAAATGTCGGGGTGGCACCACTCAAACGAGCACACCCGCATTGAAGCCCGACACCTAAGCAGACACGAAACGACAAGCAGCGCAATTAGTGCGTGGCGACAATGGCAGCGCGAGTAAGTGGCGAGCAGACAAGCACACAACCAGCGAGGCAAGGCAATTGAAGTGGGAATGTGTTGATTATGGGTGTCGTTACGAAGGCGTGGCGTCGCGCGCTGTGTCGTGGTGCGTGTCGGTCGGTCATTCACACGGTGCCGATCGCCGTGTGAAGTGGAGCGGCAAACGCTGTCGAACGAAGCTTAGCAGTAGTAGAGGCCGCCGAAAGGGACACCCAGACCGCAGCCGCCACCGTACAGACCCGCACCGAAAAGGTTCCAGTAGCCGAGCGGGTAGGCCCAGCCGGGCACACCGCCGCACATGAAGCCGAAGCGGTAGGGTCCGAGACCTCCCCATCCGCCCCACGCACCCCAGCCACCGAGTCCCCATCCGCCGAGTCCGAGACCGGGGCCCCAGCCGAACCCCTCTTGCTTGTCCGCGTTGGCGCCGGCGGCGTCGTGCTTGGCGGCCAGAGCCTCGAGGGTCTCCTTGGCGCCGGCAGGTTGCTCGATCTTCTCGACGGAGCCCGTGAACTGGACGCCTTCGGGCGCGGCGGCACTCTGGGCCACTTCGAGTGCCTTGACTGGCGACAGTACGGCCGTCGCTGTTGATGGGTTGGCGGCGGCAATTTCACCAGTGGCTGGCATGCCGGCGACGACGTTGGCCATGGCAACGATGGCAGCGATAGCGATGGCGGCGAACTTCATGGCCGCGATGCTGTGAGTTGAGTTGTGCGGGTTAGAGGGCCGATGTCACGGGGTGGTTTGTGGTCTGGGTGTTGGTTGAGCTGTCGGAGGCAAGTTGCGTTGTGGTGTTCGGAGTGGTGGCCACTGTTGGCCAGGCTGGAGGCGGGGCTGCAGCGGCGCAGGAGGAGAAATCGCGTCCGGCGATTCTGCGTGCCGTGCTGGCGGAAGACCATCGGTTGCCATCTTTCGGCGTCGACGCGATGGGAAGCTGATGGTGACGACCGACCACATCGCGGACAATTCGGCCGAGCGCGCTTGGTACCGCTGCCAGCTGCCGCTGCCGCTGTCGCTGCGCGTCTGTCTTTTTTGTGTTTGTCAACGGCGGTGGTGCTCCTGCTTTTCGAGTGGTGTTCGTCGAAGGGTCTGCGTTTTGGCCGGCCGTGCCGCTGATGCTGACGCTGAGTGTGGTTGATGGATCGGCGCGATTTCGAGTGACTAGCTACGTACAGCGTTGGCGGAGGCAGGTGGCCAGTGCGAGGCCGATGAAACGCTGTCTTTGGGCGTTGTTCGCTGCTCTAATATAGTCCCTGCCCAAGGAATGGTGACGGGTTCGCGAAGTCGGTCGGCAGGTCTCCCTTTTGATTGCAATGTGCTGAAGTTGGTCCATTTGCGGCACAACAAGCACCGATTGCGCGCTTCCGTCGGTGATGACCAGCGACACCGTCAAAATGTCGGGGTGGCACCACTCAAACGAGCACACCCGCATTGAAGCCCGACACCTAAGCAGACACGAAACGACAAGCAGCGCAATTAGTGCGTGGCGACAATGGCAGCGCGAGTAAGTGGCGAGCAGACAAGCACACAACCAGCGAGGCAAGGCAATTGAAGTGGGAATGTGTTGATTATGGGTGTCGTTACGAAGGCGTGGCGTCGCGCGCTGTGTCGTGGTGCGTGTCGGTCGGTCATTCACACGGTGCCGATCGCCGTGTGAAGTGGAGCGGCAAACGCTGTCGAACGAAGCTTAGCAGTAGTAGAGGCCGCCGAAAGGGACACCCAGACCGCAGCCGCCACCGTACAGACCCGCACCGAAAAGGTTCCAGTAGCCGAGCGGGTAGGCCCAGCCGGGCACACCGCCGCACATGAAGCCGAAGCGGTAGGGTCCGAGACCTCCCCATCCGCCCCACGCACCCCAGCCACCGAGTCCCCATCCGCCGAGTCCGAGACCGGGGCCCCAGCCGAACCCCTCTTGCTTGTCCGCGTTGGCGCCGGCGGCGTCGTGCTTGGCGGCCAGAGCCTCGAGGGTCTCCTTGGCGCCGGCAGGTTGCTCGATCTTCTCGACGGAGCCCGTGAACTGGACGCCTTCGGGCGCGGCGGCACTCTGGGCCACTTCGAGTGCCTTGGCTGGCGACAGTACGGCCGTCGCTGTTGATGGGTTGGCGGCGGCAATTTCACCAGTGGCTGGCATGCCGGCGACGACGTTGGCCATGGCAACGATGGCAGCGATAGCGATGGCGGCGAACTTCATGGCCGCGATGCTGTGAGTTGAGTTGTGCGGGTTAGAGGGCCGATGTCACGGGGTGGTTTGTGGTCTGGGTGTTGGTTGAGCTGTCGGAGGCAAGTTGCGTTGTGGTGTTCGGAGTGTGGCCACTGTTGGCCAGGCTGGAGGGGGTGCTGCAGCGGGCGCAGGTAGGAGAAATCGCGTCCGGCGATTCTGCGTGCCGTGCTGGCGGAAGACCATCGGTTGCCATCTTTCGGCGTCGACGCGATGGGAAGCTGATGGTGACAACCGACCACATCGCGGACAATTCGGCCGAGCGCGCTTGGTACCGCTGCCAGCTGCCGCTGCCGCTGTCGCTGCGCGTCTGTCTTTTTTGTGTTTGTCAACGGCGGTGGTGCTCCTGCTTTTCGAGTGGTGTTCGTCGAAGGGTCTGCGTTTTGGCCGGCCGTGCCGCTGATGCTGACGCTGAGTGTGGTTGATGGATCGGCGCGATTTCGAGTGACTAGCTACGTACAGCGTTGGCGGAGGCAGGTGGCCAGTGCGAGGCCGATGAAACGCTGTCTTTGGGCGTTGTTCGCTGCTCTAATATAGTCCCTGCCCAAGGAATGGTGACGGGTTCGCGAAGTCGGTCGGCAGGTCTCCCTTTTGATTGCAGTGTGCTGAAGTTGGTCCATTTGCGGCACAACAAGCACCGATTGCGCGCTTCCGTCGGTGGTGACCAGCGACACCGTCAAAACGTGGGGGTGGCACCACTCAAACGAGCACACCCGCATTGAAGCCCGACACCTAAGCAGACACGAAACGACAAGCAGCGCAATTAGTGCGTGGCGACAATGGCAGCGCGAGTAAGTGGCGAGCAGACAAGCACACAACCAGCGAGGCAAGGCAAT
This sequence comes from Phytophthora crassamura, assembly GCA_033557995.1. Classification (NCBI taxonomy): domain Eukaryota; phylum Oomycota; class Peronosporomycetes; order Peronosporales; family Peronosporaceae; genus Phytophthora; species Phytophthora crassamura. Next base: position 2,084,724 of record JAUCED010000011.1, on the reverse strand, counting down.
TGAAGTGGGAATGTGTTGATTATGGGTGTCGTTACGAAGGCGTGGCGTCGCGCGCTGTGTCGTGGTGCGTGTCGGTCGGTCATTCACACGGTGCCGATCGCCGTGTGAAGTGGAGCGGCAAACGCTGTCGAACGAAGCTTAGCAGTAGTAGAGGCCGCCGAAAGGGACACCCAGACCGCAGCCGCCACCGTACAGACCCGCACCGAAAAGGTTCCAGTAGCCGAGCGGGTAGGCCCAGCCGGGCACACCGCCGCACATGAAGCCGAAGCGGTAGGGTCCGAGACCTCCCCATCCGCCCCACGCACCCCAGCCACCGAGTCCCCATCCGCCGAGTCCGAGACCGGGGCCCCAGCCGAACCCCTCTTGCTTGTCCGCGTTGGCGCCGGCGGCGTCGTGCTTGGCGGCCAGAGCCTCGAGGGTCTCCTTGGCGCCGGCAGGTTGCTCGATCTTCTCGACGGAGCCCGTGAACTGGACGCCTTCGGGCGCGGCGGCACTCTGGGCCACTTCGAGTGCCTTGGCTGGCGACAGTACGGCCGTCGCTGTTGATGGGTTGGCGGCGGCAATTTCACCAGTGGCTGGCATGCCGGCGACGACGTTGGCCATGGCAACGATGGCAGCGATAGCGATGGCGGCGAACTTCATGGCCGCGATGCTGTGAGTTGAGTTGTGCGGGTTAGAGGGCCGATGTCACGGGGTGGTTTGTGGTCTGGGTGTTGGTTGAGCTGTCGGAGGCAAGTTGCGTTGTGGTGTTCGGAGTGTGGCCACTGTTGGCCAGGCTGGAGGTGGTGCTGCAGCGGGTGCAGGAGGAGAAAGCGCGTCCGGCGATTCTGCGTGCCGTGCTGGCGGAAGACCATCGGTTGCCATCTTTCGGCGTCGACGCGATGGGAAGCTGATGGTGACGACCGACCACATCGCGGACAATTCGGCCGAGCGCGCTTGGTACCGCTGCCAGCTGCCGCTGCCGCTGTCGCTGCGCGTCTGTCTTTTTTGTGTTTGTCAACGGCGGTGGTGCTCCTGCTTTTCGAGTGGTGTTCGTCGAAGGGTCTGCGTTTTGGCCGGCCGTGCCCGCTGATGCTGACGCTGAGTGTGGTTAATGGATTGGCGCGATTTCGAGTGACTAGCTACGTACAGCGTTGGCGGAAGCAGGTGGCCAGTGCGAAGCCGATGAAGGCGTTGAAACGCTGGTTTTGGGCGTTGTTCGCTGCTCTAATATAGTCCCTGCCCAAGGAATGGCGACGGGCTCGCGACGTCGGTCGGGCAGGTCTCCCTTTTGGTTGCAGCGTGCTGAAGTTGGTCCATTTGCGGCACAACAAGCACCGATTGCGCGCTTCCGTCGGTGATGACCAGCGACACCGTCAAAACGTGGGGGTGGCACCACTCAAACGAGCACACCCGCATTGAAGCCCGACACCTGAGCAGACACGAAACGACAAGCAGCGCAATTAGTGCGTGGCGACAATGGCAGCGCGAGTAAGTGGCGAGCAGACAAGCACACAACCAGCGAGGCAAGGCAATTGAAGTGGGAATGTGTTGATTATGGGTGTCGTTACGAAGGCGTGGCGTCGCGCGCTGTGTCGTGGTGCGTGTCGGTCGGTCATTCACACGGTGCCGATCGCCGTGTGAAGTGGAGCGGCAAACGCTGTCGAACGAAGCTTAGCAGTAGTAGAGGCCGCCGAAAGGGACACCCAGACCGCAGCCGCCACCGTACAGACCCGCACCGAAGAGGTTCCAGTAGCCGAGCGGGTAGGCCCAGCCGGGCACACCGCCGCACATGAAGCCGAAGCGGTAGGGTCCGAGACCTCCCCATCCGCCCCACGCACCCCAGCCACCGAGTCCCCATCCGCCGAGTCCGAGACCGGGGCCCCAGCCGAACCCCTCTTGCTTGTCCGCGTTGGCGCCGGCGGCGTCGTGCTTGGCGGCCAGAGCCTCGAGGGTCTCCTTGGCGCCGGCAGGTTGCTCGATCTTCTCGACGGAGCCCGTGAACTGGACGCCTTCGGGCGCGGCGGCACTCTGGGCCACTTCGAGTGCCTTGGCTGGCGACAGTACGGCCGTCGCTGTTAATGGGTTGGCGGCGGCAATTTCTGCAGTGGCTGGCATGCCGGCGACGACGTTGGCCATGGCGACGATGGCAGCGATAGCGATGGCGGCGAACTTCATGGCGGCGATGTTGTGAGTTGAGTTGTGCGGGTTAGAGGGCCGATGTCACGGGGTGGTTTGTATCCTGGGTGTAGGTTGAGCTGTTGGAGGCAAGTTGCGTTGTGGTGCTCGGAGTGGTGGCCACTGTTGGCCAGGCTGGAGGCGGTGCTGCAGCGGGCGCAGGAGGATAAATCGCGTCGGGCGATTCTGTGAGAAGTGCGGGCGGCAGGGCAGACCATCGGTTGCCATCTTTCGGCGTCGACGCGATGGGAGGCTGATGGTGACAATCGACCACATCGCGGACAATTCGGCCGAGCGCGCTTGTTGTCGCTGTTTTGGCCTGCCTTTTCTGGGCTCGTCAATGCGTGGTGTCGCCGCTTCTTCGAGGGGTGTTCCTTGATAGTTTTTTTGCTTCGACCGTATCGTCGATGTTGTTGAGTTGGTTGATAGATTTCGTGCGTTTTCGAATGACTAGGTCCCGGCGTTTATGGTTGGTGGTGTCGAGACTTTCTGCATTGACCGCTCTGGAGAGGTCGGGCAGATATCGCTCGTTCGTTGTGAATGTGACGGAGGCGCAGCCTTGGCATCAGCCGCTGAAAAGGGACGCTTTAAAGTTGTTTGGTGTCTGGCTGAGGACCTCAGACGGTGACTCACCGTGAGGTGAATGCCAAGGGGATACTGGGTTCACTCCGTCGAATGACCTCTATAGTAAGGAATCTCTGTGGGGAAGCAGCACTGATGATTGCCGCCAGGATCGCGACACAATCGGACTCACAGCTCTGATGCGGATCGTTAGTGAAATAAACACAGCGCTAGTTCAGCAGCTTGCTGATACACAGAGCACTAACGTGGAAGAAAATGAAGCACCCAGATAATAGCGTTGATGTGGGCTGCTCGTCGGGGATACGTCGAGGTCGCTCGGGTATATCGCTGCTCAATGATGCCAATGCCAAGAACGAATGTGGAGAAACTGATTTCGAGTTGCTGCTGACCGTGGAAAGCTTGGGAATGAAACTCAACGTGCGCTCATACTGTTTATTGCTTTTTCCTCTGACAACTGACAGCAGAATCACAACCTCCTGTGATCTATAGTCCACTCGCTCGTGAGTTTGTAAGCAGAAGGTCAATGCTGGAGAGCTAAGCCAAAACATGGAAGTTGTTGTACGAGGCAGCGTTTGATCTCGAGTACCTTCAGGAGCGGGACAGTGTTCTTCTGTGCCGTAAAATTTTGATCGGCAGAGGTGGCTTGGCTAAGCTGACCAAGCTCTCGAAATGGAGTCACTTGCAAGCTCTGACAGTAAGATGAATCTCCCGGAGGATTTGAACTACAGAAGCGCCGTCATTTGCCTCTGACTCACTGAGTATGTGTATTGGCAGTCGTTATTTGGCCCGACTGGGTCACATAGACAAGCATTTTCTCCCCGAGCATGACCGATTAATGCCCGACCATGCTCGATTGTTCTTGATGTGTGACACCCGAGGACGGGTGTCATCTTCGCTCCGCTGCTCGTCGCAAACGCAGTTCGCTGCGCTCCTGCGGGTAAAAAGATTCTAAGATCTGGTCATTACAGTGCTCGGCTCCCTGTTGAGCTCGGCGCTGGGCCCGCCTCCGCAAATACCGCCGCGGCCCTGCTTCGCGGGCACCCCGCTGTGGGTTTGCTGCGGCTACGCGACCTCGCACCGCTCGCCTCCGTTGGCCGTTTATGTGAGGTCACCCCCTCCTTTCTCCATTCGGGCCAAATGCCCACTCTCATGTGTATTTGGATGCTGCGATTGGGAGAATGCCACGGGTCGGCATTCAAGAAGATGCTTGGACAGCTTGGTGCAAAACGAAGTGGATCCCAGAGATAAAAACACACATTAGTCGCCTGGTGATGCACACGATCTGGCCAGACGATAGCGCTGTCGAGATCCTGAACAATGCGCTACTCTTATCTGTAGTCTACGAACGAGAGCATTGGAGTTCGAATTCGACTAAAAGTTGAGGCAGTTAATGAAAGTTGCAATCTCCGTCGTATCCCAACCTCGGCAAGAGGTAGCGATGAATACTTGTAACACGCACGCTCGGACTCGTCAAGATGCGCACTGTACGCGAAATGTATTGCTTCAAGGCAAAGTATGAGAGCTGTTGCCCTACTCTTTGATGGATATCACTGCCAACAGTGAACCAGGACTTCAAACCGAACAATATTCCCAAGCACTGGATTAGTTCTTCAGTACCTCAGTCTCTCAGTTCCATGAGCTGCTAACCGATTTTTTTTCATGAGATGATCGTGTCACGCGCCTTCTGACATCGTACGCCACCATTTCAGGCTTTGCCAATGTCGTGGGAGAATCGATGGTGAGGAACATCGATCACTAAAGCAGGTGTGCGAGGATATTGAAAACACAACAAAATATTGCGCCTTGACATAAAGCAGGTGTGCGAGGATATTGAAAACATAACAAAATATTGCACCTTGACATCGCACCCGAATGGTTCACCCGTCAAACATGTACGAGCTGATCAGGGTCAAGTGGAGTGGAACTACCGGCAATTCTTCAGAACACTTTGAGCAGCAAATTATATGGTCACGTACATGAAGCTTCGCCTCGAACATCACACTTAGTTCGTATTCAGCCACCCCACTTGAATAAACCGTCTTCGACTATGAATTCGCCGTCAACGGGACCTATATTCCACTGAAACCGTCTGAACAACTCTGGCCAATGTGAACTTTTAAGTAGTATGAATTGCGGCGGTCGCGAGTTATGTTTTGAACATCTTCAACGTTACGATCTCAAAAGGAACAATCAGCAAAAAAAATAAAAAGCGACAGGAACCGCGAGCTCTAAGACTGTGATTTAGTCCCGATTTGTGTATTTACGTGGTCCACATCCGCCAATCATAAGCTACAATTTTGTATTTGGGCACGACAACGCGCCAGAATTGAGCATCCGTTGGCAACACCCAGCAGCCGATGGACGACCGACGCCATCGGCCCTTCGGCGCGCGGCGACAGCACTCGTCGCGCATGCAGGCCTCGGACTCCCGCGGGTCGCAGTACACGTCCAACACGCTCGAGTTCGACCGGGTGGCGGCCGCCAGACAGTGCGTCGGCCTTGCCTCTTCACCTTTATAGTCCATCCCTCACAGATTGCCACTCTGCTGTGTTGTCTTCATTTGAACGACAGCCCCCGCCACTCGTGGGCAGCCAATGACACCAATTTCGACTTCGGAGGACAACATGACGGCCCTTATGCGCCAAGCCACAGGCTGGAAGGCCCCCATGCGCAAGAGTACCGACAAGAAGGGCCTCATGCTCAAGAGTACAGCAGACAAGAAGGTCCGCATGCGCTGAAGTACCTGTCCACAAGACCCAAGGCCAGCGGTCAGAGTATTAGCGCTCCAGGGTCCTCCATTGTCTCCCACACTGGCATCAACGACGGAGTTCTCACGAAGGTGAAAGACGGGAAGAACCGGAAGGCTCGGGGCTTGGATGCTGACCAGTGCTTGTTGTTTATTGGTGCAGAAATACTTGCCGCCTGCGAAGCAGAGCTCCTTCCTCGATACAATAGCAAACACCAAAGCGAACCGCGGACCGGGAGATACCAAGCAACAGATGATTCGCGCCGGGTCCCTGGAGACTGCGAGTGCGCCGGCGCCAAAGACGAACGTTTCGTACCTGCCGGTGGGCACCGGTGGCTGGAAGAGCACGAGAATGCCAGTACCAACACCCAAGCCCAGGACGAGACTCGCGTCCTCGGAAAAGAGGCTGAGGCTGGCGGACGAACGGCCCAAAAAGAGGACGCCGCCGCCAGTGACGCGGACGTACGCGCTGAGGGAGCGCACCCCGAACAAAGCCCTTTACGACCCTCCAAGGTCGAACCTGCCGTTTACGCTTCGACGCGCGCACTCGACTCGACTGGGCAAGCGGAAGCTGAACAGCGAAGGCTCCGAATCGAAGCCGATCACGCTGGATTCCGACTCGGAGTCGGACGTCGAGGTGGCGCCAGGCAGCCGCAGTCCTGAAAGCCCGAAAAGGAGCATCGTGGACGAAGTGTTGAGCGACAACAGGAAACGCCCGCCGAAAAAGGAGCAGGAAGAGGAGAAGGTCGCTGCAGTCGACCTGGAGGATCTCGAACTGCGTGCCACGGTGCGGAGCAGCAACTGCGACGTGATGATCGGTCTCTTCCAGTGCGTCGTGGACCTGTTCCTCCTGGACGATCGGTTGTGCGTGCGGAACATTCGCGGCAAGCACGACAAGTGGCCCTTCAAGACCTACTACCTGTTTGAGTTCAACAGGCTGCAGGACGTCAGGTGCGCTGGCGTGCAGCTTGCTGGTATGCTGGCTGGCAGAGCTAACCGAAGTATGGCTTGTTGGTGTTTGTAGACACTACAATTTGTCGAAAGAGGTCGTAGACAGCAGGGATGAAGTCCTGGAAGCAGACGAGGTGGACCGAATGGACCAGTTGCTGGACGAAGCGTCTTTCGTAGCGCTGAAGCTGCCGTTTTCAGACGCTTCTGACCAGGCTGCGATGACGAGTTTCTACGATCCGGACGACTCCGGTGCGCTCAAGAGAAGGTTCTGCTGCCATGTTTGCAGCTGGTTTAACGCAACGTACTTGTTCCAGATGCCTCAAAGGGATACATGATCATCCGTCCTCTTGAAGACGCCTCAGGAGATGGCCTGGACGACGTTGTGGACGTTCTAGAAGAGGCCTACGAGAGTGTTCGGACAATGTATTGTACATGGCTGGCTTTTCATAGTCAAGGGCATCCATCTCTCACGTGCTGTACTTGTCCTTTACAGAGACAAGGAGCAAGCAAGGCAGCATCTGCAAGCGTTGATGAAGGACCCCTTTACGTATCGCGCAAGTCGGCGCTCGCAGCGACGAAAGAGCACAAGACCAGACGAGGAGAGGTAGGTGCACTTCGTGTCAGCCACTGGAAAGCGGGTGTATACTGAGCTCTGTATACTTCGTGGTTTCCAGTCCGTCCGAGTCGGAAGCCGACGATGTCGATGGGAACGTGACGGTGTTGACGTACCCGTTGCCGCCCTGTACGTCTGATATCGTGACAATCATCCGCCACGATGTGGCACGACTGAAGCCCAGACGCTACCTGAACGACAACATTATCGACTACTACTTCAAGTAAGTTGCTTTGGATCGCTAACCTGCCGCTGTGCGCGGTTGTTTGACGAGTGTTTCGTGTTCCCTGTTGCTACAGACGCCTGATGTTGGAGACGTTTCGAGACAACGCGGTCGTTCAGGAGAAGGTGCTTTTCCTCAGCTCGCACTTTTACTCGAGATTGCGAGCAGGAAAAGGGACGTCAGTACGCGCGCGCATGGAGGCTGGATACAAGAACGTGTCGACGTGGCTCACGCGGTCCAATTTCTTCAACCGCTCAATCATATTTATTCCTATTAACAAGGAGTAAGTCGGTTGATGTCTGGGGAGAGAGAGCATGCGTATTAACCACCGTTTCTCCGTGCTCTGTCCTGCAGCGTGCACTGGAGCCTCGCCGTCATCGTGAACCCTGGACTCGCCGGCAGTAAAGCAGCGGACGAGGTTGGTGGGCTCAATCCCAACTACTCTTCTGTTGCAGCACTGATTTCGATGCTGTTTCTTGCATCTAGGATGACGCTTTCTCGTGTATTGCAGTGCTAGATCCACTAGGATCTTACCACCGGAAGAAGGCAATTATTTGCAACTTGAGAACGTGCGTGCTGGCCTTGTTTGGCTATGACAAGAAGAAATCTGTAGCTCTAACACTATACCCATTTCTAACTGTGTGACTAGGTTTTTGCGAATGGAGTGGGAAAACTCGCAAGGAGTTTCAAGCGACGAGGAAGTAAAGGCCGTCTCCGAGTACGAGGTCGATCGCGTCCTGACGGTGAACGCCAAAGCCCCCATGCAAGAGAACAGCTACGACTGCGGTGTGTACGTCCTCAAGTTCGCCGAGGTGATGCTGCAGAATTGTTTGGATCGGGGTCTGCTCGCTCAAAACAATGGGGTCATCGGCAAAGACGTGACCGACGGCGATTTCGAGGCGCTGATCACGGCGAGCGCCTTCTCTGCGGAGGATATCACGGCCACCCGCACGCAGATTCAGCAGTTTGTTGTGGCCGATTCGAACGCGTATCAGGAGATGAAGAAAGAGAAGGCCAAGGCGCCGAAGACGTAGCAGCGTCAGTCGCAAGGGATACTAGCAACAAGGTTTTGAGTTGAATCACCTCCTTCCTGTTTCCAATGTTTTCGGTGATCGACATCTGCGATGTGAATTCCACTGAAACGCAACGTGTTTAACGTGGCGGCGTCCCTGGAAGATCGTAGCAGACATGCGCATGAGTGCAAATGAGAAGGCGACAGCGCGAGGTTGACCTGGTATAGAGGAGCCTCAACACCCGCCATCGTCCACCTGTCCTTCTCGCTGGCGCTAAAATGCTGTTCCGTGCCTAGTCCTGGCTGAAGGATGCGCTGCTTCAGTGCAGAGCTCTGATGAGCTGAGCGCCTGCTTGATCGCAAGCAAGTTGAAGCTCGGCGCAATGGATTGTCGCGGCAACGGCCACAGCTTGGCGCTTTGCGAGCGAGAACGACTGGGATCGTGCATTAGCGGGCGTTGTGAGGAAGATGCTGTGAGCGAGGCCTGCCACGAATCGCTGGGCCTGCAACGCTCTGATTCAGAAAACGTGAGCAAGCAAACACCGACGAGTCCGGCATGGCACGTTCCGGCGTCTGACAAAGATACGGCACCTCTTCGCAGCGACCTTGAGATCGCGCGGAGAATGGTCCCCCTCGTCCGGGAATGGGTCTTCCTGTACCGGCAGTGCCATACACTTCCGCACCAGCGACATCAGAGCGATCAGAAGCAGCGGAGCAAAGAGAACAGCGGAGCAAGGAGAACAGTCCGTGTTGAACCTGCCAGCATGGTTGCCTCTGCCTCGACGTCAACCCGATCCGCACGAACTCCCGCGAAATCACATATTCATCACCCAAACGAATCTGCAAGGATTATCCGTTTATACAGGTTGTGGCGGATATCTTGCTTACTTGAACCTGTACCGCATTCACCAGGTATACGATACATCGAAGGTTTTGCCGCCGGTCCGTGCGACGTGTTTTTGTGATGTCGCTTGGTGGGGCCGCCTCTTCTTTTCTATACAATTTTCAAGACGAAACCGGCGACGCATTCACAGCCGGACCACCGGACCAAAACCTCATTGTGCAAAGTCTCCGCTAGACAACAGATCGCTCAGAGCCAGCTACGTTAGCACAGGCTCCGCGTTCCACCCACAGCAGCAGCAACAGAGCTAATTTAGCCAGCGTGACGACACCAATCGCCCGTAGCACCAGCCCTTCCATCATGTCGGACGTCGTTGTGCCGTCCTTCTTCCCAACGCCCAACGAGATCGCCGGCGGTCTCCGCTGGGTCAAGCAGCACCCAGTCGTGGCCACAGCCGCTGCCGCCGCAGCCACGGCAGTGAGTGTGCTCACATACCTCAAGGCCGCGGCTGAGGACGAGCGCGAGCTGAAGTTCGTACTGTGCAGTCCGCGCAAATGCAGCGCCGACGATTTCTGCAGCAGCACGGAGAGCGACGCGTCCACGCCCACAAGAGATCGCAATTTGAGTCCGCGGAGCCTCAGCGTACGTCTAAAGCGTGAATGTTTGCTGGTTTCTAGAGAATTGAGTGCTGACTTTGGTGGCTGTGCAGTTCGGAGAGTTAGACGCCGAAGCGGAGGCTGCGGATGTCGATGCAGCAGTGGAAAACAGTGAACTGGAGGCAGCACTGCAGCAGGCGGACGGAGAGACCGTGTCCCCGCAGTGGGGATGGTACGTCTCCACCACGCCGCCCGAGGACTATTACCAGTGATCCATCCTTCCCCCCTATCAAGTGCCGTAGACATTGCGACGGACTCCCCACCAATTGCGGTGAAGCGTAGCTGCTGCGTTCAGACCAGACAACGACGCGTTTGCCAGATTGAGAAGGCGTTCTCTTTACTAGAGGCCGGCTTACAACTCCAAGTCCGCTATACGCCCCCTGTATTTGTACTAATATATTGAGTCCTCGCACTGCCATCACCTTCATCGTCTTGTAGCTGGTGCATCTGTGTGGTGAACACGTTACGTAGGTTCAACATGGACCGCTGACAAAGCTCTCGATAGCAACGACCGTTATAATAGTTAAGGTTACAGTTAAGCTTACTTCAAGTACTCTTCTCATGTGAAGCGTGAACACTAACATGGTTTGGTTTCATCGCCTTCCGGTCTCGTGTACTTACCGTTGAAGGCGAATTAATTTGACTCGAAGAAAAACGCTCAGACACTTTAATGTTCAACTTCAAACGTTCGTCTACAGAATTTTCTAATTTTCCAAGGGCCTAATTGACTTGTGTACAGGTTCTCTATTATTTTCGTTGTTGGAACTAGTTTGGCCTATTTTGCGGACGTGGGGGCCTCGCGGTCGCAGGAGACGCGGCGAGCTCTCGTGGATGGGGTGTTGTTAACCGCTGCGGTCTCGAGGACGAGCTGCACGCCTTCAGCGCTTAGAAAGTTGTCTTCAAGGCCGAGGAATCGCAGCGAGGGGGAGGAAGTGCCTGCCAGCAGCCGTTGCAGCTCGTTGACGCAGTTGTCCGTGACGAGGTTGCCGCCCATGCACAGCACCTGGAGCGAAGGACTCGAGTGCGGCTGCGTCTGGGCCAACGCGGCCAGCACGGCGCGCAGTCCGGTCTCGCCGATGAAGTTGCGGCGCAGATCCAGCCGGGTGAGGCGAGGGGCTTGAGCGGACTGTAGCAGGTGAGCAACTTCGTAGGCGCCAAGGTCGGCGAGGCTGTTGCCGGCCAGAAGCAGGTCCTCCAGCAGCGGGCAGCAGCCAGCTTCCAGAGCGCCACACAGAGCTCGGAGGCCGTTGCGGCTCGTGGTGTTCACGAAGACGGAAATGAGCTGCAGCTTCTTGAGCCTCGGGAACGCGCCAGTGTTCAGCGCACTGGCCAGAGCGAGCACAGCGCTCTCTCCATCGTTAGCTTGGTTGGTCGGGAGCTCAGCACAGCCCCAGGCGTAGAGCGGCGTAGTCGCGGAGCCTACGCGTGCCGCTGTCCGCATCATGGACAAGGCACCAGCCTTGTGTACGATGAGCTGCTGCAGGTTGAGCATCTGCAGCATGGACGAGTTTCTGGCCATCCCTCTTGTCAGCCGGGCCACCTCCACTGTGATACTCCGCACACAACTGGGCAAGAAAGCCGCCGCGAAGTGGTTCACGGAGCGACAACGCATGACCTCGTTGCCTTCCAGGAACGAGAAGACCAGTCGTATGCAGTCTTCGCCGATCATCTCGAAGATGCTGGAACTGTTGGTGATGGAGGCGTAGACGCATCGTCGGCGCTTGGTGGTGCGTGACACGTGCAGGAGGTTCCTGGAAACGACTCGGCGCTTGCAACCCAGCAACGTCTCACTAGCTACGGCTTCGTGCACACTGGAAGCCACGAGGCCCTGAAGCCGACGACGCAAGGTGGCCAGGTTGCAGTATTCGGTCAACGAGCCGGCACGCGAATACAGAGCCAACTCGATGCGCTTGGCTAGAAGCACGGCACGTTCAGGGTCCACGTCGGTCTTGCTGTGGCTTTGAGAGAGCTGCAGAATCCGCTGCACCATGGCGCGACGATCAGGCATGTGGCGTGCGGACTGCCAGTGGTTCGGTGCCACCTCGTCCTGTACCTCGTCCTGCATCTTGAGACTGTCGATCCGCTTGGCGGTGCAGCGTTCCGGTGCCCATTGGGGCGACTGGGAGATCATCGACCCCGTCGGGGTCGTGGGAGGAGTCCGCATCTGTGCCTGCATTGTCTTTCCAAGCCGAAGTGAATACTGGAATGGCAGAAGTCCGTCCGTGGCTCGTGCCGGACATGATCGACTTGAGGCTCCGCGCGGAGCTCTCTCTCTCTTCTACAGCACCCGCGGCTCTTTTCTCGCCGGCGTCGGGGCATCGAACGTCCGGCGTGGCAAAGGCCACAGCTGGACACCGGGAAGCCCTGCTTGTCAACGCGAAAAGACGAGCGCATGGAATCCCTATCCGTCCACAGCTTGCCACAGCTTGGGCCCAGCTGGAGGCTCGACGGGTTCGAGGGCTCTACATGTAGGATCGTTGTTTGCGGGCAAGAGGAGGATTGTCTCGAGTAGCTTAGCTAACGGTAGCCTAGCGGCATGATCTCTCTTCGGCTTGTGGCCGCAGCGTGACTCAGGACTGCAGGGCCGATTTGCTTCATTGCCAGCCGGGCTCAAAGCACCGGAGCTGTCCTCCGGCTTCCACCATCAAAACGGCGTTGGCAATGCGGCGAGAGATCGGCTTGGGCGAGATAAGCAAGCGCGGACCCTGCTCTCGCACCATGTAGAGGCATCGAGAGCTTGTCGAGTGCCTCGTCGTCCAAGACCCAAGACCCGCACCTTCCACTTATGGAGCGCGAAGCAAACACTTTGCTTCTACAGCGCCAAGTTTTAGCATCGGTGGTTTTGAGGTTAGCTTTAGCTGCAGATAGAGAGCAGTTGACAAGTCTACTGCTCGGTGTCGGCCAACTGGATTGTCCATTGCCAGCTAAGACCGGAGCTCTTCCTGGAGCTCCGGAGAGCTCCGACTCATATCAGATCGCTGCGAGCCATGTTAAAGGCCTCTGCGGGTGCCAAAGTGTCCGCAGCTGTAGTAAGGGAGTTCCGCTGGCCAGAGGGCCCTAGCCGCTCTATGGCGGTCGCTGACAAGCGAGTTTCTTGGACGTTGAAGTGCAGAGGACGGGCTCGCCTCCGTTTCGCCAGCTCGGAGCGAAATGTGTTCGCTCGCCACGTCTTTATTTTCCAGCACGTTGATGCTGCGGTCAAAACGCCTCCAATGAGCAGGTAGAGGAGGAGATGGAGAGGATTTTTTTGCGTCTTCAGTCTTTTGGCTGCTGTTGTCTTTCGTGTGCACGTCCATCTGGCTCATGTAGAAGCATTCTTCACATGGCTGCGTGCATCAACTTACCGCGGGCTAAACGTAGAGGTTGGCAATCCACGCCGTCCGATCGAGCGGCAACGACATTTGGGTGCTCCAAATCACTCCGAAGCACCGCAGTGACGGAGGTCTACCACAAACTGACATCGTAGGGAACCGTTAGTGCCCTGCTAAACGGACGGCAGCCACGACTTGAGACCAGCAGTGTCGTCATGGGCTCGCATCATGCCCGGAGCACAGGGTCTGCCTCTCCTGTCGCAACAATAGAGTAGCGCGGCCGCTGACTTCTGCAAGAGGGAGCCCAGTTTGGAGCTGCTCGCCGCTGGAGCGAAGGCAAAATCCACCGGCAAGGACGGAAAGGTTGGGGGTCGCGCGCTCGTGGAGGTGAAGTCGCGGATGGCATGATGCCTTTGTTGCCGCTCTCTTCACGCTGCGCGTTTGTATAGTCGTCGATGCGATCTAACCAGTGTCCATACGTGGATAGACTTTCGCCCAACGATTCCCCGAAATCGCATTGAATCGTGTCGGGCGCACTTCTACTTGCCAGTGGTGACGAGACCGTCGGGTAATCCGTGAAAAGTCAACGGCTTCTACCGTGTCTGCAGTACCTGTACCAACCTCTCGATCCACAAACACTAGGCGCCAAAACACCTCTACGATGGTAGGTTTTACATGTACCTTCAATAAATGATGTTAGTGGCTGCTGATGCAAGCCCTCGTCTTCTCTACCAACTCTCGACCTTTGACTCCTTCAACAATCAGAAGCCCAAGATCGGCAAGTCCTGCACAAGTCCTGCACCGAAACCAGCAGTATTCGAGCAAGTATTTTCTGAGCTCACGGCTTTTACTGATAAAATCGTGCGCTTTGCAGGCTTCAACGTTGGGCAAGTCGATAGGATTCACTGAGAGCGCGAAAAATAATGTCCGAGCGGTGAAGTTCCTGCAGTGTAAATGGACGTCAAAGGACCCCGGAAAGTGTGAGTAGGTTTGGTATACAACGCACAGCCAAGCTTCTCAAGCACAAAAGCGATCAATCAACGAGATAAGCCGAAGTTTCGATGTATGTTCCGGAGCACTGAGACTGCAGACATGAACACCGCTTGCTGCAGTAGAAGCGAAGTATCGCCATCAATGCACCGCTTCTCAACAGGGTAATGGTCAGTTTCAATGTTCCATTGCCTCCCTTGAGTATTTTTTGTAGATACCTTTTCGAGAGAGACCACCTTCGTAATTTGGCGCTCAAACTCATGTGGGCCTAATCCATGAAGCTGCAGTCATGCATGAGCAGCTAATGAAGAGGAAAAATGACCGAAAAAATAATTAAAATAAATAACTGCATTTTGTTTTCCGTCCCACGAGCAATATTCGAAGAAACACTCAACTGTCTTTGAATGATGGAAATGTCTTTCAATCGACCTTTTTCATCCCGTCGCATACTCGCATCGCCGTCAGCTTCTCAAGGCCAACATGCTAACTTTGCTGGATATCACGCTGCGCCGATGCCCCGCTCTAGAGAGCTTCGAGCACACCACGCGAGCGATCTCGAGATTTCTCGGGCCACCCCCAATCTCTTACTGAGTGAAGCGTGCGAACACGGGAGCATTGCAACGTTGGAGTGGATTTGGACGGCTAGCTAGCTGTACGACGGCCGAAGCCAGAACTCCAGGGTGGTCTCTCACGAATTACCTGCGTTCCGATCCGCTCTATTTCCGCTGGCAGTTTGCCAAATCCTTGTATGCAGCCGCGGAACAGGGCGATCTGGAGATCGTGGAGTGGCTCTTTGCACATTTTTCCGGCTGTGGAGCACCCGCCGATGTTGTCGAGATTGCTGAACGTCAAGGGAGTCTACGGGTTACGGCGATGAAGCCTCAGGCCAAACAGCAGCGTTCGATTTGCTGACCTGGCGCCTTGTTGACAAAACGGGTTAATGTGCTGGCAACAAGATGGCCGATGCGGTTTCCAGCCGAAGCATCAATGCACCGCTTCTCGACAGAATAATGGACAGTTCGAGTGTTCCATTGACTCCCTTGAGTATTGTTTTGTACATCCGGTAAGAGTGATGGTGGTGCTCTTAGTCCTGACCCCGGGGTCAAGCGAGTGAGCGACGCGAGTGGCAGTGACAGACGCACGTCGACCGAAGGAATGGCGTGCGGCGGTTGAAGATCGCGGCGCGCACGACAAGATACCAGTGGGAGGTTGACTCGGCCAACCAAGCCGCAGTCAGCCCCAAGGCGAGGCGGGGCGACATGTAGGTAAACGTGCGGCTGCTAGCTCGCGCGAGCAGTCTCCAGGCGGCTCCCGGCCAGGGAGACCGCAGCAGAGATAGGGGCAGAATCGTTTTAGCGCCGCAGCACGCAAGCGCCCTAACGAGCAGAGAAATACACCCGTCGTGTGAAGACAGTTGAGTCTCAGTCAGCAGGTTGCCGGAGCCGCCCCAGCAAGTGAGGAATCGGGTAGATTAGCCCCGTGAAGCCGCGGTAGGACAAGCCCGCAGGAGAGAGAGTACGCCGCCGAATAGGGTAGCCAGCCCCTGGTAACCAGCCCCTGGCGCCTCACTCTCCAAGGCTGGTAGCAGATCGCTGGATCAAGGCCACCGCAACAGCGGTAAGCTCCGCCACAACACAACGCTAGGAACGCAGCAGTCACTAGTCTGTATTTGCGTGTGGTTAGCTAGTTAGATTAGTGACAGTGGCAGCTGTAGCCGTCGGACACCGATCTTGATCAGGATCAGGACCGACGCCGCGTGTTGGTGCAACAGCAGCTTGCAGACGAACGAGGATACGACTTTGAGCAGAAGAACACACACTGTGCTTACTTGGTGGTCATACAGGGGCCTACTACTGAAGCTAGGTCCTGAGGCACGAACCTGAGACGCGAGAGGAGGACAGCTGAGAGCAATGACAGCTAGAGGAGAGAGAGCGGCCCGGCGGTCGAGCACGCCAGTGGCCGGCGGCAAGGCAAGAAGAACGGCGCGACCAAAGACCACGCCACGCGCGAGAACGCGCCTGCAGCTGGACACCGGCGACGTCGTCGACGTCAGCAGTAGCGTGACGATCGCGCCGGCGGATGACGATGAGAGTGACGACGCCGACCGGGACAGCCATGAGAACCGCGAGGATGAAGGAGGTGCTGGCCAGGCGGGTGACCAGGACCAGGATGATGAGGAGCAGGAAGATGAGCAGCAGCCGGGTGCTGAGGCATCCAGACGACCAGCAGCCGCAGCGCCGGATAACCAGGCTGAAGCAGACGACGACTTCGAGTCCATGGGCTGGTGGGGCGCGCTCACGCCCGGTCAGCAACGCGCGATGATGCGCCGACCCATCGTGCAGCCGCCAACGGCAGCACCAACGACGCAGCAGCGGCCGATCGTGATACAGGCGCCCGTATCCGAAACCCCGCACCGACACCGCGTGAAGTCACTGAAGATTGACGATTTCCGTGGCCAGCCGAACGAGGCGTGGAAGCCTGGTTGGCGACGATTCCACAAGAAGTGGAGCGCCAGGCGAGCTTGGGAGGCGAGACCTGGACAGCCGAGGAGTTGTTCTACGGCGCCACGGCGCACCTGAAGGATGCCGCAGGCAAGTGGCTGATATGCTCCGCGAGACACTGCCACCTGAAGACAAGAACCTGAACTTCTTGATCAGGGCGATGCGAAAGAAGTACGTGCGCAGGGACACGATGTTCCACATCCAGCAGCGGCTTGCCGCCCGGGTCCAGCAGCCCGGCGAGCGCCTGAGTGCCTATGCAGCGAGCTTGGCGAACATCGGCTTCGGGAAACGCGTCCCAGCAGAGTCCTACGTGCAAGCGTTCATCAATGGGATTAATAGCACAACGACAGCCACACAAGTACGCACCTTCGAACCGCAAACGCTGGACGAGGTGGTGCAGTTCGCTGAGGACAAGTGCGGCGAGTATGGCGAGGGGTTCAAGGTGACGGACTGGCGAGTAGCCAAACGGCGCTACCGTGAAGACCGGGGAATCGACGAGGAGGACGAAGCCCAGCCGACGAAGCCAAGACGCATACTGAGGAGGCTGCCGGACCGACCAACTGGAAGAAGCTGGCCTTGGCTTCGGGGGAGAGGAACCACCGAGCTTCGACATGGATGGCAAGCCGGTCGCCGGGCTGGCTAAGACGGCAAAGCGGGACCCGGTCTCATTGGCGGCGTTGCAGACAATGATCTTACTTCTCCGGGCTGCAGGACACCAAGCCCGCCGCGGCTGGCAAGAGCAAGACTGCCCAGGCCCTGGAAAGTGAAGGTGGAGAACAACCAGGATGAGACCGCGCAGGCCCACCAACCTGAGCAGAAGCCCCGTGTCAACAGCTGGCAGAACAGAAGTGGCGGTCGGAAT
Source organism: Phytophthora crassamura (assembly GCA_033557995.1). Taxonomy (NCBI): domain Eukaryota; phylum Oomycota; class Peronosporomycetes; order Peronosporales; family Peronosporaceae; genus Phytophthora; species Phytophthora crassamura. The sequence goes on along the minus strand of JAUCED010000011.1, from coordinate 2,067,279 downwards.
GGTTGTCGCGGTACTGGACCAGGACACGGAGGAGGACGAGGCGGACGTGGATCAGGAGTCGAGAACTACGGCCCGAACGTCGATCTGGAGCGGAAACGGAGCTCGAACCGAAACTACTGTGGCAAGCCAGGGCATTGGTGGCTCGAGTGCAGGCGAGACTGGCTAACGAAGCGGTCACCGAGCAAGCAGCTGCAAGCGACGGTAATGCTGGAACCGGCCAGCCGGCGGCAGCCTTGCATTCGTCGGCGGGAAACCAGGGCGGGTAGTAGAGGCGGGGGCTTTGCTGTCTGGAGGTGACGCATGCCCCAGCGTTGAGGACACTGACGGTGTACCGGTTCCCGGACAAGATGCCGAAGAACGAGTGCTCGTTAGTGAGGAACGCGCTCTACCCGAACGAAGTGCCGCCGATATTCCGGTAGGTGCACAGAACAAGGGGAAGAGTGGCGGCCAAGATGGCAAGACGTAGAGGAAGATGCTGGGCAAGAGACGAAGGAGCTCATCGAGGAAGGAGGAAGAGAACGAGATCACTATGGCAGCCGCAGCCACAAGTGAGGGAGAAGACGCGGAGGCACGTACGGCACGCAAGTGTGAGGCGGCAGAGGAAGATGGAGACAGCCAGGTTGCTTCGACCACAGCTACGGCAGGCAGCTCGGCACTGGAGGCGATCACCAGTGGGACGCCGGCAGCAGGAGAGAAAGCGAGTTCTGCTAAGAGTACGCTGCCCTTGACGGCAATACGCTTGGAAGCAGCAGTGACTAATGGGGGTGGTGTGACGATCGCCCCCCGCCGACGGAAGCGACGAGCAATAGCAGCGGTAGCAGCGGCCCGCGGGATCCTGACGAAGGAGTTTCGAGAGCGTCAGGAGGAGCGAGCCAAAGTTCTGCGAGTGGTTGTGCAGCAAGCACGTGTCCGACTACACCGAGACGGTGGGCGCGAGCGACGCCAAGATCAGGTACAAGGGCTCCACGCAGTGGTGACCGCCGCCAAGAAGAACGTAACGCTAAAGCCCGAGCATGTGGAACAGCCGACGAGTCGTCCGCGGAGGGAGGCGACCGTGCCGCCGGTGACCCAAGGAGAACAAAGTCCAAGGGGAAGAGCGACGCGGCGGAGCGACGACTGCGCTGGCTGATGAGGAACGGACGGAGTGCGTGCGCCACTACGAGGAAAGCTGTCCCGCCGAGCTGTACGAGGACGGCACGCTGGCCGACACGCGCGCCGCCCGGAAGCGAGCTCGCAAGGCAGTGAAGGCGTTTCGACTAGCAAGGCGTGTACGGCGGCTGCACAAGAAGCGGCAGCAAGCGGAGCAGTTGCGCCAGCGTGAGCTGGAGAACAACGTCGACTTGCCCGAGAAGAGGATCAAGCCGCGCCAGTACACGTACGTGCAGCAAGGAAACTACAGTGACGTGGAATTGGCTCGAGATGTCGAGGGAAAAACGCGGCGAGTGGCGCAGTTACGAGCGGAAGGATCCAACAGCCCCAGCGGTTTGCCGACAGCACTGCTAGCGTTCACGCGGCGGCACACCCAGGAGGTGCGCTTGGACAGCTGCGCCCAGTTCAGCGTCGCCGGCATCGGGTTGCGCAAGTACGGATGCTGCATGACACGGAATGCACCCGTAGATGTGGTGGAAGGCTTTGGGGGAGGCCGTATGCGAGTACTCGGGGTCTGGCGATTCACGGACACCACCCGGTACCAGCAGCGGATCACGGTGGATGCACTGTTGGTTGACGGCCAGGGGGATGAGTTCCTTGTTGGTGAAGACTGGATGGTGAACAAGCAAGTGAAGATGGACTTCGCCACCCGGGAGCCGAAGTACCGAGAGGCTGACGGCGAGAAGGTGATCCTTCCCTTCACCTGCTACGGCGTGTCTACGTTGCCGCCGGATAGTGGAGAACGGAAAGCTGTCGTGCGGCTGGCCAAGACGGTCAAGCTGCACACCAACACGCAGAGCTTGATACGCGTGCACGTCGACGCGGAGGAGGGCACCACGGGGATGTTCGTGCCGAAACCGACAAGCAAGCGTCATTTAATCCTGGCGCCGACGGTGGACACCGTGCGCGACGGCCAAGTGAGGGTGTCGGTGCTGAACCTAGAAGGCCGGATAGAAAGGCTTCCGGCCAGAGAAGCCCTGGGGACATGGGTCCCAACGGAATAGTCGATGCAGATCCTGTCCCTAAACGGGGAACTCGAGAGAAGTCGCGTAGCCGAGTGGGTGGCTGCAATGAAGAAAGAGGACATGGCTCCACTGTCGAACGAAGGAAATCTCAACATTGGAGAGATGGAGCCTGAAGACCGCGACCTGGTGATCGCGTTGCTGCGAAACTATCGCGAGATCGTGGAAAAAAGAGGGGTGCCAAGACCAGGGTGCAGCACCACATTAACACTGGAAACACGGCACCGATCATGCTGCGCCGCCGACGTCAGGCTGTCACGGAGAACGCAGTAATCGACAAAGAGGTGGCTACAATGCTCAGTACTGACGTGATCGAAAAGGGCGAAGGCGCTTGGGGGTTCGCCGTCGTCATGGGTGCGGAAGAAGGATGGCAGCGTGCGCTTCTGCATAGACTACCGAGCGCTCAACGCAGTGACCGCGAAAGATGTGTACCCGCTGCCGCGAGTGGACGAGACGTTAGAGGCTTTCCATGGATCACGGAGGTACACGAGTTTGGATCTACACGCTGGCTATTGGCAGCTAGGATTACAGACAACGACGGAAAAATCCGACACCACTGAATGCCATCCGCCATAGTATAAGAGCGCACACCTCGCCCGACAAAATAATCCGACACTAAATTTGATTGGATAAAATCTCAATGAAAATACAAAAAACATCCGCAAAAAACATACGATTGATAGAAAAGGGTGTGTATTTCAGACAGTGACTTCCGGACACTGCGGAATTGCTTTCTTGAAGGAACGAATTATCGTCTCCTTTTTTAAAGCACCCCAGGCCTTAATCGTAGAATTAATAGCACGGAGACGCTTTTCCTTTGCGCTCCCACCAGTTCTTCTACAAGGACTATTTCTTATCTTTGCCTTTAATGGCCCCATGACCCCCACATCAAGTGGTTGGCAAACAGCAGTGCTGTTTGGTGGGAGTGGGACCACCGTGGCATTAGCCTCTTCGGCAACGAGCCGCTGTCCTTCTTCCGAAACGTGACAATCAAAGTTGTCAACAAGAAGGACAGCGGGTTCGTCTATTTCAAATTTTAAAAGTTTTTCTACGTAGAACTTCCACACAGTGGAGTCCATCCAAGCATTTTCTTGGACGGCGTAGAAGTGGCCGTCAGGGTACTCGTCAAACTCCCCCTGCTCGATGCGTCCACCGGGAACGCCACGTATGATGAAGAGAATCGGCAGCTTCTTTCCTTCAAAAATACAAACAATATTGTTAATAACACAATAAATTCAGGAAATTTCAGGAAAACTTACCATCATCACGTATTGTGAGCACCGCTGTCATGCGACCTGCGTGCTTGTTGGCTCCTAGAATCCGCGCAGAGTCCTTTCTTCCCTTGCCGGCCCAGGATTTGATCGGAGGCATATCAAACATGATGGCTGTCTCGTCTACATTGAGTATGCCACCACCCTCGAAAGCAGCATATTTGCTCCAAAAGGTGATGGCAAACTCGGCTCGGGTGTCGTCGAGGTCTTCAGTGGATTTTTTGGTCGCTTGTGGCTTCTGTGACGAGAAACCGTAGCTGTAGATCACAATATCGCGCAAAAGAACACAAAAATTACAATAAAAATCACATTATTAACATAAAAGCCAGACTTTTACCGATTTGCTAGCCGCTGAACCATGCGTTCTAACGCGCTGTCCCCCTCGCCAGTTTTCGCAGCCATATACGAAGTCATCCACTCTGGATAGAGCTTCCACATGAACTCAATCATGCCTGCAGTCGACAAAACCTAGGAAAATACACCAAAAGTTAGAAAAAAAATCTCAAATAATGACCAAAAACTTAAGAAACTGTACCGCTTCCTCGCGTCGCACGTCCTTCATGTACGTCAACAGGTCAGAGACGCCAGGAAAAATCTCCTTGCGCCCCTGACCTTTCAACGTCTTCGACGTTGCGTGGCCCTTGAACGCTTGGATTGCAGCCGCCTGCCTTTTCCAGTCGTAGAGCGTGGGTCGTGCAATCCCGAGTTGCCGCGAAGTGGCCGCAACTCCGACACGCTCTACGACTGCTAGCGCCTCGCGCTTCTGTCGGACTGTGAAGCTCCGCTCGACGCGCTTCATTGTGCAGAATGACAGGTTGAATTAGTTGTCGATCCTCTCGGTTTTAGCTGCTGACCATTCAAAACATTTTTGTGGCTATTGGTTAAAAATTAACTTATACTGCAAGATGATTGGATAAATATATTTTTGTTTTTGTGTGGAGCTTGAATGCTGATGTGGTGAACTGTCGGATTTTTCTGTCTGTCGGATTTTTCCGTCGTTGTCTGTAGCGCCGGAAGACCGCCCGAAGACCGCCTTCACTACGCGCCAAGGGCTCTTCCAGTTCAAACGCATGCCCTTCGGGTTATGCAACGCGCCAAGTACGTTCCAGCGGCTCATGGACTGCGTCCTGCGAGGCCTTACCTGGGTGTGCTGCCTAGTGTACCTGGACGACATAATTATTTTCACCAAGGGGACTGTCGCCGAACGTGTGGAGCTCGCCGTGGTTCTCGAGCGACTGGCGCAAGCAGGGCTGAGCCTCAAGGCAGTGAAGTGCTCCTTCGCAGCCACGGAGATGGAGTAACCTGACCCAGGAGGGTATCAGGCCAACCGACCGGTTGGTGAAGGCGATCGTCGACTTCCCGAAGCCCGAGGACGATGTGCAAGTGCAGAGGTTTGTGGCGTTGGCTGGCTACTACCGACGGTTCGTGCCCAAGTTCGGCGCGAAGATGGCGCCACTCACAAGCCTGTTGAGGAAGGCGACTGAGTGGCAATGGGGAGATGCGCAGGACGAGGCTTTCGCTTGGGCTAAGGCTTGGCTGAGCACCAAGCCCGTGCTGATCTACCCTGATTACCAGAGGCCGTTCAAGCTCACGACAGACGCGTCGAAGGCTGGGCTGGGGGCTGTGCTGTCCCAAGACCAAGGACACGGTGACCAACCGGTAGCGTACGCCTCGAAAGTCAACAGCAGCACCGTGGCCAACTACAGCATCTCTGAGCTAGAATGCTTGGCAGTAGTGTGGGCCGTGAGGCTCTTCCGACCGCACTTGTACGGCAAGCGATTCACCATCGTCACCGACCACATCTCCCTCAAGTGGTTGATGACCACGAGGGAGCCCGCGGGAAGGCTGCACCGGTGGGCGCTTACGTTGCAGGAGTACGACTTCGACATCCAGTACAGACCAGGGAGGGCGAACCATGTGGCAGATGCTCTCTCTCGCGGCCCAGTAGCGGACGCAGGAGACCTAGCAGAGAAGACCGAGGACGATGAGGACGAGCCCGCAATAGGCAGACCAGTACAGATGCCGACAGCGGAGGTAAGGAACCCAGGCGAGAAGGGACCGACGCCCGAGCGGATCACGTTGCAGGAGCTGTTGGCAACGGAGGACGAGCCGGAAGAGATGGCGAAGGTACAGGCAGTGCACGCCTCCACGCCGAACGACCCCATGAGCAAGGATTCTGCACGCGAGGTGACGCGGGAGGCAGGGGAGATCGAGTTAAACAAGCTAATGGGGAAATGACGCGTGAAGCGACTGTGCGACGAGTGGACGCCGCTGAGCTAGGTGTCGTGCCGTTTACGGACGCAGACATCAAGAGAGAGCAGGGCAAGTCAGCGATGGTGCAAGAGCTCCGTAAGCGAGGCTCTTACCTCGGACGACGCATCCCCGTGGCGGACGACGGACTTGTGCATGCTGAAGTGGCGCCCGGGCAGACACGAATCCTACTGCCCGCCGTATACTGGCCCTTAGCCTTCAAGGAGGTTCACGACAGTATTTGGGCCGGACACCTAAGAAGCCCGCATACAACCGAACGACTACGCCAGCTGTACTGGTGGCCGAACCTGGCAACAACGGTGAAGCAATGGCTCGGTGCGTGCCAAGACTGTGGCTCCCGAAAAAAGCGAGGCCGCAAGCAGTAGTGCCGCCACTTCGCAGCGTACGAACGGGGGACGTTGGCGACCGGTGGGCGATCGACGTAGCCGGACCCCTGCCCGTGACGGAGAATGGGAAGCGGTATGTAATCGCCGCCGTGGAGTACACGACCAGATATGCAGTGGCCGAGGCGGTGAAGGATTATACGGCGGAAGTCATTGCTCGCTTCCTGGTGGAGTGCGTCGTGCTCGTGTTCGGACCCATGCGAGAAGTGATGATGGACGGGGCCACAGGGAGTTTGGAAGCCGCGCGACAGCCGAGCTACTAGAGTTGATGCAGACGAAGCAGGCAACGCCCGTGCCCTACAGGCCAAATCTTCTGGGGCTGGTGGAACGCTTCCACAGAACGTGGAAGGACATGGTGGCGCACTACGTGGCTGAAGGACACGATGACTGGGACGACTTTGTCCCAAGCGCGCTGTACGCGTACAACTCAGCCCGCCACAGCACGCACGGGTATCAACCGAATGAGCTTATGATGGGGAGGAAGCTACGGACCCCGGCCGAGCTGCTGCGCAGAAGCCGACTGGCACACCCAAGGAGGACGCTGAATGACTACCACGAGGTGCTGCTGGCGGACCTGAAGAAGGACCGAGAGCTGGCCGCGGTGGCCCTAGAGAAGGAACAGGCTCGACAGGCCCTCTATTACAACCAGCGTAGGAGCGTGGAGGACGTGACTTCCAAGCCAACCAACTGGTGTGGGTCTACAGGCCCGCACGGGGGCCGGGGATCACTAAATTTGGGCATCGATGGAGAGGACCAGCGCAGATCATCGCGGCTGCCAGCTACAACAACTACTTGGTGAAGATGTTGGAATCAGGGCAGGAGCTCGTCATGCACTGCTCATTCCTGTTATCCTACTACTATCCGACGCATCTGCTAGAGGCGATGGCGAAGGACATAGCGCACAACCTACGAGAGGAGGCCATTGCGGCCGCAGATATCGACCCCGAGGAGGCAGCTGGAGACGCAGCGGAATAGACGACCAGGACGCTGCCGAGAATAGCGCCGCTCAAGCCGACGACGTCGCCGCAGCAGAGGAGGAAACTACCCCATCGACTCAAGACGCCACAACGCAATCTGCCGCCTACGACGCCGAAGAAGACCAAGCACGCGATGCCGACCAGGGACCAGACGAGCAGCACGGCGCTCACGGACGGAAGCGTACCGCACCCGGCCAACAACCAGGAAGAGCAGGCCATGACGCCGGTTCGACAAGCGGGGAAGCAGTCAAGCCACCCGATGTAAACGAGCACGTGCCGCCGCACCAGCGGCAGGACGAGACACGATTGCCAGCCGTACCAGAGCGAGAGCAAGGCGAGCTCCGTACTCCAGTGCTACAGCCCCTGGAGACCAGAGACAGCACGGCGGGAGTCAGCCCACCGCTGGTGGCGAAGTTGCGGCGCCCCGCCGTTCGCCCCGTGGCGATGGTGCAGACAGGCAGCGCCAGAAGCGATCGGCGGTGACGGCGGAGACAGCGAGCGGACTCCCGATATGGGCGGCGCCGTTGTGCAAGGAGTACCACAGCCCACGAAGGACGGCACCCGTGAACTCGTCGCGGAAGGAGAAGAACCGGGAGAGTGGCCACGGCAAGGACCTGCGCCCGATGAAGAAGACGAGGAACGTCGCATCTACGTCTTCGCGGGTCAAGGACGGTGAGGAGCGGACAGCTTGGTGTCGAAGCGGTCACGGCTCGTACAACTCCAGCCAGAAGAGACCGTGCGAGAGTGCCGCCGCCGTCGGTACCGAACCCGAACCGGTCGTTACGTTTTGGAGTTCGAAGTGGAGCGTCTGGGTGATCGATCTCACCAATCTACCCCCGAGCGACTGTGGATCAACCAAGCCGATTACGAGGAACTATGGCGAACCAACCGCATGCGGGGCGACGGCACGGAAGGAGGAAGTGCCGGCAGCAGCAGCAGCGCAGAGCAGCGCACTAGTACCAGCACCAACGCAACACTAGCTGGCATCGGTGCAGCGTAAGGTGGTCAAGCAACAACAAGGACGGGAGCAGCGACGAGGGCATGGTCAGCGACGAAGACGTGAGCAACAACAACGAGGACAAGTGCGACGACAGGAACACGAACGACGGCGAGGGGAGATATACAGCAAGGACGAGTTGAGAAGTAGCGACACGAAAGAGCGAGCGGCGGACAGCAGCGACGGATCGGGGACGATACGGGGGCAGGGGAAGAGAGTAAGAGTGACGGTGGTGCTCTTAGTCCTGACCCCGGGGTCAAGCGAGTGAGCGACGCGAGTGCAGTGACAGACGCACGTCGACCGAAGGAATGGCGTGCGGCGGTTGAAGATCGCGGCGCGCACGACAAGATACCAGTGGGAGGTTGACTCGGCCAACCAAGCCGCAGTCAGCCCCAAGGCGAGGCGGGGCGACATGTAGGTAAACGTACGGCTGCTAGCTCGCGCGAGCAGTCGCCAGGCGGCTCCCGGCCAGGGAGACCGCAGCAGAGATAGGGGCAGAATCGTTTTAGCGCCGCAGCACGCAAGCGCCCTAACGAGCAGAGAAATACACCCGTCGTGTGAAGACAGTTGAGTCCCAGTCAGCAGGTTGCCGGAGCCGCCCCAGCAAGTGAGGAATCGGGTAGATTAGCCCCGTGAAGCCGCGGTAGGACAAGCCCGCAGGAGAGAGAGTACGCCGCCGAATAGGGTAGCCAGCCCCTGGTAACCAGCCCCTGGCGCCTCACTCTCCAAGGCTGGTAGCAGATCGCTGGATCAAGGCCACCGCAACAGCGGTAAGCTCCGCCACAACACAACGCTAGGAACGCAGCAGCCACTAGTCTGTATTTGCGTGTGGTTAGCTAGCTAGATCAGTGACAGTGGCAGCTGTAGCCATCGGACACCGATCTTGATCAGGATCAGGACCGACGCCGCGTGTTGGTGCAACAGCAGCTTGCAGACGAAAGAGGATACGACTTTGAGCAGAAGAACACACACTATGCTTACTATTCCTTTCCGAGAGAGACCACCTATGTGTTAATTTGGCGTTCAAACTCATGTAGGCCGAATCGATGAAACAGCAGGAGTTGGCGGCTGCAGGTCAACATATATGAGACTGTCGGATGACGACTTGCCCCTCTCGTTGATCGTGCCTAGGTCAACCAAGAAGCCGGTGAGGTCGGTGCTCGTTCGAAAGCGGTAGCGGGGTTACGACCAGAAGATTTGGGAGAAGCGGAAGGTGTGAGAATGTAGGGAGGCTTGTCCTTTGCTGGAAATCTAACGACTTTGAGGTGTTAATGGACTGCACTGCAGGTCATGTGGGAGGCACAGGTCGGAGCTTTCGTGGCCGGGTTGAACCTGTTCACCTTGCTGCTGGAAGATCGCATTGACAGGACCCGGATGGTCACGCTGACGAGGAGATTGATGCTTCTCCACAAGAGCGACGAGGAAGTCGTACAGAGACTTCTGCTTTCGCGAAGACCTTGGAAAACGCTGCTTGCACGAACAAGCACCTGTATCGGACCGTTGGAACTGGGAAGGCGTTGTACAGTTAGTTTCGTCCGTAGAACGAAATATGATAGAGCTCCCACTCGGGCGTGTCATTTCCCCGTACTGCATCAAGTTTCAATTGACTACATGTAGCGTTCATCGCCTGAATCTTGGTTCGGTGCATCGAAAGATGTTTTGAGCGTGTATTTTACTGTAGGGCTGGTGCAAGCGGGAAAGCTCCGCCAACTATTTGACCGCTGAACGCCAACGTAACATCGCCTATAAGCTTCGTATCGCGGCTTTCATTTACGCCGCGTTGCATAGTCTTGAGATGCTGTTGAGTCGCCGTTGTCCGTACTTGTCAATAGGACATTGATGTGTGCTAGCAGCATATGCTGTATCGCATCAACTTGTCCCCTGTGGCCTTCACGTTATCCACTTATTCAATATATCTTCAAACTCAAAGCCTAACACTCCCCCGACGCCGTGCTGGGGTAGTTATCATCGAGCCAACGCAGAATAAGTGTGGAAGTGAATAAATCCTCTTGATCTGCGCTTGCACAATCCTCTCGAGTTTGCTTCACAAAGCTATCAGTGAAGATGCGTGGGTAGATCGCACGCAGGAAGAGCAGAGCCTCCAACGGCTTGCGATGAAACCAGCAAGATATCAATCTCTTAGGAGATGGAACGGAGTACTCGTCGACTTCATAGTCTGGATATTTGAAGTGGAGCCAATACGCAATGCGAAAGTGCTTACTGCGAATCGCCTTGACGATGGCCTCCGATAGGCGAGACTCGGGGCGGTTCACATACAGCCACTTGACCAATTCGAAGTGACCGTTCTCCGCCGCCCGATACAAGGCATTGTCCGTGCATCCCTCGGTCCGATTAGCGTGCAACCACTTGACTGCTTCGAGGTGGCCTCCAAACGCCGCAGTATCCATCGCATCTGCTCCACATTCTGCAGGATAGTTTGCCTGTAACCACTCGAGCACAGCTACATGGCCGCCACTAGCTGCCCAGTAAAACGTATCTCGATCTCCACCCCACAGTGAAAATGCCTTATCGGTACGTCTTCGTTTGAGCCCCACCGCTTCATAACCCCCAGGTTTGTCCAAGGTTTGAAATAGTTGAAGGATGGCCAGACGCCCAAACTGTGCGGCGTGAGCGATGGCACAACTGAATTTTTTCTGGTCGCCGAGCATACCGTGGTCTACTAACCACTTCACGGCATCCAGCTGCCCTTGCTGGATAACATAGCGTGTAGTGTATGGACCGACGAAAGCGATTCCTTTCTCGTACAGAAACTGCATCACCTCGACGTGGCCCTTCGTGGCTGCAGCCTCAAATACCTTCGAAGCAGCATCACACCGAGATATTAGCGATAATCCGCCGGATGTCTTCTGCTTCAGTTCATCACACACTTCACCGCCCAACGAGTGCTCCATTAGCCACTTCAATACGGAAAGCTTCCCGCTTGAGCACGCTCCTTTGACTGCATCCACCCAAGCGCTTTTCCAACGTGAATGGTCTTCTTGAACAGGAGAGTGAAGCTGGAAAATCTGCTGCATGAGTTCACAGCATCCAGATTCTGCCAGATTCGTGAAGGCAGTTACCGCACGCTCATCATCCCACTGGAGATATCCTTCACTTAGCAGCTTTTCAATCACTTCAGGTCGAGGGCAGTCTATAGCGTACTGCAAAATGGATTTGTCGGATGGTACCAAGCGCTCTGCCAGCTCAAAGTTACCGAGACGCACAGCCACCTTGATAGCAGTCACTCGATCGTTCCAATAAATTTGCATCCCGTCGTCCATACATTGGACGAATTGCCCATTCTCCACAGCTTTTGATATCACCATCTCTCCCCAATACTCTCCACCGTCATCGTCACAGTCGACGCCAAATTGTACAGTGCAGACTCTCGCACTGCCTGCATCACCTCTCGGAAGCCGCTCAGTCTGCGCCGCTGCCTTTTGCTCGCGGGATCGGTGTGCCCACAGAAAACGCAGAACTCGTAGGTTCCCTTGGCGTGCAGCAATCTCGACTACATGTGCGGGGGCTTCACAGCCGGAAAAATGCGCAAAGAGCCACTCCACGATCTCCAGATCGCACCGTTCCGCAGCTGCATACAACGACTTGACGAACTGCCAGCGGTAGTAGTTCGGGTCAGAGCGCAGATAGTTTGTGAAAGACCATCCTGGAGTTCTGGCTTCAGCCGTCGTACAGCTAGCCGTCCAAATCCAGTCCAAGGTGGCAATACTTCCACGTTCGCATGCTTCACTCAGTAGGAGATTGGGAGGGGGCCCGAGGAACCTCGAGATGGCTCGCGTGGTGTGCTCGAAGCTCTCTAGAGCTGGGATTCGGCGCAGCGTGATATCCAGCGAGGCGAGCATCTTCGTCCCTGAGGAGCTAGGAATGAGTGCGATAGGTCCAACGGGAATGAAGAAGAAGAATGACTGAAAGGCGCTTCCATCATTCACAAGGCAGTTCGGTCAATTAACTTGAGGTGTCTTTGATTTTTCTTGGCGCAGCAAGATAGCAGTCCGATACTACTATCACCTGGTAGTACTATCACCGTAGTAGAACTGTACAGTCTTGGACAAAGTTGATGCTGCAGGATTTCACAGTGTTTATTTTTCGCGCGCTCGATGAAAGCGCACCAATCTTTTCGAATTGACCAACGTTGAAGCCTGCAAAGCGCACGGACGTAGCCGTCGAAGCCGCGAACTCGCAGTGTACACGTATACTCGGAGGTGAAGTTACGTACAAGGCTCTGGTACGCGTGGTGCTTGCTCCTTCTGCGTGGTGGTGTTCGTTGCGAAGTGTTCACTGATCAAATGGATCTTTGTCTTCCAGCATGGCCTTTCAGAGATCAAATCGAAGGATGGCAAGTACACGTAGTCGGGCTTATGGCACTTGCGCCAAGAAATGGTAGCTTTTTCTCGCGCATAATCGATGATCCATGTTACAGCTGAAGGCTGTCTATTCTGCTAGCTACAACGAACAGCCCCGGTGTGCATTTCTCTGCGGAGGAAGGCTTTGCAGACGTCATCGAGGTTTTAGTAGATCTCTAAGGCAAATGACTGGAAAATAAACGTACGCTTAGAATTCAAGAACTGCTAGTAAGTGTTTCGATCAATCAACCAGACAAGCCAGACTATCGATACTAAATGTGCAAACATGAACATCGGTCACTGCATTAGACCCATCGCATCGCCATTATTGCACAAGGACAGAGGCGTTTACAGTGTTCTATTGCCCCCCTTTGAGTAATTCGTAGATGCCTTTCCCCGAACGAGACCATCTTTACAGGACAATTTGAAGTTCAAAGTCATATCGGCGTAATAGAATAAGCTGCATGAAGCGAAGCTGCAGGTCTCAATGAGGCAACAACGTATTATCCAAGAAAATGAGGGTCTGAAAATAATAGTTGAAAAACAAAATCTGAGATGCAGTTCAAATTGTGTTTCCGCTGTCACATCAGAGAAATATGCGAATGATGGAAATGTCTTTCTGTCTAATTTCTTCTTCATTTCCCCCTCGGACTTATCGCACTCATTTTAGCTTTCCAAGAGCGAAGATGCTCGCCTCGCTGGATATCACGCTGCGCCGAATCCCAGCTTTAGAGAGCTTCGAGCACACCACGCGAGCCATCTCGAGGTTCCTCGGGCCCCCTCCCAATCTCCTACTGAGTGAAGCATGCGAACGTGGAAGTATTGCCACCTTGGACTGGATTTGGACGGCTAGCTGTACGACGGCTGAAGCCAGAACTCCAGGATGGTCTTTCACAAACTATCTGCGCTCTGACCCGAACTACTACCGCTGGCAGTTCGCCAAGTCGTTGTATGCAGCTGCGGAACGGTGCGATCTGGAGATCGTGGAGTGGCTCTTTGCGCATTTTTCCGGCTGTGAAGCCCCCGCACATGTAGTCGAGATTGCTGCACGCCAAGGGAACCTACGAGTTCTGCGTTTTCTGTGGGCACACCGATCCCGCGAGCAAAAGGCAGCGGCGCAGACTGAGCGGCTTCCGAGAGGTGATGCAGGCAGTGCGAGAGTCTGCACTGTACAATTTGGCGTCGACTGTGACGATGACGGTGGAGAGTATTGGGGAGAGATGGTGATATCAAAAGCTGTGGAGAATGGGCAATTCGTCCAATGTATGGACGACGGGATGCAAATTTATTGGAACGATCGAGTGACTGCTATCAAGGCGGCTGTGCGTCTCGGTAACTTTGAGCTGGCAGAGCGCTTGGTACCATCCGACAAATCCATTTTGCAGTACGCTATAGACTGCCCTCGACCTGAAGTGATTGAAAAGCTGCTAAGTGAAGGATATCTCCAGTGGGATGAAGAGCGTGCGGTAACTGCCTTCAAGAATCTATCTGGAAGGGGAAGCTGTAACCTGATGCAGCAGGTTTTCCAGCTTCACTCTCCTGTTCAAGAAGACCATTCACGTTGGAAAAACGCTTGGTGGGAAGCATTGAAAGCTGCTAGTTCGGGCGGAAACCTCTGTGTATTGAAGTGGCTCATGGACCACTCGCTGGACAGTAAAGTGAGTGATGAAATGAAGCAGAAGACCCTCGATGTACGGTTGTCGATGGAGTTGTTTCATGCTGCAGCCAAGATGGGCCACATCGAAGTGATGGAGTACCTGTACGAGAAAAACATGGCTATCCTGGACCGTTTTACTAAATACAAGGTTATCCGAGAGACACTGTTGGATTCCGTGAAGTGGTTGGTAGACCACGATGTGATCGGCGACGGCAACCAAATAACATTCTGCTGGCCATCGATAATGCGGCACGATTTGGCCGCTTGGACCACCTTCAGCTGTTTCAAACGTTGGACGAACCTGGAGGCTATGAAGCGGCGGGGCCCAGTACCGGGCCGGAAGTTTCGCTGTGGAGTGGAGATCGAGACACAACTTACTGGGCTGCCGGAGGCGGCCATGTTGATGTGCTCTCTCGAATGGCTACAAGCCAATTATCCTGACACATGTGGAGCTGATGCGATGGATGATGCAGCGTTTGGAGGACATCTCGACGCTGTGAAGTGGCTGCACGCTAATCCGACTGAGGGCTGCACGACCAACGCCTTGTACCGGGCGGCCGAAAAGGGTCATTTTGAAGTGGTCAAGTGGTTGTATGCGAACCGTCCCGAGTCTCGTACGTCGATGGCCTTGGTTAAGGCCATTTTTTCGAAGTGCGCACTTTCGCATTGCGTATTGGCTCCACTCGAAGTATCCCGGTTACGAGCTCAGCCAATACTCCGTGCCATCCAACAAGAGGCTGCTATCTTGCCGGTTTTCTGGGAAGCCGTTGGAGGCGCTTCTCTTCCTGCGTGCGATCTCTCCGAGCATTTTTACTGAAAGCTTTGTCAAGCTTCTTCGAGAGGATTGCTCAAGCGCGCACCAAGAGGGGTCATTCGCCGTCACTCTTGTGTTGCGTTGGCTCGACGACAATTACCCCAGCACGGCGGCAACGGAGAAGACTTAGGGTTCGAAGCTGGGTAAGTGAGCCATGGGAAATCTACACGTGATGGGATATGTTGCCTACACGCTTTAACGCTTAATGAAGCTCACTTGCCATTCTTGTTTAAATACGGACAACGTGTGCTCGACAGCATTTCAAGGCCATGCAAAAAAACAGCGCAAATCTAAACCACAAACTAAACTGGACTTTTTTATCTCCTCCAGCATGGACGTTCTGACGTCAAAGTGCTTCTCGATTGCTACCTCAAGCTTCGGTCCGGCTGATGGCATCTTGGGCTTATTTATAGCCGTATCGATCTTCGATCTAAGTTAGAACTCGGTGTATAGCAGTTAGTGTGGAATTGTGTCGAGCATGAGTTTCGGTTTGAGAAAATAGCTCGCAATGATGAAAAGCAAAGCTCCCACTTGGTATACATGCTGCAACACTACACTGTGATTCCAGAGATGAAGCGAGCATCAAGTTAGTCAGACACTGCAGTATTATCTTGCAATGAATAACTGCTCCGACGTTCGAGAGACAGGGTAGTCTACGTCATCGCTATTGGATTCGATTTAGCGAGAAGACATCAGTGAACATTTCACAACGGACACCAACTCGCTGTACATCAGGCACTACGTGTACCAGACCCAATGCGCAACCTCCCTCTCTCCATGCAGCTCCGAAAGAACCCTTTGCAGAAAGCGCCGTCTGCACCGCAAAACTGTACAAACATATTGCACGGATTGAGTACTCCAGGAGGGGAATTTAAGGTTTTGGGATCTATCTGATCATTAGATGGCTGCACTGCATAGCGTCGGGACTAAAGCTATGCTACTCGAAGGGGCCACATTCCAGTGCTTCACTTTCGTAACTACTCTTTTAACACTGTCATTCCTTACGACATGCCGACTGTAGTTACGCCGACGAAACCTCAGGCCAAGAAGCTGTGTTCGCTTTGCTGACTTGGCGCCTTGATGCCAAACTCGGATGCGGTTCCCGAAACGAAGCCTTCAACAAGAGCTTCTCCGAGGTCTAGGCTCCGACTCGGGATGGATTTGATATTCCCTAAGCCTCAATCGATCAGAGCAATGATAACAACTTCTCGAGATTCGTGACCCGCCACCTTTATAAGACGAGGTCTAACTTGTCTTGATACAGGAGGAAGACTTGGGTTTTGGTTGATCTCACCACTGTCGGAGCTTATAGTAGGACTACTATTCGGTGCTTCGTCGATACAGAGAAATATCCAAAAACACCCAAACTGGGTGAATGATGGAAACGACTTTCAGTCTTCATTTTTCGTCACTCGCAACTCGCCGTTAGTTCCCAAACATCGAGCTCAAGGGCAAGAATGCTCGCATCACTAAATATCACGCTGCGCCGATGCCCCGCTCTGGAAAGCTTCGAGCATACCACGCGAGCCATCTCGAAGTTTTTCGGGCCTCCTCCCAATCTCTTGCTGAGTGAAGCGTGCGAACGCGGAAGTGTTGCCACCTTGGACTGGATTTGGACGGCTAGCTGTACGACGGCTGAAGCCAGAACTCCAGGATGGTCTTTCACAAACTATCTGCGCTCTGACCCGAACTACTACCGCTGGCAGTTCGCCAAGTCGTTGTATGCAGCTGCGGAACGGTGCGATCTGGAGATCGTGGAGTGGCTCTTTGCGCATTTTTCCGGCTGTGAAGCCCCCGCACATGTAGTCGAGATTGCTGCACGCCAAGGGAACCTACGAGTTCTGCGTTTTCTGTGGGCACACCGATCCCGCGAGCAAAAGGTAGCGGCGCAGACTGAGCGGCTTCCGAGAGGTGATGCAGGCAGTCGAGAGTCTGCACTGTACAATTTGGCGTCGACTGTGACGATGACGGTGGAGAGTATTGGGGAGAGATGGTGATATCAAAAGCTGTGGAGAATGGGCAATTCGTCCAATGTATGGACGACGGGATGCAAATTTATTGGAACGATCGAGTGACTGCTATCAAGGCGGCTGTGCGTCTCGGTAACTTTGAGCTGGCAGAGCGCTTGGTACCATCCGACAAATCCATTTTGCAGTACGCTATAGACTGCCCTCGACCTGAAGTGATTGAAAAGCTGCTAAGTGAAGGATATCTCCAGTGGGATGAAGAGCGTGCGGTAACTGCCTTCAAGAATCTATCTGGAAGGGGAAGCTGTAACCTGATGCAGCAGGTTTTCCAGCTTCACTCTCCCGCATCAGCTGGTACGGTTCGTACGGCGATGGATATGCGATCCGCAGCTCCACGGTTGAAAGCAGCAGGCCCACAAGACGTGGCACGGACTCCCAGCTCGGAACAACACGGGCAAGGGTGTCCAACAAGTGATGCACGAGGAGAGCCACGCAGAAGCGATGTCAACAAGAGAGATCAAGGTGACGGAGTCGCAGTTTTCGCCCAGGTACGGGTGTACCTACTCAGTGACGCAGCTCCTGAGTACGTCACGCCCCTGGTCGTCAAACTAGCAGCCCTGGCGACAGGTAGACGCTACAAGTCATACAGGGCGAGCATTCAAAACGACCTGACGGAGCGGAAGACGGAAAGAGAGATCAGGGAAGGCTGGACGGACGAGCTGCCGCCGGAGATGCGAGCGAGATATGCAGGACTAGAGAGCGACTGGGACCTGACCGATGACGTGAATGTCGGCAGACTTAGCCGGCTAATGGGGGGGTGGATTGTCGAGAGAAGGCTACCACAGCAAGAGGTGGAGAACCGGCTGCGGGTCCTGCACATGGCAGGGAACGCGTAGCGCGGGAAGGGGGGGAACCTTTGACATGGGATCCCAGGGTCGTATGCAGGAGCGGTTGCCAGAGGGGCTCAGATGAAGACGAACAGGACGAAGACAGCTGAGCAACAGCGTCTGACGGGGCTCTGTCTGCAACCTGCGAAAGTGCTAACGCAGCTGAGACAACGAAGCGACGGACGAAGACGCCGCCCTGATGATGATCTTGAACCAAGAGATAGAGACCCCAGGGCCTCCAAAATGCCTGGTGCAGTCGATGACCGCAGGTGAGATCGCACGATTCACGGATCTATTCCTGAGTACCCAATGTATGCGCATATAGCGCCGGGTTCGGTGCGAACCTGGCGAAACCGGCCATCCTCGCACTCATTCACGGTGGGGCGGAAGCGGCGCCACTGCAGAAGCAAGAAGTGGCGGAATTCAAGGAGTCTATGTCCAGGATTACCCTCGACATGGACACCAGAGTCATCGCGGTGACCTTCAAGGGCCGTACATCGGCTCAACGATGGACGGGGTGGAGCCTGCCCTAGGCGGGCAAATCGCTACAGATGATCGACTACGAAAAAGAACGAGAAGCTGCTCGTTCCAGGCACGAACTGGTGCAACTTGATCCCTACACGTTCACGGCGGAGGTGAAGAGGGGAAAAGCAACATCCACGGACCTGCATTGGATCCTCGACTCGGCCATGGGACTGGAGGTGCGGCCGATGGTGCACCCAGGGACGGAGCGAGGGGGCATCAACGGCAAACGCTGGACGCTGATGATCAAGGGACCAGGATGCCCGGGAAAATTGCGTACCATTGCGCTCGTCCAAACCGGGGACGCGGAGATACAGATCTGGCACCATGAGGTGCATCTCAGCAGACCGTGCTCCAACTGTCTGTCACCGAATCATCAAACGAGATACTGCCGGGAGGTGCCGAGGGCCATCGAGGCCAAGCGCAAGAGTCACACCTGGAGGGACCTTACCGTCCAGTCACGGCACCGGGAAGAGGGACTATAGGCCACTCGATCCGCCCAAGACACTGGTACAGCTGATGGCGCTGCTGGGGGAGGAGAACGGTACTTCACCAAAAGCAAAAGGTAGAGAGGATGGAACAGCGGATTCAGCACGGAAGGCGGAGGAGCTGCGTGTCAAGCAGACGCAAGCGGAGCGCAGGGACTTGCCGGCTGTATCCATGGAGCTACATCAGCACCACAGGACAAGTGATTTCTCGACCCGTAGTGCTAGGCCAGAAAGCGCTCGAGCAGACACCATGGAACAAGCGGGGAGCGACCCGAGCATGGGGGGAGGAGAGCGCCCGTCCAGCTCGGAGGGTAGCAGGAACGACAAGACGTGGACGGAGGGGAAGCCACATGCGGAGAAGAGGGAGATGGAGACGGACGGTAGAGACCAACACCACGGAAACGAGAGTGGTCAGGATTATGACATGGGCGACGACCTCACTCCTGATCAAGATGGGGGCGCGACGTAACCCCGAGGGCGAAGGATGGGAGCAAGCGAGACCCAGGCCTGCGACAACCAGACCCCAAGTGCCAAACGGAAAATCCTGAAGGCCAGGGGCACGCGAGGCACACCAAGTCCGACCAAAAGAGGGGAACTGACAGGGGGCGGACGCCAGGAGCGTCGGGACACGAGACGACAGGCGCGGGTAACATACAGCAACGACGATCATCATCGCCAAAGCGGAG
This sequence comes from Phytophthora crassamura, assembly GCA_033557995.1. Classification (NCBI taxonomy): domain Eukaryota; phylum Oomycota; class Peronosporomycetes; order Peronosporales; family Peronosporaceae; genus Phytophthora; species Phytophthora crassamura. Next base: position 2,047,827 of record JAUCED010000011.1, on the reverse strand, counting down.
GGCCCAGGAACTAAACGCAGGCGCCAGGACACGTGGCTCCGACGGCCTTTTCCAAGGGGATGCTTTAGCGGGCTACCAGAGGGGGCACGCGCGATCTCTATCGCCCACCAATAGAGTGAAAGGGGACACCTCAACGCAGGTGAGGCGCAACTCCCAACAGTTTATCCCACAGTTCATGACTCCCGGCAACGCCTCCAGGCTGACCTCGGACGTAGACTGAGACGGCAAGGCTATCGCAATCGAGGAGGGGGCGAGCGGACTGAGCTCCGGCGGATCGGATATGGAGGACGACTGCAGAGTGATCAAGGTGACGAAACCGACGGACATCGGAGCAAATCTGGAGGTCTGGCTGCAGATACTTGGGGGGGGATTGTGGACGTGGCGTCCAATGGGCAATGCGGCTGGCAGGCATACTATGCCGCGCTGTACAATGTGACTGACGGGTTGATGGAACCGACGAAGGAGGTGGCAGATGCCGCCAACGTCCTGAAGAAGCAGGTGATGAATGGGATGCTGGCCAACCTGGAAACAGAGGCACAGCTGCATCCAAGGGAGCTCCTTGCGGAGACGCTGGTGCTGGGAAGCAACGTCACGGACACCACCCAAGTACAGACACTCAGTGTTAGTGTGATGAACACGCTGGCGGAACATTACGCGGCCCAACGCAAAAAATCCGTCAAGTCAGCCGTGCCCATGCACTACTGGGTGCGACCGGCTTACCTGAAAGCGATGACCATCCACGCCCGAGAGGCACTATATGTGCTTGACGTGAGAGAACCGGAGAACACGAGGCTGCAGGTTTACGCGTATGGAGACAAACGGCTGCAGGATGGCGAAATGGCGGAGACAGGAACGGTCACTCCGATGGAAACGCGAGCGGCTATGACGATGTTGGCCGAAATGGTCATCAATGGGGTGTTACCGCCGGTCCTGGTGCTGCTGTGGCAGGAAACTGGGAATCACTTCAAGGCTGTCACTTACGATGGCGAGAAGTATGCAACCTACGCGACCAATCTGCCCGACATGGCAGCAGTACGCAATGGCATCAGGAGCAAACACGGCGCCGCGGTGCTGGATGCCGTGCCTTATGACGCGATCAAGAACGCGAAAGCTGCGCCCAAACTCTGAAAACCATCCGCCGAACCAATAAGGTGAGTAAGGAGGAGGCGGCATCCAGCGAAGCTGACGACCTGCAGACCCGGGACGGTGATGAGAGAGATGTTCAAGGAGAGGATCAATGGATGCGCTCACTTGGCGGAGAGCAGCAGCTGGAAACTGAACGGGGGTCAGGCGGATCCTCACACAGCGTCCAGACGGAAGTCAAGGCCACGGAAGGGAACGACGGCGGATCGACAGGCGAGGAAGGAGAGGATGATCGGACAGAGAAGGGTCGCACGAGCGATGGCACGGAGGTGTAAGGGTGACGAAGGCCCAGGGGAGAAGTGAGGTTGGTCGAGCCAGGCAGACATCGCTGAGCAGCTATTTCGTGCAGTCGGGAGTGGAGGAACACCAAACAAATATCAACGTGGCATTTAGGAGACATCGACGTCAGTCAAGCAAACAACAGGAACAACGAGAGCGAGGGAGAAGGTCGCACCGCCCAGTGCAACATCAGGAGGATCAGACGATAGGGGTCACGACGGTGAACTTCCAATGCACAAAACGAAGTGTGGCAGAAATTGCAAGGCATGAAAGCGCAGCATGATCGAGGACAACGAGACATCACCTTCATCCAGGAGACACACCTAGTGGAGGAAGAGACGGCGGCGGCGGGGCTTCAAACAAACGAGAGCGAGGAAGTACTCCTTCTGGAGTTTGGGGTGTGGTAGACGAGCAGGGGTGGCCATATTGGCGAACCCGTACAGAGCTTTCAAACAGCTCAAACCATGGGGTGAGCACGAGTGGAACGAGAACCTAGTCATGGTTACCGGCGAACTGGCAGGGCAAGCCTTCCTGTTCATGAACGTGTACGTGCCCTCACAGGGAGCTGTCCGGATTCGCTTTCCCAGACACCTGCGCACAATTCGGATCCCGGACGACCACACTCTCATTTGTGGAGGGGATTTCAACTGTGTCCTCAATCGAGAGCTGGATCGGAGAGGAGGAACAGGCAAAGACGACGTAGGCGCTCAAGAATTTGCGGCTTTTGTGGAGAACAGAGGACTGGTCGACGCTGGCTACTACAATATGCCAGCGCTTCGACGGAGGCGAGAGGTCAAGGCGTATGCTGCAATGCACCACACGCACAGACATACCGCGGAAAGCGGCGAAATTGGAACATCGCGGTTAGATCGATTCTACATCTTAACGATGGATCGCAAGTTGGTCAGAGGCACGGTCACAGAGGAGGCGCCGCGCCAGACGGACCACCGAGCCGTCCTACTGGAACTGCACTCCCCGCAGGGGGCTGTACGGCTAAAAAAGAGGCCGAAACTATACCCACCACCGGAGTACGTGAGAGCGGCCACGACAAGCATGATCACCGGGGAGTTGCAGGAACTCCGTAAGGAAATACGTGATCTAGGAGGACGTACAGTAGCGCAGGTGTGGCAGAGCTTCAAGGACGAACACACCCAGCACTTGACGCACCTCAAAAAGCAGGCAAGGGCGCGCATGACCAACGGCTACAGAGTGAGGATCAAACGGCTCAAAGCTCGGTTGTGGACACTGGATTTTGGGGGAGCAGCGGACACAGAGGAGAGGACCGAGGTCCTGAGGGCCATTACCTCATTGCAAGAGGCGAGGCAATCGGGCAGGAGGAGAGTGCTTGTGGCTCGGAATGCGTGGAGGTCGAGAAAATCGACACGACATTTCTTCAGACGAATTTGTACCAAGTTCGGGGATAACATGATCCCAACGTTGAAGCAAACTTTGAACGGGGGCGGATGCCGGGACATGCACGATAAGTCCAACATCATGGCGGATAGCTGGCATCAAATCTTCAGCAAGCAGGCAGACGAGAAGGTGCGGATTTGAGTCCTACATCGCCGAGCTTAAGGCCAGCTGGAGATACGTGGACCTCACGGAGCTCTACGAGAACATAACGGAGAAAGAAGTTACGGCGGCGATCAGCAGATGCAAAGCAGGCAAGGCAGTGGGTCCGGACGGGCTGGCCAATGAATGGTATAAGGATCACACAGCGGAACTGGTACCCATCCTTACCACCCCTTCAACGAGTGCCTACAGGAGGGGATAACGCCATCGAGCTTCTTGGAAGCATATATCTTCAGTATTAGCAAAGGCGGTGACACGAGCAACCCCCTCAACTATAGACCGATCGTGCTACTCAGCACTGACTACAAACTCTTCACCAGAATCCTGGCATGGCGGGTGAGAAGATACATTTCGGAGCTGGTGCACTATACTCAGTTTGGCTTCGTGCCCGGGAGGACGATTCACGAGGCGATCGACCTCTTCGAAGCTGCGAAAGCGACGTGTAAGGAGGGAGGGGCCTTATCGGAGGCTCAGGTGCTGCTGTTGGACTTCGCCAAGGCGTACGACTCGTTGGATCGTGATTTCTTGCTGGCGGTGCTGGAAGCTAAAGGCTTCCCACCCAAAATTCTGCAGGATCATACGAGCGATTCACTGTGGCACAACAGTGCAGTTCATGGCCAACGGGACACTATCGGACAGGAGGGCGGTCACGAGCGGCATCCGACAAGGATGTCCACTGGCACCGCTGCTCTTCATCCTGGCAGTAGATTTACTGTACGACGAGATAGAACTGACGCACGGGTTACAGGGCATCACACTCCAGATGGAGGCGGGACAGATCACATTGAAGGTGGCGGGATTTGCAGATGACACGGTGATATATATCCAGCACGGGAGTATGCAGGCGGCGGCGATTAAAGCAGTGGCGAATTTCTCGGCGGTATCAGGACTACGACTCACTGTGGGTAAGTCGGCAGCAATATGACTGGGGGGTCAGTGTCGAGAGGAGACCATGGACCTCATGAGGGCGGGGGTAGCGAGCCGCCACCCGTGGAGGAGACTTCAAGCGTGCGCTATCTGGGGCACATCGCAGGGACAGCGGACACAACGGACGAAGCCTGGACGAAGGCCATGGCGGCGCTACGGGTCAGTCTGGTGTTGGCGGAAGCAAAGACGAACACAGTCAAACAGCGGGCTACGATAGCGGCGGCGATAATTATACCAAAGCCCCTATATGTAGCGAGGCACGCTTGGCCGACGGAGAATTGGATCAAGCGCGCGGACTGGAGCATCCGGAGCTTTGTGTGGAAGGCGGTGTTCACGGTGCCAGACAAAGCACCCACTGGCTGGATCAACGCGATGGTGGCGGCGGGAGCACCAACGTTGGGGGCCTCGGCTTACCATGCATCAGATTGGAGCGAAAGCGATGAGCGCGATGGTGGTGAATACCTGGGCGCTGTCCAACAAAACACAAACTCAAACGGCAGGAGACATCCTGCAGACGCGTGACCTGGGCGGGGCGGCAGCTATAGTACTGGATCACACGGAACCGAAGAACGGGGTGGCGTCAACTTTGTGGGGAGCAGGCAGGCAATGGGTAAGCAGGGCCATGGCGCCAGCTCCTGCATCGAGAGATCAAGAGCAGGCGCAAATCAGTGCTCTGCGTCGAGTGCAGAGGCACTGAAACGGTCTGGAATCGCGATGGAGCAACTCTGGGTTGACCATCAGATGTGCAGGGGCTGCGAAGAAGGCATTGGAACAGGCCCAGAAGAGGAGGGTAGAATGTCACCAACGCGCGATAACGAGTGTCACGTGGACATTCTTTGTGGCTCTGTAATGCACAGGGGCTGCAACAGAAGTGGACAGCTTTTGCGAAACTCACACACGGGATTTCGGGGAAACAGATACAACACGTGATGCGGATCGAACGATTGGACGGAGGGGCAGTAGTGTTCTCACCGGTGACGGAAGTCATCCCGATGGAGAGCGGCAAGGCGCACATCTCCAGGGAACTTAGTCTAATTGTACTGGCAAACTACCCGGAGCTCATCAAGGCGTGGAGGGCAGAGGAGTTTCTGAAGGTGGATCATGGGCTGGCGGACCAGCATCATGTGTTCGAGGTTGTCCGGGAGAACGAGGGACGGATCAGACACACGTGGGCCTCGCGAGTACAGACAATTCAGTGGAGACAGGACGAAGGAGCGAAGAGGGCAGCGGTGGCGCACGAGTTGCAGCGGCAGCCGAAGCAAGTGTACATTGCACCCCATCCGTGGCTAACTAGGATGAATCCAGTGTGGGTCGGCAAGCGGAGATGGCCGATGACGCGAAAGAAATAGAAGCACCTGATGAGCCGACACACGACGGACAAGGTGAAGATGACATGGAGCAAGATTCAGCAACAGTGGAGGAGCAGCAACACGGCCATTGCAGAGGCGCTCAACGAACTCGAGTGGGCGAGAGTGCACACGATGGAAGGCGTGACCGCCTATCAAACTCAGAACCTCATAAAGCTGAAGATGGGACGGCTGAGACTATGGACAGGTGCTGAGCTGGGCTTCCGGTGCCCCTGAGATTTAAGCCCCCGGAACCCGAGCGCCAGGATTTGGGCATTTCCTGACACTGGATGCTAGTAGCTATCCGACCGTTTCGGGACCGGGATTCTGTACCCCTCATTACACTTTGGGGCATTTTCGGCTAGTAGGGCCTCCAGTCCACCCAACTATTCACACACCACATTGGGTGCGGGTTGGCAGGGCGGCCACTCCTAATGGGTAGTGGTTGCATGTCTACTGAATAGCCTGTCTCCGGCTGCCTAAATCTACCGCACTCGCGGGTATCGATCCAGCTACCTCCCGGTCTCAGTGTCAGGGTGTGACCACTAGCCCACTGTGATCGGTTTTTCCGGTGCCCCAGAGCGGACTGTCTACGGAGGAGCGACACAGGACCCACCAATCTCATCTGGGGGTGTCCTAATGCGAGAGTGCACTGGGAGTTGGTCCGACGGCGATGGAGTGGAGATGCCGGCACTGAAGGCGCAGCGCCAACGGAAGAAGACGAGATTCGGGAGATATTCAGCATCAGCGTGAACGAGACGCCGAGGTGGCTCCGGCGATGGAGACGGGAACAACAAGGTGTCTCGGAAGAGGTGGTGCGTAGCGTTTTGGAGGACGTGTGGACGCTATGCTGCGCCACGACGATAACCGCAATGTGGCGGTGGAATGTAGACAGGATACACCAGGCGGAGCGGTGGAGACCGACATTGGAAGGCGCAACCGCAGTGCTGACGAGACAGGTGAGCGAGGCGATGGCGCGGTATCGACTGGGGCTTTACCCATTGACACCGCAGTCACACGGCAAAATATTGGTAGCAGAAGCGTTGAGCCGGTGGTGGAACAGAGACCTGGACGGTGAAATAGCACAGGAGGGGGAGGAGGCAGAGGGAGAGCAGAGGCGGAATGGCGAAAGAGTATCGAACGAGAGTGTGGAGGACGAGATGGGCAGCGAGAGAGAGAAGAACTGATCAGGAGAAATCACTGGTTGGAATGGTTATTAGAGTTCAATGTCAACTCTCTGGTAGAGTAGGGATCAGTAACACAATAAACCTCACCATTATTAAACAAATCAAGCTGAAGATAGCCAACAGAGTAAAGTTATTTGATGCTGCAGCCACGAAGGGCCACGTCGAGGTGATGCAGTTTCTGTACGAGAAAAAGATTGATACCCTGGGTCCATTGACTGTCCGCTATGCTGTCTTCAGAAAGGGCATCTGAATTCCGTTAAGTGGTTGGTAGATATGATATGATCGGCGACCAAGGAGCATTCAGCAGTGCTGTAGTGCTTCCCGGGTCGTAGTCACCAAAAGTCAACACGCGGCGATGCGGGGACCAACCCGCACGGAAATAGGGCCTAGTAGATTGATGTGTTGGTGTCTACGCAGATTGAAGAGTGAGAGATGTGGAGAGGCTGCGGGTACTGATGGTAACCAGCCCGAGCTCTCCTGGACACGATCTCAGAGAGACGGTCTGTCGTAAGCAGAAGCCACCTGCTTGACAGCCCTCAGAATGCACATCTAACTGCCGAGGGGAAACATGCATGCCCCTAGATCCTTATGCAGCTCGGTAAGACACTAGCTGCCTCTTACCGGCATAACAGGCTGCATCCATTGTCCTTGACCTGGTGGCCGTCGGACACATCCGGGTGCTTCCATAACATGTAGGTTCGTCATCGCTTGGCGGCTGAGCCTGCCGCTCACCGCCAGATCTGGATGTCTTCAACAAGCTGGGCCGCGGTGATCCAAGCTGAATGCCTGGAAACCACTACACAGCCCCCGAAGCTTGGTTCACCGCGCTTCTCAATCGGTCACCGCACAGCATAGCTAGCTGCGTTGGTCATGGTCCTTGCGACGGCGAGAAGTGCGGCTCGAGGTGCCGCCAGAAGTCGTCGTGGCTCCTGCGGCTGCGGTCTGCGACCGCGTCTGGTAGCCTCCAGTCCGGCGGGGTCCGTGTCCCGTGTCGGTCCCAGTTTCAGCTCGTACCAGACGTCGCTGTACTCCTGCTCGCGGAGCTCCAACCTCGTCGGGGCTGGCGTCGTGCTGCTGCTCTCCAGATTCCTGGGCAGCTCGCTTGCGCTTCTTGCCGGAGCGCTGCCTTCTCGCTGGCCGCTTGGCTTGAGACGCCTGGCTCCCACTGGCACGCGAAGTGGTCGAGGCAGCCTGCCGCTGCTCGCCACATGAAGCTGTAGGTGCCGCCTGCCGCGGTTCACCACTGGTGGCCGGAGATGTCGCCTGCCGCGACTCCCCACTTGGCCGCAACTTCTTCCAGGCCTTCTTGAGCGCCTGGTCATCCGTCTGCTGCACGTAGTTGCCCACCAGCACTCGGATCTCCTTGACGAGATCGGCCATCGGCTCATACGAATCCTCGATGGATTGTAGTCCTTTCCAGCCAACCTGTATCTCGAAATCCTTGATGTCGTCGTTCCACTTGTGGCCCTTGAGCTGGTCGATGGCCAACACGATGCCCTGGGCAGACACGTGCTCCAATAGCTCATCAGTCACCTCTAGGCTGTCGTCCGCGTAGAACTTGAGTCTCGAAGCGTGCACATCCAGCTCCTCGCCGGTCACTAGGTGTTGCACGCGAAACGAGTGGGCGTCCGCCCGTACGACACGGTATGGTCCGACCCATGTAACCTGCAGCTTGTTGCCGTGCTTCTCGTCGACACGCGATCGTAGGACGTAGTCGCCGACGGCAAAGTTGACCAGGTTCTCGCCACGCTCGCGCTTCTTGTTTAGGAGGCGTTGCTTCAGTCGCTGGTCCTCCACGGCGCAGTGCATGGTCTGGATGCTGGCGCGCAGCTCGTCCAGGTAGCCGTCGATCTCCGATGACTCGGGGATGTCCAACAGCTTGTTTTGGTCCGCCAAGTAGAACTCGCGCAGCGGCGACGGGTTCTGCAGGCCAGTGAACAGCTCCAGTGGAGAATGGTTCCCCAGCGATGGAACTGCTGTGTGATTCAAGCTTGCTTGTGCCAAAGGCACCAGGTAGACCCAGTCCATCTGGCTGATCTTGTAGGTCAGGATCATCGCCCTCACGACCTGCAAGATGTCCCTGTTCACGCGCTCAACGGAGCCGTTGATCCAGGGGCAGTAGGCGGGCGTGAACTCCTGCTGCGTGCGTAACCGGCGGCTGAGCTCGGCCACCACTTCGTTCTTGAAGTGTGTGCCCTGGTCCGACACCCAATTGGGCGGGATGCCAAACCGCGAGTGCCAGGCGAGCAGCGCCTTGGTCGTCACCATGCTGTCCGCGGAGTCGGCCACCACTAGCTCACAGAAGTAAGTGGCGTGGTCCTTGAGGACTAAAATGTACTTGCTGGATCCGTAGCTTGGACCCATCGACAGGTAGTCAAAATGAAGGACCTCATTGCGGGTGCTGCAGTCGATCACTTCACCCCACGGTCTTGGGATAATTTTCCCCCTCGACAATGCAGGCACATCAAGCAAGTGTTGACGAAGTCCCTCACGATGGTGTTGAGGCCGTCGATCACGAACATGCGGCGCAAGTGGATGATCATGGTCGTCTGGCCACGATGTCCTTGGGCGCCGCAGTGTGCCACAATGCACATGCGCTGTATCAGGTCCGTGGCCTTCACTGGCACCCAGATGCGGCTGTCCAGCGTGATCAGGCCGTCGTCAGCGGTCAACGCTCCAGTTGGCGGTGAGTGTCCCGCTTGGGCCGAGATGAGCTCGGTCATGGTGGGCCAGACGAAGTGCTCGTCGTCCAGAGGTCGTAGTTGTGGTCGGCATGCCGGCCCTCGACGCACAACCTTGATCCGTTTCAATGTAGCCACAGGCTCGTGGTTGCCAGCCCATCGGGAGATCATGTCGGCCCACACGTTGTCTGTGCCGGGCACATGCTCCACGATGTACCGGAAATTCATGAGCTTCATAGCCCAGCGTAGGAGCTTGCCCTTGATATGTTTCTTGACGCTCTCGTGGGGCGCGAAGACGTGGATGAGGTTGCGGTGGTCGCAGAACATCCGGAACGGCTGCGGTCTGAGTAGTAGGTAGTCCATCTTCTCGCATGCCAACACGATCGGCAGAGCTTCCTTCTCAATCACCGTCCAGTTCAACTGGCTGCCGGTGAACGTGCCGCTCATGCATTGGATCAAGCGGTGCTGCTGCTCGGTGGCTGGGCGCTTCGATTCGTACTCTTTCACTTGAGTGACTATTGCGGCCCAGCCGACGTCGGAGGCGTCCGTGAACAGGCACGTGGTGGCGCTGTCGTCCGGAAAGTTCATCACCGCCGACGTAGCCAGCAGTTCCTTGACTTGATCAAAGGCTTGGCGTTCTTCCAGAGTTAGGTCGATCTCGATGCCTGCAGCGACACGGCGTGTGCGCTTTGTGCTCGCCAAGGCTTCATCGAGTCGCTTCTGTAGCGGCGCTACTTGCCTGGCAAAGTTCACCAGGCTCTCACGCATCCAGTTAATGGCGCAGACGAACTGTTGTAGTTCGCCCGCAGTAGTCGGATACGGGAGCGATCTCAGCGTGTCGATCCGTGTCGGGTCGTGGCGCACGCCCTGCGAGTTGATCAACCGCCCGCACCACTTCACCTCGGTCTGATAGAGGCTCGACTTCTTAGCACTCAGCTTGAGGCCAAACTGGTTCAGCAGGGAGAACAGCTCCTCCAGCTTCTCCAGGTACACCTTGATGTCGTCGGCGTACAGAAGGAGGTCGTCGATCCAAATCAGCAGGTGATTGTACAACAGGCTGGCGAAACACTCTTCCATCGTCTTCTGGAAGTGGATCGCCGCGTCTGCACACCCTTGAGGTACCCGGCGAGGTGTGAAGATCTTCTCGTCGGTCATGTAGGACATGAACTCCTGGCAGAGCTCTGCCAAGGGCAGTTGCCAGAAACCCTTAAGAAAATCGAAAAGTCCGAAGTGTTTCATGTCACGTGCAAATCTCCAATACTAGAGAAAGGATCGGCATCACTGCCGCCATGATGTCCGTTTGTTCGTTCCGTGCCCTGTAGTCCGTGGTCGGCCTCAAGTCCATGATGTCCGCGGACTTCTTCACTGGCAGGACGGGGCTCGCCCACCGACTCTTGGGGTTCTCGTAGACGAGTCCTAGTTCCACAAGACGATCATTGAATTCACGTAAGAATTTCCGGATGTGCGGAGGATATTTGCGGGGCTTACACCTTGTTGGACGAGCCCCATCCTTCAGACGCACTTCCAGCGGAGGCACACTTGCCGGAGGGTCATCACGCAGCTCCAACCGCCACACGTCATACGCATGCACGATGGTGCGCAACTGCTCCACGTGCTCCACCGAGAATCCATGCTCCAACGCACGGTCAACCAGACGCTCCACTGCAGCGAAAATGTCATCATCTCCACTTGGCGCGGATCCATCCACACGCACGGGCATCTCGTCGGCCTCCAAGTCGATCGGGTCGCCGCTGGTCTCGTCTTCGCAGCGCGAGGCAAGCTGCTCGAGCTGGCGATCGACGTCGATCCCTAGCGAGGTCAGCAAGTCGTTGCCCACGATGAACTCGCCGTCGTCGATGTTCACCACGAGGACGTCCACCATGTTCATGGGTTCCACTGGCCCTGCGGCCGTGTGGATCAGGACGTGCAACTTGGCCTTCAACTTGGCCGTCACCGTCGTTGACCCGAATGTCTGATTCTGGATTGGAACTTGGAGTTCCTCGGTCGCCACGTTGGGATCCAGGGCCTTCAGCTGTTCCCAGTGCGAGCGGCCAATGACAGTGTAGTCCGACCCGCTGTCGGGGCAATATGGCAGCTCCAACAAGCCATTGAGCAGAACCACGCGCTCGCCCGACGGGAGCAACTCGCCCAAACGCTTCAGCTTCGCCTTCTTGTTCCCGCGGCTTTCGCGCATCTTCTTCCAGAGCTCCTCTTTCTCCTCACGAGTTGCCTTGGTGCAGTCGCGCAGCCAGTGCATCTCCTTGCACTTCGGGCACGGCGTAGGCGGGGGTCTTGACGATCCCGGTGCCGAAATCTTGGGCTTCGAAGTCGCTGGGGTTCGCTCGGTACTGGTGGCAGCGTGGCTGCTCGGCGTAGCAGGCGGTCTTGGCTCCCAGCGTTTCTTCCCTTTTTCTGATTGGCTGGATCTTGGCTTCTCCTTGCTCGATCCAGGTGCATCTCGCTTCTCGCGTTTCAGGCGCGCGTGCTGACGCTCCAGCTCAGTCGCCTTCTCCAAGATCAGGCGGAACAACGCTCTGGGGTCACTGGCGGCGGTGATGTGTGTGAAGCGGAGGCACTGCTTCACTTCTTGCTTCAGCGAGGCGGGAACCAGGTTTGCGATCAACCTCTTGCACTTCTCTCTCGTGCCGTTGGCTCCGCTGAAACACTCCGTGAGGCCGTTCTCGTCCACGATCTCGTTGAACTTCTTGTAGTAGTCGATCAGGCGGGCGTTCACGTCGCTCTCCCGCAGGTTCATGATCAACCCCTTCTTGAACAGCTCCTTGACGTCAGGGAGTGTGTCGTTCTTGATGGTGCTCACGATGTGCTCAATCTCGGCGATCAGGATGCCCTCAGTGACATCGGCCGACTCCATGTTGAGCTTCATCTCGCAGAACACGTCCAGCAGCTGGGGCTGGAACGAATCCCGAACAGACTGCACCACCGCGTTGTAGTCTTCGCCAGACATGCGGCAGCGGGCCTGCATCTTGGACTCGTAGTCGCGCCTCTCTCGCTTCCACCGTACGAGGGCCTCGTGGGAGACCGACTCGATCATGGGCGGCAGCATCGGCGTGAACAAAGGGACGGTCCCCATGGGGCCATCCGTTCCACCAGCGCGAGCCATTGTCGTTCGTGGCTGGGGCGTAGAGGTCCACCGACGAACTCCAGTCAGGATGTTGGCTAGTCTTCAGAGTTGCTGGCCGCGGGCACAGGAAAGTTGAGCTGTGTCCGGCCGGCAATAATTCACTAAATAATTCTTTGTAGTGCTTCCCGGGTCGTAGTCACCAAAAGTCAACACGCGGCGATGCGGGGACCAACCCGCACGGAAATAGGGCCTAGTAGAGTGATGTGTTGGTGTCTACGCAGATTGAAGAGTGAGAGATGTGGAGAGGCTGCGGGTACTGATGGTAACCAGCCCGAGCTCTCCTGGACACGATCTCAGAGAGACGGTCTGTCGTAAGCAGAAGCCACCTGCTTGACAGCCCTCAGAATGCACATCTAACTGCCGAGGGGAAACATGCATGCCCCTAGATCCTTATGCAGCTCGGTAAGACACTAGCTGCCTCTTACCGGCATAACAGGCTGCATCCATTGTCCTTGACCTGGTGGCCGTCGGACACATCCGGGTGCTTCCATAACATGTAGGTTCGTCATCGCTTGGCGGCTGAGCCTGCCGCTCACCGCCAGATCTGGATGTCTTCAACAAGCTGGGCCGCGGTGATCCAAGCTGAATGCCTGGAAACCACTACAAGTGCCATCGATACCGCCGCACACTTTGGCCACCAGGCCATCCTTCTACTCTTTCAAACCATGGACGAACCTGGGGCTATGAGTCCGCGGGATTCAACCGAAGACGTACGGGCCAGGCATTTTCGCTATGGAATGGTCAACGGGCTACTTTTTACTGGGCAGGTCAAGGCGGTCACGTACCCGTCCTTGACTGGTTACAAGGAAACTATACTGCAGAATGTGAAGCAGATGCGATGGATACTGCGGCGTCTGGAGGACATCTAGACGCAGTCAAGTGGCTACACGTTATTCGGACTAAGGACTGCACGAGCAACCCTTTGTACCGGGCGGCCGAGAAGGGTCATTTCGACGTGGTCAAGTGGCTGTATGTGAACCGCCCAGAGTCTCGTATACATACACGTTCGGCCACGTTGACGGCCTTTCGAAATGTGCACTTTCGGATTGCGTATTGGCTCCACTTGAAGTTTCCCAACTACAAGCTCAGCCGATACTCCGAGCATTGTACAAGAGACTGCGATTTTGCTTTCTTTTTTCTGGCAAGCCGTTTGAGGCACTGCTCTTCCTGCGTGCGATCTATCCAAGCATGTTTACTGAGAACTTGCTCAGCAAACCCGACAGGATTACGCAAGGATCCGTCACCAGCAGTTCTTCACAGCCACACTTGTTCTGCGTTGGCTCGACGACAACTACCCTGCGTCGGAAAAGAGTTAGGTTAGTTGAGGTTGAAGACGTGCGAAGGAAGAAGAAGCCACATGAATGCCGACGTGTGATGAGTTGATATGATCTGGTGAGCAGCAGTATGTTGCCAACACAAATCAATATAGCTAACTTTTCATTTTTGGTTTGATCTGGGTCGACAGCATTTCCTGCAAGTGTAAGCCTCAATACGAAATGTACTTGGCGGAAATACGTCCCTCAGTATGGATGTTTAGAGGTCAAAGAGCATGCCAAAATTTTCCAGCAAAGGATCGCGTTTAGACGCCAGCGCAAATTTCTATGGGTTTGTGGCGTTGCGCTGAGAAATGGATTTCACTAACAACTGACGATCCTGGGTAATGTCTATTGGGCAAGCTGCAATCAACACCAGGACTTCGGTGCACTTGAGCATTCCTTGCTTCACTCTTAATTACTACAGGGGTAAGGACATGGGGAGCACTTCGAAGTCGTAACTAAAACTCTTCCTGTTCGAGATACGCTCAGATGTTAACCATGCTGAGAACACAGCACCGGAGCGAGATCTCCATGTTTTTGCGCTCTTCCTCGAGCTTGCAAAACAAACTCACGAAACAATTGTTTCACCCGTTGAAATGTTTTCTACATGTAGTAGTTCTCTACACGCCCACAATTCACTTCGAATCGAGGCACATTGTCCTAGTGCTTCTTCGGAACACAACTCATCGACTGGTGTTTCTAACTCTTTTTTGCCTGCCCTAAATCAAAGCCGTCCGTCTTATTCAAGTGTCGCGAGAAGCTCTCATGATTGTACAGTTCGTATATCTTCACGAAAAATATCTCGGTAAATAACCTTTTCTTTGATGTCCGACCCCGCCTCACTTCAGCTATGTGGAGCTAGCCCTTCTTGTCACGAAACTTGGCCGCTAAAGCCGACATGGACTTCCACCCCGTTGATCAATTCCTGTCATGGGCTTCAATGCATACACTCTTGCACTTCAAGTGACCAGCACTCCCGACCGGGTGACGTCACTAAGTACGATCGTCCTCGCAACTAACGGTACCTTTCAGGTACATTTCCATCTTCCGTCAGAAGCCAGCGCCATGGCGGTGAACCGCACGGCCGACTTCGCGCAGCTGTGCCAGCGCTATGCGGCCTCCAAGGGAAGCGCCGCGCTGCAGGTGCGTCCCTCAGCTTCTTGTCTCCCCAGTGAACCTCGCACGACCTCCTGATTCGCTCTACATGGAACACTAACCTGTTCTTCCGTCCACGTCACCCTGCCAAGCAGAAGCCCGGGCACTCGCCGATCCAGGAGAACGCGCAGTTCAACGCCGCAGCCTCCGACATCTCCAAGGAAGTGTATCAGGCCTCCAAGAGGTTGCAGCAGCTCACGCAGCGTACGTACCTCAAGCAACAGCACATTGTACGCCTTGCTTCTGGTACTGACACTATTGTGTCCCGCAGTGGTGCGGCAGAACAATATGTTTAACGACCCGACCGAGTCCATTAACGAGTTGGCAGCGCTAGTGAAGAAGGACATCACAGACATCAACATGCAGCTGGACAACCTGCAGGAATACATCAATAGTAAGCGGCAGGAGGCGCCGTCGCGGCAGGCGGCCAGCCACTCGGACGCCATTGTGTCGCTCATGAAGTCCAACCTCATGGCCACCACACGGGGCTTTAAGGACATTTTGGAGGTGCGACAGGAGAACATGAAGCTGCAGCAGAGCAGGCGTGCCAGGTACGGCAAGACGGCGTCCAGCGCACTGGGCAAGCCGCTGGCCTTCAAGGCGCCGCCGCCCCCGCGCAGCAACAATAGCCACACCGGCAGCTTGCAGGAAGTGAACCTGTCCAGCACGCTGCCGCGACCAGGAGTTAGTACGGAGTCTCCGAGCAACGAGATCCAGCCCCTCATCACCACCATGACGCAGGAGCAAATCGTGGCCGAGCAGCAGAACTACACCGAGTCCAGGGCCGAGGCCGTGTCCCAGATCGAGAGCCACATCGTTGACATCGGCCAGCTCTTCGGCCGCCTGTCGACGCTCATCCACGAGCAGGGAGACCTCGTGCGAAGGTGCGATGGCTGGCGTTTCCTGCTTATTGCGTACAGGAAGTGGTTCTAATAGCCTGTATCTGTTTGCTGCTTACAGAATCGATGACAATGTGGAGGACTCGCTGGTGAACGTGAGCAGCGGCGAGCACGAGCTGCTCAAGTACTTCTCCAGCCTGTCGAACAATAGACTGTTGGCGCTCAAGGTCTCCGCTATCTTATTGGTCTTCCTCATTTTCTTCATGTTCTTCTTAGCTTAAAAAATTTAAAAAAACTCTTTTTTCTCGAATCCCGACCACTCGCTCCAGCGCATACTGAGAGAAATTGGCGCGCGCGAGCTGGTCGGGAGGCCACGAGTGACCAACGCCCACCCTTCTTGTGTCATGGAGTTCCTCCGCGCTGTTCGACGTGCTGCCTAGCTGTGCTTGCTCTTGTGCTCGTCCTCGTCCGGTTTGATGGCGATGAAGCCGCCCAGCGCCATGGCGATGACCGTGGCGCCCTGTGCAGCTACACGCAGACGCATGTACTTCTGCTGCGTGACAGCGTCGGCGGCGCGGCGGAAGGAGGCCAGCCCGCCGATCAGCACGCCCGCTGTGGCCAGACAGCCCAGCGGCACCAGCGGCTCCTCCTGGCAGCGGCGCTTCATCTTCTGCCAGCCGGTCTCCATGGGGGGGAAAGCGTTCATGTTGACGTCGAGGTCTTCGCGCTAGTTGGTCTGTGCGGACAGCATTTGGCTCGGCTTAGGTAACAAAGACAAACGATCTATAAAGCGTACCTCAACATCCAATCATGTTCGGTGTTCGATGACGACCAACGTCTCTTATATGTATACAACACACATGTCATTAGTACATGAGCGGCGCCTTGAAGAAGATCGCCACTGCGAACGTCGAAGCCGAACGTATCATCACTCTCTCTGTGTCTGTGGATTCAAGAACATGACCAGAAGTCCGAGCTGATGCCGATACCCTGCAACATCCGCTCGCCCCATGGAGCGGTCCTCTTCTCTCACGGGTAGAGGGTGATCCTGTCTGATAACACGTCGTAGCCGTGGGCTCCGACAGGTCCATGAATCCGTTTCCCATCCGGACGAGCTCGCCGTGCTTCATCCACCATGCACCAACCGGCGGAGGGTCTAACGGGTCCGCGGTTCCAAGTGGGATAGGGATTTGTGCCTGCATGGTCAACACAGCGCTAGCCGCAACGACAACAGCTCAACGCACTAGATCGAGCCTCCTCACCTGATTGAAGGGCCAAAGGACCAACTTGAAGAAGCAGTCTGTGACGTCGGTGAACGCTGGTGTATCCGGGAAAGGCCAGCGGCTCCACAGGAGGAAGCCCGTGTCGAACAATGTGCCTCTCCAAGACCTGCAGCAGCTCGGGGACGGCGACCCCCCATAGCGCAATAAACGTCTCGCCGCGCGCTCTGAGTGCGTTGAAGCGTCGGGTGTGTGCTGGAGGACGCGTCCGTCGGGATTCTCAGTGAGTCACTGACAGTGACCCAGCGCGCGATCTCGAAGTGGCGGAGCAGCTCGGCCTGCGTGATCTGGCGGTCGCTGTTGTGGTTGTTGCAGATGACCAGGCAGTCTCCGCAAACGAAAGTGCGGTTGATCGTGCTTGAAGAAGCGATCACCACGGTCGAAGCCCCCCAGGGCGTACATACGACGGGTGATCTCGGGGTGCAGGGCGAGACGGACGAGCGAGCTATTGACCTGTTCGTTCTCGCCCTGGGCCCTCGGTGGCTGAAGATCATCTAGAGCTCCTCTTGCCATCGCTGGCAGGCTGCCAGTGTCGATTACCGTAATATATCTTATGTATTGTGAACTTGGTCTACGATTCAAAATTGAATTGATATGAAACGTTGCGGCCGGCCATTGGCTAAAATGCGTCTGAGCGCTCTCCGCCCCTGAATTTGAGCGGCTAAAAGGGCACCCCCTTACATTTAGCCAAGTGACCTCGCTGCTCGCCAAGATGCTCCAGCTCCGCAAGCAAGTTGTGCGCCGCGCGCTGCAGACGCGCGCCACCGAGTGGGCCGCCATCTCGCAGAAGCTGACGGACCCCCGCGCGCGTGCCGCCCTGGACAGCCTGCGCGACGTGCACGGCCAGATCGCTGCCGAGGCGCGCACCTACGTCAAGGAGCCCGAGGCAATCGACTTTGACTACTACCGCTCGGTCATCAAGAACAAGGAGCTGGTGGACGCCATGGAGGCCAACTACAAGAGCATCTCCTTCCCCACCATCTCGGCGGAGGAGTTGGATGTCGCTGCCAAGTCGGCCGATCTGCCCGAGGAGCTGCGTCTCAACGAGCAGGAGACCGTCGACAAGCTGGTACGACGGCGGCGATATTGAGATCCAAGTGTTTATAGTGGAGGAATTGATCATTTTATATTGTCTTTTGTGGAGTGCAGTTCGCCCAGCTGAACGAGAAGGTGGTGGACTCGAAGGCCCGCATCGAGGAGCTCAAGGAGCTCATCGGCCTGATGGAGGAGACCCGCACGACGCTGGCAACGACCATGGACGAGATCACGGCCATGTACCCGGAGGTGGAGGAGGAGATCGACGACGAGATCGCCAACCTCGAGTGGGAGAAGGACACGCAGTAAGTTGTCGCACAAAAAAGATCTCGGACGCTGTAGCAGGAAAAGATGCAAAAAGTGGACGAGGCGAGGACTTCAGGGCTGACAGGTCTACGAGGTCTTGATGCAGTGCTAGTGTCGATGTATCGAGAGCATAATGCTGAGCCGAGAACCGAACGCCGCCAGCCTCGGAGTTCTCTTGAATGCCAACTCTTCTCAACACGGAAATTGAAGTGGGTTTGTGTATCGTCCGTGCGCAGCCTTGCCGTGTTATTTTTCGTTGTTATCGTTGCTTGTGCATCAAGTTTTCAACAAGATGATACAGGCATTTCGAGGTTTCCGCACAGGCAAGAGAGCGCGATACGTCATGTGCTTACGTGTCTGTATTTAGGCCGTTGGGATCGTTCTGGTGGCTAAAGTTACTCGCGCGTGCGGTAGGCCTCCGGTACGCGGAAGAGCTCCCTGGGGTTCTTGGCCATCTCGGCGTCCACGCAGGTGTTGTAGGCCACAAGTGCGTCCTTGCATGTCGCCAGCGCGGCGTTGCCCACCTCTGTGTCGGGCCTGCCCTCGGGCTGCTTGCCGTGCTCGTAGAAGCACGCGAAGAACTTGGTGGCAACGGCCTCGCAGGGCTTGGGCACACGTGGGAAGTTGTGGCTCACGCGCAGTTCGCTCGAGTCCGCCATGATAGTCGTCTACACCGGGGCAAAAGTGTATCTGTGCTTGGTCTCTAATTGTAGGGTGGAGATCAAATTGGGCTCCGTTGTCGGTCTAGAAACGCGAGCATACAAACTCCAAGTAAACGGCGGTTTTTCAGTCTAAACAAACTCAAGACAAGTGACCAAATGCATTGTTTGTTCATCCTCGTTTAGCTGTGGACTGGTGTCCAATGCAGGGGGTTTCCTCTTCTCTGATTCTCGTACTCTATCTAACGTGCAGTGCTGCTTGCCCTCGAGGTCTGTGGTCGTCTCTCGCTGGCGCCCTGCTCCGTCCTGTTGGTCTTCTGCTTGACGGCTGATCGCTAGTGGCCTGAATGGTGCACCCGGTCGGCCTGTTATCTAATTGCACGCGAGCACAAGGGATATTAACTACTCAGTCGTCAGATCGGCGAAAACAACACTCTCAGGACACGCAGAAAGAGTCTAAAAGCCGCCACGCAGCACTCTTCAGCTGCCTTTTCATGATGCAATGGTACTTCATTGAAAAACGCAACGAGTGCCGCATGGTGGCGTCCGTCTCTCCAAGTACAAAAAATAATAGCCAGGTTCTTACGTTCCGTCGTCGTCTTCGCCGTCGAAGAACAGGAACTCGGACGATGTGTTGAACGCGATACCCGAGTCCAGGAACGTCGCCAGCGCGGCACCAAGCGGCCGAGCCACCTGATCATCCATAAAAGAAAAATTAGCAATGCCTTCCAAACCTAGGACATGCTCTAATCCACGTACAGCACTGCCGAAGCGGTTCTTGCTGGTCTGCAGCAGCTTCTCGATGGTGGCCGAGTTGCGCTTGCCCGCGGACGAGCGCGCCATTGCCCTAACCACTGCGCGCGTCATCTTGAGCCGCTGCCCGATCCGGTAGTACGTCATGATCTTCGCTCGCAGGTTCTGTAGCAGTCCTAGCCTTGGCTGGTGGCGGAGTGCTCGGACGATGATGGAGACACCAACGAATTGGCAGCCGCAAGTTTTGGCCCCACAGATTGTGTGGGGGTACACAATGCAGCCATGTTTTCGCTAAGTACGATTTGAAGTTGTACTGTGTTCGAAGGTTGAAGCGAAAAGGAAAACTAAAAAGCCTTGGAGTCCCAGTTATCCCAGTTAGTTGTGCTGGTTCTTGGGTCTCCACTGTAGAGTTGTTATTGGGCATATTGCCGTTGGTTAGAGACTTGACTCGGTACTTTTGTGCTTCGGCAAGAGCATCAAACCCATGATCAAAATCGTGCAGATGACCCAAACAGGTCGCCGGGAAAACGTACGTGGACGCCCGGATGTCCACCATGTACGACATGGGCAGTATCAAGAGGCAGCCGACGAGCACCACAACCATGGAACCGAATAATCATGGAGACTCCTGGAAGTCGACGGACACGTTTCGGATGAGGAAGGAGAGGTACAGGCCGAGCTTGAACAGGATGGCCTTCCAAGACATGAGCAGGGCCCTGGAGATGAAGCTCGAGGATTTGCACGAGATATGGCCACGGCGCCATGGAACTCAGTGGCATCTTTAGCGGTAATGTTCGGCTCGGGGAAATCGACACCACGCGCTGAAGATAATGAGGTCTCCGATGTAGAAAATGGATAGGATTGAAGATCCAGAAAAGCGTGATTTTTTCCCGAGCTTCATGGCTGACCGCAGGAAGACTCGGAGGGGATTTCATGACGAGGGCCCCGAAAACCGTGGTGAAGCCCTCACATGGGGACGGGACGGGGTCCGCACAAGAACTGGGTCGGTCGCCCTGCGTAGGCACGGCAGCGCCAGTGGTGAAGAATTCTCCAACGAGCATGAGCAAGAGCATTTAGTACTGCGATGGTCGAATGATCGGAGCATTGCGCTGCTTAAACACGACGATGATGGCCACGAGAAGGAGCAACGCAACGGTGCAGCGAAGACTATGACGGCTGAAAAAGACGACATCGTCGTGGGCATGTAGTCGCAGCCGATGATGAATGTCTGCGATAAACTATCGCCGTCCACACATTCCCCAGAGTAAGCGGCATTCGATTCGTCAGCGAGTTTCCAGAAGTATTGAACGGTACACAGTGCATCAGCGCCACTCTCTTGTTATTAATGTCGGTGTTCGTCACCGTAAGCTTAGCGGACGAAGCTCCAGCTGGCAGATCTTTCACGTCGAAGCAGCATATATTCGCGATCTGCTGGCTCAGATAGTCCACAGCCACACCATTGTTCGTCTTCCCACCGTAGCCGTTCTCACCGAAGTCACCCGTTGCTAACTTGACGCGCTCAGGGTCCGAGCGCGGCAGGAAGATACGATCAAAGCGCCCCCTTGTGCGTCACGAGGGACATGTCAGGTTCCCAATGGATGAAGATCACGGGCTTTCCCTTTTTTCCGCTTCCTCCGACGCGTACGCATTCACTCCGTCGTACCCTAGGAAGCAAGAAGTAGGCGGGAATGCCGACGTTCGACACGACCGCCTGGAAGTAGGCGCAATCGTAGTTGGGATACATCATCACGATGCAGTCTTGTCCGTTGTCTCCACGGTGTGTGCAGGCCTCTGGCTTCGAGCAATAGTTTTCACAGCCCAATGTAGGGTAATACAACAACATTCGTCAGACATACTCGTACCATCGTCATCAAAGCGCGCTAGTTACCACTTCTGCTGCGACGATCGCCGTCACTGTGGACAAGAGTCTGTGTGTCCCAGTCGCCCATGTCGAAGACGAGGGTGCCTTCTACCTCACATCGACTGGAGTTGCCGGCGGGCTTGTTCGCACCGTAGAAAGTCTTGGATTTTCATGCACTCGTCCGTGTTCGCCGTTCCTGCTGTCGTTCGAGGATCATCGACCTGTGCAAGTTCAATCAAACCACAATACGAAACGTCGCGTTTTCTCCTGGAGAGTGGTACGGAAATCTACGTACAATGTATCGGGGATGGGTTAAAGGGTCGGATGAGGCGGCCGAGCTGGAAACACCCGATCCGTCTCCATCTTCTTCACCCAACCGGCATCGAGGCAGGTTCCCAGGAAATGGTTGGGTCTGACTGGGTACTTCCTGCAACGACGACATCGGTATGCCCGTGAATGAAGCTAGCGGCTAAGAGGAATCGCAGCCACCCTATCGCCATTATCAACGGTGAGCGACTTGAGAAGTGGGAGGAAAAGACCCTGTCCCTTTTGACTCGATTTAGATGGGCTGTTGCGAAACGAGATGGCAAGCACAACACTTCTCCTCCTGCAATTGTAAGTCTTGATGCACGTATAGGATCATCTCATGCCTGAAAGTTGGACAAGCTTCGTGCATTTCAACCTTCACATTCGCTTTTTCTTTCGCATGCCTACATCGCACTCGTCATGTTGCTCGGCACTAAGTACGAATATAAGATGCACTAAACTTCACGACGAAAATATCGAGATGCTCACGTGCTTGAATGGAACTTTGGACTTGTATACGTTTAAGGTTTTTACGTACGAGCCACGGTCTCTATGTGCGGACGACGTGTTGCACATCGTGGTTGAACGTTTAAATATGGCTCGATGGGCGAGCGATGCGGTGGAACTTGGGGAAAAACTTCACGGTTGATGTGTTGGCGCCGCCTGCTTGTTGGCAGGCACGAACCAGCCCCACACGGGGTCGCTGCACTGCTCTCCAGGCGGACACTCGCCTTCGTGCAAGCACGACCACACCTGCTCCACTGCGTGTTCCTGGAACTGCAGCTCCTATTAATTGAAAAGAGAAGAACAAGTTAGCAATGGCAACACTTGCATGTTTCCTGGCAGCGAACGAACCACGTGGTACGCTTTGTCGAACACCGAGCTGGCCCGTGAGCGGAGCCCGCCCGAGCTTGAGAGCGACGAGTCCGTGCTGGCGGAGCTGGCCGCGCTGTGTCGTCGTCTCTTCTTGGTTGCATCGATCTTCAACAGTCCGAGGTGCAGCGCCGTCACGGACCGTGCAATCTCCTCTCTTGTAGCTCTGGAGGTGGCAGCGTGGTCGTCGTCATCGTCGCTCTCGCTCTCGTCGCTGTCCTCGCCGTACTCGTAGTATTTAGCCACCGAGTAGCTGGTGAGCCCCACCACGACGCCCGCGGCGATGGCCGGGTTCTCGCGCAGCCATCGCACGCCGTCGAGCACCTCGGCTGGCGTCGGTAGGTATGACGAAGCTCCTATTTTGGTGAGCAGCTTGTCCATGCCGATCTCGGCCCGTTGCGCCTCGGAGCCGTTGAATTCAGTTGTGACTCGGGGTTCTAACTGCTGCAACGACACCAGCTGGCCTCGCGCCGAGCGGCGTGGCCGAGGTGCGCTGTTGACGCGCCGTCCTCGAGCTGCAACTCGGTGCAATGACAGTAACGGCAACTGTCCCGGCGATCCGAGCGATCAAGCAGCGCCCGTCGCCTCGGCTAAAACGAGCGCCCCAAGCAGCCCTGCGAGTCGCAGTGCGACGACCAAGATGGCTGCGTTCAACAAACGCCGGTCCCGGCGGGCCATCAGCGACCTCGTCGTCGAACAAAGCAGGACGCTTGCAAGGCAAAAGGCAAAGCCACTTGAAGCGTTTAATGATCGCCTCAAGCCCATGCCGCATGCTTTTGTGCTTGAACCATGCAGCCAAAGCCAAAACGATCAGCAAAGTCTCGAAGAAGCCGATCAAGCGTTCAACCGTTCTTCGAGGCGAGTCCTATGCTCGCGCATCCGCGTCTCGTCCTGCGTGGCGCATAGGGTCCAACTGAAGCGGTGACACGCGAGCATCAGCGCGATGGAGGATCGCCGGATCGCGACAAAGTGCAACTTGCTGGCCAAGTTGAAGTGGTCCGCCAATCAGAAATCAGGACGGTCTCGGTCTCGCAGTCAAATCTCGGAGCATTCGAACTTCACGTGTGCGTCGCGGCTCAGATGTGTGCGTGCAAGCTCAGAAAGCGCGTAACAAGAGTGACGACATGAAGTGCTCTCGCTGCAGACGACCGCTGCTTCTGCAGGATCTCTAGGGATCCGCAACAACTACTGTAAATCTCGCCGGGTTCATTGTCCGTCACGGTTGGGATCCATGAACGCTAGGTAGATCAATTGGTGTTTATTTCTGTGGCTCGAGAGCGATGCGATCTCAGCTTGACGTTCTTCCACGATGTTGGATATCAAATCTGGCCCAGTCCTCACATATCATCCGTCCACTTTCACTCGCGTCATGGTCATTACAAGTGTTTGTGAAAACGTCGAAGTAGACAGTGGACAGGTGTATGCTGCTAGAGCAGCAATGACCACCTCCATTACGCATAGTGGCTGGGCTGAGCAGAAGTAGAACTTGACATTCCGTAACGTTGTGCTATGTTCTAGGCTTGACATGCCGAGCAAGGTTCTGGAATCTGCTGAAAGACTTCGACGAATTATTTATTGCGTGCCTGCTAATGATTGTCTATTAGGTTTTGGCTAGGTGCGAACGTGGTGGCAGCTCGGCATGATCCAGCTTGGGCATACCCTCATCTTTCAGTTAGAGTCGCTGTGGACATCGAATAAATAGAAAATAATATGAAGAACCAAATCTACGTGTGCTGTTGTATAGTAGTCACGCTCTCAGTATCGTGGACACGTCAGCGAAGAATACTTGCCATTTTCGTTTTATCTACTTATAATATTGACAAATACGAACAACCTGCACATTTCACCTCAATGGAAATATAAACTACGATGTAAAAAACTGCTAGGCAGAGCAAGCTTTTTTTCGGTTTGCCGGATTTCTCTAGCCGGGCCGGAGGTTAGTAGGTTTCTTTGCGGTGCTCAGTCTACGTGTTGGGGCGCCTTTTCTCAATTCAATCCAACAGCGATGAGGAAACTACTTGGCTAGAAATTATATGCACTATCCACAAATTTCCCAAAACGTCGAGTGCAATGGAAGGAGATCCAGACTACTTTTGATCTGCGACTCGGTTTCAGTGACTATGGACTCCAAGCTATCAGTACACTTGCGATGCTTGATCCGGGCGTATTCCTGCAGAAGCAATCCAGGCTTTCGAGTCGACTCAACGGAATGCGACCCCTGCCGACCAACGTTAACTTAAGCCCACCCTCTTCCAGAAGGCTGGCAGCACACTATCGAGAAAATATCAACTTATCATGAGCATGTTTTTTGTCGTCTTGAAACTCACAACCTAAATCTCCTCCGTTCCTGCCGTGCTGGGGTAGTCATCGTCGAGCCAACGCAGAACGAGTGTGGCAGTGAATAAATTCTGTTGGCAAGTCCTTGTGTAATCCTCTCGAGTTTGCTTCACAAAGCTTTCAGTGAAAATGCTTGGGTAGATCGCACGTAGGAAGAGAAGCGCCTCCAATGGCTTGCCATGAAACCAGCAAGATATCTATCTCTTATGAGATGGTACGGAGTACTCGTCGACTTCATAGTCTGGATATTTGAAGTGGAGCCAATACGCAATGCAAAAGTGCTCACTGCGAATCGCCTTGACGATGGCCTCCGATAGGCGAGACTCGGGGCGGTTCACATACAGCCACTTGACCAATTCGAAGTGACCGTTGTCCGCCGCCCGGTACAAGGCGTTGTCCGTGCATCCCTCGGTCCGATTAGCGTGCAACCACTTGACTGCTTCGAGGTGGCCTCCAAACGCCGCAGTATCCATCGCATCTGCTCCACATTCTGCAGGATAGTTTGCCTGTAACCACGCGAGTATAGCGACATGGCCGCCCATAGCTGCCCAGTAAAACGTATCTCGATCTCCACCCCACAGCGAAAATGCCTTATCGGTACGTCTTCGTTTGAGCCCCACCGCTTCATAACCCCCAGGTTTGTCCAAGGTTTGAAATAGTTGAAGGATGGCCAGGTGGCCAAAGCGTGCGGCTACAGCGATGGCACAGCTGAACGCTTTCTGGTCGCCGATCATATCGTGGTCTACTAACCACTTCACGGCATTCAGTTGCCCTTCTTCGATACATTTGTCTGTCGTGAAGGCGTCCTGGTCGGCCATGTTTTTCTCGTACAGAAATTCCATCACGTCGACGTGGCCCTTTGTTGCTGCATCATGGAACATCGTCATAGAAAATCCTCTGTCAGATATCTTCTTCAGTTCATCACACAATCTACTGCCCAATGGGTGCTCCATGAGCCACTTCAACACGATCAGGTTACCGCCTGAGCAAGCTGCTTCCAAAGCTTCCCTCCAAGTGCTTTTCCAGCGAGAATGGGCTTCTTGAAGAGGAGAGTGAAGCTGGAAAATCTGCTGCATCAGGTCACAGCTTCCTCGTTCTGCTAGATTCCTGAAGGCAATTGCCGCACGCTCTTCATTCCACTGGAAATATCCTTCATTCAGCAGCCGTGCGATCATTTCAGGTCGTGGACAGTCTGTAACGTACTGCAAAATGGACTTGCCAAACGATACCAAGCGCTCTGCCAGCTCAAAGTTACCGAGACGCAAGGCCTCCTTGATAGCGGTCACTCGATCGTAGTAAGCAGTTACCATCCCTTAGACATTGTGCGAGTTGCCCATTCTCCACAGCCTTCGTTATCACCATCTCTCCCCAGTATCATAATCGTACGTGTAGCGTTTCGAGTCAAATTGTACGGTGCAGTTGCCTGTGCTACCGCTAGGAAGTCCCGCAGTCTGCGTCGCTTCCTTTTGCTCGCACGATCGATGTTGCCACAGAAAACGCAGCACACAGAGATTCCCATGGCGCTCCGCAATATCCACTACATCTGCGGGAGCTTCACAGCCGGAAAAATGCGTAAAGATCCACTCCACGATCTCCAGATCGCCCCGTTCCGCAGCTGCATACAACGACTTGGCGAACTGCCAGCGGTAGTAGTTCGGGTCAGACCGCAGATAGTTCGTGAAAGACCATCCTGCAGCTCTGCCTTCGGCCGTCGTACAGCTAGCAGTCCAAATCCAATCCAACGTGGCTACACTTCCGCGTTCGCACGCTTCACTCAGCAAGAGATTGGGAGGAGGCCCGAGAACTTCGAGATGGCTCGTGTGGTGTGCTCGAAGCTCTCTAGAGCGGGGAATCGGCGCAGCGTGATATCCAGCGAAGTGGGCATTCTCGCTCTTGAGAAGTTAACGGTGACTGCGAGTTATCCGACGGTTGAAAGAGGCAGATTGAACGTCGTTTCCGCCATTCAAGAGGCAGTTGAGTATTTCTCCGATATTTCTCTGGCGCGACGGGGATCACCCAGAATCAAAATGTAGAGGTTTAGTTTTCTAGTTTTTTCTTCAGACCCTCAATTCTCTGGATTTTATATCCAGAGTCCTTCCAGAGGTCTGAACTCTACTTAAATCGAATACCGCTTCAATCCGATTACGAGTAGATCATAAAAGAGAATAACATCCCTTATACAAATAATATCCTGCATAATAATGATATTACTTGTGAAGGTTGACCCATCCGGTGAATATGAAGCCAACAATACCCTCTTTGATTTGAATATACCTGCAGTACTTAAATATCCGTTACACTCGTGTAACCTAACGGATTTAACCAAATCATATATCTTGGTGATAACATAAAGACAGTGAGTAAAATGCCCGATTGCAAAGGAGGGGTGAACGTCACAGAAAAAAACACCAACTGAGTTTGCGAGGCGCCACAGCAAAACCCGCGTCGGGTGCCCGCGTTAGCAGGGTCGCGCGGTATTTGCGAAGGCGGGCCCAGCGCCTAGCTCAACAGCGAGCCCAGCACTGTACTGACCAGATCTTAGAATCGTTCACCCGCAGGAGCGGAGCGACTGCGTTTGTGACGCGGAGCGAAGCAAAGATGGCACCCGTCCTCGGGCGTTACACACCAAAAAGTGCTGTGGCACTCTATACAAAAAGTAAGTTTAACGCCAGTCGGACAGCGGCCAGTCGGGGCTAGTCGGGCTATATAATGAGGGTCTAACATAAAATCCAGAGCTGTTCCGGGCCAGAGCACGGCTTTGTTTTGCCAGGGCAATATGCTTTCCGCATGAACTCCTCGTGACCTGCAGCTTCCTGGATTATGCGTACATGCGTTGGAAACCAAACTATTCTGCAGAAAGATGCTCTCCTTGTGGGAAAGGCATTAACAAAAAATACTCAAAGGGAGGCAATTGAACGCTGTAAATGCCCGTTCAGAAGTGTTGTAACGGGACGATCTCCCGTTACAAGAGTAGGTAGAAGTCACAGTCCAAATAGGCTGTGACTTGGCACTCTGTCATTGGACAGAAGTTGCCCTTTAGTATGCATATTGGCTAGTTAGCAGGCAGCACCTCAATCGGTGGCTAGCAGCTAAGCTCGGCTTAAGTACGGTTTTGCGACCGTACTTTAATATCACCCCGAGTCAATTTTGCTTATAATTCCACGTGTCTTGGCCTAACGTCCAAGACATTGCTTCCTCAACACAACAGCGAAAGCTTACGTATCGGTTGCCTTTGGCCCCGTTACACCTGGTAGCACTTCGTAGTCCTTCCAACGACCACGAACGATGAGCGCGTCAACGATCGAAGGAACGTCGGGTGCGCGACTGGAACACGAGCAGTTCCCCCACCTGACCCAATTCGAGTGAGAGGGGCTTCACCGCCTCTCACAAGTCTCCGCGAAGCAGTGATCACCGCACTGCTGTCCACGGGGACGGAACAACAACACCGCCTTGCAGCTCAAGAGTTCATGGCGCGCGAGCTTGCGGACGCACGTCGGCAAGCGCTGACTCCCCCGCAGCCCAAGATGAACAAGGGCGACATCGTCAAGCTCGATGTATCGAGCTACAACGGCGAAGGCGCCAAGCGGATGGCGCTGAACCGCTGGTTCTGCGAGATCGACATGGCTGTCGCGGCGCGACAGCTCACGACCGAGTTCGCCCAGACGAACTTCCTGATGTCCAAGCTGACAGGCAAGGCCAAAGAATGGGCGCTCGGCCGCCGTGTCGCTGATCCGTCATGCTTCATGACGATGGACGAGGTCAAGAACGACCTGCGGCTCGCGTTCGAGCCGCCTCAAGATGAGGTCCAACATCGGACGGCCTTCCTGAACTTGAAGCAGGGCAAGCTGTCGATGAGAGACTACATCCAGCATGCTCGCGATTTGGTGTCGTGCATCGTCGACAACCCGATCGACATGACGACCCAAGTTCATGTCTTCGTGACTGGCATGAACGCTGGCTTCCAGCGTTTCTATCTTACGCGGAAACCCGCCGCGACACTGGAAGAGGCCTTTGCTACGGCGCTCCGTGAAGACTACAGCGTTACGGCCTCCCGTGCGTTCCCGACATCGATGGTGTACGACGCCAACGAAGCAGTGGAGATCGACACGATCGAGTCCAACCCGACGCGTCGCTACGACCCGTCCCAGAGCCGCGGCCGAGGCCGAGGCGGCTCCAGTGGACAACGGGCGATGCCCTGCTTCCGTTGTCGCAAGCCTGGTCATCGCGCGGCGGTCTGCCGCGCGCCGGTTCCCGTGCTCGCCGCCGTCGATGCCATCGACGG
Source organism: Phytophthora crassamura (assembly GCA_033557995.1). Taxonomy (NCBI): domain Eukaryota; phylum Oomycota; class Peronosporomycetes; order Peronosporales; family Peronosporaceae; genus Phytophthora; species Phytophthora crassamura. The sequence continues at coordinate 2,018,548 of JAUCED010000011.1, read as the reverse complement.
CTCTGCCTCCTCCGGACAGTAAAAAAACGGAGACGACCAGTAGACGCGGGGCGCCCTACTGGGCAGACGGAGGAGCTGAGTTCCTTGGTGGCGGAATCTCCTCCCAGCCCCGCTGTGCTACATGCACAGCTATACGCCACCATATCCAGCAGCGACAAGAGGCTGATCATCCTCAGTCTCCACGTGTCGGGCGCGCAGCGTCCCATCCGCGCCCTGTGGATTCCGGCGCGACGAACAACTTCGTTCGCGCCGAGAGTCTTTCGGTGTTCCCGAGAGATCTGCAAGTCCGTGAAGGTCCCGGCTCAATGGTCGTCAAGTACGCTGACGGCAAGCCGCGGCAGCTGCCGCGGCGCAGCGTCAAGTTCGCGTACTCCTTCGACGACTTCTACGGGGACGATGACTTCCTCGTGGTCGACTTGAGCGGATCCTTCGACTGCGTCTTCGGGATGCCGTGGCTGTCACGGCATCAGCCGAACGTCGACTGGCTGAACCGCACAGTCCGCCCCCGCGACATCGATGTCGACGGGGTACTTGCGTTTCTCCGGTCATCGACCAGCAACAACCCTTGGCCGCACGTGGCCTTCATGGATCCCGACTCCATGACACTCGCGGTGCACGACGAGAGCGATGGCCCTTCGTGCGCGGCGTGTAACAACGCCACGTGTGCCGATTCCAGCCTGCAGCGACAGCTGGATCCAAGAATAGCGGAAGAGCAGGGGCTCCCGCTTGCGAACGAGGCGGTTGAGCAGGGGCTCCCGCATCCTGACGTCGTGGTAGAGCAGTGGCCCCCACGACAGGTGAAGACCAAGCGGCGCAAGCAGAAGAACTGGCGCGGTCGTCTCGGTCCCCGCTCCAACCATGCTTCAGACAGTGAAGATGAGGAGCTCGACGTTGAGGTGCTCAACGTCATCGAACAATCGAGCTCCGAGTACCACCGGCGCCAGCTCCGCGTTGCCAACCCTACCACGGCTGCTGCGGCGCTCACCAAGCTCCCAAGCATGTCCTGGAAGCGGTTCATGGAGGATCTCAAACGCGGTGAGATCGAACAGGCCTGCGTTCTCACAGCCGAGGGTGTCCTCGATGCTGTGCTACTTGAGGCCACGGTCAACGCCGTCGCTTCTTCAGTCGCAGACACGCCGGGCAAGCACGAACGGCCTGAAGGTTCTGAACCAAAGTCAACACGCGCAGAGCGCTTTGCATCCGAGTCCTGGGAGGCGCTGCAGGCCTCGGGCAATCCCATGTACTCGCTGGCTCGCGAGTACGAGGACGTGTTTCCGGACAAGATCCCGGCCACGCTTCCCGCTGATCGAGGCGTGAAGCACGAGATCGACCTCGTGCCGGGCGCGAACTACTGCGTGACGCGGCAGTGGCCGCTTCCTCGGGATCAGGTCCAGGCTATTGATGACTTCTTCGAAGGCCGACGTCAAGCTGGACACGTGCGGGAGAGCATCTCCCCGCACTCAAGTCCGACCTTCTGCGTGAAGAAGGCCACAGGGGGGTGGCGGATCGTCCACGCCTTCAACAAGCTGAACGACGCGGCGATTCCAGCCCAGACCCCGATCCCGCGCATGAACATCATCCTCGACTCGATGACAGCCAGCGAGGTCTACAGCGCCATCGACCTGACCGATGGCTTCTACCAGAACCTCATGCGTGAGAGCGACGTGCCTCTCACAGCGGTGAGCACGCCAAGCGGCATGCTATGGGAATGGCTAGTCATGCCGCAAAGGCTGAAGAACGCCCCAGCCACCTTTAACCGAATGGTGTCGCAGGTACTCCGGCCGCTTCGAGACTTCGCTCCAAGCTACTTCGACGACATCTTTTGTGCACAGCAAGGCAGAGCCAGGTAGCTCTGCCGTCGACGTTCATCTGGGCCAACTCCGACTCGTTTTCGAGACAATGCGTACAAACAAGTTGTACGCGAACCTGCGCAAGTGTGTGTTCGTCGCACCCGAGATTCCGGTGCTCGGCTGCTACGTCAGCAAGGCTGGTGTCCGTGCTGACCCTGAAAAGATCTCGTCGATCTGTTCCTGGCCGATACCCAGAAACGTGAAGGAAGTCCGACAATGGCTCGGGCTTGCCAACTATCTGCACAAGTACACGAAGAACTTCGCGGCGATAGTGCGACCCCTCTCTCAGCTACTCAAGAAAGACGCTGAATGGACTTCGGTGGAACAGACGGCGTTCGACGCCGTCAAGAAGAGCTTGGCTTCAGCGCCAGTGTTGGCGCTCCCGAACCACGACAAGGCCTTCCACGTCGTGTGCGATGCGAGCGACTTCGCCATCGGCTGCGCGCTCATGCAGTTCGACGACGAAGGTCGCGAACGCGTCGTGAGCTTCCAGTCACGACAGCTGAAGCCTGCGGAGCGGAATTACCCGGTCCATGACAAGGAGTTGCTAGCCATGCGCTACGCCTTGACCAAGTTCCGTGTGCTACCTCCTGAGCGAACAGACGTTCGCTCTGTATACTGATCATGCCTCGCTGCGGACGGCCACGAAGAGCCCGCATCTGTCACTGCGCTTGGCGCGGTGGCTATCGTTCTTTGCCGAGTACAACTTCGTCGTACATTACAAGCCTGGCAAGTCGAACATTCTCGCCGACGCGCTCTCGCGCCGGCCTGACTACGACCCGCGTTCGGGGTCGTTTCCGGTGGTCGATGTTGATGATGATGAAGATTGCGCAGTCTGTGTTGCGTCGGGCGTCAACACGGTTTCGGTGCGCGCTGTCGGTTCATTACGACAGCAGATCGCTGCCGCGTACGACGCGGACGCGTTTTACTCCGGCGTCATCAACTATCTCCGCGACCCGTCTGATAAGGCGCTGCGTCGTCTGACGGCTCCAATGCGCGCGTCTATCGCACGCTACAGCCTCGACGGCGCGGTACTGTCTTACAGCGTCGATCGCGAGGACGCTCCACGAGTCATCGTGCCATGCGACGACGACGTACGCGCGCAGCTCCTGCACGAGTATCATGACAGCCCAAGCGGCGGCCACCTCGGCCGCGAGAAGACCTAAGTCGCGCTGTCGCGCGACTTCTACTGGCCCCACATGTACAAGTGGGTCCGTTCCTGCGAGGCGTGCCAGCGCGTGAAGCCGGCACCCTCGTCGCAGGCGCCCCTGCGCCCCCTACCTGTGGCTGCTGACGCGTGGTCATCGTCAGCATGGACTTCATCTTCAGGCTGCCAGCCGACGCCCGCAATCGCACGGGCGTCCTCGTGTTCGTCGATCGCTTCAGCAAGATGGTGCATCTTGCTCCGGTCCCCGCGACTGTGACAGCGGAAGAGTCCGCCGCGATCTTCGTCGACATCGTGTTCCGACATCATGGTTACCGTCTGATATCGTGTCAGACCGAGATCCGCGCTTCACTTCGGCCTTCTGGACTCGCCTATTTCAATTACTCGGCACGTGGCTGCGTATGTCCACAGCCGCCCATCCAGAGACCGACGGACAGACAGAGCGCGCGAATCGCGTGGTCGAAGACGTGCTCCGCAGCTACGCCACCTCGTACGCGTCATGGCGTGAGTTCCTGCCCATGGTTGAGTTCACACTGAACAATTCAGTGCACGCGTCGACGGGATTGACGCCGTTCTACGTCAACAACACGCGCCATGCGCGCGTTTCGGCTTCTCCAGCTGTGGCAGCTCCCACAGCAGCGCGTGATTCTCAGTCTGGTGGGGAGGGATCCCGCCTATGGCGGCGTCGAAGGAGATCTTCGGCTCGAGTGGCTTCGGTTCAAGTGACGACCCAAGCATCAACGCGCTGACTCATCCTTCGGGTCCGATCGATACATCGGATCCGACGGATATATCAGGTCCGACTGATATCTCAGGTCCGCCTGATATCTCAGGGTCAGAAGCTCCATCGGGATCGTCACGGGCGACGTCATTCCCCGTGCCGCGAGACCCAGTGACTGGCTCGGCTTCTCCAGTGGCGAACTTCGAGCCCAACGAGCTGCCAGCAGCGGACACACCCGCTGCGTTCCCGGACTTCGTATTGCAGCGGCTGTCGGTTGTCCGCTACGTACGCGACGCCATCGCCATGGCTGTCGACAAGCGGAAGGAGAACGCGGAAAAGCGCGGCCGAAAGAACATGGAAACGTTCAAGGTTGGTGAGCGTGTACTACTCTCAGTTACGGGCATTACAGCACACGCCGTGACGAACTTGGGAGTAAACAAGCTGCTTCCGCGCTACATTGGTCCGTTCAAAATCGTCGCCGCTCTCGGCGACGCTTACACGCTCGACATACCTACAGCTATGCGACTCCACCCTACGTTCTACGTCGGCCGGCTCAAGCGGTACCACCCGGCGGCGATCCCGAGTGAGGAGTCGCAGCGCTCGACTGCGACGGAGCGGGAGCCTTCTCTTCCTGATCGTCCGGTTCATAGCGCGACGCCGTTCGCGCTTTCTTCGGCGCCGGCTGCTCCGGCTCCCAGCCCACGGCCTTGCGCATCGCGACGAACTGACGCTTGTACGCGTCGTGCGACTGCTCAACCTTCAGCAGTCGCTGCTCCTGTCGCGCGACTTCATCTCGAAGGCGTTCAGCCTCCTGCTCGGCATCCAGAGCGCGATCCTTCGCGCTGTTAACCTCGTTCGTCAGTAGAGTCAGGCGCCCGAGATTGTCCGGCGCCACCGGCGCTGGCGGCGCCTCGTTCGCCACAGCAGCACGCGGAGGCGTCTGCGTCGGGCCGATATTCGGCTCCTGACGCCCTTGAGCACGCGGCGGCGTCTGCGGATCGGCTACCGGCGTCAGCGCTGGCATCTCCCGGTCAGCACCAGCTCCCCGAGCGTCATGGTGCGGCTCCCATGACGAATAGTCGTCGGTGTGACGACGGCGCGGCTCCCACGACGAGCGGTTTCAACGCGACGGCCCTCCGCCGCTGACGGATAGCGCTGGAACGCAGCGCTGGATCGTGGATCATCTCGTGGAGCATTGCGATCCCACTCCGAGTAGGCGCGGCGCTCATCACCGCGCCAGTACCACTCCGAACACCCACGAGTATCGCGTCCGCTGGCTTGGCTTCGCTCCCAGTGATGATACATGGGAGCCTCGGACCAACCTGCCGCTTGACGTTCCGGATATTGTGGCTGCATACGAGGCTGCGCTTGCTCAGGCTCCGGCGCACGCAGCGTCATCCACTCCCGCGGCGCTTCGATTGGATCCCGTTACAAAAGTAGGTAGAAGTCACAGTCCAAATAGGCTGTGACTTGGCACTCTGTCATTGGACAGAAGTCGCCCTTTAGTATGCATATTGACCAGTTAGCAGGCAGCACCTTAACCGGTGGCTAGCAGCTAAGCTCGGCTTAAGTACGGTTTTGCGACCGTACTTTAATATCACCCCGAGTCAATTTTGCTTATAATTCCACGTGTCGTGGCCTAACGCCCAAGACACGGCTTCCTCAACACAACAGCGAAAGCTTACGTATCGGTTGCCTTTGGCCCCGTTACAAGTGTGCGATTGTTACGCTTCTAGTGCAGCAAGCGGTATTCGTGTTTGTAGTCTCGGGACACCGGAACGCATACACATCGAAACTTTGGTTTATATCGCTGGTTGATATAGAAATCTGGATGTTGCGCTTTATTCCGAGCCAATTAACCTTCTCCAGTACATTCTGGACGAAGCTATACTGTAGGCTTCACCTCTCGGGCATTTGTTGTCCTCTTGATGAAAACGCACCAAATTGGCGTGGATTGGTGACCAAACCTTTCGACCTGCAGAAAGTTGAAGCCTGCAAAGCGCACGATCTTATCACTAGAAGCCGCGAGATCGGGAATACTTGCTCTGGTTTTGGTGCAGCCTTACAGATTTTGGGGTCTGTGATTGTTGAAGGCGTCTGCAGCCGAAATAAGTTTGATCGAGAAGAAGAGAGCTTGCTGAGCGGCGTACTACGGTAGTGGCGCTACCTTTGCTGGTAAATGTTCTTGAAGGTACACCTAACCTGCCATCGTAGAGATTGTGTAGCGCGTAGTGTTTGTGGATGGTAGGCACGGTAGAATTTATACGGATCACCCGACGGTCTCATCACTATGAAATGTATCCGCAACAACTACTAAATGAAATCTCTTTCATTATCGATGACGGTCGGGATCTTCGAACGCTCGGTAGATTCACAGGCTGGTCAAGCGCGATAGATCGATCATGTCGGATAAACCTGGCCCATTCCTCATGGATCAATGACCTCACTTTCACTCGCAGCATGGTTACAGCAAGGTTACATCGTAGTAGAGCTGTGAAGGGCGTGTGCTGCTAGATCTAGCGACTATAACACAGAGTGGCACAAACAGCGGAGGTCGAAGCCCTGAAAGTTGATAATTTAAGGAAGATCTGAATCCAAACTTTCGAGTGACTCAACCGAATATGACTGATGAATACTGAGAGGACGTAGTCAGGATCTCCTTCAACTTCAACTGGGAAATATGTGGTTAGATGATTTAACCTTTCATCAAGCTAGTCTTCCTCGTCGCTTACGGATTCCAATTTGGAAACAACACTGCGCACCACACCGAAAGAAATCTCGAGCCGGCAATTGAAATGCTAAGACGCTGGAGAAAATGTGGCAAACTGAAAAAAATGCGATCACGTTTCTTTCTACTTCAAGACGAATTGAACATACATTTGCGTTGAGTCGATGAAGCCTCGTTAATAAAACATCATAATTGTCTTTAGCGTTTCTCGTTGAATGCTAGAAGAACTACCGATAGTATCGGCATAGATCTCGACCCGAAGGTGAATCCTCCAATGAATTCCATTCAAAGACAACCAGAACTATCGTCTGAAGATAAACCCCTGACGCGGTGTGCCACACGGACGGAACCGGGAATCCAACGAACTCCCAGATGAGACCGCACATCACGACGAACGCCAAGGCACACGAGACTCTTTTTAAATAGGGTGGAGTTGATGTGAGGAAGCGAACATGTTGAAGACTGATGGAGAGTTGATGTTAACTGAATGTTGGAATCAGATAGCATCACTTTACTTCTTGGGTTTAGCTGTACTACTGGCAAGTACGGGCAGCGTCAATTCGTGTTCAAGAGCCTCACGAGCAGTGGACGACGTCCTTCAATTATGCGCTGAGGACGCCGAAGGACTCACTCTGTTTAAGCGATGGAGTCGGCGATTCCGCTGAGGCTAGTGACAAAAACTGCGTATTGTGCTACCGGTATTTGCAATCAAAACCATAGCAAGTATTCCCGAGCTCGTGGCTTCTACTGATAAGATCGTGCGCTTTGCAGGCTTCCACTTTGGGCAGATCAAACGGTTTGGTCACCAATCCACAGCATTGAGGCCAAGAAAACAACACAACACGGGAGAATGTAAGTTGGCTCGAGATAAAGCGCAACATCCAGATTTCTCTATCAATCAGCGACATAAACCAAAGTTTCGATGTGAATGCGTTTCGGTGTCCCGAGACTACAAACACGAATACCGCTTGCTGCACTAGAAGCGTAACAATCGCACACTTCTGAACGGGCATTTACAGCGTTCAATTGCCTCCCTTTGAGTATTTTTTGTTAATGCCTTTCCCACAAGGAGAGCATCTTTCTGCAGAATAGTTTGGTTTCCAACGCATGTACGCACAATCCAGGAAGCTGCAGGTCACGAGGAGTTCATGCGGAAAGCATATTGCCCTGGCAAAACAAAGCCGTGCTCTGGCCCGGAACAGCTCTGGATTTTATGTTAGACCCTCATTATATAGCCCGACTAGCCCCGACTGGCCGCTGTCCGACTGGCGTTAAACTTACTTTTTGTATAGAGTGCCACAGCACTTTTTGGTGTGTAACGCCCGAGGACGGGTGCCATCTTTGCTTCGCTCCGCGTCACAAACGCAGTCGCTCCGCTCCTGCGGGTGAACGATTCTAAGATCTGGTCAGTACAGTGCTGGGCTCGCTGTTGAGCTAGGCGCTGGGCCCGCCTTCGCAAATACCGCGCGACCCTGCTAACGCGGGCACCCGACGCGGGTTTTGCTGTGGCGCCTCGCAAACTCAGTTGGTGTTTTTTTCTGTGACGTTCACCCCTCCTTTGCAATCGGGCATTTTACTCACTGTCTTTATGTTATCACCAAGATATATGATTTGGTTAAATCCGTTAGGTTACACGAGTGTAACGGATATTTAAGTACTGCAGGTATATTCAAATCAAAGAGGGTATTGTTGGCTTCATATTCACCGGATGGGTCAACCTTCACAAGTAATATCATTATTATGCAGGATATTATTTGTATAAGGGATGTTATTCTCTTTTATGATCTACTCGTAATCGGATTGAAGCGGTATTCGATTTAAGTAGAGTTCAGACCTCTGGTAGGACTCTGGATATAAAATCCAGAGAATTGAGGGTCTGAAGAAAAAACTAGAAAACTAAACCTCTACATTTTGATTCTGGGTGATCCCCGTCGCGCCAGAGAAATATCGGAGAAATACTCAACTGCCTCTTGAATGGCGGAAACGACGTTCAATCTGCCTCTTTCAACCGTCGGATAACTCGCAGTCACCGTTAACTTCTCAAGAGCGAGAATGCCCACTTCGCTGGATATCACGCTGCGCCGATTCCCCGCTCTAGAGAGCTTCGAGCACACCACACGAGCCATCTCGAAGTTCTCGGGCCTCCTCCCAATCTCTTGCTGAGTGAAGCGTGCGAACGCGGAAGTGTAGCCACGTTGGATTGGATTTGGACTGCTAGCTGTACGACGGCCGAAGGCAGAGCTGCAGGATGGTCTTTCACGAACTATCTGCGGTCTGACCCGAACTACTACCGCTGGCAGTTCGCCAAGTCGTTGTATGCAGCTGCGGAACGGGGCGATCTGGAGATCGTGGAGTGGATCTTTACGCATTTTTCCGGCTGTGAAGCTCCCGCAGATGTAGTGGATATTGCGGAGCGCCATGGGAATCTCTGTGTGCTGCGTTTTCTGTGGCAACATCGATCGTGCGAGCAAAAGGAAGCGACGCAGACTGCGGGACTTCCTAGCGGTAGCACAGGCAACTGCACCGTACAATTTGACTCGAAACGCTACACGTACGATTATGATACTGGGGAGAGATGGTGATAACGAAGGCTGTGGAGAATGGGCAACTCGCACAATGTCTAAGGGATGGTAACTGCTTACTACGATCGAGTGACCGCTATCAAGGAGGCCTTGCGTCTCGGTAACTTTGAGCTGGCAGAGCGCTTGGTACCGTCCGGAATATCGATTTTGCAGTACGCTACAGACTGCCCCCGACCTGAAGTGATTGAAAAGCTGCTAAGTGAAGGATATCTCCAGTGGGATGAAGCACGTGCGACAGCTGCCTTTAAGATTCTAGCTGAGAGCGGATGCTGTGAGCTGATGTAGCAGGATTTTCAGCTTCACTCTCCGCTTCGGGAAGATCATTCTCGCTGGAAAAGTACTTGGTTGGAAGCAGTCAAAGGAGCGTGCTCAAGCGGGAAGCTTTCTTTGTTGAAGTGGCTAATGGAGCACTCGTTGGGCGATGAAGTGTGTGATAAAATGAAGCAGAAGACATCCGGCGGATTATCGCTAAGGTCTCGGTGTGATGCTGCTTCGAAGGTATTTGAGGCTGCAGCCACAAAGGGCCACGTCGAGGTGATGCAGTTTCTGTACGACAAAGGGATCGCTTCCGTCGGTCCATTCACTACACGCTATGTTATCCAGCAAGGGCAGCTGGATGCCGTGAAGTGGTTAGTAGACCACGGTATCCTCGGCGACCAGAAAGAATTCAGTTGTGCCATCGCTCGTGCAGCAGAATTTGGCTACCTGGACATCCTTTAACTCTCAAACCTTGGACAAACCTAGGGTTATGAGGCGATGGGGTTTAAACGAAGACGAACAGGCCAACCATTTTCGCTGTGGGGAGGAGATCGAGATACGTTTTACTGGGCAGCTAGTGGCGGCCATGTAGCCGTGCTCGAGTGGTTACAAGTGAATTATCCTGCAGAATGTGAAGCAAATGCGATGGATGCTGCGGCGGTTCGAGGACATCTTGATGCAGTGAAGTGGCTGCACGCTAATCGGACCGAGGGTTGCACGAGCGATGCCTTGTACCGGGCTGCCGAGAAGGGTCATTTCGACATGGTCAAGTGGCTGTATGCGAACCGCCCCGAGTCTCGTACGGCAGGGGCCCTCGTTAGGGCATTTCGAAGTGGGCACTTTCGCATTGCGTATTTGTTGGAGCAGCCAGCTCGTACCTGACATATTCTCGTTGCCAGATTTCCAGTACCACACATTGGGTACATAAGCCTCTAAATGAATCACTTCAGAACTTTCCGTCCGTGGAGTCCTTCATGCAGGACCCCTTATCACACCCACCAAGGAGTGCTCCTGCATGTTTCAACAGTATTGGCTACATTTCAAGTTTCCCGACTACAAGCTCAGCCAACACTCCGTGGAGATGCACAAGAAGCTGTTATCTTGCTGGTTTCGTAGCAAGCCGTTGGAGGCTCTGCTCTTCCTGCGTGCGATCTACCCAAGCATTTTCACGGAGAGCTTTGTGGAGCAAACTCGAGAGGATTGCACAGAGAAGCGCGGAGAGGATTTACTCCCTGCCACACTCTTTCAGCGGTGGCTCGACGATAACTATCCACGGCGACAGCGACGGGGGAGAGTTAGGATTAAGTTGATGGCGTCCTGGACAACGCAAACCACGTGAAGCCAGACGTGTCGTGTTGATACTAAATGGTGGCCACGGCACGTGCGGCTAGCCCAGATCAATGGAACTCGCTCGTTATTCTTCGTGTGATCTGTAATATTGACATTTCAAGACAAGCCAATGCAAATGTAAACCGCGATACTGGATGTACCTTCAAGATGGAGCTGCCGAAACTTGTCTAGGAAAGTGCTGTACAAGCTCTGCGAACGAGGACCGTTCAATAAAAAAAATTAAAGTTAACACACGAAAACCGCGTCACTTGATCCGGATCCCCGCCGACGCGTAATTGATCCCTAGTAGATTTTGGCTTCACCGAAACAACTTTGTCTGCCGAGTTATTGGGGTTCCATTATCGACGGAAACTTGTCAAGAAGCATTGCCGCTTTCCAGCAGAAGAGCACGGACTTCCGACAGCAATCGATGACCATGACATTGTTTAACAAAATAGCGGTCAGTACAATAGTGTCTGGTAGGGGAACCCGCAGACGTAGCTTCACCTGGCAAAAATTATATCGCGGTTTTAAGCATTTTCACTTGTTTTTTTCTGTCGAGTGTCAGCGTATCGATCAAACCAAGAATTGCAAGTAAGTTTTGCATTGATTTGATGCTTATACCGAATCCTGCACACGAGATCGTATCAACTCTTCCCGTGTGGTTCACTTCTTCAGTATGTCTCCAGTCTCAAAGCCTAACGTTCCTCCGTCGCTGCCGAGCTAGGATAGTTATCATCGAGCCAGTGCAGAACAAGAGTGGCAGTGAATAGATCCTGGTGTGCGCTTGTACAATCCTCTTGAGTTTGCTTCACAAAGCTCTCAGTGAAAATGCTTGGGTACATCGCACGCAGGAAGAGAAGAGACTCTAGCGACTTCCCATGAAACGAGTGAGGACGTAGTAGCCTCTTGTGCAAGTCCACGGAATATTGGCTGAGCTTGTAGTCGGGAAACTTAAAATGAAGCCAATACGCAACGCGAAAGGCCCACTTCGAAATACCGTAACGATGCCGAACGTATGCGAGCCTGGGGCGGTTCGCATACAGCCATTTCACCACTTCGAAGTGGCCGTTGTCCACCGCCCGGTACAAAGCGTCGATCGTGCAGCCCTCGGTCCAATTCGCGTGCAACCACTTCACTGCATCAAGATGTCCTCGAGCCGCCGTCGCATTCATCGCATCTGCATCACATTCTGAAGAATAGTTCTCTTGTAACCACTCGAGCACAGCTACATGGCCGCCCTTCGCTGCCCAGTAAAACGTATCTCGCTCTCCACCCCAGAGTGAAAATGGTTGACCTGTACGTCTTCGTTTGAGCCCCATCGCCTCATAACCCCCACGTTTGTCCAAGGCGTGAAAGAGTTGAAGGATGTCCAAGCGGCCAAACTCTGCCGCATAATTGATGGCTCAGACGAATGTTCGTTGGTCGTGGATGACCCCGTGGTGTATAAATCACTCGACGGAGTCCAGTTGCCCTTCTTCGGCAGCCTCGCGTTTCGTGAATTCGCCTACGGAAGCAATGCCTTTCTTGAACAGACACTCCATCACCTCGACGTGGCCCTTTATTGCTGCATCATGGAATAAATTCCTAGAAAATGCTCTGTCGGGTATCTTCTTCTTGATTTCATCACACACTTCACTGCCCAACGGGTGCTCCAATAGCCACTTCAATACACACAGGTTACCGCCTGAGCAAGCTGCTTTCAAGGCTTCACGCCAAGTGCTTTCCAGCGAGAATGATCTTCTCGAAGAGGAGAGTGGAGCTGGAGAATCAGCTGCATCAGGTCACAGCTTCCACCTTCAGCCAGATTCTTGAAGGCAGTTGCCGCACGCTCCTCATTCCACTGGAGGAATCCTCCACCGAGCATTTGTGCGATCACTTCAGGTCGTGGGCAGTCTCTAGCGTAGTGCAAAATGGATATTCCGGACGGTACTAGGCGCTCTGCCAGCTCAAAAGCTCCGAGACGCAAGGCTTCCTTGATAGCAGTCACTCGATCGTTCCAAACAATTTGCATCCCGTCGTCCAGACGTTGAGCGAGTTGCTATTCTCCACAGCCGTCGTTATCACCAGCTCCCCCCAATACACTTCATGGTCATCGTCACACTCAATACCAAATTGTACAGTGCAGTCTCTCGCACCGCCTGTATTGCCCCTCGGATGCCTATCAGTCTGCGCCGCTTCATTTTTCTCGATCGATCGATGTTCCCACAGAAAACGCAGCACTCGTAGATTTCCTTGACGTGCCGCACTCTTCACGACCTCCACGGGAGCTTCACAGCCGGAAAAATGCTCGAAGAGCCACTCCACGATCTCCAGATCGCCCCGTTCCGTAGCTGCGTACAAGGATTTGGCGAACTGCCAGCGGTATTATTGTGGATCGGAGCGCAGATAGTTCGTGAAAGACCATCCTGGTGTTCTGCCTTCGACCGTCGTACAGCTAGCAGTCCAAATCGAATCTAGCGTGGCAATACTTCCATGTTGGCACGCTTCGCTCAGTAAGAGATTGGGAGGTGGCCCGAGATACCTCGAGATGGCTCGCGTAGTATGCTCAAAGCTCTGTAGAACAGGAAATCGACGCAGCGTGACATCCAGCGAGGCGAGCATTCTTGCCCTTGAGAAGACAACGGCGAGTGTGATGGAACTTGCACCAGCACTCGAGAGTGAGGATGAGAGAGAGGGAGACTGAAAGGCGTTCCCATCATTCAGGCAAACGGAGTGTTTCTCCGATATTTCTTACTGGGGAAAAACATTTTACGAGCAAAAGCGTACCGATGCATCAGGGAGGAAGAGCGTGAACCTTATTGCACAGCGCTTGCGTAGCTGGACCCTCGTACAATGTTAGGCATCTTGAGGCGGCAGCAACACTTTGACGCAAAAAAGCTGACCAACACTGAACATGGCAGCGCTTACTGCCGCAACTTGTATCGAAAGTGCTGTACTTACAACCGTGAACAGAGACAACACCACGAAACAGCACCAGTGCATTCAGCTCAGGATCCCCGCCGACGAGTTGTTCATTCGCAGTATATTTTGATTCGCCGTCTTGTCTGGGGGTTCAGTGTCAGTATGAAACTTGCTAGAACTGTTTTGCCACGGTGAGCTGACAAAAGAGCAGGAGAACGCCGGGGGCCTAATAGCATTAGATACGAACAGCATTGTCAACGGCGGTCGGTACATGTTTGAAGCGCTTTAAGCCTCTGGTTATTTTCTGACGTCGGATGTTGCTCGTCTTTGCGGCCATTGACAAGTCGACCAAAGTTAGCCTCGGTTTCTAAATCGAAAATAGATGACGAACTAAACAGTTTTCATTTCTATCCGGTTCTTGGAAATACATGGTTTCGCAGCCGATATTTCTCGGCTGCGAAACGACTTTCAGAAGAGCAAGAATGCGCGCCTCGCTGGATACGACGCTGCGTCAATTCCCAGCTCTACAGAGCTTCGAGCATACCACGCGAGCCATCTCGAAGTTCCTCGGGCCACCTCCCAATCTCTTGCTGAGTGAAGCATGCGAACGCGGAAGTGTAGCCATGTTGGATTGGATTTGGGCGGCTAGTTGTACGACGGCCGAAGACAGAACGCCAGGGTGGGCTCTAACGAACTTTCTGCGCTCTGATCCGCTCTACTACCGCTGGCAGTTCGCCAAGTCGTTGTACGCAGCTGCTGAACGGGGCGATCTGGAGATCGTGGAGTGGCTCTTCGAGCATTTTTCCGGCTGTGAAGCTCCCGTGGAGGTCGTGAAGAGTGCGGCACGTCAAGGAAATCTACGAGTGCTGCGTTTTCTGTGGGAACATCGATCGCGTGCGTCAAATGAAACGGCGCAAACTGAGAGACTTCCGAGGGTTGATGCAGGCGGTGCGAGCGACTGCATGGTACAATTTGACGGGTTTTACACTGGAGAACGTTGGGGAGACACTGCAATAGAGAAAGCTGTGGAGAATGGGCAACTTGCTCAATGCCTGGACGACGGAATGGAAATTAATCGCGCTGATCGAGTGGCGGCTATCACGGAGGCTTTGTGTCTCGGTAACTTTAAGCTGGCAGAGCGCTTAGTACCGTCCGGAATATCAATTCTGCAGTACGCTGCAAACTGCACACGGCCTGAAGTGATTGAGAAGCTGCTAAGTGAAGGATATCTCCAGTGGGATGAAGAGCGTGCGGTAACTGCCTTCACGAATCTGGCAGAATCTGGATGCTGTGAACTCATGCAGCAGATTTTCCAGCTTCACTCTCCTGTTCAAGAAGATCACTCTCGCTGGGAAAATGCTTGGTGGGAAGCATTGAAAGCAGCTTGCTCAGGCGGAAACCTGTCTGTGCTGAAGTGGCTCATGGAGCACTCGTTGGGCAGTGATGAACGCCATCGAACAGAGCGGGACATACCCGAGAACGTGGCCTTGGTGTTATTCCATGAAGCAGCGAGGAAGGGCTACGTCGACATGATGGACTTTCTGTACAAGAAAAATGGTGTGACCGTGGACCCCGTCGATTTATGGGATATTATCCATGAAGGGCAATTGAACTCTGTCAAGTGGTTTGCATACCACAGTATGATCGTCGACCAGCTCTATTTTAGCTGGGCCATCAACTTTGCCGCAAAGTTTGGGCGTCTGGACATCCTTCAACTGTTTCAAACCTTGGACAAACCTGGGGGTTATGAGGCGATGGGACTCAAACGAAGACGCACCGGAGAAGCATTTTCACTCTGGGGTGGACAGCGAGATACGTTTTACTGGGCAGCGAAGGGCGGCCATGTAGCTATACTCGAGTGGTTACAAGCAAACTATCCTGCAAAATGTGGAGCAGATGCGATGAATGTTGCAGCGTGTGGAGGACATCTTGATGCAGTGAAGTGGTTGCACGCTAATCGGACCGAAGGCTGCACGATCGACGCCTTGTGCCGGGCGGCCGAGAACGGTCACTTCGAAGTGGTCAAGTGGCTGTACGAAAATCGCCCGGAGTCTCGCACTTGTGATGCCATCGTTTCGGCCTTTCGAAGTGGGCACTTTCGCATTGCGTATTGGCTTCATCTCAAGTTTCCCGACTACGAGCTCAGCCAACACTCCGTGGACGTGCATACTAGACTGCTATGTGTTTACTTTCTTCATAGCAAGCCGTTGGAGGCTCTGGTCTTCCTGCGCACGATCTACCCAAGCATTTTCACCAAAAGCTTTGTGAAGCGAACTCGAGAGGGTTGCGCAAGCTCCAGCCAACCGTTTACTCCCACACTCGTTCTGCGTTGGCTCGACGAGAACTACCCCAGCACGGCAGCGCCGGAGGAGCGTTAGGGCTTGAGTTTGAAGACGTACTGAAGAGGTGAACCATGTTGAAGACCACACGCAGCGCAGTATAAGCAGCAAAATTAAATGCAGCTTGCAATTCTGGATTATATGGGACAGCATTTCGAAACAATGAAATGCTGAAAAAATAAAAAAATAAAAAAACGCGATATAATTAATGTTTTGCTAAGTGAAGCGATGTGCTTCAGCACGCGCCACGGATAAGTCACATGACTTTCCTTGCGTTTTTGGTATCTTGATGGCTATTTAGTTCAAAGGTTGTTGCAAAATGTTCGTTCATCTGTTCTCCGATTAAGTAGCAACGAGGAAGACTGCGTGGCTGAAGGTGCATGTATTCCAAACGCCACACACACAACTAAGCCCCATTATACCTAGCTGGTCCTTTGTGTGCACGAACATCGGTTCTCAGCGAGATGCGACGTTGGCTTCACCGGCACACAGGGACAGGATGGCTACTTTTGTTGACTTGGATTTCATATTCCACTCTGAATCATTCACTTTGTCGCAAAGCTGACCAACACTTGCGCGGAAGTGCTGTACAAACGCAGTGAACGAGAAGGAAACATCCGTTAAGTCACAAGTAGATAAACGAAAACAGCATTAGCGCATTCGACCTAAGATCCCCTCCAACGAGCTCTTCACCTTCAGTATGCGCTTCCTCGAACTCTTGCTGCTGAACTACTGATAGTTACATCATCGACGTAAATGTGTTGCAAAGAAGCATTGCCGTGGTGAGCAGACAACACGAGTCGTCCAGTAGGAGAGCGCCGGGGCCTTATGAATTCCAACAGCATTCGATAAGAATAGCATTGGTAGTGGCGGCCAGTACAGGATTGAAGTGCTCCAGGGTCCCTGTAATTATTTTTGTGGTCGGATGATGCTTGCATCATGTGCATGTAGAATTCGAAGTCAGGAGCAGGGTGTCTGCCGATGTCCGGGTCTTATCTTTCTCGGTTTCTGTACGGAAGTGAATTATGTGCTTCGAGAATCGCTCGCTCCGACACCACAAACTGGTGGAACTCGAATTGGTGCGCTCATAGAGACACCAGCCGAATGCACTGTGGCGTTTCGATGCCGGGTATTTGCCTACTGTCAAGGAACAGCCCCCCCGTCGTTCAAACGCGGTGATGCTGAGGATTGTAAACCTTCGTCAACACAAAAGCATCAGACAGGGGTTTAGTTCCGTGCCCCGCCACCTCAACATCAGCACGTCCAGCCGTCCCAAGAGCAGTCAGAAAAAAAACGCATCATCACTGTGTCAACTGGCCAGCACGAGTTTCACGGGCGGCCGTGCTACTTGGCTTTTTCGACAGCCTCGACCAAGCCGACCAAGCGAAGTTGCCGTCCACTTCAATTTGACCAACACTCTGCAAGGTCGTCCCCTACCACTATTGGGACCGGTCAATTCTCGGCGGACCGGTTCAGCACATTCGCTTATCCGGACAGTGCCGGATACAGCCGCCCGGTCAATCATTGGCCGATAGTGGCGCGCGACGCAGCATACAAAATCCAAGTCACGCACTTGGTTGGTCCGAAACCTCTGGGACTTCCTCCAGTGGGCATTCATTTTGCGAGAGGAAAGGTGCGTTGGGCCCTCGATTCATGTCGGCCGCTCTGCGTCCTATGAGGCCCCTTCAGCCGCCATGATTTAGCCCCGATCGCGTCTCTGTTAGGGCTGTCCGCTGTCACCAGTGCGTGGCTCGTAACGCGCTCTACAGGCCGAGAAACAGCGAGGAGAGAGTTGTGGCGAACTCGGGGCTATTCAGCGGGCTTTTAGGCGACGATCTGTGGCGGCCAAACGACGTTTTAGGTGCAGGAATAACAGGCTGACAGGTTTTACTTCGGCTCTTGCAGGGAATCATGCAGATCTTTGTGAAGACCCTGACGGGCAAGACCATCACGCTCGACGTGGAGCCGTCGGACAGCATTGACAATGTCAAGCAGAAAATCCAGGACAAGGAGGGCATCCCGCCTGACCAGCAGCGCCTGATCTTCGCCGGCAAGCAGCTCGAGGACGGCCGCACGCTCTCGGACTACAACATCCAGAAGGGTACGTCTTCAAACCAGTCTTGTGTTTAAAGTTGCTAAAGTGGATAAAGTTGCTAACCGTGTTTAAAATTATTTTGTTTGCAGAGTCCACGCTCCACCTGGTGCTGCGTCTGCGTGGTGGTGCCATCGAGCCCACGCTCGCTGCCCTGGCCAAGAAGACGAACTGCGAGAAGCAGATCTGCCGTATCTGCTACGCGCGTCTCCCGCCCCGTGCCACCAACTGCCGCAAGAAAAAATGCGGCCACAGCAACCAGCTGCGCATCAAGAAGAAACTCAAGTAAATGCAACCTCTGTTGTTCTTGGCTTTCTCCTCCTCGCGGACGGAAAGTGGACACAAAACCCTACAAGGAGCGCACGACGCTGTTGGCGTGGCTTGGCTTCGCTATCTAGGCTCCTGGTTCTAGCCGTCTCTTGCTGACTTGGTGCAGTGAAAGGTGGCGCGCAGCCTCGTAGCTGAGAATTCAATACACTCAACTGTCCGTGCGTTCGGCTCCTCTCCAGCTCATGTTTGTTGTTCAGTACTTCTTAATCGTTTAGCGCAATCTTGATGAAGTTTGTGTAAGGCAAGAATCGTTTTCTTTGTTGAATATCGACAGGAGGGTGATGCTTGAACAGGGACAACAATACAATGCTACTCGACGATGGAAGGTACGATGCGTCAGGTCCTTCGACACTACGAGCTTCGACCTCTTGAATACTCTGAGGGTCACCTTATGCTCAAACTGTGCGGCCTCGGGGTTGAAGACGCGTCGTTCTTGGTCGAGATGGACGAGTAGAAGCGCGTATATTTCTTGAAGGAGAAGAACAAAAAGAACTCATCGTTATGGCTCCAAGTTATACATGCGAAAGGAGCTGATGTGTTTACTTGGATACTTTCTAGAACTATAATCAACACCTCGACAAACTCTACGGCCGGTTTGTTTTCCTAAGGAGCGGAAACTAGCAGTATCTTGGTTTTGATTGTATCTGCATTCGATCACAACTGAGCAACCAAACTTGTGGATCTGGAAGGCTCCTGACGTGGACTAAACGGTCACGCCAATGTTTAGCAAACGCATGTCTACAGTGGGCAGATCGAATCGGCCCGTGGAATCTTCTGGTCATGCGTTATGGTCTAAGCACGATGCCCAGCACTGGTGGGGCGAGCTCGTTTGTGGGCAACGTGTGGGGAAAAAATAATACGAGTGCTGAAGCATTCATTTGCATTCTGTCTACTGGAAGCAGCACGACGTTGACGCCCTGGAGGCTAAGTTGCTTAATCTGAGTGAAGGTGACGTTACCAGCCGGTACTTTGTTTCTGGTGGAAACCTTTGTGCATTTTTGCGGATGGCCGATCGCTGCTGAAGAGCTCATGGGAGAAATTAACGCTAATGCAGAACAGAATTTCCGTTCACGCTATTCAGATGTTGCTGACGCACGCGCGCAGATCGACTGCATACGCATAAATATTGGGGTAGTGAATACTATGCAGGCAAACCAGTACATGCAGCCAACTTGCTGGAGATCCTACGTGTTTTCGAAAGTTGCACATGATATGAAAGACGATCGTCTTAAAGATGCTGCGCTGAAAGTGTATATTCACACGATAGTGCGCCACCGTGGACCGGTTCGCTTTAGCTATTGCAAGTATGACATGGATTGGGAGGATCCTGGCATCCGTGCTGGAACGATGACGTTTGGAGCGGAAACTGGAAGTGGTCAATACTCGTCAAACATTTCAATGTGGCGCTCGAAGGTCGAACTATGAAGGAGCACGAAGGCTTGATGAAGACATGGGCCAAATACCTGGACGCAACGGACAACTGGATCCCATAAACGCCGCAAGTGATGCTGTCGCCAAAGTGAAGGGCTTGGACAGCCAAGAAGACTTGTGCTTCTTGCATTTGGCCAAGTTTACCGCACCCAGCCTCAACCCGGACATCCTCTGCGAGGGACCATTCGTGGACAAGCAGTTCTCTTTGTTCCATCTCGGACTGCTACCCAAGGAAGTGTCGGAATTCCGACTTGTCCTCGAGCAGCTCACGAAGCAAATGTCTTGGACTGCATCCCTGTGTACGCGGCACATTTCGATGCTGTCGCCAGTTTCGACTTTTGGTTGTTAAATCGGAGCAGAAAAAGAAGACCATTCATTGACTGGAGTCTGCAAATTGGAATAGGCGCGAGAGAATTTCGGAGTAGCGCTGATAACTGCCTTGGGTGCTTGAAAACAATAAGTCTTGAACACACACTAACCATCATTATCCGTCACGGTTTCAAAACTGTCCGTGCGAAAGCACGATGTTCATGAGAACGTTCAAGTTCAGCTCCTGCTTCTCTTAGAGCTGTTTCGACAAAGACACCACTAGCTGCTTGCAGACTAGCGCAACTTAGTGTCCCCGCAACGTCTTGAAATCCTCCAGACTATGAACCATATTCTTGTCGATGAAGCAGGCTTCGATAACCTCAGGTATTCCAGCACGAACGCTTCCGCCTGCAACTGTTATATCAATCTTCTTCCTGGTTACTTCAAGTACTACTACTACCTAGCCTGTAGCTTTCCTCTTCTTGCCGAGACCTTGTCGAAGCTGACGGGTTATCCATCGCTTGTTGATATCGGCGAAACGTCAGCACTCTGGTGGTTTGGTGAGAATCCCCAGCGTCAAACAGTTTATGTCCAGCTTCACCTGCCAATTGTGCTACTAGTACTACAGTATTCTCTAACGCTTTTTTCAGCTAAGCAACACATCCATAAACTCTTAACACAATTGAATAGTGGAAAACTCCCGGATGTTTGTCATGTTGAAAAGCAATTCTACACTACGGATCATCAACGAGTCTCCCTCCACGAGCTTCGAGCAAGCTTGACACTACAGAGAGCGCTTAGTTGCCCACGGCCCAGACGCGGACGATGCCGTCCGTGTAGCCCGAGAAGAGCACCGAGCCGTCAGCCGACCAGGCCAGCGAGATGCAGTGCGGGGGCTGGGCGTACTTGCCCTTGGGCTCCTCGATCTCCGGCTGCAGGTCGTGCACCACGATCTTCGACTCCAGGTCCCAGATCTTGATGCCCGAGGTGGTGGCCGCGCACAGCCAGTAACGGTTGGGCGAGAAGATGAGGGCGTGGATGACGTCGCCAGCCACCAGCGAGTAGAGGCGCTTGCCCTCGTTCAGGTCCCACAGGTTGGCAGTGCCGTCCTTGCCGCCCGAGGCGCAGATGGATCCATCCGGGGACACGGTGACCGTGTTGAGGTAACCCTCGTGGCCGAACAGGTTGGTGCGGAGCTTGCAGTTGGACAGGTTCCAGATCTTGACGACCTTGTCCCAGCCGCACGACACGATGAGCGGGTTGGCCGTGGAGGGCGAGAAGCGCACGCAGGACACCCACTCGGTGTGGCCGTCCTCCGTGATGGTGTACTTGCACTCACCCAGAGTGTTCCAGAGCTTGACGGTCTTGTCACGCGAGCCGGACACGATCTGACGGTTGTCGGCGCTGAAGGCCACGGACAGCACGTCCTTGGTGTGTCCCACGAAGCGACGCGTGGTGATGCCCGTGTTCAGGTCCCACAGACGCAGAGTGCCGTCCCACGAGCCGGACAGAGCGAACTGGCCGTCCGACGAGATCACAACGTCCTCGACGTAGTGCGAGTGGCCCTGCAGGCGACGACGGGCGAAGCCGTACTCCTCGCCGTCGTTGGACAGCTGCCACACGAGCAGCGACTTGTCGCGCGAGGCGGTCAGGAGAAGGTTGGGGTTCTCGCGGGTCGTGGCGATGGCCGTCACGGCCTTGCCGTTGTGGCCGTCAAGCTCGGCGCGCGGGTAGATGCTGGTCTCGGCCATGATGAACTGGAGGAAGGGAGGTTTTCCGAAGTGGTTCAGGATCTGAGACCTGCGCACTTCCCCCTGCAAGGAGCACCAGTCAACAAAAGACCGATAGCGATTGGATGAAAAGGGAGGGGATTGGACGAATCAGAGACGCATCGGATTTCACAGGGGAACGGTGTGTCTGGTTGAAGTAAACCTTGCAGAGCACTCGGACCGAGTTTTGTTTTTCGCCAAATGGTCTACTTCCGGCGGCTTCCTGTATTATTGCAACGAGAGCTAGCACAAACGTTGTCTTCGGTGCCGATGGATGTCGGTCGCGATTGCTTTCATCGCCTTAACGATGCCGTCGATATGCTTCGTGACGTCGAACCTCGCCACTGTTGTCATCGCCGCCGTGATCTTCTTTCGAGCGCTCGCGTGTGGAAGGCGTTGTTCGTCCTCGTTTGCCGTGATTCCCCAGCTCTTCCATGCCGGGCTGTCACCGTCTTCGTCTTCGTAGCGCTGGCGCTTGGACGCCATCGTGGCAGATTGAAGAATGAGGCGAGGAAGAGAGGTGTCCTGGGTTGCTGCAGTTAGTCATAGTTAAATCAAGCCATGAGTTGCTGCAGTTCGGCATAGTGAAATCAAGATTGGCCGAAATACCCATAGCTTTCCGAGTTTGTGGAAAAGTTGTCGTGAGCGTCTTTGAGGCCTGATCAGCGCTGTGGTCTTCATATTCGCTGGAGATGCCGACTTGGGATCGATGTTGAAGTGGAAGTTAGGCAGATTGAAGCCTTGCAGCTTAAGCCCACGGTCGGTCGGTCGATCTGAGCATATACCATGAAGCACTGGACAGTGCTTCAGGGTTGAGCTCATCGATTACTTCAAATTGAGAAGGAGCGCAACGAGTTTGCCTAGAAATATGCTGAAATGCTCTTGAAGACCAAGAACGCGGCGGTTCATTTTGATCGACAGCGTTCGATACTCACAGTCACAAGTTGTGACTCACAACACAATTTACTTCCAGCACCGAGTACCAACCCAGCTTTAGACAAGACGGTAGTAGTTGAATCAAGTTCGGTAGTCATGAAGTTCAACGCCTTCCTCGTCGCCGATGCGGTATTCGTTCTCTTTGGCCGCTCATTCATTGCTTTGCTGGAAATGGTATTGCACCGCGACATTGTTCAATCGTGCCCTTTGATGTACATTTTGCTGACAAACTTGGGCAGGTTTGCATTATCACTTAATTTGGCCACAACCATTCCACGATCGTTCTCTTTGCCGTTCATGTTATCATCTTAGTGACAAGCTTTGTTTGCACGACGACCACTTCCTGGTTGTTCATGTTGCCACACCAATGCGAGGATAAAACGACTTCGTACAGATGAAAACACGATGCCAGCAGCATTTCATCCTGTTTGAACTGCAGCTAATACAAGTGGAAGACCCCCCCCCAACTTTCTTCGCAGCTGCCACATGGCCGGTTATCATCCGAGCGATAAGTTGTGTCGTCATCTCCAACCTACAAATCTAGGATCCAACCTAGGAAGAGACCTACAAAACGACAGCGCCACACATCCCGGCCAATCAGTCCAAGATGCTCGCCTTCCGTCGCTCTCTGCTGCTGCGGCCAGCGCGCCACGCGCTGTTGTCAACCTCCAGCGCCATCGACGTCGCTGACTCCGCCCGCTTCCAGGCTCTGACCGAGGAGCTGGACGCGTCGCTGCCCGTAGCCACCGTACAGCGACGCGTGCTCGAGTACCTGGAAGTTGACCCCAAGCTCGTGGAGCGCTCGCTGTCTTCGGACCAGCCGCGGCCGCTGCCGTACAGGGCTCTGTTCGCTCCTCAACAAGTTCAACTTCTCACGCCGCTCGTACGCTGGGGGTTCCAGCAACTGGCGGGCGGGGAGGAAGACGCACGCGCGGCCGACGCCGTGTTTGCCGCCCTGGAACCGCACGCCAACATGGCCCGCGGGGCTGTGTGGCGGCAGTACTTTCAGCGCCAATTCTTCCTGTCAGGCACGCCGCTGCGGGCCTATTTGCAGGCCTATAAGAGCCACACAGTGACGTTGGCTGTTCAAGTGGAGGAAGAGGAGGAGGAGGAAGATGGAGACGAAGACGAAGAAGAAGAGGAAGAAGAAGAGCCTAAAACAAAGGTGGAGGCTCTCGCTAATGACAGGAGCAAGAGCTTCTTTATCAAGAGCAGGCCGGGGGCCGTGCTGGCCGATAACAAGGAGTGGTCCTGGCTACCGCTGCACGTGGCGTCCGGCCTCGTCAAGGAGCTGTGCTTCCGTGGCCGCTTCGTCGAGGCACTAGAGGCCTACGCGTCGCTGCCGCTGCCGGACGCGGCAAGGCGGGAGGTGGTGAGCATTATGCAGGACTACGAGCAGTACCCGACGGTGCTGTACCTGTACGAGGTGCACCGCGCGATGGGCGGTGCCGTCAAGCCGCTGGATGTCGCGCCCGAGCTGGAGGCGTTGAAGAAACTGGGACGCACTGAAGAGATGGACACGCGCTTCCAGGAGCTGCCGTCTAAGGATCAAAGTCGCGCCGACATTCAGCAACTCATGGACAATTGAACCGCCTAATGGAAGGCTGATGCAGTGGCCACGAGGCGATGAATTTGCCTCTATACAACTCACATCCTGTTGCTCGTTCTACCTCGTTGCTAGCTATCAAAATCGCCGGAGATCATCGCCTCCTGGGCCTTCGACACGGAGTACATCGACGCTCCCCTTCAACCGGTTCGCAGTCTTGTCTTCCAGAGCTGGAAGAGATTCACAGGACGGTGCTGGTGGTGTTCGTCGCCGTCATGAGGACGTTGTGGTCCATGTTGTGGGCGGGCGTCTTGCTGTCCATGTCGTCGAAGGCCTGCTTCTTCTTGCGGATGACCACGATGGCGGCCACGGCGACCAGACCCACGGCAGCGCCAATGGACAGCACGATGTATGTGGCACCGCCGTCGCTGCCGCCCGAGGACTGTGTGTTCGCCTGCTCGACCAAGCCGTCGTCGCCGGTCGCCTGCACGGCCGACGGAGCGGAGGTCTGCACGCCGGCCTTCTCGTACGAAACGTGCTTGGGTGAGTCGCTGGTCTGCGACGTCGACTTGCTGCTGGACCCGCTGTCGTCGCCCACGTCAACGTCATTCGAGCCCGAGCTGGAGTTCGACGTCTCGTTATGCGCGCCAACCTTGCCGACAAAGTCGTTCCACTGGCTGTCGCCGGCGTCAACGTCGCTCGAAGTAGAAGCGGACGAGGACGAGGACGCGTTCGAAGCAGAAGGATAAGCGGACGAGGGCAAGGACTCGCTCGAAGCAGAAGCGGACGAAGCAGACGCGCTCGATGCCACCGGGGCTTCTGTCGGCGGTTGAGTGGCCGGCGCCTCAGTGATTGGCGCCATAGTGCTTGGCATCGTCGTCATCGGAGTTTCTCTTGTCATTGGTGGTTGAGTCGTCGGAGCTTGAGTGCTTGGTGCCTCCGTCGCCGGTGGCTGAGTGCTTGGGGTCTCTGTCGGTGGCAGCGTGACCGGCGCCTCGGACGTCGGCGCTTCGGTTGGCGCAATGTACTGCACGATGTTCTCGGCCTCGTCAGCGACCTGGTCGGGGACCACCTGCTGGATGGCACCACCGGAGCCGCCAGGGCAGAAGGTGACGATGAAGTCGACCGAGCTGGAGCACGAGTGCGTCTTGGTGTCGTCCGCCGGGTACTGGTAGCCGTCGCTGCAGCCGTCCTCCATGCACGTGAGCGCCACGCAGCGGTGGCCGTCGGTCTGGCTGGGCTCGATGCTCATGGCCACGTTGAAGCCCACGCCGCCCGTGACGGCCTTGCACTCCTCGAGGCTGCCGCAGTTGCCGGGGCCCTTGCCTTCTCCGGTCGGAACTGTAGCAATAAGCAGCATGTTAGTCAAGTCGGGCCATTGCAGTGACGTAGAAAGCAGAGGACACACGTACTGATGCTGATGTCGAACCAGGCTGCCGAGTTGTCGGCCGAGAACTCGGCCAACGTGGCCTGCCCACCCGTGCCCTTGCGGTACACGTAGGCGCCACCGGGGGAGACCGTGCGCGTGCTGGTGCCGCCCACCTGGAGCGTCTCGGTGGTCTTCGAGTCGAACACGTCGATGGACTCGGAGCACGAGTTCACGAGCGTAACATCGAAGGCCTGGGCCTGGGCGAGGAGGCCGACGGCCACGGCCACAACGGATGCGCGCCAAACCATGCTTGAAGATGTGGTGTCGAGACTTGCCTGGGTCAGCTGGGCGGGGTAAGACGCGGAGGATGGAGACTCGCCGTGTGCTTCTCTCTCTGTCGGGAAAACGTAGAGTGGAGTCGAGCGAGGGCTCTCCCCCGAGGTGCGGGAAGGCTGCAATGGTGCAATTGGTGCCTCCCCATCGCGGCGTCGGAACGAACAGCTATGTTCGTTCCTATAGGGCTCCTATGCTGCATCATTTTCGCACATTAAAAGCTCCAAAGCCGGGTCGAAGAGCAAGAAAGACGCCAACATCGTCCTCTTGTGCTGTGCGGCAAAGCTCAAGCGAGCCCCTACAACGCCGACGATTCTTCACTCGATCGATGATTCCTTTGAGCACAGTTTGCGTCGTGGGGTGGAGGGAGTCTATCCTCATGGACAAGTTTGGAGCTCCGGACGTCGTGCAAGCGTTGCACGCTTCGAGTCGAAGTGGCGAAGGTCTGCGAAGCTTTGAGGTGGAGAGAGTGCTGACCGAACTGATACGTGCACTCGGTGGGGCAACTGATATGTACACTCGGTGGGGCATGTTGAAGTGGTAATGTCCCCGGCTGTTTGGTGCCCTTTTTGCTCAAGTGTCGATTGCCTCGCATCAGTCAGTTCCGTGTCGGACAGATACAATAGTCCTCTTCGTTAGATAATGACTATGGCTGCTTGCCCCGTTTCAGAAAGGAGGGGTAAATGTGATGTAGAAAATACCAACGGAGGTGAGCGTGTGCGAGGTCGGTCGCGTAGCCATAGCAAACCCGCGCGGGGAGCCCGCGAAGCAGGGCCGCGCGGTATTGCGGAGGCGGGCCCAGCGACGAGCTCCTCAGCGAGACGAGCACTGCACTGTCCAGATCTTAGAATCTATAAATCGAGCAGCGGGGCGCGAAGGGGCGCCCAGCCAAGCGAAGCGCGGCTGGTCCCTTTTATACAACGTACCAGGAGAGGTCTGCCCTCCCATAGAGTTTCAAGTATAAGTGATGGGGGGATTGTGAGAAAGTGTGCTCGTAAGGCGTTCTCCACTTCTAGATCCCTCGGTTTCTTTAGGAAGCGCAGCTCATTTCGCAAATCCCCTTCTGCCAACTACGCAACATGCCTCGCGCCAGTTCCACCTCCGCTACCCCGCGCTCAAGTCGCCCTACGACTCGCACAACGACCCGCGTGATGGGCCGTCTTGGCAACGTCGTTTGGGGTCAAGCGCGGCTTTCGAGAAAATGATAGTGCACTTCCTAGATCTGCTTTCACCTCACCTATACGAGTTGTACGTGGAGGACGCGGCCAAGACCGACTCAATGAAGAAGACGGTGGTAAGCGGCCATGCTTTTCGTCACTACCCGGCCGCTCGGTACGCGGTCGATGTGACCTTTCAACAGTCCACGATGAAGAGCGGCTCGCAAGAGGAGCGTGCTGTGTTTTATAGTGCGAAGCATAAGCTGCATGGGTACAACAGATCGGCATTGCTATCAACTGCTCCTTGCACTATCGCGGTTCGGTGGCCGACATCACCATATTCCTCAACAACAAGGCGTTTCATCAAGCTGCTGCAACCAAACCCGCGTCGGAAGAAACACTGTTCGATGATGGACCCCTCCACGAAGAATACCCGTCGTCTTGGCTCATTCTTGCTGATAAAGGGTACCAAGGGCTAGCAGAAACTTATCGCGTCGTTCACCCACGACAGCGTCTTCCAACAGCGCCCCTTACGCTCGAAGAGGAGTCTAAGAACCGCGGTATTGCATCAGATCGAATGATACTTCGGTTGGCTCTGTACACTATGGGCTCTGTGCAGCGACAAGTACCGTTGGAAGGAGGAGAAGTACGAAATGTACTTCCGCGCATGCGTGGCCTTGACCAACGTCCAAGTTCGAGCGCATCCGCTTCGTTCCAGTGACGCAGAAAACTACCGAGACTACCTGCGCCGTTTGAACCACGTAGGGACAACGCGGCTCGCCAGAAGACGAGAGGCGAATCGACGCGCTCGAGAACGACGACAACTGCGCCTTGCGACAGCGGTTCCTCCTGTGGATGCTGCTAATGACGATGAAGTGCCAAGCAGCGAGAACGAGGAAGCAGAAACGCAATTAAGCACAGCCTACTAGGAGTAGCAGTTAGTAGAAGGACGTGCATCAAAGTCAGAAGCTCGTTGTTTAACCAGATAGTGGGCTTCTTCAATATGATCATCCCAGCTCGTCCTTTGCCGATCTGCAATAGAATATCTCTTAGATATCACAATGCCGTTCTGCAAGTGCGCACATCAAAGACAAGAGCGTCGATTTCTACCAGCAGTGCAGCAGAAACCTGAAATGTTCTCTGAAATTTATTTTCAGAGTTAAGAAACGATGCCGATCACCGTGCTTTATGTACCTTTTTGTGGGCCCTAATCAGCAAGGCAATACTCAAACGAAGTTATACGTTATTGTAAATGAATACCCCTAGTAATTTATATATTACGTGCATGTTGCCTGTGTCGTCGCCCTCCCGTTTAGGTGCGAATATGGGTTGCATGAAGGTGGTACGAATGGACCTAATTTGTCGTCGTGGTTTGTAAATAATGCAAGGCGCCGGGAGTAAGAGCCTCGGTAATGGCGGCGGGCTCTTCGGCTACGTACGCTTTTGCGTTGGCCGTGTTGTTGTTGAGATTCGCTCTTTTGTTGCTTGCTTTAGACGGGCTTGTTGTCGGCAAAGTGAAACTATATGAATGAAAGTTTGACAAATTAAAACAAATGAATTAAAATTTGACTCTGATGCCGCTTCCAGCTGATCGCCGAAGCTGCTCGCCTTCTTGGCCATCTTCAACGGGTGCGTTTCCCCATCCCCTGGAAGCTTCGCGCCTTTCTGCTATATCTGGGCACCTTGCCTTGCTTGACTCTGATGCAGCTTCTGGCTAATCGCCAAGGCTGCTTGCCATCTTTGTATCTGGCGTCTTCGATTCTGCCGACGTTTTCTTCTTGACCTTCTTCAACGGTTGCGTTTCCCCATCCCCTGGAACCTTCTCACCTTTGCGCTTTATCGGAGCGAGGATAGCCGGTTCGCTGATCGTCGAATGGCCGGCTGATCCGTTTTGCTGGGAAACGTCCATCGAGGATACTCGGGCGCTTGCGCTTGCCGCTTGAAGGAGTGACTCGGATGTAACAGGGGGACTCGTAGAAATCGACTGGGTTGTCGCCAGAGCAGGTTCAGAAGTAACAGGAGGACTCGTAGAAAGTGACTGCTCTGGGGCGGCCAGAATCTGTTCGGAAATCCGGTCCATGCTGCCGATGTTACCCTTAGGGATCCCGCTGCGCTCTTGAATTGCGAGCCCCGTTACATGGCGGCAGTGTAGAATGGACCCAGCTCGATACTTCACGTCTGGAATTGTGACGGGCTCTTTGCTCTTGAACGGGACCAAATATACTGTCAGCGAAAGTAGATATTGCTTTCGTATCGGGAAGTCCAGTCCGTCTAGAAGCGCCTTCGCAGTGGCAAAGTCCGCAGCCCGCTTGCAGTCAATCATGGTCAAAAACCACCCGCGCTCGAACTTTTTTGTGGCGTACAGGCACATGGAGATGGACACGGAGGTTGTCTTTTCTGCAAGCGGTTTGTTGATCCAGCGAAAGGCCTGCTTAACGGATCTGATCTTCGGGGTTTCGAGCAACTGCTGTGCAGCTGCAACTTGTTCCAGGTCGTCGTCGCTTTCACTTTCGGTTTTGCCATCTTGGTCAACACGCTGGCCCGGGGTGCGGGAATCACTACTGGGGCTCATGGCTCGCGCCGACTGTGCAGGTGCTATTTGAGAAGTGATCTGGTTGGCCCTTGCCGCGTTTTGCCGCAAGTATGTGGTCACAAAATCGCTATCGCGAGGTTTACGTAGAAATGTCAGACAAGTCGGTTTCCGTGCGTCCACGCTTCGAGCCCTGCCAATTATCTCGTACTGTACTTGACTCTTCATTACGCTTAGCTTGCAGGCCCTGGTAGGTCAATTTCGCCTCAAACAAGCGTTTTCAGACCGCCGCCCGACAAGCGACCATCCTATGCTGGGACCTTGCCGGAGAACGTTTCGTGATGGGTGACTTTCCAAGAAAACAACCTGGCCGTTCGCGTCGCCGCGCAAAATCGGCTCACTGCCCAATATGGATCGCGTCCATGTTACTGTGGTTTCAAACGAAGACGTAACCTCTTTCGCGGTGGAACTGATCCGGTTGGGCTGCTTGCAAGCCCCGGTGGCGCTATGGATCTGTGATAGGCGCTTCTGGCGATTTCCTGGGATAGCTGTACGGATTAGCAGTATGCTGGGAACGTCTATCGACCATGGCCCCGGCTCAAGCCCTGCTCTGCACGCGCTAATCCAGGCGGGCGTCAATGAAGCGGCCAGTGTAGGCGATCTGCACGTGATTAGTGCTTATGTACGCGATTTTCCAGGCGTGATCCTTTTAGGAGCGGCGGAGCGGGCGGCGTCGAGTGGCCAAACTCGCATTCTCGAGTGGCTTTATCGTCGCCGCGGTATCGTGCTCTGGGAACCAAAAACATTTTATGCTGCTAGCGGCGGAGGACAACTGGCTTCGTTGCGGTGGCTTGATCAGCGGTTCGTTATGCCCATTGATCCTGATATGCTGGACTACGCTATTCGTGGGGGGCATGACTTGGTTGCGCGATGGTTATTCATTGTTGGGGAAGAGAGAGGATGGCCGCTGAGCATTCTCGAAGAGGCAGTTTCTCGCGCTCCGCTGGAGCTTGCACGGGCGATGTGGAGCACCCGATTGCGCCCCATGGCGCTTTCACTGGATAGCGCTGCCTCGAGAGGTGATATGGCGTTCATAATGTGGGCCCATGGCGTTGGAGCGTTGATTACGCCCCATGCAATAGACATGGCTGTTGCCAATAGGCAATGGTCAGTATTGGCGTGGCTTTCCTGTCATCAACAACGTATGTAGGGCGTCTGCAGATAAAAAAACACGACATGCACACAAGATGTTTATCCCTAAACACTCTTTCGTATTCCACGTTCTCTTCATTGGCGCAGAGCCGTAGCTTTCGCCGTATCTGAAGCTCAGCTCTGCGCCTTGCTGGATGGCGCGGAAAGTGACTACGCCGATTCTGTACTTGCCGTTAACTGTCCACTCCTCCGTCTGACATTGTGGAGTGCAGCCGTGGTTGATTAAACGAGCGGTGTTGCATTCTGATGGCGTTGTCAGCGTAAAGTGGCTGGGTGCGGACCTTTTGCCGCGTTTTCCGCGTGCTGCCGTTCGCGGCACGCGCGTTCCCCCTTCATAGAGGGTTTGGGACTGACCACAATGACATATTTGCTTTCGCTCTACCAACTCGCATGCCGTCTTCGCCGTCGCAGGCGTCCGCTCAGAAGCGGTCTAAGCGCGCTGCCGATCCAACTTACAATGATCGAGAACGCGAACGCCGCAAGTATCAAAGAGGGGCGGCGCGTCAAAGTCTTCCTACAGTAAATCATATTCCCGCCGGTCGAGTGGTGGAGCTCCTTGGTATTTGTAAAGAACGACTGTCGAATTCGTTCATGAGTCAAAAGACCTGCTGCGTGTGCGATTGCTTGTATCCAATCCGCGACCTGGAGAGTAAACGTGTGGAGCGCTGCAAAGTCTTGGTTCGCGCGATGCAATCCCGTCTGAAGCCACCTCGTGGGCTTCCACCTGAGCTTGAGTCTCACTACGACGCGTCTGATATCAACCCGATATTTGCGGGAATGCTCTTATCCAGGCGCGGCCTGTTTCAATCCGCGTCGAGCACGATGATGCTTTTGTGCGGCTCCTGCTTTGGGTCGCTGTCGAAGTCGCGTGTGAAAAATGCTCCCAAGTTTGCTATCGCGAATGGATTATTCATTGGCGAGCTACCAGACGCGTACGATGATACCACGATGACCGAGAACGCCATGGTGAACCTTGCGCAACCGACACGCTACCTATCGGTGGTCCAAGGCGGCAAGCACAGTTCGATACGCTCCCATGCCTACTATTTTCGTGCTGACCCCGCGCCGCCTGCCGTCTTGCTGCCCGCGGAAGTCGTGTCAAACGGAACGATCGGTGTGACGATGATAGGGGCTATGACTCCACTACAGAAGGCCACAACATTACGCCGCTACTGCGCGCGCGTCTCTCGTCTGTTCGCGCTGCTGGGCTGGTACATGAACAACAATCGTCTGTACGACCATATCGGGGTTACGGATCGTTCGCAGATTGAAGCATTCGTGAGCAGCACTAATGTGGTGCTTGATTGTTCTCGGGAATCGAGACCCAACCGCACCGACGGGGAACAAACCGTGCCGGTTACCCCCAGACAGCATATTGCCACTGTCGCGATTGCCGATCCGAGCGCCCGCGTCGATTCAGACGCGACCTCATCATGTCCTCGTTTCGCGCAACTTCTCGACGATGCACATTCGCGCCACAACCAACCTCGTCCCGCACATCTCGCAGCGCCAACATTGGAGGCGGAATGCATGGAGCAGTCAGCTGTGGCCCTAGTGACGAATTTCGCGATGGAGGATGATGTGCAGTTGGTGCGCCGGGTGCTTGATAACGCGTCTGCTGACATAATCGTGCAGCGTTCTTCAGGCATCCTTTCTGATTTCGACGCTGAATTTTGGAGCCATTCATTTTGCGAGCTTTTTCCGTTTGGTCGTGGGGGGCTTGACGAGGAGAGAGGCACGAAAATCGGCTTGGAAACCTATTTGCGCCACTGTCTTCGACTTTCGTCGCGCCGTTTTGCGCGGCATCGGTCGTTTGCTCTGGTCGCGTTTGATGTGATTGCGCGGCACCGTGCAACGCAGGCTGTGTATCTGCGCGCAAAACTCTTCCCTGGTATTATGCGCAGTATTGCTCGTGTTGATAGAGAGCAACTGCTCCATCACGTGAATTACCTAGAAGATAGGCGCCGGGCGATCACTGCAAACTCTCGCCTGCCGGAACCGCCGGTAGTGGATCAGCCGGTCCTCGACCTCCTCTCAGCTGTTGCTACGGGGCTTCGTGCTTTTTTGGGGTCCAATCAAGAGCGCGGGCAAGCTCGCACCCAGGTGATGTCAATGCAGCTTGTCTTCGGCCAGCCTGCTATAAATTTTTCACCATCTCCCCAGATTGCAGCGCCTCCTATCGAGTGGCAAATCTTGCCGGTGAAATGTCTGACGATCTTCTCGATTCCGCGCGCGTCACACTAAGCCAATGCGTCGCGTACAGCAAGGCCAAACTCGGGAGTATTGCGACGCGAAATCCTACAGCTTGCGCGCAATACTATAACTACCTCCTGAACTTGCTCATTGAAGTTGTCCTGAACTGGGATACTAGCCGGAAGTGCTCGAAGCCTGGTGTTGGAATTTTTGGGGAGACCGAGGCTTTCTACGTGGCAACTGAATCGCAAGGATCGACCGGTAATTTACACGGGCACATGCTTGTCTGGGTCCGGGGGATGGCAAAAACCGTTGATGACTACTATTCCCAGTGCAAAAACAGCGCTGTCCAGCATCGTCTCCAGGCATACGTTGCGTCTATTGCATCATCGTCTTTTCCGATCAGTGGTGCAGTTTGCCCGACGTGCGGTGCTGCAGATTTAGAGTCTCAGCCGTTTGAGGCTGAAGCTTTTCAGAAGCCAAAGAAGTCCCGGGAAAGACCTGTCACTTCTAAGTGCGCATCGTGTTTGTCCGGTTTTGGGGCCGACGAGATTATACAGCTCCGGATGGGCTCCGCCGCTGCCGCCTTGGATGAAACGTGGCCCGCCGCTGCTACTCACCACCTATTGGCCAGTCCTGCTCCGCTTCCGCTACCTGCACGAGGCGACGTGCAGGCTGATTTGGTCGTTTCCCGAGCGCTCACCGATTATCAGGTTCACCACTGGTATCACAGTCGGTCTTGCTTCAAAGCATCACGCCGGACGCCGGCGGGTAAAATATGCCGCATGTTCTTTCCTAAAGAAGCCGTCGCTGGCACGCGATGGACGGTACATGACAAAGTCGAGTTGCGACGAGAAATCGGGAGCGAGTATTTAAACACTTACGTCCCCCTGGTGAACAGTGTCTTCAAATGCAACCACGACGTCAAGTTTCTCGCTGCGGCTGAAGGTACAGCTTATCAAATTGATGTCTTCTATCACGGTTCTAATCTGTTGTCGGTGGCTGCGTAGGGCCGGAAAAGGCTTTCTACATGATGAAGTACACTACGAAGGACCAGAACACCATCGAGAACCCGTTAGCGATCCATGTTCACGCATACGACAAGGCCCAGATACGCGCTGCGGGGTCTGACGATGCCGTTGCGGCAGGCAGGCGGTGTGTCCAGTCCATGTGTTGCTCGATGTCCAATGCCCAAGAAATCGCCGCCCCCCTTGCCTCCCTGTATCTCCAGCGCGAGTCTCCTTTCTACTCGTCGGTCGACTTCCAGAACATCCACATCTCGTCGTGCGCCAAGGCCATTTTTGAAAATGCAGCCATTGATGTCACGCTAACACAAGGCGCCGGATCGTCATATGTCCCATCGGGACCATTTCTGGATTACTTGCATCGCCCCGCCGAGCTGGAAACCCAGACCCTCATGAGTTTTGTCCGGCTGTACCAAAAACTGGTCCATCTCCGGGGTCTGCGATTCCGACCCCCTCACGCCCAGCGCACCACACATTCAGTGCATTTGCGTGAAGTACCCGCTGTTCCTTGTCTTCTTGGCAAGCGGCTCCCTGACATGCGCAATTCTGACGTCGACGGTGAGCAGAGGCAAGACTTTCAGTGCGCTATCCTAACCCTTTTTCGGCCGTTTCGTCGTTTGGAGGACCTGTGTCTCGGAGACACCGCGACTAGCGAGGAACAGTTTCGAACCTGGTGGCATCGTGATGCCCCCCCAGACGCACACCTCTTTCTGCGCTACTCAAATGACTACTACAGCTCCCGCGAGCTCGCACGGAAGCGGCTCGATGCAGACACAGAACGCTACAGGAGCTACTTCGATGGCGTTTTTGACGACAACTACGTCTCCGATTCGGACAGCAACCCTGCTGACGATTCTCAAGAATTGATTGACGGAGACGAAATGTGGTCTGACACCGCCACCATTACATCCCCGACCACGTACACGCACTCGATTAACAAGGCTTTCGAGGCTGCCACCTTAGCGGCGTCGACTCAACGAGTGCCGCTTCCTGCTGACTGTGCTCTATACTCTTCACTGACTGTCGATTCTGTGGATCGTGATATCGCGAAAGCCGAAGAAGCTTTCCTCGCTCGCGAGAACCAAGCGCTATCGCTAGTCTCCTGTCAAGTCGACGTCGCCCTCCCTACCCGTGTGCGCCTGCTCACTAGCGCTTTAGAAAATGCAGCGTCTTGGACTGATCCTGCTTTGTTGGAGCCCACTACCGGTTCCGCGGTTCCCGCTAACGCGTCTCTGGCTGACATCTCTCAGCGATTTGGCTTGAACCGCAAACAGCATAAGGCTTTCATTCGCGTCGGTGCTGGTTTTCTACATTCTATCTTGATGGAGCCACACCTGGTTCCTGATCAAATCATCGCTTTTCTCGGCGGAGGACCCGGGACAGGTAAAAGTCAAGTTATTCGAGCCTTGCAGGGTCTCGCTGCATCTTGGGGTAGCAGTGACGCCGTGAAGACCGTTGCTTACCAAGGCGTTGCGGCGGAAGCTGCCAACGGGCAAACCATTCACAGTCTCTTTAAATGGAGGGTCGGCCAGGGCGCCCACGCCAAGCGCTACTCACTCGATGACAAAGAGAAGTTTGCTTCCTTGAAACTACTCGTCATGGACGAGGTCTCCACAACAGACGCCAATTTTATTGGGATGATCGATATCGCCCTCAGAGATCTTAAAAACGAGCCTGCCAAGCGCTTCGGCGGAATTCATATTCTCTTTGTCGGGGATTGGCTTCAGCAGCTACCGGTTGCTGGCCACCCTGCATTCGTCGACCACGCGCCGCCTCCTATTTCACGTTCTTTGGCTGCCTCAAGACGCGCAGACGACACGACCTCCACCTATCTATTGCGGCAGCGCGGGATCGACGCATATCGTGAGCTCAACGAGGTGGTAATGTTAGAAGTAAACATGCGCCATCGTGACGATCCCGTGTGGCGTGACATTCTCGCCCGGTGGAGAAATGGAGACTATATACAAGCCGATATTGATCTCGTCAACCGTCGCTGTTACACATGCAATTGGCGATCTGCTTCAGCAACCGCAGCGAACACGTTTTGCCCAATTCTGGTTACATCCAACGCTCTCCGCGTCGAGTTCAACCAGTTGGCCACCCAAGCGTTCTGCAAGGCCTCGCGGCAGGTACTGCACTATTTCCCCGCTGCCGTTTCTCGCCCGCGTGGCGAGCTTTCTCCCGGCCAACGGCGCAGTTTGAAGGATATCAGGAGCGACAAAACCAGCGGTATACCCATGGTACTGATGATCGCGATTGGCCTCCCAATGCAGTGCATGAAGAACATTTCTCGCGCTCTTCACCTGGCTAATGGAACCATTGGCACCGTCGCCGGATTTCGCGCTGCCAGCGGCGACACCGTCCGCGTAGACGACTCCGGCGACTACGCGTCCCATTTCCACTCCGTTCCACCAGAAACCGTCTTCGTCCACCTCTTCGAGCGTGCGCTGCTCGGGTCGACGATTGTGGCCTGTGCTCCCGCTGGTGTCACTCCTGTTCAGTGTCGAAAAGAGAAAAGCGTCAGCGTTTCGATCCGCAACCGCTCTTTCACCGTTTCTGTCGACCAAGTACCGCTCGTTCCTGCGTTTGGCCTCACCGTCGAAAAGGCCATCATTGGTCCTCTCCGCCACTCCACACCCCGCATGCAACCTCAGCGCTCCTCCTTTTACGTCGCGGTTACGCGTGTCAAGTCCATGCAGTACCTGTTCCTCCTCGAGCCTCTTACGCTGGATTTCCTCCAGTACTTCACTCCTTCGCGTGCCGCGCTCGACGAAACCCTGCGTCTACAGCGCCTTGAATGCGTGTGCGACCGCCGCCACGAGGTCGCTTCCGCTTAACTTTATCTAAATTCGGAGCTTATTCGTGCCCGCGCGACTTTGTCATTATCTAGTTTAGAGGACTAATGATCACTCGGACGAGGAGCGTCTTTTGAAAAATGCCGAGTTTGTTCCTGGGTTTGTGGTGGATTCAAGCTAATTCTTATGTGTAAGTTGTGTGACTTCTGTGGAATTGGGTTGAACTTCCGTGCAACAAAAATAAATTACGTTGCGCAAAAATACCGATATTTTTCAGAAATCCATGGACAGTCGTTTATTCTCCCCCTGGAGAACAGCACCCACCGTGAACCGTGCACCACCTGCATCGCGCGCGCCACTTGCATGGTACTCCAGCCACCACTCTCCGCCTCCCCTCGACTTTTTTCTTACCCCCAGGCTGTATCCACAGGAGGACAGCGCAGAACTTCCAGACTACCCACATTCACAGACTCGCAGCGGACAAGCGCTGAGCTGGAACGAGTGAATATCCGACAAGATAACAGGAAGCAACGCGTAGACGAGCGTGCCGAAGCACTCGCGCGCGCATTCCAGCAGGCGCAAGACGACTCGAAGTCACGGACGCGGGCTTTCAAGCGACAGGAACGTCGCGCAATTCAACAAACCTTTGGTATCGCTCCGGACACTAACGATGAGGACGCAGGTGAGGAGACGGAGGTCCTCAGCAGTGGGGAAGAAGTGGAAGAAGTCGGAGAGGAGAGCGATTATTCGAACGATGGAGAAGACGATGGAGACAGTGACGCTTCAAACGGTGGAGAAGATGAGAAGGAAGACACTTCAGACAATCAAGACGCAGAGGGAGATGAGGAAGAAGACGTGAGCGCAACCGACGAGGAACACGTGGGTGAGGAAGACCGAGCGACGTGGCGTCTGACGATGAATCCGAAGTCACCGAAGACGCACCGAACCTTCACCAAAGTCGGTACCGAAAGAAGAAGTCGCCTCCATTGTCGGAATTGTTCGAGACCATCCCTACAACTTTCGGCAGTTGGCAAGATTTTCATGAAGTTTTCCAGGCGTACCAGGTGAAGACGTACTAGCATTTTTCTAAGCGCAAGAGTACATCAGTGGCTGTCCGCAACAACCAGATCAAGGGAGCGGCTTCGAGACTGAAGCGCCAGGGAAAGGAGAAGCGAAAAGAGGTGCAGCTGTTGCCTGAAGAGTGGGGTCAGTATTCAAAGACCCTGGTGTGTACGCACGGCCAACCCTACCAGTCTCGCGGAAAAGGGAAGCGAAAGCACGAAAAGGTCCAATACACAGATGCTCGGCCCGGGTGTACGCTCGCGTCACGGCTACGTTGGATGACTCGTGGGTGCTTCGAGTGACGGCTAGTGGGTACCTCGACCATGAACTCAATGAGCACGTGTGGGATGAGTACTCCGGGAGCAGGGCTGTGACAGACGAGTGCTTGCAAAAGGACGTCGACGCCTTACGCAAGGCTGTGGAAAGCGCGAAAGGTAGTCTGCAATATCTCCGTGAGCGAACAGGTAAATGCTTCCTGCTGTTCAATTTCTGTATATTGGTTTAACTTTGGTACACCTTTGGTACGTTTCGTAGGCAAGAAAACCAAGCTGAAAGATGTACACAACATGATCCAGAGACAACGCGTCAAAGCCCAAGCCGGCCTCAATGACGCGCAACGAGCACTAGTTGTACTGGACGAGTTTTGCCGCCAAAACGGAGGCAATTCAGCTGAGGTTGTGGTGAATTCTGAGACGGAAGTCGTGCGTATTGTGACGTTTCAAACAACCACCATGAAACACCTTTTCAAGGCCTCTCCCGGAGTAATGCTGGTGGACTCAACACACGACACCAACGCGAATCGGTACAAGCTATTCAGCTTTGTCGTACATGATGTTTTTGGCAAGGTGAGCTACAGTTGCAAGGAATGAATACTTTCCATGAATAAATTTATCCATATTCCGTTCTAGGGACAATACGTGCACCACACGCTTGTCGAGAGCGGACACAAAGTGAACTTGCGGCGCGTAATCGAGATCTTCAAAAAAACAACCCTGCGTGGGAGAAGGGTGGGGTATTCATGACCGATAAAGCCATATACGAAAAAAACTGTGTTAAAGGAGGAGTTTCCTCAAGCCTATGCCAGTAGCACGTAGTCACTTGGCTCAAAAAGGAAGCGGCCAGGCTGGCTTTGTTCGTGAAGACGCAAGTGATAGCCATGATGAGACGTTTAGTGTACGCGCGCAGCAAGATGGAGTATGACGAGGCGAGGAGCACAATGAAGGAACTTTTGGGCGACAACGTAGGACACCCTCTCTATCAGACGTTTTTGGACAACTGAGACAACTCGCAGAAGGAATGGGTCTCATATCTCCCCGGCAACGTGCCGCAACTAACCAACAACACAAACAAGCGCGTCAAATCCAAGTGAGGCAAGATCGAGGACGTCATCAAGGGCACATGCAGCATTGATGTGCCCTTGATGACGTCCTCGATTTTGCCCACTTCGATTTGATGCGCTTGTTGGTGTTGTATGCGGAGGAACAGTACATCGCAGCGTATCATCGCGTTGGTAGCAGACCCCACGGACCAGACGAAGACCCTGAATTAGCTGCACTGGCGATGCAGGTCAGCCCATTCGCGTTCAGGCTAGCGGAGGAGACAAACCCGAATACACACTACAGCGTCGAACTACTATCCCCTGGTAAGGCTATTGTGACGAGCAGCTCTACAGGTGTTATGTACGAGGTGAACATCGAGGTAAGACACGATATTGCTATATTTTTTGTACTTTCGGTATATAAGATTCGCTTTGTCGTTTTGGTGGTGTGTTATCGTAGCGGAGTCGTTGCAGGTGTGTCTTCATGGAGACGTGTTTAAGATAAGATTCGCTTTGTCGTTTTGGTGGTGTGTTATCGCAGCGGAGTCGTTGCAGGTGTATCTTCATGGAGACGTGTTGCTGCGTTGTCGCCACGTCGTGCACGCCAGGATAAACATGGCTACGAGACCGTGATTCCTCCGATGAAGTCAATTCCTGCTCTTTGGATCGTGTACAGTGCTATCAACAATATCGCCGAGGGAGATGTGGTCGCCGGAGGTCTCCTCGAAGTTTCAGCCGCTCCGCTTCCGAAGGCGAAACCTGACACTGCGTATGATATGTACGTCCAGTCAAAAGCCTTGACAGCGAAAATTGTGGATCGCATGGCGTCGCAGACGGCTTATACATATTCGGTTGCATACAAGTGGCTGGAGGACTTCTACAATGCGCTGAACAATGGCAACGTCGTCGCCTTTGCTCGCAACAGCACTGTTTTTCTGGGCTTTCACAGGTGGCCTCCGTGGGAGCTGCGACTCGGTCGCAGAT
The DNA here is from genome assembly GCA_033557995.1 of Phytophthora crassamura. Classification (NCBI taxonomy): domain Eukaryota; phylum Oomycota; class Peronosporomycetes; order Peronosporales; family Peronosporaceae; genus Phytophthora; species Phytophthora crassamura. The sequence goes on along the minus strand of JAUCED010000011.1, from coordinate 1,978,281 downwards.
GTCGTTTGCTGATCCAGCAACACAACGGATACAAGTACGCAAGCGAGTGATGGTGAAGTTCCTCATATGCAGCACGCGTCGCTGAGCGGATCGCGTGCCCAGGATTACAATGACAACGACAAAGAAGGCTGCCCCACCAATTACATATCTTCCGGCTCCAAGGGTGTCTTCCGGAGAAGTCGACCAAAAGGTCACCGAAGACACACCGAAGCGTATCGAAAGTGAAGAACTCAATGCGGGGCGTCCACTAGGCCACGGAATGACGAAGCGCAGCGTCGACACAAAAAGAAGACGGAGGAGCGCCAACTTACACTCGACCTCGCAGAAAAGTATCGGACTGGCAAAATTACGACACCGGCGAAGTTGGAAGATGTTGCGAGAATGCTGGACGGACCGCACAGCCTATTTCACGCAAAACCGATGGTGACACGTTGGTGCTGCCGTTCGTCAATGTACAAGGCAAGCCTGAAATCCAATTGTTCAGCGTCGGACAGAGTATTCCTGTAGTCAAGGCGATTCCGCAACTGGAGCAGGTGATAGAGGCTATTTGTGCCATGGAGCTACGTCCTAAGAGCCTAAAGCTGCTTGCATACTGGCCAGGATTCGGCTGTGTTACGAAGGACCAACTGGAGAACATGCGTATTGTGCACGAGGCCAACAAGCAGTTCATTCTGGTCAAGAAGGCAACCGCGTGGATGGAAACCGTCGAGTGGACTATTAAAGATCTGTGCGCTCCGTTCAATGACACAAACACAGTGACAAATGTTCGTATTGAGAGAGGTTGCATGCTTCGAAGGTAACTGACACTACTAACTTCTATGGTTGTCTGCTCCTGTACAGTCGGAATACACAGGCTACGTCGAGACTTTCAATCTCGGTGTGAACAAGTTTGAAAACGAAGAAGTGGAAGGCTACAAGTTACTCGACTTTCGCGAGAATCTTTGGCTCCACTCCACATAAATCTTGCTGGCGCTACTTACGAATACTCGCGCGTGGGTATCGTGGATCCTAGTTAACATGATTTTGCATCAATGACGCAGAAACGGAGAGTTGACAAGGGTTTAGGGGCTGCAGATCCCAAGTACGTGTACTTGGGATCTTCAACGTAGGCAACCACTGGGTTGCGTTCATGATCGACAAGAACGCCAAGATATGTCACATGTTCGATCCGCTACAGTCTGAGCGAAACTACCCCACCATTGAAAGGAGTGTACGCAAGGTGATAAAACCCGTTCTAGACCTGGAATGCGAGCTCGACTACAAGAAAATTAACTGGTGCAAGCAGCAGGATGGGAGTTTGTGTGGCATTTGGTGCATCACGGTGCCGGAAATGTTTGTTGTGGGAGCTTGGTGGAACAACAAAATTTACAGGTTGCAGCCGTACCTGCGTATGCCTTCTGACGAAGCCTGCAGCTTGCGAGTAACGTGAATTACGTGTTGAATATTGAGCTGCCAATGTTTGGTGTCTTATCGAAAATAGTACCGAAAGTCCACACAGCTTCTCCGATCACGAAAAACGCCCAAGTGCCACAATTCCCAAATATAGAATTGTCCTGGAAAGATAGACACACAGTAGTGTGCTGATTACTTACATTTCCCCTACCGCAGTTAATTTAGTCATCAACCGATCTACCGTAGCACGTCAATTGATGGCCATCTACTTTCGGTGGTAGCAGCATCGTCCCTACATTTGGCGATGGCAGGCCCAGATATCCGGGTCTGACCAATATTTTGTGGATCTTGCAGAATAGACCGCCAGTGATCCAAGTGAAATAGCTGGATGTCTTGCCCTTCGACCAGTCTTGATTTCACTAGGACAAACTGCAACAACTCAGGGCTTGATTTCGAACTGCAACAACCCAGCCACACCTCTCTTCCTTGCCTCATTCCTTGCCTCATTCTTCAATCTGCCACGCCACACCTCTCCTTGCCTCATACTTCAATCTGCCTCGATGTCGTCCAAGCGCCAGCGATACGAAGACGAAGACGACGATCGCCCGACAGGGGAGACCGGGGGAATAAAGTCAAAGGAGGACAAGCCCGCTCGAAAGAGATCATGGCGGCGATGACAGCCGTGGCGAGGCTCGATGTCATGAAGCATATCGACGGCATCGTCGAGGCGATGAAGGCAATGACGACAGATATCGGTCGGCACCGAGGTGAATCCGACATGGACTACTACGAGCGCGTGCGGGGCGATTTAGGGTTGATCCCGTCCTGGTCGATGGACGGCACTGATTTCGATGCGCCACATCCGTATCGCGGTTGCGGGGGCCTGATCTACGACTACTGCGATGTTGTGGCGTACAAGATTCCTGGGGACCGGTGGATCGACATCTACATCGGTGCGAGTGCGTGCATTCTGCTGTCGGAAGGGCGCGTCATGTTTCGCTTCATTGAAGGCCTCGAGCGTCACGGTGATTTGCTGTACATCGGTATAGGGACGTAATGGACGGTTGAAGGTGGAGCCATTGCTGGCGGGTGGGAGGACCCGTCAGCGGAACCCTATCGGTATGCCGATAGCAAAACATTTTAATGACATTACTTACACATCGTGTAACTAATGTATCTTCGTTGCTTCGTGCATTATACTACCTCCGCGCGGAAAATAATGAACGAATTGAAAAAAATTACACAAAGTCACGAGCTGCACGAAGAAGCTCTGAAATTTGGATTTATTTAGATATAGGAAGTTTATCTTGTTTACACTTCCGTGCTTTGGCGGCAGTCACAGTCTTGGTCAAGACGTCGAAAACGGTATGTTTCAGTTAGTGCAGCTCGCTAAGAACGTAGTTTCAGCGGATCACTGCCGTTCTCAAGAAGAACGAGACCAGTCTCGCGATGCTGGAAACGTGAGCTGGTGGTGCACTTGTTGGAAAGTTGGAGTGCTGCAGCAGAGAAAGGATTAAGTATGGCAGACTGTCCGCTGTCGAGGTCCTCGTTGCCTCACGGGTGACATTTACCGAGAGACGATTGAGGCCTTATTCCCGCACATCTTGCGTGACGAGGCGCTGGTCGCGCGGATCCTCGGACTGCGACTCTCGTTTCCTTCGCGCTTGATGCTCTACTTTAACCCCCAACGGAGATTGACGCAAATGGTGGCTCGAGCGAACATTGTGGCGGCCCTGGGGGCTCTAACACGGAATGGGATAACCTTGAAGCCTGCTTCATTGTCCTAAGTTTCCTTGCGACCAGGATGGGCTCGCGTTGCGGCGACGGACATGGCCAGCAGGTCGTGACGTCTTCTTGAGCGATCGATTTCGTGTGGTGGAGAGGAAGGTGAGGGCCACCAAGTGATGAAGTAATTGCAGAAACCTCAGCGACGAAGGTGACAACAGCACTAGATAGAAGAAAATGCAGCACGATCGCTATTATTTACACGAAAAGCCAAAATGGAACTTGCTACGATCAGGGAGTGGCGTAGTGTGCTGGATCTACAAGTGGGGCTAGTTACAGAGATGCTTGGGTCGACGGAAAAGTTGATGTCTAGCCGTCGGCAAGCACACTTCAGCAAATGTATTTGTCCCGCGGTAGCCTTGTAACCTTGAGCCTGTTATCTCACCGCATTGGTATCTTGTGATCCTACCAACTCTATCTTCACTATAAATCCCTCCGACTCTCGTTACAGACAGCGACATCGTTAAGCGGAAAATGGAAGAGCACACTGGGGTGTCACGACTGGCCTCTGGCCCAAACAGTGCAGCGTCGATCCAAGCACCACAACGAATTGACAAGCATCTTGGACATTACATGTACTTATCTACGAACTTGAGGGCGTTTACTAAGTTTAACTTTTCCGGAGTCAACGGGAGCGCTCTCGTTTTTTTTTAAACAGCACTCCTCGGAGCCAGCGCCACCTTCATGCAACATGCAAGCTTGATATATTTCGTACTTACGGTGATGGGGTGACGACACAGGCAACATGCATGTAATTTATCGGTTTCTTCAGGTATTACTTCATACAGTTTTAACGGTACTTGTCACTCTTAACTTATGTATTGTACCTTTCGCAATTGGTATATTTGCCGATATATAGCTTACCGTATTTTCAATTGTTAGAAAATAATACGGTAATACCGCGGTAATACGGTTTTGAGCACGCTCAAGCAGGGGCTAGGTGGAGGTAGGGTTGTACGGCGTTTTGTCCACAACTGCCTTTCATCCAATGGCCTACCGCGACTCGGGGCTGGCGGCAGGCACTCGCTAGCTCGTGAGTGAGACCGACCTCGGCGGCCACACATCAGGGCGAGGGCGCTGACTCGCACGTAGGGCTCGCTGCCGTCGAACCGCTTGTCCCGGTATTGAACGCGGGCAAGAACTTGACAGCCTCGAGGAGGAGCATGGAGACAAATAAGGAGGGAGGAGAAGAGGAGCATCTCAGCGTTTTTATGCCACCACACAACCTTTCGGCTTCAACCACTTCCTGTTGGAGTGGAGCAAGGTTGGCTATACAAAGCAGCGTTCGCTTCAACCGTTTCTGGTTGGAGTGGGGCATACTGGAGCCCATATTAAAAAATATAAAGGTTTGACGAGAAGCGTCAGGGATATACAGTTTTAAGGAGCCAATGGGAGAGCTCGGATGTCCCAGTCAATGCTTTGTTATATATCGCATACAAATATCAAGTATAACCGCTGAGAAACTTAAACGCATAGAGTCTGCAAGATTTCTTGGTGATATCTTGATTTTGCTATAGATAGGCAAAGACGAGCCTCAGTTGTTGCAGAGGGTATTATTTTATAGATCCACGGTACTTCCTGTCGAATCGATCCGAACCGACGGCATTTCATCCAATGGCCTACCGCGATATCGAGGTAGGGTTGTACGCGCTCTGAAACTAAAACACACGTGTTTTCTAGAGGTTGGCCCGTTGCAAAAATCATTTTTGTATCAGGCCCACCGCGCACAATTTATGTATTCATAGAGGTACGAATCACATATTCATTTGACACAGACGTACGTCGGATCCGCCTTCCATCTGCCCCACACACGACACCTCGACTCCTGCCTCCCCACAGACTGAGACCGAGTATGGGCGCCGAGCTCAGCCGCCCCGCGGGCCCCGACATCACCAACCTGCGCGACGAGGACGCGCGTCGCCGCGTGGGCAGCAGCAGTTCGCTGGACACGCGGCGGTCGCTCAAGGCGCAGCAGGCGAACGGCCTCGCCACGTCAGCCAGCACCACGGCGCTCTCGTCCATGGCTCAGCCGCCGACTCCGACTCCGACTCAGAGTCTGCGCTCTAGCAGCGCCAACGCCAAGTCCAAGCTGCTGGAGAGCGGCCTCTTCTCATCCATGAGACGCAGTCGAAACAGCAGGAACGCCGTCGACGCGGTGAGCGTCTTGAGCGGCGGAGACCACGTGGAGAGCGCCGTGGTGCTGGCTGACGTGGCGAGGCCGTTCGTCTGCTTCACACCTCCACTGGCATCGTGTCTTCCGCTTTCATGGATTTGCTGGACATGACATCCATCCTCCAGCTTGTGTCAATATTCTCTGCCGATTAAAAATGGTCTAAAATAGTTGCGACCTTTTGGCCGGCATCATTTCGCCAAGAATCGGGGACGCTTTGATTCAGCAGCATCCGGCTATCGCAGTGCGTTCCTCTCAATGCGTGGTGCTAGCGTGGGTCACAACCGCTGTAGCCGTGACTCCAACTGTTTGGTGCCTCGTGCTAACAGGATGCGGCCAACGCCTCGCAGTTCCCGTACAAGATACCACTAGTCGCTCGAGTCTCCCCAGCTACCAGATCCAGATTTAAAGGCGCCCGTCGTCATGACCGACGCTCTCCCACCGTATGTGGTTGCGTCTGTGAGTTAATTTGATCGGGCAGCTAAGCTTACGAGTGTTCGTTCTTTTATATTGTGGGGCAGTCGTGGCCCACCACCACGTGGCCCACCGCCAGGGCAGCCTCCAGGATACCCGCAGGCTAGAGGCCCACCTCCGGGTTTTGCGCCGCCACGTGGGCCTCCTCCTGGTACGTTGCAACTACAGATCGAGAGGATTCAGCAAACTTTGACGTTGGCCAATACCGTGAATAGGAGCTCCACCAGGACGAGGCCCACCTGCAGGTAAGTCGTATCGCTTCAGAAGAAGAACTCTAAACAGGCTGAATTGAGCCATCTTTGGTTTTCGTGAGCAGGAGCCCCACCAGGAAGAGGACCACCCCCAGGTACGATTCAAATTCCAGTGAAAAGTATCGAGAAGCTAACATGGATTATCTACACGAACAGGAGCTCCACCGGGACGAGGGCCACCACCAGGTACGACCCTATCGTCTGGAGAAAGGATGCCAACAAGTCTCACTTAGCACCTTCTGGACGCAGGAGCTCCACCGGGAAGACCACCTCCCGGCATGCCGCCCAATGCTCAAGCTGGCCCACCTCCGGGAGCTCCGCCTGGGCGCGGCCCGCCGCCTGGAATGCCGCCTAACGCCCAACCCCCACTTGGCCGTCCACCGCCCGGCATGCCGCCGAACGCTCAAGCCACAGCTCGAGGTCCACCGCCAGGAATGCCGCCTACCACTCAAGCCCCGCCTGGACGTGGCCCGCTACCGGGAATGCCACCTAACGCTCAAGCTCCAGGTCGAGGCCCGCCTCCTGGGATGCCACCTGGACGAGGATTTCCCCCCGGAATGCCGCCCAATGCTCAACTTCCGCCAAGCGCAATGCCAGGTACGAGCAGACCACAACGTCTCACCTTGGTACTACGAAACTAACTCCACAATGTGTGTATTTTGCATGAAGGTGGCCCACCCCGAGGCCCGCCGCCTGGAGCGCCACCTCCAGGTTTCCGTGGTGCCCCAGGAGCTCCAGGTCAGCCACCAATGATGGCCCGCGGGCCACCTCCTGGCATGCCTCCACGAAGTTTCCCACCAGGCATGGCACCTCCGAACATGGCCGGGATGCCGCCAAGAGGTTTACCACCAGGAATGGCTCCTCCGAGCATGGCCGGAATGCCTCCCGGAGCAGTTCCGCCTGGTATGCCGCCTCGAGGCGCTCCTCGTGGCCCACCAGGAATGCCACCACGGGGGCCACCCCCAGGGTTTCCTCCTCCTCGTGGCCCACCCGGAGCACCGGGAATGCCGCCTCCACGGGCTCCGCCAGGTTTACCAGGCACTTCTCCTTCAGGCGAGGTCTTGCCAGGCTCCATTGCGGAAGGTACTTACGCTCAACTTCTTGCCATTGATGTATGAAGAACTAACGGCTTGCCGTGTGGCCAGATGCCCCTGCAGCTCCACCTCGTGGGCCACCTGGTGTTCCACCGCCAAGAGGAATGCCTGGTATGCCTCGGGGGCCACCTCCACGCGGGCCTCCTGGCATACCGTCTCCACCAGGGATGGCTGCTTCTGCACCCGCTACTGGCGGAGCTTTCGCCTCTCGCTTCGGAAAGCTGGCCGTCAAGGTGCTGCGAGCATATGACCTGAAGAAGTTGGGTATGATGGACACCGCAGACCCGTACGTGAAGCTCACGATCGGCACACAAAACGTGCAAACCAAAGTCCAAGAAGGCGGGGGCAAGACACCGGAATTCAACGAGAACTTCGACTTCAACATCGCAACGGAGAAGGAGTTGGTGGTGGAGGTTTGGGACCAAGAGAAGGGCGGGCAGGACAGGTTCATGGCTCAGGCAAAGGTCGAGATCGTGCCGTGGCTCGCCAAGGGCGGCTTTGAGGGTGACATCGAGCTGCAAGACCGGGAAGGCAGTCCTGCCGGAAAGCTGGCGGTCGTTGCCAAGTTCACCAAGCCGGAGACTAGCGCTGCAGGCCCAGTCAAGACTCCGCCCATGGCGCCTCCCGTTCTCTCCGGCCCAGCAGTGGCCCCGCTGCCTCCTGGTGCGAACGCGATTGCTGTTCCTGGCGCGCCGCCTGTGGCCCCTTCGGAACCGCCTCGAGACCCGAATGGCAAGTTCACGGACAAGGAAATCCTCGAGGCTTTCCTGGCCTTCGATCTCGACCACAACAACTACGTGGGCGCTGCTGAGATCCGTCATGTACTGATCAACATCGGCGAAGCCCCTACCGACGAAGAAGTGGACGAGATGATCAAGATGGTGGACAAGGATGGCGATGGCCAAGTGAGCTTTGACGAGTTCTACACCATGGTCACGAAAGGCAAGCAGCCTCCGCCTGGCCTGGGCGTCACGGCAGCGTCCCCGGAAAAGGCTGCTGCTGCGGGGCCCGGAGCAGCAGCGTCTGGCGCGCAGGCCATCCAGCTGCGCAACCAGCGCAAGATGGCGCTCGAGGAGTTCGCGCGCGACAACGGAATCAAACCCGAGAGCGTCAAGAAGGCGTACAAGAGGTTCCAGGCCACGGACAAGGACGGCTCGGGCCAGATCGACTACTCGGAGTTCTGCGAGGTGTTGCAGGTGGACCCGTCCCCGCAGTGCGAGAAGGTCTTCCAGCTCTTCGACAATGACAAGACCGGCCGGATCGACGTGCGCGAGTTCATGATCGCGCTGTCCAACTTTACGGGCGCCGAGAAGGAAGAGAAGCTCAAGTTCGCGTTCCTCGTGTTCGACGAAGACGGCAACGGGGTCATCACGCGGCAGGAACTCATGAAGATCCTCAAGGCCAACCACATGGCCAGCAACGAGTCCGAGGTCTCGCGCAAGGCCGACACCATCATGTCCCAAGGCGACAAGGACGGCGACGGCGTCATCTCGTTCGACGAGTTCTCCGTCGTGAGCAAGAAGTTCCCCAACATTTTATTCCCGGCCTATACTCTCGGCACCGCCAAGGACTAAGGTAGGCAGCGAATAGAAACTTGGCTGCTCTTCAGAATTTGTAGTTAGTCTTTCAGCAAAAAAGATTTTTCCACCGCTTCTCGGCCTGAGCTCCAGCAGCAGGTCGAGCCATGCTTTTGGAAGCGGACGTTGCAGCTGACTGTGCTGTATAGACTATACTGTGCTGTATAGTCAGCTGCAACGTCCGCTTCCAAAAGCAGCAAGTGATCTTCTTGGTAGTGGCTGCTCTTTGGAGCGGAAGATCACCGGGTCCGACGCCAGTAAAAGGCCCACAATGGCGACCACCACAGGGGCGAAACCATCGAGAACTCCATCTCACAGACGTTGATCAAACCTGCACAGGCAATTGACCATCTACGTCATAGCAATGAGCACAAGAAGTAGTTCTTGTGTTACGTGGAACTTCCCCAGACTGGTAGGGGGTGGTCCAACTGGTTACCAAGTTGAGGGTGACACTGGAATCGAGATTGTGCTCGACAGCACGGCCGATGGCCATCCCATGCCATCTGCAATACCGTTCTTCCTGTCATGCGGACCCAATGAGAGAAGGCCACACGTTACGCCGAAAACCTACATCTGCGTCGAGATCGTCTCAACATTTTACGTACCACGGCCGTTCAGTGGCCACACTCCACGGTAGGCAACACGAACCAGCTTCACAAACGCGTGGCCACCGTCGAGCAGGCACCATCCGGATTCATCGCCGGCAGTCAAATGCAAACTGACTACTGCACATCCATCACAATTCACCTTCACTTGGCCATCACCATCGACACCATCGAGCGAAACGAACAGGAATCGTGCGGACCGACATCCACGCCTGCGACTGGAAACCACGCACACTTTTCCACCGCTGGCCCTGATGCGGCACGACCCCACCACGCCGACGGCCAACCGCCGAACGTGCGGCCAGTTCTCCACTCACAAACCAACTTGCCCAGACCACTGCAGCAAGTACCCGATCAGTCGACCGCCATGAAGTTCACTGCTCTCGCCGTCACCACGTTTGTCGCCGTCGCGGGCGTCGCATCCGCCGCCGACTACCAGCCCGCCCTGAGGGTTCTCGCCGAACCTGCACCCAACGCGGCCGCGCCTGCCGCTGCCAAGGAGACCACCGGCGACGCCAACGGCAAGAAGAAGGAGTGGGGATGGGGACCGGGCTTCGGCTTCGGAGGCCCGTGGAGCGGCGGCTGGGGACTCGGTGGCTGGGGTGGCTACGGCGGCCTCGGCAGATGGGGATGGGGATGCTAGGCGCTCACACGCCATTCCAGCCAGCGACACCAAGCTACCACACCAGCGGCCGGCACCGGCAACACCGAGAGCTCGAGCGCAGGCTCAAACGCGATCGGCCACACAGCTATCGCCTCGCGAAAATGCCCTTCGTCCTTGTCGGTCGGCATTGCAGCTAGCAGCTAGCCTGCATCGGCGACTGTGACGCGAGGACAAAATATAAACACTTGCTTGCTCCTCTGCTCTCACTGTTCGTGCCATGTATACACCACGCCTTGCTCCTTCATTCGCTCGCTTCTCTCTCTCACAACTTGCCAAGCTCATTTCATCATTGATCACGTTGCTGCTGCTTCCATCTCAGCCTGCAACGCACGCATTGTCTTGCCAGACTGACATCGCAATCGACACTGGAATCGAGACTCGTGTGCTCGGTAGCACGGCAATGGCAAATAGCCATGCCACACCATCTGCAGTACAGCTCTGGCTGTAATTCGGCTCACCTGGGCCGCGGACCAATGCGGAGGGCCACGCCAAGGACACACGGACAGATCGGCAACATTCACTGCGTTCGAAATCTCGTAGCAGCCAGAGGCCACACTCATCGGACATTGCACCTTGCTCGGTCTTCATCTAGCAACACGCCAACCAGCTTCACAAACGCGTTGCCACCGTCGAGCAGGCACCATCGGGATTCATCGCCGGCAGTCAAATGCAAACTGACTACTGCACATCCATCACAATTCACCTTCACTTGGCCATCACCATCGACACCATCGAGCGAAACGAACAGGAATCGTGCGGACCGACATCCACGCCTGCGACTGGAAACCACGCACACTTTTCCATCACTGGCCCTGATGCGGCACGACCCCACCACGCCGACGGCCAACCGCCGAACGTGCGGCCAGTTCTCCACTCACAAACCAACTTGTCCAGACCACTGCAGCAAGTACCCGATCAGTCGACCGCCATGAAGTTCACTGCTCTCGCCGTCGCGGGCGTCGCATCCGCCGCCGACTACCAGCCCGCCCTGAGGGTTCTCGCCGAACCTGCACCCAACGCGGCCGCGCCTGCCGCTGCCAAGGAGACCACCGGCGACGCCAACGGCAAGAAGAAGGAGTGGGGATGGGGACCGGGCTTCGGCTTCGGAGGCCCGTGGGGCGGCGGCTGGGGACTCGGTGGCTGGGGTGGCTACGGCGGCCTCGGCAGATGGGGATGGGGATGGTAGACGCACCACTAGGCTGCGACACCAACCTACCACACCAACGGCCGACTCCGAAACATCAATAACTCGAGCTCAGGTGCAAGCGGGGTCGGCAACACGGCTATCGCGTCGAGGAAGTAAGCAAGCTCCATCGTCGTCAGTCGGCGGCAGCAAGCTGCTAGCCTGTTGCGCGAGAAAAACAATAAACGCTTTCTTGCTCCTCTCCTCGCTCTGTTCATGGCACGTAACGCCATCTCACGTCACGTCCAACTCAGTCGCTCGCTTCTCTCACAAGTTGCCATGCTCACTTGCTCTCTTGCTCATTTGCTCGCTTTGCTGCTACACCCGGCCAAACCTCAACGTGGTGGGCCACCAATAACAGCGGCAGCGACATCAACATTAACAGCGAGTCGCAGGTGACACCACGACCGACACTGGAACGAGACGGCTTGCTCGACAAAGACGGCTGGGCTACGAACAGCGGCCGATGCACGTGGGCCGCGGGCCCAATGGAGACAGCCACGCCATGCCAAGCCAAACACACCATGCGAATACATTGACCTTTGCATCTGCATGGACGACGTGCACTGGAATCGACAGGTCCTGGGCCATCCAGTGGCCACGTCGGTCTGTCCCACCAACATTAGTATGGCACACCACGCACCAGCTTCACAAACGCGTTGCCACCGTCGAGCAGGCGCCATCGGGAGTCATCGCCGGCAGTCAAATGCAAACTGACTACTGCACATCCATCACAATTCACCTTCACTTGGCCATCACCATCGACACCACCGAGCGAAACGAACAGGAATCGTGCGGACCGACGTCCACGCCTGCGACTGGAAACCACGCACACTTTTCCATCACTGGCCCTGATGCGGCACGACCCCACCACGCCGACGGCCAACCGCCGAACGTGCGGCCAGTTCTCCACTCACAAACCAACTTGTCCAGACCACTGCAGCAAGTACCCGATCAATCGACCGCCATGAAGTTCACTGCTCTCGCCGTCACCACGCTTGTCGCCGTCGCGGGCGTCGCATCCGCCGCCGACTACCAGCCGGCCCTGAGGGCTCTCGCCGAACCTGCACCCAACGCGGCCGCGCCTGCCGCTGCCAAGGAGACCACCGGCGACGCCAACGGCAAGAAGAAGGAGTGGGGATGGGGACCGGGCTTCGGCTTCGGAGGCCCGTGGAGCGGCGGCTGGGGACTCGGTGGCTGGGGTGGCTACGGCGGCTTCGGCAGATGGGGATGGGGATGGTAGACGCACCACTAGGCTGCGACACCAACCTACCACACCAACGGCCGACTCCGAAACATCAATAACTCGAGCTCAGGTGCAAGCGGGGTCGGCAACACGGCTATCGCGTCGAGGAAGTAAGCAAGCTCCATCGTCGTCAGTCGGCGGCAGCAAGCTGCTAGCCTGTTGCGCGAGAAAAACAATAAACGCTTTCTTGCTCCTCTCCTCGCTCTGTTCATGGCACGTAACGCCATCTCACGTCACGTCCAACTCAGTCGCTCGCTTCTCTCACAAGTTGCCATGCTCACTTGCTCTCTTGCTCATTTGCTCGCTTTGCTGCTACACCCGGCCAAACCTCAACGTGGTGGGCCACCAATAACAGCGGCAGCGACATCAACATCAACAGCGAGTCGCAGGTGACATCACGACCGACACTGGAATGAGACTGCTTGCTCGACAAAGACGGCTGGGCTACGAACAGCGGCCGATGCACGTGGGCCGCGGGCCCAATGGAGACAGCCACGACATGCCAAGCCAAACACACCATGCGAATACATTGACCTTTGCATCTGCATGGACGACGTGCACTGCAATCGACAGCGCCTGGGCCATCCAGTGGCCACGTCGGTCTGTTTCACCAACATTAGCATGGCACACGACGCACCAGCTTCACAAACGCGTTGCCACCGTCGAGCAGGCACCATCCGGATTCATCGCCGGCAGTCAAATGCAAACTGACTACTGCACATCCATCACAATTCACCTTCACTTGGCCATCACCATCGACACCACCGAGCGAAACGAACAGGAATCGTGCGGACCGACATCCACGCCTGCGACTGGAAACTACGCACACTTTTCCACCGCTGGCCCTGATGCGGCACGACCCCACCACGCCGACGGCCAACCGCCGAACGTGCGGCCAGTTCTCCACTCACAAACCAACTTGTCCAGACCACTGCAGCAAGTACCCGATCAATCGACCGCCATGAAGTTCACTGCTCTCGCCGTCACCACGCTTGTCGCCGTCGCGGGCGTCGCATCCGCCGCCGACTACCAGCCGGCCCTGAGGGCTCTCGCCGAACCTGCACCCAACGCGGCCGCGCCTGCCGCTGCCAAGGAGACCACCGGCGACGCCAACGGCAAGAAGAAGGAGTGGGGATGGGGACCGGGCTTCGGCTTCGGAGGCCCGTGGGGCGGCGGCTGGGGACTCGGTGGCTGGGGTGGCTACGGCGGCCTCGGCAGATGGGGATGGGGATGGTAGACGCACCACTAGGCTGCGACACCAACCTACCACACCAACGGCCGACTCCGAAACATCAATAACTCGAGCTCAGGTGCAAGCGGGGTCGGCAACACGGCTATCGCGTCGAGGAAGTAAGCAAGCTCCATCGTCGTCAGTCGGCGGCAGCAAGCTGCTAGCCTGTTGCGCGAGAAAAACAATAAACGCTTTCTTGCTCCTCTCCTCGCTCTGTTCATGGCACGTAACGCCATCTCACGTCACGTCCAACTCAGTCGCTCGCTTCTCTCACAAGTTGCCATGCTCACTTGCTCTCTTGCTCATTTGCTCGCTTTGCTGCTACACCCGGCCAAACCTCAACGTGGTGGGCCACCAATAACAGCGGCAGCGACATCAACATCAACAGCGAGTCGCAGGTGACATCACGACCGACACCGGAATGAGACTGCTTGCTCGACAAAGACGGCTGGGCTACGAACAGCGGCCGATGCACGTGGGCCGCGGGCCCAATGGAGACAGCCACGCCATGCCAAGCCAAACACACCATGCGAATACATTGACCTTTGCATCTGCATGGACGACGTGCACTGCAATCGACAGCGCCTGGGCCATCCAGTGGCCACGTCGGTCTGTTTCACCAACATTAGCATGGCACACGACGCACCAGCTTCACAAACGCGTTGCCACCGTCGAGCAGGCACCATCCGGATTCATCGCCGGCAGTCAAATGCAAACTGACTACTGCACATCCATCACAATTCACCTTCACTTGGCCATCACCATCGACACCACCGAGCGAAACGAACAGGAATCGTGCGGACCGACATCCACGCCTGCGACTGGAAACTACGCACACTTTTCCACCGCTGGCCCTGATGCGGCACGACCCCACCACGCCGACGGCCAACCGCCGAACGTGCGGCCAGTTCTCCACTCACAAACCAACTTGTCCAGACCACTGCAGCAAGTACCCGATCAATCGACCGCCATGAAGTTCACTGCTCTCGCCGTCACCACGCTTGTCGCCGTCGCGGGCGTCGCATCCGCCGCCGACTACCAGCCGGCCCTGAGGGCTCTCGCCGAACCTGCACCCAACGCGGCCGCGCCTGCCGCTGCCAAGGAGACCACCGGCGACGCCAACGGCAAGAAGAAGGAGTGGGGATGGGGACCGGGCTTCGGCTTCGGAGGCCCGTGGGGCGGCGGCTGGGGACTCGGTGGCTGGGGTGGCTACGGCGGCCTCGGCAGATGGGGATGGGGATGGTAGACGCACCACTAGGCTGCGACACCAACCTACCACACCAACGGCCGACTCCGAAACATCAATAACTCGAGCTCAGGTGCAAGCGGGGTCGGCAACACGGCTATCGCGTCGAGGAAGTAAGCAAGCTCCATCGTCGTCAGTCGGCGGCAGCAAGCTGCTAGCCTGTTGCGCGAGAAAAACAATAAACGCTTTCTTGCTCCTCTCCTCGCTCTGTTCATGGCACGTAACGCCATCTCACGTCACGTCCAACTCAGTCGCTCGCTTCTCTCACAAGTTGCCATGCTCACTTGCTCTCTTGCTCATTTGCTCGCTTTGCTGCTACACCCGGCCAAACCTCAACGTGGTGGGCCACCAATAACAGCGGCAGCGACATCAACATCAACAGCGAGTCGCAGGTGACATCACGACCGACACCGGAATGAGACTGCTTGCTCGACAAAGACGGCTGGGCTACGAACAGCGGCCGATGCACGTGGGCCGCGGGCCCAATGGAGACAGCCACGCCATGCCAAGCCAAACACACCATGCG
The DNA here is from genome assembly GCA_033557995.1 of Phytophthora crassamura. Lineage (NCBI taxonomy): Eukaryota > Oomycota > Peronosporomycetes > Peronosporales > Peronosporaceae > Phytophthora > Phytophthora crassamura. Next base: position 1,962,837 of record JAUCED010000011.1, on the reverse strand, counting down.
AATACATTGACCTTTGCATCTGCATGGACGACGTGCACTGGAATCGACAGGTCCTGGGCCATCCAGTGGCCACGTCGGTCTGTCCCACCAACATTAGTATGGCACACCACGCACCAGCTTCACAAACGCGTTGCCACCGTCGAGCAGGCGCCATCGGGAGTCATCGCCGGCAGTCAAATGCAAACTGACTACTGCACATCCATCACAATTCACCTTCACTTGGCCATCACCATCGACACCACCGAGCGAAACGAACAGGAATCGTGCGGACCGACATCCACGCCTGCGACTGGAAACTACGCACACTTTTCCACCGCTGGCCCTGATGCGGCACGACCCCACCACGCCGACGGCCAACCGCCGAACGTGCGGCCAGTTCTCCACTCACAAACCAACTTGTCCAGACCACTGCAGCAAGTACCCGATCAATCGACCGCCATGAAGTTCACTGCTCTCGCCGTCACCACGCTTGTCGCCGTCGCGGGCGTCGCATCCGCCGCCGACTACCAGCCGGCCCTGAGGGCTCTCGCCGAACCTGCACCCAACGCGGCCGCGCCTGCCGCTGCCAAGGAGACCACCGGCGACGCCAACGGCAAGAAGAAGGAGTGGGGATGGGGACCGGGCTTCGGCTTCGGAGGCCCGTGGGGCGGCGGCTGGGGACTCGGTGGCTGGGGTGGCTACGGCGGCCTCGGCAGATGGGGATGGGGATGGTAGACGCACCACTAGGCTGCGACACCAACCTACCACACCAACGGCCGACTCCGAAACATCAATAACTCGAGCTCAGGTGCAAGCGGGGTCGGCAACACGGCTATCGCGTCGAGGAAGTAAGCAAGCTCCATCGTCGTCAGTCGGCGGCAGCAAGCTGCTAGCCTGTTGCGCGAGAAAAACAATAAACGCTTTCTTGCTCCTCTCCTCGCTCTGTTCATGGCACGTAACGCCATCTCACGTCACGTCCAACTCAGTCGCTCGCTTCTCTCACAAGTTGCCATGCTCACTTGCTCTCTTGCTCATTTGCTCGCTTTGCTGCTACACCCGGCCAAACCTCAACGTCGTGGGCCACCAATAACAGCGGCAGCGACATCAACATCAACAGCGAGTCGCAGGTGACATCACGACCGACACCGGAATGAGACTGCTTGCTCGACAAAGACGGCTGGGCTACGAACAGCGGCCGATGCACGTGGGCCGCGGGCCCAATGGAGACAGCCACGCCATGCCAAGCCAAACACACCATGCGAATACATTGACCTTTGCATCTGCATGGACGACGTGCACTGGAATCGACAGGTCCTGGGCCATCCAGTGGCCACGTCGGTCTGTCCCACCAACATTAGTATGGCACACCACGCACCAGCTTCACAAACGCGTTGCCACCGTCGAGCAGGCGCCATCGGGAGTCATCGCCGGCAGTCAAATGCAAACTGACTACTGCACATCCATCACAATTCACCTTCACTTGGCCATCACCATCGACACCACCGAGCGAAACGAACAGGAATCGTGCGGACCGACGTCCACGCCTGCGACTGGAAACCACGCACACTTTTCCATCACTGGCCCTGATGCGGCACGACCCCACCACGCCGACGGCCAACCGCCGAACGTGCGGCCAGTTCTCCACTCACAAACCAACTTGTCCAGACCACTGCAGCAAGTACCCGATCAATCGACCGCCATGAAGTTCACTGCTCTCGCCGTCACCACGCTTGTCGCCGTCGCGGGCGTCGCATCCGCCGCCGACTACCAGCCCGCCCTGAGGGCTCTCGCCGAACCTGCACCCAACGCGGCCGCGCCTGCCGCTGCCAAGGAGACCACCGGCGACGCCAACGGCAAGAAGAAGGAGTGGGGATGGGGACCGGGCTTCGGCTTCGGAGGCCCGTGGAGCGGCGGCTGGGGACTCGGTGGCTGGGGTGGCTACGGCGGCCTCGGCAGATGGGGATGGGGATGCTAGGCGCTCGCACGCCATTCCAGCCAGCGACACCAAGCTACCACACCAGCGGTCGGCACCGGCAACACCGAGAGCTCGAGCGCAGGCTCAAACGCGATCGGCCACTCAGCTATCGCCTCGCGAAAATGCCCTTCGTCCTTGTCGGTCGGCATTGCAGCTACATTGGCGACTGCATCGGCGACTGTGACGCGAGGACAAAATATAAACACTTGCTTGCTCCTCTGCTCTCACTGTTCGTGCCATGTATACACCACGCCTTGCTCCTTCATTCGCTCGCTTCTCTCTCTCACAACTTGCCAAGCTCATTTCATCATTGATCACGTTGCTGCTGCTTCCATCTCAGCCTGCAACGCACGCATTGTCTTGCCAGACTGACATCGCAATCGACACTGGAATCGAGACTCGTGTGCTCGGTAGCACGGCAATGGCCAATAGCCATGCCACACCATCTGCAGTACAGCTCTGGCTGTAATTCGGCTCACCTGGGCCGCGGACCAATGCGGAGGGCCACGCCAAGGACACACGGACAGATCGGCAACATTCACAGCATTCGAAATCTCGTAGCAGCCAGAGGCCACACTCATCGGACATTGCACCTTGCTCGGTCTTCATCTAGCAACACGCCAACCAGCTTCACAAACGCGTTGCCACCGTCGAGCAGGCACCATCGGGATTCATCGCCGGCAGTCAAATGCAAACTGACTACTGCACATCCATCACAATTCACCTTCACTTGGCCATCACCATCGACACCATCGAGCGAAACGAACAGGAATCGTGCGGACCGACATCCACGCCTGCGACTGGAAACCACGCACACTTTTCCACCGCTGGCCCTGATGCGGCACGACCCCACCACGCCGACGGCCAACCGCCGAACGTGCGGCCAGTTCTCCACTCACAAACCAACTTGCCCAGACCACTGCAGCAAGTACCCGATCAGTCGACCGCCATGAAGTTCACTGCTCTCGCCGTCACCACGTTTGTCGCCGTCGCGGGCGTCGCATCCGCCGCCGACTACCAGCCCGCACTGAGGGTTCTCGCCGAACCTGCACCCAACGCGGCCGCGCCTGCCGCTGCCAAGGAGACCACCGGCGACGCCAACGGCAAGAAGAAGGAGTGGGGATGGGGACCGGGCTTCGGCTTCGGAGGCCCGTGGAGCGGCGGCTGGGGACTCGGTGGCTGGGGTGGCTACGGCGGCTTCGGCAGATGGGGATGGGGATGGTAGACGCACCACTAGGCTGCGACACCAACCTACCACACCAACGGCCGACTCCGAAACATCAATAACTCGAGCTCAGGTGCAAGCGGGGTCGGCAACACGGCTATCGCGTCGAGGAAGTAAGCAAGCTCCATCGTCGTCAGTCGGCGGCAGCAAGCTGCTAGCCTGTTGCGCGAGAAAAACAATAAACGCTTTCTTGCTCCTCTCCTCGCTCTGTTCATGGCACGTAACGCCATCTCACGTCACGTCCAACTCAGCCGCTCGCTTCTCTCACAAGTTGCCATGCTCACTTGCTCTCTTGCTCATTTGCTCGCTTTGCTGCTACACCCGGCCAAACCTCAACGTGGTGGGCCACCAATAACAGCGGCAGCAACATTAACATCAACAGCGAGTCGCAGGTGACATCACGACCGACACCGGAACGAGACTGCTTGCTCGACAAAGACGGCTGGGCTACGAACAGCGGCCGATGCACGTGGGCCGCGGGCCCAATGGAGACAGCCACGACATGCCAAGCCAAACACACCATGCGAATACATTGACCCTTGCATCTGCATGGACGACGTGCACTGGAATCGACAGGTCCTGGGCCATCCAGTGGCCACGTCGGTCTGTCCCACCAACATTAGCATGGCACACGACGCACCAGCTTCACAAACGCGTTGCCACCGTCGAGCAGGCACCATCGGGATTCATCGCCGGCAGTCAAATGCAAACTGACTACTGCACATCCATCACAATTCACCTTCACTTGGCCATCACCATCGACACCACCGAGCGAAACGAACAGGAATCGTGCGGACCGACATCCACGCCTGCGACTGGAAACCACGCACACTTTTCCATCACTGGCCCTGATGCGGCACGACCCCACCACGCCGACGGCCAACCGCCGAACGTGCGGCCAGTTCTCCACTCACAAACCAACTTGCCCAGACCACTGCAGCAAGTACCCGATCAGTCGACCGCCATGAAGTTCACTGCTCTCGCCGTCACCACGCTTGTCGCCGTCGCGGGCGTCGCATCCGCCGCCGACTACCAGCCCGCACTGAGGGCTCTCGCCGAACCTGCACCCAACGCGGCCGCGCCTGCCGCTGCCAAGGAGACCACCGGCGACGCCAACGGCAAGAAGAAGGAGTGGGGATGGGGACCGGGCTTCGGCTTCGGAGGCCCGTGGGGCGGCGGCTGGGGACTCGGTGGCTGGGGTGGCTACGGCGGCCTCGGCAGATGGGGATGGGGATGGTAGACGCACCACTAGGCTGCGACACCAACCTACCACACCAACGGCCGACTCCGAAACATCAATACCTCGAGCTCAGGTGCAAGCGGGGTCGGCAACACGGCTATCGCGTCGAGGAAGTAAGCAAGCTCCATCGTCGTCAGTCGGCGGCAGCAAGCTGCTAGCCTGTTGCGCGAGAAAAACAATAAACGCTTTCTTGCTCCTCTCCTCGCTCTGTTCATGGCACGTAACGCCATCTCACGTCACGTCCAACTCAGTCGCTCGCTTCTCACAAGTTGCCATGCTCACTTGCTCTCTTGCTCATTTGCTCGCTTTGCTGCTACACCCGGCCAAACCTCAACGTGGTGGGCCACCAATAACAGCGGCAGCGACATCAACATCAACAGCGAGTCGCAGGTGACACCACGACCGACACTGGAACGAGACGGCTTGCTCGACAAAGACGGCTGGGCTACGAACAGCGGCCGATACACGTGGGCCGCGGGCCCAATGGAGACAGCCACGCCATGCCAAGCCAAACACACCATGCGAATACATTGACCTTTGCATCTGTATGGACGACGTGCACTGGAATCGACAGGTCCTGGGCCATCCAGTGGCCACGTCGGTCTGTTTCACCAACATTAGCATGGCACACCACGCACCAGCTTTACAAACGCGTTGCCACCGTCGAGCAGGCGCCATCGGGAGTCATCGCCGGCAGTCAAATGCAAACTGACTACTGCACATCCATCACAATTCACCTTCACTTGGCCATCACCATCGACACCACCGAGCGAAACGAACAGGAATCGTGCGGACCGACGTCCACGCCTGCGACTGGAAACCACGCACACTTTTCCATCACTGGCCCTGATGCGGCACGACCCCACCACGCCGACGGCCAACCGCCGAACGTGCGGCCAGTTCTCCACTCACAAACCAACTTGCCCAGACCACTGCAGCAAGTACCCGATCAGTCGACCGCCATGAAGTTCACTGCTCTCGCCGTCACCACGCTTGTCGCCGTCGCGGGCGTCGCATCCGCCGCCGACTACCAGCCCGCCCTGAGGGCTCTCGCCGAACCTGCACCCAACGCGGCCGCGCCTGCCGCTGCCAAGGAGACCACCGGCGACGCCAACGGCAAGAAGAAGGAGTGGGGATGGGGACCGGGCTTCGGCTTCGGAGGCCCGTGGAGCGGCGGCTGGGGACTCGGTGGCTGGGGTGGCTACGGCGGCCTCGGCAGATGGGGATGGGGATGGTAGACGCACCACTAGGCTGCGACACCAACCTACCACACCAACGGCCGACTCCGAAACATCAATAACTCGAGCTCAGGTGCAAGCGGGGTCGGCAACACGGCTATCGCGTCGAGGAAGTAAGCAAGCTCCATCGTCGTCAGTCGGCGGCAGCAAGCTGCTAGCCTGTTGCGCGAGAAAAACAATAAACGCTTTCTTGCTCCTCTCCTCGCTCTGTTCATGGCACGTAACGCCATCTCACGTCACGTCCAACTCAGTCGCTCGCTTCTCTCACAAGTTGCCATGCTCACTTGCTCTCTTGCTCATTTGCTCGCTTTGCTGCTACACCCGGCCAAACCTCAACGTGGTGGGCCACCAATAACAGCGGCAGCGACATCAACATCAACAGCGAGTCGCAGGTGACATCACGACCGACACCGGAATGAGACGGCTTGCTCGACAAAGACGGCTGGGCTACGAACAGCGGCCGATGCACGTGGGCCGCGGGCCCAATGGAGACAGCCACGACATGCCAAGCCAAACACACCATGCGAATACATTGACCTTTGCATCTGTATGGACGACGTGCACTGGAATCGACAGGTCCTGGGCCATCCAGTGGCCACGTCGGTCTGTCCCACCAACATTAGCATGGCACACCACGCACCAGCTTTACAAACGCATGGCTACCGTCGAGCAGGCACCATCGGGAGTCATCGCCGGCAGTCAAATGCAAACTGACTACTGCACATCCATCACAATTCACCTTCACTTGGCCATCACCATCGACACCATCGAGCGAAACGAACAGGAATCGTGCAGGACCGACATCCACGCCTGCGACTGGAAACTACGCAGACTTTTCCACCGCTGGCCCTGATGCGGCACGACCCCACCACGCCGACGGCCAACCGCCGAACGTGCGGCCAGTTCTCCACTCACAAACCAACTTGCCCAGACCACTGCAGCAAGTACCCGATCAGTCGACCGCCATGAAGTTCACTGCTCTCGCCGTCACCACGCTTGTCGCCGTCGCGGGCGTCGCATCCGCCGCCGACTACCAGCCCGCACTGAGGGCTCTCGCCGAACCTGCACCCAACGCGGCCGCGCCTGCCGCTGCCAAGGAGACCACCGGCGACGCCAACGGCAAGAAGAAGGAGTGGGGATGGGGACCGGGCTTCGGCTTCGGAGGCCCGTGGAGCGGCGGCTGGGGACTCGGTGGCTGGGGTGGCTACGGCGGCCTCGGCAGATGGGGATGGGGATGGTAGACGCACCACTAGGCTGCGACACCAACCTACCACACCAACGGCCGACTCCGAAACATCAATAACTCGAGCTCAGGTGCAAGCGGGGTCGGCAACACGGCTATCGCGTCGAGGAAGTAAGCAAGCTCCATCGTCGTCAGTCGGCGGCAGCAAGCTGCTAGCCTGTTGCGCGAGAAAAACAATAAACGCTTTCTTGCTCCTCTCCTCGCTCTGTTCATGGCACGTAACGCCATCTCACGTCACGTCCAACTCAGTCGCTCGCTTCTCTCACAAGTTGCCATGCTCACTTGCTCTCTTGCTCATTTGCTCGCTTTGCTGCTACACCCGGCCAAACCTCAACGTCGTGGGCCACCAATAACAGCGGCAGCGACATCAACATCAACAGCGAGTCGCAGGTGACATCACGACCGACACCGGAACGAGACTGCTTGCTCGACAAAGACGGCTGGGCTACGAACAGCGGCCGATGCACGTGGGCCGCGGGCCCAATGGAGACAGCCACGCCATGCCAAGCCAAACACACCATGCGAATACATTGACCTTTGCATCTGTATGGACGACGTGCACTGCAATCGACAGGTCCTGGGCCATCCAGTGGCCACGTCGGTCTGTCCCACCAACATTAGCATGGCACACGACGCACCAGCTTTACAAACGCGTGGCCACCGTCGAGCAGGCGCCATCGGGAGTCATCGCCGGCAGACAAATGCAAACTGACTACTGCACATCCATCACAATTCACCTTCACTTGGCCATCACCATCGACACCATCGAGCGAAACGAACAGGAATCGTGCGGACCGACATCCACGCCTGCGACTGGAAACCACGCACACTTTTCCACCGCTGGCCCTGATGCGGCACGACCCCACCACGCCGACGGCCAACCGCCGAACGTGCGGCCAGTTCTCCACTCACAAACCAACTTGCCCAGACCACTGCAGCAAGTACCCAATCAGTCGACCGCCATGAAGTTCACTGCTCTCGCCGTCACCACGCTTGTCGCCGTCGCGGGCGTCGCATCCGCCGCCGACTACCAGCCCGCCCTGAGGGCTCTCGCCGAACCTGCACCCAACGCGGCCGCGCCTGCCGCTGCCAAGGAGACCACCGGCGACGCCAACGGCAAGAAGAAGGAGTGGGGATGGGGACCGGGCTTCGGCTTCGGAGGCCCGTGGAGCGGCGGCTGGGGACTCGGTGGCTGGGGTGGCTACGGCGGCCTCGGCAGATGGGGATGGGGATGGTAGACGCACCACTAGGCTGCGACACCAACCTACCACACCAACGGCCGACTCCGAAACATCAATAACTCGAGCTCAGGTGCAAGCGGGGTCGGCAACACGGCTATCGCGTCGAGGAAGTAAGCAAGCTCCATCGTCGTCAGTCGGCGGCAGCAAGCTGCTAGCCTGTTGCGCGAGAAAAACAATAAACGCTTTCTTGCTCCTCTCCTCGCTCTGTTCATGGCACGTAACGCCATCTCACGTCACGTCCAACTCAGTCGCTCGCTTCTCTCACAAGTTGCCATGCTCACTTGCTCTCTTGCTCATTTGCTCGCTTTGCTGCTACACCCGGCCAAACCTCAACGTCGTGGGCCACCAATAACAGCGGCAGCGACATCAACATCAACAGCGAGTCGCAGGTGACATCACGACCGACACCGGAACGAGACTGCTTGCTCGACAAAGACGGCTGGGCTACGAACAGCGGCCGATGCACGTGGGCCGCGGGCCCAATGGAGACAGCCACGCCATGCCAAGCCAAACACACCATGCGAATACATTGACCTTTGCATCTGTATGGACGACGTGCACTGGAATCGACAGGTCCTGGGCCATCCAGTGGCCACGTCGGTCTGTCCCACCAACATTAGCATGGCACACGACGCACCAGCTTTACAAACGCGTGGCCACCGTCGAGCAGGCGCCATCGGGAGTCATCGCCGGCAGACAAATGCAAACTGACTACTGCACATCCATCACAATTCACCTTCACTTGGCCATCACCATCGACACCATCGAGCGAAACGAACAGGAATCGTGCGGACCGACATCCACGCCTGCGACTGGAAACCACGCACACTTTTCCACCGCTGGCCCTGATGCGGCACGACCCCACCACGCCGACGGCCAACCGCCGAACGTGCGGCCAGTTCTCCACTCACAAACCAACTTGCCCAGACCACTGCAGCAAGTACCCGATCAGTCGACCGCCATGAAGTTCACTGCTCTCGCCGTCACCACGCTTGTCGCCGTCGCGGGCGTCGCATCCGCCGCCGACTACCAGCCCGCCCTGAGGGCTCTCGCCGAACCTGCACCCAACGCGGCCGCGCCTGCCGCTGCCAAGGAGACCACCGGCGACGCCAACGGCCAGAAGAAGGAGTGGGGATGGGGACCGGGCTTCGGCTTCGGAGGCCCGTGGAGCGGCGGCTGGGGACTCGGTGGCTGGGGTGGCTACGGCGGCCTCGGCAGATGGGGATGGGGATGCTAGACGCACCACTAGGCTGCGACACCAACCTACCACACCAACGGCCGACTCCGAAACATCAATAACTCGAGCTCAGGTGCAAGCGGGGTCGGCAACACGGCTATCGCGTCGAGGAAGTAAGCAAGCTCCATCGTCGTCAGTCGGCGGCAGCAAGCTGCTAGCCTGTTGCGCGAGAAAAACAATAAACGCTTTCTTGCTCCTCTCCTCGCTCTGTTCATGGCACGTAACGCCATCTCACGTCACGTCCAACTCAGTCGCTCGCTTCTCTCACAAGTTGCCATGCTCTCTTGCTCATTTGCTCGCTTTGCTGCTACACCCGGCCAAACCTCAACGTGGTGGGCCACCAATAACAGCGGCAGCGACATCAACATTAACAGCGAGTCGCAGGTGACACCACGACCGACACTGGAACGAGACGGCTTGCTCGACAAAGACGGCTGGGCTACGAACAGCGGCCGATGCACGTGGGCCGCGGGCCCAATGGAGACAGCCACGCCATGCCAAGCCAAACACACCATGCGAATACATTGACCTTTGCATCTGCATGGACGACGTGCACTGCAATCGACAGGTCCTGGGCCATCCAGTGGCCACGTCGGTCTGTTTCACCAACATTAGCATGGCACACCACGCACCAGCTTTACAAACGCGTTGCCACCGTCGAGCAGGCGCCATCGGGAGTCATCGCCGGCAGTCAAATGCAAACTGACTACTGCACATCCATCACAATTCACCTTCACTTGGCCATCACCATCGACACCATCGAGCGAAACGAACAGGAATCGTGCAGGACCGACATCCACGCCTGCGACTGGAAACTACGCAGACTTTTCCACCGCTGGCCCTGATGCGGCACGACCCCACCACGCCGACGGCCAACCGCCGAACGTGCGGCCAGTTCTCCACTCACAAACCAACTTGCCCAGACCACTGCAGCAAGTACCCGATCAGTCGACCGCCATGAAGTTCACTGCTCTCGCCGTCACCACGCTTGTCGCCGTCGCGGGCGTCGCATCCGCCGCCGACTACCAGCCCGCCCTGAGGGCTCTCGCCGAACCTGCACCCAACGCGGCCGCGCCTGCCGCTGCCAAGGAGACCACCGGCGACGCCAACGGCAAGAAGAAGGAGTGGGGATGGGGACCGGGCTTCGGCTTCGGAGGCCCGTGGAGCGGCGGCTGGGGACTCGGTGGCTGGGGTGGCTACGGCGGCCTCGGCAGATGGGGATGGGGATGCTAGACGCACCACTAGGCTGCGACACCAACCTACCACACCAACGGCCGACTCCGAAACATCAATAACTCGAGCTCAGGTGCAAGCGGGGTCGGCAACACGGCTATCGCGTCGAGGAAGTAAGCAAGCTCCATCGTCGTCAGTCGGCGGCAGCAAGCTGCTAGCCTGTTGCGCGAGAAAAACAATAAACGCTTTCTTGCTCCTCTCCTCGCTCTGTTCATGGCACGTAACGCCATCTCACGTCACGTCCAACTCAGTCGCTCGCTTCTCTCACAAGTTGCCATGCTCACTTGCTCTCTTGCTCATTTGCTCGCTTTGCTGCTACACCCGGCCAAACCTCAACGTCGTGGGCCACCAATAACAGCGGCAGCGACATCAACATCAACAGCGAGTCGCAGGTGACATCACGACCGACACCGGAATGAGACGGCTTGCTCGACAAAGACGGCTGGGCTACGAACAGCGGCCGATGCACGTGGGCCGCGGGCCCAATGGAGACAGCCACGACATGCCAAGCCAAACACACCATGCGAATACATTGACCTTTGCATCTGTATGGACGACGTGCACTGGAATCGACAGGTCCTGGGCCATCCAGTGGCCACGTCGGTCTGTCCCACCAACATTAGCATGGCACACGACGCACCAGCTTTACAAACGCGTGGCCACCGTCGAGCAGGCGCCATCGGGAGTCATCGCCGGCAGACAAATGCAAACTGACTACTGCACATCCATCACAATTCACCTTCACTTGGCCATCACCATCGACACCATCGAGCGAAACGAACAGGAATCGTGCGGACCGACATCCACGCCTGCGACTGGAAACCACGCACACTTTTCCACCGCTGGCCCTGATGCGGCACGACCCCACCACGCCGACGGCCAACCGCCGAACGTGCGGCCAGTTCTCCACTCACAAACCAACTTGCCCAGACCACTGCAGCAAGTACCCAATCAGTCGACCGCCATGAAGTTCACTGCTCTCGCCGTCACCACGCTTGTCGCCGTCGCGGGCGTCGCATCCGCCGCCGACTACCAGCCCGCCCTGAGGGCTCTCGCCGAACCTGCACCCAACGCGGCCGCGCCTGCCGCTGCCAAGGAGACCACCGGCGACGCCAACGGCAAGAAGAAGGAGTGGGGATGGGGACCGGGCTTCGGCTTCGGAGGCCCGTGGAGCGGCGGCTGGGGACTCGGTGGCTGGGGTGGCTACGGCGGCCTCGGCAGATGGGGATGGGGATGCTAGACGCACCACTAGGCTGCGACACCAACCTACCACACCAACGGCCGACTCCGAAACATCAATAACTCGAGCTCAGGTGCAAGCGGGGTCGGCAACACGGCTATCGCGTCGAGGAAGTAAGCAAGCTCCATCGTCGTCAGTCGGCGGCAGCAAGCTGCTAGCCTGTTGCGCGAGAAAAACAATAAACGCTTTCTTGCTCCTCTCCTCGCTCTGTTCATGGCACGTAACGCCATCTCACGTCACGTCCAACTCAGTCGCTCGCTTCTCTCACAAGTTGCCATGCTCACTTGCTCTCTTGCTCATTTGCTCGCTTTGCTGCTACACCCGGCCAAACCTCAACGTCGTGGGCCACCAATAACAGCGGCAGCGACATCAACATCAACAGCGAGTCGCAGGTGACATCACGACCGACACCGGAACGAGACTGCTTGCTCGACAAAGACGGCTGGGCTACGAACAGCGGCCGATGCACGTGGGCCGCGGGCCCAATGGAGACAGCCACGACATGCCAAGCCAAACACACCATGCGAATACATTGACCTTTGGATCTGTATGGACGACGTGCACTGGAATCGACAGGTCCTGGGCCATCCAGTGGCCACGTCGGTCTGTCCCACCAACATTAGCATGGCACACCACGCACCAGCTTTACAAACGCATGGCTACCGTCGAGCAGGCACCATCGGGAGTCATCGCCGGCAGTCAAATGCAAACTGACTACTGCACATCCATCACAATTCACCTTCACTTGGCCATCACCATCGACACCATCGAGCGAAACGAACAGGAATCGTGCGGACCGACATCCACGCCTGCGACTGGAAACCACGCACACTTTTCCACCGCTGGCCCTGATGCGGCACGACCCCACCACGCCGACGGCCAACCGCCGAACGTGCGGCCAGTTCTCCACTCACAAACCAACTTGCCCAGACCACTGCAGCAAGTACCCGATCAGTCGACCGCCATGAAGTTCACTGCTCTCGCCGTCACCACGCTTGTCGCCGTCGCGGGCGTCGCATCCGCCGCCGACTACCAGCCCGCCCTGAGGGCTCTCGCCGAACCTGCACCCAACGCGGCCGCGCCTGCCGCTGCCAAGGAGACCACCGGCGACGCCAACGGCAAGAAGAAGGAGTGGGGATGGGGACCGGGCTTCGGCTTCGGAGGCCCGTGGAGCGGCGGCTGGGGACTCGGTGGCTGGGGTGGCTACGGCGGCCTCGGCAGATGGGGATGGGGATGCTAGGCGCTCGCACGCCATTCCAGCCAGCGACACCAAGCTACCACACCAGCGGCCGGCACCGGCAACACCGAGAGCTCGAGCGCAGGCTCAAACGCGATCGGCCACTCAGCTATCGCCTCGCGAAAATGCCCTTCGTCCTTGTCGGTCGGCATTGCAGCTAGCAGCTACATTGGCGACTGCATTGGCGACTGTGACGCGAGGACAAAATATAAACACTTGCTTGCTCCTCTGCTCTCACTGTTCGTGCCATGTATACACCACGCCTTGCTCCTTCATTCGCTCGCTTCTCTCTCTCACAACTTGCCAAGCTCATTTCATCATTGATCACTTTGCTGCTGCTTCCATCTCAGCCTGCAACGCACGCATTGTCTTGCCAGACTGACATCGCAATCGACACTGGAATCGAGACTCGTGTGCTCGGTAGCACGGCAATGGCCAATAGCCATGCCACACCATCTGCAGTACAGCTCTGGCTGTAATTCGGCTCACCTGGGCCGCGGACCAATGCGGAGGGCCACGCCAAGGACACACGGACAGATCGGCAAACGTTTACAGCATTCGAAATCTCGTAGCAGCCAGAGGCCACACTCATCGGACATTGCACCTTGCTCGGTCTTCATCTAGCAACACGCCAACCAGCTTCACAAACGCGTTGCCACCGTCGAGCAGGCACCACCGGGATTCATCGCCGGCAGTCAAATGCAAACTGACTACTGCACATCCATCACAATTCACCTTCACTTGGCCATCACCATCGACACCATCGAGCGAAACGAACAGGAATCGTGCGGACCGACATCCACGCCTGCGACTGGAAACCACGCACACTTTTCCACCGCTGGCCCTGATGCGGCACGACCCCACCACGCCGACGGCCAACCGCCGAACGTGCGGCCAGTTCTCCACTCACAAACCAACTTGCCCAGACCACTGCAGCAAGTACCCGATCAGTCGACCGCCATGAAGTTCACTGCTCTCGCCGTCACCACGCTTGTCGCCGTCGCGGGCGTCGCATCCGCCGCCGACTACCAGCCCGCACTGAGGGTTCTCGCCGAACCTGCACCCAACGCGGCCGCGCCTGCCGCTGCCAAGGAGACCACCGGCGACGCCAACGGCAAGAAGAAGGAGTGGGGATGGGGACCGGGCTTCGGCTTCGGAGGCCCGTGGGGCGGCGGCTGGGGACTCGGTGGCTGGGGTGGCTACGGCGGCCTCGGCAGATGGGGATGGGGATGCTAGACGCACCACTAGGCTGCGACACCAACCTACCACACCAACGGCCGACTCCGAAACATCAATAACTCGAGCTCAGGTGCAAGCGGGGTCGGCAACACGGCTATCGCGTCGAGGAAGTAAGCAAGCTCCATCGTCGTCAGTCGGCGGCAGCAAGCTGCTAGCCTGTTGCGCGAGAAAAACAATAAACGCTTTCTTGCTCCTCTCCTCGCTCTGTTCATGGCACGTAACGCCATCTCACGTCACGTCCAACTCAGTCGCTCGCTTCTCTCACAAGTTGCCATGCTCTCTTGCTCATTTGCTCGCTTTGCTGCTACACCCGGCCAAACCTCAACGTGGTGGGCCACCAATAACAGCGGCAGCGACATCAACATCAACAGCGAGTCGCAGGTGACACCACGACCGACACTGGAACGAGACGGCTTGCTCGACAAAGACGGCTGGGCTACGAACAGCGGCCGATGCACGTGGGCCGCGGGCCCAATGGAGACAGCCACGCCATGCCAAGCCAAACACACCATGCGAATACATTGACCTTTGCATCTGCATGGACGACGTGCACTGGAATCGACAGGTCCTGGGCCATCCAGTGGCCACGTCGGTCTGTTTCACCAACATTAGCATGGCACACCACGCACCAGCTTTACAAACGCGTTGCCACCGTCGAGCAGGCGCCATCGGGAGTCATCGCCGGCAGTCAAATGCAAACTGACTACTGCACATCCATCACAATTCACCTTCACTTGGCCATCACCATCGACACCATCGAGCGAAACGAACAGGAATCGTGCGGACCGACATCCACGCCTGCGACTGGAAACCACGCACACTTTTCCACCGCTGGCCCTGATGCGGCACGACCCCACCACGCCGACGGCCAACCGCCGAACGTGCGGCCAGTTCTCCACTCACAAACCAACTTGCCCAGACCACTGCAGCAAGTACCCGATCAGTCGACCGCCACGAAGTTCACTGCTCTCGCCGTCACCACGCTTGTCGCCGTCGCGGGCGTCGCATCCGCCGCCGACTACCAGCCCGCACTGAGGGCTCTCGCCGAACCTGCACCCAACGCGGCCGCGCCTGCCGCTGCCAAGGAGACCACCGGCGACGCCAACGGCAAGAAGAAGGAGTGGGGATGGGGACCGGGCTTCGGCTTCGGAGGCCCGTGGGGCGGCGGCTGGGGACTCGGTGGCTGGGGTGGCTACGGCGGCCTCGGCAGATGGGGATGGGGATGCTAGGCGCTCGCACGCCATTCCAGCCAGCGACACCAAGCTACCACACCAGCGGTCGGCACCGGCAACACCGAGAGCTCGAGCGCAGGCTCAAACGCGATCGGCCACTCAGCTATCGCCTCGCGAAAATGCCCTTCGTCCTTGTCGGTCGGCATTGCAGCTAGCAGCTAGCCTGCATCGGCGACTGTGACGCGAGGACAAAATATAAACACTTGCTTGCTCCTCTGCTCTCACTGTTCGTGCCATGTATACACCACGCCTTGCTCCTTCATTCGCTCGCTTCTCTCTCTCACAACTTGCCAAGCTCATTTCATCATTGATCACGTTGCTGCTGCTTCCATCTCAGCCTGCAACGCACGCATTGTCTTGCCAGACTGACATCGCAATCGACACTGGAATCGAGACTCGTGTGCTCGGTAGCACGGCAATGGCCAATAGCCATGCCACACCATCTGCAGTACAGCTCTGGCTGTAATTCGGCTCACCTGGGCCGCGGACCAATGCGGAGGGCCACGCCAAGGACACACGGACAGATCGGCAACATTCACAGCATTCGAAATCTCGTAGCAGCCAGAGGCCACACTCATCGGACATTGCACCTTGCTCGGTCTTCATCTAGCAACACGCCAACCAGCTTCACAAACGCGTTGCCACCGTCGAGCAGGCACCACCGGGATTCATCGCCGGCAGTCAAATGCAAACTGACTACTGCACATCCATCACAATTCACCTTCACTTGGCCATCACCATCGACACCATCGAGCGAAACGAACAGGAATCGTGCGGACCGACATCCACGCCTGCGACTGGAAACCACGCACACTTTTCCACCGCTGGCCCTGATGCGGCACGACCCCACCACGCCGACGGCCAACCGCCGAACGTGCGGCCAGTTCTCCACTCACAAACCAACTTGCCCAGACCACTGCAGCAAGTACCCGATCAGTCGACCGCCATGAAGTTCACTGCTCTCGCCGTCACCACGCTTGTCGCCGTCGCGGGCGTCGCATCCGCCGCCGACTACCAGCCCGCACTGAGGGTTCTCGCCGAACCTGCACCCAACGCGGCCGCGCCTGCCGCTGCCAAGGAGACCACCGGCGACGCCAACGGCAAGAAGAAGGAGTGGGGATGGGGACCGGGCTTCGGCTTCGGAGGCCCGTGGGGCGGCGGCTGGGGACTCGGTGGCTGGGGTGGCTACGGCGGCCTCGGCAGATGGGGATGGGGATGCTAGACGCACCACTAGGCTGCGACACCAACCTACCACACCAACGGCCGACTCCGAAACATCAATAACTCGAGCTCAGGTGCAAACGGGGTCGGCAACACGGCTATCGCGTCGAGGAAGTAAGCAAGCTCCATCGTCGTCAGTCGGCGGCAGCAAGCTGCTAGCCTGTTGCGCGAGAAAAACAATAAACGCTTTCTTGCTCCTCTCCTCGCTCTGTTCATGGCACGTAACGCCATCTCACGTCACGTCCAACTCAGTCGCTCGCTTCTCTCACAAGTTGCCATGCTCACTTGCTCTCTTGCTCATTTGCTCGCTTTGCTGCTACACCCGGCCAAACCTCAACGTCGTGGGCCACCAATAACAGCGGCAGCGACATCAACATCAACAGCGAGTCGCAGGTGACACCACGATCGACACTGGAACGAGACGGCTTGCTCGACAAAGACGGCTGGGCTACGAACAGCGGCCGATACACGTGGGCCGCGGGCCCAATGGAGACAGCCACGCCATGCCAAGCCAAACACACCATGCGAATACATTGACCTTTGCATCTGCATGGACGACGTGCACTGGAATCGACAGGTCCTGGGCCATCCAGTGGCCACGTCGGTCTGTCCCACCAACATTAGCATGGCACACCACGCACCAGCTTTACAAACGCATGGCTACCGTCGAGCAGGCACCATCGGGAGTCATCGCCGGCAGTCAAATGCAAACTGACTACTGCACATCCATCACAATTCACCTTCACTTGGCCATCACCATCGACACCATCGAGCGAAACGAACAGGAATCGTGCGGACCGACATCCACGCCTGCGACTGGAAACCACGCACACTTTTCCACCGCTGGCCCTGATGCGGCACGACCCCACCACGCCGACGGCCAACCGCCGAACGTGCGGCCAGTTCTCCACTCACAAACCAACTTGCCCAGACCACTGCAGCAAGTACCCGATCAGTCGACCGCCATGAAGTTCACTGCTCTCGCCGTCACCACGCTTGTCGCCGTCGCGGGCGTCGCATCCGCCGCCGACTACCAGCCCGCCCTGAGGGCTCTCGCCGAACCTGCACCCAACGCGGCCGCGCCTGCCGCTGCCAAGGAGACCACCGGCGACGCCAACGGCAAGAAGAAGGAGTGGGGATGGGGACCGGGCTTCGGCTTCGGAGGCCCGTGGAGCGGCGGCTGGGGACTCGGTGGCTGGGGTGGCTACGGCGGCCTCGGCAGATGGGGATGGGGATGCTAGACGCACCACTAGGCTGCGACACCAACCTACCACACCAACGGCCGACTCCGAAACATCAATAACTCGAGCTCAGGTGCAAGCGGGGTCGGCAACACGGCTATCGCGTCGAGGAAGTAAGCAAGCTCCATCGTCGTCAGTCGGCGGCAGCAAGCTGCTAGCCTGTTGCGCGAGAAAAACAATAAACGCTTTCTTGCTCCTCTCCTCGCTCTGTTCATGGCACGTAACGCCATCTCACGTCACGTCCAACTCAGTCGCTCGCTTCTCTCACAAGTTGCCATGCTCACTTGCTCTCTTGCTCATTTGCTCGCTTTGCTGCTACACCCGGCCAAACCTCAACGTCGTGGGCCACCAATAACAGCGGCAGCGACATCAACATTAACAGCGAGTCGCAGGTGACACCACGACCGACACTGGAACGAGACGGCTTGCTCGACAAAGACGGCTGGGCTACGAACAGCGGCCGATGCACGTGGGCCGCGGGCCCAATGGAGACAGCCACGCCATGCCAAGCCAAACACACCATGCGAATACATTGACCTTTGCATCTGCATGGACGACGTGCACTGGAATCGACAGGTCCTGGGCCATCCAGTGGCCACGTCGGTCTGTTTCACCAACATTAGCATGGCACACCACGCACCAGCTTCACAAACGCGTTGCCACCGTCGAGCAGGCGCCATCGGGAGTCATCGCCGGCAGTCAAATGCAAACTGACTACTGCACATCCATCACAATTCACCTTCACTTGGCCATCACCATCGACACCATCGAGCGAAACGAACAGGAATCGTGCGGACCGACATCCACGCCTGCGACTGGAAACCACGCACACTTTTCCACCGCTGGCCCTGATGCGGCACGACCCCACCACGCCGACGGCCAACCGCCGAACGTGCGGCCAGTTCTCCACTCACAAACCAACTTGCCCAGACCACTGCAGCAAGTACCCGATCAGTCGACCGCCATGAAGTTCACTGCTCTCGCCGTCACCACGCTTGTCGCCGTCGCGGGCGTCGCATCCGCCGCCGACTACCAGCCCGCCCTGAGGGTTCTCGCCGAACCTGCACCCAACGCGGCCGCGCCTGCCGCTGCCAAGGAGACCACCGGCGACGCCAACGGCAAGAAGAAGGAGTGGGGATGGGGACCGGGCTTCGGCTTCGGAGGCCCGTGGAGCGGCGGCTGGGGACTCGGTGGCTGGGGTGGCTACGGCGGCCTCGGCAGATGGGGATGGGGATGCTAGGCGCTCGCACGCCATTCCAGCCAGCGACACCAAGCTACCACACCAGCGGTCGGCACCGGCAACACCGAGAGCTCGAGCGCAGGCTCAAACGCGATCGGCCACTCAGCTATCGCCTCGCGAAAATGCCCTTCGTCCTTGTCGGTCGGCATTGCAGCTACATTGGCGACTGCATCGGCGACTGTGACGCGAGGACAAAATATAAACACTTGCTTGCTCCTCTGCTCTCACTGTTCGTGCCATGTATACACCACGCCTTGCTCCTTCATTCGCTCGCTTCTCTCTCTCACAACTTGCCAAGCTCATTTCATCATTGATCACGTTGCTGCTGCTTCCATCTCAGCCTGCAACGCACGCATTGTCTTGCCAGACTGACATCGCAATCGACACTGGAATCGAGACTCGTGTGCTCGGTAGCACGGCAATGGCCAATAGCCATGCCACACCATCTGCAGTACAGCTCTGGCTGTAATTCGGCTCACCTGGGCCGCGGACCAATGCGGAGGGCCACGCCAAAGACACACGGACAGATCGGCAACGTTCACAGCATTCGAAATCTCGTAGCCAGCCAGAGGCCACACTCATCGGACATTGCACCTTGCTCGGTCTTCATCTAGCAACACGCCAACCAGCTTCACAAACGCGTTGCCACCGTCGAGCAGGCGCCATCGGGAGTCATCGCCGGCAGTCAAATGCAAACTGACTACTGCACATCCATCACAATTCACCTTCACTTGGCCATCACCATCGACACCATCGAGCGAAACGAACAGGAATCGTGCGGACCGACATCCACGCCTGCGACTGGAAACCACGCACACTTTTCCACCGCTGGCCCTGATGCGGCACGACCCCACCACGCCGACGGCCAACCGCCGAACGTGCGGCCAGTTCTCCACTCACAAACCAACTTGCCCAGACCACTGCAGCAAGTACCCGATCAGTCGACCGCCATGAAGTTCACTGCTCTCGCCGTCACCACGCTTGTCGCCGTCGCGGGCGTCGCATCCGCCGCCGACTACCAGCCCGCACTGAGGGTTCTCGCCGAACCTGCACCCAACGCGGCCGCGCCTGCCGCTGCCAAGGAGACCACCGGCGACGCCAACGGCAAGAAGAAGGAGTGGGGATGGGGACCGGGCTTCGGCTTCGGAGGCCCGTGGGGCGGCGGCTGGGGACTCGGTGGCTGGGGTGGCTACGGCGGCCTCGGCAGATGGGGATGGGGATGGTAGACGCACCACTAGGCTGCGACACCAACCTACCACACCAACGGCCGACTCCGAAACATCAATAACTCGAGCTCAGGTGCAAGCGGGGTCGGCAACACGGCTATCGCGTCGAGGAAGTAAGCAAGCTCCATCGTCGTCAGTCGGCGGCAGCAAGCTGCTAGCCTGTTGCGCGAGAAAAACAATAAACGCTTTCTTGCTCCTCTCCTCGCTCTGTTCATGGCACGTAACGCCATCTCACGTCACGTCCAACTCAGTCGCTCGCTTCTCTCACAAGTTGCCATGCTCACTTGCTCTCTTGCTCATTTGCTCGCTTTGCTGCTACACCCGGCCAAACCTCAACGTGGTGGGCCACCAATAACAGCGGCAGCGACATCAACATCAACAGCGAGTCGCAGGTGACACCACGACCGACACTGGAACGAGACGGCTTGCTCGACAAAGACGGCTGGGCTACGAACAGCGGCCGATACACGTGGGCCGCGGGCCCAATGGAGACAGCCACGCCATGCCAAGCCAAACACACCATGCGAATACATTGACCTTTGCATCTGCATGGACGACGTGCACTGGAATCGACAGGTCCTGGGCCATCCAGTGGCCACGTCGGTCTGTCCCACCAACATTAGCATGGCACACCACGCACCAGCTTTACAAACGCATGGCTACCGTCGAGCAGGCACCATCGGGAGTCATCGCCGGCAGTCAAATGCAAACTGACTACTGCACATCCATCACAATTCACCTTCACTTGGCCATCACCATCGACACCATCGAGCGAAACGAACAGGAATCGTGCAGGACCGACATCCACGCCTGCGACTGGAAACTACGCAGACTTTTCCACCGCTGGCCCTGATGCGGCACGACCCCACCACGCCGACGGCCAACCGCCGAACGTGCGGCCAGTTCTCCACTCACAAACCAACTTGCCCAGACCACTGCAGCAAGTACCCGATCAATCGACCGCCATGAAGTGCACTGCTCTCGCCGTCACCACGTTTGTCGCCGTCGCGGGCGTCGCATCCGCCGCCGACTACCAGCCCGCCCTGAGGGTTCTCGCCGAACCTGCACCCAACGCGGCCGCGCCTGCCGCTGCCAAGGAGACCACCGGCGACGCCAACGGCAAGAAGAAGGAGTGGGGATGGGGACCGGGCTTCGGCTTCGGAGGCCCGTGGGGCGGCGGCTGGGGACTCGGTGGCTGGGGTGGCTACGGCGGCCTCGGCAGATGGGGATGGGGATGCTAGACGCACCACTAGGCTGCGACACCAACCTACCACACCAACGGCCGACTCCGAAACATCAATACCTCGAGCTCAGGTGCAAGCGGGGTCGGCAACACGGCTATCGCGTCGAGGAAGTAAGCAAGCTCCATCGTCGTCAGTCGGCGGCAGCAAGCTGCTAGCCTGTTGCGCGAGAAAAACAATAAACGCTTTCTTGCTCCTCTCCTCGCTCTGTTCATGGCACGTAACGCCATCTCACGTCACGTCCAACTCAGTCGCTCGCTTCTCTCACAAGTTGCCATGCTCACTTGCTCTCTTGCTCATTTGCTCGCTTTGCTGCTACACCCGGCCAAACCTCAACGTGGTGGGCCACCAATAACAGCGGCAGCGACATCAACATCAACAGCGAGTCGCAGGTGACACCACGACCGACACTGGAACGAGACGGCTTGCTCGACAAAGACGGCTGGGCTACGAACAGCGGCCGATGCACGTGGGCCGCGGGCCCAATGGAGACAGCCACGCCATGCCAAGCCAAACACACCATGCGAATACATTGACCTTTGCATCTGCATGGACGACGTGCACTGGAATCGACAGGTCCTGGGCCATCCAGTGGCCACGTCGGTCTGTCCCACCAACATTAGCATGGCACACCACGCACCAGCTTTACAAACGCATGGCTACCGTCGAGCAGGCACCATCGGGAGTCATCGCCGGCAGTCAAATGCAAACTGACTACTGCACATCCATCACAATTCACCTTCACTTGGCCATCACCATCGACACCATCGAGCGAAACGAACAGGAATCGTGCAGGACCGACATCCACGCCTGCGACTGGAAACTACGCAGACTTTTCCACCGCTGGCCCT
Source organism: Phytophthora crassamura (assembly GCA_033557995.1). Classification (NCBI taxonomy): domain Eukaryota; phylum Oomycota; class Peronosporomycetes; order Peronosporales; family Peronosporaceae; genus Phytophthora; species Phytophthora crassamura. The sequence goes on along the minus strand of JAUCED010000011.1, from coordinate 1,940,258 downwards.
GATGCGGCACGACCCCACCACGCCGACGGCCAACCGCCGAACGTGCGGCCAGTTCTCCACTCACAAACCAACTTGCCCAGACCACTGCAGCAAGTACCCGATCAATCGACCGCCATGAAGTGCACTGCTCTCGCCGTCACCACGTTTGTCGCCGTCGCGGGCGTCGCATCCGCCGCCGACTACCAGCCCGCCCTGAGGGTTCTCGCCGAACCTGCACCCAACGCGGCCGCGCCTGCCGCTGCCAAGGAGACCACCGGCGACGCCAACGGCAAGAAGAAGGAGTGGGGATGGGGACCGGGCTTCGGCTTCGGAGGCCCGTGGGGCGGCGGCTGGGGACTCGGTGGCTGGGGTGGCTACGGCGGCCTCGGCAGATGGGGATGGGGATGCTAGACGCACCACTAGGCTGCGACACCAACCTACCACACCAACGGCCGACTCCGAAACATCAATACCTCGAGCTCAGGTGCAAGCGGGGTCGGCAACACGGCTATCGCGTCGAGGAAGTAAGCAAGCTCCATCGTCGTCAGTCGGCGGCAGCAAGCTGCTAGCCTGTTGCGCGAGAAAAACAATAAACGCTTTCTTGCTCCTCTCCTCGCTCTGTTCATGGCACGTAACGCCATCTCACGTCACGTCCAACTCAGTCGCTCGCTTCTCTCACAAGTTGCCATGCTCACTTGCTCTCTTGCTCATTTGCTCGCTTTGCTGCTACACCCGGCCAAACCTCAACGTGGTGGGCCACCAATAACAGCGGCAGCGACATCAACATCAACAGCGAGTCGCAGGTGACACCACGACCGACACTGGAACGAGACGGCTTGCTCGACAAAGACGGCTGGGCTACGAACAGCGGCCGATACACGTGGGCCGCGGGCCCAATGGAGACAGCCACGCCATGCCAAGCCAAACACACCATGCGAATACATTGACCTTTGCATCTGCATGGACGACGTGCACTGGAATCGACAGGTCCTGGGCCATCCAGTGGCCACGTCGGTCTGTCCCACCAACATTAGCATGGCACACCACGCACCAGCTTTACAAACGCATGGCTACCGTCGAGCAGGCACCATCGGGAGTCATCGCCGGCAGTCAAATGCAAACTGACTACTGCACATCCATCACAATTCACCTTCACTTGGCCATCACCATCGACACCATCGAGCGAAACGAACAGGAATCGTGCAGGACCGACATCCACGCCTGCGACTGGAAACTACGCAGACTTTTCCACCGCTGGCCCTGATGCGGCACGACCCCACCACGCCGACGGCCAACCGCCGAACGTGCGGCCAGTTCTCCACTCACAAACCAACTTGCCCAGACCACTGCAGCAAGTACCCGATCAATCGACCGCCATGAAGTGCACTGCTCTCGCCGTCACCACGTTTGTCGCCGTCGCGGGCGTCGCATCCGCCGCCGACTACCAGCCCGCCCTGAGGGTTCTCGCCGAACCTGCACCCAACGCGGCCGCGCCTGCCGCTGCCAAGGAGACCACCGGCGACGCCAACGGCAAGAAGAAGGAGTGGGGATGGGGACCGGGCTTCGGCTTCGGAGGCCCGTGGGGCGGCGGCTGGGGACTCGGTGGCTGGGGTGGCTACGGCGGCCTCGGCAGATGGGGATGGGGATGCTAGACGCACCACTAGGCTGCGACACCAACCTACCACACCAACGGCCGACTCCGAAACATCAATACCTCGAGCTCAGGTGCAAGCGGGGTCGGCAACACGGCTATCGCGTCGAGGAAGTAAGCAAGCTCCATCGTCGTCAGTCGGCGGCAGCAAGCTGCTAGCCTGTTGCGCGAGAAAAACAATAAACGCTTTCTTGCTCCTCTCCTCGCTCTGTTCATGGCACGTAACGCCATCTCACGTCACGTCCAACTCAGTCGCTCGCTTCTCTCACAAGTTGCCATGCTCACTTGCTCTCTTGCTCATTTGCTCGCTTTGCTGCTACACCCGGCCAAACCTCAACGTGGTGGGCCACCAATAACAGCGGCAGCGACATCAACATCAACAGCGAGTCGCAGGTGACACCACGACCGACACTGGAACGAGACGGCTTGCTCGACAAAGACGGCTGGGCTACGAACAGCGGCCGATACACGTGGGCCGCGGGCCCAATGGAGACAGCCACGCCATGCCAAGCCAAACACACCATGCGAATACATTGACCTTTGCATCTGCATGGACGACGTGCACTGGAATCGACAGGTCCTGGGCCATCCAGTGGCCACGTCGGTCTGTCCCACCAACATTAGCATGGCACACCACGCACCAGCTTTACAAACGCATGGCTACCGTCGAGCAGGCACCATCGGGAGTCATCGCCGGCAGTCAAATGCAAACTGACTACTGCACATCCATCACAATTCACCTTCACTTGGCCATCACCATCGACACCATCGAGCGAAACGAACAGGAATCGTGCGGACCGACGTCCACGCCTGCGACTGGAAACCACGCACACTTTTCCATCACTGGCCCTGATGCGGCACGACCCCACCACGCCGACGGCCAACCGCCGAACGTGCGGCCAGTTCTCCACTCACAAACCAACTTGCCCAGACCACTGCAGCAAGTACCCGATCAATCGACCGCCATGAAGTGCACTGCTCTCGCCGTCACCACGTTTGTCGCCGTCGCGGGCGTCGCATCCGCCGCCGACTACCAGCCCGCCCTGAGGGCTCTCGCCGAACCTGCACCCAACGCGGCCGCGCCTGCCGCTGCCAAGGAGACCACCGGCGACGCCAACGGCAAGAAGAAGGAGTGGGGATGGGGACCGGGCTTCGGCTTCGGAGGCCCGTGGGGCGGCGGCTGGGGACTCGGTGGCTGGGGTGGCTACGGCGGCCTCGGCAGATGGGGATGGGGATGGTAGACGCACCACTAGGCTGCGACACCAACCTACCACACCAACGGCCGACTCCGAAACATCAATACCTCGAGCTCAGGTGCAAGCGGGGTCGGCAACACGGCTATCGCGTCGAGGAAGTAAGCAAGCTCCATCGTCGTCAGTCGGCGGCAGCAAGCTGCTAGCCTGTTGCGCGAGAAAAACAATAAACGCTTTCTTGCTCCTCTCCTCGCTCTGTTCATGGCACGTAACGCCATCTCACGTCACGTCCAACTCAGTCGCTCGCTTCTCTCACAAGTTGCCATGCTCACTTGCTCTCTTGCTCATTTGCTCGCTTTGCTGCTACACCCGGCCAAACCTCAACGTGGTGGGCCACCAATAACAGCGGCAGCGACATCAACATCAACAGCGAGTCGCAGGTGACACCACGACCGACACTGGAACGAGACGGCTTGCTCGACAAAGACGGCTGGGCTACGAACAGCGGCCGATACACGTGGGCCGCGGGCCCAATGGAGACAGCCACGCCATGCCAAGCCAAACACACCATGCGAATACATTGACCTTTGCATCTGCATGGACGACGTGCACTGGAATCGACAGGTCCTGGGCCATCCAGTGGCCACGTCGGTCTGTCCCACCAACATTAGCATGGCACACCACGCACCAGCTTTACAAACGCATGGCTACCGTCGAGCAGGCACCATCGGGAGTCATCGCCGGCAGTCAAATGCAAACTGACTACTGCACATCCATCACAATTCACCTTCACTTGGCCATCACCATCGACACCATCGAGCGAAACGAACAGGAATCGTGCAGGACCGACATCCACGCCTGCGACTGGAAACTACGCAGACTTTTCCACCGCTGGCCCTGATGCGGCACGACCCCACCACGCCGACGGCCAACCGCCGAACGTGCGGCCAGTTCTCCACTCACAAACCAACTTGCCCAGACCACTGCAGCAAGTACCCGATCAATCGACCGCCATGAAGTGCACTGCTCTCGCCGTCACCACGTTTGTCGCCGTCGCGGGCGTCGCATCCGCCGCCGACTACCAGCCCGCCCTGAGGGTTCTCGCCGAACCTGCACCCAACGCGGCCGCGCCTGCCGCTGCCAAGGAGACCACCGGCGACGCCAACGGCAAGAAGAAGGAGTGGGGATGGGGACCGGGCTTCGGCTTCGGAGGCCCGTGGGGCGGCGGCTGGGGACTCGGTGGCTGGGGTGGCTACGGCGGCCTCGGCAGATGGGGATGGGGATGGTAGACGCACCACTAGGCTGCGACACCAACCTACCACACCAACGGCCGACTCCGAAACATCAATAACTCGAGCTCAGGTGCAAGCGGGGTCGGCAACACGGCTATCGCGACGAGGAAGTAAGCAAGCTCCATCGTCGTCAGTCGGCGGCAGCAAGCTGCTAGCCTGTTGCGCGAGAAAAACAATAAACGCTTTCTTGCTCCTCTCCTCGCTCTGTTCATGGCACGTAACGCCATCTCACGTCACGTCCAACTCAGTCGCTCGCTTCTCTCACAAGTTGCCATGCTCACTTGCTCTCTTGCTCATTTGCTCGCTTTGCTGCTACACCCGGCCAAACCTCAACGTGGTGGGCCACCAATAACAGCGGCAGCGACATCAACATCAACAGCGAGTCGCAGGTGACACCACGACCGACACTGGAACGAGACGGCTTGCTCGACAAAGACGGCTGGGCTACGAACAGCGGCCGATACACGTGGGCCGCGGGCCCAATGGAGACAGCCACGCCATGCCAAGCCAAACACACCATGCGAATACATTGACCTTTGCATCTGCATGGACGACGTGCACTGGAATCGACAGGTCCTGGGCCATCCAGTGGCCACGTCGGTCTGTCCCACCAACATTAGCATGGCACACCACGCACCAGCTTTACAAACGCATGGCTACCGTCGAGCAGGCACCATCGGGAGTCATCGCCGGCAGTCAAATGCAAACTGACTACTGCACATCCATCACAATTCACCTTCACTTGGCCATCACCATCGACACCATCGAGCGAAACGAACAGGAATCGTGCGGACCGACATCCACGCCTGCGACTGGAAACCACGCACACTTTTCCACCGCTGGCCCTGATGCGGCACGACCCCACCACGCCGACGGCCAACCGCCGAACGTGCGGCCAGTTCTCCACTCACAAACCAACTTGCCCAGACCACTGCAGCAAGTACCCGATCAGTCGACCGCCATGAAGTTCACTGCTCTCGCCGTCACCACGCTTGTCGCCGTCGCGGGCGTCGCATCCGCCGCCGACTACCAGCCCGCCCTGAGGGCTCTCGCCGAACCTGCACCCAACGCGGCCGCGCCTGCCGCTGCCAAGGAGACCACCGGCGACGCCAACGGCAAGAAGAAGGAGTGGGGATGGGGACCGGGCTTCGGCTTCGGAGGCCCGTGGGGCGGCGGCTGGGGACTCGGTGGCTGGGGTGGCTACGGCGGCCTCGGCAGATGGGGATGGGGATGCTAGGCGCTCGCACGCCATTCCAGCCAGCGACACCAAGCTACCACACCAGCGGTCGGCACCGGCAACACCGAGAGCTCGAGCGCAGGCTCAAACGCGATCGGCCACACAGCTATCGCCTCGCGAAAATGCCCTTCGTCCTTGTCGGTCGGCATTGCAGCTAGCAGCTAGCCTGCATCGGCGACTGTGACGCGAGGACAAAATATAAACACTTGCTTGCTCCTCTGCTCTCACTGTTCGTGCCATGTATACACCACGCCTTGCTCCTTCATTCGCTCGCTTCTCTCTCTCACAACTTGCCAAGCTCATTTCATCATTGATCACGTTGCTGCTGCTTCCATCTCAGCCTGCAACGCACGCATTGTCTTGCCAGACTGACATCGCAATCGACACTGGAATCGAGACTCGTGTGCTCGGTAGCACGGCAATGGCCAATAGCCATGCCACACCATCTGCAGTACAGCTCTGGCTGTAATTCGGCTCACCTGGGCCGCGGACCAATGCGGAGGGCCACGCCAAGGACACACGGACAGATCGGCAACATTCACAGCATTCGAAATCTCGTAGCAGCCAGAGGCCACACTCATCGGACATTGCACCTTGCTCGGTCTTCATCTAGCAACACGCCAACCAGCTTCACAAACGCGTTGCCACCGTCGAGCAGGCACCACCGGGATTCATCGCCGGCAGTCAAATGCAAACTGACTACTGCACATCCATCACAATTCACCTTCACTTGGCCATCACCATCGACACCACCGAGCGAAACGAACAGGAATCGTGCGGACCGACATCCACGCCTGCGACTGGAAACCACGCACACTTTTCCATCACTGGCCCTGATGCGGCACGACCCCACCACGCCGACGGCCAACCGCCGAACGTGCGGCCAGTTCTCCACTCACAAACCAACTTGCCCAGACCACTGCAGCAAGTACCCGATCAGTCGACCGCCATGAAGTTCACTGCTCTCGCCGTCACCACGCTTGTCGCCGTCGCGGGCGTCGCATCCGCCGCCGACTACCAGCCCGCACTGAGGGTTCTCGCCGAACCTGCACCCAACGCGGCCGCGCCTGCCGCTGCCAAGGAGACCACCGGCGACGCCAACGGCAAGAAGAAGGAGTGGGGATGGGGACCGGGCTTCGGCTTCGGAGGCCCGTGGGGCGGCGGCTGGGGACTCGGTGGCTGGGGTGGCTACGGCGGCCTCGGCAGATGGGGATGGGGATGCTAGGCGCTCGCACGCCATTCCAGCCAGCGACACCAACCTACCACACCAACGGCCGACTCCGAAACATCAATAACTCGAGCTCAGGTGCAAGCGGGGTCGGCAACACGGCTATCGCGACGAGGAAGTAAGCAAGCTCCATCGTCGTCAGTCGGCGGCAGCAAGCTGCTAGCCTGTTGCGCGAGAAAAACAATAAACGCTTTCTTGCTCCTCTCCTCGCTCTGTTCATGGCACGTAACGCCATCTCACGTCACGTCCAACTCAGTCGCTCGCTTCTCTCACAAGTTGCCATGCTCACTTGCTCTCTTGCTCATTTGCTCGCTTTGCTGCTACACCCGGCCAAACCTCAACGTGGTGGGCCACCAATAACAGCGGCAGCGACATCAACATCAACAGCGAGTCGCAGGTGACACCACGACCGACACTGGAACGAGACGGCTTGCTCGACAAAGACGGCTGGGCTACGAACAGCGGCCGATACACGTGGGCCGCGGGCCCAATGGAGACAGCCACGCCATGCCAAGCCAAACACACCATGCGAATACATTGACCTTTGCATCTGCATGGACGACGTGCACTGGAATCGACAGGTCCTGGGCCATCCAGTGGCCACGTCGGTCTGTCCCACCAACATTAGCATGGCACACCACGCACCAGCTTTACAAACGCATGGCTACCGTCGAGCAGGCACCATCGGGAGTCATCGCCGGCAGTCAAATGCAAACTGACTACTGCACATCCATCACAATTCACCTTCACTTGGCCATCACCATCGACACCATCGAGCGAAACGAACAGGAATCGTGCGGACCGACGTCCACGCCTGCGACTGGAAACCACGCACACTTTTCCATCACTGGCCCTGATGCGGCACGACCCCACCACGCCGACGGCCAACCGCCGAACGTGCGGCCAGTTCTCCACTCACAAACCAACTTGCCCAGATCACTGCAGCAAGTACCCGATCAGTCGACCGCCATGAAGTTCACTGCTCTCGCCGTCACCACGTTTGTCGCCGTCGCGGGCGTCGCATCCGCCGCCGACTACCAGCCCGCCCTGAGGGCTCTCGCCGAACCTGCACCCAACGCGGCCGCGCCTGCCGCTGCCAAGGAGACCACCGGCGACGCCAACGGCAAGAAGAAGGAGTGGGGATGGGGACCGGGCTTCGGCTTCGGAGGCCCGTGGGGCGGCGGCTGGGGACTCGGTGGCTGGGGTGGCTACGGCGGCCTCGGCAGATGGGGATGGGGATGGTAGACGCACCACTAGGCTGCGACACCAACCTACCACACCAACGGCCGACTCCGAAACATCAATACCTCGAGCTCAGGTGCAAGCGGGGTCGGCAACACGGCTATCGCGTCGAGGAAGTAAGCAAGCTCCATCGTCGTCAGTCGGCGGCAGCAAGCTGCTAGCCTGTTGCGCGAGAAAAACAATAAACGCTTTCTTGCTCCTCTCCTCGCTCTGTTCATGGCACGTAACGCCATCTCACGTCACGTCCAACTCAGTCGCTCGCTTCTCTCACAAGTTGCCATGCTCACTTGCTCTCTTGCTCATTTGCTCGCTTTGCTGCTACACCCGGCCAAACCTCAACGTGGTGGGCCACCAATAACAGCGGCAGCGACATCAACATCAACAGCGAGTCGCAGGTGACATCACGACCGACACCGGAACGAGACTGCTTGCTCGACAAAGACGGCTGGGCTACGAACAGCGGCCGATGCACGTGGGCCGCGGGCCCAATGGAGTCAGCCACGCCATGCCAAGCCAAACACACCATGCGAATACATTGACCTTTGCATCTGCATGGACGACGTGCACTGGAATCGACAGGTCCTGGGCCATCCAGTGGCCACGTCGGTCTGTCCCACCAACATTAGCATGGCACACGACGCACCAGCTTTACAAACGCATGGCTACCGTCGAGCAGGCACCATCGGGAGTCATCGCCGGCAGTCAAATGCAAACTGACTACTGCACATCCATCACAATTCACCTTCACTTGGCCATCACCATCGACACCACCGAGCGAAACGAACAGGAATCGTGCGGACCGACGTCCACGCCTGCGACTGGAAACCACGCACACTTTTCCATCACTGGCCCTGATGCGGCACGACCCCACCACGCCGACGGCCAACCGCCGAACGTGCGGCCAGTTCTCCACTCACAAACCAACTTGCCCAGACCACTGCAGCAAGTACCCGATCAATCGACCGCCATGAAGTGCACTGCTCTCGCCGTCACCACGTTTGTCGCCGTCGCGGGCGTCGCATCCGCCGCCGACTACCAGCCCGCACTGAGGGTTCTCGCCGAACCTGCACCCAACGCGGCCGCGCCTGCCGCTGCCAAGGAGACCACCGGCGACGCCAACGGCAAGAAGAAGGAGTGGGGATGGGGACCGGGCTTCGGCTTCGGAGGCCCGTGGGGCGGCGGCTGGGGACTCGGTGGCTGGGGTGGCTACGGCGGCCTCGGCAGATGGGGATGGGGATGGTAGACGCACCACTAGGCTGCGACACCAACCTACCACACCAACGGCCGACTCCGAAACATCAATACCTCGAGCTCAGGTGCAAGCGGGGTCGGCAACACGGCTATCGCGTCGAGGAAGTAAGCAAGCTCCATCGTCGTCAGTCGGCGGCAGCAAGCTGCTAGCCTGTTGCGCGAGAAAAACAATAAACGCTTTCTTGCTCCTCTCCTCGCTCTGTTCATGGCACGTAACGCCATCTCACGTCACGTCCAACTCAGTCGCTCGCTTCTCTCACAAGTTGCCATGCTCACTTGCTCTCTTGCTCATTTGCTCGCTTTGCTGCTACACCCGGCCAAACCTCAACGTGGTGGGCCACCAATAACAGCGGCAGCGACATCAACATCAACAGCGAGTCGCAGGTGACACCACGACCGACACTGGAACGAGACGGCTTGCTCGACAAAGACGGCTGGGCTACGAACAGCGGCCGATACACGTGGGCCGCGGGCCCAATGGAGACAGCCACGCCATGCCAAGCCAAACACACCATGCGAATACATTGACCTTTGCATCTGCATGGACGACGTGCACTGGAATCGACAGGTCCTGGGCCATCCAGTGGCCACGTCGGTCTGTCCCACCAACATTAGCATGGCACACCACGCACCAGCTTCACAAACGCGTTGCCACCGTCGAGCAGGCACCATCGGGATTCATCGCCGGCAGTCAAATGCAAACTGACTACTGCACATCCATCACAATTCACCTTCACTTGGCCATCACCATCGACACCACCGAGCGAAACGAACAGGAATCGTGCGGACCGACGTCCACGCCTGCGACTGGAAACCACGCACACTTTTCCATCACTGGCCCTGATGCGGCACGACCCCACCACGCCGACGGCCAACCGCCGAACGTGCGGCCAGTTCTCCACTCACAAACCAACTTGCCCAGATCACTGCAGCAAGTACCCGATCAGTCGACCGCCATGAAGTTCACTGCTCTCGCCGTCACCACGTTTGTCGCCGTCGCGGGCGTCGCATCCGCCGCCGACTACCAGCCCGCCCTGAGGGTTCTCGCCGAACCTGCACCCAACGCGGCCGCGCCTGCCGCTGCCAAGGAGACCACCGGCGACGCCAACGGCAAGAAGAAGGAGTGGGGATGGGGACCGGGCTTCGGCTTCGGAGGCCCGTGGGGCGGCGGCTGGGGACTCGGTGGCTGGGGTGGCTACGGCGGCCTCGGCAGATGGGGATGGGGATGCTAGGCGCACCACTAGGCTGCGACACCAACCTACCACACCAACGGCCGACTCCGAAACATCAATAACTCGAGCTCAGGTGCAAGCGGGGTCGGCAACACGGCTATCGCGTCGAGGAAGTAAGCAAGCTCCATCGTCGTCAGTCGGCGGCAGCAAGCTGCTAGCCTGTTGCGCGAGAAAAACAATAAACGCTTTCTTGCTCCTCTCCTCGCTCTGTTCATGGCACGTAACGCCATCTCACGTCACGTCCAACTCAGTCGCTCGCTTCTCTCACAAGTTGCCATGCTCACTTGCTCTCTTGCTCATTTGCTCGCTTTGCTGCTACACCCGGCCAAACCTCAACGTCGTGGGCCACCAATAACAGCGGCAGCGACATCAACATCAACAGCGAGTCGCAGGTGACACCACGACCGACACTGGAACGAGACGGCTTGCTCGACAAAGACGGCTGGGCTACGAACAGCGGCCGATACACGTGGGCCGCGGGCCCAATGGAGACAGCCACGCCATGCCAAGCCAAACACACCATGCGAATACATTGACCTTTGCATCTGCATGGACGACGTGCACTGGAATCGACAGGTCCTGGGCCATCCAGTGGCCACGTCGGTCTGTTTCACCAACATTAGCATGGCACACCACGCACCAGCTTTACAAACGCGTTGCCACCGTCGAGCAGGCGCCATCGGGAGTCATCGCCGGCAGTCAAATGCAAACTGACTACTGCACATCCATCACAATTCACCTTCACTTGGCCATCACCATCGACGAAACGAACAGGAATCGTGCGGACCGACATCCACGCCTGCGACTGGAAACCACGCACACTTTTCCACCGCTGGCCCTGATGCGGCACGACCCCACCACGCCGACGGCCAACCGCCGAACGTGCGGCCAGTTCTCCACTCACAAACCAACTTGCCCAGACCACTGCAGCAAGTACCCGATCAGTCGACCGCCATGAAGTTCACTGCTCTCGCCGTCACCACGCTTGTCGCCGTCGCGGGCGTCGCATCCGCCGCCGACTACCAGCCCGCCCTGAGGGCTCTCGCCGAACCTGCACCCAACGCGGCCGCGCCTGCCGCTGCCAAGGAGACCACCGGCGACGCCAACGGCAAGAAGAAGGAGTGGGGATGGGGACCGGGCTTCGGCTTCGGAGGCCCGTGGGGCGGCGGCTGGGGACTCGGTGGCTGGGGTGGCTACGGCGGCCTCGGCAGATGGGGATGGGGATGCTAGGCGCTCGCACGCCATTCCAGCCAGCGACACCAAGCTACCACACCAGCGGTCGGCACCGGCAACACCGAGAGCTCGAGCGCAGGCTCAAACGCGATCGGCCACTCAGCTATCGCCTCGCGAAAATGCCCTTCGTCCTTGTCGGTCGGCATTGCAGCTAGCAGCTACATTGGCGACTGCATTGGCGACTGTGACGCGAGGACAAAATATAAACACTTGCTTGCTCCTCTGCTCTCACTGTTCGTGCCATGTATACACCACGCCTTGCTCCTTCATTCGCTCGCTTCTCTCTCTCACAACTTGCCAAGCTCATTTCATCATTGATCACGTTGCTGCTGCTTCCATCTCAGCCTGCAACGCACGCATTGTCTTGCCAGACTGACATCGCAATCGACACTGGAATCGAGACTCGTGTGCTCGGTAGCACGGCAATGGCCAATAGCCATGCCACACCATCTGCAGTACAGCTCTGGCTGTAATTCGGCTCACCTGGGCCGCGGACCAATGCGGAGGGCCACGCCAAGGACACACGGACAGATCGGCAACATTCACAGCATTCGAAATCTCGTAGCAGCCAGAGGCCACACTCATCGGACATTGCACCTTGCTCGGTCTTCATCTAGCAACACGCCAACCAGCTTCACAAACGCGTTGCCACCGTCGAGCAGGCGCCATCGGGAGTCATCGCCGGCAGTCAAATGCAAACTGACTACTGCACATCCATCACAATTCACCTTCACTTGGCCATCACCATCGACACCACCGAGCGAAACGAACAGGAATCGTGCGGACCGACGTCCACGCCTGCGACTGGAAACCACGCACACTTTTCCATCACTGGCCCTGATGCGGCACGACCCCACCACGCCGACGGCCAACCGCCGAACGTGCGGCCAGTTCTCCACTCACAAACCAACTTGCCCAGACCACTGCAGCAAGTACCCGATCAGTCGACCGCCATGAAGTTCACTGCTCTCGCCGTCACCACGTTTGTCGCCGTCGCGGGCGTCGCATCCGCCGCCGACTACCAGCCCGCCCTGAGGGCTCTCGCCGAACCTGCACCCAACGCGGCCGCGCCTGCCGCTGCCAAGGAGACCACCGGCGACGCCAACGGCAAGAAGAAGGAGTGGGGATGGGGACCGGGCTTCGGCTTCGGAGGCCCGTGGGGCGGCGGCTGGGGACTCGGTGGCTGGGGTGGCTACGGCGGCCTCGGCAGATGGGGATGGGGATGGTAGACGCACCACTAGACTGCGACACCAACCTACCACACCAACGGCCGACTCCGAAACATCAATACCTCGAGCTCAGGTGCAAGCGGGGTCGGCAACACGGCTATCGCGTCGAGGAAGTAAGCAAGCTCCATCGTCGTCAGTCGGCGGCAGCAAGCTGCTAGCCTGTTGCGCGAGAAAAACAATAAACGCTTTCTTGCTCCTCTCCTCGCTCTGTTCATGGCACGTAACGCCATCTCACGTCACGTCCAACTCAGTCGCTCGCTTCTCTCACAAGTTGCCATGCTCACTTGCTCTCTTGCTCATTTGCTCGCTTTGCTGCTACACCCGGCCAAACCTCAACGTGGTGGGCCACCAATAACAGCGGCAGCGACATCAACATCAACAGCGAGTCGCAGGTGACACCACGACCGACACTGGAACGAGACGGCTTGCTCGACAAAGACGGCTGGGCTACGAACAGCGGCCGATACACGTGGGCCGCGGGCCCAATGGAGACAGCCACGCCATGCCAAGCCAAACACACCATGCGAATACATTGACCTTTGCATCTGTATGGACGACGTGCACTGGAATCGACAGGTCCTGGGCCATCCAGTGGCCACGTCGGTCTGTCCCACCAACATTAGCATGGCACACCACGCACCAGCTTTACAAACGCGTTGCCACCGTCGAGCAGGCGCCATCGGGAGTCATCGCCGGCAGTCAAATGCAAACTGACTACTGCACATCCATCACAATTCACCTTCACTTGGCCATCACCATCGACACCACCGAGCGAAACGAACAGGAATCGTGCGGACCGACGTCCACGCCTGCGACTGGAAACCACGCACACTTTTCCATCACTGGCCCTGATGCGGCACGACCCCACCACGCCGACGGCCAACCGCCGAACGTGCGGCCAGTTCTCCACTCACAAACCAACTTGCCCAGACCACTGCAGCAAGTACCCGATCAGTCGACCGCCATGAAGTTCACTGCTCTCGCCGTCACCACGCTTGTCGCCGTCGCGGGCGTCGCATCCGCCGCCGACTACCAGCCCGCCCTGAGGGCTCTCGCCGAACCTGCACCCAACGCGGCCGCGCCTGCCGCTGCCAAGGAGACCACCGGCGACGCCAACGGCAAGAAGAAGGAGTGGGGATGGGGACCGGGCTTCGGCTTCGGAGGCCCGTGGGGCGGCGGCTGGGGACTCGGTGGCTGGGGTGGCTACGGCGGCCTCGGCAGATGGGGATGGGGATGCTAGGCGCTCGCACGCCATTCCAGCCAGCGACACCAAGCTACCACACCAGCGGTCGGCACCGGCAACACCGAGAGCTCGAGCGCAGGCTCAAACGCGATCGGCCACTCAGCTATCGCCTCGCGAAAATGCCCTTCGTCCTTGTCGGTCGGCATTGCAGCTAGCAGCTACATTGGCGACTGCATTGGCGACTGTGACGCGAGGACAAAATATAAACACTTGCTTGCTCCTCTGCTCTCACTGTTCGTGCCATGTATACACCACGCCTTGCTCCTTCATTCGCTCGCTTCTCTCTCTCACAACTTGCCAAGCTCATTTCATCATTGATCACGTTGCTGCTGCTTCCATCTCAGCCTGCAACGCACGCATTGTCTTGCCAGACTGACATCGCAATCGACACTGGAATCGAGACTCGTGTGCTCGGTAGCACGGCAATGGCCAATAGCCATGCCACACCATCTGCAGTACAGCTCTGGCTGTAATTCGGCTCACCTGGGCCGCGGACCAATGCGGAGGGCCACGCCAAGGACACACGGACAGATCGGCAACGTTCACAGCATTCGAAATCTCGTAGCCAGCCAGAGGCCACACTCATCGGACATTGCACCTTGCTCGGTCTTCATCTAGCAACACGCCAACCAGCTTCACAAACGCGTTGCCACCGTCGAGCAGGCACCATCGGGATTCATCGCCGGCAGTCAAATGCAAACTGACTACTGCACATCCATCACAATTCACCTTCACTTGGCCATCACCATCGACACCATCGAGCGAAACGAACAGGAATCGTGCGGACCGACATCCACGCCTGCGACTGGAAACCACGCACACTTTTCCACCGCTGGCCCTGATGCGGCACGACCCCACCACGCCGACGGCCAACCGCCGAACGTGCGGCCAGTTCTCCACTCACAAACCAACTTGCCCAGACCACTGCAGCAAGTACCCGATCAGTCGACCGCCATGAAGTTCACTGCTCTCGCCGTCACCACGCTTGTCGCCGTCGCGGGCGTCGCATCCGCCGCTGACTACCAGCCCGCCCTGAGGGCTCTCGCCGAACCTGCACCCAACGCGGCCGCGCCTGCCGCTGCCAAGGAGACCACCGGCGACGCCAACGGCAAGAAGAAGGAGTGGGGATGGGGACCGGGCTTCGGCTTCGGAGGCCCGTGGGGCGGCGGCTGGGGACTCGGTGGCTGGGGTGGCTACGGCGGCCTCGGCAGATGGGGATGGGGATGCTAGGCGCACCACTAGGCTGCGACACCAACCTACCACACCAACGGCCGACTCCGAAACATCAATAACTCGAGCTCAGGTGCAAGCGGGGTCGGCAACACGGCTATCGCGTCGAGGAAGTAAGCAAGCTCCATCGTCGTCAGTCGGCGGCAGCAAGCTGCTAGCCTGTTGCGCGAGAAAAACAATAAACGCTTTCTTGCTCCTCTCCTCGCTCTGTTCATGGCACGTAACGCCATCTCACGTCACGTCCAACTCAGTCGCTCGCTTCTCTCACAAGTTGCCATGCTCACTTGCTCTCTTGCTCATTTGCTCGCTTTGCTGCTACACCCGGCCAAACCTCAACGTCGTGGGCCACCAATAACAGCGGCAGCGACATCAACATCAACAGCGAGTCGCAGGTGACATCACGACCGACACCGGAACGAGACTGCTTGCTCGACAAAGACGGCTGGGCTACGAACAGCGGCCGATGCACGTGGGCCGCGGGCCCAATGGAGACAGCCACGCCATGCCAAGCCAAACACACCATGCGAATACATTGACCTTTGGATCTGTATGGACGACGTGCACTGGAATCGACAGGTCCTGGGCCATCCAGTGGCCACGTCGGTCTGTCCCACCAACATTAGCATGGCACACCACGCACCAGCTTTACAAACGCGTGGCCACCGTCGAGCAGGCGCCATCGGGAGTCATCGCCGGCAGTCAAATGCAAACTGACTACTGCACATCCATCACAATTCACCTTCACTTGGCCATCATCGTCGACACCATCGAGCGAAACGAACAGGAATCGTGCAGGACCGACATCCACGCCTGCGACTGGAAACCACGCACACTTTTCCATCACTGGCCCTGTTGCGGCACGACCCCACCAGGCCGACGGCCAACCGCCGAACGTGCGGCCAGTTCTCCACTCACAAACCAACTTGCCCAGACCACTGCAGCAAGTACCCGATCAGTCGACCGCCATGAAGTTCACTGCTCTCGCCGTCACCACGTTTGTCGCCGTCGCGGGCGTCGCATCCGCCGCCGACTACCAGCCCGCCCTGAGGGCTCTCGCCGAACCTGCACCCAACGCGGCCGCGCCTGCCGCTGCCAAGGAGACCACCGGCGACGCCAACGGCAAGAAGAAGGAGTGGGGATGGGGACCGGGCTTCGGCTTCGGAGGCCCGTGGAGCGGCGGCTGGGGACTCGGTGGCTGGGGTGGCTACGGCGGCCTCGGCAGATGGGGATGGGGATGCTAGGCGCTCGCACGCCATTCCAGCCAGCGACACCAAGCTACCACACCAGCGGCCGGCACCGGCAACACCGAGAGCTCGAGCGCAGGCTCAAACGCGATCGGCCACTCAGCTATCGCCTCGCGAAAATGCCCTTCGTCCTTGTCGGTCGGCATTGCAGCTAGCAGCTACATTGGCGACTGCATTGGCGACTGTGACGCGAGGACAAAATATAAACACTTGCTTGCTCCTCTGCTCTCACTGTTCGTGCCATGTATACACCACGCCTTGCTCCTTCATTCGCTCGCTTCTCTCTCTCACAACTTGCCAAGCTCATTTCATCATTGATCACGTTGCTGCTGCTTCCATCTCAGCCTGCAACGCACGCATTGTCTTGCCAGACTGACATCGCAATCGACACTGGAATCGAGACTCGTGTGCTCGGTAGCACGGCAATGGCCAATAGCCATGCCACACCATCTGCAGTACAGCTCTGGCTGTAATTCGGCTCACCTGGGCCGCGGACCAATGCGGAGGGCCACGCCAAGGACACACGGACAGATCGGCAACGTTCACAGCATTCGAAATCTCGTAGCCAGCCAGAGGCCACACTCATCGGACATTGCACCTTGCTCGGTCTTCATCTAGCAACACGCCAACCAGCTTCACAAACGCGTTGCCACCGTCGAGCAGGCACCATCGGGATTCATCGCCGGCAGTCAAATGCAAACTGACTACTGCACATCCATCACAATTCACCTTCACTTGGCCATCACCATCGACACCATCGAGCGAAACGAACAGGAATCGTGCGGACCGACATCCACGCCTGCGACTGGAAACCACGCACACTTTTCCACCGCTGGCCCTGATGCGGCACGACCCCACCACGCCGACGGCCAACCGCCGAACGTGCGGCCAGTTCTCCACTCACAAACCAACTTGCCCAGACCACTGCAGCAAGTACCCGATCAGTCGACCGCCATGAAGTTCACTGCTCTCGCCGTCACCACGCTTGTCGCCGTCGCGGGCGTCGCATCCGCCGCTGACTACCAGCCCGCCCTGAGGGCTCTCGCCGAACCTGCACCCAACGCGGCCGCGCCTGCCGCTGCCAAGGAGACCACCGGCGACGCCAACGGCAAGAAGAAGGAGTGGGGATGGGGACCGGGCTTCGGCTTCGGAGGCCCGTGGGGCGGCGGCTGGGGACTCGGTGGCTGGGGTGGCTACGGCGGCCTCGGCAGATGGGGATGGGGATGCTAGGCGCTCGCACGCCATTCCAGCCAGCGACACCAAGCTACCACACCAGCGGTCGGCACCGGCAACACCGAGAGCTCGAGCGCAGGCTCAAACGCGATCGGCCACACAGCTATCGCCTCGCGAAAATGCCCTTCGTCCTTGTCGGTCGGCATTGCAGCTAGCAGCTAGCCTGCATCGGCGACTGTGACGCGAGGACAAAATATAAACACTTGCTTGCTCCTCTGCTCTCACTGTTTGTGCCATGTATACACCACGCCTTGCTCCTTCATTCGCTCGCTTCTCTCTCTCACAACTTGCCAAGCTCATTTCATCATTGATCACGTTGCTGCTGCTTCCATCTCAGCCTGCAACGCACGCATTGTCTTGCCAGACTGACATCGCAATCGACACTGGAATCGAGACTCGTGTGCTCGGTAGCACGGCAATGGCCAATAGCCATGCCACACCATCTGCAGTACAGCTCTGGCTGTAATTCGGCTCACCTGGGCCGCGGACCAATGCGGAGGGCCACGCCAAGGACACACGGACAGATCGGCAACATTCACAGCATTCGAAATCTCGTAGCAGCCAGAGGCCACACTCATCGGACATTGCACCTTGCTCGGTCTTCATCTAGCAACACGCCAACCAGCTTCACAAACGCGTTGCCACCGTCGAGCAGGCACCACCGGGATTCATCGCCGGCAGTCAAATGCAAACTGACTACTGCACATCCATCACAATTCACCTTCACTTGGCCATCACCATCGACACCACCGAGCGAAACGAACAGGAATCGTGCGGACCGACGTCCACGCCTGCGACTGGAAACCACGCACACTTTTCCATCACTGGCCCTGATGCGGCACGACCCCACCACGCCGACGGCCAACCGCCGAACGTGCGGCCAGTTCTCCACTCACAAACCAACTTGCCCAGACCACTGCAGCAAGTACCCGATCAATCGACCGCCATGAAGTGCACTGCTCTCGCCGTCACCACGTTTGTCGCCGTCGCGGGCGTCGCATCCGCCGCCGACTACCAGCCCGCCCTGAGGGCTCTCGCCGAACCTGCACCCAACGCGGCCGCGCCTGCCGCTGCCAAGGAGACCACCGGCGACCCCAACGGCAAGAAGAAGGAGTGGGGATGGGGACCGGGCTTCGGCTTCGGAGGCCCGTGGAGCGGCGGCTGGGGACTCGGTGGCTGGGGTGGCTACGGCGGCCTCGGCAGATGGGGATGGGGATGGTAGACGCACCACTAGGCTGCGACACCAACCTACCACACCAACGGCCGACTCCGAAACATCAATAACTCGAGCTCAGGTGCAAGCGGGGTCGGCAACACGGCTATCGCGTCGAGGAAGTAAGCAAGCTCCATCGTCGTCAGTCGGCGGCAGCAAGCTGCTAGCCTGTTGCGCGAGAAAAACAATAAACGCTTTCTTGCTCCTCTCCTCGCTCTGTTCATGGCACGTAACGCCATCTCACGTCACGTCCAACTCAGTCGCTCGCTTCTCTCACAAGTTGCCATGCTCACTTGCTCTCTTGCTCATTTGCTCGCTTTGCTGCTACACCCGGCCAAACCTCAACGTGGTGGGCCACCAATAACAGCGGCAGCGACATCAACATCAACAGCGAGTCGCAGGTGACATCACGACCGACACCGGAACGAGACTGCTTGCTCGACAAAGACGGCTGGGCTACGAACAGCGGCCGATGCACGTGGGCCGCGGGCCCAATGGAGTCAGCCACGCCATGCCAAGCCAAACACACCATGCGAATACATTGACCTTTGCATCTGCATGGACGACGTGCACTGGAATCGACAGGTCCTGGGCCATCCAGTGGCCACGTCGGTCTGTCCCACCAACATTAGCATGGCACACGACGCACCAGCTTTACAAACGCATGGCTACCGTCGAGCAGGCACCATCGGGAGTCATCGCCGGCAGTCAAATGCAAACTGACTACTGCACATCCATCACAATTCACCTTCACTTGGCCATCACCATCGACACCACCGAGCGAAACGAACAGGAATCGTGCGGACCGACGTCCACGCCTGCGACTGGAAACCACGCACACTTTTCCATCACTGGCCCTGATGCGGCACGACCCCACCACGCCGACGGCCAACCGCCGAACGTGCGGCCAGTTCTCCACTCACAAACCAACTTGCCCAGACCACTGCAGCAAGTACCCGATCAATCGA
Organism: Phytophthora crassamura; assembly: GCA_033557995.1. NCBI lineage: Eukaryota > Oomycota > Peronosporomycetes > Peronosporales > Peronosporaceae > Phytophthora > Phytophthora crassamura. The sequence goes on along the minus strand of JAUCED010000011.1, from coordinate 1,920,360 downwards.
CCGCCATGAAGTTCACTGCTCTCGCCGTCACCACGCTTGTCGCCGTCGCGGGCGTCGCATCCGCCGCCGACTACCAGCCCGCACTCAGGGTTCTCGCCGAACCTGCACCCAACGCGGCCGCGCCTGCCGCTGCCAAGGAGACCACCGGCGACGCCAACGGCAAGAAGAAGGAGTGGGGATGGGGACCGGGCTTCGGCTTCGGAGGCCCGTGGGGCGGCGGCTGGGGACTCGGTGGCTGGGGTGGCTACGGCGGCCTCGGCAGATGGGGATGGGGATGGTAGACGCACCACTAGGCTGCGACACCAACCTACCACACCAACGGCCGACTCCGAAACATCAATACCTCGAGCTCAGGTGCAAGCGGGGTCGGCAACACGGCTATCGCGTCGAGGAAGTAAGCAAGCTCCATCGTCGTCAGTCGGCGGCAGCAAGCTGCTAGCCTGTTGCGCGAGAAAAACAATAAACGCTTTCTTGCTCCTCTCCTCGCTCTGTTCATGGCACGTAACGCCATCTCACGTCACGTCCAACTCAGTCGCTCGCTTCTCTCACAAGTTGCCATGCTCACTTGCTCTCTTGCTCATTTGCTCGCTTTGCTGCTACACCCGGCCAAACCTCAACGTGGTGGGCCACCAATAACAGCGGCAGCGACATCAACATCAACAGCGAGTCGCAGGTGACACCACGACCGACACTGGAACGAGACGGCTTGCTCGACAAAGACGGCTGGGCTACGAACAGCGGCCGATACACGTGGGCCGCGGGCCCAATGGAGACAGCCACGCCATGCCAAGCCAAACACACCATGCGAATACATTGACCTTTGCATCTGCATGGACGACGTGCACTGGAATCGACAGGTCCTGGGCCATCCAGTGGCCACGTCGGTCTGTCCCACCAACATTAGCATGGCACACCACGCACCAGCTTCACAAACGCGTTGCCACCGTCGAGCAGGCACCATCGGGATTCATCGCCGGCAGTCAAATGCAAACTGACTACTGCACATCCATCACAATTCACCTTCACTTGGCCATCACCATCGACACCACCGAGCGAAACGAACAGGAATCGTGCGGACCGACGTCCACGCCTGCGACTGGAAACCACGCACACTTTTCCATCACTGGCCCTGATGCGGCACGACCCCACCAGGCCGACGGCCAACCGCCGAACGTGCGGCCAGTTCTCCACTCACAAACCAACTTGCCCAGACCACTGCAGCAAGTACCCGATCAATCGACCGCCATGAAGTGCACTGCTCTCGCCGTCACCACGTTTGTCGCCGTCGCGGGCGTCGCATCCGCCGCCGACTACCAGCCCGCCCTGAGGGCTCTCGCCGAACCTGCACCCAACGCGGCCGCGCCTGCCGCTGCCAAGGAGACCACCGGCGACGCCAACGGCAAGAAGAAGGAGTGGGGATGGGGACCGGGCTTCGGCTTCGGAGGCCCGTGGGGCGGCGGCTGGGGACTCGGTGGCTGGGGTGGCTACGGCGCTTTCGGCAGATGGGGATGGGGATGGTAGACGCACCACTAGGCTGCGACACCAACCTACCACACCAACGGCCGACTCCGAAACATCAATAACTCGAGCTCAGGTGCAAGCGGGGTCGGCAACACGGCTATCGCGTCGAGGAAGTAAGCAAGCTCCATCGTCGTCAGTCGGCGGCAGCAAGCTGCTAGCCTGTTGCGCGAGAAAAACAATAAACGCTTTCTTGCTCCTCTCCTCGCTCTGTTCATGGCACGTAACGCCATCTCACGTCACGTCCAACTCAGTCGCTCGCTTCTCTCACAAGTTGCCATGCTCACTTGCTCTCTTGCTCATTTGCTCGCTTTGCTGCTACACCCGGCCAAACCTCAACGTCGTGGGCCACCAATAACAGCGGCAGCGACATCAACATCAACAGCGAGTCGCAGGTGACATCACGACCGACACCGGAACGAGACTGCTTGCTCGACAAAGACGGCTGGGCTACGAACAGCGGCCGATGCACGTGGGCCGCGGGCCCAATGGAGACAGCCACGCCATGCCAAGCCAAACACACCATGCGAATACATTGACCTTTGGATCTGTATGGACGACGTGCACTGGAATCGACAGGTCCTGGGCCATCCAGTGGCCACGTCGGTCTGTCCCACCAACATTAGCATGGCACACGACGCACCAGCTTTACAAACGCGTGGCCACCGTCGAGCAGGCGCCATCGGGAGTCATCGCCGGCAGACAAATGCAAACTGACTACTGCACATCCATCACAATTCACCTTCACTTGGCCATCACCATCGACACCATCGAGCGAAACGAACAGGAATCGTGCGGACCGACATCCACGCCTGCGACTGGAAACCACGCACACTTTTCCATCACTGGCCCTGATGCGGCACGACCCCACCACGCCGACGGCCAACCGCCGAACGTGCGGCCAGTTCTCCACTCACAAACCAACTTGCCCAGACCACTGCAGCAAGTACCCGATCAGTCGACCGCCATGAAGTTCACTGCTCTCGCCGTCACCACGTTTGTCGCCGTCGCGGGCGTCGCATCCGCCGCCGACTACCAGCCCGCCCTGAGGGTTCTCGCCGAACCTGCACCCAACGCGGCCGCGCCTGCCGCTGCCAAGGAGACCACCGGCGACGCCAACGGCAAGAAGAAGGAGTGGGGATGGGGACCGGGCTTCGGCTTCGGAGGCCCGTGGAGCGGCGGCTGGGGACTCGGTGGCTGGGGTGGCTACGGCGGCCTCGGCAGATGGGGATGGGGATGCTAGGCGCTCGCACGCCATTCCAGCCAGCGACACCAAGCTACCACACCAGCGGTCGGCACCGGCAACACCGAGAGCTCGAGCGCAGGCTCAAACGCGATCGGCCACTCAGCTATCGCCTCGCGAAAATGCCCTTCGTCCTTGTCGGTCGGCATTGCAGCTAGCAGCTACATTGGCGACTGCATTGGCGACTGTGACGCGAGGACAAAATATAAACACTTGCTTGCTCCTCTGCTCTCACTGTTCGTGCCATGTATACACCACGCCTTGCTCCTTCATTCGCTCGCTTCTCTCTCTCACAACTTGCCAAGCTCATTTCATCATTGATCACGTTGCTGCTGCTTCCATCCCAGCCTGCAACGCACGCATTGTCTTGCCAGACTGACATCGCAATCGACACTGGAATCGAGACTCGTGTGCTCGGTAGCACGGCCAATGGCCAATAGCCATGCCACACCATCTGCAGTACAGCTCTGGCTGTAATTCGGCTCACCTGGGCCGCGGACCAATGCGGAGGGCCACGCCAAAGACACACGGACAGATCGGCAACGTTCACAGCATTCGAAATCTCGTAGCCAGCCAGAGGCCACACTCATCGGACATTGCACCTTGCTCGGTCTTCATCTAGCAACACGCCAACCAGCTTCACAAACGCGTTGCCACCGTCGAGCAGGCACCATCGGGATTCATCGCCGGCAGTCAAATGCAAACTGACTACTGCACATCCATCACAATTCACCTTCACTTGGCCATCACCATCGACACCATCGAGCGAAACGAACAGGAATCGTGCGGACCGACATCCACGCCTGCGACTGGAAACCACGCACACTTTTCCACCGCTGGCCCTGATGCGGCACGACCCCACCACGCCGACGGCCAACAGCCGAACGTGCGGCCAGTTCTCCACTCACAAACCAACTTGCCCAGACCACTGCAGCAAGTACCCGATCAGTCGACCGCCATGAAGTTCACTGCTCTCGCCGTCACCACGCTTGTCGCCGTCGCGGGCGTCGCATCCGCCGCCGACTACCAGCCCGCCCTGAGGGCTCTCGCCGAACCTGCACCCAACGCGGCCGCGCCTGCCGCTGCCAAGGAGACCACCGGCGACGCCAACGGCAAGAAGAAGGAGTGGGGATGGGGACCGGGCTTCGGCTTCGGAGGCCCGTGGAGCGGCGGCTGGGGACTCGGTGGCTGGGGTGGCTACGGCGGCCTCGGCAGATGGGGATGGGGATGGTAGACGCACCACTAGGCTGCGACACCAACCTACCACACCAACGGCCGACTCCGAAACATCAATAACTCGAGCTCAGGTGCAAGCGGGGTCGGCAACACGGCTATCGCGTCGAGGAAGTAAGCAAGCTCCATCGTCGTCAGTCGGCGGCAGCAAGCTGCTAGCCTGTTGCGCGAGAAAAACAATAAACGCTTTCTTGCTCCTCTCCTCGCTCTGTTCATGGCACGTAACGCCATCTCACGTCACGTCCAACTCAGTCGCTCGCTTCTCTCACAAGTTGCCATGCTCACTTGCTCTCTTGCTCATTTGCTCGCTTTGCTGCTACACCCGGCCAAACCTCAACGTGGTGGGCCACCAATAACAGCGGCAGCGACATCAACATCAACAGCGAGTCGCAGGTGACACCACGACCGACACTGGAACGAGACGGCTTGCTCGACAAAGACGGCTGGGCTACGAACAGCGGCCGATACACGTGGGCCGCGGGCCCAATGGAGACAGCCACGCCATGCCAAGCCAAACACACCATGCGAATACATTGACCTTTGCATCTGCATGGACGACGTGCACTGGAATCGACAGGTCCTGGGCCATCCAGTGGCCACGTCGGTCTGTCCCACCAACATTAGCATGGCACACCACGCACCAGCTTTACAAACGCATGGCTACCGTCGAGCAGGCACCATCGGGAGTCATCGCCGGCAGTCAAATGCAAACTGACTACTGCACATCCATCACAATTCACCTTCACTTGGCCATCACCATCGACACCACCGAGCGAAACGAACAGGAATCGTGCGGACCGACGTCCACGCCTGCGACTGGAAACCACGCACACTTTTCCATCACTGGCCCTGATGCGGCACGACCCCACCACGCCGACGGCCAACCGCCGAACGTGCGGCCAGTTCTCCACTCACAAACCAACTTGCCCAGACCACTGCAGCAAGTACCCGATCAATCGACCGCCATGAAGTGCACTGCTCTCGCCGTCACCACGTTTGTCGCCGTCGCGGGCGTCGCATCCGCCGCCGACTACCAGCCCGCCCTGAGGGCTCTCGCCGAACCTGCACCCAACGCGGCCGCGCCTGCCGCTGCCAAGGAGACCACCGGCGACCCCAACGGCAAGAAGAAGGAGTGGGGATGGGGACCGGGCTTCGGCTTCGGAGGCCCGTGGAGCGGCGGCTGGGGACTCGGTGGCTGGGGTGGCTACGGCGGCCTCGGCAGATGGGGATGGGGATGCTAGGCGCTCGCACGCCATTCCAGCCAGCGACACCAAGCTACCACACCAGCGGTCGGCACCGGCAACACCGAGAGCTCGAGCGCAGGCTCAAACGCGATCGGCCACTCAGCTATCGCCTCGCGAAAATGCCCTTCGTCCTTGTCGGTCGGCATTGCAGCTAGCAGCTACATTGGCGACTGCATCGGCGACTGTGACGCGAGGACAAAATATAAACACTTGCTTGCTCCTCTGCTCTCACTGTTCGTGCCATGTATACACCACGCCTTGCTCCTTCATTCGCTCGCTTCTCTCTCTCACAACTTGCCAAGCTCATTTCATCATTGATCACGTTGCTGCTGCTTCCATCCCAGCCTGCAACGCACGCATTGTCTTGCCAGACTGACATCGCAATCGACACTGGAATCGAGACTCGTGTGCTCGGTAGCACGGCCAATGGCCAATAGCCATGCCACACCATCTGCAGTACAGCTCTGGCTGTAATTCGGCTCACCTGGGCCGCGGACCAATGCGGAGGGCCACGCCAAAGACACACGGACAGATCGGCAACGTTCACAGCATTCGAAATCTCGTAGCCAGCCAGAGGCCACACTCATCGGACACAGATCGGCAACGTTCACAGCATTCGAAATCTCGTAGCCAGCCAGAGGCCACACTCATCGGACATTGCACCTTGCTCGGTCTTCATCTAGCAACACGCCAACCAGCTTCACAAACGCGTTGCCACCGTCGAGCAGGCGCCATCGGGAGTCATCGCCGGCAGTCAAATGCAAACTGACTACTGCACATCCATCACAATTCACCTTCACTTGGCCATCACCATCGACACCATCGAGCGAAACGAACAGGAATCGTGCAGGACCGACATCCACGCCTGCGACTGGAAACTACGCAGACTTTTCCACCGCTGGCCCTGATGCGGCACGACCCCACCACGCCGACGGCCAACCGCCGAACGTGCGGCCAGTTCTCCACTCACAAACCAACTTGCCCAGACCACTGCAGCAAGTACCCGATCAGTCGACCGCCATGAAGTTCACTGCTCTCGCCGTCACCACGCTTGTCGCCGTCGCGGGCGTCGCATCCGCCGCCGACTACCAGCCCGCCCTGAGGGCTCTCGCCGAACCTGCACCCAACGCGGCCGCGCCTGCCGCTGCCAAGGAGACCACCGGCGACCCCAACGGCAAGAAGAAGGAGTGGGGATGGGGACCGGGCTTCGGCTTCGGAGGCCCGTGGGGCGGCGGCTGGGGACTCGGTGGCTGGGGTGGCTACGGCGGCCTCGGCAGATGGGGATGGGGATGCTAGACGCACCACTAGGCTGCGACACCAACCTACCACACCAACGGCCGACTCCGAAACATCAATAACTCGAGCTCAGGTGCAAGCGGGGTCGGCAACACGGCTATCGCGTCGAGGAAGTAAGCAAGCTCCATCGTCGTCAGTCGGCGGCAGCAAGCTGCTAGCCTGTTGCGCGAGAAAAACAATAAACGCTTTCTTGCTCCTCTCCTCGCTCTGTTCATGGCACGTAACGCCATCTCACGTCACGTCCAACTCAGTCGCTCGCTTCTCTCACAAGTTGCCATGCTCACTTGCTCTCTTGCTCATTTGCTCGCTTTGCTGCTACACCCGGCCAAACCTCAACGTGGTGGGCCACCAATAACAGCGGCAGCGACATCAACATCAACAGCGAGTCGCAGGTGACATCACGACCGACACCGGAACGAGACTGCTTGCTCGACAAAGACGGCTGGGCTACGAACAGCGGCCGATGCACGTGGGCCGCGGGCCCAATGGAGACAGCCACGCCATGCCAAGCCAAACACACCATGCGAATACATTGACCTTTGCATCTGCATGGACGACGTGCACTGGAATCGACAGGTCCTGGGCCATCCAGTGGCCACGTCGGTCTGTCCCACCAACATTAGCATGGCACACCACGCACCAGCTTTACAAACGCATGGCTACCGTCGAGCAGGCACCATCGGGAGTCATCGCCGGCAGTCAAATGCAAACTGACTACTGCACATCCATCACAATTCACCTTCACTTGGCCATCATCGTCGACACCATCGAGCGAAACGAACAGGAATCGTGCAGGACCGACATCCACGCCTGCGACTGGAAACCACGCACACTTTTCCATCACTGCCCCTGTTGCGGCACGACCCCACCAGGCCGACGGCCAACCGCCGAACGTGCGGCCAGTTCTCCACTCACAAACCAACTTGCCCAGACCACTGCAGCAAGTACCCGATCAGTCGACCGCCATGAAGTTCACTGCTCTCGCCGTCACCACGTTTGTCGCCGTCGCGGGCGTCGCATCCGCCGCCGACTACCAGCCCGCACTGAGGGCTCTCGCCGAACCTGCACCCAACGCGGCCGCGCCTGCCGCTGCCAAGGAGACCACCGGCGACGCCAACGGCAAGAAGAAGGAGTGGGGATGGGGACCGGGCTTCGGCTTCGGAGGCCCGTGGAGCGGCGGCTGGGGACTCGGTGGCTGGGGTGGCTACGGCGGCCTCGGCAGATGGGGATGGGGATGCTAGGCGCTCGCACGCCATTCCAGCCAGCGACACCAAGCTACCACACCAGCGGCCGGCACCGGCAACACCGAGAGCTCGAGCGCAGGCTCAAACGCGATCGGCCACTCAGCTATCGCCTCGCGAAAATGCCCTTCGTCCTTGTCGGTCGGCATTGCAGCTAGCAGCTAGCCTGCATTGGCGACTGTGACGCGAGGACAAAATATAAACACTTGCTTGCTCCTCTGCTCTCACTGTTCGTGCCATGTATACACCACGCCTTGCTCCTTCATTCGCTCGCTTCTCTCTCTCACAACTTGCCAAGCTCATTTCATCATTGATCACTTTGCTGCTGCTTCCATCTCAGCCTGCAACGCACGCATTGTCTTGCCAGACTGACATCGCAATCGACACTGGAATCGAGACTCGTGTGCTCGGTAGCACGGCAATGGCCAATAGCCATGCCACACCATCTGCAGTACAGCTCTGGCTGTAATTCGGCTCACCTGGGCCGCGGACCAATGCGGAGGGCCACGCCAAGGACACACGGACAGATCGGCAACATTCACAGCATTCGAAATCTCGTAGCAGCCAGAGGCCACACTCATCGGACATTGCACCTTGCTCGGTCTTCATCTAGCAACACGCCAACCAGCTTCACAAACGCGTTGCCACCGTCGAGCAGGCACCATCGGGATTCATCGCCGGCAGTCAAATGCAAACTGACTACTGCACATCCATCACAATTCACCTTCACTTGGCCATCACCATCGACACCATCGAGCGAAACGAACAGGAATCGTGCGGACCGACATCCACGCCTGCGACTGGAAACCACGCACACTTTTCCACCGCTGGCCCTGATGCGGCACGACCCCACCACGCCGACGGCCAACCGCCGAACGTGCGGCCAGTTCTCCACTCACAAACCAACTTGCCCAGACCACTGCAGCAAGTACCCGATCAGTCGACCGCCATGAAGTTCACTGCTCTCGCCGTCACCACGCTTGTCGCCGTCGCGGGCGTCGCATCCGCCGCCGACTACCAGCCCGCACTGAGGGCTCTCGCCGAACCTGCACCCAACGCGGCCGCGCCTGCCGCTGCCAAGGAGACCACCGGCGACGCCAACGGCAAGAAGAAGGAGTGGGGATGGGGACCGGGCTTCGGCTTCGGAGGCCCGTGGGGCGGCGGCTGGGGACTCGGTGGCTGGGGTGGCTACGGCGGCCTCGGCAGATGGGGATGGGGATGCTAGGCGCTCGCACGCCATTCCAGCCAGCGACACCAAGCTACCACACCAGCGGTCGGCACCGGCAACACCGAGAGCTCGAGCGCAGGCTCAAACGCGATCGGCCACACAGCTATCGCCTCGCGAAAATGCCCTTCGTCCTTGTCGGTCGGCATTGCAGCTAGCAGCTAGCCTGCATCGGCGACTGTGACGCGAGGACAAAATATAAACACTTGCTTGCTCCTTTGCTCTCACTGTTCGTGCCATGTATACACCACGCCTTGCTCCTTCATTCGCTCGCTTCTCTCTCTCACAACTTGCCAAGCTCATTTCATCATTGATCACGTTGCTGCTGCTTCCATCTCAGCCTGCAACACACGCATTGTCTTGCCAGACTGACATCGCAATCGACACTGGAATCGAGACTCGTGTGCTCGGTAGCACGGCAATGGCCAATAGCCATGCCACACCATCTGCAGTACAGCTCTGGCTGTAATTCGGCTCACCTGGGCCGCGGACCAATGCGGAGGGCCACGCCAAGGACACACGGACAGATCGGCAACATTCACAGCATTCGAAATCTCGTAGCAGGCAGAGGCCACACTCATCGGACATTGCACCTTGCTCGGTCTTCATCTAGCAACACGCCAACCAGCTTCACAAACGCGTTGCCACCGTCGAGCAGGCACCACCGGGATTCATCGCCGGCAGTCAAATGCAAACTGACTACTGCACATCCATCACAATTCACCTTCACTTGGCCATCACCATCGACACCACCGAGCGAAACGAACAGGAATCGTGCGGACCGACATCCACGCCTGCGACTGGAAACCACGCACACTTTTCCATCACTGGCCCTGATGCGGCACGACCCCACCACGCCGACGGCCAACCGCCGAACGTGCGGCCAGTTCTCCACTCACAAACCAACTTGCCCAGACCACTGCAGCAAGTACCCGATCAGTCGACCGCCATGAAGTTCACTGCTCTCGCCGTCACCACGCTTGTCGCCGTCGCGGGCGTCGCATCCGCCGCCGACTACCAGCCCGCCCTGAGGGCTCTCGCCGAACCTGCACCCAACGCGGCCGCGCCTGCCGCTGCCAAGGAGACCACCGGCGACGCCAACGGCAAGAAGAAGGAGTGGGGATGGGGACCGGGCTTCGGCTTCGGAGGCCCGTGGGGCGGCGGCTGGGGACTCGGTGGCTGGGGTGGCTACGGCGGCCTCGGCAGATGGGGATGGGGATGCTAGGCGCTCGCACGCCATTCCAGCCAGCGACACCAAGCTACCACACCAGCGGTCGGCACCGGCAACACCGAGAGCTCGAGCGCAGGCTCAAACGCGATCGGCCACACAGCTATCGCCTCGCGAAAATGCCCTTCGTCCTTGTCGGTCGGCATTGCAGCTAGCAGCTAGCCTGCATCGGCGACTGTGACGCGAGGACAAAATATAAACACTTGCTTGCTCCTCTGCTCTCACTGTTCGTGCCATGTATACACCACGCCTTGCTCCTTCATTCGCTCGCTTCTCTCTCTCACAACTTGCCAAGCTCATTTCATCATTGATCACGTTGCTGCTGCTTCCATCTCAGCCTGCAACGCACGCATTGTCTTGCCAGACTGACATCGCAATCGACACTGGAATCGAGACTCGTGTGCTCGGTAGCACGGCAATGGCCAATAGCCATGCCACACCATCTGCAGTACAGCTCTGGCTGTAATTCGGCTCACCTGGGCCGCGGACCAATGCGGAGGGCCACGCCAAGGACACACGGACAGATCGGCAACGTTCACAGCATTCGAAATCTCGTAGCAGCCAGAGGCCACACTCATCGGACATTGCACCTTGCTCGGTCTTCATCTAGCAACACGCCAACCAGCTTCACAAACGCGTTGCCACCGTCGAGCAGGCACCATCGGGATTCATCGCCGGCAGTCAAATGCAAACTGACTACTGCACATCCATCACAATTCACCTTCACTTGGCCATCACCATCGACACCATCGAGCGAAACGAACAGGAATCGTGCGGACCGACATCCACGCCTGCGACTGGAAACCACGCACACTTTTCCACCGCTGGCCCTGATGCGGCACGACCCCACCACGCCGACGGCCAACCGCCGAACGTGCGGCCAGTTCTCCACTCACAAACCAACTTGCCCAGATCACTGCAGCAAGTACCCGATCAGTCGACCGCCATGAAGTTCACTGCTCTCGCCGTCACCACGTTTGTCGCCGTCGCGGGCGTCGCATCCGCCGCCGACTACCAGCCCGCACTGAGGGTTCTCGCCGAACCTGCACCCAACGCGGCCGCGCCTGCCGCTGCCAAGGAGACCACCGGCGACGCCAACGGCAAGAAGAAGGAGTGGGGATGGGGACCGGGCTTCGGCTTCGGAGGCCCGTGGAGCGGCGGCTGGGGACTCGGTGGCTGGGGTGGCTACGGCGGCTTCGGCAGATGGGGATGGGGATGGTAGACGCACCACTAGGCTGCGACACCAACCTACCACACCAACGGCCGACTCCGAAACATCAATAACTCGAGCTCAGGTGCAAGCGGGGTCGGCAACACGGCTATCGCGTCGAGGAAGTAAGCAAGCTCCATCGTCGTCAGTCGGCGGCAGCAAGCTGCTAGCCTGTTGCGCGAGAAAAACAATAAACGCTTTCTTGCTCCTCTCCTCGCTCTGTTCATGGCACGTAACGCCATCTCACGTCACGTCCAACTCAGTCGCTCGCTTCTCTCACAAGTTGCCATGCTCACTTGCTCTCTTGCTCATTTGCTCGCTTTGCTGCTACACCCGGCCAAACCTCAACGTCGTGGGCCACCAATAACAGCGGCAGCGACATCAACATCAACAGCGAGTCGCAGGTGACACCACAATCGACACTGGAACGAGACTGCTTGCTCGACAAAGACGGCTGGGCTACGAACAGCGGCCGATGCACGTGGGCCGCGGGCCCAATGGAGTCAGCCACGCCATGCCAAGCCAAACACACCATGCGAATACATTGACCTTTGCATCTGCATGGACGACGTGCACTGGAATCGACAGGTCCTGGGCCATCCAGTGGCCACGTCGGTCTGTTTCACCAACATTAGCATGGCACACCACGCACCAGCTTTACAAACGCGTTGCCACCGTCGAGCAGGCACCATCGGGATTCATCGCCGGCAGTCAAATGCAAACTGACTACTGCACATCCATCACAATTCACCTTCACTTGGCCATCACCATCGACACCATCGAGCGAAACGAACAGGAATCGTGCGGACCGACATCCACGCCTGCGACTGGAAACCACGCACACTTTTCCACCGCTGGCCCTGATGCGGCACGACCCCACCACGCCGACGGCCAACCGCCGAACGTGCGGCCAGTTCTCCACTCACAAACCAACTTGCCCAGATCACTGCAGCAAGTACCCGATCAGTCGACCGCCATGAAGTTCACTGCTCTCGCCGTCACCACGTTTGTCGCCGTCGCGGGCGTCGCATCCGCCGCCGACTACCAGCCCGCACTGAGGGTTCTCGCCGAACCTGCACCCAACGCGGCCGCGCCTGCCGCTGCCAAGGAGACCACCGGCGACGCCAACGGCAAGAAGAAGGAGTGGGGATGGGGACCGGGCTTCGGCTTCGGAGGCCCGTGGAGCGGCGGCTGGGGACTCGGTGGCTGGGGTGGCTACGGCGGCTTCGGCAGATGGGGATGGGGATGGTAGACGCACCACTAGGCTGCGACACCAACCTACCACACCAACGGCCGACTCCGAAACATCAATAACTCGAGCTCAGGTGCAAGCGGGGTCGGCAACACGGCTATCGCGTCGAGGAAGTAAGCAAGCTCCATCGTCGTCAGTCGGCGGCAGCAAGCTGCTAGCCTGTTGCGCGAGAAAAACAATAAACGCTTTCTTGCTCCTCTCCTCGCTCTGTTCATGGCACGTAACGCCATCTCACGTCACGTCCAACTCAGTCGCTCGCTTCTCTCACAAGTTGCCATGCTCACTTGCTCTCTTGCTCATTTGCTCGCTTTGCTGCTACACCCGGCCAAACCTCAACGTGGTGGGCCACCAATAACAGCGGCAGCAACATTAACATCAACAGCGAGTCGCAGGTGACATCACGACCGACACCGGAACGAGACTGCTTGCTCGACAAAGACGGCTGGGCTACGAACAGCGGCCGATGCACGTGGGCCGCGGGCCCAATGGAGACAGCCACGCCATGCCAAGCCAAACACACCATGCGAATACATTGACCTTTGCATCTGCATGGACGACGTGCACTGGAATCGACAGGTCCTGGGCCATCCAGTGGCCACGTCGGTCTGTCCCACCAACATTAGCATGGCACACCACGCACCAGCTTCACAAACGCGTTGCCACCGTCGAGCAGGCACCATCGGGATTCATCGCCGGCAGTCAAATGCAAACTGACTACTGCACATCCATCACAATTCACCTTCACTTGGCCATCACCATCGACACCACCGAGCGAAACGAACAGGAATCGTGCGGACCGACGTCCACGCCTGCGACTGGAAACCACGCACACTTTTCCACCGCTGGCCCTGATGCGGCACGACCCCACCACGCCGACGGCCAACAGCCGAACGTGCGGCCAGTTCTCCACTCACAAACCAACTTGCCCAGACCACTGCAGCAAGTACCCGATCAGTCGACCGCCATGAAGTTCACTGCTCTCGCCGTCACCACGCTTGTCGCCGTCGCGGGCGTCGCATCCGCCGCCGACTACCAGCCCGCACTGAGGGCTCTCGCCGAACCTGCACCCAACGCGGCCGCGCCTGCCGCTGCCAAGGAGACCACCGGCGACGCCAACGGCAAGAAGAAGGAGTGGGGATGGGGACCGGGCTTCGGCTTCGGAGGCCCGTGGAGCGGCGGCTGGGGACTCGGTGGCTGGGGTGGCTACGGCGGCCTCGGCAGATGGGGATGGGGATGCTAGACGCACCACTAGGCTGCGACACCAACCTACCACACCAACGGCCGACTCCGAAACATCAATAACTCGAGCTCAGGTGCAAGCGGGGTCGGCAACACGGCTATCGCGTCGAGGAAGTAAGCAAGCTCCATCGTCGTCAGTCGGCGGCAGCAAGCTGCTAGCCTGTTGCGCGAGAAAAACAATAAACGCTTTCTTGCTCCTCTCCTCGCTCTGTTCATGGCACGTAACGCCATCTCACGTCACGTCCAACTCAGTCGCTCGCTTCTCTCACAAGTTGCCATGCTCACTTGCTCTCTTGCTCATTTGCTCGCTTTGCTGCTACACCCGGCCAAACCTCAACGTCGTGGGCCACCAATAACAGCGGCAGCGACATCAACATCAACAGCGAGTCGCAGGTGACATCACGACCGACACCGGAACGAGACTGCTTGCTCGACAAAGACGGCTGGGCTACGAACAGCGGCCGATGCACGTGGGCCGCGGGCCCAATGGAGACAGCCACGCCATGCCAAGCCAAACACACCATGCGAATACATTGACCTTTGCATCTGTATGGACGACGTGCACTGGAATCGACAGGTCCTGGGCCATCCAGTGGCCACGTCGGTCTGTCCCACCAACATTAGCATGGCACACGACGCACCAGCTTTACAAACGCGTGGCCACCGTCGAGCAGGCGCCATCGGGAGTCATCGCCGGCAGACAAATGCAAACTGACTACTGCACATCCATCACAATTCACCTTCACTTGGCCATCACCATCGACACCATCGAGCGAAACGAACAGGAATCGTGCGGACCGACATCCACGCCTGCGACTGGAAACCACGCACACTTTTCCACCGCTGGCCCTGATGCGGCACGACCCCACCACGCCGACGGCCAACAGCCGAACGTGCGGCCAGTTCTCCACTCACAAACCAACTTGCCCAGACCACTGCAGCAAGTACCCGATCAGTCGACCGCCATGAAGTTCACTGCTCTCGCCGTCACCACGTTTGTCGCCGTCGCGGGCGTCGCATCCGCCGCCGACTACCAGCCCGCCCTGAGGGTTCTCGCCGAACCTGCACCCAACGCGGCCGCGCCTGCCGCTGCCAAGGAGACCACCGGCGACGCCAACGGCAAGAAGAAGGAGTGGGGATGGGGACCGGGCTTCGGCTTCGGAGGCCCGTGGAGCGGCGGCTGGGGACTCGGTGGCTGGGGTGGCTACGGCGGCCTCGGCAGATGGGGATGGGGATGCTAGGCGCTCGCACGCCATTCCAGCCAGCGACACCAAGCTACCACACCAGCGGTCGGCACCGGCAACACCGAGAGCTGGAGCGCAGGCTCAAACGCGATCGGCCACTCAGCTATCGCCTCGCGAAAATGCCCTTCGTCCTTGTCGGTCGGCATTGCAGCTAGCAGCTACATTGGCGACTGCATCGGCGACTGTGACGCGAGGACAAAATATAAACACTTGCTTGCTCCTCTGCTCTCACTGTTCGTGCCATGTATACACCACGCCTTGCTCCTTCATTCGCTCGCTTCTCTCTCTCACAACTTGCCAAGCTCATTTCATCATTGATCACGTTGCTGCTGCTTCCATCCCAGCCTGCAACGCACGCATTGTCTTGCCAGACTGACATCGCAATCGACACTGGAATCGAGACTCGTGTGCTCGGTAGCACGGCCAATGGCCAATAGCCATGCCACACCATCTGCAGTACAGCTCTGGCTGTAATTCGGCTCACCTGGGCCGCGGACCAATGCGGAGGGCCACGCCAAAGACACACGGACAGATCGGCAACGTTCACAGCATTCGAAATCTCGTAGCCAGCCAGAGGCCACACTCATCGGACACAGATCGGCAACGTTCACAGCATTCGAAATCTCGTAGCCAGCCAGAGGCCACACTCATCGGACATTGCACCTTGCTCGGTCTTCATCTAGCAACACGCCAACCAGCTTCACAAACGCGTTGCCACCGTCGAGCAGGCGCCATCGGGATTCATCGCCGGCAGTCAAATGCAAACTGACTACTGCACATCCATCACAATTCACCTTCACTTGGCCATCACCATCGACACCACCGAGCGAAACGAACAGGAATCGTGCGGACCGACATCCACGCCTGCGACTGGAAACCACGCACACTTTTCCACCGCTGGCCCTGATGCGGCACGACCCCACCACGCCGACGGCCAACCGCCGAACGTGCGGCCAGTTCTCCACTCACAAACCAACTTGCCCAGACCACTGCAGCAAGTACTCGATCAGTCGACCGCCATGAAGTTCACTGCTCTCGCCGTCACCACGTTTGTCGCCGTCGCGGGCGTCGCATCCGCCGCCGACTACCAGCCCGCACTGAGGGCTCTCGCCGAACCTGCACCAGCGGCACCCAACGCGGTCGCGCCTGCCGCTGCCAAGGAGACCACCGGCGACGCCAACGGCAAGAAGAAGGAGTGGGGATGGGGACCGGGCTTCGGCTTCGGAGGCCCGTGGAGCGGCGGCTGGGGACTCGGTGGCTGGGGTGGCTACGGCGGCCTCGGCAGATGGGGATGGGGATGGTAGACGCACCACTAGGCTGCGACACCAACCTACCACACCAACGGCCGACTCCGAAACATCAATAACTCGAGCTCAGGTGCAAGCGGGGTCGGCAACACGGCTATCGCGTCGAGGAAGTAAGCAAGCTCCATCGTCGTCAGTCGGCGGCAGCAAGCTGCTAGCCTGTTGCGCGAGAAAAACAATAAACGCTTTCTTGCTCCTCTCCTCGCTCTGTTCATGGCACGTAACGCCATCTCACGTCACGTCCAACTCAGTCGCTCGCTTCTCTCACAAGTTGCCATGCTCACTTGCTCTCTTGCTCACTTGCTCGCTTTGCTGCTACACCCGGCCAAACCTCAACGTCGTGGGCCACCAATAACAGCGGCAGCGACATCAACATCAACAGCGAGTCGCAGGTGACACCACAATCGACACTGGAACGAGACTGCTTGCTCGACAAAGACGGCTGGGCTACGAACAGCGGCCGATGCACGTGGGCCGCGGGCCCAATGGAGTCAGCCACGCCATGCCAAGCCAAACACACCATGCGAATACATTGACCTTTGCATCTGCATGGACGACGTGCACTGGAATCGACAGGTCCTGGGCCATCCAGTGGCCACGTCGGTCTGTCCCACCAACATTAGCATGGCACACCACGCACCAGCTTTACAAACGCATGGCTACCGTCGAGCAGGCACCATCGGGATTCATCGCCGGCAGTCAAATGCAAACTGACTACTGCACATCCATCACAATTCACCTTCACTTGGCCATCACCATCGACACCATCGAGCGAAACGAACAGGAATCGTGCGGACCGACATCCACGCCTGCGACTGGAAACCACGCACACTTTTCCACCGCTGGCCCTGATGCGGCACGACCCCACCACGCCGACGGCCAACCGCCGAACGTGCGGCCAGTTCTCCACTCACAAACCAACTTGCCCAGACCACTGCAGCAAGTACCCGATCAATCGACCGCCATGAAGTTCACTGCTCTCGCCGTCACCACGCTTGTCGCCGTCGCGGGCGTCGCATCCGCCGCTGACTACCAGCCCGCACTGAGGGCTCTCGCCGAACCTGCACCCAACGCGGCCGCGCCTGCCGCTGCCAAGGAGACCACCGGCGACGCCAACGGCAAGAAGAAGGAGTGGGGATGGGGACCGGGCTTCGGCTTCGGAGGCCCGTGGGGCGGCGGCTGGGGACTCGGTGGCTGGGGTGGCTACGGCGGCCTCGGCAGATGGGGATGGGGATGCTAGGCGCTCGCACGCCATTCCAGCCAGCGACACCAAGCTACCACACCAGCGGTCGGCACCGGCAACACCGAGAGCTCGAGCGCAGGCTCAAACGCGATCGGCCACACAGCTATCGCCTCGCGAAAATGCCCTTCGTCCTTGTCGGTCGGCATTGCAGCTAGCAGCTAGCCTGCATCGGCGACTGTGACGCGAGGACAAAATATTTTTTTTAAATTTATTAAAAAAAATATAAACACTTGCTTGCTCCTCTGCTCTCACTGTTCGTGCCATGTATACACCACGCCTTGCTCCTTCATTCGCTCGCTTCTCTCTCTCACAACTTGCCAAGCTCATTTCATCATTGATCACGTTGCTGCTGCTTCCATCTCAGCCTGCAACGCACGCATTGTCTTGCCAGACTGACATCGCAATCGACACTGGAATCGAGACTCGTGTGCTCGGTAGCACGGCAATGGCCAATAGCCATGCCACACCATCTGCAGTACAGCTCTGGCTGTAATTCGGCTCACCTGGGCCGCGGACCAATGCGGAGGGCCACGCCAAGGACACACGGACAGATCGGCAACATTCACAGCATTCGAAATCTCGTAGCAGCCAGAGGCCACACTCATCGGACATTGCACCTTGCTCGGTCTTCATCTAGCAACACGCCAACCAGCTTCACAAACGCGTTGCCACCGTCGAGCAGGCACCACCGGGATTCATCGCCGGCAGTCAAATGCAAACTGACTACTGCACATCCATCACAATTCACCTTCACTTGGCCATCACCATCGACACCATCGAGCGAAACGAACAGGAATCGTGCGGACCGACATCCACGCCTGCGACTGGAAACCACGCACACTTTTCCACCGCTGGCCCTGATGCGGCACGACCCCACCACGTCGACGGCCAACCGCCGAACGTGCGGCCAGTTCTCCACTCACAAACCAACTTGCCCAGACCACTGCAGCAAGTACCCGATCAGTCGACCGCCATGAAGTTCACTGCTCTCGCCGTCACCACGCTTGTCGCCGTCGCGGGCGTCGCATCCGCCGCTGACTACCAGCCCGCCCTGAGGGTTCTCGCCGAACCTGCACCCAACGCGGCCGCGCCTGCCGCTGCCAAGGAGACCACCGGCGACGCCAACGGCAAGAAGAAGGAGTGGGGATGGGGACCGGGCTTCGGCTTCGGAGGCCCGTGGGGCGGCGGCTGGGGACTCGGTGGCTGGGGTGGCTACGGCGGCCTCGGCAGATGGGGATGGGGATGGTAGACGCACCACTAGGCTGCGACACCAACCTACCACACCAACGGCCGACTCCGAAACATCAATAACTCGAGCTCAGGTGCAAGCGGGGTCGGCAACACGGCTATCGCGTCGAGGAAGTAAGCAAGCTCCATCGTCGTCAGTCGGCGGCAGCAAGCTGCTAGCCTGTTGCGCGAGAAAAACAATAAACGCTTTCTTGCTCCTCTCCTCGCTCTGTTCATGGCACGTAACGCCATCTCACGTCACGTCCAACTCAGTCGCTCGCTTCTCTCACAAGTTGCCATGCTCACTTGCTCTCTTGCTCATTTGCTCGCTTTGCTGCTACACCCGGCCAAACCTCAACGTGGTGGGCCACCAATAACAGCGGCAGCGACATCAACATCAACAGCGAGTCGCAGGTGACACCACGACCGACACTGGAACGAGACGGCTTGCTCGACAAAGACGGCTGGGCTACGAACAGCGGCCGATACACGTGGGCCGCGGGCCCAATGGAGACAGCCACGCCATGCCAAGCCAAACACACCATGCGAATACATTGACCTTTGCATCTGCATGGACGACGTGCACTGGAATCGACAGGTCCTGGGCCATCCAGTGGCCACGTCGGTCTGTCCCACCAACATTAGCATGGCACACCACGCACCAGCTTCACAAACGCGTTGCCACCGTCGAGCAGGCACCATCGGGATTCATCGCCGGCAGTCAAATGCAAACTGACTACTGCACATCCATCACAATTCACCTTCACTTGGCCATCACCATCGACACCACCGAGCGAAACGAACAGGAATCGTGCGGACCGACGTCCACGCCTGCGACTGGAAACCACGCACACTTTTCCATCACTGGCCCTGATGCGGCACGACCCCACCACGCCGACGGCCAACCGCCGAACGTGCGGCCAGTTCTCCACTCACAAACCAACTTGCCCAGACCACTGCAGCAAGTACCCGATCAATCGACCGCCATGAAGTGCACTGCTCTCGCCGTCACCACGTTTGTCGCCGTCGCGGGCGTCGCATCCGCCGCCGACTACCAGCCCGCACTGAGGGCTCTCGCCGAACCTGCACCAGCGGCACCCAACGCGGTCGCGCCTGCCGCTGCCAAGGAGACCACCGGCGACGCCAACGGCAAGAAGAAGGAGTGGGGATGGGGACCGGGCTTCGGCTTCGGAGGCCCGTGGAGCGGCGGCTGGGGACTCGGTGGCTGGGGTGGCTACGGCGGCCTCGGCAGATGGGGATGGGGATGGTAGACGCACCACTAGGCTGCGACACCAACCTACCACACCAACGGCCGACTCCGAAACATCAATAACTCGAGCTCAGGTGCAAGCGGGGTCGGCAACACGGCTATCGCGTCGAGGAAGTAAGCAAGCTCCATCGTCGTCAGTCGGCGGCAGCAAGCTGCTAGCCTGTTGCGCGAGAAAAACAATAAACGCTTTCTTGCTCCTCTCCTCGCTCTGTTCATGGCACGTAACGCCATCTCACGTCACGTCCAACTCAGTCGCTCGCTTCTCTCACAAGTTGCCATGCTCACTTGCTCTCTTGCTCATTTGCTCGCTTTGCTGCTACACCCGGCCAAACCTCAACGTGGTGGGCCACCAATAACAGCGGCAGCGACATCAACATTAACAGCGAGTCGCAGGTGACACCACGACCGACACTGGAACGAGACGGCTTGCTCGACAAAGACGGCTGGGCTACGAACAGCGGCCGATGCACGTGGGCCGCGGGCCCAATGGAGACAGCCACGCCATGCCAAGCCAAACACACCATGCGAATACATTGACCTTTGCATCTGCATGGACGACGTGCACTGGAATCGACAGGTCCTGGGCCATCCAGTGGCCACGTCGGTCTGTTTCACCAACATTAGCATGGCACACCACGCACCAGCTTTACAAACGCGTTGCCACCGTCGAGCAGGCGCCATCGGGAGTCATCGCCGGCAGTCAAATGCAAACTGACTACTGCACATCCATCACAATTCACCTTCACTTGGCCATCACCATCGACACCATCGAGCGAAACGAACAGGAATCGTGCAGGACCGACATCCACGCCTGCGACTGGAAACTACGCAGACTTTTCCACCGCTGGCCCTGATGCGGCACGACCCCACCACGCCGACGGCCAACCGCCGAACGTGCGGCCAGTTCTCCACTCACAAACCAACTTGCCCAGACCACTGCAGCAAGTACCCGATCAGTCGACCGCCATGAAGTTCACTGCTCTCGCCGTCACCACGCTTGTCGCCGTCGCGGGCGTCGCATCCGCCGCCGACTACCAGCCCGCCCTGAGGGCTCTCGCCGAACCTGCACCCAACGCGGCCGCGCCTGCCGCTGCCAAGGAGACCACCGGCGACGCCAACGGCAAGAAGAAGGAGTGGGGATGGGGACCGGGCTTCGGCTTCGGAGGCCCGTGGAGCGGCGGCTGGGGACTCGGTGGCTGGGGTGGCTACGGCGGCCTCGGCAGATGGGGATGGGGATGGTAGACGCACCACTAGGCTGCGACACCAACCTACCACACCAACGGCCGACTCCGAAACATCAATAACTCGAGCTCAGGTGCAAGCGGGGTCGGCAACACGGCTATCGCGTCGAGGAAGTAAGCAAGCTCTATCGTCGTCAGTCGGCGGCAGCAAGCTGCTAGCCTGTTGCGCGAGAAAAACAATAAACGCTTTCTTGCTCCTCTCCTCGCTCTGTTCATGGCACGTAACGCCATCTCACGTCACGTCCAACTCAGTCGCTCGCTTCTCTCACAAGTTGCCATGCTCACTTGCTCTCTTGCTCATTTGCTCGCTTTGCTGCTACACCCGGCCAAACCTCAACGTGGTGGGCCACCAATAACAGCGGCAGCGACATCAACATTAACAGCGAGTCGCAGGTGACACCACGACCGACACTGGAACGAGACGGCTTGCTCGACAAAGACGGCTGGGCTACGAACAGCGGCCGATGCACGTGGGCCGCGGGCCCAATGGAGACAGCCACGCCATGCCAAGCCAAACACACCATGCGAATACATTGACCTTTGCATCTGCATGGACGACGTGCACTGGAATCGACAGGTCCTGGGCCATCCAGTGGCCACGTCGGTCTGTTTCACCAACATTAGCATGGCACACCACGCACCAGCTTTACAAACGCGTTGCCACCGTCGAGCAGGCGCCATCGGGAGTCATCGCCGGCAGTCAAATGCAAACTGACTACTGCACATCCATCACAATTCACCTTCACTTGGCCATCACCATCGACACCATCGAGCGAAACGAACAGGAATCGTGCAGGACCGACATCCACGCCTGCGACTGGAAACTACGCAGACTTTTCCACCGCTGGCCCTGATGCGGCACGACCCCACCACGCCGACGGCCAACCGCCGAACGTGCGGCCAGTTCTCCACTCACAAACCAACTTGCCCAGACCACTGCAGCAAGTACCCGATCAGTCGACCGCCATGAAGTTCACTGCTCTCGCCGTCACCACGCTTGTCGCCGTCGCGGGCGTCGCATCCGCCGCCGACTACCAGCCCGCCCTGAGGGCTCTCGCCGAACCTGCACCCAACGCGGCCGCGCCTGCCGCTGCCAAGGAGACCACCGGCGACGCCAACGGCAAGAAGAAGGAGTGGGGATGGGGACCGGGCTTCGGCTTCGGAGGCCCGTGGAGCGGCGGCTGGGGACTCGGTGGCTGGGGTGGCTACGGCGGCCTCGGCAGATGGGGATGGGGATGCTAGACGCACCACTAGGCTGCGACACCAACCTACCACACCAACGGCCGACTCCGAAACATCAATAACTCGAGCTCAGGTGCAAGCGGGGTCGGCAACACGGCTATCGCGTCGAGGAAGTAAGCAAGCTCCATCGTCGTCAGTCGGCGGCAGCAAGCTGCTAGCCTGTTGCGCGAGAAAAACAATAAACGCTTTCTTGCTCCTCTCCTCGCTCTGTTCATGGCACGTAACGCCATCTCACGTCACGTCCAACTCAGTCGCTCGCTTCTCTCACAAGTTGCCATGCTCACTTGCTCTCTTGCTCATTTGCTCGCTTTGCTGCTACACCCGGCCAAACCTCAACGTGGTGGGCCACCAATAACAGCGGCAGCGACATCAACATTAACAGCGAGTCGCAGGTGACACCACGACCGACACTGGAACGAGACGGCTTGCTCGACAAAGACGGCTGGGCTACGAACAGCGGCCGATGCACGTGGGCCGCGGGCCCAATGGAGACAGCCACGCCATGCCAAGCCAAACACACCATGCGAATACATTGACCTTTGCATCTGCATGGACGACGTGCACTGGAATCGACAGGTCCTGGGCCATCCAGTGGCCACGTCGGTCTGTTTCACCAACATTAGCATGGCACACCACGCACCAGCTTTACAAACGCGTTGCCACCGTCGAGCAGGCGCCATCGGGAGTCATCGCCGGCAGTCAAATGCAAACTGACTACTGCACATCCATCACAATTCACCTTCACTTGGCCATCACCATCGACACCATCGAGCGAAACGAACAGGAATCGTGCAGGACCGACATCCACGCCTGCGACTGGAAACTACGCAGACTTTTCCACCGCTGGCCCTGATGCGGCACGACCCCACCACGCCGACGGCCAACCGCCGAACGTGCGGCCAGTTCTCCACTCACAAACCAACTTGCCCAGACCACTGCAGCAAGTACCCGATCAGTCGACCGCCATGAAGTTCACTGCTCTCGCCGTCACCACGCTTGTCGCCGTCGCGGGCGTCGCATCCGCCGCCGACTACCAGCCCGCCCTGAGGGCTCTCGCCGAACCTGCACCCAACGCGGCCGCGCCTGCCGCTGCCAAGGAGACCACCGGCGACGCCAACGGCAAGAAGAAGGAGTGGGGATGGGGACCGGGCTTCGGCTTCGGAGGCCCGTGGAGCGGCGGCTGGGGACTCGGTGGCTGGGGTGGCTACGGCGGCCTCGGCAGATGGGGATGGGGATGCTAGACGCACCACTAGGCTGCGACACCAACCTACCACACCAACGGCCGACTCCGAAACATCAATAACTCGAGCTCAGGTGCAAGCGGGGTCGGCAACACGGCTATCGCGTCGAGGAAGTAAGCAAGCTCCATCGTCGTCAGTCGGCGGCAGCAAGCTGCTAGCCTGTTGCGCGAGAAAAACAATAAACGCTTTCTTGCTCCTCTCCTCGCTCTGTTCATGGCACGTAACGCCATCTCACGTCACGTCCAACTCAGTCGCTCGCTTCTCTCACAAGTTGCCATGCTCACTTGCTCTCTTGCTCATTTGCTCGCTTTGCTGCTACACCCGGCCAAACCTCAACGTGGTGGGCCACCAATAACAGCGGCAGCGACATCAACATCAACAGCGAGTCGCAGGTGACACCACGACCGACACTGGAACGAGACGGCTTGCTCGACAAAGACGGCTGGGCTACGAACAGCGGCCGATACACGTGGGCCGCGGGCCCAATGGAGACAGCCACGCCATGCCAAGCCAAACACACCATGCGAATACATTGACCTTTGCATCTGCATGGACGACGTGCACTGGAATCGACAGGTCCTGGGCCATCCAGTGGCCACGTCGGTCTGTTTCACCAACATTAGCATGGCACACCACGCACCAGCTTTACAAACGCGTTGCCACCGTCGAGCAGGCGCCATCGGGAGTCATCGCCGGCAGTCAAATGCAAACTGACTACTGCACATCCATCACAATTCACCTTCACTTGGCCATCACCATCGACACCATCGAGCGAAACGAACAGGAATCGTGCAGGACCGACATCCACGCCTGCGACTGGAAACTACGCAGACTTTTCCACCGCTGGCCCTGATGCGGCACGACCCCACCACGCCGACGGCCAACCGCCGAACGTGCGGCCAGTTCTCCACTCACAAACCAACTTGCCCAGACCACTGCAGCAAGTACCCGATCAGTCGACCGCCATGAAGTTCACTGCTCTCGCCGTCACCACGCTTGTCGCCGTCGCGGGCGTCGCATCCGCCGCCGACTACCAGCCCGCCCTGAGGGCTCTCGCCGAACCTGCACCCAACGCGGCCGCGCCTGCCGCTGCCAAGGAGACCACCGGCGACGCCAACGGCAAGAAGAAGGAGTGGGGATGGGGACCGGGCTTCGGCTTCGGAGGCCCGTGGAGCGGCGGCTGGGGACTCGGTGGCTGGGGTGGCTACGGCGGCCTCGGCAGATGGGGATGGGGATGCTAGACGCACCACTAGGCTGCGACACCAACCTACCACACCAACGGCCGACTCCGAAACATCAATAACTCGAGCTCAGGTGCAAGCGGGGTCGGCAACACGGCTATCGCGTCGAGGAAGTAAGCAAGCTCCATCGTCGTCAGTCGGCGGCAGCAAGCTGCTAGCCTGTTGCGCGAGAAAAACAATAAACGCTTTCTTGCTCCTCTCCTCGCTCTGTTCATGGCACGTAACGCCATCTCACGTCACGTCCAACTCAGTCGCTCGCTTCTCTCACAAGTTGCCATGCTCACTTGCTCTCTTGCTCATTTGCTCGCTTTGCTGCTACACCCGGCCAAACCTCAACGTGGTGGGCCACCAATAACAGCGGCAGCGACATCAACATTAACAGCGAGTCGCAGGTGACACCACGACCGACACTGGAACGAGACGGCTTGCTCGACAAAGACGGCTGGGCTACGAACAGCGGCCGATGCACGTGGGCCGCGGGCCCAATGGAGACAGCCACGCCATGCCAAGCCAAACACACCATGCGAATACATTGACCTTTGCATCTGCATGGACGACGTGCACTGGAATCGACAGGTCCTGGGCCATCCAGTGGCCACGTCGGTCTGTTTCACCAACATTAGCATGGCACACCACGCACCAGCTTTACAAACGCGTTGCCACCGTCGAGCAGGCGCCATCGGGAGTCATCGCCGGCAGTCAAATGCAAACTGACTACTGCACATCCATCACAATTCACCTTCACTTGGCCATCACCATCGACACCATCGAGCGAAACGAACAGGAATCGTGCAGGACCGACATCCACGCCTGCGACTGGAAACTACGCAGACTTTTCCACCGCTGGCCCTGATGCGGCACGACCCCACCACGCCGACGGCCAACCGCCGAACGTGCGGCCAGTTCTCCACTCACAAACCAACTTGCCCAGACCACTGCAGCAAGTACCCGATCAGTCGACCGCCATGAAGTTCACTGCTCTCGCCGTCACCACGCTTGTCGCCGTCGCGGGCGTCGCATCCGCCGCCGACTACCAGCCCGCCCTGAGGGCTCTCGCCGAACCTGCACCCAACGCGGCCGCGCCTGCCGCTGCCAAGGAGACCACCGGCGACGCCAACGGCAAGAAGAAGGAGTGGGGATGGGGACCGGGCTTCGGCTTCGGAGGCCCGTGGAGCGGCGGCTGGGGACTCGGTGGCTGGGGTGGCTACGGCGGCCTCGGCAGATGGGGATGGGGATGCTAGACGCACCACTAGGCTGCGACACCAACCTACCACACCAACGGCCGACTCCGAAACATCAATAACTCGAGCTCAGGTGCAAGCGGGGTCGGCAACACGGCTATCGCGTCGAGGAAGTAAGCAAGCTCCATCGTCGTCAGTCGGCGGCAGCAAGCTGCTAGCCTGTTGCGCGAGAAAACAATAAACGCTTTCTTGCTCCTCTCCTCGCTCTGTTCATGGCACGTAACGCCATCTCACGTCACGTCCAACTCAGTCGCTCGCTTCTCTCACAAGTTGCCATGCTCACTTGCTCTCTTGCTCATTTGCTCGCTTTGCTGCTACACCCGGCCAAACCTCAACGTGGTGGGCCACCAATAACAGCGGCAGCGACATCAACATCAACAGCGAGTCGCAGGTGACACCACGACCGACACTGGAACGAGACGGCTTGCTCGACAAAGACGGCTGGGCTACGAACAGCGGCCGATACACGTGGGCCGCGGGCCCAATGGAGACAGCCACGCCATGCCAAGCCAAACACACCATGCGAATACATTGACCTTTGCATCTGCATGGACGACGTGCACTGGAATCGACAGGTCCTGGGCCATCCAGTGGCCACGTCGGTCTGTCCCACCAACATTAGCATGGCACACCACGCACCAGCTTCACAAACGCGTTGCCACCGTCGAGCAGGCACCATCGGGATTCATCGCCGGCAGTCAAATGCAAACTGACTACTGCACATCCATCACAATTCACCTTCACTTGGCCATCACCATCGACACCACCGAGCGGAACGAACAGGAATCGTGCGGACCGACGTCCACGCCTGCGACTGGAAACCACGCACACTTTTCCATCACTGGCCCTGATGCGGCACGACCCCACCACGCCGACGGCCAACCGCCGAACGTGCGGCCAGTTCTCCACTCACAAACCAACTTGCCCAGACCACTGCAGCAAGTACCCGATCAGTCGACCGCCATGAAGTGCACTGCTCTCGCCGTCACCACGTTTGTCGCCGTCGCGGGCGTCGCATCCGCCGCCGACTACCAGCCCGCCCTGAGGGTTCTCGCCGAACCTGCACCCAACGCGGCCGCGCCTGCCGCTGCCAAGGAGACCACCGGCGACGCCAACGGCAAGAAGAAGGAGTGGGGATGGGGACCGGGCTTCGGCTTCGGAGGCCCGTGGGGCGGCGGCTGGGGACTCGGTGGCTGGGGTGGCTACGGCGGCCTCGGCAGATGGGGATGGGGATGGTAGACGCACCACTAGGCTGCGACACCAACCTACCACACCAACGGCCGACTCCGAAACATCAATAACTCGAGCTCAGGTGCAAGCGGGGTCGGCAACACGGCTATCGCGTCGAGGAAGTAAGCAAGCTCCATCGTCGTCAGTCGGCGGCAGCAAGCTGCTAGCCTGTTGCGCGAGAAAAACAATAAACGCTTTCTTGCTCCTCTCCTCGCTCTGTTCATGGCACGTAACGCCATCTCACGTCACGTCCAACTCAGTCGCTCGCTTCTCTCACAAGTTGCCATGCTCACTTGCTCTCTTGCTCATTTGCTCGCTTTGCTGCTACACCCGGCCAAACCTCAACGTGGTGGGCCACCAATAACAGCGGCAGCGACATCAACATCAACAGCGAGTCGCAGGTGACACCACGACCGACACTGGAACGAGACGGCTTGCTCGACAAAGACGGCTGGGCTACGAACAGCGGCCGATACACGTGGGCCGCGGGCCCAATGGAGACAGCCACGCCATGCCAAGCCAAACACACCATGCGAATACATTGACCTTTGCATCTGCATGGACGACGTGCACTGGAATCGACAGGTCCTGGGCCATCCAGTGGCCACGTCGGTCTGTCCCACCAACATTAGCATGGCACACCACGCACCAGCTTCACAAACGCGTTGCCACCGTCGAGCAGGCACCATCGGGAGTCATCGCCGGCAGTCAAATGCAAACTGACTACTGCACATCCATCACAATTCACCTTCACTTGGCCATCACCATCGACACCATCGAGCGAAACGAACAGGAATCGTGCAGGACCGACATCCACGCCTGCGACTGGAAACCACGCAGACTTTTCCACCGCTGGCCCTGTTGCGGCACGACCCCACCAGGCCGACGGCCAACCGCCGAACGTGCGGCCAGTTCTCCACTCACAAACCAACTTGCCCAGACCACTGCAGCAAGTACCCGATCAGTCGACCGCCATGAAGTTCACTGCTCTCGCCGTCACCACGTTTGTCGCCGTCGCGGGCGTCGCATCCGCCGCTGACTACCAGCCCGCACTGAGGGCTCTCGCCGAACCTGCACCCAACGCGGCCGCGCCTGCCGCTGCCAAGGAGACCACCGGCGACGCCAACGGCAAGAAGAAGGAGTGGGGATGGGGACCGGGCTTCGGCTTCGGAGGCCCGTGGGGCGGCGGCTGGGGACTCGGTGGCTGGGGTGGCTACGGCGGCCTCGGCAGATGGGGATGGGGATGCTAGGCGCTCGCACGCCATTCCAGCCAGCGACACCAAGCTACCACACCAGCGGCCGGCACCGGCAACACCGAGAGCTCGAGCGCAGGCTCAAACGCGATCGGCCACTCAGCTATCGCCTCGCGAAAATGCCCTTCGTCCTTGTCGGTCGGCATTGCAGCTAGCAGCTACATTGGCGACTGCATTGGCGACTGTGACGCGAGGACAAAATATAAACACTTGCTTGCTCCTCTGCTCTCACTGTTCGTGCCATGTATACACCACGCCTTGCTCCTTCATTCGCTCGCTTCTCTCTCTCACAACTTGCCAAGCTCATTTCATCATTGATCACTTTGCTGCTGCTTCCATCTCAGCCTGCAACGCACGCATTGTCTTGCCAGACTGACATCGCAATCGACACTGGAATCGAGACTCGTGTGCTCGGTAGCACGGCAATGGCCAATAGCCATGCCACACCATCTGCAGTACACCTCTGGCTGTAATTCGGCTCACCTGGGCCGCGGACCAATGCGGAGGGCCACGCCAAGGACACACGGACAGATCGGCAAACGTTTACAGCATTCGAAATCTCGTAGCAGCCAGAGGCCACACTCATCGGACATTGCACCTTGCTCGGTCTTCATCTAGCAACACGCCAACCAGCTTCACAAACGCGTTGCCACCGTCGAGCAGGCACCACCGGGATTCATCGCCGGCAGTCAAATGCAAACTGACTACTGCACATCCATCACAATTCACCTTCACTTGGCCATCACCATCGACACCATCGAGCGAAACGAACAGGAATCGTGCGGACCGACATCCACGCCTGCGACTGGAAACCACGCACACTTTTCCACCGCTGGCCCTGATGCGGCACGACCCCACCACGCCGACGGCCAACCGCCGAACGTGCGGCCAGTTCTCCACTCACAAACCAACTTGCCCAGACCACTGCAGCAAGTACCCGATCAGTCGACCGCCATGAAGTTCACTGCTCTCGCCGTCACCACGCTTGTCGCCGTCGCGGGCGTCGCATCCGCCGCCGACTACCAGCCCGCCCTGAGGGCTCTCGCCGAACCTGCACCCAACGCGGCCGCGCCTGCCGCTGCCAAGGAGACCACCGGCGACGCCAACGGCAAGAAGAAGGAGTGGGGATGGGGACCGGGCTTCGGCTTCGGAGGCCCGTGGAGCGGCGGCTGGGGACTCGGTGGCTGGGGTGGCTACGGCGGCCTCGGCAGATGGGGATGGGGATGCTAGACGCACCACTAGGCTGCGACACCAACCTACCACACCAACGGCCGACTCCGAAACATCAATAACTCGAGCTCAGGTGCAAGCGGGGTCGGCAACACGGCTATCGCGTCGAGGAAGTAAGCAAGCTCCATCGTCGTCAGTCGGCGGCAGCAAGCTGCTAGCCTGTTGCGCGAGAAAAACAATAAACGCTTTCTTGCTCCTCTCCTCGCTCTGTTCATGGCACGTAACGCCATCTCACGTCACGTCCAACTCAGTCGCTCGCTTCTCTCACAAGTTGCCATGCTCACTTGCTCTCTTGCTCATTTGCTCGCTTTGCTGCTACACCCGGCCAAACCTCAACGTGGTGGGCCACCAATAACAGCGGCAGCGACATCAACATCAACAGCGAGTCGCAGGTGACACCACGACCGACACTGGAACGAGACGGCTTGCTCGACAAAGACGGCTGGGCTACGAACAGCGGCCGATACACGTGGGCCGCGGGCCCAATGGAGACAGCCACGCCATGCCAAGCCAAACACACCATGCGAATACATTGACCTTTGCATCTGCATGGACGACGTGCACTGGAATCGACAGGTCCTGGGCCATCCAGTGGCCACGTCGGTCTGTTTCACCAACATTAGCATGGCACACCACGCACCAGCTCTACAAACGCATGGCTACCGTCGAGCAGGCGCCATCGGGAGTCATCGCCGGCAGTCAAATGCAAACTGACTACTGCACATCCATCACAATTCACCTTCACTTGGCCATCACCATCGACACCATCGAGCGAAACGAACAGGAATCGTGCAGGACCGACATCCACGCCTGCGACTGGAAACTACGCAGACTTTTCCACCGCTGGCCCTGATGCGGCACGACCCCACCACGCCGACGGCCAACCGCCGAACGTGCGGCCAGTTCTCCACTCACAAACCAACTTGCCCAGACCACTGCAGCAAGTACCCGATCAGTCGACCGCCATGAAGTTCACTGCTCTCGCCGTCACCACGCTTGTCGCCGTCGCGGGCGTCGCATCCGCCGCCGACTACCAGCCCGCACTGAGGGTTCTCGCCGAACCTGCACCCAACGCGGCCGCGCCTGCCGCTGCCAAGGAGACCACCGGCGACGCCAACGGCAAGAAGAAGGAGTGGGGATGGGGACCGGGCTTCGGCTTCGGAGGCCCGTGGGGCGGCGGCTGGGGACTCGGTGGCTGGGGTGGCTACGGCGGCCTCGGCAGATGGGGATGGGGATGCTAGACGCACCACTAGGCTGCGACACCAACCTACCACACCAACGGCCGACTCCGAAACATCAATAACTCGAGCTCAGGTGCAAGCGGGGTCGGCAACACGGCTATCGCGTCGAGGAAGTAAGCAAGCTCCATCGTCGTCAGTCGGCGGCAGCAAGCTGCTAGCCTGTTGCGCGAGAAAAACAATAAACGCTTTCTTGCTCCTCTCCTCGCTCTGTTCATGGCACGTAACGCCATCTCACGTCACGTCCAACTCAGTCGCTCGCTTCTCTCACAAGTTGCCATGCTCACTTGCTCTCTTGCTCATTTGCTCGCTTTGCTGCTACACCCGGCCAAACCTCAACGTGGTGGGCCACCAATAACAGCGGCAGCGACATCAACATCAACAGCGAGTCGCAGGTGACACCACGACCGACACTGGAACGAGACGGCTTGCTCGACAAAGACGGCTGGGCTACGAACAGCGGCCGATACACGTGGGCCGCGGGCCCAATGGAGACAGCCACGCCATGCCAAGCCAAACACACCATGCGAATACATTGACCTTTGCATCTGCATGGACGACGTGCACTGGAATCGACAGGTCCTGGGCCATCCAGTGGCCACGTCGGTCTGTCCCACCAACATTAGCATGGCACACCACGCACCAGCTTTACAAACGCATGGCTACCGTCGAGCAGGCACCATCGGGAGTCATCGCCGGCAGTCAAATGCAAACTGACTACTGCACATCCATCACAATTCACCTTCACTTGGCCATCACCATCGACACCATCGAGCGAAACGAACAGGAATCGTGCGGACCGACATCCACGCCTGCGACTGGAAACCACGCACACTTTTCCACCGCTGGCCCTGATGCGGCACGACCCCACCACGCCGACGGCCAACCGCCGAACGTGCGGCCAGTTCTCCACTCACAAACCAACTTGCCCAGACCACTGCAGCAAGTACCCGATCAGTCGACCGCCATGAAGTTCACTGCTCTCGCCGTCACCACGCTTGTCGCCGTCGCGGGCGTCGCATCCGCCGCCGACTACCAGCCCGCACTGAGGGTTCTCGCCGAACCTGCACCCAACGCGGCCGCGCCTGCCGCTGCCAAGGAGACCACCGGCGACGCCAACGGCAAGAAGAAGGAGTGGGGATGGGGACCGGGCTTCGGCTTCGGAGGCCCGTGGGGCGGCGGCTGGGGACTCGGTGGCTGGGGTGGCTACGGCGGCCTCGGCAGATGGGGATGGGGATGCTAGGCGCTCGCACGCCATTCCAGCCAGCGACACCAAGCTACCACACCAGCGGTCGGCACCGGCAACACCGAGAGCTCGAGCGCAGGCTCAAACGCGATCGGCCACTCAGCTATCGCCTCGCGAAAATGCCCTTCGTCCTTGTCGGTCGGCATTGCAGCTAGCAGCTAGCCTGCATCGGCGACTGTGACGCGAGGACAAAATATAAACACTTGCTTGCTCCTCTGCTCTCACTGTTCGTGCCATGTATACACCACGCCTTGCTCCTTCATTCGCTCGCTTCTCTCTCTCACAACTTGCCAAGCTCATTTCATCATTGATCACGTTGCTGCTGCTTCCATCTCAGCCTGCAACGCACGCATTGTCTTGCCAGACTGACATCGCAATCGACACTGGAATCGAGACTCGTGTGCTCGGTAGCACGGCAATGGCCAATAGCCATGCCACACCATCTGCAGTACAGCTCTGGCTGTAATTCGGCTCACCTGGGCCGCGGACCAATGCGGAGGGCCACGCCAAGGACACACGGACAGATCGGCAACATTCACAGCATTCGAAATCTCGTAGCAGGCAGAGGCCACACTCATCGGACATTGCACCTTGCTCGGTCTTCATCTAGCAACACGCCAACCAGCTTCACAAACGCGTTGCCACCGTCGAGCAGGCACCACCGGGATTCATCGCCGGCAGTCAAATGCAAACTGACTACTGCACATCCATCACAATTCACCTTCACTTGGCCATCACCATCGACACCATCGAGCGAAACGAACAGGAATCGTGCGGACCGACATCCACGCCTGCGACTGGAAACCACGCACACTTTTCCACCGCTGGCCCTGATGCGGCACGACCCCACCACGCCGACGGCCAACCGCCGAACGTGCGGCCAGTTCTCCACTCACAAACCAACTTGCCCAGACCACTGCAGCAAGTACCCGATCAGTCGACCGCCATGAAGTTCACTGCTCTCGCCGTCACCACGCTTGTCGCCGTCGCGGGCGTCGCATCCGCCGCCGACTACCAGCCCGCCCTGAGGGTTCTCGCCGAACCTGCACCCAACGCGGCCGCGCCTGCCGCTGCCAAGGAGACCACCGGCGACGCCAACGGCAAGAAGAAGGAGTGGGGATGGGGACCGGGCTTCGGCTTCGGAGGCCCGTGGGGCGGCGGCTGGGGACTCGGTGGCTGGGGTGGCTACGGCGGCCTCGGCAGATGGGGATGGGGATGCTAGACGCACCACTAGGCTGCGACACCAACCTACCACACCAACGGCCGACTCCGAAACATCAATAACTCGAGCTCAGGTGCAAGCGGGGTCGGCAACACGGCTATCGCGTCGAGGAAGTAAGCAAGCTCCATCGTCGTCAGTCGGCGGCAGCAAGCTGCTAGCCTGTTGCGCGAGAAAACAATAAACGCTTTCTTGCTCCTCTCCTCGCTCTGTTCATGGCACGTAACGCCATCTCACGTCACGTCCAACTCAGTCGCTCGCTTCTCTCACAAGTTGCCATGCTCACTTGCTCTCTTGCTCATTTGCTCGCTTTGCTGCTACACCCGGCCAAACCTCAACGTGGTGGGCCACCAATAACAGCGGCAGCGACATCAACATCAACAGCGAGTCGCAGGTGACACCACGACCGACACTGGAACGAGACGGCTTGCTCGACAAAGACGGCTGGGCTACGAACAGCGGCCGATACACGTGGGCCGCGGGCCCAATGGAGACAGCCACGCCATGCCAAGCCAAACACACCATGCGAATACATTGACCTTTGCATCTGCATGGACGACGTGCACTGGAATCGACAGGTCCTGGGCCATCCAGTGGCCACGTCGGTCTGTCCCACCAACATTAGCATGGCACACCACGCACCAGCTTTACAAACGCATGGCTACCGTCGAGCAGGCGCCATCGGGAGTCATCGCCGGCAGTCAAATGCAAACTGACTACTGCACATCCATCACAATTCACCTTCACTTGGCCATCACCATCGACACCACCGAGCGAAACGAACAGGAATCGTGCGGACCGACATCCACGCCTGCGACTGGAAACCACGCACACTTTTCCATCACTGGCCCTGATGCGGCACGACCCCACCACGCCGACGGCCAACCGCCGAACGTGCGGCCAGTTCTCCACTCACAAACCAACTTGCCCAGACCACTGCAGCAAGTACCCGATCAGTCGACCGCCATGAAGTTCACTGCTCTCGCCGTCACCACGCTTGTCGCCGTCGCGGGCGTCGCATCCGCCGCCGACTACCAGCCCGCCCTGAGGGCTCTCGCCGAACCTGCACCCAACGCGGCCGCGCCTGCCGCTGCCAAGGAGACCACCGGCGACGCCAACGGCAAGAAGAAGGAGTGGGGATGGGGACCGGGCTTCGGCTTCGGAGGCCCGTGGGGCGGCGGCTGGGGACTCGGTGGCTGGGGTGGCTACGGCGGCCTCGGCAGATGGGGATGGGGATGGTAGACGCACCACTAGGCTGCGACACCAACCTACCACACCAACGGCCGACTCCGAAACATCAATAACTCGAGCTCAGGTGCAAGCGGGGTCGGCAACACGGCTATCGCGTCGAGGAAGTAAGCAAGCTCCATCGTCGTCAGTCGGCGGCAGCAAGCTGCTAGCCTGTTGCGCGAGAAAACAATAAACGCTTTCTTGCTCCTCTCCTCGCTCTGTTCATGGCACGTAACGCCATCTCACGTCACGTCCAACTCAGTCGCTCGCTTCTCTCACAAGTTGCCATGCTCACTTGCTCTCTTGCTCATTTGCTCGCTTTGCTGCTACACCCGGCCAAACCTCAACGTGGTGGGCCACCAATAACAGCGGCAGCGACATCAACATCAACAGCGAGTCGCAGGTGACACCACAATCGACACTGGAACGAGACGGCTTGCTCGACAAAGACGGCTGGGCTACGAACAGCGGCCGATACACGTGGGCCGCGGGCCCAATGGAGACAGCCACGCCATGCCAAGCCAAACACACCATGCGAATACATTGACCTTTGCATCTGCATGGACGACGTGCACTGGAATCGACAGGTCCTGGGCCATCCAGTGGCCACGTCGGTCTGTCCCACCAACATTAGCATGGCACACCACGCACCAGCTTTACAAACGCATGGCTACCGTCGAGCAGGCACCATCGGGAGTCATCGCCGGCAGTCAAATGCAAACTGACTACTGCACATCCATCACAATTCACCTTCACTTGGCCATCACCATCGACACCACCGAGCGAAACGAACAGGAATCGTGCGGACCGACATCCACGCCTGCGACTGGAAACCACGCACACTTTTCCACCGCTGGCCCTGATGCGGCACGACCCCACCACGCCGACGGCCAACCGCCGAACGTGCGGCCAGTTCTCCACTCACAAACCAACTTGCCCAGACCACTGCAGCAAGTACCCGATCAGTCGACCGCCATGAAGTGCACTGCTCTCGCCGTCACCACGTTTGTCGCCGTCGCGGGCGTCGCATCCGCCGCCGACTACCAGCCCGCCCTGAGGGTTCTCGCCGAACCTGCACCCAACGCGGCCGCGCCTGCCGCTGCCAAGGAGACCACCGGCGACGCCAACGGCAAGAAGAAGGAGTGGGGATGGGGACCGGGCTTCGGCTTCGGAGGCCCGTGGGGCGGCGGCTGGGGACTCGGTGGCTGGGGTGGCTACGGCGGCCTCGGCAGATGGGGATGGGGATGCTAGACGCACCACTAGGCTGCGACACCAACCTACCACACCAACGGCCGACTCCGAAACATCAATAACTCGAGCTCAGGTGCAAGCGGGGTCGGCAACACGGCTATCGCGTCGAGGAAGTAAGCAAGCTCCATCGTCGT
Source organism: Phytophthora crassamura (assembly GCA_033557995.1). Lineage (NCBI taxonomy): Eukaryota > Oomycota > Peronosporomycetes > Peronosporales > Peronosporaceae > Phytophthora > Phytophthora crassamura. The sequence goes on along the minus strand of JAUCED010000011.1, from coordinate 1,883,906 downwards.
CAGTCGGCGGCAGCAAGCTGCTAGCCTGTTGCGCGAGAAAACAATAAACGCTTTCTTGCTCCTCTCCTCGCTCTGTTCATGGCACGTAACGCCATCTCACGTCACGTCCAACTCAGTCGCTCGCTTCTCTCACAAGTTGCCATGCTCACTTGCTCTCTTGCTCATTTGCTCGCTTTGCTGCTACACCCGGCCAAACCTCAACGTCGTGGGCCACCAATAACAGCGGCAGCGACATCAACATCAACAGCGAGTCGCAGGTGACACCACGACCGACACTGGAACGAGACGGCTTGCTCGACAAAGACGGCTGGGCTACGAACAGCGGCCGATACACGTGGGCCGCGGGCCCAATGGAGACAGCCACGCCATGCCAAGCCAAACACACCATGCGAATACATTGACCTTTGCATCTGCATGGACGACGTGCACTGGAATCGACAGGTCCTGGGCCATCCAGTGGCCACGTCGGTCTGTCCCACCAACATTAGCATGGCACACCACGCACCAGCTTCACAAACGCGTTGCCACCGTCGAGCAGGCACCATCGGGATTCATCGCCGGCAGTCAAATGCAAACTGACTACTGCACATCCATCACAATTCACCTTCACTTGGCCATCACCATCGACACCACCGAGCGGAACGAACAGGAATCGTGCGGACCGACGTCCACGCCTGCGACTGGAAACCACGCACACTTTTCCATCACTGGCCCTGATGCGGCACGACCCCACCACGCCGACGGCCAACCGCCGAACGTGCGGCCAGTTCTCCACTCACAAACCAACTTGCCCAGACCACTGCAGCAAGTACCCGATCAGTCGACCGCCATGAAGTGCACTGCTCTCGCCGTCACCACGTTTGTCGCCGTCGCGGGCGTCGCATCCGCCGCCGACTACCAGCCCGCCCTGAGGGTTCTCGCCGAACCTGCACCCAACGCGGCCGCGCCTGCCGCTGCCAAGGAGACCACCGGCGACGCCAACGGCAAGAAGAAGGAGTGGGGATGGGGACCGGGCTTCGGCTTCGGAGGCCCGTGGGGCGGCGGCTGGGGACTCGGTGGCTGGGGTGGCTACGGCGGCCTCGGCAGATGGGGATGGGGATGGTAGACGCACCACTAGGCTGCGACACCAACCTACCACACCAACGGCCGACTCCGAAACATCAATAATCGAGCTCAGGTGCAAGCGGGGTCGGCAACACGGCTATCGCGTCGAGGAAGTAAGCAAGCTCCATCGTCGTCAGTCGGCGGCAGCAAGCTGCTAGCCTGTTGCGCGAGAAAAACAATAAACGCTTTCTTGCTCCTCTCCTCGCTCTGTTCATGGCACGTAACGCCATCTCACGTCACGTCCAACTCAGTCGCTCGCATCTCTCACAAGTTGCCATGCTCACTTGCTCTCTTGCTCATTTGCTCGCTTTGCTGCTACACCCGGCCAAACCTCAACGTGGTGGGCCACCAATAACAGCGGCAGCGACATCAACATCAACAGCGAGTCGCAGGTGACACCACGACCGACACTGGAACGAGACGGCTTGCTCGACAAAGACGGCTGGGCTACGAACAGCGGCCGATGCACGTGGGCCGCGGGCCCAATGGAGACAGCCACGCCATGCCAAGCCAAACACACCATGCGAATACATTGACCTTTGCATCTGCATGGACGACGTGCACTGGAATCGACAGGTCCTGGGCCATCCAGTGGCCACGTCGGTCTGTCCCACCAACATTAGCATGGCACACCACGCACCAGCTTCACAAACGCGTTGCCACCGTCGAGCAGGCACCACCGGGATTCATCGCCGGCAGTCAAATGCAAACTGACTACTGCACATCCATCACAATTCACCTTCACTTGGCCATCACCATCGACACCATCGAGCGAAACGAACAGGAATCGTGCGGACCGACATCCACGCCTGCGACTGGAAACCACGCACACTTTTCCATCACTGGCCCTGATGCGGCACGACCCCACCACGCCGACGGCCAACCGCCGAACGTGCGGCCAGTTCTCCACTCACAAACCAACTTGCCCAGACCACTGCAGCAAGTACCCGATCAGTCGACCGCCATGAAGTGCACTGCTCTCGCCGTCACCACGTTTGTCGCCGTCGCGGGCGTCGCATCCGCCGCCGACTACCAGCCCGCCCTGAGGGTTCTCGCCGAACCTGCACCCAACGCGGCCGCGCCTGCCGCTGCCAAGGAGACCACCGGCGACGCCAACGGCAAGAAGAAGGAGTGGGGATGGGGACCGGGCTTCGGCTTCGGAGGCCCGTGGGGCGGCGGCTGGGGACTCGGTGGCTGGGGTGGCTACGGCGGCCTCGGCAGATGGGGATGGGGATGCTAGACGCACCACTAGGCTGCGACACCAACCTACCACACCAACGGCCGACTCCGAAACATCAATAACTCGAGCTCAGGTGCAAGCGGGGTCGGCAACACGGCTATCGCGTCGAGGAAGTAAGCAAGCTCCATCGTCGTCAGTCGGCGGCAGCAAGCTGCTAGCCTGTTGCGCGAGAAAACAATAAACGCTTTCTTGCTCCTCTCCTCGCTCTGTTCATGGCACGTAACGCCATCTCACGTCACGTCCAACTCAGTCGCTCGCTTCTCTCACAAGTTGCCATGCTCACTTGCTCTCTTGCTCATTTGCTCGCTTTGCTGCTACACCCGGCCAAACCTCAACGTCGTGGGCCACCAATAACAGCGGCAGCGACATCAACATCAACAGCGAGTCGCAGGTGACATCACGACCGACACTGGAACGAGACGGCTTGCTCGACAAAGACGGCTGGGCTACGAACAGCGGCCGATACACGTGGGCCGCGGGCCCAATGGAGACAGCCACGCCATGCCAAGCCAAACACACCATGCGAATACATTGACCTTTGCATCTGCATGGACGACGTGCACTGGAATCGACAGGTCCTGGGCCATCCAGTGGCCACGTCGGTCTGTCCCACCAACATTAGCATGGCACACCACGCACCAGCTTTACAAACGCATGGCTACCGTCGAGCAGGCACCATCGGGAGTCATCGCCGGCAGTCAAATGCAAACTGACTACTGCACATCCATCACAATTCACCTTCACTTGGCCATCACCATCGACACCATCGAGCGAAACGAACAGGAATCGTGCAGGACCGACATCCACGCCTGCGACTGGAAACTACGCAGACTTTTCCACCGCTGGCCCTGATGCGGCACGACCCCACCACGCCGACGGCCAACCGCCGAACGTGCGGCCAGTTCTCCACTCACAAACCAACTTGCCCAGACCACTGCAGCAAGTACCCGATCAGTCGACCGCCATGAAGTTCACTGCTCTCGCCGTCACCACGCTTGTCGCCGTCGCGGGCGTCGCATCCGCCGCCGACTACCAGCCCGCCCTGAGGGCTCTCGCCGAACCTGCACCCAACGCGGCCGCGCCTGCCGCTGCCAAGGAGACCACCGGCGACGCCAACGGCAAGAAGAAGGAGTGGGGATGGGGACCGGGCTTCGGCTTCGGAGGCCCGTGGGGCGGCGGCTGGGGACTCGGTGGCTGGGGTGGCTACGGCGGCCTCGGCAGATGGGGATGGGGATGGTAGACGCACCACTAGGCTGCGACACCAACCTACCACACCAACGGCCGACTCCGAAACATCAATACCTCGAGCTCAGGTGCAAGCGGGGTCGGCAACACGGCTATCGCGTCGAGGAAGTAAGCAAGCTCCATCGTCGTCAGTCGGCGGCAGCAAGCTGCTAGCCTGTTGCGCGAGAAAAACAATAAACGCTTTCTTGCTCCTCTCCTCGCTCTGTTCATGGCACGTAACGCCATCTCACGTCACGTCCAACTCAGTCGCTCGCATCTCTCACAAGTTGCCATGCTCACTTGCTCTCTTGCTCATTTGCTCGCTTTGCTGCTACACCCGGCCAAACCTCAACGTGGTGGGCCACCAATAACAGCGGCAGCGACATCAACATCAACAGCGAGTCGCAGGTGACACCACGACCGACACTGGAACGAGACGGCTTGCTCGACAAAGACGGCTGGGCTACGAACAGCGGCCGATGCACGTGGGCCGCGGGCCCAATGGAGACAGCCACGCCATGCCAAGCCAAACACACCATGCGAATACATTGACCTTTGCATCTGCATGGACGACGTGCACTGGAATCGACAGGTCCTGGGCCATCCAGTGGCCACGTCGGTCTGTTTCACCAACATTAGCATGGCACACCACGCACCAGCTTTACAAACGCGTTGCCACCGTCGAGCAGGCACCATCGGGATTCATCGCCGGCAGTCAAATGCAAACTGACTACTGCACATCCATCACAATTCACCTTCACTTGGCCATCACCATCGACACCATCGAGCGAAACGAACAGGAATCGTGCGGACCGACATCCACGCCTGCGACTGGAAACCACGCACACTTTTCCACCGCTGGCCCTGATGCGGCACGACCCCACCACGCCGACGGCCAACCGCCGAACGTGCGGCCAGTTCTCCACTCACAAACCAACTTGCCCAGACCACTGCAGCAAGTACCCGATCAGTCGACCGCCATGAAGTTCACTGCTCTCGCCGTCACCACGCTTGTCGCCGTCGCGGGCGTCGCATCCGCCGCCGACTACCAGCCCGCACTGAGGGCTCTCGCCGAACCTGCACCCAACGCGGCCGCGCCTGCCGCTGCCAAGGAGACCACCGGCGACGCCAACGGCAAGAAGAAGGAGTGGGGATGGGGACCGGGCTTCGGCTTCGGAGGCCCGTGGGGCGGCGGCTGGGGACTCGGTGGCTGGGGTGGCTACGGCGGCCTCGGCAGATGGGGATGGGGATGCTAGGCGCTCGCACGCCATTCCAGCCAGCGACACCAAGCTACCACACCAGCGGTCGGCACCGGCAACACCGAGAGCTCGAGCGCAGGCTTAAACGCGATCGGCCACTCAGCTATCGCCTCGCGAAAATGCCCTTCGTCCTTGTCGGTCGGCATTGCAGCTAGCAGCTAGCCTGCATCGGCGACTGTGACGCGAGGACAAAATATAAACACTTGCTTGCTCCTCTGCTCTCACTGTTCGTGCCATGTATACACCACGCCTTGCTCCTTCATTCGCTCGCTTCTCTCTCTCACAACTTGCCAAGCTCATTTCATCATTGATCACGTTGCTGCTGCTTCCATCCCAGCCTGCAACGCACGCATTGTCTTGCCAGACTGACATCGCAATCGACACTGGAATCGAGACTCGTGTGCTCGGTAGCACGGCAATGGCCAATAGCCATGCCACACCATCTGCAGTACAGCTCTGGCTGTAATTCGGCTCACCTGGGCCGCGGACCAATGCGGAGGGCCACGCCAAAGACACACGGACAGATCGGCAACGTTCACAGCATTCGAAATCTCGTAGCCAGCCAGAGGCCACACTCATCGGACACAGATCGGCAACGTTCACAGCATTCGAAATCTCGTAGCCAGCCAGAGGCCACACTCATCGGACATTGCACCTTGCTCGGTCTTCATCTAGCAACACGCCAACCAGCTTCACAAACGCGTTGCCACCGTCGAGCAGGCGCCATCGGGAGTCATCGCCGGCAGTCAAATGCAAACTGACTACTGCACATCCATCACAATTCACCTTCACTTGGCCATCACCATCGACACCACCGAGCGAAACGAACAGGAATCGTGCGGACCGACATCCACGCCTGCGACTGGAAACCACGCACACTTTTCCACCGCTGGCCCTGATGCGGCACGACCCCACCACGCCGACGGCCAACCGCCGAACGTGCGGCCAGTTCTCCACTCACAAACCAACTTGCCCAGACCACTGCAGCAAGTACCCGATCAGTCGACCGCCATGAAGTTCACTGCTCTCGCCGTCACCACGCTTGTCGCCGTCGCGGGCGTCGCATCCGCCGCCGACTACCAGCCCGCCCTGAGGGCTCTCGCCGAACCTGCACCCAACGCGGCCGCGCCTGCCGCTGCCAAGGAGACCACCGGCGACGCCAACGGCAAGAAGAAGGAGTGGGGATGGGGACCGGGCTTCGGCTTCGGAGGCCCGTGGAGCGGCGGCTGGGGACTCGGTGGCTGGGGTGGCTACGGCGGCCTCGGCAGATGGGGATGGGGATGGTAGACGCACCACTAGGCTGCGACACCAACCTACCACACCAACGGCCGACTCCGAAACATCAATAACTCGAGCTCAGGTGCAAGCGGGGTCGGCAACACGGCTATCGCGTCGAGGAAGTAAGCAAGCTCCATCGTCGTCAGTCGGCGGCAGCAAGCTGCTAGCCTGTTGCGCGAGAAAAACAATAAACGCTTTCTTGCTCCTCTCCTCGCTCTGTTCATGGCACGTAACGCCATCTCACGTCACGTCCAACTCAGTCGCTCGCTTCTCTCACAAGTTGCCATGCTCACTTGCTCTCTTGCTCATTTGCTCGCTTTGCTGCTACACCCGACCAAACCTCAACGTCGTGGGCCACCAATAACAGCGGCAGCAACATTAACATCAACAGCGAGTCGCAGGTGACATCACGACCGACACCGGAACGAGACTGCTTGCTCGACAAAGACGGCTGGGCTACGAACAGCGGCCGATGCACGTGGGCCGCGGGCCCAATGGAGACAGCCACGCCATGCCAAGCCAAACACACCATGCGAATACATTGACCTTTGCATCTGCATGGACGACGTGCACTGGAATCGACAGGTCCTGGGCCATCCAGTGGCCACGTCGGTCTGTTTCACCAACATTAGCATGGCACACCACGCACCAGCTTCACAAACGCGTGGCCACCGTCGAGCAGGCACCATCGGGAGTCATCGCCGGCAGTCAAATGCAAACTGACTACTGCACATCCATCACAATTCACCTTCACTTGGCCATCACCATCGACACCATCGAGCGAAACGAACAGGAATCGTGCGGACCGACATCCACGCCTGCGACTGGAAACCACGCACACTTTTCCACCGCTGGCCCTGATGCGGCACGACCCCACCACGCCGACGGCCAACCGCCGAACGTGCGGCCAGTTCTCCACTCACAAACCAACTTGCCCAGACCACTGCAGCAAGTACCCGATCAGTCGACCGCCATGAAGTTCACTGCTCTCGCCGTCACCACGCTTGTCGCCGTCGCGGGCGTCGCATCCGCCGCCGACTACCAGCCCGCACTGAGGGCTCTCGCCGAACCTGCACCCAACGCGGCCGCGCCTGCCGCTGCCAAGGAGACCACCGGCGACGCCAACGGCAAGAAGAAGGAGTGGGGATGGGGACCGGGCTTCGGCTTCGGAGGCCCGTGGAGCGGCGGCTGGGGACTCGGTGGCTGGGGTGGCTACGGCGGCCTCGGCAGATGGGGATGGGGATGGTAGACGCACCACTAGGCTGCGACACCAACCTACCACACCAACGGCCGACTCCGAAACATCAATAACTCGAGCTCAGGTGCAAGCGGGGTCGGCAACACGGCTATCGCGTCGAGGAAGTAAGCAAGCTCCATCGTCGTCAGTCGGCGGCAGCAAGCTGCTAGCCTGTTGCGCGAGAAAAACAATAAACGCTTTCTTGCTCCTCTCCTCGCTCTGTTCATGGCACGTAACGCCATCTCACGTCACGTCCAACTCAGTCGCTCGCTTCTCTCACAAGTTGCCATGCTCACTTGCTCTCTTGCTCATTTGCTCGCTTTGCTGCTACACCCGACCAAACCTCAACGTCGTGGGCCACCAATAACAGCGGCAGCAACATTAACATCAACAGCGAGTCGCAGGTGACATCACGACCGACACCGGAACGAGACTGCTTGCTCGACAAAGACGGCTGGGCTACGAACAGCGGCCGATGCACGTGGGCCGCGGGCCCAATGGAGACAGCCACGCCATGCCAAGCCAAACACACCATGCGAATACATTGACCTTTGCATCTGCATGGACGACGTGCACTGGAATCGACAGGTCCTGGGCCATCCAGTGGCCACGTCGGTCTGTTTCACCAACATTAGCATGGCACACCACGCACCAGCTTCACAAACGCGTGGCCACCGTCGAGCAGGCACCATCGGGAGTCATCGCCGGCAGTCAAATGCAAACTGACTACTGCACATCCATCACAATTCACCTTCACTTGGCCATCACCATCGACACCATCGAGCGAAACGAACAGGAATCGTGCGGACCGACATCCACGCCTGCGACTGGAAACCACGCACACTTTTCCACCGCTGGCCCTGATGCGGCACGACCCCACCACGCCGACGGCCAACCGCCGAACGTGCGGCCAGTTCTCCACTCACAAACCAACTTGCCCAGACCACTGCAGCAAGTACCCGATCAGTCGACCGCCATGAAGTTCACTGCTCTCGCCGTCACCACGCTTGTCGCCGTCGCGGGCGTCGCATCCGCCGCCGACTACCAGCCCGCACTGAGGGCTCTCGCCGAACCTGCACCCAACGCGGCCGCGCCTGCCGCTGCCAAGGAGACCACCGGCGACGCCAACGGCAAGAAGAAGGAGTGGGGATGGGGACCGGGCTTCGGCTTCGGAGGCCCGTGGAGCGGCGGCTGGGGACTCGGTGGCTGGGGTGGCTACGGCGGCCTCGGCAGATGGGGATGGGGATGCTAGACGCACCACTAGGCTGCGACACCAACCTACCACACCAACGGCCGACTCCGAAACATCAATAACTCGAGCTCAGGTGCAAGCGGGGTCGGCAACACGGCTATCGCGTCGAGGAAGTAAGCAAGCTCCATCGTCGTCAGTCGGCGGCAGCAAGCTGCTAGCCTGTTGCGCGAGAAAAACAATAAACGCTTTCTTGCTCCTCTCCTCGCTCTGTTCATGGCACGTAACGCCATCTCACGTCACGTCCAACTCAGTCGCTCGCTTCTCTCACAAGTTGCCATGCTCACTTGCTCTCTTGCTCATTTGCTCGCTTTGCTGCTACACCCGGCCAAACCTCAACGTCGTGGGCCACCAATAACAGCGGCAGCGACATCAACATCAACAGCGAGTCGCAGGTGACATCACGACCGACACTGGAACGAGACGGCTTGCTCGACAAAGACGGCTGGGCTACGAACAGTGGCCGATGCACGTGGGCCGCGGGCCCAATGGAGACAGCCACGCCATGCCAAGCCAAACACACCATGCGAATACATTGACCTTTGCATCTGCATGGACGACGTGCACTGGAATCGACAGGTCCTGGGCCATCCAGTGGCCACGTCGGTCTGTCCCACCAACATTAGCATGGCACACGACGCACCAGCTTTACAAACGCGTGGCCACCGTCGAGCAGGCGCCATCGGGATTCATCGCCGGCAGTCAAATGCAAACTGACTACTGCACATCCATCACAATTCACCTTCACTTGGCCATCACCATCGACACCATCGAGCGAAACGAACAGGAATCGTGCGGACCGACATCCACGCCTGCGACTGGAAACCACGCACACTTTTCCACCGCTGGCCCTGATGCGGCATGACCCCACCACGCCGACGGCCAACCGCCGAACGTGCGGCCAGTTCTCCACTCACAAACCAACTTGCCCAGACCACTGCAGCAAGTACCCGATCAATCGACCGCAATGAAGTTCACTGCTCTCGCCGTCACCACGCTTGTCGCCGTCGCGGGCGTCGCATCCGCCGCCGACTACCAGCCCGCACTGAGGGCTCTCGCCGAACCTGCACCCAACGCGGCCGCGCCTGCCGCTGCCAAGGAGACCACCGGCGACGCCAACGGCAAGAAGAAGGAGTGGGGATGGGGACCGGGCTTCGGCTTCGGAGGCCCGTGGGGCGGCGGCTGGGGACTCGGTGGCTGGGGTGGCTACGGCGGCCTCGGCAGATGGGGATGGGGATGCTAGGCGCTCGCACGCCATTCCAGCCAGCGACACCAAGCTACCACACCAGCGGTCGGCACCGGCAACACCGAGAGCTCGAGCGCAGGCTCAAACGCGATCGGCCACTCAGCTATCGCCTCGCGAAAATGCCCTTCGTCCTTGTCGGTCGGCATTGCAGCTAGCAGCTAGCCTGCATCGGCGACTGTGACGCGAGGACAAAATATAAACACTTGCTTGCTCCTCTGCTCTCACTGTTCGTGCCATGTATACACCACGCCTTGCTCCTTCATTCGCTCGCTTCTCTCTCTCACAACTTGCCAAGCTCATTTCATCATTGATCACGTTGCTGCTGCTTCCATCTCAGCCTGCAACGCACGCATTGTCTTGCCAGACTGACATCGCAATCGACACTGGAATCGAGACTCGTGTGCTCGGTAGCACGGCAATGGCCAATAGCCATGCCACACCATCTGCAGTACAGCTCTGGCTGTAATTCGGCTCACCTGGGCCGCGGACCAATGCGGAGGGCCACGCCAAAGACACACGGACAGATCGGCAACGTTCACAGCATTCGAAATCTCGTAGCCAGCCAGAGGCCACACTCATCGGACACAGATCGGCAACGTTCACAGCATTCGAAATCTCGTAGCCAGCCAGAGGCCACACTCATCGGACATTGCACCTTGCTCGGTCTTCATCTAGCAACACGCCAACCAGCTTCACAAACGCGTTGCCACCGTCGAGCAGGCACCATCGGGATTCATCGCCGGCAGTCAAATGCAAACTGACTACTGCACATCCATCACAATTCACCTTCACTTGGCCATCACCATCGACACCATCGAGCGAAACGAACAGGAATCGTGCGGACCGACATCCACGCCTGCGACTGGAAACCACGCACACTTTTCCACCGCTGGCCCTGATGCGGCACGACCCCACCACGCCGACGGCCAACCGCCGAACGTGCGGCCAGTTCTCCACTCACAAACCAACTTGCCCAGACCACTGCAGCAAGTACTCGATCAGTCGACCGCCATGAAGTTCACTGCTCTCGCCGTCACCACGTTTGTCGCCGTCGCGGGCGTCGCATCCGCCGCCGACTACCAGCCCGCACTGAGGGCTCTCGCCGAACCTGCACCAGCGGCACCCAACGCGGTCGCGCCTGCCGCTGCCAAGGAGACCACCGGCGACGCCAACGGCAAGAAGAAGGAGTGGGGATGGGGACCGGGCTTCGGCTTCGGAGGCCCGTGGAGCGGCGGCTGGGGACTCGGTGGCTGGGGTGGCTACGGCGGCCTCGGCAGATGGGGATGGGGATGCTAGACGCACCACTAGGCTGCGACACCAACCTACCACACCAACGGCCGACTCCGAAACATCAATAACTCGAGCTCAGGTGCAAGCGGGGTCGGCAACACGGCTATCGCGTCGAGGAAGTAAGCAAGCTCCATCGTCGTCAGTCGGCGGCAGCAAGCTGCTAGCCTGTTGCGCGAGAAAAACAATAAACGCTTTCTTGCTCCTCTCCTCGCTCTGTTCATGGCACGTAACGCCATCTCACGTCACGTCCAACTCAGTCGCTCGCTTCTCTCACAAGTTGCCATGCTCACTTGCTCTCTTGCTCATTTGCTCGCTTTGCTGCTACACCCGGCCAAACCTCAACGTGGTGGGCCACCAATAACAGCGGCAGCAACATTAACATCAACAGCGAGTCGCAGGTGACATCACGACCGACACCGGAACGAGACTGCTTGCTCGACAAAGACGGCTGGGCTATGAACAGCGGCCGATGCACGTGGGTCGCGGGCCCAATGGAGTCAGCCACGCCATGCCAAGCCAAACACACCATGCGAATACATTGACCTTTGCATCTGCATGGACGACGTGCACTGGAATCGACAGGTCCTGGGCCATCCAGTGGCCACGTCGGTCTGTCCCACCAACATTAGCATGGCACACCACGCACCAGCTTTACAAACGCATGGCTACCGTCGAGCAGGCACCATCGGGAGTCATCGCCGGCAGTCAAATGCAAACTGACTACTGCACATCCATCACAATTCACCTTCACTTGGCCATCATCGTCGACACCATCGAGCGAAACGAACAGGAATCGTGCAGGACCGACATCCACGCCTGCGACTGGAAACCACGCACACTTTTCCATCACTGGCCCTGTTGCGGCACGACCCCACCAGGCCGACGGCCAACCGCCGAACGTGCGGCCAGTTCTCCACTCACAAACCAACTTGCCCAGACCACTGCAGCAAGTACCCGATCAGTCGACCGCCATGAAGTTCACTGCTCTCGCCGTCACCACGTTTGTCGCCGTCGCGGGCGTCGCATCCGCCGCCGACTACCAGCCCGCACTGAGGGCTCTCGCCGAACCTGCACCCAACGCGGCCGCGCCTGCCGCTGCCAAGGAGACCACCGGCGACGCCAACGGCAAGAAGAAGGAGTGGGGATGGGGACCGGGCTTCGGCTTCGGAGGCCCGTGGAGCGGCGGCTGGGGACTCGGTGGCTGGGGTGGCTACGGCGGCCTCGGCAGATGGGGATGGGGATGCTAGACGCACCACTAGGCTGCGACACCAACCTACCACACCAACGGCCGACTCCGAAACATCAATAACTCGAGCTCAGGTGCAAGCGGGGTCGGCAACACGGCTATCGCGTCGAGGAAGTAAGCAAGCTCCATCGTCGTCAGTCGGCGGCAGCAAGCTGCTAGCCTGTTGCGCGAGAAAAACAATAAACGCTTTCTTGCTCCTCTCCTCGCTCTGTTCATGGCACGTAACGCCATCTCACGTCACGTCCAACTCAGTCGCTCGCTTCTCTCACAAGTTGCCATGCTCACTTGCTCTCTTGCTCATTTGCTCGCTTTGCTGCTACACCCGGCCAAACCTCAACGTCGTGGGCCACCAATAACAGCGGCAGCGACATCAACATCAACAGCGAGTCGCAGGTGACATCACGACCGACACCGGAACGAGACTGCTTGCTCGACAAAGACGGCTGGGCTACGAACAGCGGCCGATACACGTGGGCCGCGGGCCCAATGGAGACAGCCACGCCATGCCAAGCCAAACACACCATGCGAATACATTGACCTTTGCATCTGCATGGACGACGTGCACTGGAATCGACAGGTCCTGGGCCATCCAGTGGCCACGTCGGTCTGTCCCACCAACATTAGCATGGCACACCACGCACCAGCTTCACAAACGCGTTGCCACCGTCGAGCAGGCACCATCGGGATTCATCGCCGGCAGTCAAATGCAAACTGACTACTGCACATCCATCACAATTCACCTTCACTTGGCCATCACCATCGACACCATCGAGCGAAACGAACAGGAATCGTGCGGACCGACATCCACGCCTGCGACTGGAAACCACGCACACTTTTCCACCGCTGGCCCTGATGCGGCACGACCCCACCACGCCGACGGCCAACCGCCGAACGTGCGGCCAGTTCTCCACTCACAAACCAACTTGCCCAGACCACTGCAGCAAGTACCCGATCAGTCGACCGCCATGAAGTTCACTGCTCTCGCCGTCACCACGCTTGTCGCCGTCGCGGGCGTCGCATCCGCCGCCGACTACCAGCCCGCCCTGAGGGCTCTCGCCGAACCTGCACCCAACGCGGCCGCGCCTGCCGCTGCCAAGGAGACCACCGGCGACGCCAACGGCAAGAAGAAGGAGTGGGGATGGGGACCGGGCTTCGGCTTCGGAGGCCCGTGGGGCGGCGGCTGGGGACTCGGTGGCTGGGGTGGCTACGGCGGCCTCGGCAGATGGGGATGGGGATGCTAGGCGCTCGCACGCCATTCCAGCCAGCGACACCAAGCTACCACACCAGCGGTCGGCACCGGCAACACCGAGAGCTCGAGCGCAGGCTCAAACGCGATCGGCCACACAGCTATCGCCTCGCGAAAATGCCCTTCGTCCTTGTCGGTCGGCATTGCAGCTAGCAGCTAGCCTGCATCGGCGACTGTGACGCGAGGACAAAATATAAACACTTGCTTGCTCCTCTGCTCTCACTGTTCGTGCCATGTATACACCACGCCTTGCTCCTTCATTCGCTCGCTTCTCTCTCTCACAACTTGCCAAGCTCATTTCATCATTGATCACGTTGCTGCTGCTTCCATCTCAGCCTGCAACGCACGCATTGTCTTGCCAGACTGACATCGCAATCGACACTGGAATCGAGACTCGTGTGCTCGGTAGCACGGCAATGGCCAATAGCCATGCCACACCATCTGCAGTACAGCTCTGGCTGTAATTCGGCTCACCTGGGCCGCGGACCAATGCGGAGGGCCACGCCAAGGACACACGGACAGATCGGCAACATTCACAGCATTCGAAATCTCGTAGCAGGCAGAGGCCACACTCATCGGACATTGCACCTTGCTCGGTCTTCATCTAGCAACACGCCAACCAGCTTCACAAACGCGTTGCCACCGTCGAGCAGGCACCACCGGGATTCATCGCCGGCAGTCAAATGCAAACTGACTACTGCACATCCATCACAATTCACCTTCACTTGGCCATCACCATCGACACCACCGAGCGAAACGAACAGGAATCGTGCGGACCGACATCCACGCCTGCGACTGGAAACCACGCACACTTTTCCATCACTGGCCCTGATGCGGCACGACCCCACCACGCCGACGGCCAACCGCCGAACGTGCGGCCAGTTCTCCACTCACAAACCAACTTGCCCAGACCACTGCAGCAAGTACCCGATCAGTCGACCGCCATGAAGTGCACTGCTCTCGCCGTCACCACGTTTGTCGCCGTCGCGGGCGTCGCATCCGCCGCCGACTACCAGCCCGCCCTGAGGGTTCTCGCCGAACCTGCACCCAACGCGGCCGCGCCTGCCGCTGCCAGGAGACCACCGGCGACGCCAACGGCAAGAAGAAGGAGTGGGGATGGGGACCGGGCTTCGGCTTCGGAGGCCCGTGGAGCGGCGGCTGGGGACTCGGTGGCTGGGGTGGCTACGGCGGCCTCGGCAGATGGGGATGGGGATGGTAGACGCACCACTAGGCTGCGACACCAACCTACCACACCAACGGCCGACTCCGAAACATCAATAACTCGAGCTCAGGTGCAAGCGGGGTCGGCAACACGGCTATCGCGTCGAGGAAGTAAGCAAGCTCCATCGTCGTCAGTCGGCGGCAGCAAGCTGCTAGCCTGTTGCGCGAGAAAAACAATAAACGCTTTCTTGCTCCTCTCCTCGCTCTGTTCATGGCACGTAACGCCATCTCACGTCACGTCCAACTCAGTCGCTCGCTTCTCTCACAAGTTGCCATGCTCACTTGCTCTCTTGCTCATTTGCTCGCTTTGCTGCTACACCCGGCCAAACCTCAACGTGGTGGGCCACCAATAACAGCGGCAGCGACATCAACATCAACAGCGAGTCGCAGGTGACACCACGACCGACACTGGAACGAGACGGCTTGCTCGACAAAGACGGCTGGGCTACGAACAGCGGCCGATACACGTGGGCCGCGGGCCCAATGGAGACAGCCACGCCATGCCAAGCCAAACACACCATGCGAATACATTGACCTTTGCATCTGCATGGACGACGTGCACTGGAATCGACAGGTCCTGGGCCATCCAGTGGCCACGTCGGTCTGTCCCACCAACATTAGCATGGCACACCACGCACCAGCTTCACAAACGCGTTGCCACCGTCGAGCAGGCACCATCGGGATTCATCGCCGGCAGTCAAATGCAAACTGACTACTGCACATCCATCACAATTCACCTTCACTTGGCCATCACCATCGACACCACCGAGCGAAACGAACAGGAATCGTGCGGACCGACGTCCACGCCTGCGACTGGAAACCACGCACACTTTTCCATCACTGGCCCTGATGCGGCACGACCCCACCACGCCGACGGCCAACCGCCGAACGTGCGGCCAGTTCTCCACTCACAAACCAACTTGCCCAGATCACTGCAGCAAGTACCCGATCAGTCGACCGCCATGAAGTTCACTGCTCTCGCCGTCACCACGTTTGTCGCCGTCGCGGGCGTCGCATCCGCCGCCGACTACCAGCCCGCACTGAGGGCTCTCGCCGAACCTGCACCAGCGGCACCCAACGCGGTCGCGCCTGCCGCTGCCAAGGAGACCACCGGCGACGCCAACGGCAAGAAGAAGGAGTGGGGATGGGGACCGGGCTTCGGCTTCGGAGGCCCGTGGAGCGGCGGCTGGGGACTCGGTGGCTGGGGTGGCTACGGCGGCCTCGGCAGATGGGGATGGGGATGGTAGACGCACCACTAGGCTGCGACACCAACCTACCACACCAACGGCCGACTCCGAAACATCAATACCTCGAGCTCAGGTGCAAGCGGGGTCGGCAACACGGCTATCGCGTCGAGGAAGTAAGCAAGCTCCATCGTCGTCAGTCGGCGGCAGCAAGCTGCTAGCCTGTTGCGCGAGAAAAACAATAAACGCTTTCTTGCTCCTCTCCTCGCTCTGTTCATGGCACGTAACGCCATCTCACGTCACGTCCAACTCAGTCGCTCGCTTCTCTCACAAGTTGCCATGCTCACTTGCTCTCTTGCTCATTTGCTCGCTTTGCTGCTACACCCGGCCAAACCTCAACGTGGTGGGCCACCAATAACAGCGGCAGCGACATCAACATCAACAGCGAGTCGCAGGTGACACCACGACCGACACTGGAACGAGACGGCTTGCTCGACAAAGACGGCTGGGCTACGAACAGCGGCCGATACACGTGGGCCGCGGGCCCAATGGAGACAGCCACGCCATGCCAAGCCAAACACACCATGCGAATACATTGACCTTTGCATCTGCATGGACGACGTGCACTGGAATCGACAGGTCCTGGGCCATCCAGTGGCCACGTCGGTCTGTCCCACCAACATTAGCATGGCACACCACGCACCAGCTTCACAAACGCGTTGCCACCGTCGAGCAGGCACCATCGGGATTCATCGCCGGCAGTCAAATGCAAACTGACTACTGCACATCCATCACAATTCACCTTCACTTGGCCATCACCATCGACACCACCGAGCGAAACGAACAGGAATCGTGCGGACCGACGTCCACGCCTGCGACTGGAAACCACGCACACTTTTCCATCACTGGCCCTGATGCGGCACGACCCCACCACGCCGACGGCCAACCGCCGAACGTGCGGCCAGTTCTCCACTCACAAACCAACTTGCCCAGACCACTGCAGCAAGTACCCGATCAATCGACCGCCATGAAGTGCACTGCTCTCGCCGTCACCACGTTTGTCGCCGTCGCGGGCGTCGCATCCGCCGCCGACTACCAGCCCGCCCTGAGGGTTCTCGCCGAACCTGCACCCAACGCGGCCGCGCCTGCCGCTGCCAAGGAGACCACCGGCGACGCCAACGGCAAGAAGAAGGAGTGGGGATGGGGACCGGGCTTCGGCTTCGGAGGCCCGTGGGGCGGCGGCTGGGGACTCGGTGGCTGGGGTGGCTACGGCGGCCTCGGCAGATGGGGATGGGGATGCTAGGCGCTCGCACGCCATTCCAGCCAGCGACACCAAGCTACCACACCAGCGGTCGGCACCGGCAACACCGAGAGCTCGAGCGCAGGCTCAAACGCGATCGGCCACTCAGCTATCGCCTCGCGAAAATGCCCTTCGTCCTTGTCGGTCGGCATTGCAGCTAGCAGCTAGCCTGCATCGGCGACTGTGACGCGAGGACAAAATATAAACACTTGCTTGCTCCTCTGCTCTCACTGTTCGTGCCATGTATACACCACGCCTTGCTCCTTCATTCGCTCGCTTCTCTCTCTCACAACTTGCCAAGCTCATTTCATCATTGATCACGTTGCTGCTGCTTCCATCTCAGCCTGCAACGCACGCATTGTCTTGCCAGACTGACATCGCAATCGACACTGGAATCGAGACTCGTGTGCTCGGTAGCACGGCAATGGCCAATAGCCATGCCACACCATCTGCAGTACAGCTCTGGCTGTAATTCGGCTCACCTGGGCCGCGGACCAATGCGGAGGGCCACGCCAAGGACACACGGACAGATCGGCAACATTCACAGCATTCGAAATCTCGTAGCAGCCAGAGCCCACACTCATCGGACATTGCACCTTGCTCGGTCTTCATCTAGCAACACGCCAACCAGCTTCACAAACGCGTTGCCACCGTCGAGCAGGCACCACCGGGATTCATCGCCGGCAGTCAAATGCAAACTGACTACTGCACATCCATCACAATTCACCTTCACTTGGCCATCACCATCGACACCATCGAGCGAAACGAACAGGAATCGTGCGGACCGACATCCACGCCTGCGACTGGAAACCACGCACACTTTTCCACCGCTGGCCCTGATGCGGCACGACCCCACCACGCCGACGGCCAACCGCCGAACGTGCGGCCAGTTCTCCACTCACAAACCAACTTGCCCAGACCACTGCAGCAAGTACCCGATCAGTCGACCGCCATGAAGTTCACTGCTCTCGCCGTCACCACGCTTGTCGCCGTCGCGGGCGTCGCATCCGCCGCCGACTACCAGCCCGCACTGAGGGTTCTCGCCGAACCTGCACCCAACGCGGCCGCGCCTGCCGCTGCCAAGGAGACCACCGGCGACGCCAACGGCAAGAAGAAGGAGTGGGGATGGGGACCGGGCTTCGGCTTCGGAGGCCCGTGGGGCGGCGGCTGGGGACTCGGTGGCTGGGGTGGCTACGGCGGCCTCGGCAGATGGGGATGGGGATGGTAGACGCACCACTAGGCTGCGACACCAACCTACCACACCAACGGCCGACTCCGAAACATCAATAACTCGAGCTCAGGTGCAAGCGGGGTCGGCAACACGGCTATCGCGTCGAGGAAGTAAGCAAGCTCCATCGTCGTCAGTCGGCGGCAGCAAGCTGCTAGCCTGTTGCGCGAGAAAAACAATAAACGCTTTCTTGCTCCTCTCCTCGCTCTGTTCATGGCACGTAACGCCATCTCACGTCACGTCCAACTCAGTCGCTCGCTTCTCTCACAAGTTGCCATGCTCACTTGCTCTCTTGCTCATTTGCTCGCTTTGCTGCTACACCCGGCCAAACCTCAACGTGGTGGGCCACCAATAACAGCGGCAGCGACATCAACATCAACAGCGAGTCGCAGGTGACACCACGACCGACACTGGAACGAGACGGCTTGCTCGACAAAGACGGCTGGGCTACGAACAGCGGCCGATACACGTGGGCCGCGGGCCCAATGGAGACAGCCACGCCATGCCAAGCCAAACACACCATGCGAATACATTGACCTTTGCATCTGCATGGACGACGTGCACTGGAATCGACAGGTCCTGGGCCATCCAGTGGCCACGTCGGTCTGTCCCACCAACATTAGCATGGCACACCACGCACCAGCTTTACAAACGCATGGCTACCGTCGAGCAGGCACCATCGGGAGTCATCGCCGGCAGTCAAATGCAAACTGACTACTGCACATCCATCACAATTCACCTTCACTTGGCCATCACCATCGACACCATCGAGCGAAACGAACAGGAATCGTGCGGACCGACATCCACGCCTGCGACTGGAAACCACGCACACTTTTCCACCGCTGGCCCTGATGCGGCACGACCCCACCACGCCGACGGCCAACCGCCGAACGTGCGGCCAGTTCTCCACTCACAAACCAACTTGCCCAGACCACTGCAGCAAGTACCCGATCAGTCGACCGCCATGAAGTTCACTGCTCTCGCCGTCACCACGCTTGTCGCCGTCGCGGGCGTCGCATCCGCCGCCGACTACCAGCCCGCCCTGAGGGCTCTCGCCGAACCTGCACCCAACGCGGCCGCGCCTGCCGCTGCCAAGGAGACCACCGGCGACGCCAACGGCAAGAAGAAGGAGTGGGGATGGGGACCGGGCTTCGGCTTCGGAGGCCCGTGGAGCGGCGGCTGGGGACTCGGTGGCTGGGGTGGCTACGGCGGCCTCGGCAGATGGGGATGGGGATGCTAGACGCACCACTAGGCTGCGACACCAACCTACCACACCAACGGCCGACTCCGAAACATCAATAACTCGAGCTCAGGTGCAAGCGGGGTCGGCAACACGGCTATCGCGTCGAGGAAGTAAGCAAGCTCCATCGTCGTCAGTCGGCGGCAGCAAGCTGCTAGCCTGTTGCGCGAGAAAAACAATAAACGCTTTCTTGCTCCTCTCCTCGCTCTGTTCATGGCACGTAACGCCATCTCACGTCACGTCCAACTCAGTCGCTCGCTTCTCTCACAAGTTGCCATGCTCACTTGCTCTCTTGCTCATTTGCTCGCTTTGCTGCTACACCCGGCCAAACCTCAACGTGGTGGGCCACCAATAACAGCGGCAGCGACATCAACATCAACAGCGAGTCGCAGGTGACACCACGACCGACACTGGAACGAGACGGCTTGCTCGACAAAGACGGCTGGGCTACGAACAGCGGCCGATACACGTGGGCCGCGGGCCCAATGGAGACAGCCACGCCATGCCAAGCCAAACACACCATGCGAATACATTGACCTTTGCATCTGCATGGACGACGTGCACTGGAATCGACAGGTCCTGGGCCATCCAGTGGCCACGTCGGTCTGTCCCACCAACATTAGCATGGCACACCACGCACCAGCTTCACAAACGCGTTGCCACCGTCGAGCAGGCGCCATCGGGAGTCATCGCCGGCAGTCAAATGCAAACTGACTACTGCACATCCATCACAATTCACCTTCACTTGGCCATCACCATCGACACCACCGAGCGGAACGAACAGGAATCGTGCGGACCGACGTCCACGCCTGCGACTGGAAACCACGCACACTTTTCCATCACTGGCCCTGATGCGGCACGACCCCACCACGCCGACGGCCAACCGCCGAACGTGCGGCCAGTTCTCCACTCACAAACCAACTTGCCCAGACCACTGCAGCAAGTACCCGATCAGTCGACCGCCATGAAGTGCACTGCTCTCGCCGTCACCACGTTTGTCGCCGTCGCGGGCGTCGCATCCGCCGCCGACTACCAGCCCGCCCTGAGGGCTCTCGCCGAACCTGCACCCAACGCGGCCGCGCCTGCCGCTGCCAAGGAGACCACCGGCGACGCCAACGGCAAGAAGAAGGAGTGGGGATGGGGACCGGGCTTCGGCTTCGGAGGCCCGTGGGGCGGCGGCTGGGGACTCGGTGGCTGGGGTGGCTACGGCGGCCTCGGCAGATGGGGATGGGGATGCTAGACGCACCACTAGGCTGCGACACCAACCTACCACACCAACGGCCGACTCCGAAACATCAATAACTCGAGCTCAGGTGCAAGCGGGGTCGGCAACACGGCTATCGCGTCGAGGAAGTAAGCAAGCTCCATCGTCGTCAGTCGGCGGCAGCAAGCTGCTAGCCTGTTGCGCGAGAAAAACAATAAACGCTTTCTTGCTCCTCTCCTCGCTCTGTTCATGGCACGTAACGCCATCTCACGTCACGTCCAACTCAGTCGCTCGCTTCTCTCACAAGTTGCCATGCTCACTTGCTCTCTTGCTCATTTGCTCGCTTTGCTGCTACACCCGGCCAAACCTCAACGTGGTGGGCCACCAATAACAGCGGCAGCGACATCAACATTAACAGCGAGTCGCAGGTGACACCACGACCGACACTGGAACGAGACGGCTTGCTCGACAAAGACGGCTGGGCTACGAACAGCGGCCGATGCACGTGGGCCGCGGGCCCAATGGAGACAGCCACGCCATGCCAAGCCAAACACACCATGCGAATGCATTGACCTTTGCATCTGCATGGACGACGTGCACTGGAATCGACAGGTCCTGGGCCATCCAGTGGCCACGTCGGTCTGTTTCACCAACATTAGCATGGCACACCACGCACCAGCTTTACAAACGCGTTGCCACCGTCGAGCAGGCGCCATCGGGAGTCATCGCCGGCAGTCAAATGCAAACTGACTACTGCACATCCATCACAATTCACCTTCACTTGGCCATCACCATCGACACCATCGAGCGAAACGAACAGGAATCGTGCGGACCGACATCCACGCCTGCGACTGGAAACCACGCACACTTTTCCACCGCTGGCCCTGATGCGGCACGACCCCACCACGCCGACGGCCAACCGCCGAACGTGCGGCCAGTTCTCCACTCACAAACCAACTTGCCCAGACCACTGCAGCAAGTACCCGATCAGTCGACCGCCATGAAGTGCACTGCTCTCGCCGTCACCACGTTTGTCGCCGTCGCGGGCGTCGCATCCGCCGCCGACTACCAGCCCGCCCTGAGGGTTCTCGCCGAACCTGCACCCAACGCGGCCGCGCCTGCCGCTGCCAAGGAGACCACCGGCGACGCCAACGGCAAGAAGAAGGAGTGGGGATGGGGACCGGGCTTCGGCTTCGGAGGCCCGTGGGGCGGCGGCTGGGGACTCGGTGGCTGGGGTGGCTACGGCGGCCTCGGCAGATGGGGATGGGGATGGTAGACGCACCACTAGGCTGCGACACCAACCTACCACACCAACGGCCGACTCCGAAACATCAATAACTCGAGCTCAGGTGCAAGCGGGGTCGGCAACACGGCTATCGCGTCGAGGAAGTAAGCAAGCTCCATCGTCGTCAGTCGGCGGCAGCAAGCTGCTAGCCTGTTGCGCGAGAAAACAATAAACGCTTTCTTGCTCCTCTCCTCGCTCTGTTCATGGCACGTAACGCCATCTCACGTCACGTCCAACTCAGTCGCTCGCTTCTCTCACAAGTTGCCATGCTCACTTGCTCTCTTGCTCATTTGCTCGCTTTGCTGCTACACCCGGCCAAACCTCAACGTCGTGGGCCACCAATAACAGCGGCAGCGACATCAACATCAACAGCGAGTCGCAGGTGACATCACGACCGACACTGGAACGAGACGGCTTGCTCGACAAAGACGGCTGGGCTACGAACAGCGGCCGATACACGTGGGCCGCGGGCCCAATGGAGACAGCCACGCCATGCCAAGCCAAACACACCATGCGAATACATTGACCTTTGCATCTGCATGGACGACGTGCACTGGAATCGACAGGTCCTGGGCCATCCAGTGGCCACGTCGGTCTGTCCCACCAACATTAGCATGGCACACCACGCACCAGCTTCACAAACGCGTTGCCACCGTCGAGCAGGCACCATCGGGAGTCATCGCCGGCAGTCAAATGCAAACTGACTACTGCACATCCATCACAATTCACCTTCACTTGGCCATCACCATCGACACCACCGAGCGAAACGAACAGGAATCGTGCGGACCGACGTCCACGCCTGCGACTGGAAACCACGCACACTTTTCCATCACTGGCCCTGATGCGGCACGACCCCACCACGCCGACGGCCAACCGCCGAACGTGCGGCCAGTTCTCCACTCACAAACCAACTTGCCCAGACCACTGCAGCAAGTACCCGATCAGTCGACCGCCATGAAGTTCACTGCTCTCGCCGTCACCACGTTTGTCGCCGTCGCGGGCGTCGCATCCGCCGCCGCCTACCAGCCCGCCCTGAGGGTTCTCGCCGAACCTGCACCCAACGCGGCCGCGCCTGCCGCTGCCAAGGAGACCACCGGCGACGCCAACGGCAAGAAGAAGGAGTGGGGATGGGGACCGGGCTTCGGCTTCGGAGGCCCGTGGGGCGGCGGCTGGGGACTCGGTGGCTGGGGTGGCTACGGCGGCCTCGGCAGATGGGGATGGGGATGGTAGACGCACCACTAGGCTGCGACACCAACCTACCACACCAACGGCCGACTCCGAAACATCAATAACTCGAGCTCAGGTGCAAGCGGGGTCGGCAACACGGCTATCGCGTCGAGGAAGTAAGCAAGCTCCATCGTCGTCAGTCGGCGGCAGCAAGCTGCTAGCCTGTTGCGCGAGAAAACAATAAACGCTTTCTTGCTCCTCTCCTCGCTCTGTTCATGGCACGTAACGCCATCTCACGTCACGTCCAACTCAGTCGCTCGCTTCTCTCACAAGTTGCCATGCTCACTTGCTCTCTTGCTCATTTGCTCGCTTTGCTGCTACACCCGGCCAAACCTCAACGTCGTGGGCCACCAATAACAGCGGCAGCGACATCAACATCAACAGCGAGTCGCAGGTGACATCACGACCGACACTGGAACGAGACGGCTTGCTCGACAAAGACGGCTGGGCTACGAACAGCGGCCGATACACGTGGGCCGCGGGCCCAATGGAGACAGCCACGCCATGCCAAGCCAAACACACCATGCGAATACATTGACCTTTGCATCTGCATGGACGACGTGCACTGGAATCGACAGGTCCTGGGCCATCCAGTGGCCACGTCGGTCTGTCCCACCAACATTAGCATGGCACACCACGCACCAGCTTTACAAACGCATGGCTACCGTCGAGCAGGCACCATCGGGAGTCATCGCCGGCAGTCAAATGCAAACTGACTACTGCACATCCATCACAATTCACCTTCACTTGGCCATCACCATCGACACCATCGAGCGAAACGAACAGGAATCGTGCAGGACCGACATCCACGCCTGCGACTGGAAACTACGCAGACTTTTCCACCGCTGGCCCTGATGCGGCACGACCCCACCACGCCGACGGCCAACCGCCGAACGTGCGGCCAGTTCTCCACTCACAAACCAACTTGCCCAGACCACTGCAGCAAGTACCCGATCAGTCGACCGCCATGAAGTTCACTGCTCTCGCCGTCACCACGCTTGTCGCCGTCGCGGGCGTCGCATCCGCCGCCGACTACCAGCCCGCCCTGAGGGCTCTCGCCGAACCTGCACCCAACGCGGCCGCGCCTGCCGCTGCCAAGGAGACCACCGGCGACGCCAACGGCAAGAAGAAGGAGTGGGGATGGGGACCGGGCTTCGGCTTCGGAGGCCCGTGGAGCGGCGGCTGGGGACTCGGTGGCTGGGGTGGCTACGGCGGCCTCGGCAGATGGGGATGGGGATGGTAGACGCACCACTAGGCTGCGACACCAACCTACCACACCAACGGCCGACTCCGAAACATCAATAACTCGAGCTCAGGTGCAAGCGGGGTCGGCAACACGGCTATCGCGTCGAGGAAGTAAGCAAGCTCCATCGTCGTCAGTCGGCGGCAGCAAGCTGCTAGCCTGTTGCGCGAGAAAAACAATAAACGCTTTCTTGCTCCTCTCCTCGCTCTGTTCATGGCACGTAACGCCATCTCACGTCACGTCCAACTCAGTCGCTCGCTTCTCTCACAAGTTGCCATGCTCACTTGCTCTCTTGCTCATTTGCTCGCTTTGCTGCTACACCCGGCCAAACCTCAACGTGGTGGGCCACCAATAACAGCGGCAGCGACATCAACATTAACAGCGAGTCGCAGGTGACACCACGACCGACACTGGAACGAGACGGCTTGCTCGACAAAGACGGCTGGGCTACGAACAGCGGCCGATGCACGTGGGCCGCGGGCCCAATGGAGACAGCCACGCCATGCCAAGCCAAACACACCATGCGAATGCATTGACCTTTGCATCTGCATGGACGACGTGCACTGGAATCGACAGGTCCTGGGCCATCCAGTGGCCACGTCGGTCTGTCCCACCAACATTAGCATGGCACACGACGCACCAGCTTTACAAACGCGTGGCCACCGTCGAGCAGGCGCCATCGGGAGTCATCGCCGGCAGACAAATGCAAACTGACTACTGCACATCCATCACAATTCACCTTCACTTGGCCATCACCATCGACACCATCGAGCGAAACGAACAGGAATCGTGCGGACCGACATCCACGCCTGCGACTGGAAACCACGCACACTTTTCCACCGCTGGCCCTGATGCGGCACGACCCCACCACGCCGACGGCCAACCGCCGAACGTGCGGCCAGTTCTCCACTCACAAACCAACTTGCCCAGACCACTGCAGCAAGTACCCGATCAGTCGACCGCCATGAAGTTCACTGCTCTCGCCGTCACCACGCTTGTCGCCGTCGCGGGCGTCGCATCCGCCGCCGACTACCAGCCCGCCCTGAGGGCTCTCGCCGAACCTGCACCCAACGCGGCCGCGCCTGCCGCTGCCAAGGAGACCACCGGCGACGCCAACGGCAAGAAGAAGGAGTGGGGATGGGGACCGGGCTTCGGCTTCGGAGGCCCGTGGAGCGGCGGCTGGGGACTCGGTGGCTGGGGTGGCTACGGCGGCCTCGGCAGATGGGGATGGGGATGCTAGGCGCTCGCACGCCATTCCAGCCAGCGACACCAAGCTACCACACCAGCGGTCGGCACCGGCAACACCGAGAGCTCGAGCGCAGGCTCAAACGCGATCGGCCACACAGCTATCGCCTCGCGAAAATGCCCTTCGTCCTTGTCGGTCGGCATTGCAGCTAGCAGCTAGCCTGCATCGGCGACTGTGACGCGAGGACAAAATATAAACACTTGCTTGCTCCTCTGCTCTCACTGTTCGTGCCATGTATACACCACGCCTTGCTCCTTCATTCGCTCGCTTCTCTCTCTCACAACTTGCCAAGCTCATTTCATCATTGATCACGTTGCTGCTGCTTCCATCCCAGCCTGCAACGCACGCATTGTCTTGCCAGACTGACATCGCAATCGACACCGGAATCGAGACTCGTGTGCTCGGTAGCACGGCCAATGGCCAATAGCCATGCCACACCATCTGCAGTACAGCTCTGACTGTAATTCGGCTCACCTGGGCCGCGGACCAATGCGGAGGGCCACGCCAAAGACACACGGACAGATCGGCAACGTTCACAGCATTCGAAATCTCGTAGCCAGCCAGAGGCCACACTCATCGGACACAGATCGGCAACGTTCACAGCATTCGAAATCTCGTAGCCAGCCAGAGGCCACACTCATCGGACATTGCACCTTGCTCGGTCTTCATCTAGCAACACGCCAACCAGCTTCACAAACGCGTTGCCACCGTCGAGCAGGCGCCATCGGGAGTCATCCCCGGCAGTCAAATGCAAACTGACTACTGCACATCCATCACAATTCACCTTCACTTGGCCATCACCATCGACACCATCGAGCGAAACGAACAGGAATCGTGCGGACCGACATCCACGCCTGCGACTGGAAACCACGCACACTTTTCCACCGCTGGCCCTGATGCGGCACGACCCCACCACGCCGACGGCCAACCGCCGAACGTGCGGCCAGTTCTCCACTCACAAACCAACTTGCCCAGACCACTGCAGCAAGTACCCGATCAGTCGACCGCCATGAAGTTCACTGCTCTCGCCGTCACCACGCTTGTCGCCGTCGCGGGCGTCGCATCCGCCGCCGACTACCAGCCCGCCCTGAGGGCTCTCGCCGAACCTGCACCCAACGCGGCCGCGCCTGCCGCTGCCAAGGAGACCACCGGCGACGCCAACGGCAAGAAGAAGGAGTGGGGATGGGGACCGGGCTTCGGCTTCGGAGGCCCGTGGAGCGGCGGCTGGGGACTCGGTGGCTGGGGTGGCTACGGCGGCCTCGGCAGATGGGGATGGGGATGGTAGACGCACCACTAGGCTGCGACACCAACCTACCACACCAACGGCCGACTCCGAAACATCAATAACTCGAGCTCAGGTGCAAGCGGGGTCGGCAACACGGCTATCGCGTCGAGGAAGTAAGCAAGCTCCATCGTCGTCAGTCGGCGGCAGCAAGCTGCTAGCCTGTTGCGCGAGAAAAACAATAAACGCTTTCTTGCTCCTCTCCTCGCTCTGTTCATGGCACGTAACGCCATCTCACGTCACGTCCAACTCAGTCGCTCGCTTCTCTCACAAGTTGCCATGCTCACTTGCTCTCTTGCTCATTTGCTCGCTTTGCTGCTACACCCGACCAAACCTCAACGTCGTGGGCCACCAATAACAGCGGCAGCAACATTAACATCAACAGCGAGTCGCAGGCGACATCACGACCGACACCGGAACGAGACTGCTTGCTCGACAAAGACGGCTGGGCTACGAACAGCGGCCGATGCACGTGGGCCGCGGGCCCAATGGAGACAGCCACGCCATGCCAAGCCAAACACACCATGCGAATACATTGACCTTTGCATCTGCATGGACGACGTGCACTGGAATCGACAGGTCCTGGGCCATCCAGTGGCCACGTCGGTCTGTTTCACCAACATTAGCATGGCAGACCACGCACCAGCTTTACAAACGCGTTGCCACCGTCGAGCAGGCGCCATCGGGAGTCATCGCCGGCAGTCAAATGCAAACTGACTACTGCACATCCATCACAATTCACCTTCACTTGGCCATCACCATCGACACCATCGAGCGAAACGAACAGGAATCGTGCGGACCGACATCCACGCCTGCGACTGGAAACCACGCACACTTTTCCACCGCTGGCCCTGATGCGGCACGACCCCACCACGCCGACGGCCAACCGCCGAACGTGCGGCCAGTTCTCCACTCACAAACCAACTTGCCCAGACCACTGCAGCAAGTACCCGATCAGTCGACCGCCATGAAGTTCACTGCTCTCGCCGTCACCACGTTTGTCGCCGTCGCGGGCGTCGCATCCGCCGCCGACTACCAGCCCGCACTGAGGGCTCTCGCCGAACCTGCACCCAACGCGGCTGCGCCTGCCGCTGCCAAGGAGACCACCGGCGACGCCAACGGCAAGAAGAAGGAGTGGGGATGGGGACCGGGCTTCGGCTTCGGAGGCCCGTGGAGCGGCGGCTGGGGACTCGGTGGCTGGGGTGGCTACGGCGGCCTCGGCAGATGGGGATGGGGATGGTAGACGCACCACTAGGCTGCGACACCAACCTACCACACCAACGGCCGACTCCGAAACATCAATAACTCGAGCTCAGGTGCAAGCGGGGTCGGCAACACGGCTATCGCGTCGAGGAAGTAAGCAAGCTCCATCGTCGTCAGTCGGCGGCAGCAAGCTGCTAGCCTGTTGCGCGAGAAAACAATAAACGCTTTCATGCTCCTCTCCTCGCTCTGTTCATGGCACGTAACGCCATCTCACGTCACGTCCAACTCAGTCGCTCGCTTCTCACAAGTTGCCATGCTCACTTGCTCTCTTGCTCATTTGCTCGCTTTGCTGCTACACCCGGCCAAACCTCAACGTGGTGGGCCACCAATAACAGCGGCAGCGACATCAACATTAACAGCGAGTCGCAGGTGACACCACGACCGACACTGGAACGAGACGGCTTGCTCGACAAAGACGGCTGGGCTACGAACAGCGGCCGATGCACGTGGGCCGCGGGCCCAATGGAGACAGCCACGCCATGCCAAGCCAAACACACCATGCGAATACATTGACCTTTGCATCTGCATGGACGACGTGCACTGGAATCGACAGGTCCTGGGCCATCCAGTGGCCACGTCGGTCTGTTTCACCAACATTAGCATGGCACACCACGCACCAGCTTTACAAACGCGTTGCCACCGTCGAGCAGGCGCCATCGGGAGTCATCGCCGGCAGTCAAATGCAAACTGACTACTGCACATCCATCACAATTCACCTTCACTTGGCCATCACCATCGACACCATCGAGCGAAACGAACAGGAATCGTGCGGACCGACATCCACGCCTGCGACTGGAAACCACGCACACTTTTCCACCGCTGGCCCTGATGCGGCACGACCCCACCACGCCGACGGCCAACCGCCGAACGTGCGGCCAGTTCTCCACTCACAAACCAACTTGCCCAGACCACTGCAGCAAGTACCCGATCAGTCGACCGCCATGAAGTTCACTGCTCTCGCCGTCACCACGCTTGTCGCCGTCGCGGGCGTCGCATCCGCCGCCGACTACCAGCCCGCCCTGAGGGCTCTCGCCGAACCTGCACCCAACGCGGCCGCGCCTGCCGCTGCCAAGGAGACCACCGGCGACGCCAACGGCAAGAAGAAGGAGTGGGGATGGGGACCGGGCTTCGGCTTCGGAGGCCCGTGGAGCGGCGGCTGGGGACTCGGTGGCTGGGGTGGCTACGGCGGCCTCGGCAGATGGGGATGGGGATGGTAGACGCACCACTAGGCTGCGACACCAACCTACCACACCAACGGCCGACTCCGAAACATCAATACCTCGAGCTCAGGTACAAGCGGGGTCGGCAACACGGCTATCGCGTCGAGGAAGTAAGCAAGCTCCATCGTCGTCAGTCGGCGGCAGCAAGCTGCTAGCCTGTTGCGCGAGAAAAACAATAAACGCTTTCTTGCTCCTCTCCTCGCTCTGTTCATGGCACGTAACGCCATCTCACGTCACGTCCAACTCAGTCGCTCGCTTCTCTCACAAGTTGCCATGCTCACTTGCTCTCTTGCTCATTTGCTCGCTTTGCTGCTACACCCGGCCAAACCTCAACGTGGTGGGCCACCAATAACAGCGGCAGCGACATCAACATCAACAGCGAGTCGCAGGTGACATCACGACCGACACTGGAACGAGACGGCTTGCTCGACAAAGACGGCTGGGCTACGAACAGTGGCCGATGCACGTGGGCCGCGGGCCCAATGGAGACAGCCACGCCATGCCAAGCCAAACACACCATGCGAATGCATTGACCTTTGCATCTGCATGGACGACGTGCACTGGAATCGACAGGTCCTGGGCCATCCAGTGGCCACGTCGGTCTGTCCCACCAACATTAGCATGGCACACGACGCACCAGCTTTACAAACGCGTGGCCACCGTCGAGCAGGCGCCATCGGGAGTCATCGCCGGCAGACAAATGCAAACTGACTACTGCACATCCATCACAATTCACCTTCACTTGGCCATCACCATCGACACCATCGAGCGAAACGAACAGGAATCGTGCGGACCGACATCCACGCCTGCGACTGGAAACCACGCACACTTTTCCACCGCTGGCCCTGATGCGGCACGACCCCACCACGCCGACGGCCAACCGCCGAACGTGCGGCCAGTTCTCCACTCACAAACCAACTTGCCCAGACCACTGCAGCAAGTACTCGATCAGTCGACCGCCATGAAGTTCACTGCTCTCGCCGTCACCACGTTTGTCGCCGTCGCGGGCGTCGCATCCGCCGCCGACTACCAGCCCGCACTGAGGGTTCTCGCCGAACCTGCACCCAACGCGGCCGCGCCTGCCGCTGCCAAGGAGACCACCGGCGACGCCAACGGCAAGAAGAAGGAGTGGGGATGGGGACCGGGCTTCGGCTTCGGAGGCCCGTGGAGCGGCGGCTGGGGACTCGGTGGCTGGGGTGGCTACGGCGGCCTCGGCAGATGGGGATGGGGATGGTAGACGCACCACTAGGCTGCGACACCAACCTACCACACCAACGGCCGACTCCGAAACATCAATACCTCGAGCTCAGGTACAAGCGGGGTCGGCAACACGGCTATCGCGTCGAGGAAGTAAGCAAGCTCCATCGTCGTCAGTCGGCGGCAGCAAGCTGCTAGCCTGTTGCGCGAGAAAAACAATAAACGCTTTCTTGCTCCTCTCCTCGCTCTGTTCATGGCACGTAACGCCATCTCACGTCACGTCCAACTCAGTCGCTCGCTTCTCTCACAAGTTGCCATGCTCACTTGCTCTCTTGCTCATTTGCTCGCTTTGCTGCTACACCCGGCCAAACCTCAACGTGGTGGGCCACCAATAACAGCGGCAGCGACATCAACATCAACAGCGAGTCGCAGGTGACATCACGACCGACACTGGAACGAGACGGCTTGCTCGACAAAGACGGCTGGGCTACGAACAGTGGCCGATGCACGTGGGCCGCGGGCCCAATGGAGACAGCCACGCCATGCCAAGCCAAACACACCATGCGAATGCATTGACCTTTGCATCTGCATGGACGACGTGCACTGGAATCGACAGGTCCTGGGCCATCCAGTGGCCACGTCGGTCTGTCCCACCAACATTAGCATGGCACACGACGCACCAGCTTTACAAACGCGTGGCCACCGTCGAGCAGGCGCCATCGGGAGTCATCGCCGGCAGACAAATGCAAACTGACTACTGCACATCCATCACAATTCACCTTCACTTGGCCATCACCATCGACACCATCGAGCGAAACGAACAGGAATCGTGCGGACCGACATCCACGCCTGCGACTGGAAACCACGCACACTTTTCCACCGCTGGCCCTGATGCGGCACGACCCCACCACGCCGACGGCCAACCGCCGAACGTGCGGCCAGTTCTCCACTCACAAACCAACTTGCCCAGACCACTGCAGCAAGTACCCGATCAATCGACCGCAATGAAGTTCACTGCTCTCGCCGTCACCACGCTTGTCGCCGTCGCGGGCGTCGCATCCGCCGCCGACTACCAGCCCGCACTGAGGGCTCTCGCCGAACCTGCACCCAACGCGGCCGCGCCTGCCGCTGCCAAGGAGACCACCGGCGACGCCAACGGCAAGAAGAAGGAGTGGGGATGGGGACCGGGCTTCGGCTTCGGAGGCCCGTGGGGCGGCGGCTGGGGACTCGGTGGCTGGGGTGGCTACGGCGGCCTCGGCAGATGGGGATGGGGATGCTAGGCGCTCGCACGCCATTCCAGCCAGCGACACCAAGCTACCACACCAGCGGTCGGCACCGGCAACACCGAGAGCTCGAGCGCAGGCTCAAACGCGATCGGCCACTCAGCTATCGCCTCGCGAAAATGCCCTTCGTCCTTGTCGGTCGGCATTGCAGCTAGCAGCTAGCCTGCATCGGCGACTGTGACGCGAGGACAAAATATAAACACTTGCTTGCTCCTCTGCTCTCACTGTTCGTGCCATGTATACACCACGCCTTGCTCCTTCATTCGCTCGCTTCTCTCTCTCACAACTTGCCAAGCTCATTTCATCATTGATCACGTTGCTGCTGCTTCCATCTCAGCCTGCAACGCACGCATTGTCTTGCCAGACTGACATCGCAATCGACACTGGAATCGAGACTCGTGTGCTCGGTAGCACGGCAATGGCCAATAGCCATGCCACACCATCTGCAGTACAGCTCTGGCTGTAATTCGGCTCACCTGGGCCGCGGACCAATGCGGAGGGCCACGCCAAGGACACACGGACAGATCGGCAACATTCACAGCATTCGAAATCTCGTAGCAGCCAGAGGCCACACTCATCGGACATTGCACCTTGCTCGGTCTTCATCTAGCAACACGCCAACCAGCTTCACAAACGCGTTGCCACCGTCGAGCAGGCACCACCGGGATTCATCGCCGGCAGTCAAATGCAAACTGACTACTGCACATCCATCACAATTCACCTTCACTTGGCCATCACCATCGACACCATCGAGCGAAACGAACAGGAATCGTGCGGACCGACATCCACGCCTGCGACTGGAAACCACGCACACTTTTCCACCGCTGGCCCTGATGCGGCACGACCCCACCACGCCGACGGCCAACCGCCGAACGTGCGGCCAGTTCTCCACTCACAAACCAACTTGCCCAGACCACTGCAGCAAGTACCCGATCAGTCGACCGCCATGAAGTTCACTGCTCTCGCCGTCACCACGCTTGTCGCCGTCGCGGGCGTCGCATCCGCCGCCGACTACCAGCCCGCACTGAGGGTTCTCGCCGAACCTGCACCCAACGCGGCCGCGCCTGCCGCTGCCAAGGAGACCACCGGCGACGCCAACGGCAAGAAGAAGGAGTGGGGATGGGGACCGGGCTTCGGCTTCGGAGGCCCGTGGGGCGGCGGCTGGGGACTCGGTGGCTGGGGTGGCTACGGCGGCCTCGGCAGATGGGGATGGGGATGGTAGACGCACCACTAGGCTGCGACACCAACCTACCACACCAACGGCCGACTCCGAAACATCAATAACTCGAGCTCAGGTGCAAGCGGGGTCGGCAACACGGCTATCGCGTCGAGGAAGTAAGCAAGCTCCATCGTCGTCAGTCGGCGGCAGCAAGCTGCTAGCCTGTTGCGCGAGAAAAACAATAAACGCTTTCTTGCTCCTCTCCTCGCTCTGTTCATGGCACGTAACGCCATCTCACGTCACGTCCAACTCAGTCGCTCGCTTCTCTCACAAGTTGCCATGCTCACTTGCTCTCTTGCTCATTTGCTCGCTTTGCTGCTACACCCGGCCAAACCTCAACGTGGTGGGCCACCAATAACAGCGGCAGCGACATCAACATCAACAGCGAGTCGCAGGTGACACCACAATCGACACTGGAACGAGACGGCTTGCTCGACAAAGACGGCTGGGCTACGAACAGCGGCCGATACACGTGGGCCGCGGGCCCAATGGAGACAGCCACGCCATGCCAAGCCAAACACACCATGCGAATACATTGACCTTTGCATCTGCATGGACGACGTGCACTGGAATCGACAGGTCCTGGGCCATCCAGTGGCCACGTCGGTCTGTCCCACCAACATTAGCATGGCACACCACGCACCAGCTTCACAAACGCGTTGCCACCGTCGAGCAGGCACCATCGGGATTCATCGCCGGCAGTCAAATGCAAACTGACTACTGCACATCCATCACAATTCACCTTCACTTGGCCATCACCATCGACACCATCGAGCGAAACGAACAGGAATCGTGCGGACCGACATCCACGCCTGCGACTGGAAACCACGCACACTTTTCCACCGCTGGCCCTGATGCGGCACGACCCCACCACGCCGACGGCCAACCGCCGAACGTGCGGCCAGTTCTCCACTCACAAACCAACTTGCCCAGACCACTGCAGCAAGTACCCGATCAGTCGACCGCCATGAAGTTCACTGCTCTCGCCGTCACCACGCTTGTCGCCGTCGCGGGCGTCGCATCCGCCGCCGACTACCAGCCCGCCCTGAGGGCTCTCGCCGAACCTGCACCCAACGCGGCCGCGCCTGCCGCTGCCAAGGAGACCACCGGCGACGCCAACGGCAAGAAGAAGGAGTGGGGATGGGGACCGGGCTTCGGCTTCGGAGGCCCGTGGGGCGGCGGCTGGGGACTCGGTGGCTGGGGTGGCTACGGCGGCCTCGGCAGATGGGGATGGGGATGCTAGGCGCTCGCACGCCATTCCAGCCAGCGACACCAAGCTACCACACCAGCGGTCGGCACCGGCAACACCGAGAGCTCGAGCGCAGGCTCAAACGCGATCGGCCACACAGCTATCGCCTCGCGAAAATGCCCTTCGTCCTTGTCGGTCGGCATTGCAGCTAGCAGCTACATTGGCGACTGCATCGGCGACTGTGACGCGAGGACAAAATATAAACACTTGCTTGCTCCTCTGCTCTCACTGTTCGTGCCATGTATACACCACGCCTTGCTCCTTCATTCGCTCGCTTCTCTCTCTCACAACTTGCCAAGCTCATTTCATCATTGATCACGTTGCTGCTGCTTCCATCTCAGCCTGCAACGCACGCATTGTCTTGCCAGACTGACATCGCAATCGACACTGGAATCGAGACTCGTGTGCTCGGTAGCACGGCAATGGCAAATAGCCATGCCACACCATCTGCAGTACAGCTCTGGCTGTAATTCGGCTCACCTGGGCCGCGGACCAATGCGGAGGGCCACGCCAAGGACACACGGACAGATCGGCAACATTCACTGCATTCGAAATCTCGTAGCAGCCAGAGGCCACACTCATCGGACATTGCACCTTGCTCGGTCTTCATCTAGCAACACGCCAACCAGCTTCACAAACGCGTTGCCACCGTCGAGCAGGCACCATCGGGATTCATCGCCGGCAGTCAAATGCAAACTGACTACTGCACATCCATCACAATTCACCTTCACTTGGCCATCACCATCGACACCATCGAGCGAAACGAACAGGAATCGTGCGGACCGACATCCACGCCTGCGACTGGAAACCACGCACACTTTTCCATCACTGGCCCTGATGCGGCACGACCCCACCACGCCGACGGCCAACCGCCGAACGTGCGGCCAGTTCTCCACTCACAAACCAACTTGCCCAGACCACTGCAGCAAGTACTCGATCAGTCGACCGCCATGAAGTTCACTGCTCTCGCCGTCACCACGTTTGTCGCCGTCGCGGGCGTCGCATCCGCCGCCGACTACCAGCCCGCACTGAGGGCTCTCGCCGAACCTGCACCCAACGCGGCCGCGCCTGCCGCTGCCAAGGAGACCACCGGCGACGCCAACGGCAAGAAGAAGGAGTGGGGATGGGGACCGGGCTTCGGCTTCGGAGGCCCGTGGGGCGGCGGCTGGGGACTCGGTGGCTGGGGTGGCTACGGCGGCCTCGGCAGATGGGGATGGGGATGGTAGACGCACCACTAGGCTGCGACACCAACCTACCACACCAACGGCCGACTCCGAAACATCAATAACTCGAGCTCAGGTGCAAGCGGGGTCGGCAACACGGCTATCGCGTCGAGGAAGTAAGCAAGCTCCATCGTCGTCAGTCGGCGGCAGCAAGCTGCTAGCCTGTTGCGCGAGAAAAACAATAAACGCTTTCTTGCTCCTCTCCTCGCTCTGTTCATGGCACGTAACGCCATCTCACGTCACGTCCAACTCAGTCGCTCGCTTCTCTCACAAATTGCCATGCTCACTTGCTCTCTTGCTCATTTGCTCGCTTTGCTGCTACACCCGGCCAAACCTCAACGTGGTGGGCCACCAATAACAGCGGCAGCGACATCAACATCAACAGCGAGTCGCAGGTGACACCACGATCGACACTGGAACGAGACGGCTTGCTCGACAAAGACGGCTGGGCTACGAACAGCGGCCGATACACGTGGGCCGCGGGCCCAATGGAGACAGCCACGCCATGCCAAGCCAAACACACCATGCGAATACATTGACCTTTGCATCTGCATGGACGACGTGCACTGGAATCGACAGGTCCTGGGCCATCCAGTGGCCACGTCGGTCTGTCCCACCAACATTAGCATGGCACACCACGCACCAGCTTTACAAACGCATGGCTACCGTCGAGCAGGCACCATCGGGATTCATCGCCGGCAGTCAAATGCAAACTGACTACTGCACATCCATCACAATTCACCTTCACTTGGCCATCACCATCGACACCATCGAGCGAAACGAACAGGAATCGTGCGGACCGACATCCACGCCTGCGACTGGAAACCACGCACACTTTTCCACCGCTGGCCCTGATGCGGCACGACCCCACCACGCCGACGGCCAACCGCCGAACGTGCGGCCAGTTCTCCACTCACAAACCAACTTGCCCAGACCACTGCAGCAAGTACCCGATCAGTCGACCGCCATGAAGTTCACTGCTCTCGCCGTCACCACGTTTGTCGCCGTCGCGGGCGTCGCATCCGCCGCCGACTACCAGCCCGCACTGAGGGCTCTCGCCGAACCTGCACCCAACGCGGCCGCGCCTGCCGCTGCCAAGGAGACCACCGGCGACGCCAACGGCAAGAAGAAGGAGTGGGGATGGGGACCGGGCTTCGGCTTCGGAGGCCCGTGGAGCGGCGGCTGGGGACTCGGTGGCTGGGGTGGCTACGGCGGCCTCGGCAGATGGGGATGGGGATGGTAGACGCACCACTAGGCTGCGACACCAACCTACCACACCAACGGCCGACTCCGAAACATCAATAACTCGAGCTCAGGTGCAAGCGGGGTCGGCAACACGGCTATCGCGTCGAGGAAGTAAGCAAGCTCCATCGTCGTCAGTCGGCGGCAGCAAGCTGCTAGCCTGTTGCGCGAGAAAAACAATAAACGCTTTCTTGCTCCTCTCCTCGCTCTGTTCATGGCACGTAACGCCATCTCACGTCACGTCCAACTCAGTCGCTCGCTTCTCTCACAAGTTGCCATGCTCACTTGCTCTCTTGCTCATTTGCTCGCTTTGCTGCTACACCCGGCCAAACCTCAACGTGGTGGGCCACCAATAACAGCGGCAGCGACATCAACATTAACAGCGAGTCGCAGGTGACACCACGACCGACACTGGAACGAGACGGCTTGCTCGACAAAGACGGCTGGGCTACGAACAGCGGCCGATGCACGTGGGCCGCGGGCCCAATGGAGACAGCCACGCCATGCCAAGCCAAACACACCATGCGAATACATTGACCTTTGCATCTGCATGGACGACGTGCACTGGAATCGACAGGTCCTGGGCCATCCAGTGGCCACGTCGGTCTGTCCCACCAACATTAGCATGGCACACCACGCACCAGCTTTACAAACGCATGGCTACCGTCGAGCAGGCACCATCGGGAGTCATCGCCGGCAGTCAAATGCAAACTGACAACTGCACATCCATCACAATTCACCTTCACTTGGCCATCACCATCGACACCACCGAGCGAAACGAACAGGAATCGTGCGGACCGACATCCACGCCTGCGACTGGAAACCACGCACACTTTTCCACCGCTGGCCCTGATGCGGCACGACCCCACCACGCCGACGGCCAACCGCCGAACGTGCGGCCAGTTCTCCACTCACAAACCAACTTGCCCAGACCACTGCAGCAAGTACCCGATCAGTCGACCGCCATGAAGTTCACTGCTCTCGCCGTCACCACGTTTGTCGCCGTCGCGGGCGTCGCATCCGCCGCCGACTACCAGCCCGCACTGAGGGCTCTCGCCGAACCTGCACCAGCGGCACCCAACGCGGTCGCGCCTGCCGCTGCCAAGGAGACCACCGGCGACGCCAACGGCAAGAAGAAGGAGTGGGGATGGGGACCGGGCTTCGGCTTCGGAGGCCCGTGGGGCGGCGGCTGGGGACTCGGTGGCTGGGGTGGCTACGGCGGCCTCGGCAGATGGGGATGGGGATGCTAGGCGCTCGCACGCCATTCCAGCCAGCGACACCAAGCTACCACACCAGCGGTCGGCACCGGCAACACCGAGAGCTCGAGCGCAGGCTCAAACGCGATCGGCCACACAGCTATCGCCTCGCGAAAATGCCCTTCGTCCTTGTCGGTCGGCATTGCAGCTAGCAGCTAGCCTGCATCGGCGACTGTGACGCGAGGACAAAATATAGACACTTGCTTGCTCCTCTGCTCTCACTGTTCGTGCCATGTATACACCACGCCTTGCTCCTTCATTCGCTCGCTTCTCTCTCTCACAACTTGCCAAGCTCATTTCATCATTGATCACTTTGCTGCTGCTTCCATCCCAGCCTGCAACGCACGCATTGTCTTGCCAGACTGACATCGCAATCGACACTGGAATCGAGACACGTGTGCTCGGTAGCACGGCCAATGGCCAATAGCCATGCCACACCATCTGCAGTACAGCTCTGGCTGTAATTCGGCTCACCTGGGCCGCGGACCAATGCGGAGGGCCACGCCAAGGACACACGGACAGATCGGCAACGTTCACAGCATTCGAAATCTCGTAGCAGGCAGAGGCCACACTCATCGGACATTGCACCTTGCTCGGTCTTCATCTAGCAACACGCCAACCAGCTTCACAAACGCGTTGCCACCGTCGAGCAGGCACCATCGGGATTCATCGCCGGCAGTCAAATGCAAACTGACTACTGCACATCCATCACAATTCACCTTCACTTGGCCATCACCATCGACACCATCGAGCGAAACGAACAGGAATCGTGCGGACCGACATCCACGCCTGCGATTGGAAACCACGCACACTTTTCCACCGCTGGCCCTGATGCGGCACGACCCCACCACGCCGACGGCCAACCGCCGAACGTGCGGCCAGTTCTCCACTCACAAACCAACTTGCCCAGACCACTGCAGCAAGTACTCGATCAGTCGACCGCCATGAAGTTCACTGCTCTCGCCGTCACCACGTTTGTCGCCGTCGCGGGCGTCGCATCCGCCGCCGACTACCAGCCCGCACTGAGGGCTCTCGCCGAACCTGCACCCAACGCGGCCGCGCCTGCCGCTGCCAAGGAGACCACCGGCGACGCCAACGGCAAGAAGAAGGAGTGGGGATGGGGACCGGGCTTCGGCTTCGGAGGCCCGTGGAGCGGCGGCTGGGGACTCGGTGGCTGGGGTGGCTACGGCGGCCTCGGCAGATGGGGATGGGGATGCTAGGCGCTCACACGCCATTCCAGCCAGCGACACCAAGCTACCACACCAGCGGTCGGCACCGGCAACACCGAGAGCTCGAGCGCAGGCTCAAACGCGATCGGCCACACAGCTATCGCCTCGCGAAAATGCCCTTCGTCCTTGTCGGTCGGCATTGCAGCTAGCAGCTACATTGGCGACTGTGACGCGAGGACAAAATATAAACACTTGCTTGCTCCTCTGCTCTCACTGTTCGTGCCATGTATACACCACGCCTTGCTCCTTCATTCGCTCGCTTCTCTCTCTCACAACTTGCCAAGCTCATTTCATCATTGATCACGTTGCTGCTGCTTCCATCTCAGCCTGCAACGCACGCATTGTCTTGCCAGACTGACATCGCAATCGACACTGGAATCGAGACTCGTGTGCTCGGTAGCACGGCAATGGCCAATAGCCATGCCACACCATCTGCAGTACAGCTCTGGCTGTAATTCGGCTCACCTGGGCCGCGGACCAATGCGGAGGGCCACGCCAAGGACACACGGACAGATCGGCAACGTTCACAGCATTCGAAATCTCGTAGCAGGCAGAGGCCACACTCATCGGACATTGCACCTTGCTCGGTCTTCATCTAGCAACACGCCAACCAGCTTCACAAACGCGTTGCCACCGTCGAGCAGGCACCATCGGGATTCATCGCCGGCAGTCAAATGCAAACTGACTACTGCACATCCATCACAATTCACCTTCACTTGGCCATCACCATCGACACCATCGACACCATCGAGCGAAACGAACAGGAATCGTGCGGACCGACATCCACGCCTGCGACTGGAAACCACGCACACTTTTCCACCGCTGGCCCTGATGCGGCACGACCCCACCACGCCGACGGCCAACCGCCGAACGTGCGGCCAGTTCTCCACTCACAAACCAACTTGCCCAGACCACTGCAGCAAGTACCCGATCAGTCGACCGCCATGAAGTTCACTGCTCTCGCCGTCACCACGTTTGTCGCCGTCGCGGGCGTCGCATCCGCCGCCGCCTACCAGCCCGCACTGAGGGTTCTCGCCGAACCTGCACCCAACGCGGCCGCGCCTGCCGCTGCCAAGGAGACCACCGGCGACGCCAACGGCAAGAAGAAGGAGTGGGGATGGGGACCGGGCTTCGGCTTCGGAGGCCCGTGGGGCGGCGGCTGGGGACTCGGTGGCTGGGGTGGCTACGGCGGCCTCGGCAGATGGGGATGGGGATGCTAGGCGCTCACACGCCATTCCAGCTAGCGACACCAAGCTACCACACCAGCGGTCGGCACCGGCAACACCGAGAGCTCGAGCGCAGGCTCAAACGCGATCGGCCACACAGCTATCGCCTCGCGAAATGCCCTTCGTCCTTGTCGGTCGGCATTGCAGCTAGCAGCTAGCCTGCATCGGCGACTGTGACGCGAGGACAAAATATAAACACTTGCTTGCTCCTCTGCTCTCACTGTTCGTGCCATGTATACACCACGCCTTGCTCCTTCATTCGCTCGCTTCTCTCTCTCACAACTTGCCAAGCTCATTTCATCATTGATCACGTTGCTGCTGCTTCCATCTCAGCCTGCAACGCACGCATTGTCTTGCCAGACTGACATCGCAATCGACACTGGAATCGAGACTCGTGTGCTCGGTAGCACGGCAATGGCCAATAGCCATGCCACACCATCTGCAGTACAGCTCTGGCTGTAATTCGGCTCACCTGGGCCGCGGACCAATGCGGAGGGCCACGCCAAGGACACACGGACAGATCGGCAACGTTCACAGCATTCGAAATCTCGTAGCAGGCAGAGGCCACACTCATCGGACATTGCACCTTGCTCGGTCTTCATCTAGCAACACGCCAACCAGCTTCACAAACGCGTTGCCACCGTCGAGCAGGCACCATCGGGATTCATCGCCGGCAGTCAAATGCAAACTGACTACTGCACATCCATCACAATTCACCTTCACTTGGCCATCACCATCGACACCATCGAGCGAAACGAACAGGAATCGTGCGGACCGACATCCACGCCTGCGATTGGAAACCACGCACACTTTTCCACCGCTGGCCCTGATGCGGCACGACCCCACCACGCCGACGGCCAACCGCCGAACGTGCGGCCAGTTCTCCACTCACAAACCAACTTGCCCAGACCACTGCAGCAAGTACTCGATCAGTCGACCGCCATGAAGTTCACTGCTCTCGCCGTCACCACGTTTGTCGCCGTCGCGGGCGTCGCATCCGCCGCCGACTACCAGCCCGCACTGAGGGCTCTCGCCGAACCTGCACCCAACGCGGCCGCGCCTGCCGCTGCCAAGGAGACCACCGGCGACGCCAACGGCAAGAAGAAGGAGTGGGGATGGGGACCGGGCTTCGGCTTCGGAGGCCCGTGGAGCGGCGGCTGGGGACTCGGTGGCTGGGGTGGCTACGGCGGCCTCGGCAGATGGGGATGGGGATGCTAGGCGCTCACACGCCATTCCAGCCAGCGACACCAAGCTACCACACCAGCGGTCGGCACCGGCAACACCGAGAGCTCGAGCGCAGGCTCAAACGCGATCGGCCACACAGCTATCGCCTCGCGAAATGCCCTTCGTCCTTGTCGGTCGGCATTGCAGCTAGCAGCTAGCCTGCATCGGCGACTGTGACGCGAGGACAAAATATAGACACTTGCTTGCTCCTCTGCTCTCACTGTTCGTGCCATGTATACACCACGCCTTGCTCCTTCATTCGCTCGCTTCTCTCTCTCACAACTTGCCAAGCTCATTTCATCATTGATCACGTTGCTGCTGCTTCCATCTCAGCCTGCAACGCACGCATTGTCTTGCCAGACTGACATCGCAATCGACACTGGAATCGAGACTCGTGTGCTCGGTAGCACGGCAATGGCCAATAGCCATGCCACACCATCTGCAGTACAGCTCTGGCTGTAATTCGGCTCACCTGGGCCGCGGACCAATGCGGAGGGCCACGCCAAGGACACACGGACAGATCGGCAACATTCACAGCATTCGAAATCTCGTAGCAGGCAGAGGCCACACTCATCGGACATTGCACCTTGCTCGGTCTTCATCTAGCAACACGCCAACCAGCTTCACAAACGCGTTGCCACCGTCGAGCAGGCACCATCGGGAGTCATGCCGGCAGTCAAATGCAAACTGACTACTGCACATCCATCACAATTCACCTTCACTTGGCCATCACCATCGACACCACCGAGCGAAACGAACAGGAATCGTGCGGACCGACATCCACGCCTGCGACTGGAAACCACGCACACTTTTCCACCGCTGGCCCTGATGCGGCACGACCCCACCACGCCGACGGCCAACCGCCGAACGTGCGGCCAGTTCTCCACTCACAAACCAACTTGCCCAGACCACTGCAGCAAGTACTCGATCAGTCGACCGCCATGAAGTTCACTGCTCTCGCCGTCACCACGTTTGTCGCCGTCGCGGGCGTCGCATCCGCCGCCGACTACCAGCCCGCACTGAGGGCTCTCGCCGAACCTGCACCCAACGCGGCCGCGCCTGCCGCTGCCAAGGAGACCACCGGCGACGCCAACGGCAAGAAGAAGGAGTGGGGATGGGGACCGGGCTTCGGCTTCGGAGGCCCGTGGAGCGGCGGCTGGGGACTCGGTGGCTGGGGTGGCTACGGCGGCCTCGGCAGATGGGGATGGGGATGGTAGACGCACCACTAGGCTGCGACACCAACCTACCACACCAATGGCCGACTCCGAAACATCAATAACTCGAGCTCAGGTGCAAGCGGGGTCGGCAACACGGCTATCGCGTCGAGGAAGTAAGCAAGCTCCATCGTCGTCAGTCGGCGGCAGCAAGCTGCTAGCCTGTTGCGCGAGAAAAACAATAAACGCTTTCTTGCTCCTCTCCTCGCTCTGTTCATGGCACGTAACGCCATCTCACGTCACGTCCAACTCAGTCGCTCGCTTCTCTCACAAGTTGCCATGCTCACTTGCTCTCTTGCTCATTTGCTCGCTTTGCTGCTACACCCGGCCAAACCTCAACGTGGTGGGCCACCAATAACAGCGGCAGCGACATCAACATCAACAGCGAGTCGCAGGTGACACCACGATCGACACTGGAACGAGACGGCTTGCTCGACAAAGACGGCTGGGCTACGAACAGCGGCCGATACACGTGGGCCGCGGGCCC
Source organism: Phytophthora crassamura (assembly GCA_033557995.1). Taxonomy (NCBI): domain Eukaryota; phylum Oomycota; class Peronosporomycetes; order Peronosporales; family Peronosporaceae; genus Phytophthora; species Phytophthora crassamura. The sequence continues at coordinate 1,840,095 of JAUCED010000011.1, read as the reverse complement.
AATGGAGACAGCCACGCCATGCCAAGCCAAACACACCATGCGAATACATTGACCTTTGCATCTGCATGGACGACGTGCACTGGAATCGACAGGTCCTGGGCCATCCAGTGGCCACGTCGGTCTGTTTCACCAACATTAGCATGGCACACCACGCACCAGCTTCACAAACGCGTGGCCACCGTCGAGCAGGCATCATCGGGAGTCATCGCCGGCAGTCAAATGCAAACTGACTACTGCACATCCATCACAATTCACCTTCACTTGGCCATCACCATCGACACCATCGAGCGAAACGAACAGGAATCGTGCGGACCGACATCCACGCCTGCGACTGGAAACCACGCACACTTTTCCACCGCTGGCCCTGATGCGGCACGACCCCACCACGCCGACGGCCAACCGCCGAACGTGCGGCCAGTTCTCCACTCACAAACCAACTTGCCCAGACCACTGCAGCAAGTACTCGATCAGTCGACCGCCATGAAGTTCACTGCTCTCGCCGTCACCACGTTTGTCGCCGTCGCGGGCGTCGCATCCGCCGCCGACTACCAGCCCGCCCTGAGGGCTCTCGCCGAACCTGCACCCAACGCGGCCGCGCCTGCCGCTGCCAAGGAGACCACCGGCGACGCCAACGGCAAGAAGAAGGAGTGGGGATGGGGACCGGGCTTCGGCTTCGGAGGCCCGTGGGGCGGCGGCTGGGGACTCGGTGGCTGGGGTGGCTACGGCGGCCTCGGCAGATGGGGATGGGGATGGTAGACGCACCACTAGGCTGCGACACCAACCTACCACACCAACGGCCGACTCCGAAACATCAATAACTCGAGCTCAGGTGCAAGCGGGGTCGGCAACACGGCTATCGCGTCGAGGAAGTAAGCAAGCTCCATCGTCGTCAGTCGGCGGCAGCAAGCTGCTAGCCTGTTGCGCGAGAAAAGCAATAAACGCTTTCTTGCTCCTCTCCTCGCTCTGTTCATGGCACGTAACGCCATCTCACGTCACGTCCAACTCAGTCGCTCGCTTCTCTCACAAGTTGCCATGCTCACTTGCTCTCTTGCTCATTTGCTCGCTTTGCTGCTACACCCGGCCAAACCTCAACGTGGTGGGCCACCAATAACAGCGGCAGCGACATCAACATCAACAGCGAGTCGCAGGTGACACCACGACCGACACTGGAACGAGACGGCTTGCTCGACAAAGACGGCTGGGCTACGAACAGCGGCCGATACACGTGGGCCGCGGGCCCAATGGAGACAGCCACGCCATGCCAAGCCAAACACACCATGCGAATACATTGACCTTTGCATCTGCATGGACGACGTGCACTGGAATCGACAGGTCCTGGGCCATCCAGTGGCCACGTCGGTCTGTCCCACCAACATTAGCATGGCACACCACGCACCAGCTTTACAAACGCGTTGCCACCGTCGAGCAGGCGCCATCGGGAGTCATCGCCGGCAGTCAAATGCAAACTGACTACTGCACATCCATCACAATTCACCTTCACTTGGCCATCACCATCGACACCACCGAGCGAAACGAACAGGAATCGTGCGGACCGACATCCACGCCTGCGACTGGAAACCACGCACACTTTTCCACCGCTGGCCCTGATGCGGCACGACCCCACCACGCCGACGGCCAACCGCCGAACGTGCGGCCAGTTCTCCACTCACAAACCAACTTGCCCAGACCACTGCAGCAAGTACTCGATCAGTCGACCGCCATGAAGTTCACTGCTCTCGCCGTCACCACGTTTGTCGCCGTCGCGGGCGTCGCATCCGCCGCCGACTACCAGCCCGCACTGAGGGCTCTCGCCGAACCTGCACCCAACGCGGCCGCGCCTGCCGCTGCCAAGGAGACCACCGGCGACGCCAACGGCAAGAAGAAGGAGTGGGGATGGGGACCGGGCTTCGGCTTCGGAGGCCCGTGGAGCGGCGGCTGGGGACTCGGTGGCTGGGGTGGCTACGGCGGCCTCGGCAGATGGGGATGGGGATGCTAGGCGCTCGCACGCCATTCCAGCCAGCGACACCAAGCTATCACACCAGCGGCCGGCACCGGCAACACCGAGAGCTCGAGCGCAGGCTCAAACGCGATCGGCCACACAGCTATCGCCTCGCGAAAATGCCCTTCGTCCTTGTCGGTCGGCATTGCAGCTAGCAGCTACATTAGCGACTGCATTGGCGACTGTGACGCGAGGACAAAATATAAACACTTGCTTGCTCCTCTGCTCTCACTGTTCGTGCCATGTATACACCACGCCTTGCTCCTTCATTCGCTCGCTTCTCTCTCTCACAACTTGCCAAGCTCATTTCATCATTGATCACTTTGCTGCTGCTTCCATCTCAGCCTGCAACGCACGCATTGTCTTGCCAGACTGACATCGCAATCGACACTGGAATCGAGACTCGTGTGCTCGGTAGCACGGCAATGGCCAATAGCCATGCCACACCATCTGCAGTACAGCTCTGGCTGTAATTCGGCTCACCTGGGCCGCGGACCAATGCGGAGGGCCACGCCAAGGACACACGGACAGATCGGCAACGTTCACAGCATTCGAAATCTCGTAGCAGCCAGAGGCCACACTCATCGGACATTGCACCTTGCTCGGTCTTCATCTAGCAACACGCCAACCAGCTTCACAAACGCGTTGCCACCGTCGAGCAGGCACCATCGGGAGTCATCGCCGGCAGTCAAATGCAAACTGACTACTGCACATCCATCACAATTCACCTTCACTTGGCCATCACCATCGACACCATCGACACCATCGAGCGAAACGAACAGGAATCGTGCGGACCGACATCCACGCCTGCGACTGGAAACCACGCACACTTTTCCACCGCTGGCCCTGATGCGGCACGACCCCACCACGCCGACGGCCAACCGCCGAACGTGCGGCCAGTTCTCCACTCACAAACCAACTTGCCCAGACCACTGCAGCAAGTACCCGATCAGTCGACCGCCATGAAGTTCACTGCTCTCGCCGTCACCACGTTTGTCGCCGTCGCGGGCGTCGCATCCGCCGCCGACTACCAGCCCGCACTGAGGGCTCTCGCCGAACCTGCACCCAACGCGGTCGCGCCTGCCGCTGCCAAGGAGACCACCGGCGACGCCAACGGCAAGAAGAAGGAGTGGGGATGGGGACCGGGCTTCGGCTTCGGAGGCCCGTGGGGCGGCGGCTGGGGACTCGGTGGCTGGGGTGGCTACGGCGGCCTCGGCAGATGGGGATGGGGATGGTAGACGCACCACTAGGCTGCGACACCAACCTACCACACCAACGGCCGACTCCGAAACATCAATAACTCGAGCTCAGGTGCAAGCGGGGTCGGCAACACGGCTATCGCGTCGAGGAAGTAAGCAAGCTCCATCGTCGTCAGTCGGCGGCAGCAAGCTGCTAGCCTGTTGCGCGAGAAAAACAATAAACGCTTTCTTGCTCCTCTCCTCGCTCTGTTCATGGCACGTAACGCCATCTCACGTCACGTCCAACTCAGTCGCTCGCTTCTCTCACAAGTTGCCATGCTCACTTGCTCTCTTGCTCATTTGCTCGCTTTGCTGCTACACCCGGCCAAACCTCAACGTGGTGGGCCACCAATAACAGCGGCAGCGACATCAACATCAACAGCGAGTCGCAGGTGACACCACGACCGACACTGGAACGAGACGGCTTGCTCGACAAAGACGGCTGGGCTACGAACAGCGGCCGATACACGTGGGCCGCGGGCCCAATGGAGACAGCCACGCCATGCCAAGCCAAACACACCATGCGAATACATTGACCTTTGCATCTGCATGGACGACGTGCACTGGAATCGACAGGTCCTGGGCCATCCAGTGGCCACGTCGGTCTGTTTCACCAACATTAGCATGGCACACCACGCACCAGCTTCACAAACGCGTGGCCACCGTCGAGCAGGCATCATCGGGAGTCATCGCCGGCAGTCAAATGCAAACTGACTACTGCACATCCATCACAATTCACCTTCACTTGGCCATCACCATCGACACCATCGAGCGAAACGAACAGGAATCGTGCGGACCGACATCCACGCCTGCGACTGGAAACCACGCACACTTTTCCACCGCTGGCCCTGATGCGGCACGACCCCACCACGCCGACGGCCAACCGCCGAACGTGCGGCCAGTTCTCCACTCACAAACCAACTTGCCCAGACCACTGCAGCAAGTACCCGATCAGTCGACCGCCATGAAGTTCACTGCTCTCGCCGTCACCACGTTTGTCGCCGTCGCGGGCGTCGCATCCGCCGCCGACTATCCGCCCTGAGCGCTCTCGCCGAACCTGCACCCAACGCGGCCGCGCCTGCCGCTGCCACGGAACTACCGGCGACGCCAACGGCAAGAAGAAGGAGTGGGGATGGGGACCGGGCTTCGGAGGCCCGTGGAGCGGCTGGGGGTATCGGCGGCTGGGGCCTCGGCGGATGGTAGACGTGCGCGCATGGCACCAACAGAGCGGTCTACACCTGAAACTCCAGAAGGTCGATCTCAAGCATAATCGGTCTAGCTATCGCGCCGCGGCAAGTATTTTGTTGTCGTCGTCGGCGTTGCAACGAGCAGCTAGTCTGCGACGACTGTAGCTGCGACTGCGACTCGAGAAGTAAAAACACTTGCCTGCTTCTCTGCTCAAATTGTCCAGGCCGCATCACTTCACGCCTTGCTCCTCCATTTGTTCTCTTCCGTGTCAAGTTGTCATGCTTTCTTGCTCACTTTGCTGCTACATCCACTCCATTGTAGCCCACCCAACGTGGACAGGTTCTCCGGCCAGAGTTTAATACCCCTTCCACTCGCCGATGTTCTTTCCTGCGCTGCACGCTGACACAGCACGCTGCGAGCACGTACGTAGCCTCCTTGGAGCGGAACCACGTTATAAACCGCGAGCGAGGCCCGCTCAACGAGCAGGAGTCTCGCCAAGCTGCTCGGCGGTGGCGCAGCAAGTCCGCAGAGCCTCTGAGCTTGCTCGCCAGGCCTGCTCGCGTCCTGGCCACCATCACTTCCATCTCAGAACGTCGCTGCTCGACCGCCTGGACACTTCAGGCTTGCGCTCGCGCAACATTATGTCGCTTTTGAGCAACATAATGTTTTGCAAATTTCTGACAAAAACATTTTCTACCTCTGGTCTGAACGATGGAGGCCGCCGCCGAGATGGTACGTACTGTGGCCGCTCTTGGCGCTCGAGCCGAGCGCCACTGACTAATTATATGCGTTGTCTGCTGCTTGACGCTTCCTTGCAGAGTCCCGTTCTGCAGGAGAAGCTCAACGACGTGCTGAGCAGGTGCGAGCCGCGAGCAAAGAGATCTCGGGACATTTTCACTGAAAAATTATATTTTGCGGTACTTGTTCCTGCAGATACGACGCGCTGGAAGCCATCCTGGTGTGCACAACTGAAGGAGTCCCGCTGCTAAAAGGTACTGCCCGAGACTTGCAGTTGATAAGCTTTCTTGTGGAAAGAACCATCGGTCTTTTTGACAATTGAAACTTGTGCTGCAGTGTCGGCGGAGGAGAAGTCGGAGCTGTCGTACGAGTACACGGAGACGGTGTTGCCCACGGTCTTTGCCGGTGCAGCGGAGCAGGTGACGAGCAGTTGAGGAAGAGGACGAGTTCCTAGGCAGAACTGACGGTACTTTGGGTGGGTTGTTTCAGGTCGGCAAGCTCAAGTTCGGCGCCGTGCAGAGCGTGACGGCGTTCTTCGACGACGTGGTGCTGATCCACATCAACCACGCGCCGCTGGTGATCACGCTGGTGGCGCCCAACTCGCCGCACATCGGCGCGCTTCATGCTCTGGCGAGCGAGCTGCGTCCTGCGCTCACGCCGTTGAAGAGATGCGTGGAGAGCGCGGATGTGCATTAACTCGAGTGGACGAGCAGAGCAAGAAGCCAGAGAGGCCCATGTTCAAAGGGGAAATGTCTATGAAGCTGCGTTAATATGGAGCAGACAGCGGGAAATGGAGCGTGCATCTTACTTGTGGTGCGCATTTTACATTGGTGCGGCCTCCGCGCCATCGGCAGCGCTGGGGGGTGCTTTATTCGGGCTCGACTCTCGCCGGAGGTGCGTCGAGGCCGTGTGGTCCCCACTACTCAGCTGCATCGCCTGCGGTTTGCCTGGGTAGCTGGCCACTGCGATGGCCACAGGCGCCAGCATTTCGTCCTGCTGCGTCTCGCCTTCTCCCGGCGCAGCGTTCCTCACCGCTTGAAGGAGCAGCTCAGAGCCGTTGCTATCACGAGGAGGGCTCTGACTGACCGTGCTGCTTGTTTCCGTGCCACTCGTGTCGGAGAACGAGTTGGGGCGGCTAAGCGTCCGCATCCGAGTCTTGGCCTCTTCGACAGTCTCGGCGGAGAACGAGTTGGGGCGGCTAAGGGACCTCAACCTCGCATTGGAATCTTCTTCCTCGTCTTGTGCCATTAGCGGCATCTTTTCGATAATCTCCTCCAGCTCCAAGCTGTCCGACGAGAGCTTCTTGGTGCCGAGGATGTCCAGCTTAATGCACTGCCACTCGACGCGCACGAAGTTCCAGATGAGCCGGCGAACGACCTCGGCGACCTGCGACACGAGCTTAAAGTGCACGCCGATGTGCATCCAGTCCCACCACTTGGTGACCCACAAAATGCGCAGCACGAAGTCCACCGCGATGATGAGGTAGTAGAGCTTCCGCGGCCTGTAGGTCAGCTGGTGCCGTAAGAACGCCACGCGGCGGGGCAGTTTGGGCTGGCCGAGTCCCCAGTCCATGACGACGTCCCAGAGGAACGAGTAGAGCGAGTTAAACACGGCACAGAGCAGGAAGAAGCTGCTCTGCTCCGGCCGCGCCAGCCCCATGAGCATCGGATACGCGCCCACCGAGATGACCAGCAGACTGGAGCAGTACTTCATCGTGTTAAGCAGGTGGAGAAACCGGTCGTTGACGCTCGTCGTCCGCTGGAACGAGATCAAACACTGCGTCGCTCGGATACTGCGCCACAAAACAACACGGTCAGGTCTCCTGTTCAACGCACCATAGCGTCTAACCCCTGCAACTCACATGTAGGGCGTGCTGGCCGCGAAATAAGGCAGCGGCGACTCCTTGAGCTTGGACATGTAGCTCCCTCGCAGGTCCTCTGGCTCGCTGGTGAACGACATGAGCAGCAGCATGAGCGCCACCGACAGGTCCTGGATGAACTTGGACAGCGACGTCATGCCGTCGGCCATGAAGACCTCAATAAAGGGCGTGGCATGGACCGGCAACTGCAGCGAAAAGTACTGAAAAGGCCACAGACAGCGCGCCAGCTTGCGCAGTACAAACATGCGGAACTTGTAGTGCAGCACGTCCAGCGGACACAGCAGCAGCGAGGCCGCCACCACCACGTAGCCCAGCAGCAGCAGCTCCATGCGCGTCTCATCCACGCCAAAGGCCTCGCCCCTCCTGACTGCCTCGCCGTGGAACAGCAGAAACTGAAGTAACAGCATGAAACTCGCCGTCTTGAACATCCCGTGAGCCGTGGGGATCTCGTCCGGCCGCATGTCGAGCACCCGGTCGAAGGCCAAGTTACACTTCTGAAAGACATGCAGATTGGCCGCCAGCCCCAGAAGGAACGTGCTCACGGCCAGCGGCCCGCACACGAAGAACCACGTGTCCACACGGTACGGCGCCGGGAGCTGCTCCTCCATCGCACCAAGCAAGTCGGGAACTGCCACTATCGGACCTGTGGGAATTGACCTGACTGTCGACTTGAAAAAAACGGCTGTGTTATCGTCAAAGCTCATTGGCTGAAAACGGTTTAGCCAATCGGAGGTGACGTTTATTTGACGAGGACGAGCGACGTGGCGATGACGTCTCGACAAGAACAAAATTTGCGCATTTTTAACTTTTAACGTTAGAACGTTTAAGAAAAACGTAAGGAGGGTCTCAAGACGTTGAAGACTTCAACTTCGTTTGGAGTGGAGATGCCAGCCTAGTCTATGGCTGGCGGATTTACTTGCGCACGGTCACGGCGTCGGCCTTCTTGATGAGCTCGAGCACGCTGTCGTGGATGTCGCCCTTGTTGTTGGACACGACGATGTGGCGCGTGCTGAGCGAGAACGGCGTGCCGTCGCTGTTGGTCACGCGGCCGCCGGCCTCCTTGACCAGCAACGCGCCGGCCGACACGTCCCACGAGTTCAGGTCCAGCTCGTAGAAAGCCTGCAGCAAAGCACCGATTCACACGTTAGTATTCGACGTCAACCACCACAGACTTCAACGGCATGGGAACACGCACCGACTGTCGTCCGACCGCCGTCCAGGCGAGCTCGATGGCCGCCGCGCCCTGCAGACGAAGGCCTCTGCACTTGGCCGAGAACTCACGCGCGCAGTCCAGCATGGGCAGTCGCACGCTGTCCTTGGTGCCGATGCCGAAGCCCACCAGCGCCTCCGAGAAGGACGCCTCGTGGCTCACGTGCGCCGGCTGGCCGTTCAGGAACGTGCCCTTGCCCTTCTGCGCCGAGAAGAGCTCGTCGCGGTACGGGTCGAAGATGACGCCCACTACCACCTCGCCCAGGTGTGCGCAGGCCACGGAGACGACGCTGGCCGGGCGATGGTGCACGAAGTTGGTGGTGCCGTCGATGGGATCCACGACCCAGAGCCACTCCTTGCTCTCCATCTCGTGCAGCGCACGGGCCGAGGCCTCACTGCCCGGCGCCACGTTCTCCTCTCCCAGGAACTCATGGTCGGGGAAAGTATCTTTGATAGTCTGGAACACCAAGTCCTGGCACTGCTTGTCCACGACCGTCACCAGGTCGTCCTTGCTCGACTTGGTCTTCTCCACGCGCGAAGTGCTCAGGTTGGCCTTCATATGCGCACCTGCCGCTCGGGCAGCCGCGATAGCTACGTGCAGCATCGAGTTCACGTCGGCGGGGGCGGAGGCAGCCATAGTCTGAGTCGGAATTGATACGAGCAGACGAGGGTGCTGCTTGGTGCTTGACTGTCGTCTTCAGGAATGTGCTAAAAACGCACACGAAATTAGTGCACGCATTAACTTTGACAGACAAAATTCCCGGGTAATGCTCGTTCGATTGTGCACTTCAATGACAAGGCAACGATTGCGAAGAGAAGAGGTATGCTATGCTTGGGCTGGCAATGACTATTTGTACGATGTCATACTAGAGAATTCTAGCGTGTTGCTCGGTTCACAGGGCGAGGAGCGCAGAATCGGACGACGGAGAGTCGTTACCGGTACCGAGTTTTGAGATGTCCTGGGAGATCGCTGAGCTGAACACGAACAGGTTGGGCAGTTCGTTTGCCGCTTGGAACTGAGACAGCTCGCACGGAGTGCGTTTCTGGAAAGCAGTGTTAGTGTTCGTGGTCAGTGCCCAACCGAAGGATCGGGCATTTCGAGTCAAGAAAAACTGTAAATGGCGTGGGGTTGGTTTAATCCATCATGAAAGAACTGGGGAAAGCCCGTAAGAGGAACCGCAGAGCTCGCTACGAACTCGGTGACAGCGCGATTTTCCTCCAACACAGCAAGTCGGGTACCAATGCCAACAACTTACTCAATCCAGTCGGCCCAAGCTCTACTGTCGCAGTCATGAAGTTCAACGGCTTCCTCGTCGCCATGGTGGTCGTCCTTGCCGCTGTCGTCATCACCGCTGCTGAGAACCGGCAGCTGTCGTGAAGACGCCCACCGAAGCACTGGCGAAGGTGCAGGAGCTCGACTTGCCCGCTGGCGTCACGCTCACGGGCTCGACGGAGAAGATCGACCCGCCTGCATCCGTCACTGCTGCCGCCAAGAAATCAGAGAGCGTCAAGGACGACAAGAAGGAGCAGCTCTGGGGACTTGGTGGCCTCGGTCTCGGTGGATGGGGACTCGGCGGCTGGGGAAGCTGGGGTGGCTGGGGAGGTCTCGGCCCCTACCGCTTCGGCTTCATGTGCGGTGGTGTGCCCGGCTGGGCCTACCCGTTGGGCTACTGGAACGCGTTCGGCGCGGGTCTGTACGGCGGTGGCTGCGGTCTGGGCATTCCTTTTGGTACGCTCTTTTACTGCTAAGCTGAACGTGCAACTTGAGAACCTTCTCTCATGAATCGTTCTCGATCGCATTTCTAAGAGCTTGATCGCCTCTCCTGGGCAAGATTGAAATATACTTGCTTTACCATTGAGAAGTTTATCTCGATACTAACCACATACAGGACACAACTTTCCTGTTTACGGGTCAAAATACCAGCGAAGAATCAGGTGCGAAGGGCTTTCTGCGATGTGCGAGCCATAGTACAAGTATCCTGTCAGCAGCAGTGCCTCCACAGTTGAGCATCTCGTTCCGTTGTAAATATCGCCTCTCCTGACAGACTAACGAGCTTTGGCGATGGCGCTGAGACGAGGAAGAGCTTCTTGAAAGGTGAGCCGAGGCATTTTTCCTCGAAGGTGAGATGTTCGTGAGCAAAAATACTTTCCAGTGGTGATATTTGATGTTTCTTCTTGTTGGTGGCGAGGACAACACTGTGGGCTGTCGGTGAGGTCGCAACGACTGGAACTGGGGCGATACCTTTGTCCAGTGATTGAATGTCGGGCTGGACGATATTGTTTATTTGAGGGTTGAGTTTCTTCACAAACGATGAGCCAATTGCAACGAGGCCTAAGACAGCCGACAGGATGGAGACGATGGTGGGGGTGTTGATCGTGGAAATGATGCAGGCGTCGTTGAGGCTGCAGTACTTGGCTCCAAGTGTTGAGGTTTTTCGTAAAACAATTGTGCGTTCATCGAAATGATGGGATCCAAAGGATTACGCTGCACAACTCGGAGAGCGGCCACTACACACGCCGTGACGACGACATGGATCACTTCCCACGTGAGTCGGAAGTATCGATCGACTGTTAATCTCCGGCACGTGACGTAGCCAAATTAACGAAAGAGCGTGTAAAAAGCGTAAAAACAACATGCGAGATTGTCCGTCGTCAAAGTGCCCCTGACAAACCCGAGCAAGTACAGGTTGGAGTTGATCAGAAGGTGGCACGATGCTGATGACGGACCCCCACTCGTTCACGCCACTCTCGCAAATTGCACCCCCAGAATACAAGGACTCGCCGAGAGCAAGGGCATCAGGAGTCAGCGAGCTGAAGTTATACGGGGATTGACCAGCAAAGACTGCAAAAACGATGGAGCACTGAGAAAATACTTGGTGAACCACGGCGCGTCTCCGTCTTCCACGCAAGCTACGCTCATGGGAGGAACGCGACATCCGCCTAACAAAATAGGTGAAAAAGACATCGCCAGTCAAAATTAGCTCAAAGTTTTGACTTGCGATTTCTGGAAGTATAATACTTGATCGACTGGTTATTTACAACTTTGACGCTAAGCCACTGGGGTCATTCCATTCAACGCATGGTTTTCCTTACTCGCTGTATACCACGTGCACGACAAGGCATGCGTTAACGTGCCTGTTGTCGGATCCAAATGCCAGCGGAGAAGCAGTACGTTGAAGGTGCGGAGCAACTTCCGTGGCAGCAAACGCGCTACCACGAGCAACAATACCGAAGTTGCCTGGTAAATATTCTCACCGTAGTAGAGATATCCCGTGAGCAAAAGGGCCTCGACACTGGTGCAGCGCTTCCCATTGTAAGTTTCATACGCAAAGTCGTCGCAGTCATAAAACAACTTCCTGAACGGTGCGCCGAGGCAGTTCTCCTCGAACGAGGTGAGCCGCTTGTACGAGAGCGCTTCAACCGGTAAAGTCTGATTGCGCTTATTGAGGCTGAAGCGAATCAGTGTTCTCTCCCGAGTCACCTTGACACCTCGAGACGGGGTAATACCTTTGAAACTTTCAGCCGACCCTCGTGATGAAAGCGGTGCTTTCATCGTTTTGGGGCTCGTTTTCTTCACAATAAGCGAGGTGGTCATTGCAATGAGCCCCAAAAGCGCAGCCAGCAGAGTGACGATTGTCGGTGCGTTGACAGTAAATATGATGCAGGCGTCGTTAAGTCCGCAGTATCTCTCTCCTTGCGTGGACGTCTTGCGTAAAATTTCCGCGTTGCTCGAGATGATTGATTCCAGTGGATTGCGCTGCACAACTTTCAGCGCCGTCACTATGCAAGCCGTAATGACAACCTGTGTTGCTTCCCACGTGAGGCGGAAGTGTCGATCGAGCTGCTGGTCCCCCGAACGGGCCTTCGCCAAGTTGATAAAGGAGTACGAGAAAGCGTAGAAGCAGCAAGTCAAATTTGCGATCGACTCGGTCGTCAAGGTACCCGTGGCAAACCCGAGCATGTACAGGTCGGAGCTGTAGATGAGATGGTATGCAATCTCGGCGAGGTAAACCACCTGCGTCGTGCCGTTCTGGCATCGATAGGCCCAGATTTGACTCAGCAGCACGGATCGCTTGTGCGACATCACCTCGTAGAGACTCACGATCCCCATGATAAAGATCTGCATGACGACGACGCCGGGCAACACGCTGATGCCGACCTTGTCCGAGTAGCGGCTTCGGAACGTGTTCCTGTACATGGCGACGCGATTCGGCTCTGCTGTCGTGATCTCGCTCACCCATTCCCACTGCGAGTTGTAGTAGTTGTGAATACACACGTCTCCTGTTGTACAAAGCGGCATGTCGTCTGGGGATTGCACCATCAAGCCGTAGGAAGCCCAATGTTCCGAGATCTCACACGTGTCTTTAATGTAAACGCCCGTCGTGTTCACCTCGTGCACTCGACAGGCTCCATAGTACGCGTGCATTAACGGTTCTAAGACCGTATCCGCCTTGTACTTTGTCTCGCTGGCTGCTACAACGCGTGAGACGTCGGAGATTTTGGACTTGAAGCTGTAAGGAAACAGAGTCAGCGCTTCAGGAACAACAGCCAGCAGATCTCGACCATAAGTAGGCAACGCCAACTTGGAGTCAACCGTAGCATCGTCTGTGGGGACGTCTGGGCGACACTCCGTCACCTCGGGGGCGATGTTGATGGCCACAGCAGGGATCTCCCCGAACTCGGTGCTGTTAAGCGAAACGGGGAATAAAAACAATCGAGGAAGTGCCGTGATACTCCACGTTGTCACACACTCTTCAGCTCGCTCGACGCCCAGCTCCAGCTCTCGTCTTGTCTGGTGAGGAATACTGAGATTGAGTGTAGTGATGACATCCATCACTTGCTGTGCCGTTCCGGTCAAGACGTTCATTGCAGCCCCCCACTCGTTGACGCTGCTCTGGCACAGCGCGTCGCTCATGTCCAAAGACTCGCCAAGCGCCAGCGCCTCATGACTGAGAAAGCTGAAATTGTACAGCGATTCAGTCGGGGGCAGACCAGCGAAAGCTGTGAACGGCGGTCCACTGGTGAGTGCCTCTCGATTGTACATGGCGTACGTTAGGAGAACGATCTTGCACGACCCAAGACAGTCAGTGCAGCCGCCAGCCATCGACAAATCCTTCTCCGTGAAGGCGAAAAAACTGTTTTCCGAGGAAATGAGAAACGTGGCGTCCGGCGAGAGGTACTTCGTCGCCGTGAACAGCAGCAACAGCGCAATTGGCCCGACGACGGTGCGGCCGAAGACGGCAAGATAGGCACCCAAGACCGATGGATGCAGCAGACCTCTCCATTCTTGACTTTTGCGTCGGAGTTGCTCCAGTTGGTAGTAGTTCATCGCCCAGTGCGGCGAAGGCTCTTGGTCAGCCGCAACACGGTTCTGTGATCGACAAACTCTCGAGGATACAAGACTGACGGCGGTTCGTAAGCCGGTTAACGAAAACCACGAGTTCATCGCTGGCGTCGTCTGCTCCTGTGCTGCCCAGGCCAAGCGCAACCGCCATCCCGGCTCCTTTAATGCGGCGTCCAAGCTAGGCATTTCCAAGAATACTTACGAATATGATACCAATGCACGTCATCCTAGAATGGAAACGTGCGTTTCGTAAGTATTTTACGAATGGATTCTAACGCAGAAGCTCTCAAGCGAATTAATTGATGACACCAAGCCCGGAAAATTCGTTGAATAGCCAACAATCAATCGATCTACGAGGAGTTTTCCTGGAGCAAATGCCTGAAACTTTTCCTTTGAATGATGAGAAAGTCAATCGCCAACAGCAAGTTCACTCACTTCGACACAAACCATTTCCCCCTGCACAAGCACACCCAGCTCACCACCGCACAGCGAGTACCCGACCAATCGACGAACCAGCATGAAGTTCACTGTTCTAGCCACCACCACGCTTCTCTCCGCCGCAGGCGTCGTATCCGCCGCCGACTACCAGCCAGCTCTGAGAGCCCTCGAACCAGCGACACCTAACGCGCAGCCTCCTACTGACACCAACATAATCGCTACCAAGGCAACTGAGAGCGCCAACGCTGACAAGAAGGAAGGGTGGGGTGGCCCTGGTTTTGGCGGGTTCGGCTGGGGCCGTGGCTTCGGCGGCGGCTATGGATGGGGATGCTAGAGGTATATCGTCAGCCACCCTGGATCGAAAGAATGAGCTATGACGCTGAAATGTTTTCGAATCTACTGCGATTTCTCTGTTTCACTGGGTTATGTAGTCCATGGACTGTCCGAATACGAGCAACACGTTCGTCTTCATTGAATTCGTCTTACCCAACTTCTGTAGACTCATCTACCAGGTACCCTTTATTTGTTCAACGAAGAGCTCCTGCACTTTGTATTCCGAGTTGATTTCGAGGCGAACACAACCATTTCGTCGAATTTCCAAGAAAACCGGATGAAGCGGACCTCCATTCGCTTTGATCAAAGAGCTCAGCTTCGAATGATGAAGCGAGACAAATCAACCAATTTCAGTCTCGGCGCGATTACCAAAGTAAATACTCAAAAGAAAAGGGATATGCAATTGGTATCTGTGTCGACAACATCATTTGCCTCGAACGCAGCAAGTCGGTACATACAAACTAAAGCAAGACCGAGTCCAGCTTCGCAGTCATGAAACTCAACGCCTTCCTCGTGCCGTGATGGCCGTCTTCACCCCTGTCATTCTCACTGTTGCTGCAGCTGTCCAACCTGCTTTCATCGCCGTCGTGAAGACGCCCACCGAGACGCTGGCGAAGGTCTAGGTGCTCGAATTGCCCGCTGGCATCAGATTATCGGCGTCTGTTGCTACTGCTTTGTTGCCACCAAGAGATGACAACAAGGATTCGGACGACAAGAAGGATGGCGACAAACAATTCTGGAGTCTTGGTTGTCTCGGTCTCGGCCCCTACCGCTTCGGCTTCACTACCCTGGCTGGGCTTACCCACTGAGCTACTGGAACGCGTTCGGTGCGGCTAAGTTAGGCACAAGTGCTAAGCTGGTGTTGGTGTGAGCAAAATTTTGCTGCTCGTCTTTCACCGTTGCGTCAAGTTTCACGTCTTACACCTTCAGGTGGCAAATACAGAAAATGATCTGCTTCGTATTTCTGACAATTTTGATAGGATATCTCATGACCTAGGAATGAGCCAACAACCAAACAACCAAACAGCATCCTCAAAACTTGATTTCCACACACACTGCTCAATTGAGGCAGATCGTACTTAAGACGACTCCACGGTACTTCTCCATCTGTTCTTTTGACCTCCATCATTTGGAGCTCCGCATCTAAGGAGAAGATCGCAGCTCCACAACGATGGCGTCCACGCCCGAGAGCGACAGCCAGGAGACCAAGGTGCGTTCCTCACGTGCGCGCGCATCTGTTCTTCACTCCCGTGCAACTTTCACTTTAAACACGGCCCTGCATCCCGAGAAAGAGAAAGCATACCAAAACGACTCGACGCTACTCAGAATATCTAATTTATTTCGTATTCTTTTCCAAGCAGGAGGCCGTGCAGGAGCCGCTACTCAAGTACGAGCGTGTGGGCGGCCACTTCCACGCCATCTTCAAGGACGACTCGCTCAGCTGCATCGCCTTACACGTCAACTTCGTGTGCGCCGGTACCTACGGGGGCAACGTGCTGCTGCTGGAGCTGGACGGCAGGTTCATCCGCCGTCTGCATCAGCACTACAAGAAGGTCAACCAAGTGTGCATCGATGAAACCGGCCAGGTACGCTACAGCCCGTGAAAAATTGATTTTTTTTACGGTTTTTCTGATTATTTTTTCCAGTTCATCGCATCCTGCTCGGACGACGGCACGGTTGCAGTGTACACGCTGTTTCCAGCGGCCGCTGGAGCTTCAGGGACGAGTGAAATCAGTGGACACAAGCACGCTAGCAACCAGGGCAAGGACGTGGCCAGACAGATCTCCGTCTCCAGTACAGGGGGAGAAGTCAACATTTACAACTACTTTAGCGCAGTGTACGCGGTGCAGCTGGAGGATAAATACGCCATGAAGCGGGAGAAGAGCTTTGCATGCGGCGGAGTGGGCGGGCAGCTGATTATCAACAAAAAGGGTTGGATCATCGACAAGGAGAGCACGGTACACGAAGGCGAAGGGCCCGTGCAGGTGATTCGATGGAAGGACGGACTCGTTGCGTGGGCCAACGACTGGGGCGTCAAGGTCTATGACTCGAAGAATGACCAGCGCGTGACGTACATTGAGCGGCCGCCGAACTGCCCGCCGATGGAGCTGTGTCGATGCCATCTCGAGTGGCAGGGAAACGACGTTTTGCTGGTAGCCTGGGCACACACGCTGCGTGTCGTGACGTTCAAGAAGGGGCTCTCAACGCACCCAGGATCGCCCACGTCAGCGGACGCTGTTGAGCACCCCGCAGGTGCTATCACAGCAGAAGTGGTGGCTCTATTAACGTTCGACTTCTTCGTTGCTGGAATCAGTCCGTGGGGCGGCGGCTCGGTCGTGTCGGTGCTGGCGTTCCGACCTCCTGGATCTGGTTCTTCATCTACTGGGCCATCGTTGTCTCAGGGAAAGTCGACGAAAATTGAAGGCGAAGGCGAGAGCGGCGAGATGCCGTACCCGGAGGTCCACGTCGTGCGACTCGATGGGAAACAAGTTAGCGCTGACCTGCTGAATCTCAAGGGCTACCAGCGTCTGCGTGCGTCAGACTACATGATGCCTACTCTTCGCTACGCGCACGCGCACCAATCGGACCTGGAATCGACCGATCCGTCGTCAATTTACGACGCAGGATACGGCCAACTGGCGTACGTCTGTACACCGAAAGACGTTGTGATCTGTCGTCTACGTGACGTTGACGACCGCGTGCAGTGGGCGTTGGCACGAAAGCAGTACGACAGAGCCGTCGACGTGGCTCTCCACGACCCTCGCGCGCTACGGCGCGTGGTGCTTCCCGAGGTGATCGAGACGTACCTTGGAGACTTGCTGCGCCAAAAGCAGTTCCAGAAAACCGCAGAGGAGATCCATCGGCTCTTCATTGGCGGCGGTGAAGAGTACGCCAAGCTGTGGGAGAAGTACGTGTACGTGTTCGCCCAACGTGGCCAATTGAGCGCAATCGCTCGGTACATGCCGACCGCGAGCCCGAGGCTGCCCAAGGTGCAGTACGAGATGGTGCTCAAGCACTTTCTGGACTCCGATCCGGGCCAACTCCTTGAACTGATCCGGAAATGGCCCAAACCGAGACGTCAGGACACCACAGCAGTGAAGCAGCAAGCGGAAGGCGACGTCGCACCCGAGTATACCGAGACAACGCACGTGTTTGAGCCGCTGTACGACGCGCAGGCGTGGATCAACCAGCTCGAGACGGTTGTGCGGCGCCGGCGCATTGCGGAAGCCGACGCCGAGCGCCTGAGCGTCGAGACAATGTACCTGATGGAGACCCTCGCAGAGCTCTACACCGCCACGGAGCAGTACGACCACGCGCTGCGTATTTACCTGAGCCAAGGCGAGTTCTGCTCCAACAAGGACTTCGCGTTCAAGCTCATCACCGAGCACCAGCTCTGGTCTCTTGTTGCGAACAAGGTGGTCAACCTCATGCGCATCGACAAGGCGACGGCGGTGCGCATGCTCGTGAACCAGACCGAGCAGCTCAAGATCAGCGACATTGTCACCCAGCTTGAAGGCGAACCGGAGCTCCTTCACACGTACCTGCACGAGCTCGTGCTGCACCGCCTGGGCGAGTACAATTCCGAGATCTACTCGGCTCTACACGAAAAGCAGGTCGCGTTGTACGCCGAGTTCGCGCCGGATTTTTTGCTAAAGTTCCTGCAAACGAGCAACTTTGTGCCGCTGGAAAAGGCCTACAAGTACTGCAGCGAGCACACGCCTCCGCTCTGGGACACGATGATCTACATCTTAGGCCGCATGGGGCAGCACAAGAAGGCGCTGGACCTCATCTTGACGCAGCGAGGCGACATCAACCAGGCCATTCAGTTCGTGCAGGAACACGACGAGGGGTTGTGGGACTACCTCATCGATCTCAGTCTCACCAGCAAGGACAACGTCGAGGAGCTGCTCAAGTTCGCGTCGCAGCACAAGATCGACCCCATCAAGCTCATCCGCAAGGTGACGGCTAACGTTGTATTGTGTATTGTGAATATTTGACTAACAATTTTATATTGTGGGCAGATTCCGGACGACATGGAGATTGAGAACCTCAAGCAGAAGCTGATTGCGATCATCGCCAACTACCGCGTCCAGGTATTGGCAATTAGTTGAGCGTTGTATTGAGGGATGGACGGCGTTGACATCTCATGTGTATTGTCGTTGTTTTGTCCAGCAAAACTTGTGTATTGGCTCTCGCAAGGTGTTCGACAACGACCGCGTGGAGCTTCTGCATCGACAAGTTGCCGCGCACAAGCGTGGCCGGCGTGTGGCCGCCAAGAAGGCGTGTGCGATCTGCAACGAGCTGCTGCGCGCGCCGTCGTCCGGCATGGAGACGGTCCACGCGTGCGTGTTCGAGTGCGGCCACTGCTACCACCTCCCGTGTCTCGAGGAGAAGATGCGCATGTGGAAGAGCGCCGAGGCCGTCGAGGCCGGCGACTTGAACCGCGCGCTCGGCTGCTTCGTGTGCGATCACAGCACCCGTGCGTACGCGCGCTCGGGCGATCTCAACCAGCAGATCGCGGCGCTGACCGCACCCCCAGCACGCGGAGTCACGGAAGACCAGCTGCAGCGGGCGAAGGACACGCTCCTCACCATGACGAGCATCGCCGAGTGAAGAAAGCAGACTGTAGCGAGCAGACGGCCGCCGTTTCGCCAATAAGTATTGTCGTTTGGTAGCGTATTGATTGACAACCTACTCGTCCTGCGTCCTGCGTAGCGCTCGCTGACTTACCGCCTATGCTGCTGCCTGCTGAAACCTGTTTCGCCTGCTCTTCTTGGCCAAAGCCAACGCATCAACACCGACTTGTGAAGTCCCCAAATTCGCATGATATTTTATTTATCGGTCAGCTTGCGGCTGATGATTCCGAGAAACAAACTCCGAAGTTTGGTTGCCGCGTGGCTGTCAACAAAACCTTTTCCAAGGTCGTCAACATGTCCTTCTCTGCCCTGTATTGCTGCACCTGCGTCTGCTTCCTGGGACAGCGAAGCCTGGCAACCCAACCTAAAAAGAGTCAGAAAGTAACAAGTTACTCCTCGTCCTCCTCGCCGCCGGCGGCAGCGCGCTGGGCAGCGCGACGACGGGCGACGCGGCCAGGGCGGCCCTGGCCGTATGGCGACGTGACGGCGAAGTCAATGTGCTTCTCCGAGTCCATGCGCACCAGGAAAGAGGGCACGTCCACGAGCTGCTTGCCCACGCGGATGTGGCGCTGCTTGATCAGCACACGGGCGTGGTGGATGCTCTTGGCCAGGTTCTGCTTGAAGACCTTGGTCTGGAGACGACGCTCCAGCAGCTTCTGCACGTTCAGACGCAGCACGAAGTCGAGCTCGTTCTCGTCCTCGGCCAGCATGCCGAAACGCTTGAGGCGACGCAGCAGAGCCGAGCCCTCGAACAGGCGCTTGGGGTCCTTGGGGTCGAGCGTCAGCAGCTGACGGGCGGCCTTGCGCAGCTTGGACAGCGCGTACTGAACGCGCCAGATCTCGCGCTTGCAGCGGAGGCCGTACTCGCCGAGGAGCTTGAGCTCCTGGTCAAGGCGCTCCTTCTCGAAGGCGCGCGACGGCGTACGGTACGTCTTGCGGTAGTTGCGGTGACGAGAAATCTTCGGCATTTTGGTGACTTCTTTTTCAGGCGAATGCGATGGGAGTGGAGGCGTCGGGGGCGCGCGGAGATGGCGACGCGAGACGCTCCTGCACCAGCCAACCACCAATATCCAGCAGCCAATGAAATGGCAGCGAGGCGAAATTTTGGCCAGTGACAATGGACCTGCAGGAAACAATATTATGAGAGCGCGGTGGAATTTTATCCAGTGACATCGTCGCAAATACCTCTATGAATACATAAATTGTGCGCGGTGGGCCAGATACAAAAATGAATTTTGCAACGGGGCAACCTCTAGAAACAAAAAGCTGTTTGTCTCTCCGAGCCGTACAACCCTACCTCTGTACAATTTCCAAATATTATATCATTTACCTTTGTCATTGGATATTGTTATTTTCTCAGAATGTATAGAATATCGACCTTCGCGCAACATCCACTGAGTCACTTCAACTTGGAGGGTGCCGCCATAGTCTTGGTCGGCAATGTTTGAGGTCGCTCGTTGTGGTCGTCACCGCCGGAGTTCCCAGCGATTTATGCAGTGCGCGAAAGTCTTGCATTCGGACGTGTTGGCCATCCACCGTCAAGCTAAGCACTCGCTCCGTCCCCCTGCAAACTACTTCGGACTACTTGTAGTATGGAAAGAGGTGTCCTTTAGCTGAAGAAGGGTGGGCCTGCTTCGAATTCGGGGTGACGACTGCGCCGACAACTTCACTGCCTCGGAGAATGAGGACAAGCTCACGGTCCACGGCAGTAATTGAACGTCACGAAATATATCGAGAGCCGTGCCCAGATGAGCACTTCGACACGGACGTTCGAGCTGAGCAATTTAATCCGTCGCCGCTTACGACGCTTGCTCTGGCCGCCTTTCGAGAGCACACGGATGTGACGTTGTCATTGGCAAATTTGACAGTGTTGTGTTGTTCGAAGAACAAGGGCAAGATCGACATGGGGACACCCATATGCGGCTTCATTTTGGATTGAGTGAGCATGGTGCATGCAATATGCTGATTGTATTAAAACCCATCAAGAGGTTAGCCGAAGAAAAGTAAACTAAACGGTGTCGAAGCTATACGAGACACGATGACACATACTTACTTCATTGAGACCAAAGAAAGTTACGTTGTAGTTCGCATCTGAATCCTACAGCAGTTAAATGCCAGCAAAAAAAAAATTGCCACTGCAGTCACAGGCGAAACTTGAAACATCCCGATTCGATGAAGTGCCGAAGTCCATGCCCACTCGATTGTATCGACAAGTACTGCTGCCCGAATAACGTCTAGCTGCTGATAAAATCAGCGTAGCGCTTGCTCGCATTCGTACACACCAGAAACTCCTGCTCACCTTCCTCTGTCGCTTTTATCTTTGTTGTAAGACCACCCTGGGTCGCATATCGACTGTCCAAACATTTTCGTGTCTGCTTTACGTCTACCAGCTCCCATGCTTGACCGGCTCCACTTACACTGCGCCACACTGACTTTCGCCACAATAGCAACAAGCTCGTGGTCATGGCCAGGAAAAACAGGATCAGATACCTTTTACGCAGTTATTTTTCTTTGTGTAGCCGCTGACTTGTTGTATCCTTGAACTTGTGAGCACATTTGCACTTACGCCAAAGCAGATATAGCGTTCGGGAGGCAAGTATCAGCGGGAGGCAGGAATCCTGCATGATCCTGCCGCAGGAGCGTTCAAGCAGCTCCGCGTTTTGGCCAATGGACGGCGAGTGGCCGGAATGATGGCTGGTGTGGCCCACATACATTCCCTTTGTTTTGTGTGGCTCCCCGGAGCTCCCTGACTTTCGACTTTGAGCGGGACTAGCGCCATCATGGAGAAGGGCAAGGCCGCGATGGAGAACATGAAGAACATGAAAATGCCGCCGGGAAGCAAGGGCCCGGCCACCGCGCTGATCAAGGTGGCCGCTTTCACGGGAGCCGCCATCTACGGCGCCTACGTGTCCATCTATAACGTGCCGCCTGGACACCGTGCCGTGGTTTACAGCCGTATCGACGGCGTGGGCCACCAGGTGATCGAGCAGGGCACGCACTTTCTCATCCCGTGGCTGCAGCGCCCGCTGATCATGGACGTGCGCACGCGTCCGCGCACGTACGCCTCGCTCACGGGCACCAAGGATCTGCAGATGATCAACATCTCCATCCGTGTGCTGTCCAAGCCCGACCGCTCGCGTCTGCAGTGGCTCTACCAGAACCTTGGCCTCGGTACGTCCAGCCTGCAATTATAGAGGTTGCAGTAGGAAGAGAGGCTAACACGTTTATTGCTATTGCAGACTACGATGACAAGGTGCTGCCGTCCATTGTGAACGAGGTGGCCAAGCAGGTGGTGGCTCAGTTCACGGCCGCCGAGCTGATCTTCCAGCGTGACCACGTCAGCCGTCTCATTATCGAGAACCTGGTACGTGACTGTTGCATTGTCTATCGCTGGACAGCTGTTGACGTTGCTCTTGTGTTGCCTTGTTGCTACCGAGCAGAAGCGTCGTGCGGACCGGTTCGCCATCATGCTGGAGGATGTGTCGATCATCCACCTGACGTTCGGCTCCGAGTACACGGCCGCTATTGAGGCCAAGCAGGTGGCGCAGCAGGACGCCGAGCGTGCCCGCTTCGTCGTGGAGCGCGCCGTCCAGGAGAAGAAGAGCACGGTCATCCGCGCGCTCGGTGTGGCCAAGTCGGCCGAGCTGGTCGGCGAGGCCATCAAGAACAACCCGGCTTTCGTGCAGCTGCGTCGTCTGGACGCCGCCAAGGAGATCGCCACGGTCATCTCGCGCTCGGCCAACAAGGTGTACCTGAGCTCGGACTCGCTACTGCTCAACATCCTGCAGGACACTGCGCAGTCGTACGTTGCGTCAAACTTATCGGCTCGTTGCTAGATCGAAGCTAACTGGTTACCAATCTGTATTGTGCTGCTCTTCAGGTACGGCAAGAAGAAATAAAGCGTGTACGGCTCGGCGTTCGGTCGCTTAGCGCCGCACCCAGTTGCGAGGCTGGTCTTTTAGGATGCGGTAAATTCTTCGGTACGATGGCAGGTTGTTAAAGTCGAATGAAGCGATCACGGCCGCAGACTGGCTGATGCGTTAGAAAACTCTGTTTTTGTGCCGCTGCCCGTTAAAACGTGGGGCGCTGAGGACACTCCGCAGCCTGACGTTGCAGTTTCGATCCTTCTCGTTTGACCACTTTTTGTTGGGTAATCTCACGCTCTTTTGGCACGGTTCGCGGTTAAAATCGTGTACACCACACCATTCTAACCGGTCCCCTCCGAGTTTCGCCAACCAAATCCCCATTGCCGTGAGCCGCAGAAGCGCAAGGAGACTTTGCGGCTAGTGTCGGTGCAGGCGCTCGTCACCTCTTCCTTTCCTCCCCCGTAGATCCACACACACACAGAGCAGCATGAGCGGCAGCAGCTGGAACTCGGACGACCGGTGGCAGGACTCGAGCGCGTCCGCCGCGGGCTCGGGCTTCGACTCGTCGGCCACCAGCGGCCTGGAGTTCCCCGTGCTTCCCACGATTCCGTCGGGCTCCATTGACATTGGCTCCATCGCGCCGGTGTTTGGTGTGGCCTCGTACGACGACGACGCCGACTACCTAGACTACGACAAGACCGGCCGCCCGTTTATGGAGCAGATGAGCGGCTCGTGCGGCACGGCCTACTTCTCGGGCATCATTGGCGGCGGCGCGTACGGCGCGCTCAAGGGCTTCGCGCGCTCGCCCAGCACCAAGTTCAAAATCCGCATGAACTCGTTGATGAACGGCGCGGCCACGCGTGGCTCCAAGGCTGGCAACGCTCTCGGCTGTCTGGGTAAGTTATTTTGCTGCCACTTCCGGTGCTTTAGAAGGAAGGTTTGACGGGGTTTATTGACGTATTTGTGGTTACTGTTCATTTCGACATGTAGCTATGGTCTACAAGGCCTTCGAGTCCGTGGCTGACTCGGCCGAGATCGAGAACATCGTCAAGTTCGACCAGGTGACGCCCATCTTGGCGTCGGCCGCCACCGGTGTCTTCTACAAGTCCACCGCTGGTCCCAAGGCTATGGTGCTGGCCGGCGCGCTTGGTGCTGGACTCATGACTGTCGTGCAGTTCGGCATCAAGCCCTTCTACCCGCGACTATAGACGCCCTCGTTCGCTGCTGTATTGTGGATCTTAGCGAAGTGAGGCAAGGCAGTCGATTGGGATGCAAGCCTGGTTGAGCGAAGAAACTTCACCGGTACCCTCTGGCAGCGCCGCCTCGAACCGAGAGATAACGAGCTGAGAACAGCTCTATGCAGGACGAGGAACAGTTAGAAGAGGACGGCGTCACGCTAGCTAAGGCGGAAGGACGACGTGGAGGTGCATATGTAAGTTAGTACAGCGGATTTCATTTCAAAACCCTTTACATTGTGCTCTCATCACGTCTTCAGTGTTGCATCGACCTTCATCCCTGCATGGCCAAGGGGATCCACTGGTCTCTTTAGGCTCATGCTCGTTCTGGTGACGTACGTGGCGAGCGTCCGCATGCTGTTCTGAAGGTTACGTAGCCCACACCAATCCTATCCTATTTCATGTATATTCCCGCGCTCTCAACTCCCGCCAATTGGTTCAAATTCGAAGAGCTCATGGCGTCCTACATGCTGGAGCTGCTCGCGCTCAAGGCCGAGCTGCAGAGCTCCCTGGCGCGTCTGGGCGTGGAACCAGTCTCCTCTTCAGATGAAGACGCTAATCTACTTGGTGGGGCTTCATTGGCCACAGAAACGGCAGCCTCAGCGCTGCGCAGAAGCTCAAGAAGCAGTCGACGGCGGCCTATTTCGCGCTGGAACAGGCGCCAGTTGACGCACGAGCTGGCCGCAGCCTCCGAGAGACGCAGGGAACTCGAGCAACAATTGCAGAGAGAAATGCAGCAAGATAGAGATGCCAGTGGCCAGCAAGAGCAGCGAGAACGACGCAGTAGAAGGACAAGTGCATACCAAGCGGCTATTGCTGAGCTGCAGCAGCAACGAGCGGAGATCCGGCGCCAAATTGAGGCCGAAACCAAGGCCGATGAAGAGGCGATTGCAGAGATGCAGGCGGAGCAAGTGGATGCACTTACAGACGTGGATGTGGAGCAGAATCAGGTTCCAGTTTTCAGCCAGCATACGTTGAATAGCAGCGAGTTGCTGAACGAAACACACTATTCGATCGGTGGATTGGTGACACTGGAGCCAGTATCGTCACGGCAACAGGCTGCAGTGCTGGGGAGTTCGAGAACTGGGTTATCCATACGGCCGGTTGCGACGGTTCCGGTTGCTCAGGTGCCTGCAGCCTTGCCGTCGGTGCTGGAGGACTATCCGCGGTTTCGACAGACGCCGGACGCATTGAATGACGTGTTCTCGCTGCAGTTAAAGTTCGCCGAGACGATGCTGAAGCTTGAAAAGTCAGTGCAGATGCGCGATCAACTGCTGCACCATGGCGGGCCGACATCACTGAAGCGCAGAAACGCTCCGCAAACGAGAGAGGAGGAAAGTCAGACCCGTCGACGTAATGGTCGCCACTTACAGCACCGCAGGCGGTCGGTTAGTGGTTCTAGCAGCGACTCGAGTGCCGTGCTCCGGGAGAGCCGACACAGCGAGTCATTCAGCTCCAGCGCGTACTCGTTCTCCTCGCTGGATTCGACCCCGCGTCGTGGCCAAACGATCCGAGTCAGGTATCCGAGTTTGGGTGTATCAAGAGCAACCACAGCGGAGACGCTTGCACCTTCCTCAACGGGTGGAGGGAACTCGCCTGACTCCGAGACTGTCGGCGGAGCTGCGCCAGTGTCGTCAACCTCCACGACGACGTTGTCGCCTGGAGACTCTCCGGACACTCAGGGCGACGCAGCACCCGATAGACGATCCAGTGGAGCAGTTCCAGAGCAGTTTACTGAAGAACAACGTGAAGAGATCCATCGAACGCCAACGACCGGCAGCAGCGTGACAACGCCGACCACTGGAAGTGACCAGAAGTCCACGACGTCCTCGTCAAAGCAGGTTCGCTTTGGTAACGACCCGTATTCCACGCCTGTGCTTGCTCGCAAGTTTAACTTCGACAACCCGTCCATGGATGAAGACGACGACGAAGAAAAAGAGGAGGAGAACCTGTTGAGCTTTCTTGGCGGGTCCAGTGTTACAAGCGCAGAGCTGAACGATGCCTCGTTCCTCCGGGCTTTTGAACGCTTCCGTCGGGAGCTCAATGCAACAAAGCACAACTCCGTGATGCAGTCGCCTGTGCTGGCGAGGAAGCTTTTTCCTGCAGCATCTCCACTCGACGAAGTGGAAGCGATGCAGTCGACCTCCGAAGCAGCACAAACTGTAGAACCAAGCAGCATTGGTGGTCAAGGTCAGGCGTCAGACTTTCCTGCTCTCGACGGGTTAGACTTGCCCGCGTTGAAAGAGCGCCGTCGTCAACTCTGTCTCGATATCCAGGCCGAGAGCGCCCAGCTCGTGTTGAACTTTGGCGCAATGCAAAACGTAGGCGTTGGGTCTCTAGATGCAGCAGCCACGAAGGATCGATTGCTTGATCTGCGAGATGAGCTCAAGGACGTCGACAAGCGCATAGATGAACTTCAATAACAAGGGTTTGAAGCTTAGACCAGACCAAGAAGTTTTTCAAGCAAGTTTTCCAGCTTATCGGGTCAATTACCCATCGTCTTCACTTAAGGTAAAAGCGAAAATTCGGCGCATTTACCAAGAAAAACACTCGAGAACGTCTTGAAGCATAAAACTCTCGGAACACCGGGTTGAGAAAGAGCATTCATAACGCAGTTTACTTGCAATATCACGAGTCGAGTTCCAAGTAGCTGAAGCGATGAAGTTGAACGTCTTCCTCGTCGCCATCATGGCCATCTTGGCTGCTGTTACCGTCAATGGCTTTAAAATCATCTCGCCCACCTTTAAGGTCCCAGTCAAAGCGCTGACACCCGAGACGACACCAACCGAAGCGCTGGCGAAGGTCCAAGAGCTCGATTTGCCCGCTGGCGTCACGCTCACGGGCTCAACAGAGAAGATCGACCCGCCTGCGTCCGTTGCAGCTACCGCCAAGAAATCCGAAAGCGACAAGGACGACAAGAAGGAGCAGCTCTGGGGACTTGGTGGTCTCGGCGGATGGGGACTCGGCGGCGGCTGGGGAGGCTGGGGTGGCTGGGGAGGTCTCGGCCCCTACCGCTTCGGCTTCATGTGCGGTGGTGTGCCCGGCTGGGCCTACCCGCTGGGCTACTGGAACGCGTTCGGTGCGGGTCTGTACGGCGGTGGCTGCGGCCTGGGCATTCCTTTCGGCGGTCTTTACTACTGCTGAGCTCCGGGTTGCAAGATGCAAGTTGTTTCGACATTCGGGTGGCACGCAATGGAAAAATAGTAGCCGTGCCACCACCAAAGCGATGCTGATGATGGTTCGTGGCAGCAACCTACCTAGGTGCATTGCACTTCTTGCCTAGGTTTGCCTACGAATTAATGAATCAACTCATTTTGCCGCCCCAATGCGATGGCCATCTTTCGAGATTCCTTTTATTTCGCTATGTTGCTGACAAACTTGGAAATGGTTGTACGACCACTTCAAATTTGCCACACCGATGCCACGATGGTTCTCTTTGCCTTTTATCATTTTTGATTTTTTGCCGGCAAAACGTGGAAATATTTGCACGACCACATGGGCATCATTCATTTTGCCACAAAGTGGCGAGGCGACCATCACTCTCTTTGCCATTACTTTTTGTTATTTTTGTGGCATACGTGGCAGTAGTTGCACGACTACCTGATGGTGTTTCTTCAGTTGTTCAGGCACAAAGGAGTGATTATCCACTTTGCCATCGACAGACTTGGCAATAGTTGCACGATCACCTCGTGGTTGTTTCTCTCAACCGAAAATCGCTTCGTCCTGCTGAACGCGAACTTGATGCAGTCGGTGGTGTCCCCCCAGTACCTCATGAGAGGGCTGACGTTGCTCGTTCAGTCGTGCAGCCATACACCAAGGACAATTGAGAGCTCGCTCCCCTGCATTTAGTGGAAAGTGAACTGGGTCAATCCAATCGATCACTTCAAATTGTGAAGATCTCAACCAGGTCGTATCGAGAACTCAAGGCGATTACCTCGAAAAATGCTCGAAACACGATCTGGAAGACCGAGAACGCACTCAACTGTAGCGGTTCATCTTCACGAAACAAGGCGCGATCGTCACAGTCACAACCCGATTTGCTTCCAACATAGCGAGTCGAGTACCAACGTTACAACCCGCTCAACCACCCAAGTCGGCCCAAACTCTATCGTCGCAGTCATGAAGTTCCATGCCTTCCTCATCGCCATGATGGCCATCCTTGCCGCTGTCGTCGTCGCTGCTGCTGATCCTGATGAAGCTGCTGCCGTCGCCGTCGTGAAGACGCCCATCGAAGCGCTGGCGAAGGTGCAGGAGCTTGACTTGCCCGCTGGCGTCACGCTCACGGGCTCAACAGAGAAGATCGACCCGCCTGCGTCCGTCACTGCTGCCGCCAAGAAATCCGAGAGCGACAAGGACGGCAAGAAGGAGCAGCTCTGGGGACTTGGTGGTCTCGGCGGATGGGGACTCGGCGGCGGCTGGGGAGGCTGGGGTGGCTGGGGAGGTCTCGGCCCCTACCGCTTCGGCTTCATGTGCGGTGGTGTGCCCGGCTGGGCCTACCCGCTGGGCTACTGGAACGCGTTCGGTGCGGGTCTGTACGGCGGTGGCTGCGGCCTGGGCATTCCTTTCGGCGGTCTTTACTACTGCTGAGCTCCGGGTTGCAAGATGCAAGTTGTTTCGACATTCGGGTGGCACGCAATGGAAAAATAGTAGCCGTGCCACCACCAAAGTGATGCTGATGATGGTTCGTGGCAGCAACCTACCTAGGTGCATTGCACTTCTTGCCTAGGTTTGCCTACGAATTAATGAATCAACTCATTTTGCCACCCCAATGCGATGGCCATCTTTTGAGATTCCTTTTATTTCGCTATGTTGCTGACAAACTTGGAAACGGTTGTACGACCACTTCAAATTTGCCACACCGATGCCACGATGGTTCTCTTTGCCTTTTATCATTTTTGATTTTTTGCCGGCAAAACGTGGAAATATTTGCACGACCACATGGGCATCATTCATTTTGCCACAAAGTGGCGAGGCGACCATCACTCTCTTTGCCATTACTTTTTGTTATTTTTGTGGCATACGTGGCAGTAGTTGCACGACTACCTGATGGTGTTTCTTCAGTTGTTCAGGCACAAAGGAGTGATTATCCACTTTGCCATCGACAGACTTGGCAATAGTTGCACGATCACCTCGTGGTTGTTTCTCTCAACCGAAAATCGCTTCGTCCTGCTGAACGCGAACTTGATGCAGTCGGTGGTGTCCCCCCAGTACCTCATGAGAGGGCTGACGTTGCTCGTTCAGTCGTGCAGCCATACACCAAGGACAATTGAGAGCTCGCTCCCCTGCATTTAGTGGAAAGTGAACTGGGCCAATCCAATCGATCACTTCAAATTGTGAAGATCTCAACCAGGTCGTATCGAGAACTCAAGGCGATTACCTCGAAAAATGCTCGAAACACGATCTGGAAGACCGAGAACGCACTCAACTGTAGCGGTTCATCTTCACGAAACAAGGCGCGATCGTCACAGTCACAACCCGATTTGCTTCCAACATAGCGAGTCGAGTACCAACGTTACAACCCGCTCAACCACCCAAGTCGGCCCAAACTCTATCGTCGCAGTCATGAAGTTCCA
Source organism: Phytophthora crassamura (assembly GCA_033557995.1). Classification (NCBI taxonomy): domain Eukaryota; phylum Oomycota; class Peronosporomycetes; order Peronosporales; family Peronosporaceae; genus Phytophthora; species Phytophthora crassamura. The sequence continues at coordinate 1,810,418 of JAUCED010000011.1, read as the reverse complement.
TCCCTTCCTCATCGCCATGATGGCCATCCTTGCCGCTGTCGTCGTCGCTGCTGCTGATCCTGATGAAGCTGCTGCCGTCGCCGTCGTGAAGACGCCCATCGAAGCGCTGGCGAAGGTGCAGGAGCTTGACTTGCCCGCTGGCGTCACGCTCACGGGCTCAACAGAGAAGATCGACCCGCCTGCGTCCGTCACTGCTGCCGCCAAGAAATCCGAGAGCGACAAGGACGGCAAGAAGGAGCAGCTCTGGGGACTTGGTGGTCTCGGCGGATGGGGACTCGGCGGCGGCTGGGGAGGCTGGGGTGGCTGGGGAGGTCTCGGCCCCTACCGCTTCGGCTTCATGTGCGGTGGTGTGCCCGGCTGGGCCTACCCGCTGGGCTACTGGAACGCGTTCGGTGCGGGTCTGTACGGCGGTGGCTGCGGCCTGGGCATTCCTTTCGGCGGTCTTTACTACTGCTGAGCTCCGGGTTGCAAGATGCAAGTTGTTTCGACATTCGGGTGGCACGCAATGGAAAAATAGTAGCCGTGCCACCACCAAAGCGATGCTGATGATGGTTCGTGGCAGCAACCTACCTAGGTGCATTGCACTTCTTGCCTAGGTTTGCCTACGAATTAATAAATCAACTCATTTTGCCACCCCAATGCGATGGCCATCTTTTGAGATTCCTTTTATTTCGCTATGTTGCTGACAAACTTGGAAACGGTTGTACGACCACTTCAAATTGCCACACCGATGCCACGATGGTTCTCTTTGCCTTTTATCATTTTTGATTTTTTGCCGGCAAAACGTGGAAATATTTGCACGACCACATGGGCATCATTCATTTTGCCACAAAGTGGCGAGGCGACCATCACTCTCTTTGCCATTACTTTTTGTTATTTTTGTGGCATACGTGGCAGTAGTTGCACGACTACCTGATGGTGTTTCTTCAGTTGTTCAGGCACAAAGGAGTGATTATCCACTTTGCCATCGACAGACTTGGCAATAGTTGCACGATCACCTCGTGGTTGTTTCTCTCAACCGAAAATCGCTTCGTCCTGCTGAACGCGAACTTGATGCAGTCGGTGGTGTCCCCCCAGTACCTCATGAGAGGGCTGACGTTGCTCGTTCAGTCGTGCAGCCATACACCAAGGACAATTGAGAGCTCGCTCCCCTGCATTTAGTGGAAAGTGAACTGGGCCAATCCAATCGATCACTTCAAATTGTGAAGATCTCAACCAGGTCGTATCGAGAACTCAAGGCGATTACCTCGAAAAATGCTCGAAACACGATCTGGAAGACCGGGAACGCACTCAACTGTAGCGGTTCATCTTCACGAAACAAGGCGCGATCGTCACAGTCACAACCCGATTTGCTTCCAACATAGCGAGTCGAGTACCAACGTTACAACCCGCTCAACCACCCAAGTCGGCCCAAACTCTATCGTCGCAGTCATGAAGTTCCATGCCTTCCTCATCGCCATGATGGCCATCCTTGCCGCTGTCGTCGTCGCTGCTGCTGATCCTGATGAAGCTGCTGCCGTCGCCGTCGTGAAGACGCCGATCGAAGCGCTGGCGAAGGTGCAGGAGCTTGACTTGCCCGCTGGCGTCACGCTCACGGGCTCAACAGAGAAGATCGACCCGCCTGCGTCCGTCACTGCTGCCGCCAAGAAATCCGAGAGCGACAAGGACGGCAAGAAGGAGCAGCTCTGGGGACTTGGTGGTCTCGGCGGATGGGGACTCGGCGGCGGCTGGGGAGGCTGGGGTGGCTGGGGAGGTCTCGGCCCCTACCGCTTCGGCTTCATGTGCGGTGGTGTGCCCGGCTGGGCCTACCCGCTGGGCTACTGGAACGCGTTCGGTGCGGGTCTGTACGGCGGTGGCTGCGGCCTGGGCATTCCTTTCGGCGGTCTTTACTACTGCTGAGCTCCGGGTTGCAAGATGCAAGTTGTTTCGACATTCGGGTGGCACGCAATGGAAAAATAGTAGCCGTGCCACCACCAAAGCGATGCTGATGATGGTTCGTGGCAGCAACCTACCTAGGTGCATTGCACTTCTTGCCTAGGTTTGCCTACGAATTAATAAATCAACTCATTTTGCCACCCCAATGCGATGGCCATCTTTTGAGATTCCTTTTATTTCGCTATGTTGCTGACAAACTTGGAAACGGTTGTACGACCACTTCAAATTGCCACACCGATGCCACGATGGTTCTCTTTGCCTTTTATCATTTTTGATTTTTTGCCGGCAAAACGTGGAAATATTTGCACGACCACATGGGCATCATTCATTTTGCCACAAAGTGGCGAGGCGACCATCACTCTCTTTGCCATTACTTTTTGTTATTTTTGTGGCATACGTGGCAGTAGTTGCACGACTACCTGATGGTGTTTCTTCAGTTGTTCAGGCACAAAGGAGTGATTATCCACTTTGCCATCGACAGACTTGGCAATAGTTGCACGATCACCTCGTGGTTGTTTCTCTCAACCGAAAATCGCTTCGTCCTGCTGAACGCGAACTTGATGCAGTCGGTGGTGTCCCCCCAGTACCTCATGAGAGGGCTGACGTTGCTCGTTCAGTCGTGCAGCCATACACCAAGGACAATTGAGAGCTCGCTCCCCTGCATTTAGTGGAAAGTGAACTGGGCCAATCCAATCGATCACTTCAAATTGTGAAGATCTCAACCAGGTCGTATCGAGAACTCAAGGCGATTACCTCGAAAAATGCTCGAAACACGATCTGGAAGACCGGGAACGCACTCAACTGTAGCGGTTCATCTTCACGAAACAAGGCGCGATCGTCACAGTCACAACCCGATTTGCTTCCAACATAGCGAGTCGAGTACCAACGTTACAACCCGCTCAACCACCCAAGTCGGCCCAAACTCTATCGTCGCAGTCATGAAGTTCCATGCCTTCCTCATCGCCATGATGGCCATCCTTGCCGCTGTCGTCGTCGCTGCTGCTGATCCTGATGAAGCTGCTGCCGTCGCCGTCGTGAAGACGCCGATCGAAGCGCTGGCGAAGGTGCAGGAGCTTGACTTGCCCGCTGGCGTCACGCTCACGGGCTCAACAGAGAAGATCGACCCGCCTGCGTCCGTCACTGCTGCCGCCAAGAAATCCGAGAGCGACAAGGACGGCAAGAAGGAGCAGCTCTGGGGACTTGGTGGTCTCGGCGGATGGGGACTCGGCGGCGGCTGGGGAGGCTGGGGTGGCTGGGGAGGTCTCGGCCCCTACCGCTTCGGCTTCATGTGCGGTGGTGTGCCCGGCTGGGCCTACCCGCTGGGCTACTGGAACGCGTTCGGTGCGGGTCTGTACGGCGGTGGCTGCGGCCTGGGCATTCCTTTCGGCGGTCTTTACTACTGCTGAGCTCCGGGTTGCAAGATGCAAGTTGTTTCGACATTCGGGTGGCACGCAATGGAAAAATAGTAGCCGTGCCACCACCAAAGCGATGCTGATGATGGTTCGTGGCAGCAACCTACCTAGGTGCATTGCACTTCTTGCCTAGGTTTGCCTACGAATTAATGAATCAACTCATTTTGCCACCCCAATGCGATGGCCATCTCTTGAGATTCCTTTTATTTCGCTATGTTGCTGACAAACTTGGAAACGGTTGTACGACCACTTCAAATTTGCCACACCGATGCCACGATGGTTCTCTTTGCCTTTTATCATTTTTGATTTTTTGCCGGCAAAACGTGGAAATATTTGCACGACCACATGGGCATCATTCATTTTGCCACAAAGTGGCGAGGCGACCATCACTCTCTTTGCCATTACTTTTTGTTATTTTTGTGGCATACGTGGCAGTAGTTGCACGACTACCTGATGGTGTTTCTTCAGTTGTTCAGGCACAAAGGAGTGATTATCCACTTTGCCATCGACAGACTTGGCAATAGTTGCACGATCACCTCGTGGTTGTTTCTCTCAACCGAAAATCGCTTCGTCCTGCTGAACGCGAACTTGATGCAGTCGGTGGTGTCCCCCAGTACCTCATGAGAGGGCTGACGTTGCTCGTTCAGTCGTGCAGCCATACACCAAGGACAATTGAGAGCTCGCTCCCCTGCATTTAGTGGAAAGTGAACTGGGCCAATCCAATCGATCACTTCAAATTGTGAAGATCTCAACCAGGTCGTATCGAGAACTCAAGGTGATTACCTCGAAAAATGCTCGAAACACGATCTGGAAGACCGGGAACGCACTCAACTGTAGCGGTTCATCTTCACGAAACAAGGCGCGATCGTCACAGTCACAACCCGATTTGCTTCCAACATAGCGAGTCGAGTACCAACGTTACAACCCGCTCAACCACCCAAGTCGGCCCAAACTCTATCGTCGCAGTCATGAAGTTCCATGCCTTCCTCATCGCCATGATGGCCATCCTTGCCGCTGTCGTCGTCGCTGCTGCTGATCCTGATGAAGCTGCTGCCGTCGCCGTCGTGAAGACGCCCATCGAAGCGCTGGCGAAGGTGCAGGAGCTTGACTTGCCCGCTGGCGTCACGCTCACGGGCTCAACAGAGAAGATCGACCCGCCTGCGTCCGTCACTGCTGCCGCCAAGAAATCCGAGAGCGACAAGGACGGCAAGAAGGAGCAGCTCTGGGGACTTGGTGGTCTCGGCGGATGGGGACTCGGCGGCGGCTGGGGAGGCTGGGGTGGCTGGGGAGGTCTCGGCCCCTACCGCTTCGGCTTCATGTGCGGTGGTGTGCCCGGCTGGGCCTACCCGCTGGGCTACTGGAACGCGTTCGGTGCGGGTCTGTACGGCGGTGGCTGCGGCCTGGGCATTCCTTTCGGCGGTCTTTACTACTGCTGAGCTCCGGGTTGCAAGATGCAAGTTGTTTCGACATTCGGGTGGCACGCAATGGAAAAATAGTAGCCGTGCCACCACCAAAGCGATGCTGATGATGGTTCGTGGCAGCAACCTACCTAGGTGCATTGCACTTCTTGCCTAGGTTTGCCTACGAATTAATAAATCAGCTCATTTTGCCACCCCAATGCGATGGCCATCTTTTGAGATTCCTTTTATTTCGCTATGTTGCTGACAAACTTGGAAACGGTTGTACGACCACTTCAAATTTGCCACACCGATGCCACGATGGTTCTCTTTGCCTTTTATCATTTTTGATTTTTGCCGGCAAAACGTGGAAATATTTGCACGACCACATGGGCATCATTCATTTTGCCACAAAGTGGCGAGGCGACCATCACTCTCTTTGCCATTACTTTTTGTTATTTTTGTGGCATACGTGGCAGTAGTTGCACGACTACCTGATGGTGTTTCTTCAGTTGTTCAGGCACAAAGGAGTGATTATCCACTTTGCCATCGACAGACTTGGCAATAGTTGCACGATCACCTCGTGGTTGTTTCTCTCAACCGAAAATCGCTTCGTCCTGCTGAACGCGAACTTGATGCAGTCGGTGGTGTCCCCCCAGTACCTCATGAGAGGGCTGACGTTGCTCGTTCAGTCGTGCAGCCATACACCAAGGACAATTGAGAGCTCGCTCCCCTGCATTTAGTGGAAAGTGAACTGGGCCAATCCAATCGATCACTTCAATTCGTGAAGATCTCAACCAGGTCGTATCGAGAACTCAAGGCGATTACCTCGAAAAATGCTCGAAACACGATCTGGAAGACCGAGAACGCACTCAACTGTAGCGGTTCATCTTCACGAAACAAGGCGCGATCGTCACAGTCACAACCCGATTTGCTTCCAACATAGCGAGTCGAGTACCAACGTTACAACCCGCTCAGCCACCCACGTCGGCCCAAACTCTATCGTCGCAGTCATGAAGTTCCATGCCTTCCTCATTGCCATGATGGCCATCCTTGCCGCTGTCGTCGTCGCTGCTGCTGATCCTGATGAAGCTGCTGCCGTCGCCGTCGTGAAGACGCCCATCGAAGCGCTGGCGAAGGTGCAGGAGCTTGACTTGCCCGCTGGCGTCACGCTCACGGGCTCAACAGAGAAGATCGACCCGCCTGCGTCCGTCACTGCTGCCGCCAAGAAATCCGAGAGCGACAAGGACGGCAAGAAGGAGCAGCTCTGGGGACTTGGTGGTCTCGGCGGATGGGGACTCGGCGGCGGCTGGGGAGGCTGGGGTGGCTGGGGAGGTCTCGGCCCCTACCGCTTCGGCTTCATGTGCGGTGGTGTGCCCGGCTGGGCCTACCCGCTGGGCTACTGGAACGCGTTCGGTGCGGGTCTGTACGGCGGTGGCTGCGGCCTGGGCATTCCTTTCGGCGGTCTTTACTACTGCTGAGCTCCGGGTTGCAAGATGCAAGTTGTTTCGACATTCGGGTGGCACGCAATGGAAAAATAGTAGCCGTGCCACCACCAAAGCGATGCTGATGATGGTTCGTGGCAGCAACCTACCTAGGTGCATTGCACTTCTTGCCTAGGTTTGCCTACGAATTAATAAATCAGCTCATTTTGCCACCCCAATGCGATGGCCATCTTTTGAGATTCCTTTTATTTCGCTATGTTGCTGACAAACTTGGAAACGGTTGTACGACCACTTCAAATTTGCCACACCGATGCCACGATGGTTCTCTTTGCCTTTTATCATTTTTGATTTTTGCCGGCAAAACGTGGAAATATTTGCACGACCACATGGGCATCATTCATTTTGCCACAAAGTGGCGAGGCGACCATCACTCTCTTTGCCATTACTTTTTGTTATTTTTGTGGCATACGTGGCAGTAGTTGCACGACTACCTGATGGTGTTTCTTCAGTTGTTCAGGCACAAAGGAGTGATTATCCACTTTGCCATCGACAGACTTGGCAATAGTTGCACGATCACCTCGTGGTTGTTTCTCTCAACCGAAAATCGCTTCGTCCTGCTGAACGCGAACTTGATGCAGTCGGTGGTGTCCCCCCAGTACCTCATGAGAGGGCTGACGTTGCTCGTTCAGTCGTGCAGCCATACACCAAGGACAATTGAGAGCTCGCTCCCCTGCATTTAGTGGAAAGTGAACTGGGCCAATCCAATCGATCACTTCAATTCGTGAAGATCTCAACCAGGTCGTATCGAGAACTCAAGGCGATTACCTCGAAAAATGCTCGAAACACGATCTGGAAGACCGAGAACGCACTCAACTGTAGCGGTTCATCTTCACGAAACAAGGCGCGATCGTCACAGTCACAACCCGATTTGCTTCCAACATAGCGAGTCGAGTACCAACGTTACAACCCGCTCAGCCACCCACGTCGGCCCAAACTCTATCGTCGCAGTCATGAAGTTCCATGCCTTCCTCATTGCCATGATGGCCATCCTTGCCGCTGTCGTCGTCGCTGCTGCTGATCCTGATGAAGCTGCTGCCGTCGCCGTCGTGAAGACGCCCATCGAAGCGCTGGCGAAGGTGCAGGAGCTTGACTTGCCCGCTGGCGTCACGCTCACGGGCTCAACAGAGAAGATCGACCCGCCTGCGTCCGTCACTGCTGCCGCCAAGAAATCCGAGAGCGACAAGGACGGCAAGAAGGAGCAGCTCTGGGGACTTGGTGGTCTCGGCGGATGGGGACTCGGCGGCGGCTGGGGAGGCTGGGGTGGCTGGGGAGGTCTCGGCCCCTACCGCTTCGGCTTCATGTGCGGTGGTGTGCCCGGCTGGGCCTACCCGCTGGGCTACTGGAACGCGTTCGGTGCGGGTCTGTACGGCGGTGGCTGCGGCCTGGGCATTCCTTTCGGCGGTCTTTACTACTGCTGAGCTCCGGGTTGCAAGATGCAAGTTGTTTCGACATTCGGGTGGCACGCAATGGAAAAATAGTAGCCGTGCCACCACCAAAGCGATGCTGATGATGGTTCGTGGCAGCAACCTACCTAGGTGCATTGCACTTCTTGCCTAGGTTTGCCTACGAATTAATAAATCAGCTCATTTTGCCACCCCAATGCGATGGCCATCTTTTGAGATTCCTTTTATTTCGCTATGTTGCTGACAAACTTGGAAACGGTTGTACGACCACTTCAAATTTGCCACACCGATGCCACGATGGTTCTCTTTGCCTTTTATCATTTTTGATTTTTGCCGGCAAAACGTGGAAATATTTGCACGACCACATGGGCATCATTCATTTTGCCACAAAGTGGCGAGGCGACCATCACTCTCTTTGCCATTACTTTTTGTTATTTTTGTGGCATACGTGGCAGTAGTTGCACGACTACCTGATGGTGTTTCTTCAGTTGTTCAGGCACAAAGGAGTGATTATCCACTTTGCCATCGACAGACTTGGCAATAGTTGCACGATCACCTCGTGGTTGTTTCTCTCAACCGAAAATCGCTTCGTCCTGCTGAACGCGAACTTGATGCAGTCGGTGGTGTCCCCCCAGTACCTCATGAGAGGGCTGACGTTGCTCGTTCAGTCGTGCAGCCATACACCAAGGACAATTGAGAGCTCGCTCCCCTGCATTTAGTGGAAAGTGAACTGGGCCAATCCAATCGATCACTTCAATTCGTGAAGATCTCAACCAGGTCGTATCGAGAACTCAAGGCGATTACCTCGAAAAATGCTCGAAACACGATCTGGAAGACCGAGAACGCACTCAACTGTAGCGGTTCATCTTCACGAAACAAGGCGCGATCGTCACAGTCACAACCCGATTTGCTTCCAACATAGCGAGTCGAGTACCAACGTTACAACCCGCTCAGCCACCCACGTCGGCCCAAACTCTATCGTCGCAGTCATGAAGTTCCATGCCTTCCTCATTGCCATGATGGCCATCCTTGCCGCTGTCGTCGTCGCTGCTGCTGATCCTGATGAAGCTGCTGCCGTCGCCGTCGTGAAGACGCCCATCGAAGCGCTGGCGAAGGTGCAGGAGCTTGACTTGCCCGCTGGCGTCACGCTCACGGGCTCAACAGAGAAGATCGACCCGCCTGCGTCCGTCACTGCTGCCGCCAAGAAATCCGAGAGCGACAAGGACGGCAAGAAGGAGCAGCTCTGGGGACTTGGTGGTCTCGGCGGATGGGGACTCGGCGGCGGCTGGGGAGGCTGGGGTGGCTGGGGAGGTCTCGGCCCCTACCGCTTCGGCTTCATGTGCGGTGGTGTGCCCGGCTGGGCCTACCCGCTGGGCTACTGGAACGCGTTCGGTGCGGGTCTGTACGGCGGTGGCTGCGGCCTGGGCATTCCTTTCGGCGGTCTTTACTACTGCTGAGCTCCGGGTTGCAAGATGCAAGTTGTTTCGACATTCGGGTGGCACGCAATGGAAAAATAGTAGCCGTGCCACCACCAAAGCGATGCTGATGATGGTTCGTGGCAGCAACCTACCTAGGTGCATTGCACTTCTTGCCTAGGTTTGCCTACGAATTAATAAATCAGCTCATTTTGCCACCCCAATGCGATGGCCATCTTTTGAGATTCCTTTTATTTCGCTATGTTGCTGACAAACTTGGAAACGGTTGTACGACCACTTCAAATTTGCCACACCGATGCCACGATGGTTCTCTTTGCCTTTTATCATTTTTGATTTTTGCCGGCAAAACGTGGAAATATTTGCACGACCACATGGGCATCATTCATTTTGCCACAAAGTGGCGAGGCGACCATCACTCTCTTTGCCATTACTTTTTGTTATTTTTGTGGCATACGTGGCAGTAGTTGCACGACTACCTGATGGTGTTTCTTCAGTTGTTCAGGCACAAAGGAGTGATTATCCACTTTGCCATCGACAGACTTGGCAATAGTTGCACGATCACCTCGTGGTTGTTTCTCTCAACCGAAAATCGCTTCGTCCTGCTGAACGCGAACTTGATGCAGTCGGTGGTGTCCCCCCAGTACCTCATGAGAGGGCTGTAAGGAAGTACTGTCCTTCTAGTATATCCGATGATGGTCCGTACAAGATTTCAAGGTGGGTGTGAAGGAATATCACGAGGAAATTTCCACATTTAATGTATCCCATCCGATTGGGGTGAAAACAACATTTCTACTAACAGTTGCGCAAGCTCAGCGCTCAGCAAGTTTCTCCGCCCTTTCTTACACTGACGTTGCTCGTTCAGTCGTGCAGCCATACACCAAGGACAATTGAGAGCTCGCTCCCCTGCATTTAGTGAAAAGATGACTGGGTCAACCCAATCGATCACTTCAATTCGTGAAGATCTCAATCAGGTCGTATCGAGAACTCAAGGCGATTACCTCGAAAAATGCTCGAAACACGATCTGGAAGACCGAGAACGCACTCAACTGTAGCGGTTCATCTTCACGAAACAAGGCGCGATCGTCACAGTCACAACCCGATTTGCTTCCAACATAGCGAGTCGAGTACCAACGTTACAACCCGCTCAACCACCCAAGTCGGCCCAAACTCTATCGTCGCAGTCATGAAGTTCCATGCCTTCCTCATTGCCATGATGGCCATCCTTGCCGCTGTCGTCGTCGCTGCTGCTGATCCTGATGAAGCTGCTGCCGTCGCCGTCGTGAAGACGCCCATCGAAGCGCTGGCGAAGGTGCAGGAGCTTGACTTGCCCGCTGGCGTCACGCTCACGGGCTCAACAGAGAAGATCGACCCGCCTGCGTCCGTCACTGCTGCCGCCAAGAAATCCGAGAGCGACAAGGACGGCAAGAAGGAGCAGCTCTGGGGACTTGGTGGTCTCGGCGGATGGGGACTCGGCGGCGGCTGGGGAGGCTGGGGTGGCTGGGGAGGTCTCGGCCCCTACCGCTTCGGCTTCATGTGCGGTGGTGTGCCCGGCTGGGCCTACCCGCTGGGCTACTGGAACGCGTTCGGTGCGGGTCTGTACGGCGGTGGCTGCGGCCTGGGCATTCCTTTCGGCGGTCTTTACTACTGCTGAGCTCCGGGTTGCAAGATGCAAGTTGTTTCGACATTCGGGTGGCACGCAATGGAAAAATAGTAGCCGTGCCACCACCAAAGCGATGCTGATGATGGTTCGTGGCAGCAACCTACCTAGGTGCATTGCACTTCTTGCCTAGGTTTGCCTACGAATTAATAAATCAGCTCATTTTGCCACCCCAATGCGATGGCCATCTTTTGAGATTCCTTTTATTTCGCTATGTTGCTGACAAACTTGGAAACGGTTGTACGACCACTTCAAATTTGCCACACCGATGCCACGATGGTTCTCTTTGCCTTTTATCATTTTTGATTTTTTGCCGGCAAAACGTGGAAATATTTGCACGACCACATGGGCATCATTCATTTTGCCACAAAGTGGCGAGGCGACCATCACTCTCTTTGCCATTACTTTTTGTTATTTTTGTGGCATACGTGGCAGTAGTTGCACGACTACCTGATGGTGTTTCTTCAGTTGTTCAGGCACAAAGGAGTGATTATCCACTTTGCCATCGACAGACTTGGCAATAGTTGCACGATCACCTCGTGGTTGTTTCTCTCAACCGAAAATCGCTTCGTCCTGCTGAACGCGAACTTGATGCAGTCGGTGGTGTCCCCCCAGTACCTCATGAGAGGGCTGACGTTGCTCGTTCAGTCGTGCAGCCATACACCAAGGACAATTGAGAGCTCGCTCCCCTGCATTTAGTGGAAAGTGAACTGGGCCAATCCAATCGATCACTTCAAATTGTGAAGATCTCAACCAGGTCGTATCGAGAACTCAAGGCGATTACCTCGAAAAATGCTCGAAACACGATCTGGAAGACCGGGAACGCACTCAACTGTAGCGGTTCATCTTCACGAAACGAGAAGATCGACCCGCCTGCGTCTGTTGCCAAGGATTCCGATGACAAGATGGGCGACGACAAGAAGGAGCAGTGGTGGGGACTTGGTGGTCTCGGCCTCGGCGGCTGGGGTGGATGGGGTGGCTGGGGCGGTCTTGGCCCCTACCGTTTCGGCTTCATGTACGGCGGCTACCCTGGCTGGGCCTACCCGCTGGGCTACTGGAACGCGTTCGGTGCGGGTCTGTACGACGGTGGCTGCGACCTCGGCATTCCTTTCGGCGGTCTCTACTACTGCTGAGCTGAAAGTTCATTTGGCGTGAGCAGCAAGTTCCTGCTTGATAGTTTGTGTGGTTGCTTTCCTCGAAGTAGTATCTGGCAGTCTGATTTCCTTTAAGCAAAAAAAATAAACGTTTCTCATGAACTGATCTTGAAACCTTGAGCATCGATTAACGAAGATTAATTCATCAGAGGAGTCCTCTTAGAGGACAACTCCACACGTATGTCGATGACATAACGCAACTCACTGGACGCCGAGATTCTACCCAACATTACGGCACAAGCATCCAGATTCCCACTTCCTGGTGTTCGAACTGCACAGGAATCCGCACATGAGATCAATAGTACGTGTTGTCCCAGTTGCGGGCAGCCTCTCTCGCCATGTTGTCCGCCTTGTCGTTCCAGGCGTACTCCCATTCCTGGCGGCCCGTGTGAGCTCGCACGTGGCGGAACATTAGATTTCGACCTCCAGCCACGTTTAGGATCCCCTCGATGAGATCGCGGTTCTTGACGGGGTCGCCGTTGGCATTGATCCAGCCATTGCGCCTCCACGTCTTGAGGTAGACGTACATCGTCTTGATCAGCAACTCGCTGTCCGTGAAGACGATAACTGGCCGGATCCCGTTCGGGTCCGCCGCCGCTCGTCGCATCACGGCAAAGGCAGCAGAGTATTCGGCTCGGTTGGAAGTAACGTAGGGGTCTCTCAACACCTTGACCTCATTCCATTCCTGGTTGTGCGGGAACAGAGCCGCATACGCAGCGGTGCAGTCGACGCTTCCGTTGCGGAGGGCGCTGCCGTCGCAGAAAGCAACGATCGCCTTGACGTTCGGGTCCATGACGTCGTACGCTGGCCAGGTGACTTGACCATTGCGACGCTGGCCGTCACGATTCACGATAACTCGATTGGTCCGCAGGAATGTTTCGGCGGCATCGAAAGACGCAAACTTCTGCCACTTGGAGAACGAGAAGTTAGGCGTGCTAACAAGCGCATCGTTCAAGTCCGTGAAGATGCCGAGGTTGTAGCCGCAGGCCACTGCGTAGACCAGGGCTCGTACTTGGCGTAGCTCATGGCAGGAAGGGGGTATGGAGCCGGGAATTTCTTCTCTGGATCAGGTCTGGCCCGACCGCACTGGGCCAGTCAGGTTGCCCCCAGAAATCGAAGTTGTCGACCATGCCGTGATAGGCACTTCCCGCGAGCTCGAAGATGACACTGGGCTGTGAGAGATCTGGTTACGAAGGCTGGCCATTCCTTTCGGCGGTCTCAACTACGGCTAAGCTGTCGAAGATGTCACATCTTCACATCTTCGACAGCTTAGCCGTAGTTGAGACCATCTTAAATATGAGCAGGAATGCTCATACGTGCTGTCGTTTGCCAAGTTTTCACCAAAACTACTCCCTTAATTGTCATAGTTCCTTGTTCCATGCTGCCATAACCACGAAACCTTAAGCCTCTCCATAAGGTAGTGCTACCCAATTAGGACGGTGAGGTGAAACACAAAGCACTTTCATTTTACCGTGCGTTCGTCTATGAGGGCACTTGGCGAATAAGTAGGAATGATAGGTCTAAGACGCGCCATGAGAGCTCTGGTGCTAGTCTTCGCCATGTCCTTCACAGAGGAGATTGAAGAGGAGCTGCGGTAGTTTCTCCTGGCACGTACACGCGTCGGTCTCAATGACTGGGCACGAAACTGCGAGGATCAACAGGGACTGAACGAACCGCTCCACCGCCTTCGTTCGCTGAGCTCGTGGTAGCATCCACGTCGACAGAGAACCCGGTAGCACCGCTCTAATCAGCAGATCGCGGATCACTTCGCTGCAGAATCGGCAGCTCATGTGCGGGTAGGCTGTTTCGTACAGCTCGTCGCGCAGCCTGACAAAGTCGGTAAACTGCTTTTCAATGCGGATGTCGGGTTTGCGGAAGTGCGTTGTAGGCTGAGGCAGGTTCAACGCCACATCGACGGCCTTGATACTTGTCGGGATGCGCGTTGTGGACTGCGATGCAGTGAAGACGTCGAGGAGGTAGTTGCGCTTGTCGGAGGAGCGCGACACTTGCACCTTGCAGATCTGCTTGAGCTTGGTCATGATCTGCATGTGTCGGGAGTATTGTTCAGGCATGAGGTTCACTGGCGTCAGTCGTGCAAGACTTCCCACGACTTGATCCTTACACGGCTGCTGGACGCTCGCCATTGATGCCGAGTCGGGTAGGAATGCCTTGAGGGGTAGCGCTCGATTTCAAAAGTGAAGGCTGTCGCACCGGACCATCATGCCCCGAGGAGCTGCATGCGAGTGCTGCGCCAACTTTATGCAGCTTTGACATGACTCGATGGCCACCACTGGTGGCCCATCAGTAATCTCTGCGATTGCCACTTTGGCCGAGGGGGCCTGTCGCACCAAATGGAGACACTTTGCCACGGGCTTTTTACGAGAAGGGGATCATCTACGAAGTTCTTGCGATTTGGAACCCGAACTGACCGAAAGTGGAGCAATCCACATCACATACACATAATGCTAAGTGGCATACACAAAGATTTTCAAAAGCCAAAAGAGTAAGTCCGTGGTGGCGAAAGCTTCGCCACGATCGCCCCTGCTGCTGCTCGACACCACCTGCTGGGAGAAGACTGCATTGCAGAGGGCTTGTGCTAGCACATAAGCCATGAACAGCATGCGGCCAAGTACGGTATGACTGTCAAGGGCACAAAGCGAGGTGGAATAGTGCTGCTGTATATGTGTGATCGATGGTTAGTGGACCGCGCTGTCAGCGGGTATGCGTTCAGCTTTGTCGCTAGCCGCTACAGCTCTGGTTCTGTAAATGGCATCGATCTAGTTCTCGGTTTCTCACCGGGGAGTTCTTAATAGAAGTAATCCGGTCCACGTACTGAGGTCTTGCTGTGCGGCGTTCAGCAAAGAAGCTCCCATGCATCATCGAGTTCCCCAATCAAAGCTGCGTGTTAACTCAGCTACAAAGGGCAGCTCCGCCTGTATTGGCCGGGCTGGGGCCGCATATGCTGTATGCACACATGTCCTCTTCGTCTTGATCGTCGGTGTCACCGATACTTCAAGCTCTGTGTATGCCACAGGGTTGTTGTCTTGCTTTGAACAGCGTCTCCAAGTTCGGAGCACTTCTTGTATTGACTGGGGCTACGGAGCCAAGGCGAAGATCACCAAGCAAGGTGCCACGGTGCTTGCTTGTTCGTGGCAGCAGCGGGTTTGCAGGATAGTGCTAACCATTTTGTCATGGTTGGAGTACCAGATTTATCATGACCGCGGGCGGTACAGGTCTCCGTCCACGTCGTGAAAGCTTATCTCGTCACGAGGAGAATAAACATTCTGGAGTCTCTTCCAGCGAGAAATGCAAACCTAGTATGAAAGAGCCTCAGCGGAACACACAGTTCGATCACATACTCCAACACTGCGAGAACTCGACGGCCGATCCTCAACTGGTCTGCCAGGATCTAGTGTCATATTTTGACCTGGCTCAACATCCTCGTCTTTGAACCCATCCCGGTCGACAACTTCGATATCTTGGCGCAAAGTGGATCCAGAAAAGAAATCCCAGCCAGCCCCAGACCCTCCTCTTCCTTCCTTGACGTCTTTGGCCATGAGCTCCGACGAGTACGAGCCCTGGTATTACGCGGTGGCGTGCGGCTACACTCTCGGCGTCCTCACAGACCTGGAGGATGCGCTAGACAGCACGCTTAACGTCTCGTACTCCAAGTGGAACAAGTTTGGATCTTTCGATGCCGCCGAGGAATTCCTTCATGCCCACGGGGTTATCGTGAGTCGTGGCGGCCAGCGCCGCAAATGGTCAAGTCACCTGGCCGGCGTACGACGTCATGGACCCGAACGTCAAGGCGATCGTTGCTTTCTGCGACGGCAGCGCCCTCCGCAACGGAAGCGTCGACTGCACCGCTGCGTATGCGGCTCTGTTCCCGCACAACCAGGAATGGAATGAGGTCAAGGTGTTGAGAGACCCCTACGTTACTTCCAACCGAGCCGCGTACTCTGCTGCCCTTGCAGTGATGCGACGAGCGGCGGCGGCGGACCCGAACAGGATCCGGCCAGTTATCATCTTCACGGACAGCGAGTTGCTGATCAAGACGATGTACGTCTACCTCAAGACGTGGAGGCGCAATGGCTGGATCAATGCCAACGGCGACCCCGTCAAGAACCGCGATCTCATCGAGGGGATCCTAAACGTGGCTGGAGGTCGAAATCTAATGTTCCGCCACGTGCGAGCTCACACGGGCCGCCAGGAATGGGAGTACGCCTGGAACGACAAGGCGGACAACATGGCGAGAGAGGCTGCCCGCAACTGGGACAACACGTACTATTGATCTCATGTGCGGATTCCTGTGCAGTTCGAACACCAGGAAGTGGGAATCTGGATGCTTGTGCCGTAATGTTAGGTGCAATCTGGGCGTCCAGTGAGTTGCGTTAGACCCTGCTTGATTGTCGCCTAATTATCTAAGGAATAAAGCTTCATTGATCGATGCTCGAGCTTTCAAGAGCAATTGATGTTGAAGCATTATTCGTTCGAGGGGGTGGTGGATTGTGGCCCGTTCGACTCTCACGGAAACGAACCATGCGCCTCAACGATATAATTCAACAACTGCGTCGGCACACAACATCGAATGATTTGATATCTGCGATGACAGAAACAAATCGCGTTGTGAGAGGCGATCGAGGCCTTGTCGATGAGCGCGAGCTTGGGCAATTGTTAGTAAAAATCTTGTTTTCACCGACGGAAGCACGCAGCAACTTTTCCTTCTTGGACAAGAAAGTCACTTGTCCGCTTTCAAGACGCTTGTAGCCACCCCACTCGGATAGAAACATTTTCTCGTGACATTCCTTCCCCCTTGCAATCTTGTACGGACCATAATCGGGATACTTGAAGGACAGTACTTCCTTACAGCCCTCTCATGAGGTACTGGGGGGACACCACCGACTGCATCAAGTTCGCGTTCAGCAGGACGAAGCGATTTTCGGTTGAGAGAAACAACCACGAGGTGATCGTGCAACTATTGCCAAGTCTGTCGATGGCAAAGTGGATAATCACTCCTTTGTGCCTGAACAACTGAAGAAACACCATCAGGTAGTCGTGCAACTACTGCCACGTATGCCACAAAAATAACAAAAAGTAATGGCAAAGAGAGTGATGGTCGCCTCGCCACTTTGTGGCAAAATGAATGATGCCCATGTGGTCGTGCAAATATTTCCACGTTTTGCCGGCAAAAAATCAAAAATGATAAAAGGCAAAGAGAACCATCGTGGCATCGGTGTGGCAAATTTGAAGTGGTCGTACAACCGTTTCCAAGTTTGTCAGCAACATAGCGAAATAAAAGGAATCTCAAAAGATGGCCATCGCATTGGGGCGGCAAAATGAGTTGATTTATTAATTCGTAGGCAAACCTAGGCAAGAAGTGCAATGCACCTAGGTAGGTTGCTGCCACGAACCATCATCAGCATCGCTTTGGTGGTGGCACGGCTACTATTTTTCCATTGCGTGCCACCCGAATGTCGAAACAACTTGCATCTTGCAACCCGGAGCTCAGCAGTAGTAAAGACCGCCGAAAGGAATGCCCAGGCCGCAGCCACCGCCGTACAGTCCCGCACCGAACGCGTTCCAGTAGCCCAGCGGGTAGGCCCAGCCGGGCACACCACCGCACATGAAGCCGAAGCGGTAGGGGCCGAGACCTCCCCAGCCACCCCAGCCTCCCCAGCCGCCGCCGAGTCCCCATCCGCCGAGACCACCAAGTCCCCAGAGCTGCTCCTTCTTGCCGTCCTTGTCGCTCTCGGATTTCTTGGCGGCAGCAGTGACGGACGCAGGCGGGTCGATCTTCTCTGTTGAGCCCGTGAGCGTGACGCCAGCGGGCAAGTCAAGCTCCTGCACCTTCGCCAGCGCTTCGATGGGCGTCTTCACGACGGCGACGGCAGCAGCTTCATCAGGATCAGCAGCAGCGACGACGACAGCGGCAAGGATGGCCATCATGGCGATGAGGAAGGCATGGAACTTCATGACTGCGACGATAGAGTTTGGGCCGACTTGGGTGGTTGAGCGGGTTGTAACGTTGGTACTCGACTCGCTATGTTGGAAGCAAATCGGGTTGTGACTGTGACGATCGCGCCTTGTTTCGTGAAGATGAACCGCTACAGTTGAGTGCGTTCTCGGTCTTCCAGATCGTGTTTCGAGCATTTTTCGAGGTAATCGCCTTGAGTTCTCGATACGACCTGGTTGAGATCTTCACAATTTGAAGTGATCGATTGGATTGACCCAGTTCACTTTCCACTAAATGCAGGGGAGCGAGCTCTCAATTGTCCTTGGTGTATGGCTGCACGACTGAACGAGCAACGTCAGCCCTCTCATGAGGTACTGGGGGGACACCACCGACTGCATCAAGTTCGCGTTCAGCAGGACGAAGCGATTTTCGGTTGAGAGAAACAACCACGAGGTGATCGTGCAACTATTGCCAAGTCTGTCGATGGCAAAGTGGATAATCACTCCTTTGTGCCTGAACAACTGAAGAAACACCATCAGGTAGTCGTGCAACTACTGCCACGTATGCCACAAAAATAACAAAAAGTAATGGCAAAGAGAGTGATGGTCGCCTCGCCACTTTGTGGCAAAATGAATGATGCCCATGTGGTCGTGCAAATATTTCCACGTTTTGCCGGCAAAAAATCAAAAATGATAAAAGGCAAAGAGAACCATCGTGGCATCGGTGTGGCAAATTTGAAGTGGTCGTACAACCGTTTCCAAGTTTGTCAGCAACATAGCGAAATAAAAGGAATCTCAAAAGATGGCCATCGCATTGGGGTGGCAAAATGAGTTGATTCATTAATTCGTAGGCAAACCTAGGCAAGAAGTGCAATGCACCTAGGTAGGTTGCTGCCACGAACCATCATCAGCATCGCTTTGGTGGTGGCACGGCTACTATTTTTCCATTGCGTGCCACCCGAATGTCGAAACAACTTGCATCTTGCAACCCGGAGCTCAGCAGTAGTAAAGACCGCCGAAAGGAATGCCCAGGCCGCAGCCACCGCCGTACAGACCCGCACCGAACGCGTTCCAGTAGCCCAGCGGGTAGGCCCAGCCGGGCACACCACCGCACATGAAGCCGAAGCGGTAGGGGCCGAGACCTCCCCAGCCACCCCAGCCTCCCCAGCCGCCGCCGAGTCCCCATCCGCCGAGACCACCAAGTCCCCAGAGCTGCTCCTTCTTGCCGTCCTTGTCGCTCTCGGATTTCTTGGCGGCAGCAGTGACGGACGCAGGCGGGTCGATCTTCTCTGTTGAGCCCGTGAGCGTGACGCCAGCGGGCAAGTCAAGCTCCTGCACCTTCGCCAGCGCTTCGATGGGCGTCTTCACGACGGCGACGGCAGCAGCTTCATCAGGATCAGCAGCAGCGACGACGACAGCGGCAAGGATGGCCATCATGGCGATGAGGAAGGCATGGAACTTCATGACTGCGACGATAGAGTTTGGGCCGACTTGGGTGGTTGAGCGGGTTGTAACGTTGGTACTCGACTCGCTATGTTGGAAGCAAATCGGGTTGTGACTGTGACGATCGCGCCTTGTTTCGTGAAGATGAACCGCTACAGTTGAGTGCGTTCTCGGTCTTCCAGATCGTGTTTCGAGCATTTTTCGAGGTAATCGCCTTGAGTTCTCGATACGACCTGGTTGAGATCTTCACGAATTGAAGTGATCGATTGGATTGACCCAGTCACTTTCCACTAAATGCAGGGGAGCGAGCTCTCAATTGTCCTTGGTGTATGGCTGCACGACTGAACGAGCAACGTCAGCCCTCTCATGAGGTACTGGGGGGACACCACCGACTGCATCAAGTTCGCGTTCAGCAGGACGAAGCGATTTTCGGTTGAGAGAAACAACCACGAGGTGATCGTGCAACTATTGCCAAGTCTGTCGATGGCAAAGTGGATAATCACTCCTTTGTGCCTGAACAACTGAAGAACACCATCAGGTAGTCGTGCAACTACTGCCACGTATGCCACAAAAATAACAAAAAGTAATGGCAAAGAGAATGATGGTCGCCTCGCCACTTTGTGGCAAAATGAATGATGCCCATGTGGTCGTGCAAATATTTCCACGTTTTGCCGGCAAAAAATCAAAAATGATAAAAGGCAAAGAGAACCATCGTGGCATCGGTGTGGCAAATTTGAAGTGGTCGTACAACCGTTTCCAAGTTTGTCAGCAACATAGCGAAATAAAAGGAATCTCAAAAGATGGCCATCGCATTGGGGTGGCAAAATGAGCTGATTTATTAATTCGTAGGCAAACCTAGGCAAGAAGTGCAATGCATCTAGGTAGGTTGCTGCCACGAACCATCATCAGCATCGCTTTGGTGGTGGCACGGCTACTATTTTTCCATTGCGTGCCACCCGAATGTCGAAACAACTTGCATCTTGCAACCCGGAGCTCAGCAGTAGTAAAGACCGCCGAAAGGAATGCCCAGGCCGCAGCCACCGCCGTACAGACCCGCACCGAACGCGTTCCAGTAGCCCAGCGGGTAGGCCCAGCCGGGCACACCACCGCACATGAAGCCGAAGCGGTAGGGGCCGAGACCTCCCCAGCCACCCCAGCCTCCCCAGCCGCCGCCGAGTCCCCATCCGCCGAGACCACCAAGTCCCCAGAGCTGCTCCTTCTTGCCGTCCTTGTCGCTCTCGGATTTCTTGGCGGCAGCAGTGACGGACGCAGGCGGGTCGATCTTCTCTGTTGAGCCCGTGAGCGTGACGCCAGCGGGCAAGTCAAGCTCCTGCACCTTCGCCAGCGCTTCGATGGGCGTCTTCACGACGGCGACGGCAGCAGCTTCATCAGGATCAGCAGCAGCGACGACGACAGCGGCAAGGATGGCCATCATGGCGATGAGGAAGGCATGGAACTTCATGACTGCGACGATAGAGTTTGGGCCGACTTGGGTGGTTGAGCGGGTTGTAACGTTGGTACTCGACTCGCTATGTTGGAAGCAAATCGGGTTGTGACTGTGACGATCGCGCCTTGTTTCGTGAAGATGAACCGCTACAGTTGAGTGCGTTCTCGGTCTTCCAGATCGTGTTTCGAGCATTTTTCGAGGTAATCGCCTTGAGTTCTCGATACGACCTGGTTGAGATCTTCACGAATTGAAGTGATCGATTGGATTGACCCAGTCACTTTCCACTAAATGCAGGGGAGCGAGCTCTCAATTGTCCTTGGTGTATGGCTGCACGACTGAACGAGCAACGTCAGCCCTCTCATGAGGTACTGGGGGGACACCACCGACTGCATCAAGTTCGCGTTCAGCAGGACGAAGCGATTTTCGGTTGAGAGAAACAACCACGAGGTGATCGTGCAACTATTGCCAAGTCTGTCGATGGCAAAGTGGATAATCACTCCTTTGTGCCTGAACAACTGAAGAACACCATCAGGTAGTCGTGCAACTACTGCCACGTATGCCACAAAAATAACAAAAAGTAATGGCAAAGAGAATGATGGTCGCCTCGCCACTTTGTGGCAAAATGAATGATGCCCATGTGGTCGTGCAAATATTTCCACGTTTTGCCGGCAAAAAATCAAAAATGATAAAAGGCAAAGAGAACCATCGTGGCATCGGTGTGGCAAATTTGAAGTGGTCGTACAACCGTTTCCAAGTTTGTCAGCAACATAGCGAAATAAAAGGAATCTCAAAAGATGGCCATCGCATTGGGGTGGCAAAATGAGCTGATTTATTAATTCGTAGGCAAACCTAGGCAAGAAGTGCAATGCATCTAGGTAGGTTGCTGCCACGAACCATCATCAGCATCGCTTTGGTGGTGGCACGGCTACTATTTTTCCATTGCGTGCCACCCGAATGTCGAAACAACTTGCATCTTGCAACCCGGAGCTCAGCAGTAGTAAAGACCGCCGAAAGGAATGCCCAGGCCGCAGCCACCGCCGTACAGACCCGCACCGAACGCGTTCCAGTAGCCCAGCGGGTAGGCCCAGCCGGGCACACCACCGCACATGAAGCCGAAGCGGTAGGGGCCGAGACCTCCCCAGCCACCCCAGCCTCCCCAGCCGCCGCCGAGTCCCCATCCGCCGAGACCACCAAGTCCCCAGAGCTGCTCCTTCTTGCCGTCCTTGTCGCTCTCGGATTTCTTGGCGGCAGCAGTGACGGACGCAGGCGGGTCGATCTTCTCTGTTGAGCCCGTGAGCGTGACGCCAGCGGGCAAGTCAAGCTCCTGCACCTTCGCCAGCGCTTCGATGGGCGTCTTCACGACGGCGACGGCAGCAGCTTCATCAGGATCAGCAGCAGCGACGACGACAGCGGCAAGGATGGCCATCATGGCGATGAGGAAGGCATGGAACTTCATGACTGCGACAATAGAGTTTGGGCCGACTTGGGTGGTTGAGCGGGTTGTAACGTTGGTACTCGACTCGCTATGTTGGAAGCAAATCGGGTTGTGACTGTGACGATCGCGCCTTGTTTCGTGAAGATGAACCGCTACAGTTGAGTGCGTTCTCGGTCTTCCAGATCGTGTTTCGAGCATTTTTCGAGGTAATCGCCTTGAGTTCTCGATACGACCTGATTGAGATCTTCACGAATTGAAGTGATCGATTGGATTGACCCAGTCACTTTCCACTAAATGCAGGGGAGCGAGCTCTCAATTGTCCTTGGTGTATGGCTGCACGACTGAACGAGCAACGTCAGTGTAAGAAAGGGCGGAGAAACTTGCTGAGCGCTGAGCTTGCGCAACTGTTAGTAGAAATGTTGTTTTCACCCCAATCGGATGGGATACATTAAATGTGGAAATTTCCTCGTGATATTCCTTCACACCCACCTTGAAATCTTGTACGGACCATCATCGGATATACTAGAAGGACAGTACTTCCTTACAGCCCTCTCATGAGGTACTGGGGGGACACCACCGACTGCATCAAGTTCGCGTTCAGCAGGACGAAGCGATTTTCGGTTGAGAGAAACAACCACGAGGTGATCGTGCAACTATTGCCAAGTCTGTCGATGGCAAAGTGGATAATCACTCCTTTGTGCCTGAACAACTGAAGAAACACCATCAGGTAGTCGTGCAACTACTGCCACGTATGCCACAAAAATAACAAAAAGTAATGGCAAAGAGAGTGATGGTCGCCTCGCCACTTTGTGGCAAAATGAATGATGCCCATGTGGTCGTGCAAATATTTCCACGTTTTGCCGGCAAAAAATCAAAAATGATAAAAGGCAAAGAGAACCATCGTGGCATCGGTGTGGCAAATTTGAAGTGGTCGTACAACCGTTTCCAAGTTTGTCAGCAACATAGCGAAATAAAAGGAATCTCAAAAGATGGCCATCGCATTGGGGTGGCAAAATGAGCTGATTTATTAATTCGTAGGCAAACCTAGGCAAGAAGTGCAATGCATCTAGGTAGGTTGCTGCCACGAACCATCATCAGCATCGCTTTGGTGGTGGCACGGCTACTATTTTTCCATTGCGTGCCACCCGAATGTCGAAACAACTTGCATCTTGCAACCCGGAGCTCAGCAGTAGTAAAGACCGCCGAAAGGAATGCCCAGGCCGCAGCCACCGCCGTACAGACCCGCACCGAACGCGTTCCAGTAGCCCAGCGGGTAGGCCCAGCCGGGCACACCACCGCACATGAAGCCGAAGCGGTAGGGGCCGAGACCTCCCCAGCCACCCCAGCCTCCCCAGCCGCCGCCGAGTCCCCATCCGCCGAGACCACCAAGTCCCCAGAGCTGCTCCTTCTTGCCGTCCTTGTCGCTCTCGGATTTCTTGGCGGCAGCAGTGACGGACGCAGGCGGGTCGATCTTCTCTGTTGAGCCCGTGAGCGTGACGCCAGCGGGCAAGTCAAGCTCCTGCACCTTCGCCAGCGCTTCGATGGGCGTCTTCACGACGGCGACGGCAGCAGCTTCATCAGGATCAGCAGCAGCGACGACGACAGCGGCAAGGATGGCCATCATGGCAATGAGGAAGGCATGGAACTTCATGACTGCGACGATAGAGTTTGGGCCGACTTGGGTGGTTGAGCGGGTTGTAACGTTGGTACTCGACTCGCTATGTTGGAAGCAAATCGGGTTGTGACTGTGACGATCGCGCCTTGTTTCGTGAAGATGAACCGCTACAGTTGAGTGCGTTCTCGGTCTTCCAGATCGTGTTTCGAGCATTTTTCGAGGTAATCGCCTTGAGTTCTCGATACGACCTGGTTGAGATCTTCACGAATTGAAGTGATCGATTGGATTGGCCCAGTTCACTTTCCACTAAATGCAGGGGAGCGAGCTCTCAATTGTCCTTGGTGTATGGCTGCACGACTGAACGAGCAACGTCAGCCCTCTCATGAGGTACTGGGGGGACACCACCGACTGCATCAAGTTCGCGTTCAGCAGGACGAAGCGATTTTCGGTTGAGAGAAACAACCACGAGGTGATCGTGCAACTATTGCCAAGTCTGTCGATGGCAAAGTGGATAATCACTCCTTTGTGCCTGAACAACTGAAGAAACACCATCAGGTAGTCGTGCAACTACTGCCACGTATGCCACAAAAATAACAAAAAGTAATGGCAAAGAGAGTGATGGTCGCCTCGCCACTTTGTGGCAAAATGAATGATGCCCATGTGGTCGTGCAAATATTTCCACGTTTTGCCGGCAAAAATCAAAAATGATAAAAGGCAAAGAGAACCATCGTGGCATCGGTGTGGCAAATTTGAAGTGGTCGTACAACCGTTTCCAAGTTTGTCAGCAACATAGCGAAATAAAAGGAATCTCAAAAGATGGCCATCGCATTGGGGTGGCAAAATGAGCTGATTTATTAATTCGTAGGCAAACCTAGGCAAGAAGTACAATGCACCTAGGTAGGTTGCTGCCACGAACCATCATCAGCATCGCTTTGGTGGTGGCACGGCTACTATTTTTCCATTGCGTGCCACCCGAATGTCGAAACAACTTGCATCTTGCAACCCGGAGCTCAGCAGTAGTAAAGACCGCCGAAAGGAATGCCCAGGCCGCAGCCACCGCCGTACAGACCCGCACCGAACGCGTTCCAGTAGCCCAGCGGGTAGGCCCAGCCGGGCACACCACCGCACATGAAGCCGAAGCGGTAGGGGCCGAGACCTCCCCAGCCACCCCAGCCTCCCCAGCCGCCGCCGAGTCCCCATCCGCCGAGACCACCAAGTCCCCAGAGCTGCTCCTTCTTGCCGTCCTTGTCGCTCTCGGATTTCTTGGCGGCAGCAGTGACGGACGCAGGCGGGTCGATCTTCTCTGTTGAGCCCGTGAGCGTGACGCCAGCGGGCAAGTCAAGCTCCTGCACCTTCGCCAGCGCTTCGATGGGCGTCTTCACGACGGCGACGGCAGCAGCTTCATCAGGATCAGCAGCAGCGACGACGACAGCGGCAAGGATGGCCATCATGGCAATGAGGAAGGCATGGAACTTCATGACTGCGACGATAGAGTTTGGGCCGACTTGGGTGGTTGAGCGGGTTGTAACGTTGGTACTCGACTCGCTATGTTGGAAGCAAATCGGGTTGTGACTGTGACGATCGCGCCTTGTTTCGTGAAGATGAACCGCTACAGTTGAGTGCGTTCTCGGTCTTCCAGATCGTGTTTCGAGCATTTTTCGAGGTAATCGCCTTGAGTTCTCGATACGACCTGGTTGAGATCTTCACGAATTGAAGTGATCGATTGGATTGGCCCAGTTCACTTTCCACTAAATGCAGGGGAGCGAGCTCTCAATTGTCCTTGGTGTATGGCTGCACGACTGAACGAGCAACGTCAGCCCTCTCATGAGGTACTGGGGGGACACCACCGACTGCATCAAGTTCGCGTTCAGCAGGACGAAGCGATTTTCGGTTGAGAGAAACAACCACGAGGTGATCGTGCAACTATTGCCAAGTCTGTCGATGGCAAAGTGGATAATCACTCCTTTGTGCCTGAACAACTGAAGAAACACCATCAGGTAGTCGTGCAACTACTGCCACGTATGCCACAAAAATAACAAAAAGTAATGGCAAAGAGAGTGATGGTCGCCTCGCCACTTTGTGGCAAAATGAATGATGCCCATGTGGTCGTGCAAATATTTCCACGTTTTGCCGGCAAAAATCAAAAATGATAAAAGGCAAAGAGAACCATCGTGGCATCGGTGTGGCAAATTTGAAGTGGTCGTACAACCGTTTCCAAGTTTGTCAGCAACATAGCGAAATAAAAGGAATCTCAAAAGATGGCCATCGCATTGGGGTGGCAAAATGAGCTGATTTATTAATTCGTAGGCAAACCTAGGCAAGAAGTGCAATGCACCTAGGTAGGTTGCTGCCACGAACCATCATCAGCATCGCTTTGGTGGTGGCACGGCTACTATTTTTCCATTGCGTGCCACCCGAATGTCGAAACAACTTGCATCTTGCAACCCGGAGCTCAGCAGTAGTAAAGACCGCCGAAAGGAATGCCCAGGCCGCAGCCACCGCCGTACAGACCCGCACCGAACGCGTTCCAGTAGCCCAGCGGGTAGGCCCAGCCGGGCACACCACCGCACATGAAGCCGAAGCGGTAGGGGCCGAGACCTCCCCAGCCACCCCAGCCTCCCCAGCCGCCGCCGAGTCCCCATCCGCCGAGACCACCAAGTCCCCAGAGCTGCTCCTTCTTGCCGTCCTTGTCGCTCTCGGATTTCTTGGCGGCAGCAGTGACGGACGCAGGCGGGTCGATCTTCTCTGTTGAGCCCGTGAGCGTGACGCCAGCGGGCAAGTCAAGCTCCTGCACCTTCGCCAGCGCTTCGATGGGCGTCTTCACGACGGCGACGGCAGCAGCTTCATCAGGATCAGCAGCAGCGACGACGACAGCGGCAAGGATGGCCATCATGGCAATGAGGAAGGCATGGAACTTCATGACTGCGACGATAGAGTTTGGGCCGACGTGGGTGGTTGAGCGGGTTGTAACGTTGGTACTCGACTCGCTATGTTGGAAGCAAATCGGGTTGTGACTGTGACGATCGCGCCTTGTTTCGTGAAGATGAACCGCTACAGTTGAGTGCGTTCTCGGTCTTCCAGATCGTGTTTCGAGCATTTTTCGAGGTAATCGCCTTGAGTTCTCGATACGACCTGGTTGAGATCTTCACGAATTGAAGTGATCGATTGGATTGGCCCAGTTCACTTTCCACTAAATGCAGGGGAGCGAGCTCTCAATTGTCCTTGGTGTATGGCTGCACGACTGAACGAGCAACGTCAGCCCTCTCATGAGGTACTGGGGGGACACCACCGACTGCATCAAGTTCGCGTTCAGCAGGACGAAGCGATTTTCGGTTGAGAGAAACAACCACGAGGTGATCGTGCAACTATTGCCAAGTCTGTCGATGGCAAAGTGGATAATCACTCCTTTGTGCCTGAACAACTGAAGAAACACCATCAGGTAGTCGTGCAACTACTGCCACGTATGCCACAAAAATAACAAAAAGTAATGGCAAAGAGAGTGATGGTCGCCTCGCCACTTTGTGGCAAAATGAATGATGCCCATGTGGTCGTGCAAATATTTCCACGTTTTGCCGGCAAAAATCAAAAATGATAAAAGGCAAAGAGAACCATCGTGGCATCGGTGTGGCAAATTTGAAGTGGTCGTACAACCGTTTCCAAGTTTGTCAGCAACATAGCGAAATAAAAGGAATCTCAAAAGATGGCCATCGCATTGGGGTGGCAAAATGAGCTGATTTATTAATTCGTAGGCAAACCTAGGCAAGAAGTGCAATGCACCTAGGTAGGTTGCTGCCACGAACCATCATCAGCATCGCTTTGGTGGTGGCACGGCTACTATTTTTCCATTGCGTGCCACCCGAATGTCGAAACAACTTGCATCTTGCAACCCGGAGCTCAGCAGTAGTAAAGACCGCCGAAAGGAATGCCCAGGCCGCAGCCACCGCCGTACAGACCCGCACCGAACGCGTTCCAGTAGCCCAGCGGGTAGGCCCAGCCGGGCACACCACCGCACATGAAGCCGAAGCGGTAGGGGCCGAGACCTCCCCAGCCACCCCAGCCTCCCCAGCCGCCGCCGAGTCCCCATCCGCCGAGACCACCAAGTCCCCAGAGCTGCTCCTTCTTGCCGTCCTTGTCGCTCTCGGATTTCTTGGCGGCAGCAGTGACGGACGCAGGCGGGTCGATCTTCTCTGTTGAGCCCGTGAGCGTGACGCCAGCGGGCAAGTCAAGCTCCTGCACCTTCGCCAGCGCTTCGATGGGCGTCTTCACGACGGCGACGGCAGCAGCTTCATCAGGATCAGCAGCAGCGACGACGACAGCGGCAA
This sequence comes from Phytophthora crassamura, assembly GCA_033557995.1. NCBI lineage: Eukaryota > Oomycota > Peronosporomycetes > Peronosporales > Peronosporaceae > Phytophthora > Phytophthora crassamura. The sequence continues at coordinate 1,782,305 of JAUCED010000011.1, read as the reverse complement.
GGATGGCCATCATGGCAATGAGGAAGGCATGGAACTTCATGACTGCGACGATAGAGTTTGGGCCGACGTGGGTGGTTGAGCGGGTTGTAACGTTGGTACTCGACTCGCTATGTTGGAAGCAAATCGGGTTGTGACTGTGACGATCGCGCCTTGTTTCGTGAAGATGAACCGCTACAGTTGAGTGCGTTCTCGGTCTTCCAGATCGTGTTTCGAGCATTTTTCGAGGTAATCGCCTTGAGTTCTCGATACGACCTGGTTGAGATCTTCACGAATTGAAGTGATCGATTGGATTGGCCCAGTTCACTTTCCACTAAATGCAGGGGAGCGAGCTCTCAATTGTCCTTGGTGTATGGCTGCACGACTGAACGAGCAACGTCAGCCCTCTCATGAGGTACTGGGGGGACACCACCGACTGCATCAAGTTCGCGTTCAGCAGGACGAAGCGATTTTCGGTTGAGAGAAACAACCACGAGGTGATCGTGCAACTATTGCCAAGTCTGTCGATGGCAAAGTGGATAATCACTCCTTTGTGCCTGAACAACTGAAGAAACACCATCAGGTAGTCGTGCAACTACTGCCACGTATGCCACAAAAATAACAAAAAGTAATGGCAAAGAGAGTGATGGTCGCCTCGCCACTTTGTGGCAAAATGAATGATGCCCATGTGGTCGTGCAAATATTTCCACGTTTTGCCGGCAAAAATCAAAAATGATAAAAGGCAAAGAGAACCATCGTGGCATCGGTGTGGCAAATTTGAAGTGGTCGTACAACCGTTTCCAAGTTTGTCAGCAACATAGCGAAATAAAAGGAATCTCAAAAGATGGCCATCGCATTGGGGTGGCAAAATGAGCTGATTTATTAATTCGTAGGCAAACCTAGGCAAGAAGTGCAATGCACCTAGGTAGGTTGCTGCCACGAACCATCATCAGCATCGCTTTGGTGGTGGCACGGCTACTATTTTTCCATTGCGTGCCACCCGAATGTCGAAACAACTTGCATCTTGCAACCCGGAGCTCAGCAGTAGTAAAGACCGCCGAAAGGAATGCCCAGGCCGCAGCCACCGCCGTACAGACCCGCACCGAACGCGTTCCAGTAGCCCAGCGGGTAGGCCCAGCCGGGCACACCACCGCACATGAAGCCGAAGCGGTAGGGGCCGAGACCTCCCCAGCCACCCCAGCCTCCCCAGCCGCCGCCGAGTCCCCATCCGCCGAGACCACCAAGTCCCCAGAGCTGCTCCTTCTTGCCGTCCTTGTCGCTCTCGGATTTCTTGGCGGCAGCAGTGACGGACGCAGGCGGGTCGATCTTCTCTGTTGAGCCCGTGAGCGTGACGCCAGCGGGCAAGTCAAGCTCCTGCACCTTCGCCAGCGCTTCGATGGGCGTCTTCACGACGGCGACGGCAGCAGCTTCATCAGGATCAGCAGCAGCGACGACGACAGCGGCAAGGATGGCCATCATGGCAATGAGGAAGGCATGGAACTTCATGACTGCGACGATAGAGTTTGGGCCGACGTGGGTGGTTGAGCGGGTTGTAACGTTGGTACTCGACTCGCTATGTTGGAAGCAAATCGGGTTGTGACTGTGACGATCGCGCCTTGTTTCGTGAAGATGAACCGCTACAGTTGAGTGCGTTCTCGGTCTTCCAGATCGTGTTTCGAGCATTTTTCGAGGTAATCGCCTTGAGTTCTCGATACGACCTGGTTGAGATCTTCACGAATTGAAGTGATCGATTGGATTGGCCCAGTTCACTTTCCACTAAATGCAGGGGAGCGAGCTCTCAATTGTCCTTGGTGTATGGCTGCACGACTGAACGAGCAACGTCAGCCCTCTCATGAGGTACTGGGGGGACACCACCGACTGCATCAAGTTCGCGTTCAGCAGGACGAAGCGATTTTCGGTTGAGAGAAACAACCACGAGGTGATCGTGCAACTATTGCCAAGTCTGTCGATGGCAAAGTGGATAATCACTCCTTTGTGCCTGAACAACTGAAGAAACACCATCAGGTAGTCGTGCAACTACTGCCACGTATGCCACAAAAATAACAAAAAGTAATGGCAAAGAGAGTGATGGTCGCCTCGCCACTTTGTGGCAAAATGAATGATGCCCATGTGGTCGTGCAAATATTTCCACGTTTTGCCGGCAAAAATCAAAAATGATAAAAGGCAAAGAGAACCATCGTGGCATCGGTGTGGCAAATTTGAAGTGGTCGTACAACCGTTTCCAAGTTTGTCAGCAACATAGCGAAATAAAAGGAATCTCAAAAGATGGCCATCGCATTGGGGTGGCAAAATGAGCTGATTTATTAATTCGTAGGCAAACCTAGGCAAGAAGTGCAATGCACCTAGGTAGGTTGCTGCCACGAACCATCATCAGCATCGCTTTGGTGGTGGCACGGCTACTATTTTTCCATTGCGTGCCACCCGAATGTCGAAACAACTTGCATCTTGCAACCCGGAGCTCAGCAGTAGTAAAGACCGCCGAAAGGAATGCCCAGGCCGCAGCCACCGCCGTACAGACCCGCACCGAACGCGTTCCAGTAGCCCAGCGGGTAGGCCCAGCCGGGCACACCACCGCACATGAAGCCGAAGCGGTAGGGGCCGAGACCTCCCCAGCCACCCCAGCCTCCCCAGCCGCCGCCGAGTCCCCATCCGCCGAGGCCACCAAGTCCCCAGAGCTGCTCCTTCTTGCCGTCCTTGTCGCTCTCGGATTTCTTGGCGGCAGCAGTGACGGACGCAGGCGGGTCGATCTTCTCTGTTGAGCCCGTGAGCGTGACGCCAGCGGGCAAGTCAAGCTCCTGCACCTTCGCCAGCGCTTCGATGGGCGTCTTCACGACGGCGACGGCAGCAGCTTCATCAGGATCAGCAGCAGCGACGACGACAGCGGCAAGGATGGCCATCATGGCAATGAGGAAGGCATGGAACTTCATGACTGCGACGATAGAGTTTGGGCCGACTTGGGTGGTTGAGCGGGTTGTAACGTTGGTACTCGACTCGCTATGTTGGAAGCAAATCGGGTTGTGACTGTGACGATCGCGCCTTGTTTCGTGAAGATGAACCGCTACAGTTGAGTGCGTTCTCGGTCTTCCAGATCGTGTTTCGAGCATTTTTCGAGGTAATCGCCTTGAGTTCTCGATACGACCTGGTTGAGATCTTCACGAATTGAAGTGATCGATTGGATTGGCCCAGTTCACTTTCCACTAAATGCAGGGGAGCGAGCTCTCAATTGTCCTTGGTGTATGGCTGCACGACTGAACGAGCAACGTCAGCCCTCTCATGAGGTACTGGGGGGACACCACCGACTGCATCAAGTTCGCGTTCAGCAGGACGAAGCGATTTTCGGTTGAGAGAAACAACCACGAGGTGATCGTGCAACTATTGCCAAGTCTGTCGATGGCAAAGTGGATAATCACTCCTTTGTGCCTGAACAACTGAAGAAACACCATCAGGTAGTCGTGCAACTACTGCCACGTATGCCACAAAAATAACAAAAAGTAATGGCAAAGAGAGTGATGGTCGCCTCGCCACTTTGTGGCAAAATGAATGATGCCCATGTGGTCGTGCAAATATTTCCACGTTTTGCCGGCAAAAAATCAAAAATGATAAAAGGCAAAGAGAACCATCGTGGCATCGGTGTGGCAAATTTGAAGTGGTCGTACAACCGTTTCCAAGTTTGTCAGCAACATAGCGAAATAAAAGGAATCTCAAAAGATGGCCATCGCATTGGGGTGGCAAAATGAGCTGATTTATTAATTCGTAGGCAAACCTAGGCAAGAAGTGCAATGCATCTAGGTAGGTTGCTGCCACGAACCATCATCAGCATCGCTTTGGTGGTGGCACGGCTACTATTTTTCCATTGCGTGCCACCCGAATGTCGAAACAACTTGCATCTTGCAACCCGGAGCTCAGCAGTAGTAAAGACCGCCGAAAGGAATGCCCAGGCCGCAGCCACCGCCGTACAGACCCGCACCGAACGCGTTCCAGTAGCCCAGCGGGTAGGCCCAGCCGGGCACACCACCGCACATGAAGCCGAAGCGGTAGGGGCCGAGACCTCCCCAGCCACCCCAGCCTCCCCAGCCGCCGCCGAGTCCCCATCCGCCGAGACCACCAAGTCCCCAGAGCTGCTCCTTCTTGCCGTCCTTGTCGCTCTCGGATTTCTTGGCGGCAGCAGTGACGGACGCAGGCGGGTCGATCTTCTCTGTTGAGCCCGTGAGCGTGACGCCAGCGGGCAAGTCAAGCTCCTGCACCTTCGCCAGCGCTTCGATGGGCGTCTTCACGACGGCGACGGCAGCAGCTTCATCAGGATCAGCAGCAGCGACGACGACAGCGGCAAGGATGGCCATCATGGCGATGAGGAAGGCATGGAACTTCATGACTGCGACGATAGAGTTTGGGCCGACTTGGGTGGTTGAGCGGGTTGTAACGTTGGTACTCGACTCGCTATGTTGGAAGCAAATCGGGTTGTGACTGTGACGATCGCGCCTTGTTTCGTGAAGATGAACCGCTACAGTTGAGTGCGTTCTCGGTCTTCCAGATCGTGTTTCGAGCATTTTTCGAGGTAATCGCCTTGAGTTCTCGATACGACCTGGTTGAGATCTTCACGAATTGAAGTGATCGATTGGATTGACCCAGTCACTTTCCACTAAATGCAGGGGAGCGAGCTCTCAATTGTCCTTGGTGTATGGCTGCACGACTGAACGAGCAACGTCAGCCCTCTCATGAGGTACTGGGGGGACACCACCGACTGCATCAAGTTCGCGTTCAGCAGGACGAAGCGATTTTCGGTTGAGAGAAACAACCACGAGGTGATCGTGCAACTATTGCCAAGTCTGTCGATGGCAAAGTGGATAATCACTCCTTTGTGCCTGAACAACTGAAGAAACACCATCAGGTAGTCGTGCAACTACTGCCACGTATGCCACAAAAATAACAAAAAGTAATGGCAAAGAGAGTGATGGTCGCCTCGCCACTTTGTGGCAAAATGAATGATGCCCATGTGGTCGTGCAAATATTTCCACGTTTTGCCGGCAAAAAATCAAAAATGATAAAAGGCAAAGAGAACCATCGTGGCATCGGTGTGGCAAATTTGAAGTGGTCGTACAACCGTTTCCAAGTTTGTCAGCAACATAGCGAAATAAAAGGAATCTCAAAAGATGGCCATCGCATTGGGGTGGCAAAATGAGCTGATTTATTAATTCGTAGGCAAACCTAGGCAAGAAGTGCAATGCACCTAGGTAGGTTGCTGCCACGAACCATCATCAGCATCGCTTTGGTGGTGGCACGGCTACTATTTTTCCATTGCGTGCCACCCGAATGTCGAAACAACTTGCATCTTGCAACCCGGAGCTCAGCAGTAGTAAAGACCGCCGAAAGGAATGCCCAGGCCGCAGCCACCGCCGTACAGACCCGCACCGAACGCGTTCCAGTAGCCCAGCGGGTAGGCCCAGCCGGGCACACCACCGCACATGAAGCCGAAGCGGTAGGGGCCGAGACCTCCCCAGCCACCCCAGCCTCCCCAGCCGCCGCCGAGTCCCCATCCGCCGAGACCACCAAGTCCCCAGAGCTGCTCCTTCTTGCCGTCCTTGTCGCTCTCGGATTTCTTGGCGGCAGCAGTGACGGACGCAGGCGGGTCGATCTTCTCTGTTGAGCCCGTGAGCGTGACGCCAGCGGGCAAGTCAAGCTCCTGCACCTTCGCCAGCGCTTCGATGGGCGTCTTCACGACGGCGACGGCAGCAGCTTCATCAGGATCAGCAGCAGCGACGACGACAGCGGCAAGGATGGCCATCATGGCGATGAGGAAGGCATGGAACTTCATGACTGCGACGATAGAGTTTGGGCCGACTTGGGTGGTTGAGCGGGTTGTAACGTTGGTACTCGACTCGCTATGTTGGAAGCAAATCGGGTTGTGACTGTGACGATCGCGCCTTGTTTCGTGAAGATGAACCGCTACAGTTGAGTGCGTTCTCGGTCTTCCAGATCGTGTTTCGAGCATTTTTCGAGGTAATCGCCTTGAGTTCTCGATACGACCTGATTGAGATCTTCACGAATTGAAGTGATCGATTGGATTGACCCAGTCACTTTCCACTAAATGCAGGGGAGCGAGCTCTCAATTGTCCTTGGTGTATGGCTGCACGACTGAACGAGCAACGTCAGTGTAAGAAAGGGCGGAGAAACTTGCTGAGCGCTGAGCTTGCGCAACTGTTAGTAGAAATGTTGTTTTCACCCCAATCGGATGGGATACATTAAATGTGGAAATTTCCTCGTGATATTCCTTCACACCCACCTTGAAATCTTGTACGGACCATCATCGGATATACTAGAAGGACAGTACTTCCTTACAGCCCTCTCATGAGGTACTGGGGGGACACCACCGACTGCATCAAGTTCGCGTTCAGCAGGACGAAGCGATTTTCGGTTGAGAGAAACAACCACGAGGTGATCGTGCAACTATTGCCAAGTCTGTCGATGGCAAAGTGGATAATCACTCCTTTGTGCCTGAACAACTGAAGAAACACCATCAGGTAGTCGTGCAACTACTGCCACGTATGCCACAAAAATAACAAAAAGTAATGGCAAAGAGAGTGATGGTCGCCTCGCCACTTTGTGGCAAAATGAATGATGCCCATGTGGTCGTGCAAATATTTCCACGTTTTGCCGGCAAAAAATCAAAAATGATAAAAGGCAAAGAGAACCATCGTGGCATCGGTGTGGCAAATTTGAAGTGGTCGTACAACCGTTTCCAAGTTTGTCAGCAACATAGCGAAATAAAAGGAATCTCAAAAGATGGCCATCGCATTGGGGTGGCAAAATGAGCTGATTTATTAATTCGTAGGCAAACCTAGGCAAGAAGTGCAATGCACCTAGGTAGGTTGCTGCCACGAACCATCATCAGCATCGCTTTGGTGGTGGCACGGCTACTATTTTTCCATTGCGTGCCACCCGAATGTCGAAACAACTTGCATCTTGCAACCCGGAGCTCAGCAGTAGTAAAGACCGCCGAAAGGAATGCCCAGGCCGCAGCCACCGCCGTACAGACCCGCACCGAACGCGTTCCAGTAGCCCAGCGGGTAGGCCCAGCCGGGCACACCACCGCACATGAAGCCGAAGCGGTAGGGGCCGAGACCTCCCCAGCCACCCCAGCCTCCCCAGCCGCCGCCGAGTCCCCATCCGCCGAGACCACCAAGTCCCCAGAGCTGCTCCTTCTTGCCGTCCTTGTCGCTCTCGGATTTCTTGGCGGCAGCAGTGACGGACGCAGGCGGGTCGATCTTCTCTGTTGAGCCCGTGAGCGTGACGCCAGCGGGCAAGTCAAGCTCCTGCACCTTCGCCAGCGCTTCGATGGGCGTCTTCACGACGGCGACGGCAGCAGCTTCATCAGGATCAGCAGCAGCGACGACGACAGCGGCAAGGATGGCCATCATGGCGATGAGGAAGGCATGGAACTTCATGACTGCGACGATAGAGTTTGGGCCGACGTGGGTGGCTGAGCGGGTTGTAACGTTGGTACTCGACTCGCTATGTTGGAAGCAAATCGGGTTGTGACTGTGACGATCGCGCCTTGTTTCGTGAAGATGAACCGCTACAGTTGAGTGCGTTCTCGGTCTTCCAGATCGTGTTTCGAGCATTTTTCGAGGTAATCGCCTTGAGTTCTCGATACGACCTGATTGAGATCTTCACGAATTGAAGTGATCGATTGGGTTGACCCAGTCATCTTTTCACTAAATGCAGGGGAGCGAGCTCTCAATTGTCCTTGGTGTATGGCTGCACGACTGAACGAGCAACGTCAGTGTAAGAAAGGGCGGAGAAACTTGCTGAGCGCTGAGCTTGCGCAACTGTTAGTAGAAATGTTGTTTTCACCCCAATCGGATGGGATACATTAAATGTGGAAATTTCCTCGTGATATTCCTTCACACCCACCTTGAAATCTTGTACGGACCATCATCGGATATACTAGAAGGACAGTACTTCCTTACAGCCCTCTCATGAGGTACTGGGGGGACACCACCGACTGCATCAAGTTCGCGTTCAGCAGGACGAAGCGATTTTCGGTTGAGAGAAACAACCACGAGGTGATCGTGCAACTATTGCCAAGTCTGTCGATGGCAAAGTGGATAATCACTCCTTTGTGCCTGAACAACTGAAGAAACACCATCAGGTAGTCGTGCAACTACTGCCACGTATGCCACAAAAATAACAAAAAGTAATGGCAAAGAGAGTGATGGTCGCCTCGCCACTTTGTGGCAAAATGAATGATGCCCATGTGGTCGTGCAAATATTTCCACGTTTTGCCGGCAAAAAATCAAAAATGATAAAAGGCAAAGAGAACCATCGTGGCATCGGTGTGGCAAATTTGAAGTGGTCGTACAACCGTTTCCAAGTTTGTCAGCAACATAGCGAAATAAAAGGAATCTCAAAAGATGGCCATCGCATTGGGGTGGCAAAATGAGCTGATTTATTAATTCGTAGGCAAACCTAGGCAAGAAGTGCAATGCACCTAGGTAGGTTGCTGCCACGAACCATCATCAGCATCGCTTTGGTGGTGGCACGGCTACTATTTTTCCATTGCGTGCCACCCGAATGTCGAAACAACTTGCATCTTGCAACCCGGAGCTCAGCAGTAGTAAAGACCGCCGAAAGGAATGCCCAGGCCGCAGCCACCGCCGTACAGACCCGCACCGAACGCGTTCCAGTAGCCCAGCGGGTAGGCCCAGCCGGGCACACCACCGCACATGAAGCCGAAGCGGTAGGGGCCGAGACCTCCCCAGCCACCCCAGCCTCCCCAGCCGCCGCCGAGTCCCCATCCGCCGAGACCACCAAGTCCCCAGAGCTGCTCCTTCTTGTCGTCCTTGTCGCTCTCGGATTTCTTGGCGGTAGCTGCAACGGACGCAGGCGGGTCGATCTTCTCTGTTGAGCCCGTGAGCGTGACGCCAGCGGGCAAGTCAAGCTCCTGCACCTTCGCCAGCGCTTCGATGGGCGTCTTCACGACGGCGACGGCAGCAGCTTCATCAGGATCAGCAGCAGCGACGACGACAGCGGCAAGGATGGCCATCATGGCGATGAGGAAGGCATGGAACTTCATGACTGCGACGATAGAGTTTGGGCCGACGTGGGTGGCTGAGCGGGTTGTAACGTTGGTACTCGACTCGCTATGTTGGAAGCAAATCGGGTTGTGACTGTGACGATCGCGCCTTGTTTCGTGAAGATGAACCGCTACAGTTGAGTGCGTTCTCGGTCTTCCAGATCGTGTTTCGAGCATTTTTCGAGGTAATCGCCTTGAGTTCTCGATACGACCTGGTTGAGATCTTCACGAATTGAAGTGATCGATTGGATTGACCCAGTCACTTTCCACTAAATGCAGGGGAGCGAGCTCTCAATTGTCCTTGGTGTATGGCTGCACGACTGAACGAGCAACGTCAGTGTAAGAAAGGGCGGAGAAACTTGCTGAGCGCTGAGCTTGCGCAACTGTTAGTAGAAATGTTGTTTTCACCCCAATCGGATGGGAAACATTAAATGTGGAAATTTCCTCGTGATATTCCTTCACACCCACCTTGAAATCTTGTACGGACCATCATCGGATATACTAGAAGGACAGTACTTCCTTACAGCCCTCTCATGAGGTACTGGGGGGACACCACCGACTGCATCAAGTTCGCGTTCAGCAGGACGAAGCGATTTTCGGTTGAGAGAAACAACCACGAGGTGATCGTGCAACTATTGCCAAGTCTGTCGATGGCAAAGTGGATAATCACTCCTTTGTGCCTGAACAACTGAAGAAACACCATCAGGTAGTCGTGCAACTACTGCCACGTATGCCACAAAAATAACAAAAAGTAATGGCAAAGAGAGTGATGGTCGCCTCGCCACTTTGTGGCAAAATGAATGATGCCCATGTGGTCGTGCAAATATTTCCACGTTTTGCCGGCAAAAAATCAAAAATGATAAAAGGCAAAGAGAACCATCGTGGCATCGGTGTGGCAAATTTGAAGTGGTCGTACAACCGTTTCCAAGTTTGTCAGCAACATAGCGAAATAAAAGGAATCTCAAAAGATGGCCATCGCATTGGGGCGGCAAAATGAGTTGATTTATTAATTCGTAGGCAAACCTAGGCAAGAAGTGCAATGCACCTAGGTAGGTTGCTGCCACGAACCATCATCAGCATCGCTTTGGTGGTGGCACGGCTACTATTTTTCCATTGCGTGCCACCCGAATGTCGAAACAACTTGCATCTTGCAACCCGGAGCTCAGCAGTAGTAAAGACCGCCGAAAGGAATGCCCAGGCCGCAGCCACCGCCGTACAGACCCGCACCGAACGCGTTCCAGTAGCCCAGCGGGTAGGCCCAGCCGGGCACACCACCGCACATGAAGCCGAAGCGGTAGGGGCCGAGACCTCCCCAGCCACCCCAGCCTCCCCAGCCGCCGCCGAGTCCCCATCCGCCGAGACCACCAAGTCCCCAGAGCTGCTCCTTCTTGCCGTCCTTGTCGCTCTCGGATTTCTTGGCGGCAGCAGTGACGGACGCAGGCGGGTCGATCTTCTCTGTTGAGCCCGTGAGCGTGACGCCAGCGGGCAAGTCAAGCTCCTGCACCTTCGCCAGCGCTTCGATGGGCGTCTTCACGACGGCGACGGCAGCAGCTTCATCAGGATCAGCAGCAGCGACGACGACAGCGGCAAGGATGGCCATCATGGCAATGAGGAAGGCATGGAACTTCATGACTGCGACGATAGAGTTTGGGCCGACTTGGGTGGTTGAGCGGGTTGTAACGTTGGTACTCGACTCGCTATGTTGGAAGCAAATCGGGTTGTGACTGTGACGATCGCGCCTTGTTTCGTGAAGATGAACCGCTACAGTTGAGTGCGTTCTCGGTCTTCCAGATCGTGTTTCGAGCATTTTTCGAGGTAATCGCCTTGAGTTCTCGATACGACCTGATTGAGATCTTCACGAATTGAAGTGATCGATTGGATTGACCCAGTCACTTTCCACTAAATGCAGGGGAGCGAGCTCTCAATTGTCCTTGGTGTATGGCTGCACGACTGAACGAGCAACGTCAGCCCTCTCATGAGGTACTGGGGGGACACCACCGACTGCATCAAGTTCGCGTTCAGCAGGACGAAGCGATTTTCGGTTGAGAGAAACAACCACGAGGTGATCGTGCAACTATTGCCAAGTCTGTCGATGGCAAAGTGGATAATCACTCCTTTGTGCCTGAACAACTGAAGAAACACCATCAGGTAGTCGTGCAACTACTGCCACGTATGCCACAAAAATAACAAAAAGTAATGGCAAAGAGAGTGATGGTCGCCTCGCCACTTTGTGGCAAAATGAATGATGCCCATGTGGTCGTGCAAATATTTCCACGTTTTGCCGGCAAAAAATCAAAAATGATAAAAGGCAAAGAGAACCATCGTGGCATCGGTGTGGCAAATTTGAAGTGGTCGTACAACCGTTTCCAAGTTTGTCAGCAACATAGCGAAATAAAAGGAATCTCAAAAGATGGCCATCGCATTGGGGTGGCAAAATGAGCTGATTTATTAATTCGTAGGCAAACCTAGGCAAGAAGTGCAATGCACCTAGGTAGGTTGCTGCCACGAACCATCATCAGCATCGCTTTGGTGGTGGCACGGCTACTATTTTTCCATTGCGTGCCACCCGAATGTCGAAACAACTTGCATCTTGCAACCCGGAGCTCAGCAGTAGTAAAGACCGCCGAAAGGAATGCCCAGGCCGCAGCCACCGCCGTACAGACCCGCACCGAACGCGTTCCAGTAGCCCAGCGGGTAGGCCCAGCCGGGCACACCACCGCACATGAAGCCGAAGCGGTAGGGGCCGAGACCTCCCCAGCCACCCCAGCCTCCCCAGCCGCCGCCGAGTCCCCATCCGCCGAGACCACCAAGTCCCCAGAGCTGCTCCTTCTTGCCGTCCTTGTCGCTCTCGGATTTCTTGGCGGCAGCAGTGACGGACGCAGGCGGGTCGATCTTCTCTGTTGAGCCCGTGAGCGTGACGCCAGCGGGCAAGTCAAGCTCCTGCACCTTCGCCAGCGCTTCGATGGGCGTCTTCACGACGGCGACGGCAGCAGCTTCATCAGGATCAGCAGCAGCGACGACGACAGCGGCAAGGATGGCCATCATGGCAATGAGGAAGGCATGGAACTTCATGACTGCGACGATAGAGTTTGGGCCGACTTGGGTGGTTGAGCGGGTTGTAACGTTGGTACTCGACTCGCTATGTTGGAAGCAAATCGGGTTGTGACTGTGACGATCGCGCCTTGTTTCGTGAAGATGAACCGCTACAGTTGAGTGCGTTCTCGGTCTTCCAGATCGTGTTTCGAGCATTTTTCGAGGTAATCGCCTTGAGTTCTCGATACGACCTGGTTGAGATCTTCACGAATTGAAGTGATCGATTGGATTGGCCCAGTTCACTTTCCACTAAATGCAGGGGAGCGAGCTCTCAATTGTCCTTGGTGTATGGCTGCACGACTGAACGAGCAACGTCAGCCCTCTCATGAGGTACTGGGGGGACACCACCGACTGCATCAAGTTCGCGTTCAGCAGGACGAAGCGATTTTCGGTTGAGAGAAACAACCACGAGGTGATCGTGCAACTATTGCCAAGTCTGTCGATGGCAAAGTGGATAATCACTCCTTTGTGCCTGAACAACTGAAGAAACACCATCAGGTAGTCGTGCAACTACTGCCACGTATGCCACAAAAATAACAAAAAGTAATGGCAAAGAGAGTGATGGTCGCCTCGCCACTTTGTGGCAAAATGAATGATGCCCATGTGGTCGTGCAAATATTTCCACGTTTTGCCGGCAAAAAATCAAAAATGATAAAAGGCAAAGAGAACCATCGTGGCATCGGTGTGGCAAATTTGAAGTGGTCGTACAACCGTTTCCAAGTTTGTCAGCAACATAGCGAAATAAAAGGAATCTCAAAAGATGGCCATCGCATTGGGGTGGCAAAATGAGCTGATTTATTAATTCGTAGGCAAACCTAGGCAAGAAGTGCAATGCATCTAGGTAGGTTGCTGCCACGAACCATCATCAGCATCGCTTTGGTGGTGGCACGGCTACTATTTTTCCATTGCGTGCCACCCGAATGTCGAAACAACTTGCATCTTGCAACCCGGAGCTCAGCAGTAGTAAAGACCGCCGAAAGGAATGCCCAGGCCGCAGCCACCGCCGTACAGACCCGCACCGAACGCGTTCCAGTAGCCCAGCGGGTAGGCCCAGCCGGGCACACCACCGCACATGAAGCCGAAGCGGTAGGGGCCGAGACCTCCCCAGCCACCCCAGCCTCCCCAGCCGCCGCCGAGTCCCCATCCGCCGAGACCACCAAGTCCCCAGAGCTGCTCCTTCTTGCCGTCCTTGTCGCTCTCGGATTTCTTGGCGGCAGCAGTGACGGACGCAGGCGGGTCGATCTTCTCTGTTGAGCCCGTGAGCGTGACGCCAGCGGGCAAGTCAAGCTCCTGCACCTTCGCCAGCGCTTCGATGGGCGTCTTCACGACGGCGACGGCAGCAGCTTCATCAGGATCAGCAGCAGCGACGACGACAGCGGCAAGGATGGCCATCATGGCAATGAGGAAGGCATGGAACTTCATGACTGCGACGATAGAGTTTGGGCCGACTTGGGTGGTTGAGCGGGTTGTAACGTTGGTACTCGACTCGCTATGTTGGAAGCAAATCGGGTTGTGACTGTGACGATCGCGCCTTGTTTCGTGAAGATGAACCGCTACAGTTGAGTGCGTTCTCGGTCTTCCAGATCGTGTTTCGAGCATTTTTCGAGGTAATCGCCTTGAGTTCTCGATACGACCTGGTTGAGATCTTCACAATTTGAAGTGATCGATTGGATTGGCCCAGTTCACTTTCCACTAAATGCAGGGGAGCGAGCTCTCAATTGTCCTTGGTGTATGGCTGCACGACTGAACGAGCAACGTCAGCCCTCTCATGAGGTACTGGGGGGACACCACCGACTGCATCAAGTTCGCGTTCAGCAGGACGAAGCGATTTTCGGTTGAGAGAAACAACCACGAGGTGATCGTGCAACTATTGCCAAGTCTGTCGATGGCAAAGTGGATAATCACTCCTTTGTGCCTGAACAACTGAAGAAACACCATCAGGTAGTCGTGCAACTACTGCCACGTATGCCACAAAAATAACAAAAAGTAATGGCAAAGAGAGTGATGGTCGCCTCGCCACTTTGTGGCAAAATGAATGATGCCCATGTGGTCGTGCAAATATTTCCACGTTTTGCCGGCAAAAAATCAAAAATGATAAAAGGCAAAGAGAACCATCGTGGCATCGGTGTGGCAAATTTGAAGTGGTCGTACAACCGTTTCCAAGTTTGTCAGCAACATAGCGAAATAAAAGGAATCTCAAAAGATGGCCATCGCATTGGGGTGGCAAAATGAGCTGATTTATTAATTCGTAGGCAAACCTAGGCAAGAAGTGCAATGCACCTAGGTAGGTTGCTGCCACGAACCATCATCAGCATCGCTTTGGTGGTGGCACGGCTACTATTTTTCCATTGCGTGCCACCCGAATGTCGAAACAACTTGCATCTTGCAACCCGGAGCTCAGCAGTAGTAAAGACCGCCGAAAGGAATGCCCAGGCCGCAGCCACCGCCGTACAGACCCGCACCGAACGCGTTCCAGTAGCCCAGCGGGTAGGCCCAGCCGGGCACACCACCGCACATGAAGCCGAAGCGGTAGGGGCCGAGACCTCCCCAGCCACCCCAGCCTCCCCAGCCGCCGCCGAGTCCCCATCCGCCGAGACCACCAAGTCCCCAGAGCTGCTCCTTCTTGCCGTCCTTGTCGCTCTCGGATTTCTTGGCGGCAGCAGTGACGGACGCAGGCGGGTCGATCTTCTCTGTTGAGCCCGTGAGCGTGACGCCAGCGGGCAAGTCAAGCTCCTGCACCTTCGCCAGCGCTTCGATGGGCGTCTTCACGACGGCGACGGCAGCAGCTTCATCAGGATCAGCAGCAGCGACGACGACAGCGGCAAGGATGGCCATCATGGCAATGAGGAAGGCATGGAACTTCATGACTGCGACGATAGAGTTTGGGCCGACTTGGGTGGTTGAGCGGGTTGTAACGTTGGTACTCGACTCGCTATGTTGGAAGCAAATCGGGTTGTGACTGTGACGATCGCGCCTTGTTTCGTGAAGATGAACCGCTACAGTTGAGTGCGTTCTCGGTCTTCCAGATCGTGTTTCGAGCATTTTTCGAGGTAATCGCCTTGAGTTCTCGATACGACCTGGTTGAGATCTTCACGAATTGAAGTGATCGATTGGATTGGCCCAGTTCACTTTCCACTAAATGCAGGGGAGCGAGCTCTCAATTGTCCTTGGTGTATGGCTGCACGACTGAACGAGCAACGTCAGCCCTCTCATGAGGTACTGGGGGGACACCACCGACTGCATCAAGTTCGCGTTCAGCAGGACGAAGCGATTTTCGGTTGAGAGAAACAACCACGAGGTGATCGTGCAACTATTGCCAAGTCTGTCGATGGCAAAGTGGATAATCACTCCTTTGTGCCTGAACAACTGAAGAAACACCATCAGGTAGTCGTGCAACTACTGCCACGTATGCCACAAAAATAACAAAAAGTAATGGCAAAGAGAGTGATGGTCGCCTCGCCACTTTGTGGCAAAATGAATGATGCCCATGTGGTCGTGCAAATATTTCCACGTTTTGCCGGCAAAAAATCAAAAATGATAAAAGGCAAAGAGAACCATCGTGGCATCGGTGTGGCAAATTTGAAGTGGTCGTACAACCGTTTCCAAGTTTGTCAGCAACATAGCGAAATAAAAGGAATCTCAAAAGATGGCCATCGCATTGGGGTGGCAAAATGAGCTGATTTATTAATTCGTAGGCAAACCTAGGCAAGAAGTGCAATGCATCTAGGTAGGTTGCTGCCACGAACCATCATCAGCATCGCTTTGGTGGTGGCACGGCTACTATTTTTCCATTGCGTGCCACCCGAATGTCGAAACAACTTGCATCTTGCAACCCGGAGCTCAGCAGTAGTAAAGACCGCCGAAAGGAATGCCTAGGCCGCAGCCACCGCCGTACAGACCCGCACCGAACGCGTTCCAGTAGCCCAGCGGGTAGGCCCAGCCGGGCACACCACCGCACATGAAGCCGAAGCGGTAGGGGCCGAGACCTCCCCAGCCACCCCAGCCTCCCCAGCCGCCGCCGAGTCCCCATCCGCCGAGACCACCAAGTCCCCAGAGCTGCTCCTTCTTGCCGTCCTTGTCGCTCTCGGATTTCTTGGCGGCAGCAGTGACGGACGCAGGCGGGTCGATCTTCTCTGTTGAGCCCGTGAGCGTGACGCCAGCGGGCAAGTCAAGCTCCTGCACCTTCGCCAGCGCTTCGATGGGCGTCTTCACGACGGCGACGGCAGCAGCTTCATCAGGATCAGCAGCAGCGACGACGACAGCGGCAAGGATGGCCATCATGGCAATGAGGAAGGCATGGAACTTCATGACTGCGACGATAGAGTTTGGGCCGACTTGGGTGGTTGAGCGGGTTGTAACGCTGGTACTCGACTCGCTATGTTGGAAGCAAATCGGGTTGTGACTGTGACGATCGCGCCTTGTTTCGTGAAGATGAACCGCTACAGTTGAGTGCGTTCTCGGTCTTCCAGATCGTGTTTCGAGCATTTTTCGAGGTAATCGCCTTGAGTTCTCGATACGACCTGATTGAGATCTTCACGAATTGAAGTGATCGATTGGATTGACCCAGTCACTTTCCACTAAATGCAGGGGAGCGAGCTCTCAATTGTCCTTGGTGTATGGCTGCACGACTGAACGAGCAACGTCAGCCCTCTCATGAGGTACTGGGGGGACACCACCGACT
This sequence comes from Phytophthora crassamura, assembly GCA_033557995.1. NCBI lineage: Eukaryota > Oomycota > Peronosporomycetes > Peronosporales > Peronosporaceae > Phytophthora > Phytophthora crassamura. Next base: position 1,765,461 of record JAUCED010000011.1, on the reverse strand, counting down.
GCATCAAGTTCGCGTTCAGCAGGACGAAGCGATTTTCGGTTGAGAGAAACAACCACGAGGTGATCGTGCAACTATTGCCAAGTCTGTCGATGGCAAAGTGGATAATCACTCCTTTGTGCCTGAACAACTGAAGAAACACCATCAGGTAGTCGTGCAACTACTGCCACGTATGCCACAAAAATAACAAAAAGTAATGGCAAAGAGAGTGATGGTCGCCTCGCCACTTTGTGGCAAAATGAATGATGCCCATGTGGTCGTGCAAATATTTCCACGTTTTGCCGGCAAAAAATCAAAAATGATAAAAGGCAAAGAGAACCATCGTGGCATCGGTGTGGCAAATTTGAAGTGGTCGTACAACCGTTTCCAAGTTTGTCAGCAACATAGCGAAATAAAAGGAATCTCAAAAGATGGCCATCGCATTGGGGTGGCAAAATGAGCTGATTTATTAATTCGTAGGCAAACCTAGGCAAGAAGTGCAATGCATCTAGGTAGGTTGCTGCCACGAACCATCATCAGCATCGCTTTGGTGGTGGCACGGCTACTATTTTTCCATTGCGTGCCACCCGAATGTCGAAACAACTTGCATCTTGCAACCCGGAGCTCAGCAGTAGTAAAGACCGCCGAAAGGAATGCCTAGGCCGCAGCCACCGCCGTACAGACCCGCACCGAACGCGTTCCAGTAGCCCAGCGGGTAGGCCCAGCCGGGCACACCACCGCACATGAAGCCGAAGCGGTAGGGGCCGAGACCTCCCCAGCCACCCCAGCCTCCCCAGCCGCCGCCGAGTCCCCATCCGCCGAGACCACCAAGTCCCCAGAGCTGCTCCTTCTTGCCGTCCTTGTCGCTCTCGGATTTCTTGGCGGCAGCAGTGACGGACGCAGGCGGGTCGATCTTCTCTGTTGAGCCCGTGAGCGTGACGCCAGCGGGCAAGTCAAGCTCCTGCACCTTCGCCAGCGCTTCGATGGGCGTCTTCACGACGGCGACGGCAGCAGCTTCATCAGGATCAGCAGCAGCGACGACGACAGCGGCAAGGATGGCCATCATGGCAATGAGGAAGGCATGGAACTTCATGACTGCGACGATAGAGTTTGGGCCGACTTGGGTGGTTGAGCGGGTTGTAACGTTGGTACTCGACTCGCTATGTTGGAAGCAAATCGGGTTGTGACTGTGACGATCGCGCCTTGTTTCGTGAAGATGAACCGCTACAGTTGAGTGCGTTCTCGGTCTTCCAGATCGTGTTTCGAGCATTTTTCGAGGTAATCGCCTTGAGTTCTCGATACGACCTGATTGAGATCTTCACGAATTGAAGTGATCGATTGGATTGACCCAGTCACTTTCCACTAAATGCAGGGGAGCGAGCTCTCAATTGTCCTTGGTGTATGGCTGCACGACTGAACGAGCAACGTCAGCCCTCTCATGAGGTACTGGGGGGACACCACCGACTGCATCAAGTTCGCGTTCAGCAGGACGAAGCGATTTTCGGTTGAGAGAAACAACCACGAGGTGATCGTGCAACTATTGCCAAGTCTGTCGATGGCAAAGTGGATAATCACTCCTTTGTGCCTGAACAACTGAAGAAACACCATCAGGTAGTCGTGCAACTACTGCCACGTATGCCACAAAAATAACAAAAAGTAATGGCAAAGAGAGTGATGGTCGCCTCGCCACTTTGTGGCAAAATGAATGATGCCCATGTGGTCGTGCAAATATTTCCACGTTTTGCCGGCAAAAAATCAAAAATGATAAAAGGCAAAGAGAACCATCGTGGCATCGGTGTGGCAAATTTGAAGTGGTCGTACAACCGTTTCCAAGTTTGTCAGCAACATAGCGAAATAAAAGGAATCTCAAAAGATGGCCATCGCATTGGGGTGGCAAAATGAGCTGATTTATTAATTCGTAGGCAAACCTAGGCAAGAAGTGCAATGCATCTAGGTAGGTTGCTGCCACGAACCATCATCAGCATCGCTTTGGTGGTGGCACGGCTACTATTTTTCCATTGCGTGCCACCCGAATGTCGAAACAACTTGCATCTTGCAACCCGGAGCTCAGCAGTAGTAAAGACCGCCGAAAGGAATGCCCAGGCCGCAGCCACCGCCGTACAGACCCGCACCGAACGCGTTCCAGTAGCCCAGCGGGTAGGCCCAGCCGGGCACACCACCGCACATGAAGCCGAAGCGGTAGGGGCCGAGACCTCCCCAGCCACCCCAGCCTCCCCAGCCGCCGCCGAGACCACCAAGTCCCCAGAGCTGCTCCTTCTTGCCGTCCTTGTCGCTCTCGGATTTCTTGGCGGCAGCAGTGACGGACGCAGGCGGGTCGATCTTCTCTGTTGAGCCCGTGAGCGTGACGCCAGCGGGCAAGTCAAGCTCCTGCACCTTCGCCAGCGCTTCGATGGGCGTCTTCACGACGGCGACGGCAGCAGCTTCATCAGGATCAGCAGCAGCGACGACGACAGCGGCAAGGATGGCCATCATGGCAATGAGGAAGGCATGGAACTTCATGACTGCGACGATAGAGTTTGGGCCGACTTGGGTGGTTGAGCGGGTTGTAACGTTGGTACTCGACTCGCTATGTTGGAAGCAAATCGGGTTGTGACTGTGACGATCGCGCCTTGTTTCGTGAAGATGAACCGCTACAGTTGAGTGCGTTCTCGGTCTTCCAGATCGTGTTTCGAGCATTTTTCGAGGTAATCGCCTTGAGTTCTCGATACGACCTGATTGAGATCTTCACGAATTGAAGTGATCGATTGGATTGACCCAGTCACTTTCCACTAAATGCAGGGGAGCGAGCTCTCAATTGTCCTTGGTGTATGGCTGCACGACTGAACGAGCAACGTCAGCCCTCTCATGAGGTACTGGGGGGACACCACCGACTGCATCAAGTTCGCGTTCAGCAGGACGAAGCGATTTTCGGTTGAGAGAAACAACCACGAGGTGATCGTGCAACTATTGCCAAGTCTGTCGATGGCAAAGTGGATAATCACTCCTTTGTGCCTGAACAACTGAAGAAACACCATCAGGTAGTCGTGCAACTACTGCCACGTATGCCACAAAAATAACAAAAAGTAATGGCAAAGAGAGTGATGGTCGCCTCGCCACTTTGTGGCAAAATGAATGATGCCCATGTGGTCGTGCAAATATTTCCACGTTTTGCCGGCAAAAAATCAAAAATGATAAAAGGCAAAGAGAACCATCGTGGCATCGGTGTGGCAAATTTGAAGTGGTCGTACAACCGTTTCCAAGTTTGTCAGCAACATAGCGAAATAAAAGGAATCTCAAAAGATGGCCATCGCATTGGGGTGGCAAAATGAGCTGATTTATTAATTCGTAGGCAAACCTAGGCAAGAAGTGCAATGCACCTAGGTAGGTTGCTGCCACGAACCATCATCAGCATCGCTTTGGTGGTGGCACGGCTACTATTTTTCCATTGCGTGCCACCCGAATGTCGAAACAACTTGCATCTTGCAACCCGGAGCTCAGCAGTAGTAAAGACCGCCGAAAGGAATGCCTAGGCCGCAGCCACCGCCGTACAGACCCGCACCGAACGCGTTCCAGTAGCCCAGCGGGTAGGCCCAGCCGGGCACACCACCGCACATGAAGCCGAAGCGGTAGGGGCCGAGACCTCCCCAGCCACCCCAGCCTCCCCAGCCGCCGCCGAGTCCCCATCCGCCGAGACCACCAAGTCCCCAGAGCTGCTCCTTCTTGCCGTCCTTGTCGCTCTCGGATTTCTTGGCGGCAGCAGTGACGGACGCAGGCGGGTCGATCTTCTCTGTTGAGCCCGTGAGCGTGACGCCAGCGGGCAAGTCAAGCTCCTGCACCTTCGCCAGCGCTTCGATGGGCGTCTTCACGACGGCGACGGCAGCAGCTTCATCAGGATCAGCAGCAGCGACGACGACAGCGGCAAGGATGGCCATCATGGCAATGAGGAAGGCATGGAACTTCATGACTGCGACGATAGAGTTTGGGCCGACTTGGGTGGTTGAGCGGGTTGTAACGTTGGTATTCGACTCGCTATGTTGGAAGCAAATCGGGTTGTGACTGTGACGATCGCGCCTTGTTTCGTGAAGATGAACCGCTACAGTTGAGTGCGTTCTCGGTCTTCCAGATCGTGTTTCGAGCATTTTTCGAGGTAATCGCCTTGAGTTCTCGATACGACCTGATTGAGATCTTCACGAATTGAAGTGATCGATTGGGTTGACCCAGTCATCTTTTCACTAAATGCAGGGCGAGCTCTCAATTGGCCCGTGGTGTATGGTGGCATACTCAGTACGAGCATCGTCAGTGTAACAAAGGGCGGAGCTAGTTGATGAGCGCTGAGCTTGCGCAACGGTTAGCAAAAATATTGTTTTCACCCCACTCGGACGGGAAAGATTTCCTCGTGGAATTCCTTCATGTTTCGAAGCAAACGCGGCGAGTTGTCCCTATGTATTCTTCGATCCATTACCTTTCCGAGCTGATTCCATCGTCGCCAATGTCGAGAAATCTTCAGATCTTTCAAGCCTCAACTGCCACTCATTATCCTCTAACCGATGCCATCTTGTCGCGCACAAACCAATTTCCCCTCTCGTGCCTGACCAACCTCCACGCAATATCCCCGCTGACAACGACATGATGAATTTCACGGCTGCCATCGCTACCATGCTCGTTGCCCTAGCAGGTCTCACTACCGCTGTCCTTCGGTCCGCACCGAAAGCGATCACCGCGGCCAGTTTCACAACGAATGCAGACAAAGAAACCGAGCATACCAAGAAGGCCAACAAGTGGTGGGGCTTCCCAGGCCTCAGCTGGTGGTGGTAGGCTCGCTTTTCGCAGCGGCGTCCAAGTGAAGTCGTAAATGAAAAGCACTTCAACTTCTTGATTTCATGTGTACCACATCATGTTGCATAAAAGCGCATGATGTAACCATTGCGTAACCAGTTACGCCAATCAAACCGTAACCAATCGTTCGAGTGCTCCCCCAAGCAGCTTTCACTCTCCAAGACTCGGCGCAGGACGCAAGTAAAAGCAGTTGAGACAATGGCGAAGCTGGAAGAGCAGGCGGCCGTGGAGGCCCCGGAGCAGGACGTGAACATGGCGGAGGCCGAGCACAGCGGCGAGGTGGCGACCGATGAACCCGAGACGAGCGGCAAGAGCAAGAAGAAGAAGAAAAAACACAAAAAGAAGAAAAGCAAGGCGCACGCGTCGGCCGGCTCCAAGGTGCCGCCCTTCCGTGGCGTGACGGGCTTCACGGACAGCTATGTGGCCGTGGGCCAGACGGAGCCGCCCACGATCCCCATCGAGAAGCTCTTCCCGGACGGCCACTTTCCCGAGGGCGAGATCCAGGAGCACCCGGGGGACTTCAACACGTTCCGCACCACCAGCGAGGAGAAGCGCGCGCTGGACCGCGCTCAGGAGGACATGTACGAGACCGTGCGCCACGCCGCCGAGGTGCACCGCCACGTGCGCAAGTTCGCGCAGAGCCTCATGAAGCCCGGCGTCAAGCTCATCGACATGTGCACGCAGCTCGAGAACAAGAACCGCGAGCTCGTTGTCGAGGCCGGCTTTGCTGTAAGTAACCTGGGTTATCGATATTATGATATGTGTTTTCGCAGGTTTCCTGACATGATACATTGTGTATAATCTAGCGCGGCATTGGGTTCCCTACGGGTTGCTCGCTGAACCACGTGGCGGCTCACTACACACCCAACTCGGGCGACGAGACCGTGCTGAAGTACGGCGACGTCATGAAGGTGGACTTCGGCACGCACGTGAACGGACGCATCATTGACAGTGCGTGGACCGTGGCGTTCGACCCGCAGTTCGACCCTCTGTTGGAGGCCGCCAAGGCGGCGACGGAGGCTGGTATCGCCCACGCGGGGATCGACGCTCGATTGGGCGAGATTGGTGGCGAGATTCAAGAAGTCATGGAGTCGTTTGAAGTCACCATCGAGGGCAAGACGTACCCGGTCAAGTCGATCCGTAACCTGAACGGCCACTCGATCGGCCCGTACCAGATCCACGCCGGCAAGAGCGTCCCCATCGTCAAGACGGAGGACCAAACCAAGATGGAGGAGGGCGAGATCTTCGCTATTGAGACGTTCAACACCACTGGCCGCGGTTACGTGGTCGAGGACGGCGAGTGCTCTCACTACGCCAAGGCGTTCGACGCCCCGCATGTGCCGCTGCGTCTGCCCCGCGCGAAGAAGCTGCTGGGCCACCTCACGCGTACTTTCGGCACGCTGCCGTGGTGCCGCCGATGGATCGAGCGCGAAGACGGCGGCTCGGCCACCATTAACCCCAAGGGCGCCAAGCAGGAGAAGTATCTCATGGCGCTGAAGAACCTCGTGGACACGGGCATCGTCACGGCCTACCCGCCTCTTGTGGATGTCAAGGGCAGCTACACGGCGCAGTACGAGCACACGATCATCCTGCGCCCGACCTGCAAGGAGGTTGTGTCGCGTGGCGACGACTACTAGAGTCAAACTAACTTCTCTTGGTGCGGCGTGAAGACGTCGACGCGGGCGAGACTCCACCGACACTTCCAGCGAGTTGCCTCTCAAGCTGGCGCTTGTCGCGTACGGCTTGCGCGTATTTGTACTTGAGGTCTTCGATCTCTTCGAAGAAGTCTTCGTCGAACGCCGCTAATTCATTGGTTAGCTTTGTGTTTTCGTCCTCAAGCTCCAGCACTTGTACTTGAAGTTCCTTGATGCGTTCTTCTCGCTCCGCTTTCCTTTCGGGGCGCTCTTCCGCCTGGTTACTGCGCTCAATCTGCAGTTCTAGCTGGAGCACCTGGTGTCGTAGCTCACTTAGCTCCTGCTCGGCTCCAAGCAACTGCCGATCCTTCTCCTTGAACTGAAGCTCGAGAGCACCGCCGTCGCTCTTGGACGAGTTGGACGAGGCACTCTTGGCACGGAGTTTCTGTTGGAGCTTGAGTTTATCTTTCTTCAGGTCGCCGCATTCGTGCTGTAACTTCTCGAGCTGAGCGTCAAGCCGCTCTCGTGCTTCCTTCTGCTCTTTGAGCTTGCGTCGCATCAGTTCCACTCGCTCGGGCGACAGCGCTGCCTGCTTCGCCGCCGCCTTCTTGAGCTTTTCATTCTCCGATCGCAATTTCTCAATCACCTTTTTCATGTTCTCAATCACCTCCTCCAGCTCAAGCCGTTCTTGTGCCGCCCAAGAAGATCCTCGTCCACCCGCAGCAGGGCCTTTTGCTCCGCGACGTTGCTTTGGCGTGTCGTCGCTGTTGGCCTGACCGCCGCTGCTTCGCTGGTTCTTTCGCTGAAGCCGCTTGTACTCGAGCCGCAAACTCTCAACCTCAAGTTCAAGCTCGAGCAATTTCGTGTCTTTCGCCACCATGTCCTGCTCCTTGTTACGCAGCTCATCACCAAGAGCGACGAGTTCCTCCCGAACTTCGTGTCCGACCAGAAAGCGCTGCTCTTCACGTTGCAAGCGTGAACTGCCTCGTGAGTCATCGGCATCGTCGTCGATATCATCGTCCGTCGAGGAAATGCCATGCCGCACGAGTCGTCTGCGCAAACGTTGCAATTGGGCTTCGTACTTCTCCATTTGAGCGGTAAAGGATTCTTCCCATTCCTTGCGTTTGAGCACCAAGGTTTCTTGCAGGAAGACATTCTGGCGTTCCATTTCGTCGAGCTGCTGCTTTACTGGAGCCGAAGTGGCCGCTGGAGCAGCTGCGGCTTGCACCAAGCGCTGCTTCTCAACCCTCGTCTGCTGTGATTGCAGCTCGGTCTCCAACGTGGATATCCGCTCATTGCAGCGCTCGAGCTCGCTATCCTTACTGGTTACATCCGCCTGCTTTTCCTTGAGTCGTAGCATCAGAATGTCGACACGACGCTGAAGCTTCCGCTCACTATCGAGCTGCTGCCGTTTCGCTTTCTCGTCAATAATGTCGGTGGGAGCCGCAGGAGCGTGGGCTGATGCCTCCCGTAACGCCAGATTCTGGGCCTGTAAGATCTTCATCTTCTTCTCGAGCTCTTCCACAGCTCTTGCTTCATTCACCACCTTCTCTTTCAGCAAACGCTTCAGACGTTCGACTTCCTCCTTCAACACATCGACTCCGATCGCTGAAGAGTCATCCTTCTCTTTTTTCTCCTCATTTTCAATCCTCTTTTTCCGCCGTTGTTGCAGGTCTTGCTTCTTCAGTAGCGCCAGCTTTTCCTGGAGCATTTGAACCTGGCTCTGCAGTCGCGTCTTTTCCTCTCGCCACTCATCCTCTTCCTCCTCTCGACGCTCCTTCTCTTTTCGCTTTCGAGAACTGAAATCTTGATTCAGCGAATGTTGTGCCTTTGCAATTTCAATAGCGTGACGATCTTCCGCTTTGAGAAACTCCTCCTTGAGCTTGATGATTGCGTCACGCAAGAGCTTCAGTTTCTCTTCTTTCTTTGCCACATCGCGCTTGATGAAGGTTACTTGGTGTTCGAGCTTCTGGCTGTGCTTCTCGCACTCCGTGACCTTTTCTTTCAGCAGCACAATCTCCTCGAGAGCCTCCCCAGCACGAGCTTCGGCGAGATCCCGCTCATTCCGCAGTACTTCCCGTTCCATGTGAAGCTCTCGGATCGACTGCTTTGCAGTCTCTAAGGCCACTTCTGCTTGCTTCCACTCCTGTAAGACATGATCATGTCGCTCTTGTGCGGCCTGCAGCGCCTGCTTGCTTTTGCCGGACCGCTCCATACTGCTGATTGTACTCATGGCCTCCTTGAGCTGTCCAATCATGCGTTGGTTTTCGTCGTAAAGCTTCTTGTTGAGCTGCGTCGTCTCCAGTCGATCCTGCGCTTTGTCCTGTGCACTGGAAGCGCGCACAACCGCAAGTTTCCGCTGATACTCATTGATCAACGTGTTCTTTTCTTCCACGAGCTGCTTCAGACTCGCGACTGTCGCCTGAGCTGCCAGCTGAAGTTCAGCCTGATCCTTTTCGTACAAACCCACCTTCTGGCGCATTAACGGGGAGTGGCTTGAGCCATGTTCTCGTTCTCGCTGGTTATCATGCTCTCGCCTCTCTCCACTCGCAACCCCAGAACGAGCATACTGCAGCTCGAGCTCGATATCTTCGTATTTACACCGAATCTCGCGTTTCTCGGACTCAAGCTCGCCATTCAGCCGCAATAACTCTGCTATACGAGCTTGAATGGTCTCTAGCTGACGCATGAGGTCTTCATTCAGTGTCTTTGTCTCGCCGAGCTTTGCTTGCAGCCGAACTTCCTTCTCCTTTGACCCTGTCGCTTTCATCGCAGCCTCAAGCTGGCCCATGAGCAAACGTTCCCGAGTTTCTAACGCATCCACTCGGCTCTTCAGCCGACCCACCTCACCTTGATTACCTTTCTGCTGTCTGAGCTCAAGCAGCGGTAGTTGAGCTTGTTTGTCCTCCAAGTCTTTCTCCAGTTGCTTGCGACGCTGCTGTTCGACCAGTATTTCATCTTCCAACGAGTCCAAACGCTTCCTGAATGCCTCCCACTTCGTATTTCGAGCTGTCCAGTCGCGCTCCTTGACCTGCCCGATAGCATTCTCCAGAATCTGGACCTTGTCGTTTGATTTCTCCCGAATCGCTGATAGCTCTTGCGCTTTCTTCTCCATCTCCATCTCAAGCCTTTGGTTCTTCAGGAGTGTCTGCTGTTGAGTTTCTGAAACGAGGTCATACTGCACCAGGAACTGCTGATATGTCGCCTTGATTTGCATCAGCTGGTGTTGAAGCTCGCCTACAATTGCGTGATCTTCAGAGGAGGCCATCAACTGATGCAGCTGCTCTTCTTCCTGCTCGCGATTGCTCTGCTCCTGAACAGCTCGCTTTGTGAGCACATTAGCCTGAGACGCCGCTAGAGTCGCAATATCCTTGTATTTGGAGCATTCAAGAGCGAGGCTTTCGTAGAGCTGCTCAACTTCGTTGACTCTCTCATACAAAAGCGTATTCTCATTTCGTAGCTCATTGTCATTCTCAGGATGGTTGTTGAGTGCCGACGCTTGCACTAGCTCATCACTGGTGTTGAATAAAGCTTTCCGGGAAGCTTCTTCCAGCTCTTTCACGCGTTCAGTTTGAGCTTGTAGCTCATTCTCCAGCTGATCTATCCGATCTTGAAGAAGTCGAGGATCACATCCAGCGCCTTGTTTTCCAGTACTGCTTTTGGCACTCTTTTCAGCTTGCAGTATCACGAGGCTATGCTGCGCCCTGCTGAGTTGAGCCGGTAAACTATACAGCTCCAGGTACTTTGCATGCATTTCCGCGTAATTTTCACGCAGTGCATTGTACCGTTTCAGTACGTCAACCATCGCACTCTGCTGCTTATCAGCGAACTCACGCAGCACACTCTTTTCCAGTGTCCTCTCCATACGTCCAATCATCTCGTCGGCGCCCTGCTTCCACGTCTCGAGATATAAGACTCGATACTTCAACGTCTTCTCCATCTCGCTCCATTCACGTTGAAGCAGCTTATTGTGCTCCGTACTACTGCGCCATTCGGTATGCAGCTGCTGGTACTTCCGCTTGAGTCGCGATTCATTCACTTCATACGCCGCAATCTTCCGGGTCAGCTCGATAACTTCCGAACGTAACTGCGCTTCGTTTCCACTGACAAGTGTATCATTTGCCATTGAAGTGCCTTGCTGGCTTTGGACATCAAGAAGATGCAGGCCGGCTTCATAGCGCTGGCACTTCAGCTTGTTGTCCTTGTTCTCTTGAACGGTCTGATCCAGCTCAGTGCGAAGCCTGATTTCAGCGTTTGAATATTGCGCGTGCATCTGGAAAAAATGTTGGTACAACACGGTGTGCTGGTCCATCAAGGACTGAAACACGTCTTCATGCTGATGCAATTGCTGCTGAAGATCCTCATTGCGTGCTTCTGTCACCACTAGCTCGTCAAGACAGACGTTCAACTCGCGCAAAACGTCGACCTGCTGAATCATTTCCTCCTCGCTTTGAAAAGCCACGTTGTCTACAGTCGCACGAGACTGTGGTGATCGTGGAGACAAAACCTTTACGTCCCCCACATCCTTCGTGGGGAGAGGCGCTGTCTCGGTCGATACAGGCTTGGGTTTACAATCAGCCTCATCAGGAGCGGCTGCTGAACTAGAGGTTAGCAGCGACGTCGATTGAGCTTGAAGCAGTGCGAACTGAGCTTCGATAGCTTTCGCCACCACCAAGGCAATATTGTCAGTCCATCCTTCTTCACCTTGCTTCTCTTGACTAGAACGAGTTCGAGCTTGCTCTGCTGGTGGGTGCTCGACCTTGGGCCGTTCAGCGCGACGTGAGGTGACAGTCTTTTCCTTCTTCACTGCAACAGTAAATCCATCCTCTTCTGAAGATGAGAGAGACACATCATTACCATCATCTTCATCACCTTGAGCTTGTGCTGGAGTTTCATGTTTTTTCTTGTTGGCGGAGGCCGACGTCTGAGTCTCAGCATCTACTTGTGTGACCGACTCTCGTTGAGCATCATTAACTACTCGGTTGTGGTTGTCCGACGAACTGCTAGGAGACATCGTCTCATTTTTGCCACTCTTTTGCTCACGCTCCTTTCGAAGTGACGCTATTTCAGCTCGCAGATGATAGATAACCCCCTCTTGTCGTTGAGACTTCGCTTTTGCGGATTCAAGCGCGCGTAAAACTTCACCTTTGCCATCAGTTGGAGTTGTTTCTGTCTGTGTTAGTGCGGAAGCTATAGGCTTAGATAGAGCTTCCTCCAGTTCAGTCTGAAGCCGTTCAATATCCTTGAGCAGAAGCGCGTTTTCCTCGCATCTGACGTCAAGTTTTCTCTCGAGGTCCTCAATCAAATCCTGTTGAGCTGCCATTCGAGCAGCTTCTCCACCACGCGCTCCATCAAGGTCACAATTCGTCTCCAGAAGACGTTTCGCCACTTCTGGCGTGTTCTTAACGCGATCGATAAACTCCTCCACCGCACCCCACTCTTCGGTGGTCAGCCCATGCTGTTCATAAAGCTTGTGGCCAGCCAGACGGGCTTGGGCTCTCAACTTCTTCAGGAATCGTAGTCGCTCGGCTTCGAGCTCATTGATCTGAACCTCCATCTGCTTCATCACTGCCTCGTTGATGGCAAGTTGACCCTTCAGGTGATCAGCAATAGCAAGGTCGTCGTACTCGAAAGTTACAGGCTTGCCAACCTCAGCTTTCAGTCGTTCGAATGCCACGTGCAGCTTACCAGCACCTTCAACTTGATCGTTGAGTTCTTGGCGCACCTTCACATTCATTTGCTGCTGCTGCTGCAGTTGCGCGCGCAGCTTCTTTTGATACTTCATGACATCCTCCAGCCCAGCTTCCTGTTCGTAAGTGGCATTCAACTCTTCAGCCTCAGCCAGCTGTTTCTCGACAATTCCCTGCCGCAGCTCCAGATCCTGAACGAGCTCACGGTGTTCCCTCAAACGCCGCTTCAACGTTGTGTTCTCCTGTTCTAGACTGCCGAGCTGCGACTTCTGATTTTGCAGTGCTGTCTGGACAGCACTTTCGACCACAGCTTCAACATTCAAGTGCTCTGCGAGACTCTCCAAATCGCTCTGTTGTTGCAGGATACGCTGGTTTAACTCCAAAATTGTGCTCTTGTCTCGAATGCGCAGCTCTTGCAGCATCTCGAGCTGCTTGTCCAGATCTTCCATTTCAGCGTTTGCACTACCACGAACCGCGTCCTCCTCTTCATCTTTCACGGTCTTCTTGCTCTCCTGGAACTGCTCTTGTTGCTTTTCATGCAGCATTTTCTGCTGCTTCAACTTCCTTCGCAGATCATCCAACTCGGCAATCAGCACCGCCTTCTCCATTTCAAACTTCGCCTTCGCATCACCCACGAGCGCGTCCACGTCGCTCTCTCGCTCATCCATCTCAATAAGCTTGGCTTCCAGCGACAACTTCTCCTGCTCAAGCTGCTCCACTTTCGTGTGCAGTTGTGCAATCTCCAATGTCTGTTCATCCACCGCGTCGCGATAGGCTTCCAGCTGGTCCTGCATCGCCGAGATTGAAGCTTGGTACTCCTTCACCTGCTCCGTCATCTTCCCCATGCTCTCCTGCATCTCTGCTACTTCATCTCGCAGCATTTCATTATCTCTCAGCGTCGTGTAGAGCTCACTGCGTTTGTCCTTGCTCTCCTCAGCCACTTGAGCCACTTGCCTTTGAGCTTTCAGACCGACAGTGGCTTCTCTCTCCACCCGAGCCTGCAACTCCTTCAGCTTTAACTCTAGTACCTCATTTTTCGTCTGTAATGCCTCAAATTCCTTCTCTTTGGCTTGTGATTGAGGCTTCTCGGGGGACGCCGGCGCTGTCTGCTGTGCATCACTCTGCAGCTTGTCCAATTGCTGTTGCAACTGCGTCGTGAGACCAGCCACCGTCTCGTTCAGGTGGACGATCTCGACGTCCTTTTCGCGCAGCTTCTGCTGGCTTTGAGCATCCCGCGCTCCTGCATCGGACTGCAGCGTGGCCAATTGATCGTGGAGCTGCTCGTTCTCGCCCTCAATCTCCAGCAGGTCGCCGCGCAGCAGCCCCAGCTCCTCCCGCAGCGATGTGCAGTCAGCCCGCGAGCATCGGGCGCTTGTAGCTATGGATACGGCTCCCTCCGCGTCGCTTTGGGTCGCCATGAGTTGCCGTTAGAGTCAACGCATCGAACGGAAACGGCGCTTCGAAAGGGAAACATCCGGTAAAAGCCGCGGTCTCTTTCGAAAAGAGCCGCATGCGGAGATTGAGTCACGGGCTCTGGGCGGGTTTATAGGATATGCTGGGGCCGACCGGCCCCGCCATATCCGATTTCCGATCTCCGATGATACTCCGACAGCTGTCAAAATTATCTAAGACCCAAACACTTCCGGAGCCAGCAAGCAGGAAGGACATACTTCTCTCGTCCACCGTAATATCGCCCATTAGGTTTTTTGGTGAGTTACACCATTTTGTTGAGAGCATATGATTGGCTAAAACATTGTGAATTTGACACCACCTCTTCGCGCCTGAACTGAAGCGCAGGCGTGGATAACTTTTGGCGCGCTTTCAGCACCACCATCCACTGCAAACCAAGTTATTGATACTGTTGAGTTCATATTGCTTTTTACCGTACGTGCCACAAGCCATACCAGCCCTTCGGAGATGCCACGCCGCCCCAATAAGTTCGACCTTACGCCGCACGTCAAGGTGGCCATCGCACTGTACCTCGCCCATCGGTCAGTCGGCGGCGAACTTCCAAGAGGCAGCATTGCTGCCGCTGCTAGAGGCTTCGGACTGCACCGTCACTCCATTCGCAAGGTGTGGCGACAGCGTCAAGACTGTGATGCGCTTTTGGAAGGCCGCCGCCCCCTCGCCACCTCACCGATGACGAGGTGATAGAGCGAGTCCGTCCTGCCCCTCTTTGCCAGCGACAGAGCTTGCGTTCGCTCTCCGCAGCAACCAACATCCCCAAGACCACTCTGATGCGCTACTGGAAGCGCAGCGTCATCCGCAGGAAGGTGTCTCGTGTCCGACCAACGCTCTCGGCTACCCACGAGGTGCGACGCTTGACGTGGGCATTGGCGCATGTGGAGCAACATATTGGTATCTGTTTTGGTTGATGTACTATACAATTATTGACAATCTAACTGATTTCCGAACTATTTTATATTTGGTAATGCTATATTCGCAGGGCAAAAGATGTTTCGAGTGCACCACATGTATGACACCGTTCATCTAGACGAAAATGGTTTAACCTGTACAAGACAAACTCCCAGTACTACCTAGCGAAGGATGAGGACTTGCCGTACCGTTCGTGCCCTAACAAAAGGTACATCGGAAAGGTAATGTTCTTGGCTGCTGTTGCTAGACCTCGGTATGATTTCCGAAGAAAGTGTCATTTCGACGGGAAAATAGGCATTTGGCCCATTGTAGAGAAGGCTATGGCGCAACGAGCATCCAAGAACCGTCCCAAAGGCTCCCCAATCACCAAAAACATCTCCATGACACGGGAAGTTTATACCAAGATGCTGCGAGAACAGGTATTTCTTGCTATTCGGGAGAAATGGCCCGGTAATTTCACATTGATGTTGATTATGTTGCTATATGATCTTATGTTGATACTATGTTGCTGTATGTTGCAGGTAGAAAATCAATCACGATCAAGGTGCAGCAGGACAACGCGGGCCCTCACGTGAAGGACGGCAATGCTGACATCATGGAAGCAGGTCAGCAAGGAGGCTGGGATATTCAAATGGTGAGCCAGCCTCCACGATCGCCCGATTTGAATGTTTTGGACCTCGGGTTCTTTCATTCTTTGCAGTCCTTGCAGTACAAGACGCCCACGTTCGACACGGACGGCCTGATTGCAGCCGTGGAGTCTTCGTTCACAAGTGTGAGCTCTCGTACACTAGACAAGTGTTTCTTAACACTGCAAAAAGTACTAGGCGTAGTTATAGCGTGCAAGGGGGGCAATAACTACAGCCTTCCGCGTGTACGCAAGTTCCACATGCCAAAAGGCATCTCGCCGACATCGCTGCCCGTAGAAAACAGTATAGTTGCAGATGGCTACAGGCATTTAAACCAATCGCTGCCTCCTGCCTAATTTACTGCAGGGGTAATATAAACCGTCTCTAAATTCTGTACTGTGCCGTGATTCGTCGACCTTGCCCTTCCCCTCTTTCTTATCGGCTGCGGTATCGCCAATGCGGAGAGTAAAACCTCAATTCGATTGGATCAATTTCCAAGCCCCCAGAGCACTTTTCGTGCCACGCCTTGGTGCGGCGAGTTCCTGATCCAGTTCGCGAGCTCCTGTAAAAGTGCGACGAATTATCGCTAAATTTTGGTAGTTACGACATTTAACCTCGCTGGCTCTCGCAGCTTCCAGGAAAAAGCTCTGTTATCATGCGAAAGGAGACCTCGTTCGGAACGGTTGGACCCCTGGGGGCACGCAGCAGGTCATCAGCTTTCTGATGCAGTGCTTGGTGTTTCCAACGGCAGTATAGTTTTGCTACAACATCCTGAATTGTGAATGGGTGATATTACGGTGGACCAGAGAAGTAATGGAGACGCAGCAGTTTCTTGCAGAACACTTAGCGCAGCAAGAAGTCAGGCGACTCACCAATGAGGCGATGGCATCGAGTCGCTTTCCTCCGGTGCTACAGTATCCAGAAACAAGGCGACGGAGTGATCTTCTGTATACTCTGTTCACGTGGCCGATCCTAGTGCGGGTACCGAGTCTCTACAACCCTCGCCTTTAAGCCGTTTTGTGTCGAAGCTGGCTGTACCTGTACGCCGCGCTTGAAGGAGTACAAGCGGCCGGTGGTGGAGGAGGTGGACACCAAGTGTCATCTTCTCTACATCAAGTACCAGTGCACCGGGAACTCCAAGGGCTGCTTTTCTACTGTGACATCGGCCTACCTGCAGCGCGAGGCGCACCTCATCATGCACTTTCCGTATGTGCTAACCAAGAAGTATAACCTCTCTAAAGAGCTCATGGAGCTTGTCCACGAAGGCATGCTCTCCCCGCACAACCTCAGCAGTACAGTAGACAGCATCAAGCGGCGTCGGAGAAAACGCTACTACAAGTTGATTTGTCTTTGCTGACAAGGTTCGCCAGCACCTCCTCTCCAACCAGCTGTATTTGGCTCCGACCACTCCTCCAGCCGCTGAATATTGCGCCAAGCAGAGCCCTGTTGGCCCAGAGACATTATCGGCACCGTGGCTGCAAGATTCGCGAATCTATAGTGCTATCTGGGAACAAGTGATGAAGTGCGCTGAAGTTAAGAAAGCGCTTCGAATGGACCATTCGGTCAAGTTTTGCAAGCGCTTGAAGGTTTGGTCTTATGGAACTGGTAAGCGAGAGAGCATGGCGGATGCTAAAATGCTGCTGCTGCTTCAAAATGAAATTGGACAGATCGTTGGTCGCCGTCTCAAAAGGGCGGAGAATAACGACGAGACCACGGAGCTGCTGGAGCATGTAAAGAAGGCGGTGTCTGGCGAGGAAGACAGATTCCAGCATTTTGTAATAAGTGATAACGCCAACGCTGTTCGCAAGATGGTAAACCGGATGTGTTTGGAAACTCGAGTTGGTGTGCGCCAAGACCCTTTCATGTTGTACAGAGATTTACTGAGAAGGTCAAGGATAAGAACACGAAGAAGCAACTGGCTAAGCGACTACATGAAGCAATTTACGCCGTGGACAGCTGTGTCTGCCAACGGAGGCGGCTGCTCGTGTTCGTGCAGCAGTGACTGCTATGTGTCTCGGTGATGTGATTTGTAGCGAGGCGGAGTGGACAGGAAATTTGAGCAGTAATATTCAGCAGATAGAACGTGGTGATCTGTACGTGGAGTACAACACGTACGAAGAAGGTGGTGATAAAAGCGTTCGCGTGCTTTCGACCAGCCAGCTCGAAGGATTTCATTCCGCGTTGAAGAAGCTACTCGCCAGATCTGTGTCAGCTGAAGTTGGTCTCCGGATACTCGACGTATTTATCTTGCGGCATAACCTGAAGGTCGGCTCCAGATACGGTCGAAATCCACCGCTAGAACATTCTGACGTTCTCACAGTAGCTCAGGCTGCAAGTATGTGCCGACGAAAAAATTGCCGAGTCGCCACAATTGGAATTTGTGTCGAAGCTCATGTCCGCACAGCTTTCGCCACCTCAATACCGCTCCATCACCAAGCATGATTTTGGATTTGAGAGATAGACTCAGTTATTCGAGAATGCATAAGTCGATACACGAGCACTTGAGCAGAATATTCACCGTTCGCAACAGCATAGCACCAGCATCAAGGAACTGCTGTCCAAGCAAGCCGTGTTTGCCACCACCAGCCTCGTACCAAAGGCATTTTTCTTCAATTCGCTCTGCCTCTCTGAACTGGACTACGAAGTAGCAGCGGGGTTTTCATCACAGGAGCTTGCATCGCTCAAGCAGCTGCGTAATGAACAAGTGAAAGCCGCTCGCAGCTGGGACAAATGCGCTCTGGTCACGACGATCATGTACAACATCGTAGTAGCTTCAACTACGAAGCAGCAGCTGAAGCTGCGGCGCCGCAGCTACGCTACACTTATCTCCAAAATTGACGCCATCACGAAGCACGAGAGCGTGAAATCAGCCCAAAAGATCGTTGCTGCAGAACCCCAGAAGCTATTTCGATTTCCCAGCTCGCAGCCATCGAATGGCGACCTCACCGGACACGAGCAAGCTTTTCAGATCGATTTGTTGGACACACCCCAACAAATAAATGGCGTTTGAAAGAAACGACTAGTTTTTTCTCCAGGTATACAACTTTGCTAGCTGCGTCTGCAACGGAATCCTCCCAAGTCTCCATCCAATCTGCTCACTAGATGGGAGAACATGAAGCGGGCGTAAAAAAAAGCGGCTCAATGCTCAAGATTAAACTCAAAGTTCCTCCGGAATGCTGGCCAAAGCGCGTGGCCTATGCTCTACATCATCTCACTTACGCGTAGTGGCCGTCCGAACCGTTACAGCAGCGAAGCCACCAAGGAGGATGGCGTCGACATGCCACAGCTAGTCATCGGTCAACATCGTGCGGCAACAGACGGAACTCAAGCCTTTCAGTTCTCGGCGCTATCATCTGACGATGATATTTCCATTTGTGCTGTTGTCTCGATACCCTCGCAAAACTACTTCAATAAGACCAACAATCGCTTCGAGTTTCCCTCAAATCGCTCAAGAAGACGCCACCAAGCGTTGTTAGCAGTCCAATCGCCCAACCAAGTTCGTCTCCAGTTCGTGAGTCAACTGAAGCTTCAAAGCAACAAGCTCCAGTGCTCATTGCTCAGGAGCATATCGACCAACTGCGCGCGCTCGAAGCCGAGCTGCCCAACCGAAATGGAAAATGGGATCTCATTTATCACCGTTACTCCACTCTCTATCCAGACGCTGACTCGCGAATCTCGATTAATGCGCTCCGTTGCCGCTTAAAGCTCGGCAATACACCGAAGAAGGCGAAACTCGCATCTCTCGCAGAACTTCCGGAGCCAGCTTCCACATCACGAAAACGCAAGGAAGCATCATGCTCAAGAGGTGTGGTGATCTGACTGCCAACCCGCACTGCCTGCGAGCTAAAGCACAGACCACACACATCAACAGTTAGAGCAGTTCATATCGTTGTAATAACGCACGGAGATCATCTCACCAACGGATGTCCTTACCATGGTGTAGAGTGAATTGCGCCGCCACTGTTCCTGCGCCTTGAAGTGAAGCTGAGATGAGTAGCAGGCAGTGATGGCCAAAAATACACTGCTGAGCATTACAAGAAACATAAAAACTTCCAGTATGTATTGCAACTACAATGCTTACCTCCAATACATACTGCAATACCTGACGAGTTCCAATTCTACTGCAATACTTTGCTCCTCACTCGTCTGGTCAGGCTTGTGTTGGACGGTTCGGGCGTTTGCGGCATTAATAGAAGACCATGCCATCGGCGAGATGGACGTCAAAGTAGAACCGCACGTCTTGGCTGTCGATTCAAAAGGAGCTTGCGCGAAGAGCCATGGTCGGTTGAGGTGTTTAGAGACAAAACGAGAGCTTGCAGGAGCACTGTCGGATTCTCGATTCTTTGAGGGCTCGCGCCACCCGAGCTGGCACCCAATGCTCAGGGAATGCAATTAGAGGACAACCTTTGCGGAACGACTTTGAAAAAAGTTCTGGGGATCGCCACAAAATACTTACTGCAATACCCAGCGTCGCTGCAGTATTATTGCAATACCCACGAGAGTTTGCAGTAAAGTATTTCTCTCAGTATTGCAAAATGCCAATACCCGCAATACATTTTTGGCCATCACTGGTAGCAGGCTATCTGGGTGTTGCTGTTGAACAACAGGGCGCTGCACCGGAGGCTGTTCCACGGAGTGCGCCGCAAGCGTTGGATGAGTCGACAAAGTGTAGGTTATAGCCGGCGGCGAGTTGACAGCCACTGTCGCGTTAGGAGGAAGTTGCTCTTTGAAGCAAAGCTCGGTGCAAGCCAAATACTGGGGGCAGCAGGACAGGTCGCCGGGACAAGAAGTGGTGAAAAAAGGTCGAAAGTGGTCAGATGTGGTGGCGACCAGTCGCGGGACAGCCCCCCAGTAAAACGTATAAACCCTTGGGCGATTAAAAGTATGTTTTGATGAGAGGGGGTGAAAGCATGGTTGAAGTTCAAGCCGACACGATGCCTGCGGTTTAGCATCCGTGTGCGTAGCACACGGTGTTAAACCCAGGACCTAGCACTGCTGTTTTACCAAGCCTAGGTGCGCTTGCGCGCCGCAGCGGGGTTAGGGTTCTGTCGCCAAGCGAGCGCTATTGTCGCCGACATTGAACAATGTGCCAGAATGTCGGCGAGCATAAGAGGTACTAATTATAGGAAAACCTATATCAACATTTAGATATAGGGTGCAATCGGCCATTTAGATTCCGATTCTGAGGTCCGTTTCAGCCAATTCGAAGCCGTTTAGAAGCTTCAAGCGCTCGAAAACAGCCACTCCAAACGCAGCAAGTTTAGGGAGTAGGGTTGAACAAAATAGCGCTATTCGATTGGCTTAGAGTCTAGATCATATGCTCAGATAAGTCGTGGCGGGTCTATCCCATTCTAACTTGATGTCAGCCACATAAGTGAATATATTAATTTTTGAGATCTTCTGCAGCTTCGAGATACTGGTCTTCAATCTTCTGTACATGTCGAAACCTCGCCAGCCATTCAGCCGGCTGAATAGCTGCAAGCTGCTCCAGCACTTTGGCTACAGCATCACTACCATTTTGTGGTTGATCCATGGCGATTCTGTTTTTTACAAGCCCCCATATCAACTCAATCGGCTGGAGTGTTGGGTGATACGGAGGCGTGTAATAAAGTAGATGTCCGTGCCAAGTTGCAATTGTGTTCGCTGCATATATCTTTGTCGGTGGGTTGAGCTTTGCGAGCCTCAGTGAACGTCTCTGTTGGCAGCTCTATTGTACATCAAAAGCGCTATAATATAAAGTTTAGATCAACTTTGTACAAAACACAGCAAAAAGCACAACACCTTACCGACTGTGCTCAAATGATCTTCCAACCAGGCTCGAGTTGACCGAGTGGTTGGATTCTCGTTTGTCTGGCGCTTGTGATAGCCAGCTCCATCCATGTGAATATTGCATAAGCCGTACTTAACCTTCAGGTTACTGCATAGTGCCTCAAACCAGCGCTCGAACATCTCCGCGTTAAAATTTCCGTGGTAATCGTCAGGGTCGTAGTTTTTGCGCTTCGAAGAGGCGTTCCAGCACTCTATAGAACCCTCAACGAACTTTGCAGAAGTAGTACGGCCTCGGCTTGTCACTATTCCTGCGGCAATGATACATGCACTGCGGCAAAGCACAGTGTAAGTCTTCTTGTAAGTACCAAGTAAGTAAAAATTCCACTTACCGGTCTCCTTTACCCGATTTTCCGTATCGAGTCTTCTCCGATGTCAACCATGTCTTCGACACGACATGGTTGACGTTACAAAAAGATTCATCTAGGTAGACCTCTGGTCGGGTTACAGCTGTGCCGACTCGGTTGACCACCTTCTTGCGGAGATATGACGTCCTGAAAGCGATATTAGCCTCGGACTCGGCGTACATGTGCCGATTTTCACCCTTGATGTAGTGAAAATTAAGCTCACCGAGCACTCGCTGCATTGTACGCTCTGAGAGTGCTAGCTGAGTCTTGTCTCGAAGGTGCTTGCTAATACGAACGGCCGTGGTTGGACGTGCAAGCTTGTTCTCACTTTCAATAAAGAGCCGAATGATAGGCTCGATTTCGGTGAGCTCATAATCACGTTCGCGCCCTCTGTTGCTGTCGCCAGGCTTTGCACAAATATTAAATTTTAGAGTTAACAGCTACATTGCAGTTATGATATGCATGCTTTGAATCGACCTCGAAATTGGTGCCGGGGGACTCGCGCTCCACCCTCATCACCGCGTCGACAGTGTTGGGGTGGCAATCCAAGCATGCACCAACTAGTTCTCGTGTCCTGGTGCCTCTAAATAGTCCGTCGGCCTTCTGTGCTTCGAAAAACCTGTGCGCATTCACTATCATCCGCTTCTCTCCGGGGGTGTACTCGTGCTTGGACGCCATCTCTTGAAAACTGAGGAGGCGTCTGCTCTCTTACATGATGCTATTTACGTTGTCGACATGCTCAGCTATCTATAGAGCCCTTAAATGATCTTGTTGGCCAAGAATTGAACCCGCTACGGCAGTTTGCCTTGGGTGTTACAATTCCTGGCACATTGTTCAATGTCGGCGACAATAGCGAGCCGCTAAGGGTTTTGGGTTCGCGCGGTGAGCGGAGCATGGCAATATTTGAAGCCCATGCCATCCATCCTCTCAGATTTACCATTCAGATTCGGTAATGTACGAAACATGGCGAAGCATTGCAACACATACTGAACGCAAGTGTAAGTAAACCTACTCAGTTTAAGATGCATGGTCTGTAAGACTCACCTCAAGTCTGCATATTCATATTCATTTCAATTGAAATTCTCAATGAATATTCAATGTTATGATTATCGATATACAAATAAAGTTGTTCTACTGAAGCTAGCGGCATTGGTCACTACACGAGTTTGCCAACTCGTGTAGTGACCAATGCTATCTGTTCAGTGTATTTCGAAAACACGACTTACGTCACGAGTTAGCGACCCCTTTGCGATGTCCGCGATCACTCAGCTGTTGTGCCTCAACAGCAATTGTTTTTCCGCTCGCTCGTTGTATGTGGTGTGCGCAATTTGCTCATGACAAGGCTTCCTGAACTGAAAACACATTCTTGAAAAGCTGTAGTCGAGCTCCTTCCCAGAAAAGTGCGAGCTAGCAGTGCAACAGAAGAGAAACGCGCAGAACCTTCATCTCGAAACCATTGACATGCATCAACGTTCTTGATAGCTTCGTGCAGCTTCCAGTATCCTGGGCCGTCGATGCGAACAGACAATTGGGCGGGCATGGTTTCTTTTGGGCTCACGTGACATTGGCTTTCGTGGTGTCATGGAGAGGAGAAAACATCCAGATCCAGGAGGGAGTCGTAGCGTGTTCATCGAGAAGGCGAGAGGTCCAAGCTCTGTGAACATCGCATGGGCTGCATCCACGTCGCTAAACTGCCCGACCATGACAAACAATGTTGCCGAGGTTGACGACTACATCGAATGCTGGCTCATGCAGCGGCAAAAGGATGGATACACGTGGTTGGAGACAGTGCTCTGATCTTACGTCTAATGAAGATGAGAAAGACCAATAATTTGCAGCATCCTGTTCATGACGCCTCGCGAGTTAACTCATCGATGCGCGGGCTCAGGCTCCGTTCCTCTATCTGGACCACCAGGATCACGGTGTGCAATATTTCGGAGGAGAGTGGATGCTGACGCACAAGGCAGTGATGATTATAGCACTGCACTGCGTTACTTACTTTCGCGGGGACATCGGTATGCTGTGGCAAGGACGACACTTTTTGGTGACGACTGCAGTGCTCAGAAAGAGGAACACCACGGGAGGTTCTGTTTTGACTGGCAGATATAACGCTGCTCACAGAAGATGCACGGGTTGTGCACGTCAAGACGCGTTTCGGGATGCTCTGTGCCGCTGGTCGATAGGTGAAGGACGTGGTTCACTGGAGGTGGACAGAGACAAGTGACCTTCTCGTCACAGTTTTGAGCGCGAAGGTGACCAAGGGGCTACGTGGACAAATCGAAAGCATCATGCGTTTGCTGGTACTGAATTTCCCACATCTACTGAGACGAGGAGATCACAATGGCCAGGCCAGATACTCCACAAAGGAGACGGGGCATCCACCCTATCAAGATCAACCTCACGTCCACGTTGCGCTTGGCAAAGGCGGAGACACCACCAAACAAGGCGGCGACCTCCACGGCCCTGACGTCTCCCAGGGCATTAGTCCAAGACGTGCAGCACGTGTTGGGAGTAGCGGCGACCGTAGCTACGTTTCACCCCAGAATGGCCCGGATGGCATGCCTCTGCGCGGGGAAACGTTACTGGATGCAGCCGAGCAAGACCTACAAGGCGACAGTACGGATACTGAAAATGGAGAAAGGAGAGAGGACGACAACGGCAAACCAAGCCATATGGACAGACTTGAGCGAGGCAGCGGCCACCGGGCTGAACAAGCTGCCATGGAAACAGATTCGCCGGATCGTGTGGCTAAACCCATGGGCGGGGCAGCTCCTCCTAAGGGTCAAGGCACCGCGCACTCTCGGTATACAATCCAGTCTCAGCTGGACTTGGATGCCCGCACAAGGAGAGCACCCGGCAGGGACCTATCGATCTCCACCATGTTTGCGGGGCTTGTCCTGCAGCCACGCGGCTCCGTACGGTTCTCCTGAGGAGATGGACATCGGCGGGCTTACGGATGCAAGGCTATGAAGAAGCGATTTTTGGGCTGCGACTCCCTATCACACCGACAGGGACCACGATAGCGACTGGAAAAACTATGGAAGCGATGCCTGCTCCCCAGGTAGAGCAAGTTTTGAACGCGGTGGAACGAATGACAGCGGCCACTGGAAACTGGGGGCTGCGTCGTACTTACTCGCGGTGTGGAGGTGGAGTGTAGCGGATTTCGACGATCACACCGACACCACGCCGGTAGCGCGCTTCGAAGCCGCTCTTGTCAAAGGGCACAGGGATATCACCCATGGGTTTCAGCTGCAGACTGATTCACACCACAAGGCTGCAATCGCTCGCTCGCTGTGCGAGGCACTGCGGACATCACCAAGAGAGACGATGGGGGGAATGTCTTGTTCAGGAATTTCCCACATCATCTCTCTTGGTGATTTGTGGCAAGCTGCTCAGTTGGCGAAGCGAACGATCGAGCGAACGGAACGCTGGTGATGAAGGTCAACCGGGTTACGAGGGCGTCCGTGGTGCAATATGCTCACAGCACCTCTTTGCCCAGCAAAGGCATCACGAATGCAACGGCAATTCATGTCGGGCTACTGCGGGCTTTTCGGGCCTGCAACACCAACCACAGGAGGCCGTCACACGTTGTGGGAGATGACGCCACCTTCCTACGACAACTCACAACGAGAACGCCACCGTCGATCAAACGAGCGGCGTGAGCTTACTGGAAGACAAGAAGGGCAGCGGACGCGATAGAGGTGTCCAGCTGGATATCACAGCATCGGAACTGCAATCGAACGGCCCGAGAACTCGCACGACTGGCAAGCCTGACAGTTGTGAAGATGGAATGGCACGTACTTGCAATGCCGCACGCGGGAGCCAAGTGGGCTGTCATCTTTGGCAACGCGAAGACGGATGTGCAGCATTGGATGCTACTGAACGCAGACGCGGACTCGAGCGGGTCAACGAACGGCACGGTGTAACTCAAGGGGTGGCGGGAGACGCCTGATGCCAACGGCACGAACTCTCCTGCAGATCAGCTGACAGCAATATTGCTTCGGACAGGAATGGGCATTAGGTGGCGCTAGGTATGACTACATGACACTAATGAACGTCACTTTGAAATTGAAAGTGAAATTAAAGAAGTTGCAGCATTGGTACGGAATGGCTAGTAGGCAAGCAGGGGTATCTGTCAGGTGGCAAGTTGGACCCATCGTTAGTACCCACAACAAATGTCGACCCGATGCCCATCATAACTAAACTGCTCGTTTTTCTCTGAACGTTCGTACTTTACTCTCTTGCTGTTTCCTAACTGTAATTCCTACCTTCCGCTGAGAAATCTGTGTGCAGTGACTAACAGGTTTGGGATCAGGACGAGATTTTTGCAGCTTCTGAGCTTCTTTGTGGTACGCAGGACGCTGCAACATACTTTATTTAATACAAAAGTAGATCACTTCACCAGTTCCGGAGAACTTCGAGTCCCATTTGGTTCGGGTTCTGGGGGCTGATCATGTTATGAAAAGATTGCTGTCACAACAGGTTGCCTTTTCTGAAGATATTCATTCAAATTCATTCGTATTAACCTTTTGTCCAGCTCAATCGCGTACGGGTAGCATGGATACAAATTTACCCGTACGCGCAGCCCGCGATAGTTTAATTATGAACGTTTGTATTACGAAGCATATGGAGCAGCACATAATGGCCAACTTGAAGCAAATCATCACGATGAATCCGTAGTTGAAAAGTGGATGTGATAACAACCGAGTGAATCGCTTGTTGATACTGCAGTATTGTCTGTCGTAGCTACCTGAGCACAGATAGAGCGCCCGCCAACAATAGCGATGCCGCCCTGGTCCCATTGCACCTCATACGTGTACTGACGGGTCTCTCTAAGGACTACCCCAACCTTGCCAACATGACATTTTTCTACATACACGATCTCCCACCTTCAGTTTTGACATAAGTCCTTGGCCAAAACGAGCGCGGAAACAAATACCAGTATCAGTGCTATATCGACTTGTTGGTTTTACTTTAAGCTTGCATTGCTAGTTAAGGCAAACTTTAGTTTTGAAGTTGAGCCTACCCGTACGTGCACGAGACTCGTTATCCTACCCCTGGAGACAAAAGGTTACTAATATTAACCTTTTCATATTATGAGCGTCTCAACTAATACAAAGTCGCGCGCTGCACGAAGAAGCTCTGAAATTTGGATTTATTTAGATATAGGAAGTTTATCTTGTTTACACTTTCGTGCTTTGGCGGCAGTCACAGTCTTGCTCAAGACGTCGAAGGTGGTGTGTTTCAGTTAGTGCAGCTCCCTAAGAACGAAGTTTCAGCGGACGCCGCCGTTCTCAAGAAGAACGAGACCAGTCTCGCGATGCTGGAAACATGAGCTGGTGGTACACTTGTTGGAAAAGTTGGAGTGCTGCAGCAGAGAAAGGATTAAGATAGGCAGGAGAGACACTTCAGCATATATATTTGTCGTGCGGTAGCCTTGTAGCCTTGAGTCTGTTTTCTCACCGCATTAATATGTGATCCTACCAACTCTATCTTCACTATATGTCCCTCCGCCTCGCGTTACAGACAGCGACATCGTTAAACCGAGGACGGAAGAGCACACTGGGGTGTCAACCCAAACATCTGGCCCAAACAGTGCAGCGTCGATCCAAGCAAGCACAACGAATTGACAAGCATCTTGAACATTACTTGTACTTGTCTACGAACTTGAGGGCGTTTACTAAGTTTAAGTTTTCCAGAGTCAACGGGACCGCTCTGGTTTTTAATTAGAAAAAATACACCACTCCTCTGCGCCACATTCATGCAACATGCAAGCTTGATATATTTCGCACTTACGGTGATGGGGTGGCGACAAAGGCAACATATATGTAATTTATCAGATTGTTCAGGTATTATTTCATACGGGGCTAACGGTTCTTGTCACTCTTGACTTAAGTACTAGCCGAGAGTCGCTGCTACGCGGCAGGGGTAGTGTTTAGTGTCCCCGGGGTTGCTACACCGCCGTTCTGCTCGCTGGGGCTCGCTTTACTACTCGCAGTGTTTGGTCACTAAACCGGGGTGGTTGGGGCCTGAGGGCCCGAAACGCACAGGGCCATTAAGAGCCTATGAGAGGGGGCCGCCTCGCTTCGCTCGGCAGCATTTTGGCCGAGGAGAGTATGGGTTCAAAACATAACGCTTATTTCGTGACAGACGGACGGACGGACGGACGGGAACCAAGATTATACCTTTCGCAATTAGTATGCCGAAATATAGCTTACCGAATTTTCAATTGTTGTAAATCGCACCTCCACTGTTCTCTGAAATTTATTTTCAGAGCTAAGACACGATGCCAGTGGAGGTGTGATTTTCCAACAATTGAAAACCCGTTAAGCTATATATCGGCAAATATACCAATTGCGAAAGGTATAATACTTAAGTCAAGATTGACAAGTACCGTTAGCACTGTATGAAATAATTCCTGAAGTAACTGATAATTACATGCATGTTGCCTGTGTCGTCACCCCATCACCGTAAGTGCGAAATATATCAAGCTTACATGTTGCATGAAGGTTGCGCAGGCTCCGCCCGAGGAATGGTGTTTAAAAATATGTATATAAAAACGAGAGCGGTCCGTTGACTCCAGAAAACAGTTTTCCGGAGTCAAAACGGGACCGCTTTCGTTTTTATATTTAAAAAATAAAAGTTTTCCGAAAACTTAACCTTTGTATACGCCCTCAAGTTCGTAGACAAGTACAAGTAATGTCCAAGATGCTTGTCAATTCGTTGTGCTTGCTTGGATCGACGCTGCACTGTTTGGGCCAGATGTTTGGGTTGACACCCCAGTGTGCTCTTCCGTCCTCGGTTTAACGATGTCGCTGTCTGTAACGCGAGGCGGAGGGACATATAGTGAAGATAGAGTTGGTAGGATCACATATTAATGCGGTGAGAAACAGGCTCAAGGCTACAAGGCTACCGCACGACAAATACATTTACTGAAGTGTCAGTCCTGCCTATCTTAATCCTTTCTCTGCTGCAGCACTCCAACTTTTCCAACAAGTGCACCACCAGCTCACGTTTCCAGCATCGCGAGACTGGTCTCGTTCTTCTTGAGAACGGCGGCGATCCGCTGAAACTTCGTTCTTAGGGAGCTGCACTAACTGAAACACACCGCCTGCGATGTCTTGAGCAAAACTATGACTGCCGCCAAAGCACGAAAGTGTAAACAAGATAAACTTCCTATCTGAAAATTTGTAGTTCGCAGTTCGTAAGAACGGTCGTTGGTCGGTGTGCCAAGGACTTCCGCGTCATCGAACGACCTTCGCGCACCCGTCGCGCAACATAGAGCACGTTTTGTCACAGCTCAAGGCAGGGTTGGTGCACGTTTTGGCACGGTTCATTGCAGGTTATCAACGGTCGTGGGCATTAAGACGACTCACATTAGTGACAGGGCGGGCGTCAACCGACATTAGCGCACGCTTCGCGCAACACGAAGGCAGGGAGGTGCAAGCAAGCAGCGGGTGGGCGCAGGCAGTGGCGGCGGCAGACATAAGGGTCTCACGTCGGCGTCGGCCGAGACGTCGGTACGTGCGGGCGTGCGATGGCGGGCTCAACATGCATGCATGCAAGGCTCAACTAACATGTCGACTCGTGGGGTGCAGGCGCACATCATGCAGACGCAGCAACTGACAAAGGAGGTGGTCGGTGCGCCGCTGCGATCGCGCTGCGGTCCTGCGCGTCGAGCCCATAGACATTGGTACGTGCGGACGCGCAGGCGGGCTCAACAACATGCATGCGTGCATGCGTTTCCACTGATGTCCTGGTGCAGGTGCACAACATGAAGATACAGCGGCAGACAGAGGAGGAGGTCGCGCTGCTTCAGTCTTGTCGTGCGTGTCCTACCAGAGGCATCGGTGCGTGCAGATGTACGACTCGAGATGCATGCGAGGTGCAAGGCTGAACTAACATTTCCATTTGATGGTGCAGGTGCAACTACAAGGGAAGGCCGCTGCGGCGCGAGCGCTGGAACGCCAGGAGAGTGCGCAAGCTGAGCTCATTGAGCCGCGCTTCTTCATCTAGAGTGTTTTGTGGTGGTCTCGACCACTTAGCGAGCTTGTCGGTAAATGGAGATAGACAGTAAAATGCGTTGCGGCTCGTTACGCGCGATACGAGCAAATAACTTTGCTGCGGCTTGTTGATGAGGTTGCAGGAGGAGGTCCAGTCGACCACGACCATTGCATTGAGGGTCTCGCCTTGTACTTTGTACACGGTAGACCCGACTGCACATACAAAGGGGAATTGCTGCAACTTCACCTCGAGGTAGCGTCGCTAACCGTCGGGTGCCGGCGGCAGCGAGATTTAGCTTTTCTTGAACGGCTCTGTGTCGAAGAACACGGGATATAGTCCGGTGGCTGGTTGGAGAGCTGCACGATCGTGTCGGTCGCTCCGTCCCGAACGAGACGGAATGCGGTAGGCGGCTGGCTAGGAAAGTGCACGCTCTCGAGGGTGCCCAGGGTGCCGTTCGCGACGCCCTTCGCCGTGCCTACATTTTGCGTTACTTGAACGGGCATCCCCGGCACCAGGTCCAAGTAGGGTGCCATGCGTCCGAAGCGGTTGTCGGGGAGGCCGAGGACATAGGCGACGTCGCTGCGGCTAAGGTTATTCAGCGCGCCTTTGAAATTGGCGACGATGCGCAGCGGGAACGCGTGCGGTGGCAGCTGCGTCGCAGTCTGGGCGACAAATGCATTGTTGATGGCTAGCCGCTTGGCGTTCTCGGGGGTGACGAACACGCTCGAGTGCAGCGCGAGCTCGGCTTCAAAGTCGGCGTCGGACGAATCACGACACGGCTGTTGATGATTCCATAAAGGCCGGCGTCCACTTGCCGACGCGCGCCTTGGCGCATCCTTGCCCCCACTCGGGGTCGCTACAGAACCTCACCGACTCGTCGAGCATGACGACGGTGGAGAACCGCCCCCACAACTCGAAACCTGCAATGTCGGCTGTCGACGGGCGGGGCTTGCTGGCCGGGTCCACGAAAATCACGTCGGCGCTCACCGGCGGCATTTGCATGAAGTCGCCCACAAGCACGATGTGCACGCCGCCGAACGGCACGCTGGGGACCTGCTTGTACCGGCGCAACAGCTTGTCGAGCTTCAACCAGTCGGGTTTCGATAACATCGAGACTTCATCGATTACCAACGCGTCGAGCGTGGTGAACGCCTTTTCTTGGATCGCGTGCTCGATGCGCACCAGGAAGCTCGCCAATGTGCGCGCGCCGATGAGCGTAGCTGCTTTCCCGGTCAGTGCGGTCTTCACGAGCGAGCTCTCTCGGTGCCAACTCACGCAGACGGCACTGATCGTGTCGATAACGCGGCTCTTGCCGGTGCCACCGGCACCGCCAAGAAGCATGAGAACCTGCTGGTCTTGGAGCTGTGCCTCAAGTCGTGATGGCCACGACGTCTACTGGAGTCGGGGGTGCCAGCCGCAGTCGCGAGCTCGCGCCCGGCCTGCTCTTGCCGCAGAAACGTCTGCAGCAACGCGGAAGCGACGATCGCAAAAGCGGCGTGTTGCCGCTCATTGAGCGTGAACGCTCGCGATATCTCGGTGATTGTTGCGTAGTAGTTGACGTCTGGTCGCTGCTGTCGCCGGTCGCTTGGCTCCCATGTTGCGGCAGCAGGATCGAGCGCGTTCGAGAGCAGCTCGATGACGTCGGTCGGGCGCTCTCGATGGTAGTGCTCGAACGGATCAGATGCGTCGGTGGAGTGCTCCTCGACGTACCGATTGAGCTCGTCGACAGTAAACGCCGCGCTCGTTTGTACGTGCGTCTCGCGCAGCGATGCATACGCGCTTGCGGCCGTCTCAGCGACCGGCGTCAGCAATGGGCGGTACATGTCCGCCGAGTCCGCGGGTGTGCCAGCGCGCGTCGACGTTAAGAACACGGGCAGCTCGTCTCCGGTGGCGCAGTTGTCACCGCCAGCTTCCGTAAGCAAGCAGAACTGGTCGTCCTTGCCAAACACATCGAGGTCGTCGTACTCGTCAGCAGCGGCCTCTTGTGCCTGCTTCTCGACGCGGTGAAAGTCGTCCAAGTTTGCCATGATTTGGCACACAAAGCTTGGCCGCATGAGTTCCCAGCGTCGATAGGCATCGACCCAGGCTGCGTCGCCCGACGGGTCGGAGACAAGATCGGTCGCGGCACGACAGGGGTTGAAGAGTACGAGCGCGCAGCGGCTGCGCTTCAGCAGCATCTCGCTTGGCGACTCGGCGTCCACGTATGGCATGCGGACGCCGGTCACAACAGGCATGGCGGCAGCCAAGTGCTTCCCGACGGAGTGCGTGCTGCTCAGCGGGTGCCCAGGCAGGAAGCGCGACCGCGCGTGTACCGACGGGCTTCGCTTGCGCCGGAAGTACCACATCACGAACTCGTAGAGATTGATGCGGTCGAGTGCGCGTGGGCGGTAGCAGTAGTGGAGGCTGCACGGTAAACCGCCACCGAATCGTTGTTGTGCAGCGCGACGAGCTCGCACGAGTGCTCGTCGTCGTCCGTAAGCTCCTTCAATATGTCGTTCAACGGCAGCGGTGCGCGGGTAGAGCTCATGTAGCAGCACGAGCCTCGCAGAAGGTACAAAACCGCGAGGCGACCGGCGATCTCGCGGCGATTCGTGACAGCAAAGGCAAGCGAAGCCACGCGTGCGCCCGACGCTCGCGCGGTCCGCGGATGCGCATTGGTCGACCAACTCCCCGAGCCTGGCGACGTCGGAAGGCCGAGAGCGCGACGGCCGTCACAGACTCGATCATCGCTTGCAGCTTTGTAACGTACTTGGTCGCGTAGTAGATGCGAAGCAGAGCGGTGGCGCCGCCGATCATAACCTGGATGTCGTGGTTTGACTTGAACGCGGCCATCACGACGGCGTTGAAGCCGTTCACGTACTCGCTTGCAAGGCGACGCGCGACGCTGATGCCTTCGTCAGTGCAGGTCGACTGCTCCATGCGCGGGCGTGGAAATCCATATCGGCATGCGGCATGCGCGGCAGAACGAGTATTTTTGAAACAGCTCCCAACGTGGGACCACCAGTGCAAGTTCACCAAGAGCACTAACACAGAAACCGCAAAGGCCAGCGCGCGCGACGACCACCGAGCATCGTCAAGCGACGGCGGAAACGTCTGCATGGCGCGAGCGACCGAGTCGGAGCAGAAGACGTCGTCATGAAAGCGCTCGCTGCGCTGTGGCACGCGATTCAGCGCCCGAAGACGGCCCCCTTCCTCGTCTACGTCGTCATCACGACCCGCCAAGAAGCAGTCGCGACGGAAGATCGCGCTTTTCGTGGCCGCCTCCGAGCCTCACGACGTCGCTTCGCGAGCGACCGCTTCACGCAACTCGGCGGTGGAGTGGTCTCGGCGTGGCGCCGGCCACAGCGGCGGGCGAGTGTCGAGAATGACGCGGCGCAACACGTGCTGGGAGCTGGTGTGCGTCTTGCATCGTGCACGCTCAACTAACAGCGGCTCTGTAGTCTGGCCGCCGTGCCGCTGGTCTGGGCTCGCATAGGCTTCGGCCGGGATCGGCTGCGGCTCAAGCTGTGTGTACGACTCCCCGCAAAACTGACAGCGTGAGCTGCCAATGTCGAGGCGGCAGCGAGGTCGACACGATGCTGTCGGCGTAGGCCTCGAGGTCGCGGAGATACTGGGCGCCGTGCGTCGCGACGGCGCGGTCGAACGCATCGGAGTTGGGCGGGGCGCTCGCTAGACAAATCAAGAAGTGAGCGTGCAGCGTGCCGCCCCCCTGCGTCTCCACCATGCCGAAATTGGCATCCACGTCTCCGAAGAGGCCGTCGAACAGCTTGCCGCTCAGCCGCACGCCGAGGACGTGCTCAACAAATACGTTCATGTGGTGTATGAAGATGCGTGCCGAGACGACGTCATTGCGCAAGCTAGCACTTTGCCTGACCGACTTCCCCGGCGGGCCTTGCAGCTCGGCGTCGAAGAGCGTACTGACGGAGGTCACGTCCGTGTACTGGGCCATCACAAAAGACTCCGCGACGTTCGGCGTCAGCGTGACGAACAGTGCCGGCTGGCCGTAGCACGCCTGGTAGGCGAAGGCACGCCGCCGGCACTGTGCGCGCTCTGCGTCGGAGCCCCAGATCGCGCCGCCACTCAGCTCGACCGAGTTCAGCAGTCGGTCGGCGGCCGACTGGGCTCCGCGGGGCGCAGCCGTCCGTCCTTGCCGGTGGAGCTCTTTCCGATGCAGGGCGTCCGCAAGGTCGACCTCAGAGACGTCTCTGAAGGGTTTGAACACTGCTGGGCTCCGCTTGCACTTCAGCGCGACCTGCATGTACATCTTCTGAGGGAGATGTGGTCGAATGCAGCGAGCATGAAGAGCTCATCTTCTGCAAATCGACGCGAGCTCAGCATTCCATAGTGACGTACGCAGGCTTCGAGCGAGACTGGAACCAGCCGCGCTTCGCCAGGATGACCACGTCCATGAGGGAATAGATGGGAAACATTTGCGCGAAGAGCACGTTCTGGCGCGACGAAAACCGGCTGGAGTGGCGCACCAAGAATTGAGGCGCGGACGAGGCCTCGGTCAATGACTCGACGGTCGTCGCATGTGTGCTGTCGACTCCACCATCGTGGCTGCCCGTTGCAGAATGCTCGCTGCCAGCCACAACTTCTCGATCGTCAGACACAAACACCACACGCCGCTCCAAGACTTCGTCCTCCGCAACCGTCGCGTCGCTGTCGGAGACGGCCCCAACGCGGCTGCCTTCGACATCAACATCTTCAGCCTCGATGTCAGCGTCGAGCTCTTCGCACAAAACGTCTTCAGGAACTTGGTCGTCGACTAGCCGTGAGCAATCCACGGCGACGTGCTCGTACAAGTGATTGTAAGCTTGATAGAAACCAAGTAGATTTTAGACGACTTGCCGCCGCACGCGATACATTTTCCGGATCTTCGCTTGCTGGACCGTCGTGAACGGGCCTGCCAGCACGACGCGATACGAGGCGACGCCGCGCATCGGCGTCGGCAGCAACGTAGCTGGCGGCCCTGGTGTTGCGTCGAAGGCCAGGCAATGTGAACGGATCGCGCGGTGCGCTTCGCCTCGCATGACTCTGGTGACTGCAACCACCGACACGAGCTGTGTCATCACGCGCTCTGGCAGCGTCGCCTGCTGCATGTTGGCCGGTAGCACACCGATACAAAAGCCGTTCTTGATCGCCAACTTCGGGACCTGCTGCTTGCGCAAGCTGTCGCCGCACTGCTTGCGCAAGCTGTCGCCGCACTGCTTGCAAACCTGCATCGTGCGGTTCGCCGTGTCGACGCCGCTCTTCGACAGCAAGACACCTTCAAGCTCAGGGAGGAAGATCGAGCAATCGTACTCGCTCGCTAGCGCCGGAGAGAGGTCGTCGTCTCGACCGCCGAAAAGTCTCCGCATCGCACTGACCTGCTCGCTGTCTTCGATGTCGATAGTGCGGCACTTCGTGCGCAGCGTCCACTCGTCGCACACCGTCTCGTCCAGACCTGACGCGCCCAATGCGCCGCGCAGTCGCTTGAGCAGGTCTCTGTTGGTACTGGCCGCAGTCGCGGGATTCCGCCATCCGTCCATGCGTCTGTCAAGTGCATATCGACCTCATCCTCCACTTCGACGACGTCCGGAGAGCTCGGTGCCCCAGCTGGTGTTGACGACGGCATTCCGGCCGCCTCATCCCGTCTCGCTCGATACCGTACACGATCTCGCTGCCGGCGCCTTTTGTAATCGGTAGGTGTCCGCCGCGCACGATACCGGCGCGCAACCTCGGCATTTCGGCGCCGCCGTTCCGCCTTTCTCTCTTCCGCCGATTGCATGCTGCAGCTTGGCG
This sequence comes from Phytophthora crassamura, assembly GCA_033557995.1. NCBI lineage: Eukaryota > Oomycota > Peronosporomycetes > Peronosporales > Peronosporaceae > Phytophthora > Phytophthora crassamura. Next base: position 1,730,362 of record JAUCED010000011.1, on the reverse strand, counting down.
TGCCGGCGGCGTTCATGACACCCGCTCGTTTTCAAGTCTGCCCGCATTCCTGGCTCAGAATAAATGCTATCGGTATGCTTACGGGTGAGACGCGAGCTTCAACGCCGCTTTAAAGTGCAAACCAACTTGTCCAACGCTCGTGACAATCCACCTGTTTGAAAGAAGCAAACCAGGGAGGCGGCGCGGCGGTGATTTGTCAGCGATCATCCTTCATAACAACCAAAACCATGATTTCCTCGTACCGACCCATGGAAATTCGCTGCTCCGCAATGGCGGTCGAATCGAGTCCTATAAACGTCAGCAACAAAGAACAGCAATGGTATCAAACGCAGGCCAGAATCATGAAAACAAAAGCGCTGCTAGATTTGTTGGTCATCGTCAAGAACTTGCCGAGGCACCAGGAAGCGATCGAGCGTCGTCTGCTTCATCCGCTTGGTCGCCGCGGCCGGCAAACTAGACGACCACGCACCGCGACGGCGCTTGCTCCCTTGCGCCTCCGATCATGCCACGACACGCCGCCGATCCGCACAGACACGTGATGTTAACCTACGAGCAGCAAACACACCACGTAGCTTGTTAGACCAAACGCCACCAATGACCCCACATCTCATAACCATGGCCAACAAACCGCATGATCCGAGCGGTCGAAGCAGTAGTCGAATGTAAGCTCGTCGCCCGCATTCACAGTTTGGGCGGTGAAGACTCCGCATCGCTCTTCGCCTGCAACGTTCTACTTGTCGATCCTACAGTTGGGGGTGCAGCAGTGGTTCATGAACCGCAGCAGGCCGCCCCGACGAATTGCGTCGATGACTTCATCGCCCGCTACCTGCATCCTATACCAGCAGCCACGAGCGGCATAAACCTAGGAGGCAAGTCAGTCGTCAGCGAACCAAACCACGAGTAGCCAACGACACTCATCACCTGCCGCCTCCTCCGCAACTCCGCGCCATACACGACCTCCCCAACATACTCGCCAATGAATGTGTCGCTCGCGAGCCGATCGAGCGTGAGCACGCCGACCCCCTGCGGCCGCAATCGACGACTGCAATGGGCACAATAGAGCCCGACTGGAAACGCTGGTTCACGCACTTGCTGCCGCACTGGCAGTAGCCGCGAATACATTCATATCGCGCCTACAAATCGTCACTCAGCACGCTGTCAAACCCAAAACCACTGGATCCCTCACCTACCGAGCGATTGGCGCATCCATCGTCAAGGCAACCAGCCTCGTCGCGCTCGCTCACCGCGCATTTGCAGATTGGAAGGTCGTCCTGCACAGTACACGATCGATCAGATAACTACCATGAACCAAACCTTGGCAAGTGCCAGACCTCCGCAAGGATGAGCTGGGGGCGCTGTAGGTAGACGTTGTGAGCGATGGTCTCGACCGCTCCAAACGCGCGGTCGATCACAGACTCCATCATGGCCACTTTTCCTCGCAATGTCGCTCCTTGAAGAACTGAGAGGCGCCAGCACCATTTGCGTTGCACGTTCCTGTCCCACGTCAAGCGCTTGCTTACGCGCGGCCCAGCTCAGCCGCTGCGTGCACACTTCCGCCAGCATATTCACCCTCCTCTCCCACGTCATGCGCTCGCTCACGGCCGCCGCGGCCGTCGCCAAAGCACCCACCGCTCATTCTCAAACTCGCGCCAGCCAGCTCGCACGGTCCAACGCTGATGCCAGCCAAGATGCAACGCGACGTCCAGCAATCGCAGCCCAGCGTGGACGTCTCGCACACTCGGCGACAGAAAGAGCTGGTGAGCTCGCCCACGAACACGGCCGCCAAAGTCGCCGCCCGTTGCTGCTGCTCACCCGGCTGGCAACACGGTACACGCACGAAAGATTCTTGGGATGACAGCGCTCGCGTACGCCTCGCTAACAGCCGATCGTTCTGCGCTCCACAGCCCGTCGCTGACACGCCATACGAGTCTCCGCTGAAGAAATTGAAGAAGACCATGAACCAGTACCCGACGCAACTCTTCACGACGATCGACAGTACGCGCATGCTGTGATTGCGTCACGGACCAGCCTCACGCATACGTCATGTTGCATCCGCAGGTGTCCGAAACTTCATCCGCACCAACAACGTAAACAACGCGGACGTGCGCGCGAGCGTGCGCATCCGCGCGCGCTTGCTCTGGACCATCACGGACAACGTCCCGGTCGTCGATAAGTCCGGCCATACGACCTTGCTGCACTTCCTGCGCCTGTACCTCAGTGAGGAACATGCGCCCGAGCTCCTCGAAGACAAGATCAGAGTACGTCTCGGCTCGCACTTCGATCTCATGACTGCACACATTAACTCATCACCTGCAGGACTACCAGAGTACCAACGCAATGACGCCATGCAGACGAACCAGTACCTGATCACGACCTCGCTCTACGAGATCGACATCAACGACTCGCGCCTTCCGCCGCAGGGAGCGGTGATCATGTTCACCCCCACGAAGCTCCGACTCTACAACAATTGCGTGCAGATTGACACCAAGATCCACAACATCTCGGTCGTCGCGATGCCGACGCCCCCGTGAATATCCGCGCCTCCACACGGCGCCACCGCCGGCCATCACCTCGCTTTCCCTTTCATTTCATGCCACGTCAGTCAGTCTCTATCTGATACATGTAGCTCTATCTGTCAATCAACACGAACCACCGGCAAGCCCTACTACTACGCTCGCACGCTCCATCCGCCAAGCTCGCAAAGTCATCGAGATCACTACCAAACACTCTACATGAAGACGCGCGACAGAATTGAGGTCAAGATTGCGCGCTCCCCCCCCCAAAAATAAAGTTCGCACTAAGTTCGAACTGCGAACCCCGGACCCCCGTCCCGGTAGGCGAATTCGAGAACTATCATAGGGCTATACAGGATGTTGCGCGAGCGTGTCTGTCATCACTCAACATTCGCGCGACTCCGCTGCAACATCGATCACCATGTGTGGTCCACATCTCGTCAAGCGAGACAACCATGCAGCCGTCCACACCGAGCCATGCCGTCGCACATCGTCCGTGACCCCATCTCTAGCGTGCCCGACACGGCGCCGAGCTTCGAGCAACTGCGCGACGCGTTGCTGGACCTGTCGGGGCCCGTGGACTATCGCACGCGCGCCATCTTCTACCTGCAGGTGCTGCTCACGGCGCTGCGGAACCGTCAGGACTCGGAGCTCCGGCGCCACGAGCTGGCCTACGTGATCGGCCAGTTCCAGAGGGAGGAGGCCTGCGAGACGCTGCACCAGGTCGTGGCCAATTAGAGCGACGACGGCATGGTGCGGAACGAGTCAGCCGAGGCGCTGGGCGCCATCGGTGCGGCCCAGTCGCTGCCCGTGCTGGAGCAGTTCAACGCCGACCCGGCACCTGAGGCGCTGACACGTCAACGCATTCGTGCTGCCAAGGCTAAGAACTTAGCCGAAAGCGAGAGGGGGTCTGAAGACAACGCCTGGCAGGCTCCATTCCACGCTGTCCACCATCTACTACAGCAAGGCGTGGCTCTGTGCGAGAAGTGGTGCAACAACATCGAGTCTTTGACTGGAACGCGCATAGCGAGCACCCCTGGGAAGGCCACGTATCCTCGCAAGCTCAGCGTGTACAGCTACTCAGTGCTCGCTTTGATCAAGTTCTTCGAGTACGGACAACGTACGAAGAGCTGCACGCGCTGTTACCTTCACGAGGAGGCAAGAACCAAGAGGATGAGCTGGCAGACTCGTGCTTTCGGCCGTTCGAGTGACTGCGTCCGCTGTACTACAACGCATAGACGGAGCCTGCATGGCAGCGAGCTCTGAGCGAGTTCGATCGGTCTGTCGCCCCCATGAAGACACAAGTGGCGGTGGTGCTTCGTGAACGACTGCGTGCCGTCAGGTCCAAACCCAGAGTAGCCGCGCGTTTGCTGCAGCGTTATCAGCACCTTCTTCAGAGACCCACTCTAGCTCAAGCTCTTGCAGGCGAGCGGGGACGCGTTGCTCGCTCGGCTGCTGCGAATGTTGATCAACTGGACAGCGACTTCGAGAACCGGAGGCAAAACCTTGGCTCGAGTGCTGGCGTCAGAGAGAAGAGCGGCATGCACGTTGGCAAGACGCTAGCAACGACGTCAACGTGTTCGTGTGGGCTCACGCTCTGGGTCGACGGGTGGCGGAGATGCAGCACCTAGCGCGTGGCGTGCTAGCCGACTGCCAGCGCTCCCTCGACTCTCACAACAATGTGACAAGCTCGCATAGAAAGCGAGCGGGCTTGTGCTGGATCGTGTGCGGGAGTGGCAGGACGCCATGCTGCGTGTGCTGGACGAGGAAGACGACAGCAACGGTGGCCAAAGTCTTCGCTTACGAGGCCGACTCATGCAGATCGACGAGCAGAGCGGAAACCTCGTGGTGAACTTCACCGAGTTCCCCGTGACGCTGCTACGCGACGTGCGGCAGCTCACCGAGCTCTCCTCGCACCAGACTGCGACTCAAGCTGGCGATGCGTGATTGCCCACTCGAGTGCGGCAAGTGGCCGAGGAAGCGGAGAAGTACTACCGCTTTGGCGCGACGCTGCAGAAGGTGGCGAGCTTCTACAACAGCATCGAGGGTCAGATCATCGAGGAGCAGAAGTCCATGCTGCTGGACTCGTTGCTTGCCTTTGAAGCTGCCGTCCAGCGCCCAGGCATCGCGCAGAGGCAGAACCAGAAGACCAAGAGCAAACGACGTGACGTGGGCCAACCTGGACGAATGCGACGAGTACGTCAACGGACCCCATACGGCAGCGGATCGATTGGCCGCAGAGAATAGGCGATTCAAACGCGCTCACGAAAGTTAGGCGAGGAGCTGCTGGCCCTGTTAGACGTCGATTTACTGTGTTACCCGGCCAAGGGGCAGGAGCGCTGGGACGACATCAAGCGAGGCGCACAGCAGACGACTCGGAAGCAAGACGCGGCGCGTACGGCCAAGTGGTTCCACTACTGGGACCATCAGCTCTACAAGGTGCTCGAGTCTGGCTACCAGTTTGAGCTGGAAATGCTCAATGAAAACGTCCCGGAGATCAAGACGAGGTTCACTTCCCCACTGCGTCGGTTGCACAAGCTTCTGGTGCCTCTGGAGGCACGACGTTAGTACTGAAGCCTCCTGTGGAGGAGCTGAGGACGACGTACTACAAGGCCATGAAGAAGTTCGTGGTGAGGCCTACCAAGTTCGGCGGCTTCGCGAACTCGCAGGTGTTTGCAGCCATGTGCGACGCCAACGCACGCAACCTCGTGCGAGTGTACGAGTCGTGTGAGAAGCTGTTCACACGCTTGGAAGGCCTGCTGTTCGAGTACGAGCACTGGTGGTTCCTGGCTCGCCTTGGAGGCGGATGAAACCTGGATTTGGATGCCGTCATGGAGTCCACACTGCAAGAACCGGCCGACTAGGAGCTCAACTTCAAGACAATTCGAGCCAAACGAAAGGAGAGCGAGAAGATCCCGGCTTTGTCAAAGTGGACTGCATTGAAGAGTGCGTTGACCCACATTCGCCTGGTGGAAGACTTCGTGGACGCGTCCATGGAGAGCTTGAATAAACGTCCGCAACTCGATCGACGAGATCAGCGCCGCTCAACTGGAGTGGAAGGACATCGACGCTCGCAAAGGGGAAGCCGCTTCACAGTTTGAGAAGGCGGAGAAGAAGAAGAAGCTGCTTCTCGCCGTTCTCGGAGGAATGAGTGGCGCCAGTCTGGACACGACCGAGGTGGAGGCTCGTCTGGCGCAGCTTTCAACCCGGTGGGAGAACTTTGAGATCGCGCTGGGGGCCTTCAACGACATGATCGAGGAGCAGCGTGAAAGCCTGACAGGAGAGACCGAAGGCCAAGTGGTGGAGTGCAACATGGAGATCGACACGTTCCGCCAGCGGTGGACGGCGCAGTGTGACGCTAACCTCCAACTGCACGGCCTTCTCCATGCCTGAGCCCGTTTTTGACGGTCTTGTCGCCCTTGACGATGACGTTGGCAAGCTGCAACGCATTTGGGACACGTACCGTCAGTTCCGAGAGGAAGTGAAGGCGCTTGCAGTTGAGGACTGGTTGGCGTTCTGAACCAACATGTTTGCCCGACACGGCTCAGAAATGGGCCGGCGCGGTGAAGGAGCAAGCTGCGCACGGGGCCGAGCGTACCGAAGTGGTTGACAACATCAACGACTTGTCAACACCAACGTAAAAGCGAGCCATGCCTACGCTCAAAAGCTTTGCCGCTGCGAGCCGTTCAAGGACGACCACTGGACGCAGCTCTTCCGGAAGCTCGGGTTTCCTCGCGGCGTGGAGAAGCAGAACTTGATCGTACAGCACTTCATGGACGTGTTCCCGGTGCTGAAGCTGCCCGCAACGCTGCAGTTCGTGAAGGTTCTCCACGCTCGCGCAGGGCGAAGTTACGATTCGAGACGCTTTACAGGAGCTTCGAATCTGGACGGAGACCGCGGAGCTCGCGCTGTTGACGCACGAACATGACGGCCGTCGCGTTGCTATCATCAAGGACTGGAAGGACCTGACGCTTGCTCTAGGCGACAACCAGTCGCTGCTGGCCTCGCTGAAGGAGTCGCAGTTCTTCAAGCCGTTCGAGGTCGAGGCCAGTCAGTACGAGATCAAAATGAGCACGCTGGACCAAGTGCTAACGCAGCTCAACCTCATCCAGCGCAAGTGGCGCGGTTGAACGGGACTCTAAGCTCTTCAACCTGGCGGATGAATTGATGCTCCCTCAGCTGGTCGAACACCTCACAACCATGGTCGACCAGCTCGAACACTGTCAAAAGGCTCTGGCCGATTTCCTCGAGGAGAAGCGCTTGCGCTTGCCTCGGTTCTACTTCATCGGCGAAGATCTACTCGAGATCCTGGACCAGTCGCAGAACTCGGCGGTGATCCAGAGCCACCTGACGAAACTCTACCAAGGCGTGTACCGCGCCGAGTTTTCCGAGCGGCAAGACCAGATCGTCGCCCTGCCGAGTGCTGCAGGCGAACGCGTGGAGCTTCAAACGCCGGTGGCTGTCATCAGCAAAACGTCGAGTAGTGGCTGGAGACGTTCACGAACGAGATGCGCCGTACCATTCGCGCGCTAACCGCTCAGTGCGTCAACGCCAGCGCTCTGGACTACCACGTGTTCCCGTCAAAAGTACTGTGTCTTACCAAGCAGATCCGATCTGCTCGCAAGCCGAAGCTGCCGTTAAAAGCGGCAGCGTGCAAAAACTCAAGCGCAGTCTGCAAGATGCGCTGCGTGAACTAACGTCGATGGATCTAAGCACCGAGCTCTGATGAGTCTGAAAATCAAGGCGTTGGTGCTGGACTTGGTGCACCACATCGACGTGTGCGATCAGCTCTTGTCGGCGAATTGTCGCTCGATAAACGACTGGATCTGGCAGAAGCAGCTTCGGTTCTACCTGGACGCCAAGAAGGCCAGCAAGGAGCCGCCGCTGTGCTTGATCCGCATGAGCGACGCAGAGTTTGCCTCACGTACGAGTATCAGGGCAACGCGCCCAAGTTTGTGCACACTCCACTGACAGACAAGTGCTATCTGACGCCCACGCAAGGCATGCACATGGGCTTCGGCGGCAATCCGTACGGACCTGCCGGGACGGAGAAAACGGAGTTGGTCAAGGCCCTGGGCGGCCAGCAAGGTGATGCTGCGGAGAAGGACGAGGACGACCTGGTGAACCTCGGTCTGGTGCACGGCATCGACTCCATCTCTGCGTCGTTCGTGCGCACCGGCCAGGACCTCGACAACATCCGCAAGGTGCTTGGCCCCCGCGGCCGCGGCATATAGAGCATCTCGAAGATCGAGTCGCACGAGGGCATGCAGAATTTCGACGAGGTCCTGGCCAAGACGGACGGCATCATGGTTGCCCGTGGCGACCTGGGCATGGAGATCCCTCTCGAGACGGTGTTCCTGGCGCAGAAGATGGTGATCCGCAAGGCCAACCTGGCGGGCAAGCCTGTGGTGACGGCCACGCAGATATTGGAGTCAATGATCAGCGCCTCTCGCCCGACGTGTGCCCGGCGACAACGTCGTCGCTCGGCACATGTGGCTCGACCTTCAAATACCTAGTCATGTAGCTTTCAAATGTCAACATCATTAAAAAAACTCGTTCAGGTTCGAACTACAAACCCCCGGAGCGTCTGGTCCGGTACGCAATCAACTCCAGTTTCCTGTCTGTCCGTCTGTCACGTTTTCGCGTGATCGGCTGCCGAGCGCGCTCTCATTGGCCAAAATGCTGCCGAGCGCAGCGAGGCGGCCCTCGCTCATAGGCTCTTAATGGCCCTGTGCGTTTCGGGGCCCTCAGGCCCCGACCACCCCGGTTTAGTGACCAAAACACTGCGAGTAGTGAAGCGAGCCCTTGCGAGCGGAACGGGGGTGTAGCAACCTGGGGACACCAAACATTACTTTACCGCCGCGTAGCGGCGGCACTCGGCTAGTATCTACATAAGTCCAAATTCAGAGCTTCTTCGTGCAGAGCGCGACATCGTGTAAAAATAAATTTCAGAGAATTGAAATCGATATTAACGTTAGGTATCGCTGAATATATGAATATTCATTCGAATACTCAAAATGTATTAAAACGTATAATATATTGTATGACTATCATCAATCCCTGTTAAACCTCTCGGCTAATTACCCTTAACGGTTATTAATAACGTCTTGTTTAAGTACGAGCTCGGGGGAGCCGCAGGTTCGGCCACTCATTCGTTTGGGGAATCTACTGGTAAGGCCCGTGAGGTGCTGCTTGTCTCGGCGTGGTTGCGTGCTCACGGACTGTTTGTGCGTGTGACAGCTTCGTCTAGGTTCTTAGGATGCTGCAGCGCTTCGCTGTGCGGTCGGGCGCAGCCGCGGCTGCTCGCCAGCAGGGCCGCAGCGCCGCCGCCAAGTTCCAGGTGGCCTGCTTCTCGTCTGACGACGACTGGCGCATCGGAGACGATGATTTCGACGAGGGCGCGGACAAGATCATCGACAAGGACCGTCGCGACTCCACGCCTCGCCGCCAGATCATGCCCGAGGCGGCCAAGAAGAGCCGCTTCATGGTGGTGGCACCCGAGAACCGCGGCAAGCTGCGTCGCCGCCTCTTGGACGAGTTCAAGAAGGACGGCATCACGTTGGCCGACCCGGACCAGCCCGGCCAGTACCTCACGCCCGACGCTGGTATCCTGCGCGACATGCGCGCCATGAACGCTGAGGGTGAAGAGATGGAGTTCGCTGACGATGAAGAGGAAGCCGAACTCAACCTCGGCCGCTTGGGTATGCTGCGTCAGATCGTGCACGTGGACCAGGTGCAGAAGGTCACGACGCAGGAGCGGATCGTCAACTTCCGTGCGCTTGTGGTGGTGGGCAACATGCGCGGCGTTGCCGGCTACGCCGTGGGCAAGGGCTCGTCGCCCCCTATTGCCATCCAGCGTGGCACCAAGCTCGCCATGAAGCGCTTTACCTACATTGACCGCTTCGATGACCGCACGCTGCACCACGAAGTGCGCGGCAAGTGGAACAGCTGTACGCTTTTCCTGCGTCCGGCGCCGAAGGACAAGGGACTCACGGTGAGCGACACGGTGGCCTGTGTGCTGGACTGCTTCGGCATCACGGACATTGTGTCCAAGACCCACGGCCAGCGTAACCCCTTCACGGTCGTTAAGGCTACGTTTGACGCGCTCTCCAAGCATGAGACGGCCGAGGAGATGGCTCTCCGGACGGGCCACTCGCTCGTGGAACTTAGCACCCTGGCGCGTATGCGCAACCTGTAGGGCGTATGCTGGGATTTAAGCGAAGGAAAGGGTGTGCGTTGCCCCATTGCATAGAGACAGAGAGAGTGGCTTAGGCCAAACGTTTGTTGTCGTTAGTTAGGCTGCGAAGAACGAGGCAAACGATACGATACAAAGCGAGCGGTGGGCGTTGCGAGTTAAGTCTGTTTTGGTTAGAAGGAACATGCACCGCTCTCCTTATTCAAGCACTGGAAGCCCGAGGTGCTTCATCTATAATGCTGCGTCAGCTGCGCAACAGACGCAGGTTGAAGGAAGACCAACGAGATCTAGCAAAGCGATGCTGCGATTTCCAGGGTCGAAGCTTCTTACGTGTCTCCCGCCGCCGACTTCTCGTAGTATCTGTCGCTAACTTTTACCGCGTCCACCAACCAGTTCATCGCGCCTTCGATGCCCTCCCTGCAAGAATACCAGCAAACTTGAGTGACCACAAGACTAAAGCCAAGGGCCAACCTCACCACTTTACGCACCTCGTCAGCGCACAGATTGGGTAGCTTGCCACGGTGCCTTGATGCCCTTCCAAGTCGAGCATTGCCGAGATGTGGTTGGCCGACTTCGCAGTCTCCAGATCCATTTTGTTGGCAAGCACCAGTAGCGGCACGCCGACCAACTCGGAGTTCGACAGCATGGCGTCTACAAAAGCAATAGCAGCCACAGCAATACCGTCATCTTCAAGCCCTACGCATTTAACGGACCAATCCATATATGCCGCCACGTACGCAGCGTCTCCTTGGCTTCTTGGAATCTCCCTTCGTTGGCCGAGTCGATCACGAACACGATGCCATGGCTCTCACTGTAGTATTTGTTCCAAATCGCTCGAAGTCGCTCCTATAAACAGGTATCCTCCACGTCAGTCAATCTTGCCACGTCACACCACCACTCAGCATTCCTCACCTGGCCTCCGAGGTCCCAGAAAATGACTCTCGACCGTCTAATATCAACACGAGCGACTGCGCAGTACGTCAGCTCCTCCACGAGTTATTCCATCACATTGAGTCCACCGCACTGTTGAGCCCCACTGTGGGCGGGATCTTGTCCAACGGAATGCCTAGCTTCTTGCCGAAGATGCCTTTAAGCTGCTCCAGCAACGTCTGCAGAGCGAAACGAAGTGAGGACGAGCACTGCATCGCAGACGGCCAGCAGCCACCGCACTTACCTACCGTTTTGCCTGCGTCGTCCAGCCCCACAATCAGCAGGTGCAGCTCCGCCTTGGAGAATAAATAGGTCCACATGCCCCAGAAAAGTGAGAACATGCCGCTCCGTCAGCGAGGATGTCGGGAATGAGACGATCTCAAAGTTGGAGCCATTTTCAGCTACAAATGGTGTGTCACTTGTGTAACATACACCGCTGTCACATCACGGAGTCAATTTGGCTCCATTCTCACTTTTACCACGAAACACATTGAGCAGTTAAGACTGAAGTTAAGCGAGTCAAGATGCAGATCCAGATCAAGGTACGCCGCTCAGAGGGGGTGGTAACTATGATGGAATGTATACCTGACGGCTGCGACGTGTAGACGCTCACGGGCCGGAAGCAGACGTTCAACTTCGAGCCGGACAACACGGTACGATGAGGGATCCAGGGCTCATAGGGCGGGTTGAACGCTGACGCTCTTGTGCTGGCGGATACGCAGATCTTGCACGTGAAGCAGGCGCTGCAGGAGAAGGAGGGCATCCAAGTGGACCAGATCCGCCTCATCTACAGCGGCAAGCAGCTGTACGTCGCGTTGATAGGAGGGAGAGATGGAAGGGAGGGACGGCTAATGGTGATATTCTTGTTGCTGTGTAGAGCGGACGACAAGACGCTGCTGGAATACAACGTGGCTGCCGGCGGCACCATTCACATGGTGCTGCAGCTGCGCGGTGGGTGCTAGAACGCAAAGAGAAGATTCCGTTTTGAGAGGCGTCGGAGGGAAAGGTAGCCGCAGTTAGAGCCATCCTCCAGCTATAAGCAGCATCTTACGATGCTCAAACATGCCCCGATGCCTTGCACATGGAATGGTTGGACGTTCAGTCCACGGATTTCTCCTATTCCTTTCTGCTCTTCACCGCTTTTTCCTGTTTACTGCGCGCTTGTAGGCTTGGCTGCGTTCGCAGCGGCGGCGTTCCGAGCCTCGAGCTGCTGCTTGATCAGCGGCTCGAGCTGTTTCTTCTCGGCCAGCGTCTTGAGCAGCTGGATGACGAACGGGATGTAGTTGTGCTTGCGGCGCTTGTTCTCGAGCGCCCAGTTCTCGCGCTTGTGCTGCTCGGAAGCGAGGTCCGCTTGGATCTGGGCCGCCTCCTGTTCGCTTCCGCCGGCCTCAATAATCGCCTGAAGCTGCTCCTCGTACGTCTGTATCCGGTTACGCACCAACGCCAGCAGGTTGAAGCGGATCTCCGAGGCCGCGTACTTCTCGATGCGCTTCTGGATCACGGGACACGCCACCTGCAGCCACGCGTCGCGGTTGTCTGCTTCAGGTACGTCTCCCAGACAGATGGGGCCTTCTTTCAGGCCGTCCAGCTCGTATACCTTGCCATTCACGGGCACATAAGCCACGAAGTGATACACGTCGTCGTCCTCCGTGGCCTTGCGCTCCTCCACCACGAAAGGCTCGGCCCGAGCGAACGAGTTGTGCGCCAGACGGATCTTGTCGCTGTTGGAGATGGCGAGGCCCTTGAGGTCCGAAGGGAAGTCGCTCGTGAAGGCCTTGAACTCGGACAAAGTGTCGCCCAGCTCGATGTCCTGGCAGTTAAGCAGGATGGACAGGATGGCTTGAGTGGCGCAGGCGTTGCTGATCACCTGCTTGGCGAAGAAGAGCCCATCCTTCTCGCTGGCGAATTGGGGCGGCTCGGCGCTTTCCCCGTGGTTGGATTCGTACTTGAAGAGGAAGACGAGGCCGTACACGGGCGACAGGTCAGCGAACTGCTGCTCGTCCAACGAGTACAGCTCCTCCACCTGCACGCCCTTGACGCCAATGTCCTCGATGAGCGCCGTGAAAACGCCTGGTAGGGAAAGAGAGTTTAGTGGTAGCTAGAGGGTGAGGGGTGGGGAGGACGGGAGACGCACCAGGGTCCGACTCGATGGTGCACCACGACATCTTGAGATTCTTCAATTCTCCTTTTTCTTTAGTACGGTAAAGAAGATACTATTAGTGTCACTAACACGGGGGAGATGGGATGTGACTGCTTCAAGTTACCCTTTTCAGGTTTGTTAATAAACGTAGAGTTTTCCTATGGCTTGAAAGAAACCGACCTTGCAGAATCGCGGCTCCTGCTTGAGCACAACCCAATTTGTTTTCAACACAACTCAACCAGCTCCAACCAAGACCAGGCAGATCAAAGTTCGGCAGTCATGAAATCTACGCCTTCCAGATCGCCCTGATGGCCGTCCCTGCTCGTCGCTGATCCTGATGAAGCTGCTGCCGTCGCCGTCGTGAAGACGCCCACAGAAGCGCTGGCGAAGGTGCAGGAGCTCGACTTGCCCGCTGGCGTCACGCTCACGGGCTCGACGGAGAAGATCGACCCGCCTGCGTCCGTCACTGCTGCCGCCAAGAAATCCGAGAGCGACAAGAACGACAAGAAGGAGCAGCTCTGGGGACTTGGTGGTCTTGGTGGATGGGGACTCGGCGGCGGCTGGGGAGGCTGGGGTGGCTGGGAGGTCTCGGTCCCTACCGCTTCGGCTTCATGTGCGGTGGTGTGCCCGGCTGGGCCTACCCGCTGGGCTAGTGGAACGCGTTCGTGCGGGTCTGTACGGCGGTGGCTGCGGTCTGGGCATGCCTTTCGGCGGTCTTTACTACTGCTGAGCTCCAAGTTGCAAGTTGTTTCGACATCGGGTGGCACGCATCGAAAACATAGTATCGGTGCCACCACCGAAGCGTGGCGATGGTTCGTGGCAGCAACCTACGTACGGTCATTGCATTTCTTGTCTAGGTTTGCACACGAATTGTGAATGAATGAGCCCATTTTGCACACACACCATTTTGCCACCACACCGATGCGATGGTCATCTTTTGAGATTCTTTTTATCTCGCTATGCTGCTGACAAATTTGGAAATGGTTGTACGACTACTTTGAATTTGCCACACCATCGTTCTCTTTGCCATTCATTTTATCGTTTTTGGTTTTTGCGGGCAAACGTGGAAATATTTGCTGGATCACATGGGCATCATTGATTTTGCCACAAAGTGGCGAGGCCACCATCACTCTCTCCTTTCGTTTTTGTATTTTTATTGGCCAACGTGGAAATAGTTGCACGACCACATGGACATCATTCATTTTGTCACAAACCGAGGCGACCATCACTCTCTTTGCCTTTTCCGTAAGTCGTCTTGGGGGATCGTGTCACGACAGTGACGACCGAGAAGTATTGATTAGCAGCGCCCCGCTGTCAGGGAGTGGCGAGGTGGGTGCCCGATATTGAGCGCTGCTAGTGATGCTTGCTGACCATTTGACGGGCGAGAGATGAAGTGAGTTCGCTCTTGAGTACTGTCTACCGTTCCACAGCTTCGGACTTCCACCGCCCGAACATCTTGACGGCGAGATAGTCGACGCCGGCGTTGGACAGTGCCGTGACCCCTCCGCTACGGAGCGAGTGCGACCCGAATCGAGCGGGATCCTCTCCGATGGACGCCGCTGCCCCTTTGAGGGCTGCTGCTACGACACTGGCTTGCAGCATGTTACCGCATGAAACTTGACACAGAAAGGAGTCTTCCGCTGCTCCGATCCGCTCGTGATGTCTGCAGAGAAACCAAGCAGCTTCAACTGGGCAGCACCAAGCTGATCCCGACCGTGAAGCGTTCTTGTTGTGCCTTCACCAAACTGGTCACTTTTGCTGCCGCGAAAACGAACAGTGCACTTGGCGGCACTGCTGAATCTTGTGCACGTTCGGCCTTGGTCATCCATTACAAAATGTCCGCGCGCGTGAGTGCGTAGTAACGGGTCCGCCGACCGGTGGCTAGATATTCTGATCGCCGCAGCAAATAGAAGTAGCCCAGGACCGCAGCGCCCCAAAAGACCCGGTCTTGGGTGCAGCTGAAGTGTTGATTGTGATTGGGTGCTTCTTCGACGAAGTTTGTCATGCCGACAATAGCGAGTTTGTGACCGGGTAGAAGACCGACGCTGAATCCGAGATGGAACTGATGATTCCACGAGATGTGGCTGATCTTGGACATGATGGTTGAAGCCGAATTCCCTTGTCCTGGCCGGCCGAACCCATAGCGCCAGCAGTATACGGCGAAGAGTGCGAGTCGATATGAGTGCTGAGCTCGAGACTGTGGAAGCCACGGGGAGAACTGCATCGTTTCGCACCAGCGGGTCCAGTGCTGCCAGGTGCCGGTGTACTTGATGGCTGACGACGAGGCCAGAGACTCGGACTGCAGTTGGCAGAGAATGTCTTGTAGATTTTTCTCCATTCGGGCCGGTACCTGCGACCAATTCACAGATAAGTTAGACCAGACTGACGCGTGAGGTTCGGTATATGCTCAAGACGCTGCGTCCGCCATCCGATTTGTCGCCCCGGGTAAGTGAGCGGCAGATATCCTGATGTTGAAGATGGCTTCCCCAAGGCCGATCGCGCGATTGATTTCTTGTGCTTCGAGACAGGAACTTGCGAGACGGTTATTCCAGGAGACGGCCGATGCATTATCACTCCAACACCGAACGTGTCGAATGAACGAGCTGGTCTGCGAGCTCCAGCATGCTCCCCAGGTCCAGATCGCAAGCGCGATGCAGATACTCGCGCACGTTGATAGACATATGGCCCTCCCGTATTTGAATGATCTCCTCACTGTCGAAACGCACTTGGATAAATTCGTCACGTGATGGGTTCAGCACTGCTAGGTCCATGTCGGACGCGTCCATGTACAGATTGATGTCGGGCTCCGGCATGCTTCCGAACATACAAAGCGGTAATTCCGCGAGGTGGCCGAAGCGCAAAATGTGCTCAAACCAACGTAAGTCTGCGACTACTGTTGAAGGGAGCGGCAACCGACCAAACCGGCGCCATCGGACGGAAGCTGCATGAAGTTGCTGAAAGAACGGCTAGCTGTCGGATGCAAGTCGCGATGTAACGTAAGCTGCCGAGCATCTTTTGGAGGTCCGTGCGCGTGGTAGCTCCTGCACGGAGAAGTTTGCTGATGCGGTCAATGCCCTTTTGGATCTTGTCTGCTGGAATCGATAGTGTCTAGGCACTGGTGTCCCATATGAGACCTAGCACCGTGAACCGAGTTTCCCAGGTAGAGAATTTTTCTTCATTGATCGAACGAGGCCCCAGAACAGCCAACATGGCGTGTCGAAGCGTGGCTCAGCTAACTGGAGACGATCATTGTTGTCGATTTCAATCATTACGTGATCGTCCACCCATTCATAGCCGAAGAATGGAACATCATCGGTCGAGTTAGAAACTGACGCTGGTGAGTTTTCAGACACGAGCCACGAGATTGCCCCACCGAACGCGCCGTAAAACTGTGGGGAACCCGCCCATCCAAACGGAGCGGCAAAGTCGACGACCAGAGCGTCGTGCTCCCGGATGAGACCGGCCATATGATGTACATGGTTAGCATTCGTCAGGAGGTGCTGGTAGGCCCCTTTGACGTCGCCTCTCAGAATCTTGACGATCACCCCCGGGTATCTTGCCGCGAGATATTCTACGAGCAGCGAGCACGGTCACGTAGGCGTAAAGAACTTCAGGCAAGCAATCCTTATCGAGTAGGTCATTGGTGGATGACCCCGCCGGAAATGATAGATCATGGATGAGCCGAACCTCCAGACTGGGGGGACGTCGCCTTTTTCAACCGCGCCGAGAGGACTACAGCGAACTGCGTCCCAGAGATCCAGGATGTCTGCGTCAACCACGAGAAATTGGCCGTTGTCGTGCCCCTTGTGAACGCTTTTGATCGCTGCCTTTAGATGCCTTTTGAAGGAGAGATGGTTGTTGGGAGCCCGGTTCCCGCCACTCGTATCTGACTTCCAGCTTGGAGTGATGCCTTGCTCAGCAATTTGCAGTAGTGTTGATAGTAGATGGTATCCCTTTAAGAGCAGCTTAAGACGGGCTGGAACAAGGGCTTTGTTGGGTCGGCTGTCGCGTTCAGTTTCGTGGCGGAAAAGACGAACGGTGTCGGCGGTGCTGAGCTTGTGTTCGCGGATGAAGTTCGTCAGCGCACGCTTAGAGTCACCGTCTATCCTTGCCGATGCCGACGACCGAGGTAACTGAAGACCCGCTTGGCGGCGGTCAATCGATCGGCGCACTTCTGCCTGCAGCAGGTCTTGTTCGAGACGAGCTGTCACGAGATCTGCGGTGTTGCGTGACAGCGATATCAACCCAGTGCGCGGACAGAATTGATGCGAGGTGCTGACACCGCCCCGGTCTGAAGTATATTGCCTGTCGTTCGTGGATTGTGCTAATACGTGCTCAGAACCCAGAGAAATGATCTTTGCGAACGAAGAACCGATATTCGGCGATGAAATTGTTGAAGGGGCCAGGCCAGTGCTGAGGACTGCCTGTCCCAGACGAGCTCCCCTAGCGACAAATGCAGCTAGCGGAGGTTGATGATGAGACGAGAAAGATGACGAAACGGAGGACGGGGACGGTAAACGCGACATATTCAACACAGAGCTGGTCGTGTCCGAGAGAAGGTGGCGTCACAGCGAGGAATGCTCCGGCTTGAGTCCGCCAAAGCGCTCGCCAATAAAATCGTGCACAGTTTGAGGGAGGCTCTCAGGAACGAAGTGAGCTCTCTTGCTAGAGAGACATGTCTTGTCTTGCTGCTCTTGCATCCGGCATTCGACAGAAACCGAAGACAGAGACGCTTCTCATCCTGAACTGGAAGTAATGCGTACACATCGGCGGGAATGGAGTGCTCGGGTTTCACGTCTCGCTGCATTCTGCGCTGTCTCGACTCAGTGTGAGACTGGTTGCTGGCGAATTTCGAATTCGACGAGGCTCGGGTCGCTTGGGGTGCCGCCAAAGCAGCCTGGAGCTCCCGAATTTGGCGCTGGTGGATGTGTGTCAGGATCTGACGGAAGTCTGCGTTCTCCTCCGTGCACGAGAGTCTGATGTGCGAGCCATCGCTCGTGCCTTGCTCCAATTCGAGACGAAAATTCTCGATCACTGAATTGATCCAGTACACCACGAGCGACAAGTCGACTGGTTCCCATGTCATCCGCCGTGTCGTAGTTTGGTGAACGTGACAACGTCGCAATCAGTTCGCACAGATGTTGGAATAGTACTCTTCCGCGTATGTTGCCAATGACTGAAGCGCTTCGAGAATATCGTCGACGCTTTGGGTTGGAGGAGCGGGGCGACAGGAACGGCTGCAAAGAAGTTCTGCATATTGGTTCCACTTGTCATTATCCAGACGACCTTGTCGCTTAAGGAGTTGAACGGCGCAAAGTGCATCAAGGACAAACCGCGAATCCCAAATTCGATGGCGAAAGCTCGAACCAGGACGCTCGGGAGCGGCTTGAACAGGACGAATCCAGAGTTGATTAGCGATTCTAAGAATACCGAAGGGGTCTTACCTTGATGGCGGGGTGATGTGACCAAACCGTGAATCCGTCGCTGCGTGACGGAAGGCACGAATGCGTACTTGGAGCGCTGGTCGCCGACTCGATGCTCGCCTACCTCATTTGAACTGTGATAGACCGGAGTGCCTGTTGCGTGGGGACGCCCAGGCGCAGCTACTTGGCCGTACGCTGACGTCGGTCTGGACTCGAACTCAGACCGGTTGATGCTGTCATTTATAGGTGCTGGGATAGACGCGTCGGATCGTAATTGCAGGAAACGCTCAGCCAGTTCGGGACGTTGGGTGAGCAGGTGTGCGATTTGAGCATCTTTGTCGTCGTCGTGCATCGGAGGTGGAATCGTTCTAGGTCGAGAAGCTGGGCGCTTGTTAGCAGGCGCAGGGGCGGTGCGCTTGCGCGAGGAACGTAGTGTTGGTCGAGAAGGCGCCGGAATGACATCACTCGTGACGTCGTCGTCGTCTTCGGAGTCCTCCGCCTGGTCGAACATCCCCATGTGGTCCGCATGAGTTGCTGATCCCGGCGTGCGGTTGACAGGCTGAGTTTGACGGCGGCTTCTGCGTACAGGTGGCTGGCAGAACGATGTGCCGACGGAGTCGGGCATTGGGTCGACGTGGCCTTCGACATAGTAGACGTAGTCCACGGCATGCTGCAATGGAAAAGTGCTGACAGTGCCCATCCTGGGGCCACCCAGGACATCGTGGTGTTCGGTTCTGGCTGGGATGAAGTGTCGACAATTTCGTCCAGGATTGTGGCAATTTCGTTCGAGCCTTGGTGCGTGCTGGTGCCACAAATGCGATCTAAAATGGCGTGGTGAACGTCCAAGAGTTCATCGAGGGACCAAACCTCCGTTGGGAACGCAGTAGCCGCGAGTAGCAGGGCGACCACTGGTGCAACCGGTGTCATCTTGGCCGTTGTGGTTTGCACAGTTTCTTCTGGAAGCTCCACCGTGATTTGGTCCGTCTCGGACGCGACGACCTGTCCATGATGGAATGCACCATCATGCTCAATCATGACGGCTTGACGCAACAGAGGCCCCGTTATACCCAATCGCGCCTCTTTCGCCGAGACCACGCACTGCGCCGCCTTGGACCGCTTGATAGACCACGTATGGTCGGCCGCATCGTGAAATCCTTCCACCTGGACGACCCCGAGGACCCAGTTTAGAGACCTTGCAGTAGAAGCGCGTGTCCCATGCATACCCTATGAGGTCGGGGGTGACGGCGAGGAGAGCGCGCTCTCCTCCGCCTTACAGAAAACCTATTTTAATCTGCGCAGCATCTCATAAATTCCTTTTTGTTGTTTTTAGTGGCAAACATGACAATAGTTGCACGACTACCTGATGGTGTTTCTTCAGTTGATCAGGCACAAAGGAGTGATTATCCACTTTGCCATCGACAAACTTGGCAATAGTTGCACGATCACCTCGTGGTTGTTCTCAACCGAAAGTCGCTCCGTCCTGCTGAACGCGAACTTGATGCAGTCAGTGGTGTCCCCCCAGTACCTCATGAGAGGGCTGTAAGTGAAGTAATGTCCTTCTAGTATATCCGATGATGGTCCATACAAGATTGCAAGGGTGAAGGAATGTCACGAGGAAATGTTTCCCATCCGATTGGGGCGAAAACAACATGTTTACTAACAGTTGCGCAAGTTCAGCGCTCAGCAACTAGCCCCGCCCTTTGTTACACTGACGTTGCTCGTTCGGAGCGTGCAGCCATACACCACGGGCAATTGAGCGCAGCCTCACGATCGGCTTGCACTTGGTGGAAAGTGAACGGGGTCAACCCAATCGATCACGTCAAATTGAGAAGATCTCCATCAGGTCGTATCGACAACTCAAGGCCATTCCCTCGAAAAATGCTTGAAACGATCTGGAAGAACGAGAACGCACTAGATGATAGCGGTTCATCTTCACGGACAAGGCTCGATCGCCACAGTTGTTGTGATTGCACTTCGCCGTCACTTCGCTTGGACCGCCAGCCACGCGCTTTGGCACGCGCCAGGCACGTGGCCTGAAGGGACATAAGTTGAAGTGGACGGAATGGTGCGATATCATTGGTCCATCCCAAGGATTGGTGTGGTTAATCCCAGGACGGAGCGCGCTGATTGGACGAGAGCTTCATACGGCTCCGGATGATGTGCATAAGATTAGCCAACCCTTCCCGGTTTGCGCCATTTCAAATAGGTCCCCCCAGTGAAGGCCTTCGAGTTATAAGCTGAGCTTTGGGGAGATCATTGGTAGGACACTAGGGAAGACTTTGCACAGAGCACTTTTGCGTAACTCAATCTCAATCACTTTCGGATTTCCTTCCTGCCTCGCACTCGACTACAAGCCTCGTTCGCATCGACCTACACTCTCAATAGGTTATGAGCCCAAGCTACGCTGACACCGTCAAGCTCGTTGAAGAGAATTACTTTCACTGGGAATTCAAATGCGGATGAACTCTCTCGCAAGGGACGGCTGGTCCACATCGTCAATCCCGAGTTCGACGCTATGAGTGACCGCTCCACGGTGGCATGGAAGACCGACGACCTGAAAGCTCTTGTCGGGTGATCGCTAGCGACGTCAGCCTCACGTACCAAGTCTACATCCGTGGAGCGATGACTGCCCTCGACGCGTGGCGTCAACTGGAGGAGCAGTTCAACCGGAGCACGCTGAAGAATCGGCTCCTCGTCACCAAGAAGTTGCACAACTTCAAGATGGAGCCCGGGACCCGTTTTCACGTGCACGTCGACCAGCTCAAGGAGCTGGTGCGGAAGATGGAGGCAATCGGAGAGCCTCTCCACGAGACGCGACAACTCGTGTTGCTGCTGGGCAGCCTGACGGAGGAGTACCGGCTGATCTGCAGCGTACTCGAGGACACGCCGAACGTGACGTTGGCGCACGCCATTCAAGCTCTCGCGGGAGTTGAAACATCGGATGAATCGTCATCGGCTCAGGAGCGTGCGTTCTACACGTCGAAGAAGAAGGACTTCGGAAAGCGGCGTTTCCCCAGCAAGTGCTTCTACTGCAAGAAGCCAGGGCACAAGGAGTTCGAGTGCCAGAAGAAGAAGGCCGACGAGGGACGTGCACAAGTGGAGCAAGCACGTGCGTCTGACTTCGCGTTCACGGCTACGAGTGCGATGGCCAATACTGAGTGGCTCGTCGACTCCGGTGCGAATTCGCACATGACCAGCGTCCGGGACAAGCTCGTGTCCATGACGGACCTGAAGACGCCAGTCCGCATCACGATCGCGGATGGCACGAAGATCGACGCAGTTGCAAAGGGCACCTTCGGTATGAAGCTGATGGACAGGACGTCCATCACGCTGTCAGATGTTCTGTACATCCCTGAAGTTGAAGGAAGCCTCATCTCGGTGTCGAAGCTGGCCGAGAAGGACGTCGTCGCAGAGTTCGGGAAGGACAAGTGTGTCTTCCGCTTTGGTGGCGCAACCGTCATGGAGGCCAAGCGCTGTGGAAATGTCTACAAGCTGAAGACAGTGGGGGACGAGGTGTGTCATGCTGCAACGACCTCTCGTAAGGAGCCATGAGCCGTGGTTCACGCCCGACTCGGCCACATCCCGTTCAAGCGCTACGAACAGCTTCTGACCATGGCAGATGGAGTGCCTCGCATCACGGATGGTGTCCCTGTGGACGACGTGTGCGCAGGCTGCTGCATGGGCAAGATGAAGGCTGACGACTTTCCCCGACACCGGGAGAAGCTCGTCAAGAGTGCAGGTGTGCTGGACTTGATGCATACGGAGGTCATGGGTCCGATGCAGACCAAGACACCTGGTGGCTGTACGTACGTCGTGACGCTTATCGACGACTACTCACTGCTGAGCTCCGAGTTGCAAGTTGTTTCGGCATTCGGGTGGCACGCATCGAAAACATAGTATCGGTGCCACCACCACCACCTGCTGCCACGAACCATCGCCACGTTTCGGTGCTACCACCGAAACGTGGCGATGGTTCGTGGCAGCAACCTACGTATGTATTGCATTCTTGCCTAGGTTTACCAACGAATTGTGAATGAATGAGCTCAGTTTGCCACACCGATCCGATGGCCATCTTTTCAGATCCTTTTTATTTTATCTCGCTATTTTGCTGACAATTTGACCACTTCGAATTTGCCACACCGGTGCCACGATGGTCTCTTTGCCATTACTTTCATCGCTTGTGGTTTCTGCTGGCAAACGCGGAAATATTTGCAGGATCACATGGACATCATTCATTTTGCCACAAGTGGCGAGGCGACCATCACTCTCTTTGCCATTACTTTTTGTTATTTTTGTGGCATACGTGGCAGTAGTTGCACGACTACCTGATGGTGTTTCTTCAGTTGTTCAGGCACAAAGGAGTGATTATCCACTTTGCCATCGACAGACTTGGCAATAGTTGCACGATCACCTCGTGGTTGTTTCTCTCAACCGAAAGTCGCTTTGTCCTGCTGAACGCGAACTTGATGCAGTCGGTGGTGTCCCCCCAGTACCTCATGAGAGGGCTGTAAGTGAAGTAATGTCCTTCTAGTATATCCGATGGTGGTCCATACAAGATTGCAAGGGTAAAGGAATGTCACGAGGAATGTTTCCCATCCGATTGGGGCGAAAACAACATGTTTACTAACAGTTGCGCAAGCTCAGCGCTCAGCAACTAGCTCCGCCCTTTGTTACACTGACGTTGCTCGTTCGGAGCGTGCAGCCATACACCACGGGCAATTGAGCGCAGCCTCACGATCGGCTTGCACTTGGTGGAAAGTGAACGGGGTCAACCCAATCGATCACGTCAAATTGAGAAGATCTCCATCAGGTCGTATCGACAACTCAAGGCCATTCCCTCGAAAAATGCTTGAAACGATCTGGAAGACCGAGAACGCACTAGATGATAGCGGTTCATCTTCACGGACAAGGCTCGATCGCCACAGTCACAACCCGATTTGCTTCCAACATAGCGAGTCGAGTACCAACGTTACAACCAGCTCAACCAACCCGATTCTATCGTCGCAGTCATGAAGTTCATGCCTTCCTCATCGCCATGATGGCCGTCCTTGCCGCTGTCGTCGTCGCTTCTGCGGATCCTGATGAAGCTGCTGCCGTCGTGAATTCGTCCATCGAAGCGCTGGCGAAGGTGCAGGAGCTCGACTTGCCCGGTGTGAATCACGCTCACGGGCTCAACAGAGAAGATCGACCCGCCTGCGTCCGTTGCAGCTACCGCCAAGAAATCCGAAAGCGACAAGGACGGCAAGAAGGAGCAGCTCTGGGGACTTGGTGGTCTCGGCGGATGGGGACTCGGCGGCGGCTGGGGAGGCTGGGGTGGCTGGGGAGGTCTCGGCCCCTACCGCTTCGGCTTCATGTGCGGTGGTGTGCCCGGCTGGGCCTACCCGCTGGGCTACTGGAACGCGTTCGGTGCGGGTCTGTACGGCGGTGGCTGCGGCCTGGGCATTCCTTTCGGCGGTCTTTACTACTGCTGAGCTCCGGGTTGCAAGATGCAAGTTGTTTCGACATTCGGGTGGCACGCAATGTAAAAATAGTAGCCGTGCCACCACCAAAGCGATGCTGATGATGGTTCGTGGCAGCAACCTACCTAGGTGCATTGCACTTCTTGCCTAGGTTTGCCTACGAATTAATGAATCAACTCATTTTGCCACCCCAATGCGATGGCCATCTTTTGAGATTCCTTTTATTTCGCTACGTTGCTGACAAACTTGGAAACGGTTGTACGACCACTTCAAATTTGCCACACCGATGCCACGATGATTCTCTTTGCCTTTTATCATTTTTGATTTTTTGCCGGCAAAACGTGGAAATATTTGCACGACCACATGGGCATCATTCATTTTGCCACAAAGTGGCGAGGCGACCATCACTCTCTTTGCCATTACTTTTTGTTATTTTTGTGGCATACGTGGCAGTAGTTGCACGACTACCTGATGGTGTTTCTTCAGTTGTTCAGGCACAAAGGAGTGATTATCCACTTTGCCATCGACAGACTTGGCAATAGTTGCACGATCACCTCGTGGTTGTTTCTCTCAACCGAAAGTCGCTTTGTCCTGCTGAACGCGAACTTGATGCAGTCGGTGGTGTCCCCCCAGTACCTCATGAGAGGGCTGTAAGTGAAGTAATGTCCTTCTAGTATATCCGATGGTGGTCCATACAAGATTGCAAGGGTAAAGGAATGTCACGAGGAAATGTTTCCCATCCGATTGGGGCGAAAACAACATGTTTACTAACAGTTGCGCAAGCTCAGCGCTCAGCAACTAGCTCCGCCCTTTGTTACACTGACGTTGCTCGTTCGGAGCGTGCAGCCATACACCACGGGCAATTGAGCGCAGTCTCACGCTCGGCTTGTGTGGTGGAGCAGATCCACTAGAATTCTAGGGATCCCAACTCACACACACTGCGCCCAGACACCGACTAACGGAGGGGGTACTCCGACGGCCGTGTAGTTGCTGAGTGATTCACCTTGTGTACCCGTCGGCGGGCTGGTACAGCTCTCTCGTTGACACGAGATGCGCACTGGTGAGCCTTGGACGTCCTTGTGGGGACTTGAGAGGGGGGATCCGCGCGGGTATTCCTGCGCACGGGATCCTAGTAGGGTCGGGGCCTTGAGCTCTTGAGCAGGCCTTGTGGATCCGTAATAGAAATACGGGATCCGGAGTTCCTTGTTCTTGTTCCCTTGCGGGGTTATTCCTTGTTCCTTTCCGGGGCTTGCCGCTTCCGATAGCGGGATCTTGAGGGGGTTCAGAGACCGAAGGGCTCGCGCTGCCTGGCCAAGCTATCCAGGGGGCTGCCACGTGTGCAGGAAGATCGCAAAGTTTCACTTGATCTATGTATGGGGCCAATAGAAATCCCCTATACTATAGCCAAGTGAGTCTTCTTGTGCAAATTCGGTTCTGATTTATGCTTTAGCCTATCTTATCCCTGGCCTTTACTTTGGGCTCTCCTGAGCCTCCCATTCTCCCTACACCTTGATCTCACTATGGATCCCATACAACCCCGACGATCCTCGCAGATAAGTACGGATCCCTCAGGATCCTCCCAACTAAGTACGGATCCCTCGGATCCTCCCAACTAAGTACGGATCCCTCGGATCCTCCCAACTAAGTACGGATCCCTCCGGATCCGATCCGCACTCCTTGCGGGACAGTCATTAGGATCCGTCCCATATGGGATCTCGCGTGTCGCGTAGTCAGGATCCTTTACTTCGGGAAATTCCCAGAAACTGCAATACCACATCCGCCCCCGGCACGTTGTGGCTGCCGCGCAACGGCAACACACCGGGCCCCCTGACCCTGACCCTCGCCCCAGTCCCATTCTCCAACTCGCCACTGACAAGCCATGTCAAGCTCCGGTGGCGCTCCAAGTGCCAACACTCCGTCGCGCACCGCGGTAATCGCCGGGCAAAGTCGCTCCCCTGACGCCCCTTCTCCTTGCGCCCACTGCGACCACGCGCCGTTGGATCCTTCGGCAGCCGCAACTCCCGTGCCGCCGGATCTGGATGCCCTGCGGGCGGCGGCCGCCTCGGCCAACACCTCCCTCGAGAATTACCAAGATCTCCTCGCCAAGCACCAGCAGGCGATGCGCGACCTGATCGCATCTCGCCGCCACAACGAAGAACTGCACGCGAGGGCGCCCCAACTGGGAGACCGTGCGCGCTTTCGTGCACTTCGCGCAGCATCGGTACGACGTCTCACAAGGTCGGCTGCGCCAAGCGATCCAACATGAGGCTGATGCGGTGCAGGAGAACGAGAAACTCCTGATCGAGTTACAAGGCTTCGGTGATCTCCGCGCGCGACATGCCCTGGCGGAAGAAGTCGCCTCGGAAGCGTACACCCGGCTTCAGGACTATACGATCGGCTTGGAGCAGCGTCTCGCCAGCGGCCAGGGTCCCGATCGACGGATCAGTCGGCCAATCCGCCACCTTGGCCGTTTCTGTGTTCTGTTCGTAGTCTCCGCAGGCGATCTGGTCCAGCATCTCCACGGTGGATCCGATCCAGGATCCCTACCGCGGATCCGATCAAGCAGGATCTCCACGGCGGATCCGATCCAGGATCCCTACCGCTGATCCGGTCCAGTTGGATCTTCCACCAAAGTCGAGGCGTAAATGCACTCCACTATCCTTCTCTAGGTATGCGGCCTTCCTCGCATTCTCTCTCACGCTTCATCCACCTCGTCGACCAACTCGTCGAGGTGGGCAACCTCCTCCTTCTTCCTGTACGGCCTTCCCGCAAACTCTTCGTCCTACTTCTCCACGCCATAACCTACTTGTGGCCGTGGGTCTTCCTCCTTTCCATCAGCAGCCTTCCTGCAGATCTTCACCTCGACACCGCTTCCGACAACCAACTTGTCGAGGCGGCTTCCAACACTTATGCCTCCTCATGCGATTGCATCACCTGAAAACGGCTCCGCTTCGCCCGATCTTGCACAAAATCACGCAGCAATGCGCCGCAGTTGAGATCCGCCTCATCGATCCATGTAGGTTCCTCGTAACCACGCCAATGCACCTTGAACTCGCGCAGCGTTCGTCCGTACCGCGTTCGGCGGCCTGTTCTCACGTCGTTGATCTTCTCGACTTCGTACTCGTCTTCCTCTAACGCGCGATCCCAGCTGTCTTCAGGGAGAAGCGCTTCATCGAAGTCGAGGCGATCCGCGTCATCCACTAGTAGGTGCAAGGTCGGCCGATCGGGGAAATTCTGCACAGGCTTCAGGTTTACGATCCACTGCTCCACATGTTGGCCTTGCCGGATCAGAACAATCCTCAACTGACGGACTGCTTCTTCCTGCAGCACGCTGCTATTGGACGCACTCCGACAAGATCGGGTGGCATGGCTGCGATCCTGAGCGTAGTTTCATTTGTCGTTGTGGTCAGGATCTCAGGCAGTCGGTTCAACGTCACCAGATCCTCTCGTCCCTGGTCCTCCGTCACCACGGCATCACCTTCACACTGGAGAGCAGCGCTTGTTAGACTGTCTGCACTCGCGTTCCACGTCCTCTTGACATGAAGTAGATCGAGATCCGGCCAGTCCTTCAACCGATGTGAAGCCTTCTCTCGCAGCAACGTCAGCGCACGCGCCTTGCAATCGATCTCGCCCTTCATTTGGCGGATCACCAAGCTGGAATCTCCACAGATTATCAGGCGTCCTCGATCCAGATCCTTCCACAGGTTGACACAGATCGCAATACCAGTGTATTCTGCCTCATGGGCAGTCATGTCGGCCTTCCATTCAGACGCTGCCTTGACAACTGTCCACTCTGGCAACTTCCACACGATCGCGCTGAATGCGCCTCCGCCGCGTTTAACTCGGGCGGATCCGTCGAAGCTGACCACAAAGTGCTCTTCCTCGGATCTCACGGTCGGGATCGGGGTCTTGACGGCTCGGCGTGGCTCCTTCCGGGGTGCGATTGCAACCAACGCTTGATTGATGACGAATCGCAGCGTTATCGACGCAGCAAGCGATCCTAGGATATAGTCCTCGCCCCTGGTGCACTTCGTGATTTCCAAGGCCCACAGAGACAGCAGTGTAGCCCATTGCTCCAGCCGCCCCTGCAATCCAGCAGCACGGAACAGCCAGGCTAGCGTCGAGGTCGCGCCAAAGCGTGGATGGATCGGCCCACCAACATCGAGTAGCTCAGAGCCAGTATGTGTAACAGCGCCAGCACTTCCTTCGACACAACGCCATAGTTCAACTCGGTCTGCTTCAGCGGGCGGCTCGTGAACATCACGGGTATGTACGTGCCTTCGTGATCCTGCACCAAAGAGGCGGACACCGCCCATCCACTGGCATAGACGATCAGCACCGGCCGTTTCTCAGGGTCGAAATGCCTGAGGATCGGCGTCGATGCGATCTTGGTCTTCATCGCCGAGAACGCTGCTTCAGCTCAGATCCACTTGGCGTCTGCCGTTGGAGGATCCTGATCGGAGCGTGGGTTCCCAGTCGAAACCATGCAAGGATCCGATCTGCTCGTGCGTCCCTCATCGCGCATCGCGGCAATGTCCACTTCTCGCAGATCGTACAGCACCGAGGCGTACACAGCCATGTCTTCGATGAACCGGCCGTAGTAGTTGAGGCTGCCTAGGACCGACAGCATGGCACGAAGTTCCTCGGGTGAGCCTCCAATCCTTGGTGGGACACACGGTCCCCGAGGTAGTCGACTTTCTTCAGGCCCCAGAAGCTCTTCGCGGCACTGATCGAGAGGTTCCACTTGCCGCACGCTTCCAGCAGCAGCTTCACGTGATCACACAAGTGGTCCCAAGATCCAGTAGTGATCAAGCTGTCGTCGGTGTAGGATCGGCGCCCCAGTATGGAGGATCCACCCACAGGATCTGGTTCGCCACCGTCAAAGAGATCCGTTAGCAGGCCTCGACCCGAAGCTGGCGGGATCCGCAGGAAGCCATACAGCGTGTTGCCGTCGGGATCCCCCACTTGACGATCTTCGATCCACACCTCGCCCGTGTCGGGCACCACATCAGGCAGCTCTGCCAGCTCGCCTTCTACCCCTTCGGCACTCCGTGTACCACCGTCATGATCGCAGGCGTCTGGATCCCCACCAGGATCCTCCTGAGACGCGTCGTGCTTGTCTGGCAGACCCGATCCTTGGACCGGTGTTGCCACTGGATCCGCCACGGATCCGATCGAGCGGGCTTGGGCATCCGCGACCACGCCCTGCTTCACATCCGTTAACCTGCGTCCTTCCGACGAGCCATCAGTAGCAAGATCGCTGACCGGGGCTTTGGATCCGATGGCGGGATCCTCAGTTGCGGACAGCGGGGTCTCCTCCGACATCTCCGTCGGGTCGTCCACCTTGAGTCGGCTCTCGGACTCCGGCACGGTGATGGGCTTCGATATCTCCGCCCCTGGACATTCGTCCGCGTCGCTGCTACATAGTGGTCGAGCAGCCACTCGTTCAGTTCATCTATCTGAGCCCTTCGTTTGCGCGTAGTGGGGATGTCCAATCTTTCGCGATATATGTAAGTCCACCGGACAAAGGCCTCTCGGTTTTCAGCTTGCATCAGTTCCAACAGCGGTACGTCAGCCGGGTCCAGGTGTGGTACATCGATGGCAGCTAAGATTCTCCCATAAGCCAGCTCCACCGCTGCGCCAGTCGCCGAACGGCCATATCGAGATGTTACCACGTCGTCCATCCGTCCTTCTTCGTCCGACAGCGGCAGGTCGGCCGCATATCCGTCTGCACCGTAAGCCGCATGGATGAGGCGTTCTTCTGTCCGAAGGAGTTCATCCAGCTCGTTGTTCAGCATTTGCTTGTCCAATGTAGGCAAGCCTCTCCTGGCATGCACGACATCAGGTCTATCAAGAGTGTTCACCCGCTTGATAAGAATCGAGTTGACCTCCGCCGTGTCCTCGAGCATGTTAAGTTTGGAAAGGTCTACCGCAGCCTCCTCGGGTGTCAGTCTGTTGATCCCCTCTTCCATTCGTACGAATCTGGAAGACCCGCGGCGTAGTCTGGATCACCCTCCGCCTACCACTTGGCCCAAAGCTCTCCGTGTCCGACCCCATAGAAGTGACTTTCTTGTCTCTGTAACACCATGAACGTCGGCATGACATGTACAGCGAAGCAAGTACGTAAGTATTCTGCCGCCTCTCGATCGGACAGTCGTCAACATACCCACTTTCGTGTTCAGTGCCGTTGTCCAACCGGTGGTCCTTGTATAGGTATCGCTGAATGTGCGCGTCAGTTGACCTCGAAACATCCAGGACCAGCAGCGGCTCTCGCAGAAACTGCGCCATGGCTCGGAGCTCGTGGGGACCTGCCCAATACTTAACAGGCTGCCATCTGTCCACAGCTCGGTCTCGCGCTTGCGCATAATGCGCATAAAGTCCCGCCGTCGCCGCTTCCACTGATGTATGGGGCGATTGAGTATGGCAAATCCTTTTGCATTCAGCTATCGGATCCACCAGCCCAAGCGCTACGTCGTATCGGAGGTTAGCCATCATGGCTGCGTAGATAGTCGACTTCATCTTCGTGGCTTGCTTCACGGTAGATGCCGAGTTTGCCAGCATCCCATGGGGGTGGTTTTTGATTGACGCATATAAGGCAAGGAAGGCACAGTGTCCGTTGGCCTCGACGTTCACCTCACGTCCGTTGAAGCTGCTCAGCCAGTGACCCACCTGCGTCGGCCGGTCCGCATCCCCTTCCGCAGTGCCTGTGCGTGATTGTCCCATCGTGAAGTCTTCTTGCGAGTCGGGCGTGGAAGGCACGACTTCATCTAGCTCCCGTGCTGGTTGAGTTGCCATATCTGACTCAGGAATCTGGCGTGTCGGGTTTAGTCCCACCTCACGCTGGGCCGCTCCGGGTGTACTCATGTAACTTGCCATGCTAGTTTGAATCAGGCCATTTTTCTCCTCGGCTATCATCCGTAGAGCACCCAGCCCTGTGCGATTCGCCTCGATTTGCTGCCTCCTCGTCTCCTTCGTTGCCGTGGCCGAGATTACCAGCTTCTCCGTCTTGCCCACCATGACCCCCATACTTTGCTGCTTGATGTTTAAATTGCCTGCATTCTGCCCGGATCGTTTTGTCTCGATGGGTTTCCTGAGGTTGGGTTAAGGTCTCACCCCAGCATCATCGCGCATGGTCTCTGCTGCTCCAGTAGAAGTCGGGGCCAGTCCTGTACTTTCGCCTGGTCTGAATCCGCCTGCAGTGAATTGGAGTCTTCGCTGTCCACTTGCATGGTGAATCCAGAGTCGTCTTCGTCGTCTTCGGAGTCTGACTGCGGGAGAATGGCCCCATAATATCCCTGAGCTTCAGCGCTTTGGGAATTCCTGGAAACGAGAGTTGGCAGATTTCCCCTTACGTTTTCCGGTTGCACGCTCTTTCCCAACGTTGGTGCCTTTCCGTTGAGCGGCAGCTACCGGGGACGGCGTGGGAGCGGCCTGCGTCTCCTCCTTGACATGTTTGGTGGCAGGATTGCTGCCGCCCTGCTCTACCAACTTGTTCGCGCCACCGGCAGTCAGCTTGTCCGCTCCGTTCGGAGAGTTCTGTTTCTTTGCCGCAGCCTTTTCCTTTTTTGCAGCTTTTTTTGCCCCCTTGGACCTATGGATTGTGTACCCGGCCGCGTCCGTTTCGTTTGTCGAGTCAGTAGTCTTGGCAGTCTCCTGGGCATTCATGACTGAGGACTGGTCGTCCTTGCAGGTTTTGATCCCGTCCGTGGTGGGAGATGCTGGGTTATCAGTTATCTGCTGCCCAATGAGGACCCTGTTCAGTGACTGCTGCCCCTCTTGCATTGCTGCGTTGCCCTGCAGAGAAGTCAGCAGCTCCATCAGCTGCGATGCACTGGCGATTGCGTAGTCGTTGCGCTCTACCGGTTGCAAGTTGTTCACTGCCCCGTTGAATGACCGAGAGTGTAGGGCGCGAGCCTCTTCCAAGCGACTGTCAGTCACCGTAGACTTCCTTCCGCCATGTCGGGGACTGCAACAACGACCACAAGGCCGTCGAAGCTGCGTCTGGAAGTGATGAATCGAAAGAGCCCTCCCTTCCATCAGCACGTGTGACCTCCTGAAGCTCTTCCGGACATGGAGTCTGTGCGAACCGCACGGTATGATATCTGTTGTCATAGATGTCCGTCTTGCTGGCCCGCGCATATTCCACATCCAACACGATGGCTCCCGCAAAACGCCGGAATGCACGAGTTAGGGCCACCAAGCTTCGCCCCTCCGCTCCATATACACGGACCGCATACTGCAGGTCGAGTTGCGCGGCCGTGAAGGTGCCACCATTGTTATCACCCGGCCGTCTCGTTGTGTCCTGCAAGGTAATTACCGCCCTCTGGAACCTGAGCGTTTTCAGTACCCACCGGTCCGCCGTATGTCGCGAATAAAACACGACGTTCAGCGTATGAAACCCGTCGTAGGAAAGACGTTTGACGTCTGTCTGAAACACTATCATCATGTCAGCTCCAAACCTCCCATCCGTGTTGGCCTGGAAAAGGTCCTTGAATAGGTCCGCATGAGGTACATGTTTAGACAGTCGTACAGTAGGAGGCAGGTTTGCCGTGAGGGTAACGTTGCGATACCGCGCGTGGAAGTCCTCTATCATTGCGCGATAGTCCGCGGTCATAATCTCCTTGATGAAGTTGGGCGGGTGCGGCAGGTCTAAGCCGCCGCCCATGTACGCCACAATTGTCTCGTTTTCGTGATCCGTCCATTGGCGAAGACTGTCGTCCACGTTCGCATTGGCCGGTTGAAGTGCCAGACTGCGCATCGCTCGCTCCCCTGCCGTCCATTCTCGTGTAGTGGGCTTTGCCCAGTCGGCCGTTAGAGTCTCAGTCAGAAGCCAAGCTTGGAGCGGATGCCACACACCCTGCAGCATTTTGGCTCCGCGAACTTGAGATTCAGTAAGAGGAATACCTCGCTCCTGGCATTTCCCACGAACCTTGTCCCCCATGTCTCCGTGGCCTGTTGCAAAATAGAGCTCGTCTTGTCCTCTGACGTCGCTGTGACTTCTTGTCCATGAGCTTTGGCCGAGTTGGCCACTGCTGCTTTCCTCAATGGTGCCGCTGACAAACCCCGCTGGTTGCCTCGGGCGCTCGATGCGCGTCCGATGGTGTCGTCACATCGTTGAGGGTGGTGCCCTTAGTCTTGTCAGAGCCAGGTGGTCCACACGAGGGAGCGGGCGGCTCAGACTGACGTTCTGCTGCTCGGTCCGCCGGCCGCGTGCCCTTCTCCATCGCTGCCGGCGATCTCACCGTATGCCCCCTTGTCGGTAGGCGGCTCCGTCCCCATGATGGATAGCGGAGGTGTCGCTTTGTTAGCTGTCTGTCTTGCAGCTCCTGAGCGCTCCTTGTCCGTCTACCAGCGAGTCCGTCAAGGTTTCGCTACAATCCTCTTCCGTGTTCCGGCTCGAATTGTAGAGTACAACGAGGGCAACGGCAAGAAGAAGAAGAAGCTTTGGGTCGCAGCAGTTGGGCAACTGGGTGGCCTACAACCGCTTCATGTGGGTGGCCTGAATCGCGTAAATGAGATTTTGAAAGAATACACAGTAGCTAAGGATCGGCCAGATATGGAAGTCGAGCACCAACCAGCTAGAGCTCGCTGAAATATGTGAAAGACCAGTCATGGTCGGGGTTCCCGACTTATTGACCCTGATCAACGTAGGGGGTCCAAAATCTGGCAAAACACATTCCCTGTCCAACGGCTACGGCACTGCGAATCACTTCCAAGATGCAAACATACAAAGCGCAACCTATGAAAGATTTTCCCTGTCAAAAAGCAGGCGGTTTGGACGTACCGTGATTGGGACATTGGTTGAAGCTGGGGCGCTGAATTGGCATTGAAATGGAAGGTTTGAAAAAGTTGCGCTTTCAATACCGTGTAAGTTGCTCATCCTTTGGTAAAGTAACCATGGCAAAAATCGACAGCGCACGTCCAAGGTCACGCAATGAACACACTGCGGTTGAAGAATTGAAGGAGACTGCTTCATGCGATCGCCCACGCTCAACACTGCAATTTCTTACGGCACGCTTGCGAGACTGACGTAGGCGTCGAAGACGTGCATCGAGGTGGATAGATGGTCGAGGCGCTGCAGCAGCTGTTGCGGGATCTTCGCGAACGGCGACGGAACGCTGGGCATAAAGGTGATGAGCACCTGGAGTTCGGACCCACTGCGGTAACAATTGTCTGTTAGTCTGTTAGAGGCGGTCGCGGCTGCTGTGGCTGAAGTGTTATCGAGTACGTACAGGCTGGGGCACGTTTGGATATCAACGATATGGGCGTAGGCGTCGGCGAGCGCTTGCATGACGGCTGGAAGGCACGGCGGCTGGTTGTGACTCGATAAATACAGTGTCGCCTTACGCGCTGCGCAAGCAGACCGTGGCTGGACTGACACACATTGCTGGCGGCCCAGGATTAGGTACTGTACTGCTTCTGAGCCCTCCGCTAGATTGTCGGCCAACACGTCGAGCCCAGCAACATGAGCTGCATCCTTGCTGGCGAGGACCGCAATGCCGTGTGCGGCTTGGTCACGTACTATGAAGCATGCTCCGGCGCTGTCCCATGCTGCTTGGCACACAATTGGCGAACCGCTGTCGTTCTCGAGTTTGAGGATTAGCGCTTCGCTCATCTGCAGCAATGTGGAGTCCGACATGACACAGTCGCATTCGTGCATTGTCGTTCCATACAACGCGCACAAACACCGATCCATGGTGAGTGCAAACTCACCAAGGATTGTAAGTGGCCTCGTCGTAAACTCAGCGAGCATGAAATCGGGGCGTAGCGTCAGCAGTGATGCGGTTGGTAGAATGCTGTAGTCGATCTCCTTGTCAGCAAGAGCATCCATTGCATCGACTGAATGAGCGAAACCCACCTCCTCCAGACACGTTGTCGTTGTTTCTTGACTGCCCCACTTGAAGCAGCGGGAACATGGTCCGCGCTGCAACATCAGCGGGCGTTCCTCGTAGGCCGACATATCCCACACGGACAACGTCTGTAGCGCTGGCTTCTTCTTGCAGCGACGGGGTCACGTCTAGATTCGGTCCTTCATCAATCGGGGGCGCGTCCGGCGTGGTGGTGGCTCCTACATTGGGCGGATCGGAAGCAGCGTCAATTTCAACGCGAACGTCGATTGACGTCGTTGACTCAAGTGTTGAAAGTGTTGAAAGTGACGAGTGTGGTCGATGTAGCGGGATTGGTAATGGCTGCGGGATGTTCATTGTGCCTATGCGTTTCCTCTTGCAATCCATCCCGAGAACGCTCCGTGATCGGCGTGGCGGCGCCCGTTTGCTGGTTTGCAGCACTCAACTGACGTTGGGATAGCGAGCACTGCTGCCGAAAATGATCCTCGTTAGCTCGCCAGGAAACAATTGTTTTGCAGCTCACTCCATAGGTCGCTGCAGCTTGTGCAGGTGAACAGGTTCGCGTCGCGTTGAGGATATCGATTTTCTCGCTGGGCGTGCGATGCCGGCGGCGACGCGCTTGCTCTCGTGAGGTCTCCATGCTGAAGTGCTACCAATGCGTTGGGTTTCTTCTACCAACCAGCCGGACATTCACCGCCGTCTCTCAGAGAGAAGCACTGCGACGTGTGCGCGCAGGTGCTCACTGCCGTCTCTCATAGAAAATCACTGCGACGTCTACGCTTAAAGGCACAGGTAGTGTTGGTAATTCTGAAGGTTCACTATGGTGAAGCATGATTTATCAGTTGCTGCCGCCACAACCGTCTCCTACCGACAGCTCGTATATTCGACCGAGCATCAATTCGCTGCGCTGAAGCGACAGAGGGAAGAGCACCACAGAAGTCAGCGCGAGAGGGGCACGAAGCGTGCGCGCGCGCCTCGGTCGTCGACGCGGGCACCAAACGGTAAATTGTGTTGGATATGAGTGCAAATAGAAAACACATTTTCTAAGCGTTGTGTTGCTCTTTGCGCAATATAAAGTTCCCCACGTACCTTCCATGGCTATCGTACGAACAAGTGCAAGCAATCAATGTCGCCTGTGAATTTAAGCCACTGACAGCAGCGACAAGTCAACGGATTGAGGCGGAGGTTGTGCGTGAGTTTGGCGATCAGTTTATCGACCGACGAGCATGCATTGTGACGGATGTGTGGGTTTATCGTCGCGACGCGTGCAGAATTTCAATCGAAGAGCTGCCACTCACAGCAATGCGCCGAGTGCTCGGACCTAACCCATGGACCACGCCCCCAATCCGAGACTATTACAATTGCGGCACGATAGACAACAGACTAGCAGGGATGCTTTTGTCTCCGCGCGGAATCGATCAAACTGAAGATTGCATCCGAGTGTGGATGTCGCGGGACGTGCTCAAGCATTTACGAGTGATGGATGCGAAACTACTCGCTCGCGAATATGAAGAAACAGAGCTGGTGCCGCCACGGTTCGCGATCGCGGATTGCTTCGTTGCAGGGACATTCAGCGAAATTGATGAGGCTACACGGATCGAGCGTCAAGCCGTCGGTCTGGTGCAAATCCGCGGACTCGTGAAGGTTGTGTATGACGGGCCCGGTAATGTTTTGCAAAGCCACTTGTGGTCGTGGGACAATCGCCACGCAACAATTGCGAGTCGCGTGCCAAGTGTTCCCACCCGCAATGACTTTCGCGTGGTATTAGCTGGCTCGATGACGACTGATCAAGAAGTAGTCGTCGCGAAGCAGCACGAATGCGATGGTGCACGTGTGCAGGCGTTGCAGGCGTTATTGCGCAGCATCAATCCACTATACAGGGACGTCAACGAGAACCCGGAGTTTCATGGCGTTGGCGAGTCTCACGAAGTATACTGCACGCTGCTGAACGACGGTGACGGCACAAATGGACTTGTTGAGCGCGCGCGTGCGAGGCAGCAAACAGTTGCAGCGCCATCAGATAGTAGCCATACGACTGTCGACGAAACGTGTATACTTCCGACAGAGACCGTGGTCCTCGAGACGGCGGTTGATAATGACGATGAGGCGTGCCTTTGACGCACACTTGACACGATCATGGGTCTGCCAACGTTTATTGCGCGCCGATCGACGTCAATCCTCCAGCATAACGATCCCTACTATTTGGAGCGGGTATACCCACATCTCTTGACGTTTGGTATTGGTGGGTTTTCCAGCTCGCGAAGCCATCGATATAGCAAGCGTGATGTAGTACTACACTACTTGAACGTCTCATCCAACCGCTTTGCGGGGGATCCGCTGTTCAAAATCCGAATGTACGACTAGTTGGCAACCGAACGCGTGAAGACTGGTGTATTTGTGCGCGTTCGACACGACCCAACACCGCGACGCATGCCATGCGCGTTTCTGCAGAGGGGTTGCGGAGTGCAATGGAAGCACGCGCTGCAATGCGTCGTGCTGCTCGAACAGAAACATTAGTGACGTCCTGCGAAGGTCACGACGGTGCAAACAGCGTGCTCAAAGCCATCAATGCGTCGACGGCAAAGATGTGGGGCTCGAATGAAGAGCGCGATAGTTTTCAGTGCAAGGTGAACGCCATGGCATTCATGTATGGAGAGAGTCATCTATTTTCTGGACTTTAACGCCGTATTCGGAAGGATCCATTGCAGTCGCGTTCTGGTCAGAGTATGGATTGCCGAACGGCCGACCGAAGGACCTCATGGCATGTACGATCCTGAATATGCCGAGCACTGCCCAGATGAAGCGGCTCACAATGCAGAACACAATGCTACAGGCGCGGTATTTGAAATGTGCTGCAAGATGCTCATTGAGATAATGTTTGGCTGGGACTCGACCGCAAACAAACCGAAACTGGATCCTGGAATCTTTGGAGTTGTCGAAGCATTTTTCTACGCGCTTGAACAGCAAGGCCGCCTTCGCGTGCTCATCCATGGGGTAATGTGGGTTGCCGGGCTGCCGAAAACCAAGTCTGACTGGCAAAAACCACTCGCGAACCCAGCGATGCGTGCCCGGTTCGAGAAGTACTGCTCGTCAATTTTCGCGGCCGAGTTGCCTGTGTTCTGTTCGGTTGAACACATCAACTGCCCCTCGCCAGGCTGCACCGGCAAGCTCAATCCACTCGACATCCCTTCCAAGTACAAGCATCGTTTGAAGATCGGCACGCCACCACCCAAGACGGCAATGTGTGAAGTGTGCGAGCAGCAGTTAACCGACGCAGACGTAGCCGCACTGGTCATTGAGCGCAAATGGAGCCAGCTTGACGCAGAGCATAACGCGGTCAGTACAGAGAACGCGGCTAGCACGCTCCGGTTGCGATTGGTGGCCTCTCGGCCCACGAGCCGACCGCCAGCGTGCAGCTCAGCCGACTTTTGCAACACGACCAGGTGCATGCGTACGAGCCCACATCTTCTTGTGTGAAAGGCACGTCCGGTACGGCGTGTAGGTACCACTTTTTCCGCGATCTTGAAGACAAGACGAAACTCACCGACGACGGCAAAATGAAGTACCGACGGAGTGTTGGGAACCAATGGCTAAACCCATATATACCGGTCTGGCGACGCCTGCTGCATTTTAACATAGACGCTCGAATTCTCTGGTCCGGCAATATCTGCCAGCCGATCAGACTTCTAACATATTCGTACGCTCAGTACCAGTCAGGACGAGCGAGTTGGAGTATTTCGAACAACAACTAGCAGCCGAGCACCGCCAGAACGCAGCTCGACCAGCAATAGCGAATTCGTCCAGACGACCGAAGTTACCGTGGAGTTACTCAACGCTGCCGTCGCTGACTTGACGATCGCCGAAACTAACTCGTTGTCAATCGACGACCTAACGCCGTTTGCTTCGTTGCAGAGTGTGTCCAGCGCATTCAGCCTCAACAAAAGAGCAACACCTCGCATTTTTGCACGTCGCGGTGCCGCTCCTGTACAAAATCGCCGACGTCAAGATGCCACCACAGTCGCCTTTCTGTGATGATCCATTGATAATAACGGGAGCAGGAGGCACCGGCAAAACACGCATTGCTGATGCATTGCGATGCCTCGCATGCCATTGGGGACGGCCGAAGTGTATCATGGCAACGGCGTCAAGCGGAATCGCAGCTGCAAACCTGAAAGGGCATACAATGCACAGCTCGGTTAACCTCGGTATCAATCAAAAGTGCCTGCCACGTCACATCATGAAACCGGGTGACAAGCTCCGCGGAAAATGGGATCCCGTATTGTGCGTGGTTGCCGATGAGATGTCAATGACAGACGTCGGCTTTTTCGGCCTTTGGGAAGAAGCTCTCCAGAACGTGAAAGACTGCCGGCAGCCGTTCGGCGGGCTGCTTGCAGTATTCATGTTTGACTTCTTCCAGTTACTCACAGTGCGTGGAATCCCGGTCTTCAGAGTAGCAGACCCACGAAAGCCATACAGCGAAATCCAGGCTCGGGGTCATTGCTTTACAGATCGGTCAACAAAGTCGTCTACCTAACGCAAAACATGCGCTTTGCGAGTGACCCGGAATGGGGTAAATGGCTCGCACAGGCAAGGGAAGGTAACTGGGTACCTGAGCTGCGCGCATTTCTCGGTCGGGCCGGACCTCCACCAGCTGACGATTTGCACGGCCAGTTTATCCAGGTCGTCTCAACCGACAACGCGTATCGCAAGCGAATCAACGACGCCACAATCCAGACTGCCTGCCGTGCATTAGCACCGGAACGCAAAGTGTATGGTGTGCCGGCACAACTGCCAGCGACACTGACGCCTGAGAAAATTGCACAGATCGCTGACTTGGCAGACAATCAAACCGGCAACATTCCAGTCTTTCTAAAAGCTTACATTGGTAATTACGCTGCTCGCCTGCAAGCAAATGCAATACTGATTAACTCTGACACGATGCAAACAACAGGCATGCCAGTGCGTGTAAAGTCAAATCAATGCATCCCCAAGGGCGTCGCGAACGGAGCTGGCGCCAGCCTCTACCACATTGACTGGCGTGCTGAAACCACATTCGACCAAAAGCCGGATGGCGTGTGGGTCGCGTCGGAGCCTCCAACAAACTTGTACGTCGACATCCAGAGCAACCCGACGTCCACGCGGTTCCCAAGCAACCCAACGCAATGGCCAGCATCCGTGATGCCAATTGTCCAGTCCAAAGCCTCGTTCAAGCTGCAAAAAGACACTATCTCCGTTAAGGGCTTCCCAGTTGTGCCGGCATTTGGTGTCACAGTGCATGTGGTGCAAGGCGACACGCGAAGCCAAATCGTGGTGACAGATTTGCGGCCCCCGCACTGCCGCACGGTGGATCATCATGCATTGTATGTATCGCTATAGCGCGTCCGAACTCGCGCCGGTCTGTACTGGCTGGGCCGTAAGCAAGAAGAGTCCGACTTCAAGTTCTTCGGTCCGAAACCTGATGTGCTCGAAGAAGATCGACGTCTTTACAAACTTGCGATAACACAGACAGCGAGTCGAACCACCCAGTTCATGCAACCATAACGTAGCATTCCACAATCCAAAAATACACAATACCAACAGCTCGGACCACCAAATGTTCAAATGTCATAAATTAACCACATCTGCAGCATTCATTCTGACCGCCTGGCACACATGCACGCTTCACATCGACAAACGAACCACACATGCTTGCAGTACCGCACGGTCAACTCGCCTTCAGCGGGAACGTACTCGATCGTGACGACAGCAACCTTACGCTCCGAACCGTTCATCATCACTTCGAACCGGCAATTTGGGACGCAAGAGTGATTAATAAATCGGAACAAACTTCTGTGCCGAGTCGCGTCAACGATCACTCGCTTTCCTTTGACATCCATCTCCGAAAACTCGAAGCCGTACCCGTGGCGCCGCATGGCCGGTGTGAACGCGCTGCCACTACGCAGTAGCCCACCGTACGCACCAACACAAGTCTCTCGAGGCAGTGGCAGGTTCGTCGCCATTCCGATCCCAGTACAAGTGCGAACGAGCTTCAAGCACGTGAACTCTTCGCACCGATTGCCGCAATGTTCGCCCGCTCCCCAGTTGCCGTCATCACAATAGATACTCCCAGCTGCATCATCGCGCAGGCCACGAAGGCACGTGCCCTTGCATACACAACGTCTGCCGTTGCCAGGCTCATCTTGAAATGTGATTCTCTTCGGGTTCAAGCAACTGCTTAATCGAATGATTCCATCCGGCCACCCCAACGCCACGTACTCGTCTCCCGTCTCGTTGCCGACCTCCTCAAACGCGCTCATGCTTCCGCCACAACCCCGCAACACAGCTGCGTCCGTCGTCAACCAGTCAGTCATGTGAATTTGTCGGTGCCGCACCATATCCAGAAGCGATAACGCGCTGCTCAGCACGAAACAAGGACGACCCTAGGAAAAATCTTCACGAAACAGTTGCCACGGTCAGCTCGAATACAACTATGCCTTCACCAAGACGACAAGCTCTGCCCATCACCCAAAACCTCTCTCAAACCTTGCCAATAGGAATGCATGCGACGCTGCCCACATCGAGACGAGCACACCGCACATCGCCCAAAAAAGACGAGCAGCACCGCACATCGCCCGAAACCCACCTTGACAACAGGAACGCGACACTGCTCTGACCGAGACGGGACGTACACACCAGCCGCGCACACTTTAAAACCGGGAAGCAACCGTATCTCACGACTGAGTATCTCCGTCCCTGCACTCGTGCGCCCCACAAAACATCTCGACACCCATGGCGCAACTCGCCCCCTACGAAAGAACCTTGACGCGCACGAGCGAATCTTCACTACGGTGCAAGGTCTCGCAGAGTTCGTGTCAACGCTTACCTCTACGGGCGAGAAAACGTGCGGAGTACGCATGTGCTTCCTGCGCGGTGACCACTTAACGACCGGTGAGGACATGATTGGGCCACTCACTTAAGAATGCGTCTAATATCACCCCGCGTGGCTTGTTGCACCGTCAGAACGTTCCCACGGCACCCACCTGGAGTTTTGTTGACGCCGAATCAGCGCACTCGTTCGACGAGGTTCGCAAGCTGATCTTGTCAGTCCCGCTAAAGTTAACGAACGGCGAGAGCTTCCGTTTGACTGTATGGGAGCCCATCGACCTCGCACTGTTCGTCCCCGGTACGCCCTCATCCGCTTATGTCACTATAATGCTACGAAAAACCACTAATACTAACTGATGAACACAACAGGCACTGTGTACGAAATCCGACACATTTTCAACTTCACCATGTATGCAAACATGACGCAAGCATGGGCGGCGCGTGTTTGCGCAGAAGACAGAGTGGAGTTGCGCCACCGAATCCCCCAGACACAGAGCATCGAGACAACGCGAGATCGATTAATGCGCGCCAAGACACCCACACGGAGCTCAACGACAACACACAAACTGCAAACAACGACAGTGACAACGCATCTGCTACCAAGCCCGCTACGGATCCGGGTACTAACTCAACTTCCAGCAAGCGGAACCTCTCGCCAACTCAACCAGACTACAACGCGCCGTTGCTCACTCACCTCTCGAACGACAACACTCGACAAACCAAAGTCGCGCACCGCCTACAACACCGCATCCTTCCAAGTGAGTCATCCAACGACACACCGTCTCTGCCGCCACCAGCAAAGCGGCAGCACACGAGCAAACAAACACCGCCAGAGACGCCGAAAACGAACAAGTAGCGCAATCGACCCCACTCACCTGCGTAACCAAAACACAACACCGCCAGAGACGCCGAAAACGACGTCGACGAGCAAGTAGCGCAATGGACCCACTCACCTGCGTAACCAAAATATTCCGTAGCGTTGCAATCTCAATGACGGTTTTACTTTGCCCTACTTGAGCATTCGTACACCAGAATGTGGACCCGTGCGCAGCCCTTCTCCTTGCCAGCAACAACCAACAAGTGACCACAAGTGACCACACAACGCGAGGAAACACTGCTCGAGACAATTACTCTGCTCTACCCAACATCAACGGACGCAGTCGCAGACCCCGACCATAAAGCGAGCCGACAGGCAAGAACTGCTATTATGAAGTCCAATTCTCTCAGTGCTCACGACTAAGTTCTCTTGACGTTGAAGCAGCCGGGTGCAAAAATGTCTCGAATCTGATTGGTACGCTCCCGTCAAAAGCTCTAAAAACCAAGAGCTCATTCCTCAA
The DNA here is from genome assembly GCA_033557995.1 of Phytophthora crassamura. Taxonomy (NCBI): domain Eukaryota; phylum Oomycota; class Peronosporomycetes; order Peronosporales; family Peronosporaceae; genus Phytophthora; species Phytophthora crassamura. Next base: position 1,687,654 of record JAUCED010000011.1, on the reverse strand, counting down.
TTTCCCCAAGCGCAAGTGATGGACGCTGCCGTCGACGCGCCAGGGCTGGCTGAACTGGGCGAGAGCTCGCTGCTAGACCAGCTGCACGACCTGCACCGGCGCCTGGCAGCTGTGCGGCAGGACTCGCAGCGTTACAGCTCGCTGGCGCGCAACGTGGGGCCCATCCCCATGGCCAACGACACGAACAAGATCATCGTGTGCAGCTTGCAGCGCTGCGTTCGCATGCTCAAGACGGACCAGGGCGACGGCTGGCAGTACATCCCGTCCAGTACAGGCCTCAAGAGCGCCATCGACTATCTGGGAAAGGGCAACGCTGTGCGTTGGGTGTCCTGGCCTGGCGCCGCAGTGGACGAGTCGAGCCGAGACGGCGTGCGACGTCGTCTGGAGGCGGATTTCCAGTGCCACCCGGTGTTTCTGAGCCAGGAAATGGTGGATCTGTACCACAACCAGTTCTGCAATGTGGTGCTGTGGCCGCTCTTCCATTCGCTGCCGGAGCGTAGCGACAGTCGTCTGCTCGAGAACTTCGGCGACAAGTACGACGCCTACTGCTCAGCCAACCAGAAGTTCCTGGAGGCGGTGTCGGAGATCTACAAGGACGGAGACCTTGTCCTGGTGTGCGACTACCAGCTCATGGCGTTGCCCGGGCTGCTGCGTCGCCGCTACCCGGAGATCACGTGCGGCTTCTACTTCCACTGTCCTTTTCCGTCCTCCGAGTTCTTCCAGATGCTGCCAGTGCGTGAGGCGCTGCTGCACGGCGTGCTAGGCGCAGATCTCGTTGTGTTTAACCATTTCGACTACGTACGCCACTTCCTGAACGTCTGCACGCGCATGCTTGGCCTCGAGTCGTCCCCCAGCCGCGTCGAGTACAACGGCCGCCTTATTTCGCTCGGTATCTGCCCCATGGGCATCGATCCAGCCAAGTACGCGCTCACGCCCAAGGTGGAGGCTCAAGTCGAGATGCTCAAGCGCCAGCAAGACGGCATGAAGATCATCGTGGGGGTGCACAAGCTCGATTTCTGCAAGGGGATCCCTGAGATGCTCGAGGCCATGGAGTATCTGCTGCAGCATTATCCCGAGTATCGCGGCAAGGTGTGTCTGTACGCCGTGGTGCGTGACGCTGGACGGACAGCGTCGCTGCAGTACCGAATGCTCAGTCGCCAGATCAACGAGCTCGTGGGACGCGTCAACGGCCGGTTTGGCACCGCCGAGTACTGTCCTGTGCGCTATCTGAAGCAGTCGATCGACCACGACCAACTCGTGGCGCTGTACAACTGCGCAGACGTCGCCATCGTCAGCAGCATCAAGGAGGGGATCAATCTGCAGGCCATGGAATTCATCGCGACGCAGAAGAAGAGCTGCCACGGCGTGCTGGTCTACAGCGAATTCGCAGGGTGCGCTTTTGACTGGAGCAGGCGCTCTTCGGGTCGTGTTGTACTAACTCCAATGTGTGGATTCATTCAGGTGTGCGTCGTCGTTCCAAGGCGCGTTGCTGGTGAACCCCATGCACATTGAGCAAGTCGCAGCGAGCGTGGACACGGCACTGCGCATGAGCACGACGACGAAGCGCATCCGTCACCATCAACTGTCGCGTTATGTCAACACGTACACGTCGACGCTGTGGGCTCAACGAATCATGTCGGCTCTGAACGAGGCGGCCGCTACCGCGCAGGAATACAACCGTCTGGATAAACTCGACACGGCGCAGTTGCTCGGGTACTACGAGCGCAGCCAGCGCCGCTTGTTCCTACTGGATTACGACGGCACGCTTGTGAACTACCAGAGTATGGAGGAGCTAGCGGGACCGTCGCCAGCTCTGCTTTCGTGTCTGGAAGACCTGACTGCAGACCCGCACAATACGGTCTACATCATCAGCGGCAGGAACAAGAATCGGCTCCAGGTAACACGGAACTCTCCTGTAGGCCTGAGTTCCTGACTCTCTAACTATTTGCGTTTGATAGGAATGGTTTGGCCACTTACCGCGCGTGGGGCTGGCTGCGGAGCATGGTTACTGGTTCCGTCCAGCCTCGAAGCACCCGTCCACGCTCGATGAAGATGATGCGACGAATGGAGACGCTCTCACAAGCGAAGACTCCCCCCACGCGGCTGAAGCTTTGCCAGGCGTAGCCGTGGAAGACGATCCGCTGGCGAGTTCGTCCTCTTCTGTTATAGGAGCGAATGGGAGCGAGAGCGCAGTCTTCGAACGAGCTCCGTGGCAGTGCATGTTCAGCGACGTGGAGCTGGAGTGGCGGGACGAAGTGGAGAGCATCTTGGAGCACTTCACGGAGCGGACTCCTGGCTCGCTGCTGGACGTGAAGGACTGCTGCTACACGTGGCACTTTCGAGATGCCGACCCGACGTTTGGCTTGAAGCAGGCGAAGGACATGCAGCTACATTTCGATCAGATGCTGCGTGATCTTCCGGTCGGCGTGGTGATGTGTCGGATCAAGAAGTACGTGATGATTCGGCCCTGGCGCGTGAACAAAGGCCGCGCAGTGAGCCGCATTCTAGAGTACGAAAGCGAGACGCCGTACTTCACGGCATTGGATTTCGATTTCATCCTGGCTTTGGGCGACGAGCGAACGGACGAGGACATGTTCGATGTGGTGCAGGGAAGCAACTGCTACACGTGCACGGTGGGGATGAAAGTCAGTCGAGCCCAGTACTACCTGGACGACCCGGACGAAGTGCTGCGCGTGCTGACCGCCTGCACTAGCTTGCTGGCAGCCGAGCGACAGCCGCTGTCCGGCTAAGTGACTATCTATTGCCCATAATCATTTTTAAGCTTCGACGACGTGGAACGAGGAATGATAAGTGCTTGTGGGCCATTTTCGTGAGAAAGAGAACCTTGATAACCGAATCTTGGAACGAACTCTTTTTTTCATACGCTGTACTGAAGTATTTGCCACTTATAACATTTTTTTAGGCGAATGTTTTTTTATTTTTTTAATAGCAGACCCATGCGGTTGATGTGAATGGATGAGTACCGTAAAGAACAGGAGGCTTCCGATCAGGATTGCCTGCCATTTCCACATTGCGCGTGTGCTCGAAGAAAAGAAAGATGGCTGAACGCGACGGGCTCCGCGACATTATCTACGTCTTTGGGGGACGCCTGTACGTGGTTTCTGTCCCGCCGACGCTGCGCGGCATGCAGCTGCGTGATGTCATCGCAGCCAAGCATGGATCCGTGTACACGCAACGGCTGAAGCTGATGGTGCTCAAGCGGCCAAACAACACCTGGGCCAATCAAGACGACGCGGCGACAGCGAGCTGCGCTACCCGCAGATTATCACGTTCCTTCCTGACTCAGGCGAGGACGATATGGTGCACCTGCGCGCGGAGTTCAATGATGAGTGAAGAGCCGGACTCGGACGGTAGCCACGCCAGCACCTGGTTGAGTTCATCACGCTCGACTCGAGAACACGTTCAAGCGCGAACGCACTGGTCTCAAGCGAAGACACGAATTGAAAAAAAAATGCAACGTGGTGATCGTTCTCTTGTGATGATTTCTTGTTCGCTGGCAAACTTGGAAATGTGTGCAGCACCGCCTCAAGCTTGCTGACTCCCTCGACAAGGAAGGAAGGGACCGGCTTAGGCAGCTTCCTCTCGATGTCACACTATCCACACGAAGTGGCTCGTACGCGTAGGCTGGTCTGCCTCGTCTTTGTCACTGTCAGCGTTGTGCAAATTATAATTTCAATAAAATAATTGCAAAATTTGTCTGATTCAATTACAATTATTAATTGCACCTCAATGTGATAATTGAATTGGTTGACCCCGGCGAGCATAGTTAACATAGCAACAGCGACTATTTCGGTGATGCAGAGTGCAGCGGACAGCGTTGGACGAGTTCAAGAACCCTCCCCCACGGCACTTAGAGCGCTTTTGAGTCCAACCTAGCTATGACAGCACCTCTAACCGCTCCAACCAGTAGAGCGGTATATGCTCCAACCAGTAGAGCATAGGAAATCAAATTATATTACTGTAGACGATCGTGATGTGCTCGACTAATGCATTTGAGTGTTGGTCCGTCATGCATTAGTATTTAGGAGGCAAGCGCTGCAATCTTCTGGCGATGTCGATAAAGAAGCTTTCAAGTGCTGCGTCGCAGGGCCAATCGAAGTCTATATCAACACTAGCTTCATTCATTTTTGATCATCTGCTCTGAATCAGCGCCAGCAAAACAAGCTTTCCCCAGACAGACAATTAAGGCATACGGTAAGGCTTCTGCAGGAAAGCATGCGGCCGTTTAACCCTCTTCGCGAAGGCCTTTCACGCATGATCAAAAGTGACCACAGCAACAATACAATGTCTATATTGAACAATTAACATTGAGTCGAGACTGCCCATCTCAATTAATTAAGCAATGTAAATTGACACAACGCTGCTCACTGTCCACCTTCGACTTCCACTGCTAGTCATGGGGGATACTTCAAGCTGCGAGCTGGAAAATTTCTGCAAGACACCGACGACTGAAGAAGGATTCTTGAAGACTTGCACTTGTTGAAAGCGGCTCCTTTTTCGATTTTAGAGCGGGCTGAATTGCACCACCATCCTAAGTAGCAAACGCTAACAGGCCTCGAATTCGAAGGTGGCTTCACATGTGCAACGACTGGAACCTTTCACTTAACGTAAGGCGCTTTTCCAGTCTCGAGATTCAACGATGAGAAGCTATTTCAAAACTTTCGTAGCTGCCATTGACGGGTTTTGACCATAATATGGAGAAATAAAGGTGAAGAAGAAATCGGCAACATAATATGAGAAGGGACCTTGCCGATTTCTTCTTCACTTTCATATTATGAGAGGGGGACTTGCCGATTTCTTCTTCACTTTATTTCTCCGCAGCACACCCAGCATGCTTACGTCCTTGGAAGTTGTGCTTCGTGCTGCTCCAGCCGTGATTGCACTCGAGCAAAGCACCAACGCCGTCTCGAGTTTCCTGGGACCGTCACCAAGTTTGTCTCTAAGCCAAGCGTGCACCTTCGGGTCGCTCGAGCTGTTAGACTGAATCTGGAGCTCAAGCTGTCTAAACCCTGCCGCCAGAACGCCATGGTGGTCTCTCCACAATTTCTTGCGATCGGACCCGCACTGCCACAGCTGGCACTTCTCCAAGTCTCTGGAAGTGGCTCGAACCCGAGGAGATGCGGCAATGGTCGAGTGGATCTTTGCGCATTTCTCCGGATGTGAAGCTCCCTCATCCGTAGCCGACAGAGCCATTGCAAACGGTAATTTGCATGTACTGTGGCGCTTGCAGGAACGCCAATCGAAGCCTCACGGCCAAGATCGCGAATGCACTGTCCAGAATGGGTGGCGTGTGTGGAACAACACCACAATACGCAAGGCTTGTGAGAATGGACAGGTGAGCCAGTGCCTGGACGATGGAGTGCGACTTCACTCGCACGACCGAACGACTGCGATCGAATGCGCGTTGGAACTCGGGAACTTCAGGCTGGCGAAGCGGCTACTGCCTGCGGGAAGGTGCCTGCTGGACTATGGAGCTGGTTGTCCCCGCGTCGAAATGACCGAGTGGATGCTGGATTGCGGATACCTGCAGCGTGACGAGTGTGTTGCTGCCTTGGCGGTGCCAGGCTTGGCTGCTGCCGCCCGCTTGGATCTCATCCAAAACGTACTGGAGCTGCATTCCCCACTTCCACTGGACCACAAGATCTCGGTTTCGTACTGGATCGAGGCGATTAAGGAGGCGTGTAGCAGTGGGAAGGATGTAACTCTACGATGGCTGCTGGATGGGCCGGTGGGTCTTGAGGCATGCGACCGCATACGTTGCGGAGGGGAGCCTACGAAGCTATTCGTTGATGCAGCTGAAAAGGGGTACACAGAGGTGATGACAACGCTTCGAGGGCATGAGCTAGCTGGCGACTTTCATCTCGCGATGGACTACGCTGTCGAGAACGGCCACGTGAACGCCATCAAGTGGCTTATATATGTAGACCACTGTCCTGTCGAGGCATTGAAACAGCGAAGGGTGATCGATAAACTGCGGAGAACGGACACGTCGAGGTCTTGCAGTTGCTTCACGATTTGGACGCCACTTGCGGCTTCGAGGTTGCTGAGTCCAAGCGGAGAAAGACGAACTCATGGTGGTCTTACGCTCAAGATCCGATCTACTGGGCAGCTAGGAACGGCCATTTGGCGGTGCTCGACTGGATCCAAGCGAATCGATCACAACCGTGCGAGGCGGACACTTATGGACGAGGCTGCATGTGAAGGGCAGCTTGAAGCGGTGAAATGGCTTCACGCCACCCGATCGGAGGGCTGCACTTACCAAGCGATACATGGTGCTGCGTGCCACGGACACCTTGAAGTGCTGAAATGGCTCCATACCAATCGGTCAGAGGGATGCTCGAATCGAGCCATGTATTGGGCAGTCGAGCACGATCATCTCGACGTGATAAAGTGGCTGTATGTTCACCGTCCCGACTCCCATACGCCTTGGGCGATCGATCGAGCTGTGCGATCTGGTCACGTCCGAGTCGTGTGCTGGCTGCAGCCCCGTTTTCCCGACTACAAGATCGGTTCGAACTTGGAGCCGCACAAGCCACTGGTGAATGTCAACGTAGCAACGAAATGTGGCGAAACATTCGAGATGCTGCTGTGTCTTCACGTTCGCTACGGGTACGTGTTCACGTCTCGGTTCCTGGAGACACTACGGACGGATCTCTCATTCATCCGGCGTCACAATCCTGACTTGTTTCGCAATGTTGAAAGCTGGGTAGACGAGCATTATCCAAGCAAGTGAATGCTCGGAAGGAAGTTCATAGCCGCCGTAGCAATTCGCGAGATAGCTCCAGCGACATCATCACTGCAGCAACCCCCGAGACCACAGACATGATAAAGACAATTGTTGGCACGTGGCTGCGGAATAACATACATGAATCTGGGAGACCGCAGTGTTAAGCACCTTGGTATCGATTGAGAAACCTGTCGAGAACTAGAGCAACACGCGGTGTGTTCATCGACGACCCCTTCCCATTGAAGTAGTTGTGTTGTGTACGCACACATCAGCACAACGATTAGATACATTGAGTCTCCTAATGCGATGATCTCGGGGCTAAACGTGCTGAAGTCGTACAGGGATTCTGTCGGATGCTCCACTTTCCTAGCAATCGAGGAGAGGTTTACTGACACGATATGTAGCGGGTTAAAATGACCGAGAATATGGTGTGTTAAGTGGAAAGTACTTGGAAACTCCATGACGGCGAATTCTACCCAAGACCGACAGCAACTGACGCTCCCCAGCTCAACTTTGCGTCGCAACATTCACACTCACAACGCGATTTACCTTCGAGAGCACAAGTCGAGTACCAACCACTTTCAACCATGAAGTTCAACGCGTTCTTCGTCGCCCTGATGGCCGTCCTCGTTGCTGTCGTCGTTTCTGCCACTGACCAACCTGCCGTCAAGACACCAACCGAAGCTCTCGCGAAGGTCAAGGAGCTGTCCTTGCCTGCCGGAGTCTCGCTCACTGGCACGACGGAGAAGCTCGATCCGCCTGCGTCTGTCGTTGCTGCTGCCAAGGAAGCCACGAACGACAAGGACAGCAAGAAGGAGCAGTGGTGGGGCCTTGGCGGTCTCGGTCTCGGTCTCGGTGGCTGGGGACTCGGCGGCTGGGGAAACTGGGGTGGCTGGGGCGGCCTCGGTCCCTACCGCTTCGGCTTCATGTACGGCGGCTACCCTGGCTGGGCCTACCCTCTTGGCTACTGGAACTCGTTCGGTGCGGGTCTGTACGGCGGTGGCTGTGGCCTGGGCGTTCCTTTCGGCGGTCTCTACTACTGCTAAGCTGTCGGTGAGCAGATTTTGAGCTACGTATCGCTCTGATGGCGATTACGTCTTGAAGATGCTGCGGTCGAAGGAGTATCTAGCAGATCGTGTCGCCCTTTTTCCTTTCATCCACGCAGGCACCAAACTCGTTTCGTGTCGGTTGCCTAAGTTCCCTTCAAATACACCCGATTGAGGTTTCAAGTAACTTGATCAACCGTGACTTCACTCCAAAAACAGAGACCAAACAAGCGCGTTCCTCCGCTGAAGGAGCTTGGCAATGGCGTCGGCCTTCGCCATAAGCCCCATCCAGCAGCCACGAACCAAATCGCGGTGTAGGGACACTTGCTGTCGTCGTAACTCGCAGGCGACGGAAAGAGACTGAGTGGAGCACATGAGGAGCTGGCGGGGAGGCGGGATGGGGACGTAGTTCAGGAGAGTCTGCTGAAGGAGGACGAGAACGAAGATGAAGAAGAAAACAAAGAAGAGATTTCGTTGCTGACGCGGCTGGTCGACGAGTCTCGAGTCCCTGTACGGCAAATACGCGAGGCCCTCAAGCGAGAACGAGACACTTTGGCAGTTTTCACACAGCAACTCTTACAACGTCGGCACGAATGTTTGGTCGCTCTCGTTCACCTAGACGGTAGATACGCGCTCTTCTAGACCGAGTTGGTTGCTATCAATTGTCGATTCGACGCTGGCGCAAGTCCGATAGCAACTGACCGCCAAACTCTTGACTTTGAGTTGAACACGCACACTCACAACGATTTGCATATGAGTACCATTGAAACGACAGCAAGACCAACGGGATCACGTATCGCAACCATGACGTTCAGCACGATCTTCGCCGCCATCATGGCTGTCCTCGTTGCTGTCGTCGTCGCTAGTCGTAGGCGCCAGGCTCACTAAATCGTGCTTTAGTTGGTAAAGGCAGAACACGAATGCAGCCAGCTGAAACTGCAAGCTCGTCGCGCAAAGTGTACCTTCGCGTCAGACCTTCAATGCACCCCCTCCGTGGAGTCATCAATTCCATTGTCCAACACAAAATACATGAGATGGAAGAGGATCTGTACACGAGTTCAAGCGGAGACTTTTCGACTATAGTGGAGCGATTCCCGCGCAGGAAAAAATCCTATTTTGGGGAGCAGTCCTTGATTTTGGAATGTCGCTGGCCACCCGCAGCCATTTTCTCAATCCAGATTCCACTTTTGAACGCCGACTGCAGTGAAAGCACAGTGCTCGTGGTCGCGCTCGCACTGGCCGCTGAAGGCATCGAGCAGTAGAAGAAACGCCAGCGCGGGCAAAACTACTTCGAAGCACCTACCAGGGCCGACTTCCACCCTGACCCACGCATTGGGACGGCTTGGGAGGCACTTTAGAGCGCCAAAAACGACAAGGGTGTCATAAAAACGACTGGTTTCGACGTCCGTACATGCTAGCTATATCTACTCATCGCTGCCTGACCATTCACTACGGTTCGCAGCGCAATGCGGAAGTGTACAATGCAGAGTGCCAAGGGAAACATGTATTTGAAAGGAAAAGGGGAAGGTGTGTCCAAAATATACAACGTTATACAGTTTATTCCTGCCAAATGATCTGGGGGGAGGGTGGCTCCGCCAGATTTTGGATTTGGAACAGGGTCTAGCGGAATGCCCCGGCTCTATACCATTTGACTAGGATTCTGGGGTATGGGACGCTCCAAATGGCTGTGGTAGTAAAAGCTCAGTGGCTACACCTTCCACTTATATCACTTCGTAGAAGCAATATGATTTGCGAGACAGTTGACACGTCGTCTTTCGTCGGTTCTCGTTATCTGCTGTTAGAGGTTACGCAAATACGAAGGTTTTTCGGTGGCCGAGAGAGATGCTCTGCAACTGTCTGGCCCCTAGCTCCTGACTGAAAGGAAGTCACTACGGAATTGACAGCCACGACTACGCGGCCGGTATGATCCGCATTTTCGCGGTGGTTGCTATGAAGTGACCGTAGAGAGCCAGGGCAGCGCCCCAGCTCGCACTTGCAGCGCAGGTGCAGGTCAAACTACTAGACGACAGCGGTCGCCACATCGCTAACAAAATACACAAACCCTGTGTCGTCTGCTGCTCGCTCACTCCACAAGTTGCGCAGCGCGCGGCAAGCAGCAGACGCCACCTTTTCTCCCTGCAAGGACTTCAGGCCCGCACTTCACAGTGTTAACGAACTTCCCATGGTGCAGACTCGCAGCACGCGGGCTCGCACCACCTCTCAGTTGCGATTGCGCTTGCGCTTGTTGAAGCCGACGGGGACTGCACTGGCCTGGCGGAGACGCTAACGTGAGAATGCGGCGGTGTGTGCGACGAGCACATTCCGTGCCTCGTGTACAACGCCAGCGACTGCGAGGCGTCGAGTGGCGAGCACAGCGCCAGCTGCACCAGTGACGATGTAGACGTGTGCGCCTACGCGTGCTTCACCGACTTCTACACGACTGGGTACGCCTATCTGCTCGTTCCGTTCGGTGACAGCTCGAGCTCGAGCTCCAGAGTGGCAGCCTCCGAGAGCGAGCTGAACGCGACTGCGCGGGTGTACGAAGACGCCATAGCAAGCATCGGCGCCCCTAACATCAACCCCATTATCTCCAGCGTTCTCTTCAGAGGAGGCACGGAAGATTACACGGCCTCTACCGGCGTACCAGCGACCGTGACGCTAGCCGATGGCTTCCGCATCAGAAACGACACGTTCACTAAGGTCAATATATCATACATCGATCTGAGCCGAGTAGACGACCTCTTAACGCTCCTCCCAGACCGACTCTCGGTGCTCGTCGCCGTGGGCTCCGGCCTCAGGACGTTTGAAGCTGGCGAAGGCCAAGGTCTCAACCTGAATCCAATGTACGTCGACAAGGACAACCTGCCGCTTTACGCTCGACGTTGAACTGACATAGCTACCTCCTGTGCGGCTAGATCGATGTGCTGAAGGAGCGGAATACAGGCGTCTAATGCGTGTGAAAAGGGACGCGAGCGGAACAAGGAACAACCTGACGGCCTTCAGTGACGACTTCCCAGCGCCTGATACGCTGTACGTTGGAACGGGATTCGTCCCGCTCGTAAGGCGCTGTGAGACTCACCTTGTTGCCGGCCATGCGGATAGGAATCTCCTGAGCAACTCGCTGTCAAGCTTCAGCGGTACTTTCCCAGCGCTCACAGCGCCGTAAGGTCTTCCTGCTGTACTGCAGCCAAAGGGGGCTCAGGGGCTGTCAACGCACACGTGTGGTACTTTATGAAAGAGGGGTTTGGGACCGTGGGGGGGGGGGTTCGTTCTTCACCGACTTGGCGTTTTCGTGTTTTCTTACCCTGTAGATGGCTAGAGATCTGAACTACAACACGCTGACAAACTTTAGCATCGAGATACCGACCCTCAAAACACTGTACAGTGTAGTAGTAGTAGTAGCAGTGCTCGGAAAAAAATAAATTGCAACGATTTCAATTGCCACTCACTACTGCAGTCTGTACTGCGATCCTAGACTCAAGTGCAACGGTGTCTTGCAATAAGAGAGCGCAATGCAGTTTTCATTGCAATATCCTGGCGTGTTGCAATAATGAACGGCAAGTATTGCCATATGGGCTCATACTTACTTAACCTTTTGTCTCCAGCTAAATCGCGTACGAGTAGCATGGGTACAATCCTACCCGTACGCAGCCAGCGATAGTTCAATATGAGCATTTGTATTAGTGTCGCGAACCGGCCTTTGGGTGGGACCGTCCAGCGCTGTATGGGAACGGAGGCAAAGTCTGCTTGTAAAGCTGTAGGCGAGGAGACCAACAAGACCGCACACACGAAAATACGCAGCTTGTTAGCTTTTAAAGGTAAATTCACGACTGACCTGATTCTCTCTGCTTGCTCTCTCGTTCTTCGTCTTGCGTTCCAGGGCACACCGCGCGCTAGGCGCAGGTCAAGGGCCTGCGCGACCGTGACACCCCGTCTTGTCCTTGGCTCTCTTCAATACTTTTTCCTTGTCACCTTCGTCCTTGTCCTCCGTCCTCGCCGCACCCGCACGCCCAGCACGCCCCTCACGCACGCATCCTCACACACCCCGCCTCGCCTTGGGCCTTGCCCGGTATCGCTGCCAGCCACCACGAGTCCATGTCGTCCGTCCTCGACCGCCGCACGCCCCTAGATCTGTGTTTCGAAGAGTGGGCGCCGGGGAGCCACGGCAACACCGGCTGGGACACCCCAGTATAGTGCACCGCAGTTCTCGGCCGAATCTCGTCGGGTCCGTCGCTGCAGCGGGGCTGCTGTAGCTTTAGCGTCAGAGGAAGACACAGACTCAGAGAGTCTCTAGTAATATTGATAGCTTGCAAACTCTATACGAGAGTTTGCACGAGTACCTTAATATAGCTAATTAAGGACTCCAAGAGACAGAAATACCTTAAACAAGGCTAGTGAACTCTTAGGCTTCAAATGTGAACTGAATGTATTGTTGTTTATCGCGGCAGAGCCGCCTGTTGTTTGTATGTATAGGACTCACTATCTATCATAGTAGAGCCTAGTCAAATGCATATCCAGTAGCTGTGAGCCACCCACTCCTATCTGGGGTGACCCACGTAACATATGTGTGGAAGCCACTTATGTGTGGCACCTAGCTTGTGTGCATCACACTATTCAATGTAACCCCGTTACACCCTCCCCCACCAGACTGTGGACACCACGTGTACGCACTCGTCATCGTCTCGATTGAGAAGTCTCGACGGCAACGGCCAAGTCGCTTGCCCTCGCGAGAGCCAGCTCCAGAACTTTCCAAGTTCAACGAGCATATGGCTCGGAGTCCGCAGGCGGCTCAGTCACTCGACAACAAGAGCGCGCTCGCGTCCCCGGCACCTAGTGCCTCAACGTCCGACCGTAAGGTCTCACCGCGCCCCGCGTCAACGCTCTCGGTGAGAGAGTATCACGCCTTGCAGCAGAGCCGTCTTGCGCTTAGCTCCGAGAGCCCCAGCAGCGCGAACATGATCCGCCGTGCGGCAGATGACCTCTTTGAGGGCCTCGAGGAGGGGGAGGAGGACGAGGAGCTGGACTACAACTCCGACACGCCGATGCCTCAGCGAGAGGGCTCCCCGCCACCTGCGCGTCCACGCTCGCCGGAGCAGCAACGCCGGGTTCCCAACCCTTTCGTGGATCGCGAGACCACAGCACTTCGTGCTTCGTCTGGTCTGGAGACAAACGAGATCTCCAACGACCTCGACGAGGCTCAAGAGCGCCAGCTCGAGGGGCAAACTGCCGTTCGTTCGCAACGACCTGAGGCGCGACCGCTAGCGAGCTCTCGACGAGAGTATGGCTTCGTACCGCTCAACCCGGTGGAGCGCTTGAAGCAGTTTGGCTCGGGGCCATTGCAGAATTGGCGAATCGGACCGGCGGCCAGTACCAGCGACCAGGTCGCTACTCGTACTGCTCTCCGAGAGAGGCTTCTGACGCCGCAGCAGACCACTCCGGAGGAGTATGGGACTCGCCTGTCCGATCAAGCCCGTGGGGCTTCAGTCCCCGCGATGCGGACTATTCCGGTGGTGCTCGGTCCGGGAGAGCTCCTCCACGAGGACGACGCTCAATTCACGAGCTGGGTTCATCGAACCCGCCGTCTCTCTTCGCTGGAGGCTCTCCAGTCTAGCTTCGACGAAGCTGATGTGCGCTTAGAGCGCCGGCTTCGCTTCGATTTCGCGAAGATGAAGACGAAGCGTCAGGCGGCCGCCTCCAGGTCGCTACAGTCCCTCGGACTCGGCTCCTCTGCTCTTAAGAGCGCTGCAGGAACTCACCAAGGTGAGTCGACGGCTGCAGCAGCCCGGGATCAACGCTTGAGCTCAGCGTATGATCCCTCAGCTCCCCTGCCTAGCGGCGGGAAGCGTGAGGCGACCGACTTCGCGGTCGCGGGCTCGCAGAGCGCCTTCGATCGCGGCGATCAAAAGCGTCCACGACGTCAGGGCAGTCTTGCCGGAGGGGTACCTCAAACTCCCACGAGTTTTCTGAGTGCGGGTACCCACGCCACTTTACCAAATATTGGTTATGAGCGCCGCGTCGACGACGCTTTAGAATACGCTCCACATGAAAGTGGCGGTTCCCCTGCTCGTCGAGCAGCGCCGGCGGCGCCCGTGTCCTCGCACGGTGAGGAGCCTGTCCGGCCTGAGGAGCTGGAGAGCTTGGAGAGATCGCTGAGCGACGTGCGTCAGATCCTGGAGCGCCATGGGCGGAGGCTTGATCAAGCCGAGAGGGAGTCTGACACCACCGTGAATGAGATCCGCGATCTCCGGGAACGTCTCCAGTGGTGTGAGGCTGCTGAGTCGGCGACTCAACGCCTGGCGCGCCTTGAACAAGGTTTCGCGCGGCTGGAAGGTCAGGTCGATCTGTTGCTGCGACTTCAGCAGGGCGCTGTGGCTCCGCCACGTTGGGCGCCAGCTCCTGAGAACCCACATGGGCCGGGTCCCGGTACGGCTTGAGCAAGCCAACGTAGAACACGGGGTGCGTACGCATCTTCTTCGGAAGATTGAGCGTGTACGCCAGGCCCTTCTTGGCCACGACCGTGAACGGTCCCACGAAGCGCGGGCGCAACTTGGTCTTGAAGACCGCAGACACTGCATGTGTAGGTAGGTTTTTAGCGTTAAGCAACACTAGGTCCCCGACCTCATAACTCTCAACATTGCCCCTGCCTTTAGCATCCGCATGTTCTTTCTGTTTGTCTTGGCTATCAGCCATTGCGTCACGTACGTGTCGAAGGACACTTAGACGCGTTGACAGGAACTCGTCAACCTGTTTACGAACAGTGAGTGGGCTGACATCAGCAAGCCGATCGGCTATCTCTCCCCCACCAAGCCCAGGACCACGGAGTGGCAGCGTCAGCGGGACGCGCGGGTGGGTGAGGCCGTTCACGTAGAACGGAGTGTAGCCCGTGGAGGCATGCACAGCGTTGTTCAACGCAAACTCGACGAGTGGAAGCATAGCGCTCCAACGCTTCGGCGTTTCAGCGCAAATGCTACGAAGAATGTCTTCGACAACGCGATTCACGCGCTCAGTCTGACCGTCGGTCTGCGGATGGTCCGCTGTGGACATGTCCAACTTGGTGCCAAGCACCTTAAAGACAGCGTCCCAAAACTTCCCAGTGAAGCGGGGGTCTCGATCAGAGACAATCGATGCGGGCAGCCCGTGTTGGCGGAAGACCCGATCGAGAAACAGCTTCGCTGTCCCTTCACCGTCCACGGTGTCCGGCACAGCCGCTAGATGAGCCATCTTGCTCAGACGGTCAACGAAGACCACGATGCCCGTGTTACCTTCCGCGTCCTTTGGAAGGCCAAACACGAAGTCCAAACTCATGGACTCCCAACACCCAGAGGGTACAGGCAAGCTTGCCAGCGGCGCGGCCGCATGCGGTGAGGGCTTCACCCGTTGACACGTCTCACACGTGCGCACGTACGTGCTCGTCCACTTGTACAGCTTGGGCCACCAATAGGTCCGGCTCACAGAGCTGTAGGTCTTCTCGCGACCGAGGTGGCCGCCAAGCGGTGTATCATGCGCCTCGTAGAGGATACGATACTTCAAATCCTCGTCATGAGGGACCACGACTCGAGGTGTGTCCTCCGCACTCGTGCTGTAGTACAGCAGACCGTCAGCGACGGAGTAACGGTGCAGGCTCGCGCGCAAGCGCGCCGACAATGTCTTGTCCGAGTTTTCAAACTCCTTGCTCCCAAGAGCACGCAGCAGGGCGACACACATGTCGTCTCGCGCATAAGCAGCGCGTATCAAGTCCGTCACCGACGAGGTCACCATCGTGACATGAGCAAGCTCATAGTCCGGTCGCCGTGACAACGCGTCTGCAAGACCATTCTGCCTGCCAGGCTTGTACTTCACCTCGAAGTTGTACTCCGCGAAGAAGGACAGCCAACGGGCCATCCTTTGCGAGAGGTGAGGCGACTGGGTCGCAGTGCGTAGTGACGCATGATCAGTGAAGATCACAAACGGCTTAGAGCCCAGCAGGTGAACCCTGAACTTGACGAGAGCATACTTCATCGCAAGTAGCTCTTTGTCATGAACTGGATAGTTCTTCTCTGCAGCCTTAAGCTGGCGAGACTCAAACGCTATCACGCGTTCACGCCCTTCGGCGTCTGCTTGAAGCAGAGCACTGCCTATGGCAAAGTCCGATGCGTCACAGACGACACTGAAAGGACGTTCAGGGTCTGGCAACGCCAGGATCGGGGCATGAAGGAGACTCTCCTTGACTGCTTCGAAAGCATCTTGATGCTCGGTGTTCCAACACCAGTCCTCATCCTTCTTAAGGAGATTGGACAATGGCCGAGCCATCTCAGCGTAGTTCGCGCTGTACTTGTGCAAGTAGTTGGCGAGGCCAAGCCACTTGCGTAAGTCCTTCTGGTTCTTGGGAACCGGCCAGTCAACGATGGCCTTAACCTTAGCAGGATCTTCTCGAAGGCCGCGCTTCCCAACGAAGCATCCTAAGAAAGGAATTTCTTCAGCGCCGAAGATGCATTTTGATGCGTTAGTATACAGCTTGTTGGTGCGCATGCACTCGAGCACTGCTCGCAAGTGGTCAATGTGGTTCTCCACGTCAGACCGACCGTGCTCCGCACGACTGTGGACGAAGATGTCGTCGAAGTACGTTTGAGCAAACGCCCGCAGGGGCCTGAAGAGCTGCGTCACCAGACGATTGAACGTCGCAGGCGCGTTCGACAGCCCTTGGGGCATGACTAGCCACTCCCAGAGCATACCACTCGGAGTGCTAACCGCTGTCAGCGGAATGTCACTCGCTCGCATGAGCAACTGGTAATGACCATCGACCAAGTCGAGCGCACTGTACATCGTGCAGCCAACCATATTGTTCTGCAGAACATCCTTCCTAGGAATCGGCGTCTGTGCCGGAATGGTGGCAGCGTTGAGCTTATTGAAAGCATGAACGATGCGCCACTTGCCATTAGGCTTTCTGACACAGAACGTAGGCGTCGAGTGCGGAGACTTGCTCTCACGCACCATGCCCGCCGCGTGCTTGGCGCTGAAGAACGCGTCAATGACGTCGCACTGCTCCTTCGGTAAGGGCCACTGCCTCGTTACGCAGTATTTGGTTCCGGGAACCAAGTCAATCTCATGACGGACACCTCGATCCGGAGGTAAGCCAGTGGGCGGGTCATTCGAGACCACATCCTGGAACTCCTTAACCAAAGGATAGAACGGATCCGATGGGTCCTTCAGGATCGAAGATCCACTTCGCGCACCGAGTGCCTCCTTCGTGTCCTCAAGGACAGCTTCATCCATAAGCGACGAGGAGTTCAATTCCTCTTCCGGTCGTATCATGACCACTTCGGCGAGCGCGCCAGCCTTTAAGGCATCCCCAAAGTCGGGAATGGACATCTCGTCCAGCTCTAGCAGAGCAGCCACCGTCGGAATAGCCTCGAGGCTGACGTTGCCCTCGGCTTCACCAGTCACTCCATCAACGAGTGTGTATAGCTGCTCGCTATCATCGTCCACGACGGACACGTCCTGTACCAGGACCGACGCCTTGCGTCTCGCAGTCGCCATCTGGCGTCGCTGCCGCCTCCTCGCGGAAGCTGTACGCCTCGGAGAGGCCAGCGTGTTCAGACTGAAAGTCTCGTCAGGTGTCGCCACCTCTTGCTGCTCTGATTGAGCCGGCGTGGAGCCGCAACGCTCACAGCCCTCGCCCAGTGGATTAGGTGCCACTCCACCCGCATCGTCAGGGTCCTCCCCTTGATGCCTCGGCTCACAGCCGACCACGCCATCAGTGGCATGCAGCGATGCTGTGCTGTCGTGACGAGCATCGCTCAGCGGGTTACGTGCCGCTCCACGCGCATCACGAGGGCCATGCCCAAGATGCCTCGACGAACTGTCGACCATGCCATTACCGGCATGCAGCGATGCTGCGCTCAAGCCACGAGCATCGCTCAGCGGGTTACGTGCCGCTCCACGCGCATCACTAGGGCCACGCCCAAGATGCCTCGACTCAGTGTCGACCCAGCCATTACCGGCAGGCAGTGATGACTCGCAGTAACTCGTAGTCTCACTCAGTGGGTTACGTGCCACTCCACGTCCAGCCCACGAGCAGTGCTCGGGACTCGTGTCTTCGACGCCAGTGTCCATTAACTCGGACACTCCAATGTCCAGCACATTGACCGACTCGGTCCAGTGCCCGCGCCAATAGCGCTTTTGCTTCCTAGCAGAGGTGGGTTCATGACCCGCCAATGCTCCCCTAGGAGGCAAGCGCGTAGGGCCTAAGGTCTTCGACCGCCAGTCGATCCATGGTTCATGGCACTCCAGCCATGCCATGCCGAGGATGAGGTCGTACCTCGAATCCAGGTCGATGACCAAACAGCGTTCAACGCTATCGAAGTCCAGAAACTTCACGCCCAGGTTCACAGGAACCTTGGGCACCGTGACACGGGTCCCCGTCGCAAGACGGACGGTGACGATGTCACTCGAACGCGCCTTCAGCGCCTCAGCGTACTGCTGACTTCCTTCCATCGTGGAGTGCCGAGCATAGTTGCCCGACGCTCCGGAGTCGATAAGGATCTTCCATGGCTTCTCAAAGCCCTTCACGGTCGCTTCCACGACCAGCAAGCCCGGCTTGCATACACGTCCCGTGTTGTTAGAGAGCACGGTGCTCTTTGGGGCTAAGCCCTGCCGACCTCCTCCCTGAGGCTCAACAGAACTCAGTTCTTCTTCCCCAGCAGGGCGCCCCGCGCCTACTGGGACTTGGCGTTTCCCCGCCCCGAGCCAGGCTTCTGCTCAGAAGCGGAGATTCGGCTCGACGGAGCCTGGCGCTGCTTGCGCAGCGGGCAACCCGGACGCAGGTGTTGCGTGCTGCCGCACACATAGCATCGACGGATGCCGATACGCTGCTCAGCAGCCTGAAGCTCGGCTTCCTCATCTTCAGCGTAGCTGAGGTCCATAGGCACTGCGCCATTGGACACATCAGAAGCTCCGGAAAAGCTGGCTTGGGAAGCCGTCCAACCAAGTCGCGACGACTTGAAGTTGAACTCGACGTTCAACGCCACGTTCACGGCTTCCTCAAAAGAGGTCGGGTGAACACGGAAGACTTCCGTCCTGGCCACGCCAGTACGAAGGCCTTCCATGAAGACGGTCACCGCGACCACTTCAGGAAGAGGATCCGCCGCCATGCCGGCGAGAAGAGTTCTCAACTCCTGGACGAAGTCCAACAATTCCTTCTTACCCTGACGGGTAGACAGGAAGCGTGACCTCACGCGATACGCCTGGTTAGGCGGCGAGAACACTCGCGAAAGCTGGGCCTTCAGCTGATCCCAAGAAGGGAACGCAGTGTCCACAGACGTGCCACACGTCAGGGCCCACTCTCGCGCTCGGCCACCGAGCTTGGAGATCGCAAGCGCCACGCGCTGCTGCTCGGTCTTGAGCATGGCGGACGCCATGGCCATTTCGACCTCTCTGATCCAGAGCAAAAGGCTTTCGCCTTCCTTGCCCTCGAAGGTCTTGACGCTCACCATGAGCGGTTTAGCTCGTGGAGCATCGTCCGATGCAGGCCTAGGCGTCACAGACGCCGCGGCCGCAGTCATCTTCTGCTGGACGTGCTCCAACAGAGCATTCTCATACTGAGAAAACGCCTCCAGACGCGCGTTCACCGCGTCGGGGCCTTGCGAAGCAAGATGGGCCACACCTTCCGGGCCGATCAAGGACATCAGCTTATTAAGCCCGTCCTGTTGGTTCGGGGGTAAGTGGGCAAATTGCTCCATCCTCACATAGGGACAGTCGTAAGACTCAGGTGTCGGATTGACTACGAGTGCTACCAAGTGCAGCGGGGCTGCTGTAGCTTTAGCGTCAGAGGAAGACACAGAGAGTCTCTAGTAATATTGATAGCTTGCAAACTCTATACGAGAGTTTGCACGAGTACCTTAATATAGCTAATTAAGGACTCCAAGAGACAGAAATACCTTAAACAAGGCTAGTGAACTCTTAGGCTTCAAATGTGAACTGAATGTATTGTTGTTTATCGCGGCAGAGCCGCCTGTTGTTTGTATGTATAGGACTCACTATCTATCATAGTAGAGCCTAGTCAAATGCATATCCAGTGGCTGTGAGCCACCCACTCCTATCTGGGGTGACCCACGTAACATATGTGTGGAAACCACTTATGTGTGGCACCTAGCTTGTGTGCATCACACTATTCAATGTAACCCCGTTACAGTCGCCGTCAGTCCCCACGCCCTTTCTCCCTGCAGCGTCTCAAACATCTGGTTGCTGGCATCGGCCGAACGAGGACGATATGTAAGCCGAGCGGAACGGTACGGACCAATTTCACTCGGGACATCAGGAAGCATGTGGTGTAGCACAGAATGACCAACTTGAAGCAAATCATCGCGATGAATCCGTAGTTAAAAAGTGGATGTGATAGCAACCGAATGAATCGCTTGTTGAGACTGCAGTATTGTCTGTCGTAGCTACCTGAGCGCAGACAGAGCGCCCACCAACAATAGCGATGCCTCCCTGGTTCCATTGCATCTCATAAGTGTACTGACGGGTCTCTCTAAGGACGACCCCAACCTTGCCAACATGACGTTAACTGTTTCTATATACACGATCTCCCACCTTCAGTTTTGACGTGAATCCTTGACCAAAACGAGCCCAGAAAAAGATGCCAGCATCAGTGCTATATCTACTTGAAGGACGTTGGTTTCATTTTGAGCTTGCATTGCTAGCTAAGCCAAACTTTATTTTTGAAGTTGAGCCTACCCGTACGCGCACGAGACTCGTTATCCTACCCCTGGAGACAAAAGGTTAAGTAAACCGGAACCTTGCGATAAGAACGCGATGCGCCCCACGTTCTGTTGGGAGAGTCGTTTAGGTATAGAATCGAAATCCCTCAAGAGCCACCGATCCCACGGAGTGACAGCACGACGTATATTATGAGCAGCTGAAGATCGCAGGCGCCGCAAGCTGACTCAAACACACACAACGATCAACTAGAGCCTACAGTAAGGTACTGTTATTGTGCTTCTCCGCAATCAGTATTGCAATAACCTACCGTCATGCAATCGAGTATTTGTATTCTCTGGATTTTAATCCAGAGTCCATCCCACGATTGCAACGAGGGTCAGAATACGTCCATAATGTATACCCTGCTGAATTCGGTAGCATCGCCTTCTGAAAACTACCAGAAGAACTCTCCATATAACATAGCCATACAAAAATAATTTTCTATACCTAAATGTTGACCCATCCAGAAAACAATAACATTAAAAACCTGTAAAAAAGAGTAGAGGCGAATATCCTATATTGTCTGTGAGAAATAATTCATTCCCACAACATTACTGATTATATCTGTTCTCGCGCAACATTTTAATTTTTATCTGCCTTCAAACAACATGCAGCTCTAGGTAATGCAATTTGGAACTGCAAGAGGCGGTCAACGGAATGCTACATTGCCATCGTTAACGTGCTGCAGAATATGGGGATTACCATTATGAATTGGCCGCCGAATATACCGTGCAGATGCTGCGGCTGCGAAGCAGGCGCAGCAGATGCACCGCAAGTCTTTACAGTATATGTTTTGATTTTTGCTTTAACTCTGGACTTAACCAGTTGTTCTTGTACGTTACCCCTTGCTTTGCTACAGTATTTGTATATTCTTAACAGACTTATCTAAGCCTCCGTGCTGCCTTTGCTTTGCTGCTTGACTATTTAGGGCTAGCTTCACGAAACAAATCGAAGAAGTAATATATCCAACAAATTGCCGACCTTTCAACCAACGAAGATTCACAACACCAGCAGCTTTAGGATCACGCAATTAGTAAAATCCAGAGCTGTTCCGTGCGAAGTCGTGGCTTTGTTTTTCATGACGTTGCAGTTGTGAATTTGTCTTGCAATACTTTTCCGGCGGAAAGACCAAGTTATTTTTCCGAGCACTGAGTAGTAGAAGTAGCAGTAGTCGTAGTAGTAGTATCCGCTCCCCGAGTCAAGTGCGCGAGTCTTACTTTGTATACACCTATACACGTGGCCGGGTAGGTATCTGGACGGCACCCTCACGGGACTTCGCCGAGCTCGACTTTTTGTAAGTCCGAGCTTCGTATCAACTTGCCGGAGAGGGTGGCTTATCATGTACTTCTACTCTTTTGAGAATGAATAGGAGCCTGAGTTACAACCTCCTCACCAACTTCAGTGGCGACTACCCAGCGCTTACGACATTATACGTGCTCCTTTTTCACCAGGCTGGATGAGCGTAAAGAGTTTAATGATGTGGAAGCTGGTACCTGAACAACAACTCGCTCGCTGACTTCACTGGTGACTTTCCAGCTCTTACCTCGTTGTACGTCGGCCTCCTCTGTTGCGTTTTGACAGCTTCCACATGCAGTCACAAACCGTGCTCTAGGACCCTGACAAACAACTTACTTGCGACCATCCCGGACGCCGTCTTCAGCATCTTGACGCTCAGAGAACTGTACGATGGAAGGAGAACCTATCAACGAGCAGACGGCTTTCGGATGCTAACATGGTTGTGCTCGCCTTTCTTAGGTTTCTCTCGGGAAATTCCTTGGACGGAATGCCAGCGTTTACCTGCGCGCAACTGACATTCCTCCAGGGTCTCGCTAATTTCGACCTCCAAACCGCCGACTTTGCCGAGGCCGTAGACTGCGCAACGCAGCCACTGCGTCTGTCAGCGCTTTCGATGTCTGCGTCTCGGATGAGGTGACGCAGTCTAGCATTATCGTCACGACCGGTGCAGCGGCCTTTCTGGCGGCGCGGTTGCGGGCATTGCGGCCGGCGTAGTCGTGGTTGTTCTCGTTGTGGCTGGCTTCCTGGTGTGGCAGCGACGTTCTCGATCTGTTGGCAAGGGAGGGCCAATAACCAGGATCTTCTCAGTGCTGACTTGGCACATGAATCGGAGGCCAGGGGGCTGTGGAACGACGAGCGGCTGAAGGCGCTGCGCATTGATTCACGCGACATCGAGGACGTCCGCAAGATCGGCAGCGGCGCGTTTGGAGAGGTTTGACTCGTGCACTACCAGGGGACGAAGGTCCTGGCATCCAAGCGCTTGCTTGAGAAGCATGAAGAGGCAAGAAGCGTCACGCAAACGCAAGCTCGACCGACCAGTCCACGCACTCTGGATCGCTCCAGCGCTTCATCGAAGAGATCAAACTGGTGTCCACACTCGAGCACATCAACATTGTCATTTGCATGGGCGTCGCGTGGACCTTCCACAGCGACATCCAGGCGCCCTTCGAGTACGTGGAGAACGGCGATTTGCGTGACTACCTCATCAAGAACAAGCCCACGTCCGAGCTACACAACGAGGAAGAACGACGGTCAGCTGAGGGTTTAAAGTGCAGATTGCGTGCGACATTGTCGACGCTCTGGTGTACGTCCACTCGTTCGCTCCGCCCGTGGTGCACCGCGACCTCATGTCGCGCAACGTGCTGCTCACGTCCGACTGGCGCGCCAAGGTGACGGACTTCGGGAGTGCTCGAGTTCAATCGGAGAATTTCGACGATGACTGCTGGCGTTGGCACGGGTCGGTGGGTCGCTCCGGAGGTGCTGACGGGTAGCAACGACTACGGTCCATCGGCGAATATCTACGCGTTTGGGGTCATCTTGCCCGAGTTGGAGACACTCCTCATCCCGTACGACGACGCGCGCAGCACAGACGGCAAGAGGCCGTTGGCGAACGTGGCGATCCTGCAGTTGGTGGCCGAGGGGAAGCTCCGACCAACGTTTTCGGCGACTTGCCACTCTGCAACGAAAGAACTGGCGCTCCGTTGTTTGGCTCAGGTGCCCGAAGAGCGTCCGGCAGCTGCGCTCATTGCGTACGAACTTCGTTTTTGAAGTGAGGTACATTAATGCCATTTAGTCTGTGCTAACGCCACCTAACGTCCGTTCCCTGCTCAAGCCATTACTGGGATGTACTGGGCTCTCGAGCTCATTTGCGCTAGGCGCTGGAAGCTCGGCTCCCGTATGGTTACACTGTTCTAACATGGGCCCCGTCCAGGGTTCCCTCATAAGCCATTTGGCCCCAATATCTGGCGTCCGCCAATGCATAAGCCGTCACTCCAGCCCAATTGTGTAACGGGACGATCTCCCGTTACAAAAGTAGGTAGAAGTCACGGTCCAAACAGGCTGTGACTTGGCACTCTGTCATTGGACAGAAGTCGCTCTTTAGTATGCATATTAGCCAGTTAGCGTGCAGCACCTCAACCGGTGGCCAGCAGCTAAGCTCGGCTTAAGTACGGTTTTGCGACCGTACTTTAATATCACCAGAGTCAATTTTGCTTATAATTCCACGTGTCTTGGCCTAACGCCCAATACATTGCTTCCTCAACACAACAGCGAAAGCTTACGTATCGGTTGCTTTTGGCCCCGTTACAAATTGTCTCGGTGAGCGCATCCATCACTGGCCGACGATTCCATGTCGCATTGCGTCGACTCCACCGCACGCAGGATCTCATGCACCGCCCGCATTCGTTCTCGCGGCATCACCTTCCAGCTGGCCACCCCGACAGCGTCTGCTGTCCTCCGAGCCGCCCAATTTGGCACCTTGAAGGCCGACCCCCGCGGCGGCGTCCTCGTCTGGTGCTGTCGATTCATCACGTGACTGTGACCAGCCACGTCCACCGGTCCCCAGCCATATCGTCTGCACGTGCGCATTCCTTGTAGCACTCCCAACTGCCCTGCCATAGGTGCCCTTGTCATCTTGCTGGGGTACAGTCGACCTCTCATGTACAACACCCGGTTGGCGCCGGTCTCCCTGTGGACCCGAGCAATCATAACCGCGCTGAAGCCCTGCTCCGTCGTTCTGGACGTCCGCCCGGCGTAGAAGACTACGATACTACTGTCACGCTTCATTGGCAGATCGGCAGGCCCTGCGCTAGGGCTACTCAGGATAGCGCAGAGAACCCGCCCTAATCTCGCCAATACTGGAGAGGGGTGCCCCTTGAGCACGTCCCGCACTATGCGCTCATGACCGCGGCGCAGCCGTGTCTCGTAGCACGCTTCATGGTGCCCCGTCGAGGTGTCATTGTGACTGTCAACGAACGCCACTCTCCATCTCCCATACACTGTGAAAGTACAGCGCCGCACCAAGTCGCCAGCAATGCGTCACAATCCGTTTAATGGCATTCCCCACCTGACCTGCGCTGTCGTCCAGACACTCCGCAATAATTTGCCCCGTGACCTGGAGCAGACCACTAGGCAACTCCGGTAATG
This sequence comes from Phytophthora crassamura, assembly GCA_033557995.1. Taxonomy (NCBI): domain Eukaryota; phylum Oomycota; class Peronosporomycetes; order Peronosporales; family Peronosporaceae; genus Phytophthora; species Phytophthora crassamura. The sequence goes on along the minus strand of JAUCED010000011.1, from coordinate 1,662,682 downwards.
TCAACGAGAAACCTGCTGGTTCGAGTCGTCGAGCCGCAGTCCGGCTGATCGCCAGCGCCGCGTCAATATTTGCGGGAGCCTGCCGAGACCGGGTTGTATGCCGATACAGCGTGGTGCTTCAGACGAAAGAGCAGTTGCTCTCCCCATGGCGTTAACCCCACAATTCTCCGCAGGGTGCCCCATCGAATCGCCTCCAGCCCAGTAGCAGCAATCGCACTTTGGCGGTACCATTTTCGCTGTGCCTTTTCCCTGACCAGCATGCCATGGGCTCGATCCCGCGCGGATATTTGCTCTTTGTAGTGTTTCCTGGATACCTTCCAGCGTCTCCGGCCTGCCCACAGGCAGACCATGCGGGCCAAGCTCGGGTGTGGGTGGACATACTTCACCGTCGCCGTCTCACCCACCAGTCGTTTCACCGTTTGCGTCAGCTCCCGATGGGTGTGTACTCGGTTGACTGTCCGCCCCCCGGCGACATCCTCACCATGCTTCACCACGCACCCCTTCGTCGTGACCGAGCAGTGGATAGGCACGTGGTCCGCCGCTCCCGTTAAGTACCGAACGCGCCCGTCATGTGTCGCCCTCCTCAGCATTTGGGGGAAGTTCAGGACCAGCATCCTCATCAGATGCCCAAGTTGGAGCCGAATGCTCCGGGTGATCAGTGGGTCAATGCCGTGACCTTGAAATTGCCCCGCCCAGTCCACGACCAGTGCGCGAAGTCTTTGAGTTGCTCCCCGAGCTGACAAAGCGCCCTATACCGAGTGTTCGGGTTCACGACTTGGCCGTCCGGCGCGTAAAGGCGCATGGTTCTTAGTACCGTATACGGGAGCCATTCACTGCAAAAAGATCCATGCCTCTGCAGGTCCACCGCGAGGCACCTGTCGCTGACTGAGCCCTCCAGTGACGCTATTTCCATGATGACTGTCCACCCGGTCCAAATCAGCTCAGGTTTCTATTGCGTACGAACTTCGCTAGGTGCTGAAGGAGGTGCAAGTGGCGGCGCTGTAGTCACTCCGAATGCGGTTGTGTTCATCGGAACGACAAAGGGAAGAGGAACAGCGCGTGGATAGCATAAAAAGTTGGTTAACTTAGTTAACAAGAGGATATGTTGTTGTCTGGAAAAATGTCACTCAGCTCTGACAAGAGCAACAATCTCCACTCAATGTTGTCCTAGACCGTAGACACGCACGAACAATACCATGTATTACAGTCGTTGAAGCCCTTCTTGAATCGGTTCTTGTCACGAACTCGCACCATGAGCGGTCCGCGTGTATCGTGGAAAATACTTGGAAACTCTATGATGGAGAAATACGATCAAGTCCGACAGCAACTAGCCTCGCGATTGGCCTCCAAGAGCACAAGTCGAGTACCAACCACTTTCAACCATAAAGTTCAACGCGTTCTTCGTCGCCCTGATGGCCGTCCTCGTTGCTGTCGTCGTTTCTGCCACTGACCAACCTGCCGTCAAGACACCAACCGAAGCTCTCGCGAAGGTAAGGAGCTGTCCTTGCCTGCCGGAGTCTCGCTCACAGGCACGACGGAGAAGCTCGATCCGCCTGCGTCTGTCGTTGCTGCTGCCAAGGAAGCCACGAACGACAAGGACGGCAAGAAGGAGCAGTGGTGGGGCCTTGGCGGTCTCGGTCTCGGTCTCGGTGGCTGGGGACTCGGCGGTTGGGGAAACTGGGGTGGCTGGGGCGGCCTCGGTCCCTACCGCTTCGGCTTCATGTACGGCGGCTACCCTGGCTGGGCCTACCCTCTTGGCTACTGGAACTCGTTCGGTGCGGGTCTGTACGGCGGTGGCTGCGGCCTGGGCGTTCCTTTCGGCGGTCTCTACTACTGCTGAGCTGTCGGTGAGCAGATTTCGAGCAACGTATCGCTCTGATGGCGATTACGTCTTGAAGATGCTGCGGTCGAAGGAGTATCTAGCAGATCGTGTTGCCCTTTTCCGTTCATTCACGCAGGCCTGGCACCAGCTCGTTTCGTGTCGGTTGCCTAAGTTACCTTTTAAATATTCGATCGAATGCACTCGATTGAGCGTCAAACAAGCCAAGCTGGTCTTTTATCCTCCGCGTGCTCTTGTGTGCGAGCAGTGATGGCCAAAAATGTATTGCGGGTATTGTCATATTGCAATACTGGGAGAAATACTTTGGTATTGCAGTATGTATTGGAGGTAAACACGGTAGTTGCAATACATACTGGAAGGTTTCTAGCTTCTTGCAATGCGCAACAACATAATTTTGGCCATCACTGACGAGCATCGCTCAATGTGCTGCACTTGCACACTAGCTCTATCGCCTGTCCAAGTGCTTAGAAAGTGGGCACCGAGCGCGTGTCAGCCCACGCGTGCTTGGGCTCCGTCCACACCTGCACGTTCTCGAACGTGGCGTTGCCCGAAGCCGTCAGCGCAATGCCGTCCGACTTGGTCTGGCTGGCGCACGGGTAGACACGAGCCGACAGCGCGAAGCGGCCGTTCACGAACACCTCGACGCTCGACACGTCCACGAACACGTGGAAGCTCAGCTTCTCACGCGTGGCCTCGCACACGTCGTTCTTCGAGGCACCCGTGAACTGGTCGTACAGGTAGAAGTCGCCCCACACCGACCCGGAAGCCGGCTTCACACCGGCGTCCGCGAACACGGCGCAGTCCGCAGTCGAACTGTTCGAGCGGTCGATGATCACCTTCTTCTCCGCGTCGTCGTACACGATGGTCGTCACTTCATCGCCCGCGCTGCTGCGACGCACCTCGAAGCCGACCTTGCTGCCACGCTCGAACTCCGGCACCTCAGCGATCAACTCGAACGACTTGCCCGTCGAATTCAGCACCTCCGACGTGCCGTTCACCGACACGCTGGCCACCTCCTCGAGCGCGCTCTCGTTGCGGAGCAGCTGCAAGTCGCTCAGCGGCTTCAAGCCCAGCGTCTTAATGGTCTTGCTCTGCTTCGACGAGCCGTCAGCGCAGGACACGTTCTTGCTCTCCGACACGATCCAGTCGCCCTTGTCCACCAAGTGCTCGTCCACGTCGTAGATGTCGCGCACGATGGTGATGTCCACCTCACGCGGCACCGACAGGATGCCGTCCCAGCCCTGGGGCTGCCCCGCACCGAAGCCCGTGACGTCGGCGATCCAACCGATCAGGACGTTCTTGCCGTCCTTGTCCGTGTAGATGCTGTTGGCGTACCAGTCGCTGCGGTCCGACACACCGACCATCAGAGGCGTGAGCAGACCAGCCTCCGGGTCGGTCTCCACGCCCGCGCCGGGGACTGAGCCCACGGCCCACATCGGGTAGCGGATCGGGTCTCCTTGAGCAGAGAAGAGCATCACGTTGTGGAGCTCGCCATCCTCGTCCGTCATCTCACGGTAGATGGTGGTCTCGAAGTTGACGCCCCAGTTGGCGCTGTACTCGGAGAACGCCGTCTTCTTCTCCTGGGCGAGCAAGTAGCCCTTGTACTCCCAGTTCACGTAGTCCTCAGCGTGGTAGAGGAAGATACGAGGGCCAGCCTGCTTAATGCCGCCAGACACGATCAGGTAGTTGCTGCTGTTGGTGGCGTTGTAGCCGAAGCGAGCGTCCAGCGACTGCGAGTGGAACGGGTAGGGGTCACGCCAGCCCGTGACGTCCAGGCCCGTGGGCGGCAGCTCGATCACCGGCTCGCTGCTTTTCTGCCAGCTCTTACCGCCATCGTCCGTGGTGGCGTACATGACGTGCTCGCCGAACAAATACTCGATATCCCATGCGAGCGGGAGGGCGTTGATGCCCGTGTAGAACACGGTGTGCTTGCCGTCGATGGCGTTGTCCATGGCGAAGCCCGAGAACACGCCGAGCTTGTCCCACTTGTCCTCGAGCGGACGGAGCGCGTCCGGGTAGTCCTCCCAGGTCACCTGGTCCTCCGACACGGCGTGGCCCCAGGTCATGTTGCCCCAGACCGACGAGTTGGGGTTCGACTGGTAGAACATGTGGTACAGACCGGTCTCCGAGTCGTAGTACGGCGCACACGGGTCGTTCATCCAATTCTCGCGGGCCAGGAAGTGGTAAACGGGGCGGAACTGCTCGAAGAGGTAGGTGCCAGGCGCAGCCTCCACCACGTCGGCACGGACGGCCGCGGGGCTGAAGACGAGGGCGGTGACGAAGGCACCGAAGGCCAGGACGCTCGGGATCACCTTCATACTTGGTTGGGGAAGTTTCCGAAGATCGGGTGGTCTTGGAACTAGAGGAGTTGCTTAGGTGCTGCGAAGTAAATCGTGGAATGGCCATTGTACGGCGTGGCTCGACTGGTGCCTGGCTCATGGTGGTCCGCTGTGGCGGCGACAGCGGGCTTGACGAGCTCGGTCTCGGTGCTTGAAGTTGGGCGCGACCGCAACGACGCGAGCTGAGTTAACAATCATTTTTAAGCATTGTTACAATGCGGAGGACCGGATGTGGAGCTCGAGGTACCCAAAACAAAAAATAGGAACACCGAAATGGGAAAAAATATTGAATATTTTGTTTTTTTGCGCGGTACCCTCAGTCTTGCTTAAAGTTCCTGGCAAATGCAAGTTCACATTGCTGCTGCTCGTCCACTCACTCTAAGCTCGCCAACTCCACCTCAGCGCTAGACAATCGATGCGCACCATGCCTGCCAATTATGATACCTGAAGGAGCTCGAGTACAACCTCTTTTCATGAGTATTGAAAGCTGCGGCTTGGCCTACACTTAACGTACCATTCGATGTCATCCGAGGTTTACTTCCCCTCGTGCACCTTTAACAATTGATGAGTCAGCCGCCGATAAAAGCACTCAACGATCAGGCTTACATGACATGTGAGAGCCGCACTCTGTGGAGCACGGGGCTTGAAGATGAACCGTCCAAAGGCAACAACTACTGCCGTACAACGAAGTCTTCTTCACGACTTTTTCCTGAACTACAATGGAATAGGAAGCCACTGTCACAGCTCACAGCTTCTGGAAAAGCATATAACCAGAGCATGCGCTGTCGCAACGGTGTCAGTACGTAGGAAACCCGAAATGCTCAACTTGCTGGACCCTCTCCAGATTTAATTTGGCTGATCATATCGAACCTTACTAGATATAGGTTCTCTGTGGTTTCTAGCAACCTCAGGAATGGCCGTGACAGCGTACTACTACGTAGATAGTTGACTCGCAACGACTTGCTGAACTAAGTTTTTGGTCTGGGGTTCCCGTATTCAATATTTCCCATTTCGATGTTCCCATTTTTGGTTTTTGGTACCTCGAGCTCGAGCTCCCTAGGCTCGAGCTCCATAGATTTTCCCGACCGGGATCCCTTGACGGGGGCGGGCTTTGCGCGGTTTGAAACGCATCGAACTTGATTTACTTCAGCTTGCTCACCTCGAGCTGAGACTTCTGAAACCTGTGAGACTGCATTCCCAAACGACGCGATTATCAAATGCCGCACAAGCCTCTATTTACGAACCTGTCACAATGTGTATACCTGCGATCGTTAGAGTGCTTATACAGGTCACATCGGAGCAGATAACTTCAACTAGTGTGACCGAGCCGTGACCGACCAAGCAGCCATGGGCCGACAGCTGGCAGATGCGCTTGAAACCTTTCGATTGAGCTCGATCATACGATCGATCCTCCCGCGAGCAAAACCCGGAGCTTGATTACTTGCGCCATGGCTCTGTAAGCCGGTGGCTTGCGGAAGCTTGATAAAATTTATATGTTGATGGAACATGATTTGCTGCTATGACTCATAGGTTATGAGTTAAAGCGCCCAAGACAAGCAGCGTTGGTCAGTCACAGCCATGTACTTGAACTAGCTCGACCGCGCTGGACGAGACTGAAGCAACAGCACGTCAGGGGGGATGCGTGAAGCGAATGATGTCCATGAAGATCTCGATCACGAAGACTTGAGACCATCTGGGCCAGTCACTACGAATGTCATCCATCCTATCCTGAAGGATTTGCTTGCAATGGGGAGCAACACATGTATTACGTGCAACCATAGGGACGTAATCAACGTTAGCCCAAAACCTATCATTCCGCATCATAATTACAGTCAGGGAAATTTCAGCATTGGAGCGACGCCGCATTTTGGCATTGAAGTCAAAGCTGGCCATAAATGAAAAAAATCCATCTGCAGCAAACGTTATTCGGCTTCTGTTACTGAGTTGTCGGCAGCTCCCACGCGGTCTCGTTGGTGAGTCGGTTAACATGGTACGTCTGCTGCGTCCTCCGGTCGAGCACTTCCTCCCGTTGCATAGCACACCGGCAGGTTGCGAGGTTGAGTGCATCTGGTCATCTCCGCTGGAGAGGCAGTGATGGCTAAAAATGTATTGCGGGTATTGGCATTTTGAAATACTGGAAGAAATACTTTACTGCAAGCTCTCGTCGGTATTGCAATACATCAATACATACTGCACCGACGCTGGGTATTGCAGTAAGTATTTTGTGGCGATTCCAGAGTCCTTTCAAAGTCGATCCGCAAAGGTCATCCTCCAATTGCACACCCTGAGCATTTGGAGTCAGCACGGCTGGCGCGAGCTCTCAAAGGTACGAGACTCCTAGAGTTTACCTCCAACACATATTGCAATTACCTGACGAGTTCCAATAATACTGCAATACTTTGCTTCTCACTCCTCTGGGCAGGCTTGCTTTCTTTGGACGGCTCGAACATTTTCGGCATTGATAGGATACACTGCCATTGCCAAGATGGACATCAAAGCGTCTTCGCTGTCGATTGAAAAGGAGCTTGAGCGAAGAGCCATGGTCGGTTGATGTAGAGGAAAAAACATAATGAGAACTGGCTGTCTCGGAGTCTCGCACCTTTGAGAGCTCGCGCCAGCCGTGCTGACGCCAAATGCTCAGGCTGTGCAATTGGAGAGTGTCCTTTGCGGATCGACTTAGGAAGGACTCTGGGAATCGCCACAAAATACTTACTGCAATACCCAGCGTCGGTGCACTATGTATTGCTGTATTGCAATAGCGACGAGAGCTTGCAGATGGATTTACGGCCAGCTTTGACTTCGATGCCAAAATACGAAGAGCTCCGCGAAGATTGGCGTCGCTCCGAAGCTCGTAGAGGCTACGGAAGGCATGTGGTAAGATAACTGTTGTGAAATTTCCCTGACTGTAATAATGATGCGGAATATTATAGGTTTTGGGCTAACGTCGTTTACGTCCATCGCGTTTAGTAAACGCAGACCACGTTACCGGAATAACGGCAACGTAATAATTGATTTGAACGCTCCCCATTGCAAGCAAATCCTTCAGGATAGGATGGATGACATTCGTAGTGACTGGCCCAGATGGTCTCAAGTCTTCGTGATCGAGATCTTCATGGACATCATTCGCTTCACGCATCCCCCCTGACGTGCTGTTGCTTCAGTCTCGTCCAGCGCGGTCGAGCTAGTTCAAGTACATGGCTGTGACTGACCAACGCTGCTTGTCTTGGGCGCTTTAACTCATAACCTATGAGTCATAGCAGCAAATCATGTTCCATCAACATATAAATTTTATCAAGCTTCCGCAAGCCACCGGCTTACAGAGCCATGGCGCAAGTAATCAAGCTCCGGGTTTTGCTCGCGGGAGGATCGATCGTATGATCGAGCTCAATGCCGGCTCTTGATTGCCGGCGACGGGTTGTCTTTGAAGCAAAGAAGCATTGGAAGTTCCCAGTGCAACATTTGCGTGGCCTTGACCACGGAAACACGGCTGGTCCCTGCCAACTTGTGCTAGGTGTGTTGCCGAGCTGATGAACACTTCAACCAGCGCGCTGATCGACCACAATCGAAAGGTTTCAAGCGCATCTGCCAGCTGTCGGCCCATGGCTGCTTGGTCGGTCACGGCTCGGTCACACTAGTTGAAGTTATCTGCTCCGATGTGACCTGTATAAACACTCTAACGATCGCAGGTATACACATTGTGACAGGTTCGTAAATAGAGGCTTGTGTGGCATTTGGTGATCGGGTCGTTTGCTAATGCAGTCTCACAGGTTTCAGAAGTCTCAGTTGGAGGTGAGCAAGCTGAAGTAAATCAAGCGCAAAGCCCGCCCTCGTCAACTTGACGGTCAAGGGATCCGGTCCACCGCATTGTTAACTCCGCTCGCCACTCGCGGTCGCGCCCAACTTCAAGCACCAAGACCGAGCTCGTCGCTCTTCCACAGCGGACCACCACGAGCCAGGCACCAGTCGAGCCACGCCGTACAATGGCCATTCCACGATTTACTTCGCAGCACCTAAGCAACTCCTCTAGTTCCAAGACCACCCGATCTTCGGAGACTTCCCCAACCAAGTATGAAGGTGATCCCGAGCGTCCTGGCCTTCGGTGCCTTCGTCACCGCCCTCGTCTTCAGCCCCGCGGCCGTCCGTGCCGACGTGGTGGAGGCTGCGCCTGGCACCTACCTCTTCGAGCAGTTCCGCCCCGTTTACCACTTCCTGGCCCGCGAGAATTGGATGAACGACCCGTGTGCGCCGTACTACGACTCGGAGACCGGTCTGTACCACATGTTCTACCAGTCGAACCCCAACTCGTCGGTCTGGGGCAACATGACCTGGGGCCACGCCGTGTCGGAGGACCAGGTGACCTGGGAGGACTACCCGGACGCGCTCCGTCCGCTCGAGGACAAGTGGGACAAGCTCGGCGTGTTCTCGGGCTTCGCCATGGACAACGCCATCGACGGCAAGCACACCGTGTTCTACACGGGCATCAACGCCCTCCCGCTCGCATGGGATATCGAGTATTTGTTCGGCGAGCACGTCATGTACGCCACCACGGACGATGGCGGTAAGAGCTGGCAGAAAAGCAGCGAGCCGGTGATCGAGCTGCCGCCCACGGGCCTGGACGTCACGGGCTGGCGTGACCCCTACCCGTTCCACTCGCAGTCGCTGGACGCTCGCTTCGGCTACAACGCCACCAACAGCAGCAACTACCTGATCGTGTCTGGCGGCATTAAGCAGGCTGGCCCTCGTATCTTCCTCTACCACGCTGAGGACTACGTGAACTGGGAGTACAAGGGCTACTTGCTCGCCCAGGAGAAGAAGACGGCGTTCTCCGAGTACAGCGCCAACTGGGGCGTCAACTTCGAGACCACCATCTACCGTGAGATGACGGACGAGGATGGCGAGCTCCACAACGTGATGCTCTTCTCTGCTCAAGGAGACCCGATCCGCTACCCGATGTGGGCCGTGGGCTCAGTCCCCGGCGCGGGCGTGGAGACCGACCCGGAGGCTGGTCTGCTCACGCCTCTGATGGTCGGTGTGTCGGACCGCAGCGACTGGTACGCCAACAGCATCTACACGGACAAGGACGGCAAGAACGTCCTGATCGGTTGGATCGCCGACGTCACGGGCTTCGGTGCGGGGCAGCCCCAGGGCTGGGACGGCATCCTGTCGGTGCCGCGTGAGGTGGACATCACCATCGTGCGCGACATCTACGACGTGGACGAGCACTTGGTGGACAAGGGCGACTGGATCGTGTCGGAGAGCAAGAACGTGTCCTGCGCTGACGGCTCGTCGAAGCAGAGCAAGACCATTAAGACGCTGGGCTTGAAGCCGCTGAGCGACTTGCAGCTGCTCCGCAACGAGAGCGCGCTCGAGGAGGTGGCCAGCGTGTCGGTGAACGGCACGTCGGAGGTGCTGAATTCGACGGGCAAGTCGTTCGAGTTGATCGCTGAGGTGCCGGAGTTCGAGCGTGGCAGCAAGGTCGGCTTCGAGGTGCGTCGCAGCAGCGCGGGCGATGAAGTGACGACCATCGTGTACGACGACGCGGAGAAGAAGGTGATCATCGACCGCTCGAACAGTTCGACTGCGGACTGCGCCGTGTTCGCGGACGCCGGTGTGAAGCCGGCTTCCGGGTCGGTGTGGGGCGACTTCTACCTGTACGACCAGTTCACGGGTGCCTCGAAGAACGACGTGTGCGAGGCCACGCGTGAGAAGCTGAGCTTCCACGTGTTCGTGGACGTGTCGAGCGTCGAGGTGTTCGTGAACGGCCGCTTCGCGCTGTCGGCTCGTGTCTACCCGTGCGCCAGCCAGACCAAGTCGGACGGCATTGCGCTGACGGCTTCGGGCAACGCCACGTTCGAGAACGTGCAGGTGTGGACGGAGCCCAAGCACGCGTGGGCTGACACGCGCTCGGTGCCCACTTTCTAAGCACTTGGACAGGCGATAGAGCTAGTGTGCAAGTGCAGCACATTGAGCGATGCTCGTCAGTGATGGCCAAAATTATGTTGTTGCGCATTGCAAGAAGCTAGAAACCTTCCAGTATGTATTGCAACTACCGTGTTTACCTCCAATACATACTGCAATACCAAAGTATTTCTCCCAGTATTGCAATATGACAATACCCGCAATACATTTTTGGCCATCACTGCTCGCACACAAGAGCACGCGGAGGATAAAAGACCAGCTTGGCTTGTTTGACGCTCAATCGAGTGTATTCGATCGAATATTTAAAAGGTAACTTAGGCAACCGACACGAAACGAGCTGGTGCCAGGCCTGCGTGAATGAACGGAAAAGGGCAACACGATCTGCTAGATACTCCTTCGACCGCAGCATCTTCAAGACGTAATCGCCATCAGAGCGATACGTAGCTCAAAATCTGCTCACCGACAGCTTAGCAGTAGTAGAGACCGCCGAAAGGAACGCCCAGGCCACAGCCACCGCCGTACAGACCCGCGCCGAACGAGTTCCAGTAGCCAAGAGGGTAGGCCCAGCCAGGGTAGCCGCCGTACATGAAGCCGAAGCGGTAGGGACCGAGGCCGCCCCAGCCACCCCAGGTTCCCCAACCGCCGAGTCCCCAGCCACCGAGACCGAGACCGCCGAGTCCCCACCACTGCTCCTTCTTGCCGTCCTTGTCGTTCTCGGCTTCCTTGGCAGCAGCAACGACAGACGCAGGCGGATCGAGCTTCTCCGTCGTGCCAGTGAGTGAGACACCGGCAGGCAAGGAGAGCTCCTTGACTTTCGCGAGAGCTTCGGTCGGTGTATTGACGGCAGGTTGGTCAGCGGCAGAAACGACGACAGCAACGAGGACGGCCATGAGGGCGACGAAGAACGCGTTGAACTTCATGGTTGAAAGTGGTTGGTACTCGACTTGTGCTCTTGGAGGCCAATCGTGTTGTGAGTGTCCGTGATATCGAGCTGGGGATGTCGGACTTGATCGTATTCTCCATCATGGAGTTTCCAAGTATTTTCCACGATACACGCGGATCCCTCAAGGCGAGCGTTTGTGACAAGAGCCGACTTCACTAGAGGAAAACCATCTCGATGTGGTATTCAAGGCTTCAACGACTGTGTATGTACATGGCATTGCTCGTTTACAGATTCCCCTTTAAAAGTTCGTGCGTGTCTACGGTCTAGGACAACTTCGAGTGGAGATTGTTGCTCTTGTCAAAGCTGAGTGACATTTCTCCAAACAACAACATATTCTCTTGTTAGCTAAGTTAACCAAATTTTTATGCTATCCACGCGCTGCAGTGGTCGGACAATACAGTATGAAATTGTATGGCGGGTGTTGCAGGCCAGGATTTGTAATACTGTAAATGTACGAGATTCGATTAATCCTGTATACGTCCGTTCGCACAAAGCATCGTGATCATATGGTAGCATATCATTGCGATTCTTACTCCAACCCACAACATTTGCATTTGTATGGCGCCTCCCACCCAATAGGAACCGTTTATTATATCGTTGTTTAGCCAATCACTAGCCGTGTTAAACATATAATTGTCCAATTGGATCAAGGCAAGAACTGCAACCGCCATTCCAACGATTCCAAAAATATCTGGTTGGAATCGTGAAGTGATATTCAGTATGCCTCAAGTGAACTACAAATAGAATAAATATCGATAGGTTTCCAACCGCCGACACCACTTCGCTTTCTGACGGTCGAAGTCATGTCGGTGGCTTCGTTGGTTCCAGCTGACAGCCAGCGAAGTAGAACGACGGTCATTAAGTCCTTCGAGGACTTCCTCGAGAAGAAGGAGATGACGCTAGAGGAGGCTCACGATCGTATTGCGAATGACAGTACAGGTAAAAGCGTATGCTTTATTCTGGATAAGTATGGGTGGTTCTTAGTTAAAAAAAAGTAGGAAGGCAAGGCGTAGCTTTTTCGAAGAATACTGTTCTCTCTTACTTCGGCAATGTCAAGAACTGGCTGGCGGATCGCTACCCGCAGCAGAGCCAATGCGTCGCTAAAAAGCTGCAAAAGATGCTGAGTACTCTCGACAGATACTGCGAGAAGAGGCCAGAGCAAGGTGTCACAAAACAAGCTCCCCCGTGCACTAAGAAGGATTTAATGACCTTCATATCGGCTCTCTACACGCACGCGTCTGCCAAGTCAGACTACCTCGACGCGGCGCTTGTTGCGACAATGTGATATCTCTACGGTCGAGGCTCTGAGGCCGAGCAATTGGAGAAAGCACAGTTGTGTGTCTATCCGGGTACGATGCTTCAATATTTGTTGTGATGTATAAAGCTGACGAAATCGTTTTTGTTCACAAGGTGGTGTGATATTTCTTCGCTTTAAGCGAGTGAAGACAGCTTCGCAGCAGGGCATATCGCTTTTCAAAGACCCCAACGATCCGTTCACATGCCCACTACACATACTTGCGGTGGCGCTCGTTCTACATCCCGCGCCAGGCTCTCGCATCTTCCCCCAGTTTGCTGCCGCTCCGGCGCAGACCACCCCAGATGCCCAAGACGAAAGATGATGAGCTTGGTTTGCTGGCTCTTCTTGACCGCGAGCTCAACGATGACCGTATCAGTGCTCCGCCTCAGACGCACCGCTCCAACACAGCACCTGGCGCACAAGCTTACATTAACAGGATGTTAGTCAAAGTCGGCACGTTGCCAGCAGCACAGGAGAGTGGACGTACAAAAGGGCTCACCTCACACTTTTTTCGACGCGGAGGTGCCATGCACGCGAACGCTGACAGTCGCATCAGCCCCAACTGGGTGGTGGAACGCGGGGGCTGGAACAAAGCATTCTCCTATATGCTGAACACAACACACGAAGACCAAAACGTTGCACGTCAGCTGAGCGGCTGGAATCCTAAAGCTGGCGCTCGCTTACCTGACCTGTCGTCCCTCGATGGCGTAGTCCGATCCCGCGTGGACAAGTTGCAGGGCGTTCTCTTCTCTGCCGTTGCTGGGTTCCCGACGGCGTCCTGGAACATGGACTCACAGGTTCTCGAAGTCTTCATGGCAACACTGATCCTGCATTTTCCTGAGATGGAGCGCCACCGTCCAAAGAGCCCATACGTCCTCCGCATCCATGAAGTTCTTGACGTGCTCGGCATGCGCGGCTCGGAGCTGCTGGCCTGGTCGATATATCTTTGCGCTGCATTCTATCTGCCTGAAGAAGAAGGCGAAGAGACAGCAAGTACAGCTCCCAGCGACGTACTCGCTCTTCTGAACAAGTTGTCGCAACAGCTTGATGAGCTGCTGCTGCGTCAAACGCGCGTCGAAGAAAGGCTTGCAGCATTGGAGGCGAAAACGGGATCTATTGAGCAAACACGCAGCACTACACAACATCATTCCGACGAGCCCGAACAAGGGCAGCCAAAGCGCGCGCGTAAACGTGCATCGAAGGCACTTGCAACGGTGTGGTTCGAGTGGTTCACCGCTGTGCCACGCATGTACGAATCATCGACCGTTAGTAAAGCGATCCTTCACGAGTCCAGGCATGCAGTGTCGTACATGATGCTATGCTTACCTTCGGGCTTCAAGCTGGATCCAGAGCCGGCCAGGTTCAAGGCCGAAGTACACGCTCTAGGCGTCGAAGCGGAAAAGCACACGCTGGAATTTTTGGCAGCTCACGGGTCACACGCTGTCGCTGTTGGGTCCGTTGTCAAAGCCATGCGCGCGCTGCAAAAGGCTGGGAACCTAAAAGACCTTCTTGATCAGTACCGAAAGCGATATTTTGAAGGCGATATCGTCGATCCAACGCCGAAGACAGCCCTCCCACCGTTCATCCGCATGTCCCAGTAGCTAGGTAAGAAAGACGAACAGAAATCAATGCAATGCATACTGCTGCGTGCGGAGCATTCGCGCAGTGATAGCCATCCTACATAATAAAGCAACACACACACACACAAAGAGTCGAAGCCCACGTTGGGAATTGAACCCATCCACCAGGCCTGGAGGCCTGGCGCTCAACCACTCGAGCTCCGTGGGCACGGGGTCAGTCGCAATATGGCTGGCCTGCGTGTACGCAGGCCAGCGCGCAAGACAATCGTGCAGCAAACAGCCCACCTCAAGGCTAGACGCGTGACGAGCGGTCCATCACCCAGACCTGTAAGTTGGTCAGCTCCATGTGGTCACTAGCGCGCTGTACGCAGCCCAATGCGCGGCGCGTAGTCCGGCACTCCCACAGCGCTCATGCATCGTCTCCCTACGCCAAACACACAGTACAGACAGCAGGGGGCACACAGCAAGAGCAATCGGTTAGCACACTACAAGCTGTACTACAAGCCGACAGCACGTAGGCAGCACGGAGCAACGCACCACAGCACAGGACAGGCGTCTTGGGAGCGGCGGGCTGGATTGTTGGCCGGGGGCGGTGAAAGGATTCTGACACTGCAAGGTTAAATGCGGGGCAACACAAAAAAACTAAATACCGCTGCTACCGGTATTGGTTGGAAGCAGTCCAACCGAGTTGGAATTTTTACGGTATGGGAAATATTCGATTACGTACGAGAAGGTTCCCCGAATGTTCTTTGAGGACGGGCAGATCTTGGAAGATATAATTGTGGGGTCCATGGAGATCCAGGATTAATCCTGTAAAATTATGGGGTAATCCTGGCTGGAACACTACTTCGCATTGTTGAAGAGTCCGAGCGTGAAGATGATGGAAGACGTGTGCGGTGGGCTCCCAGAGAGAGGGTGAACTAACAGAAGCTTGTGTGCAGTGACTAGTTGTAAATAATGATGAGAAGAAGAAAGAAAACGGAAAACAAAGTAGAAGTCACGTAGTTAAGGAAATGAACGGTGCTGAATCACTACTTGGTGCAGCTACTGGACGACTTGGGTCGCTGGCACTTGTTCATCTTCCTGGTCTTCGCTTGGCGGCGGGTGTTTCTGCTCATCACCAGTCGCGGGGGATGCTGTAGCGGCCGCAAGCTCCACCTTGAGGAGTCGGTTATTCATCAGGTAGAAGAACAACTCGAAGCGGCGTCTTGGAAGCGACGCCGCTGTCGTGTCAACCCTGAGGCCCTGGATTGCGTGGCGGATGAACATCCAGCAGACGTATACCCCGCATGAGTACGCGTCAAACTGTATGGGGTTGTTCTGCGCACGACGTCGTACTCTTGCAGTCCGCTATCCTTCAGATGAGTCGCAAGCGCCGTACAGGCGTTCTTGTACGGCGCTTGATTCAGAGGATCGTAGAAGAAGATCCTCTTGGCCTGTACCTTTATCACCAAGCAGCACCAGTGCGCGTTCATGAAGTTAACGGGGACAAAGATCGACTCCACGGCTGCTTCCTTCGAGTACCCCACAATTTTGTCGCGCAGGGCCACATCCACCTGAACCGCGTGCTTGCTACGTGTCCGCTTTGTCATCGTCTGTGCTGTTTGTTCCCCTGCAAACCTGCATGTCCCCGTGCCGGCCACCAATCGCTATCAACAGGCTCGAATTGCCGCGTCCGTCATCCAGGTTGGTGGTGTGAGTCTGTACAACATGGTGTACTTGTAGTCAGGCATGCGCGACAACCCTTTCATCTCCTTGTACGGGTACGCCTCCAACACGTCTCGTGCCACCTCTCTCGCCAGGTCATGGTATTGAGCGGGGAGAGACGGGAGACCTTCTTCACTTAGCCACTTGTGCATGTCAAGGCCCATCTGAACAGCAGTCTTCAGGTTCTGGCAGCGCTTGAACGTCTCAATCTGCGTTCTCGAGAAAGCACCCACGTCCTTAACGTGAACCGTCTCCACCATGGCCGCGGGGGCCGCATCTTGGGAAGCCTCGTCGACTGATATGGCGCTCACCTCAGTGTTCGCTACTGGCAGCACCGCCATACAAGCGTCGAGAAGCTTCGCGGGCAGTATGTAGAATGCGTCCTGGATCAATACAGGATTCTTCATGCGCTTGAACTTGGGTTTCTTGCCATCAGCGTCTGCAAACTTCACCAGAATGCCGGAGAGCCGGCGCTGCGTTTCAATGAGACCTGGCTGATCACGGTCTAGATTATCGAGAACCCGTTCCAGCGTGACATCACCCGAAGTCTTCCGGCCGGCTTCTGCAGCGTCGAACCACTTTCGATCCGCCTTTTCGGTTGAGACGGTCTTCTGCCTCTGTTTCGTGGGGCGTCCAACCTTGCGCGCCTTTGGGTTTAGGCGGATATGCGGTGTTGGGCCAAAACATCTTCAACCACCTTGTCCTCGCTTGAATCCCCTTCACTGCCCATTTCTTGGTCCTTGAGTTCATCGCTGCTGTCGGAGTCTTCGTGTGCTGCAGCTCGGCGCTTGCTCGGCGCGCCTGAGTGTCTCGGAGTGGCGATCTCGCACGTTTTCTGTCTAAAGTTACGCCACTGCTGCTCCAAAAACGCTAGAGATCGGCGGAACTCCTCTGTTTCGTCAATGTCAGATAGCTCAGAGGCTATGCGCTGTGTCACACGGAGAGCCTCAGCGTACCGCTGCGTTTGAGTCATCGTTGCCAAAGCTTCACGTCCCCCATCCTTATCTGAATAGCGTTCGTAGATGAACTGTCGGACATTCTTCAATTCTCTTTGAGGGCTTGTCCATCTATACAAAACATAGAATAAAAAATCTGACTAAATCCTGCTCAATCGTGGAATAATCCTGGCTAGGGAAATCCTGGATAATCCTGTACAATTCTGTATGACACGAAATAAAAGCATGCATACCTTTCGTCACTTGTCCAAGGAATGGCAGGACCCTCGGTTGATGCACTCTTGCGAAATGCAATGACGTGTCGGCACGGCAACCTCAACGACACTGAGAACTCGCAATCGCAGCGCCCGCCGTCGTCGCGAAATACGTAAGGCTTCTTCCCCCCTTCTACATGCAAGATGTGCACACCCTCGTCATCCCGCAAAAAAGTGTACGTCTCCAAACGATCCAACGCGAAAGCATACTCCTCTGCGACCTTTCCAGCAACGTACGGTGTTGTGAATCGTAGAACAATAGCCGTCTCCTCATCGTAACCACTGTGGACAAACTGGCCAATGCGCGTAAGACGATAACGATACTCGTTCTCCACTCGGCGATCATAGCCACCAAAGCCTTAACACACTCCGCCATGCTCTTAGATCCGTCCACCCCGTCCTTCAGCTTCCCGAAAAAGCTTTCCAGACGGTTGTTGGTGTGGTTCCGAAAGTGTGGGAGATCAGCACGGCGATACATGACCCAACGATCCTGACAATCGTGCCAGTTCTTCTCGAAGTAGTCGAAAAAACGGAATTGTCGATCCTCTCGCACAAACCCTTCAAAGCAGCGCGCGCATCTTCCTACGAATTGTCGGAGTCCGCATAAACCATCTTGTGGATACAGGCGTCGATCTGTCCGGCGTCGCCCGACGAAATCTTGCCAAACTCAGGCATGGATCGCATCTCTTTCAGATACTTTATCACGTGGAAATGGCAAATGAGCACGCGCGCTTCCGGGAAGTGGGTTTCAAGAACGCGAATCTCATTCATGTCCTTATCCACCATAATCACACGAAGCAACTTGATCCTAGCGGGATGCACTTTCTTGAAGTGCGTGATGGCCTTGTCCGTGTGCTCTCCATTCGCTTCCAGAAGGGAGTGCTGGACCACCACACCCTCGCCGAACTCATTCATTGTCATAAACGTCAACAATTGGTAGTTGTATCTGTAAACGAAACACGTAAATCCTGGTTAGTACTGGTGAAATCCTGGTCAAAACCTGGAAGGAACAAGTGAACGTACCGGTTGGTCTTGTGGGTGCAGTCGACAAGAAGAAGCTCACTGAAACGACTGTAAAGCCTGCGCATGTGCGCCGTAGCCAAAGAAATCACCCCAGTCTCTTCAGCCACCGTGTCAGCCACAGATGATACGTTCTCCTTGTCTGCCGCAGCAAAAACCGCCAGCTCCCGCGCGGTGGCCTCGTTGTCGTCACCGCCAACGATTGAGGCTGAATGTGCGCGCACCATGTTGTCGACATCAACTTGGAGCACGTTCTGATAGTGCTCCAGCAGATAATCGTAGATGCGCGAGGGTTTCGCGCCGACGGCCAGCATCCCCTCCACACGAGCACTGACAGCGGCGCTGTCGACTCCACGAGATGAAGGATACGTGGCAAAGGCACGCACCGACACGGGATGATTGTGCACGAAGTACCCTCTCTGCACTTGGAGCCACGTTCCACTGGACGACGAAACGGAAGGGGCAATCCGTAAGCCTGATGTGCCGGCGCTGACGGCTGCCTTCCCCACGTGACTTGCGCTTCTTCCATCCGTGCGTGCCGATATAGGTCCGCTGGTAGGGGTCGATCCCTTCTAGAAGCAGGAGCGAGTCGTCCTCTCCTTTCTTGGTCCGCAGAACTCGCTTGTTGCGTTCTGCTCGACACATGGTCTCCTTCAGAGGGAGCACCTGCATGGTGCGTTCGCAGTAGCCATTGAAATACTGCTGCCACGCATCCCAACTGGCGTGCAGCTTTTCAGGGCCCTCAACCGTTACTAACTTGCGCGACCTGCTCTCCTCCGCAGAGTCATCGACATCTGACCATCCATCTGCATTATCGTCTTCTGCATCATCATCTGCCACATCGCCACCTCCAGCCATTTCGCCACAGGCACCCATATCATCAGCATTCGCGTCCTCCGGCGAGCCACTACTCGAACCACCACGCGAAACACCACGCGAACCTCCACGCGAACCTCCACGCGAACCTCCACGCGAACCTCCACGTGAACCTCCACGTGAACCTCCACTTGGACCTCCTCGTGTCTGCCGCGGCTGCCGTCCGTCCCCGTCAGAGCTCATCCCGTCGTTGCTTCTCGTCCTCGAGGCCAAACGTCGAATGGTTCTTTTCCTATCAGTTGCGGTCGGAAATAAGAGAATCGGACCTAGCAGAGTTTGGAAGAAATCTTAAATTACAATCCTGGATGTATACCAGGACGAAATCCTGTATGGTTTTAGAACTAAAAATACTGGTCTGCAACGGTTCCCAAATTGTATTGCAAAGTTTTGGTGACCGTAATAATCATTGCAATACGAGGCATCCCAATAATCAATTATTCTAGTGGAACAATATCGTAATAATATATTGACCTGTTTTTCTTACTTGGGATTTGTATGCCCTTTCAATATCAGCTGATATTGGGATCCATACGTTGCAATAATAATCATTGCAATAGGGCGATCGCCAATAATTAATTATTCTAGTGGAGCAATACCGTAATAATTGTTTTTATATTATTTTTTTCGACCACTGACGCGCTGTTCCTCTTCCCTTTGTCGTTCCGACGAATCACAACCGCATTCAGAGTGACTACAGCACCGCCACTTTCACCTCCTTCAGCACCTGGCGAAGTTCGTACGCAATTAACGCAGCGGCTGGACGCTCTTCGGGCACCTGAGCCAAACAACGGAGCGCCAGTTCCCTCGTTGCAGAGCGGCAAGTCGCCGAAAGCGTCGGTCGGAGCTTCCCCTCGGCCACCAACTGCAGGATCGCCACGTTCGCCAACGGCCTCTTGCCGTCTGTGCTGCGCGCGTCGTCGTACTGGATGAGGTGTGTCTCCAACTCGGGCAAGATGACCCCAAACGCGTAGATATTCGCCGATGGACCGTAGTCGTTGCTACCCGTCAGCACCTCCGGAGCGAGCCACCGACCCGTGCCAACGCCAGCCGTCATCGTCGCATTCTCCGACTGCACTCGAGCACTCCCGAAGTCCGTCACCTTGGCGCGCCAGTCGGACGTGAGCAGCACATTGCGCGACTTGAGGTCGCGGTGCACCACGGGCGGAGCGAACGAGTGGACGTACACCAGCGCGTCGACAATATCGCACGCGATCTGCAGTTTAAAACCCTCAGCTGACAGCCTTTCCTCCTCGTTACGTAGCTCAAAGTTGGGCTTGTTCTGGATGAGGTAGTCACGCAAATCGCCGTTCTCCACGTACTCGAAGAGCGCCTGGATGTCACTGTGGAAGGTCCACGCGGCGCCCACGAAAGTGACAATGTTGCTGTGCTCGAGTGTGGCAACAAGTTTGATCTCTTCGACCAAGCGCTGGAGCGATCCGGAGTGCGTGGATTGGTCGCGAGCTTGTGCTTTCTTGATGTTTAGCGCCTCCTTCGTGCTTCACCAGCAAACGTTTGGATGCCAGGAGTTTCGACGATTGGTAGCGCACGAGCCAAACCTCTCCGAACGCGCCGCTGCCGATCTTGCGGACGTCCTCGATATCACGTGCATCAACGCGCAGCGCCTTCAGCCGTTCGTCATTCCACAGCCCTCCGGCCTCCGATTCATGTGCCAAGTCAGCCCTGAAAAGATTTTCGTTTTTTTTTACCTCCCTGCCCAGCAGAACGAGATCGTCGTTTCCAGACCAGAAAGCCAACCGCAACGAGAACAACCACGACCGCCGCAATCCCCGCAATCGCACCGCCAGAAAGGCCGCTGCTAGACGCCGTCACCTCATCCGAGACGCAGACTTCGAATGTGCTGACAGACGCAGTGGCTGCGTTTCCACAGTCTAAGGCCTCGGCAAAGTCGGCGGCTTGGAGGTCAAATTCATTGAGACTCTGGAGGAATGTGACTTGTGCGCGAGTGAACGTTGGCATTCCGTCGAACGGGTTTCCCGAGAGATACCTAAGAAAGGGAGCAAAACCCATGTTAGTGTTCGAAGGCCGTAGAAAGCATTTACTCTTGAATCGTACAGTTTGTGAGCGTCGAGATGTTAAAGACAGCGTCCGGCACCGTCGATAGCAAGTTGTTTGTCAGATTCCTAGATCAAACACTGGTGAATCCATATGCAAGCGGTCGAAGAACCAAGACAGGAAACCCACGTACAAGAGTGTAAGAGCTGGAAAGTCGCCGGTGGTGAAGTCCGCGCGAGAGTTGTTGTCCAGGTACCTGTTCCCCCCAAAGTTTGAATCGTTAAACTATTCATGCTCGCCCAGCCTGATGAAGATGAGGTACGTACAAATAAATGAGGGCTGGGTAGTCGCCACTGAAGTTGGTGAGAAAATTGGAACTCAGGGTCCTATCCATACAAAATAGTACAGGGTAAATCGCTCACTCCGGCAAGTGGGCACTATACTTGGTACAGAGTCGCACGAACAAAATGAGAAGCACTGGGAAGTCGCAGCTGAAGCTCGTGAGAAGGTTGTCGTACAGATCTCTATCCAATCGCAAGTCAGGGTGATGTGACTGGAGAGCGACAATGCAGTACAACAGGCTAAATGTACTTACAACCAGGTGAGTGTCGGTATATCGATGCTGAAGTTTGTAAGCGTGTTGGAGTCCAGGTGTCTATGCAAATGAGATCCGGGTAAGGCGCGTAGTCAACGATGAACTAGAAGCGCAGATACGTACAATACATCCAGTGTACGGAACTTGCCGCTGAAGTTTGTCAGCGAGTTCAGTCCCAATTCCCTTTTCCACGCACACGTTTGCGTTGTTAGACCCGATCCGATTCAGTACAACAAATAATAACGATTGGGACTTACAGGAATGTGAGCGCTGGGAAACGACCGCTGAAGGTTGACAGCGAATTGTTGTTGAGATCCCTTAATCCACATGAGCACGACACATCACCATGCTCGCCATACGAGCAGATACAGAAGTCCGCGCAGCAAAGTGCGCATACAGCGTTTGAAGCACTGGGAAGTCGCCGCTGAAATCAGTCAGGGAGTTCGCGTTCACATTTCGCCCGCATTTTGCATTAGCCTACTGGTATATCGTTCATCCAGCACAACGAAGAGTGCTTACATGTATGTGAGCGCGGGAAAGCTGCCGTTGTATGTTGTGAGAGAATTATACCCCAGCGATCTAGCAGAAGGGGCAACAGTGTCAGTTCGAGTGGAGAGCATATCGACAGCGATCAACTTACATTGACTTCAGGTTGAGACTTTGACCTTCGCTAGGTTCGAACGTTGTGAGTCCTGAACCAACTGCAGTGAGTTCCGTCATTCCTTCGGGAAGACGCGTTAAGAGGTCGTCCACTTGGCTTAGGTCGATGTACGACATCTCCACGCTCGTCACCGTGGTGTTGTCGATCCGGAAGCCGTCGACTAGTGTCACGGTCGCTGGCACACCGAAGTCAGCGTTTTACTCGTAGTGTTCACTGCCACCAACGAAGCTAACTCTGGAGAAACCCGGTCTGATGATGGGGACGCGAATGCTTGTAATTGCGTCTTCATAAAAATTGAAAGTGTAGACTGCGGGCGAGGCTTGTAGGCGAGTGTGAGGCAGGAATGAAATCCGAAAGTGAGTTCGTTTGAGTTAGTTGGTCTTGTCTTGCTCTACTAGCTCTCTCCTACTCCTTTGTAGCTCCCATGATTGTCCTTGCTGAACGCCACATCTAACGGAAACGATTTGTGTAACGGAAACGGATTGGCATATCTTATGCACATCCGGAGCAGTAATCGTCCAATTAGCGCACGCCGTCCCTGCATTAACCATACCAATCCTTGCAGATCAACCAATGAGATCGCACCATTCGGCCCACTTCAACTTATGTCCCTTCAGGCCACGTGCCTGCCACGCGCCCGGCACGCTGCCAGCGCGCGCCATTGAGCGGTAGGAACCCAAACGAAGTGACGGCGAAGTGCAATCGCAACAATAAACCCACGCCTTTTCACTGAGCTCGAGCTCGAGCTGTCACCGAACGGAACGATAAGAGACGCTTTCCATTCGCGTAGAAGTTGGTGAAGCAGGCGTAGGCGCACACGCCGTCCTCGTCACTGGTGCAGCTGACTCTGTGTTCGTCACTCGACGCATCGCAGTCGCTGGCGTTGTACACGAGGCAGGGAATGTACTCATCGCACACGCCGTCATATTCCCACGTTAGCGTCTCCGCCAGGCCAGTGCAGTCCCCGTCGGCTTCAACGAGTGCCAGCACAGCCGCTACCACCGCGAAGATGAGGATCATGTTGGGGTTTTGAAGCGCAGTTGGTGAGCTGTTGCAGTCGCTGTAGAATTCCGAAGTGGCAATGAGCCAGTAGTTCCATCGTCCATATTGTCGCGTCCTACCCCCTTGGTTGCGCTTGCGTCAGGGTCGGGTACTCTGGGGCCTTCAGGGAAGATCGACGAAGTAAGGGCAAGTAGAGTGGTAACTTGGAGTAATGAAAAGTTTGTTCTTGTTGTTGTAGGTTTAGGGTAGATTCACGACTGACTAGCTAAACTGGGAGTCGGCATGGCCGCTCCCTCTCTCATACAGACGACACCCCTCCTTGATGGTCTTCTGGGGGCGGTTGTCATGTCCTCCGTCCTGGGACGTGACAACCCCCCTCGACACATACTTACACTGGTACAGCTCGACGACTTCGGTCCTTGACAGGTCATGAGTCGCCACGTCCCACGCTGGGACGGTGATCTTCAAGTGAAGCGCAACTCGCGCCATCATTCCGGCTACGTGCGGCACAGCAGAGCGGCTCGCTCGCCCGCGTGCCCTGGCACGGGACATCCTCCTCGACTTAGAGTACGCCGTCCTCGGCTGACGTCCGGGGGCAGCGCGAGCTCGTGTCGAAGCAGGGCGGAGCGTTCTTCAGCCGCACGAAGCTCGGCGGAGATAGCAGCAGGAGCTGACGGGCGTTCCAGCGTCGTCGAACTCCTCAGTTCCGTCTTCAGCATCTTGGAACGCGTCGGGGCCTTCAGTCGCCGTAATACCTTGCAGGCGCCGTAGATTGTCGACCTCGACACGCTCTCGAGCCGCCGCGCGCGCGCGTAGTCCTTGTTGTCAGTCAAGCACCACGGTGACCGGCGAATACTTCTCGCATTCCTTTCGGGTCTTGCCGTTCCTCCACAGGTGGGCCACGAGCCCTTCAGTCACGACCATGACCGACAGAGGGACGCCGTACGACGTCCAGCGTAGGTAGTAGTTGACGCAGTTGAGCGTGAGGAGCGTCACCGCCACAACCAACTCGTCCAGCAGGCAGAATTCCACGGGTGAGGTAGTCGTGTGTTCTTCCTCGAGACCAGCCTCATCAGCGGCCTCATTCTCGTCCTGTTCTTCGGACACGCCTAGCTCGGCTTCAGGAGCAGGCGGCTCCTCGACTTCGTCGAGAGCGTCTCGTGCGGCTTGCTGTTCTTTACCTTGGGCACCTTGAGCATTCGTACAGGCCCCAGCGCCTCCATCTTTCTTCCTGCGTGCAACTCGGGCTTGGCCAGGGGCGGGGAGCTCCTCGACTTCGTCGAGAGCCTCACGCGCCGCTAGCAGCGCCTCGTCCAGGGCACTTCGGGAGACTGCAGCGAGAGTTGATCCGTTCGGTGTTAGCACGGAGGCGGGCCTCTCCTCGACCTCGCTTAGACCCTGCTCCGACGTGTCCGAGTCCTCGTTGAGCAGATCGGAGATCGTGAGTGCGCAAACAGTCGCCGCGTGAAGCCGCGAGAGACCATCCACATGCCCCATAGATGTACCAGATTTATGGTACACCTTAAATTGCAATTGGGAGAGTTCCATGGCCCACCGGGCGAGCTTGGCATTACTGGTACGATAGGTCTCGTTGAAAATCCAAGTCAGCGCCTTGTGATCAGTGTAGAGGTCGAACTCGTTCCGGTCGACATAGCACCTGAACTTCCTCGTGGCCCACACGATTCCCCAGCATTCGATATCGGACGTGCCGTCCGTCTTGTTAATCCAGTTCCGTTCCGGCCCAACTAGCAGCTTGCTAGCGTAGGCAACGGCACGCTCGCGACCGTCCACAGTCTGCATCAAGCAGGCTCCAACTGCGATCCGAGACGAGTCAACGTAGCGTGTCATCACGCTCTCGTCAAGGTCTAGAATAGCGCGGAACGCCTTCAACATGTCCGTGCCCACGACAGCGTTCACGTGTAGTTTGTCAACCACTACGAAAGTTCTCAGCTTCTTCGTCGATCCCAGGCGTAAGGGCAGCTCGATCTCGCCCTTGACGCGCAGCTTCTGACCCGAGACGCCGTTCAGCTGTCCCTTGTGGGGACGGAGAGATGCCTTTGAAAGTCCCAGCTGTATGAGAAGGCGCGAGTCCACCAGGCTGGCGACTGCACCCGTGTCGATCAAGATCTTGGCCGGGAGATCCTCCAGCAACGGCTTCAATCCCGCCGAACGAGCAGATGACTCGCTTGCCCTCTGGCACTGGTCGCTCTGGATCCTCCAAACCATGGTCGTCTCCTTCCTCGACAACGACCTCCACCAAACCAGGCTTCTTGACCTGTGGCGAGTCGGGAGAGTTCTTCACGATGCAAACGTACTGACTGACATCTTCGCTCCGTTCTCCGTACGTAGGAAAGTCACCGAACGCCTCGGAGCGTCCTGAGAACAGCGACGAACAGTCGAAGTGCACCCGATGGGAACGACGCTTGCGTATCGACACTTCACTAGCGGCACGATGGCATTCGCATGATTCCTGCCGGTCCAGACGTTTGACTCTCATCAGGGTGCTTCCTCCCCGTACAACTTGATGATCTCAGCTAGCACCTTTCGTAGCGTGCGACCGTGGAGTGTACCCTCCGAAAGCAGTCACAAACTCACGAGCCTTGCTCTTCCGTTCCTCAGGCGAGAAGAGAACAGGGTCGACAGGCACGCATTCCCCATCGGGAAGGTAAGCCGCAGGGTTTCGACACGTCTTGCACCGCGGTTCCCCGTTCTCCTCTTCTGCCAGGACCAACTTGTACATCACCCGGCGCACTAGCGAAAGCCATTGAGAAGGAAAACCAACAGCCCGTCGTCCGAAAGCACGCTCCCACCAGGCTCAGCAAAAGTCACGCAGATATTCCCGGCCACGACGGCCTCATCAACGGGGTCAGGTTCGTCGCGGGCATGGTGGCTCGTTCCAGCCAGGATCTCGTCACCAATAGGATCAGTCCCACCTCCAGTGTCTCTTCGTCGGAAGCCTCTTGTCGTTCCGTCGAATCACAGAGCGCACTCATCATGGAGGGTGCGTTCTCTCGGAAGTTCCTGTTGGCACGCCGGGCCTCTTCGGTAGCAGCGGGCGTTCGACGATACCAGTCGGACCAATATTCCGGGGTGGACAGCTCACCGGGAGGCGACTCACGCGTCCTCTCCAGTGTCTCCACAGGTAGGTCAAGTAACTTGCTCAGCTCTTCCAGCGTAGGTTCCTTTGCTCGAGCAGCGTTCTCAACCATCTTCTTCTTCAGTTCAACATCATCAAGAGGGAACAGTCGGTCTTCGAGTTCTTTATCATATTCTTCTTTTTCCTCCAGCACAGTCGACGAGGCGCCATTCTCCATGGCATCGAGTTCCTCAGCCGTGTATAGTCTCTCATGAGGGGGGCGCGAGTTCGTGTCGTCCTCTAGTGTAGCTTCCTTCTCAAGTGAGACCTCAGTCTCCGGTTCGGGTTCGTTCGCGACGATGGAGTCCCCTGACTCCGTACTCGCATCCTCCACTGGATTGCGAGCCGTTGCTACACTCTTCATACTTGGCGTACCAGTGCCGGGCAGTATTCCGGCGTCCTCTGGTAGTGATCCCAAACTCGAGGTGTTCTCGGGCGCTGATTCAGTCTTCGCACTGTCTCCGGAGATCGCAGGTCCCACCAGTTGGATCATTGTCGTCACTTTTTGTATTTAACGCAGCAGCACCAGTATCCTCCGATGAGCACTCTCCTCGGCAAGACTCGTGTCCTCCGAGGAGCACTCTCGCTCGGCAGGACTAGTAGTAGTAGTCTGGTTTCCATCTTCCGGTTTCCTCTCGTAGTTGACTTCAGTGATTAGGAACGGCAGCGACTTGCGATAGCGACAGTTCAAGTCCAGGCACATGCCCTCACCATCAATTTGGAAAGTCTCGTCTTCCTCGTCGGAAGGCTCTTGACCGTTAGGAACGGCATCTGCCTCTTCCGACACAGCAGCCACCGTCCGACTCTCGTTCGCAGGAGTCACGGGGCTTGGTACGCAGGGCGTACCGTCTTCTTTTTTACGCTCTCCACCTTGGAGAGGTTCATTTCTTGTAGTTTCCTCGCCGCACTCAGGGCTTCTGCTCAGCTCGAGCTCCCCGACGGGTTTTGGTTCTTGTGTCTGCGCAGGATATCCCATTTGAGGATCGAAACACTGAGCTTCATCGCAGAGACCTCGGACCACGTCTCCCCAGACCTCAGCAGACATCCCACGGGAACGCTTGGTGTTCTTCAGTCGGTTTATCATCTGAAGCGGTGTCAGGCAGATGAACTGGTTGTAGAAGCGAACTCTCAACGTCTCGAAGTCGCTGATCCGGGAATACGTCCACCAGTCTTCGCCAGTCTTGCCTTTCAGGCACTCACGAAACGCATTGAGGCGTAGCTGCTCGTCGAGTCCATCCGTAGCTCGCTCGAAGGAGTTCCAGAACGATCGGGCCCTATCCACAGTAGTAGTCTCCGAGTAGAACGGTTGAAGCATCTTGACGGCATTCTTGATACGGGAAGGCATACCCCCGAACCCAGAGCTCGTTGACGCCTGAATCAGAGGAGTCGGGCTCACTACACCGAGAGGGTATTGAGGAGTCCTGCCAGTCGCAGGAGCGCCGTCCAAGACAGAAGAGAACCAAGCAGAGGGAGGACTAGTAGCGACTGCTCCAGCACCCGTCATCGGAGGGGCTGGACCAGTGCTTGCCATCGTCGTGGGTACGCCACTCGATGTGACCTGAGACCACGCTTGCTGAGCAGAACGGGAGGGTCCTGGTGCAGGAAGGCCTACTCTGGCGGCCTGAGCCACCGAACCAGCACTAACTGCAGCCATCGGGACACCAGTCACCGTCGGCTGAGGCCACGTCGGTTGAGCGATCGGAGTCTGTCCGGGAGCGAAGTATCCAGTTCCGGCCATCGGCGTCGAACTCGGGACTGCGAATCCGGATCCCGCCAAGGGCATTCCAAAGCCAGCGTTCATCGTAGGCTGATCTTGTAGCGTGTACCCACCGTACGACGCGATAGCGGTACGAATCTGCTGCGGAGCAGCCGTAGTCAGAGGCGAAGAGGTTCTGCCAAACCCAGGCGTCTGCACCCACGTCGGCACAGCTTGGGAAGTCGCCTGGTACAGGTACGGGTTGCTCCACCCCATACCGTAGCT
Organism: Phytophthora crassamura; assembly: GCA_033557995.1. NCBI lineage: Eukaryota > Oomycota > Peronosporomycetes > Peronosporales > Peronosporaceae > Phytophthora > Phytophthora crassamura. The sequence goes on along the minus strand of JAUCED010000011.1, from coordinate 1,634,563 downwards.
GGAGTTCCAAGCGTAGGCGTGTTCGTCACTGGCTGAGCGTTGGTCGTCACGGTCGGGGCGTTCGTCACAGGATCCTGTCCTCCATCTCCAATGGGAGCCGTTCCAGGAACAGGCGCTCCGGTCGTACCTCCAGTAGCGGTCACCGTACCCGAAGGGGCATTGATCCCAGGGAGCGCGTCGGCCCACGCTACACCCATCTGCGGGTTGGCGCGACGGCTGGTGATCTCTACAGCTCTCTGCATGATCTCACGGGCAGCGTTGAGTCCAGCTGGGGTCCCGATATCCGGCCGCGCCGGACGAGTAGGGTCAGTCGCCGCCGCGGTCGAAGCCCCTGGATCCGTCGTCGCTCCGCCCGCAGGACCTCCTTGCCCCGCAGTCGCAGGGAGAGGATTCGGCTCTGCCGTCTCGGACTTGGCCGAGATGAACTCCTCGGTTACCTCCTCGCGCTGTCGGGAGGTGTTCTCGGACATGGTATCTTCAAGCTGAGCGTCCACTAGTACACTTCGCACTAACGACGTGTATGATCCCACTGTTCTGGGTCTCCAAGCTGCATCACGCTAGTCTTCAGCGCCACGACGGGATTCACTCGAGCAAGGCCTCACCAAGTCTTCTTTAGCCAGCGGAGTACCCTGCTTCTCCACCAGATGTCGCGTCCTACCCCCTTGGTTGCGCTTGCGTCAGGGTCGGGTACTCTGGGGCCTTCAGGGAAGATCGACGAAGTAAGGGCAAGTAGAGTGGTAGCTTGGAGTAATAAAAAGTTGTTCTTGTTGTTGTAGCTTTAGGGTAGATTCACGACTGACTAGCTAAACTGGGAGTCGGCATGGCCGCTCCCTCTCTCATATAGACGACACCCCTCTTTGATGGTCTTCTGGGGGCGGTTGTCATGTCCTCCGTCCTGGGACGTGACAACCCCCCTCGACACATACTTACACTGGTACAGCTCGACGACTTCGGTCCTTGGCAGGTCTGAGTCGCCACGTCCCACGCTGGGACGGTGATCTTCAAGTGAAGCGCAACTCGCGCCATCGTTCCGGCTACGTGCGGCGCAGCAGAGCGGCTCGCTCGCCCTCATGCCCTGGCACGGGACAATATGTTCCACAGATAACTTCTAAGAGCTTGTACATGTGCTACTACGTGTCCAGAACGAAAACGCACACACGTGTACGTACACTGTACTGTCTGTAGTAAATCATATTCCATGGCTGGCATGGAAACGCTTCAGGCTGGTTGTAAAATTACCAACTGAACGCCTTTCGGCTCTCATCGACAGGCGCGATGAATAACGTCGTGTCCCGCCGGGGCACTCATGCGCTCTTGGTCATGCTCTGGCGAAAATCCACAACCAACCCTTCCGACGACTACTGTAGTTGTGCTCGAGGAGAAGCGCGAGAATGATAACATATAGTTCGACAGAGTGTGAGGGATATCGACACCCTCGACAGGATGATCGGGGCAAGACAGGCGCCCATCAGTGCATTATTGTAGGAGTTTCGACTTTGTAGGTTTCAGCAGGTTTGACCAGAGATCGGCAGTACTGACACATTTTCGCTACTACTGCCAGTAGTTCACCAGTAGGGCGATTAAAACTACTACAGTAACAGTAATTATGTTTCTGTATTCTGTGTTACTACAGTAATAGTACTATAGTACTGTCGAACTACTGGCTGTCGACTACTAAAATGCTACGTCAACGAGCTACAGAAATGGCTACATCGACCGGCTTGACACTGATTGAGTTTCTTCATCTCCGCAAACTTGATCTCGCTCCGGCTGTGCTTCATATTGCCATGCTTCTCGGCTTGCTCGTTGGCTGTTCGCCTGCGAAGCGGGCTCATAGCGAGGGTGCCGGTCGAGAAAACGCGCTCTTGGGGCGTGTTGGAGCACTGCGAGACAGCCAGACACGAGCGAGCGCGTCCATGGAAGGCAAAAGAGGCCGTCTGTTTCAAGAAACAATAGCAAATGGCGAGGTGTTCGCAGAGGCATTGGACCAGAACTCGTTGCGCTCACGGCGCGCCTTTGCCTGATTGCCGCCCGCTTCGGTCAGTCTGCCGAGTTCTTCTCCTTCCATTGGACACTGGGCTACGAAAATTGCAACAGACAATTAGCAATATCATCTATAGCGAACGTACCGCACAGACAATGTTGAGCGATCGTTGGTGATCCATGACTAACAGCTCCGGGTTGATGCAGTCGGCGAATGCTCACTTCATCGGAAGCGTTGGTGTCAGCTCAGGCGTGGTACAAGGTGGTGATCAGGCTGTCGGGTGCGGGCTCCAAAGAAAATAGCAAAGTGAAAGCTGCAATCCACAAGCGGCAATCTGCACCGATGCAAGCACGCATGCTGCAGTTTGCAGCCTTAACGTGCGAGGGAGGGCGAAGACGACGTGAATCACGGAAATCTCCCAAGTGTTGAGCAAGTAGGCGCCAAAATGTCATCCAGAGCGGTGGTCTAAAGTGCCGACCGTCAGGTGCGCTTCTGGACCCTGGCAGTAGTTCAACAGTACTATCGGAGCGACACGGCAAACTACTGGTTACTACAGTAGCAGTAGTCTGAAAATTGCGCGAACTACTGGCTACTGTAGTAATACTACGTAGTAGTAGTAGTACTATAGTACTGGTTTGTACTGGCGACTCGAGTTACTGCCGATCCCTGGGTTTGACACTTGCTTAATTAAGCTTCGCCGACTCGGGCACTTTCATACAAATCAGTCTTCATTTTTCCTACAACTACTCAAGGCTCTTCGCTTGCCAGTAAGAAAATAACGCAGAGACTGCGACGGATGTGATCAACCTTGAGTCCGAGCGAAAATGTCGACGCCTCTACTCGCTTCTTTATCGTATTCTTCGCCTGGCATTCGAGATACGATTGAAGCAGTATCACTGTTGCAGCATGCAAGCCCAACAAGTGCATAGTGTTTCAACTACCGTCTAGGCGAACGAGTACTGGTGCCAACCAAACATTCGTGCCGACGTTGTAAGAGTTGCTGTGTGAAAACTGCCAAAGTGTCTCGTTCTCGCTTGAGGGCCTCGCGTATTCGCCGTACAGGGACTCGAGACTCGTCGACCAGCCGCGTCAGCAACGAAATCTCTTCTTTGTTTTCTTCTTCATCTTCGTTCTCGTCCTCCTTCAGCAGACTCTCCTGAACTACGTCCCCATCCCGCCTCCCCGCCAGCTCCTCATCCCCCAAGTAGCTCTCCGAGTCTGTTGCTTGAGAAAGTGCGGTACTACTCACACTACTCTTCGCCCCTGCGGCTTTCCACACGTCGTGCCTCTTGCCCCCGTTAAGACGTCGCGATAGAATCTGCCGTTGCCACGACAGCGTCTTCGTCCAAATCGTGTTGGCTCTCGCCTCCATTTCATGTTCTTCATCGTCACTAGCGCAGCAGAGCGACAGGGCTTTTATCAGACAAACCCCGTCAGAGACGAAGGCCTTGTCGTCTGCGCTTTTGCTGTTCGTATCAGTGGATCCGTCAAAATCGCGAAGAGAAGCGCAGATGAGTTCGACAGGCTCGCCTTGCTGCACTCGCATGGCTCGAACGGTACCGAGAACGACGCGAGCGTCAATGCAGTCGCGGATTTCCCAGTCATACGACGAGAACAAGCGGTTCACGTGCTTCAAGTCGCAGAGCGGGAACTCTCTCGTGACAAGCAACGTAAACTGCGAACGTGAGAGTATACAGGAGCCCAGTGCATTGAGAGCACCGAGTTCTCGAGCCAATGCGAACAACTTCTCCATGTCCTGGAGCACTGGGCGTCGACACGGAGTTCGCTTCATAGCGTCCAGCAATCGAGAAAAGGACCCCCATCGAAGACGGAAGCGCTTCCTCTTGAGCTCGGTCGACTCCTTGCTGCGCTGCTTCTCAGGGGAATACCCAGGTGTCTGTACGATGGCAGAAGCCTGCGTGCGTCGATGACGGAGACGTGGGTCAGCTTTCTGCTGCTCTCGATGCGCAGCCAGCTCCGACGATGGCGTAAAGTGCAGTGTACGACTTTGCCACTCCGTCATCTCTTGCTGGTTCTGAATACGCTCCTCCCGAGCAGCTCGAACCTCTCGTTTGTAGACGCTCTGAAGCTTCTGCTCCGACTGCTTGAGCACAGACCCCTGCGTCTCTGTGAAAACCTGGCAGGGCTCCGTACGACTGGAATTGAATTCAGCATCTCGCTTAACGGATACTGCGATGGGAGACGATGGACAGCGCGTCATGGTGACTGGAAGGCGGGATCCGGTCGGATGGAACGTCTCCGGGGGCCACAAGGACGGCGAACCTCCAAGACCCGATACGAACTCGTCGACTGGAGCAACCGCGTGGGTTGGCGACAGAGGCGCAAGAGCTTCTTGAGAGCGCCACCCGTGCAAGAGTTTGGCTGTTCCTTTGGCCCCGTATCGGCGTAGCTTGGCATCAAGCGTGATACCTGGTGGGATCTGCTCGTTCAAAGTGGCAGTAAGACTGCAGCCGTACCAAGGCTTGGTCGACTTCACAGGTGACGTCGGAACCGCTATCGGTGACTGGACAGTCCCCCAGCTCACGCCGGGCTTGATCGGCGATGCCATGACCAACCTCCCCACAGAGCAGGAGTCATCGTCACTCTCCTCGCTCTCGTTCCCTTCTCCGGTAGCAGTAGCAGCATAGTCAGAGCCTGCTCTCGATTGAGCTCGTGTCACGGATGTCTCCGCCTTTCGCTTCGCCTTTGCTTCCACGCAACGATCAAGCAGCGCGTCCCGTTGCGTCCGTGAGCGCAGGTATTTGCTTTCCGTCGAAGTCGCGTACAAGGACGCGAGTTGGTGGGACCGCTGCAGGGCCCGTCCTCGAACTTCGGGGTCTCCTTCACGCTCTTGAAGCGCTTCTTCCTCGGCCTCTTGGAGGGCTCCTCTCAGAATGTGCTCCACTCGCTCGTTGACAGTCTCTTTCCGTCGCCGGCGAGTTACGACGACAGCAAGTGTTCCTACACCAGCGAATTTGGTTCGTGGCTGCTGGATGGGGCTCATGGCGAAGGGAGACGCCATTGCCAAGCTCCTTCAGCGGAGGAACGCTCTTGTTTGGTCCCTGTTTTTGGAGTGAAGTCACGGTTGGTCAAGCTATTTGAAACCTCAATCGGGTGTATTTGAAAGGTTAATTAGGCAACCGACACGAAACGAGCTGGTGCCTGCGTGGATGAAAGGAAAAGGGCGATACGACCTGCTAGATACTCCTTCGACCGCCGTATCTTCGAGACGTAGTCACTATCAGAGCAAAACGTAGCTCAAAAGCTGCTGACCGACAGCTTAGCAGTAGTAGAGACCGCCGAAAGGAACGCCCAGGCCACAGCCACCGCCGTACAGACCTGCGCCGAACGAGTTCCAGTAGCCAAGAGGGTAGGCCCAGCCAGGGTAGCCGCCGTACATGAAGCCGAAGCGGTAAGGACCGAGGCCGCCCCAGCCACCCCAGTTTCCCCAACCGCCGAGTCCCCAGCCACCGAGACCGAGACCGCCAAGGCCCCACCACTGCTCCTTCTTGCCGTCCTTGTCGTTCTCGGCTTCCTTGGCAGCAGCAACGACAGACGCAGGCGGATCGAGCTTCTCCGTCGTGCCTGTGAGCGAGACTCCGGCAGGCAAGGACAGCTCCTTGACCTTCGCGAGAGCTTCGGTTGGGGTCTTGACGGCAGGTTGGTCAGCGGCAGAAACGACGACAGCAACGAGGACGGCCATCAGGGCGACGAAGAACGCGTTGAACTTCATGGTTGCGATTCTTGATCCGGTTGGTCTTGTCCCTTAGCTGGTTGGTACTCGACTTGTGCTCTTCAAGGCAAATCGTGTTGTGAGTGTGAATGTTGCAACGCAAAGTCGAGCTGGGGAGCGTCAGTTGCTGTCAGAATTGCATACAAATCTGCTTCGTGAAGTTTCCAAGTATTTCCCACTAAACGTGCTGGATTGACCTGCGACGTCGGTGAACATCACCACCATTGTCAGGAAAATCAGAGCCGTTTTGCTGCAACATTGTCACTTCAACTTGTCTAAAGATGCACAACGCAATTCTCAAATTTTGTGCACGGACTATATCTGATGTATCCGGTTAGGTGCGGTTCGACGCGCAATTTATCCGGTTAGGTGCGGTTCACGAGTACTTAGGTTAAGTACTTCCTACCTGAACCAGCGATACCGAGTACCGTCGCCATGTCCAAGTCGAGCGTGGGGGTGCCCATCTCGCTGCTGCATGAGGGCGAGGGACGCACCGTGACCGTGGAGCTCAAGAACGGCGAGGTGTACCGTGGTCACCTGGAGGAGAGCGAGGACAGTATGAACTGCCAGATGAGCGACGTTGTGTTGACGCAGCGCGACGGCCAGGAGGCCAAACTGGAGCTCGTGTATGTGCGCGGCTCGCAGATCAAGTTGGTGATCCTGCCGGATATTCTCAAGAACTCCCCGCTGCTGGGCAAGGTGCAGGCGCTGAGCAAGAAGAACGAGGACCAGAAGAAGAAGAAGGGCAAGGCTGCGGGAGCCCGCAAGGGCGGACGACGCCCCGGACCCCGAAAGTAGACCTAGAGCTACAGAATGAAGGTCTTTTGCCGTCAATGGATGGAGTGCTTTGTTGACTTGTGGGTCGAAGTGGCTTGCAACTTTGAAGACGAAGACGTGGCTTTATATTGCGTTTTTGTTCTGGTTTGCCTTTTGCCGGTTTTCGGCGAAGGTTGATCGTGATTCTGCACGTACGTGGAAGACTTGTGGCTATCGTGTTGTTTTCTGGAACGGAGTGGTCGATCCGGCATCTACAAATGTTTGTTTGCCACTTTAGAGACAGCAAAGTGGCAACAACAGCGCTGGGGGCAGCAAGCACAGCGCCACCGGTAGCGATAAGCCGCAAGTGCAGACGCTGATGAGGCAGCAGATGAAGATAAGGATCCACAGCATGATGGAGAAGCCGAAGCAGCCGCCGCGCAGGCGACGCGACAGGTCCAGCGTAGCGTGGTTCTGGATGCCATAGTCGGTCAGCGACCGCGACGCGCGCAGCGGCACACCGCCGTAGTTGAGGTAGTGCTCGCCGTGCTCCTTGGCCTCCACGAGCGACAGCAGGTCGCCCACCTTGGCGCGCGGGTCTGGCACGGCCACAGTCAGCGTGCGTCCAGCGTCCTGCGGCGGCACACGCAACGGTTAGCCACTCGGTTAGCCACATTGTTGCGATTGCCACGACGCACCGAGCGGATGAAGAGCTGCATCTTGATTTCAGTATGGAGGTTCTCAAGTGGCAGACGGCTTGATTTTCGTCTCTTCCCCGGCGAGAAGGTGAAAAACTGAAGTCGGTCGATGACTCGCTTCGTTGTGCTGCAACAACGGAGAGTGGCAAAGTGGCAAAGTGGCAAAAAGGTTGGCCTCGGCCAGTTTCAACTCAACTCGATCAGATCGCACATTGTACCGTCACGAATGCAATTCCGATGTCATCACGCAAAAATTAGGTTTATTTACTATAGTACCTAGTGCTCGGTGTTCATGCCGTGGGCAACGCCTCTCTCTTCGTCCTGCTGGGCCGCCATGTTGTTGAAAATGTGCTCCAGTGCCGTCTCACTCACGCTGTACTCGTCCACATTGAGGTCAGCTCGGGTATGTTCAAGAGCGCGGAAAATCTCGGCCGGACGCAACATTTTCGCGTCGGGGCCAAGTTTAGGCACTTGGAACCGGAAATGTTCGCCCTGCTGCTCCGTCAGCACGCTGCCTGGGAAAGTATTGCGGAAAAAGCTTTGCAGTCGCTCGCCGTGGGTCTCGTTCACCCACCAGGAGCAGAAACTGTCGACGGAGACGACGCCCTGCGCCTCCAGTTGACTGCCCAGTATCCAACCAGTTCCACTGCGCTTCAAGATGTCGCTGCCCCTTTCAGGATCTCCGATCGCAGCGCAGAGTTCCTGGAGGTTGGCCGACGTGATCGCTGCTCTGCTGTAGCTGACTGAACCTGGTCGCTGACTGGATCTGCTGCTGCGTCGAGTAGCTACACTCCGATCGGTAGCAAGGAAGGCAAGGACTTGGTCGGTCACGGCCTTGAGCTCCTCGTCCTCGGAAGAGCTTGTCAAGGCGCGCAACGTGATCTCCACGGTGTATCCGCGCCCGAACTTCTGCTTGAGGTGTTCCACGCTGCCCAGACACTTCAACCTCCCGCTCACGAGGATGCCGACTCGAGAGCAGAGCGCCTCGCACTCCTCCATGCTGTGCGTCGTGAGGACGACACAAGCTCCGCTGTCGCGCCCGTCGTCCGTGGAGCACACGCGCGCAATGACGTCCCACATCTTCCGTCTCGAGCTCGGATCCACGCCGGTCGATGGTTCGTCCAGGAAGACGACGCGGGGCCGACCGAGCAACGCGATGGCCGTCGACACCTTCCGCTTGTTGCCGCCACTGAGCCCTTGTGTGAGCTTGTCGCGGTACTTGGTGAGCCCCAACTCTCGGATCTGTTCGTCCACAGCGGAAAGCACGAACGCTTCCGGGATGCCCTTGATCCTGGCGTACAACTGCAGTTGCTCCTTGACCGTCAGCAGGTCGTGCAGCGCGTCGAATTGGGGGCAATAGCCCATGGTCTTCCGTGCTTCTGACGAACTCGACGACAGATCGAAGCCGCTGAGCGTCACGAAGCCCTGCGTGGGCGCCAACTGGCCCGTCAGCACAGCCATCGTCGTGGATTTCCCAGCACCGTTGATGCCCAGGTAGCCAAAGCACTCGCCGCTCTGGATGGCCAGACTCAAGTCTTTCAACGCGACCTTGGCGCGCGGTTTGCCCGCGTACTGCTGTCGTAAGTTGCGGATGAAGACGAGATCGTTTGGCTGCGCTGGTTGACGCTCCACGCGCTGCCGTTCACGCTGCACATCGTCGTCCTCTTCCGTTCCGTCGGCGTCCATCCCGACGACGCTGTGGTCGTGACTAGCAGTCGACTTCTTCCACTTGACCGCGCGGTTTTCCAGTAGAAACACGAGCGCAGACAGCACAGCAGCCTCCACGAGCGTGTACACAAGCGGCGCGCCGATGATCTCGACGTCAAACGGCTGACGTACACAGCAGCCCGGCTCGATCCGATCCCAGCACTCGGTGCAGTCCGCTTTGCCCAGTCCTTCGAACAGGCCGAAGAAGGACGGCGCCGCCTGCACCCAGCGCCCCGAGCCGAAGAGCGCGCGACGACTGACTTTCCGCGTGGCCAGCTCGAAGATGCCGTTGTTGAGCGTGTAGCCCGGGAAGAGCATGAAGAGCCACCGCAAGTAGTTGCGGTCGAGCGAAGACAGCGTCAACGAGCCCGAGATGGTGAAGCTCGCGATACGACACATGAACGAGAAGATACTCAGTAACCCTCCAGTTCCCAGCGCGAAGACGAGCAACGCAGTCTGCGCCACTGCGTGCTTGACGTAGCGTCTGGAGAACAGATACGCCAGCGGGATAATGGCCCACGTATGGGCGAGCACTAGCACGACGATCGCGAACACGTCGGCGGTGCTGGCCTTGTCGGCCCCGCTTGGCGTCATGGACAAGGGGATAACGATCGCGCTGGCGATGACTGGGATCACCGTGAGCAGCACGTCGTGCGTCCAGCTCGCCATCCAGTAGGCCGAGACGTTGGCTCCGCTGATGAGCTGCAAGCTCTTGGCGTTTTGGCTCGGATCCTTTTCACGGACGACGAACGCCACGATGGCTGCGGGGACGAAGGCGAAGGCCAGCATGACGACGAGCGCCACCAAGAAGCCGTTGAACGTCACTTGCAGCTTGGCGTTGTCCTTGGACAGACAATTGTTGCTGTAGCACGGGGACGAGTCGCACGAGTTGCACGGATACCAGGGCGACGCGATGTTGGACGCGTCGCAGCACACGTCGACGTCGCAGTTGAGGACGCCGAGCGTGCAGTACGCAAAGCCTCGGGACCCCATGCAGGTCGAGACGTTGTAGTCGGAGTCCACGAGGCTATTGAAGCTGGACGAGGCTGTACATTGGCTCTGTTCCGCCTCGGTCGGCAGACTCGTGACGTAGTTCGAGAGGAAGTCGGCCACTTGGATCTCGGGCAGCACGGCCAGGATGACGAGGAAGATGAGCGGGATGCCCACCGAGAAGACCAGCGTCTTCTTGTCGCGCGTGGCGATCTGGAAGCGTTTCTTGGTAAGCGCCACGTACTGCGTCCACATGGACGGCTCCGTGATCGGAGGAGCCGTCGTCGGTAACTTGACGGCCCCGTCGGCCGCCACCAGCTTGAGCGGCGTGCGGCCCAGCACAGAAGCCGAGGGTTTCCGCTCCAATATCGGCACCAAAGCAGCGTCTTGGTCGGCGGCGTGCTGCTCCTCCTCGTGGTCTTGAGAGATCCGCAAGAAAACCTCTTCCAGCGTGGTGACCGAGATGCCGTACTGCTGTACGCCAAGCTCGTGCATGCTGGCGTCCAACTGCTCCAGCATCGCTGGGAACGCTTGCGACGACGCTGTCGGTAGCTGGAACACGAGCTCGGAGCCGGAACTGCTCAGCCGCTTGACGCCTGGGACGTACTTCGTCAGGAAGGTCTGGACCGACTGGACGTCGCACGATCCGTCCGACGTCTTGATCATGGTGAGGTTGTAGCCCGCGCCGAAGCGGGTCTTGAGGAAGAGCGACGAGCCCGCGCAACGCAGCTGCCCGTCGGCCAGAATGGCGATCCGATCGCCCAGGATGTCGGCTTCGTCCATGAAGTGCGTCGTCAGGACGGTGACGCGGCCTGCGCGGCTCTGCTGGAGCAAGTTCCACGTAAAGCGACGCGAGTACGGGTCCATGCCGGACGTCGGCTCGTCCAGGAAGACGAGCTTGCTGCCTCCCAGGAACGCGAGCGCCACGCTGAGCTTCCTCTTCTGACCGCCAGAGAGCGTCTTCGCCAGCGCGTGGCGGATCTCCGTCAGGCCGACATCCTCGATCATCTTGTCCACGCTGCTCTGGAGGTCAGTGCGAGGCACATACTTCATCGTCCCGAAGAGCAGCAAGTGTTCTTCCACGGTCAGATCCTGGAACAGCACGTCATGCTGTGGACAAATGCCGATGACGCGCCGCAGCTCGTGGAAGTCACGCTGGATGGAGCAGCCGTACAGCGTGGCGTCGCCCGCAGTGGGTGGGATCAGCCCCGTGAGCATGGAGATGATCGTCGTCTTGCCAGCTCCGTTGTGGCCTAGTAACGCCGTGATCTGGCCGCTGTACATGGCCAGATCCAAGCCGGCCACTGCGACGCGCTCCTCGCCGTCGTCTTCGACCGGAAAGACCTTCCGCAGGCCGCGAATCTGCAGACACGTGCCGTTGCGCTCCTGCATCGCCAACGTTGCGTTCACAGGCTCCACGTACGCGTCTCCGGCCCCACGTTCCTGTGTCTTGACGGCGTCTTGTGCGTCTGCGAGTTGCGCGTACGGGCCGCCGCTTTGAGGCGACAAGGAAGGAGACAATGGACCGTCGGAACCCGTCGAAATGTCCTCTTGAACTGCCTTGTAGTAGCCCGTCGTGAACAGGAAGTGCCAAGGCTTGCGTACGCCGTATTGCTGAGGCAGCACCTGCTCTAGGTACCATCCGAGCGCCACGAGGATGACGGAGTCGAGAAGGAGGAAGAGACTCATGTCGAAGGCGCTGGGGACCGTCACGGGCTCTTCCAGGAGGCCGACGGAGTAGGCGAAGCCCGTGCCCAGCTGCGCGCGCCGCAGCATTTCGTCCACGGCCAGGGCGAATGCCGTCGGCGGGGACAGCGCCGCCCAGTATCGCGGCGTGTTGGTATCGGCCGACTGCACCGTGAAGAAGGGGAAGAAGAGGATGAGCCAGAGCAACACGGACGCGATGGCCGCGGCCCTCGACTTGTTGAAGAAGGGCGCGATGAAGTAGGAGAAGGCCGTGATGGCTACACTCAGCGACCAGAAGAGAAAGACGAGCGTCGCGTACTCGGCCGTGGGGAACACGTTGCCGTATTTGAGCTCGGCCGCGATGGCGAACGCCAGCGGCGTGGACAGCACGGCCGTCGTGACGCACCACGAGCAGAGCAGCGTGGCGTCCGAGAGCCCCATGATCTTCATGACTTCACGCAGCCGGTTCTCCTTCTCTATCACCATGGTGGTCGTCGTGGTGGACACAAACTTGATGTAACTCACGAGGAAGAAGAGCCCCAGGACGGACTGGCCGCCCGTGTAGAAGGACGTCAGGGCCGACGACGGCCCGCCGATGGCCTCGAGTCCCCACACGGCCAGAGCACGGCAGACCAGCGTGTCGTCCAAGACGGCCGCTTGTGATGTAAACCACTCGGATCTCCAGCCTCCAGCGAGGTTGTCCAGGTTGGCGAGGAGGACGAGCGCGGTAGACAGCAAGACGGGCAGCAGCAGCTCCATGGCCAGCGACATGGGGCGTCGACGCCGCAGCACCATGTTCTTCCACACCAAGTTGGCGATCTGTCTCCACGTGGCCGCCACTTTGGCAGCGAAACCTGTTCCCTGAGTGCTGCTCTCGTCCTTCCTGCGGCCGTAGAGCCTCGCAAAGACGGCGACGGCTGCGACCACGACGGCTACGACAGCTACCACAATGATAAGGATTGTGTTGGCGCTGGAGACGCCGCCGTCGCATTCGTTCTGGTACGTGAAGACGCTGTCGAAGAGCGCCTTGCAGGACGTCACAGCCGAAGACGAAGTGTTGCACGAACGTAGCGTCTCGGCCGCCTGGCAGCACGAAGTGGAGGCTGACGACGAGGGTTTGGAGCACATTACACGGCAGACCGAGTCTCCATTGAAGTCGCCCGAGCTCGACGAGAAGGACGAAGAGGAGGAGGAATTGTTGCCGTTCCGGAAATCGGCCGGCAGCAGGTCGAAGAGCCCCGAGTTTGTCACGCACAGCCCGTAGGCGATGTCGTTGTTCAGGACAGTGTCCACGCAGTCGCTCAGCGACGTGAGCGTGGCGCTGCCGGCGTCGTCCGATGACCCGGCGTCAGCCATGCGGATTGAATTGTGAGCAGGAGATAAACCGATCGATTAAAATGATAAGGTGTGACAAAAGAGGCAACGTACCCCACAATCACGTGTTTTCAGCCAATGAGAGAGGTGTATTCATTTCATGAGCCAATGGGAGGGCTCCGTTCGAAAGTGGACAGCGCTTTCGATCATTGATGCGTTGGACTGTCGGTTGCCGTTAAACCGGGTTGCCATTCTGACGCCGTGATGGAGTGTGGAGAGCCGTTGAACGTCTTGCTTGCGGTGGACTTCCCCAGGAAGCTCTATGAATCGATTTGGTGTCGTTTACACCTCACTCACTGCCATGAACCAGCTCAAAGCGTAGGGCTTCGAGAATTTACACTAGATTCCAGCAGGTCTTGATAGCAAGCTCACCTACCGGTAGATACGCAGCGAGACGCTGAGCGACAGCAGCAGAACAGATACTTCATGTACCAATTTCCGGTCAGCTTTCTTGTCTGCGACTTCAAGTATGTGTTGGCTTATTCGCGTTGCTGCAGTTGTGGCCGCTTGCAGTAGTCGAGACCCACGGCACAATACATGTATGGGCAGCTGCATGGGGACCACCTCAATCAAAGCAGCGCTTACGCCACTGTGGTGTCTCAAAGAGGCCTCGCCATGATGATCATTTCGCGGGACTATTATAAATTTCATCATGGGTTTCACTGAAAAAGTCCACATCTCGTGGCAACTTGCACCCTGGCTGGGTTGCGACAGAATCGTATCGAAATGCACAAGTGCTGTCCAGTGCACTAGCCCGCTTCACGACGCAAAGAATTCAGGTTAGTCCTGCGGATGTATCTCGTGTGTAGATCCCCTGAAGTTGAGTGGCGAGCGTCCCTGAGGTCACGTTGGAAACGGTACACGATGCAAGCTCTTCAAGCTCTCTCCGCCAGCGGTCCGTACTGTAATACCGAAAGCGCTGCGGGCCTCCCAGCCTCGGGGCATTGCTACATTGCAGCCAACCATGTGTGCCAGCTGCTGCCCCATCGGCAGGATGAAAAAGTCGAGGGGGTCCCCCCGTAATCGCTGCGCATGATTGTCGATTTCCTTATTAAACGGAGCCCCATCGAGCGCTCGCCGCCGTTGCTGCAACTGGAACTGCTTGGGCGGCGGCACAATACAAAGTGAGGTCAGGCCAAGCCAAGCGCGATGATGATGATGATGGTACCCTCACTGCCGGCAGTGCCGTCGTGAGCAGCGTTCGCCTCCTGAGATAAACTTCAACATGGGTATCCATGCTATTACCTCCAGCTTTGTTATATACCTATCATTATAGATATTCACGGTGAAAGCCGCGGTAACTACTACAACACAGTTCCATACAAGTAGATCTCCATATACTTATCGTCGCGTATAACCCATCCACCTGAAGCGTCTCTCCACGATAAGATTCGCCAGGTTTATCACATACGGAAGATGTCGTGTCGCACCCCCATGCCATCGCAAAGCTTTGCGGCGTGTGTGACAGCTTCACGCTCGGCTGCCGCCACCGCGCCGTTCCATTCGATTCCAGCCGAAGTTCTCGTGCCGGATCGAAGCGCAATCAATGGCTTCGCGCATTCCCGGAATTCCAGCCGAGGAAGCGCACCTGTCCATCAAGTCATGGTCAATCACCACGCAGAGTTGCGCACGTCCAGCCCCGCCGTCGGAGACGCGTGCATCGACCTGTACGCGGAGCGCGTCATGATCCCTCGCATCTCGCTCTTCTCGCTGCTGGCGGGGATTTCAGTGCTCACGTTGCTGCTGGTTCGTCACCGCCGACAGCGTCGACGCACTCGTCAATTCGCAAAGCTGCTGCTTGGTCAGAACGTGGTCATTCAAAAGGCTTCAACGTCGGACGAGGACCCGCACACCACCCGGAAGCGCTGGTTCGCGTGCTTCCTGGCCACGACAGTAGCGTGGATCACCGTTTTCCTCTTCACCTTCAACGCGTCTACTTCCACGGCCTCCACGTCCATGAGCGGGGCCCAAGGAGGGCGGCCCCGCATCGTCTTCAGCTTCACCACCACCCCACGCGGAATCAACGAGATGCAGAGCACAGTCGATGCGCTGGTGCATCAGGAGGGCGACGGCTTCGACGTCGTGTACGTGATCGTCCCGCGGATGTACCGAGACGAGCTGGTGGAGATTCCGGCGTGGCTACTTGACGATACCTCGACGTTGCGCCGGCAAGAGTTCCACGGGATCACCTTCGCCATCGGAACGAGTTCGTTCCATGAGAAACTGCAAGTTATTCTCTTAGACACGGACTTTGGACCGGCTAGTAAGGTGCTGGGCACGTTGCTGGTGGAGCAGGACCCCGACACGATCATTGTATACGGCGATGATGATCGGGTATACCCTCCGCAGCTCTGTGAGCGAGCACTGCACTACACGCACAAGTTCCCGGACGACGCCGTCGCGGTGCTGGGCGGGTGGATATCGGCCGAGGACGGACTGTACTGTGGACGCAGCTTGGCAGTCGGCGTGAACAGCGTGTCGTTCGTAGGAGGAGCTGGAGGCGTCGCGGTCAAGCGCAAGTTCTTCGGTATGGGCGAGGCGGCCATGCCGGCGTTCCAAGTGGCCAACATGTCCAAGGCCTGCTTCCTAGGGGATGACTACTACCTGTCCCACCTGCTTAGTCGGCGCGGAGTGCGGCGCCGGCTCGTGTCGGACAGCTGCTGGAATATTGAGGCCCTCACCGAGTCGTTCTCGCACGGTGGCTTGTCGTACGCTCCGTCGGATCACCCTGGCGGTGCCAATGTGGAGCACTACCAGCAGTGCATCCGCGAGCTTGGCAAGGACCACGATCTCTCCCATGACGGCGAGTTTGGATCCGTCTACATGTTCCTCTTCTCTCACGCGTGGGGGGCGCTGCGAGGGCTGCGGAATCTGTACTACGGAGTAGAGTTCGTGGCCTGCTGAAGCTACTGAACCTCACGCATGTACAATAGAGAAGTTGAGCTCGTCAAAGAACGTTAATAAAAGTTGGCATATATTATATTTTTCGCTGGTACTGGCATCATACAAGGTACATCATTCATAGGCCCAGAAGAGCTTGCGATGGCAAGCTCCAGGTTGCTTTTGGGCGTCCATACGATAGTAGCTGTGATGACCTGGAGCTTGTGGTGGCATACTACGGACTCCATAGTAGCTGTGATCCTGTAAAGTTTCACGCGGGTGGCTCACGTTTAACTGTTGGTCCGACAGAGGAATGCAGTCGCTCATTCTTCAAAATACCGTTCAACGCCACAATGAGTCCCCGCATCGTGACGCTTCTGCTCTTCGCTGTCGTCTTTGCCATCACTTGCAGCATCCAACCGGCATCTGCGTTCAACGGCGAGCTGCGGATCTACAAGGAAACGGACTTCAAGCGGCTGCGACGCATCATCGGCGTCTCCACGAGCAACCTCTGCTACGACATGCCGTGCGCTGGTCTCAGCGAGATCACCACCTCGGCAAAGTGGACGGGGCTCCCAGCGACGGGGGCAGCGTTCTCTGACGGACAGGCCAAGATCGCCTTTTACACGGGCAGCAACTGCACGGGCGTCGTGGCGATGCTCAATACGAACCTTGGACAGATCGGCAACTTTGGCCCGCTGGGGATGTACCGGGCTATCACGTCGTTCGCGGTTCTTGAGACGTCGACGAAGATGGAGCACCCGGCGAGCAATGTGTGTCAGTGGGAAGTGAGTGAGCCTGCATACCATGGAGGGGGCTTGGAGCGAGCAGAAGGTGATAGTTTTACTTCATTTACCACATAAATACACAACTTTCACTCAGCTAATGCTTGCAAATCGGTGATCCTTAGTGCGTCGGTGCTGTGAAGACTGTAGGGCTCGACGGCGCTCGATATTTGCCTGCCGCTTGGTGGAATAGGAGGCTGACTGCTCGTAGTTCAAGTATCGCGGTTTGATGTTTGTAAGCCGTGCTCGTGGCCGCCTTGCCGGCTTCACTGCTGCCTGCTCGTGGTGGTTCTCATTGGGAAGGTCGACGCTATTTGCCGACCGTGCTGTAGACGACTCCACAGGTCCAGCAATTGCAGCGGACACGCCGATCGAAAGCCGCGGCGTCCAGCAGAGCCTACTTCCCATGATATACTCATTGTGGCGGTGAGCAGCAAACTTTAATCGATCAGCAACGTAAGCGTCGAACTGAGCTAGTGTCACGAGATATACAGCGAACATCGGAGCTTGAACGAAACGCAGACCGCGGCGTCGACGCTGTGTGGACCCTGTAGCAGCTGAAAACCTCCACGTTGCTCGTACCCGTTGAAGACGGAGACCGGGAGGTGAGCGACGACAGGCAGTGGCTACCAGAGCGAGAGACACTTGAACATCATGAACTGTAGTGACCAGCTGCACGCGACTCGGACGCGAATGTACCGAATGTGGAGCATGGATAATGCCCCACTCGTCGTTAGCATCATCAGCATCATCCTTCTCTTCGTCAGTATCGCCTTGCTTGGTGTCGACTGTAGTGGAGGACCTGACACAGATTAGACCAGAGCTTGTCGGGTGCTGAGAGAAAGCAAGAGCACAGGTTCGGCGTACCGAAACGAGAAGAACTTCGCGAGTGGGAGAGCAGAGGCCACAACACAGACCACCATACAAACGGCCGCCGCCAAGGACGGCCCCATATCCACTCGGAAGGCGTGGCACTCCCTCAACGCTGTCTTCTTGTTCGCTTGAAAAGTGCAGCCTGTCGAATGGACACTCTAAAAATACATACTGAAGCGACGCGATAAACAAATAGAGGTATTGTCCTGAGGGTGTTATCATCCATCACACTTTGACGCGGGCAGACTGTGGCGCGGTCATTGTTCGTCACGTGACGGCAACCTCTTGAGTGGATCAATCGTTGTCGCCTTGGAATCACCTCGGCGAGATTCTCACTTGAGCTTTGCCACTGAGAGAACAACTGGAAAAGGTAGGAGTGCTCATGTGCAATGTGCCCATTTTAGCTCGCACTCATGGCGCCTGCGGACAGCAACTAACGTCTTGTGCTTTGTGCTTGTTCTACTGACGTTCTTGAAGCTTGAGTACGGCCTCAAAATGTCGTTATTGGCCAGCCAGCGACGTAGCAAGAAGCTTCCGAAGCCAGCGACCAAGCAGCACATATACCAGGTTTGCTTACGAGTAGCTCCCCATGGCCTGCGCACACCACTGACTGCTTCATTTCTCTTTATGCCCCAGAGTGACAGATTCATTCCAGCACGGTCAGCTATGAACTTTGACTATTGCCACCACATGATGATGAAAGCCTTGACGCTTCAAGACGACACTGCAGCTGCCGACAACGTCTGTTCCAAGTCGTACGACACGTTACTGGCCACGAACCTCTTGCACACCTCCACAGCATCCACTGAACAACGACCGCTACTTGCGATTCGGGCCTCAGCCGTCCGCACGGACCGGGTCTTCGATGTCAAAGACCCACATTCCCTCCACTTTCGAGACCAGATCATGTTCCCACCACGAACAGCCCGTACTTCGTCTCCCCGTGGTCGCTGCATTCCATCATCTGCAACGCATATCTTGGATGCCCCCAATCTCCAGGACGACTATTACCTGAACCTGATGGACTGGGGGTCGAACGACATCATCGCGATCGGACTCGCACACGAAGTGTACTTGTACACTGCCACGACAGGCGAGATCCAGGTTCTTGTCGCCTGCTCGAAAGAAAATGACCATGTGACGTCGGTCGCCTGGGCTGAGAGCTCGAGTCCGGACGGTCGCTATCTCGCGGTCGGAACTTCCCATGCTGAGCTACAGATCTGGGATGTTGAGAGACTCGTGAAAGTGCGTTCGATGCAAACACAGCGAGATCGTGTTGGTTGCCTGTCGTGGGGCATTCACGGGGTTCTGGCTTCCGGGTCACGGGATTCGACGATCCATCTGAACGACGTACGCTGCGTTCAGCATCTCGTAGGGAAGCTCGAGTATCACGCAGAAGAAGTTTGTGGCTTGGCGTGGTCTCCAGATGGCAGCACTTTGGCATCGGGCAGCAACGACAATTGCTTGTGCTTCTGGGACCACGCCATGCTGCCGTCAAGAGCCTCAAGCCATCTCTCTTCTCTGCGATCGACGAACGAACAACACTGTGCCGCTGTACGAGCTCTTGCCTGGTGTCCATGGGAACGGCATGTCTTGGCGTCAGGAGGAGGCGCTGACGACGGCACGATCAAGTTCTGGAACGCATCGAACGGCAAGTTGCGGCGTTCGCAGCCCACAGGATCCCAGGTATGCGCGCTGGTGTGGTCACAGACGACGCGGGAGTTGGTATCGGCTCATGGAGGTCGGTCGAGGTATCAACTGACGCTGTGGGAGTATCCGACGTTGAAGCGTGTGCGAGAACTCACAGGCCACAGTGCTCGAGTCCTGAACCTCGCGGTCTCTCCAGATGGCAAGACCTTGGCTTCCGCTGGCGCCGACGAGATGGTGCGTCTCTGGGACGTGTTTCCCTCTCACAGGGCTCGTCCTTACCGAATTCCTGGACTTGAAAGGTGCTTGGGCGTGTCGAGTGCTGTGATCCGCTGAAGACGCACCGCAAGGCCGGCAAAATCTCACGTACACACTTTGAAGTATATTTCCATCGCTGATAGAAAAATACGTCGCTTCCTATTTTAGCAGATTTTAACGTGCTGCAACTTTAAACACTGGGAAAGATACGGAAAAGAGAGAAGGCACTTCGTCCGTGCAGTTCCATTTGCAGTTTGGTCTTTTGATGAACCTAAAAAATGTCGTTTGAAAGCTTGCCGTGAGCTGGAGCATCAAAAATGCGGCCCGTAGTGTACACGCTCGCTGGGTCGGCGGCTACGCCCTGTCTTCTAGGCCGTCGTGTTGCCTTCCGCGGCCTTGTCACTTTCTTGCTTGAACTTTTGGTACGTGGACTTCTCCGCCGTTGGTTGTTGGTGGTCCATTCGACGGGTGTCGAGGCTGGATTATTTCGTCATTTTCGTGCTGTCTTGTGTCTTCGTCGCTTTACTCTTTGATGTGTGTGTGTGATGTGATGGTACTTCTATCCGTATTGCCTAGCCACCTGGGGCGGGGCTCTATTCAACCCGCTGCTCCGGGATCCGCTCGAAGCGCCGGTTATTGGAGGCGCCACAGCTCATATTCTTCGGAGGTCCAATGTGGATCGACCCGCGGTAGCTGCCTCCGACGAAGCTGTTCCGAGGCATGCCCATTTGCGCCCGCGTCTCGCGCGTGCAAATGTAGTGGCCGGCAAGGCCATCGCCCGGGATCAAGTAGCCCAGCGTGACTGTACGCCGCGGGCCTTCGCGCACGGACGGCAGGCCTTCGACCGGCAGCACGGGGTCAATCTGGAAGCTCTCGTCGTTGGAAATCAGCACCAACTCGACGTTGAACATGCTCGCCACGGCGTAGAGTTCGGCCGTCGTGGCCTGTTCGTCCGGTGTGTCCCTGAAGGTCTCGTACCGCTCACGTACGTCCTCCTCGTCCTGCATCAAGAAGCCCGAGAGTTCCTTAATGTGCTCCAGCGCGTACTCCATGAGCTTGACGCGCAAGAACTGCGCCGCCGTCACTCGACGCGGCGCCATGCCGTCCGCCGCGCCCACGTTGACCACCGTCATGCCCGCGGGATAGTCCCGCAGACACTGCAGCGGGTACATTTCGTACACGATACAGTGCAGCAAGCACGAGCCATCGGGCGGCATGCCGACGCCCACGAGGCCCATCTGCACGAGCTGGTCCTCCATCTTGGCTCGCTGCATGTCGAGCTCGGGCGTGATGACGTCAGGCGCCGTCATGGCCATCATGGAGCCTCTGGACGCCATGGACGCGCGTCCCGTGGTATCTGACACGGCCGAGGAGGCCGGGAACCAGCTTCCTCGGGACGACCCAGGATTGATCGGCCCGGGGCCGAACGAGTTGCTGCTGCTGGCGAAGGACGAGCGGCTGCTGGCAAACGAGGAGCGAGAGCCGCCCATCTGAACCTGTGGCACCGTGTGGCGCGCAAAGCTCTGGCTGCCCACGAAGCCCGTGCCGGACCAGCGGTAGTCGCTGGCACTGGAGGCGAAGGACGAGACGGTGGAGCTGCTCGACACGGAGCGGAAGTCGTCGTCGTCATCGCCCATGACGCTGGTTGTAGCCTGCAGGACGGCAGGCGAGGCTAGGATGGACGAGGACGGACGCAGACTGGCGTCCTGCTGGTCGTACTCTGCGTTGGCTCCGAAGCCGGAGTTGAAGCCCACGAAGCTCTTGAGCGTCTGGCTGCTGACGGCCGCCAAGTGGAAGGCCACGAGCTGCGGCGTGTGGGCCACCGCGTTCATGTAGTTGTCCAGTTCTCGGGCTCTCGCGCCCAGGAACTCGGGGCTCTTGTCGGCCCGGAACAGCGCCTTACGACGGTACAAAGGCGGGAACTTGACGCCTTTCATGAGCGCCGAGCTGCGCTTCCGCAGCTGCTCGTCCAGCTTGCGGAAGGCCGAGAAGCTGCGCCAGATGTGCCAGCTCGTGCGCCCCGTGGCGTGCGCGCGCGACGAGTAGAAGGAGAGCTGAACGACCACCTTGTACTCGGCCTTCTTGCTGCTAAGCCGGTAGTCGTCCACGGACACGGCGCACTGGTAGTCGCCCTGGATGTCGTCGGGCGTCATGGTCAGGTAGGCCATGCAGCCTCGTGAGGGGGAAGGAAGAGAGGGCGAAGGTGATGGAAGAGGAGACTCTGCGCCCGCCAGACTGACGCGCACGCGGGCTCTCAGACTCTGACTTGACGACGGACGTTTCCATTTTTGAGTACAACACAACACAAAAGTTGTGGCCTATGGTGGAATTTAGCGGATTGTGTGTTGGCCTATCAAAGGGTTTAGCTTGTTCCCACCCCCGCACAGTACCACGCCACGCTCACCCGAAACCGGCGTATATAGAGCGGCAACGAAGCAGCGAGAAATGGATTCAGGCATGTATCCATAGGACAAACCGTAGAGCAAGCGCAAGAGTTGGCGTCCGCTTCGCTGCACGAAGCTGGTCCCCTTGAGCTGTTATCAGAGGCTGATAATTGAGGCAGATAAACTACAACGGGTGACCATCCGGAGCTCAAATCTCGGCGTTTTCCGTTCCAGTTTGGAACCTTCAGGACGGGTACCGCAGTAAAATATGTAGTTGATTTTCAAGCACCTTGGATCGTGAGCTGAACAGCTCGATTCCCGAACACCAGTTACTGCGGAGCACTCCACACCTCCACTCTGTATCTATCACACGAAAGAGGCTGCATGTGGTGTTGGATACGCCCACCGAGATCAAGGGTGAAGGGAATGGCAAGTCGTCAGCAAAAAATGCCGAAATACACATCATCGCCTTCGCATTCCGCGCCGCGTACGACAATGGGGGACCAGTACGATTTCCTCTTCTTCTTCTTTGCATTTTGCTTTTTGCCGCAACAGCTGCCACTATATACACACGTTGTGGCAATCTGTCAAATAGCTGGACGGTTGTATCCGGCCAACAAATTTCCACAAAGTTTGACTCGATAGTCGATGTGAGTGTCATTGAAGCCAAACCCAACTCCAGGTACATGTACATGACCGACAAGATGCACAGCAATCCAGCGCCTTTCAGTCATGGCCGCACTGTTATTAACGCCGCTGCAACGGGCGCAGTTACAGCCTCGATAGGAGAGGAGAGGCGCAGTGACGTGCGCGCTCGGATACTTGACACTTTGGCCCAAACCCAGTTTGTCAATCTGTTTCAATCCAAGCAGCCGCACGCAGCTGCTTCAATGCGGGGATAAGTATCCAGCACGGGCTCATTTCAACTCGGCAAAAAACAAAATTAAACGCAAAATGCTGGCGCACGGGGCAGTGTGGATCGCCTACAGCAGCTCGTGCATCATGCAACCGCCATCTCGGCTCTCTGCTCAGCGACGATTCAAATCAACGCCATCGTCATGGAGTCAGCAATACCAGAACAGCAACCGTACGATTCGTTCGGCGACGAAAGTTATGTGTACCACATCAATCCAAAATGTATCCATCGTCGACCTTGACATCCACAAATGGAGGCGGCGACGCTGCTGGCAGAGCTCCGCGCGGCAGAGGAGGAGCACGCGCGCGCACTGGAGGCTGCAAACCCCCCAAACCAGGCCCACGACACGCTCGACCGTTCCAGGAAGGAATACGAGGAGGCGCGCGCTGCGGAGAAAGTCGAAGAGGACGAATTGGCCAGGGCAGCGGAGGCGTTGGCACTTGGACTCCAGAGCCTCGAAGTTACGGCCGCAGGGGACGAGCAGCAGCCTCAGTTTGTGGACTCACTGGTGGAATACCACGCAAATATCGGCTGTTACCAGTGCTACCTGTTTCTAGGCGGGCATAAGGGCGACGAGGAGAAGCTGGAGAAAGCGTTTGACGTTGCCCAACTCGGCGTTCGAGTGCAGTTCCCGCTTGTGGAGCTCACGTACAGACCCAGCAAGAGCGGTAACGGTGATGTACATGTTGCAGAGAAGCCGGAGGTGATTTGGAGCACGGAGATCGAGCGGAACGTGGACGTCGAGCAGAGCTCCGTTGAGGAGAAGGATGATCACTGGTACCTGCGCCTCCCGATCCGACCCAGCGACAAGCAGCCGCTGGGTGGCTTCTCGTCGTTCACGCAGGTATCTGCTGTTGAATTGCGGCCGGAAAGCTACGCTTCGGTGAGCTGTCGAACGTGCAAGGCCGAGTTGCTCGGTGGAGAAGACGGCGGCAGCATTGAAAAGGTTTTGCCGCTTCCGTCCGCGAACTGGATGGACATGTTTGACTTCTGGGGAGCTGGTATTGGGGCCTTTGAGCATATCCCACGCGATGATATCCACGCGCAACAGCACCGCGTGCTAGTTGGAGAGTCGTACGTGCTTGTGCATGCCAGTGACTTGGTGGCTGGGGCAACGGCGGTGGATCACGAGGACGAGGCTGCTGTTGCGCCAGGAGATAACGCGAAGGAAGAACGTGAATGGGTCCATTTGATCTGCACTTCGTGCTCGGAGCGTGTTGGGTTGAGCAGTGTGGAGCAGCCACAGACGGTTCGTCTGCACAAGCACTTGGTCAGTGCTCGCCGGCGTTCGGAGGCTGCTGCTGAAGGAGCGAGCCGCGAGGAAGAGAACGTCTTCGGCAAGTACACCATCGACAGCATCGTCAGCGCCAAACTGCTGGAAATGGCCGATTCGGACGGCATTTTTCGGTTCATCTTGACGTCGTCCGAAGACAAGCACGAGGAAGGCAACGGCGCTCCTGCTGCTGCCCCTACATACACGTTGTCGGTAGAATTGCAGTTACAGCTACTCAGCTGGGAGACGATGATCAAGCGGCAAGACACGAGCAAGTTCCGTCGCGTCCTGAAGGTTCTGTACGGCCCTCGGCAGCTGATGCCAGCGATTCCTGGTCTTCTGCCTTCGCACACGGTCTCGCTGCCTCCAGCCATGTGCTCAGCCATCGCGCGACGACTTGAAACCAGCTCTTTACTGCTGCCTTCTTCACTGCGCGAGTTCAACCGCATGCGTGTCGGGTATCTCTTCGCTTGAAAAATGGAATCAGATCTGATACAGATGCAATTTCTCAAGTAAAAAAGACTAACTGTATTATTCCTACACGTCAGCAGAACGCGTTGCCACGTCTTACTTGGTGGGCGCCCAGTAGTCCATGATGTCCAGCGCCACCTCGCAGCTCTCGCGCACGACCGGTTCCTGGTCCTTGAGATACGTCTTGAGGATCTCCTCGCACTCGGAGGTGCCGATGGCGCCGAGCGCCTCCGCGGCCTCATGGCGCACCATGCGGTGCTCGGACTCGTCCAGCAGCACCTTCTTGAGTGCAGGCACGAGCACGGGGTTCTCCATCTGGCCCATGACGTAGGCCACTTCGTGCTTGAAGAGCGCGTTAGGGTCGCTGAAGGACTCGACCAGAGCCAGCGCCGCCTCCTCCGTGTTGCGGTTGCGCAGCGAGAACATGGCGCGGTACTTGGCGAACATGTCGCCGTCGTGGTCCAGCAGCACCTTACGGAGCTCGGACGTAGGCACATCCTTCTCGGCGGCAGGCGCCGGGTCCTCCGACAGGTACGGGTTGCGGTCCACCTCTCCCTCGTCGACCTCGCCCTTGGACTTAGCAAGCTTGTACTTGACCAGGCTGGCGGCCAGCTTGCACGTGTCCGAGACCTCAGGTGCTGGGTCGGCGCTGAATTTCTCCAGCACAGGCAGCGACTGAGCTGCGCCAATGGCGCCCAGAGCCTCGGCCGACTCGTGACGCACCATGCCGTCGTCGCTCTCGTCGGCCACGACCCGGTGCAGCGTCTCGCAGGCCTCCTCCATCTGGAACTGGCCAATCACGTAGGCCAGCTCGTGACGCATGAGCTCCGAGTCCTTGCGGTTCAGCAGCGCCGTGAGCAGCACCTGCAGGTCTTCCAGACCGCCGCGGGAACGAAGGTAGAAGATGGCGCGCGTACGCTTGCCCACGGGCTCCGACAGGTCCAGCAACGCGTCGCGCAGCTGCTCGAAGCTGGGTGCCGTGTCGGGCTCGGCGGAGATGGTCTCAGTCACGGACGAGTGCGACGGCATAGCTAGTGGACAAAAGACTGCAAGTCTGGGAATGACTTCGAACTCGTCGCCAGTCAAAAAGGATAAAGAAATGCGGTAAGAAAATGTATGAGTGACCTTAAGAATTTGTAAAGTGCCCCTAGCCAATAGGGACGCGGAATCGACGCGATTGGCTGGTTGACTGGTGGTGTGCACCACCTCATGGAGAAGACGTTGAAGTCCTTCGCCACACGCTCGCTTGGTTCTACTCGTCGGACTCTCAATCCTTGACGCCTTCTCAAGTACCACGAATACCTGACAGCTTCGTCCGTCCCGGGCCAGCCAAACTTACGGAAAGTTCACAACATTCGAGGCAATCAACGTCTTTGTGAGAAATTGTTGTTGTTATCCGATGTATTGGAGATAAATGATCAGTTGCTAACTTCATTCATCAAGTTCAATCGTACTACATGCAGACTGTGTATCAGCCTCTGCTAACACATCTTCATCGCAAGGTCTGATCAGCTCTGTGATCTTCTTACCACGTGCACACGTCGATCGAAGCGTGTTCCATGTGTGTTGACGTCTCCAGCACCGCATACGACGAGACTGACTGGTCCAGATGCTTGTCCTCAAAGCGCAGGGCCTGTCCGAGGCTCGTATTGAAAACCATCATACCCCCCGAGCAGTTGCTGTTACTGTAGAAGGCGAGTTTAGCCTGCCCGTCGGGGAAAGCTGTCCCGGGTGCTGGAAGGCCCGTCCACGTTGCCGACGAAGCGATATCGCCGATTCCAGCACGGCATGTCGTAGCAACGATTGCTTTTGTAGACACCGAGGATGACTCGTAGTTGCTTGAGCTCTGCTTTCTTGTAAAGTCGAAGCTCGCCGTTGTACGCAGTCGCTGTTTGAATACTGGATATGATGACAACAGCGACAGAGAAGAGCACGAACGCCATCAAGCGAGGACTCATGGAGAGGTAGCTGTTTTCCTTTGAACGTCTTGAGCACTCAGCAATTTGAAGAATGAACGCCATAACCCTCCCTCCAGCAAAGCAAGGCATTCCCTTGCGTCGTCCTCGTAGGAGTTTACTGGGTTACAAACGAAGCGCTGTCGTTACTCTTTCCACGCGTTCGAGATAGCCGTTCACTGGGTAGCGCAGTGCCACCCAGAGCGAAGTAAGCCAACTTCGATGAAACTCGTGGTTCTAGAGTATACCTCGTAGGATCTTTAACCGAATATAATTTTTGCTTTGGACCTAAGAGCTACGAATGTTTGGTCTTCTATCACATCACGTTGACACATGTTTGTCCATTTAAGAATGGGCAAACGAGTTGATTTCGCTCTCACGTCGAGCATGTCGTCGACCAATAGTACTACTATTAGTACAAACTACTTTGGAGTAATGACGTTACACATTACCGAATAGTGAAGACATTGCTGCTTCCACCTTTGCCCTTCCACAACAGGCCACACACTCGAGAAATCAATCGTGTTCCAGCCGAACTGTTTTTCGACCATCGGCAGATCCGATTCTCGTATCGCCACAGCAGCTTCCCTTCGACATAAAGAGGTAGTACATATCGCCATGCTGGAGCACGTACGAGCCTTCTAGCACCTCACGGTTATCCGTGAAGCATCCGGTTCGGATCGAGCGGTGGGGGAAATCGTGGGTCGCGCATGTAAGCTAGATAAATATCCTGCATAGAGCTACCGCAGCTCCAGTAGAACTCTCCATCGGAATTGATTTCTGTTGGAAAGAAAAATGCAATGGAGCAGCAGGTACTACCATGTTTCCGCCGATAACCAATACGTTTTGAAAGTATCACTCAGCTTGGAATGCCCCCGATGCTCTCAGTTGTATACTCAATGAGGAACACGCGCTGTCATACACTCTGCGTCCAATTCAGATCGCTCCGGGTGTGATGAAGCTTTGGCATACATCCCATTGGCGTCTCATACTTCTCATCTTCATCCAAGATCCTGCTTCCAAACTACCATTTCCATATTCGTTCGTACGCTCGAGTCAAACACCCAGCTCCAACGCCAGAAGCTACATGCAAAAGCTGAAGTGTTGACCCGTTGATGACTTGTGTATTTATGTAATTTTCAGCACATACGACTTCCATTCAACTTGATTTTTGTATGACTTTATTCTCTAATTCGTCTCGTAGCCTCGTCATTTCTTTTTCTAGAACCTATCGCTGCCATTGAAAAACTTTAGCAAACATGTCCAAGTGGAGCAAGAAGAACCGCGCGCCCACCGGCTACGAGTACATCCAGCCCGTGATGGACGCGCTGGAGAGCGAGCTGCGCGAAAAGATGAACGAGCCACACGAGGGCAAGCGGCAGTGCGAGGCGCTGTGGCCCGTGCACCAGATCAACTGGCAGCGCTCTCGCTACGTGTACGACATGTTCTACAAGTACAAGAAGATCTCGCGCGAGGTGTACGATTACTGCGTGCGGCGTAAGCTGGTGGACGCCAACCTCATCGCCAAGTGGAAGAAACCAGGCTACGAACGGCTGTGTAGTACCTTCGCCATTAACACCAAGAACTACAACTACGGTACTGTTAGTATCTGCCGCGTGCCGAAGCAACAGCTCTCGGAGGGGCAGGTGGTGCAGGAGAAGCACAGTGGCTGCAGAGGCTGTGCCTCTGGGCCGGGAGGGTACCACAATATCTTTGGCAATAAGTACGGCCAGTATTTGGCTCGGATTCAGATCGCCCGTGAGGAGGCGGAGAAGAAGGGAACGGAAGAGACTAAGCAGGTCTGGGCTACGGAGCAGGAGGAGGACGAGTACGAGAGCGGTGGGGAAGACAAGAAGAGGAAGAGAGACGCGGCAAAGGAGAGTGGAAGTGACTCGTCCAGTGGAGAGAGCGGGACGGAGAGTGAGGAGGAAGAGACGAAGCAGTCTGAACCACCCGCTAAGAAGAAGAAGGACGAGGGTGATTCGTCGTGACAAGGCATGGAACGTTGCCGTCTGGCGAATTGAAACTAGGTCGTTTGAATAGATTTCATTTGATACTACGTAGTACTTGCTATCGGGGGTTTCTTTTCCAGTGTTTCCTTGATTTTTTTTTACCAGAAAAACGGGAACAGCTTCCACTTGGGCAGTTCGTTGATGCGATCGCGGAACTTTTCCTCGACCCACTGCGAGCTGATGGTCGCGAGAAGAACCTGGTTGGCAACTACCCAGGCAGAGACGACATAGAGCATGGTGGTCGTGCCGCCAGTGACCAGGATGAACCCTGCGTAGAGCATAATCTCGGTTGTGTAGAGCGGACTGCGCACAGTGTCGAACCAGTCTCCACAGGGAATCACGTGCTTCATGTTGTTGGCGCGCTTCTGCTTCGCTAGAAGGAAGTTGCAGCGCGTTTGGTGGTAAGACGCTACCACGAAGAGAACAACGCCAACTCCAGCCATTATCCGGCGCAACGTAGTGTCCTCGTGCACTGTAACTGAATCCGGGTCGAAGAGAACGGAGAGAACCGTGGCAACGTAGTGGTAAGTGCCTACGAACAGTACTAAACCATAAATTGCTGTTAGTACGACACTTTCCAACAAAAAAACTCAAGAACTAGCAACATACTGCAAGCGTGCATCTTGGCGTCCCCAAACTCCGTCACCAGGAGCGACTCGAGAAAGCGCCGCGTCGTGTGCAGTGCAAACAACGCCAGGAAGCCAACGGTGTGTGGTTGAACCTTGATTTCAAGACTCCCAGCCGAAGGGTGTGCAAGATGCAGAGCGTATTGAACCACTTGAGTCTCCTGCCAGAAGACTGCGCTTGTCAGCATCAGGGCGCTGTGCAGCGCTCCGATGAGGTAGAACCACGTCCAGTAGCTCTTGGGCACCTCCACCCGCAGCAGCGACAGTCCGGGGAGTTGAGCGACGGCCACAGATGTCCGCATCTTGCCCTGCAGGACAAACCCGCGGCAGAAAGAGCTGCGAAACGAAAGCAGAGCGCCAGCCACCGCCATGAGCCACGTGAGCTGCCACAGCTCCAGCATCCCCATCGACACTATCGTTCGTTTTTGACCAATCCTGTGAAAGAGTGACGCGCATGACGTGGATACATCTTGGAAGTTGGCTATCAATAGTGGAGATCAACTCCGACAACATGAGCTGGAAATGGAGCCGCTAATAATGCAGCAAGAACCGGGTGCTTGAAGGTATTTTGAAGCTGGCATTTGAGAACTGAAGAAGTTGATCGCACGTGAACCGCATCGAGCAACATGGTGTCACGCGGTTCTTCTATCCACCACACGCGCCGCACGAACAACCCGTTCATGACCACGAGCTCTGGTATCGTCGGCATCGACCTGACTGAAAAGGTGGTGTTTGACACGCCGCAGCTCCGCAGCAGCTCGAGCAACAACCAGATCGGGACCGGCCAGCCGCGGTCGGCGAATCCGCTGACCGAGTTCATGTACCAAACGACGTCTGGCTGTCTTGGCGAAGGCATCCGGGCTCAGGAGCGGTCAAGACTGAGCCAGCGGATGGACAAGCTCACCCTCCAAAAAGGTGCGTGTCTGCAACTTGCCAAAGAATGCATAGCAGTCGCACTAACGCCCTTGTATCTTGCTCTACAGAGGTGAACTCTTCCGGTCTCGTAACCATCCGGCAAGTCGAGGTACCAGCGCCAGAAGACTGCGCCGTCCGCCCCGAGGAGATCATGCCGAAAGCCATCGACATCAAAGGGATCACCGAGGCGCGAAGTCAGCATCCTCTGTACGCCACGAGCTATCGAGACATCGGCGCCGACAAGGCCCAGCTCAAAGTCGACATCGAGCGGCTTGGACGCCCCAACACGTTCACCACCTCGTTCAACGGCTTCCGCTATCGCGACTTTGGACTCAACACTGCCGTGACCAAGTCGCGCATCTGCGACCAGCTCGACTACTCGTGAGCATTGCACTAGCATCCAACAGTACAATACACAATACAAGACATTTACCCGTTCTCCGTTGCATTTTTTCTCGTAGTTAATTGCTTGGGTCACGTTCTGTCAGCAGCTTCTCCCCCCTGCTAAGCAGCTTCGTCCAAAGACGCCTAGTCGTAGCCCTTCTTGGAGAAGTCGACGAAGACCGTCTCCTTGGCGGGCAGCGGCGTCATGTCGATGTTGATGGCCTCGAGCGGCGACACCTCCACGTCGTCCGGGATCACACCGTCCGGGAAGCACACGTCAAGCGGGATGGGCGCGTTACGCATGTACAGACTGCCGCCCGGCATGTAGTTGAATATATAGCGGTCCGGGTGCGTGTAGTGGTCCACCTTGTCCTGCGCCTCGCGCACCAGGCGCTTGGCCAGACTGCAACGAGCAACAAGATAGAACATATTAGAGACCACCGGAATTTCAGCTAATGCCAAGCGTTGGCACGCTGCCAGCCTGAGAGCTCTGCACCCACCCGGATTCTGGGTCCAGCTTGGCGTTGGCGTTGAACTCCGCGCGAATCTTGGTGGCCTCCTCGTTCCAGAGGCGGCGGTCGATGATCCACGAGTCCAGCGTCTTGAGCGACTTCTTGTACAGACGCTGCACCGTCTGCTTGTGTGAGAGCTGCGGCGGCGCGCCCACGAAGCGGCCCACCACCTCGCGGAACGTCTTGTTCATGTTGGGGTTCACCACGGGCTTCACCATCGTCGCCTGCCTGAAGGTCGCCTTAGCGTCGCGTGCACGTGCTTTACGGTCGGAAGAGGTCGATCAGGGCCGCACGATAAGCGACCCCCTTCGTACCACTTTCGCACGACATCAAGCAGACCAAAGGAATGTTGCACGAACGAACCGGTTAATTTTGCAATATGCATATTTCAAGAGGTCCTCTCTACTCGCATAATCAGCTTCAACTTGCCTTTTTGCTAACTCTCGGCTCTATTTGTAGCCCCTCAAAGATAGTGAGTACTTTGCCTGCACTTCCTGCTAAACGAAGGGGGTATTGCTGCTGCTGAGTATGGCGGTCGACAGGATGTGCTTGGACGGCGCGGACGGTCGCGAAATGCGCCCGTCGACATCTGCAGGTAAGAACATGCGCGAGGTGTCGCTCCGCCGAGAGAAAGTTGCCAGCCAAGAGCCTGAGATGGCCGTCTCGAAGCTCGGATCAAAGAAGAAGAAGAAGATCAAACACAGACAGAACGAGGCGGCGACGCGCCAGTTGACGAGTCTGCTGAGCACCGAGAGCGATCAATTGAACGAGCAGCTGCTGATCGCCAGCGAGAAGGGAAAGCAGCGCGCCGTCTTCCTGTTGCTCCACCAAGGCATCGACAAGGACCGATGCAAGGGCCTGGTACGCGTCTTCCTGTTGGCAACCAGCACTGCATGTTATTATCTAACTGTAAATTCTACATGTTGAGCAGCTCGGATACTCTCCGGTTCACCATGCTGCAGCTAGAGGACACCTCGACGTACTGCAGCTGCTGCTCGACTTTGGCTGGAGCGTCAATGCTCCCAACGATGCGCTTGAGACGCCTCTCCATCTCGCATGTTTTGACGGCCACGTCCACGTTGCTGAGTTCTTGTTGGATCGCGGGGCCGACGTCAACGCACAAACCAGTGATCAAGAAACGCCGCTGTTCTACGCTGCTCGTAAAGGCCACTACCGCGCAGTTCGTCTGCTGGTGCGTCGTGAGTGCGACATCGGAGCGAAGAACGGCTACGGTGATGTAGCAGAAGAGGAGGCTCGAGACGCCAAGACGTTGTCCGAGTTTACGGCGGGGATTGAAGACCTGCAGCGAGCATCGGCAGCTGAGACCCAGCGAGGAAACGCGAAAGAAATCGGAGAGTACATTCTATCCCAGAGACTGCGAGAGCAAGTGCTGTCCTTCCTGGACCTGAAAAGTCTAGGGTACGCCTCCCAGGTCTCGTACCGGTGGCACCGGGCTGCGGACAACTCGTCGCTGTGGAAAAAGCTCGGCGTCTCTCGCTGGGGCTTGATCCTCAATGCGACCATGGGAATGGGCACGGTGCCTCAAATGGCAATGCTGCGAGCACCCACCAGCAACTTCCTACGATTGAATCTTTCAACGGCAGCAAATCGACGGCCTTCTAGCTGCGATCAAGCGTTTCTAGGTCAAACGATGCCCTTGAGCGCCAAGGAGAAGCAACGACCGCAGTATAAGGTAGACCAGCGACCTAAGACTGCTGTTAACACAACATATTGAGTTTTGGATACTTCATCACAGTATTTCCTCTAAGTATTGTATTGTGATTTTCCTCTAAATATGTTCACTATTTCTCGCCATCTCTGGATGTTAGGATGTTACGAAAAAAGATCGAAAACATCAACTTTTGATTAAAATCAAATTTGGGCTTCAGAACAAAGTCATACTACGAAGTACTTCGAAGAAGCTGAACAAAGCGCACTCACACGCCTTGAGTTGTCAACATATTTACACCTTGGGCCAGCCGCTGGAGAAGTCGATCTGGTTCCAACCGAAGCGCTTGTCTCCGTCCGCGTAGCCAATGCGAGTGTCGACTGCAAGTTGAAAAGTGAGAGTTAGTACGCTACACAACACACAATTCTAAAGGCACTGGCAGCTTACCGTAGTGGTAGTACAGCACTGGGCCGTACTTCGGGTCTTAGTACACGCCCTGACCGCCTGGGCCGTAGACCCAGTCGTGCGACTCGAGCACCACCGATCCGCCGTTGTTGCGGAAGTCGGCGCCGTTCTTGTCAACGAAGCCTCCGGTCGGGCTCTTGGAGCGGCACACAAGGATGCGGTACTCCTTGCCCTTAGCGGGACGGGTTTTGTCGTATTTACAGCACGAACCCTTGGAGAAGAACATGTAGTAGTAGTTGCCGTACTTGAACTCGAAAGCGGCCTCAACGACCTCGTAGTTCGAGGTGAATGCCACTTGGTAAGCGCTTTCACCCGTGCTCTTGGCCGGGAGCGACGTCATCTTCGTCTGCTGAAGACCTTGCCAGTAGCTACCAAAGTTGAGGTAGTACTCGCTGCCGACCTGGATGAGGTTGGGGTCGATCGCATTGTACTGCTTGGATGCATCGCTAGTGACCCCGACGCTACCGGCGTCAACCCACGACCCTGCCTCCATGGTCTTGGATCGCGTGAGGCCGATGGCAGAGCTCTGTGTGCCAAAAAAGCTCACCGAGTAGTACAGGTAGTACGTGTCGCCGACCTTGTTCACCAGGGCATGGACAAAATAATATAATAGCAATATCATTGGTATTATATTCACGGAATAATGTATTATTTGATCGTCTGTATTGCAGTAACTATTGATTTCAGAATATCCAAGAAAATCACTCTGAATCCATCGCAGCATACAAACATCAAGATCAGCACAGACATATTATCAATAATAACTGTATTTTGTTTTGTACGGAATAATTTATTATTGGAGAGGGCGATATTATAATGAATATTACTGGGAACATTTGACCGAAATACTACTGAGCATTGTATTTACCATGCCCCTCAGGGGCATGAACGGTTTGTTAGGTCTCCGGATCAAGTTTGAGAAACGAGTGCGACGAGCTTACCCAGAGATCGTCGTTACCCTTCAGATTGATCTTTGAGCCGTCAGGAACCGCAGCACCGAGGTACTTCCAGGGACCCGTCAGTGCCGGAGCCGAGTGGATGGAGATCTTGTTGCCCGTGGAGAAGCGGAAGTACGTGCCGTCGTCGCGTCGGATGATGGACGGATCGTGGGCGTTCGTGCACACTCCGGTACACGTTTGAGGATTGGCGTATCCGTTGACAACTCCGGCGACGAGGAGAGGAATTCCGATGAGAATGGAGAGCGGTCGCAAACCTCACCGTCCGAACAGCGCTGGTAGGTGAGCCCCTCTGCCGATGCCACAACCATGAGCTGAGCCACTCGATGGTGTCTTGATGCTGTGTGGCGTACCTGCCAGCCGTCTCTGCGTCTCCGGCTCCGGCTGGAGATGTTGCGGTGTTGGATTTGCTTGAAGTGGCAAGGTATAGTGCTAAAGACACATCACAGTGGTAAACAAAGTGCCATGGGGCGATTACTCCTGGGTATCGGGAGACTCGCCAATTCTACTGGCAATCCACGGACGACAAACACCAGAGGTAATATTCAATGGACAGTGTTCATCATTGACAGGGAAAGTGAATGCGCGGCTCGATGAAGAGCGCACCTACCGGTAGGTGGTGGTAACATGAACCACGTCAAATTTTCTTGGTCATGACAGGAAAAGCATGAATCGCGCAGGACATCGTTTCTTTCGTGTCTGCTGTTTCGTGTGAAGGCGACGGCGCACCAGATGCTGTACCTAACACTTGACTAAAAATTGACCATACAAATATATCGAGCTGACACGGAGAGTGTCGAGCTTCAACTTCTCGCTCACAGGCACTTCAGAGTAGTCTTGGTTGCGTAAAACTATCACCGCCACCGCGCGGCGTAGCGACGTTATAGCGACGCTGGCAGGGCCTGTCTAAAGTAAGTTGTCTTTCGCGAAAGCATTATGGTTTTTGTGCGACGACGCACTCTGATCAGCGCAGCCACACGTGAGCGTTCAAGCTAAAAATGATAAAATGTTTTTATGTCCAAACCCAAAGGCACGCAGATTCATCTCGCCGTGGCCTTATTTGTCTTTATTCACTCAAAGACACCATACGAAAGACTATACAACAGGCCAGCCGCTGGAGAAGTCGATCTGGTTCCAACCGAAACGCTTGTCTCCGTCCGCGTAGCCAATGCGAGTGTCGACTGCAAGTTGAAAAAGTGAGAGTTAGTACGCTACACAACACACAATTCTAAAGGCACTGGCAGCTTACCGTAGTGGTAGTACAGCACTGGGCCGTACTTCGGGTCTTGGTACACGCCCTGACCGCCTGGGCCGTAGACCCAGTCGTGCGACTCGAGCACCACCGATCCGCCGTTGTTGCGGCAGTCGGCGCCGTTCTTGTCAACGAAGCCTCCGGTCGGGCTCTTGGAGCGGCACACAAGGATGCGGTACTCCTTGCCCTTAGCGGGACGGGTTTTGTCGTATTTACAGCACGAACCCTTGGAGAAGAACATGTAGTAGTAGTTGCCGTACTTGAACTCGAAAGCGGCCTCAACGACCTCGTAGTTCGAGGTGAATGCCACTTGGTAAGCGCTTTCACCCGTGCTCTTGGCCGGGAGCGACGTCATCTTCGTCTGCTGAAGACCTTGCCAGTAGCTACCAAAGTTGAGGTAGTACTGGCTGCCGACCTGGATGAGGTTGGGGTCGATCGCATTGTACTGCTTGGATGCATCGCTAGTGACCCCGACGCTACCGGCGTCAACCCACGACCCTGCCTCCATGGTCTTGGATCGCGTGAGGCCGATGGCAGAGCTCTGTGTGCCAAAAGAGCTCACCGAGTAGTACAGGTAGTACGTGTCGCCGACCTTGTTCACTTCAGGGGCCTACGGTAGAATGAACGGTTTGTTAGGTCTCGGGATCAATTTGAAAAACGAGTGCAACGAGCTTACCCAGAGATCGTCGTTACCCTTCAGATTGATCTTCGAGCCGTCAGGAACCGCAGCACCGAGGTACTTCCACGGACCCGTCAGTGCCGGAGCCGAGTGGATGGAGATCTTGTTGCCCGTGGAGAAGCGGAAGTACGTGCCGTCGTCGCGTCGGATGATGGACGGATCGTGGGCGTTCGTGCACACTCCGGTACACGTTTGAGGGTTGGCGTATCCGTTGACAACTCCGGCGACGAGGAGAGGAATTCCGAAAAGCATCGATAGAAGCTTCATGATAGCGCTCGGATGTTGTTCTGTAGGGCTTGTTCTCGGGCTGTCGAATGCGAATGTGACAACCAAAATGCTAGACCATCCCCGTTCGAACAGCGCGCTGCAGCCTATCCCATCTGACGTGCACTCGCGGCTTTGCGGTCGACTGCGATGCTCGTCAAAATGCAGCCGTTTGCCAGCAACCATGTTTTGTCATCAGGCATGGGTAGTAATAGTACTGGAACATTTCGTTGAATGCGGGCAGAGCATGCCACAAAAGCTGCTGGTATTAGCAGTACTTTAGTCTTGCCGCCACGCCTTTAATACCGAGCTCACTAGTACTATCGATTTACTGCTGAGCTACTGTCACCTTCGTTGACATTTTGCTGTTAAACCACTTACACATGCGCGGCGTCGACAAAAATCACCACAGCAATTCACCACCTCCATCCCCCGTAGTTGTGCCACGTAAGCACCTATATTTCAGCTTTCATTATCAATATCTTACGGGATCGTTGAAAGCTCGTGACGCAGTCTTGTTGGAAAAATCGTTCGAATTTCAACAATCAACATATGAATCTTGGTAGTACAAAATAGTACTACTAGATCGACAGAGATAAGTACTAGTAAAACTCGGGATGCAAGTGGGCTATCGACAAATTTACTGGTTACCAAAATAATATGCATAGTACTATCGTGATGCTTCGTACTGCCCCATCCGTTTACTACCCATGTCTCAAGCATGTTCTCAACGAAGGATTCACGCAGAAGTGAAATTGCCGTAGTTCCGCAGTCCAAAGCACAAAGGTCTACGCGGATACTGTACGTGTAGCCGCCGCTTAGATATCAACAGAATCCTCGCAGGGAGGCTTCCCTCGTTTTGCAACTTTGCACGCAGCCGCCAACACTGGTCCAATTAGCTACACTAGCGCCAACCACAACCCACACAATTCTGCAGGGCTTTGTTGTTTGGGATCGCTCTTGGGAGCTGCTTCGTACCATCGCTGCCTATGTCGTGGCTGGTAACTTACCCGTGATAAGAGCCTCTAACTTACCAAGTTTTCGCAGCGAAGAAAGTCTCCGATGGCTGTGCAAGTTGTTCAAGCTCTCCGCAGCGACAACCTAGGCGACCTGTTTGCGCACAGATCCCTAACATCACGAGATAATTATTCGAGGTGCCGTCGCCGTCTCGCTTCAATAGCAAGCACGTTCTAAGACAAGACTTGGATCACACATTTCTATTGACATTAAATTGTTTCAACGCACACTGCCGCAGTAGCACGACTAGAGTCCGATCGCTATATCGGAGGTTTCCACCGTTGCTCTCGCATTTACACCTTGGGCCAGCCGCTGGAGAAGTCGATCTGGTTCCATCCAAACTTCTTGTCTCCGTCCGCGTATCCGATGCGAGTGTCGACTGCAAGTTGAAAAGTGAGTTAGTACACTACACAACACACAATTCTAAAGGCACTGGCAGCTTACCGTAGTGGTAGTACAGCACTGGGCCGTACTTCGGGTCTTGGTACACGCCCTGACCGCCTGGGCCGTAGACCCAGTCGTGCGACTCGAGCACCACTGATCCGCCGTTGTTGCGGCAGTCGGCGCCGTTCTTGTCAACGAAACCTCCGGTCGGGCTCTTGGAGCGGCACACAAGGATGCGGTACTCCTTGCCCTTAGCGGGGCGGGTCTTGTTGTATCCACAGCACGAACCCTTGGAGAAGAACATGTAGTAGTAGTTGCCGTACTTGAACTCGAAAGCGGCCTCAACGACCTCGTAGTTCGAGGAGAACGCCACCTGGTTGGCAACCTCGCCCGAGTTCTTCGTCGGGTTGGCCTTCATCTTCGCTTGGAAGAGGTCCTGCCAGTAGCTTCCGAAGTTGAGGTAGTACTGGCTACCAACCTGGAACAGGTTGGGGTCGATTGCGTTGTACTTCTTGGACGAGTCGCTGGAGATGCCGACGCTCCCGGCGTCAGTCCACGTCCCCGCCTCCATGGTCTTGGATCGGGTGAGGCCGATAGCAGAGCTCTGTGTGCCAAAAGAGCTCACCGAGTAGTACAGGTAGTACATGTCACCGACCTTGTGGACATCGGGGGCCTACAAGTAGAGCACAACAACGATCGTTAAAAAACACGGCAAGGTAATGGAGTACGAATTACAACACTCACCCAGAGATCGTCTTTACCCTTCAGGTTGATCTTCGAGCCGTCAGGAACCGCAGCACCGAGGTACTTCCACGGACCCGTCAGCGCCGGAGCCGAGTGGATGGCGACCTTGCCGCCCGTTGAGAAGCGGAAGTACGTGCCGTCGTCGCGGCGGATGATAGACGGATCGTGGGCGTTCGTGCACACTCCGGTGCATGTTTGAGGGTTGGCGTATCCGTTGACAACACTGGCCACGAGGAGAGGAATTCCGATGAGAATGGGGAGCAGCTTCATGGTTCAAGTGACGGAGGTCGTCGCAGTCCAAATTGAAAATGAGCAGCAGGTCAACCTTGACGAGTTGGTCGCAAACCGCACCGTCCGAACAGCGCAGGTAGGTGAGCTCCTCTGCCGATGCCACAACTATGAGCTGAGCCACTCGATGGTGTCTTGATGCTGTGTGGCGTACCTGCCAGCCGTCTCTGCGTCTCCGGCTGGAGATGTTGCGGTGTTGGATTTGCTTGAAGTGGCAAGGTATAGTGCTAAAGACACATCACAGTGGTAAACAAAGTGCCATGGGGCGATTACTCCTGGGTATCGGGAGACTCGTCAATTCTACTGACAATCCACGCACGACAAACACCAAAGGTGATGCTCAATGGACAGTGTTCATCATTGACAGGGAAAGTGAATGCGCGGCTCGATGAAGAGCGCACCTACCGGTAGGTGGTGGTAACATGAACCACGTCAATTTTCTTGGTCATGACAGGAAAAGCATGAATCGCGCAGGACATCGTTTCTTTCGTGTCTGCTGTTTCGTGTGAAGGCGACGGCGCACCAGATGCTGTACCTAACACTTGACTAAAAATTGACCATACAAATATATAGAGCTGACACGGAGAGTGTCGAGCTTCAACTTCTCGCTCACAGGCACTTCAGAGTAGTCTTGGTTGCGTAAAACTATCACCGCCACCGCGCGGCGTAGCGACGTTATAGCGACGCTGGCAGGGCCTGTCTAAAGTAAGTTGTCTTTCGCGAAAGCATTATGGTTTTTGTGCGACGACGCACTCTGATCAGCGCAGCCACACGTGAGCGTTCAAGCTAAAAATGATAAAATGTTTTTATGTCCAAACCCAAAGGCACGCAGATTCATCTCGCCGTGGCCTTATTTGTCTTTATTCACTCAAAGACACCATACGAAAGACTATACAACAGGCCAGCCGCTGGAGAAGTCGATCTGGTTCCATCCAAACTTCTTGTCGCCGTCGGCGTATCCGATGCGGGTGTCCACTGCAACAGCAAGAATGTCAGTAAAAGGGTCAAAACACGCGCCAAAAGCTCCAAAGCGAGGAGCCTTACCGTAGTGATAGTAGAGCACGGGGCCGTACGTCGGGTCTTGGTATACACCCTGGCCTCCCGGGCCGTACACGTAGCCATGGGACTTGAGCACAACGGTGCCGCCGTTGTTGCGGCAGTCCGCACCGGTCTTGTCAACGAAGCCCGACGTAGCGCTCGTGGAACGACACGCGAGGATGCGGTACTCCTTGCCCGAAGCCGGCCTCGACGTGTCATAGCCGCAGCACGAGCCCTTGGAGAAGAAGAGGTAGTAGTAGCTGCCGTACTTGAACATGTACGCAGCCTCCATGACCTCGTAGTTGGACGTAAACGCCACTTGGTACGCCGCACTGCCGCTAGTCTTCGTCGGAGTCGACTGCATCTTGACCTGGTAAAGGTCCTGCCAGTAGCTCCCGAAGTTGAGGTAGTACGTGCTGTCGACCAGGAACAGGTTGGGGTCGATGGCGTTGTAGGCCTTGGACGAGTCGCTCGTGACGCCGACACTGCCGAGATCGGTCCACGACCCGGCCTCCATCGTCGAGGACCGAGTGAGGCCGATTGCGGAGCTTTGCGAGCCGAAGGAGCTCACCGAGTAGTACAAGTAGTACAAGTCACCGACCTTGTGGACGTCGGGGGCCTACAAAAACACAGCATCAGTACTCAACGCATTGAACCGGTAGAACGAGTCGAAGACCTTACCCATAGGTCGTCCTTGCCAGTCAAGTTGATCTTCGAGCCACTAGGCACGGCAGCACCGAGGTACGTCCACGGCCCCGTGAGCGCAGGAGCCGAGTGGATGGCGATCTTGTTGCCCGTGGAGAAGCGGAAGTACGTGCCGTCAGTGCGACGAATAATGGATGGGTCGTGGGCGTTCGTGCAGGTGCCCGTGCAGAGCTTGGGGTTGGCGTAGCCGCTGACGACGCCGGCGACGAGTAGTGGGAGTGCGACGAGAATGGAGAGGAGCTTCATGGTTTGATGTTGGAAGCTTGAGCGACTGGAAAATGAATTGGACGCGTGCCGTGCCTATCAAGACCAGAAGTGCCAGCCAGAGGCGGAGGAGAGCGAGAATCACTCGCGCCCAGCTGAGCCCAGGATAGGAGCGGTTTGCACTGCGAATGCCCTTGCTCCGGCTGGGAATCACGTCCACAAGGGAGTGTGCATTACTATTGACGACCAGTCTCCACCCACACGATCGATAGTTCCCTGAGAGTGCAATGCGATCGAACGCGAAGATGCCTTTGGAAGAGCAACAGCGCCATGGCACATCGGTAAGGCAAGTGTTGTTCTCCACCATGTCAACCGCCTTCGTTGAAGCTGCTGTTTGGGCGGAAAACGAGGATGTAAAGGTGGTCACAGCTCACAGGGCTGCACGTCGGATCTCACCTTTACATCCTCGTTTTCCGCTCACAGTGTGAGCTCGACGAGGTTTCACCACGCGACGAGACGAATCGATGGCGTGTGAATCAATAGCCAACTCGCTCTCAGAACAGTGCTCTTCATAATGAAGTTCATTACGCCAGAAAAATAGAAACCAAAGAGCTTCCCAAAATCCGGGATTATGGTTTCAGACCTTCCCATAATCCCAGATTATAGGTAAACCTGGGTGCCTTTTCCAATGTTTCAAAGGAATGGAAGCAGAACAATCAGTCTTCGTCTCCTTGCCGCTGTGGCTTCGCTATAAAAAAACGATAACGATTTGTATCATTGAACGACTTGAATTGACTTGTTTGGCGCTGGTGCGTCTCATGACGAAAGTTTTTACGTTGTCTCCATCAGACCGAATACATCTACTACTACTACTTCCTCACGATGGTTTCACTTACGAAATGCTCCAGTTTGTTTAGTTGAGAACGCCGATGCCAAAGTTACTGGTCGTCTTGCTCCACTTCTTGGCCGCGCTCGGGCTGTAGCCCGTGATGGCCGAGTACGACTTGACCTTGGACAGAGCCGTCGAGCCGCTGCGCGACTGGAAAGCGCCGCTGTTGCTCACGACGTTGGCAACGCAGCTACGACCGAGGTAACTCGCGCACTCGGTGGTGGCGGTGGCCGCGTAAAGGTAGCCGTCCGTGCCCGTCAGCAGCGGCAACGTCGTGTTCTGGAAGTAGTTGCCCTCGGCGAGGATCCACGCATTGACACCAACCTCAAACGAGTGGCCCGAGTTGTCGGCCCAGTAGTTGTTGGCGATGTGCGCCACGACGTTGGAAGTGCTGCTTCCGCCAAGCTTAGGGGAGCGACCAGAGGTCGAGTGGATGTAGTTATTGACCATGCTGAAGCGCGTGTTCTCGCCGTAGAAGATAAAGCTCCAGTAATGGCGACCATCGCACGTGGCGGAGTAGTCGGTGCGACCATCGAAGTCCGAGTTACTGATGGTCATCGTGGACACACTGGCGGAGTTGGTCGTGAGGAACTGACGGCCGACGTGGGAGACCTTGATGTGGTCCAGCCAGATCTTCTTCATGGCCGACGAGCCGCCGTTGGAGCCCTGAATGTAAAAGGCGTCGCCGCCCCACACCAAGTGGCGGTTGAGCTCCGTGACGTGGACGTTCTGGATGATGATGTTGTCACCATTGAGCCACAGGCCCTTGCCCATGATCACACCGCTCGTGCCGATGCCGCGCAGCGTCTTGTTGCTGGTCACTGTCATGGGGGTAATGGCGGCGTTGTCGTACGTGACCGTGACGCTGGTGCCGTCTGAGCAGCCGCCGGTGTTGGACATGCCGCCGCTCTGCAAGATGACATCCTGGCTCTTGTAGCCGTTGTTCTTGGCGATACACTCACGGGTGTAGTCCGGACGGCAGCCGGCCTCGGTCGTCGTGCCCTCCGTGCCACGGAAGTCGAACGTCTTGTTAAGAACGATCACGCGCGGCACCGAGTCCTTCAGGTACGCCACGAGCTGCGCAGTCGTGGTCGGGTACACGGCGGTGGCGCTGCCGCCGCCCGTCGTGCCCGCAGCGAGACCAGTGGCCGAGCCGATCGTCAAGGCGTCGGTGGTCTGGAACACAAGGGCCACCACCGCGACGAGAATGGGACGGAAAAACTTCATCGTCGAGGATAGAAGAGCGTGCTTGGAGCTTGGAGAGACTTGTGCGAGGCGGAGTGAATTGCCGAATGTCCGCTGGAATGACCTGACCTGCCGCGGTGGCAAGGCTCTCTCTCTCTTGTTGGTCTCGCTGTCAGAGGGGGAGATCAGTGGACGAAGTGATCGTTCGGGAACGGCTCATGCTTGCTTGACTCGGTTGCACACGCGCTGTATGCATCTGTTGAACTCTACTATTCCAGCTGCCGGACGCGAGTGTCAGGCCCAATGCGACTAGCAATACCTCGACATGGCGAAATGATAGGGCGGGCAAAGCAGGTTGCAGGACGTCACGAATGGATAGAGCACGCCAAAGACAATACATGTACATGTATCACACGGTGTGAAGCGATGCGCACGTGGATTCCGACCAGGGAACAGCAGTGTAGATTTGTGTTGTACAGGTGACGCTGCAAGGAAAGCGTTTTATTTTTTTTTTTAGCGAGGCCGTATCCTGTGTAAGTGAAAGTTGTGCTGGATGTCTCACCCGCTGCTCGAGGATACATGTGCGCGTACGCAGTGTGTATCCTAGCGCGACAGTACATGCACCGATATTCCCAGGAAGCTACAGTGTGTAGGTTCTACAGTCGCACGCAATTTGCCCCAATACCAGTGTAGAATACAGTACATGTAACGATACCACACCGAAAAATGCTTCAACCAAGTGGCGGTGAACTCCCATGCAGATGCCCGGAAGCCTCACGCACACACATCAATTCCCTTCGCAGATTTGCTGTCGGCAGCAACATACCGTTTAGAACATTCACCTCACGGAATTGAAACGCCATCTTGTCTGGGTGGGGGGGGGCGACGCTAACAAAATCTCCCATGTTGACCGCCAATTCACCGTCTCTAACAAACGCCGGAGTAGCTTCTCTCACGGTTAGTAACTCGGACTTCGATGGCCGCACATACTACTCGGCAACCGATGGACGCCACTGCTGGACATTCTTGATGGCAAGCGCACCAAGGTGAGCATACTCGACGTCGGGACGCTCTCCCAAGGTCGGCGGGGCAAGTAACGCGAATGCCTTCGCTCACGTCGTCAACAACTACTGGACGGACAACTCGGACCACTCGTTCGAGCTTGGCACGAATGGGTACGTCCTCGCAGAGGGAAACTACTACCAGGACACGGTGGTGCCGTTGTGTAATGGGGATCCATTACTGCCAAGAATGAGTGCAAAAACTACTTGGGCCGTTCGTGCGTGGACCATGTACTGCGCAAAAGAGGATCACTAAGCTCCCGCAATGGCGCGACTTCCCTTTCGAAAGCCAAGGGCAACTCGGTCATCTCGAAGTTTGCTCCCCGCGCGGCGAAGAAGCTGATCAAGACGGCCAAGAACTTTGGCGTCGGCGTGCTCAACTAATATTACCGTAGGGTAGATAACATGTACCTGGAAAGCAGTTGTGGAACCTCTCCGAAGGCGTGAGCACTTTAACTGGTCGTTGAAGCACTTGCGCTGTTCGCAGTGCGGACACTTTGGATGTACCCCATGTATAGACCAGACTTCAACCACTTCTCGTGCACGGGTCAAGATTCACCTACCACGATGTGGAGTCTTTCCTGGTCACGCGTCGCCGGCGCATCGCACGAGCCTCGCGGACGACTGGCGCGAGACGTTCACACACGCCTACAGCAGCCTCACTTCCGTTTTATCTTCGTAGACATCAGCAATGGTGACAAGGCTCTCGTTCGTCGTGCTGCTATCGTTGCTGCTAGCAACCGTTGTCAACGCCTACGCTAGACCCAAGCTGTGCACTGGCATCTGCACGAACGCGCACGACCCATCCATCATTCGCCGCGACGACGGAACGTACTTCCGATTCTCCACTGGCGGCAGGATCGCTGTCCACACGGCCCCAGCACTCACCGGACCATGGACGTACAAGG
This sequence comes from Phytophthora crassamura, assembly GCA_033557995.1. Lineage (NCBI taxonomy): Eukaryota > Oomycota > Peronosporomycetes > Peronosporales > Peronosporaceae > Phytophthora > Phytophthora crassamura. Next base: position 1,590,036 of record JAUCED010000011.1, on the reverse strand, counting down.
GCGCTGCTGTACCTGCCGGGTCGACCATTAACCTGAATGGAAGGAACGATCTCTGGGTTAGTAGGCTTGGGAATTGGCGTACACCAGGAGTTTGCTTGACTAATAACGCCACGATTCACTGGTTCTTTATGTGTTAGGCCCCGGATGTGCACAAGGTCGGCCAATGGTACTGTAACGGATCAGTGCGGCAGCAGCGCCAAGGTGAGGCAGCTGGACGCCAAAGGGTCCGGTAACGGAGTGCAAGGTCAGCAGAGCAGGTGGCGTGCCGGAGCAGCTGGGTGTACCCTTGGCGAAACGGCGCACGAGATCAGCAGGAGCGCGATCTTCGCGCTGAGGGTCGCAGTGGAAGGATCGACCGCGGCACGCGAGGACCCGGGACGCGATGAGTGGTGGGTGTGAGCCGCTGTGCCACCGAGCGAGCTGCGTGCGAGCTCGGCTAGCTCCTCACTTTCGAATTGGCAGCGAAGAGATCACATCGAGCCCCATCAGCCCAAGGACGAGTAACAGCGGCCGTGCGAAGGCTAAAACCACCGATGCGAGCCAGGCCAGGAGAACGAGTCTCCAAGTCTACGTGATCGGTCGCGAGCAAGGGTAGGCGCCAGCGGCGTGATCCCAAGTGACTTAGTGGGCCCAGCGTCTGGACGACGGAGTTGGCAGCGTGTAGTACGAGAACGAGACGAGTTGAGATACGAGAAACGAGTTGAGACTAGACGAGACGAGTTGAAGAGTGTATTGACAAATACATACCGGATCATAAGTGTTCCGGGCGCGGGGATTGAGTGATTTCCGTCGCGCAGCGAGCGCAATACTTGGTCATCAGGACAGCGGACTCTGGAGGACCCCACAGCAGGCACAGGTAGCAGACGTACCCGTCGGCGAGAAGACGTTAAGCAACTCGTTACATGGTGGTCATACAGGGGCTTTGATTGAAAGTTCGACGAATACCATTAAGTACGAATTGGAGACTAGCACGATGAGAACGAGATCAGCCGGCAGCGTGACGCAGGCGTCGGGCGCGGACGACGAGAGCGCAAGGAATGTCGACGGGGTGAGCAGCGGCGGAGCATCACCGTTGGCTGCACCACTAGTGGCAGGCAGCCATCCCCACCGGGGTAACCCAGTGACTCGCGACCCAGGAGTTGCGTCCACGACGGAAGACGAGCTTGATGACGGCAATGGAGGAGCCGCAGACGGAGTACAACTGCCGACCATGGACGCAGTGCTGCAACAACTCACGACGCTAGTAGCGGGATTGCAGGCGGAGCACGGGGATGGAAGGAGCTCGGCAACACCGGGAAGGGGGTCGTCAGCAGCGCGGCGAGCAACCGCCAGGGGTTCGCGGTCGGCACGGGCATCGAGGACGACAACAGTACCAGCGACGCGGACGAGTTCGGAGGCGGCACCTGAAGCTTTGGTGGCGATGACCGGCGCCTTGCAGCAACTCACAGTACCAGCGACGCGGACGAGTTCGGCGGCGGCGCCTCAAGCTTTGGTGGCGATGACCGGCGCCTTGCAGCAGCTCACCACAACACTAGCTGAGCGACCAGTCGAGCCTGCCGCACCGCGTCAAGGGCGCCGGCACCACGGGGAACGGTCGAGTCGCCGAGCGTCGACAGGAGCTGCGGCGCCTGAGGATCCGTCGGACAGCAGTGATAGCAGCGATAGCAGCTCGGACGAGTCGGGAAGCGAGGACGCGTGACGGGGCTAGGGGACGTCATCACCGGGCAGACAGTCGAAGCAGTGTGTCGAGTTCGAGCGGATCGGAAAGTGAACTGCCCCGGCGAGGGCGCCACGAATCACGAGGCCACCGTGGACATCGAGGACGACGGCAGGCGGAAGAGCCCCGACGGAAGAGTGTGAAGGACCTGGTGCTCCCCACCTTCACGCCCTCGCCCAGAGTGTCGGTGTCCACGTGGATCGATCGCGTGGATCTGGCGCTGAAGGGCGCTGAAAAATCTGGGCGCGGCAGTTGGTCGGATCGCTCGCTCTACTTCATCATGGGGAACAAACGTATGGAGAATGCTGCCAAGTGGTGGGTCGACGTTGACAGGCGGATGCTTGATCGGAAGAGGACGTGGACGAATCTGAAGAAGGCGTTGCTGCGCCGGTACGGAGAGAAGTTGTACAAGTCAGCTGCGGAATGGCGAGTGAGCATGCGGCGTATGATGCCTGGCGAAACGCATGCTGATTTCGCAGCCGGGTTACGAGACATCGTGGGTCGTAACCAAGTGAGTGACCGAGTGCTCCTAGCACAGTTCTACCGGTGCCTCGACAAGACCACGAAGAAGCTGGTGCACCAACACCCAGCGCCGAAGACACTCGAGGACGCGGTCGACAAAGCCACAGAGATAGATGACCCGATGGACAACGTCGCGCAGGGGATGCTGAACATCGGTCAGGCCTGGGCCACGGCACCAAGCCGCTATGTGATCCCGATGGACGGTACCATGGGGCAGACGTCAGTGATACCAGGCATCAGCGGAGCCGGCGTGGCGGCTATGATGGCGGCCGGTATGGACGGGGGTGCGCCGAACCCGGGCGAAATGCCACAGATGGCCCTCTTTACCAACCCGCAAGGCATCTACAATGAGTTCTCAGGGACGTGGGATCCATCGCCCGGGCGAGTTTGGAACGGCAAGTGCTGGGCTGAACCACGACGACCAGAAGCGAAGCGGGCTCCTGGTGGACCAGCGGCTGGTAAAAGTCGCACGGGTAAACAACCAGCGTTGAAGGCGAAGACGCGGCGAGACCAGGATGTCTCCAGCAGCGAGGAGTCTGATGCTAAACCGAGGCGAAAGAGGCTGAAGGCGGCTGTCAAACAGACAGTCCCGCAGGAGCCGGCGACAGAGAAGCGAGGAAGTGGTGACTGAACGAAGGGTGCCGCGCCGCCACATGGCTGTTTTCATTGTGGGCAACCCGATCACTGGGCAGCGGCCTACCCAACGGGGCCTAAATGCTTTGCCTGCGGACAGAACGGTCACATCGCGCGCAACTGCACCGACGCGGACGCGAAGGCGAAGAATGAGGAGTTCTTGAAAACGCGAGGCCTGGGTATCAAGCCAGCGGAAAACTAACGACGGGCGCGATAAAGGGGGTACGGTGTCCGTCAGCAGAGTGCAATCCCCAGCGAGTGTGGTACCGTGACGGAGTGATGAAGGCGGAGACGAGGGAGGAGGTGGCCCAAAAGGTGGAAGAAGAGTTAAAGCAGATGCGAATGGAGACAGAAGAGCGAGACGGTGAACGAGCGGCTATCTACGTGGCCACGGTACGTCCCGCGATGGCGGCGCGCGGTTCGTGCGGTTGAAGTCGCTAGTAGGTGCCCCGCGCGGGGAAGCTGACGACGGACGAGAAGGTGGACGAGATGATGGCCCACATTGAGAAGGCGAAGAAGGTGGACGTGAAGGCGCGCCCATGGGCACCAAGACAGCGTCGCAGACGGCAGCTGAAGCGTGCGCAGTCGGAGGTGGCCTGATGGTGCTGGACGAAATGGAGATCCCCACTATGGCGGGTGGGCTGAGCGAGGCGGCGGTACCGAAGCCGGCGAGCGATAACAGGGTAAGTCCCGAGGTGGACGCCGCCGCGGTAGGAGTGGTCGAAGTGCGCTTGGCGCGGTGTCGAGCGCGGAAGAAAGCCAAGCGGCAGCGTGTGTTACGGGCGCAGGCCAGGAAGAGAGAAGTGGCGTGCGAAACGGCCGAGGAGCAGCAACGTGTAGCAGAGGTCCAGCGGAAGGGGCGACGCGAACAAGCCGACGTCGCAATGAGAGCGCTTGAGGAGTGACGCCAGCTTCGGGAGGGGGAGCAGTCGGAAGCCGAGAGCAAGCCCATGCGGGTAAGCCTGGTACAGCGGCAGCATTCAACGGAAGCAGTGCGGCCGGATGAAGCGGTGGAGTACGTTGGATCCGATGATGGGCTCCCTACAGCATTAATGGAGGTGACGGGTGCGCGGCGCGCTGTTAAACTGGATAGCTGCGCGCGGTACACCATCGCCGGCACTGAGTGGATGCAGTACGGCGATAGAGTGGAGGGCGAGGCACCGGTGGATTACGTCGAAGGCATCGGTGGGTTCTTGCTGGACGTGGTCGGGGTGTGGCGTTTTAACCTGAAGAGCGTGTTCGACGAGGGGAAACCCTAATCGACGCATGTGTAGTGGACGGCTGCACGGACGAGTTCCTGATTGGCGTGGACTTCATGCAGCAACACGCAGCCGTCATGGATTTCAGCAAGAGCGAGGTGCGCTATCGGGAGAGCGGAAGGTTGGTCGTGATCCCATTCCGGACGCACGGTGACAACGGAGAAGCACGAGTGGCAACGGTGAGATTGGTGAGGAGACCACCGATTGAGGGCTGTACGGTGACCCCTGTGGAGGTGGCCGTGCCTGCCCGTGATGGAGAGCGAGGCATCTTCCTGCCGAGCAACCATGTGGGTGCCGTGATGTTGGCCGCCACCGTGACAATCGCCCGGAACGGGCGAGCGTGGCTGCCTGCCATCAACAGCAACAATCGGCCGGCGCATCTTCCCAGCAAGAAAGAGTTGGGCACCTGGATTCCATTGGAGGCTGGAGTGCAGGCGCTGGCGATGAACAACTTGATGAGCCGCGATAAGCTGAGTAAGTGGCCGGACGAGATGGGTGATAGCGCGACGCCTTTGGACGATGAGGCTGAGGTGAAGATTGGAGTCGAGGAGGCGGGAGCGAGGTCGATGATAATGAAGTTATTGCGCGTCTTTAGGAAGTTGGCCATCAGTACGGGTGACTGTCCGCCAGCCACGGCGTTAGATGTTTGCCACCACATCGACACTGGGGATGCTGCTCCTATTATGCAGAAGCGAAGGCGGCAGGCGCAAATGGAAGACGAGATCATCGAGGAGAACGTCCGGAATATGTTGCAAGCTTGTGTGATTGAAGAGGGCAACGGGGCTTGGGGGCTTCCAGTCGTCCTCGTGCGTAAGAAGGACGGGGAAGTGCGGTTCTGCGTCGATTACCGGGCGTTGAATAAGGTGACCAAGAAGGACGTGTATCCGCTACCCAGGATTGATGAAACCCTCGAGGCCCTGGGCGGAGCACAGTTGTTCGCGACGCTGGATTTGCGAGCTGGATATTGGCAGATCCTGGTAGCCCCAGAAGATCGTGATAAGACAGCGTTCACGACCAAGCAAGGGCTCTACCGGTTCGTGAGAATGCCTTTCGGGCTGACTAACGCCCCCTCCACCTTCCAAAGGATGATGAACGGGGTTCTACGTGGCTTGACGTGGACAACTTGCTTGGTGTACCTAGATGACATTGTGGTGTTTACTCGCGGTGGTATTGAGCGACACGTGCTGGAACTGGCCTGCGTATTAGAGCGACTAGAAGCGGCTGGCCTCACGTTGAAATTGAAGAAAAATGCGTGTTCGCGGCCCGGCCAATGGAATATCTTGGTCACGAGCTGAGTAGTGATGGCGTACGGCCGATGCAGAGGCTGATATCGGCCGTGCAGGACTTCGCTCGACCCACAAACCCGGTAGAAGTCAAGCGGTTTGTCCATTTGGCGGGCTATTACCGGCGGTTTGTGAAGGGCTTCGGGTCGTTGATGGCCCCGATGACGAAGTTGCTGCGGAAAGATGCTGAGTGGGAATGGGCCGAGGCTCAGGAGTCAGCATTCGGACAGATCAAGGCGATCTTGATGACGCAGCGCTGATCATCTACCCTGACTTCAAGTAGCCGTTCCGAGTGGTCACGGATGCGAGCCAGGTCGGCTTGGGAGCCTGCCTCATGCAGGACCAAGGCCAAGGGTGGCAACCCGTGGCGTATGTCAGCAAGGTAAACAGCGTCACGGAAAGCAAGTACGGGATCACCGAGTTGGAGTGTCTCGCGGTGGTATGGTCGATCAAGCTGTTTCGTCCCTACCTGTATGGACGCAGGTTCACCATCGTGACGGATCACGCGGCCTTAAAGTGGCTGATGACCAGTACGAACCTCACTGGTAAGCTACATAGGTGCTGCAAGAGTTCGAGTTTGAGGTGGAGTATCGGCCAGGGAGCACGAACGTCGTGCTTGACGCGCTATCTAGAGCCCTCGCGACTGTGCTGGCAGCGGTTGGACGGCGAACGCGGTCGAAGCAGCGGAGGCAGGCGCTGGCGGCAGGGTCTACGACTGGTGCGACTGGAGGGCGAGCAGCAGTGGAAACTGAAGAAGGCGCCGGGATAAACACCACAGCGGGAATAGACCAACGAGCCGAAGCCGAAGAAGACGCTGCGGTACGAGCCATCGACGAACCGCAGGGACACCAGACGGTGCAACTTGTCGGGCTCGAGGCTGCAACGACAGAACAAAGGGGATCATTACCCGCGGGAACGGTAGCGACGGAAGGGCAGCCGCCATTGTCGCGTGGAGCGTCACCCCGACCACAGCAGTCGGTGAAACCTAAAGCGGGACGCAAGGTGGCGAGCCAAGGGGCAGAGACCGAGGTCGTGACGCGGCACTTCACACGAGAGGCCAAGAAGCGGTTGGAGGAAGCCCAACGAGCTGCTGAGGAGGCCGCCCGTAATGGAGTTCGACTGCACGGCGCCGCACACGACGATGATGTAGCGACGAGTGACCAGCCGACGACGACGGTCTTACCAAGCGCGACGCAACGAGTGCCGCTGGGAGTGGCCGAGCGAAGAGTCGATGAAAGCAGTAATCTCAGTGACGGCCAGGTGTCGCCGGTCGAAAGGGACGTTCCGTCAAGAGCCCGAGAACGTGATGCTGGTCGCCCACCTCCTCCTACACTGCTGGTTGACTTGGAACGGAGTGAGAATGCCCGTCAAGAGCGACGGGATGAAGTGGCACGACGTCGAGCTGCAGGCGAAACGCTGCAACTCACCGACGAAGACATTGAGGAAGCCCAGAAGAGGAGCCGATTGGTACAGAGGATCCTTGAAGCCTGCGTGCATCGGGGACTGGTAGTCAAGGTAAAGCACGAGCTGGCATTGATCGAGACTACGAACGGGGGGCGTGTGATTCTGCCGCCGGAGTTATGGGCCGTCGTCTTCAAGGAGTGTCATGACTCTGTTTGGGCCGGGTATCTTTGCGCGCCCCATACCTATGCGAGGATCGCGCAGCAGTAGTGGTGGCCGGATCTGCAACGAGAGGTGAAGCGCTGGGTTCGAGGATGCCAAGAGTGCGGTAGCCGCAAGGCTAGGCCGAGCGAGGTGATCCCTCCGCTCCGCAGCATTCGCGGAGGAGATGTTGGAGATCGTTGGACCCTAGATGTTGCTGGGCCGCTACCGGTCAGCGATGGTGGACCCCGTTACGTGATTGCTGCTGTGGAATATGTGACGAGATACGCGGTAGCGGAAGCAGTGGAGCACCACACGGCGGAGGCTGTAGCAGCGTTCTTAATGAAGCGCATTGTGTTGAAGTTCGGAGTTGATGACGGATGGCGCGCCCGAGTTGACGGGGAAGGCCATCGAGCAGTTGATCGTACTGCTGCAGTCGCAACAAACCAATCCGGTTCCGTATCGGCCGCAGTTGATAGGCTTTGTGGAGCGTTTTCACCGCACATGGGAAGATTGCGTCGCGACTTACATGCATGAAGAACGGCAGCACGATTGGTCGGTATGGGTGGACTCGCCGTCTACGCATACAATTCGGGCCGTCACACGACGGTAGCACTGTCTCCAAACGAGCTGATGCTCGGCCGTAAGCTACGGGCCCCGAATGAGCTGTTGCGCCGGGCAAACGTGAGAGAAGCTGGAGAGCTGACGCAGTATCACCGGAGGTTACTGGCCGCGATGAAGAGCAGTCATGAGTGTGCGGAGCGTGCCCGACGTCGGGAGCAACTGCGACAAGCGCGGTCTTACTATCGTCGAGCTCGGCAGAAGAGGACTTTTGCGATCGGAGATCGAGTGTGGATGTACCGGCCACCGAGGGGAGCTAAGGCATCCAAGTTCGTGCACTTGTGGATCGGACCGCTAAGGATCATCTGAAGAAGCCCGATTCGACAACTACTTGGTAGAGCGCGAGGACGAGGATAAGGGCCATGAGCAATTTATAGCCCACGTGTCTTTCCTGGTCGCGTATCATCATCCAGTGGCGCTGTTGAGCAAGGTGGCGGAAGACATCGACGCGCAGCTGCAGTACGAAGATGGCAGCGAAGTCGAGCACGAAGGAGATGTAGAGGCGTCAGCGCCGGTTACTCGAGCAGCGACGGCTCCTGTGCAAGCAGCAGCGGCAGCGGGTGCTGCAAAACGAGATCGACAAGCAGTGGGAAGTGAGACGCTGTGGGACCAACCGAGTACAAAGCTGGTGGAGCTGCGACGACGGAAGCGGCGGAACCGGGCCGGACACTACGTCCTGGAGTATGAGCTCCGGTCAGTATGCAATTCAGTGCCGCGAGTCGGCTCCGCGAGAAACGCGAGTCGCTGGGTGTCGGTCACCGAGTACGACCAGCTCTTCCAGGCTGGTAGAGTCGTGGAAGACTCTGGGTTTGAAGAAGGCGTGTAACGGATCAGTGCGGCAGCAGCGCCAAGGTGAGGCAGCTGGACGCGAAGGGCCCGGTAACGGAGTGCAAGGTCAGCAGAGCAGGTGGCGTGCCGGAGCAGCTGGGTGTCAGCAACGCCAACAAGCCCTACAATGCTATCGACCCCAACCTCGTTGAAGTCAACGGCGCGTACTACCTCAACTTCGGTAGCTACTGCAGGGGCTTTACGAGGTCTCTATGCGCAACCCGCCCATCCTGGCCAGCAAATCACCGTACCAGATTGGATTCACCGGAGACTACCAGGTCCTGGAAGCAGCGTTATCTTCCACTACGGCAAGTACTACTACCTCTTCATGTCGAAGGGCCAATGCTGCGGCTTCGACAAGTCTCGTCCGGCCGCGGGCAAATAGTACCGCATTCTCGTGTGCAGGTCCACGTCCCATTCCGGCGGCTTTGTGGACCAATCGGGCAAGGACTGCCGGACCGGCGGTGGCACTGTTGTTCAATCTACGGGAGGCTACGTCTAGGCCAAGGCGTCTATGACGACTTGAAGTACGGGCCTGTGCTGTACTATCACTACGGTAAGTCTTGCAACCGAAATCTGCCAAATGGATTTTATGCTAACATTTTTGGGCTTTATCGCGATGAGCATTGGATACCCGCATCGGCTACGCGGACGGCGACAAGCGGTTCGGCTGGAACACGCTCGACTTTTCGAGTGGCTGGCCTCGTATCAGCTCGTAGATCAACGGCCAGACCAGTCACGAGAGGAACTTGCTATTCTTTATATATTCTTTGAAGTAACTTGAGCAAAATATACAAATTAATGGTCGCTGTTGCAACATTCGGTGAGATTGAGGAACCCCTCTTAGCCGACGCCCGTAGCGAGGGTAGATTCGTCACGCGGCTCGTAAGGAAACTCGGGCTGGTGACTCGATGATTTAGTTTTCGTCGTCGCAAGGCTGATTTGAGAAGGTGGCATGCGGTGGATACTCAAAACCGTTGTAAGCCCGACAACCTTTGCTTCACTTGGAGCGGGAGAAAGGATTATCTCTCGAACACGGAAACCATACCATAGTCGGTCAACCAAACGGTGCAACGGGGGGCACTTTGCTCTAATAGAGGGGTATGCGTACTGTATTGTGTTAAGAGTGGCTGCTTGCCCCGTCTCAGAAAGGAGGGGTGAATGTGATGTAGAAAAGACCAGCGGACTCCGTTACGGAGGGGTCGCGTAGCCATAGCAAACCCGCGCGGAGGCGGGCCCAGCGCCGAGCTCAACAGCGAGCCGAGCATTATACTGTCCAGATCTTAGAATCTTTTACCCGCAGGAGCGCAGCGACTGCGTTTTCGACGCGAAGCGGAGCAAAAATGACATCAGTTTACTCATCCCAAAATAAAACTCGTACTTAGAATAGCGACTTGATTAAACTATGACTCCCCGGCACAGTCGGGGCAAGCAGAGTTCAGGACCTGAACTTTAGGTTGTTGCCAATCCACGAGAAATGAAGTGCAGTGCACTCGTGTTCAGGTCGCACGCACGAAAGATCAAAGCTGGGATCGACCGCGCGAGATACGGTCCGGCCTCCCCGTCATCGTGATCACGGGAGCTTTAGGATGATACTAGTATGTAGCAGTCTTAGGGTGAAGACCGCTGCAGTGTACTGTGTGAACTTGCCTGGCTCAGCAACCTGGAGCCAAAAATCATCAGTAAGTGCGCAGTGCCAGAATATCTGTGGACAACTTCATTGCGAGTTTGACGCAGTGAAATGCAAGCCCGCGTCCCTCGACCAGTACTATCCACCGGATGGAGCTCGAATGCCCTTATCTCGGCCATTCTATTCGCTTCAACCCGGGTTGTAGTTCTTTGGATGGCGAACTCTCGTATCGAACTCTTGCAGGTGAGATGAAGCCTTGAGGCTTCGCTGTGGCGACAATCTCAGATAGACTGCAAAGCCGCAGCGTCCAGTTCTTGGATGACTGTCCCCAGCCGATCACTTCCGCTTTCCCTCCGTCGACTGCAGATCTCGTATCAAACATAGTGAAGGCACTTTCGTGGCTCGTTGGACTCCCTCTTCTGGTCGCAACCGCCGTCAACGCGTACGCCGCTCCCGGTGCATGCTCGGGAATCTGCAACAATGCGCACGACCTGGCCATCATCCAGAGCCCCAACGGCACGTATTACCGCTTCTCCACGGGTGGCAAGGTTGCTGTCCACACAGCGCCGGACATTTCGGGTCCGTGGAAGTACGAAGGAGCTGCGCTTCCGGATGGCTCCAGCATCGACCTGAAGGGCAAGGACGATCTCTGGGTTCGTTTCTCGGCGCTATCAGCCTCCTCTCAACTGTTCGTTCTCATTGTCGTATCCGTTGCTTAATTCAGGCTCCTGACGTCACAAAGGTTGGCGACTACTACTATCTCTACTACTGCGTGAGCAGCTTCGGTACGCAGAACTCGGCTATCGGCGTGGCTCAGTCCAAGACCCTGGCCGTCGGCACGTGGGAGGACGCTGGATCGGCCGGTGTTACCCGCGACGCTTCCAAGTCATACAACGCCATCGATCCCAACCTTGTCGCGGTCGACGGTGGGCATTACCTGAGCTTCGACAGCTACTGGCAGGGCCTCCACCAGACGGGCATGCGCGACCCACCGGTCCTGTCCAGCGGCAACCCGTACCAGATTGGCTTCACGTCCAACTTTGAGGTGATCGATGCCCCCTTCGTCTTCCGCAACGGCGCCTTCTACTACCTCTTCATGTCGAAGGGCAAGTGCTGCACCTATGACAAGGACCGACCGGCCAAGGGCAAGGAGTACCGTATTCTCGTGTGCCGGTCCTCCAAGGCCACGGGCAGCTTCGTGGACAAGGACGGAGTGGACTGTACGAAGAACGGCGGCTCCGTCGTGCTGGAGTCGCATGACAACGACTACGGACCCGGCGGCCAAGGCGTGTACGACGACCCCAAGCTCGGTCCTATCCTGTACTACCACTACGGTAAGTGCAGTTCGTATTTCATCTTGACATCCTGCGCTTCTTAACTTTGTTCTTGAATGTGCAGTTGACACGACGATCGGCTATGGCGATGGCGACAAGAAGTTCGGCTGGAATACGATCGACTTTTCGAGCGGCTGGTCTGTTGTATAAGCGGTTGAACGTAGGAAATGTGCGTTGATGCCTTACATGTACTGTGGCTGTGGGTGATACCAGTCCTACAGAATCGAAATGGTTACAAGTCTATCAGCAAAATTGAGCCACAAAATTGCCTCATAAGCAAAATTTTCATTTCAAACAAACAGAAAGAGCACCATTATCCCGTATTTTGTTGTTATCAACAGAATAGAATAGACAAAGCCGCGACTTCGCACGGAACAGCTCTGGATTTCACGTTAAAACCACCAAAGGCCTCATCCTAAAGATGTTGGTGTTGTGAATTATTCCTTGGTTAAAAGGAGTGGGGAGTTTTGACACCAGCAATCGGGGGAACATCACCAGGGATGTGGGGTTCATCACTACACCTTTGCCAGTGCAATACGAGACTGTGCCAGAGCAATGCGAGATGGCTGAAAGTAATTTACCCAAGATAGATATATTACGTATTTAAATCACTGGACCTAAGCAAACGAGATTGGCGCCAGAGCAAGCGAGATCACAGAGCCTCCTTCATTTCCAAATCTACCGCCCGACCATTATCCAGCCAGCCAGCATGCCCCAAGCCCCAAGCCCCCAAGCCCAAAGCCGCCGCTCATCTACGACCCCGCCCCGGCGTACCGCGACCGCGGAAGAGCGTCAGCGCGTGCTGAACGCATACGAAGCGGGCGACGACTGGTTAACGGTGACACGATACAACAACGTGTCCCGTGCTGCTGCATGCCGGTTGTGCAAGTCGGGGGACCCCAGCCCGCCCGCGCGAGGAGGTGTGCGTGCCAACTGCGTCAAGTGCACGGACGAGATGGTGACGGCGCTGGAGGGATACCTTGAAGACGACTGCACGTTGACGCTTGTGCAGCTGCAAGACAAGCTCAAGGAAAACTTTGAAGTGGACGTATCTACGTCCACCATTAGCGCGAAGCGTGTAGCAAGCTAATTACGCTGAAACAGGTATATTCTTGCTGTATTTGCATATTGTCAACTTGACAAGAAGTATTTGCTAATTATTGTTTATTGATATGTGCGTGCAGATTCGTAAGGAACCATCTACATGCGACAACGAAGTGAATAAGGCTAAGCGTTTCACGTTTGCTACTGACCTCGTACGCCACCAAGCCAACGGCGAGTACATTGTGTACTATGACGAGTCCAACTTCAACCTTTTCTGCATGCGCACCCAAGGACGCGCCCCAATCGGAAAGAGGGCTGTCGTCAAGACGCCCCCGTCAAAGGGAAAGAATCTGCAGCTACAATGCGCAGTGTCCGTCGAGGATGGACTGGTGGTGCATCAGCTGCAGCGAGGTAGCATCCGCATGGACGTAAACGCCGCGTTCGTCAAGCGTATCTACGAAACAGTGAAGGCGTCCGACACCTACCGTGATTTCTTCGCGGGCAAGAAGGCGGTCATCGTGCTCGACAACGCCCCCGCCCATAACCAAACGGAGGTGCTGTTAGCGAATGTGATTGCCGAGCACGGTGACCTTGAGCTGCTGCGCGCGTGAAGGCGTACTTGTCGCTGCACCGACAGCGCATGTTTGTGCAGGGTGCGTATCGAACCATGACGGAAGCAAGGATGTCGTTGCTCGAGGATGTAGCCGAAGCGTCGATCGGCTGCATGAATCGCCACTTGGTCGTGGCTATGGCGCTGCACTGCCAGCGCGCTATCGCGGGCGCGTTAAAGCTAGAAGACATGGAGTACGGCGTTTAGTTGCTAATCTGCTAAATAGAATCTCGTTTGCTCTGGCGATAATCTCGTTTGCGTTAGTGGCACCCAAATTAAGTTTTGTCTTTTGGACCCAAAAATAAAAAGTCGTACACAATCCCAGTTCGCTTTCCGTGCTGTCTCCTATTGCACTGGCAAAGGTGTAGAGATTTGGGTAGGATCACTCACCAGCGTTTTTGGGGAAATCACCACTGGTGTGGAGGAGTATCACCAGATGCTCAGACACGTACAATTTGATAGAGCGACAGTGAGGAATCGTCCGCTGTGATGGAGCGTCGAGCTTTTGCATGATGTGATCTCCATTGGGGGAAATTTATCGCGTGCTTCGCGTGCTTCGACACACTACATAACCTACACAAAGCACCATGCAGCTTCGTACACTAATGCGTAGGTAGAGAAGCGAAAGATGCAAGCCAGCCTCGATCATGGAGAAATTGAAAAATACGACCATGAGTGAGAAGGTCGACTCGAGTGAGGTGGTTATCGTGGACCCCAACGCTTGTTCGCAATTCGCTGCCACAAGTAACGGTTCTCTCCTCTTAGCCTATTCACTCTCTGTCCTGGCCAGAGGTGTTTGTGAGCGCATGGAGTGCAACGACATTGAGCTTGCGGATCGTGGAGCAGCCTGTAGATATGAACACAGACACATAGACGCAGTACAGGTCCCGGTAGCTCTCCATGCTCAACGCCAAGCTGCAAGTCCAGAAGTTCAGTAGGGGCGTATGTGTACCTGCCGTGCTCTTCCTTCACGCAACTACGGACGTTGTCACCATACGCCTACTTACTGCTTCTTCACCGCGCTGGCGTCGAAGTCATTGGGGGGATGCCGTCGCTGATGCCGCGCGCCGCGATGTCCTGGAACAGCGCGGCCGCGTTCGGGATGTCCAGCACAACATCCTCCAGTACAAACTCGTGCGAGTTTGAAGCGCTCGAAGCCCTTGATCAGCAGTTGGTGATGCCCCGCTTGACCATATATATATAGTATTAATTATTTTCTCTGGAAGTTTCTAGAAAGTGATGGAACCGAAGTTAGCAGGGTATGTATTATTCCTGACCCTCGTTGCATTCGTGGGATGAACTCTTGATTAAATCCAGAGAATTTGGAATTTTTGCCACACTAGTTCGCTAAAGTGGAAAAGTCCAACGCTTGTCGCCATCCAATCATGATGTTCACTCACGGGCGGGGACGAACGGAGCCCAGAAACCCACGTTTTCGGGCTCGGATTTTCTTTGGGAACCTTTGAAGTGGGTTAATGCTCCGGGCTCTCCGTAAAACTGGGCTCTTTGAACGGCTCCCACGTTAAAAGGTTAATTCGCCATTAGCATCGGCTTGTGCTAAATCGAGGAGCCCTGATTTTGATAAATCTGGGCTCCCCGGTTTTGAAACGGAGTCCAAAACGTGAGGGAGCCCGGTTCCCTCGAAATTCGGGCCCCTTCAGAAAGAGGAGTCCGGTGGTTCGTCTCGCCCGTGTGTTCACTACGACATCAAATACACAGGAAACGATATCAGGAATTAAAATCCATAACCAGGGGATAATAGTAGCGATGAAAAATAGAGTAGTACAGATTCTGCCCACTAACTTGAACAGCTGCATCTGTTCTGTTCATAAAGGATATTCATTATATTCGTGTATTTGATATTACATTTTTTTTTCTAATTATGTGAGCCTGGATAAAAAAGCCGATATATTCATGATACTGATTTGGACGGGCTATAGACTTGATGGTGTGTTCAGGTTAGTGGGCGGAATCTGTAGTAGTACCGGAACTACTCGGCCATTTCTTGGACACATACTCATATAGTACTGATTTCAAGAAAGGGCAGTAGCAATAGCAGTCATGTTAGCACTATTACTGTCAGTACTATGGAGGAGGTGCCCAAGGACATCCTGTTGGCCACGGGCAGGACAATCGCGGACTGCCTCGATGACACGATTGTGGATTAGGCGGAGCTGTTGAACGGAGCACAGCACAATGCTGTAGGCTAGGAGCCGCGCTCTACTTCCATTACGTTTGGAGGTGGAGAGTTGCTCACTTTGACACGCACAATGACGTATCGAGGGCACATCATGAGGCGATGCTGCGCAGTGGGTATGCCACCATCATACGAGCGAGAGCACGCTTCTGGCCAACAAGGGGAGACGATGGCGCGAGTCTGGCGATTAATATGCACGATACTTGGGAGTGCCTGGGCTGGCAAACCGGATGCGGCGGTGACGGAAGACCAGGCCTACATTGCTTTGTTTTCACGCCGGAAGAACATGCGAGACCACGGCAGCAGGCTTCTCGGGGACGATGGTAGTCATAATTCAACTCGTGGCGGGGCGCTTTCAGGTGCAATACATGGGAGGCCACTGCTATGAGGGAAAATGGTCAGCGGTCACAGGGCCACACACCTTGGGCTGCTAAAGGGATTGCGGGCATGCAAACGACACGCATGGGGGCCAGTGCACGTGGTAGACGATAACAAGCTCATCATTAGGCAACATGAAACGAGAACGCCACCGCGTGCGGCGGCGTTCTAAACGCCGTACTAGGTGGCACGACGGACTGCGGATGCAGTGCGAGTGCTCGGGTGGTACGCGCACCCACGGGAAGGCAACCAGACGGCACAATCGATACTTCAGGTAGTGGAGTCAACCAGGACAGGACTGGAGTGGGTTGCTAGTGAAGACGAGCGTGGTGGAGTTCGCTGGGCGGCAGTGCTGGCATTCGCAGCAGGCGACACGAGACACTGGATGCGATTACACGAGGCAACGCAGCAGGAACGGTTGGCCGGCATGGTGTAACGATACGGTGGGCGGATCTCGCTGCTGCCTTGCATGAAGGAGACCGCACACACTTGCTGGTAGCAACACAGGCATTAGTAAGTAAAGGACCTTAGGTGTCGTTAGTTCTCGCTAAATGCCATTAATGTACCTCACAAAAAACACTGCTCTCAGTACTACTTACGCGTCAACGACCTTTCGCGCACCCTGCTTCATCTTCGTGTCCTGGTTCATCTTCCTGATGTCGTCTCTGTTATGACATAGCAAAATTTGCTTCTCCGCGCGTCTGCTGTCCGTTCTGGTCCGTAGGGGGTCCATCACCATGCGTTCCTGGAACGCAGAAGAGAATATCTTGCCGAGTTGGATGCGAGCTAACATAGCTATTGAGGGAAACTGCCCGAGCCCTCCTCGCGAAACCACTCCAACATGTCAACGTGCTTGTACATGCCCAGAAATACCCAACACATGCCACTACGTCCACCGGTGGAAATGTCCTTGGACAGGTCCTTCTTGGACTTGTCGGGGTTCTGGCGCCAAGCAACCCCCAGCCACTCAGGTTCTAACTCAAGTCATTCCTTTATGATGACACTGTTCTCGCGTTCATCTGGACTCCTTCACCTCCTCCCTCATCTCGCTGGCTCGGATTGGAGCCCCCAACAGCAGCTCACCTCCGTCATCCCACCCAGTTGAAGCGGCTGATAAGAACAGGGTGCTAAGTCTTGGCTCAGTAAGCTGCTTTGTGATGACACCTGCTGAGATCGAGCATGTCATTTGCGCAAACACCAGGGGTTCGGCCTCTCCAACGTGTGAATCAGGTCCCAGACATCGTCAGTCGTGTCAGCGTTCCTACAATGCTTGACGGAAACAGGAACGCCGAGATTGGATACTGGAGCTGGCGGCGGGGACGGGGCGACGTCGCCAGATGTCCGACAGCAGGTCCCAGCTGAGACTCCATTCATTTCTG
This sequence comes from Phytophthora crassamura, assembly GCA_033557995.1. Lineage (NCBI taxonomy): Eukaryota > Oomycota > Peronosporomycetes > Peronosporales > Peronosporaceae > Phytophthora > Phytophthora crassamura. Next base: position 1,572,999 of record JAUCED010000011.1, on the reverse strand, counting down.
CCGGTGAGTCGATGAATTACTAGCGCACAGCTTGGGCTCCGAGATATTCCTGGGTTTCAAGCATGTTGCGGTCTCCAGGCGCTTGACAACACGCTCTGCGCTTGAGTTGTCTTTGGCAGCAGGGAGACCAGGCGATAGCAAGAAGTCCGAGTCGGAGCCGGTCGAAATGTTGCTCAAGGGAGCTTTCGAGGAAGCGCTGAAGATGACAGGAAAGTTCCACCGGACAACACTGCTGGAACAGTCTGTCAGTGACGAACCTCTTGCATACAAGTGTGGTGGAGCAGATCCGCTAGAATTTCTAGGTATCCCAACTCACACACACTGCGCCCATACACCGACTAACGGAGGGGGTACTCCGACAGCCGTGTAGTTGCTGAGTGGTTCACCTTGTGTACCCGTCGGCGGGCTCGTACAGCGCTCTCATTGACACGAACTGCACTGGTGAGTGGTGGACGTCCTTGTGGGAACTTGAGAGGGTGGTGGTGGATCTGCGTGGGTATTGCTGCGCTCGGGATCCGAGTAGGTTCGGCCTTGAGCTCTTGAGCAGACCTTATGGATCCGTAATAGAAATACGGGATCCGGAGTTGACCTTGTTCTCCTACTTCTTGGTCCCTTGTGGGGTTGTTCCGTGTTCCTTTCCGGGGCTTGCCGCTTCCAATAGCGGGATCTTGAGGGGTTGAGAGACCGAAGGGCTCACGCTGCCTGGCCAAGCTATCCAAGGGGCTGCCACGTGTGCAGGAAGAACGCAAACGTTTCACTTGGTCTATGTATGGGGCCAATAGAAATCCCCTATACTATAACCAAGTGAGTCTTCCAGTGCAATTCGATTCTTATTTATGATTTGGCCTATCCTATCCCAGTCCTCTACCTGGGGCTCTCCTGAGCCTCCCTATATCTTGATCTCACTAAGGATCCTATACTACCTCGAGGATCCCCCAATTACGTACTGATCCCTCAGATCCTCCCACTTAAGTACGGATCCCTACGGATCCGATCCTCATTCCTTACGGGACGGTCATTAGGATCCGTCCCAATATCGGATCCCGCGTGTCGCGTAGTCAGAATCCTTCAATTTGGGGAATTCCCAGAAACTGCAATACCACACAAGATAGGCAGTAAAATCTACAGCGTATTGAGAGTTAGTATGGTCTAGGATAAGCAGAAGACAGCTATGTCAGTACCTCTCGTTCAGCTTCGATTCAGTGCCTTCAAGAACGCCGATCGCTCACATGTGGTATATGAGCTATCCACACACGGTACATCGATCCATCTTGAGTCCATCGATCTCCTGGAACCCCTGCACAGCGCAGCCCATGCTCGATTTGGCGCGAATAGAGGAATGTCGATCGTCCGAGAGGGTCTTAACGAGGGCCATTTAATCTAAAATTGCACAATGAGGGTTGAGCTTTCTCGTTCAGGGTCATCTGAAAATATTACTTCCATTCCACTGTATGTTGTGTCTGAATACTAGTCTACTACTCATATTGCATACTCCACTATAGGGTGTGGCTATGACTACTACCAAACATATAGTGGTAGCAGTAGTAGTGCAGCGTACTATGTTGGCAAATACTATTAACCACTGTCCACAACAACACCAAACAAAATATATGAAAACTTACCGTAGTGGTAGTACAGGACCAGCCTGTATGTCGGATCATCATAGCCGCCCTGGCCACCAGGGCCGTACACTTCGTCACGAGACTCCAGGACGATCGTGCCGCCGCCACTCGTGCAGGCAGTTCCGTCCTCGCCCACGAAGCTACCTGTAGCAAAATTGGAGCGGCACACGAGGATGCGGTACTCCTTGCCCAAAGCAGGTTTGGAGGTGCCATAGCCGCAGCACTGGTCCTTCGGTAGGAAGAGGTAGTAAAAGCTGTCGTACTGGAACATCTACTATCCCTCCAGCACCTCGTATTCGGACGTGAAGGCGATTTAGGACGCTGCTCCCGAATGAGCCGTCGGCATGGGGCGTCATTTCGACCTGGTAGATGTCCTACCAGTAGCTGCCGAAGTTGAGGTAGTACGTGCCGTCGACGTTGATGAGGTTGGGGCCAATTCATTGTACGATTTGGACGAGCTGCTGATGACGCCCGTGCTGCCGTAGTCCGTCCAAGTTTCGATGTTCCTCGTCGACGACCACATGAGTCCGACAGTTGAGTTTTCATAGCCGAACGTGCTCACCGAGTGGTATAGGTAGTACTCGTCGCCAACAAGGTCCACGTCCGGTAGCGTTTTGTTAGCATAATTGCTTGGGAGCATCCTGCAACGATACTCAGTTTTCCGGAATGCAATCCCAAGCATCTGCAGCCGTCCACGAGAGTCCCTTCGACAAAGATCGCAGTTGACTGAAAGGTCACGAGCTGCCGCACGCCCTGCTCGTTCACTCACTTCATAATTATCGTTCTCTTAAGCAATCTCGCTTTCCTCGCTTCCGCATAAATGGTGCTTCCTCGTGTCAACACGGGTACCCTCACATTCGTGGGTCCAAACTATATTGATGGATCTCGATGAATTCACCTACGTCCAAGTGGTGCGCGTTGACGAAGCATGGTATGCACGCAAGCAGAGGAAGGAGAAGCTGAGTTTGAGGCAAGCTCTTCGATGATGCAAACCCGTACGGTCTCCGACAGCGAGGCGCAGGTCGTATGTAGGCCTTCTTGCTACCGTCCGGGCCGGCAGTCGACACGTGGGCCTACGGCGTCGTCACGGGTACCATATGAATGTGGGTCACGGGGTTCTTCACGCAAACAAAGAGCCTGATACGTTTCACGTGGCGTTAACGGAGCCTTCGCCTGATCTCAATGTGGATTACTTGAATTTTGGGCTGCAAACATGTGCCACAGCCAGTGAAATGACCCTCTATGCGACCGAGCTTGCCCAAGCGCATTCCCAGATACGCACACAGTGTAGTCGCAGTCGAGGCAAGGTCCCGAAGATTGTGCGTTCAGGACTCACCGAGCCGTTGGAAGGTACAGAGGCTGTGTCGATCATTCGTCCTGATCCAGGTGGTTCACGTGTCTCAGCAACACGTCACAGTCTGCTCGTTGCCATAGCAGGAAAGAAGAAAGCCGGGCTTTGATCGTAGAACCTGTCCCGGTTGCCTCTCTACAGCATACGGCAGTTACGACTGAGGTGCGGCAACCACCTCTTGAAGCTCGTGTTGGTTTGAGGGCAAACGCCGAAGTGAATTAGATCTTAGTTCTACCAGTCGCCCTTGTTTTCCTACCGCCCCTTGTTCTCCCTGGTGCATTTCATCACCGTGTTTACCTTCCCGCCATGATGACTTGGTTTGAATATACCTGACAATCAGATCCTGTTGAGGAACGTGGCGCACGTGTCCTCCAAGTCCGCCATGTCCGACGTGGTCTTCATCTTCTACGATCGCGCGTTCTTCCTCTTCGCGCACTGGCGGCGCTCCTCGCCTTGTTTACACTCCCACTCGCTGCTTAGTGCTGCACTGCTTTTGTGCGGATCCCGTTCGCTTCAACCAAGAACTTGAGTCTCTTCGTCCCCAACGCCTTCGTAAGCATGTCCGCGAGCTGATCTTCTGTCCCGACGTAGTCCACCACGATGATGTCCTGCGCCACGTTGTCGCGGATGAAGTGGTGCCTGATGTTGACGTGCTTGGTCCGCGCATTGTAGCCCGCTTTGCTTGCCAGTGTAATCACACCTTGGCTATCCTCCCAGACTTGCGCCGCTCCCACTTGCTCATGACCCAGGTCCTTGGGCATGGCGCGGGTCCACAGCACCTCCTGCGTGCACAAGCTTAGCGCCATGTACTCCGCCTCCGCCGAGCCCAGAGCCACCGTGCGCTGGTACGTTGACTTGAAGACGACCGGGGCGTTCTCTGTCATGATCATTACCCCGGACACCGAGCGGCTGTCGTCCAGGTTGCTGCCCCAGTCGGCGTCCGTGTACGCCTTCAAAACGATCTTGCCGTTGTTGCCATTGTAGACGATCCCGAAGTCCTTCGTGGTCTTCAGGTAGCGGAGCACGCGTATGACGGATTTCTAGAGCTGCTGCCTGGGGTTCTTCAAGAACCGTGAAAGCTGCGTGACGATGCACTCCACATCCGGACGTGTGCAGGTCGTGATGTACAACAAGCATCCGATCAACGACCGATATGGCTTGGACCTCATGTCCTCGCACTCCGCGTTAGCGGTCGGCGACTGCATCTTTGTCAACTTCATGCCCGACTCGCACGGGTTCACCACCGCTTTTGCATCCTGTTGGTTGAACCGGTTCACGACGTCGTCGATGAAGCGCGTCTGCCTAATCATCAACGAGCTGGCCGTGTGGTCATGGTCGATCTCCATGCCGAGAATGAACTTTGAACTCGACGAGCTCCTTCATATTGAACGCGCTGTTCAACGCCATCTTGACCTCGTCGATCTCCTCGTTGGTCTTGGCGGCGATGATCATGTCGTCCACGTACAAGCAGACGTGCACGTAGTTGTCCTTGGAGCCCTTCACGTAGCCGCACTGGTCTGCCCCACAGCTGCAGAAGCCGATCTTCATGAACACCGCGTGGATCGTTTGGTGCCACGCGCTCGCGGCCTGATTCAGGCTGTAGATCGCCTTGTCCAGCTAGCACATCATGTTCTCCGCGTTCGTGATACCCCCATGAACACTTGCTCCTTCAGTTCACTGTTCAGGAACGCCGTGTCCGCGTCCAGCTGCTCCGTGACGTAGACCTTCTCCACTGCCACATATAACACGCCCCTGATCGAGACCATGTTGGCGACGGGCGAGTATGTCTCGAAGAAGTCCACGCCGAACTTCTGTTTGAAGCCTTTCGCTACCAGGCGGGCCTTGTACCGCACGACTCGGCCGTGCTCGTTCCGCTTCTTCGCAAACACCCATCGACACCCAATCGGCCGGGCGGTAGACCTCCGTCGCACCAGAGTCTATGAGCCGTTGTCCGCGTGCACCTTCAACTCGGAGTTCATCACCTTGATCCACTCCGACGCCTCGTTGCTTCTCATGGCCATCATGATTCTCCCGCACCGATCGCATCGGCGCTTCAGCAACGGGTTGCTGCTCATGATCGTGCTGCACGATATCATCGACGTCTTCCGTCGAATGGATGACCGGCGTGCTCTCCGTCGGTGCCGAGTCGTAAATGCCGTCTACCTCGCGCTCGTCGAGCTTCATCGACCTGGTCACCTTCACCTTGTTCGTCGTATACCCGGTAGGCCTTCGAGTTCTCGGCGTACCCCAAGAACATGCGCTTGAAGCTCTTCGGATCCAACTTCGTGCGCTTTGCCTTGTCGACGTGAGCGTACCCAACCGAGCCGAACATGCGCACGTGGTCCAGCCTCGGCTTGTCCTTGAACGCCAACTCGTACGGGGTCATGCTCGAGTACGTACTGGTCGTGGACCGGTTGATCAGGTACACCGACGTACTGACCGCCTCGGCCCACCACATTGTTGTGATTCCCTTGTAGTGCAGCATGCTCCGGACCTTCTACATGATCTTGCAGTTCATGCGCTCTGCCACGCCGTTCTGCTGCGGGCTGTAAGGCACAGTCTTCTGGTGCACGATCCCGTTCAGCGCGCCCCATTGGTTCCGTACAAGCTCATGAACGTCTTGAACTTGACGGGCACCTCGCTCTTCTTGGTGATGAAGTACGCCACTACGTAGTTGGAGTAGTCATCCGCGAACTGAGCACGTACCGGGCCCCGCCCTTGGACTTCGTCTTCATGGGCCCCCTGAGTCCGTGTGCACCAGCTCCAACATCTTCGTTGTCTTCTATAGAGATCGAGACGGGAAGTGCGCGACCGCCTGCTTGCGCTTCATGCAGCCCCCCCCCGCAAAGAGCCATTGATTTCTTGTCTATCATGGGCATGCCCGTGGTGGCGCGCTGAATCTCGGCCAGTGTGTCCTTGTTCAAGTGGCCATGCGTGCATGCCGCAACTCCCACTGATTGTTGACCCCGGCGTACTCCACGTAGTGTGCCATGGCCTTCTCGCAGTCGAGCACGCAGGCCTTGCCGACCTTCTTGCCCGACGCGATCGCCTTCGACTTGTTCCAGATCCTGCATGACTTCTGCTGGAACTCCACGCTCATGCCGCGGTCCGCCAGCCTGCTGACAGACAGCAGCTGCCGGTCAAGTCCGGGTATGTACAGCACATCAACCATCTTGATGCGCGTGCCGTCGATGCCCGTCAGACGCACCGACCCTGTTCCCATCACCCGGATCTTCATGCCGTCCGCGATGGTCACCTCGATGCTCGAGTCGAGGTCCTTGTACTCAAACAAGTAGGCGTCATGTGCGCTGTCGCACCGATGTCGATCAGCCACCCAGCCGATTGACTCTTCTCAACGGCGAAGACCGCGTCGTCGTCGTTGTCCGCGTTCGGGTCCGGGCAGTCCCGCTTCATGTGGCCCATATGGCCGCAGTTGAAGCACTTGCCCTTGAAGCCGCAGTTCTTACTTGAACCGAATAAGCCCTTGCTGCCCTTGCCGCCCTTGAAGGTCTTCACGTCGTTGAACTTGCTGTCATTCGCGGCAGCCTTCAGCGCGTGCTCAGAACCTTCCTTCTTGTCGAGGCGCTCGTACTTCTTGAGCAGCTTCTCCATCACCTCGATCAACGTGAAGTCTTTGGCGTTATCCACGATCGAGCAGATCAACTCGTACTCCATGGGCAGGCTGCTCAGTAGGATGTCGAGCAGGCGCGCCTCGTCTATCGGCTCTCTCAGAGTCTACAGACCCACGATGAGCTCATCGAAGTTGTCCAGGTGCTTGGCCATGGTCACGCCGTCCTCCATCTTGAACTCGTGGAGGCGGCGGGTCATCGTCACCAGGTTGTGCATGGTCGTCCGGTTGTAGAAGTCGCGCAACGTATTCCAGGCCATGGTGGCCGACGTCGCCGACCGGATCTTGGAGTGGTGATCCACCGCTTTGCCTTGAGCGATCAGCCCGAGCGCCTTCATGTCGTTGAGCAACCACGCCTACGTCATCTCGGACGGGTCCTTCACCCCTTGCACGTGCGCCAGTAACCCCTTCCTCGCCAGCGCCATCCGCGTGACGAATTCCCAGTGGAACTAGTTGTCGCTTCCCAGGATGACTTCGGCTTTCTTGGCGCACGTGGCGGTCGTGGCGGGTGTGCTTGGTTTTGAGCGTCTAGCGGCTGTTAACCTGTTGAAGCACTTGTCGCTCGGGAAAATGCCGAAGTGAGATTTGTGTTAGCAGGCAAACTATCTCCTCGCGTCCTACCCTAGTACAACCCTTGCTGCCTCTCATCATCATGTTGACGCGCTGCCACTTAGTCTTGATTCCACTATAGCCTCCACTCACAGCGTTTCGAGGCAAGTGCCACCGATACCATCTAGAACCACGCCCATCGCCGGTCATCATCCAATGAGTACGTGTCATCAGCGAAGTATGAGCGGTGCATCCGACCAGCCAGGCTCGTGTCGATTTTCTCTGACAAACCGACATGTCGGTTTCCCGTGAACAACACTGTTAAATGCTTCGACGGACGGTCTGACTATCGTGTCCAGTTGCTTTGAAGAGTACCCGGTCCAGGCGGCGAAGGCTACACAACAGTTGTCGGCACGAATGGTCTAAACCAGCTGAACTGGCCGGCCGAGCACTTCAATGTGGGGCCGCTCGCCACGCCCAATTCGACTGGACTGGTGGGGCATAAGAAATACAAGTCCCAGCTTGTGCTTTGAGTCCTTGGGAACAAATCAAAAACTAGGTTTTGTAGTCACTACTCAATGGGTGACTTCCAAAAACAGCACAAACGAGGAACCAACTGGCCCACAAGCTCGAATTTGAGATCGGTTCGTGTCACTGCTTGTGCGAAGTTTGTGTCGTACTTGTGCGTGACCTGCCTTCCAAAACGAACACACATGTGTGGAATAGAAGGACATATTTCTTACAGTTTAGTTTTGCCGAAGCACCAGCACCACTCATGGGTAGCTACGTCCGGGCGTTCACGGTCCAGTACTCATTCCAGAGGCGAAATGAGTACTCACAAAAGCAGGCCCGCGCTACGAAGATGCTAGCGTTCTTACGCATGCGTTTAACAATGCGTGAGCGCAACTACCTAACGGCTAACGTTATTGTTTCACCTTCCGAGAGCGCATGGGTCGTCTTGTATGCAAGCCACGATGACAGCGCGTTTATGGTAACAGTGTCGCTCCCGGTCCTAGAGTTCAACGTGCTTCTGGCTGCGTTTTCAAATCACTACATGGTGAAAAGCGGGCCTGGAAAACGTGGTCGGCCTCCTCGACTACAGAACAAGAACAACGCTTTAGCCTGCCTGCTCCATTTTACACTGCAGCAGTCGCGGCCCAAACATTGTGTGAGCGGTTCGGCGTGCCACCAGCCACGCTGTCCCGTGTACGCAAGAATGCTGATACGGCGCTAAGCAATGCACTTCAAGACGTTCCTGCAGCACGAATCAGCTGGCCAACGTTTGGCGATCAAGAGCGATGGGCTGCCATGGTTACGCTCAAAGAACCGCTAGTCGCGGATCTTTTTGCCTAGCTGATGGCAAGAATTACGCTGTTTGCGCTCTTACTGCGAGTGACGTGCAGATGCGTATTTCAATGGTAAGTACTATAAGATATCTAGCGATTGGAGGTCGCCGCTCGCTAACCCACTCATACTGATACAGGCTGGTTGCATGCTGTCAAAGTTACTGGCGTTTTGTGCTACGGGTTCGAGGCGACTTTGATTTGGGGTCGCCACAACTTTCCTGGATCGTGGAACGACGGGAAAATGAGCCGTCGGTTGCAAGCACGTCTTGCAGATCGTCCACGGACAATTGCAGTTGGATGTTGCGCAACGGATTCCGCTTTTTCGGTATGCAACGATATGACAGGCAAGATCATCACGCCTCTAAAGGACGGTGATTTAGAGAAGTCGAGTCAAGAATGCAGAGCTGGGCTCATAGTGATGAGCAATACAATTACAGCAATCCGACAAGCTGCCGAGTGGGGAATAGGATGCGCCTCAAAGGTTTACCGGCAGTTGCTACTACCACTACCTTTTGACCCACATCGGCGAAGTGTTCGCCTCGAGAACATGTATTATTTGTACAATCTTCGTGTACGCGCCACTAGGGTCAGTCAGATCAGAAGTGTGTACATGTCGTAGAACCCGTGGGCATCAAGGCGTGAGGAGGTAGTCTCGACCGGCGAGTGTCAAGGTGTGGAGATTATCTCGACTAGCCGAAGGAGTACCTGAGCAGCGACGTCGTCAAGATCTCGCGCTCCATCTCCGTGGCCAAGTTCGCCCACAACGCCAAGGGGATCGAGTTCGACGGCGTGGTCAATGACGGCGGCATCCTCAACTATGTCATGTCGGAGCAGAGAACGCCGGCATGCACTCGGGCGACGTCATGCTCGTGCTGCCCGCCCAGAAGATGTGCGTCGCCACGATCAAGCAGGTGAAGCGCATCGCCAGCTCGATCGCGCAGGCGCTCAACATCACGGCCCCATTCAACATCCAGCTCATGGCCCGCAACCTGCGTGCGTTGCGCACGTTCCCTTCATCTCCAAGACGTTCGATCTCAACTTCATCAACCTGGCCACCAAGGCCATGATCGGCTTGCCGGTCAAGTCGGTGCCCATCGCGCTGATCGACATAGACTACGTGTGCGTCAAGGCCCCGCAGTTCTAGTTCAGCGCCTGCACGGCGTCGACCCGAGCCTGGGTGTGGAGATGGCCTCGACCGGCGAGATGGTGCGCTTCGGCACGGACATGCACGAGGCGTTCCTCAAGGCGCTGCTGAGCGCCGGCTTCAAGATGACCTAGGAGAAGAAGGTGCTCATTCTCGATCGGCAACCATGGCATCAAACGCGAGTTCCTCGAGGGCGCGACCATCCTGCAGGAGATGGGTTTCACCATCTACGCCACGCCCGGCACGCACGAGTACCTGGAGGCGCAGGGTGTCTAGTTTATCGCGCTGCGCAAGCCGCCGGACCCGGGGAGTGACCTGCTAGCGACATCGACTACAACTACATCTCGTCGGACAAGATCAAGCTCTTGATCAAGATATCAACCGAAAGGAGCTCACGAGCAGCTACAAGATTCACAGCACCGTCGTCGACGTCAGCGACTCTCTGATGAACAACATCATGTGCGCGATGCTCTTTGCGCAGTCCTTGCACAATGTCAAGAAACTCGAGATCTGCAACAGTTTCTAGAACTACGCCACATGCTCTCTCCGACCGCAAGAAGTCCGTCTTCTTACGAAGGCTTGGTCTGGTATAGCCTCTTCAATTCTACTGATCGATAGTGCATACCAATAATAAATTATCATACAGTAAAATCGAACAAGATAACTTATTTATCATTAAGATGAAACATATCACTAAATGCAATTATATAGGACTCTAGTCTTGTCGATCTATTTGGCGGAGTCGTCCAAGGACGACTCCACGCCAAAGAGCTTTTACCATCACAACATCATCATCTGTTGGTTTTGTGCATCACGAGCACTTTGGCTCTGCATTATTTCGAGTTGAAACCGAAGCTCACGTTCCTCACGTGCTGTTTCTCTCGCTCTCACGTTCACGTCGAAGTTCTGCTTCACGTGCAGCTTGTCGCTCGTCCATCATCATCATCACTCCGATCAAGCTCATATCGATTCCTCCCTTTGACGAGGACGTATCCGATGCAATCTTCTCCATCATTTTGTCCAGGCGAATACGTCGTTGAGCAGTTTGGCTCAAATAAATCCTTTGCTGCTGGCCTGAAGTGGCTGTCGGTAAGCTGTTTGACAGCTGCGCTGGCGTAAGACCCGACCTCGGAGTCGCAGTCAATGGTGGCCTGGCTAAAGGACTCGAGGCAGCAACACGAGACGCTGACATCACCGCTTGTGGGCTGGTGGCACTACCAGCAGCGAAAACACTTGGCTCGAATAACTCGGGATCCTGTCGGGGTTCCAGTACGTCTAGAGAAGCCAACTCGAACCCGTCTTCAGACGTAAACAAAAAATGTCTGGCGTTTCATCAAGCGCAGTGTCGTCATTTCCCGATGCATCAGAGTCGTCGTGCAGTGTGTTAACCGCACAGCGGGCCTCTATCTGTCGGAAGGCAATCTTGGCTCTTTTTTTTTTACCTCCGACGGACAGTCTGGGTCGCCCGTCGGCTTTCGTTTGTTTTTCAGATTCATGAACTTGCGTTTGAGACTTTTTCCGTCTCGGTCTGGCCAATCTGACGGCAAATGCGCATTGTACGCCGACGCAATACTGGCCCACTGCTCCGAACCGAATGGTAGTCTATCTTCGACGATTCCAAGCATACCTATCAGTGCACGTAAGTTGCCATGTTCGTCTCTGTCATGGTGTAGAGTGATAGTAAACGTATGGTCGAGCTCAGACGGACGGAAGGTCTTCCCCTTCGTCATGGTACTGTGTGCACAAGAGGCTGGTGTACGTGGTCGAGATGAAATTGGTACTGCAGAAAACTCACCAGAGCAATATGGTATATGTACGTGGCGTCCCTGACGTCTAATATTAGTCGGCGGCTTCGAAACTGAGGTCTGGCTTTTATTTTTAGTTTGGGTTGGGACGTTGTGCTCTGACACAAGACTGTTTTTACGCCTGAACATCGCTTATGCCGAGCTTGTGCAAAGTTTGAGTCGCTGCTTGTGTTAGACTGCTTGTGATGTTTATGGGAGTCACCCAATGGTCGGACAATACAGTATGAAATTGTATTGCAAAGTTTTGGTGACCGTAATAATCAAATTGTAATAATCATTGCAATACGAGGCATCCCAATAATCAATTATTCTAGTGGAACAATACCGTAATCATATATTGACCTGCTTTTCTTATTTGGGATTTGTATGCCCTTCAATCATAAATTGCAATAATAGTCATTGCAATATGGCGATCGTCAATAATCAATTATTATAATGGAGCAATACCATAATAATTGTTTTTACATATTTTTTTCGACCACTGTCACTACTCACCAAGAGGTCGCCGTTGCCGTACAAGTCGATGCTGGGCCCGTCCGGCCCAAGTACGTCTATGGGCCTACTATGGCTGGCGCGGATTGTACCGCAATCTTGATACCGTCGAGAAGCGGGAGTACGTGCCGTCCGAACGACAGATAATGGACGGGTCGTGGGCATTGGTCCAGGTGCCCGTGCAGTGGAATCGCCGGCCACCAGGCCTGCCGAGAGCAACAGCCCGCCGAGGATGGATGAGACCATCATGAAGATATTTCCTTTCCTTGAACTGGAACCAAAGTGCGCGTTAGACGGCAATATGAAGACTGAGCGCTTGATAGACAAGCACTGTACCGACACCTCGGACCAGCGGGCTTGGAGCACTATCGTTCTGCATCCAGATAAAAGTGTCGGCGCATTTGCATCGTATATTGGCGTTGAGTACAGTATTAGGTTTGAGCAGACTGGATCGTGCAGGAACCACCACGTGGATAACGGGCTAAAGTGGATATGTTCCGCTGCGCTAGTTTTCCAAGTGGACGACGCTAAGGACGACACGACGCTGAGTTTTTTTATACCCTGCCTCAACGTCGCAAAAGATCTTCTCGCAAACGCGAAGACGCACTCGTCCAACATCCAAGATTTGTATATTTTTCTATGCAAGGTATTACTTGCGGCGGTCTGAAACAATACTTCACGTAGCTGTCAACGCTACGCCTTTATCTTACGCTCTCACACACTTAGTCCAGCATGCCGACGCCGAAGTTGCCCGTCGTCTCAGCCCACAACGTCTTCAAGTCACTGGCTTGAGTAAACTGGCTGGTCTCGCCCGACGGCTTGGCCGTGCCCGGAGTGTACTGCTGCACCTGCTCCGCGTCGCTGACTTGCGTCGCCGAATCACTAGAGCTCGAAGAGTAGCTGGTAATGACAGGAATCGATTTTATCGTCTCCAGAGCGGTCGGTCCGTCACGCGATGTGAGATTGCCGCTGCTTTCCATAACGTTCGCGCTGCACGGACGGCCCAGGTAACTGGTGCACACGTCCGCGGCGTCTGTACCATTGGAGGCGTACAGGGATCCATCCGCACCCTTGTACAGCGGCTGCTTCGTGTTGTTGAAGTAGTTGCCCTCAGCGAGCACGTACGCGTTGGCGCCGATCTCGAACGAGTGGCCCGAGTTGTCCCCCCAGTAGTTGTTAGCGACGTGAGCGACAACGTGCTCGTTCTTGTTGCCACCGATCTTCGGGGAGCGGCCCGACGTTCCGTGCACGTAGTTGTTCAGCATGCTCACACCGGTGTTTCTCCCGTACAGCAAGAACGTCCAGTAGTGGTGGCCGTCGCACGTGGCCGAGTACTCGGTGTTGCCGTCGAAGTCCGAGTTACTGATTGTCATGGTGGCAACGCCGGCCTTGTTAGTGACAACCATTTGCCGGCCGACATGGGACACCTTGACGTGGTCGAGCCAAATGTGATTGATGGTCGTGTTTCCCTTGTTGGCGCCCTGCATGAAAATGGCATCGCCGCCCCAGACGACGTGTGGGTTCAACTCGGTGATGTGGATGTTCTGCAAGATAATGTTGTCGCCGTTAAGAGTCATACCCTTGCCCATGATCACGCCGCTCTTGCCGACGCCACGGACGGTCTTGCTGCCCTTGACGTTCATCCGCTTGAGCGCAGCGTTGTCGTACGTCAGCGTCACCTCCGTGCCGTTGGAACAGCCACCCGTGTTGTTCATGCCGCCACTCTGGATGATCACATCTTGGCTCTTGAAGCCGTTGTTCTGCGCCATGCACTTGCGCGTGTAGTCCGGCCGACAGCCAATCTCAGTGGTCGTGCCTTCTGTGCCGCGGAAGTCGAAGGTCTGGTTTAGCACGATCACGAGAGGCTCCGTGTCGTTGAGGAAGGCGATCAATTCGCTGGTCGAGGTCGGGTACACGACGGCGCCGTTGCCTCCACCAGTGGTTCCTGCCGCGAGGCCGGAGGGCGAACCAACGTTGAAGGCGTTAGCGTTCTGGCCGACGAGGGCCAAGCCAGCGGCGACAGCAAACTGGAAGCGTCCCATAGTGAAAATACCAGCAGTTTTGACTGAGCTGTGCACGCACCGGAGCGAATTTGAGAGTGACTGTTGCCTAACACTCGGGGGCACACGGACCCGTACGCTGGAGAATGAGAACGCCTGGACGACGGAGCATCAACACTGTCGAACGCATTGGATTAATTAATTTGCTGATGATCGCCGGTGCTTTCACAATGTCAAATCCTAGATCTTCTTCCTGCGTAGCGGCTGATTAATCTCTGTGTGGCGGAGACTGCTGTACATGTACCAGCAGCCAGCGCCGACTGAAACACGCAGACAACTACCCCAGCGTCTCGAGGCTTCGGATTCGCCGTATGATCCACCAGAACGCACGACGACAAGAAGAAGCACTCATTTTTGCGACCACGACTCCGCAAAGCCCTTTTCGTTCTAGTAACAAGCGATACCAAAACTATGTGCCACTGAGTGAGCTTTGCCTGAAATCGACGGCGAGGGTGTTGCTACTTCAGCTACAATAATGCATTTAGTAGCACGTTTGACTCAACTTCTTGTTAAACGGCCACGACAGCGACTTAGTGTCAGTTTGATCCAAAGTTTCGCGTTCTCAGCTCGATGCGTTTCGGTAGCCTTGTGGTCTATCACCGTCCATACGACAAGGTCCAGCCTGATTAGTCCTCACCTCTGTGGCGTGCTCGACTGGTACTCCACAACGATCAGGAGAATGTCCGGCATCGCCTCGTCGCGATGGTGCTGCGTATTTCAGAGCACACCGCATCATGCGCGATGGTAAAGCTACCCGGCGTATTGGTAAATATACACTTCGTGCTATCCTGGCAGCGTTCTCGTTGCAGAACAGAGCTCTACGGACAGAAGGGTGCGTTACGAACGCAATGGTGGTCGATTTACGGCTCGGGTTTTCAGGTGATCGAGTTTGCGGTCACTTCCATAAAACGAAGTCCTAGCAACGGTGGGAATCCCACCCCACTGGGACAAGGTCTGGCTGAATTAATAGCTAAGCTAGTCGCTTTTGTTGAAGCCGGGGTTTCAGCTGGTATTAACACACATCTTCAGATGTGTATCTTAATACACATCCGGTGTTAAAATACCAGCTGAAAACTCAGAAGATGAGGTTGGGGAGTTTTCAGCTGTATTTCAATTCCGTCTATATTTAGAGATCTTGGCCAATTGCATCAATCGCCATTTCCAATTCCCAAGTTATTTTGTCAATCCCATAGTTGTGCTTAAAACGGGAGAATAGTCGAAAGACAGCGCGAGGCGATTGTTGAGTGATCGATTCAACCGATGGCCCCGATAAATTTTTGAGTAGACAATACGAATCGCCAAGCGTACACAATCTGTATAATTTCCCTTTTTAACTTATAGTACGACCTACACCAGCTGTTTTCTGCTTCGGTAATGCTTGGGCGATTCCACTAATGACTTGGATTTGTATTGGAGCGATATACCAACTGTTGTTGAACCAACACACATCCGAAGATGAGGTTGAATTCATTGCTGTCGGGGGGGGGGGGCTACGCAGCCAGCAAGCGGAGAGTCACACAGCATAGTAGGCAAAACGATACTTTTGTCGAATAGAAAACTAAACTGCTCACAGGACTTCGGCATACTGAATACTAAAACAACTAACAACGCACACAATCCAGGTTTTGCTGCCGAGTACAGCAAAACCAGCGGATACGGAATGCAATGCAGCTGCACGTTGATGACCAGTTTTAAGCACTCCACAATCAAACGTGTTTTGTGGGGAACTCGACCGCATGCTGCTAAAGGTTTGAGATGAACGATGACGATCGGTACTTGCTTATGTTGTCAGCCGCTACCATGGAATCGCGCGCAAGATCTGCCGCGAAATCTCTAACCAGTATGGATAGAAGTGCCCTTCAAGATACTAAGCACCGTGCGACAAGACCACAACTGTGGTCTTGCACTCGATCGATCAAGTAGCCTTATAAATGTTCATTTTCCAATTTGCCTCGCCTTGATCAACGCGCCCCACCGTCAACCTCAACGCCGCCGTATCTTCACTATGGGACGCTTCCAGTTCGCTCTGGCCGCTTTGGCCCTCATCGTCAAGAACGCAAGCGCCTTCACCATCGGCTCACCCGAAGGTCTGGCTGCTGGCGCCACGGGCGGAGGCAACGGAACCGTCGTATACCCGACCACGACCAGCGAGTTGATTTCGTACCTGAACTCGTCGGAACCGCTCGTGGTGGTGCTGAACAAGACGTTCGACTTCCGAGGCACCGAAGGCACTACTACTGAGCCCGGTTGTCGCCCACAGTACACGCGTGAGTGTATCGCCAAGAACAACGGCTTTAAGAGCCAGGACGTGATCCTCCAGAGTGGCGGCATGAGCAACACGGGTGGCTGCGACAATGGCACGGAAACGATGGTCAGCTACGACAACGCCGCCCTAAAGCGCATGACGGTCAAGGGGGACAAGACCCTTCGCGGAATTGGCAAGAGCGGCGTGATCATGGGCAAGGGCTTGACGCTCAATGGCCACAACATTATTATCCAGAACATCCACATCACGGAGCTCAACCACCACCTCGTCTGGGGCGGCGATGCCATTTACATCCAAGGTACCGACAAGAGCACAACGCCGATGAAGAAAATCTGGCTGGACCACATCAAGGTCTCCCGTGTTGGCCGTCAGTTTATCACGACGTACAAGGCGAGCACGGACTCCATGACCATCAGTAACTCGGACTTCGACGGCAACACCGACTACTCCTCGTCTTGCGACGGTCACCACTACTGGAGCTTCATCTTCTACGGCGTCACTCGCTTCAGTATGTTGAACAACTACATCCACGGCACGTCTGGCCGTTCTCCGAAGATCGGCGGCGACAGCGCCGCTAACGTTGTGGCTCACGTGGCCAACAACTGCTGGGGCAACAACTCGGGTCACTCGTTCGAGATCGGCGCCAATGCGTGGGTTCTCGCGGAGGGCAACTACTTCACGAACACTCGGATGCCGCTGTACAGCAAGGGCAACGAAGGCGCTCTGTATGCTGCCGGAAGTGAAGACCAGTGCAGCAGCCTGCTGGGTCGTTCGTGCGTCGCCAACGAGTTGGTTAGCAGTGGCAACTTCTCGTCCCGCAACGGTGCGACTGCTCTTGAGACCATCAAGTCGTTCCCTGCCTTCGTCAACTACACTTCTGTCGCCATTCAGACCACTGACTCTGAGCAGCAGCAGCCGAGTGGCTCGGAGCAGCAGTCTGAGCAGGAGCAGGTGCAGCAGTCTGAGCAGGAGCAGGTGCAGCAGTACACTCCTGGCACGGCCAAGCCTTCGACCCTGACGAGCCAGGCCTCGATCCAAGCCGCTGATGTCGAGAGCGTGTGGGCCGAGACGACCGGTAACTTTGGTGTTGGCAAGCTGGAGTAAATGAAAGTGAGGGCGGCAGCCTGGCACGATTCAATGTGTCTTCATATAGCTTGCTTGCTCCAAGGGTTTGGAAAATGTAGCGTATAACAAAATTAACAATTCAGTCGATGGAACAATCTACAGATAGTAGTTCATGTCCTGAACCATGGTATTAAAAAAAGAATGGCATTATCCCAATGCCCTTTAGCGATTCTGCTGAAAAGAAGTCGGAAGAATCCGAAGAAAAAATGATGTCTACGTAGAGGCAATACCTCGTGTTTGTGGAATGTAGTACGTAGTAGTTACAACTGCAAGGATTCCGAAGAATATAAAACGTTGTAGTCCTCCAGCGGGTGATTTAGTTGTTGCATCACTAAAAATCAGCTTGCTACTTCCGCCAGTTATTTTTACTAGCAGAAGAGAAGCTCTAAGACATTGACCTTTGCGATTCGAGAAGACACATTGCTGTCAACTCTACCTGCCAGCATCGCTTCCAAACTAGTTTTGGTCGCCCTTGCGAAAAAAGTATTCCGGAGTATCCACTCTTGAAAAGATCACTTGCGCAAATTGTTATTTTTATCTGAAACCGAGGCGAATCACAAACACTACGCACGAAATTATACTTACACAACTTTTGTTGCCAGCTTCAGCAGAGAAACTCTTGACAACACTGTTTGGGGTTAGAAACAGAAAAAAGCAAAAGTGCTTACGGGTAGTTTTCACCGCTGTTCTTTGGCACTAAAACCTCTTGCAGTTCTCATTGTAAAAAACATCAAATTGAGTGTACGTTACTGTATACAACACTTCTAGAAGCGATGCAGCTCTCTCTGGTCTCGCTCCACACAAGCTTCACTTAGTCCAGCTTGCCAACACCGAAGTTGCTGCTCGTCTTCTTCCACACGTTCTCAATATTGCTCGTCTGCACCGATCCACTCGTCTGTGCGGTCTGCTGCTGAGCCGAATCGCTCATCTGAGTCGATCCCGCGGTGTAATCGACGAAGGTGGAGTACGACTTGATGGTTTTCAGAGCAGTCGCACCGTTGCGCGACGAGAAATCGCCGCTGTTCACCAGCTTGTTGGCCTCGCACGCACGCCCCAGCAGGCTGTTGCACTCGTCCTTGCTGCTGGCAGCGTAGAACGCGCCGTCCTTGCCAGTGTACAATGGCATATTCGTGTTGCTGAAGTAGTTGCCCTCCGCCAGAACCCACGCGTTGGCGCCGATCTCGAACGAGTGACCCGAGTTGTTGCCCCAGAAGTTGTTGGCCACGTGGGCCACAACGTTAGCGGCGCTGTCGCCGCCGATCTTCGGAGAACGGCCAGACGTGCCGTGGATGTAGTTGTTCAACATACTGAAGCGAGTGACGCCGTAGAAGATGAAGCTCCAGTAGTGGTGGCCGTCGCAAGACGAGGAGTAGTCTGTGTTGCCGTCGAAGTCCGAGTTACTGATGGTCATGGAGTCCGTGCTCGCCTTGTTCGTCGTGAGGAACTGACGGCCAACACGAGAGACCTTGATGTGGTCCAGCCAGATTTTCTTCATGGCCTTGCTGCCGCTGTTGGTGCCCTGCATGTAAATGGCATCGCCGCCCCAGACGAGGTGGCGGTTGAGCTCCGTGATGTGGATGTTCTGGACGATGATGTTGTCGCCAGCAAGCGTGAGGCCCTTGCCCTTGATGACACCGTTCTTGCCGAGGCCACGGATGGTCTTGTCGCCCTGGACAGTCATGCGCTTCAGAGCGGCGTTGTCGTACGACACCTTCACTTGGGTGCCGTCGGTGCAGCCGCCCGTGTTGGCCATGCCTCCGCTTTGCAGAATGACATCCTGACTCTTGAAGCCGTTATTCTTGGCCATGCACTTGCGAGTGTAGTCCGGTCGGCAGCCCGTCTCGGTCGTCGTGCCCTCCGTGCCACGGAAGTCGAACGTCTTGTTCAACACCACTACGAGCGGCTCCGTCGACGCGAGGTACGACACCAGCTCTTTGGTCGAGGTGGGGTACACAGTCTTGCCAGCAGCACCTCCGGTTGCTCCGGCCGCCAGTCCTTCGGGCGATCCGATGGTAAAGGCGTTCGTGTTCCTGACGATGAGGGCCAACGCGGCGAGTGCGAAGTGAAAGCGTCCCATGATGAAGAATCCGATCCTTGAGTGCTTCGTTGGTGGAGTGCTCGATGCGAGGCAAATTCGGGAATGACTTCGTTAATGGTAGCTGTTCGAAGCGGGAGTACGCAGGGCTTTCACCTGGTAATACAACTGCGTCGATGGCAGAGTAACAGAGTTGTTGCCGCTTGGACGTTCGAACAGCGACACGACCCGCAGCGCCGTTAATCTGCTGGAAAAGATGAAGGTGCAGATCCTAGGGCTGCTTCCATTCTATTATAACGGCTGAGTCGGCACGTGGAGTACTGACCAAGTGGCACCTCAACGTTTTGAGCAGGAGGGAGTGCGCAATCGTACTTACAGGCTGTGAGCACCGCATGCTATACCAGAAAGCACGCAATGGCACTTGTTAGGGCCATTGCTTGATGCAGTGTTGATTGGTTGTTGTCATCGATCCAGGGATCCAGAAAATATAATTGATATTGAATTGGACCTGGTAATGGAGATCAATCAATTTATTGGATGTATTGGTGTATTGAATTTCAATACGAGAGAACGATCAACCACGCGCTGCTTCAAGCGTTGGCCGTCAAACATTTCTCGTCCTCAAAGGGAGTGAAGCCGAGCAGATACTTGTCCGCTACAGACTAGCCGTCTCGGGCGTGAACAACATCGATTTTCGAGCCATAGTGCAGCGCTGCCTCAATCGACGTGTCGAACAGCAGCCACAGCTTTCTGTGGGTCAACTCCTCGCGGATAGCTCCACAACCCACGTCTTGAGTGCGCCCATATGCTGACACAGTGTGCTTACGCTAATGTTGAGTACAATCACCGCTTCTTCGTGCAAAACCCGAGCGGCAGGTGCTTCATCAGGATCCAGTTGAGTCAATGGTATGTGTTCGAGGTATGCTGGAGGCCGCAATGACCCGTACGAACATCTCTAGCGTGCGTGGATAGCTTACGGTATACTCAGTGTTACAGTTCTCCATGTAGGCTGGGATGCCTTCAAATGCAACATGCTGTTCGTGTACCCGTCGTGCAGGGCGAGTTACGCGTGTTGCACTCCATCAGCAGCGTCAATTGTTTGTATGAAAATTTGTATGTGTGATTGGCCAGGTATTGGCTTCCTATCAATCAATTATTTCAATTTATTTATTGACAATTATGTTCTTCAATTAATTTTTCTGGATCCCTGCATCGATCTGCATCAGTAAGTTTACCTACAGGCAAGTCAAGAATCAGGCTTTGGCGTTTTCAATACCAGTTCTTTATTTCATACCCGACATTGGGAGCAATTTGACTACATGTAGGTGCTCTAAGCTCCTTTGCGGTCGCCACATCCAAATCGCTGGCTTGCTGAGCGCTCGAGTCGTTGAGTCAGCGGCTGTACGAAACTCTCCGGTCTGCTGTCAGTTTGCTGCTTACCTACAGCCGCAGCCACAGCTGACGTGCATCGGAAACAGCCGATCACGCGGACGAGTTTTGACAAGATGTGTGGACACATCCGACGAGATCAGGCAGAGTGTCCAACAGAGCACACAACACCAAACGCATGTGTTTGGGTGCTGGCGAACTTGACAATCCCAAAATATGGATTCCGGCAAGTGTGGAATCGGACTAAGCAACGATAGGCATCGGAAACTCTGGTTGCTGGCAGGCTGAATTTGATAGTTCAGGTATTTTACAATACCTCTCAGGGTTGGCAGACTTGAAATTCGGCTTTGTGGCGAGCAGCGAAAACGGCAGGTCGAAGAACTTCAACTTAGTTAAGGAAGTCACAAGCCCAGGATCAAAGCTTGTGCCCGACTTCTTCTCCTCTCGAGTTCCATCCCACGAGGCAGAGCTTATGGTGACGTGAGTAACGTCACCGTCCGTAAAGGCCACCTCGTACTGTTTACCACAGACTTCGCTGCTCGCCTTAAGTGTCCATAAAACCTCTCAATATAGCCAATCCTATCCATTATCCGCCAATAGCGTGACAGGTCTGTCTGAATTAATACTCAAGAGCCACGCCTCAGATTTGTAGCCTTTTGGGTACGGCTGGTAACTTCACGTGCTGGTCAATCATGGACTGCGTACATCACTTCGTCCAAACAATTGTGGCGCTGGCTTGTTGCATTATATCGCAGTACCGACTTAACGTGCTTTGATCGAGGGCAGGACTTGACGTACTTTTAAAATACAAACTCTGACAAGTAGTGAACTACATGTACCGAATGTGCAAGAGGTTGCAGATTGTTTGCAGGCAACTCAATGCGCAGAGTGGTGGTGTATGACTAAGTAGCTGTTGATCTCACTTGTAGATAATAAGTTTCAATCTGCCATTTGAGTTCTCTAAAGCACTCATTACTCTTAGCTATTGACTCACGTATCCGCGCTTCGACTGCAAATCTTGATCTCACCAAACGAACGAGAGCAAATACGTATTTCAGCGAGGGTTCTCGCCCACGAATTTACCGTGTAAGACACTGCAGGCTGTTCGAGAAGAATTGCAGCAACAGAACGCGTCGAGGACTCACGTCGTATCATCGCTTAAATTAAACCGAGACGGCAAATGAGTGCAATTGCGCAAGCTTTCAATGAGGCTTCTGTTTCATACCGCAGTAAAGAACAAGAACCCGAGCGCGAGTCGCTACAACGAGCAAGGTTCACAGTGTCAACTTTAAAATCATTAAGCCATCGCTGTCTAGAAATGACGGAAGCTGGAGATCTCCTCTTCAAAGGGTACTACCGCCTACTTGTCCGTGAAAATCTTTTCACTCGAGTCGCCGAACTTGCCATCAAAGAACATCTCCGTGGGGTCCAGTCTCACCGACGGCTTCTCGGGCTTGGCGGCCGGGTTCGCGTGGCCCAGCGCGACCACCACCGGAATACCGTAGCGGTCGGGGATATCAAGCGTGTTCATCACCCGGACCTGGTCGAAGCCCTCCATCGGGCACGTGGCTAGGCCATGCACCTGCGCGGCGTACAGGAACGTCGCGGCGGCGAACGTCGCCTGCTTGAAGGCCCAGGCCTCGGTGGACACGTTCGACGGCACTGGCTGGATCGGCGACGCGGCCGTTTCGAGCACCGAACGCAGACCGCTGGCGACCACGCCCTCACCCGAGAAGAGACGCAGCACGTGCGGCATGTTGGCCACGAAGTCGGCGGGAGCGCCGTTGTCGTGTGCCAGCTTCTGCAGTCTCGGCACGCGCTTGCTCGGCTCTGCAAAGGACCACAAAGCACAGTATTAGATTCTGCAGTCTTGATAGAGCACCTACAGCTTCTCAACGCACCACAGTCAGCAGCGAAGACCGCCACGACGGCGGCCTCCTTGACCTTGCGAGCGTTGCCGTCCATCATGGCCTCCGCCAGCTTCTCACGGTCCTTCTGTTCGCGCACCAGCACGACCGAGTAGCTCTGGCAGTTGAAGCCCGTGGGTGCACGCTGTTGCAATGAATGATACACTGGTTAGCCTGTACGGGGGTCTTCTGTACTACATTTAGGGCGTACCAGTGTGAGCTTGAGGATCTCCCGCAGCGTCTCATCCGACACGGGCGTGGGCAGGAAGGCCTTGCACGCGTAGCGCTCCTCGATCGCAGTGCCCAACTTCTTCTGCGCGGTGCTGAGCCAGCGCGCGTGGACCGCGGCGGGGACGCGAGGGCGCAGCAGTCTGGACGAGTAACGCAGTGCCATCTTGGTGGATCGATGCAAAATTGAAAATGAGCTCCCCCATCATTTCTCCAATTCTTAGAGGCTATTCCAAACGAGCAATATTTTTCGCTGAAAACCTCTCTATTTTGTTAGTAAAATGCGATCGATTTGGCAGGATATTTCTTCGTAAGGGGGAATCGCGTAGGGTCTGTATTGTTGCAGCGACGCCGCTGACGCACTCATCAACGGTCAAAAGGCCAAGGACGCAATCCTGGTAAGCAGTACCGCTCGTCGCAGCGTTCGCCGGCGACGTATTACGTGGTTAACCTCCAACCGATCGACCGGCATGGCCGTCAATTTGAGCGGTGGCAGCGCGACATGCGTTGATTTTCCGCTGGCGAATCGCCATGTTGATCTCTGTCCGACAGAGACTCGCTGCTCTATCGTCTCAGTAAGTGGTTCATCGGTCGGTGTGCGCCGACAATCAAGTACATTGGCGCTTCCTACTTCGTGCATGACATGACGCTCTAAGTTGGCAATATGAAGTCGTGTTTAGTGCGTCAACTTGATGCGTCTTACACTATTGAGTCACCGACTGCGGCGTCTACTTCTCGGCGAAAAGCTTTTCGGTCGACTGGCCGAACTTGCCGTCGAAGAACATCTCCGTAGGCGGGAAGCGCACCGACGGCTTCGCAGGCTTGGCGGCCGGGTTCTCGTGGCCCATGGCGATCACGACGGGGATGCTGTAGCGGTCAGGGATGTTCAACACCTTCTTGACGCTGGCCTGGTCCATTCCTTCCATCGGGCAGGTGGCGAGACCGTTGATCTGGGCGGCGTACAGGAAGGTGGCGGCCGCAAACGCAGTCTGCTTGTACGCCCACGCCACCGTCGACACGTTCGGGTCGTGCTCCCCGGAAAACAGCTCCACGAGCGGCGGGATGCCGTTCACGAAGTCGTCCGGGGCACCGTTGTCGCGGTTGAGCTGCTGCATCTTCGGCACGTTCTTGCTGGGCTCTACAATCGTAGCAAACAGAAACCAAATACCGCATTAACGACTGCAGCCCTGCAATATCCGCAATGGCAAGGAGCACTCGAGCTTACCAAGGTCGGCGGCGAAAACAACCACGACGGGGGCCTCGTTCACCTTGCGACCGTTCTTGTCCATCATGGCGTTCGCCAGACTCGCGCGGTCCTCGGGCGTACGCAGCACGATGCAAACCCAACTTTGGGTATTGAATCCTGAAGGTGCTCGCTGTAGCAACAGTGTTGCGGTTAGCACATGTGGATCCATCGCGAGACGATTATATACAGCTGTTGCTTACCTGCGTGAGCTTGAGGATCTCACGGAGCGTCTCGTCCGACACGGGCGTGGGCAGGAAGGCCTTGCAGGCGTAACGTTCGCGGATCGCGGCTCCCAGGGCTTCGGCCATCTTGTGCTTGTTCTTGATGAAAGGAATTCCGAAATGACGTACTCTTGACCAAGCAGCCTGGCTTGGCACACCTCCACGTTCAACTCATAGTGAACCCGGACCAGGTGGTGGGACCTTTACGCTGTTTTCGTAAACGGGTCGTCATGGAGACCTACGGCCCGTAGTACAGGCTCGCTGCAAGCTGCCTACATTGCATCGTGGGCTACTCGTGGCAAGCAAGCATAGCATTCTCGCTTTGCTGTAAGCAAGAGAAAGTTTATGTTGTGGCAATGCATTTTTCACAGGAAGCAAACACGAACAACGACCACGTTTGTTGAGTTTCCTTTACCGAGCGCTCAAAAGGGTGAAGCAAGCCTCATAGCGGCCCCGGTGCGCATGCCGGTGCAATGATATCATGGGCCAGTCGTGCGCAGGAATGAGGCCGTGTAGCACGGAGAAGCAGCAATACGCAATCGCCGATCGGTTGGACACGTTATCGTACCATAGGTTTGCCTCCTCGACGTCGCACCGAAACTGAGGAGATTGAGACGCAGTCAAGCTCCGTGCACTCTTCATGCCCTGTATGAGGCTCCTTGCTCTCCGAAGCAGGTGCTGCACTTGTTGAGACGGGCGTAATCAACTTCACGCTGTCGCTGTCGCGTTTCTAGCTGCCAAGCCTGCGAAGCAGTCAGTGAGCTTTCCCGCCAACGGAGGTGTTCTTCGAGGGCAAATTCGGCCAGCGAGGCATTGAACCCTTGTTGATACTGTAGACATTACCTTCATGTCGAGAAATGCGAAGCCAGCGTGAGAGGGGGAATGGGCATGGTGTGTGACGATCATCTTGAGCAAAGCCTTTTGCCGGATCGTGACGACGTCCTGGCGAATGTCCGGCAACGCGGCCACCGTCTCCAGTGGCAGCATCGCCAGACAGCGGCGTCTCTCGTGCTTCTTCGCTCGCTTCTTCCTGGACGTCTTCACGGCCTTCGCTGCTTCCTCTTCCTCGCGGTCGTTGTGACTCAGCAAGTGCAGCACGTACTCGGCACACGCGTCGACGTCGAGCATGGCGTCGTCCTCCATCCCCAGCTTCTCCATCGACTTCTGGATCAAATGCGTGACCGCTTCCTCCAACAACATACCGTTGGCTGACGTCACATGACGAACGTCGGGAAAATGATGCCCAGCAGCTGGAGAGCCCGCACTGGTAGCCGTGCTCACTACGCCACTGCACCTTCTGCAGCGTCGGGCTGAAGTACGTCTGAGTAGGATGGCGAGCACCGTGATGTTGGCTATCCGGTTCATGATAAAGAGGCGGCAAAACCGTGCTCTGGAGGCCGCGTTCGTCCACAGAGATCGGCTGGCCCAGTCCGATGAAGATCGTGTCCACGTCCAGCTTCTCGAAGACGCCCGTCGGCTCCGCTTGACCGTCCTTCTCCATATCTTCGTCCTCGTCAGCCTTCTTTCCATCGCTCTTGTCTGCATCCTTATCGCCTCCTCCTCGTTCTTCTCCTTGGTCCCTTTATCGTTATCCCTCTCGCTATCGCGTCCATGGGTAGTAATTTTTATCTGTTGCCCACCTACTGACCCACCTGTTGCCGGCAAATCTGCTGACAACCTGTTGCCGGCCCCGGATTATCTGTTGCAAAGAGTAGGGGAACAAACAACAGATTTACCTTACTGAAACGTGTCAACAGTTTATAAGCATAACGCAGTCGGATATTGTGTTGTGTCAAGTTTTTATTTTTACGAGTACGCCTTACCATACACTGCTGCCACAACACAATAAGTCTGCCTCAGCACCATAGAAACTGGTCACAATAACACCGTTCTCATCGGCACACAGCGCAGCACAGTACTGTACATGTACAGGTTGACGGCGCGGGAAGAGCGCAAAAGGGTGCGGCTAGGGTGAATGGTCGCTCTGCCATAGCGATCGCCGAGCCAGCGGCTCAGCGGCCTCCAGATCAGTTCTGGCCGGAAAGCGCACCAAGCGAGCATGCCGAGGCGGGTGAGCTGGCGAGAGGTCGCTGTCGACGCCAAAGCCGAGGCGGTGGCTTCTAGGCTCGAGTCGTTCATCATCGTGAAGAGCCAAGCGCCCTGGGGTGCACGATCTGTCTGGGCGCCGAACACAAGATGCGCTATCGGCTGCTGGAGTGCAGCTCTGAATCCTGCGAGGCGAGCCCAGAAAAGTGCGGGTGACGGGGGAAAATGGTCACGTGCGGAAAGATGGTCACGTTGAGCACCGAGCACGTGTCCATCTTCGAGTTCGGTGAGCACAACTCGGCCGCAGCATTAGTAGGGCGCAAGAAGTTGAGCGTCACGTAGAAGGCGTTCTGCCGGGATCTGGCCTAGAACCACATTAGCCCTATGTGCATTCGTCTCGCGATTGTTCTTAACCCCCCTTGAGGATCTACCGCCGCTCAAGACAGTCCAAAACTTTGAGAATCACTACGGCCAGACGCAGATGAATAACCATGACCGCGTCCAGGATCTGATGGCGTGTATCCGTGAGCATGCGTACGACGGCTCGGAAACCATGACTCAGCCCTTCACATTTGTGACGATGCTGCTTCCAGATTTGGACCCACCTTTGTCACTCGGCTGAATACGACTCCCCATGTGACCTAGCGGCTTCCAGCGACGGAGGAACGGAGGAACCGGCACCACATATCCCACACCAGACGCGTGGCTCCATACCGGTCCCAGTCTCGCCTCGGACATCCGAGTTGTGATATGGCCATTCTCGGATCCCAGTTTCATACTCCCGGGTCCCATTCCCGGGTTCTAGATCCTAGGTCCCAGATCCTGGATTCAAGTGCGATCTCGCCATGGGCGCCAGTTCGCGTCAAGTGACGCGAGGCCGACGAAACCTTGATCGGTCAGGGGGTGTATAGCGCTGCCCAAAGTCTGAGAACTCGGAGCTCGAACTCTGAGTTCCTGACTTGAGAATTTACAGGAGAGCGTCAATTCGCTTTGGCCGCGAAGCTTAAGCAAACCCCAGAAAGACTCCCTCGCGTTGTGAGTACCTTATGGGATCCCTATCGACTCGTTTGTCTTCGACGGAACGGCACTTCACTGGGATGTAGCCTTGAAGCGGGGTCGAGTACACGCCTAGTACAAGCGGCACCCTAAACACCCAACCTCAAAAGACCAGAACTTCAGAGTTAGAAGTTAGAGATCAGAATATAGGATCTCTGAGAATCGGGTGTCTGAATATCGCAAATTCAGACTCCAATCCCCAGACACACAACCAACAATATACAGAGTTATACGCAAATATATACAGACCTTCCTGGAAAGGGGGGGGTCACCACTCTAGGTCAACGCGGGTTAACGATCCAGACGCCTAATCCGTCAGGATCCCCGTACAATCGCGCACCACCCTCTACGTCAGAGGGATCACAGCAAATACAATCGCTTCACACAGATGTCAGCAATCAGAACTCAGGGGTAGCTGCTTCTCAGTCTCCCCGAATATGCAATGGGCAAAACAACAGCAGAAACACTGGTGACCCAACTGGGATATGGAATAGGTGGGTATCGGAGACGCCTCTGGTCACCACCTAAATGGACTTGAGTTTTGGTGGAGTTCTTACAGACGACCCGTCCAGGCCGAAGTGTCCTTGCGTAGCGTGATAGCAGTCTCGGTCCGGTCTTCCGGAATCTTTCGTCGGCAAGCCTCGCCTAAGTCGCTTGCGCTCTACAGGGAAAAAGAAACTCTGCTGTTGGTTTAACTATCTTCTCTCTCTTCCTTCTCTCTTTCTCTCTCCTCTCTCCTCTACAGGCGTGGTCTTGGTGGGTACACGTGGTCTGCGTATGGACGTCCTGACCTGAGTATGGACGTCTTGATCTGGATATGTGAATCTTGGCTTGAGTATTGATGCGATCTTCGGCAGCAGGCTGTCGAAGGGTTGACTTGACACTCTTGCTGGATTCTTGCTGAATTCTTGGCGGTAGTTCAACTTACGCATCATCTGATTATGCTGGTTGAGTCGTCTGGGAATCATTGACTTGGTTTCAGTATAGTCCGAAGTTCAGATATCCTGACGTTTGGATACTGAAATAAGACTTCTGAGATTGCGCTCGACTTAAGCAACTTGCTGGTAAAGCTAATGGAGTTGACAGAACATTGTGTCATCTGGCGCCTGGATTGGAACTTCATCCGAGAGTAAGGCGTGGCGAACACTCTTATTGCGTTGGGTGTCTAAACCAAGACTTACTGCCAGCCGGATTGTTTATAGATTGCTACACATGATAGTGGTGGAAATTCATCATAGCTCATAGCTCGGCCGTAGATATGCAGATCCATGCATTTAGTGCTTAGGCACCATGTGTTTAAGGTAATGATTCATGAATTTAGTGATGGATCCATGAATTTAATGCTCCATATCGAAGTGATACTTATAAAAATAGTAGTGCGAGCCTCCCAAGGTAAGCAGTGAAATAGTCCCTTCTCGTTCTCGTTATTCAGGCATTACTTCTGATCGCACATCGACCCGACAACATGCACAGTCGTCGATCATGATCATTACGTTAAAACTTCTATAATACCTATTTTTCACGATAGCTTTCTGTACGATCTTGTAGATCACCTTCGGTGATTACATATTTGAACTCTAAAAATATCTTCTCGCGCGGTGGTTTCGTTTCTGGTCGAGGAACCAAACATAAGTCTTGCTGCCTGACATTTTCGTTTTTGGTGTAGCTGTACTGCAGTATGCGTGACACATCGGACGACGACAGTGTTGCAGGTGACACCGAGGAATTTCCTGACAGCGACGATGAAGAAGATAGCGATGGAGATGAGTGGCAACACCTTTACTTTGGTGAAGATGACGATGGCGACTCGGCTGGGACGACCCCAACTGCACGACAGTGTTCTGCACAATACACAAGCGTGGGGGTTTACGACTCCGAGGCGGAAGCGAAGGTTGCGCTCGAGCTACTGAACGACTCGGACTACACGTACAAGACCAGATACGTATCTTTAAATGTCACCGCAAACGAGTATCGTTGCCGATCTCACGAGAAGTGCCTTCATCGACTGAAGATTGCGGAGCAGAGCTTTGGTGAAGGGGTGAAGCGATACGAGCTGTCACAGAAAGGCGATCACGTAGGTGAAGACGTGCAACGTGAAAAGCATGGTATTGCGGCTGACCACAAGAACGAAATCGAATCTCTTCTCGAATTGGGGGACGGGATGTACTCGGAGCGGAACTTGCTCATGACAAAGTACAAAGCAAATCTCCAGATGCTGCAAGCCATCCCAACAGTGAGAATGATTGAAAATCGCAAAGCAGTGATCAAGAAGAAGATGAATGGAGGGTGGGAAACTGACAATTTCAGTGCGATCGATATGTGGGCGCATCCTCGCATGTGCCAGACCCGAGACCTATACGACAACCCTGAATCAACA
The DNA here is from genome assembly GCA_033557995.1 of Phytophthora crassamura. Lineage (NCBI taxonomy): Eukaryota > Oomycota > Peronosporomycetes > Peronosporales > Peronosporaceae > Phytophthora > Phytophthora crassamura. The sequence goes on along the minus strand of JAUCED010000011.1, from coordinate 1,543,106 downwards.
TATTTCGCCAAAACGAATGAGTTGATCGTGCTTGAAAGGTTTCAGCACTACTTCGATGATGCAGGAACGCAGCGTGCATCGATGGGCCTAATTGTGACTTCCCGTGCACTTTTCAGAATGCCCGCAAGGCTGCGAACTCACAGACGGGAACCTTAGCAATGTCCACGGACGGCACCTATCGTATTCACTTTCTGGGTTGGACGCTAGTTTTTCAGTGGAATGGGAGACTACACACCATGTCCAGCGTTTTAGACCTTGGTTGTACATGTTCGTGAGATCAGAGTGCACCCAAGCCTACGAAGAAATGTTTCGAGCACTCATCAAGTACGGCAGGATCTTTCTAGACGTCGACGTCAATGTCCAGTGCTGTAGTATCGACCACAGCAGCGCCATCGCAAGTGCACTGGATCTGTTTGGCTGAGGTCGTCATCCTCTCTTGTTGGGAGCACTCGTTGCGCCAAGTTCGCCGCCAGCTATCGAAACTAGTTGACAAAGCCTTTTACAAGAAAAGGGTCGTGCCGCATTTGTGGTTGCTGCACATGAACCGATCGTTGACCCAGTTTCGAGCACTGTCGAAGCGGGTCATCCGGTGGTGGAAAACGCAAGGCGAAACAGAATTCGCAGAATGGTTCGAAGATGTATATCTATCACCACGATGAGAGCGCTGGAGTGTAAACAGTTCCGAGATTTCTGGGGTGCTTCCGACTCAACAGGCTATCGAAATCCACCACAAAGTGATCAAAGAGGTAATCACAGCGTACTTGAAGGCACCAACAATCCACGTGCTGAATTCCGACCCACGTCTGCTGATTCTTGACACCGACACTTCAACCGATGAATATCATGGCCATTTCTGCGCAGGTAAGTGCTAAATCTCTGCATACGAAGTTGAAGCATCATTCTAAGCGGACTGAATTGTATAGTCCCGCTCCCGAAAACTGCATTGTCAAAGGCCAAGCTCTTCCTCAGCAAACCTGAGAATCATCGGGAGATAAAGGAAACCAACAACGACGACATCCTAACAAGCATTATATTCAACAGCGAGCAGGCAATGGTGCGGCCAAGCAACCTTGCCGAGTCCAATGTCACGATTGCGCGGGCTAAAACGTACGTATGAACATGTATTGTGAAGTTGTCGTGTGTCTTGTTTTGCTAACATCACCACAATGACAGCTTTTTGTCATCGTTGACTGGTAGAGCTGGACGTCGTGGAAACGTTTTGCAGATGGAATTCAAGTTTTTGTCGTTGCAACACGTCAAGGTTGATGTTGAAAGTGCCAGAACAATGCCAGTACTGGAACTGCAGCCGACATGGTCGCTGGCGAACGTAAGTTGTGCTTTGTGCCTGCATTGTTCAGTGTTTGTGCTGACTAGTGTGTTTGGCATGGTTTACTATATTGAATCGATCCGACGAACGCTCAAGTGCACATGCAAGAGCTTCATGCATTCAGGCTGGGTGTGCTCCCACCTTATCGCCTCGCTGCACTTGCTTGGCAAGCTTGATATTGAACTTGCAACTGAACGCATTCCATTATCACGAGCACCTGGACGTCCACGAGCTCCTGTCAATGCATTGACACGAGACCCGCCGTCTCGCAACTTCTGGGATCCCGAACGACTCCAAGCCAAGATGACATCTGAACCATACAGCCCATTGAAATGGTCGTTTATGACGGCTATCGAAGTGCAAAATGAAGGACAAACAGGGTCTTTTGTAGAAGAGCGAATAGGAACAGTCGGTGGTGTTCGACTGTCGGAGCAGGATGGCGTGTTCGAGTGGAGTGTGGTGTTTGTACACGGCGATATCAAGTATTACCAGGTCGACGAACTCGTTCCTGGGCTAATACTCGCGCACGAACGCCTTACAAGCTGATGACACGGCGTTAACCGCTTCTTAGTGCTGTCGGGAAGCTTGACTACGAAGCATTCGACATTTTCATAACCCATGCATTGAAACAGAATTCCCAAGTTCATATTACGATATTGCTGTTGCCACGTTTCAGTAAGGTAAATCTGTTGTTTGTTCCCCTACTCTTTGCAACAGATAGTCCGGGGCCGACAACAGGTTGTCAGCAGATTTGCCGGCAACAGGTGGGCCAGTAGGTCGGCAACAGATAAAAAGATTTTCCCTCGCGTCCATCCTCAGCCTGCTTTGCCCCGAAAAATGTGCAGAGTGGCATGGCATTGCCGATCGTGCGGAAGACCGCGTAGCGCACGTCCTCGCTCGAATCTCGGATACGAACCAACACGTCTTGGTACATCTTCTCGTTGACCGTCGAACTGAGCAGCGCGGCCTTGCGAACGTCGTCCCTATGTCAGTTTAAACCACATCATCAGTTGAACTTCAGCTCGAACAAAACGCTCCCCTTGCTCCTCCTTTCTCTCTTGGGTGGATCAGACACCATGAGCTTCCTGGGCTCAATTGTCAAGTAGTCTTCCCCCTCTCCTAGCAGTGTTCTTGAGTCCATAGACACTCAGGATCCTCACGACCGTGAGTTTATCCTTAAGTCGACGCAGAAGCGCCTCTTTCAACATATTGGCTTGTTCTTCTTCAACGCCTCCAACCAGTTCACCACCAGCTGCAGGATGTGGCAAGCTCGCAGCCTCGCAGCCTCACGCCTCGCCTCGGTCTTCGGTCTGTGTGGCTTGTGTCAGGCGTTGCAGTAGTTCGGTCCGTAGTTCGCTCTTGCCAGAGGTCGGTAAAAATATACTTTCAAGCATTTCTAGCGTTACTCCAGATTGCAGTCCGGATTGCAGTATCCACACCTGGCCCAGTCTGGCATTGCAGTGCGCCGACACGTTCCAGTATAATATTGGATTGCTTTGGGGTCCCGCAATAGCGTACTGCAATACTATACTGCAATATCAACCACGTGGTTGAGCCTCTACTATCGATCATAACACCTGAGCGGGTTTAACCCGAGAGCTATCCGCAATATAGAATTGCTTTGGCGCGCCCCAATATAGCATTGCAATACTTACCATGACCGCAATACCGTACTGCAGTACTTCAGCCAGATCCAGTATGGTATTGCATTGCAAATCGAGGTACGGCGTATGGACCAATATATTTTACCGACCTCTGGCTCTTGCCCTTGGGTTATCGGCACTTGCCTTTGGGTTCCCGGCTCTTGCGACGTAGAAACTCGCCCATAAAGGACCCACAGTCTGCAATGTTACCTATGCCTTGGATGCCAGCAGGACGCGAGCCACAGCCAGCGTTTACTTCAGGAACAGCAGAAAATCCTGTTCCGCCACGCACCAGAGTGGGCGGGTGGCTTAATCCTGACGTCGGGTTGCGCACGTAGCCACTTGCCTCCATCGCACCACGTTGGTGAGTTGTACTCAGGTGTTTAGCTATATCCAGGATAACTGCAGACGTACTCGGTTGATGAGCTCGGCCTTCTGCTGGGTGAAGTTGGCGCCTTCCACGATCGCTCGACTTGCGGACTGCGGTCAAAATCATATTTTGGTAACTTTTATCTAATTTTGCTAAACATTAGCAAACTAAGCAAACAATTCAATATTTAGCTGAACTGAACAGCTATTGACCAGATACGCTCACATGGAGATAATATACACATCATGTTTGGTCAATAATATGAATCGTATCTTATTCAACCAGCGTGTTTGGTCAATTATTGTAGAATTCATTCAAGCCTATGATTATGCTGCGCTGTATTTGACCTCACGACTATCGACGCTAACATCGTTTCGTGTGGGTGTGTTGTTCAGGCATACCGCATCCAGAAGAACTCATTCCGCACGAGGTGCGCTTCAACATCGCAGCCACTTCAGCTGAGCATTTGCGCCTATTTCTCGCCATTTGCGAGAATTCTTCAACGAGCACGTTTCAACATGGAACGTGATGTAGTGCGGACGTTGGCAAGACACACTTTTTTGTTTTGGGCAGTTGTAGCACTACTTGGCTTGCGTATTTTCTCGTTCAAGGTTCAAATGCCAAGCATGCGTCCAACCCGACTGCAAGCTCCCTCACAACGTCTTTAGCAGGACACCAAGTCCCTTCCAACCCAAGACCAACACCCTTTAACAATTCAAACGTTTGAACTGCTTTTGGCAAAGCTCGCAGGCTGTCTTTCTAATTGTTGACGAAGCCCCCCAACCAGACCAAATATAAATCGACCAGCTTTGCCACCCACCAACCGGTTGCTTTGAGGTCGTCTAAAGTCGACCTGTCGGCCTTTCCGTTTGGCACCGTTCCGCCGATCCGTGAAGCAACACCTTCTGTGAGCACGAATTCAGTAGCAATGCAAGGACAGAGTAGTGCCTACCAGTACGATCGCCTGATCTGTGGAGACTCGTCGCCGACTGAGACCCAGCCCCGTTCTGCAGCCATTATAGTCTGGGGCTGGATCGACCCGCTCTTGTCTCGTGCAACTATCATCGGGGTCCCTTCCTCTTGGTAGAGATTCTCGGGGCGATGGGCAGACATACCGCGTTACAAAACCAAACAAGACGGAAAGTACTGGCGATCCCAGCTGCCCAAAACTACAAATTGTGTCATGCTGAACTCCACACTACATCATGTTGCATATTGAAACGTGCTCATAGGACAATTCTCGCAAAAGGCGAGAAAGGCGTGCAAATGCTCAGCTGAAGTGGCTGCGATGTTGAAGCGAACCTCCTGCGAAAGAGGTTTTCCGGACGGGGCAAGCCTGAAGAGCGCCCACACGAACGATGTTAGTGTCAATAGGCTTCTGGAGACAAATGCAGGGCTGCATAGTCATTTGCTTGATTCAATTGAACATAATTGACCAAACGCGTTGATAGAAATATGATACGATTTATATTATTGACCAAACATGCTTGCGTATATTATCGCCATGTGAGCGTGTCTGGTCAATTACTGTTTCATTCAATTTTAACTTAAAAATGTGGGGAGGTGATCAGTTTTAACTGACTTTGCTAATATTTAGCTAACTAAATTGGCTGAAAAACGGATCGAGCGTCACCAAGCAAACGGCAGCCGTAGTCGCGATGGAAGCCGCCACTTCACCCCCCAGCAGAAAAGCGAGCTCATCAACCGAGTATGTCCGCAGCTACAGCAACGCCTCTTCATGCGTCCAATCGCGGCAGCGCTCTCTGTCTGGTCGCGTGGCTTGCCGAAGCGAGCCCCGAACTAATTATATTGTTTCCAAATCATTTCACAATTGTTCAGGAAAAAGTGAGTTACGCTTGCCCAGCCGTCATACGGCGAGCTACCACATAGAAGTGTGATGAGATCCCCGAAAGATCTTCGGGAACCCATCGGTCAGCTGTCAGGCGCCGTCTCCCAGATTGCAGACAGCCTTCAAGCTTCACCCTCTCTTGTGATTTTAACTTGCCGTTACGCACGTGTGTACCCATCTCGCAGACCGGGACTCAGAGAGCTGGATCCCAGTCGCACACCCGGGAGTGATGTCCCGGACATGACGGTCGCCAAGGTGTGAAAGTTGTTCGCCGATGGACATGGAACCCGTGTACGAAGTGAAGTTCGAATCAAGTCCCAGACTCCAGATCCCAGTCCCGGGTCCTGGAGCCTAGATCCCAGATCCCAGACATTTCCTCGTATCAACTCCGGGAAGAGTCGCCTTGAAGGGGCGGTTTGGTGGGTACAACTCAGGTGATGTGCCCCACAGAGGTTCAAGTGCGTCCCAAGATTCAGCCAATGAAGAGATTGGATTCGTCGATGACGCGCCCGAGCTGGAACTCGCACCTGGTCGCAGCGGGTTGCTTTCCCTTTTTCAGCCAATCATCATCCGACTTTTTCTCAAGAGCACGCTCGAAGATCGCCCAAGCCAACCACTTCGCAACCGATCTTCGCCCAAGTTCAAGGTGTAGCCATAGCCAGTAGAGCGCACGCCCTTGCTAGAAGGTCTCTACATATTTGCATGTGTAAGATTTCAATCAGAGTTCAATTTGCCCCGAAGGACGAAAGCGAGCGCCGCACCATCGCATTTGAGTGCAAGCCACGCAGTGACCAAGCTTCCCGACAGTGTAGATAAGTTCTTTGAATAAACTCAGCTCCAATTAACCAAGTCTTCCGTGTTTCGACGTGGTGGATTTCGTTATTCCATATCCCCACCTTTGGTCTTCGGCTTTGCCTGGCGACGCAGTGGTGCTTCATATCATCGGGACGAACGCGATCGTCCCTGAGGTTTCGGCAGAACACCTCCCTGGGTTATACGGTTCCCGGGCGTTGTTGGTTTCGCGAGGTCCCGGATAATTATCCCGGACTCGTATCGCTCGCGTGGAAAAGGCGTGGTTCGCGGAAGTCCCAGCGTGTGGCGAGTGCGCTGGATTACGACAGGCCTATCCCACGTCAACAACTCGTAAGACGTCCCATGGTGTAGTGTGAGAGTGCTCTGGATCAAGACAAGACTCGAGACACGAGTCATTAACTCCTGGCCCCTCTTGGATCGGAGGAGCGAGTGAAGATCCGTGGACGCGGTTCTCAGCCGGAACGGTAGAAGAGAAATAAGAGGCCGGTACGGGGTTCTTAGCAGGAACCACCCGAGAAGAAGAAGAGGCTGCCAAGGTTTGACTGTCCGAGACCTGAAAAGAAGGACAACTGTGTATCGAGAAAACCCGGGGCATTTCAGGCAAGAGAGAGAAGTTTCACGCACGCAAGTCCGAGACCTGCCCAGCAAGAGCAGGCAGCTCCGACTTGGCTACATCTCGATCAGACACATTTTCTGGGATCGGGGGCAGTTGGTGTGGCCGACTTACGTCTGGGCCCACAGCGTAGCCCTAGGAAGAACCTAAGGAAAGGGATCACAAGGAAAGAGGTGCATACACACACCCTCTTGACCCGGACTTAGTCCGAGCCGAGTGACAACCCCAGTACAGTTCAAGCCCAAGGTCGTGTTTCCCGGAAATCTGCAAGGTGCCTCGCCACAGAAGCACGAGCTACCATAAAACGCGGATGGCTCACCAATTTCTGATGCTGCCATCATAGCTCATATATTGTACAGCTTAACTCGCTTATCGCTTGCAATGAAACGCGAGGTAGCAGCAACGCGGCTCAACATTACATTGCTTAAATCTACGATGCCTCCATCTTAGACATGACTTCGGCTTGTTCGATTGTTCGTGAACTTGTGCTGCGTCACTTTATGCTCCTTCACCTGCTTTTTTTGCAAGATGATTTCTGAACTATCCATGACATCCGTGGTTCGAGAGCAGCCTTGGGGTAGTAAATGGGCGGGCACAAACATCACATTCAAACGGCGTTCGCGGGGGCACGTCCGTAGCACGCGCAACACGACGTTTCTCGTTGAGGGAGTGGCGGAACGTAGCGGAGTTGTCTGCTCTCTGGCAAGTACCCTCCTCAGGGGCGCCACTGCAGCTATGTCCTCCCAGGTCAGCGGCGGAGCCTCTCCTCGCCTGTTGGACCCGATCCCGCCGACGTGGCTGATGCTGCGGAGTGCGGAGGCGGTTGTGACTCAACCGCGCTGGGTGTTCGCTGCTGGCGTTGGACACTCAATTACCCATGTATCTAGTCGTCTGGCATTGGAGTGCAATTATATCAATGTGCGCGAGGTACAACATGTCGAGGAAACTCGCAAAAGTCGCCGACGATTTCTCGCTGGGCTCACGAGACGTCCTGTATCGCCTGAGTGGTTCTACCAGGGATCGCCCGCGGGATATGGTTGATGAACTCATACTCGTAGTCCCCAAGACGTTATACTCAGACATGCTGCATTATGCACATGAGGATTTCCAAGGCGGCCACCAAGGTATCACACGGACGTTCGAGAAGCTGCGCTCTGAGTTCTACTGGAAGGGCATGTACGCTGCAGTAGAAGTGTTTGTGAAATAGTGCCTCGACTGCGCCAGCGGCAAGGGGCGACCCCCAAACCCTGGACCTTCGCCTGGGAACATCGAACCCAGATGACCGTTCGAGCTCGTGTCCATGGAATTCGTGACACACATGCCCAAGTCGTATCGTGGTAACACGTTCCTGCTCCTGTTTCAGGATTCATTCTCAGGATTCGTGATGTGCAAGCCTATGCGTTCCACGACGGCTCAAGATGTCGCAGAAGTCTACGAGGAGTGTGTTTTCAGACGCTTTGGAGCAAGTTCCATGATGCTCCATGACCAAGACCCAATGTTCATGAGTGAAGTCTTCACACGCTTCAGAGAGTTGCTCGGAAGCAAGCAACCTGCCACTTTGGCTTACCGCCCGCAGGCTAATGACCAGCAGGAGAGATCTGTTCAGACCGTGGTGCGTAGCATCCGAGCATACATCGCGGAGGCCGAACAAAGTAACTGGGCCGACCATGCGGAACGCCTGATGTTTGCTCTGAATACGTCGTTCGACGCCACGCGTCTGGATACGCCTTTCTACCTAGTGCACGGTTGGGACGCACAAGGCACGGTATCGGCCACGCTGGGACCGAAGCCATCGAGCGTCCGATAACGCACCGCGTACGACTGGCGACGCAAGATGCAACGAGATTACGGCTACGCCCAAGCCTGCGCCGAGGATCTTCAGAAGAAAGCGAAGAGAGCCCGCTCTGCAGAGCAGACCAGGCAGTGGAAAGAACTCTCAGAACGTCTGAAATCTGGATTCGCCGAAGGTGACGCCGTTTGGCTATACATTCCCAAGGTGCAAACTGGCCTCAGTCGCAAACTGGCTCACCTATGGCATGGTCCTTTCAGGACTCAGAAAATTCACGACGACTTCCATGTGAAACTCGGAGTTGAGAACACTGGATACTGAGTGAATCCTTGGGTTCATGTTAGTCGTCTGAAGCCAAGGGCATTATTCCCGAAGCGACCGTCTGAGGAAATTGACATAGACGATGAGGACGACTTCGATACCGCGTTACTCCCTGAGGATAGGTGGGAACCGGACGAAGAAAGTGGCGAGTATGAAGTGCAGAAGATCCTGGATACACGCTGGTCCAAGACTCGAACTGCCCGAAGCGTTCGTGAATATCTCGTGAAGTGTAAAGGCTACGACGAGACTAAGTGGTTGCCCGTGTCTAAGCTGAACTGTGAAGCGTTGCTCTATGAGTTCAACCAAGGTGCGCGCGCAAGAGCCCGTTTCCAGGCTATGCAGGCTGGAGACGATCACCCTGGAGTGTAACAACTCTGGGGCTTCGCCCAGAACTCTGGACGTCTGAATATAACATTCTGACGACCGAAGTTCTGGGCTGAGACGTCTGAGATTTTGATTTCTTAGACGTTTGGTTGTCGATGGAGATGGAGTGTGGAGATGATGTGCCGTGGTGAAAAGTCAAGGAACTCAGACCGAGCGAGACAATGACAAGTGTACAAGCGATGAACTCAGAATCCTGGATCAATTATGAAGGAACTTATGCTATGATATGAATGGCTAAGGGAATTCTGACTACTACATCCAGGACTTCGACAGGTGCGCTCACGGGTTCAGAGTTCTGCGCATGTCCTTGAGGAAAATGGGGTTTCGTCGACGCTCGTCCTGAGTTAGCATTCGCTCCGAATTTTGCAGGCGCGTGGGCATGAACTTCAGCCATTTGGACTCCTCGCAGCCTCCACCCCACTGGATGGGTACCGGCTCGCATTCGTCAACAGCAGCAAGCTGCATGTCCAGAGAATCGCATGCTGGAACGCCAAGTTCTTCAACGCGAGGATCTTGCCAGATCCAGGGACAACATTTCGTAGGCACCTTCCAGATCCCAGGCTCATACTTCATGGTCTCAGGGAATCCAGGGGTTTTGAACACTCGATCCAGGATGGCATGGTAGTCACGCAATGCGGCGTTACGCCGGGAGCCCGATCGGCATACTGCTTGCTGGAATCCTCGCCGGCGTCTTTGTCGATGGCAACCCAATGTCCGCGTTCCCAGAGTTCACGTGCGTACTTGAGCACGGTGTCCACAATCCGTTCCAGCATTCTCAGAGCGGCGGAAGGCAGATCATTACGGCAGTGAAAGTACAGCACCCGAACCCGACGTCGAGCCATCTCTTCCCAGGTTTCTTATCCAGAATCGCCATGTAGAGGACCACATTCCAGCGATCCTTCATCTGCTTGCTGGCATTCCTGTGGGGCTCGTATACTGGGAATCCGGGCGTCTGGTTAGGCGACGACTTGGTCGCACTCACTCGCTGGACTTTAATGCCGGAGTGTAACCACGACGCCTCGTCGTCCTCCAGAGTCTCAATAATTTGAAGTTCCTGGACCGTGATATGGAGGTACTACTTGGACGCTAGCGCAGAGGGGTGCCGCCGAGGGCCACGGGATTGTGCAAATGTCTGGGTACGCCCCTGATCGCCTGAACGCTGACGACGAGACCCTGAGTTGGACTTCCGGTGCTTGCGGGCGCTCGCAGACGCGGTAAGCGGAGCGTCGTCCTCGCTATCCTCGTCGGAACTGCTGAGAGGTCGCTTGGAAGCCGGTTTGACCGTCGGAGGTTCGATCATGGTAACGTCGTCGTCACCCTCACTCTCAGAAGACGAGCTGTACACCTCGTTCGTTGGCGGTTCGAAATCTGAGTCTGCATTCGTGTCGTCGACCGAGGCCTCGTCTTCGTCTGGATACACGACTTGTTCATCAGGCGCTTCCCATGGAGGAGGCACCTCGTTGCGAGAGAGCATGCGATCCAGACGCTCGTCCGCCATTTCGTAGTAAGTCTCAGGGACGTACTTGGCCCACGGTGTCAAATCCAGACTCCGCCAGTATATCATGCTCACTAGCATCTTGATGAGCTGGGGTTGCCGAAAGAAGTCGTGGAGCTCGTGGTCGTCTTGAATCCGGTCCAACGCAGCGTGATAGCTGAAGCCGGCCAGCATAGCTTGACGATGGTCCGGGCGAACATGTTTCCAGACCACGCCTCCGGGAAGGGATTCGTTCGCAGATTCCTTGAGAACAGACGTAGACACCAGCCCTACGAACGTTGTCTCGACCGGGTTCATGCTTGGAGGGGCGCCGCTATACCTTGTGTGGCTTATGCGGCTTGCGAGTCGTCACACTCTTGGAGATTGGACGCTTGTCCTCCAGCAGCGACTCATCACCATACCCCGGTGTCTCAGTTCGCGAGTTACCAGACGTCTGGGTTCCGCTCCCAGAACCAGTAAGATCGAGGACGGCAGGAGTCTTGCGAGGCGAGGGACGAACCACGACCCCAGACGTCAAGGCTGTCTTGTGGGCTTCCACGAAGCTCGGGATGGGCTTGTGGCGTTGATCAACAGTCGTGACCGAGATGATGGTGTCCCAGTATCCCGGCAGAGGCGATCCCTGAATGCAGTGCGCCAGGAGATCATGGAGCCGATCCAGTTGCCGCTGACCGACGTGTGCTCTTGGAGAAAAATGGTCAGGGTCCACGGGTCCGTAGCTGATTTATCCAGACGTGACTGAAGGATCCGACTCTGAGTCTTAGCGTCTGAAAGTTGAGCCTTCAAGCGCGACTTATCACCTTCGAGCGCGTCAATCTGGTCTTGGTACCGACCCTTGAGCGTCTGGATTTCAGCATGGCGCTGAGTCTTGACATTGTCAGCTTCAGCCAACGCACTGGAGACGTCCTTGTGCCAGTAACCTACGTTGAAAGACCTCTCGCGTTTTAGGTCGTCGCACTCCCGCTGCGCACGAGCAGCATCCACAATTGCAGAGCCATTTCCAGACGCGGCCAGGGTTCGCAGGCGCCGAAGTTCAGACGCCATGCGCTGGAGGAGACCAGCAGTCAGGAACACACGCCGAGCCAAGTTGGTCCTCGAGAAGTGGGTCAGAATCGGCGAACACTCCCGCTGGACCTTGACGGAGCTCAATGCAACATCCAGAGCGTGGCGAGTCAGGGGCGTGTCCCGCGGCTGGAGGAAGCCAGCGTCCGAGTCTGGATACAGCTCCTGGATCATACGCGCGTTCTCCGCCGTAAGAGGCTGGAGGCCGATCAGCGCCGAGGGACCGCCGTAACCAGCGACTACACGCGCCCCGCTGCGCATGTCCGCGACCGTCGCAGGCACGCCCATTATGTATGTTTGATTTTCCGGCTCTGGGTTCGCTGGCAACGCCCAGGAAGGGGATCCGTCGGGATTCAGGAACGGGACGTGGCAGACTTGTCAGCTTGAGAGATGAGCCCACGAAGGAGAAGGGCATTGACGTCCGCCGCGGACACTAAGCGCGGCACAGCATATGTGGGAAAGGAGGACAGTCTGAGGTGTCGCCACTCATGTTAGCGTCGCCTTGCCCGTCGTCTGGATTGTCGCCACCTTGCCCGTCGTCTGGACCACCGCCGCCGCCGTTGTGCGTGTTGTCTGTATGGCTGCCGCCAGCCTTGCCCGTCGTCCGCGCCGCCAGGCACCGAGGATCGTGGTGGAGAGGGCTGCGCCTGGGGCGTACTGTCGCCTTAGGACCCCATCAGACCCCATCACGACGTCGCCGTCGTTGTCGCGAAGGGTCGAGATGTCGGGGGCCGAAGTGGAGGCCGTCACCGGGGAAGCCGTCGCTGGAAGAGAGCTGGTGTCCTGTGATAAGGCAAAACGGTTTTTTTTTCTGAAAGCCACTTCCGTCCTGTCACGTGGAGTATTGATGTGGTTCAAGTGGCTGATGGGCCATGCTATAACACTTGCGTCACTCGGGTACGACGGACTTCACCGTTGTTCCGCGGAGCGATGCGGTGAGAGTCTCAGGATGGGCCCTTAGGCCTGGAAGCCTGCGTTCAGGATGACGATCACTGAACGCAGACATTCGGTCCAGGCTGCCCCTCGCCCTCAAGCGGGTCAACCTAATGGGAGTTGAAAATGCTGTGTATGAAAGTATCACATACGGCGTCCCGCCTAGCCGAGACTCTGACCGCACTGTATCGTGCACCCGGAAACTGTGAAGTTCAAGTGTTCCATGTGGAAGCAAGAGGTTCAAGCTGGTCGTTGATCAAGAAGCCAAGACTTTGGAGATCCACGCTGGAACTGGGTTCAAGACCAAGACTTGGATCACTGGTCGCAGACATGCGACCAGACCATGATCACATACCACTGGTAGCACATGATCCAGATCCTGGTCGCAGATCTGCGTCCAGACCTTGGTTGCAGACATGATCCAGACCTTGACCGCAGATGCGCTCAGACCTTGAACGCAGGTGCGTTAAGACCCTTGTCGCTGATGCGCCAAGGCCCTGGCTACAAGTGCGTTCAAGACCCTGGCCGCAGATGCGTTCAGACTCTTGGACGCAGTTGCAGTTGCACATATTCAGTGTGACATGTCATGTCTACTTCAAGTCCAAGGCATACTTAGATCAGGTCAAACCCAGCGAAGTCCAAGGATCGCCGTATGACGAACCGTGCCATACTCAAGCCAAGTCAAAGTGAACCGCCGAACCGAAGGACAAACCGAGGCATACTGAGATCAAGATATTCACCGAGAGACTATCGAACACCGAAGAACCAAGAAGAAGCTTTTCCTTTTAAAACCACAGGCGACCGAGTAGCGGTCGCCTGCAGATAAACAACAGAGAGTTTTCACCCCCTACTGCGCAAGTCGAAGAAGAGGGCCTGCCAGCCAGGAATCGGGTCCGTCGGTCGCCAGGACACGGTCGACGCGGAACTCCCCAACAACTCAAGTCCAGTTGCGTCAGGGGATCATCGCGTCAAGCGACTGAATTGAACCGCGCATTACATATCCAATGGGCCCACTGCGAGTATCGGTAGGGTGGGTACCCATTTCATGTAATCTGCCTAGGATTGGGTGACTGTTAGCGGTTGTCCCTGAGCTGTATTTGTAACCGCGTTCAGGCTTTGGACATCTGCGTTCAGAGCTAGTGTGTGTCGGACGGTACTTTTGTCCCTCGTTGAGGGTGGTACGCGATTGGGAAAGGACTCCGGGGTTGACCAGTGCCCTGGATTAAGTCCTAGCGGACTGGATTGAGGCCCTACGTTCCAGGGCCCGAAAGAAGAAGGAGCGACTGTATATTTAAGTGTATTACTTTCTGTATTGTATTGGTTATTTGTGGAGGGAGAGTGTCTATTTTGTGTTCTGCGTCCAGGCTAAGAGAAGTGCGTCTAGAGAAGTGGACGTAACGCTCAGCCGCGACAAGAGTATCTGCATAACCTAACAACTTTTGGTGGTCGATCCAGGCTCCCCGAAGATAAACGACGCCGAAAGGGATTCACGAGGTACCAGGCCCCCTGCGTGCGGGTCTAAGTAAGGCACCTGCGTTCAGGGTTACCAAACTCAGGCTTTGTTGCTACAAGTCCTGGGTTGCCGCTATACACTAGCCGGTTCAGACTTTCACCAGTCTCGTCACAGTCCGGCATGCGTGCTTGCCGAGAAATCGTGAAATGAGCGCGTGCGATCCGGGCGGTTTTCGGACGACGAGAGCGGCCTCTGAATGGTGGATTGTGACCCGGTCCCAGAGAGACAGGGGGTGGCCACAAAGCCTGAAACTGGGCAATCGACAGAGTGCAACGGCTGCGTTGTGCTCTGAATTTCGATTCGCTACTCGCTGAACTGGCCTGCTCATGATTCGCGGTTCGAGAGATATTTCCCTCACTGACGGAGCTTGACCAGGAGGGGCGGTTGATACGAGGCGGCTCGAAATCGAGAAGCCACGCGCCGTCGTCACCAAGGAACACCGGCGAAGTTTCATCTGGAAGTTTGTATGTGGAGATTGGAGAAAGAAATGGCCACACCCGTGCGACATGGGTGTCGACAGGGTCGGGACGTGATCTGTGGAAAGTTCGGTCGTCTGAATGCAGATGGGCCCAACCGGCTGGAAGTGTAAACTCGGTCGGTGCACACTCATTTGACGTCAGAATGTAGACCGCTCGCTGTAAGGGAAGTCCGGTGGCTGGACGGAGTGCGTTCTCAGACCTTCCTCTGAGCACTTTGACGTCAGAATTTAGACTGCTCGCTGTAAGGGAGGTCCGGTGGCTGGACGGAGTTCTGAGAACGCACTCCGCCCAGCCACCGGACTTCCCATTTTTCTGAGAACGCACTCCGTCCAACCACCGGACTTCCCTTACAGCGAGCAGCCTAAATTCTGAGATCAAAGTGCTCGGAGGAAGGTATCCCTGACCACCTCACGTTGCTGTATTACGGACAACAACCTCGAACCAAGAATCAAGTTCGCGTACGCCCCCTGCACCCCAAGTATCGTGCGCCGGACGCCTATATTACCAACATCCCCATGTACAAGTTGCTCAAGTCGAGCACAAATCCCAGAAGTCTGAGTTCAGTATCCAGACGTCAGGATATCTGAACTTCAGACTATACTGAAGACAAGTCAATGATACCAAGACAACCCAACAGGCGTAATCAGACGATGCGCAAGTTGAACTACCGCCAACAATCCAGCAAGTGTCGAGTCAACCCTTCAACAGCCTGCTCCCGAAGATCGCATCAATACTCAAGCCAAGATTCACGTATCCAGATCAAGACGTTCATACTCCGACCAAGTGTACCCACCAAGACCAGACCTGTAGAGGAGAGAGAGGAGAGAAGGAAGAGAGAGAGAAGATAGTTAAACCAACAACAGAGTTCTTTTATCCGTGCAGAGCACAAGCGACTTTGGCGATACTTGCCGACGAAAGATTCCGGAAGACCGGACCGAGACTGCTACCACGCTACGTAAGGACACTTCGACAAGGACAGGTCGTCTGTGAAGGCTCCACCAAAACCTCAAGTCCATTTAGATGGTGACCAGAAACGTCTTCGATACCCTGGAGTGACCTACATATTCCATATCCTAGTTGGGTCATCAGTGTTTCTGCTGTTGTGTTGCCATTTCATATTAACTAACCCTCGGGGAGACTGAGAAGCAATTCCCCTGCGTTCTGATTGCTGACTGTTGTGTGATGCGATTGTATTTGCTGTATTCCCTCTGAAGTAGAGGGTGGTGCGCGATTGTGCGGGGATCATGACGGATTAGGCGTCTGGATCGTTAACTCGCGTTGACCTGAAGTGGTGACCCCCCCTTTCCAGTCGAGTACACGCCTAGTACAAGCGGCACCCTAAATACCCAAAGGCAAAAGACCAGAACTTCCGAGGTTTAGAAGTTAGAGGTCAGAATATCGGATTTCAGAGAATCGGGTATCTGAATATCGCAAATTTAAACTCCAATCCCCAGACAAACAAACAACAATATACAGAGTTATACGCAAATTTATACAGCCCTTCCGAATTCTTTTGGATCCTGCTTCTTCGGGAGGTGGAGGCCATCTTGGCAGTCAGCGCGCTTGAGGAGGAGGACGATGACATGTTGATGCTGAATGCGTACTGAGAGGTGGAGATGATCAGGCAGGCCAAGCACAAGAGCAAGAAGCCGGTCCCTCGCTCGCAGAAGACTCGCCCGAGTGCGTCGAGATCCGCGTGAGAGGCTGGCGGCTTCGCGCGACGTGCTGACGACGCTCGTGCAACTGCTGACGCTGCGGCCACCAAATCGGAGAACATCATGGAGACGGTGATGCTTAGCGCGCTCCACGCAGCAGAAGCACCGTCGGTGCGTGGGAAACCTGTTGCAGTGCGGCTTGTTCCGGGCGCTGACCCCCTTGTCGCTGCACCAAATTAGAATCAAGATTGAAAGGGCAAACAGCAGAACATTTATTCATGTGAATATTTGTGAGTGTATTAGTAGGTCTGACATTTTGCTTTCAACCTGCTCATTACCTTTGACCCGCCACCCAAATCACAAATCTTAGACTTACTCCGACGCACTGCTCGCCAACCCACGCGGTGTATACTCCGACGTAGGACGACGTTCAGCATGCTGGCCTGCTTGATCACCATCGAAGTCACTCTCGCTTGACGATGCACTATTAGCCTTTGTTGTATGACTGCCGTCGTCTCCGGAAACATCGCCACGAGGTCGATCAGGATCCGGTTGCGGATCACCCTCATGCATTTCATCATCAACTGCTTCGGAGCGCTGCTGAATTTCCCTTCATCGGTTTGATCTTGCTGCAGTCTTACATCACCGGTGGGGTGTCGAGCAGCTTGGATCCGTTCGTCGTGGTCATCCTCCAGCGCACGTGTCGATCTCTTAGGACCACCTGCAGGTGCTGTTCGTGGTAGGCGGCGTCGGCTTGGACACTAGCTTTACAAGCTAGATCGTACTCGTTGCGCCTGTTTGTCAACACCGTCACGGAGTCGTCCACCGCTGGACTCCCAGCTCGATGCGACAGCACCAGCCGCTGCAGCACTTCCTCCGCCTCAACCAGGGCCGTAGAAGCTGCGCGCTCGGCAGCATAAGCCCGTTGGCAAATTTCTTCTGCTGCCTGCATTGAACCTGTAAGTAGAACGTAACATGAGATATAAAGCTTCAGTCTAGCGCACCAAATCGATACCTATCGAAGTATTAGTATTTTCCAAGCATCTTGCCGAGCACTTCGCGCCGAAAATTCTAATACCAGAACTACCTTCAATTCGTCCCTTCCTGCGTCACTTGCCAGGACCCTGCTTGACTTTATCGTCGATATAGCAATGAACGCTACGAGAGCAGACCATAATATCTTTCCAGACGAAACGCATAACAGGCGCGGTACAGCATTTCCGTAATGCGGTGGGAAGCATTGCATCTTTGGTTCGCCAAAACTTCGACACATTTGGCCATGCATCTCCACTTAGAAGTCTCTTTTCGCTTAACCCTTTCGTGAGTCCCTTGACTAAACTATACCATACAAGCCTAAGTAAATTGGTCCTAAACGGGCACAAAATTCGCCGTTTAAGAAAATCACGGTTCTCGTTTTGCATATCTCTTGCGACATAGTACCTTCAGTGATTTGCTGGAGCATCCTATTGACTGCAAGCAGCTTGTTTTTTGTACGTCTTCATGATTACGCATTGTACTGTTTTTTATGATTTGTTATAAAAGGCGGTGCATTTACGGTTGAACTTGTACAAAAGGGCACAAAATGCGCCCTTTGAGGGGGGTGCTTCCGGACCGTGTTTTGGAAAACATATAAAAGGGCGAATTTTGCGCCCTTCTACCGCGAAGGGGTTAACCTTCTCGTGATACACTAACCGGTCATAGGAACGCATAATTTTTCTTTCGGGTGCTACGACTTGGGAGTCTCTTTATGGCATCTCCACGGTCCTCTTCCCTGACTAAATCATTATTTTTCGGATAGACGCTCACCGTTTTGGCAGCAGAAACTTGTTCACGAAATGTGCGCATGCACAGACAGATATGAGCACGGTTCCTCTCACGAAGCGTGCAACATTGGGTTGCATAGAGATAGTCATTCTTACAAGCTTGTGCTGTATTCACTTTGTCTATATCCGTCATTCTTGACGATGATTTTCCAGCAAGATGACTCAACTTCACTACGCCCAACTCAGCAACAGCACGATCATTCATCTACGGTTTTCCGTTGCGTAGCAACTCGTTACCGACATTGCTGCCCTCTTACAGGAGGCAATATCACAATCCAAAGCACCTTGTTCATTACGCTCAAATTTTGTCGATCCCTTTATTCGCCCCAGCGTGCCCGAAATCTCCACAAATGCGATCTCCACAATCGGCATGCCGTGTGCAAACAGCGCACTTGTCTTCACCACCAGCACCACCACAACAGGAATCTCCTCGTTGAGCATGGTCCCCCACCAAAGTACCCGTCTCTCTCTCAAAAGCTGCATCAAGCATGATCTAGATCGATTGTATTCACGGTCGCAGATGCCTTACGACTGGTGCTTCCATTTGTTCTCGCGTATTCAAATGAGGGCAGCTTAACTGCCGCTTTATCGGGAATGTCCTCCCTTCGACCTAGTGTCCGCTTCCAAGATCCATGTTGGTGCCACTGTCTTCCTTTATCGCAGCCGCTTCGTCCTCAGTGATGCCTAGTAGAACGCTCACGTTAGTCATGGTATGAAATACCCGTACCCAACATCCGCCTTACCGGTTGATTCACCGTCATCGTCTCCTGCAGCAGTCTCCATGTCGTAAGCCTCGTCGAGAAACCCCAGCAAGTCTCCCTCACGTGTCGGCTGTGCATCAGTCGCTTCGGTATCACCGGCGCTACACTGGTCGCGTTGCCCGTTGTGGCTCGGCTCGAGTCGCTCAAACGCCTTCGCTTCGCGCCAGCCATGCCGCGTCCACTCGCGCCTGGACGTCTTCTGTCCCGCGAATTCCTGAATGGAGGGTGACCGAGGCGTCCCGCAGTCGCGCCGACGCAACTGTGGGTTCACTCGGGTCTATACCTCCGATTTCATTCCCACCGAACCGAACCACAGATACCCCTGGCTGATCCCTTTAACTTGATGCCACCGATCTGACACGCACGTGCCCCCTGACCGATCCCTCCCGTTTTATGCCGATGCAAGTTTCGCGCCTGCCTGGCTCGCGCCGTGGGCCCGGCGGCACCACGTCACTAGCAGCACCCGGAGCATGAGATCCCCTAGATGGTTGGCATGGCGAGCAGCAGCCCTCGGTGGATCTGCGCAGCGCACAGCTCCAAGAGCGGGCTCGCGTTATTATACTGTACGAAGACGAAGTCAAACGCACCAAGCATACAAAAGTCTAGTCAAAAATGCTGCTTCAATGAAGGGGTGGTCCACACCCGAAAACCGCGGCATCCCGGATGGTTCTTACGGTTTTCTTGCCTCGCCGCTGTGGGGTAGTGCGTGGTCCACACACCAGAAAACCGCGGTACCCCGCCGGTTCTTACGTGCCACCACTGTGGTGCTATGTACGTGTGGTACACATAAAATACCGGTAAAATCATACAAAACTTGGGTAGTAACGCAGCTCTAACGAACTGCGAACAATCTTGTTTGGCGCACTTTCTCTCCAAGCGCTCCACCACAACAGCAGGCTTGACGCAAGGTATAAACGTGCTCTCGATGAACGTATCTCGATCAAGCCGCCTGCCTTGACTTGGCCGGGCACCGACACAAGCCACCAAGAACCCCACGCACGCTCACGGGCAACACACGCTGGATCGCCGAGGATCCATACTCAATTATCAACTGTACGAGCTCCTGTGAAGTTGACCCTCTCGATGAGGTCACAGTGGATGAGGTCTCTCTGGACCTTCACTCAGTACATCACATACACCATGTAGCCGTACTACCTACAAAATCATCAAGGAACTCCAAGACCGACTGGATGACGAAGACCGACTGGACGAAGAAGTCCGACTGGTCGTGACCACAGAGTTGTTCAGCACAAAGGGGCGCTGAGATCTGCGCGATGTACCCAGAAACCACCATCATCAAGTGATGTGTGTGCGTGCCAGATAATCGTCGTCCCGGTCACCCATAGTGAATCCAAGTTAAATCAGGTCGTGCGAAGGCACGCCCGTAGAAGACATACAGCGCACAAGCGCGAAGATAGATTAGACTAGTATGGCAGCAAGCTGCCGAGCATCTTCACGGCGATTGGTCGCCGCAGTAGCTGAGGGGGCAACGCTGAAAAATAATTGAAAAATATTTTCCGCTACGCCCCCCAAACATCATATGTATATCGTAGGTTGAAGAAGCGCTCACTTTTGAAAAGCTGCTGTAGCTCACACGACTTGGTGCACTTGCGGTGCGACGTTGCGGCGGCGGTAAGCCGCAGCTGCTGCCGCGATGGCTTCCTTCACATACGAATGTGCGTGCTGTTAATGTGTTTGCTGTAGCAATGCCAAAGGAGTCCAAGAAGAGAGCCACACGCGGTAGCAGATCCGGCCGCATCCACGGAGGCTTCTGCACGACTACTGCCTTTTTTGGCGCCGTTTGATCCTGCCTTCCCGATCGATGCGTTTCCAGATATCAGACCCGTTCTTGTTAGTACCTATGGAATCCAGTAATTCGTACTCCTCGGCAAAAGTTGCCAATATCATGTTTGCGAAGAGAATATCATCCGGACGGTTCATATATGCTCGCTCAACAAGCTCAATACGAACATCACTCGCGCTCGGTTCGTCTGCTTGCGCGGCGAGTCCTTCTACTCCACGCGCTCCACACGGTATTCACGACGATTATGGCGAAGACCTTTCAGCTTCACAACAAATCGAGATTTTCGATGCATAGGCAAATTTCGCATCAGAATGTAGATTGCCTCAGGGGCTCCCACTTCTCGAACTGATAGGGTCGCATTTGCTACACATTTTAAAGTAGAATGATAGGAGAGATTGGGGTCACTTCGTTTAATGGCTTGCGCAATAACACGCCTGAATCGAAGTGTATCGGGTTCGGCCTTGCAAATATATGGGCCAGCATATTCAGCAGCTCCGTACGAATTGCCTAGTTGTAAATCCATGTTAGCCCTCCACGTGGAAAGCAAATTTGGTGAGTAGTTGCTTATTGTAGAAACTTCGCGCTTCAGGTGGACTTTCAAGGAGGGAGTCCCATCGGACGCGATGCTAGTTTCGATCTCCTTCTCTCGTGTCGATCTTTAGGAAACCCAAAACGGCATTCAGCACTTTTCTTCCTGCAATACGAATTTCGATAGCACTCGTGTTGCTGAACTCGCTGTACAAGCCTCGACAAATCACAGTCCCATTCTTCCGTTCCGGTTGCAGGTGGGCGCAACGCTAATATATCAACCTCGCTAGTCCGATGCATACCACACGAGCACGTTTAATGTTTTGACAGAACTGAAATATGACGATCTACAAACCTGGCAAGCTCAGCACGACCTTCGCTAGTCTTAGAGAGTTTCAGAACGTCCGGTGCATCTTTAATCCAGAGCAAGCAATGAATGTATGTGGAGCCACGTTGCTGGAACTCGACCCGCCAGAAAAATCAATGATTTCACCTAATGGTTTAGCCGTTCCGTAGAGAATCGTGTCAAAAAAAGCTTGGAACCTCCTATTGAAGTGCCTTGCACTTATATCCGGATTTTCATTGAGGAATTTCCGTCTTTCGCTGAAGGCAGACATCTGCATTCGTCTAGCGTCAGAGAGGGGTTGCAAGCCCGCGCGAAATCGGGCCAAATGGTGTCAGCTGCGCTTAATGTTAAGAAGAACGTCGGCCATCGCGTTGGTAGCACCCGGTTTCCAATCATAGCCATGAGATCGTCTCGTGCATTGGACCAGTATAGCCCACTACCACGCACAACACGGAAAATGGTTTGAGGGAATCTAACACTTGCATTGCAGCACTCTGTTCCTCCTTTTCGCTCTTAGACTGTGCTTTATCGGCGATGCCATTGTGATCTTGTTGTCTGCGTCCAACAGTGTGCATGGCTGCTGATCGGTTTTCAGTCAAAGAAACACGTCGGACTAATCCGTCAATTTGTCTCCGTTGTATCAAGTTCATGCAAAAAAAACTTAGAGTTTCCGTGAATTACACGGATAAGGTATAGTCGTGCAGTCTGCTTTCGTGGCCATCAATTGCATGGCATCCCTCACATCCATCTGAAAATAATGCTGGAAAACAACACTGCATCAGCTGTTTTGTGCTGTATTCGTTTATTGGGTCTCGACAACGCAATTCTCCAATCGGTATATATGTGCTTGTGTTATTTACCCCAACAGCATTCATGATACGTTCTAGCTCACTCTGCTTTCCGTTGTCATTGCCCTCTAGTTCAAATGACTCCGTGAGATTGTCAAGCATGTCTTCTGGCGCTTCTTCCTCATGGCTAGTTGTTAATGCCCTCGCACACGTAGGTACCTCTGATATGTTTGGAATGATGGGACTGCGATTATCTCTTACGCTAGCGAAAGTATCTGATTCGGTAATCGAAGATGAAATGGAGTTTTCTAGGCTTGACATTACGTTGTCATTTTCAGCTAGTACATCGCTGTCACGCTCACTGTTAACTTGACGGGTGTTGCCACACAGCTGTTCAACCTCCTCTCCAGTCACATTTATTCTCGGTATTTCCTGACTGACGTCAAAATCGTCTAAGGCGAGAAGATTGACTTCCGAAATTACAGTGCCTTCGTGCAGAGGGTTATTGGCGATCAGCCAAACCAAAGCTCGTCGAATCAGATCAGGACGCACATTGAATTAGCTTGTCGTGTTGTCTTTTTTTGAAGAGAGCAACACAACACCACTCGTTCGTCCGCAGCGGACGGGGCAGCTCGCGTACAGTTTGAGCGAGATCGTTCCAATAGTTTATGGCATTTCCCCGAGTAAACTCTTGTCCGTCTTTATACAAATTCACACATGTCGTGAATGAGATACCCAGACCGATTAAGCGAGTCTCCATACGATTTAAAACGGCAAGCTCATTTGGCCCTTCCTCTATTCTAAACCCACTCCCTATGACTGGAAAGCAGAGGTCAACCAGCTAACCCCGGAAGAAGCGGCTGTAGACATGTCCAGGCTCAATCTCCTGGACGACTCGGACGACGTCAACGCTGTCATTGTGAAAAGAGTGACACCAAGGAACCTTCTCGATGTTGTCCATGCCCGACGCGGTCTGCCCACACTGGATCACAAACTACTGATCGAGGACCTGGAGGAGCTCCTTCGGACAGAGGAAGGCCTTATACACGAGGCTTATGGCGCTGATGGATATGCTGCAGACTTGACTCAGTCGGACGAGGGGGCGGCCACGGATGAATTGCCGCCGACTCGGTACATGAAATCAGTGACGGGCATGGCGGGTGGCCGCAGCTTATCGACGACTATTGGGCACGTGTGATGTATCGCACCTGGTCCTAAACAGAGGTATTTTGGGGCAAAAAGTGCTCTATGTCGTCAAATGATAAAATGTCTCCCCTAACCTGTTTCCTATATCGACCCTTTGAGTCCTGTAAAAATGGTAAATGAATGAGTAAATACGAGAACGCTAGATTATAGGGGGCTTTGCCCCAACAAAGTCCAAGTGATTAGCAACCGACCAAGTCCTCCGACCAAGCAAAACGTCAGGTGATGCGAATGCTGAGACACCTTGAAGTATCCAACAAGTGTGCACCCTGCCTGACCTCGTGCCCGACAGTGTCAGACGCTCGCCATGAGTACGTTACGCTGGCATGACTTCAACCCCCATACAAAGATCAAGATTAGCGACAGAAGTGCATGTAGCTAGCGGAAGGAAGCCGACAAACAGATAACAACAAACAGAGTTCATTTTACCTTCAACCCCGCAAGCGTCGGAGAAACCTGCCGGAGAACTATTCCCGGAGGACCGGCCAAGACAGCGACGACAAAGGACACCATGGCATTGCGACATCCATGTGTGTGTGAACTCTCAACGTAAGTCAAGCCAAGTTAGACGAGGACTGGACGTAGCTCGTCTGGAGTGATCCGTCTATTCCATATCCTCATTGTGGCGAACATCCTTAAACGGTTGACTCCCGCATTTCATATTAGCGATTGTATTTCTGGACGTAAAAGGTAGTCTGCGTTCAGGAAGTTTCGAATTGATTACCGAGTGTTAGGATTCTACGTGATTGTATAATCTCCCTCATCTTTGAGGGTGGTGCGTGTGCGAACAGCCATCCAGGACTGACCAGTGTCCTGGAAGTGGCTTAGCTGACTGGAGGAAAGACCCACCGTCTAAGGGTCTCAAAGAATAAGTGACGGCTACATATCTACATTTAACTCTGTTCTGTATATTGGTTACCCTGAGCCGTGGAAGCTACGTCTAAGAAGGTTACGTCTGCCCCACGCTCTCGGTCTACACGTGTACGACAACTCATACGGTGCAAGTCCAACATCGAAGACAAACGACACCCAGAAGGATTACACAAGGTAACACCGCCATCCTGGACGTACTTGTACGTTCAGAAATACAACTGTACTTCTAGGAAGTCTAGTTGGGCTGCGCTATGCACCTGGGCGGAAAAGGTTCATCAGCCTCGCCTCATGAGCTAGGTCAGGATGACCCTGAAAGTCATTGACCAGCTTCAGTGATATCTTGAGTGCGTCCTCGAGGCGCCGGCGATTGTGATACGCACTCGCCAGTAGTCCGCCAAGCAGAAGTGGCATCGGTTTCGGGGTGTCAGAGCTCGGGTGGGACAGGCAAACGGCATTGCAAATAGCATAACCTGCGCATACTCGCTTTCGTAGCATACCATGAAATAGATCAGTGCGAGAAAATTGCATTGGTTATCATCATATCCAACACTTACCACTGCTGGTAAAGACACGGGCTCTCTGAAAGCAGGCCTCAGTTGAACCGCCCCCCCCCCGCCTTGGGGTCTGCCTTGGACAATGTTTCAGCCACGGGTTGCGACTGGTTGCCTAACTGTGAATGCAACATACGAGTCTGAACGGCCAAAGCCAGCGGCTACTTATAGGAAAAATAGCTAGTGGCGCCAAACCTGGAAGACGAAGCTGCAGAACTCACGCTATATAGCACGGCTTTGTATTTGAGATAGCTCGCCTAATGCCCTCGACCGTGGTTCGATGTGGTAGCTCGCAAGCGTACCAATTTCACTTTTTTCCTGAATAATATTTTATAATGATTTAGAAACAATAGAACATTTATGAACAATTTTATAACGAATCATAATCAACATAATTCAAATTCAATATACTGTTTAATTTCCAACTGTCGATACCGGGTCTAGCCAACTTCGTGCCGGAGCGTGCGAACATTCGTCGCCTTTCGGCATTATTTGCAACTATCAGTTGCCAATCATTAACGAAGTTTCTACAACTCCGTAGCCACCTGAGAAGGAGATACCTGGTGTTGTTGGCTCGTATTCATCCCGTTTCGAGGCCCACCTACGACTATGCGATATGAGAACCTCCATATTGTGAATGAGCTGGACTTAACTTAATGACGACAGCACTTTTTATCCGTGTCGGTTGTGCACGATAATGTCGAACCTTGCGCTGGCTGTGATTTTCATATTCGCACACGACACCTTTGCAACACGTCGAGCTGTGGGCCACCACGTGCTAGTTGATTGTCTGATTGTATTGGACTCTGGTCGCTGGGTCCAACAGCACGGACTTTGCTTCGTCAAGCTCTTTCATCCGTTCAGCGTTTTGGCTGATTTATCTGATCATGCGCAGCATGTTGAATAGTGGTAGTCTTACTTATACATCTTTAACAAATACGATAAGGATTGATCGCGCCTGGGTGTCACACCAGCGCGAGGTCACGATAAGCCTTCTTAATCTCGCTTGGGGTCGCGGGTTTTGAGAGACCCAACGCATCGTAGTGAGATCGTTTGCGTTGATCATTTGCAGCTGCTCTGCGGAATGTTTCATTATCCTTCAGAACGCACTGAGCTAGATGGGCTAGATCAGGATGATCCGGAAAGTCATTGACCAGCTTCAGTAATATCTTGGGTGCGTCCTCGAGGCGCCGGAGCTTGTGATACGAACTCGCCAGTAGTCCGCCAAGCAGAAGTGGCATCGGTTTCGGGGTGTCAGAGCTCGGGTGGGACAGGCAAACGTCATTGCAAATAGCGTAACCTGCGCATACTCGCTTTTCGTAGCATACCATGAAATAGATCAGTGCGAGAAAATTGCATTGGTTATCATCATATCCAACACTTACCACTGCTGGTAAAGACACGGGCTCTCTGAAAGCAGGCCTCAGTTGAACCGCCCCGCCCCCGCCTTGGGGTCTGCCTTGGACAATGTTTCAGCCACGGGTTGCGACTGGTTGCCTAACTGTGAATGCAACATACGAGTCTGAACGGCCAAAGCCAGCGGCTACTTATAGGAAAAATAGCTAGTGGCGCCAAACCTGGAAGACGAAGCTGCAGAACTCACGCAATATAGCACCGTTTTGTATTTGAAGATAGCTCGCCTTTTGCCCCCGATCGTGGTTCGATGTGGTAGCTCGCAAGCGTACCAATTTCACTTTTTTCCTGAATAATTTTATAATGATTTAGAAACAATAGAACATTTATGAACAATTTTATAACGAATCATAATCAGTATAATTCAAATTCAATATACTGTTTAATTTCCAACTGTCGATACCGGGTCTAGCCAACTTCGTGCCGGAGCGTGCGAACATTCGTCGCCTTTCGGCATTGTTTGCAACTATCAGTTGCCAATCATTAACGAAGTTTCTACAACTCCATACCCACCTGAGAAAGAGATACCTGGTGTTGTTGGCTCGTATTCATCCCGTTTCGAGGCTCACCTACGACTATGCGATATGAGAACCTCCATATTGTGAATGAGCTGGACTTAACTTAATGACGACAGCACTTTTTATCCGTGTCGGTTGTGCACGATAATGTCGAACCTTGCGCTGGCTGTGATTTTCATATTCGCACACGACACCTTTGCAACACGTCGAGCTGTGGGCCACCACGTGCTAGTTGATTGTCTGATTGTATTGGACTCTGGTCGCTGGGTCCAACAGCACGGACTTTGCTTCGTCAAGCTCTTTCATCCGTTCAGCGTTTTGGCTGATTTATCTGATCATGCGCAGCATGTTGAATAGTGGTAGTCTTACTTATACATCTTTAACAAATACGATAAGGATTGATCGCGCCTGGGTGTCACACCAGCGCGAGGTCACGATAAGCCTTCTTAATCTCGCTTGGGGTCGCGGGTTTTGAGAGACCCAACGCATCGTAGTGAGATCGTTTGCGTTGATCATTTGCAGCTGCTCTGCGGAATGTTTCATTATCCTTCAGAACGCACTGAGCTAGATGGGCTAGATCAGGATGATCCGGAAAGTCATTGACCAGCTTCAGTAATATCTTGGGTGCGTCCTCGAGGCGCCGGAGCTTGTGATACGAACTCGCCAGTAGTCCGCCAAGCAGAAGTGGCATCGGTTTCGGGGTGTCAGAGCTCGGGTGGGACAGGCAAACGGCATTGCAAATAGCATAACCTGCGCATATTCGCTTTTCGTAGCATACCATGAAATAGATCAGTGCGAGAAAATTGCATTGGTTATCATCATATCCAACACTTACCACTGCTGGTAAAGACACGGGCTCTCTGAAAGCAGGCCTCAGTTGAACCGCCCCCCCCCCCCGCCTTGGGGTCTGCCTTGGACAATGTTTCAGCCACGGGTTGCGACTGGTTGCCTAACTGTGAATGCAACATACGAGTCTGAACGGCCAAAGCCAGCGGCTACTTATAGGAAAAATAGCTAGTGGCGCCAAACCTGGAAGACGAAGCTGCAGAACTCACGCTATATAGCACCGTTTTGTATTTGAAGATAGCTCGCCTTTTGCCCCCGATCGTGGTTCGATGTGGTAGCTCGCAAGCGTACCAATTTCACTTTTTTCCTGAATAATTTTATAATGATTTAGAAACAATAGAACATTTATGAACAATTTTATAACGAATCATAATCAGTATAATTCAAATTCAATATACTGTTTAATTTCCAACTGTCGATACCGGGTCTAGCCAACTTCGTGCCGGAGCGTGCGAACATTCGTCGCCTTTCGGCATTGTTTGCAACTATCAGTTGCCAATCACTAACGAAGTTTCTACAACTCCGTAGCCACCTGAGAAGGAGATACCTGGTGTTGTTGGCTCGTATTCATCCCGTTTCGAGGCCCACCTACGACTATGCGATATGAGAACCTCCATATTGTGAATGAGCTGGACTTAACTTAATGACGACAGCACTTTTTATCCGTGTCGGTTGTGCACGATAATGTCGAACCTTGCGCTGGCTGTGATTTTCATATTCGCACACGACACCTTTGCAACACGTCGAGCTGTGGGCCACCACGTGCTAGTTGATTGTCTGATTGTATTGGACTCTGGTCGCTGGGTCCAACAGCACGGACTTTGCTTCGTCAAGCTCTTTCATCCGTTCAGCGTTTTGGCTGATTTATCTGATCATGCGCAGCATGTTGAATAGTGGTAGTCTTACTTATACATCTTTAACAAATACGATAAGGATTGATCGCGCCTGGGTGTCACACCAGCGCGAGGTCACGATAAGCCTTCTTAATCTCGCTTGGGGTCGCGGGTTTTGAGAGACCCAACGCATCGTAGTGAGTTCGTTTGCGTTGATCATTTGCAGCTGCTCTGCGGAATGTTTCATTATCCTTCAGAACGCACTGAGCTAGATGGGCTAGATCAGGATGATCCGGAAAGTCATTGACCAGCTTCAGTAATATCTTGGGTGCGTCCTCGAGGCGCCGGAGCTTGTGATACGTACTCGCCAGTAGTCCGCCAAGCAGAAGTGGCATCGTTTCGGGGTGTCAGAGCTCCGGTGGGAAAGAACTTGGCGTACAGGTTGTTCTCGTGGCAGTCGAGCAGTACCTCAATCTCATGTGGAAAGGTATGAAACAACCAGACAGTTGATGGGCATCATGGCAGTGCCAAAAATCACAGTGGCGAGTGTGGCGACATCACGACGGGATATACTGGTGCTTCAAGCACGAGAAGGTGTGCATCCGCGCCGAGAACATCGCGCACGCCAAGGCGACGAACGAATACGTGAGGCAGAAGATGCAGGAGCGCCGCGGCCGTGTGTCCGCGGAGGATAAGGCTAAGGCCAAGGCCAACAAGACAGGAGCCGCCAACTAACAACCCGCAATTGGGCCACTTCAAGCTGTAGTCGGGGGCAAAAAAAACTCTAACTCCGCCAAAATAAGTTCAAATTTTGAGGGCCAAGCCATCCATCCTGAACGTACCGTGAAATGTCAAATAATGTCCGTCTACTTTCTGTGGTAGTAGCATCGTCGAGAAAAACCTTTAGGTTTTCGATCTATATCGTTAGGATTGGCTAGTACTCACATCTGTCTAGGTCGGATTTGAATTCTAGATGATTCTCGAACGATTCGCGTCGCAAGCCATTCAACGTCCGTCACAAGTCACAAGGCAATACGCCAGCAAGCGAGCAGCTACAGCAAGAGTCAACGCATCAACCATGGCGGCAGCAGACCAGGCCAAGTGGCAGGCGCTCATGAAGTGGACCATGAAGCACACGGACGGCACGACGCCCACGCAGGCCACGCCCATTTCGGACGACAAGCGCCGTTTCCTGGAGATGGTCATGAACGAAGGCGTCGTGGACGAGAACGAGCGCGTCAAGGACATCCTGCGCATCCTGGAGGGCGAGGACCCGCGCCTGGTCTTCGCCGGAGAGGACGGCTCCATCGACGACGAGAACGCGGCCGCCCCAACGCCCGAGGAGCTGGCGCAGTACAAGGATGCGCTGTTGGACGAGATGCTGATGCGTATCGACCAGATTGACAATGCGCAGAACTTGGTCAAGATGGGCGGCCTGCGCGTCATGATGAACGTCATGACCAAGTACACGCAGGCCTCGTCACGAGCGCTGGCCGCCGAGGTTTGCGCCGTGGTGGTGCAGAACAACCCTTTCTGCCAGGACAAGGCGGTCGAAAGCGGCCTGCTCGAGGTGCTTTGCACGCTGGCGCGTGAGGACCCGAACACCACGTGCCGTGTCAAGGCGCTGCTGGGCATCTCGTGTCTCGTACGCCACCACGCCGCGGCTGAGAAGAGGTTCCTTGGAGACAGCTGCAAGGGGCTGGAACTCATGCGCCAGAACCTGCAGGAAGCGTCGGACATCCGTCTGCAGCGCAAGTCGCTCTTCTTTTTGCGGTACTTGATCCGCACCACGCGCTCGACGGCCGACCAGGTGCTGGAAACCGACTTCTTCGTCCAGACAACGGCGCAGTTCATTGCCCACGAGGATGTGGACCTGTGCGAGAGCTCGGTAGAAGGTCTGGCGGAGTTCGCCACGATCGCCCCTAAGTTCCTCACAGCGTGCAAGAAGCCTGAGCTCGACCTGATTGCTAAGTGCGACCAGCGGATCAAGCAGATTGACGCACTGGAGGGAGAAGACAAGGAGTTCGCGCAGGAGACCAAGACCCGTGTCGAGTACCTCAAGAAGGTCCTGTCCGTCTAGACAGTTGAAGAGCGCTAGTGCAGCAGTCGACAATAGATAGATAACTTTTGAATACGCTTTCTTTTCCACTATCATTCCCCGCGGTCGGTCACTTGAAGTAAGCGCGCTTGAGCTTCTGAGCAACGTACACCATGGTTTTCATGCCACCTGCAGTAGCGATGCCCTTGATGCTCTGCGAGCGACTTGAACGGAACACGATCGTCGCGATCACACGCTGTAGCTGCTTCTTGGTGACAGCCGAGTGGTCGAACGCGCCAGTGGCCTGAGATTTGGTGGCGAGGCGCTGAAGCACGTTGGACGGCAGAGACTCGACGATGGTTTGCCTCACGTTGAGGTTCTTGCTATCAGCGACCAGCATCTCACTGTCGGACAGCGAGCAAGACATAAACGGAGAGTTCTGTCGGCAACACCAGCGATCCATTAGTCAAATAGCAATACTGAAACGACCAGACTTGATGACCTACCTGAATTTGGTGCTGGTAGAGCTCCCGGAACGACTTGAGGTTGCCGTCCACAATGTTGCGCACCTTCTTGGGATTCTCACCGAAAGTCATTCTAAAGTCGCCCAAGTACGAGATGCCTGCGATTTTCTACATAGACCCATTGTCAAGAACAGTTCAATTCCAATCTCAGCAGCTCTGCTCTCACCATGTACAGATCGTGCTCCGAGAACTTCTCCGGTAGACAAAGCAGCGCATAGTTGAGTGCGTGTGATAAGTTCGTCGAACTCGCCGCCTGAATGTCTTGATTCATCGCGAGAATGCTGACCTGCAAGCATCCACCAAGGTTAGTCTGGTCGCTCACCGTACCCCAGACTTCAGCCACCGTACGGGCTTGTGCATCCGGCCACTAAGATAAAGCGTCTTCCAGTTCAGTAGGTCCTCGCACAGCGTCTTGGTGCTCACGACGCCGTACTTGATGAGTCGCGTCCCGAGCAGCTTGCCCTTGAGAGGAACCTGCAGCGTGTTGACACGACACCTTTGGTGAGTCTACCTGGACCCAGCACTCCACAGTAAGCGCATTAAGTGTCTACCAGTGTGTTGTAGTACACGCCGGCGCCAAAGTTTTCCTGGAAGGCGGCAACCTTGGCCGCGCCAAGATATTTGAGCACTGAATAGTGTTGTGGATTGCGCGTCAAGTTCTGCTCGTGCCAGGCCAGCGGGTCGTCCACGGCGAAGACCAGGTCCACCATGGAGGCGCTGGCGTCGTGGTTCTTCTGCTGGAACACACCCGAGCCGTAGGCCATGGTGAAGGCCACGCGCGGGAACGACGCGTCCAGCGCCTGGGTCAGCGCCGCCGCCAAGCTGGTCATGCTCGCTGATGGCCAAGTGCCGTAAACTAAATAGGATATGTGGTGTGCATAACACCAATACCTGTCGGATTAAGTGTCTTATGTAGGCGCACACAAATTGAACCTGTGGAATGTGATTTCGACAACTTCAATTGCGACTAAAAAAAGAGATTGACTTGCATCGGATGAGCAGGATGAGCGCTGTGGCGATGCTAGCGCAAGTGGCATGCGTCCTGGCTGTTGTTGTATTCGGGGGCATTGCAGCCCGGAGTGAGGCTGCCACGACGTGCTCGACTACCGCTGCAACTGCTTCTACCTACTCAGCGGCAACGTACGCGGCGGCTGTGGTCGAGTATGCAGATTGCACCACGAAAGTCGTGAAGGTGGTGACAAGTAGCGATGGCACCACGTCGTTAGACTTGAGCAGCAAGCAGATCATTTATGTCAAGAACCTGCCTCCAGTTATGAAGCTGTACGTCGGTGAAGTTGCTTTTGGCTGCGTCCTGCTTCTTGGTGCTGGCCCAGCACTGCTGGGTATTGACAATCACTTGTCGTTTTCTAGTGATCTGTCCAAAAACTCCTTCACTTCGATGCAAGACTTTGCATTTCCCAGTGGTATCACGAAGCTGTAAGTCTTGAATTCTTTTTGTGCATGGTTGGGTTCTAAGTCGTGTCTGGGCTTTTGACAGCACTGCATCAAACGGAAAGCTAGCAAGTCTGCACAATATAACAATCCCAGACGCAGTCGTAGCGCTCAACTTTTCAGCTAACCCCATCACGTCTGTTGCCGGGGTCGTCTTTCCGAAGTCGCTGAAGGTGCTGTCCATCACGTCGAGTGTGAAGCTCCAGGAGTTCGAAGTTCGGCAGACGGATGCGACGCTATTCGCGAGCTTGGAGATTTTCAACGTCTCAATGACCACGAGTCTGGTCTGCGCCGACAGCGATGCACTGTACCGCTACGTGCAGGACACCTTGCTGTGCGTGCTCGCGGACGATATCTTCAACGCCAAATACGGCATCAAAGGCGAGAGCAGCGCCAGCGGCTCTGTAGACGTCGCCAGCGCTACAACTGCGCCCGAGCTGCAGGAAGCCAACAGCCCACGGCGCTCGAAGTTTTTGCTGTTCGCTGCCATTTCCCTGTCGCTCGCGTGCGTGGGGCTCATGAGCACGCTCGCTCCTCGCACTCTGTACGAGCGCTACCAGAGAAAAAAGTACCTCAACCTCCGCGACAAGAAGCAGCAGCAAAAGCAGGAGCAGCAACTTGCTCCGGTAGTAAACCCTACAATCCTGCAGGTGGACGCGTCTGAGCTACAGCGCGACTCGAACGTAATGTACTGGGACCTGTAAGATGAAAGTTGCTGTTGCCATTCTCACACGTCACAGATTAGCTCATCGCGGTATCGTTTGGTGTTTGACACTCCACTTCACTAAGTACGCGTCTGACCGCACTTAGCGGCCGAGGATACGTGGCAACCTCCCCACAGCTCTTGGATCGAGTGCCCACACAATCGAACCGAGCGAGTCTCAAGTACCAGCAAACAAGGAAGACATCACAATGGTGCGTGGACTCCTCTTCCTTCGCCACTACATGCAGCGTCGCTAACTATCAGTCTCCTCTTTTCAGGCCACGGGAGCGAACGGAGCACTATCCAACAAGAAGCCGGCGCCGACGGCCTCCAGCGAGGGCGCGGCGGCCAGCGGGCTGCGCAACCGGCGTCCGGTGGCGGCGGCGCGCTCGGGACAGAACACGGGTCGCGGCATGGGCGGCAGCACGGCCGGCATCCTGCGCTTCTACACGGACGACTCTCCGGGCCTGAAGATCGGCCCCACGACGGTGCTGGTGAGCTGCCTCATGTTCGTGGGCTTCGTGGTGCTGCTGCACGTGTGGGGCAAGTTCCGCGGCTAGACGAGCGACTCTATAGACGACAGGACAGCACTTCAAAGATACCGGCGCGGCCGAGCGGCTTTTCAAGCCAAGAAGGGAAGAGGGACAAGGCAGAAGGCACTGGTCGGTCGACGCGGCGTAGCAGTTTTTTTAGTATAGGCGCTTGTGTCTCTCGCGTCCTTGTGTACCAGTTAATGACAACAAGGAGAGGGGATGCAAGTCTGCAAAGTGCCGCGTGTGGAGAATTGAGTCGGGGATGCTGATGGTTTGTACAGGGGATGGGGGTGAAAGGAAGGGAAGTCACACAAAAGCTCTAGTATCTATAATAGTGGGGGCTTAGGACGACTACGTCGAGCGAATTCATTCCTCCCGTCCCAAGTGGTAAGCGGCTGTCGACTTGTCTTACTCCTCGGCGACGCGCTTGCGCTTCTTCTTCTGCTTGTCCTTGGGGCTCTTGGTCTTGCTCTTGCCCTTGCTCTTCTTGGCCTTGGGCTCGTCCTTGTGCTCGGGCATGAGCTCGTCCTCGTCCTCAGTCTTTGGCGTCTTCTTGTCCGTCTTGGCACCGTTCGCACACACGAACGGAACGCCCGCAGCCTCCGAGACCTGCTTGACCATGCCCTTAAGTACGGGCGACTTGGACTCCACGGCCTGCACCGCTGCCACCACCGCACGGACGTCGCTCTCCGTCGCCTTCTTGTCCTCCGCCGCGTGCCAGAACTTGACGAGCTGCAACGCGAACATGAGCACGACCTTCATGCGCTTGGCCTTAAGTTGCTGCACACTCTCCGGCGCCAATTGCCGCACCAACGCCGACTTGAGAGACGTCTGCACTTGCGTGAACGCACTACGCTGAGCCTTGGACAGCTCCCCGCTCTGCTGCAACTTGCCGGCGCCGCGAAGCAGCAGCGTCAGCAGACGGAAGACCTCGCACTTGGAGAACTCGTCCACGGCCGCGCGCACCTCCGCGTCCTCGGTGCTCTCCTTCTTCTCCTCCGCCGCGGCGATAGCAGCCAGAGGCTCAAGCAGCACGCGCGCGCCCACAGCAGGAGACTTGGTCAGCAGCTCCTCGAAGGCCGCGCGCGGGAACCGCGAGTGCTTCTTCGTGAAGGCGTCCAGCGCCGACGCACGCACGATCCTCTGCACGTCCTCGTCGCTGGCAGCCTCGCCCGTGCAGATCACGCGGACGAGATACACCACCGCGGCAGACGCCACCTTGCCGGCGTGCTCCTTCTCCATGGGCGTGGTGCGGATGAGCTCCACGATATCGCGAAGAGCAGCGAGCGCTTCGCTCTGCGCGGCCTCCGTACAGGGAAGCTTGTCCTTGGCACGCAGCACCTTGTGGAGCAGCACGGCCTGCAGGCGATCCCGAAGCACCAGCTTCTCCGAGTCCGCGTGCTGCACGCGCGCGAGCACGCGGAACAGTGGCGCCACCAGAGACAACACGAGCGCGCTGTGCGTGGCCGTCGCGGCCTCCTCCGGCCGCTGCGAGACGAACACCTGCAGCAGATCCAGCACGCGCAGCTGGAAGTGCATGGTCTGGAGGCGCGCGCGCTTGAGGTCCTTCTTGCGCTGCGAGCGCACCTTCACCTGACCCACGATGGCAGCAAGCGCCAGGTCCTCCTGGTGCAAAGCCGACATCTTCTCGTCGCTACGCAGCGCGTCCGACACTGCGTCAGCCGAAGACAGCGTCACTTCCTCCTCTTCATCATCTTCTTCCTCGTTCTCGTCTTCCTTGTCATCTTCGTCCTGACGCGTGATGGGCGCGAACTCGTCGTCCTCCTCATTGGCAGCACCTTCACCCTCCGCGCTCGGGTGGAGCACGTTCACCATCGTCGTCAATGACGCGGCGTTGAGCAGCGGCAGCAGCGAGCGGAAGACCTGCGTCACGATCTCACGCAGCGCGCTCGACTCCTGCGAGAGCAGACTCAGCAGCAGGTCCGTGAGCACCACCACCGAGTCCTCCTCCGTCTCGTTGGCCTCGGTCTTCTTGCTCTTGCTCTTCTGCTTCGTGGGCGCAACCAGCTCAGCGTAACACTTGTCCAGATCGGACGCGACGACGGCAGCGTCCTCGCGCTGCTCGCCATCCAAGAGTTGAAGACCGGCGCTCATGAACAACAGCAGGAACGTCTCGCTCAGAGGGCGGCGCGTGGTCGACTTCTTGTCCTCTTCGTCCTGCTCCGCTTCCTTGCTGCACAGCGTGTTAACGTGACCAGCCAGCGTCGTGAACTGCGCCGTGGCCTCCTTGTCCAGAGGCTCGCGCAGAGCAACAGCGGCGCTGTTGGTCTGCATGTCCTGAGCAATGGCGAAGATGCGGCTCAGCACGCTGGCGCTCGCGCGTGCACCATCGGCGCCCGCAAGTCCCAGGCTCAACAGCGAGAACAGTCGCGTCTTGGCGTACGAAGCCACGTTCTCAGAGAGCGCGGGCGTGGCCTCGGCCGCCTCCTGCGCCACCTGGTCGGCCTCCGACGGCTTGCTCTTCTTGGCCTTCTTGTTCTTCTTGGACGGCGTCGACTCGGCATCACCCGACGGCGTGCAGAACGAGTGGAACACCAGGAAACGAAGCATGTCGTCCTGTAGCTTGGTGGCCCCATCGTCCGCGTCGCTCTTGGCACTCAGCAGCTCCGTAAGAGCGGCCACCATCGTCTCCACAGCCCATACACGCGCGCGGTCCGTGCGGCGCTGCACCGCTTCCTCGCGCTCCTTTTTCTCCTCCAGCTCGACCAGCGCGTCGAAGCCTCCGTTGCTCAGTTTCTGCTTCTTCTTGGGCTTCTCTTCATCCTCCTCGTCGTCCTCGCTGTCCGCCGAAGTGGACGTCACCAGGATCGACAGCGGCGACGCGAACTGTTTGCGGAAGAAGTGGAAGAACTCGGCCGGCGCGCACGCCGCGAAGGCCTTGAGGCAGTGACGCGCAGCCTCGTGCAGGTAGTTTCTCTTGGCCACGGCGTTGTTGTACAGGCACTTGACGAAGCGCGGCGTGAGGATGGCGCGCAGCACGGGCGCCGGGAGCTTGGGCGCGACCAGCTCGAACAGCTTCAGCGCCAGCCCCTGACGCTCGTGGCTCGTCGGCGCAGCGTCCTCGCTGTTGCCACCGACCAGCGAGTTCTCCACCAGTACAGTCCACGCCTCCTGGAACAGCTCGCCGTCGAGCGCAGCCTTCGCGTCTTCCGTCGGGTTCAGCACGTGGCCGAACACGCCAAACCACGCCGAGTGCACGCGCGGGTAGCAGTTCGACGATCTGCGCAGCGGACGCGCCAGCACGTGGACGTTGTGTCTCTGCAGGGCGTTGGCCGCCTTGAAGTTTTCCGGCAGCTGCTGCATCTGTTCGTCGTCCTGGTCAATGGCAGTGACGTGCAGGTAGCGCTGCACGCCGACCGCCAGCAGCACCTGGTCGGCGTTCCAGGCCTCGAGACCTTCCTCTTCGCTGCCCTTGGACGGCTGGATCTGCAGACAGGCGTGAATAGGAGCAGCCAATTCGGCCAGGAACTGCTCGGCCGGCACGTCGGTCAGCAATGTGAGGGCTGCTTCGTAGCAGGTTTCACGGAACCAGCGCTTGAAGGCGGCCATCTCCAGCAGCTCCTTGATCACAGCCACCAAGAGCGGCAGGTCGGCACTCAAGCGGCCCGAACGGTGCAGAGCCAACAGGCCGAAGAGACGGCCGAACATGTGCTCGCGCTGCTCCATGGGCTTCATGGACGAATGCACCTCCATGGCGTCACGCAGCAGCTCGTGCGTGGCCTGCAGCTTCAGCTGCGTCGGGAAGGCCTGGAGCAGACCACTGAGAGCCGTGCTGAAGCCCTGGCGCGCGGCGTCGCGTGACGAGGCCAGGCCACGCACCAGACGCTTGAGCGTGTACTGCACCTCGCTGTCCTGCTTGGCGCTGCGCTGCAGGTGCGCGAGCAGCTGGGCCGCCGCCTGCGTGCGCACTTGGCGGTCGCTCTCGGCCAGCGTCCAGAAGAGCTTGAGGAAGTCGCCCTTCTGCGGGGACGAGGGCTCGCTGCCGCCGTCCTCGGGGGTCTGCTGCTTGGCGCCCATGACTACTGGAGCAATTGTGACCAGCGTCTCCAGTACTGCGGCTGCTCGGCTGACTGGTGGCGCGGACGCCGACACCAAATATAAAGTTTTACAGTACTTCGATAAGTTTTCACAGGATTGTGGATGGCTGCATTTAGGAGGACAATCAACAAGATGGAGGAAACAGGGAAACAGAGAAACAGGCACGTTATGGTGCTTGGTGCTGGGTTTTACGAGCCATTAGGACGAAGCGGCGGCCGATTCGAGCGCCTTGATGAACTCGTCTACCCGGGCGGCGTTCACCTTGAGCAGGAACGTGGCCAGCTGGCCGCCTTCCACCTGCAGCGCCAGCGTCACGCCCGTCTTCTTGCCCTTGGCCTCGAACGGCTTAACCGCCATGCCCTTGTACAGCGCCGAGTTGAGCACGATCTTGCCGATCTCGTTGCGCACCAGGATGCGGCCGGCTTTGGTCTCCTTGCTCACCAGCACCTTGAGCGGGTGCACGCCCTTGTCCGCCCAGCGCTTCTCGTCCTTCTTGAACTCGAGCACCTTGGCCTTCTCGGCCTCGAACGTGCAGTCGTCGTCGGGCGAGTCGGTCTGCGACAGACAGGTCGAAACCAGGTTAAGATGCATCAGACTAGCAGCAAGGAAGTGGCAGGACAACGCACCTTGAGAATCACAGTAGCTTCCTCGCGTCCGATGTTCTCCTCGTCTTCCTGGGCGGAAGCGCCAGCGGTAGACGTCGGTGCAGCAGGAGCTGAAGCACCGAAACTGAAACCAGTAGACGCCGGGGCAGCGCTCTTAGCAGCAGTCAGGTTGCCAAATGAGAAGCCACCAGTAGCAGCCGGAGTAGAAGAGGCCGCTGGCTTGGGTGCGCCTCCGAACGAAAACGCAGGCACGGCCTTCTCCTCTGACTCCGACGACTTGGAGAAGAGCGAGCTGCCACCACCGAATGAAAAGCCGGACTTCGCGGGCGACTTGGCTGCGTCATCCTTCTTGGCAGCAGAGCTGCCTCCGAACGAGAAGCCACTGCTGGCAGGAGCCTTGGCCGGCTCGTCGTCCTTCTTCGTAGACACAGAGCTGCCGCCCAACGAGAAGGATGAGCTCGACGGCGCCGGAGCAG
Organism: Phytophthora crassamura; assembly: GCA_033557995.1. Taxonomy (NCBI): domain Eukaryota; phylum Oomycota; class Peronosporomycetes; order Peronosporales; family Peronosporaceae; genus Phytophthora; species Phytophthora crassamura. The sequence goes on along the minus strand of JAUCED010000011.1, from coordinate 1,504,186 downwards.
CCGCAGGAGCCGGAGTCGCACCAAAAGAAAAGGGCGCGGGCGTCGCGCGCTTGGGCTCGTCGAGTGCAACAGGCCTAGTGGCCGCGTGCTTGGTTGCGATCTCGCTCGCGTACTTGAGGTAGTCCTTAACTGCGGCCTCCCAGCTCACGCTCGGGTTCTTGTGCGCCTGGCCGTTCGCGAACGCCAGGAACTCCTTGTTGAGGCACTCCATAGCCTGCTGGTACGACCCAGGAGCTGAGCCACTGCTAGCTACGCTAGTATTTCCAGCAGCAGGCTTCGCCGCGCTTGTGAGGCCCGAGAAGCCACTGAACGGGTTTGAAGCAGCGGGCTTGGCCGTCGTAAGTCCCTACAGAGCACCAAACCACCAATGAGGTCAGCGTCCTCCTCAGCCCTGCAATGTTACCACGTTGCAACGCACCTGGAATCCTCCGAACGGGTTGCTCTTGGCCTCGTCGTCCCCCGCAGCCGCAGCCTGGGGCTTGGCCGCCACTGGCGGGCGGCTGCCCACACGCGCCTTGACGATCTTGCGCTTGCGAATGGACTCGTCGCTAGCGCGCTGGAAACCGATCTCGAACGAGTCGGCGGTCACTTCGTCGTCCGCAGCTTCGTACTCCTCGCGGCGCATCTGGCCATTCTCGTTGCGGCGCTTAGCCATGGTCGACGGGTCTTAGGCAATTGACTATTGGTCTAGTGAATGGCGTTTCTTGGCCAGCTGTGCGAATGCCAAGATGAGCATACAAAATGGAGCACAAAATGAAAATTTCACTTGGGTCACCAGAAGAAGCTGCTGCCCAAGGACTTGGAGAAGAACATCCTGCACGGCGAGCAGGTCGCCATGATGGAGAGCACCGCACGTCGGGGAAGTGGACCAGGACGCGGAGTCGCTCAAGCTGCAGGAGCAGCGGCGAGATATGGGCACTTGTTGCTGGACGACAGCGAGGCCATTGTGATTGGAGCAGTAGGGCGTGTTGTGCATGAAGACGACGCCAAGTACCTGCGTGCGAGTCCAGACTGGCAGAGTGCTGACGTTGGTACCTTGGAGGTCGAGGCGGAGGAAGAGGTTGGAGCGGGACGCCAATGGGGGCGGCAGCTTGCGTAGGGGCTTGTCTTTGAGTAACAATTCGCCGATCGTTTGCCCGCGCGGCATGGCGGACAGCTCCGGAACGGTCTCGAGCTGGTTCCCGTTGAATAAGATGATGGACGCATGCACCGTCAGGAACGACGTGGGGAAGGCGGTCACTGGCTTTTGTCGAATGCCAAGACAGCTATCAGGTGCCAGGTTTAAAAGACGTGGTAGACGGCAGCGTAGTGCTGCTACGTCGGTGACGCAGAACTGGATGCTGAGTAGGGAGGGACGTGGGTAGCGTCTCCGTTAACCCTTTCGGGAATCCGGAGGGGAAGCGCGACCGCACTACACTCAGCAGCACCAGTCGAGCGTTTGCAGACTCCGAGATGGTGTTCAGTGCCCAGTCGACAACTGTCGAGTTGTACACTTGCAACACGAGTAAATTGCTGAAGCGCTGGATGGCCGACGGCATGCGCAGCGCTGGGCAGTGGGCGAATGTGAGCGTTGCCAGTGCCGGAGCGTCGAGTTGGGTCAGGATTTCCTCGTCCGGTGAGGCCGTTCGACAATTTATCACGAGACTGGAGCAGGAAGCGCGCTGCACATGCCACGGCCGAGTCGACGCTCTGCAACCGCTGGTCACGTTGAAGCCGATGAAAGCTGCTGCGAATAAATAGTGGCAACCCCCCACATATAAAACAGCACCTTCGCGAGCGTGTGAATCTACGCTTTCTGGGGTTTCACCATGGGCTGGAGGCGTGCGAAGGTCTCCGTATCCGAAGCGGGACAGGTTTTACTGTTGCGTAAGATGCTCCCTCTTGGTGCTTGCAGCGATAGTCCACAGGGCACTACAACGACACTTCCCGGCGACTGAGAAGAGCTCCAACAGTTACCAGGGTGAGGAAGAGTGAGGTGCTGAGTCAGCTTCACATGCGTGGGAGCACGTGGCTGCATCGATACACTTGATACGTCTGCGGGGCCACCTCGAGCATTTCTCGGAGAAGAAATACGGTGAGGAAGTGTTTGTTCTCGACACCGAACAGCCCGCGGCATGAGAAGAGCGCTTTCCAAAGTTTTTTGAAAAAAATGCCGGATCGTGTAGCTGTCTTCACCAGGTTTGCCAGCGTGGATGGCTTGTCGACTTCCTCTTGAGACGACCACAACGAGTGTACGAGTGCTCTTCCGGTTGAGCCGGCGATTTTGATCCGGGAAACGAGGCACCTAGCTCGAAAGGACCGACAGCTCGTAGAAGATGAAGCACGCCGATTGCTCCGAATAATTTATTTATTTTGCGAACCTCGGGATCTCCGTTATTGTCAGCTCAAAAAGCTACTGCAACTGTATTTTTTCGGAGGGCTACATTTTTGGCCATCACTGCTTTATTGCCCGACTTTGGTGCCCACAGCTTGACGTAGAACGCGATGAGTGGATCCGCCACGTACCAGTAGGTAGCAGCATAGCCAGCCAGGAAAGCCGCACAGAACGTGTGCACACTGACAACGATCACCCAGGCCAACCAAAACGTGACCGTCGATAGCTCGAGCAGCAGCTGTAGTGGGTCACGGGGTATCGCAGGGAAGTTTTGCTTCAGAAGTAATTTCATCTCGTTCCAGCATGAAAGGACAGGCGTTGGTTGGCTTCGTCAGCGTGACCACACTTTTCTACCTCAGGTCGTGCTGCCCTTAAGTTGTTTGCACTGTCAACTCATTTTCTGGGAGAAGACTACGTCCCCAAACGCCCAGCTTCATCCATGCGCTGAGTATCCTTTTCTTGGCGTACCAATGTGGTTCCTGGTTAGCGTTGAAGATGAGCGTCAGGTGGTCCTTCATCGCACAATTGCGCCACGGTTTTCTTCCTGCTAACTCCAGTGCAAAAACCCGTTGCATGTGAGTGCGAAGGTAGGACAAGTGCCGTTGCCAACAATATTCATCGCGGTCGGTTCGTCGTCAAGGTGCAAACATGCGCTAATTCCACGAAAGTATGATAGCTGAGCATTGGTGATCCGTCATCATAGTTCGAGTTCCCAGCTCAACCGGTGCTGGATAATGCGTCCTATGTCCAATACTGTCCTAATTGTCCTAAAATCCAATCCCTACATAACTTCAATGTTTTATGATAGAAGACGTAGAATTCGTTCTCCATTTAGTAGGACACTCGCGAGTTGGCTCTCGTCTGCGGACTTAGCGACGGAGCAGCGGGGGGCCCGCCTCTCTCTCACTTCGCTCGGGGGGGGGGCGACGCTTCGCGTCCTGCCCCACCCCCTTGCTCCTTACGCCAAGTTCCTCGACTCGGCCATGCGCGGTGTCTGGAAAAAAAATAGTTGAAATATGCATCATCACTGTATGCGAGTGGCCGTGGGTTGGCCGCAGGGGATGCGTGCGAGGTAACCGGCTACCTTGAGGTAGTAGCACTGTAGTTGCGGAATCTATGTAGGGATCGAGCTGGCTAGAGGTAAGCTCAATCTCACTCTCTCTTTTGCTGCGTCGCTGACTAGTGCGTTTAGTACGAACCCGCCCGTGGGCAGGGTTTCTACATGTTTTGAGCCCAGATGCAACAAGCCACTGACGAGGCCAGCGGCGACGGCGCGCAAGCCCCGACGCCAGCCCCGCCCGTCACCAGTCGCGCAAGGACTGGAATGGTTGACGAAGCCGAAGATGTGAGCACCGCCGGAGTTCGCGAAAGGGACGACGGCAACACGGCTGGCGCTAATGCGCCGACAACTGGCGATGGTGCTGGCGAGCTGATGGCCCTCCTGCGCGGACTGGCCGGCCAGCTCGGACGACTTGAGGAGTCGCAGGCCGAGCCAAGGCCTCCCAAGACAAGCTCGAGAGGAAGTTAGGAGAGGGCGAAGCGAGGCGCGCGCGCCCGCAGCAGCTCATCGCGCCGTCCATGGACTCCAGTTTGTTCGCGTCTGCGCTGGGACGCGGCACCCGTATGCGCATCGACTCGCTCGGCGGGTCACCGCGCACTCCACTCACCACGACGCCGAGGCGTCCAGTACTCACCCCGCAGTACTTCGGGCTACAACAGCCGGGGTACGGGGGGCCGGTATCCGACCTGCAGCGCATGTACGCCGAGGCGCAAGAACCGCGACGGCAGCCCACGACAGTGCCAGCTCAGCCAGATCCCCGTGAAGGTCAATATCAAGCTGGGCATGCTCCCTTCCACCAAGGCCAGCAGGAGAACCAGGCCGTGCGCTATCCTGATGCGCGCCAGAAGAAGCTGGCAATACGGCCGTTCGAGGGCAAGGAGCTGTACGTCGGCATGGGCTCCGGGTTCCTCGAGTGGGGCCGCCGTTTCGAGCGGCAGGTCGCGCTAGCGCAGTCGGCCTGCGGCTTCGCCTGGCCGGAGGACGTCAAAGTGGACTTGCTGGGGCACTACCTTGCAGGAACAGCCGAGCGATACTACAACAAACAAGTCGAGACTTGGTGGGCGCAGTTGCCGACGCTCCAGTTCGTGATGAAGCGCATGTTAGAGAATTTCAAGACTAACATCACGCCGGCGCAGGCCATGAAGCTCTTCCCGGCGCCGAAGGACTTCAAGCGATCATGGCCAGAGCACTATATGTACCTCGTGGCGATCTCGCAGGCGTGCGGTGGCGGGGCTGACTACCTCGTGCTCAACAACATCGTACAGTACGCATCCGCGGACTTGCGGACGGTGCTGATGGCGATGGTCGACGGCACGCGGGTGGATTACCTTCACTAGGCAGAAGAACTCGCGCAGTTCGCGCAGGCTTGGGAGCTCGAGCCCACCAAGCACAAGAACCTGGGACGCGAGCTGGTCGGTGCGATTGGCGAACTGCGCAGAAAGGAAACGAGGACCTGCCATGAATGCGGTAAGGTCGGGCACCTGCGCGCACGGTGCCCCGAGAAGGTGCGAGGAGGTGGGCGGAAGCCAGACCTCACACCGGCGGTGGCCGAAGCATCGCGCGACGCCAGGGAGGTATGGATACTGGACAGCGGGTCCAGCCGCCACTTGGTGAGCAACGCGTCGTGGCTCGACGACGTGGAGGACTGCGAGGACGAGTGCGTGCAGCCGGACGGCAACGCGCTGAGGGTGACCAAGCGTGGCACGCGTACGCTGCTGGTTACGGCAGAAGGCATGCCACGAACTGTGAAGTTCACCAACGTGTACTACGCGGAGAACGTGGTCCACAACTTGCTCTCGTACGGGCAGCTGGACCAGAAGGGGTACTCGCTCATGCGAAGGAATGGACGACGAGTCGTCGCTGCCCACGATGGAGGGCACGTTGCCTTTGATGTCGAGCTGAACAAAGGAGTCCTGGTTGTGCCTGGGACAGTAGAGCGCAAGAGCCAGATACCCTCGGAGGTGATCATGGCGGCGCTGCATGAGGCAAGCGAGGAGCCCGCAAGCTCGTCGATTAACGTGCAAAAGGGGACGTTAGTGGAGTTCCACAAGCGCCTGGGCCACCTCAATTACGACGCGGTCGAGAGAATCGCGAGGGATCCAAGCTCAGGGATCGAGATCACCGACAACAGGCGTGTGAACTGCCTGACGTGCGCGCAAGGAAAGCAATCTAAGAACCGACAATCGCGACAGGACACCGGTGCGCACTCACCAATCGATCGAATCGGGGGCGTGATCTGCTCGGACCTCAAGGGCCCCATGACGCCACGCGACCGCCTGAAGAACAGGTACATGGTCAACCTCGTGGACCAGAAGACAAACTATTGCCGACGGAGAAAAGGCATCTTCGAAGGCAAAGCATATTGACACAAGGATCAAGTTTGTGGTGCACTTCACCAAGACGGGTGTGCTCAAGCCGGAGTATTGCGAGGGCAAGACCATGCCCGCAGACGTGCTGACCAAGGCGGTGCCGGCTCCGAGACTGCAAGAGCTAAGAAGGATCGTTGGTTTATCCTAGTCGGTTGGGTCGCATCGACCGACGAGGAGGAGTGTTCAAATATGCATCATCACTGTATGCGAGCGGCCGTGGGTTGGCCGCAGAGGATGCGTGGGCAGCTGCGAGGTACCCGGCTACCTTGAGGTAGTAGCACTGTAGTTGCGGAATCTATGTAGGGATCGAGCTGGCTAGAGGTAAGCTCAATCTCACTCTCTCTTTTGCTGCGTTGCTGACTAGTGCGTTTAGTGCGAACCCGCCCGTGGGCAGGGTTTCTACAAAAATATCGGGTTGCAGCGCTCGCGTTCGCTCGCTCGCACAGACAAGCCCCGCCTGATCGGCGGGCGTTGCTAACCCGTGAATGCGCTGAGTGGGGCTCGCACTCGCGTCCGCTCGCTCTCGCCTATTTGATTGTACCTGTCCTAAAGCTGAAATTCGACCGTTGTGTCCTAAGAAATGTCGGTTACCGACCCATCCACGTGCATGTTTTATGGCCGATTTTAGGACTTTAGGACAGTTTAGGACGCATTATCTTTTACTCACCAACCAGAAGACGTGTACTGATACGTCTTCTTCTGCTCACAGTACGGCGCGATGAGATCGTGTACTTCTTGCCGATCCAACTATTCCGGTCGAAGATGCACATACGGTACGACCATCAAGAAAGGCTTGCAACTTTGCTGCTTTTTTATTGACGCTCTGTGCCCTCATGTCCTCAAACTTCTGTGTATGCATCTAGCAAGTCAATGCTGGCGTTACACCATCACCAGGCCCAGCCACGCCTTAGAAATACGACTTAATCTTCGCGGCAATGTCGTCCACGCGCGCATTCTGCGTGAAGAAGTCGAGGAACTCGCCGTCGGGGCCCACAAGGTACATGACGATGGAGTGGTCCACCAGGTAGTCGTCGTCATCGTCGTCGTTCTCGTCCGCCTTGGAGAAGTAGACGCGGTAGGCCTTGGTGATGTCGGCCACCTGGTCCCGCGTGCCCGTGAGCATCTTGAACTTGGGGTGGAAGTCGGCCTTGTAGGCCTGCATTTGCGCCACAGTGTCGCGCCTGGGGTCCACCGTCACGAACAGCGGCACAACCTCGGGGCAGTCCACCTTCTCCAGCTTGTCCAACACGTCGCCGATGCGCACCAACTCGTTCGGGCAGATGTCGGGGCAGTGCGTGAAGCCGAAGTACAGCAGCGAGTATTTGCCGCGGAACGACGCGTCCGTCACGGCGCGTCTCGTGTCGCAGTCCACAAGCGTCCACGGCCCGCCAAGCAGCGGCTTGCCTACCGATGTCACCTTGGACGTGGCTGTACAATGACCACAGCAGCACCACCAACGCAGTCAGCCGCAGTCCTTGCACTCAAACAGACGTATCTACAGTCGCAATCCTCACACTGGGTCTGCAGCCGGTCCTTCTCCGAGTAGTAGTAGTACACGACGCCACTGCCTACGACACCCGCCAGCGCCAAACCGCTCCAGCTAACCGGCTAGTATTCCAAGCATCAAAGAAGGTCGGGTGAGCGAATGTAAACCCCTCGCCTCGAGCCATATGCAGCACGCACCCCAAACTTCTCAGCGCGCTTGCCCGGCAGCGGCGCGTCACTGAACATACGTCTCGCAGCCTTGCCCGCCGTCTGGCCGCGGCGCAGCGCCTTCATCGCCATCATCGCTCGGCTCGCCATTTCTGCTTCGATTGTGACAAGCTCACGCAGCAAAATCGTGAGGCGAAGAGCTCCGATATTTTCAACCAATCCTGAATCGGTATCCGCCTTCCACGTCTTTCATTGGTCAGAATTCGCTGGAGGGGAATCGGCGCGTCATTTTTTGATCTTCCAGCCATGGACGACGGCGCGCGGCTCATGGCGCGCTATGTGCGCCCTATCTACGAGGCCATCGACGCGCGGCAGTACAAGGCGGCCATCAAGCTGTGTGCCCACAAGCGCGTGTCCCAGCTGGACATCGTGCAGGTGCTCAAGGCACACTGCCTGGAGCGCACGGGCCGCGTGGAGGAGGCGCTGGACATCTGCCGCCGCGTGCAGCTCAAGCAGCCGACGGACGACACGCTGCTCAACACCATGAACCTGGTCTTCAAGCTGGGCGGCTGCGAGCACGAGATGCTGCCCACGTACGAGCACGCATGCGCCGTGAGCTCGCCGCCCGACGAGGAGCTGTTCCAGTCGCTGTTTGTGGCCTACGCGCGGCGTGGCGCCTTCCTGAAGCAGCAGCAGACGGCGCTCAAGATGTTCAAAGCCTTCGGCAACATCAAGTACGTGTGCTGGGCGGCGCTTAGCATGATGCTGCAGGTGGAGCACGGCGGAACACCGGCGCGCATGCTGGCGCTGGCCGAGAAGATGCTGCTCAAGACGCTGCGCGAGTCCAAAGCGGACGACGGCGAGGCGCTGCAGCTCACGGTGCTCATCATGCAGCTGCAGGGCAACCACCAGGGCGCGCTGGACGCCTTCGATGAGTTCGTTAAGGTAACGGAGGACGGCAAGACAAGCAAGAAGGACAAGGCGCCGCTGGGCCGCGCGGCTGAAGGCGAGGGGGCTTACGACGAGGAGATTGAACTTGGACCCATGCAGGCCATCGACAGGCTGTCGCTGGAAGCCACGCTGGCCAAGAAGGTGCTCAACTGGACGCGCTGTGCGGCGGTGAACCGCAAGCTCCTGGAGGAGTACAACGCCGACGACTGGACCTTTCTGAAGGAGTACATCGCCGCACGGTTCGAGGAGAAAGCAGACCGTACGACAGCGGAGCTGCTGGCTCTAGGAGAAGAGATCACGGCGTTTCTGAACGATCTGCATACTCGACCGGGCAACGAGCGCATCCGAGGGCCTGCGCTGGCTCTGATTCACGTCAGCAACGACATCTTGAACCGCGTGCAGACGGGTGACGCGGCTGTCTCGCAGGTGGAGGCCAAGCTGCAGGAGCTCATCGTCGCCTACGCCGACCGATTCTACTCCAAAGCGTGCTGCTTCACTGACTTAAAGCAGTACTTCACTCTTTACCTGAAGGACAGCACTTCAGTGTCGACAACCGCGAAAGCCAATCTGATTCAGTATTTCAGCACGCTGTCGGACACGTCGGCGGCTCTGCTCAAGAACAAGCCGACCGGAGATGGCGTGGATGAAAAGGCTCGCAAAGAGGGACAGAACAACCTGAGCAAGCGGCTGCTTGCTCTCAAGACGCTTCGCTTCCTGGGCTACTACGAAGATGCGGTCAAGTTTTCAGTCGACGAGCTGGAGCACTTGGTGAAGACGATTGAAGACGAGTACGAAGCTTCGAACTGGCTGAACGTCGGCAGCGCCGGTGGCCAACGCGAGGTGCAGCTCACAGACGACCTGCTGTTGCTCGCCACGCACTTCTTGCTGGATATTTATCAGCGCTCTAGTGGTCGTCGCGAGGCGTTGGAGCGCGCCGCCGGCCTGCTGGAGTACGGCCTGGAGAAGAGCGCGTACAACTTCCAGATGAAGCTGCTGCTGTCGCGCGTGTACGGCTACTTGGGCGCCGCGGAAGCGATGCTGAGTCGCCACGCAGAGCTGGACGTCAAGTACGTGCAGCTGGACTCGCTGTCGTTCTTGGTGTTGGACAAGCTGCTCGACCTCTGTCAGTACGCGGAGGCTCGGAAGCTGACCAACAGGATCGCGGCGCTGCACCGCACCACAGCGAACGACACGCCGGAGTACATTACCCGTGCGTACCGACTCGGCGTGTACTCGAAGGTGGTCGACATGTCGTCGTTCCTGCACAAGCGCATGAAGAAGTCGCACACGCTGGCCATCAGCAAGGGCGAGACGCTCCGCTTCGAGCTGCTCGACTCCTTGGCTCTCGGCCCCGCGAAGCTCCAGGACTTGGTGACGTCTTCAAGTTTCAACACACAAGTCACGGAACTGGATAAGATGCTCGTATCGGACGGAGCTGAGCTCTCACACAACCAGCACCGAGAGGTCATCGTGGACTGGACGTCGAAGCAGCAGGTCCCTACGGGCGATCGCTTTGCTCAGGACGACGCTCCTCTGGTTGAATGCGATCGCTCGGCAGATGCCAGTTCGTCTCTGCTGTGGCTCAAGCTCCGCGTGCTCGTGCCGAAGCTGCTCGTGAGTCTGGCTGCGGATGACCACTCCACCTTAAGCGTCTTGACCAAGGAGTATGACGATATCCTGGCTCAGCTGCACCTCACTGGCTCTGGCTCTGGTGAGCGTCAACTCCACGAGAAGCTCTGGCAGTGGAGCTCGCAGGCGATCACTGTGTCAGCGCACATCATGGACGCCGTCAACGGCCAGGGTGAAGACGGTGAGGACCTTTCGACGTCGATCACACAGCTCCAGGACGACTTCACTGCGATCCTGGAGCAGCTTCGAGCTAAGCTGGCGTTTACTTCGGCGAGTTCACCGAGTGAGACCGTGGCGCTCTCGCCCTACGCTGTCTCGACGCTGTCTTCGTTGCTGCTGGACTCTGGTCTGTCGTCGCTGAGCGCGTTGGCTCTGGCGCAGCGCGCGCTGGCCAAGAAGAAAAGCAAGAAGAGCGAGCAGCTGGCAGCGGCCACACTCGCTCTGCGAAATTTTCTCAAGCACATGCAGGAGTCGCTGGCGGCGGTGGAAACGCACGTCACCGACCTTAAGTTCACGACGCTTAAGCACTCGAAGGACTCGTCTTCGCCGCGGGATCAAGCGCAGCACAAGGCGCACGCGAACGTGGTCAAGTCGTACGAGGCGATGCAGATGCAACTGGTGGAGCTGCTGGGCGAGCGCTGTGCCAGCATCCGCGCCATCTTACAGAAGTAGAGCAGGGAGGGGGAGAGCGCTGGTTAGACGGGTCAAGAGTAGGGTGAAGTGTAGGCCCTACACTGTAGGGTGCTCAACGATCAAGTTGAAGTACATTTCCTACGCTTTTTGTCAGTTTACATATCGATCCTTCTTCTGTCATTTCAGCTTTCACTCTACGCCATGCGACGACGGCATCGCACGTATCATGCCTCGCGCGGCGCCATGATATCGGCTCATGACGCCCGCGCTACACCTTCAGGCGTATCCGGCTCAACAAACGCTGCATCCAGCGTGTCGGCGGCCTTGGGTGGCTCCATCTCGACTGGTGGCGGCTCATCTATCCACGGCAATGCGCACGTGCATCTGGACTTGAACGCGAGCGCGCTGAGCGTGGACGCCACAGGCTCCGTAGCCGTGCTGGCCGGCCGCAAGGGACTGCACCTGGTGGACCTGGAGGCGCCGTTCCTGCCGCCGGCCACGCTGCACCACCAGACGAAGCTTGAAGTGACGGTGGTCAAGTGCAACCCGCACGCGCTGTTTAAGAGCCACGTGGCCTCGTCCAGCAACCGCAATACGCTCATCTGGGACATCGCAGACGTGGGGGTGGGCGCAGGAGCCTCGGCTTCCATTGGAGCAGGTCAGGGCTCGTTCAAGCACGGCCACAGCAGCGGAGCAGCAAGCAGCAGCAGTGGCGGCCCGCAGACCACCGCGCAGCCGCTCGTGGCCACGCTACGAGCACATACCCGGCCGGTGAGCGATGTGGCCTGGTCCCCCATGGAGCCGTCGCTGCTGGCCACGTGCTCGGCCGACGCCAAGACGCTGCTGTGGGATATGCGTTCGCCACAGCGGCCCGTGCAGACGCTCAACGCGTTCAACACGAGCGTGGTTCAGGTGGAGTGGAACCGCGTGGACGCCACGTCGCTAGCCACGGCTCATGACGGAGAAGTGAGGGTCTGGGACCTGCGTGCTGCTGGAGAGCGGACCGTGGCCCCGGCGGCGCAGATCACGGCGCACATGCAGAAGATCTACGGCCTCGACTGGCATCCGCAGCGTATGTATGAATTGGTGACGTGCTCAGAGGATAAGACGGTGAAGTTCTGGGATGTGACGCAGCCCAGGGTGTGTCAGGGGACCCTGAATACAGGTGCGCCCGTGTGGCGCGCGCAGTACACGCCGTTCGGGGACGGATTAGTGACGATCTCGCAGCGGATGGATAACACCATTCGGTTATGGGCTCTATCGCATGGGGATGGCGACAACGGAGTCAATGGAGATGCTGGGGATGGGGACGTGTCTGGTTCTGGCTCGGGAGCTTCCGTCACGGCCGAGTTGGTGCATTCTTTCGTGGGCCATGGAGACCTGGTGAAGGGGATGGCGTGGCGTGTTCGTCCGCAAACCAGTGTGTACCAGCTCGTATCGTGGTCGAAAGACCAAGAGCTGCGCCTGTGGCACGTGGATGTCCCGCAGCTCGAGGCGTGCGGCTACGACACCGCGTCGTATCTCGCGGATGTGGCTCCGTCAGAAGGCAACAATACGAGTGCCCGGCAAACGGACGCTCGACGGATGATGCATGCCGAGTTCGCGGAGATGCACGCGCAGCACTCCAAGTACAGCATCTCGGCGCTGAAAACCGACTTTGTGCCGCTCGTGGTGCCCAAATCCGCAGTACCCTTGAGCACGGACGAATACACGCTGGAAGGTAACAACAACTCGTTGCAGGCGCTGCTTGCGCTCGAGGAGGAGCTCATTAAAGGCGGAGAAACCCCGTCTCAGCCGGAAGATGAGGAGCCAGCGTCGGGAACAGCAGACAGAGAAGACGCGCAGTCCGATTCTTCAAGCACGAAAGACAGAGCTGCAAGCACCAGCGGAGCAAGAGCGCTGCCATGTCCTCGTATTTCCGGTGCAGCCTTCAGTGGCCCCAACATGCTGCTGGTATTCGACTCACGAGTGGCCATTGGCCAGTCACGAAGCTCGGCTGTCCCCACTGCAGTCGCTGCGGGCAAAGAAAACAAGCCGCAGGTGTCTTCTAACAAACTGCCGCGCACGTACGAAGAGCTGCTGGATCTGAGAGATTCCCGCTTCGCGACCAAGAAGAACAAGAAGCCGCCTGTAAAGCTGTTGTCATCGGCCAATTTAATGGGCTCGATGGACGTTGGCGCCAACGATTGGACGGGGCAGCAACAACAACCGCAGGAACTGATCGACGGCGGTGTCGTCGTGGGTGTTTTCGGTGAGGACGTGGACAGCCACTCGGTCTCCGGCCACGGCTATCGTCACGCGTCCATGTACTATTCTTCAGGCAGCGGAGGTGCTGGTGGAGATGACATGCTAAGCGGTGTGAACGAGATGGAGCCGTCGATCCACGGCGGATCCGAGTACTTGAACACGTACTTCTCCAGTGCCGAGTACCATCTCCCCGTGAACAACCCGGAGCACCTTCTGTCGATGCCGCCAAGTAGCTCGTCTAGCCTTCAGCTCTCGCCTCGAGCGTCTGTCCGCGCGAACACCGCAGAGTGCCTGAAGCGCGTGGAGCAGCCTGCACCAGCTCTCAACCTGGATCTGAGTATCAGCGTCACGATCCTCGACCTGTCCAAGCTTTGCGGCGTGTCTTCTATCCTGACGTACCAGACGAACATTGCGCCCCGTGGTGTCACCCCATCGACCCCATCACCCAAGGCAAAAGCGTCGGCCAAACGGAAGAAAAAGCAGCTTGGAGCCGTCAATCGCTCCATGATCTCGTGGATGCTGCGCGCCGCTGAAGACATGACCGGCAGCCGTGGAGTCACCACGAAGAACAATCTGAGCAGGGTGTTACAAGGCCTGTTGAACGACAGTGACGCTGTCAGCACCAACCAAATAGACGGCGACGATGCTCCGAGTGATGAATCGTGCACGGCATTAGCCGCTACGTGTGCGCAAAACGCTCGAACAGCGTCACTGGCCGGGCGGAGCGATCTACAGCAGATCTGGTCCTTACTGGAGATCTCGGCGGCTCCTGAAGTCGAGCTTCCCATTTACAAGAAGACCTCGAATGCCTCGACGTCGCTGTGTCTGCGCACTTCCCATCCCTGGAGCGCGCATCCGCTCGGCAAGCGTCTTGTGCACAAGGTGCTGGACATGTACGAGCACGCAGGAGACGTCCAGGCGCTGGCGTCAATTGTGTGCGCCTTGAAGCCGAGCGAACGCAAGGAACCGGACGAGATCCGGGACTCCGTGACGCCCTCGGCAATTACGATGGAAGACCAGCTCCCGGTGGTGCGTGAAGACAGACGCTCAAGCATCGAAAGAATGGGTAGTACAATGGGCGCCAGCGCGGCCGCTGCCACCGCGAGCGGCATGCGCTCGAGACGCTCCTCGTCCAATACGCTCTCGCAACTGGCGATGAATCCGCCGGACTCGAGTGACACTCCCCCCGTTATGAGGGGCGCGCGCCGATCGAGCAGCCACAGTGAAGCGCGCTCGCAAGGACTGCCGATTGACAAGGATGCCGCGTTACGAGCGTCGAAAGACTGGCCTCTGGTGAGTAGCGCTACTAGCAGCGCCGCCTCGAGTCGGCAAGCCAGCCCCATCCGAGGTCCGACGGCGTCCAACGCGAGTAATTCGTCGGGCTTGACGACCGTCGGCCGGGAAGGAGCCCCGCCATCGGGTAGCGCCTGGAAAATGGACTTTGAGCGGCTCGAGAACCCGTTCAAGACGTGGAGTGGGAACTCCAACAGAGACGCTCTCCCTCCTCGGCTGAACGCAGACACGTTCCTGCCGCCGATTCAAGCTGTGAACGGCAAATCCCCAGCGCCAATAAACGCATCTCCGACAACTGGCCCGCTGACGCAGTCTCCTCTCCAGTCGTCGCTGGGCACAAGCAGCAGAGAAGAGGACGTGGACGCGAACGACCGCGTGCTGCTGCAGTTGGCGTTCCGCTCGGCCGATGAGGAGAAGTGTCTGCTGTCGTCCAATCCCGAGGACGAGGCTCGCTACGACGTTTATAAGGAGGCGTACGCAGACTTGCTGTACCGCTACGGCGCCATGAACCTGCGCAACGAGGTTTTGAAGACCAAGTCGCACGGGGTGCAGGACCCGCGTGGCATCTCGTTGGGTCTGATCTGCGGCTCGTGTAACGCTGTACGTCCCGTCCGTCTTTGAGTGTTGGGGATGTTGTAACCTTTACACTGACTTGTAATCGCCTTGTAGCGGACGATCGACCCAGTGTGCTCCAGCTGTCGGGACTTCGCGCTGCGCTGCTCGGTGTGTCAGCTCGTGGTGCGCGGCCAGTCGATGTTCTGCATGACCTGCGGCCACGGAGGCCACGCCGCGCACCTCCGCGAATGGTTCGAGGTGGAGACGGCCTGTCCTACTGGCTGTGGCTGCTGGTGCAAGCAGGCCACGGCCACGATGCCTGCCTTCCAGCTCGAGCAGCAGGAGGTCGACCACACGGCCGCGCCCTCCAGGTCGCACTCGTTCTAGGCAAGTTGAAGTGGTGACGGATGGCTATATTCGTGTGGTATACACGAAATGGATTTTAGCCAATCACCGCGTGGCTATTGGTTGGAGCCGGCAGTGTTGAAAACTATCGAGAATTAAACGGCAAGTATGCGGGGCAGCGGCTTGAGTATCGAGCGCTTCATCAAGGGCAAGAAGCAGCGCTCCAAGAGCGATGCCAAGAGCAAGAAGAAGGTCATTATCCACAAGGCACAGCGCCGGCGCCAGTACGAGAAAGTGAAGAAGCGCGAGGAGGAAGAGGCGGTCGATGGCGATAGCGCCGGCCCGTCCTTCTACGACCGGTTCTTCAGCGAGCTCAAGAGCGGCAAGGTGGACGAAGACGTGGAGGAGGTGCGGCAGTAGCTCAATGGGTTCTGATTGGCTGGAGGCCACGACTGATGAGTGACCTTTTTGTATTGGGGGTTGGCAGGTGGAGGCGCGTGTCGACAAGAAGCAGCAGAAGCAGCAGGAGCAGAAACAGGAGGAGAAGAAGCGCGTGGTAAAGCCTGATCCGTTCTTCAAGGCGAAGAAGAAAGCAGCCGTCAATAAGATGGAGAAGCAGCGCACGAGAGAGGAGAAGCATAAGCGCCACGCGGACACGGAGAAGAAGGTGACGCAGCGCAAGAAGCGCCACGTGAAGCTGAGCCAGCGCACGGCGACAGGCCAGCCCGTCGTGAAGAACCACATCAACGACATTCTGTCGCGGCTGCAGGCGGAGAAGAAGAGGGAGGGCAAGTAGTGCGGCAACAGTGGAGGAGAGACACGACAATACTCCGCTATGCTGCTGCCTACGCCAATCCACTGAGCTGTCGGATGCTTTTGAGGGGAGCAAGCCTAATGCAGAGCAGCAATTTATTTAGCAAGCCAAAACATGTTAATGCAAGTAGTGAACGAGCTTGTCGTCCGTGGAGCTCGTCAATTCTGACCTGATCAACCGAAGAACGTCCACACGCTTGAACGTAGTGCACTCTGCACTGCTGTAGATGCCATAAGGCGATGCTGCTTGGATCGGCCTCGAGACGAAAAGGTTTGATTACCAAAGCTCGAGTGCTCCCAGCCTCACGTTACCTGCCAGGCCTCGCTTCAACTTGGCGCTCCTCCCGCACAAGACGCTCAAATATTCATCAAAGTAGCTTTCTTTTTCTTTGTTAACGATGGCTTAGTGTGTGTCGTGCGCCAGCAAGCGCGTCTCCACACCAGCCTCCTGGGCGTCGTATTCGCAGCAGCACGGGAACCTGTATCTTTCTCGAGGTGAAGCGGCGTCCGGGAGGCTGCCCTTTAGCTGCCCCACGCCCTCTTTAGAGCGAGCATGGGGCAACACTACAACACGCTGAGCGGTCTCAGAGGGAAGATAGCATCTACTTGGCCATGGGGTGCGCGGCGATGTAGTCGATGACCTGCGCGGGCGTGAGCAGCTTTTCCGACTCGTTGTCCGGGATCTCGATGGTGAACTCCTCCTCCATGGCCATGACGACCTCCACCACGTCGAGTGAGTCCAGGCCCAGGTCCTCCTGGAACTTGGCGCCCTCCTTGACGGCGTCGGCATCCACCTTCTCGAAATTCTTGACCACGCCCAGCACGCGGTCGCTCACCTCGTTGCGGTCCAGGAACGTCTGTGCGCTGAAGAAGCGCGCGGGAGCCGCGCGGGACACGAACTGCGGGCGCGCGACGGCGCGGGACAGCGGGCGGAGGGCGGCGACGAAGCGGTTCATGATTCTGGGGGTGAAGGAGACTTGAGGCTGGCGAGTGAGCAAGTGACTTGGCCACCACAAACGAGGGAGCTTTCGACTGAAGTCACGCTATGAAGTATGATACCACCCGGACTTAACCACTACTTCACCATAACGTGGGGGACACTAACTAGTCGCCATCTTTCCATCACAGAAGCATACTTTGTCCGAGTGAGAGGCAATCATTCCGCAAGTTGAGGCTTTCCTGATAAAGATGCTGCCCGCATCAACGTCGGCGGATCCGGAGGATGCGGCGCAGCGGGCGCGCGATTGGTGGGGCGCCAGGGAGCTGGAGGTGGAGCGCGAGCTGGCTACGAGTCTGCAGCGCCGCATGGAGGCGCAGCGCGCGCAGCTGTACGCGTTCAAGACGGAGCAGAGCAAGTGGGAGCACGAGCTGCAGCTGCGCATCTCCAAGTACGCGCACGACCGCAAGCTGCTGAGCGAGCACAACGTGGAGCTGCAGGAGAAGCTCTCGACCATGGAGGACAAGTTCGCGCAGCACCAGCGGGAGATGGACCAGCAGGTGCAACACGTGATCGAGCTGGAAGGATCGCTGCAGGAAAACCAATTGGATGTGCAGCAGATGCGCGAGCTGCGCGACAAGAACGACGAGCTGCAGCAGGTGCGACGGCCAGTAGCAATGATGCGAAGCTGGCAGAGTGGCTGACGTTGGTTTATTGACGGTTTATGAAGCGCTTGAGGCACTTGGAGCGGTTCTATCGCGAGGAGAAGCTGGTCGCTGCTCAGCAGCAAAAGACGCAGCAAGACGAGCTTCTGGCGGAGCTGGAGAGGTTGCTGGCAGTATCCGAGGACGAACTGGTGCAGCGGCAACAGGCAGCAGCTAGTGACAGAGACACGGAGAAGAGCAAGACGGAACAAACTCGGAAAGCGAGAACACGGCGGAGAGACGACGCAGAGGACGACCCACTCGTGACGAGAATCAAGGAGCTTGAAGCGGCGTGCAAGCAAAAGGTAAGCGCTGCTGGTAGAGAGCTAAGCGATCTGCATGCTGTGACCATTGGCGCTGACCTCTGATCTTTTCCGTGGTGTTCGTGTACAGGACCAGGCAATTTTCTCGTTGAAACAAGTGGTGGAGCAGCAGGAAACCGCGTTTGATGAGAAGTTGAAGATCGTGACGGCCAAGTACGACCAAGTGAAGACTATTAACATGGCGCTGCAGGTAACCACCATTGGGTCTTGGAACCGCTGCACTCGCGCTAACGTCTTCATCCCTTTACCGCCTTGCAGAAACGCCTCATGCACGCACTAACGGAGGGAACAGGCAAGTCTTAAATCTCCTATAACGCTGTATCAATACCAAAATGAAAGAATGCGAAGTGGTAAACCAACTCGACCACTGCGGTAGGATAAATAGTCCTTCATGTTCTTCAACGGACTAACACACGCAAAGCTGCAGCGCAAACTGATAACTATGGGAATCCCCGTCCTGGATCTAATTCTCCTCGTGGCGACCACCCCTCAGCCAACCGTCTGTCTGGGCAGAGAGAGCTTGTCTCTCTTACTGCTGCACCTGGATGTTGTACTTCCGCTGCCATTCGTCGGCGGCCTTCTCCTTCTGCTTGATGCTGCCGTTAAGCTGCGCCAGAACCTGCGCGATGCCGTCGCGGTTGGCCGTCACAGCCGGCAGCACCTCCTGTACCGTGCGCTCCACCAACACACCGCCCACCATGCGATAGGCCTTGCGGTCGTTGGGCAGGTCGTTGAGCGTCTGAATCACGCGGTCGTGCTCCGTGGTCTCCACCTCCAGCTCGGCGATCTTCTCGGCCATCTGCCGCACCTCAGCGCGCAGACCTTTGTACGTGGCCACCACCTGCTGCTCCGTGATCTGCTCCGACATGTTGGCTGGTCTCGTTCTTGGCGTATTGGCAGCTTTCGATCCATCAGCTTTGGCGATTTCAGTGTGCGCCACACCATATTATGATCGAATTGCAGAGGGAACGCTGGCAGAGATTTTAGACTTGTCGTTTGTATGCCCGACCGGTAACGTACCATTGGTTTGGGGGAGCTCCAGCCAAAAGCTCCATCGCCGAAGGAATTCTTGCACCACTTAGGAATTCAACTGACTCTAGACAAGTAACCATGCAGAACGAGGCCGGCCAGTCGATTGACATTTACATCCCGCGCAAGTGGTGCGTACATCTGCACTGATGAGGACCGTGGCTTTGATGAACTTGGAGTTCTGACTGCCGTGTCTTGCTTTGCCCTACAGCTCGTGGACCAACCGCATCCTTGCGGCCAAGGACCACGCCTCGGTGCAGATCAACGTCGGCCGTGTGAACGCCGACGGCATCTTCACGGGCGAGTCGGACACGTTCGCTCTGGCTGGCTACATCCGCCACCACGGCGAGGGCGACATGGCCATCGCCGAGCTGTCCCGCCAGGCGGACGCCAAGAACTAAGCGGTCCAAGTCGTCGGGGAGCGTCTCCGCTGTTGTGAAGCCGCGTGCGCTTTTTCAACGTCTTAGCTGGCAGTTGGTTTCACTGTTGCTGAGTAGCTCGGAGTAGCGTTGTCTGCGAAGATGGCGATGCGCAAGCGGCTCAGCAGGAACCGCGTTGGCGTCGCTTTTGGAGTCGGTTGCTTGCGGGTTCGACCTCGCCTTCGCCTTGGTCGTTCGTAGTCTCACTATTTAACTCTGGTCAACGAACGAGCAAGAACAAAGCAGTTCAACCCCGTCACCACCGTGTCTTCTTCATTTTGGTATTGTCTATCGACGCCGTCGTGATTTACCAGCGTGGTGAACAGGTGAAGCTCGAGTCGAGACTATGGACTAGCAGTAGCACAGTACAGCTGCGCGTTCAACGTCAAGGGAGGCATAGGAGCGTTTGATATTGAAGCGTGGCATTCCTTTAAAGAAACTACAAGCTCATGTTCCAATCTCTAACGTCAGGAAAGCTGCTCCTGACTGTCGACGGGAGGCTAACAACGCAGGGAGCACATTCCAGCCGCTTAGCTCTGGATATTCACACACAACACCAACAACCACAGCGTTAGCCATCGCTCTGCACCCTCACAACCGTCTAGCATCATCACAGGAGACTGAGAGCGGGAAGTACCTGCTGTCCGCGCTGCGCCATGGCCTCCGAGACCACCTTCATGGTGTCGATGTATCGGTTGATACACAACGCCAGGCAGTTCTGCTGCTTGCCGTCCAGCTTACCGTTGGGGCGCGTGATGCATTTGTCGAAGCACTTCTCCTGCAGGTTCTGCGTCAGCTCCTGCAGCGCCTGCTGCTGCACTTCCGAGCGGACCTGTCAGACGCGCACCACCACACAAGACCGTCAGTTCGGGGGCTCGCTTCGGGGAGCAACGCGACCGGACAGAGAGAGCGCTGCCGGATGGGACGCACGAGGAGGCGTTGCTATAGCTGCGGACGTACTCGGTTGATGAGTTCGGCCTTCTGCTGGGGGGTGAAGTTGGCGCCTTCCATCGCGACTGAGGCTGCTGTTTGCTTGGTGATCGCTCGACTGCGGAGGCAACCAATTCTTGGTTGCTTTTAGCTACTTTACTAAACATTAGCAAAATCAGCTAAAACTGATCACCTCACCACATTTTAAATTAAATTTGAATGAAACAGTTAGTGACCAGACGCACACAAATGGAGATAATATATGCAAGCATGTTTGGTCAATAATATAAATCGTATTTTATTCTACCAACGCGTTTGGTCAATTATTGAAGAATTCAATCAAGTATATGATTACGGACAACGACATACAAAGCCGGCAGACTAAAAGCCGGCATTAGTCAAATGCACAGACGGGTCTCTATATAAAATAATATATATTAGCCAATTTAAAGCGACAACGAACATTTAAATAGCAAATCATAGCTCACACAAAATTGAGTGGACGGCACAAATACCACCGCTGGCGGGGCAAAACTGAGGAGCACTTCCTCAATGGAGCGCAAGAAGCGCTATACCATTCAGGAGAAGCGAGAAGGCGCGCTGCTCGCCACTCAAGTCGGTGTGGACGAGGCAGCGCGCCAGCTTCAGCGACCTCGGGGTACAGTATTCGGCTGGTGGAAGCAGGCGAGCGAGCTGCTCACCTATCATGGCAACGCTAGATCGCCAACACTTGAAGGGCAGGGACGCAAGGAAATATTTCCAAGCGTCCCAGCCCTTGTGACGTTTATGAAGGACACACGCAGAGAGGAGAAGGTAATTCACTGATTTTATCTGTTTATATTGATTTTGGACTGACTTTTATTGCGTCTTATGCTGTTTAGGCTCTTTCTACTCATTCAATGATCGACTTCATGTGGGTGGAGGAGCCTGAGTGGTGTGCGACCTACATGACGAAGAACTAGTGCCCCGAGCAGGCCCTAGAGCGAATGTGCCAGCGTGCAAGCGGTAAAGTCCCATTTTGATCTAATGTTAAGTTTTAATGGATTAAATTTTGTTTTTAACCATTTTTCACTTTTTAGCTATGATTTTTCAGCTCAAAAACCACAAGAAACCAAACTGCCGACGGTGGAGCTGCTGGAAAAGCGTGCTGAGTTCTGTGTGGAGTTTTGGGACAAGTACAGTTCATGGTGCCCGACGAAGATTTACAACATGAATGGAACGTGTATCGACTTTGACATGCCCCGGCACGCTTTTTAGCTCTTAAAGGCCGCAAGGACTCCGCTCGCATTGTCAAGATGACCAAGCACGCCGGCAGAATGACTGCAGTTCTCACAATTCGCGGTGATGGTACGTTTATACTAGTATTATCTGCCTAACTGAGATGTCCTAATACTTTATTGTGTTTTTTCAGGTAAAAAACTACCAATTCTCTTCATCGTTAGAGGGAAGCTCGGTGGCGACATCGAGCGTGATGAGCTGCCACACTACCCGCCAGACCACTACTACACAATGCAGGAGAGTGCGTGGATGGACGCAGCGGGCTGGAGATTTTATGTAGGTAAATTGTTAAACATGAAATCGATGGACCCGCAGCCCTCCTCCTGGATATAATTTTGACTCCCACGTTTCGGAGGAGGGTCAGCGAGTCGTCGCTGAGGAGTTGAACTCTAAAGTGGTCCCTTTCCCCCTAATACGACGGCGGTTTGTCAACCGCTGGACGTGGGCGTGATGGGACCACTAAAAGCGAAAATTCGGTCAAAGTTTCGCGGCATTACTGGAAGCACTGCCAGCGAGAAGCGTCTCCGTGCAATTAAGTCTACAATTGCTGCTTGGAAGAACCACCATAATTCGTAGCTTTGATAAAGCAATTCCTAGTTTCCCTGAGATAATGGTCTGATAATAGCACCTTTTCTTACAAATCACATGTTTTTCATCGTGTTTTTGCACAAAATCGTAGCATTATCTTCCAATCAAAACTCTGCCGGGTTATTTTGTCGTTTTGAAAGCTTGGTATATAGTATAGAAGATATCATTAGGTGATGCCGGCTTTGTAAGTCGTTGTCTGTATGCTGTAAGGTATTTGACCTCACGACTACAGATTCCACCCATTAACTCGAACAGCTGCATCGGTTCTGTTCCTCAAGGATATTTTTATATTCGTGATATTTGATATTACATTTGCTTTTCAAATTATGTGAGATTGAATAAGCCGATATAATCATGATACTGCTTTTGACGGGCTATGAACTGATGGTGTGTTCAAGTTCGTGAGCGGAATCTGTATTGACGCTAACATCGTTTCGTCAGGGTGCTCTTCAGGCGTGCCCGTCCGGAAGATCTCTTTTCTGCAGGAGGTGAGCCTTAACGTCGCAGCCACTCCAGCTAAGCATTTGCACCCATTTCTCGCCTATTGTGAGAATTGTTCAACGAGCACGTTTCAATATGCAACATGAGGTAGTGTGGGCTTCGGCATGACACAATTTGTAGTTTTGGGCAGCTGGGATCGCCAGTACTTTCCGCCTTGTTTGGTTTTGTAATGCGGTATGTCTGCCCATTGCTCCGAGAAGATCTACCAAGAGGAAGGGACCCGATGGTAGTTGCACGAGACGAGAGCGGGTCGATCCAGCCCCAGACATAATGGCTGCAGCACGGGGCTGGGTCTCAGTCGGCGACGAGTCTCCACACATCAGGCGATCGTACTGGAAGGCGTTACTCTGTTTTTTCATTGCTACTGAATTGGTGCTCACAGAAGGTGTTGCTTCGCGGGTCGGAGGAACGATGCCAACGGGAACACCGACTGGCCGTCGTTCGACGACCTCGAAGCAGCCGGTGGGTGGGTGGCGAAGCTGGTAGATTTATAGTTGTGAACGCATTAAGGCTAGTAGCCTACGCTAACAACGTTTCGTACGGGTGTCTGACAGCCCCAGTTGGGAAGAGCTGTACACGACTGAAACTTGGGCGTTTCCGCACGAGATGCTTGGAGAGCCAAGGTACGCACACCTCGACATGTTGTACCTTACATTGATTGATTTAATTGCACACCAATATCAGACGACTAGATACACTGGTAATTGAGTGTCCAACACCAGCAGCGAACACCAGCACGATTCAGGCACAACCGCCTCCGCACTCTGCAGCATCCGCCACATCGGCGGGATCGGGTCCAACGGGCGAGGAAAAGGCTCCAGTGCCGCTGAACTGGGAGGGCATAGCTCCAGTGACGCCCTGAGGAGGGTACGTGCCAGAGAGCAGACGATTCCGCTACGTTCCGCCAACCCCTCAACGAGAAAACGTCGTGTTGCGCGTGTTACGGACGCGCCCCCACGAATGACATTTCAATGTGATGTTTGTGCCCGCCAGTTTACTACCCCAACGCTACTCTCGAACCACGGATGTCATGGATATAGTTCAGAAAATCATTTTTACAAAACAGGTGAAGGAGACTAAGGTGACGCAGCACAAGGTCACGAACAATCGAACAATCCGAAGCCATGTCTAAGATGGAGACAACGTAGGTTTAAGCAATATAGTGTTGAGCCGCGTTGCTGCTAGCCTCGCGTTTCATTGTAAGCGATAAACGAGTTAAGCAGTACACTATACGAGCTATTATGGCAGCACCATACATTGATGAACCATCCGCGTTATGGTAGCTCGTGATTCTATGTGGTAGCTCGCCGTATGACGGCTGGGCAAGCGTAACTCACTTTCCTGAACAATTTGTAATGATTTGGAAACAATATAATTAGTTCGGGGCTCGCTTCGGGAAGCCACGCGACCACAGAGAGCGCTGCCGCGATGGGACGCATGCTGAGGCGTTGCTATATACTCGGTTAATGAGTTCGGCCTTCTCCTGGGGGGAAGTTGGCGCCTTCCATCGCGACTACGGCTGCGGTTTGCTTGGTGACGCTTGATCTGTTTTCAGCCTATTTTGGTTAGCTATACATTAGCAAAATCAGCTCAAACTGATCACCTCACCACATTTGTAAATTAAAATTGAATGAAACAGTAATTGTCCAGATACGCTCACATGGAGATAATATACGCAAGCATGTATGGTCAATAATATAAATCGTATTTTATTCTACCAACGCGTTTGGTTAATTAATGTTGAGTTTAATCAAGCAAATGATTATGCTGCGCTGTATTTGCCTCCGGAAGCCTATTGACCCTAACATCGTTTCGTGTGGGTGTTCATCTGGCATGCCCCATCCAGTCTTCCGATTCGTACGGGTGTCTGACAGCCCCAGTTGGGAAGAGCTGTACACGACTGAAACTTGGGCGTTTCCGCACGAGATGCTTGGAGAGCCAAGGTACGCACACCTCGACATGTTGTACCTTACATTGATTGATTTAATTGCACACCAATATCAGACGACTAGATACACTGGTAATTGAGTGTCCAACACCAGCAGCGAACACCAGCACGATTCAGGCACAACCGCCTCCGCACTCTGCAGCATCCGCCACATCGGCGGGATCGGGTCCAACGGGCGAGGAAAAGGCTCCAGTGCCGCTGAACTGGGAGGGCATAGCTCCAGTGGCGCCCTGAGGAGGGTACGTGCCAGAGAGCAGACGATTCCGCTACGTTCCGCCAACCCCTCAACGAGAAAACGTCGTGTTGCGCGTGTTACGGACGCGCCCCCACGAATGACATTTCAATGTGATGTTTGTGCCCGCCAGTTTACTACCCCAACGCTACTCTCGAACCACGGATGTCATGGATATAGTTCAGAAAATCATTTTTACAAAACAGGTGAAGGAGACTAAGGTGGCGCAGCACAAGGTCACGAACAATCGAACAATCCGAAGCCATGTCTAAGATGGAGACAACGTAAGTTTAAGCAATATAATGTTGAGCCGCGTTGCTGCTACCTCGCGTTTCATTGCAAGCGATAAGCGAGTTATGCAGTACAATATACGAGCATGATGGCAGCATCAGAAATTGGTGAGCTATCCGCGTTTTGTGGTAGCTCGTGATTCTATGTGGTAGCTCGCCGTATGACGGCTGGGCAAGCGTAACTCACTTGTTCCTGAACAATTTTGTAATGATTTGGAAACAATATAATTTGAATCGAAAACCCAATTATATGTTTTGGATTCACAATGTCGAAAAAATCAATTGAAATCGTAATTTACGCAAGAACTTGGACATTTAATTGCCAAGTTCTCGCACACGGTGTTTCACTATGGGCTGCAGCTTTTCTGGCGAGATGACCGCTGCCTGACCCCAGAGTCAATCTCGACCTCAAGCTGAAGCAAGTCCTCGTCCACAACTCCATCCACCATGCACACACCGCTCGACCGCCCGCACCCTGACTGCCAGGCTGTACGTGCAGTGCACTGAGCTGCAATTGTAAGGATGTTGCGTCTGCAGTTTCTGCCACTGACATTATGTCCATCAACTGTCTGGTTGTCACCTCTCCACAGGAAATTAAGGCGCTGCTCGACTGCCACGCGAACAACCCGTACGCCAAGTTCTTTGGCAAGTGTGGCGACATCAAGACGGCGCTGGATTGGTGCTTCAAGCACGAGAAGGTGCGCATCCGTGCCGAGAACCTCGCGCACGCCAAGGCGTCGGACGCGTACGTGAGGCAGAAAATGCAGGAGCGCCGCGACCGTGTGGCCGCAGAGGATAAGTCTCGGGAGGAGACCAAGACCGACAAGGCAGCAACCGTCAACTAAGCCACAACCGACCTACTAACTAGGAAACTCAATAAGTGCAGCCCCGATGTTTTTGTTTGCTTTGTGTATTGAATGCTGCGAAGGAAGTTATAAGGCAAAACGCAGCAGCAAACGGGTAGCCATATAGGTAGGCAGTGTGACGCTTACTTCTGGTGCTGCTCCTCGCCCTCGTGCAGCTTGTCTGTGGGGCGGTCCCATACAGAGTAACGCGTCGTCATGTTCCAATAGTAGAGCTTGCCGCGGTTGTCCAGCGCCGAGCGCCAGTTGCCGAAGACCTGGCCGATGAGCACCACGTCGTCGTCGTCGCCCGGGATGTTGATCGCCTTGACGTGGGTCTCCGGCAGCTTGCTCCACGGAATGGTGCCCTCCATGATGTACTTGGCGTCGACCTTCTCCAGGTTCTTGAGCTCGCGCTTCATGTACTCGGCCATGATGCTGGCGATGCGCAGGCCCTCGGGCATCTCGTTCTCCAGCAGGTGCTGGGCCACGGCCGTCTGGAGAGCGTTGGGGCCGTTCTTCAGGCCCTGGTCGTAGGCGATGCACGCGTTAAAGCACACTTGCTGCACCTGCGCCAGGTGCTTGTTCACCGTGAGCTCCGAGATGTCCTGGTATCGGATACGCACGACGGTCTCCTCCCAGAGGCGGTCGAACATGAGCTCCTGCATGACCTTGCCTGGTTCGCCCTCAAGCGCCAGACGGCGGTGCACCAGCCACACGTGCGCCATGAGCAGCGCCTGCTGCGCACGGAAGTTGCGCGGCAGACCCAATGCGCGGTAGTACTCGGGCCTGGCCGTGAGGTTCATGCAGCTCTGGAACACGGCCGTGGAGTGGCGGAACAATCGGTCGTCCTCGTTCAGGAAGCCCAGCAGCTTCCACAGCCAGTGCCAGCGCTGGATGGGGTTCTGGCTCTTGGTCACGTCCACGTTGCCCGAGCGCCCCAGGATGCCGCGCCCCGGGGACGGCGGCGCGATGTCTGTCTCGGCCCACGCGAACTTGCGCGTGTCTTCGCGCGAGATCTGCGGCTGTGCGGCGGCGGCGGACGCCAGGCCCCGCGCCGACGCTAAAGCCTGTGCAGTGCGCATCGAGCGGATGGAGGAGGCTCCCAGACCTTTGGACACCAGGGCAGAGGCGCCGCGCTCGCTGCACGCCGCCGTCGTGGCTCTTGCTGCTCGCGTCGCTGCGGCCCGCATGTCGGTTCTGGTGCTTGGGGCAGAAGCTCAAAAATGCAACTGCGTTTGTGGCTGTCTCGAGAATGGATACATTGGTGTGATGACACATTTTATTGAGTGGATACATTGGTGTTGTGCACATCGTTTTGTCATAGACGGTGCATTCTTGCCGCCAGCCAGTCAAAGCTGCCGGTGCAAGTAGAGGACCCCAGGCCAATTAGACTTGGAGCTATGGGACGCAAGGCGAGGCACTCGGCGCGCACGGGCGACGGCGGCGCGGAGCTGCGTCTGCGCAATAAGCAGCTGAAGGAGGCGGAGAAGGCGCAGAAGGACGCGGAGCTGACGTTCTACGACGACCCGTCCGAGAACGAGAGCGACAGCGAGCAGGTCGAGTCCGACGACGACGAGCTGGCAGGCCAGGAGGTGCTGGAGCTCGGCGCAGATGCGGAGGAGAGCGAAGACGATGGAGAGGTGGACGACGACGGTGATGATGACATGTTCGACGCGGACGCCGAGCGCAAGAAGGCCATGCAGATGGAGGGCAAGTGGGGCAAGTCCCGCAAGACCTTCTACTCTGCCGACACGGCCGAGTTTGAGCTCGAGTCGGACGAGGAGGTCGCCAAGGACGAGGAGGAAGCAGCGCTCGAGCTGCAGCGCAAGCAGGCCGAGATGATGGACGACGAGGACTTTGGCATTGACGCCCCCGAGGCCGACGGAGACGAAGAGGAGGAGGAAGAGGAGGAGGAGGCTGCACCTGTGGACGACGAAGAGCTCGTCGGCGAGCAACTGGCTGATATTGCCACCCTCGCGGACAACGGCGCCGGTGCAGCAGCCGTGGAGCAGGTGCACAAGGACTTCTCCAAGATGTCCAAGAAGGACAAGCTGCAGATCGTCAACCAGTCGGCGCCGGAGCTGCTAGGCCTCATGTCCGAGCTGGAATCCACCACGAAGGAGCTGGAGGAGGTCGTCACGCCCGCCGTGCTCAAGCTGCGCCCTGTGCGTCGCAAATCTCGCCAGCTGCAGATGGGGCTGCGCTACCTGATGACCCGCCAGAACTTGCTGCTGAACTACTCGGCCAACATCTCGTTCTACTTGCTGCTGCGTGCGGAAGGCAAGAGCGTGGCGGACCACCCGGTGTTGATGCACTTGCTGCTCTTGAAGAAGCAGCTTACCAAACTCCAGTCGATAGACGAGGTACTGGCCGACCAGCTGCACGACTTGCTGACGAAGGAGCTGCCGGCCGAACGGGAACCAAAGGCCGACGACGGCCTCGACAAGTTCTTCGCCAAGTCGGAGCGCAAGCGGGCGGCCGACGGCGCCCAGATCTCGACCAAGAAGGCCAAGAAGCAGAAGAAGAAGACCGAGGTATCGGCCGAGGAGCTCGCGGAGGCCCAGCGCTTCTACGAGCAGACGGCGCGCGACCAGGCCGAGCTCAAGAAGAGCAAGAAGGAGTTCTACTCGCACGAGACTCCGGCGGCGCTGGCGTCCAGCGACGAGGACAGCGACGTGGACGAGAACGCCAAGCGCGGCGCGTCGTACCAGATCATGAAGAACAAGGGCCTGAAGGCGCACAAGAGCAAGCTGAACCGC
The DNA here is from genome assembly GCA_033557995.1 of Phytophthora crassamura. NCBI lineage: Eukaryota > Oomycota > Peronosporomycetes > Peronosporales > Peronosporaceae > Phytophthora > Phytophthora crassamura. The sequence continues at coordinate 1,475,481 of JAUCED010000011.1, read as the reverse complement.
AACCCGCGTGTCAAGAAGCGTCTGCAATACCGCAAGGCTATCATCCGAAGGAAGGGCCAGGTGCGCGACGTGCGCGTAGGCGAGGCCGGCAAGTACGGCGGCGAAACCACGGGTATCAAGTCGAACCTCACGCGCAGTCGCAAGATCCGCAACTAAGCTGGAGGAAACGTGGCGCACTGGTAGACAAATACATAGACCCTTTTGCATCATTCCCTCGTAACGCTCTGCTTCTGCTTTCTTCTCTTGGGGTGGCAGTCAGATGCTGTTTTGAAGGCTTCGGTTAGCTGTGTATTAATTCTCGCGTCGCTTGCTCTCCATGTCGGTGGCTACAGCTCACGTTCTCGTTTTCACCAGCAGAGCGATGCTGCTACGCTTACTTGGAGGCCTCAATGGGGCTCTCCCACAGCTTGTGCTCTGCAAAACAACCGCAGTTAGTCACTCAGCATCCGGAGTTTAACCGGCGAAGACTAGCACGAACGCACCAAGGTACACGGGGATGACAGTCAGCTCGTCCTCCGCCTGCTCGATGAGCTCTTCCAGCTGGCCGCAGTTGATCTTGCGCTCAATGACGTCCTCCTACACAGCCAGATAAAGTGTCAGCACTGTACCACCAGAATGATCTGCTCTTCCATCGGTTTCTTACGTCCTGGTTGGTCTCCACGATCTTCAGACGGAAGTTCGTGATCTGCTCCACCGCGTTGCGATAGTTCTTGGCCTCAGGCGGCAGTACCTACGACAGCAGTCAACACAGTTAGCCCAACAGCTCTTCACAGTGTTTTAAACGTAGGGCTTGTAGTTATCGTCGCACCTTGACCTCCTCGAGCGTCCGGCGGTAGATCTTGATGAGATCCTGGCGAGCGTTCGGGTTCACTGTGAGCCCCACGAGACCCGTCGAGGTCTTGGTCACCGCCATCCGCAGAAATCGCGACGCAAACATGATCGATCACTGCTCTGCCAATGTCCCTGCCGGCCAGTATTGCGAGGAAGGATCACCGCAAATCTGGAGTCACGCATTACTGGCTGAAATGACAATCTTTTTCATCCAATCCTGAGCGGGTATAAATTGCGATTCAATTCTGAATTGGACGAGCCTCTAAACCACTGTGAAGCAGAGCAAGAGCAGAGCACCATGAGCGGCATCTTTCCGGGCAACAGCAGCCTCATCCAGCAGCTAGACAGTGCGTACTTGGGGGAATCCGCCTTGCAGTGCTGCTGGTGCTTTTTGTATAGCGCTAAGGGCCGATTCTGCCCTCATTGACGCGTCCAAACTGACTGGTGACGTGGTGCTGCTTGGGGGTTGCGCAGAGCAAGTGCTGATGGTCTTGCGCGACGGCCGCCACCTCGTCGGTTATCTGCGGAGTTTCGATCAATATTGTACGCTGCAATTGTTGTTTGATTAGCTTGGCCTGTGCCATGGTGGTGGACTATTGTTGCGGCGGATAGTTGGCTCACTGGAAGGTTTTGCTGTGCATTGCTGCTGTATTGTGGTGTAGCGAACATCATCCTCGAAGACACATACGAGCGTCACGTGGCGGGAGGACTGTTCTGCGATATCGAGCTGGGCCTCAACATCATCCGGTATGCAGCTGGATTTCGGTCGGCCTTCTCTCGAAGGGAGGTAGATGAACCGTTGGAGTACTGACGATTGTGACGTTTTGGCGTGCCGCTTTCGATCGTTGTGGTGGCAGTGGTGACAATATTGTTCTTCTCGGTGAATTGGTACGAGCGGGTTCTCTATTTATCGCGCTGAAATGGCGGACATCAATGCTTCGTGATGCGTTTGATCCGCTAATGCTGTGAGGTTTTTGTATTATTATTGTTATAGGACGGTGAGAAGGAACGCGACCAGCCGCACATGAAGCGCGTGGATTTGGAGGAGGTGCTGGAGGCCGAGGAGCGGCTGAATGAGGCTGGCAACACGAGCGTGCGCCAGCAGTGGGACTTCGAGCAGCAGCACTAAGCTGTGCCGATCGGCAACGGCGTCTCGATCCAGTGTAGCAATCCTAGCGATCTTCACCCATAGACACAGGCCTGGCATATATCCGTAGCAGCGAAAGCGTGTCAATCACTTCCACCGTGTCCTTGAAGAGACCTGGCTAATCGTGTGCGTCACACTAATATTGTGTACCGAACACAAACCTGCGCGTAGCCGCTCGTTTGGGGTTTTGGTGGTTTGACTCCGGAAGCTCAAGCTCCGCTCGCTCAAGGGGAAGCCCGCACATAGTCAGCCATGGCCGAGGAGCGCAAGACCGTCAAGTTGCCGGACACGGACAACACGAGCCTCACGTGCGCCGCGCGGATCCTGGCGCACGAGTGCGCGGACGCCAACCTGGAGTTCATGCGGTGCAAGCAGCGCGACGCCAACCCGCGCGCCTGCCTCGTGCAGGGCGAGAAGGTCACGGCCGCTGTGCTCAAGACGTGCGTATTGCGTATACAATCGTCAAGATATGTGTTCTTATTTTCGGACTTATTATCGGTCAGGTTGCGCGAAGTGGAGACCCACTGCAGCGAGACGTACTCGGCGTACAAGATGGCGCTCAAGAAGAACTGGCACCGGATTGATGAGACGAGAAAGGAGCAGGCCGCGCTGGAGGAGTGCTGGCGACAGCTCAAGGGCTACAACCAGACGGCTGAGGAGGACTAGGCAGCTGTGGGGCGAGCCCTCGGTCGGTAAGGAGGACAAATGCTCCTGCTCCCAGCCTTTAGATCAGCAAAAAAGACTCGTGCAGTAGGCCACTCCTGGCTTAAAGCCTCCAAACCGACCAGAAACTACAAGAAGCAAGAAACAGAAACAGAGGAGAGGAAGAAATCACAATGCAGTCATCAACAAATTGCGCCCTCTTCCTTCCCCAATGTCGTTGGCGACGAAACCCGAGCTCGAAGCTGTTCCATTTGCCTAGGATACTGATTGGATAACACGAGAGCTGTGAGCTGCTTAACGGTATTTATGTTGGCATGCAGAATGAAGGGCTACAGTACGTCAAGGCGGTGCTGCTGCTCCCTCTACGTGTGCTTGAAGGGGCCACCGCCCACGCCAGCATCGAGGCAGGCCTCGGTCGTGTCCGCAGCAGCTGAGAGGCTGGTCGACGTGCCACTTGAAGCGGTTGATCCCGTAGCCGGCGTTGACGAGCTTTCGAATCGTCCACGATACGCCCACAGACCTAGCGCGGGGTTCGAGATGTAGAAGAATCGCTTGCCGTTCGCGTCCACGTTCCAGCCATCCTGAAGCTTCTCCACGGGATACTTGGCGCTCATTTCCTTCAGGTCACCGAAGCCAAAGCCGACGCCTTCAACCTCTTCCTTCGTGAGGTGCCCTGGGCAGTACATGATACGGAAGCGGCCTTCGGACGAGCCGTGGATCAAATGTGCTGCTGCGCTCAGGTTCTTCATCAAGTCGCGGTTGGCCTTGAGGTGGGCCAGCACTTCCTGAAAGTAGCACAGCGTGAGTATCAACACAAGATAAGGGACTATCATGCCCGTGAACTCGACGTACCGGCGTCGTGCGATAGCCGTATTTTCGGATGAGCTCGTCGATACGCTTATCCTCGCCGAAGCGAGCGACCCCGGGGGCCAGTACAATGAGCTCGCCATCGTCTGCGATCGCCATGCGCGTGCGGTAGATGGACTTGTTGCCCAGCCACGTCGACTTGAACTCTTCCGGGTCCAGATACACCACCACCTTGTCCAGCGGCGCCTCCAGGAGCTCGAAGTTGACCTCCAGAGACAATTCGGCAGCCTTCATGAAGCACTCCTCGTCGTCTCCGATGAAGACTCCGCGCGTCATGAGGTCGCCATTCTCTCTGCAGTCATAAGTGCAATACGACGTCAGCTACGAATTTAAGATCCAGAAAGTAAGACAACGCACCCGCGTCCGATGACCGTCTGGATGTAGATGAGAGGCAACTTGTCCAGGAAGTGGGTGGACGCGTAGTTGAGGATACGACGCAGCGGGTTGTCGGCGCGCCCCATCATGCGCTCCATGCCATACACCGCGCCGATGAAATGCGAGAAGTTGATACCCTCGCTGCCTCCGGTGCCCACAAAGATGTTCTTGTTGAAGTTAGCCATGCCCATGACCTCGTGAGGCACAACTTGGCCGATGGAGAGCACCAGATCATGGCCGCCTTCCCAAAGCTAAGACCGCAGAAGTCAGTACCAACTTCTGACAACAACAACGTATCAAGCTCTTACCAGCTTGTTGATCTGCGCGGGCCACGGCTCGTTCACTTTGCCGTCGCTGGCCTCGCGAATGAGCTCCGCCGGCACCTGGCCGATCGTCACCACGTCGTTCCTACATCAAAGCAACGTCAGCCTCTTGGTATCCCTCACATCACTCTCAACAGCTTTCGACGCACCTCCAGTCGTGCACGCGGAAGATCTCCTTGGGCATCTCCCCGAACATCTACACATGAGGAGGTTATTATGCCGCAGATCCTTTAACCTCGCTCCAGACTGGTTATGCGTACCTTGCTGATCTCGTCGTCGGTCATGGCATCGTGCGTGCCCAGGGCCGGTAGCACGTCCGTCACCTTGTCTTGCAGGTACCCGTACGCGTACTGCGATAGCACGCCGGACTTCCTGCATCAGCAAGAGACTCGCTGTTAAGCACAGTATACCCAGCTCTCATTCCTCCTTATTGTTGCGTACGAGTGGAAGCGCGTGAAGTCCGGGGGCACGATCACAGCGCGCTCGAACTTGGCGCCGCGCTGCGTCTCGAGCTTCTGCAGCGTCTCGCGCACGATCTCTCGCAGCCGCGCGTCCGACAGCTCGGTGGTCTTGGAGCCTTCGGCGAAGAGCAGCGTCATGGGGCGTGGAATGAATGAAAGAGGTAAACTGAGCTGTCGGGCTTCAAGGGGAGATCACTGCATAGAAGAGACCTGGCGGGTGTTAAACTTGCTCGTGGTTGAAGACGCTTGCATCAGCAACTTAGCACAGGAACTGAGGCAACGCATAAGTACATTTCCTCTTCTCTCAACTGCTGCTGCTCACGGGCTGCTATCTCCTCAACTCCTGGACTCGATCACTTATTATTGAGCTCCATCCTCCTCGTAGGCAACGTCCCTTAGCGTTTCCGTCTTGAACTGTTGAGAGTCGAGGATCGACCACCAGGCAATCACGACACGACCGGCAGCGACGTAGCGTCGGACGATTTGCCTGACTTTGATGTCCAGCAGGACTTGGCCGAAGTGATGCTCTTCGCCGAAGACCTCAATGATAGTGCCATCACTTACGAACTCTGCGGGCTGAAGCGACGCCGTGTGGTAGTAGAACCGAGTTGTTGGCCGCCAGAAGTAATGAATGAAGGACTGCCAGGCCGCGTCGCTGACTGCCTTGATATTGAATGGGCAGGATCTTGTCGGCGAAAGCGCTGCAGTGAGCCTAACGCCTGCATCAGGGCGTTGACAATACACGTAAGGGTCAAAGTAAGCGAAAGCCCAGAAGAGTAAATCGACGCAACATTTGTGGTTTGCTCCTGACATGAAAGATGAAATCAATTGATTTACCCCGTTTATCCCAGCCCGGTCGCTTATTCCTCATCGTCGCTGGAATCGGGTCCTTCTTCTAGTGGCATGAGCACTAGCAGAGTTACAGCGGCAGACTTAGCGCTTGTGCTACCGCTTGTGCTTGCGAAGTGATTGCACGCTGATTGGCTGAGACTCTGGTTGAAATTCTCGTCGTGCACAAGAACAATCGAAGAAAGGAAACGAGATCAGGCAACTTAACATCGCCTTTGATGCAGCCCGCTCCACACGACGCAGCTGGTCAGCCTGCTGCAGGTCGTGCAGATGCGGCCAATCATGAAGTCAAGGTCTGGGTTCGTGACGTCTATGGCATGCGATATGGAGTCAAGATGCCAGTTTCTTCGGATTTCGACGACGTGATGCGGAAAGTCCGTGAAGAGCATGGTCCAATTCCAGGCATCATTGTTGGTTTCGAAGGCGGAAACGTATTTACTACCGTATCGGACATGCTGCTCGCAAAACCCGCCGATGTCAACGAAGATGCCTACCTTCGCGAGCATCCAATTCAACCGAAGTTCAAAGTGGTTAAACGACGCTCCTGCGGTTCTCAAACGAATGATTGACTGTATGTGTATGCAGAAAGAGTGTCTCATCTTGTAGTGATGCGAGCCAATGTGACATCGGAGCCCGACGTTTCTCATGGCCGTTCTGTGGCGCGATCGGATACGCTGCGATTGTCCAGAAGCGGGTACTTGCATACAAACACCAAGTCAAAGCTGTATTGACGAGTTTATGACCGCGTGACTGAACTACCGTAGCTGTCAGTATGTTTCGATGGAAGCGCACTTAAGTGCGAACACTATGACTTTAACTGTGACTGCCATTACGGTCATTGAGCCATAGCAGTTGCCACCTCCCTCCGTTATTAGTGACCTGTTCGACCACTGTGACCAGAGCGGCAAGTGAAGCAGACAGGAGCCCATCAACACGTGGAACTGGATTCGCGCAAATGTAGTTGCACTTCTCGCTCTCGTGGTTGCCATCGCGAGCTTGATATTAGGTATCTTCGAATAATGGAGAATGAACGCATCCGAGACAGAGGGTACTGTGGGCATCGTTTCCCTTGCTGGTTTCCTAATATACCGCGTGGGTTCTCTCTTTTGTTCTCATCGATTTTGTTCACATGCGGCTTTACTCCAGATAGATGGCCTCATCCGCAGATTTCACAAGTGTGATAGAAATACCAATCGATCTTTTGCACCTAGTTACTACTTCGAAGTATTTACGTAGCAAAGGAGCTGGAGCCAGAAGTACACTCGATGATCCTTGGCTTCATGTATGCTCAAGAATGGTTGATCAAGCCACAGACAGAGCGTTGCGAATACTAGACGTATGCTGATCAACAACTCGCTCGCAAGGTCCGCTCCATGCTCTGAACCGCTCGTCCAGGTCTGCAAGTGCTGAGCACGAATTCTGTGAGCTCCTGCACCAGCTCACTCTGAAGACCTGAGAGCTTGGGAGTGACCTTTTGCCACGTGTGGACAACGGAAGAAGCTTCGTAGCGCAACTTGGACCACTTGGCGCGAAGGGCTCGATCACCAGCGCTCCATCCTCCTCGTAGGCAACGTCCCGCAGCATTTCCGTCTTGAACTGTTGAGGGCCGAGCATCGCCCGCCACGCTATCACGACACGACCGGCAGCGACGTGGCGTCAGACGATTTGCCTGACTTTGATATCCAGCAGGACTTGGCCGAAGCGATGCTCTTCGCCGAAGACCTCAATGACTGTGTCATCGCTTACGAACTCTGTAGGCTGGAGCGACTCCGTGTGGTAGCAGAACCGAGTTGTTGGCCGCCGGAAGGAATGCGCGAAGAACTGCCAGGCCGCGTCACTGACTGCCTCGACATCAAAGGGCAGGATCTTGTCGGCGGAAGCGCGACAGTGAGACTTCTCCGTCGACGTGGAGGAAGCTGCCTCGACATTGCTGTACACTTGAAGCACTTGGCGCTGTACCGTATCTACAGCGGGCTGCAATAGCGTTTACGTAGAGGAAGACACAGGCTCAGAGAGTCTCTAGTGTTCTTTGAAAGCTTACAAACTCTATACGAAAGCTTGGACGAATACCTTATCAAACCTTAATTAAGGATTCCAGAGATAGACAATACCTTATACAAAGGTATGAACTCTATGCTTCAAAATGTGAACTGAATGTATTGTTGTTTATCGCGGCAGAGCCGCCTGTTGTTTGTATGCATAGGACTCACTATCTATCATAGTAGAGCCTAGTCTAATGCATATCCATTGGCTGTGAGCCACCCACTCCTATCTGGGGTGACCCATGTAATATGTGTGGAGCTCAACTTATGTGTGGCACCTAGCTTGTGTGCATCACACTATTCGATGTAATCCCGTTACACCCTCCCCCACCAGACTGAGGACACGTGTCCTCACACGTCATCGCCTCGGTTGAGGTATTGTTCAACGGAACACGCGTGTCGCTATTCGCTAGCCATCACAAGACCTCGCTCAAGAACTTTCCAAGTTCAACGAGCTGCGAAATGGCTGCCAGCCAGAAAGCCTCTTGGTCTTTCGACCGGAAAGACTCCTCCGCCTCCGCGTCACCCGCATCCAGCCCTAGGGGCTCGCCAGCACGTAGTGCGTCGCCGGCTTCAAGTCCCGAAGCTCCTACGCGCTCCGCGCGCAAGCTCTCTGTGAAGGAGTATCACTCCGAGCACCAGCGACGATATCAGCAGGGCTCGAGGGCCATGCCTACGGACACCAAGTCCTCAGACGCTTCGCGTCGCCCTCGTCTAGCTCGCGATGAGCTCTTCGCGGGCCTCGATGAGGTGGAGGTGGACTACGACACCGATAGCTCTATGCATGAGCCTTCTCGCTCGCCCGAGCCGGAGTGTAGTGGGCCGCGTGCGCCCAACCCGTTCTCCGAACGTGGCGCGGCTCAAGAGCTCACCGCGCTTCGCGCTTCCTCCGGTCTGGAGACTGGTGAGATCACCAATCCCCTCGACGAGGTACAAGAGCAACAGCTCGAGGAAGGGGGAGTCCAGTGCTCCCAGCGGCCTGCGGCGCGACCCTTGCTTAGCTCTCGTCGAGACTATCACTTCACGCCACGCGATCCTGCCGAAATGGTAAAGGCCGCCATGACGCAGCGCTCGCTGCGCACGTGGATCGTTGGGCCCGCGGCCACTGCTGCCGTTGAGTTTCAAACTCGGGCTGCTCTCCGAGAGAGGCTGTTGACTCCACAAGAGACAACTCCGGCTGAGTATGGTACTCGTCTAGCCGATCAAGCACGTCGTGCTTCGGTGCCGCAGATGCGGACTTACCCCGTCGTGCTCCTTGCAGGAGAGTCCGTCCAGGAGGACGATGCCCAGTTTAGCAACTGGGTAGAGCATGCGAAGCAGCTCACCTCGCTGGAAGCTCTGCGAGCCAGCTTCGCTGAAGCCGATGTGCGACTCGAACGCAGACTCCGTTTTGAGTTCGCCAAGGTTAAGACTAAGCGCCGTGCGCCCCCGTCTTCGGCACTGCCCCCAGGGCCTGCCTATCCTGCTCCTTCGAGCTCTAGCAGCTTCCACCGAAGTGGATCCATGGCTGCCACAGCTCCAGATCAACGCTTGAGCTCAGCGTTTGATCCTTCAGCCCCCGACCTATTGTCGGGAAGCGGGAGGCGACCGATTACTTGGCCCCCGGCTCATGGAGCTCCCTTGATCATGTCGATCAAAAGCGTCCATGACGTCTGGGCAATCTTGCCGGAGGGGTATCTCAAACTCCCATGAGTTATCAGAGTGGGGGTACCCTCGCCACTTCACCAGATACTGGTTGTGGCCCTCGCGTCGACGACGCTTTAGAACACGCTCCACATGAAAGTGGCGATTACCCTGCTCGTCGAGCAGCGCCGGCGCGCCCGTGTCCTCGCACGTTTAGGAACCTGTCCGTCCTGAGGAGTTGGAGAGCTTGGAGAGATCGCTGAGCGACGTGCGTCAGACCCTGGAGCGCCATGGGCGGAGGCTCGATCAAGCCGAGAGGGAGTCTGACACCACCGTGAATGAGATCCGCGATCTCCGGGAACGTCTCCAGTGGTGTGAGGCTGCTGAGTCGGCGACTCAACGCCTGGCGCGCCTTGAGCAAGGTTTCGCGCGGCTGGAAGGTCAGGTCGACCTGTTGCTGCGACTTCAGCAGGGCGCTTTGGCTCCGCCACGCTGGGCGCCAGCTCCTGGGAACCCACCTGCGCCGGGTCCCGGTACGGCTTGAGCAAGCCCACGTAAAACACGGGGTGTGTGCGCATCTTCTTCGGAAGATTGAGCGTATACGCCAGGCCCTTCTTGGCCACGACCGTGAACGGTCCAACGAAGCGCGGGCGCAACTTGGTCTTGAAGACCGCAGACACTGCATGTGTAGGTAGGATTTTAGCGTTAAGCAACACTAGGTCCCCGACCTCATAACTCTCAACATTGCCTCTGCCTTTAGCATCCGCATGTTCTTTCTGTTTGTCTTGGCTATCAGCCATTGCGTCACGTACGTGTCGAAGGACACTTAGACGCGTTGACAGGAACTCGTCAACCTGTTTACGAACAGTGAGTGGGCTGACATCAGCAAGCCGATCGGCTATCTCTCCCCCACCAAGCCCAGGACCACGGAGTGGCAGCGTCAGCGGGACGCGCGGGTGAGTGAGGCCGTTCACGTAGAACGGAGTGTAGCCCGTGGAGGCATGCACAGCGTTATTCAACGCAAACTCGACGAGTGGAAGCATAGCGCTCCAACGCTTCGGCGTTTCAGCGCAAATGCTACGGAGAATGTCTTCGACAACGCGATTCACGCGCTCAGTCTGACCGTCGGTCTGCGGATAGTCCGCTGTGGACATGTCCAACTTGGTGCCGAGCACCTTGAAGACCGCACTCCACAATTTCCCAGTGAAGCGGGGATCTTGATCCGAGACAATCGATGTGGGTAGGCCATGCTGGCGAAAGACCCGATCGATGAACAGCTTTGCTGTACCTTAACCGTCAACGGTGTCCGACACTGCCGCTAGATGAGCCATCTTGCTCAGACGGTCAACAAAGACCACAATCCCAGTGTTACCTTCCGAGTCCTTTGGAAGGCCAAACACAAAGTCCAAACTCATGGACTCCCAACACCCAGAGGGTACAGGCAAGCTTGCCAGCGGCGCGGCCGCATGCGGTGAGGGCTTCACCCGCTGACACGTCTCACACGTGCGCACGTACGTGCTCGTCCACTTGTACAGCTTGGGCCATCAATAGGTCCGGCTCACAGAGCTGTAGGTCTTCTCGCGACCGAGGTGGCCGCCAAGCGGTGTATCATGCGCCTCGTAGAGGATACGATACTTCAAATCCTCGTCATGAGGGAGCACGACTCGAGGTGTGTCCTCCGCACTCGTGCTGTAGTACAGCAGACCGTCAGCGACGGAGTAACGGTGCAGGCTCGCGCGCCGACAATGTCTTGTCCGAGTTTTCAAACTCCTTGCTCCCAAGAGCACGCAGCAGGGCGACACACATGTCGTCTCGCGCATACGCAGCGCGTATCAAGTCCGTCACCGACGAGGTCACCATCGTGACATGAGCAAGCTCATAGTCCGGTCGCCGTGACAACGCGTCTGCAAGACCATTCTGCCTGCCAGGCTTGTACTTCACCTCGAGGTTGTACTCCGCGAAGAAGGACAGCCAACGGGCCATCCTTTGCGAGAGGTGAGGCGACTGGGTCGCAGTGCGTAGTGACGCTTGATCAGTGAAGATCACAAACGGCTTAGAGCCCAGCAGGTGAACCCTGAACTTGACGAGAGCATACTTCATCGCAAGTAGCTCTTTGTCATGAACTGGATAGTTCTTCTCTGCAGGCTTAAGCTGGCGAGACTCAAACGCAATCACGCGTTCACGCCCTCGGGCGTCTGCTTGAAGCAGAGCACTGCCGATGGCAAAGTCCGATGCGTCACAGACGACACTGAATGGACGTTCAGGGTCTGGCAACGCCAGGATCGGGGCATGAAGGAGACTCTCCTTGACTGCTTCGAAAGCATCTTGATGCTCGGTGTTCCAACACCAGTCCTCATCCTTCTTAAGGAGATTGGACAATGGCCGAGCCATCTCAGCGTAGTTCGCGCTGTACTTGTGCAAGTAGTTGGCGAGGCCAAGCCACTTGCGTAAGTCCTTTTGGTTCTTGGGAACCGGCCAGTCAACGATGGTCTTAACCTTAGCAGGATCTGCTCGAAGGCCGCGCTTCCCAACGAAGCATCCTAAGAAAGGAATTCTTCAGCGCCGAAGATGCATTTTGATGCGTTAGCGTACAGCTTGTTGGTGCGCATGCACTCGAGCACTGCTCGCAAGTGGTCAATGTGGTTCTCCACGTCAGACCGACCGTGCTCCGCACGACTGTGGACGAAGATGTCGTCGAAGTATGTATGAGCAAATGCCCGCAGGGGCCTGAAGAGCTGCGTCACCAGACGATTGAACGTCGCAGGCGCGTTCGACAGCCTTTGGGGCATGACTAGCCACTCCCAGAGCATACCGCTCGGAGTGCTAACCGCTGTCAGCGGAATGTCACTCGCTCGCATGAGCAACTGGTAGTAACCATCGACCAAGTCGAGCGCACTGTACATCGTGCACCCAACCATATTGTTCTGCAGAACATCCTTCCTAGGAATCGGTGTCTGTGCCAGAATGGTGGCAGCGTTGAGCTTATTGAAAGCATGAACGATGCGCCACTTGCCATTAGGCTTTCTGACACAGAACGTAGGCGTCGAGTGCGGAGACTTGCTCTCACGCACCATGCCCGCCGCGTGCTTGGCACTGAAGAACGCGTCAATGACGTCGCACTGCTCCTTCGGTAAGGGCCACTGCCTCGTTACGCAGTATTTGGTTCCAGGAACCAAGTCAATCTCATGACGGACACCTCGATCCGGAGGTAAGCCAGTGGGCGGGTCATTCGAGACCACATCCTGGAACTCCTTAACCAAAGGATAGAACGGATCCGATGGGTCCTTCAGGATCGAAGATCCACTTCGCGCACTGAGTGCCTCCTTCGTGTCCTCAAGGACAGCTTCATCCATAAGCGACGAGGAGTTCAATTCCTCCTCCGGTCGTATCATGACCACTTCGGCGAGCGCGCCAGCCTTTAAGGCATCCCCAAAGTCGGGAATGGACATCTCGTCCAGCTCTAGCAGAGCAGCCACCGTCAGAATAGCCTCGAGGCTGACGTTGCCCTCGGCTTCACCAGTCACTCCATCAACGAGTGTGTATAGCTGCTCGCTATCATCGTCCACGACGGACAGGTCCTGTACCAGGACCGACGCCTTGCGTCTCGCAGTCGCCATTTGGCGTCGCTGCCGCCTCCTCGCAGAAGCTGTACGCCTCGGAGAGGCCAGCGTGTTCAGACTGAAAGTCTCGTCAGGTGTTGCCACCTCTTGTTGCTCTGATTGAGCCGGCGTGGAGCCGCAACGCTCACAGCCCTCGCCCAGTGGATTAGGTGCCACTCCACCCGCATCGTCAGGGTCCCCCCTTGATGCCTCGGCTCACAGCCGACCACGCCATCAGTGGCATGCAGCGATGCTGCGCTCTCGTGACGAGCACCGCTCAGCGGGTTACGTGCCGCTCCACGCGCATCACTAGGGCCATGCCCAAGATGCCTCCACGAACTGTCGACCATGCCATTACCGGCATGCAGCGATGCTGCGCTCAAGCCACGAGCATCGCTCAGCGGGTTACGTGCCGCTCCACGCGCATCACTAGGGCCACGCCCAAGATGCCTCGACTCAGTGTCGACCCCGCCATTACCGGCAGGCAGTGATGACTCGCAGTAACTCGGAGTCTCACTCAGTGGGTTACGTGCCACTCCACGTCCAGCCCACGAGCAGTGCTCGGGACTCGCGTCTTCGACGCCAGTGTCCATTAACTCGGACACTCCAATGTCTAGCACATTGACCGACTCGGTCCAGTGCCCGCGCCAATAGCGCTTTTGCTTCCTAGCAGAGGTGGGTTCATGACTCGCCAATGCTCCCCTAGGAGGCAAGCGCGTAGGGCCTAGGGTCTTCGACCGCCAGTCGATCCATGGTTCATGGCACTCCAGCCATGCCATGCCGAGGATGAGGTCGTACCTCGAATCCAGGTCGATGACCAAACAGCGTTCAACGCTATCGAAGTCCAGAAACTTCACGCCCAGGTTCACAGGAACCTTGGGCACCGTGACACGGGTCCCGTCGCAAGACGGACGGTGACGATGTCACTCGAACGCGCCTTCAGCGCCTCAGCGTACTGCTGACTTCCTTCCATCGTGGAGCGCCGAGCATAGTTGCCCGACGCTCCGGAGTCGATAAGGATCTTCCATGGCTTCTCAAAGCCCTTCACGGTCGCTTCCACGACCAGCAAGCCCGGCTTGCATACACGTTCCGTGTTGTTAGAGAGCACGGTGCTCTTTGGGGCTAAGCCCTGCCGACCTCCTCCCTGAGGCTCAACAGAACTCAGTTCTTCTTCCCCAGCAGGGCGCCCCGCGCCTACTGGGACTTGGCGTTTCCCCGCCCCGAGCCAGGCTTCTGCTCAGAAGCGGAGGTTCGGCTCGATGAAGCCTGGCGCTGCTTGCGCAGCGGGCAACCCGGACGCAGGTGTTGCGTGCTGCCGCACACATAGCATCGACGGATGCCGATACGCTGCTCAGCAGCCTGAAGCTCGGCTTCCTCATCTTCAGCGTAGCTGAGGTCCATAGGCACTGCGCCATTGGACACATCAGAAGCTCCGGAAGAGCTGGCTTGGGAAGCCGTCCAACCAAGTCGCGACGACTTGAAGTTGAACACGGCGTTCAACGCCACGTTCACGGCTTCCTCAACAGAGGTCGGGTGAACACGGAAGACTTCCGTCCTGGCCACGCCAGTGCGAAGGCCTTCCATGAGACGGTCACCGCGACCACTTCAGGAAGAGGATCCGCCGCCATGCCGGCGAGAAGAGTTCTCAACTCCTGGACGAAGTCCAACAATTCCTTCTTACCCTGACGGGTAGACAGGAAGCGTGACCTCACGCGATATGCCTGGTTAGGCGGCGAGAACACTCGCGAAAGCTGGGCCTTCAGCTGATCCCAAGAAGGGAACGCAGTGTCCACAGACGTGCCACACGTCAGGGCCCACTCTCGCGCTCGGCCACCGAGCTTGGAGATCGCAAGCGCCACGCGCTGCTGCTTGATCTTGAGCATGGCGGACGCCATGGCCATTTCGACCTCTCTGATCCAGAGCAAAAGGCTTTCGCCTTCCTTGCCCTCGAAACTCTTGACGCTCACCATGAGCGGTTTAGCTCGTGGAGCATCGTCCGATGCAGGCCTAGGCGTCACAGACGCCGCGGCCGCAGTCATCTTCTGCTGGACGTGCTCCAACAGAGCATTCTCATACTGAGAAAACGCCTCCAGACGCGCGTTCACCGCGTCGGGGCCTTGCGAAGCAAGATGGGCCACACCTTCCGGGCCGATCAACGACATCAGCTTATTAAGCCCGTCCTGTTGGTTCGGGGGTAAGTGGGCAAATTGCTCCATCCTCACAGAGGGACAGTCGTAAGACTCAGGTGTCGGATTGACTACAAGTGCTACCAAGTGCAGCGGGCTGCAATAGCGTTTACGTAGAGGAAGACACAGGCTCAGAGAGTCTCTAGTGTTCTTTGAAAGCTTACAAACTCTATACGAGAGTTTGGACGAATACCTTATCAAACCTTAATTAAGGATTCCAGAGATAGACAATACCTTATACAAAGGTATGAACTCTATGCTTCAAAATGTCAACTGAATGTATTGTTGTTTATCGCGGCAGAGCCCTGTTGTTTTTATGTATAGGACTCACTATCTATCATAGTAGAGCCTAGTCTAATGCATATCCAGTGGCTGTGAGCCACCCACTCCTATCTGGGGTGACCCACGTAACATATGTGTGGAACTCAACTTATGTGTGGCACCTAGCTTGTGTGCATCACACTATTCGATGTAACCCCGTTACACTTCCTGTAGCCCCAGAAACGCCACAGGTTGTGAGTACCAACAGAAGCCAACAGTCTACTACAGTATCACATGCGTGAAGTCGTACCGGCGTCGTGCGGTAGCGATACTTGCGAATGAGCTCGTCGATAGCTTGTCCTCGCCGAAGCGAGACACCCCGGGGACCAGTACAAGGAGCTCGCCATCGTCTGCGATCGCCATGCGCGTGCGGTAGATGGACTTGTTGCCCAGCCACGTCGACTTGAACTCTTCCGGGTCCAGATACACCACCACCTTGTCCAGCGGCGCCTCCACGAGCTCGAAGTTGACCTCCAGAGACAATTCGGCAGCCTTCATGAAGCACTCCTCGTCGTCTCCGATGAAAGTAGTAGTGAGGGGAGTGTTTCACGTCAGTTTTTAAAAAACATAATTTACTTTTCACTACACCCACCCACACGCCCCCTCGTCGACCCACCCTTTTCGCTACTTTCTATAAAAACCCATTTCTCTATCGATATGAGGCACCTCATACCCCTGTAAGTGGTCAATTCACTAAGTAACTAAAATCATGTCCAATCCCCCTCTAGGTAGCCTTACATCCGCTGTATTTTCATCGTCTAATATGGGGTCCAAACACATAAGCAACACCACTAGAAGTAGCGCTTCCTAAACTCCAATGGAAGCGCGCAATACAAAGTTTTCATCATGAACGATAAATGTATATTGAAGTTATCAACCTGGATTAGGAAGTGGGCAGCGCAACGGCGCGCCTACAGGTCGGCCCACTCGTCGCCGCTGAGATAGTCAGCAACATCCTCGCTCAGCGCGCTGGTGATACTGTCACCGGAGCTGCTACCAAACGACTCGCGATACGGGGCGGCGCCATCTTCATCGACAGCGTCATCGATAGCGACCTGCGCGTCGGGAAGCTGTACAGGGTGGACGCTCATGCCAGCCACGTCCTCGTTCAGCCGACGCATGTTCTCAGCGTTGAGCTTCAGCTTGACGTAAGCCATGCACTTTTTCTGCAAATTCAGTGGTCGAAGCAGGTTGATCAGCTCCATCTCGTAATCATGTCGAAAGGCCCAGCCTGTCATGTGGTCGTGATTATGGTTGGTGGTCTTGGCCATGGCCATGTCCGCAGCGCAGTGGTGGCATTGCACCGGCGCGAAAGCAGCGCGCACAAGAGCTCGATTACAAGGGCACGCGAGCTTGTTCTTGGGGATGCGAGCGTAGAGGTAGATCTGGCCGCGTGGGGTGGGGTCGTCGTTCGTAGCCATCGCAAAAGGTGAAGTGCCACCGCTAGCAGCGCTCAGAAAGTGTCGCTAAATGATTGCATCGAGCTAAAAATGAATCAAAAGTGTCTCTAAATGATTGCAACGCGCGCTAAAAGTGAATGCTAAAGATAGTGCCACGCCTTCAAAGTGTCGCTAAATGATTGCAGCCATAGTGAAGCCAAGTGATTATGAGATCGTGCAGATGCGTGCGGGTATATACACATATCAGGACAGATGGCTACGTCTTAAGTAACTATTTCTGCGTGCCCCAGTCTCAAATAATAAAACGTTTTTGAACTTTATTCATCGTTATATAAAGTATAACTTCCGAGTTTTTATAGGCACGCATATATATAGCAACATGAATTCGCAGGAATATAACGGACTCAAGCGATTGAACATTCCGACGGTTAAATGGGGGAGCACCTTTCGTGTTAAGGTGCGTAATCAGCATGGTGTAAATACATTCATCTCTAAAGTCAGTAGCCCTAAGGCTATCCGAATGCTTAGCAAAGCATATAAACTAAGCGAGAAGCGGATTAAACGCGAGCTCGAATATGAGTATCGCCCGGAACGTAGATATACGAAATTCCAAGGCAAGGCTCTAGAGGCGCATGAGTTTGGTGGATTCAGTCAGGATGAGCTGTACGAGAATGTTAAGAAGTTCCTCGAGAGCCAGACGAAGGCTGTCAAGGTTAATATTTAGCTTGGGTAAGCTAATTGACCGAACCAACGGGCTAGAGCGTGAGTACTACCCGAGTAGTAACACAACCATTTGGGATAAACCGATCGCGATCAACTCGAAGGCTGATGTTGAGAAGAAGGTAATCAGTTATATGAAAGCAGCCGATTTCACTGAGCGGGTTAGCTATCCAGCGTCTGCGTACCAACTCAAGGAGATTAACGCGGCTAACGTGGTCATCTACTACAGGAACCACATCCTAGGTGATTCGGACATCAAGCTACCTGAGGCTATTTCCAAAAACAGGTTCATTCTCAATTTCCCAAAAAGGAATAACAAATGCATGTTCTACTGTATCGGTTATCACTTAATTGAAGGAGAGAAGCCTCAAAGGGTTGCAACGTATGCTAAGAGCGTGTTAAGGAGTATTGTGAATTTTACAACATGGAGTACACACCCAAGGTGTTCAAGGAGTTCGAGGCTATCGACATCATGCAGTTTGATAAGCTTGAAGACTGTTTCAAGCTACGTATCAACGTCTTCGAAATGGATCAGGAATCGCTTGAAATCATTAAGATTAAAGATAGTGAGAAGGCGTTGATAATGTTATTAACATCCTTGACTATAACGGGCACGCGATGTATATCACTGATCTAGACATTGTGTTGAGTAAGTTTCCTTGCAATGTATGTGGAGCAGTCCTAGAGTCATATCAAAATCTATTCAAACATAAGCATACTAAATGCAAGTTCGAGTAGATAGAGAGCTTCCCTAAAAACCCGAAGTTGTATGAACCAGCAGAGAATCGTCTCAAGTCGCTTCTAACTAAGTACAATGTTGATAGTATCGATCACTATATGGACCATTTCATCGTTTATGACTTTGAGGCTATTCTGTTTTATCTAGATGAAGCTCGTGGAGGTAACACGATCTATACTAGCCGCCATCAAGCTGTATCATTGTCCATATGCGATAGTTTGACGAAGCAAGTGAAGTGCTTTGTCAATGAGACATCGCGAAGTCTACTCGATGACATGTTCAAGTATGTCATTCAGGTATCAGCAAGATCCAATTATACAATCAAAACAAATATAAAATGCTATATAAGAGGATCAACGAGAAGCTTAATTGCTTGCTCGAGAAGGATGGAGATGTCATGAATGATATACCGCTTGAGAACATCAAGAAGCAGATGCTTGGGAACCCTAAGCTCAAGGAATTCATTAACCGTAAGAAGAGATACGAGAAGGATAGCGAGCTACTAGAGCAGTTGTGCTCTCAAGCACCAGTTATTGGTTTCAACTCAGGACGCTACGACATCAACTTGGTCAAGAACGATCTGTTTACCGTACTAGGTGCTGACAACGTCAAGATGGTTGTTAAGAACCCGAGCTACATGTGCATATCAACGAATGACATCAAGATGCTTGATATTAGCAACTATCTACCGCCTGGGACATCGTACGGCGGCTATATCAAGACCTACCTAGGTGAGTGTCAATGTGAGGATAAGATCAAGTGTCTTTGCGGGCTAGGCAAATGCATCTTCTGTTACGAGTACGTTGATTCATTCGATAAGCTTAACGAGACAAGTCTACCGCCTCGATCGGCGTTCGATTCGAAGCTTAAGGGAACAAAGCTCAGTGATGATGACTATGAACGACTAAAGTTTGTTTGGTCTCACTACGAATGAAGTCAATCAAGGATCTGCTCATCTGGTACAACAACCAGGATGCAGAGCCATTCGTTAAGGCTATTCAGAAGCAGCGCGAGTTCTATACAGACTTCAGCCTTGACATGTTCATGGACGGAGTCAGCCTGCCAGGGTTGTCCGAGAAGGTTATGTACCAAACGTGCTACATCGCGATAGAGAAAACCGAAGTCGTTTTTCGATCAAGGAAAGGTACATCAATCGTATCGAGGCTATCATAGACAAGGCTGTCATTAGAGCTGATCCAGCTGGAGATAACAGGCGATATGGATTAGTCACCGACGATACTGTGTTCACGTATGCGTATATCAACGTATACGATAGATACGGAAACAGGGTCATCTATAAGTTTGATCATGCATTGACAGCGGAGTACTGCTACAGCAAGCTTCAGCAAGACGGACCATCTAGGTTGATATATGAAATTGATCTATCAAGGTCGAGCCGCCGTTTTCCTTTCCTACAAGACGACTGTCTGGTTACAAGCAGCAGGATAAGAAGGCTAATCGTGAGTTCAGCTTGAGTATTAAAGACTTGAATAACGAGCTATACATGAACGGATATCTATGTGGACTTTGTGGCTGTCAACTAACTGAGGAGAACGTATCACCTGCTCGTATCGATAACCGAAAGGGACACATCAATGGTAACATACTAATTACGTGCTATCAGTGTAACGTAGCTCGCAAGGATATGTCAATGAAGTCTTTCCGTCGCCAGAAGCAACTCGAGCGTAACGCTGACAAGCTTGTCTGGTCTATCGACGAGAATCAAAAAGAGATCTATCCCAAGATGAAGGCCAACATTGCTGGCGGTCCTAGCATTATCTTCAACCGTTTCGCCAAGCGTAATGAAACCTATATTAGAAACGGCGACAAGCTTTGCAAGAAAGTGATCGGCTATGATGCTAATGCACTTTATCTATGGGCTCTGTAATGATATGCCGTGCGGTCGCCTAACTACGATTGAGGCGTATGACGACATTGTTGACGACATCAAGTCTGATAAGGTGTTTGGCTTTCTTGAGTGTGACATCGAGACACCAGAACATCTCAAGGAGCACTTCAGCGAGATGACACCGATCTTCAAGAACATTGAGATCGATACGAGTCAGGAGGAGTTGATCGGAGAGCACATGGCTGAATACGCTAAGGATATCAACCGCAAACCAACCAAGTCGCGTAAATTGATCGGAAGCTACTTCGGCGAGAAGATTCTCATCTACACACCGCTACTCAAATGGTACCTAGCGCACGGACTAGTGGTCACCAAAAATACTCATTCATCAAGGCAAGTGCTCACAAGCCATTCGAGCCATTCATGAACCAAGTGTCTGACGCGAGACGTGACGGAGACAAGGATAGTTCTAAAGCTATGATCGCTGAGATGATGAAGCTCATTGGTAACTCAGCCTTTGGTCGGTCAGGGATGGATAAGACCAAGCACAAGGAGGTCAAGTATCTTGATGATGCTAAGTCTGTTCGCGCCATGGTTGAAAAGCAAAACTTTCATGACGTAGAGGAACTGAATGGTTCGTTCGAGCTTAGCATGAAAAAGCGACGTATCAAGTTCGATAATCCTATCCATCTGTCTATTGCTATCTACCAGCTCGCTAAGTTACGTATGCTAGAGTTCTATTATGATTGTATTGATTACTATATGGATCGATCCGACTTCCAATATCAAGAGATGGATACTGACTCAGCCTATATTGCATTCAGCGACGATAAGCCCTTCGAGAACTTGATTAAGCCTGAACTCGCTGAGCACTTCAAATCACACAAGTATGATTGGTTCCCGCGCGATCGCAATGAGTAGGTTGCGAAGTATGATAGGCGAACGGCGGGTCTTTTCAAAGAGGAATGGCGTGGCGACGCTATGGTATCGCTGTCGAGTAAGAACTATCACTGCTATCTACCGGAGGGGGCTAACAAAGTCAAGACATCAGCGAAGGGTGTTCAACAAGGAAGCAATAAGAATGCAGATATCTTGAATCAAGCTGGCTTCGAGTCGGTCATCAAGAGAAAGATTTGCCTTACTGGTACTAACCGTGGCTTCCGTATCGATAAGCTTACGAAGGGCATTATCACGTATCAACAACACAAAACAGCTCTCAACTACTGGTATGACAAGAGGATGGTACTAGCGGATGGGATAAGCACAGTTCCGCTTTGTATATAAGCTGACTAGTCCTGGAGAAGCTAGCCGACTTTTTTTGGATGAGTACAAAGTGAGTCCAACCTGATACATGGATATATAAAGTATATACAACATAACATAACATATACAATCATGAACTTCCCGATTCATTCTGAACAGCTCGACATCGAGATTCTTCGTGGAGTCTATCAGTTCGCTGATGAAGAGAGCTATCAGTGGTTTATCGGTTATCGAGAAGATGATTCGCCATACGAGTCACTTGATGAGTTACGCGATGAGGTGGAATCATATGAGGCATTAGAGGATGGGATCGATGACTACTTCGAGTGTACTCATAGATATCTGAATAACAGCAAAGTTCATCCTTTAGCTAGCGATATCAAAGTTCAATCATGTAAGTTCCGTCACAAACGTTTGATGAATGGATATATATTAGAAGAGGTGATCGCTATGGCAATGCGTCCTTCTCGCATTCAGAAGCAACTTGATCAGTATGACAACATCGAGGACTTCTTTGATGCTATCGGCTGCTAATCATGCAAAAGCATATTTTTTGTCATTATTAGTATAATCATGGTAGGTAAGGAGTTCGTTTATGATAAGGATGACTCGAAACAGAAGCTTATCGATAACCTATACAACGACCCATCATATGGTTTCATCGGGCAAGAGAAGCTGTATCATAAGGCTAAAGCTATAAATAGACTCATAACGCATAAGGACATCAAATACTACTTTCAGTCGAGAGTTGATATTCAACGATTCAAGCTACAGAAGCCTACATATGAGGAGTTCATGATTGCATCCCCAAATCCTGATTTATGCCAGATCGACCTTGCGTTTTGGTTCAAGATGGTGATTCTGACATGTGTCAACATCAACTCGAGACTTGGGTATGCAGCTCTTCTATCAAACAAGCAGGCTAAAACCGTTATGGAAGCATTAGAGGCTTTTGTGAAAGAAAATAAGCCAAGAATCATTACTAGCGACAACGAAAAGGAGTTCATGAACCGGACTGTGAGACGATTCTTCAAAGAGAAAGCCATCGAACATTATAACAATGAGGCAGGCGATCATACCACGATGGGTAAGATTGAGCGTTTCAACCGAACAATCAAGCAACGACTGATGCAGATGCCTAATAGAGAGGACTTGACGCCTCAGCTACTGAAAGCAGTTATCAAAAATTACAACTCTACAGAGCACAGAGCAATCGGGATGACACCTAAAGAGGCGAAAGGACATGTAGCTACAAACGAGAATGACCATAACCAAGAAGTGATGAAAAATCTTAATAACGAGCTTGATATAGGTAGTAGCGTGTTGTATCGTCTACAGAAAGGAACATTCGATAAAGAAAACGTTCGATGGAGCAAAGCTGTTTATGAGATCATTGGCATAGATGGATACAAGATCCAAATCAGATCAAAAAATGGTAAACGTCTCTACAAGAGTCCAAACAATCTAAAACTCGTCAATGCTAAACCAACGGAGGATACAGTCAAGCAAGGAGACTTGTTTGGTATCAAGACTATTCTGCGGCATAGGCGACTTAAGGATGGTCAAATGCGATACCTCATCGAGTGGGAAGGTTTTGATAAACCCACATGGGAGTCTCAAGACAATCTTAGACTTGTTAACAAGAGCAGAATGAGCGAGCCAGAAAAAAAATACTTCAAAAGCTTAGAACGTCGTAGACTAACTAGGCAGAAGACTAAGCAATGAATGAACGCTCTTTTTTTCTATCTGAGTATCAACCTTTATAGGTAAATAGGCTTCGTCAGTTGAGTGCTTTGTAATCGTTCGAGGTCTTTCTTTCGTTCTAAGTGAGCCGCGTCGGCTGTGAATCTTCGATTATCAAAAGCTTCTTCATCGCCATCTTCATCTATGAAATGAAGCAATTCATCCATCCCTATATGATATTACATTTATTACATTTCAAAATTGAACTATCGTAGCTAATATATAACAAGTATACAGTATGACTTTCATGTCAAGCAATCACACAGAGTAGAGAGCAATGTTCTAGAGCATGTCTAAAGTCGGGTTACTGTAAACAACACGATAAGGACTATAAAATTGAAATGTACAAGAAAGAGCTCAAACGCATGCATCAACGTATGCGAGCCTACTCTGAGAAGACGAACCACTTCTATGGAATGATTAACGACATACAGCGTTGCGATTGGATTAAAAGCCAACTGACTCGTATTGGTGGAGAGCGTAAAGCGTTTCGTTTTATAGCATCGGATATCAATCATAAAGACGAACTAGAGTCATTGTTTGATTTACCATTTGATGAGGTGCTGCCAGCATACTTAGCGCTAGTAGCGAGACGTAATGAGATAGTACATAAATTCACGATGGGTAGTTGGGTTCACGATGAAATACCGAAGCATATTAAATATGTAACACGGTTTAAGCGTGCTAATATAACCTAGCTAAGAAAATGTTTCCATCGTTTGACAGCTTAGCTCATCGCGAGCAGAAGAGGGCTGAACTACTAGAAAGAGTACAGCGGCGCCTTAAACAAACGAACCTCAAGCGAGACATGTATGCACAAGCAATGTGGGCTACTGATGAGACTAGATACGCCAAAGTTAGTCCTAACAGTAAGGTCGATGTAAGTACTCAAGCAGGAGAAGGTGATATCAGAAAGCCGGCTATCATGAGAGATTCAGGGGTTGGCAGTGAATGCATTTGTTCATTTTTTATGATTCGGTATAATATACCCTAGCAGAGTAGGTCATACGAACTATACACTAGAATCGCTTGAGCATGTTTCCGTCTTTTACGAATCTAGCTCAACGCGAGCGCAAGCGGAATGATCTATTAGAAAAGGTGTAACTACGGGTTCGTCAAGCTAATGCGAAGCGGGATATGTATGCAGATGCGGCTTGGTCAAGCGACGTAGGAAAGGAGATTGATGTTAATCGAAACAGTAAGGTCGATGTAACTACTCAAGCAGGAGAAGGTGATATCAGAAAACCAGCTGTCATGAAAGATGCTGAGACTAGTCAAGATCAACAAGGGATCGACGTAAGTACAGAGTCTGTAAACGAGCCTACGGTTGAAGAACCTAAGGTTGAAGTACCTACGGTTGAGGTACCATCTAATGATGGAGATGAGGATCGGGAAGCAGAACAAAATCAGATAAATGCTCGTGCATGGATTAAGAATTTATTCATAAACTTTCCTAATTGGGCCGCGCTTAAGATTCATCCTATTAAAAACAATAACAAGGTTGATTCGAAACGATATATAGGACAAAGAGGTTTGGTTTTAAAGGTAGGGACCAATCGGGTTTCGAATTCGAAGCACATTGATTGGGTAAAGATAACACGTCACATTAGAGGGATTTATCTACGATGGCGAAAGCAACTCAATCGATGAAGTCAGTATGATGCGGGAGAATGATCATGGCATGGCCTCTAGAAGAAAGACGATTGATGCAGGAGAATGATAAACCTGCCCCACATAACGATTGGAAACGTACTGGTAGTAAACATGTAAGCGAACAACCGAGAGGGAACTTTAACAAGTACCGAGCCTTCAATACCGATCCTCGAGAAGTAAACACATCTACAACAATGGATAAGTTGGAGGCAAAATCCAAGCTAATTTTCATGCTAAAGACATATGCTCGAAAGCTTACTAGCTATAATATCATTGTTAGACCTGTACTAATAGATGGGGCCGTATTGGAAAATACACAACTAATCGTTGATACGAAAGGTGTTTTACACATTAAGAGTCAGGACACAAACCGTAATCTCCCATCTAAACTAGATGAAGTGAGTTGGATAGCTACATTGGATAGATTCAACAAAGAAACGAGTGAGAGTGGTTTGCGATTCAAATACGAGCCGAAAAAGGCTACTGAGATGGTGGCTGATCCAGATCGGTTTGCAAGCAAAGCTGATCATAATTTCAACTCACCATTTAGAACGGGGTTAAATGAAGCAATACCTAACGTGAATATGACTGAGCATGATGCAAAAGCATTCCAAGTGGACTTCTTCAAGGCTTATGAAGAGTAGAAGGAGGATTTGATCCAACTCAAGATTGCCCCTATCCGAATGAGCAAGAAAGCGAATCCGAACGAACACTACTACTTAAGCTGGTACGTTGAAAAGAAAGGTGTAGAAGGTTTGAGACTTCGAAATACTAACAATGGAGATAAGCTTGTACTGTCTGTGGCACGACTAAGGAGTATTTAAAGAAAATCTATTGGACAAAGACTCTAGACGTCCTAATCGAAGTAATGAATCAGATCTTTGAATACGTAGACAAAAACGACGTCGTTGGAGACGAGAAAGCGCGCATTGACAAGACATATAACCTATTCAACTACATTGCGATTGCTCATGGGGTGTATTTCAAATTTAGAGGTGTTTATAGAGCTGACGTTCGTGATGAGGACATCGATAACTTCAACGACCGACACGAAAGAGATGGAAGAGTCCCAAGAGAGGTTAGGGGGACAACGAACGACATGCTCAACAAGGCTAGCGGTAAAGGTCTTAAAGGACGTGGTCTAAGAGGGGCTGGAGTAGACACGAGTGGCTTGCTCGCAGGTGGGGAGCGTAAACCGAACAAGAAACCAATAGGTGCGCCAGTCTACGCCAATATCAAACGAGGAGGCAACGGAAGATACAATCTCAACGATATTCAGGGTACAGCGCTACCTAGTGCTTTCATCTATAAGCAGATTGGCAGCAAGTACATTCGCATACCAGAGCTAAACGATAATGTCCTTTACATAGTCAGACCATCTCGCGAGAAGATGGGTCCACGTCGTGACATCAGCAAACAAGTGACAGAGATGCTCAAAGACCTTGTTTACAGCAAAAACATTTGTCAAGCGGCATACGATAAGCTATCTGTAGAGGATCAGAAGCTGTTTAAGGAGATCCTTCGTATTACTCACATTCAACATGCATTTCGCGATGAGCTACCGGACCCACTAGGCTCTCTTAGGATGGAGTACGAGAAACTCAAGGGCGAGCTCATGCTGGGTAACGATAACGCTTCTATAATGAAGCAACTCAAGGTCGTCACCGTTGACATGTACTCAAACAAATTGATTTCGGATGCAGAATTCAAAGATATCATCACTCGTTTTTATAGAACGATGTTGATCCTCGATACCAAGCAAATTACGAAGTCGGGAGGTTTGTATAACCTACATGCAGCGGGGCTGCTGTAGCTTTAGCGTCAGAGGAAGACACAGACTCAGAGAGTCTCTAGTAATATTGATAACCTTACGCTCTATACAAGAGCTATACCGAGTACCGTAAGATAACTACTTACGGACTCCAAGAGACAGAAGTACCTTAAACAAGGCTAGTGAACTCTTAGGCTTCAAATGTGAACTGAATGTATTGTTGTTTATCGCGGCAGAGCCGCCTGTTGTTTGTATGTATAGGACTCACTATCTATCATAGTAGAGCCTAGTCAAATGCATATCCAGTGGCTGTGAGCCACCCACTCCTATCTGGGGTGACCCACGTAACATATGTGTGGAAGCCACTTATGTGTGGCACCTAGCTTGTGTGCATCACACTATTCGATGTAACCCCGTTACACTACAGGTCGATCAAAACCTTGCGGAACTAAAATCCATAATGAAAGACCTTATCGTGAAAGAACGACCAGCTAGTCATAGGCCAGCTGTGTGGGCAAGTGATCGCAAGGAATACTCAAAAAATACCGTATCAACTCAAACTGATGCGTCTGGAGGCCGTGTTTGGGCGTACCAACCACGAAAAAAGAAAGCGCCAGCAGTAAAACATTCGCTTTGTAAGCTAACCAAAGCCAGCTCTAAGAGCATTGTTCCTCATCCCTCGATGAACAAAGATTTTTTTTAACCCTAGCAGATATCTATATCACTCAGAGAGAAGTGCTCGTAGTTCATCTATTTGAGCTTGCTGCTCATCGAGTCGAGCCATTAGATCTTGAATCATTCTCAAGTTATAAGCAGATAGCCTGCTATAATCAATGTTTAAATTGCTGCTTAGCAGGCTCGAGAGCAGGATCTTCCTCTTCCTCAATATCATCGCGATAGTAAACCGAGCACAAATCCATCAGGTGAGCTTTTGCTAAGTCCTGAGCAATCAAACCTACTTCCTGTCCGGGCCTATGCTCGGAATCAATCCATTCGTAAAGCTTGACTTCGCATTGATCATAAAGGTTTTTGATGCGATCGAGTGGTGCTGGCTGGATGTTCTTCTTCAGTCTTCGATCAGAAGTCGTTGCCAGAGCTGTGCAGGCTAGGTAGCCACCGAAAACGGCTGATACGTTATATGATATTGGACCGAGTGCCGATTCAGTGACACCGCTATTCGTTTGAAGCCGATGAACAGTCGAGCTGCCAGATCCGAATTGGTACGATATAACATTTGGGATGTGGAGAGGAGCTGATGGAGTGGTCGTGCCAATGCCAAGGCGGCCAGTGGTTGTCAGAGTAATTTGGGTCGTAGCATTAGTTCCAAAACGGACATCATTATTTGAAAATTTCCAATCCATGCTGGATTCGTTGAAGTAGCATTAGTGCCATTATTTACTAGAATCTGAAATTTCACGGGCGTTATATTCGATCCGGCAAACATGCATATCCGTGAGTAATTGCCATATAAATAATCCATTCCGTTTCCTTTAATTGAAAAATATTCAGTGCTCGGAACTGAATTTATACCAAGATCAGTTAGACTCCCGAGAGAGGTAATGTTCGATTGATTTCCGTAAGCTAAATACCCATTTATTGTACCAGAGCAGGTTATGCTTGCTGCTGATATATTTCGAGCGGTATCGACGAAATCAACTGAATTTATTTGGATTCCTGAAAATGTGTTAATATTGTCGCTGCATGTAATTTGTCCAATGTTCTGGATATTCCTGTTGGTAGTGATAATAGCCGTCCCATCGACTCTGATCGATCCAAAATCGCCAAGCGTCCCACTTACCTCGATAGACCCATTCAGATTTTGAGCATCAAGCTTGCGGATAGACCCGATATCTTTATTAATATCAACTACCAATGCCTTTTAGAGGGGATGCTCCGCCATAAGTGAAACCAATAAATGCCATATGATCAAAATTTAGATATGAGGACAGTGTTGAATTCCAGAATTGAATATTAGGCGTATAGAGACCTGTTGATGATGCATTCAACGTAAGATTAGAAAGAGTACCTACAGCGGTGATACCTGTTTGCGAACCTGAAACGGCTCCTGTGAGAGTCGTAGCCGAGATCGATGATAAACCTGTTATGGTTCGTGATGCTGCTGAGAATACAAGATTGCCTGCAATCGCTAGACCTGAAAGAGTACCAATGCTAGTGATATTGCTCTGAGCCGCTGTAGATAGCGTTCCTGTGAGAGTCGTAGCCGAGATCGATGATAAACCTGTTATGGTTCGTGATGCTCCTGAGAATACAAGATTGCCAGCAATCGCTAGACCTAAAAGAGTACCTAAGGATGTAATATTGCTTTGCGATGCCGACTGTAGCGTACCAGTTATGCTCGTTGCTGTGAGCGATGTTATCGTTGCGATTCCACCAGAAGCGTCTAATACAAGCGCTTTGCCGTTTGCTGCTGTTCCAGGTGTGATATCAACTACATAACTCGGTGGTGCTACGATTGCTGTACCTACAGTGAGGGTAGAACAACTGAGAGCCCCTAAACCAGTAATAGAACCGTCGCTTCCTGGTACGAGTGCAAGATTTGGTTTTGCTGTACCGTCTGAGATACCCGTTAGGTAGCTTAATCGATAATCATTTTGCCCAAGATATAGTGTCTGAGCATAAGCATATGTTAGATAGACTGTCTGATCAAGAAAAAGATAGAAAGACGGATTGTACGTGTTCGATATGAATATTGGTTGAGGATAGGTAAAACCGCTCATCTTATGTCTAAACCTATATAGTCTAAACGAAAAATGAGTTTGATTCCCAATAATGGGGGTTCTATCCCCAAACAGTATCGAAGCTCATCTGTCGGTGACATTAAAGAATTGGATATCAAGAAGCTCTTTAGAATGGTTGTATTAGGTCCAAGCTATTCAGGCAAGAATAATCTAGTATTTCACATTCTCAAGCACTCTCCGCATGTGTTCGCTCACCTTCATATCATTGCAAGAAACAAGGATCAAGAGCTCTATGACTACCTAAAAGATAAGCTCGAGGGATTTATCACATTCTATGACACACCTCCTAACGTCGATCAAATTCGACGAACGCCTGGCAAGAAACCTGAGTTGGTCATCATAGACGACTACAGCAACGACAAGCTTCTGCAAAAAAATGTCTTCAGTCATTACATGACGAGAGGCCGGCATCACTTCCTATCGACAATATTCCTATCACATAGCTGATTTGCTACTGAGAAGATGATTCGCGTTAACACAGAATATGTGGCTATCCTTAGAGCGAATTCAAAGCGTGATTTAAGGCTTATAGTTAGCGATTTTAATATTGCTGATGTTGATGAAAACTCTATCCTAAGATATTACAATCAGGCTATCGCTAGAGGTAGAGGTCAGTTCCTCTTCGTTGATAGTGTAAAGAGCGTACTGCGTTATAATTTTGACCAGCGACTCGATACTTCAGACAAAAAAATACAGAAGATGAGGATTAAGCTGTTGTATTGCTAACCATCGCTGATGCTTTTGAGTGCGCTGATGACGAGCTTTAACTGATTGATTATATCTACCTCCGCACTCACACAAATGATTCACCTTCTGTGCCAACCGTCGGGCAGGGTTATTTTGATATCTCTGACGATCATATTCTCTTAAACGGTCAATGTGTTGCTGACGATATGGATTGCTACGTATGATATTTGCTTCTCGATTAAGAATTCGATAGTTTCGATGGTAAAGATGGTTGAACTGAAAGAGTTGTTCATATTGACACATGGTAATTTGTTTATCCAAAGCTGTTGAAAAACAGTTAAATGCTTTTTGTCAATCACAAATCGTACTCCTTAATCAGTTTGATTTGGAACTTATCAATCCCATAGTCTCTGAACTGTGGAATATTGAACAAGCACTTCCTCCACTGACGAGCCACTTGTTATATCCAGATTTATGACTATTCCAACGCTCCTTAAGAGTCCTTAGACTTGATCCAACATATATCCTTGTCTCATCCATGTTGGTGATCTTATACACGATACCAATCATGATTATACTTATTATATTCAATACATATTATATATCAGGTTAAAAATCCTTTAACTAATATACGAACTATACAGAACTATGTGTGCTTCATTCGTAAAGCTAGATGCAACTACCTCGTTCAGAATGGCTTAAGCAATACTTGGCGTTATGAATTCGCTGGTTCATCCGTAAATTTCAGAAACAATGATATCGCTATCCAATCGATTAGCCTCTATTGCTCAGACTTTAACATCGACAGCTTAGCTTTTGGTAATAACACTTTCCAGATTGAAGTACCTACAGCGGCTACGACATCAACTATAACAGTTAATTTAGCTGATGGATGGTATAACTATTCGAATATCAATCAAAACATTCAGAAAGCTCTTGTTGCTGCTGGTGCATATCTAATCGATGGTTCTGGTAATAATGTCTTCTTCATTCAAATCGTTGAGAACAGCACCTATTATTCCTGTCAGCTTGATTGCTCTCCAACGCCTACAACAATTGGTACATATACGCGTCCTGCGACAGGACTATACAGCTCTAGTGGGACTGGCTTACCTACTACTTCGCGTATCCCGCGTTTGATCATCAATAATGCTGCTTTTGGGAAGGTTCTAGGATTTGCAACAGGAACTTACCCTACAACTAGTCAAACGACTGCTGCTAGTCTTCTAAGCAACATCGTACCTCAGGTCCATCCCACCTCTAGCTACATCGTTCGTTGTGATATTATCAAACACGATTACGTGGTAGGCGGTGATCTGCTTGCTGCGTTTGCTAGAGGCGATGCTACAATCGGTCAGCTGATTCCATACCAACCAAGTAACTACGCGTGGGTGAAAGTCAATGATGGTTCTCGAAGCTCTATTACCGTCTCTATTTGGAATCAAATCGATCAACCTGTTCACTTCAGACATACTAGCGTGTCCATCATGCTTCTAATCAAGCCTCGTGAATATGTCAATAACAAGTGATCAAAAAAAAAGCTTGCTTATTTTTTATGCCTAGAGACGAAATGAAACAATTACAATCTAAAACTACCCGCTGCCATCGGTTTCTTACGCATCGCACGCAGTTTAGCCATTTTCGCTTTAGCTTCAGGGCTACCTTTCACGAGCTTGGCAGGCGTGCTTGTCTTGATACCAACACCAAATCTTCCTTTAACCCTCTTACGTACATCCTTGATCATTTCTACATGTTCAGGCTTTGTGGCCCTTTCAATTAGTTTGCGCTCTCCTAGATCGACTAGATCAGTAAGGATACCTTTGCTAGCATAGCGTAGCGCTTGCTTAGCCCCTTGTTTGATATCAGTCATTGTAATGCGTCCTCCTTCAGGCTCAACACCAATACCCGTCATGATTTAAGAGCTGCTCGAGCTGGGATAGCACCCTGCGGTGCCCCGAGAGCGGTTGCAATAGCTGGAATGCCTACATCTGCTGCTTTACTAAGAATGCCCGAGTCTTTAGCGAACTTGAATGCTTTCTTGATGCCTACCCAGATCTCCCCCAGATAGACCCACCATGCATGCCTCCTCCGTTAGCATGCTTGAACGGATATCCAATCTCTTTGTGCGTGATCGTTAGTCTCGTTCCTTTACCCGCTTTACGTGCTTTGGTCGCTTTCGCATAGCTCTCAGGATGCAAGTGAAGCGTTGCTGTCTCCCCTCACCTTTCAGTTCGTCTTTAGTCAGTGATAGGGTCCCATTCTTAAATGCTCGCTTTAGCTTGGATTCTGGGATAGAGCTCGAAACGGCTAGCTCTTTGAACGTCATGTTGCTTGCTATATTGTCTGAATCAAAGCACAGTTACGTTTAAATTGTTAAATCGCTTCAAGAGATCTTGCTTGTTATGCTGCATGCAATATAACCAAAGCATACACCAAATGCCACAGTAATCAGCACTTGCTGACTGTGTTTGTAGTTCATTATATTTCATTGAACCAAAGCTAGTCGGCGGGCCTTCTCCCATTGAATCCCAATAAGATCCGTTGTGAGCACACGTTCAATGTCCTACATCCATATTCGGCTTACGCAAGAGTATGATGAATGACCCTTTCTTTGGTAGCGGTCTCTTAATCTCGCTCGACTCGTAAATAGCATCTAAATGAACATTTAGAATACCCGCTAGCTTGATAAGATCATGATCAGACGTCACAGGGCTTGACCAGGTCCATAATTAATTATTTTGAAGCTAGTTTGGTTGTGTCTATATACTAACAGCTATCAAACATGTCTGACACTCAGCTAGCTGATCAATTTCTATACCAGTCGTCTCTTAAGACTGACTCCTCTGTCCGCGTTTCGTCTCGCAAGCGTGTCCCGTACGTAATCGACCTTAATCAGGGTTCGTATGCTAATGGTATTATTACTATCTATGCTACTTCGCATGCCTTCGTGATGCATACATCATGCTACCATATAAGGTGTCTCTCAAGAACTCATCTACTACAGTTGGCCAAACACTTGGTGCTGCTGCTAACCGTCTCTCTGTCGGCTTGAAGTGTGGAGTATGGAACGTTATCGATGGAATGTCGCTTGAACTTAATGGTAAGAGCATTCTGAGTATGACTGAATACAAGATGTTTGCTAATAACCTATGCGCTCAGGCTGAGACTAGTCGTGCTTACGTTGAAAAGCACGGTGCTGAATCTTTCTTATACCCTGACAGCTCTGGGTCACTCACATGGTCAGCTACTGCCGGCGGAACTGGTTCAGGTGATGGATACTGTAAGGGGGTTACATTAAATAGTGCGGTGCACACAAGTTAGGTACCACACATATGTTCTGTGAGCCACACCAGATAGGAGTGGGTGGCTCACAGCCAATGGATATGTATTAGACTAGGCTCTACTATGATAGATAGTGAGTCCTATAGATTCAGACAACAAGCGGCTCTGCCGCGATAAAGAACAATACATTCAGTTCACATTTGAAGCCTAAGAGTTCACTAGCCTTGTTTAAGGTACTTCTGTCTCTTGGAGTCCGTAAGTAGTTATCTTACGGTACTCGGTATAGCTCTTGTATAGAGCGTAAGGTTATCAATAGTACTAGAGACTCTCTGAGTCTGTGTCTTCCTGTAACGGGGTTACATTGCATAGTGTGATGCACACAAGCTAGGTGCCACACATAAGTGGCTTCCACACATATGTTACGTGGGTCACCCCAGATAGGAGTGGGTGGCTCACAGCCACTGGATATGCATTTGACTAGGCTCTACTATGATAGATAGTGAGTCCTATACATAAAAACAACAGGCGGCTCTGCCGCGATAAACAACAATACATTCAGTTCACATTTGAAGCCTAAGAGTTCACCAGCCTTGTTTAAGGTACTTCTGTCTCTTGGAGTCCGTAAGTAGTTATCTTACGGTACTCGGTATAGCTCTTGTATAGAGCGTAAGGTTATCAATATTACTAGAGACTCTCTGAGTCTGTGTCTTCCTCTGACGCTAAAGCTACGGCAGCTCCGCTGCACTTGGTAGCACTTGTAGTCAATCCGACACCTGAGTCTTACGACTGTCCCTCTGTGAGGATGGAGCAATTTGCCCACTTACCCCCGAACCAACAGGACGGTCTTAATAAGCTGATGTCGTTGATCGGCCCGGAAGGTGTGGCCCATCTTGCTTCGCAAGGCCCCGACGCGGTGAACGCGCGTCTGGAGGCGTTTTCTCAGTATGAGAATGCTCTGTTGGAGCACGTCCAGCAGAAGATGACTGCGGCCGCGGCGTCTGTGACGCCTAGGCCTGCATCGGACGATGCTCCACGAGCTAAACCGCTCATGGTGAGCGTCAAGAGTTTCGAGGGCAAGGAAGGCGAAAGCCTTTTGCTCTGGATCAGAGAGGTCGAAATGGCCATGGCGTCCGCCATGCTCAAGATCGAGCAGCAGCGCGTGGCGCTTGCGATCTCCAAGCTCGGTGGCCGAGCGCGAGAGTGGGCCCTGACGTGTGGCACGTCTGTGGACACTGCGTTCCCTTCTTGGGATCAGCTGAAGGCCCAGCTTTCGCGAGTGTTCTCGCCGCCTAACCAGGCATATCGCGTGAGGTCACGCTTCCTGTCTACCCGTCAGGGTAAGAAGGAATTGTTGGACTTCGTCCAGGAGTTGAGAACTCTTCTCGCCGGCATGGCGGCGGATCCTCTTCCTGAAGTGGTCGCGGTGACCGTCTTCATGGAAGGCCTTCGCACTGGCGTGGCCAGGACGGAAGTCTTCCGTGTTCACCCGACCTCTGTTGAGGAAGCCGTGAACGTGGCGTTGAACGCCGTGTTCAACTTCAAGTCGTCGCGACTTGGTTGGACGGCTTCCCAAGCCAGCTCTTCCGGAGCTTCTGATGTGTCCAATGGCGCAGTGCCTATGGACCTCAGCTACGCTGAAGATGAGGAAGCCGAGCTTCAGGCTGCTGAGCAGCGTATCGGCATCCGTCGATGCTATGTGTGCGGCAGCACGCAACACCTGCGTCCGGGTTGCCCGCTGCGCAAGCAGCGCCAGGCTTCATCGAGCCGAACCTCCGCTTCTGAGCAGAAGCCTGGCTCGGGGCGGGGAAACGCCAAGTCCCAGTAGGCGCGGGGCGCCCTGCTGGGGAAGAAGAACTGAGTTCTGTTGAGCCTCAGGGAGGAGGTCGGCAGGGCTTAGCCCCAAAGAGCACCGTGCTCTCTAACAACACGGAACGTGTATGCAAGCCGGGCTTGCTGGTCGTGGAAGCGACCGTGAAGGGCTTTGAGAAGCCATGGAAGATCCTTATCGACTCCGGAGCGTCGGGCAACTATGCTCGGCGCTCCACGATGGAAGGAAGTCAGCAGTACGCTGAGGCGCTGAAGGCGCGTTCGAGTGACATCGTCACCGTCCGTCTTGCGACGGGACCCGTGTCACGGTGCCCAAGGTTCCTGTGAACCTGGGCGTGAAGTTTCTGGACTTCGATAGCGTTGAACGCTGTTTGGTCATCGACCTGGATTCGAGGTACGACCTCATCCTCGGCATGGCATGGCTGGAGTGCCATGAACCATGGATCGACTGGCGGTCGAAGACCCTAGGCCCTACGCGCTTGCCTCCTAGGGGAGCATTGGCGAGTCATGAACCCACCTCTGCTAGGAAGCAAAAGCGCTATTGGCGCGGGCACTGGACCGAGTCGGTCAATGTGCTAGACATTGGAGTGTCCGAGTTAATGGACACTGGCGTCGAAGACGCGAGTCCCGAGCACTGCTCGTGGGCTGGACGTGGAGTGGCACGAAACCCACTGAGTGAGACTCCGAGTGACTGCGAGTCATCACTGCCTGCCGGTAATGGCGGGGTCGACACTGAGTCGAGGCATCTTGGGCGTGGCCCTAGTGATGCGCGTGGAGCGGCACGTAACCCGCTGAGCGATGCTCGTGGCTTGAGCGCAGCATCGCTGCATGCCGGTAATGGCATGGTCGACAGTTCGTCGAGGCATCTTGGGCATGGCCCTAGTGATGCGCGTGGAGCGGCACGTAACCCGCTGAGCGGTGCTCGTCACGAGAGCGCAGCATCGCTGCATGCCACTGATGGCGTGGTCGGCTGTGAGCCGAGGCATCAAAGGGGGGACCCTGACGATGCGGGTGGAGTGGCACCGAATCCACTGGGCGAGGGTTGTGAGCGTTGCGGCTCCACGCCGGCTCAATCAGAGCAGCAAGAGGTGGCGACACCTGACGAGACTTTCAGTCTGAACACGCTGGCCTCTCCGAGGCGTACAGCTTCTGCGAGGAGGCGGCAGCGACGCCAAATGGCGACTGCGAGACGCAAGGCGTCGGTCCTGGTACAGGACCTGTCCGTCGTGGACGATGATAGCGAGCAGCTATACACACTCGTTGATGGAGTGACTGGTGAAGCCGAGGGCAACGTCAGCCTCGAGGCTATTCTGACGGTGGTTGCTCTGCTAGAGCTGGACGAGATGTCCATTCCCGACTTTGGGGATGCCTTAAAGGCTGGCGCGCTCGCCGAAGTGGTCATGATACGACCGGAGGAGGAATTGAACTCCTCGTCGCTTATGGATGAAGCTGTCCTTGAGGACACGAAGGAGGCACTCAGTGCGCGAAGTGGATCTTCGATCCTGAAGGACCCATCGGATCCGTTCTATCCTTTGGTTAAGGAGTTCCAGGATGTGGTCTCGAATGACCCGCCCACTGGCTTACCTCCGGATCGAGGTGTCCGTCATGAGATTGACTTGGTTCCTGGAACCAAATACTGCGTAACGAGGCAGTGGCCCTTACCGAAGGAGCAGTGCGACGTCATTGACGCGTTCTTCAGTGCCAAGCACGCGGCGGGCATGGTGCGTGAGAGCAAGTCTCCGCACTCGACGCCTACGTTCTGTGTCAGAAAGCCTAATGGCAAGTGGCGCATCGTTCATGCTTTCAATAAGCTCAACGCTGCCACCATTCCGGCACAGACACCGATTCCTAGGAAGGATGTTCTGCAGAACAATATGGTTGGGTGCACGATGTACAGTGCGCTCGACTTGGTCGATGGTTACTACCAGTTGCTCATGCGAGCGAGTGACATTCCGCTGACAGCGGTTAGCACTCCGAGCGGTATGCTCTGGGAGTGGCTAGTCATGCCCCAAAGGCTGTCGAACGCGCCTGCGACGTTCAATCGTCTGGTGACGCAGCTCTTCAGGCCCCTGCGGGCATTTGCTCAAACGTACTTCGACGACATCTTCGTCCACAGTCGTGCGGAGCACGGTCGGTCTGATGTGGAGAACCACATTGACCACTTGCGAGCAGTGCTCGAGTGCATGCGCACCAACAAGCTGTACGCTAACGCATCAAAATGCATCTTCGGCGCTGAAGAAATTCCTTTCTTAGGATGCTTCGTTGGGAAGCGCGGCCTTCGAGCAGATCCTGCTAAGGTAAAGGCCATCGTTGACTGGCCGGTTCCCAAGAACCAAAAGGACTTACGCAAGTGGCTTGGCCTCGCCAACTACTTGCACAAGTACAGCG
This sequence comes from Phytophthora crassamura, assembly GCA_033557995.1. Taxonomy (NCBI): domain Eukaryota; phylum Oomycota; class Peronosporomycetes; order Peronosporales; family Peronosporaceae; genus Phytophthora; species Phytophthora crassamura. The sequence goes on along the minus strand of JAUCED010000011.1, from coordinate 1,438,113 downwards.
CGAACTACGCTGAGATGGCTCGGCCATTGTCCAATCTCCTTAAGAAGGATGAGGACTGGTGTTGGAACACCGAGCATCAAGGTGCCTTCGAGGCAGTCAAGGAAAGTCTCCTTCATGCCCCGATCCTGGCATTGCCAGACCCTGAACGTCCATTCAGTGTCGTATGTGACGCATCGGACTTTGCCATCGGCAGTGCTCTGCTTCAAGCAGACGCCCGAGGGCGTGAACGCGTGATTGCGTTTGAGTCTCGCCAGCTTAAGCCTGCAGAGAAGAACTATCCAGTTCATGACAAAGAGCTACTTGCGATGAAGTATGCTCTCGTCAAGTTCAGGGTTCACCTGCTGGGCTCTAAGCCGTTTGTGATCTTCACTGATCAAGCGTCACTACGCACTGCGACCCAGTCGCCTCACCTCTCGCAAAGGATGGCCCGTTGGCTGTCCTTCTTCGCGGAGTACAACTTCGAGGTGAAGTACAAGCCTGGCAGGCAGAATGGTCTTGCAGACGCGTTGTCACGGCGACCGGACTATGAGCTTGCTCATGTCACGATGGTGACCTCGTCGGTGACGGACTTGATACGCGCTGCGTATGCGCGAGACGACATGTGTGTCGCCCTGCTGCGTTCTCTTGGGAGCAAGGAGTTTGAAAACTCGGACAAGACATTGTCGGCGCGCGAGCCTGCACCGTTACTCCGTCGCTGACGGTCTGCTGTACTACAGCACGAGTGCGGAGGACACACCTCGAGTCGTGCTCCCTCATGACGAGGATTTGAAGTATCGTATCCTCTACGAGGCGCATGATACACCGCTTGGCGGCCACCTCGGTCGCGAGAAGACCTACAGCTCTGTGAGCCGGACCTATTGATGGCCCAAGCTGTACAAGTGGACGAGCACGTACGTGCGCACGTGTGAGACGTGTCAGCGGGTGAAGCCCTCACCGCATGCGGCCGCGCCGCTGGCAAGCTTGCCTGTACCCTCTGGGTGTTGGGAGTCCATGAGTTTGGACTTTGTGTTTGGCCTTCCAAAGGACTCGGAAGGTAACACTGGGATTGTGGTCTTTGTTGACCGTCTGAGCAAGATGGCTCATCTAGCGGCAGTGTCGGACACCGTTGACGGTTAAGGTACAGCAAAGCTGTTCATCGATCGGGTCTTTCGCCAGCATGGCCTACCCACATCGATTGTCTCGGATCAAGATCCCCGCTTCACTGGGAAATTGTGGAGTGCGGTCTTCAAGGTGCTCGGCACCAAGTTGGACATGTCCACAGCGGACTATCCGCAGACCGACGGTCAGACTGAGCGCGTGAATCGCGTTGTCGAAGACATTCTCCGTAGCATTTGCGCTGAAACGCCGAAGCGTTGGAGCGCTATGCTTCCACTCGTCGAGTTTGCGTTGAATAACGCTGTGCATGCCTCCACGGGCTACACTCCGTTCTACGTGAACGGCCTCACTCACCCGCGCGTCCCGCTGACGCTGCCACTCCGTGGTCCTGGGCTTGGTGGGGGAGAGATAGCCGATCGGCTTGCTGATGTCAGCCCACTCACTGTTCGTAAACAGGTTGACGAGTTCCTGTCAACGCGTCTAAGTGTCCTTCGACACGTACGTGACGCAATGGCTGATAGCCAAGACAAACAGAAAGAACAAGCGGATGCTAAAGGCAGAGGCAATGTTGAAAGTTATGAGGTCGGGGACCTAGTGTTGCTTAACGCTAAAATCCTACCTACACATGCAGTGTCTGCGGTCTTCAAGACCAAGTTGCGCCCGCGCTTCGTTGGACCGTTCACGGTCGTGGCCAAGAAGGGCCTAGCGTATACGCTCAATCTTCCGAAGAAGATGCGCACACACCCCGTGTTTTACGTGGGCTTGCTCAAGCCGTACCGGGACGCGGCGCAGGTGGGTTCCCAGGAGCTGGCGCCCAGCGTGGCGGAGCCACAGCGCCCTGCTGAAGTCGCAGCAACAGGTCGACCTGACCTTCCAGCCGCGCGAAACCTTGCTCAAGGCGCGCCAGGCGTTGAGTCGCCGACTCAGCAGCCTCACACCACTGGAGGCGCTCCTGGAGATCGCGGATCTCATTCACGGTGGTGTCAGACTCCCTCTCGGCTTGATCGAGCCTCCGCCCATGACGCTCCAGGGTCTGACGCACGTCGCTCAGCGATCTCTCCAAGCTCTCCAACTCCTCAGGACGGACAGGTTCCTCAACGTGCGAGGACACGGGCGCCGCCGGCGCTGCTCGACGAGCAAGGTGATCTCCACTACCATGTGGAAAGGCTGTTAGCCCGACGCCGTTACCAGGGGCAATACCAGTATCTGGTGAAGTGGAGAGGGTATCCCCACTCAGAGAACTCATGGGAGTTTGAGGTACCTCTACGGCAAGACTGCCCCGACGTCGTCGACGCTTTTGATCGCCATGATCACCAGCCAAGGCAGGGCGTCCGGCCGCGTGAGCGGTCAAACAGCTCTTCCCACTAGGTGGGGGAGCTCATGGGTCAGTGACCGAGCTCAAGTCCTGACCTAGGACTGTTGTGGCAGCCAGCACCTAGTGCATTAGCTGCCCATGCAGTAAGAGCGTGCGCAATGCTCCTGCTTATGCTTAGTAAAGCGCCGTGGCCGTGGCCATCCCAGAGCCAACACCTATGACGCGCGGCGTCTATGGTTATGGGCTTTGACAGCCCCATCAGTTCATTGGTCTAGGACCACGAGTCTATTTGCCAGCTGCACAGTCGTGCACGAGCTGCAACAGCGTGACGGTTTGCTGCGAAGGCTGCAGCGTCAGCTGTAGTATCGGACGGCATGCCGCCCTGCCCTGCCGGGCTCAAGTTCAAACCAAAAGCCGCTACGCGGCGTTCCAGAGCGCGGAGCGCAGGAACAAGACCCCCTTCGGCTTCGAAAGCCTCTGTGCCAGGTATGGATACCTTGTCGGCGTTGGACAAAGCGTAGAACGCGCTGGAGAGGCGGTGCCATGCACGTAATACAGTCTGGGACTGCACGAGCTGGCTCCGACAAGCTCTCACGGCGCCCTAGGCGGAACATGAGTGGCCCCACCTGCTTGATAAGCATGAGGCTTTTGTTGGTGGGCGGTGGCAGTGCCTGCCGATGCGTGTAGCACGCTAGAGGCGCCGCGCAGTCCGCGCTTGCCTCTCCGCCGCAGCCTCGGCTGATTTGTGGCGTCAGTGTTTTCTTCGTTCGGATACGACCCTCCGTATCCGGCGTCTTGGTGGGGGAGGGTGTAACGGGGTTACATTAAATAGTGTGGTGCACACAAGTTAGGTACCACACATATGTTCTGTGAGCCACACCAGATAGCAGTGGGTGGCTCACAGCCAATGGATATGCATTAGACTAGGCTCTACTTTGATAGATAGTGAGTCCTATAGATTCAGACAACAAGCGGCTCTGCCGCGATAAAGAACAATACATTCAGTTCACATTTGAAGCCTAAGAGTTCACTAGCCTTGTTTAAGGTACTTCTGTCTCTTGGAGTCCGTAAGTAGTTATCTTACGGTACTCGGTATAGCTCTTGTATAGAGCGTAAGGTTATCAATAGTACTAGAGACTCTCTGAGTCTGTGTCTTCCTCTACGCTAAAGCAATTGCAGCCCCGCTGCAGATACACTAACACCGCTGCTAATCTAACTGGTGAATTGAATGTATCTACTGCAACTGGAGCCGGTGTTCAGACTGCTAATGATGGTTTTGCTAAAAGACTTCTTGCTAACCCACCTGTTGCGAATGATAATACGAACGGCTGGCCTACAATCGCTTCTGTCGCTTCTAACCCTATCGCTAACCAATTTGGTCGTGGTGCTTTTAAGGCTGGTGGTACTGCAATTGATACTATTGCTGGAACATGGAATTACATGCTAAAGATCAAGCTAACTGAACTCCATCCTATCTTCAAAGAGCTCGATTTAATGGCTAACCCTCAAATCAAGTTACGTTTTCGTGTGAATCAAGGTTCATCCCTAATCACGACTGCCGCTAACAAAATGCTGCTTACATCAACAACCCTCGCATCTGGACAGGTTTGTCCTGTAATGGTTTCATCTTGCGCGACAGGTAGCCCTAATGCTGGTGTTATCACTGGTGCTGGTCAGATCACCGTTGCATGGGGTGCTATTACGAACTCTCTAGAACTTCAAGTTGATTCTACTTACTATCCTTTCACGACGACGCGACTATATGTCCCTTTCGTCGATCTAGAAAATCCGCAAGCCATTATCAGCAAGCCTGTCAAAACTGTCAAGTATCTAGATTACTACGCTCAGTGGTTCTACCAAAGAACTGGTAAAGGCGTATTAACAGCCCAGGATAGCTCTGCATTCGATCTTCAGCTGTCAGCGGTCGCTTAAGAATGCTAAATATGTCGCTTTGCTACCTTTTGCTGAAACAAGCGCCGGTAATTACGCTACTACCACTACAACGGTGCAACAGTTTCTGAGTCCGTTCGATAGTGCGCCTTGGACTGTCCAACCTGGTTCGTCTATTCGCAACTTCAATGTTCGTATCGGTAGTCAGCAAGTGTTCGATATTAGCTATGATTACGACTTCCACTCTTTCGTTAACGAGTTCAGTAAGCTATCGGCGATCAATGGCGATCAGACACCTGAGCTATGTAACGGTCTAATCAACTACCAAAAATGGAGCACTACTAACCGTATTCTAGTAGCTGACGTAAGCCGCTTGACCGAGCGTGACGTACCTCAGAGCATTCAAGTAATGGGAACCAACGCGGCTTGCCAAGGCGTTAACATGCTAGTCATTGTTGCATTCGAGAATGAATTAAGCTACAACCGCCTCACGGGGGAGGTCGAGGAATATACTGCTAACTAAGCTTGGTGAAGAAAAAAAGTTAGAGTGGATTAACATAGCGGGATCCTACCAGCTCGGTAGTATTTTTTTTCTTTATGGCGCTTGTCGATCTGATCCTTATGCTCGCTATCGTACTGCTTCTGCTTCGCAAGGATCTTTTCTCGATTCTTCAGGTAGTATCGCTTTTGTGCGGCTTTGAGCGCGTCCTTGTTTTGTAAATACTTCTCGGCTGAGTAAACCATGTTGTATATTACTAACTTGATATGTGATTATATACTTATTACATTTATCGTTCATGATGAAAACTTTGTATTGCGCGCTTTCATTGGAGTTTAGGAAGCGCTACTTCTAGTGGTGTTGCTTATGTGTTTGGACCCCATATTAGACGATGAAAATTGCGCGTTCAACATGTACTGTTGTTTACTTACCCTGAATGATGTGCTTTGTCTAGGCTGATTTAGTGGATTGAGCCTGTTACATGTAACAGTGAAGATAACATCGAAAAGCGGCGTGTGTTTGCCGAAGCCCTGGTCAAACATGAGCGTGAAGGTTCTTTTATTGTGTATTACGACGAGACGAACTTTAACCTGTACTGCAAGCGGCTGCAAGGGAGGGCGCTGCAAGGTGAGCGTGCTGTGGTGAAGCTACCGGCGTCCAAGGGCAAGAATCTTCAGGTGCAGTGCGCTGTGTCGACGGAGATTGGTCTCGTGCACTACGCTACCCAACGTGGAAGTATTCGGATGGAAACGAATGCAGACTTCGTCGACGCTATTTACGACACTGTAAAAGCGGATGAGGCGTACCAAACTGACTTTTTGGGTAAGCCGATCGTCATTGTACTGGACAATGCGCCAGCACACAGCCAGATAGAGGACCTCGTGCGTCAGCGTGGCGACTTGGTGCTGCTGCGCCTAGGTCCGTACTCGCCAATGTGCAACCCCATTGAAGGTAAACTTGCCATTGCGCGTTCAACATGTACTGTTGTTTACTTACCCTGAATGATGTGCTTTGTCTAGGCTGATTTAGTGTCTTCAAGGCCAAGATCAAGAGCTACTTAGCTCTCAGTCATGACGAGATGTTGGGTGCTCCTCGCGGGCAAATGCAGGAGCGCCGCATGCAGCTTCTTGAGAAGGCAGCTGAGCATTGCATGCCTTGCATGACATTGTGGCTGGTCAACAGGATGGCTCGCCACTGCGCGCATGCTGTCGCTGCAGCTAAGCGCTCCGAGCCTATGGAGTACGGAAAGTAACCGTTTGAGCTGGACTACAGCCACTTTGGACTGGATTAAAATTCACAGTGTACTTTTTTGTGAATTTTGGATACTTGAGATTTTGACGTTAACCGTATTGATTTGCACTCTGGCCACTTTGAAGTGGCAAAGGTGTAGTGGCATGAGCTCTTGCGCGCGATCGCAAGAACAATCGCGCACAAGGGCAAGAAAGGAAACAAGATCAGGCAGCTTGACTCGCCTTTGATGGAGGCCGCTCCACACGACGCAGCTGAGCATCTTGCTTCAGGTCACGCAGATGCGGCCAATAGCGAAGTCAAGGTCTGGGTTCGTGACGTCAACGGCAGGAGATATGGAGTCAAGATGCCAGTTTCTTCGGATTTCAACGACGTGATGCGGAGAGTCGAACAACATGGTCGCTTTCAAGGTGTCGTTGTTGGTTTTGAAGACGGAAACGAATTTACGAATTTACTACCGTCTCGGACATGCTGCTCGCAAAACCCGCCGATGTCAACGAAGAGGCCTACCTTCGCGAGCATCCAATTCAACCGAAGTTCAAGGTGCGTAGCGTCTTAAACGACGCTCCTGCGGTTCTCAAACGAAATTATTGACTGTATGTGTATGCAGAAAGAGTGTATCATCTTGTAGTGGTGCAGGAATCGTTTTGGTTCAACACGTGGAACTGGATTCGCGCAAATGTAGTTGCACTTCTCGCTCTCGTGGTTGCCATCGCGAGCTTGATATTAGGTATCTTCATCCGAGACAGAGGGTAATATGGTCATAGTTTCCCTATGGTCATGTTTCCCTTGCTGGCTTCCTAACATGTGGCTTTATTCTCAGATGAGTGGCCTCATTCTGCGGATTTCAGCGGGCACAGGCGTAGTAGGAATGCCAATGGCCGCATGCCTCGGGCACTCACCCTTAACACAACAAAGGAACTGGAACCAGAAGTACACCTGATGATCCTCGGCTTCATCAAATTGATGCGTATGCTCAAGAATGGTTGATCAAGCCACAGACAGTGCGTTGCGAGTACATGTACTAGACGTACGTTCATCAGCAACTCGCTCGCAAGGTCCGCTCCATGCTCTGAACCGCTCGTCCAGGTCTGCAAGTGCTGAGCACGAATTCTGTGAGCTCCTGCACCAGCTCACTCTGAAGACCTGAGAGCTTGGGAGTGACCTTTTGCCACGTGTGGACAACGGAAGAAGCCTCGTAAGCGCATCTTGGACCACTTGGCGCGAAGGGCTCGATCACCAGCGCTCCATCTTCTTCGTAGGCAACGTCCCGCAGCATTTCCGTCTTGAACTGTTGAGGGCCGAGGTCGACCGCCATGCTATCACGACACGACCGGCAGCGACGTAGCGCCGGACGATTTGCCTGACTTTGATGTCCAGCAGGACTTGGCCGAAGCGATGCTCGTCGCCGAAGACCTCAATGACAGTGTCATCGACTCCGTGCGGTAGTAGAACCGAGTTGTTGGCCGCCGGAAGGAATGCGCGAAGAACTGCCAGGCCGCGTCACTGACTGCCTCGAGATCAAAGGGCAGGATCTTGTCGGCGAAAGCGCGGCAGTGCGACTTCTCCGTCAACGGGAAGGAAGCTGCCTCGACATTGCTGTACACTTGAAGCACTTGGCGATGCACTGTATCGATGCTGTCCGCCATCTCTCGAAAGACAGCGCCATCACTTGGGTCGACGGGCAAGGCGTACAGACGCCGGGAAGGCCCTGGCTCCGGATCTGGCATTGGCGACAACGAACCGCACGTCTTCAGATACGAACAACGCAAGCGTGAGAACTCCTCGTCAAGCAAAAGCAACAACAGAACTCTACGCGCCTGGACGTGATCCGGTCTGGTTTGTAGCAGCGTTTGCATGGTTCGGGTTGACGCCTCGTTGGCCTCACGCACCAACGCACGCAGTCGACAATTCTCTTCAGTCGCGCTCTTGCTCGTCTGGCGCTCGTGCTGTGCCAGCCTCTTCCACAGCTCCACCATGTCCGTATCCTCCCTTGTCATCGTGGGCTTCTGCTGCAGCGCCTTCAAGCTTTTCTGCAGTCGCGGGACTTGAACGCGCAAGTCCAGCAGCTCTTTGGTTTGGGCATCACGTGCTCGATTCGGATTGTAGCTCCTCGTTTTCCGCTTCTTGTTGCACGGAGAGCTGCATTCCGACGTTGGAGCCTGTACCGGGCCCTCGTCGTTGTCGCTCTGGTGATCCAGGAGCGACAGCGCGGCTTCCAGCACGCCATCGTCCTCCACGAGCTCCAGTGACATCTTGACAAGCCAAAGAGAAAGTACCAAGTGAGCGCCAGCCAGCTGTTGCATCCACACATCGTTGACAATGATGGTCCTTCGTGATACCCAGCTCATGCCAAGAGCTGCTTGGCCAACGGCATGAAGCTGCTGCTCCTGTGGCTTCACTCAAGCAGCAATACTCGAATATCTTTTCAGTAAAGAAAAGTCGCCTTCGAAGCAGAAGCCTTTCAAGCAGTGAGATCTGTGCATGAGCGAGCCGGAGCACCAGGACAGCAGCAGCAAGGCTATGGATCGCTGGCTGGAGGTGCGCGGCATGGTGCAGAACGTCATGTTCCGCCAGACGGTGATCCGCGCCATGCAGAAGCGCGGGCTGGAGGGCGGCGCCACCAACGACCGCCAGGACAGGAACCTGGTGCGCATGACGCTGCGCGGAGAGCCCGAGCGCATGGAGGAGCTCGTGGCGGCGCTGCGTGAGGGAAAACCCATCAACGACTGGGGCGCCAGAGCCACGAGCGTCAAGGAAGTGGACGCCGAGCGCGGCGTGGCGCTGGAGGCACATCAAGTGACTACAGCCACTGTCGACAACCACAACTGGAACCCCAACATCTCCATGTTCCTTTAAGATGACAGACACAAGCGCAAGGAGCGAGAGGAAAGACAAGCTAGTCTATAAAGCGTTAAATCAACAGGAACACAGCGGCATCCGTCGATCTTACGAGCAGCTAATCGTCGTCACTGTCCTCGGCGCTGGTCTTGCCGCCGCCCAGCATGCCTGCCAGTAGCGAGGAAGGGTCCGTGGAGCCCATTTCCTCCTGCGCCTTCTTCATATCCTCCGGGTCTGCAGTAAGTAACAGAAATACAGTCAATAACCAGCTCAAGCTCATGCATCTAAAGGCTTGACGTACCCATTCCCTCCGATAGCTTGGGCAGCAGGTAGAGCAGGCCGATAGGCACGATAATGGTCAGGAAGGACGGGTTCATGATGAGCCCCAGCAGGTTGAACTTCTCGCGCTGCTCGAAGTAGTCGAGCTCCTTCACGGGCTCCAGCACCAGTGGGTACGAGGCGCGCGCCTTGGGGGCGCCCGGGTACTTGTACTCTAGCGCACGGACGAGTCCGTCGGCCGCCACGTCCAGCTTAAACTGGCTGAACAGATAGCGCTGAGACGGCAGATCCACCACGTAGCGGCCGGGCGCCACGTCACGGAACAGGAAGGAGCCGTCGGCGCGCACGAAGGCCGTCTGCTCGCCGCCGTTGAGCTGCACTAGCAGCGGCTCCACCTTCTCCGCCACGGAGCCAGGGTACACGGTGCCGCTGATCTCATAGGCGCTCGTGCAGGTCGCCAGCAGCAGCACTGCCGCCGCCCACATCCACGTCAACGTCATGGTCCTTCGTCCGATAGTGAAATGGGGGAGGAAACGGCTGAGAAGTGATGTGCCGCACACCAATGAAAAGACCCGTCTAAACCGATTCATCTTGAAGTGAACAACTTCAAGAAAAGTTGAGATGAAAAATGAATGAAAAGCGAATGTTAAAGTTACCAGAAGAAACAATAAAGAGCAAGGGGGCGAGGCGAGCAACCAGCCGACCCAGCAACAGTCTGTCTAGCTAACGAACGGGGTCTGCCCGATCACCTGCACGCCTGTGCGTCTATTCCTCCGCGCTCTTTTTCTTCTTGTGCTTCTTCTCTTTCTTGGCCTTCTTTTCCTTCTTGGGCTCGGCCTCCTCTTCCTCCTCGACAGCGGCCTTCTTCTTCTTGTGCTTCTTCTCCTTCTTCACCTTCGTCTCCTCCTCTTCCTCGACCTCCTCGACCTTGCGCTTCTTGCTCGACACGGTCATGTCGGCGTCGGCGTTGTACGTCGTGCTCGACTCAGTCTTGGTATACTTTTTGGTCTCGTTCTTGGTCTTGCCGTTGCTGTTGGGCACGCCCGAGAAGCCGTTCTCCAGCTGCCGCACGCGGGCCTCCACCTTGGCGCGGTTGTCATAGCCGATAGTGGCCTCCGTGGCGTCGCCCAGCGCGTCCACACGGACAGCCAGCGACGTCTTGGCCGCCAGCACGCGCGAGATCTTACCCTTGTGCTTGGGGGCCGTCTGGCCGATCAGCGACGCGTGGTAGATGAGACCGTACTTGGGGGTGTCGTGCTTGGTCTTCAGGGCACGGAACAGAGCCTTCTCGGCGCCAAGGATCTGCACGGTGGAAGCCGGGTGCTTGGCCAGGTTCATCAGACTGCCGGCGTGGGCAATGAGACGGGCACCAACGAGCTCCCCGACCATGACGGTAAGGTTGGGGGCGATGGCGTTCATGCGGTTCTTGAGGTAGTCGAAGAGCTGCGCACGGTACTCCGTGAGCGAGATGACCTGGTCGCACAGAGCCGAGATGTTGGTCACGTCCTCCTCAGAGATGTCCGTGCCCATCGAGACCTCGCAGACCTCACGCATGGAGGCCTCGACGTCCTCCGAAAGGATGTCCGAGAAGTCGAGATTCTTGACGTGCGAGCGAATGCCCATCTTCAGCACGCACTTGGCGTACTGCAGGTTGTCCGTGACGATCTTGCCCATCTCGGGGAAGTGCCAGCCGAACCACTCGCGCACGCGCATCGAGTACGTGTTGATCTCCTTGTCCAGCTCGTCCAGCAGCCCGATGGCCTGCACGATCATCGTGTCCACCTTGTCGGCGCTGAACTTGAGTTTGTAGCGCGAGAGCGAGTGCGACAGACCGAGCGTCATGGCCTTCAGGTCGTCGTCCTCCAGGCCCGTGATGAGCGTGTCCATGTTGGCACGGATGCCACGCATCACCTCCATCACGGCCGTGTCGTTAACGCAGGCGATGTTGAGCTTGTCCTTGATGAGCGAGCCGAGCGCCTTGTCCGACACGGCCAGCTTGTCCTTGAGGCCGGCGTCCACCACGTTCTTCTTGAGAAACTTCTTGAGTGCTTTGCCCATCTTGCCGTCCACCATGTCGGTGGCGGCGGCCACGGCCTCCGTCGTGTCCTTGAAGGCATTGAAGCCCTTGAGCTTCAGCACCTTGGCGGCCTTGTCGGGCGTCGAAAAGTGCTTGAACACGTCGTCGGCGCTGGCCAGCTTGGCCTCATCCTGCACCTTGAATAGCGCGTGGCCCGCGGCCGTCTCGAACAGAACAAGCATCGTAGAGAAGAGGTGAAGAGAAGAGGGGAGCAAAGAGTGTTGGCGGCTCGAGATTCACGACTGATCGCCGACGCCGAAACGAGCGTGCTGGCCAGCCAAATCGCCAGCCTGTCAAATCGCATGCCGAACTGCGATCCGGCATGTTCCCTCTCGAATCCGATCAGCTGGACTGGCTGCAGCCAGTAAAAACTTAATGCTACTGCACCCGACTGGTTGCGGCCAATGGCTAGCTCTAATGCTCAGCATCGGGTTAGAAAATACGGACTTCGACAACATCGGATTTTGGAATCTCATTTACACTTGGTGTTGTTATCCAATTGGACAGCACAGTCGGGTGCAGCAGCTGGGCCGCTTTCACTGGTGGTGGGGCTCTCGCGGCCTGAGCTTTCCGTCCGCGCCGAGCCACGGAGCACGCCATTTGTTGCAAAGTTCCTCTCCTAACAAGTACGTACTGAAGTCTAGTGTAGTTTCCCTGTGCGTGGGGCGCCTCTCGGTTGAGTGGGGCGGTGCAATAGGCACTCGCCGTCGTGCTGTTTTGGGTGACGCGTTATAATGACGATGTTTCTTAAGACCGAGACTGTCCTGCGCGACTGACGCGGACTCGACGCCTATGGCCTAGAGTCCCGCCCGGAGTGCGGTGGTACAGACGTGTTCTTAACCCTCTCTCTTCGCCCCAATTCGCAGACTCCAACATGGCTGACTACGAAGAGGAAGAAGTTGTGCGCGGCGTGACGGTCCGTGACGTGAAGGCTGCGGACTTCATCAAGGCCTACGCCGAGCACCTCAAGCGCTCGGGCAAGATCGAGCTGCCCGCCTGGTGGGACGTGGTCAAGACGGCCCCGTTCAAGGAGTACTCGCCCGCCGACCCCGACTGGTACTACATCCGTGCCGCCTCGATCGCGCGCAAGGTGTACCTGCGCCAGTACACTGGTGTGGGCTCGCTCAAGAAGGTGTACGGCGGCGCCGCCCGCAAGGGCGTGCACCGTCAGCACTTCCAGAAGGCCTCGGGCGGTCTCATCCGTCACATCCTGCAGCAGCTGGAGGAGATGAAGGTCGTGGACAAGTGCCCCGAGGGCGTCAACAAGGGTGGCCGCAAGATCACCAGCCACGGCCAGCAGGACCTGGACCGCATCGCCGGCCAGGTTGTGCGCGCTTAAGTTCGGAGGCTTCTCGCAGCCGTCACTTAACAGGAATGAACCAGAGAGCTATTTTGCAATAACTAAAGCTACTGTCTGCGCGCTTTCGCCGCGACGGCTTTCACCGCATATGACCGTGTTTTTTCCCTTTTCGTAGTTGAGTCCATCGTCAATCATTTCATGGTTATTCATGCAGCGAGGGCTCTGTTACCCGCCATTTCTTACAAGTACCTTCTGGCCAGCGTCTTCACCCGCGCGTCAAACACCTCTGAGGAGATTGGCGTGTCATACTCGTAGAAGGGGTTCATCAGCAGCTGCACGCAATGCAATAAGGGCATAGGAAGATAGAGGTTAGTTCCCTGAATGGGCATCCTCAACGACCCGGCCTCCTCACAGGCCCCTACCTTGACGTAGAGCTCGTGCACCTCGTGAAAGAAGGCCTTGACAGTGTCGTCATTGCGGGTCTCGTGCAACAGCAGGAACTTGGCGCCTGAGGCCGTGACGAAGGCCGACACGAGCTGGTCGTTGAACCGGTCCACCACCTTAAGCGCCATGGCGGGCGTCGTCCACATGAGCTCGTCCACCAGGTCCAGCGCCGCGTGCAGCACGAACTCGTCCACGTGCGCGCTCTCCTCTCGCCGCGCACGCATCTCCATCTTGTACAGCGGCTCCTTGGAGCCCACGACCACGAAGAGCGACATAGCTCCTTGCCTTCTTGTTTGATCTACTTTACTTGGGAGTTGCTTTATCGTGATATTTCAGCCAGAATGTTTGGATACGAACTGTAGCAGTTGCATACGCATTTGGACATTTTCGGACTCGCTTCATATCGCCTCTGAGCTGCGCAGGAGGACCACAACGACGCGAATAACTGCGCTGCACACGACATCTCCACGGTACATGCGCTGAATCAGTGGCTTTTGTCGTGTTTGCTAGATCAGCTTGACCAACTGGCACCAAAGTCTCACGAATGTTGCCGTCTGTAGGCTGTGGTTCACAGACAGAATACCGCCAAATGCTACTTTCACCACCTCGCCGGGAATCTTAATCAAAAGAAGTTGTATCGAACTCGAGCTTTGTGAGCTTGAACGCGCTCGGGTCCTCAGACCGTTCAGAAACACCATCGTCGGTAACCTGCAAGCTGAAAAAGCTAAAAAGCTACGACGCCGTAGTGAAGTCGCACATGTCCGTACGTTAAAGAAGACCATGATTTATCGGCTCCGCCCGCAAAACATGGCCAGATCAGGATATATCGACGTCCACAGACCATAGCGAACGGAACGATCAACAAGAATTCCGGCATACACACGTAGACTTTCGAGTGTGCCACCACCTGAGACAGCACACAGCAGTGGCAGCCCATTGACCAGGCATTGGACGATTACTACAGTAGTGCGGTCGATTGGTACGAGTTGTACGGCAATTTGAAGGCTGTTAGTCCGATGGTTGAGTCCCTTTTAAACTCTATTATCATTTAGAGTGACAATGGAGATAGAATAATACATGCACCACTCTGCAGGGATCGCCTTATGCTTTTCATTCTTGGATTAGCGAAGGAGTTTCTCGTCTCTCGTGACTAGCTACTAGTACTTCAGCTAGCAGGAAAACATCTCGGAAGCCTCGTACGACGGATCCATTCGCTTGGTTTACGGGTTCATTACCTTGGGCACCAAAGCACTCCTTCACACCACAACGCGGAGGGCTCGTTATTCAAGTCAATGAACCCGTAAAACAAGCAAGTCGACTCGTCATACTCGGAGAGGTTTGTCAGATCTTGCTTCACTTGGTTCTCCAGCAGCTACGGTGTCGGTAAGAATCCAGCCGCAACGCATCCAGCCATACACGTCCCCAAGGCAGCGTTGCAGCCAACGATGGCCGGCATGGTGGCCGTACCAGCCGTCACGGTGCCGAACACCGCTCCAGCAGCGGCGTAGCATGCGACCGCGACGGCGTTACATCCGGTCTGACAGACCCCGTACGCGAGTGGGCCAGCGTTGACGTCGGCTACGCCATCAGTCCCCAGTAACAGGATCGCTCCGACGGCAAGCTTCTTGAGCATGTTCGCGTCGTTCGTGTGGCAGGCACTTTTCGTACTCGACAGGAAATCGGGAACTGAGCTTGTCCGATGCTCGACCTGACAAGTTGTGAGCTCCAACGTCCCCTTGAAGGGAGATTTCCTGGTAAGCTCCGACGTGCCCAACTGTAGCGAAGGGTACTTGTCTCGGCTTTCAACTTCAACGTGCGACGAGCTGCGGAAATCGAGTTCATTCTTGCGGACATCGAAGCCTTCTTGTCTCGAAACCACAACATGCTCGTTCTTCACGTGATGATCTCGTAAAAGCAAGAAGACGCATTACTAAGTAGTACTTAAGTATATTCTGTTGGGATTCGGATCTGGTGCTACTTCTGGTATAGATGGTAAAATGAAGACTGAATAGTGTGCGCAGTGGAGCCCTCGAGCGGTCCAAGCTCACTTTCATCTGTTTTATATCGTCCCGGCTCCCTTCACACCTGGGCCAGGTCTTGAACTGCACTGTGGGCCGGGGCTTGAACCTTGCACATGCATTTTAACACATTCGCAACCTTCGCACTGGAGATCATTCGAGTCCCTGTGCGCGATCGCGATACCAGCTTCTTGAGCACGCACAGTCGAGTCGTTTTTTCGGATCGTTGGGGAGGTCACCGCACTACACGATTCTACTAATACACGCAAACGCAAAATTGTAGCAAGCTTTTTTGGCGTTCGAGTCCATATGCCGCTTTCAGCTTTCAATGTGCACACTGTTCGCGATAGCAGTGACAGTGACAATCAAATTGAAGTCGCACTTGGTCAATATCGTAAACCCGCGTGCACACTTACCAGCTTGCCTACACAGCACTCCACCATACCGCAGTCCCAGAGCCGCAACTTTGCTGCACGTGGGACGATTGAACAGGGCAATTGCAAATTTTGCTGCAGTTGAGACGATTGAACACGGCAATTGCATTCGCTCACGTTAACTGCTGCCGTACCCAGCGACGAGTTCACGCTTCGCTTGGTGAACAGCCACCTTTGCCGCAACAAGACCGAACACACCTTCAAAAATCGCCAAGAATGCACCGGAGCCATTCGCTGACCAAGTTTGAAGTGGCAACCACCAAACGATCTGCCTGCGACGTTCGCGCATTGAACACCAAGGAGTCCTTGAAGGACTGAAGGAACTGAAGGACTTCGCCGTCTTTGACGCCGCCGCGCGCTGGAAAAATCCCTCGGTGACGAGGCCCAGCGGCTCTGCTCAGGGCGGCGGCCGCAGCCGAGCAAGCAAGAGCTCCTCGTGTCGGTTTAACCTTGGTATTTGTATGGTGCTGCCCATCTCCCTCGCCACGTCAGTTGTGCAAACGCAGGACCAGCGCTTTTCCTGCGCCTTCGAGGCCCGACGCTCGACTTCAGCTTGTGTGGACAGCCCCCAAGGCTAGATCTCGTCCACCGACCACCAAGCACCAGGCTGGACGCTGGACGCTCGCCACTTGCTCTTTCCCCTGCTTCGAGACACAATGGCGGAGACCTCGAGCACGAAGCTGGCCAAGCAGCTCGTGGTGGACACGGCCGCCGCCATGGCCGCGTCGGTGGGCGTGGCGCCCTTCATCACCATCGTGGACCGCGCCATCATCGAGAACGCCAGCGGTGCGCGGCCGCTGGCCCGCGGGCTCAAGGAGCTGGCCATCGACTTCGCCAAGCACCCGCTGCGGTTCGTGGGCAAGCGCGAGTTCCGCCTCATCTTCGGGCTCTACACGGCCACGTACGTGACGGCCAACGCCGTGGACTCGGTCTGCGAGTACGTGGAGCAGGACAACCAGATGCCCAAGTTCATCGGCACCACGGCCGTCAACATGACGCTCTGCATCGCCAAGGACCGCGCCTTCGCACGCATGTTCGGCGTCATCGCGCCCGCGGCCTTCCCGCTCACGTCCATCGGGCTCTTCGCCGTGCGCGACTCCCTGACGTGCGCCGCGTCCTTCAACGCCCCCAAAGTGCTGGCCAGGCAGATCGAGGACAAGGGACTCATGGACACGTCGGGCGCCAACACGTTCGCGCAGCTCATCTGCCCCGCGGCCGTGCAGTTCCTGTCCACGCCGCTGCATCTGCTGGGCCTCGACCTGTACAACAACAAGGGCCACGCAGTGGCCACCCGCGCGAGGTTCGTGCAGCGCGAGTACCTCAAGTCCGTCTTCGCCCGCGTCGGGCGCATTGGCCCCGCCTTCGGGATCGGAGGCGTGGGCAACACCTACTTCCGCAACAGCCTCCGCGCGAAGCTGGACTAGACTGGAGGATTCAACAAGCAGCGGCCACTGGACGAGGCCTTCGACGTCCCTAAGCACCCAGCATTAGGGCGAATATATATTGTACGGCCAGACCTTGGCAGGCTGCTTGTACGTTGTCGTCTTACTCGGGTTACTGTGGTCTGTAGGGCTCAGAGCAGTACAAGGTTATCGTCTTCAGGTGTGAACGGATGGGGATGATGTTGGTAGGTTATCCTCCTATTGCTCTCTTTGGACTAGTCTAGTCATCTGCAGTATCGTCGTCGTCCTCCTCTTCGTCCTCTTCGGACAGGTTGTCCTCCTCCTTGAGCGCGAGAGCTTCCACCTCCTCAATCTCTCGCTGCAACTCGGCGAAATTCTTCAGCGCCTTCCGTACGCCTCGCTCAGCCTTCTCCGGGTCAATTTTGGCAGCCGAAGAGCGAGCCTTCCGCAGCTCCTTCAGCAGCGATGTGTCAGCGCCCTACTCGAGAAAACGCCATCGCACACACAGCGTTAAGGACCAACGTGGCACGACATCATTGACGAATTCACCGCGAACCTCGTGCTCAATCAGCACCTCCATCTGCTTGTCGTACGCCTGCAGAAGCAGCTTCAGCAGCTGCTCCGAGGACAGGGCGAAGAAGTGCAGGAACGACGGCTTGCCCACAGATGGCCGGGTGTCTAGGATGGAGCCTAAATCCTCGCCCTACGCAAGAAACCAAGTCATTTAGTGAGAACCGCTGGGATCAACGCGTAGGGCATCCACAGCCAAACCAACCTTTACGCGGATGAAGGCGTCCGGGAAGCCGTCGAGCTCTTGAACGCCATGCAATTTCTGTCCATACGACCCCATCGAACGACGTCAGCGGGTTAACCAATGCTTTCCAGCTTCCACAACATGCTGAAGAGCTGCATACCGGGGCCGAGTTCTTCACGGGCGGCCACTCGATCGCATACCACCAGCGACACAACAACTCCTGCGCCAGTCGGCCCTTGAGCGTCTCGTAGAGCTCCTCCGTGCACTCCTGTTGCCGGATCTTGATCTGCAATGAAGAGCAGCACCCGTGTTGCATCAGCACCTCGCCTCAAAGATACTTCGTTGACGCTTTCTCACCTTTATTACGCACTTCTTGGTCTTGCGCGGGGTCTTGCGCGGCGTGGACCGCGAGTTGGACGTGTCGACGGCCGACTTTTCGGCCTTGAACTTGGTCTCCACCTTTATCTTCTTGCGCTTGACCAGGCCGCTGATGGGGACGTCGTCGTCGCTGTCACTATCGACCACCCGGCGCTTGCCGTTGCTGGCCGTCTGCTCGGCCTTGAGCTCCGTCTTGACCTCCTGCTTCACGGCCGGGGTCTTGGCGCGTAAGGCCGAGAGCGGGACGTCGTCATCGCTGTCGCTATCGCTAAAGAGCAGAACCAACCGAGAGGTGAGATCTTGCGACTTCCCCGCTTCGTAGCAACGTCCACACGGCACGAGACGCTACCAAACCACCGCGAAGATACAGACACGCGCTTCCTCTATCTATTGAGCAAGTTACAGCGCACGAACCTGTCGATAATGCGCGGAATGGACGACGGCGCGCTCATGCTCCGGCCTCAGCGTCGAATAAAGTGCCCGTCCGCCAGTGACAGCAATTGATAGTGGTGTACACCACATCGATTAGTGTACCTCACACAAGTTTACTATTTGGCAGCCACTTTAGCCATTGGACGATAGCCCAACATGAGCAAGCACGAGGCCATGGACGACGACCCCGTGGTGCGCGAGATCCCCGTGCATCTCGCCGACGAGCTGCGCCACAACCTGTACGTTCATTGCCGCTCATTACACTCCATTATTTTTGCATTAGAAGTCCCTGTGCTTCTCTACTGACGCTTCGGAATGACTGGCGAGCAGCTACGTGGTGCAGTTCCCGCTGCGACCGACATACCGTCCAATGCCGGAGCCGCCTCGCCGCGCGCGCATTAAGCCGAATAACCAGTTGATGCAGCTTGACTTCCCTGTGGACCAGCGTAGCCAGCACTTCGACCAGGACGCGGAGGAGTACCTGAAGCAGAAGCACCTGAGGCTGCAGTCGGCCAGTGTGCCGGCGCTCAGCAACTACGCGGTGGGCGTGTTCCGCCAGGGCCAACTGCACCTCACGCCACTGTCGTCCGTCATGCAGATGCGGCCCAGTCTTGCGCACATTGACGACGCCGCCAATGACGAGGAGGAGGACATGGAAGTCGAGGAGAAAGTCGAGCCGCCGCCCGCCGAGATGAAGGAGGTGCAGTTCCAGTTCAAGAAGAAACAGTCGGAGCGCGCCCTATCGGCCATTCAGAACTCGTACGCCTACAAGAAGCAGCAGATCGACGCCGAGAATTGGATTGAGCTCCAGGTGCAGGACAAGAGCGTACGTCGAGATGCCTCTTGACCTCGAAAGGCTGTTGACTTGGCGAATCTAACGTTAGGATATTTCTTCTTGCAGAGCGCCGGCGCCGACGATGACTTTGAGAACCTGTTCAGCGAGAAGGAAGAAGACGTGGTATCCACCATGACGCCCGACGAATACATCAAGGCCATGCAGTACCGTGCGATGGCCTCTGTTGACAAGCCTGCAGCTCCGAGCAACCCGGCGCAGTACGTGTTTATTGCTGCTATTGCTGCGATGTGGAGACTAGACAGCGACGAGTATTTACGTTTTGCTGCGGCGAACAGGACGAATGACGAGGACGAGGAGCAGAAGGACGAGACGATGATGCCCGTGCCCGGCCACCTGCTTGAGGGTGTTGACCCCAAGTATGTGGACGTGCTGCGGCTGCTCGCGACAGACCAAATCATGCACTTCAATACGCTTGCCAAGCTGCTTCCTACACGCAATGAGGAAGAGCTCTTGGACGCACTCGAGCACGTGGCTGTGCATGTGCGAGGCCGCCTTCTCCCCGCCAGGTACGTGTGTCGACTGCAAGACTGGCAAACTGCAGTAACTAATTCTCTCTTTTTGACTGCGATAGCGCCTTGGTGTGCTCTGGAGAGGCGACGATGCGCGCCCGCAATGATATTATCAAGGCGGTACGTTTGCATTACCCGATCTTGCAGACTGGCGAGGTGACGTATTAAATCTGACGGGTTTGTTCGTTTGTTTTGCCTCCAGTTGGCCAAGACGCCGGCCGGTGTTTCGCGAACGGACCTGACAGAAAAGTTCTCGCTCGACGCTGACGTCGCGAAAACCATCTTGAGTGGTAAGTGGACTTGCATTCTCTCAATAACCTTTCGTCTTGAGCAACTTTCTAACAGTTTTATTTTAAATTTCAGAGTTCGCTGATCTGGAGGCGACGACGCGCAAGTGGAGCTTTCGCTTGGGCCAGGATGACACCTTCACAAAGCGGTTCCCTTCCGTGGCGAAGGCTATCAAACTGTAGTTGACACAGCAGATAAAACCTGTTAGAGAGAAAGAGTGGATAGACACAAAAGCGGCTAACGCTTAGCTGCGCGAGTTAATGTACTCGTTTGAATAATCTCGCACCTTTTCGCCAGTTGCATTGGTGTCTACGCCTTGGCAAAAGCCTCACGTTGCAGTTCCTGCCACTTGGGGTTTTCCTCTACCACGTTGGTGAGCGCCTTCGCCAGCACGCGCACGACATTTTCAATGTGCCACTTGTCCACTTCAAGGCCGCCGATCGCCAGACGCAGGAAGTGGACACCGTCCACCACGGAATGAATGAGGAAGGCCTTGCCCGACTCGTTTACGCGGCGAAGCAGCGCCTCGTTGAGTTCGCGACCCCCGAAGGCCACGTAGAAGCACACGAGACCCATGCGCGCTCGCACAAAGAGCTTGAATCGACCGTCTTTCTCCAGCAACTCCTCAGCCTGCTTGGCTAGCGCCACCGAACGGCGAATGTGCTCGCGGAGTCCAGTCGCGCCAAAGCGGCGAAACGTGAACCAGAGCTTCAGTGCTCGGAATCGCCGACCGAGTGGCACCTGCCAGTCCTTGTAGCTCGGCGTCGACTTGGCGAAGTCGTTCTTGAGGTACTCTGGGTTCTGCGCCAGCGCGCGGACAAGCGGACGGCGGTCCTTGACCCACAGCAGACTCGCGTCGAAGCTCACGAGCAGCCACTTGTGCGTGTTGACACAGACGGAGTCGCAGCCTTCCACGCCGTCTAGCCAGTACTGGTACTCTGGACACACCGTCGCGGCCCCTCCGTAGGCTCCGTCCAGGTGGACCCAGACGTACTCGGGTTGGTCTCGAGCCACAGCAAGGAGCTCTCGCAGCGGATCGACGGCGGTGGTGGACGTCGTGCCGAGCGTCGGCATCAGGCAGAACGGCACCAGTCCGCTCTCCCGGTCCTCCGCCATGGCCTTGGCCACGTCGTCCGGAGCCAGGCCGTAGTTGTCTTCGTCCGCCTTGCCTCGAATGGTGGGTACGACGCGCAGGTGCGGGATGTCCAGCACCATGCAGCCCTTCTCCGCAATGGCGTGGGTTTGATCCGAGACATACAGCACAAGTTTGGCTGCTTTCTCCTGTCGGGCGGCTCCTTCCAGCCCCTCTAGCGCCAAGTTGCGCGCCGCGATGAGCGCACAGAGCGCCGAGTCGCTGGCTGAGCCCTGGATCACGCCGCCTCCGGGCGACGTCGTGAGGAAGCACTCGGGCAGGCCCATGAGCTTGGCCAGCCAGTCACAGACCACCTGCTCGAGCTCCGTGGCCGCCGGGGCCGCCACCCACGAGAAGCCGATCACGTCCAGCGACGAGCACAGGTAGTCGGCCAGCACGCTCGGGTCGCTGCCGCAGATCTTGAAGTACGCGTGGAAGTTGGGCGAGCCCCAATGTGTCAGTGCCGGGAAGATGAGCTGCTCCACGTCGCGGAAGATGTCGGCGTAGCTCTGCGGGTCCTCAGGGCATTCGGTCGGCAGCTGGGCCCTCAGTGCGCCAGGCTTGACCTGGGAGCGCACGGCGTAGGACGAGCTGCCGGGCTCGCCGCGGTGCTCGTCGCGGCGCTGCAGGTTCTCGTGGTAGCGCACCAGCAGCTCCGTTAAGGCTGCAGCTGGGTGGCGGATGGCGCTCGCGTCTTGCGCGTTTAAAGGCTGCGTAGACTCGAGTGCCCGACGACGCGCGAGGTGCTGGAAGGCGGCCAGCAGCGCGGCCCCGCCTGCCAGGCCGGAGCAGAAGGCGGCAGTAGTGGAGACCGAGTCGGGCATGGAGAGGAGCAGCTGGTGCGTGGTGAGCTAGTTGAAGAATGAGCGGCCCGGAGCACGGCAGGTCAAGGCATCATCGAAAATGCCATTCTCATCAAAATGCTTTGATGAGTGGCACTTCCCCAGGCACTTATACCGAAGCTGAAGACTTCAGTGAAGTGTATCCTCGACGATTAGCAAAATGATGGGCAAGGCAACTTCAGAAGTTGACGATTCTCGCCATGACTCGCCTGCAACTCAGTATATCCGGATAATGTGAGTGTATTAGTGTGAATATGATACTGAGCAACGCAGGAGGAAGATATGGTCGCTGGCTACTCGTTAACTACTCGTAAGTCTGCTGCATAATGCTTCACGTGAAGAAAAGTTGCGATCTCCGCAACGCCTCACGCCGGCTCGACACGATAACGCTGCGTTACTTGCTAGCGACGGTTCTGCTCAACCACATCATGCCTTCGTCTACACCTTGTCCAGACACGGCCACCGTCTTCGAGATGTGAGCTGGATTTCTGGTCACGCGGTGCAGTTGCAGCTTCTCGCGAAGCTCGTCGACGCTCATGCAGCCTGGCTGGTCCTGCTTGTTGGCCAGCACCAGCAGCTTGCAGTCACGCAGCGCGTCGTCCTCAAAGACTCGGTGTAGCTCGTGGACCGCTTCGTCAATCCGATACCGATCAGCCGAGTCGACCACGTAGATCACTGCATCCGCGCCTTCGTAGTAGAAGCGCCAGAGCGGTCGCAGCTTGCTCTGGCCGCCTATATCCCAAGCGGTGAACTCAATGTTTTTGTACCTGAACGTCTCGACGTTGAAGCCGATGGTTGGGATCGTTGTCACTGCCTCACCGAGCTTCATCTTGTACAGCAGCGTCGTCTTGCCAGCGCCGTCGAGCCCCAGCAGGAGGATGCGGCTCGGCTTCGTCCAGTAGTTTGCCAAGCGATCCATCGCAGACTCCAGGTATTGAGACACGACGTTGCCCATGGTGCAGTGTGTGCTTTTGTCCGTGTTGTTTGTTTGCCACGCGGGGAAAAGCTGTTGTGCCTAAAAACTTGCATGAACAGCGACAATCACTTCAACATGGCAAATGCTTGTCAAACTTGATCTGGCGCATTCTGATTGGCTGCTGGACGTTCCCGCGCCATCGTGAAGGACCCGGATGCTATCGCTGCGTCCGCGGTAGGAAACCAAGCCGCAACGGCCCGTGCCATCGGCTGCTCCCGGTCGGCGCTACACCGCGCCTGGCTCGACGTGGCTAATTTCCTCTACAACGGGTACTCTTCGCATTTTAAGCCAGCTAACAAGCGTTCCAGAGAGGAGCTGCTACGGCGTCTGCGCGCTGGCGGCTTCGTGTCGGTGAGCATCGCCTTCTACGCCCTCAGTGATCCCGAGCTGTGCCAAGTCATCGCGGACCTCGACGCCCCCGTCCGGCTCCTCATTGATCGAGGCTGGACACGGAGCTGCAAAATAGCCATTAAGTGCATAGCGACGCTTATCGACGCCGGCGTGGAGGTGCACCACCGCCGGCACATGATGCACTACAAGCTCCTTACTCTGATGTATCCTACCGAGCTGTGGTCGTGCGCAAACATGACCAAGGCCGCGTTCACGACCAACGACGACTACCTGTTCGAAACTACCGGAGCTGCATGTACGCCGTGTACTTGTTTGCATGCTGCTATCTACACTGATACTTTTGCTGTTGTGCAGCTTTCGAGGCGCAGTCATTGTTTGACTGGATCTGGAACGACTCCGTCCTGGCAGACCCCGCGGTGGATCTGGTCCCTAAGAAGGGGAGCCCGTTCGGGTCCGAGCCGACCGACGGTGGCGAGCCCGAGACCCCCGACACCGAGCCTTTGCCCGAGCCTGAGACCCCCGACACCGAGCCTTTACGCGAGCCTGAGACTGGAAGCGCGGTGAGCCCGCGAAAACGCTCTTTGGAGGGTCCTTGCGGACGGGCTACGAAGAAGCAGTCCTTGGAGAAACGAGACCATAGCAGGCCATGCATGGTGGCTGGGTGCGAGGCGAAGGCCGAGACCAAAGAAAAGCTTTGCTCGTTGCACTGCAAGGCCAGAGATACTCTATCGGACATCCGCTTACTCTTGAGAGGCCATTTGCTTCCCCAATCAAGGTTCGATCGAGCGATGGAGTTGCCAGAGAAGTGAGCAAAGCGATCCGGCCATAGGCGAGGGCTCTAATCGCCTGAAGCTTGAGGATCGCTTTGCTCACTTCTCTTTTCCCCGCGCAGTCGGCAAGCGGATCTTCCCAGCGTCGAGGCGGAAGAGAGCCCCCACCACTACCGTCGAAGAAGACCGTCCAACACAAGAAGCCATGTCCGAACACAGCCTGCTGCTCGCCAACGGCGACGAGCACTCGTACAGCGGCGCCAGCAACGACGACCGGTTCTACATGGGTGTGGACAAGCGCTCGCTGCTGGACACGGGCGAGGCCGGCCTCAGCACCGTGGAGGCCTCGCGCCGGTTGAAAGTTTTCGGCCCCAACGAGCTCGAGAGCAAGGAGAAAGCCCGTGGATCAAGCTGGCCGAGCAGTTCTGGGGCCCCATGCCCATCATGATCTGGCTGGCCATCCTCGTGGAAGCCATCACGCGCGACTGGCCCGACTTCCTCGTGCTGCTCTTCCTGCAGACCCTCAACGGCGTCGTGGATTGGTATGAGGAGCTCAAGGCCGGTAACGCCGTGGCCCCGCTCAAGGCCAGCCTCAAGCCAGAGGCGCAGGTCATCCGCGACGGCGTGCACCAGACCATCAACGCCGCGCTGCTCGTGCCGGGCGACCGCGTCACGCTGTCGGCCGGCTCGGCCGTCCCCGCTGACTGCGACCTGTGCGAGGGCAACCCCGTGCAAATCGACCAGGCCGCGCTGACTGGCGAGTCCTTCCCGGTCACTATGGCCACGGGCGACAACGCCAAGATGGGCTCGACGGTCGTGCGCGGGGAGGTGGAGGCCGTGGTGTCCGCCACAGGCGGCCAGACGTTCTTCGGCAAGACGGCCAGCCTCATCTCGTCCGTGGACGAGGTGAGCCACTTCCAGAAGATCCTGATCCGCATCACCATGTTTCTCATGGCCATTTCCTTCGTGCTCGTGGGCTTCTGCCTCGGCTGCCTCATTTACAACGGCGAGGACTTCCTCGTGGCCATCGCCTTCTGCGTCGTGCTGCTGGTAGCGTCCATCCCCATCGCCATGCAGGTCGTGTGCACGTCCACCATGGCGCTCGGCTCGCGCAAGCTCGCGGAGGAGGAGGTCATCGTCACGCAGCTGCAGTCCATCGAGACGCTCTCGGGCATGAACATGCTGTGCTCGGACAAGACCGGCACGCTCACCCGCAACAAGATGGAGCTGCAGGACGACCTGCCCATCTTCCACCCGACGGCCACCCGCGAGGAGGTGCTCATCACCGCGGCGCTTGCGGCCAAGTGGAAAGAGCCGCCCAAGGACGCGCTGGACACGCTCGTGCTCAACGCCATTGACCTCCGCCCGCTGGACCAGTACACGATGATGGACCACATGCCGTTCGACCCGTCGGTCAAGCGCACGCAGTCCACGATCCGCAAGCCGGACGGCAGCGTCTTCAAGGTGACCAAGGGTGCTCCGCAGATCATTCCGGCGCTCGCCCACAACGCCACGGAGATCCATGCTGGCATTATTCCTGTTGGAGTGTGGTGAGTCACCTGTTGGCATTTATGCTTATGAAGTCCCGCAGCTTCGTCCACTTAATCTTCTGCATGGGTTTCTGGCGCAATAACACCGATCCGGTATGTCCACACTTAACACGCAAGTTTTGAATAGGATTCATATAACGCTAGAAATGCTTGAAAATATATTTTTACCGACCTCTGATCCCGGCGGCTATCAGGTCACTACTGTGAGTTGATCTGTACTGGGACTATTGCCCTCTATCTTCTCCTGTTCCTTCTTGTTGCGTATGAATTCCAGTGCCATTGATCTCCATTCCGCGTATTCTTCGGGCGTGGCGACTGCCCCGTTCTTCCTGGATGACCCAGGACTCTGTACTGGCGTAGCACCTCCGCGAGATTCTCGTAGCTTTTGTAAAATGTGCTGTTGCGCCAGCGTCTTCGGCGGGGAGGCCATTTCACCGTCGAGGCTCGTCCGTTGTCGCTTCACTCGCTCCTCCTCTTCTAACTGCTCCACACGTTGCTGCTCCGTCAGCAGCCTAGCCGCTCGCTCAGCAGCATTGATGCGATGCTTTTTCCGATCCATGATCGCACTGCTCAACGAAGCCTTACACTGCGTCTGTCGTACAAGAACCACAACAGAAGGCAACACAGTGAATAGGCAGCAAACCCCACCTACCAGCAAGGCTGTACATACCTCAATCGACGACACAATCGACTCAAAGGAGCTGGCATTGCCGCACACAGCCTCCAGCAACCTGGTCTGGTTCACGTTCATCTACATTCAAAATCCTCGTCAGCAGCTCTTCAAGATCTTCTCACTATACCCCACAGCACTAACCTTAGCCTGCTTGCTCACTGCATACAAGCACGCGGCCGTGAACACCGGATCCTGGGCGTTCGTAGAGCCCATGACAAGGCTCTGCACGGACTTGCTCCGCTTACGTCGGTTGGCCGCCGCCTGCTGCCCCAGGAACGCCCTGTACTCGTCAAGCACGCGACCCACTTGCTCCGCCAGCGCCTCACAGCCGAATTTGATGCACAGCGCGGTGGGTGTCGTCTGCACTACAGATCGCACGCCTACAGCGTCCAGCACTTTGCGCACCGTGGGCTCTATAAGCCTCCGATTGGCGCCCGCACATCTGGCCAAGCGGTTCTTGTCCACCGCCTCCTCCAGCGCGCGCGCCGCCACCACGATGCAAGCCACAGGCCCTGCGAACGGGTCCATGCCCTTCGACTTCTTGGCGCTCGTCACGCGCCAGTTCTCCTCGGCGCGGGCTACCACGCGCGCCGGCAGGCCCCCATACTTGGCCGCGATGCTCTTCACGTCCATTTTCGGCAAATGAGCGGGAATTAATTGCAATCTTTTTCACCCAGAGGAAAGTTGAAACTTACGACAGAACTTTCATTTGAAGTTTTTATTCGGACACGACACGTTTCTCCATTATGGAGGCCGTCGCCGACGCACCGCCGGCCGAGCCGCCAGCCGCAGGTAAGAGGACGAAGGGGGATTGTACGTGCGCCGTCTTGTTCTTGTGTCCTTATTGGAGCGCGTAACTCACCGCTTATTGCCGCTTTGGTGACGTGTCCGCAGACCCGCAGACTGAGACGGAGGAGCCCGAGACGCCGCAGGAGACGCCACCGCCGCAGCAGCCGTCCCCGCCGCGTTCCAATGGTGGGGCTGACGTTTTGACCCAGCTGCGTGCTTGGAAGGAGCGGAGCGCGCGCGTGGAGCAGCTGCTGGCCAAGAAGAACGCCAAGATGCAGGAAATGGAGGAGAGGGAAAACAAGCTGAAGCGGCTGCTGGCCCTGGCCAAGCGCAGCATCGACAACAGCAAGCAGGAGCTGGCGGACAAGGACGAGACCATCCACAAGCTGCGTGAGGAGCTGAATGCGAGCCAGCAGACCAGCCACTCGTGGTTCGTTGACGCCGACACGCGCGACCCGAGGCAGCTGCTGCACAAGGTGGCCCATGGCAACTTGCTCTGGTGTCTGGTCGAGTACGCGGACGAGAGCGAGTTCGACGACTCGAAGGACTTGACCTGGCACTGCTTCCGCAACGAAGCAGAGGTCCAGGCGTACGCGAACCGAGCCTCGGGGGAACCTCTGACACTTCCAGAGCTTTCGATGACGCCGTATGAAGTGGAGCGGGTGGTAAGTCTGTTCCTGGATACGGTGGATGTTAAAGTCATAGCATTAAGTTTTTTTCTGTGTATGCACTTAGAAAAAGAGCCTGAAAGAGGAGATTGATCGCGTCCAGGAGGAGTTCCGTCGCTATCGCGTTCGCTCGGAAATCACACGCAAGCAAAAGGACGCCGAGATCCGAAAGGTTTGTTACTACGTGGATGTATACAACGTATATACTCCATAGACGCTGATAAGTCTGGTATACTGTCGACTTGCTACAGATGAGCGCGAACGTGATGGCGAAGCAGACCGAGCAGATTTCCGAAACGGATCTTTCTGGGGAGCTGCAGTCGTCAAAGGCACAGATCCGGCGGCTTACAAAGGCCCAAGCGGAAGCGGAAGAGCGGGTGTGTGTTTTACTCGATTTTCACTGCAATATATTGTGCGTGTGTATACTCATGCTGTGTATTGAATTAATATCTACAGGAATCCGACTGGCGACGGAAGTTTGAGAAGCTCATGAAGGATTATGAAAAGCTCAGCGGTACGATGGGCGAGACCGTCCTCGCCATGGAGTGGAGAGAGAGGTACGTTACGTTACGCGATGGAAAGCGGCTTTCGTTTGGGCTGGTTTACCTGACTAAGTCGTTGTTTTTCATCAGATACGAGCAATCAGTTCGCGAAAAGCAAGAGCTTGAAAAGAAAATGGACGAGCTGAAGCTGATGACGAGCGGAGCGTTCGCCAACGGAAGTGACAGTGGCAATGGCGACCTGCAGTCGCTACGACAGGAGTTTGCCCAGTACCGGAAGCGCGCGCTGAACGCTGTGGAGCAGAAGGAGAAGGAATTGAACGACATCCAAGCGCAGTACAGCGAGAACGGTGGTGGGAGTAATAGTACAAGCCGCACGAGCAGCTTCAAGGAGGTTCGCGTTCGTCGCATGAGCATGGAGTCCAACAGCAGCCTGTCGGGCTTCGAGACGCCCAACGCCACCAAGACGAACGAGTATTTGAAGAATATAGTGTACAAGTACATGGCTTCGGACCAAGACGAGGTACGTCAAGAGACGGCTGCGATGCGGCTGCAGGGATGGCTGTTCTAATGCCTGTGGGTGTACTGTACGTAGGCCAAAGAGCACATGGAGAAGGCCATCGCCACCGTTCTCAACTTCACACCAGCGGAAATTACTTCCATTCAGGTAGGAAACTTTGGGATTATTTGTTCATCTTTGAGGCCTGCATCAAAGCTGAGTTTCTGTTGTGCTGACTAGGAGAAACGCAAGCAACAGCAAGGCTGGTTCTGGTAACTCACCCCCCAAAAGTATCTTCGAGTATACACGCTTTTCTCCTCGTTATAACAGGGAACAATACTTGACAGCCCAAGCAGGATAGATTCACGGCCACGTCGATTGAGTTCGAAGATATTTCACAGGGCTCATGTTAGCTGCGCTCGTTGCGCGTTATTCGAGTCGAGCTTGTCGCTGTCTCTCCATTCGTAAAGCGAGGAGCATCGACGTTTGAGCTCGTCGCGAGCAACATCCACGGCCTTGACGGCGAGAGCATTCGTTAGACAAGCACCACACAGCGCCACTTGCTGCTGCACTAAGCGCTGATCAGGTAGCACGAACGTCAACTTGTGCTGGCTGCGACAGTCTGGACAAACGTAGCGCTCGCACAGCTTACAGCGACGTCGCCAGCGGAAGTTGTTGCCCCTCGTCATCCTGTTGGCAGCGGCGGTGAGCAACCTGGAGACAGTAGAGCGCTTTCGTCCGCAGGCCACGCACGGCCCGTCCGTCAAGTCTGCTGGCGTTTGGCTCTCCTGGGAAGCAGA
This sequence comes from Phytophthora crassamura, assembly GCA_033557995.1. Taxonomy (NCBI): domain Eukaryota; phylum Oomycota; class Peronosporomycetes; order Peronosporales; family Peronosporaceae; genus Phytophthora; species Phytophthora crassamura. The sequence continues at coordinate 1,408,503 of JAUCED010000011.1, read as the reverse complement.
TCGATGTCGCTGTCGTAAGGCCCACCTGATCTTCTTCATCTGACAGCAATGCACGTTCCTGGACACGCACAGCAGCGCTCGGGCGACGGAGCGCGTGACGATGGCGTTCTCCAGGCCAGTCGAGGGACTGAGGAAGCCTTTCACGTAGACATCCGTTACGTGGCTGGTCTTCTGCCTGTAGAAGGCGCAGATGGACAAGTTCCCACGCCTCGTAGACGCTCGCTCGGGCGTCTCGGGAAATTGGATCGAGTGCACGAGCTGGTAGCCTACACGCTCGCCGTTGCGCAGGAACTCGACGCCCGTGGCCTCCAGGTACACGTAGTCTCGGTTCTTGACCACAGCACGCGCACGCGCAGGCTGGCCCATCTCCATCCACTTGACAGTGACCGACGTGAACGGGTCCTCCACTGTCGGCGCCACCAGCGTGGCCAGCACACTGCCACGCACCAGGCCGTCTTGAACGTACGACGTCTTGACGCGCATCTCCTCCAGCGTGGGGCACATGAAGCCGTACATGGTATCGTCCAGTTCGCCTTCTACCGAGCCAGCCACCACAATGGACGGCACGTTCGTCGTCCTGTCCTGCGTGAACACGGGCGCTCGTCTGTCCAGGTGGCCGGCTGCGGCGCCGATGGCCTGTCCGAAGCCGAACGTCGGACGGCTGCTCCGCTCTGCATAAGACCGCAGTCCTCCCTGCTGGAACATGAGCTTCCAGCGCGCAGGGTCCACCGTTTCGCTACGGTGAAGCCTTCGCTCGTACGCAGCCACGTTGCGCGTCACCAGCGTGCGTGTCAGCGTCTCTAGCTCCGCCACGGCCTCGGCCGACAGGGATAGAGGCTCGAACGGGTTAGTGAAGCGGCTTCTACTGCCGCGGGGCCTTGCGCTTGGGTCGTGCATGCTCAAGAGCCCTCTGATGCAAGCCGCTAGCCGCTCGCTGCGCCGTTTGGGCTCCGACGGTCTCGGCATCAATCGGCAAGCTTCCGGTATGCACTGCAGCTCGCCGAGTGAGTCATACCGCGCAGGAAGCCGCAGCAGATCGTCGGATGCCACCCAGGCTGGGTCCCAGCTGTCCGTCGTACCGTGATGGTTTTCAAGCTGTAACTCTGGATCAAAATTCGATGACGGTACTACAATATTACTTTGCAGAGGGAGGACCACAGCCAGCCAGCAGCCAAGTCAATTCAACTTCCGGCCCTGTGACGAGCATGAGCGACCAGCGCGTGCGCGACCAGCGCTTCCAGAAAGTGCACAATGACCCGGTAAGACACACCGTAGAGTATCTTTGTATGTGTGGGTGCAATCGTTTAGGCTGACACGGTTCATGGCGCTGTGCAGAGGTTCGCGCGCAACTCGAAGCGCAAGAACAAACTCCAGTTGGACGGGCGCTTCGCCGGGGCGCTCAAGGACGAGCGATTCCAGAGCGTGCAGGGCAAGTACGACAAGTATGGGCGTCGTATCGAGAAGAAGGACAACGAGCTGAAGAAGTTCTACCGTCTGGAGGACGACGAGCAGGAGGAGGAACAACAGGAGGAGCCTACCAAGGCCAAAGCCTCGTCCAGCACGAGCTCAGACGACGACGATGGCGACGCAGACGCGACCGTCGCTAAGAACAGTGAGAAGCTCTCGCGGCTCGACTACCTGAACCGCATGGCGCGCGGCGAGCTCGAGTCGGGCTCGGACAGCTCCGACTCCGACTCGGACGACAGTGACGACGCCGAGGTGGAGGAGGCCGCCACGGAGGAGGAAGAGGACATCCCTATGGGCGACGAGACCAAGCGCTTCGCGGTGCTCAACTGCGACTGGACGCGCATCCGCGCCGTGGATCTGTTCGCGCTCTGCCAGTCGTTCGCTCCGGCCACGGGGGCGGTGCAGAACGTGACGATCTACCCGTCCGACTTCGGTCTGCAGAAGATGGTACGTGTGTGGCTTCATTTGTGAGTCATTTGATGGGAAAGCGGTGCTAACGTTGTGGCTTTTGCAGAAAGAGGAGGAGCAGCACGGCCCGCAGGGTCTCTGGGCCGAGGAAGGCAAGGCGAAGAAGGCGACTGAGGAGGAGGAAGACGGTGGGGAGAAGGCGGAGGCTGACAAGGAGGAGAGCGACAACACTGGAGACGAACAGGACGACGAAGAGAAGGCTGGCGACGAAGCGGAAGGAGACGAGGACTACGACTCGGACGACCCGCTCGGCGTCAAGAAGAGCGTGACGCTCGAGAACGACGGCGAGGGCTTCGACACCGAGAAGCTGCGCACGTACGAGCTGCAGAAGCTGAAATACTACTACGCTGTGGTCACGTGCGACTCGGTCAAGACGGCCAGCACGATCTTCGACCAGTGCGACCAGCTCGAGTACGAGACGTCGTCCAACGTGCTCGACCTGCGGTACGTGCCGGCTGAGACGAGCTTCATTAACGCCCCCAAGGAGTCGTGCGACAGCGTGCCCGACCGGTACAAGCCTGCGATCTTCGCGACGCTGGCGCTGCAGCAGACGGACATCAAGCTCACGTGGGAAGAGGACGACGACCAGCGCCTGGAGCTGCTCACGCGTCCGACGGAGTGGAAGGACGCGGACGACGACGACTTCAAGGCGTACCTGGCGTCGGACGTGTCGGACGCTTCCGAGGCTGAGGACGACAGCGACGATAGTGAAGAGGAGGAGGCTGGGGAGGATAGTAACAAGAAGGCGAAGAAAGAGGCCAAGATCAAGAAGCTGCGCAGTCGGTACCGGTCCATGCTGCTCGGTAGCGACGCGGAGGACGAGGACGAGGACAGCGCTCCGGAAGGAGGGCTCGGAGCCAGCAGCGACGAGGAGGGCGAGATGGAGATGGCGTTCACCCCTGGCGCGGGCGACGTGCTGAAGGCCAAGCGGCAGAAGGAACTGGAGGCGAACGAGACGCCGTTCGAGCGCTACACGCGCGAGAAGAAGCAGGAGAAGAACCGCAAGATGCACGACAAGCGCGCGCGACAGAAGCAGCTGGAGCGCGACCAGCGTGAAGTGCTCAAGAAGAAGGGACGAGGCGCCAACGAGGCCACGTTGCTGCGTGAAGCCATCACCGGAGGGGACAGCGAAGACGACGACAGCGACCAGGGCGAGCGCAACTTCGACATGAAGAAGATCGTCAAGCAGGAGAAGATCAAGTCGCTCAAGGGCAAGCGCCGCGCCAAGGAGATGAAGAAGCTGGCCAAGCACAAGGCCGCCGGGGGCCTGCAGGAGGGCTTCGCGTTCGACGCGGCCGACCCGCGGTTCACGGCGCTGTACCAGAAGGGCTCGCAGTTCCAGCTGGATCCGACCGACCCCAAGTTTAAGAAGACGGAGGCCACGCAGGCCATCTTCAAGGAGCGACGGCAACGATACGACCAGGTCGCGTCTGCGTCTGCGTCGCAGGCCAAGCCGGCCAAGGCGGACTCGACCGCCAAGCACACGCTCAACGCAATGGTCGAGAACCTCAAGCGGAAGTCCAAGCAGCAACAGACCGACAAGAAGAGCAAGAAGCACAAGAAGAGCAAGGCTTAAATGGCTGGCGATAGAGTATGGAAAAAACTATACACTGTATACACAAGTCTTGCTTCCGTTTCGATATTGTTGAGGTTTTTTTGAAGAGTCACTCTTCGTAGATCTCAAGAAGAAGCAGCTTCCAGCATGCAGGTTTGTAGATAGCTAGTGGCTGCGCGAGTGCGTGGGTCTGATTGAGATGGTCTTGTGCAGCGTGTCCAGATCCAGGAGGTGCTCCCGAAGGCCGGGCTGGTCTACTCTGAGCGTGGGAATCTGACCGAGGTGCTGTGCAAGCCCAAGATCCTGCCCATCAAGTCCGCCACGCTGTTGCGCATTGAAGAGATCGAGAAGCAGGCGCGAGCCCTGGCGAAACCAGCGACTGCCAACTCCCCTGGCGTTGACTACTACCGACCTGCAACTGCGTCGAGGAAGTGAAGCGCGTTGTAGGTCGTTGGAATGCAAACTTTTCTTGGACTTGACTCTTTATTTCACTGAAAAAGGTCCATTCCATTCTGTCCGGTGAGCCATTCTACGACGCAGAGCGAGCGTGCTACTGCATGCCACCGGAGAACATCTCAAGCAGAGAGCTCAGGCCCGATCGCGGTGGCTGAAGTCCGTAGAACTTCTGACCGATGACGCTTAAATACTGTGTGGCAATCAGCAAAAGACAAAAAAATCAATTCCTCAAAATGCTCTCCACAAAACAGCGCACATCGTACAGTACGTACGCTCTTGAGACTGCTATCGCGAGCGAGTGCCGGTGCGTAGCGCTCCTGGAGCATCTGGAAGAGGGGCAGTGCGTCACGCTAGCGAGCAAATAGCAATAATAACAACGGCGTCAGTACGACAACCCACGATCTTTTACCCCTTGAAGGACCCACCTCCAAAGTCAGCAGCAAGAACCGCGTAAAGTTGAACAGCGGCAGGTCGACGGGTCGTCCATCGCGCTTGCACTTGGCCACGTACGCCTCGTACACCTTATTGGCGTCCCGAAGGTTCTCCAGACTCAGCAGTCTGCAGTAGCAACAGCAACCACAACGTATACATCAGTTCCTCTATCTCCTTGCTACATCTGTCAATGCCACTTACTGCAGCACGGCGCGAGCGAGGTACAGGTCGGATTCACTAGCATATCCCTTTGTGGACCACTGGTACAGCGCGTCCGCCATCTCCTCTGGGTTCTCGGCGTGCAGGAAGTGCTTCATGGCGCGTGTGAAGTCGCCCGCCGTACGGTAGGCGCGCGCAAGCAGCAGCTGCAGCTCCGGGTCTCCGCGTTTGCGGGCCCCTTCAGCCGCCGACCACTTGACTGCGTTCTTGAGGAACACGGCCAGATCGGCCGCGAACTGCGGCTTGGGCTGGAAGGCGGCGTTGATCTGGCGAATGCGCTGCTTGTGGCTATCGTCCACGTCGTGGTGGAAGTCCGCGAAGACGGAGACCATGAGGTTGGCCATCTCGGTGGCTGCCGTGTTCAGGTCGTGCGCAATGAGCTGCAGCGCCGCGTCCAGCGCCAGAGCCGCCGCCTTCTGCTGCTGCTCGAGGCTGGGCTCGTCCCCCTTGAGGAAGCGCATGAACAGCGTCTTGTACATCTGCAACGCGCCGTAGAAATCGCCAGCCTCCAACTGCTGCTCTAGGTTTTTGGACACATGGTCCACGCCCGCCCCAGTGACACCGTTGGGGGCCACAACCTTAGCGCCCGCTGCCTTCCGGGCCAGTGCTCGGCGGTTCATCGATGGATACGTCACGTGGAATCGGTCGATTGATGAGTGACAAATTTTGTGATTTGGTAAGATTTTGGTCAGACCAAAATGGAGAAATAGTCCAACTGCGTACTACATGCAACTCGCGGAGCTATCGCAGGTCAGGCAGGTACCACAGGTATGTGAGACTCGGTTAATGAACACAGCCACCTGTAATGTCGATTGCAAATTACTACAGAGAGCTATTCGCCCAGTGCATTGAACGACCGTCTTGGCGTCGGAGTCCTAGCTCTTCAACCATTGAACACACTCGGTCTGAAACTCCATTCGTTTAACACGTCGGTGTCGTTCGAACTTACAGGTCCCGGAACTCGGCCTGCTGAGGACCGTCGTCCTTGGGCGGCGTCTTCTTGTTCATGGCGTCGTGCAGCCGCTGGTCCTTGCTCGAGTTGGCCAGCATCAGGTAGTTACTAAGTCCGCGGACGGCACTGGACGAAAGAAAGACAAACACGGCAGTTAGCTCCCCAGAAGAGCAAGACCTCACACGACTCAAGGCAACTGCCACTGTGAGTGCTTTTCCGCAGTAGGCAGATAACATACTTGGCCTTGAGTGCCTCGATCTTCTCGGGGTCCGTCTCGCTGCGGCCCTTCTGGAACTCCTGTCGCACCAGCTCCTTGATGGCCTGGCCCTTCTTGCTCTGTACGCAGCAATAAAACACAAACAAGCAGTCCACACACACGACGCCAAGTCAGCAGCAGTCCAGGTGTGACCCAGACCAGCAGATCCACGTACGTTGCCGCCGATGTGCTTGGCCAGACGCAGGCAGTCGCGGTACAGCTGTGCAACAACACCCAGCAACACAACGAACATTCAGTTGGAGTGAGCGGGGCGGCATCTAGTCCAGAGGACGGCGACGCGCACCTGGATCGTGGTGCGCGTGACTTGGTTCGTTGCGGACATGTTTAGCGAGTGGCGTCGACGCACGTCAGCCGCAATCTCAAACGCAATTCGCAAAATTATACGTACTGTACGGTTAAAAGTCAACACCATTCGTACTTAACGAAGCGGCTGTAATTGTAGAGCCTGTACTTAACGACGAAGAGAAACGGCTGTAATTGTAGAGAGCCCGACGATGCAACTTGCCCTTCGCCCTGCACTTGACCTTGACCGGGCTCGTTGAGCTCTCGTGTTCACCATGGGCGCGTGCACGTCTAAAGACGGCAACCGGTCGCCCCGCAAGCTCACCACCTGGAAAGTGGATGAAGAAACCCCGACGGTCGTGGACGGAGCTGCTTCAACGCCGACGGGCGCGGATGACCAAGTTGCTACGGCGACAGACGACGACAGCGAGCTGGCACTGAATTGCGTCGCGTACAGCCCGTTCCTGGGCGGTGACTGCCTCACTGGATGGGAGGACGGCTCGATCCAGCGCCTCGGATGGCAAACCGCCGCTGCTTCCCCCGTCAATATCTGGACGCCGCACTCTCGCGCCGTGAATCGCATTATGCTAGGGGAGAAGCTGCAGATGATCTACTCGTGCTCACGAGACACCACCGTAGCCATCACCCCAGTCACGGACAAACCCGCGTCGGAGACGACCACAGTACTGCGCGGTCACCAGCTGAACGTGTCAACGGTGGCGGTAGACGATGCGGAACAAATGCTGTGCTCGGGCGGAAGAGACACCCAGACCATCTTCTGGGACCTCACCACGAGCCACATCGCAGCCAAGAACACGACGCCGCAGAATGTTGTCACGTGCTCCACGTGGCTGCCAGGCGAGGCTCTCGTCGCACAAGGCAGCGAAGACTTGAGTGTCAAGTTCTGGGACCCCCGCACCCCGCTGCGTGTACCTGCTCAGACACTGCGGGGCTTTATCTACTTCCCACTCAGCATTGCCGCGTACGGCAGCGGCAATGAGAAGGACAGCACGTACTTGCTGACGTCGAGTAAGGGCTTCAATGGCGTCGGCTGCGAGGCTCGAGTGTGGGATCGACGAACGGGCAAGCAGGTCGTCGAGTTCCAAGGACACCAGCAAGACGCAACAGCTTGCTGCTTCCTGCCCAGCTCCTTAACCAAGAGCGCAATCGACGTGGAGCTGGAGTCAAGGGCTCTACCGATGCTTCCGGTGACGGCATCCAAGGATGGGACAGTGAAGGTGTGGGACCCGTCGTCGCAGTCGCTACTCGCCGAAGCCCACGCCGATGGCGCCAAGCGCATGTTCACGAGTCTGTGCAAGGTGGACAAGGACACTCTTCTAGCAAGTACATTCGGTGGCCAGGTCTTCGCCTATTCACTCAACCGCGAACAGCGGACGCTTGCATTGAAGACGCGGCACGTAAAGGCCGACTAATGTTACCCCGAAAAACAGGAATAGTTTACTTTCTTGCCGTTTCAATTCAGTGATATTTTTAAATAAATGCTTAAAAAACATTATTGTGTGGTTTGTTTGGCCTCAACGCCATGGCGAGCAAGGGAGATCTGCTGGCGGAGTGTGCGCAGCAGCTACGGGCGTCGAAATTCGAGTTTGAAGTGTTGCTCGGCTCGTCGGTCTCTGCTGTGTGGCAGGCGCTAGGCCGGCATGTGGCTCGACAACTAAACCAACGCAAAGGTGTTTCGCTGCAGCAACTGGGAAGGTTCGGCTTCTACAAGACGCAGACAGCCGTCGCGCCAGTGTTCCTGCTCGCAGATCGCTTCGCTTCAACGTACGGTATCGGGCTGCGCCACCGTCCGCCACCGGCTCCACTCACGGCGACCGCAGAAGTCAGTATGGCTACTCTGGGCAACGACGCTGGGCTTGGGTCTGATCAAACACGGCGTGCTCTGGAGGCTATACTCGCGTTTGTTGGTAAGAAGCTGCAAGGAGGCGAGTGCAGCGGGAGATTGGCGCTTCCAGGCGTCGGGAGCTTCACTCTCGACGGCAAGTTGCTATCGTTCACGTTTGATTCAAGTTTGCTTCGAGCGCTCACACAGGGCGCTCAAGTGGAGCTATCTCCTCCGTCTGCCATCTCCAGGAAGAGCGACACTGGTGGTGCGATAGAGCATCTGCGGAAGAAGGCTTTGCAGCTCAGCAACTCGAATTTGCAGCGTTCAACGTCCCTAGATGGCGCTCTCAAAGCTCCGAGCAGCTCGATGCATCCTCTCCAAGCGGTGGGATCGAGTACGTCATTACATGGCAAAGAGCACGATACGAAGGTGAAGACGGAGAAGAAGAGGCATCGAAATCATCGCCAGGAACTAGTAGAGTCGCCCATTCCCAGCACCGGCTCTGATGATGTTCCGTTGAATGGGCGTCAGATCTTGCCGCGCTTCCTCATCCCTGAGCCGCGTGTCCCTCATGAAGTGGTCAAGGCTCGTGCGAGTCATGATCAAGTCCTGCAAGCCGCGTTTCAGCGCGAGACGGCCAACATTGAGCAGACGAAGCGCGTCGACGACCAGTTCAACGACATGAGGGCGACTCGACAGCGCATCGTTCAGATCCGCGACCTGCAGAAGCGCGCGGAACACTCCGTGGCTCGCCGGGAGCTCAACGCGTTCCTCAACAACCAGATCGAGGAGAAGCGCAGGCGATCACGGCAGAAATCGACTGCGGCCGACTACCGCGAGATCAAAATTCTGCCTCTGGAGCGCGAGACGAGCGACGAAACTCGACGCGCCGAGAAGAAGAAGCTCAACCAGCGCCTGAACGAGCAGCTGGCGGCCAAGGCCGAGCTCAAGAAGGACCGACGGACACTGGACCAGGCCGAGTCGGCCTATTTCATCTCGAAACTGAAATTGCAGGACGACATCGACCGCCAGGAGCTGGCAGAGAGAAAACGAGTCGACAAGGAGACGCTGCTCGCCGGGTGGAGCCAGCAGAAGGCCATTCGCGCGCAGAAGAAGTCGCTCAAGGTGCTGCACATCCGGTAAAAAAGCTTCAGCACACGTCACAGATTTCATTTAATTTGAAATGGCTACACTAAGACATCCCTTTCACTTGGATTCACTGTGGTCTCGACTATCCAATTTGGACTGACTTCTTTGTAGTCGGACCACAAGACTGAGTGAGCATGAAGCACTTGCACCGTAAGGCACTGGTGTTTCTCCTCGTCCTCTTATTGGCGGGTGGGGACTGGGTCCGAGCGGTGAACGTGGGAGAAGCGGAGGGGAGCTCCTTGTCCTGCCCGAATGTCACGACCGTCTCCGTCTACGGCAGCTCCAACGCCACTAAAACGTCAAGTACCAGCGTGGAGATCACAGTCGCTTCGACCTGCAAGTCCAGCGTCGTGAAGCCCACGACGAGTGCAGGGGTTCTGACGCTGGACTTGCGACACCAGGACGTTGCTGCAGTCGCAAGTCTACCGGCGGTCGACACCGTGTACGTTCAAGGCTGTTGGTTATGAGGCTGTGGCAATTATTAATGAATTGCTTTTCTGTATGGGGAGTAGACGGCTGGATAGCAACGAGCTTCGCGCTTTTTCGGCTAGTAGCAACATCTCAAAGCTGTGCGTAGCGATAATGACGTTGTCAGGTAGAAATGGACGCTAACGACTGCGCTGTTATCAGATACCTGTCCAACAACAGCATTCCGACGATTGAGGAGTTCAAGTTTCCAGCAACTCTCACCGTCCTGTACGGACCCTGCGCTAGTAACCTTTTGAATCCTGGGCTAACAGTGAAATATTGGCTCTTTATTCGTCCAGGGATCTTGCAAACAACGCTCTTGGGGTTGTTGACGGCGCGGAACTTCCGTCTTCGCTTCAATATCTGTACGTTATGTACGCTGGTGTCCTGAAAGGTGATTCAACGTGCTAACTTGGATCAAATCTGCATGGAGCAGCAAGTTGTCAGGCAATCCCATCGGCTCGATATCGAACGTCTCGTCGCTCTCCAGCTTACTTCAATTGTAAGTGCTTTCCGGACGCCTGCATTCTTTCGTTGAGTTGAGTTCTCACTAACGTGGTCTTCTATTCTTTTCACTCAGGGACGTGGTCGATGCTCGTGTGGCCTCGTTGGAAAGCTTCTCTTTTCCGAGCTCCATTACGACGCTCAACTTCTCCAGCAACCCCATCACTATCATCAGGGGGGTCATTTTCCCAGACTCGCTAACGGCGTTGACGCTCATCGCTACAGCAAACTCAGCGGCGGCAACTACGTCGATAGTATCAGTTGCCGCCCCCGAGGAGGCCCGTGCTCTTCAGACAACTCCTTCCGACGAGGCTGTAAGCGTCTTGCAAGAGTTTGAGGTCCGACAAAGCGACGCCGACATGTTCGAGAAGGTGACGCAGTGGCAGGTTTCCACGACATCTACGCTCAGCTGCTCGGATGCCAACGCCAACCCACGATACGTGCAAGATACGATGCTGTGCGTGCTGTCGGACAGCGAATTCGCCGCCAAGTACGAGAGTGTCGTGATTGAAGCGTCGAGCGGCTCCATGTCGGGCTCCATGTGGGGAACGGATAGCACAGCCAGCCAACAAGTCGAGCGGATCGCACTTAAGGAGACTCTCCATCAGCGTCGATCGTGGTTCCTCATCGGTGCGGCCGCTTTGCTCTCGATCTTCACGTTGTTACTTTTCGTGAACGCCTTCTGCTTGTGCTTACGGCGCAAAGTTCGTGGGATCTCCAAAGAGAAAGGGAAAGTGACGAAAACTGCAAGCGGAAAGACCACTTTGTGGCGAGAAAACGCAAGTCTGCAAGCTGCTGAGGAAGTGCGGCACTTGCTGACGTCCGATCCATCAACGATGACCGATGAAAACTCCATCCAGCCAGACTCCGAGCCGTCCGCACAAAACGATGATTCTCCAGCCAAAATCAAACGACAAGATGATCCGTTTGCTCGTCTTCAAGGACAGCTTGACCGCTACGAACTCGACAAGTCGTTGATCAGATACAGAGAACTCCTGGCAAATGCTACGTGCGAGCAAATCGGTGATCGAGAGGGAGAAAGCTCGTCGTCGTTTATCTACGTCAAGGCTGTGTACCAGGACAAGACCGTCATGTTGAAAGCTCTGAGGGTCGCTAGCCGCAAGCGTGGGGAGCACGGCAGCAGCGCATCGCCCGAGTTGTTGGGGTTCATTGAGGAAATTCGTCTGAGCTCCGAGCTGTCGCATCCGCAGCTCGTTGCATTTTATGGCTTCGTCAAAATGGCTCGTTTCGCCGAACAAACCGATGGCTCTGGCGTCGCGATGGTCATGGAATACATGGATCAAGGCGACCTGAACACGTTCATCCAGGCTCATCGACAGTCGTTGCAGCAGACACAAACAGCGTCTAAGCGAGCAGATAAAACACTGAGCGATTACGAAGAAGATCGTCTTCGGTCAGATGGCGAAAGCGCTGTTGCCGACGATCTTGGTCGGTGGAACTGGCGCAACTCGTCCACTGTCTACAAGAGCAAGTTGTCCGTTGCGATCGAGGTCGCTCAGGCCGTGCAGTACCTCCACTCGTTCTCTCCGCCACTTTTTCACGGCAACCTCAGTTCTCGAAAAGTTTTCCTCGACAGCGACTGGAACGTAAAGCTTGGTGATTTCACATGCTGTAGTGCTTTACGCCGATGGTCATCGTCTCACAAGCAGCACAGTGTTTACTCTTCATCGTCGGCTAGAGGTTCGGCAGAAAGCAACTCAAGCTCACAAGCTTCCGGCGAGGAAGTTCACATGGATATGACGGTCTGGACGGCGCCCGAAGTTCTCGACGGGCGGCAATACACACAGAAAGCCGATATCTACTCGTTTGGCGTGCTGCTCGCGCAACTGGCCTCGTACGAATGTTCGTCGGACGAACACTCGGTCATGGACGACACGGATGTCCCCATGTTGAACAACACCCACGAGGAGAACACGACGGCAGACGGCGAGCCACCAACACCCGTACGGCTATTGATGTTCAGGTGCCAAGCTTTCCAACCGGAGGTTCGGCCAACGGCGCACGAACTGGTGCAAGAATTGCAGCATATCGAACAAAACCTCGCGGAAAAGTTGTCCACGTAAAGTTTTGTCAAAACGAAAAGGAATACCACACATAATAGTACTTCGAAATATCCTACTGATCTCAAAGTTGATGACGTAAAATCTATTTTATAATGACCTCTAATATTTTAATTATGTACACGACACCATTTGAGCTTACTAGAACAAATATTACCTGTACCTGTGAGAATCCGTATCTGTCAGGGTGCGACAATCGTATTCGACAGGGGGGAAGGTTTTGTATGAGGTTTTGTATGGTAGCTTCTAATGAGATGACATACATTGGGAGGTGTATCTGGCAGTGCGTGCTTGTATGTAATTTTGTATAGGTGCTTCTAATAAAGTGGCAAACGTGTTTGGAAGAGCTTGTTTATTAGGGATTTTGAATGCGCGCTTATATTTTAGTATGTTTCCCGTAGAGGGGCAGACTGGCTCAACTGTGGATCGCCATGTTACCAATAGTAGAATCAAGTGCCTTGTTCGCGAAAGTGCTCCAGCACTCCGACACGCGATCGAGACGAACGTCCGTCACGCGCGCTTGGTCGTAATGTGCTCTGAATTGTGTTTTTTACGAATGAATGGTGTCGCCGTTTTCCGTCGTGAAGACTCCGTAGACCCCGAATGGGTGTAGCCAGACGGTAAGCGGGCGCAGCTCGCGGTGCAACCGCTCATCTGCCTTGCTTCCCTTTGTCATCAGGTAGCTGACTAGGACCTGGTGTTCTTCGTGGCTGTTCGACGCAGAGATCAGTAGCGCAGACACGTGGTTAGTTCTGTGTATGAAAGCCTCACGGTGCATCAAAGCAAACGTACATGCTGTTTTCTGGTGTCGTGACGACTGTTTGGCAGTCGACGATGTGTAAGTCCAATCTTGTAAACAATGCTGCGACTCGAGTGAGCCAGTCCGGCTGATTGCGAAGTGCAAGCAGCAACGTTGCCTTCTCCTTCGACACAGGACCGGCAGTAGCAGGGACGTCGCGCAGCCGGAGGTGGTGGCTGTCCGCCGGGCCGACGATAATGAAGCTCGTGTGGGTCATGTTGTCGGGGTCCACTTCGTCGATGAGTACTTCTAGTCCGGCATCTGCAGCAGCTTGTTTGGTTGCTAGGGCAGCAGCGTTTTGCATACGTTCTTCTCCAATAGTGTGGCAGGCGCTAACGCTGTCCCACACGACGAATTTCAGAATTGACAATCCATGCTTTAATTCGAGATCACCTAGCGTTGACGCGTGCTGGGCGAGTGAGATGTAGTCGGACATGATGCAATCGCTGTCTAGCAGATTGGTCTCGGGGAGCGCGCAGATACAGAGTTTTATAGCGCTTGTGAGCTGTCCGACAATCTTGAGTGGCCGAGTAGCAAAAGAGCGCAACGGAGACGCCAATGAGAGTGACAGAAGCGCTGGTGCAGGGAGAATACCGAGATCGAGGTGTTGTTGGACGGCTTGTAAAATATCTTCGATCGCTGCAAATCCGATGGTCTTGAAGCATTTTGGGTCGTTTGGCAGGCCCGTTGCAAATTTGGGGAGCTGGCGGCGTGCAACAACATCTGAAAGCGTCCCAGCATGCCCGGGGTAGCCGACGATTATAAAATCCGCTTCAGCGGGCACTCGCTTGTGTCGTGCATGCATCTGTGGGACTTGTTCAACTGCGTTTGTCGAATCCTTCGTAGATGGGTCAACGATTGTTCGTGCTTGTTTTGCTGGAGCCGCAACTGGCACAGTGACGAGCCTTGATGGGACGACCGGTGCTTGGTTATTTGCTTGAACTACGGTCGTGCTATCAGGAGAGCTCAGTAGTGCCGATGTTGTGGATATGTTGGTGATTTCTGTATTCCTTGGCACACCAAAGTCGTCTCTAATTGGGTGGAGCGCTGGCCCAGTAGTGTCAGACGTCGCGCTTGCTTTAGCTGTGTTTGCTGAAGCAGTCGGAAGTGCAAAACGAACTCTTTTGGAGGTAGTCGTCGCATGAGCTGCTGACACAATTATTGTGACAGCCGCACTTGATACGGAACCTGTTGTTAGCCCCGCAGTGACCCCGGTACTTTTTTCTTGGCTTGCCAAAACACTAACAGCTGCAGATTGGACTGGCGGAGACGGAGATCTTCTTTGCGATGCAGTACACGTGGTCACAGGCGTTGCAGTGTTTGCGGTTGAAAATCGTTCGCCCGTGGTTTCATGATCGGTTCCGCTCGCGTTATCTAGAGGCACAACGCTTGCCTGGGCATTTTGGGTCAGCGGCGCGAGCAAGTCCATATGTCGGTATCCGGAAGGCTAGACATCAAAGGACGAGCACGCAGTTCATCCTCCATGCTGCGCCACTTTCGAATGGAGCTGCGACTCACGTTGTGCAGACGGGCAGCTTCGTTGGCGCTCAGTCCACGCGATTGCTCGACAATTTCGAGCCGCTGCCGAACAGTCCGTAATGGGTGGCGCTGTTGATCACGTCGGCGAGCCATGCAAGCTGGCTTGGATGCAGTTGGGCACGAGTTTTCCACGATAGTGGGGGAGGTAAATGATGGCGGAGGGGGGGGCGTGAGACCAGGCGGGGGGGGGGGAAGGAAAAAATGTTGACAAGAAGAATTTCTCCAAATCGGGGAAGTGCGCGTCAATGGTTCGGCTACCGTTCCAACTTGGGGTAGGATCGTGTCAGCAGTTAGTTAATGCAGCACGCAGACATCATGCGTCGCACAAGCGCGATCTTCAGGACTTGGTGGAGTTTCGCCAGCATGAGCAACCCGAAGTTGGCGAGCGCATCGAACACGAAGTGGCGCGAGCCCCAACCGATGCGGCGTGCAGGATCGATCACATGCTGTTCCACCTTGGTCTAAGATCGAACATCTCGTACCAGCAGGTAGTTGATGCAGCGCGCAGACATCATACGTCCCAGAAACACGACCTTCAAGATTTTGTTGGAATTTCGTCAGTGAAGAGTGAAGCGAGCGGGCATAGGCACAAATGTGAGCACAATTGGTACGTCTTAGACTAGTCAACTTGATCAACAGCGATACTTTTAACTTACTGGTGAGCAATGTTCTTTTAGATGGTAACGATACGTCGCAGTGGCTTAGCTACGAAGCGCTGCAGTCTATCAATGATAGTGGCGAGTTTCGGCCATTGCAACCCGAAGTTGGCGAGCGTATTGAGCACGAAGCCATGCAGGCGTTTTCAGATGAGCACTTAGACCGTAAAGTATGCCTGGTTACCGACGTGTGGGTATTTACGGCCGACGCCGTATGTTTGTCGATCGATGACATCCCACTGCTGGCGATGCGAGTTGCACTCTCACGAAAATTATGGACAACACGAGCTATTGAACACTACTACGACTGCTCGGCTTTCGACAGCCGTTTGCAAGGAATGCTGCTTTCGGCAAGGGCCATCGAGTCGTCAAGGGAAATGTGAAAGTGTGGATTTCAGTAGACGCTCTTTCAAGTCTTCGAGACCTTAATACCGGGCTAGTGAACAATCCAGGTTGCTGCCGCAACGTTGCTCCACCGAAGTATGCTATTGCTGACTGTTTTGTCGCTGGGTACATACCGAGAAATCGACGAAGCGACATCGCTTGAGCGCCAGACGGTTGGATTAGCCCAAACGCGCGGTTTGGTGAAGGTGATCTATGGTGGTCCCGGGAACATGCTCCAAAGCCATCTATTATGTTGGGATAATAGGCATGCAACAATTGCAAGCTGCGTGCCAAACGTCTTAAAGCAAGAAAATTTCCAGATCGTATTGGCCGGCCCCATGACGCCGCAGCAACAGGTTGCATTAGCAAAACGACATGAGTGCAGCGGGCAGCGAGTGCTTCGTATGCATGCACTACTACAAGATATCAACCCACTGTACGCTACTGTTGAAGAAAATACCCAGTTCGACGGTCACGGAGATGCATGTCGAGTTCACAGCATCCATCTTGAAGTCTCAGAGGAAGTGATCGAGTTGGTAAACCATGCGCGAGCTCGTCAAGACGGTGTCCAGCACCTGCATGCTCTGCAGACCAAGAAACTACGATGCTTGAGTCTGAGACGGTTCTGATCGAGACAACCGTTGATCCTGGAGAACAATAACGCTTATCACGAGCGTATGAGCACATTACAAGGAAGTCCGACACTTTTGTTGCACGCCGCTCTACTACTTTTCTACAGCATGACGATGAATTTTATATGGAGCGATTATTCCCTCATCTTCTCACGTTTGGCGTTGGCGGTTTTGCTGCTAGTCGGACGCATCGGTACTCGAAGCGAGATATTGTGCTTCACTACCTCAACCTGTCAACAAATCGTTTTGCAGAAGACTCATTGTTCAAACTCCAAATGTTTGACTTCCTCGGTACGGTACGAGTAAAAAGCGGAGTGTTTGTCCGTGTTCGACACGACTCAAGCATCGCTACAAAATCGCTTCAAGTTACTCCTGATCAGCTTCGTGCCGCGATGGAAACCCGAGCAACTAAAAGACGCGCTCTGAAATGTGGTCGGACGCCAGCTGCCTTCGATCGTCAGACAACCGATGCCACTAGTGTGGTCAAAGCAATGGACGCCGCAACAGCCAAGATGTGGGGTAGCAATGAAGAACGTGATGTCATCCAGAGAATGGTTGATGCAATGGTCACCATGTATGGCAGGAGGGCGGCCAAGCAATTTGGCTGCTTGCACGTCAGTACAGATGCCGAGTCCAGCTAATATGTCCATGCTGGTTATGGGCAATACCGTCGTGCAGGCGCACTATTATCGCAAGTGCTGTCGCTTGCTGATTGAAGTGATGTTTGGGTGGGATATGATGGCAAACAAACCGAAATCGGAACCAGGCATGTTCGGATTTGTAGAAGCACTGTTTTTCGCGTTGGAGCAACAAGGCCGTCTTCGCGTTCATCACCACGGCGTTGTTTGGATAGCTGGGTTACCAAAGGCGAAAAGAGACTGGAAACACCTGCTCTGCAGCCCCGATCTGCGTTCGCGATACGAGGCTTACTGCGCGTCGATCTTTGCTGCAGAGCTCCCTGTATTCAGTGACTTGACGACAATCAAGTGTCCAAACCAAGAGTGCTCCGGTGAGCTCAAGCCTCTTGCCATTCCCCAAAAAATTCATGTATCGACTAAAGCATGGGACACCTCCACCAGATGTCGCTGTCTGCACAGTGTGCTCAACTACTTTCACAGAATCGCAAGTTGACTCGAGTGTTTTGGATGCTAAATGGGCAGTTCTCAGCGACGAACATCGCGCGGTAAGTACAGAGGCGGCGGTACAGGCATTGAGAACACGATTTGGCGGATTGTCAGACGACGCTAAAACGGCCGACGTTCAGCTATCTCGCTTATTGCAGAAAGACCAAGTTCATGCTTACGAGCATACGCAGTCATGTGTGAAAGGGCAGTCGCGATCGAAGTGTCGTTATCGCTTCGACCGAGGCCTCATACCAGCAACGGCTCTCACGGCGACAAACGAAATGACTTACAGGCGGAGTCTCGGTAACCAATGGTTGAATACATATATCCCGCTTTGGAGACGGATCATGCACTTCAACATGGACGCTAGGGTACTATGGTCAGGCGACAGTCTGCAAGCAATCCGATATGCAGTTCAATACGCTTCGAAGCGGCAATCTGTTCTCGACGGTGCGTCCATTGTCGACCTTGATTTTCGTCGCCGATTACAGCGAGAGCGAGACGCTGCAGCTGCTTCAAATAGCAATCAATCTGCTTTCAGAAACGGTGTGTCACGGTTGATGGCGCTGGCATTCTCGTCCTCAGGAGTTATGGAAGTCGGCGGGCCTCTGGCTACAACAATTCTCATGGAAGGTGATGCTGCGATGTTTAGTTGCAAGTTTGTTCGGCTCGTACTGATTGAAGGACTGAACATGATGAATAATGAAGATGTTGAGGCCAGCATTGTCAACCGAGAAGACGAGTTATTTACCGACACGTCGATCAGCAAGTACGTGTCACGACCGGAGTCGATGGAGAATTTGTGTTGGTATGACTTTTGTGCGTGGTTCAGGCCGGGCAAACCAAAAGCCGTCTCATATGCAGCTCGTGAACAAGGTGGCAACGAAAGAGTTCAATCTTGTGCCAGACACGACGGTTACGTCAAAGTGCAGTATCCACAAGTTCCTGACATTATCGGCCTTCGCTTACCTGACGTTCGCAATTTGCATGATGACGACTTCAATGACCAGAACGAACTTTACTATCGCGCCGCGTTGTTACTCTACTACCCGTTTAGAGACCCATGCCAATTACTCGATACACAAAGATCGGCAAAAACGCAATACGAACGATGGAACCAAAACGCGAAAACACATCGAGCTCTAGAATTCCACCAGCAATACTACCTAGGTTTGGACGAAGCCAACAATTTCCGGGCGCATCATGACGATAGCAGCGACGACAGCGACTACGAAGACAACGATATCATGGATGTTGCGCACGCAGGCAGAAGTGGCACAAGATCGTTCGACCGAAGTGTTATTGCCGTACCATCCGAGATATACGAAGCAAGCAATGATACATACGAGTCAACCGTAGAAGAAGCTGAGCAATTGCAAGATGTTGAAGCGACATCCAACCTTCATTATTTAGCCCACCACTCGATTGATGAAAAATCGCTGCCGGAGAACATGACGACAACGTTAGCTGTTCACCACGCACATGTAACACAAAAAGATGTCCAAGGAGTTGTTAACGCGCACGCTACTGATCCATCTCCAGCCAACCAAGAAACGTTGTCCAACCTTGCAGAACTTACTACAGCAGTAGTTGTCGAGAAACTAGAAGCAGCAACTCAATGTTTGCAGTACAAGAGCCCGAAAGATGTTACGGAGATCCCACCACTCGCTACAATTTCGCAAGTATCAAGTTTCTTCCGACTCAACCGCGAGCAGAATGCTGCTTTTGTTTGAATAGGCGTTCCGTTGCTGTACAGGATTGCGGAACAACCACTTCCGCAGCAATTTGTCGCGCGCGGCATTGATGGGTCACCAGTTATTGTAACTGGCCCTGGAGGCACTGGCAAATCACGAATTGTCGATGCTGTTGCGCGCTCGCTACGGCTTGGGATCGACCAACTGTGTGCTAGTGACAGCTTCGACAGGGATAGCAGCTGCAGGTCTGAAGGGTACGACCATGCATAACTCTGTCGGTCTTGGGATCAACCAAAATCACTTGTCAAGCCATCTGCAGCATCCCAGCCAAGAACAGCTACAACAATGGGACCCCGTACTCTGCATAATTGCCGACGAACTATCCATGATCGACCTGAAGTTCTTTGGGCTATGGGAAGAAGCGCTGTGCAATCTTAACGAATGCCCTAAGCCATTCGGGGGACTCGTTGCTGCCCTGATGTTTGACCCCTGCCAATTAAAAGCGGTGCAAGGACTACCGGTATACACATCTACGAATGGACGCAGACCGCTCACACAACCACAACAACGAGGCCGGCGCATGTATCAGAACATTCGGAACATCGTGTATTTAACGCAAAATATGAGGTTTGAAGCGGATCCGCAGTGGGGAGAATGGCTTGCACATGCAAGACTCGGGCAGTGGGACGACGCACTCAAGCAGTTTATCGAGACTTATCCGTCGCCACTTGGTAGACGATGCGAGCACAACTACTTTGTTCAAGTAGTGTCGTCGGACAACGCCACTCGGTCGTATGTAAACAAAACAATGACCCAAGTAGCAGCTAAAACGCTGCCTTCCTCCCGCCGTGTGCTCGCAATTCTTGCAGAGTTATCAAGAACAGCAACGCCAGCAGACTTGCCCAAGATTCGGAACCTGTCAGACACGCAAACAGGCAACATTCCAGTGTTCTTTACTGCCTTTGTTGGTACGTGATACTACGTTTGCTGTAATTATCAACCAAACGCAATGAGCTAACAGGGTGTCTGGTACAACAACAAGGAATGCCTGTACGCATAAAGGCAAATCAGTGCATAAGCAGAGGAGTTGCAAACGGCGCACTCGGCGAACTCTTCACATCGGTTGGAGTGAAAAAACAACTTTCGAACGTCAGCCAGATGGCGTGTGGCTGGCAACCCAACAACCAATCAACATGTACGCGTGGATCAAGAGTTTCACGTCCGCTTATCTGTTTCCTGGCCTCCCGATTACATGGCCTTCATCGGTGACTCCAGTATGCCAAATACGAACAACGTTAAACTCAACAAACGCAGCATATCGATCAAGGGATTTCCTGTGGTACCAGCTTTTGGCACTACAGTCCACGGGATACAGGGCGATACTCGTAGTAATCTCCGACTTGAGACCGCCCCACTTCACAAAAGTCGACAAGCATGCGCTCTGCGTTGCGCTATCACGCATTCGTACGCGAAACGGCTTTCGTTGGATCGGTCGAAAGCCTTCTCAACATGACTATGAATACTTTGGACCGTCCGCAGAAGTGCTCACCGAAGACCGAAGACCGAAGACTAAAAACACTTCCAGCAGAAACACTCGGGCGAATCTACAATGAAGATACACAATCACATACGCAAGCGCAACGAGAAATTACGTTGAAAGGCATTAGACACCGCACACAGCACAGCAGCGCCGAAACCAGAGACCTGAGAATAAATCGTGAAATACCTACAAAATTATGAAAAACTCGTTTCCGTCCCGTGATGTAACGATACCAGTCTAATCACGATGAAATTGAGAGCAAACTTGTGTCAGTGTTTTGCCACATGGGACGTAAGAATAGTATGGGCGCGGTTTAACGTCCACCGGGCTCTTATCTATCCGCAGCATCGTCGTTGTCGTCTTATCAGCCCATGTTAGCGGTGAGCCTTCCATCCTGTTGTTGTTATTTTGCTCCTTCCGTCGTAGTATCGATGTATCGAATACAACGAAGTAGTATAAATTGACCGACTGTTTCTCTTCATGACACGTTTCAACTTCTATCTCGCTGGCAATCTCTGGATGTCGCTGAACCAATTATCAATCCTATCCACTCATTAAGTTGTTGTGCAAAACCACACCTGTGTATGGTGGGCGAAAGCCGCCCCTGTGTTTGGTGGACGAAAGCCGCCCCTGTGTTTGGTGGACGAAAGTCGCACCTGTTTCTGATGGACGAAAGTCGCACCTGTACTGGTGGGCGAAAGCCGCACCTATGCTGGTGGCCGAAGACCGCAAATGTTTTAAATGGAGAGGTCGCTTCTTGTCGGCCAGCTAAAGCCGAACTGACGAGTGTGGATTCCGAAAGAATATGAGACGTATTATTTGGCCCCTTTCCCGTATTGAAGCACCCCACGTTCCCGGTCGAGACCGAATCATTTCTTCTCACACCTTGCGTAGGCAAAGATGCTATCGCGCCGCAAATTCCGCCGGCTATGCATTAAAATGTGGCCACGAGGCGTCACTATGGAAGGAGATGCAATGGACGCATTACGTGTGGCGCTCATGCGCCAAGGAGTTGACGATTCTTCTCTACGGCAGTGCATCAGGGCTTTTCTCACAGGACCACCAGGACACATCAACCGGGCTGACGTTGTTAGTCAGTTACCTGAGCTTCAAAACCGCGTGCTAGATCAAGATCTTGCAATCTCACGTACCGGCGTTGAAATTCCCATGGTTACTCAGAACAGGCAGACGTTTGTGGAGGAACATGTGGATTCAGGAGCCACAACCGGATCGCAATGTCGAAGAACGGCAGGAGGCGCGAGTAGCCACCCAGAGCCCACAGCCCCCCACCGTGATCCCAGAAGATGATGAATTTGCAGAAAACGATGCTATACAAGAAGAAGACCACGATATTCATCGCCACTATGAGTACGTGTCGTGCAGTATGATTTTGACGAGGACGAAGCCGAAGTGCAGTGGGCAAATAGCTGGGTGCCCATCTTCTACTTACATCACAATGATTGGGTAGTAGCTGAGCAACTACGGCGGCAACGAAATATTCAAGTCGCTCAGGATCGAGTTGAACTGCAGCGGTTGGAGAGGAATCGCCGAGCACAGAATCGACGCAGGAGATAAACGGTAGGTGCATTTGTCTGCGTGCTGATACGATTTGCCTCCTAACCATCTTTAATCAGTCGCAGGAGCATCATATCAAGCTCAAGCAGCAGCGTTCACGTGGACGTCCCTCTCGCCGCAGCCTGGTAGCCCCCATGACCGCCGCTGTCGAGGACGAAACCACGACGAACAACGACAACATACGCATAGACTATCGCGCTCACTCCCGTCGCGAAATCCACCACAGCAGGAACTTCAACGAATAAAACTTAGTGATGAATGAGACGCGTGCTTGACGTTGAAGGCCAATTGCAGGATCGTGTCAGAAACGTTTAGCGCGCCTCGTCGCTATATCTCCTATCTCGACATCGAAGAACAATTGTGCGACAATCGAAGTCAAACTGATATATTTCTCACAACATACAAACAACCTTCAAATCATCCAGGGAGTAAAATACTTTGCTCAAATGATCCCAACGACCCCCTCGAAGCCCTTAACAGTCACCATTAGCACATTCACCGACCATGGCACAGCTACAGCGACTTCGCGCCCATCTCGACGCCCACGAGCGCACATTCACGACAGTCTCTGGATTTGCACAATTCATTTCCACGCTCACGCCAAACCAACCAACTACGTCGCCATCCGAATGTGCTTCATGCGAAGCCAGCACTTCGCAACTGGTACGTTCTACTCTCAGCAATTGCAGTCTTACACCACAACTCATGTTCACTCATGATCTACCCAAACAGACCGCTACAGTAGCACGCACCTCGAATTCCTGGACGAGGAGTCGGCCAGCAACTTCGAAGAGATATTCAACATCATCAACATGCTGCCACAAGCCATGATCGGACACGAGATCTGCCGACTCACCGCGTAGGAGGACTTCAACGTTGACGTGCTCCAGCCAGGTGCTACCCTACTATTGTATCACGCAACGGTTTGCACATGCTAAACCATGTTCTCACGCATTTCAGGTACCGTGTACGAGATTCATCACGTGTACGGCTTCAAAATATTCAAGGAGATGCCGGAAGCATCCGTCTCGGTAGCTAGTCTACTCGCAAGCGTCAATTCCCGATCTATCGCAGCGACGAGTACCGCCCCCACGCTGGATAGCCAAGACCCACGCCGCAGCCAACCGTACACCAATGCACCGAACCCGACAACCCAGCAATGGCTTATCCCACCTCGAGTGCAACAACACCGTCACCGACACTATTCATGCACAAAGCGCTCCACAAAACAACCCCACAAACAACTGCAACAGAGTCAACACAAAAACCAATACTCACAATGCAAGCCGCCACAAAGCACCAATTCACCACAACTAATGTACACACCATCTATACGATACTCCCACGACTTCTTCACGAATGTTCTCTACACATTAATGTTCCTATCACACGCCGAACGTACTCACCATTACCATCACTAAAGCGATTCCTCAACCACTGTCGCTAAAGTCGGGTACCCCGACCACAACGAGCCCACGGGCGAGATCGCCAATTTCACCAACTATTTGCACTGACAGGTTTTTTAAACTTCATCTAGGTAGAGCTCCGTCTCGATGACGGCGCGGTAATTCTCCGTCCACTGCAGCAGCCTCTGCAGCTGGTCGAACGAGCACGCGTCGCGGAAGTAGCGCTCGAGCGACGGGGACATCATGTTCAATCGAAGCGCCTCATTGCGCAGAGCAAAGAAGACCTTGAACAGCTTGGTGAGCTCCACAACCTCCTGGTTAAACATTTGCTGGGCGTGGCACTGGAGTTGCAGCTTCTGGTCGGCCGTCAGCTTGAGCGCGGCATCCAGCTCCATCGCCAGCGGGTTCCCTGAAAACGTGCGCAGTATCTGCACCTGAAGCACACGCGAGCGCATGGCGGCGAGCTGTCTGCCCACAAAGACAAAGCACTTCCACACTGCGCGCTGCCGCTCTTCGTGCTGCATCGCCAGCGTGCGGCGCTGCCGGTTCAACCTCATAAGCGACTTGAAGTTGGTGGGGTTCTGGATGGTTGAGAAGGCCTCGGTGCGCCCAGTGACCACCTCGACGCGGTTCTTCCAGTCGAACATCTGGGGCGAGTTGGGGCATGGCAACGGCCCGAAGCCCGGGCCACTCACCCCCCATCGGTACGAGCGCACGAGGTCGCGGTTGATCTGCAGGCGCTTGATGCCATTCTCCAGTGTTTCCACGTACGTCTGCTGCTTCTTGCGGCTCTCGCGCGCCGAGTCGCGATTGCGTTCGAGCTTCTTCTCCTTCTTCTTGGCTTCCTCGTCCATCAGCGACTTTAAAATGCTGCTCACTTCCGGTTCCTCCGGTTTCCTGGCAATACTCACAAAGCCCGGGCCGCCACGTCCCCCCTTCGGTTGCAGCGCCCTGGCTGGTTTCAGTACGGACACCGGCGCGACAGCCGCCATAGGAAATATGGCAGGCGCCTGGGGCATCTCCACGTCGCCGGAAGAGCCGCTCTGCGGGTTCACCTGCTGCGGCATGGGCATATTCAATGGCAGCTGCATGTTCATGCCCAGGGGCATCCCAGGGATCCCCATGGGCAGCTGCATGCCGTTCATCCCGCCCATTCCATTCAGCTGCGCCATCTGCGCCATGTGAGCCATTTGCATCTGCATCTGGAGCTGCATCTGCATGGGCAGCTGCATGCCGTTCATGGCGTTCGCTCCGTTCATGCCGTTCATGTTCATGTTGAGGCCCAGGGGCATCTGCATGGGCATCCCCATCATGTTCATTCCCTGGGGGCCCATCATCGAGTACATCATGAAGGGGTTCATCATCATTCCTGGAGCGAAGGCGTTGGCTTGCTGCGAAGAATCAGCTGGGCCGGCGTTATTGGTGCTGCTGGGGTCGGTGTTCTGCGCGTTATTGGCTTTGGAGGCAGCATTTCCATGGCTGCTGGCAGAGCCACCGCTGGACGAAGCACTTGCTTGTACACCAAGCTTCTCTTTGCCGTTCTCGGACCTGTTGCCATGGAATCCGAACTTGGCAGACTGCTGCGTAGTGGACGAGGTCGTGGACGAAGACGTCGCTGCTGTGGACGGAGCGCGAGACGCCGGCGTTGACGAGTGCTTGGCGATGAGCGACGCCGCTCCCTCAGCCACTGCCATGTCCAGTGCCGTCGGGTTTGCCGGATTGGACGAATTACGGTGAGCTGACGGGTGGCTGGGTTTCCCAGAAGCCGACGCGTTCGTGGTTGCATTGAGCTGGTTCCCACCACCGAAGTTGCCCATCCAGTTGTTGATCGCACCCGCAGCTTGCTGGAACTGCTGCTGCTGTTGCTGATATTGCTGCTGCATCTGCATCTGCTGTTGATGGAGCTGCTGCATGTGGGTCGGATGCATCTGATGCTGTGGGTTCTGCTGGAACCCCATCATGCTCTGCCCGGCTGTGGAGTTAAACGTCAAGATGTTGTTGTGCATGGCCATTTCCCGCCGCTCGCCCTCGATCTGCTTGGCGAAGGCCGCGTCGTTGTCATCCAGCATGCTGACGATGTCCTCGCTCAGCGACCGGTGGACGTTCGCACGCGGCTTCTGCGGGTCTTCGTGGGTCGGCGTGGCTGCTTCCGACGCGTTCTGCACGTGGTTAAAGCCGTTGAGGCCGGCCACGTGCATGCTCGGGTTCGCACTGGCCGTGGAGCTGGCCGTGCTGGTCGTGCTGACTTCATCCATGAACATCTCGTTCATCTTCATGCCGAAGTTGGCGTCGTTCTCGTTCCAGTCGTCCCACAAGTTGCGGCTCATGTTGGACGAGAGCCCTCTGAACGCAGCACAAATATGACGTTAGCCAACAGCTATGAAACGTGGCAGTTCTCAAAGCTGGACGTACGAGAGCACGGGGTCAAGATGCAATGGGAGGTCCGACATGCCGAGGTCCATGGACGGCTCTTCATTCTCGCTGGCCTGCTGCATACGACGAGAAATAGGAACGAAGAGGTCAGTTTTACCGGTAGAATGAGAGGCTCCGATAAAAGAACGTACGCCGAGCGCCTGGTACGGCTGGTAGTGGAGCGCGGCCTTCTTGGTCTTGGGCGCCTTGGACATGCTGTGCCTGCTACGTCGCTTTGGGCGCGAGTGGACGCTGCGGGCTGCGGGAAAGCCCTTGACTTGCTCGCTGCAATTCGGCGTCTACCTTGGAGGAGGACCTTCACTCGAGGCGGCCCTGTCCGATGTGCGCTGTTATATCGGACAGCCGATTTCGACGTTAGCGTAATCATTCTGCGGACTAGGATTAGATGAAAATAAGCTTCTCCAGCCGATGATTCGTAGAAACGTCATTTAGCACATGTCAGTTGTATGAAATTGGTCGCGGTAGGTGTCCAGATGTGGGAGATTTACTAGCGAAACTGGCTTTGTGGGGAAAGCCTACCATATGGGATGCGTAAAGGACCGCCTCGTAATACACATGCTGCTTGGTCAGCACTGGTGAAAAGCATACAATCGTCGAACAGACTAGGAAGTACGCCGCTAGCGACGGCCATATCGAAGTTGACAGCGTGCAAAAACGCCGTGTGATTGGGCCGAGGTCCGCCACTGAGAGCCCGCAGCATGGCCGGGCTGGAGGCGCTCGCCGCGCGCCGCTAGTGTCCACTGCTGTCCAGTGCCTCTGCTAGTGTCCGCACTGTGGACGGAAGTGGACGGATCAGGCTGCGCATCGATGCCGAACGCCGGAAGAGAGCTCGGAAGACGAAAGCAGGTACCAAGCGGACGATGCCGCTAGATGCGGGTACCTTCACTCGCAGCAACGACGATGTCAAGCTCGATTTGTGTTGCTGCTGGCTGTGACGTCCTGGATCAGGTTTCTATGGATTAAATTCCGTTAAACAGCGAGGAGACAAGATGCTGAGCTGGAGACGCCGCATGTTCCCCGGCAACTTGTTGTTGCTGCACGACTCAAAACATTGGCTAGGAATTTCACAAGGCTTCGACACGTACAAGCCACTGCAGATTACTGCGTATAAAGCAGCAAGCGAAAGCACTGCCCTCGCGATTCGAACGAGACGTAGCAAGCTCGGTGTGGTTGCAACAACCATTGGCAAGTTGCAGTCTGAAGAATGAAGTGGTGTGGTACCGCGAGCCCAAGCAGCTGTTGTCGTCTATGATTGGTGGAAATGCGGCTCCTTTCTTTGTGCGAATATCGTCAGCGCTGGGGAGCTTGCTGACTATTCTTCGGAGCCTTGGGCGACATTGGGGCAACTTTAGCTGCCGACGCCATCTTGTTGGCGCCATCCACCTGACTGTCGGCGCCATCAGCAACATTGGGCAACATTGGCCGGATGTAGCCCAAGGATTGGTAGATATTCGGTGGCCGGGGAACCGGTGGCTCCCCCTTGGCTTCGTGCGAGGGCAGTTGCTTTTCGATCTCAAGACAAACAAGCAGTCAATCAAGATGTTGGTGTGGCAGGATGTGTTCACGGAGGACGAGGTGATGTCGGACTCCAACAAGGTGTCCCCGTGCAAGGACATGGCGGGCAACCTCGTGTCGGGCATGTTCCAGGTCGAGTCCAAGACGGTGGCCAAGGGCTCGGACAACGTCGACATCGGCTGCGGTGACGCCTTCGGCGGCGAGGACGAGGCGGTGGACGACTCGGTCGAGACGGTCAACAACGTCATCGACGACTCGATCGGCTTCGGCTACATCGAGACGGGCTTCGACACCAAGGCCGAGCTCAAGACGTACCTCAAGTCGTTCTTCCGCAAGACCATGAAGCACCTCAAGTCCTCGGGCGCCAGCGACGAGGACCTCGCTCAGTTCAAGAGCGACGCCCAGGAGATCGTCAAGTTCCTCGTGTCTATGTTCAAGGAGCTGCAGTTCTACATGTTCAAGTCGTGCGACTCGGAGGCCGGCCTCGCCTACGCCTACTACCCGGAGGGCGCCGTCGCCCCCACGTTCTGCTACATCAAGTGGGGCCTCAAGGAGGTCAAGTTCTAAGCGCGTGCGAGCGCTAGGTGGGAAGCTCTCCTCTTGCGCCTCTCTTGTGCTGGGAGGGGAGGGCCTCCTCTTGACCCGCGCATTAAACTCTAATTAATGCCTCCTCTTCGTGTACTCGCCTCTGTTTTGCTTTAATTCTTGATTTTACAACATTTAATCCACACAGCAACAGCGCTATTTGTTGAATCTATTTATTTGCTGTTACGCAGCCTTCCTACCGCTCAATGACGATGGCGATGACGCTGAGTCCAAGCACAGTGAAAAGCACAGCCAGGATCTTGAGCGTGAAGACCCGGAAGTCGAGCTGCTCCACTTCGTCGCCCTGTTTGTCTACGTCGCCCACTCCGTGGTCGTAGTGCAGAGGGATAAAGTCCACACGACGGAATCCCTGCGTGTTGCGCAGGTGCTCGTTCTCGAGACGGAAGAAGCTCCAGAATGTGCGTCGGAAAAGCTCCAGCACCATTGTGAAAGGCTGCAGATACAGCGGCAGCCAACGAGCAGCACCACGCGGAGGAATAAGCGTCAGAGTCCACGCAAAGCGCAGGAACAGATCGGCCACGATAGCGGCGTAGTAAACCCACTTCCGCGAAAACATTTGCGAGTCGCCCAGGAACTTGTACTGCGGCCGCCCCAGCCCCCAGTCCATCGTAATATCCCAACACCACGTATATAACGAACTCGCAGTGAACAGGAACAGCCACGCGACCAGGAACATGCGCACCTGGATCGCATCTTCCTCGCTGTTGTCGTTGTGCAGCGGGTGGAAGAGTCCAAACAGCACGACCACTTGCGTGAGCGCGTACTTGGCAGCATTGGGCAAGTGCGGCCACCACGTTTTGGTATCGTAGACACGGCGGAGATTCTGCAGGAAGCGCCACCACAGCGGCAAGGCACAAACCAACGGCACCACCACATTCACGTAGTATACGTTGTCGGCACAGGTCGTTTCGTCCGGGTCGATTACCGTTGAGATCTGAAAATCGCCAGCCGAAGGGATAATATCTTTTCGTAGAAACTCCTTGGTAGCGAAGAAGCAGACAGACCAACTGACATCCTGCGTGACCTTGACCGTGCTCGTTAGGTAGTCGCCGACGAAGGTGTGGAAGAACGTCACGGAGTAGAGCGGTGACCACACCACCTCCCACACGGTCCGCAGCATGCCAAGCTGCTGCCCCCACGGGCGGATGGCGTAGAAGTAGAAGGTGTACAGGAACAGCGCCAGCGGATAGTAGCCGCGGTGCAGCAGCTCCTCCGGGAAGTAGCCGTTCACCACCTTGTAGTACAGCAGCACGTTCGCCAGGAACACGATGGTCATGTTGGTGGCATCACTGAAAACCTGAGGGTACGACTGCACGCGTCGTGGGTTGAGCTCGAAGATGTATCGGTAGTTGATGCGAGCCGCGCGCCAGACGTAGAGCGACACACCCACCAGCCAGTGCAGCAGCAGAAGGCAACCAATGCCGCGGTAAACGGGGTACGCGCGTGTCTGCACCAGGTCGATGAGGTGGTTCTCGCGTCCATTGTGGAACGTGGGCACCACGAGGGAGTCCCAGCAGACCCAGATGAGCAAGATGAGACACGAGCCAGCCTTAATGCCCAAGTAAATATGGCCCCAATTGACAAAGTCCTCCTTCTTGGTCATGAGGATCGCGACTGCTACCGTGGTGTTGCCGTCGCAGAACCAGTCCGCGAATGAGCGCTCGACCTGCTTCAGCAGCTCCGAGCACCGCTGCGCCCTGGCAAATTCGAACGTCTGCAGCTTGGCCTTCTGCTGCTCGCGCTGCTCTGCCGGGAAGCTGGCGATCTTGTCGTAGCGCTTGAGGATCTTCACGAAGCCTGTGTAGTTGAGCAGCGCGAAGTTGTGCAGCAGGTTCAGCAGTCGGTGCAATTCGACTAGCGAATTTTTGAGGGATTCCTGCGCAGTAGCAGGCGCGTCCTGCCGATACTGCAAATGCTCGAGCTGTTCTGCCAACTGCGCCGCGTGGCGCAAGTAGGCGTGCTCCACTTTGCTGTACTCGTGCTCCAGCGCCTCTTCGAAGGCCACTGGTGCCGAGAGCAGCGACTGTAGCTGTTCCGACTCGGTGGAACTGGGCGGCGAGCCCGACAGCCGCAGGAACGCGAGTTTGCTGCCGATTTTCTTGGCCAGCTGCGCGCTGGTGCCTGTTGTCATGGTGCGCCACTTCTGGCCGCTTAGCGCGTTGGTCTCCATGTCTTCCGTCGGCGCGCGTACCTCGAGCGTCGTATTGGAGGCGGCAGCGGCCGAGAGCGCCGCGTCGATCTGCTGCTGCCGCTCCAGCAGCCGCTTGAGCCCATCGTAGTCGAGGTAGTCGCCGCGCCACTCCGCCACCGAGTTGTCGCGCAACCGCAGGCTGAAGTGCACCATGTCTCGGCGCGAGAGAGGATCCGCTTGTGGCAGTCGCCGGCCATCGCTTTGCGGTGGTGACTGCGCGATCTGATTCCAAACGTTTAAATCTGATTAGCCTGTAGAATGCGAGAACGGATTTGACGTGTTTTGGCGGGCCAATCGCGCGCGTCCAAGGTTTAGACTTGGGTTTTGTAAAGCTACGAAGGTGGACGCCCAAGATGTCCTCCAAGACCAACGCTACGTGAATGCATACATATTGAGCGTGGGCAGCTACGCAGTTCGATGCGAGTTTATCCCCATGCAGTGAAAATGCGCGTCATGGCCTCAGCATTACTTCCGCAGTGCTGCGAGCCTCATCGACAGATCATCCTGCGACTTCTTCTCCCTTGCAGCCTCCGTCGCGGGCAGCTCTGTGCCCACCAGCCCCGCCGAGTCGAGCTGGCCCGCGACCTTGAGCCCATTCTCGTCCGCGACCATCTGAATAAGATCGTCCACCTGGTCGGCGGGCGTCGAGAGCGACGTGCCGCTGCTCATGGCGCCCTCCATGTAGGCGGCGCGTACGTCCATGTCTTCAAAGTGCTTCTCGAACTGGTCCATGGTGTTCGAGATCTTCTCCACGTTCATGGACTGCATGACCGTGTCCATGCCCCGCACCACGCCGCTCATGTTGGATTTGAGCTGCCCCATGCTGATGGCCGTCTGCACGCGCGCCGCCACGGCGTCCATACGCGAAGCCAGCTGCAGGTAGTTGAGCGCCTGGTTCTTCTCGCGGATCACGTTCTGCGCGTAGATCTTGGCGCCCTCCATGTTGCCCTGCTCGATGGCTTTCTTGAGCTTGGTCTTCTGCACCGCCTGGTTCTTCTCGCACTTCTTGGCGTTGCGCAGCAGCGTCTTGGCGGTGAACTTCATGTTGAAAAGCTCGTCCTCGAGCGTGTTCTTGCGCGAGAAGATGTTCATCATGGTGGCGCTGTAAGTCTGCAGGTCTGTAGGTCGTGCGCACAAGCCGTCCTCGCCTTCCTTCCTTGTCTGTTTGCTGTCGGGATAAGCTGGATTTTAGGGGAAATGCTATTGATATGTGTACCACACCATTGAAACTTGAAGTTGCCTTTTTGCAGAGCTTCAGTGCTGGCGAAACTGGAGCACTTCATCAACTCGCTCATCAGCCTAAATGTTGCCAGGGGAGTCGATACAAACACTGGAGCCTCGATTCGGGCTTGCGGTGGACCTGGCCGACTCATTTGCTTGACCTTGGACCAGCGATTGCCTTCACCGGAAGCCCCTTCCGTCGCCGCTACAGCTTTCCTCCCGTAGTCGCAGTTGCAATATTGTCTCTATGTTTCCGGGGGGAGGTGTTGAGCACGCAGCGCACAAGTGCAGTGGTCAAAGCATTGTCTGTCGCTGTTGTCGAGGCTAACAAACCGCGGGAATGCTGGCATCTACAGAGCTGCCTTCTTCAAGGAGGCAAGCATTTAAAAAAATACTGCAAGACGAAATATCCACAGGAAAATGTTGTTTAAGTTCGCACTTCAACACACTTTGCCTGTGACAGGACCTGCTCGACATCACGAGAGAAAGCAGCCGACCGTCGTGGTGCGACTCGCACCGTGCGAGTGACTTGATGCTGCCCTGTGAGTGTATTTGACCGCAAGTCCCAGCGGCCGCTCAGGCCGCGGTCTATCATCAAGAAGGGCGCCGGCAGCCTTCTAGCAGTGCTGCTACATTTATTAGCATCTGCCCGACTTGCTGCTGTGAGGAATTCCCCTCTCGAAATGTTGAAAATGACTGTTGAATGCGAATGTTATCGACGCGCCGCGCGTGGTGCAACTTCAAGCAGTTATGCGCCATTTGCGGACGTTGGTGCGATCGCAGGCTCATTCCTGAATCCGCCGCCTGCGTCACAAGTCGCCACTTTCACGTCTTCCACCACAGCAAGCACCATGATGAACGATCTCAAGCCTGCGACGCCCGAGCCGGCGTCGCCCCCGCCGGCGCTCCCGGCGCACGTGACCCGCCAGCACCACAGCCACAGCGTGGACGGCATTAGCCCGCGCGCCCACAACACCGTCAGCTCCGTCGCCTCGCTCGCCGCCAGCAGCAGCAACCACAAGAATGCGCACCACGTGCGCCGCATCTCCACGGGTCAGATGGCCGATGAGACCGTCCCCATGGAACGCATCGACATCATCAACGACTACCTGCAGGCCCGCATCACAACGCGCCCGCTCATCGGCGTCGTCTGCGGCTCCGGCCTCGGAGGACTGAGCAAGTGCCTCTCCAACCAGGAAGTCATCAAGTACGAGGATATCCCGCAGTTCCCGCGCTCCACAGTCGAGGGCCATGCTGGCGAGCTGGTCTTCGGCGACCTGGAGGGCATCCGCGTTGTGTGCATGCGCGGCCGCTTCCACTGCTATGAGGGCTACGCCATGCGCGAGACCGCACTCCCCATTCGTGTCATGTACCTGCTCGGCATCAAGTACTTGCTCGTGACCAACGCTGCCGGTGGATTGAACCCCGACTTCAACGTGGGCGACCTGATGATCCTGAACGACCACCTCAACATGCCGGGTCTGTCGGGCCAGCACCCACTGATCGGCCCGAACGACTCCCGCTTCGGCAGTAGGTTCACCCCGCTGTCGAACTGCTACGACAAGAAGCTGCAAGATCTGGCCTTCAGCGTGGCCGAGAAGCTCGGGCTTGCCCGCAAGGTGCGAAAGGGAGTCTACTGCTTCGTTTCCGGTCCGACGTACGAGACGCCGACCGAGTGCCGCTTCCTCCGACTGGTGGGAGGAGATGCTGTCGGCATGAGTACCGTGCCGGAGGTGATCGTTGCGGCGCACTGCGGGCTGAAAGTCATCGGTATGTCGCTCATCACTAACAAGGGGCTCTTCCCGGGCGAGGAGCGCGAAGCGGCTTCCCATGAGGAGGTGCTCGAGACCGTCCAGGCCACGCAACACGACATCGAGACGTACGTGCGCGACCTGATCACGGCCATCGGCAAGCAGCACCGCGCCTAGAGACACATCTCGTCTAAGTTATAGGTTTGCAAACTAGAAAATCCTCCGTCACGACTCCGTGTTGTTCAACAATTCATTTGACGGAAACCTCCGAGCTGCCAAGATGGCGGATGGCGTCGAGAGGTACTTCGAGGTGAGTTATCACTCACCCAGCTGCCCGGCCGATAGCGCACAGCGAGTATATGCACTGCTGCCTAATTAGTCGATAGCTTACTAGATAGTGAGCTAAGCCAGCGCCGAGCACTCAGCACTCCGAGCACAGCGCAGGGCTGAAGACCAACTTCGACTTGTTACTGTAGTGCGCGATGAACCCATGAGACCAAAAGTTACTGTGATGGGTTCATTTTGACTTGCGTTCAGTATGCCTAAATTTTGGTGCACCCTATTTTTTGTGAGTGCGTCGCAAATCAGGTGCTTTTCGCTCCACCAACCAACTGGCCCATC
Source organism: Phytophthora crassamura (assembly GCA_033557995.1). Taxonomy (NCBI): domain Eukaryota; phylum Oomycota; class Peronosporomycetes; order Peronosporales; family Peronosporaceae; genus Phytophthora; species Phytophthora crassamura. The sequence goes on along the minus strand of JAUCED010000011.1, from coordinate 1,374,660 downwards.
TCCATGTGCTAGTCGAGCATTTCTTCTTCAACTGCTTATTCACTTCAGAAGTGCGCCATTCGCCTCGAAAAGCACCATGATGAACGACACGAAGAACCACGCGGCCAAGCCGAACGACTCCTCCGTCTCCCTGCCGCAGAACGAGGAGGACACGAACCCGAACAACAACGCTGAAGAGGCCGTCCCCAGGGAACGCATCGACATCATCAATGACTTCCTACAGGCCCGCATCGCCACCCGCCCACTTATCGGCGTCATCTGCGGCTCCGGCCTCGGAGGACTGAGCAAGTGCCTCTCCAACCAGGAAGTCATCAAGTACGAGGATATCCCGCAGTTCCCGCGCTCCACAGTCGAGGGCCATGCTGGCGAGCTGGTCTTCGGCGACCTGGAGGGCATCCGCGTTGTGTGCATGCGCGGCCGCTTCCACTGCTACGAGGGCTATTCCATGCAGGAAGTGACGCTACCCGTTCGTGCCATGTATCTGCTTGGCATCAAGTACTTGCTCGTGACCAACGCTGCCGGCGGGCTGAACCCCGACTTCAACGTGGGCGACCTGATGATCCTGAACGACCACCTCAACATGCCGGGTCTGTCGGGCCAGCACCCACTGATCGGCCCGAACGACTCCCGCTTCGGCAGTAGGTTCACCCCGCTGTCGAACTGCTACGACGAGAAGCTTCAGGACTTGGCGTACGGCATCGCAGAGAAGCTTGGCCTGGCGCACAAGGTTCGACGTGGCTCGTACTGCTTTGTGTCCGGACCTACGTACGAGACTCCGACTGAGGCTCGCTTCTTGAGGCTGATTGGGTGCGATGCTGTCGGCATGAGCACGGCTCCCGAAGCGATCGTGGCCGCTCACTGTGGCCTCAAGACGATCGGTCTCTCTATCATCACGAACAAGGCGATTTTCCCCGGAGAAAAGGGCGCCGCGGCTTGCCATGAAGAGGTTATCGAGACCATTGAAGCCACGCAACACGACATCGAGGCGTTCGTGCGTGACCTAATCTGTGCGGTTGGACAACAGCATCACTCGTAGATTGGCGCGAGTCTTCTAAGTTATAGGCTTGGAGGCTTTGTGGCGGATAATGTTGTTCACCACACGCCGCCAGACCTACCACCTTCGTGTCCTAGACTACATGTAACAGATGACCGATATCGAGGCGGTTTTTTCGCTATCTTGCATTACACTGGGGGTAAGACTGGTAAAAAGTACCGTGCGAGTTGACGTACTTGTGACTGGTAAGCTCGGTCCAAACGCCAGTACACGAAAGGAGTAAAGGCACGTGAATCTTGTACGCGATCCCCAAAACTTTGGTTCAGCCTTGTGTTCTATTGAGGTGCTGTCACGGCAACTTAGCTTCTCTGTAGTTCCCAATGAAGTCTACGTTGGGCAACTTAGTACTTCCCCAGCTACACGCTCTTTGCAGACCGCTCGAAAAACTTGATGCATCCATCATAACTCGCACTCACTATCAACCCTGTGCACGCGTTTGTATTCACGTCGTCGCTCGCCTCGAGTTTCGACTTGACCATGGCATAGGTACTTGCAGGGGCGAATAAAGCAACCGTAACAATGCCGCTTGGTGGCTCAGCAGCTGAATGACCCATACACGATAGGGGAGAGATGCGATAAATATCAACAAAACAGCGAGCCCAGTCCGCATTTGCTCTTCGTACCAGTGAAAAATTCGTACGACGAATTGCGATCCTGCTTGTTGCTTTTTACAATGCTCATGGAGCGGAGGTATCTGAACAGTGCACGACAGCGTTAGCCAACCAAACACACGCATGACTCCCACAGTATCGAACCTTGCTTTGTTCCAAACGTAGACTGAGCCGTTCTCAGAACCGCAGATCACGAAGTCTCCGTCTTGGCTAGAACGACAAGGAACAACATGGAAAATGTCAATGCTATCCACGTAAGCTTACAATTAATTTGTCAACACTTACCTGAATCGGCCCTTGATTTGAAGATGGCCGTTCACGAGGCCCTTGTACTTGCATATTCGCGAGTAGTTGTCCACAGAGAACAGCCGCATGCGCGAGTCGTTGGTGCTGACCAAGAAGTACTTGCCTTCCGGATCGAACTCGATGCCAGTGACTTTGCGTCCTTTTCGCATCGACCCGCGGCTGTTTCGGCACTCGATTTGAGTGTAGTAGTTCATCTGCTGGTGCGAGTTGACTTGGTAAAAGATGCATTGGCCATTCAGCAAGCCGACGATGGCACGTGTACCACTGGGGTTAAAGCTGGCCGCTGTGATCATCACTGGGGTTTGGACGTAGGAAACGACACAGCCGTCCGGGATGTCCCACACGCGGGCCTTGTTGTCGAAGCATCCGGATAAAAAGTAGCGGTCCTCCTATAGCCACAGCAGACTATGGTCAACGTTGTTTAAACCAGATAGAAACGAGTCGCTCCTGCTAACCTTTGGGTGAAAGTCGACTGCGGGCACACTATCAGGGTGGTGAAATACGTGCAAGCAGTCTTCGCGTGAAATATGCCAAAGCCGAACCGTCTGAAGCGCACAATTACTGTCAGCAAAAGCCAACACGATACAGTACCACACTCGATAAAAGCCAAACCTTGTCCATTGACGCCGATAGAATAAAGTTGCTGCGGCTCCACGCTACATCGACGATTGGCATTGTATGGCCCTGGGGTAATGCAAGCACAATATCAGAGAAGAGTAGTCGCAAGTGAGAGCGGGGTACACCCTTCATCTCAAGCAGCAGAAGCCCACCTGGTAGGACCTTTCTGGTTCAGCGTCGAGGATTTGCTTCTCGTCACTCTCCCTTGCGAGCTGTGCATCTTCCTCGGAGCTGATCTGAACTTTCCAAACGCGCAAGATGGCGTCTTGCCCCCCAGACACGAGCCGGGCACCGTCATGGCTGAATTTCATCGTCCAAATCGTGCCGGTGTGCTTCGATAAGGTTTGAGCTAGACACAAGTCATCGAGGTCCCTCTTCTCCTTCTTGCAAGACGTGACCTAGACTCATGCGTATACCTGATCAGCTACGACCTCCATGAAATATAGTACAAAATCAAATCGCTGCTAGTGTTACCGGAACGTGGTTTCTCTTCATCGGTTCCTTCGCCTTTGACTTCATCGGGAACTTGGACATGATTTTAGTAAGCGACGGTCGCCTCGTCTTGGTTCGTTTAGCCTGCACAAAATAAGCAAGGGACCCGGTGTGGTCAGGAGCTCCACAGCATTGTTTATACCTACAGAGCTACACACCTCCTCTTCCTGTGGAGCGATGAAATTGTTGGGGAAGATGGAGTACGAGTTCGCCGGCATGCTGGCCAAATCGCGGATGTCGAAGACCTCGCCCGTGTCCTTGTTCTTCACGATGTACTTGCTGTCGTCCGCGTCCGTCACTTTCTTCCCCAGCTCGGGACCTCGTGACTGTTGGTTTGTCGGAGTATTCGAGACTGAAAACCAGTCAGTGAGGCCTTCCAACACCTCCCTAAGCTGTGTCAAACTCACCCGCTGACGCCTGTCGCGAGGTGTCCGCCTCCAGGTCTTCGTGTGCATCGTAGAACTGCAATGCATAGCCTGAGTCAGCGTTAATCTCCTTTATATACAGCTCGGACAGTGACGCACGTCCTCGTCCGACATGAGTCCGCTGTCTTCGTGTCGGGACGCACGGCCGTGCGCAGTGGGCGCCGCGGCGGTTGGGGCAGGTGGTGTCGTCTTCGTCCTGGCGCTACAGCTTCCGGTTCCAGCGGCAGCACGAGTCTCCTTCGTCTCCATATTCCTGCAGTTTCCCCCTCCGCTCGCTGCAGGCTGGCTATGAATAAAGTGCAACAAAACGACCATCACTCCTCATGTTGAAGCGACACCCAATCAGCCAATCAGCTTGAAGACCTTTTTTCTGGAAGGATTCAACGCCACTTCGGATTTCGACGACCAAGGCGCAATGACGATCGCCAGTGCAGCGGCCGAGCCGGACTTCTTCTCGCTGCACACGCGCAAGCCCAAGCCCATCGATGTGGAGATGCTGGACTACCGCTTCGTGGAGCGCTGCACCGACCTGGACGAGCTCAAAGGCATCCTGGCGACGCTGCGCTCGGGCAAAGAGGGGCGCTACCGGGAGCTGGAGAAAACGACAGAGAATCGGATTCTGGCACTGCTGCCCGAGCGAGAGCGCAATAAAATCCTGCGCATGCGCTCGGGCCCGAGTGCCAACGAGCGGAGTACTGAGGTCGACGATCTGGCCAGCTGGGCCGCTGCGATGGACCTAAAGAACGAGGCACTCAGGAGGCAGACGCCGATCAAGCGAGAGCTGCCGCCTGTTCGAGGGCAGCAAGCGGCAGGGGACACGCAGTCGGAGCTGGTGCGGGCTCCTACTCATGAGAGTGCAGAGCAGAAGAAATCCAAGGCGATTCCAGCGTACGATTTCCGGTCGTGGGAGAAGTATGATGTCGATGAAGCTCTTGATGAGATTGACCAGGACAGCGCGCGAGCGAAGGAACAGGCTCGACAGCAGCGAGAAGAGCAGGAGGAACGAGCGGCTGCGAGAAAGCGAGAGCTTGAGTCGCTTCCAAAGTCGGTGGAGCTGGAGAAGCTCGAGCCGGAAACACGGAAATTGTACGCAGGCTACGAGAAGCAAAAAGGAAACGACTGCTTCAAGGCAAACGAACTCGAGATAGCACTGCTACACTATACCCGCGGTATGGCCTACGACGACACTGATTCGATTCTCTACGCCAATCGAGCGCTGGTGCACCTCCGCTTGAAGAACTTTGTCGCTTCGGAGGAGGATTGCACGCGCGCTATTCTACTGGATCCTGACTACATGAAGGGGTGGAGTCGCCGTGGCATGACTCGCTACAGGAGGGGTAAGTATGCCGAGTCGGTGCAGGATTTCGAACAAGCGCTACGGTTGGAGCCTGGGAATAAAGAGGTGACGAAGCTGATGAAAGCGGCGAAGGCGAAGCACGAGGAGGTCAACGGTGCTCCGCCCTCTAACAACCAGTTCTCGCCAGTCAAGCAAAACGCGAAAGACGAGGCTGATAAGAAGCCTTTCACGCGCTTTGAGATCATCGAAGACGAGGTTGAAGAGAAGCCCTTCAAACGCTTTGAGATCATTGAGAATGACGGCGACGAAGAAGAAGGGAGTGCCCAAACGAGCAACCAAAGCACGCACAGCCAGCAAACGGGTCGTGGCAGCGCATCTGACAAGCCCTTCACCCGGTTTGAGATCATCGAGGACGAAGGATCGGAAGACGAAGACGACGAGTAACGACGCAGTCTGGACGTTGCCACAATGGAAAGCACGTTTACTCCTTGCAACAGCGAAATTGTAGCTCTAGCATAGTCGGTCTACCTTTTTTCTTGTATACATTCCTGCGATCTAATCGGTTTCCATGTCGGTCGTTTGGCGGTCCTGCTTTGCGGGTTGGCGCACGACGCCCAGTCCTGGCTTGGCCGTTGAGAGGAAGTACGAGCGCGTGTCGCCGAACGAGAGCACCGCGGCCTTGACCAGCATGCCAGGCGAAAAGACGTCCTCCATCACGAGCTTGTCGATGTCGTGGCTGCGCACATCCTCCAGGCGAATGGTGCCCGGGAAAGCTTCCTTCAGCACTACGTCGCCCACGCACAGGACGTCCACCATCACTTGCCGAGACGTGATCTTGGCCACACGACAGATGACCACGTCGCCCAGCCGAAGCACCTGCGCCGTCGCCAGCGTCTTGTTGGCCCGCGAGACCTCCACGACGTCCTGCAAGATGCGCCAATTGCCGCAGATGGACGCGAAGATGGCGCCGTCACGTACGTAGGCTCCGCTGCCGGCCTTGAGCTTGCCGTCGGCCGTGGCGAGGCGCTGGCCGGGCACTGCGACGTCTGCTGAGCTGCTCATGGTCGATTGATTGAAAAGATGGCTGGTCCCGTCGAAAAATCACGTTTAAGCTAATGTGAATTTGCACTATTGTGATTTTCAAGTTTGGTTCGAGTGAGGAGCTCCATACATAATGGTTCGACTGAAAACGCGCTACCTGGTGGTGGAGACCACGGGGGCCCGCAAGCTGGCAGTCAAGAAGGAGGACATCGTGCCGCTGATCCGCCAGTCCGTCACCAAGAGCTACGGCGACTTTGGGTCGGGGTTGGCCCAGTACGCTTTCCAAGGTGCGTGGCGTCTTGATCAACCACGAGAATTGTTCACGACGCTGACGAGTTGCTTGTTGTGTCTTCCTGCTGCTGCTCAGTGGTGTACTACAACCCACACACGAGACTGGCAGCTATTCGGTGCGCGCGCGAGGTGTGCAAAATGGTGGAGACGTCGCTCGTGTTCGTGACGGACCTGCACAACCAAGACATCAGCATCCGAGTAGCGCGCGTTTGCGGTACGAGCAGCTTGAACGATGCCCTTGCTACCGGCATCAGAGATATTCAACGTAATGTGCTTACTATGTTGTTCTGTTTGTTCAGGCTCCGGTCGTACGTGCAGAGAGCACTTGCTGAAGTTTTCCCTGGAGCGGGCCAAAACCCTGAACCTGTACGCGTCGCAGCCCAACTTTGATGACGACGTGGAGGCAGAAATCGCCCTTGTTGATCCGCAGTAACCGCACCAGACTATTTAACACTCCATCCAACTTTGAGTCCAACCCGGTACCAACACTGTAACCAAACTAAGCTGCAACGAACTCCCAAACTCATTTGCTCGCCGTATGTATTTGTTTGCTGCTTGAAAAGAGTTCGAGCAGCTTGAACCCGCCTACCACCGCTCTCTTCTGTCTGCTGCCTGTCTATTCGATGGGCTTGCCCTGCTTCTCGTACTCGGTCTCGATCTGCGAGCAGTGGTAGTCCACCTCGTCGAAGATCTCGCGTACGTCCGTGTTGGGCACCTCCATCACGTGCTTGTGGCCGTTGACTGCAGATGAACACAGCGTCAATAATTAGCCTAGCATACTATCACTACTACGACTTGAGACCAACGTACTGAAGTCCAGCTTGATCGTGGGCAGCGAGCCCGTGAGAGTCGTCGTGTACGAGATCTCGGCCTTGGGGTTCACCTTGCGGGTCTGTTTCCAGCACACACGAAACCGCAGTCAGTAGCTGTTATTGCTACTCTTTGTCTCTCGTCTCCTGAGCTTCAGCACGCACCTTCTCCGCCGTCATCTGCCGATAGAATTCACTGCAGAACGTCCAGAGCCACACACAAACGTCAGTCGCCGCCACCAGAGCCATTCCCTCGAGAGTGGCGTTACTATCCATAGTGCAGTTGCTCACCAGGCACCCGTCGCTCGCCCATCGAAGCTGGAGAAGGAGATCTTGGCCGACTTGAGGAAACGAACCACGTTGCGCGCCGCCATCTTGTTGCTGCTGTTGTTGGACTTGTCACCACCTCTCAATCGACTTATGACGAAACCCAGCATAATGCATTATATTTTTGTATGCACTATACTAGGTTTCCAGTTAGATACCAGCATAATGCATTATATTTTTATATGCACTATACTAGGTTTCCAGTTAGATACCATGGTACATTTTTTCGTCACTTTTCCACACAGCCCCAGCAATGAGACCCGAGGAGCCCATCGACCGCGAGAAGCACTGCCCGTTCCTGCTGCGCGTGTTCTTCAGCACGGGGGTCCACAACCGGCAAGACAATTGCAGCGCTGTGCTGCTCACTGAGATGTTAATTGCAGGGTCAGGAAGCTAATCGTGGAGCTGTTGCTGCAGAGCGGACGCGTTCGAAAAGCTGGACGACAAGCCCATTGCCAACGAACTGCACATCCACACGTGGTAAGCTTCAATGGGATAGATCAGCAGCTTTAGCTTCCGTTCTACAGGCTAAAGGTGGTGACGTGGACTGAGTGCAGGCCGGACGCGACGCTGCGGGAGATTGCGGACCTGGTGCAGGACTCGAACACTGACGCGCAGAAGCCTAACAAGCGGCTCAGCATCTGCGTCGTGTCGGAGACGAGGGACGGCAGGTGAGTGCAGTCTTGTTGCACGGGAGATCGCTGCAATTGCTGCTGTCGTTGTGCTGATCTACTGCATCGTCTGCGACAGAGTGCTCATTCGGAAAGTCGGCTACGTGAACACGAGCCGCCGCCCGTGCGCTGATGACAGCAAGACCCTCGCTAGCGTGCGATTCCATCCAGGTGATCTACTGGACATCGCGATGGTCGACTAGCGGCAAAGCAGTAAGCAGCAGTAGCCGATGCAGGTCAAATACAAGTAACGTATCCGAAAGATAGCACCTTTCCTATCGCTTTCTGGAGGGGAAGTGATCGCCAGGCAAAACAAGCCAATTATTAGGGGAAGATGGTGCTCGTGAGTACGGACACGTTCCTGTCCAAGGTGACGGAGTTGTACGCGGAGGCGCAGGTGTCCAAGGGCTCCGTGACCGTCTCCTGCAAGAGTGGTGCGTGCTGCAGTCTATTGAACTCTCTCTCTCTCGTGTGGAGCTGCAGGAACTGACGTGTCTCCAGTGCCTGTGGCCAAGGTGAACAACAAGGCCCAGCAGAAAATCCTCAAGCTCACGGTGGAGGACGGAGAGCACGTGCTGCTGTTCCACGCCTGCAAGTACGGCAACAACAAGCACAAGAAGAAGTACAGCACGGTGGTAAGGAGGCGTAGTCTCTGGAAAGGGGGGCACGTGGAGGCTGACTGGTTCCTTGTGTGCTGCTGCAGGTGACGGCTGTGAGCCACGCGACGTTCCACGCGTCTCTGAACCACATCGTCAAGACGAAGGTGGACGTTCCCGCCAAGGACGCGGTCGGCAAGGGCCCCAAGCGAGTGGTGGCCAAGGTCAAGAAGACCACGGAATAGATAGAGGACCAAGGCGAGCTGGTCTCGACGTCATATGCGGAGAGCGGAAAGCAGGCCAAATGGAAGAGTTCTGATCATTACAAAGCTACAGGGGGAGGTGCAAGGCGTCACTTGGTGCTTGATGCGTCCCGAGACGCCGATCCTTTCTTCTATCAGTGCGTGGACGCCGGGGCATCGGCCTGTGCGTACGTGTTGAAAGCTGGCAGGTCGTCAATGAGGGCCATGTCCGCCAACACGTCGCCTAAATAGTGGTTGCGTCGAGAGGTGCGTCGCCGGCCTTCCTGCAAGCCTGTGCTGGCCAGCAAGCGCCCCACCATGGGCATGTAGTCGAGCGTGAAGCGCGGCTCCGAGTTGCCGCAGCTGCAGTAGGAACGACACAGGGTGAGGCGAGAGGAACTGCAGCATGACACGAGGCCAGAACGCACCCTTTGTAGGCCAATGGCAGCTCGAACTTGGGCTTGAGCGCGCCCAACGCCGCTTGGTGCGAGCGTCGCCGGGAAGCAGCGAGCGCAGCGTCGAGCGTCCGTTGAACACGAGCAGAGGCGGGAGGCTCTTGTCCCTGCATCACCAAGGCGCCAAGAGCACTCGACGAAGACGCCAGCGTCGAGAGACTGGAACGTCTCAACTCCAACGCCGCAAGCCGCTCCCGCTCGCCGAGGAAGAAGGAATCCTGTCATGAATGGCAAGACATCAGCTGGTAAGCAGCCAGCAAGCAGCACAGGACGCTGGTTCGTACCTCCTTGTCCGGTCCGTCCTTCCTCGCAGCCATCCAAACGTCCGCGACCGAGGCGGCATCCAGGATCTGCGCTAGCTCTGCCATCGCGTCCACGTCCGCCTCCTTCTCTTGGCGGCTTTTGTCCTCGGGTTTCGTCCGCTCCGCACTCAGCGCCAGCAGCAAATTGCTGCTTTGGGCGTCAAACGTTGAGCACCCAGTCGACCACATTGTCCAGCCAGGAACGGCAACGTGTCTGGCGTTGTCCGTGTCGACGTGTTGCCAGCGCCACTGCAGCTCCAAGCTGGCGTCCGCCACTGGTACATTCGCCTCGACGAAATACAGCGAGCGACGTATATCTCGATGGAAGAACTTGCCCAGCGCGTCGATGAGCGAGGGCGCCAAGTGCAGCCCTTCGATGAAGGCCATCAAGCGCATCCACGTGGCAAATTCGTCCATCGTGGGCTTGCGCAGTTCACGACACAGGCGTCCAGGCTTGGCGGGGAACGCGTCCGGAAGCTGCGCACACGTGACGACGATGGGGCACTTGGAGTGCTTGGCGATGGCACAGACGGCAGGGAGAAAGCCTTTGTCTTCATCAAAGACCACGTCCACGTCCTCGAACAGCACGAGCGACAGCGACGCCGCCGTCGGCTTTTCCAGACTCTTGCGACTCTCGGCGTGTTTTCGCCGCTTCTTCTTGTGTTTCTTCTTGCTCTTGTCGTCCTTCCCGCCCACGTGCAGCACTCGCGTCGACTGCGTTGCTTCGCCTGCCAGCTCCATGACGCTCTTCCCAGACCGGTTTTGCGCGGCGTTGATCTCGATGATCTCGTAGCCCAACTCCTCTGCACACGCGTAGACCGCAGCGGATTTCCCCGCTCCCGACTCGCCCTCGAGGATGAAGAGACGACAGAGGGCGCCCACCTCGTCTTCGGTGTCGCTGTCGCCGTCCTCGAACGTAAAGAGCTCGGATTCAAAGCAATCGAGTCGTTCCCGGTCCCCGCCGCCGACTTTCCAAGCGCTGAGCCAGGACGACAGCGTGTGAAGCGAGTCGCGATTGCCGACGAGGCCACTGGCGTTCACGGGTAAGTAGCGGTCCACCAGCGAGAGGTTCTGTTCCCGGTCAAGGCGCTTCGCTCGAGCTTGTTCCAGTCCGTCGAGAAGCTCGCGCACGCGCTTCTCGCGCATGCCGTGCATATCGACCAGCTCGTCAATGAGCAACGTCTCCCTTTGAGCCAGATCTGCAGCTGCAGCCTCGGCGTCCACTGGACGCGGAGACGTGACATCGATCGTCTCAACAGGCAGCGATGGCAGAGTGGACGCGTCCAGGTATTCGCGGAACCAGAACTGCTCTGAGAAGGAAGATTCCGTCGTCACTTGGCCGTTCATGGCGCGTTTCAGCTGGGCCAGCACTTGGGCGGGCAACCGCTTGTCTGCTGTGGAGTCGTCCTCGACGACTACCACCGCAGCGGTGCTGTCTGCCAGTTTCTTGGGCGGCATGGAGGCTTTAACGTCGATCTCCATAGCTTCCGCGTCCATGGACATGGTCAGCACGTGCTGCACCTCTGGAAACAGCGGCAAGGGCTTACTCCAGCGACCTCCAGCGGTCCCCCTTCGCTTGGTTTCTCCATCTTCGTCAAGCTCGATCACGGCGTCGTCATTTCCCACGCTGCTGCTTCGCTTGATGCTTTCTCGCGCCTGAAAGAACGGGTTGGCCGTCTTACCGGCGAAGAAGGCCAGGTCCTTTTCCCGCGTCTTCCGTAGCTGTTCACGGAAGAGTGACACAGCCTCGAGTTCCTGCAGCTGCTTCTTCTCCTGCTCGCTCAGAAAGAACGACTCGGCTGCCTTCGAACCACCAGGAGAGCTACTAGTCGACGCAGCTTTGGCAGGAGGCGACGTCTTCTTCTTGTTCATGTCCAGTTTCCTCTTGCGGCCACTGGTCGTTTGATTCCCCTCTGCTGCCTTCTTCGTCGACGGCGGTGGCGTCAAGAACGAAGCTGCCTTCGTCCTCGCAGCGACCGCGTCCAGCAGCTTCTGCTGTTGCTGCAGGATCTCCGCTCGCACCACAGCTTGCCGTTTGGGGCGTCCAGAGCTCGTTACGGCGCTGACTGGCTCCTCCCTGTTGCTGTTGTCTATTGCTGAGTCAAACTCCAGGCCGGAGCTCTCGGCCTTCTTCTTCCTGCCTCGACGCTTGCGCTCCGTCTTCTCACTGGCCTCCGCTTCCAATTGGGAGGCGGCGATGGCTCTGGCTAGCTCGTCTTCCTCGGTCTCGGCCTGCCTTTTCTCGGACGCTGAGGCCGCCTCCTTGACGCAGAAGAGCGCAATTGACGGCTGCGACTTGTCGTTCGCTGCCTTGGCTCTGCGCGTCGCCCGGGCCTTCTTGCGGGCGCCTCGGCGAGCCCAGTGCGCGCGCTCATCGAACTCTGCGTCGTCCGCCTCGCTGTCGATCTCCTCCACGACCGAGCGCTTCTCGGGGCTGATGCTCGTGATGGTCTCCTTGGCGCGCAGCTGCGCGAGGCTTATCTCCAGCGGCGAGTCGCTGTTACTGGCAGCAGGCCGAGCATCCGATGCGTCCGAGGCTTCCGCCTTGGGGGCGCTGAGCCACGAAGACAGGCCTTGGGACGCCATGGCGCGCAGCTAGCTCTTTAACTGCAGTTCCCGCCAAATCGGTCAGAGGACGGAGCCCATTTGGATTTTCGGCTAAGTACGATATATATAATTAAGTACGACGCTTCGGTTAAGTACGGCAACAAGCGGACCTGCAACTTGACCTGATCACTCTTGAGAGGATAAGGAAAAAGCGATTCTTACTCAAGGTGTTGCCTACTACGGTTGCACTGCAGTGAGGCTGCTAGTTGCTCGGCCGGCCCGAGGCATCGGCCATGGGTCCCGAGTTCGGCATGCCGTTCATCTGCATCGGCGTCATGCCTGGCTGGGGCATCTGCATATGCTGCTGAGGCTGGCCTTGCTGGCTCATGGCCATGCTCTGCTGCGGCATTGCCATACTCTGCTGCGGCATTGCCATGCTCTGCTGACCCATCGCCATACTCTGTTGTGGCATGCCCATGCTCTGCTGTCCCAGCGCCATGCTCTGATGGGGCATGCTCTGCTGTCCCATCGTCATACTCTGCTGCGCCATGCCTTGCGTCGCGGGGTTCATGCGCTGCATTTGCGTGGGGGGCATCATGCCGTAGCCCTGCGGTCCCACTTGGTACCCCATGTTGGGTGCCATGCCGCCTCGGTTATCGCCGTAGCTCGTGGGGATCTGCATCCCGTTGCTCATGCGCCCCATCGGTCCGCTGCCTGGGACGCCATAGGGCATGCCTCCGTTGGCGTACCGCTGCTGCTGCTGCTGTTGCTGCGCCATTGGGTTCATCTGTGCATACTGCTGGGCCATGCGCGCCTGATACTGGGCCTGGGCAAAAGCCTGCGCTTGAGCCTGAGCCTGGGCCTGAAGTCGAGCCTGGGCCTGCGCCTGGGCCTGTGCTTGGGCTTGGGCTCTCGCTTGGGCTTGCGCCTGAGCTTGAGCCTGAGCCTGGTACTGCGCTGCACGTGCGTACTGCTGCTGCTGCGGGGTCATCTGGGGTTGCCCATAGGTCTGCGGTCTGGGGGACGTGTCGGACGACTCGTCGGCCCACTTGGCCAGCGTCATGAGGTTCTTGTTGAGGTTCTTGCGCTTCTTGTCCAGCTTCTCCGTGAACTCTCCCAGCTGCGACGTGCCCTTGCCATGCTTGATCTGCGTATTGAGCTCGATGATCTCTACGATGAGGCTCGAGTTCTCGTCCAGCATGGCCTGCAGAGGCACAGAAAGGTAAGCAATGCGGAGCCTACCGCGAACGAGAGCGGCGCAGGACGCACCTGGATCTGCTCCGTACTGATCTGCTTGGGCTCCTGCTGCTGCTGGAATTGCTGCGGCGCCACGTAGGCCCGATTCATGGCCATCTGAGGGGCGGCGGTCGCCATGTCCATCGTCTTATGTGCGATAGGCTTTTCGATTCCGCGCGCCGGGGGTATCGCTTAAGTACGCGCATTATGACTGGCTGATAATTGTATGTCGTCTTCAGACTGGATGAAATACGGACGCACGCAAACCGCTGGTTTTGGGCCGCAGCAATAGCTGATCGAGTGACCATGAGCGGCATCCAGCGCTTCCTCCGACTGAGCGCCGCCGAGGCCGAGGCCGCCATGAAGCCCTCGCTGCTGGATGGCAAGTGGAAGCAGCCGCTGATCTCGGGCCGCAGGATCGCCATGGTGAAGAAGCACGCGGCGCGCAACGGCCTCGTGGGCTCGTGGGAGGCCGGCAAGGGCGGCTGGCTCGAGACCTGGGACCGACCGCAGAAGCACCACGTCATGCGGCCGCTTAAGGGCCACAAGAACCAGCGCGACGAGTTCGACCGGTGCGCGACGGGGCTGCCACTGCTGCTGCTGTGATACTGTTAGAGAGGAAGAGTTGATGGGGGAGCTGACGACGTGTCTGTTGAATGTGTTGTGTTTGCAGCGTCAAGAAGGTACAGGCGGCGATGGAGGCCATGCCCAGCAAGATCGCGGAGCACAAGAAGGCGGTCAAGCAGGCCAAGCCGCTCAAGGGACTGGACAAGTGGCTCAACGAGAAGGACCCGTACTAGATGTAGAGCAGACGCAGAGGCAGGAGCAGGAGAGGGCTAACAGGACATACAACACAGGCCTACACGCGCATTTTTGCTCCAATCCAGAACGACGTGCTGAGGAGTTTTTTGTTTTGTTTTGGGGGGCGTGGTTGATGCAGGAAGCCTCGCATTTACGGAATTCAAGGCATGGGCTGCGTTCAGTTACAACCTTGTCAAGTAGAAGGCTGCATCGACGTCACGTTAGGAGGGATCAACAGCGGAGCGCTGTTCGGCAGCAACCAGCATGTCTATAGTGCTGTCCGAATCTGAAACGTCACTTATACAGTCGCGATCTGCTGGCCAAGTTGCTCCGGTCTGTTTGCTTGGAACCATGCGCTTGTCGAAGCAAGGGCGGGGCAAGAAGGGACGAGTGGCCCCTATGAGCGACGACGAGGACACCAGGAGCAGCGCTGGAGATCTCAGTCATAGCGGCGGATATCAATCGAGTCCGGAATCGAGAGGCGTGTCGTTCTCAACCTCGCGAGGCAAGATTTGGTGCGTACAGCACTCGTAGGCGGTTGATCACGGACTCGGCTGATCCTCTTGATGTCCTTTAGGTTGATTCTGGTTGTCAACTTGGCTATCGTTACAGGCTTTATCTTCATGAGCTCCTCGCGGTTCCCGTCGCTCTATGGGGACGGTGTCGTAAACGATGTACTGGAGCAAAGCCCATCAGACCCCGGACCTGTTTACAAGAACGCAGAGCAATCTGTTGCGCTGGCAGCCGCGCACTCGGAGGTCACAGAAGCACCACGAGCGCAAGAAACCTCTCGTCCGGGCGGCTACACAAAATTGACGAGCACTGATCATCCTGAAGCGCCCTACGAAGAGCTCGATCTGGTCGATCCAATCGAAGGCGAGACAGAATCGCCTCTCTCGGACCCGTTCAGCGACAACAACCGGGAATCTGCAGAGACTCCGGAAGAGCCGACGGAGGATCGAGACGGAGAACCAGAACCAACCTTGTCCTCGGTGATTCAGAAGCCAAACTCACCCGTGTCTGACGTCGAAACAATAGCCGCAGACGGAGACTCCGAGCCATCGTCAGAAGCCCCAAGCGCAGGAGGTGTACGATCTTCAACAGAGCTTACGGATCTCCTTTCGACAATGAAAGAGTCCGAGGCTCCGTCTTCAGAGCCGCTGTCTTTCTCGCCAGAAGAGCCTACCGAAGAGGAGCCAACTTCCGACACAGTAACACCACAGCCGGAATCGCTTGAGACTCGGCCGGACGCTCAACCCAAAGGTATGAATGATTTTTCTGGCATCGCTCTTCACTTGAAGTTAATGGTACTTTGTGATTCTTTTTGTCCAGGATTTCTTGACAACTTGTCCCTGTGGCTCACGGCAGATTCAGGTGTCGAGGTGGAGAATTTGGCGGCGTGTTTGAGCTCCTCTGGTGACGATCTCACCTCATGCGGGGTGAACAGGTACTTTACTGCAATTGCTGCACACACTACTGGTTGTTTCTAACTGACACTTGGCTGGTGCCTTCATCTAGCTGGAGGAACCAGATCACTGCAATCTCGGATCCTAACGCTGCAGACTCGATAGTTTTCCGCCCGGCATCGACAGAGCAAAGGCCTGTATGGGTACCAATTGTACCAGATACACACAACCAGCTTCCGGCTGTGTACTTCTCGTGCCCTATGGTCTCCGATGCTCTGAGGGTGCACGAGTCCATGACTCTGTTTTTCGTGCTCTCTCCAGCTCAAATAGAGGTGAGGTTTCCCACAATGCTTGCTTATTAAAAGTTGCAGTTTAATGCTGACCTTCACTGTGGTTTGAATCGCTCGAGACTGGCGACTCGTACACTAGTCAGAGATTCTTCGGGAACTCGCCGTACGGCCAATTTGCCCTTCACGGCGGCAGGCCGTCCTTTTTCGCGAGCAATGGCCTTGTCGAGAGTGCTCAGCGTGTGCCCATGGGACAATTCTCACTGCTGGTGTACCGCTTGCATGAAGGCTACGTTCAAATCAAGGCGAACGGCGGGTCTTGGGGCGGAGAATTCCCCGTCGAAGGTGGCATTGACGACAGACGTCTCCGGATCACCGTCAACGACGTCGTGACCTTGGGCAACAGCAAGAGCGCTTGCGATACGAATGCCTTCCAGGGCAGAGTTGCAGAGGTGTTGGCCTACGATGTTGTGCTGGATGATACAAAGGCCGAGGCGGTGGAGAAATATCTTCATGGCAAGTGGTGGGGAGCCAAGTCGTTCCCTGAAACGGCGGCGCCAGCGACTACAGTCTCGGCAGACTCCGATGCACTCGTGGCTCCACGCGAGGGCGTTGCGGGTGGAGATGTAGCGACAGCAACCCCAGTTGATCCAGCGCCGGAAGTGACGGAAGTTGCTTTTAAAGATGACCCGCAAACCGCCGAGGAGGTACTGGAAGCTTCGCGAACCGAGACGGCACTTGACGACGACATTAGAGGCGTCCCGCAGGAAGACACGCGAGATGATGTTACGGACGAGACGTCTGCAACAACAGCAGTAGCAACCGAAGAAGTCGATTCGACGCCGGCGCCCAAGTTCGACCCGCGTGTCAATATCTTCGAGTGGACGCCTCCGAGCGGCGCTGATCCGGCAAGGGCGCAGCAGTGGGCGAGCACCGTGAAGGAGAAGGTGGACTACATCCGCAACTTCCAGCTGGGCGGCGACGTGCTGCGCGCGCTCATCCGCGAGCACCGGGACGACCTCGTCGCGCTACGCGAGCAGCTCTTCGGCTGACGGCGCTGCGTCTCGGCTACGTCATTGAAGCACTGCGATCGTGTTAAAAAGCGAAGGGGGATGGGCACGCGTCTTGATTGGTCTAAATGCTTCAACTAATACTAACCAATGGCAAATTTAGCTAGTCCAAACAGCCAATCCACTAGTTTAGCTTATTTGCTTAGTGACCAATTAGGGTTGAGTCCGGTGGTAAATTCGCACTTAACCGAGCGCACACGGAGCGGTCCAGTTCTCGCCGGTATTGGGTAAAGCGCATTTGCTTTGTTGCGTTTCGAGCCGCTCATATCGCCGTCGCCATGACTCCGTTCTTCCGCTCCGTGTCGCGCTCCAGGGCCGCCCACGCACCGCGCCTACTGTCCACCGTGGCGGAGCACGCGACGCCGCCCACGCGCCGACGCCTGCGCGAGCTGCCGCCGCCGCTGAACCTGGTGCGTTGAGGGTGGTTTTGGCTGTGTGCCTTTATGCAGGGATGTACGGACACCGAGCGGCTAACTCTGACCGCTAAACTCTTCTTGCTTGTTACAGACCGAAGCTGCCGCCGAACGTATAAAAGAGTTACTGGCCAACAAGCCGGACGCCATCGGGATCCGGCTAGGGGTTCGAACGCGTACGTAGAGCTCGCGTCGTGATGCGTCCTGGTGGTGCAGACCCTTGGCGGATACTGACGGAGATGCTGACTGTTGTGTATCACCTGTCAGGCGGATGCAACGGCCTCTCGTACACGATGAACTACGCAGACAAGAAGGAGAAGATGGAGGAGGAAGTGAGCAAGAACGGTGAGGCGGCAACTGGTTGAAGAAACGCCCGCCCGCTGGCTGGTTGTGACTCCGGCAGATACTAACCGTGCTGCTCGTTTCTCTGTGCGATATTTGTTTAGGCATCCGTGTCTTCGTGGAGCCCAAGGCACTATTCCACGTGGTGGGCACGACCATGGACTTCCAGGTTGGATCAATCGCTGCGTTCGTGGTTCTTGTGTTGCTCGAGGATGAGAACTCACTTCTGTGGTGGTGTACTTGTTGTTCAGATTACTCCAGTCTCGTCCGAGTTCGTGTTCGAGAACCCGAACGCCAAGGGCAGCTGTGGTTGTGGCGAGAGCTTCAACGTCTAGTCGGTGAGCATGCTCATTTGCTTGCCGGCCTAGCGAGAAAAAGAGGAGATACTTTTGTACACGCTTGCCCTTGCAGACACGTAAAAGCATATTTCCGGTGCTGCAAAGCTCCAAACAATAATAATATCATCATTTCAAGCGACGAAGTTGTTTCCAGAGTCGCCAGTGCAAGCTGAAGCACCACGAAGCTGATGGTTTGTCGTTGCTGGTTTCATGAGATCTCCACAGTCGATTTCTTGAGATCGTGCAGCGGAGGTGGCCGCGTCGCGTAGATCGCAAACTGATCAGGAGCGAGGCGATCGATGTGGCTGGACGTCTTGTAGTCGAGCTTCTGGTGGCCCAACGAAAAGTGGGTGGCGCGCAGATCTGACCAAGCATCGGCGTGTTAGGAAGTGACCAAACGACAAGCAAGACGCCATGCAGGAGGCACCGTACCATTCTTCACAGACGCAGCCATGATCGAAGGCTTGTGGGTCTTGAACTTGTTTTCGTACGCGCTCTTGGCTTCCGAGACGTACTCCACCTCCTCGTCATAGGACATGCCTCGCGTCGGTCGCGGGCCTGTCCGGGCTCGAATCTCGTTTCGCAGCCTAATGGTTTCCGCCACAGCCTTCTTGTCCCATTGCTGAGCGAGCTGCGTGGACGATACGAACGTCACAACGTCGTTTCCGTAGCAGGACGACGTGCGAGTGAGCATGTCCTTGGCGTCTGCAGGCAGCTCGCCTCGGTATTTCAGCACGTCTCCCGTCGGGTCGGCGAGTTTACTGGAGATGGTAAAATCTCGCTTGCTGCCGGGCTCACCGAACTGCACGTGGCACTCCTTGTTAAGGTTCTCCGAGGCCTTCTTGGACGTGCCGGCGGGCTTCTCGCCGACGTGCTGGTTCATGGCGGCGCTGCTGCTCTGGTACTCGATCGCATCCGATCCCAACACCACCGACACGACCTGGTGACGACCTCCAGGCATTTTGATCTTGCTACTTCACGCTCTGATGCTGCGAAGTACTTCCTCGGACACAAAAGGTTAATGGCGTGCTTCCCACCACTGTCATGGGCAGAGCTTCCAATCACACGAGAAACAGCACAAAACTTCGAGATCTGTTCGGACATCAGAACAGTATTATTAACTGCTCAAAAAATAACTATGGCAGATTCATAAGCCAATGATCATCTCTGACGGGTCTGCTCAATTGATCTTGGCCTTGCTGAAGTCCATCTCGGGGTGCTGCGCCATGAACTTTTGCAGAACCTCCTGCTTCTGCATGTCATCGCTGGACGGGAGGCCCATCGCCTTCTGACGCTGGTCAAACATCATCTTCTCCACCGTCTGACGCGTGTCCGAGTCGAGGTCGTCTAGCTTCGAATTCTCGGGC
Source organism: Phytophthora crassamura (assembly GCA_033557995.1). Lineage (NCBI taxonomy): Eukaryota > Oomycota > Peronosporomycetes > Peronosporales > Peronosporaceae > Phytophthora > Phytophthora crassamura. The sequence continues at coordinate 1,355,316 of JAUCED010000011.1, read as the reverse complement.
TGCACCTTCTGCGTGTCGATCTCGGCGTCGCCCTGGATGATGGTCTTCCACCACTCCATTTGGTTGTCCTTCTGCAGGTAAATGCAGATGCGGTTGCCGTCCTCCAGCGTCCAGAAGCTGTCGTCCACCTTCACCTTATTGAAGAGAGGTCCGTCCACGAACGTCTCGCCGCCGCGCAGACCCACTCGGAGCTTGCCAGCACGGATCTCCACGTCAATCTGGCGTGACTTGGTGCCTTCCGGGACTGCAAAGTTCACCTGGGCTTCCTGCAGCGTCTGCGTCCACACGTACTTGTCGGTTTGGCCTCCGTTGCCCACAGGTGCTGCATATCCGAGCAAAAGTAGCAGCACAACCGTCAGCATATCAGGCATTTAGGCTAGCGAGAGGTATAGCTTAGACTTACGCGGTCCATTGTCCTCCTCGTCCTCGTCCTTCGTCGCCGCGGCTGTCTTCTGCGGCGACGCCTGCTCGGGTGAGGCCTCCTTGGTCTCCGTCTCGTCCTCCGTGACCTCCTCGAAACGCGGCGGCTCCTGCGGGGTCTGCTTCTGCTTCTTCTCCAGCTCGGCCGCTTTACGCGCCTCTTCCTGCTTCCTGCGCTTCTCGGCCTCCTGCTGCTTCTTGTGGAACTGGTCCTTCTCGGCCAGCGCCGCCTGCTTGCGCACGCTCTTGAGGATCGTGTCCTCGATCACCTTGGGCTCGGCGCCCGTGAAGAAGTCGGTCTTGCGGCGCAGGAACGAGAATACAGTGTCCAGCAGCGGCTCGATGCCGCGCTGCGACTGCGCGATGCTCAGCAGCATGCTGTCGAAGCGGTCCGTCTCGCTCATGGCTGGTCACTTACTCTTTGGTTAGTGACGGCCGGGTATCTTCTATGATATCGTGTTAGAATGGTGTGGCGTGGGTGTGACCCACACCACGTGACGTTCGAATGCGAATGAGAATGGAGGGCTGCCAAGCACAAGGGCAAGAGGTTACATGGGCTACAGAGGTGTGCATTGAATCGGCCTCCAGACATTAAGCTACGGCGCCGGGCGGGCGACTGACGGGCTCCGCTCGACCGACGGGCCAATTCCTGCATCGAGCACTGGCCAGGCACACGTCTACGTTGAATGGGTCGGTTGTTTAGCCGAGGGAGAGGCCGATGCCGAACTTGTGGGCGTCGCCGTCGAAGTTCTTGACATCCACGTGGGCGCTCGTGGTCAGCGCCAGGAAGGGGCGGATCTTCTGGACCAGCGCCAGGGACACGTGGCCGTCCGACTCGACCTTGCCGGCGTACGTGGTGAGCTTGTCGGCGTTGTAGCGGCCGCCCACGCTGAGCGTGTTCTGGCCCGACTTGACGTCGTAGTTGAAGAGCGCCGAGTAGACCGTGTCGTGCGACAGGTGGTGGTGGAACGAGCCCGAGAGCACGTTGAACTTCTTCTTGGTCTGCAGCGAGGCCGTGAAGTCGTTGCCGCGGTAGCTCAGGGCCACGTTGTGGTCCGTAACGGCCGACTTGTTGTAGTTGAAGGCAGCCTGGGCGCCCACGAGCACGTTGTCGAAGCTGTACACAGCGGCCTTGTTCACGATACTGGCGCCGAAGTCGATGGAGCCGTTCACCGAGTAGCTGGGCTGCTGGTACTCCCAGCCGAAGACGCCCACGCGCTTGGCGTGCGCGTTCTTGGCGAGCGAGCCGTCCTCGACCTTGGCCGTGAGCTTGAGGCCCTTGGTGAAGACGTTGGGCAGCTCGGCTTCGGAAATGAGGCGGCCGTGCGTCGTCACCTGCAGCTTCTTGAAGATCACGCCGCTGCTCTCGTGCGTGAAGGAGCCCGAGAGCTTGGCGAGGATGGCCTTGTTGCTGGCCATGTCGCCCTCGGTCGTGAAGGACACGCCGTTGGACGCCTTGGTCTTGATCTTGAGCTTGCGCGAGAAGTCGTAGTCGTCCTTCAGCACGTTCTCCGCCGTCTTGGCGATGTCCTTGTACAGCACCACCATGGTTGTCTTGCTAACTACGTCGGTCCGGGAAAGGTTGGCGGCACTTTGCTGATCTTTTCGCGAATGGCAAATTGCCAGCCGCAGGAAGGGGGCTTGAATCTCGAGTGCGTACCGTTCCCATCCGAGTAAATGCGAGCGACAGCCAATCAGCGCCCGTGTCGGGCCGACACCAACTGCAATGAGCGGGTGATGCAAGATGCAACCTGCCCTTGCCGCGTCGGCGAGATTCCTTCCGGTGCGCCGCCGCCAGCGCTGGCTGACACTCGAGCGGATAAGAGACGCGAGCGGCAGATCAGCGCGCCTTACCTGCACCGGCAGAACGCGCCGGTGGTGCGCCTGCTCGCTCGCGCTGCCTGGCTGTTTGGGCGAGAGGCGCCGGATTCGTCACTGGAAGGCATGTCAAATGCATCATCCGGCAGCCCCAAACACGCCACGTCCCGCACTGCGGACGCTGCACGGCTGTTTCTGCGCTGCCCGACGACGTCATTGCTCGAGGCAGTCCACGCCGCCTCGCCGCCCTGGCTGTGCAAGGCCGCGTTCAGGGCAATGCGAGCACTGCGATCGTCGATCGCCACGAAAGCCTTGCACCGACGGCGACAGCATGAGCTTTGCGGTGCGTCCCGGTCAGTTTGCCTACAAAAACTGAATCGCGCGCAAGAAGCCGAGGTAAGCCGCCCCGAGATGAAAGGTTCATCAAACTTGTGTGCCACCGTTTGCGTTGCTGTGGCGCGCTTGATTGCGCGGCGTAAGTCGACGGAGAACATGTCAAACCTGCTGCCTTGCACAACTTCGACAACACCTGCGATCTGTGTATCAGAGGAAGTTGCACGTTCTCGCAAAACCTGCAGATCCCTGGGGAGTACGCTGCAGCAACGAGGAATTACCTTATCCAAGTGGATGTCCACTTGGATTTTTCCCAAAGACCATCGAAAGCAATAAGCTGAAAATCGCAAAATGCAAAATGTCGAGAACTATGTATATAGCATGAACGTCAGCGGCAAAGCTATTAGCGTCGTCGCTGACGACCAGCCAGCAGCCACTGCAGGACTAATATGTTGTCAACGCCCGAGTCGCCCACTGCGTGGTGGCAACAGCTGCGGCGATCGAAATGTGTGTCCGGTTGGTCTTAGCCACTGTAACCCTTTGCATTGGGGGGAGACATGGAGGCATGGATCCTTAAGGACGGCTAATAATACTGGCACCTGAGTGCGGCTTTAGGTTTGAGATGATGCAAGGGCAGCTTGTCGAAAATTTTTTTGAGTGCGACCGACATTCTATCGTGGCCCGAGCTGCCACGCGAGGCGCTCAACTAAGCGCGCTATCCTGCAGTGCTTTAGAAAGACTGGCGTTCAAGCGGCCGAAGCCTGGGCTGCGGCGGCTGATAAGACATGTCAGAAGGAATAATAAATGCCGCATTCTTCATGTACTTGCATAAGCATCAAGATTATCCCATGGGAAAAATCCAATGGACATCCACTTGGATAAGGGAGTTCCTCCTGCAGCAACAGAAATCACACAGAAAATAAATGCCATTTTCGGTTCATTCGGTCAATATTTGGTGACCTAGGGAAATCTAAACCGGATGTATAAAAGGAGAGGAGGGGTGACGTGGAACTCTCAAAAGCCCATTCTTCAGCCCCCTCGGGTGGTTCATAGTTCATTGAGCTTTCTGACGAGGTTCTTTACGCCTCAATTGGGCTTGTTTTGACGAAGAGAGATGTTTTGAGGCTCCAAGCACGCCCGACTTTCAGGATTTGAGTGCCATGCCATTCATCCTCCTCGTACCGTGGAATGTCAAATAATGTCCTTTTAACTTCGGTTGCTCTAGCACGATCCGATCCCTGGTTTCTACTACTTGTAAAAATGAATGCATTAGTATTAGCTTTGCGTTTTGCTCTGTGCTCCAGTGTCGTCTCTATCGCTGTCCATCTACAGCGCACAGAACCATCCTGACACGGAAGCTGCGAACATGGCGGTGAAGCTGCGAACATGGTGGTGACAGCGGTGGCGACTGTTTCTTAGAAATTATGCCTATCGCATCCGGACATTTTGGTGGGCGAAGAGATGAGGCAGACAGATGCAGGTCTTGTCATGAAGTTGAGAGGTCTTCATGCACGTCGAAGACTACACGTGATGCTACACAGAGCGGCTTGGCAGCGAAGTGGACAGCCCAATCTCGGGTCGAACCGGCCGCTGTTCACAAAGCTGCTCAACGCGTGCCAGCTGCTAGACGCTCGCAACGTGCGCAGCCAACTGCATCTCGGACGGCTGGCAGTCGGCTTTGCCCTGCGTTGACACCACGCCGCCAGCCAAGTCCTGAACGTGTTGCGCAGCCTCATCGGATACCCTCGCTCGCCCAGCTGCTGCAGAGTCGGCCAGCAGGGCAAGTTGCATTTCGGACCGTCGGAACCTTTTTGCGCGACGTAAAAATACGATCCCCTTGCACGATTCGGATTGGTTGCAAACAGAGTAGTTTCAACCAATCCGATGGCTCCCTTGAGGGGGGGAGATTTTGTGTGGAGTCGAGCAGCCAAGTCGCAGTTTGTGCGGTTCGCGGTTCATTTCGGAAGTGGAGCAAGCAGCGGCAGACGAGAACCCTAGCGAACGATGGTTGTGCTGTACAAGGACCTGGCCAAGACGGCGGAGAACGTCCTCCGTGACGACTACGACTTCTCGCGCAAGCTCAAGATCAAGAGCAAGGCGTCGAACGGCGTGTCGTTCACGACCGAGGGCGCGCTGAACGCCAACAAGTCGATCCTGGCCAAGGTCTCGGGCGGCTTCACGCACGGCGCCAGCGGCGTGGTCTTCAAGAAGCTGCAGATTACGACCCAGGGCCGCGTGGTCACGGAGGCCGAGCTGCCCAACGTGCTGACCGAGGGCCTCAAGCTCACGTTCAAGCTCGAGGACGGCTCCGTCACCAAGAACACGAGCGCCAAGCAGGTGGGCGTGCTCGGCGCCGAGTACAGGCAGAAGACTGTGGCCGTGAACACGGAGGCGGACTTCGTGTCCAACACGGTCTCGGCCGCGGCCGTGCTCTCGCAGGGCGGCTTCGCCGTGGGCGGCCAGACCGCCTTCAACGTGGACAAGTCGGCCATCGTGCAGCACAACGTGGGCGCCAGCTACACGGGCGCGGACTTCGTCACGACGCTCGTGACCAAGAAGAACTTCGCGGCCCTGCAGGCCTCGTTCCACCACCACCTGTCGCACAACACCGTGTACGCCGCCGTGCTGGACTACGACCTCAAGTCGGCCTCCAACACGCTGGTCGTGGGCGGCCGGTACAAGGCCGACGCCGACACGACGTACTGCGGCAAGATCGACTCGGAGGGCTTCCTGTCGCTGGCCTCCATCCAGAAGGTGCGCCCGTACGTCACGCTGACCTCCAGCGTGCACGTGGACGCCAAGAACTTCGAGGGCGACTCGCACAAGTTCGGCCTTGGCCTGACGCTGGGCTAAGCTTGTCCGTCTTGCCCAGCTGAGAGCAGGAGGAGAGGCACGAGAAGACAGACATAAGCAAAAGAGAGCACGTTTCTTGTGGAGTACTTATTCAAGTTGTTTGCCAAGGACACATGGAGTCCGTCTGTCAAAGCTGCCGCTGCTGCGAGCGTTGGGTCACCAGCAGAGATCAACGCAGCGTTGCGGATGCTCTTTTGAGCACAAAGACACCGACGGACACTTCAAGCACCACCGGGAAGGGCGAAGGGAGCTCGACCGAGTGGAGCGCTGGGCGTGCGAAGGCTGCCTCATGTGCCTAGGCGCGGAATTTCCGAGCGCTGGCCATGTCAGCACGGTGGCATGTGCTGCATAAGCTTATCTTCTCTTCTCGTGAGTGCGGAAACAGCCGAGTTGCAGCTGCATGGCTGCTGAATGAGCTCGTCTAGTGTATATTTAAGTATTTCTCTGCCGACGTTACGCCTTCGCTCGCGCCTCGACGTTCGAGCGCCGCTGCTTGCCCACGCGCTCCAAGTAGTCGACGAAGGAGAGCTCGTCGCTGTCGCCAAAGAGCTGCTTCATGCGCATTTCGAGCTGCGACTGGCCGTATCGCGCGAAGAGGATGGCCATGGTGTCGTCCGCAGTGATGACCCCGCAGTTCTTCTTGTCGTACGTCATGAACTGGACGACGTTGAACAGGTTGGCCGGCTCCAGCTCCGTCCGGTCGAGCAGGTTGCGGTTGAACATGGCGCGCAGCTCCTCCCAGTCCACGACGCCGTCCAAGTTCTCGTCGGCCTCCCAAATCATGTCGCTGATTTCCTTCTTGGCGCAGACCTTGCCCAGCGCCTTGATGGCCTCGTACAGGTCCTCATTCTTGATCAAGCGGCTGTGACTACTGCTGCTCTGCACTGCCGTTTGCTCGGCGAGGGCCTTCTCGAGGCTCTGGTCCACTTTGCGCAGCTCGGCCTCGATCTCGTCGCGGGTCATCTTGGCTCCTTTTCCGTTGAGCAGCGCGGACACCTCGGGGTTGCTTCGACTGGCCTCCAAGCGCTGGCGCCGCTCCTTGCAGTCACTGATCGTGTGGTTCAACCTCTTCTTCTGGCGGTAGGAGCTCAGGTGGTCGAACACCCGTCGCAGCTCGCGCTCTTCTTGGGCGATCATGCCCTTGGCGTCATCGTTTGCAGACATCATGGTTGCCGCTTTCAAAGGGGAATGCTTCCTGGCCACGCTGCCGCCTCGCGCGTTCAACTCTGCAGCTCAGACGCGGAAGTCCCGAACGGAAGCGGAAATAACCGGATACCAGTCAGCTTTGTCGCTAATTTTGCTGTCTCAAAGCAATTTATGGCAGCACACAGGGGTGGATGGGTATGTATTCTCTCTATTAAGCGTCGTCTGCGTCTTCCACAAGTCGCGCCACCATGGCGTCCACTTCGCTTGGGGTCATCGACTCGGAGTTCATGATGGCGTTGGAGATGATCGTGATGTTCTTGGTCGTCTTGGCGTTCACCCACACCACGCCGTTGACGCCGACAGCCACCTCGAACGGCAGCTTCTTGCCCAGAGATGCTAGCACCTGGCAGTCTTCGCGCAGCAAAGACTTAGCGAGACCGATGGACGTCTTGAACACGTAACCGTCGTTCAGCTCGCCGTAGATGGCCAAGCCAGTCATCCAGTCTTTCTTGGTCACGCTCGGAGGAGCTGAAAGCAGAGTCGAAACCAGTTACGTTGGTTAGCACACAGTAGCCAAGACGCACGCGTCTAAGACCGCACCTTCGCAAGTAACTTCCGGCTCCACGTCCGGGTTGGTCTTGCACACACGAGCATATACGAGAGATCCGAGTCGAAGGCTGGGGCGGTTCCGCTTCGTGGCGCCATCGAACGCCAGGGAGCCCAAAGTGGCGCTGGCACTGCACAAGAAACAGAACCAGTGAGTTAGCGGCAAGGTCAACTTGCTGCAGGCGCAGAAAGCCAAGACAACAACAACGTACGCAGCTCCGATGTTCACGCGGTAGAACTCGGCGTTGCGATCCGTCACGATGCCAATGACGCCGTCGTCCATCGACGCCACATACTGCTCACCAAACACACAAAACATGAAGTCAGCAATTGCCAGCACATTACGAGTATTGACTGGTGTCCCAGTGCACTCGATATGGCATTTTCACGTACGCGCTTGTGGTTGAACTCGACCCAGTAGCGGTTGGCGGGGCGGTAGCGGAGGACGCCCGCGTTGGTGCACACAATGCGCTCGTCCGGAAGCTGCTTGAGTCCAGCACCTGTAGATAGATGCACCACAGATTCACCAGTCTGTCAGTGTCTCTCGCCTCCTCCATCCGTTCAAGGGACACACAGCAACAGCCACACGCACCGAGCTTGACCCGACGCGTGGTCTTGGTGAGCGTGGCAGTAACGTCGTCGCCCGGCAGCACGACGACGGACGAGAAGAGGAAGTCCACGGAGCGCTGCGCATCCTCCAGGAAGCTGCTGGCGTCCGCGTCAGCGGCGGCGTCTTCCTCGGCCTTGCGCTTGTTCTGCTGCGGCATCTTGACCTGTGCTAAGTGCTGTGGTTGCACACAATAGTGAAGCTAGTACATTCGGTTAAGTACGATATGCAAGTGCACTGGTTGGCAGGCACTGTGCACCTTGATGCAGGCATAGCGTAAGGTCGAAGCGGCTACTGCATCTAAATGGAAGCTGTGAAAATGAGGCGGATCTGGCATCGTTAGTTAAGGACGAGCACCAGCCGCAACTCCATCGCACTCCAAAAGACGAGCGTCGCAATTCCTTGTGCTCTCGCACACTCTCAGGCAAACTGCAGTCACCGCCGCGATCAAATGAAGTCCCTTAACTTAGGAAAGAAAGATGCCTATATGCCGCACCATTCGCGAGTGGAATTCTAGTCTCCGACGAGTTCTGCACGCCGCTTTTCGCTCAAGCAGCCACGCTCTCGCCCCCCCACCGCAGTGCTGTAACTCCGCTCTTCTTCACAGCCGCGCCTCTCTTCCTCCCCCACTAGCTCTGCCAATGGGCGAGGATATCTTGCCGCGCACCTGTTACGGACGTCCGCGTCCCCGGCCGCGGCCTCTGCCACGCCCACGTCCGCTGCCAGCAGGAGCGCCGGCCTTCACCTTCTCGCGCGGGGTGTCATCAATCAGCAGCGTGTCCAGATTCAGCGAGTCCGGCAATATATAGTAGCGGATGTTGTTGCCACGGATGCTCAGCGAGTCCAGACTCACGGGGTTCTTTCCCTTCACCGTCATCTTGACCGCCTTGAGGTGTGTGTTCATGCTGATGTCCACGCCTGCCACGTCGCAAGAAACAAGACACCACCACAAAAACGTCAGTAGTGGAGTGCAATACACTCGCGCGAGATGCAGTGCGCACCAGTGATCGTCCCGTGCACGATCGTTCCGTTCTTGAGTTCGATGGTGACCGTCTCATTGGACAGCTTCATTAAAAACCTGCGGGGAGGCGCATGAAGGAGCAGAAACGTAGCGGGTTAGAAGGAGGATAAAGCGAAACAATGCGCTGGAGACTGGAGGCAACAGCTTCCTGTAGGCCCCGTGGCGGCGGCGCGCACACACCTGACGAGCTTCATGGTGACCTAGTGACCTTCCGCCGTTGATTTTTTTGGTGTAAGTCACACGCGACAAAAAAGTTTCAGAGCAGTGCGCGGAAACTTTCACTTTCACTCGTAAGATTGAGGTAACACACTAAAAACAAAGTCGCGCGCTGCGCGAAGAAGCTCTGAAATTTGGATTTATTTAGATACAGTATAGGAAGTTATATTGTTTACACTTTCGTGCTTTGGCGGCAGTCACAGTCTTGCTCAAGACGTCTAAGGCGGTGTGTTTCAGTTAGTGCAGCTCGCTAAGAACGGAATTTCAGCGGATCGCTGCCGTTCTCATGAAGAACGAGACCAGTTTCGCGATGCTAGAAACGTGAGATGGTGGTGCACATGTTGGAAAAGTAGGAGTGCTGCAGCAGAGAAACGATTAAGTAAGGCAAGACTGACACTTTAGCAAATGTATTTGTCGTGTTGTGGTCTTGTAGCCTTGAGCCTGTTATCTCACCGCATTGGTATCTTGTGATTCTACCAACTCTATCTTCACTATAAGTCCCTCCGACTCTCGTTACAGACAGCGACATCGTTAAACGGAGGATGGAAGAGCACACTGGGGTGTCACGACTGGCCTCTGGCCCAAAATGTGCAGTGTAGATCCAAGCAAGCACAACGAATTGACAAGCATCTTGGACATTACTTGTACTTGTCTACGAACTTGAGGGCGTTTACATGTACTAAGTTTAAGTTTCCGGAGTCAACGGGACCGCTCTCGTTTTTTTATTAAAAACAATTCTGGGGCGGAGACAGCGCCACCTTCATGCAACATGCAAGCTTGATATATTTCGCACTTACGGGTGATGGGGTGACGACACAGGAACATGCATGTAATTTATCAGTTTCTTCAGGTATTATTTCATACAGTGGAAACGATACTTGTCACTCTTGACTTCAGTATTATACCTTTCGCAATTATATATTTGCCGATATATAGCTTACCGCAATTCAATTGTTGGAAAATCACACCTCCTGAAATTTATTCTCTGAAAGAAACAGCGAGACTGTCCAAGAAGAAGCAGTACAGTAGATATTTGAATTGGCCCTCAAAGCAAACTAATTTCTATCGAGTGGACGGTTCCTCAGTATAATACAACGCATCACTTGTTGTTAAGTTCAGTTTCAGGTCAAGCCAGCAGTACATTGCTAACTGCGGATTGGTGTTCAAGGAGGTGCGCTGGCAGTTTCTTTGAACGTGAAGGCAGTAAAAATACATGAAGACGATATGGGTTTCACCGAGAGTTGCTACTGCTATTTTTACGGATCGAAATAATCTAGGAAAATTGCACAATCGCATGAATTGACTTGGTTGTCCGGATGAAATTGGTTATGTTAGATAGAAATATGAAACCACTCAATCCATAAGTTTAAAAAAATAGACGGCTTGTTAATTTTTGTGCAGTGGTGCTAGTGGCACAAGTTGAACATCACAATCGCTCTTGTCTTCCCAGCGACCTATCCATTCCCGAAATAGCAGCCCTGGCGGCATTTCCCCGAAACAAGTTTGACAAGGCAAAGTTTTAGTGGACCAGTCCGACCTCCAGGTGGATTGAGAGCTTAGCTTCTTCGCGAAGATGCACAAGTCCATTAGAAGACTCTGCGCGACCTGATTTCGGATTGCGTATGACCGGCAAGCTAACATCGCAGCCGAAGAGTTTTGTGTCAAAAAGCGCTGCGCGCTGTGTGAAAAGCGTTTGCCATCGAGTGCGGGTTCCAGATTTTCTTCAAGCACAGCAGTGCTAAGCTCAATAACTCCGGAAACGCTAAATATCAGTGCAATAAACCCAACGGCGCCCAGTCTTCAATACAGAGCCTCCTGTTGACAAGCTGCAGTAGCCGCTCTTCATCAACGCCTACGGATCAAAGGGAAGGTGGAAGATCACCAAGGTAAACTTCGCAAACAGCCACAAGAAATGTGTTGGATTTCCCACGTTCCGACGAGGGTTCGCTTTCCCGTCCCGCTCGTGCCCAGGGCAATGAGACTCAAGAAGTTGAGAGGCTGACTCTACTTGTGAAGGAGAAATGCTGCCTTTGCACAACCGTACAATTGACCCTCTGGCTAGGAGAGCCATCAAGAAGTTTCTGGTTTCCAAGGGATTCACCTGGGGAAGGGTACCATATCCAGAATGCGCCGGGATATTGACAACAGGCTTCACTGAGATCGCGTCCAGGCAAGCGGAAATACCAGGAGTGGCAACAGCTCATTTATGAGAGCACACTGTCGGCTCAGGCTCAGATGCGAGCAAACAAGAGTAGCTCAGCTTCGTTATGGCAGAGAACCGCCCTGCGTTCAGAAAGTGACCTATCCTTGGGGGGGGGGGTAAGATTCTACTGCGGCCAGACCCAGTTATTGCTGAGGTGCGGATGGCTACTCTTCAAGCTCAGCCTAAAAGTGTTCAAGTGGTCCCTACGGGTGCCATTCAATAAGGGCCACGCCCCATTACAGTTCCTCGGGCGACAGCCGACTCTCTCGCTTGTGAGCAGGTTGCTTCGCGGGCAACGGTCGGCTCATCTGCATCCTCTTCGGCGACTCGACAACTGCTGTCAGAGTCCACTCTCTCGAGGGGTAACGCGCAGGGAGCGGGGCCGACCGGGTCCGTGCTTCGCGCTTCGGATCGGGTGGCGGTCCAGCGTCCGGCTAGACCGTCTCAACTAAGATCGTCAGGGGATCAAGGATGACTTGGATCGCGTGCTTCCAGGAATCAAGGTCCCAGTCAAACACCCTCTACATCTCGAACGCACTCAGCACGAAATCAGAGTCCCGAAGGACCTTGAACAGTGCTTGGGCAGCCAGTCGCACGCTTGTGAGCTCGGGAGCACGGAAACCGTGTACGGGCCGATGAGGCGGCCGATCAGCTTCGGCTTGAGGAATCCAGGACTGAGTGACGCTCGAGCTGTCGGAACAGCTCCACGCGACTCAGTGCGTAGTCCATCTCCGCCGCGGTGTACTCGCGTCCCGCGTCTTTGCCTTGCGGCTTGGCTGTGCCTTCGCTCGCCGAATCCGGAGCTCGCAGTTTCTTCTTGTCGTTGTTGCTGCTACGCTTGACGACAGATGTGGGGGCGGGGGGTTGTTGGTCTTCGGCCCTCGCGGGCTTCAAACCGGTCGGACCTCCATGTGACTCGAGGCTCGTGGTGGCTTCTTGCGAAGCCACATCGGGAACGGCGAACAGTTCTTCGTACGCCTCCAGTTTATCGCTGGCACCATGGCCTGTCGTGAAGGTTCCCTCGGAGCTCCACGACGCGGGCGGTCTCTCCTCGATCTCACTTCCCGTCGACGACCGTTCGATCGGCGGGGCTCTTGCCTGGCCGATACATCACCTTCCGGAGTAGTACTCCCGCGTCGCGGCACCGTTGTGGCGGAGCGCCTTCGCAGAAATCCTTGCGCGAAGTTGTTCGTTCACAAACCCGTCGCGGCCTAGTGTGCGACGGGGGTTTCCCGATTCTTGAGTAGCATATATCAGCCCCTGGCGTGCGTCAAGTCTTCGACGCGATCTGGCGCAGCACGGATGGTCCTCGCTCTGCGTCTTCTGTCTTCAGCGCCCCGCACGGTCACGGGCGACGCCTTCCTTCTCCTTCATCCCCTCCTCTCCTTGACATTGGGCAGCGACGTTATCGGGGCGTGCCTTCAGTCGTACAGCGCGGTGTACGCAGGCCCGCGCTCCTCTTCACTCCTCTCCTCTCTCGTCTCTCCTCGACCTTGGACACGGGTGCGTCTTCGGTCTTCCCGCGTGGTGTTGTCAGGCCCACGCTCCTTTGCCCTCTCTCTCCTTTGACCGTAGAACTGCGACGTTATCGGGGCGCTTCTGCGGTCGGGTGCGCGGCGTTATCGGGCCGCGCGCTTCTTCACGTCCGGCGTGGGGCGAGCCTTGGTGGTATGGTTTAACGTGGTCCTCCTTGGGGTGGGGATGAGCACCCGATCCAACTAGCAGCAGTGGGACCTTGTGTCCAGACAGCGTATGCGCGCGGCGCTTTGCGGACCTTGAAGGGAGAATCTTGACTTGTGCAGAACAAAGAGAATTCGGGACTGAAGCCTTATCTATCCTCTCCTCCAAGCCTATCCACACGATCTTCCCTATACCACGCCTACCCTAGAAGACGATGGTCTGCGGTGGAAAATTCGAAGAACCCAGACGGAGTGAAAGAATGACAAGTGAACTAATGATGAACTCAGAATCCTGGATCAATTATGAAGGAAATTATGCTATGACATGAATGGCTGAGGAAATTATGACTACTACACCCAGGACTTCAGCGGTGCGCTCACGAGTTCAGAGTCTTGCGCATGTCCTTATGGAGATGGGGTTGCGTCGGCGTTCATCCTGAGACAGCATGCGTTCAGAGGTCTGCAGGGATGTAGGTACATACTGCAGCCACTCGGATTCATCGCACCCTCTACCCCACTGGATGCGTGCCGGCTCACGCTCGTCAACAGCAGCAAGTTGTACGTCCAGAGGGTCGCACGCTGGACCGCCAAGTTCTTCAACTGGAGGGTCTTGCCAGATCTAGGGACAGCATCTCGTAGGCACTTTCCAAATCCCAAGCTCATACTTCATGGTTTCAGGGAATCCAGGGGTTTTGAACGCTCGATCCAGGATGGCGTGGTATTCACGTAATGCAGCATTACGCCGGGATGCCCGATCGGTGTACTCCTTGTTGGAATCTTGGCCGGCATCTTTGTCGATCGTAGCCCAATGTCCGCGTTCCCAGAGTTCCCGAGCGTACTTGAGCATGGAGTCCATAATCCGCTCCAGCATTCTCAGAGCGGCGGAAGGAAGATCGTTGCGGCGGTGAAAGTACAGCACCCGAACCCGACGTCGAGCCATCACTTCCCAAGGTTTCGCATCCAGAAGCTCCATGTAAAGGACCACATTCCAGCGATCCTTCCATCTACTTGCTGGCGTGTTTGTGGGGATCGTATGCTGGAAATCCAGGCGTCTGACTAGGCGACGATTTCGTGGCACTCACTCACTGGACTTTAATGCCGGAGTATAACCACGACGCCTCGTCATCCCCCGTAGTCTCAATGATCCGAAGCTCTCGGACCGTGAGATGGCGGTAATCCTGGGATGCCAGCGCAGAGGGGTGCCGCCGAGGGCCGCGGGACGTGACGACGTCTGGGAACGCCCCTGACCACCTGAACTCTTAAAACGAGATCCTGAGTTGGATTTCCGGTGTTTGCGGGCGCTCGCGGAGACAGTGAGTGGAGCATCATCACCGCTATCACCGTCGGAACTGCTGAGAGGTCGTTTGGAAGCAGTCTTGAGCGTCGGAGGTTTGATCATGGTGACATCGTCGTCACCCTCACCCTCAGAAGACGAGCTATACACCTCATTCGTGGGGAGGTTCGAAGTCTGAATCCGCATTCGCGTCGTCGCCCGAAGCCTCGTCTTCGTCTGGGTACGCGGCGTGCGCATCGGGCGCTTCCCATGGAGGAGGCACCTCGCTGCGAGAGAGCATGCGATCCACGCCATCTCGTAGTAAGTCTCAGGGACGTACTTGGCCCACGGTGTCGAATCCAGACTTCGCCAGTACATCATGCTCAATAGCATCTTGACGAGCTGGGGTTGTCGAAAGAAGGCGTGAAGTTCATGATCGTCCTGGATCCGATCCGACGCAGAGTGGTAGTTGAAGCCGGCCAGCATGGCTTGACGATGGTCTGGGCGAACATGTTTCCAGGCCACGCCTCCGGGAAGGGACTCGCACGAAGACTCCTTGAGACATATGTAGGTTTTTTTTCGCCAGCTTTACGAATGTTGTCTCGACCTGGTTCATGCTTGGATGGACGCCGTTGCACCTTGTGCGGCTTACGCGGCTTGCGAGTGTCACACCCCTGGGTATTGGACGCTTGTCCTCCAGTTGCGACTCGACGCCACACCCTGACGGCTGAGTACGCGAGTTCCCAGACGTCTGAGTTCCGCTCCCAGAACCAGTGAGGTCGAGGACGGCGGGAGTCTTGCGAGGCGAAGGACGAACCGCGACCCCAGACGTCAAGGCAGTCTGTGGGCCTCCACGAAGCTCGGGATGGGCTTGTGGCGCTGATCAACAGCCGTGACCGAGATGATGGTGTCCCAGTCTCCCGGTAGAGGTGATCCCTGTATACAGAGCATCAGGAGATCATGGAGTCGGTCCCAGTTGCCGCTGACCGACGTGTGCTCCTGGAGAAAGCTGGTCAGGGTCCACGAATCCGTGGCCGCTTTATCCAGGCGTGGCTGAAGGATCCGGCTCTGGGTCTGCGCGTCTGAAAGCTGGGCCTTCAAGCGTGACTTATCACCTTCAAGCGCGTCAATCTGGTCTTGGTACCGACCCTTGAGCGTCTAGATTTCGGCGTGGTGCTGAGTCTTAACCTTGTCAGTTTTAGCCAACGCGTTGGACCGCCTTGTGCCAGTAATCCACGTTGAAGGACCATTCACGCTGCAGGTCGTCGCACTCCCGCTGCGCACGAGCAGCATCCAGGATTTTGCAGAACCATTCCCTGTCGCGACTTGAGTTTGCAGGCGCCGGAGTTCAGACGCCATGCGCTGAGGAGACCAGCAGTCAGGAACACGCGCCGAGCCAAATTGCTCCGCGAGAAGTGGGTCAGAATCGACGCACACTCCCGCTGGACCTCGACGGCGCCCAACGCGACATCCAGAGCGTGGCGAGTCAGGGGCGTGTCCCGGGGCTGGAGGAAGCCGGAGTCCAAGAAGTCTGGACACAGCTCCCGGAGCATTCGCGCGTTCTCCGCCGTGAGAGATTGGAGGCCGATCAGCGCCGACGGACTGCCGTAATCATCGACCACACGCGCCCCGCTGCGCATGTCCGAGACCGTTGCAGGCACGCCCATCATGTGTGTCTGACCTTCCGGCTCTGGGTTTGCCGGCAACGGGCGCGTTTTTTTTCATGCTTCCATCGGCTATTTCTATTGCACGTCATTTTTGGCTGCTTTTATTGCACGTCGGCTATTTTCCATGCGGAGGGTGATATTGTATGCCACCAGATTAATTGTATGTCAGACTTCATCGCAAGTTTTTTGAGAGGTGGTGGAACCCCTCCCTTTTTCTAGTATTTTCTGTGTTATCTTCCTTTTCTGAGTTTCTTGCTTTGAATAAAATGGAATCATACAAATGTAGATGCAGTAGTACTACACTACTTACCGATCAGCCTTGCACGATGATATGCCCCATCCGAAACGAGTAGTTGATGATAGTGGCAAGCTGTTCGGCCTCGTATTCCTCCTCTTCCTCGATGTCGGGATACTCCATGCGCAAGAACGGTGGCTTGATAGTTCCGACGAAGTTCCGGCTGACTTCAGCACCATCATCCGTGTTGGTCCAGGTTCCCAGAATACTCCAATTGATAGCACTCACGGACTTATCAACTAGCCTCGTGATCAGTGCGGCCTTACCGTACTATGACCTCTTAACCGTCACGTTTCATACACTTAGTCTTCTTTCGAGGACGTCCAGACGGTCTACGCGCCGGCAACCCGCGCAGCATTGCTTTCAAATCCACTGCGTCTATTAGCTGTAAACAGGCTAGTACGTGCGCCCAGCCACACCGACTGGTAAAACATCTTGCTGACGAATTTGAACTTTTGGTGAATTGTCTTGATCATAGCCACACACCAAGAAGGAGAATCCCAACTGTGCTCAACGGAACTTGCTCGAGAATTGTCACGCGGTGAAGAGATAGATACCGACGCCGAACGTTTTCGATCTCTTCGTGTGCCCGCATAACTCCGGCGAGAGAGCACTTGTACAGCATTGTTCGTGCTGTGTCGACATTAAGACTGTGCACGTTGGGATCTTGCACCACGATGCAATCCGCCTTGAAATTGTACTCCCCGATGCTGAGAATTGATCGTTTCGACTTCCCTCGGTGCTTCAGGTACTGATTCTCATGAGCACAAGGGCTCACCATAGCTTGAAACATATCCGCTTTCATCGGTCTACTTGCGGAGTGGCATATGACCTCCAAGCCAACAGCGTGCTGGCATTCGAGGCAATGTCCCAGCTAAAGCATGGCCAGTTGCAGTGCCAAGGGTGCATGACAGCACTTATCTTGATGGCGTGGTGATGCGACTCTATTGAGTTTGGGTTGAACTGGTCGCTGGCTGAATAAAACCAAAGATCCCATTGACAACGAAATCTGGTGTATCCTAACCATTGGTGTATTCAGTATCTTCTAGCGCGGATCTTGCCAGATTGAATAGCTCTACGAAGTGGTCGAGCGACCGTGACATATTCTATAAAAACAGATTTCGTACGTGACTCCAGTGTTTACTGTCATCTTGCTGCCTGCGTTGGTGGAATACTACATCTCACAGCGGGACTTCATTAAGTCGCCGCGCGAGCTGTCCGAACAAAGATGAACGCATTCAGGTTAACTTCTGCTTATGCTGTGTTGAACTCCATATGTCTCCCATGAGACGAGGATACGACCTCCAAACGAAGCTTTTACGTTCCATCAAAGGCCATCAATAAGACTTGTTATTTGCCCAATATCATGTGCGTGCACGTGTGGAATACTCTTATTGACGTGAAAATGATAATCGGAGGGAATCTGGCTGCCCCGCGTGTTTGTCTAGTAGTCCAAAATGATCAGTTCATTCTGTTATTCACTCAGACTGGTTACTAAACCTAAACGTAATGTCCTCCACACGATTTCTCATATGCTTGGTCACCGAGCTTGCTCTGGGCAGCAGCGATGATGTCCATGTCGGGCCACACGGAATCTTCGTCATCGAGTGGCCGCAGCAAGAGTCCTGTTGCTATTGACCTCAGGCTGTCACTCTCTCGGTATGGCCGTTGCTGGCATTCGTGCCCAGCGCTACACCATGTCCGAAGCTGGGGTCTTCGGAAAACGCCTTGTTAGCGCGGATCACTCAACATCGTCTGCAAATATCATGATATTAAAAGCACCTCGCTATTTTCAGTGTGTGCGCTCGGTTTTCCGGTTGTGAAACTTAAATCAGCAAAACCATTGTATCTTCATTGTTGATGTCCTTTGCTTTGCCGCGTGAGCAAGGCCTTGACCAGGTTGTTAGTCTCTCAAAGGAAGTGTTTGTGGATTCTGGTGCTGTAACGGGGCCAAAGGCAACCGATATGTAAGCTTTCGCTGTTGTGTTGAGGAAGCAATGCCTTGGACGTTAGGCCAAGACACGTGGAATTATAAGCAAAATTTACTCTGGGTGATATTAAAGTACGGTCGCAAAACCGTACTTAAGCCGAGCTTAGTTGCTAGCCACCGGTTGAGGTGCTGCACGCTAACTGGCCAATATGCATACTAAAGGGCGACTTCTGTCCAATGACAGAGTGCCAAGTCACAGCCTATTTGGACTGTGACTTCTACCTACTTTTGTAACGGGAGATCGTCCCGTTACATCACCCCCCCACTTGAGGTAGCAGACACCCGTCTGCTAAAGAGAACACGCAAAGGAAAAGAAAGACAAGGTGAGGCTACGACTACAGATCCCGGGACGAGACGACGGGGACACGGGGGCAGTGATGGCTGAACGTCGGCACCAACGACTTCTCGAACGTGCGCCCGCGCACGTTCTCACAGCGACGAGAGACTTCGACGCGAGCGAGGCCTCACAACACAATCAGCCTCGTGACGCGCAAGCAACGGAGATGGCGACGGAGAGGAACACAGCAAGCACCCGCGAGGGCATCCAGACCGAGTTGGCGCGCTGGGAGTTCTACGACATCAGCGGCGCGGTGAACCCCGCGCCAGAGCAGGAGATGCGCGAGCAGTTTCGCCGCTTCCGCGCCTCGAGCGGCAAGCCAGTCGAAGGAGCCTGCGAATACTCGCTGCGGCTGTCATGGAACGCCTTCACCCGCCGCTGGAACGTCGAGCCGGACTTCGCCGCAGTCTTGAGACAGCGCAAGTCAGCGCGCAGTCGATATGGTCTGGGCACACTGCGCCAGGACCTTCACAATACGTGCTGGGAAGAAGACCGGTACTGCTTCGTGAACATGAAGGAGAAGTGCCCGCACTGTTGGCCGGGCTCGCGTCGACCGTCGGCTCAAGATTGGAGAGACGATGTCGCAGTTGCTCCTCTTGGAGACGAGATCCGTCGTCTCACCGGCTGGTACGAGCGTGCGCTCGACCAGGCTAGACGCGCAGGTGATGAACCCACGCCTGCGCGTGCGGCGGATCCGATCGAAGCGCCGCGCGAGTGGATGACGCTGCGTGCGCCGGAGCCTGAGCAAGCGCAGCCTCGTATGCAGCCACGATATCCGGAACGTCAAGCTGCTGGTTGGTCCGAGGCTCCCATGTATCATCACTGGGAGCGAAGCCAAGCCAGCGGACGCGATACTCGCGGGAGTTCGGAGTGGTACTGGCGCGGAGATGAGCGCCGCGCCTACTCGGAGTGGGATCGCGGTGCTCCACGAGATGATCCACGATCCAGCGCTGCGTTCCAGCGCTATCCGTCAGCGGCGGAGGGCCGTCGCGTTGAAAACCGCTCGTCGTGGGAGCTGCGCCGTCGTCACACCGACGACTATTCGTCATGGGAGCCGCGCCATGACGCTCGGGGAGCTGGTGCTGAGGGTGCTGACCGGGAGATGCCAGCGCCGACGCCGGTGGCCGATCCGCAGACGCCGCCGCGTGCTCAAGGGCGTCAGGAGCCGAATATCAGCCCGACGCAGACGCCTCCGCGTGCTGCTGTGGCGAACGAGGCGCCACCAGCGCCGGTGGTGCCGGACAATCTCGGGCGCCTGACTCTTCTGACGAACGAGGTTGACAGCGCGAAGGATCGCGCTCTGGATGCCGAGCAGGAGGCTGAACGCCTTCGAGATGAAGTCGCTCGACAGGAGCAGCGACTGCTGAAGATTGAGCAGTCGCACGACGCGTACAAGCGTCAGTTCGTCGCGATACGCAAGGCCGTGGGCTGGGAGCCGGAGCAGCCGGCGCCGAAGAAAGCGCGAACGGCGTCGCGCTATGAGCCGAGGTCGACGCAGGATGAGCCGGACGAGCAGGAAGAGAAGGCTCCCGCTCCGTCGCAGTCGGACGCTGCGACTCCTCGCTCGGGATCGTCGCCGGGTGGTACCGCTTGAGCCGGCCGACGTAGACCGTAGAATGGAGTCGCATAGCCGTAGGTATGTCGAGCGTGTAAGCGTCGCCGAGAGCGGCGACGATTTTGAACGGACCAATGTAGCGCGGGAGCAGCTTGTTTGCTCCCAAGTTCGTCATGGCGTGTGCTGTAATGCCCGTAACCGAGAGTAGTACACGCTCACCAACCTTGAACGTTTCCATGTTCTTTCAGCCGCGCTTGTCCGCGTTCTCCTTCTGCTTGTCGACAGCCATGGCGATAGCGTCGCGTACGTAGCGGATAACCGACTGCCGCTGCAATACGAAGTCCGGGAACGCAGCGGGTGTGTCCGCTGCTGGCAGCTCGTTGGGCTCGAATTTCGCCACTCGAGAAGCCGAGCCAGTCACTGGGTCTCGCGGCACGGGGAATGACGTCGCCCGTGACGATCCCGATGGAGCTTCTGACCCTGGGATATCAGTCCGACCTGAAGGATGAGTCAACGCGTTGATGCTTGGGTCGTCACTTGAACCGAAGCCACTTGAGCCGAAGATCTCCTTCGACGCCGCCATAGGCGGGGTCCCTCCCCCACCAGACTGAGAATCACGCACTGCTGTGGGAGCTGCCACAGCTAGAGAAGCCGGAACGCGCGGATGGCGCGCGTTGTTGACGTAGAACGGCGTCAATCCCGTCGACGCTTCACTGAATTGTTCAGTGTGAACTCAACCATGGGCAGGAACTCACTCCATGACGCGTACGAGGTGGCGTAGCTGCGAAGCACGTCTTCGACCACGCGAGTCGCGCGCTCTGTCTGTCCGGCGGTCTCTGGATGGGCGGCTGTGGACATACGCAGCCGCGTGCCGAGTAATTGAAATAGGCGAGTCCAGAAGGCCGAAGTGAAGCGCGGATCTCGGTCTGACACGATGTCAGACGGTAAACCATGATGTCGGACCACGATGTCGACGAAGATCGCGGCGGACTCTTCCGCCGTCACAGTTGCGGTGACCGGAGCAAGATGCACCATTTTGCTGAAGCGATCGACGAACACGAGGACGCCCGTGCGATTGCGGGCGTCGGTTGGCAGCCCGAAGATGAAGTCCATGCTGACGGATGACCACGCGTCAGCAGCCACAGGAACGGGTCGCAGGGGAGCCTGCGACGAGGGTGCCGGCTTCACACGCTGGCACGCCTCGCAGGAACGGACCCACTTGCGGACCCACTTGTACATGTGGGGCCAGTACAAGTCGCGCGACAGCGCGACGTAGGTCTTCTCGCGGCCGAGGTGGCCGCCGCTTGAACTGTCATGGTATTCGTGTAGAAGATGCGCGCGGACGTCGTCGTCGCATGGCACGACGACCCGAGGGGAGTCTTCGCGATCGACACTGTACGACAGCACCTCGCCGTCGAGGCTGTAGCGTGCGATAGACGCGCGCATCGGAGCTGTCATACGACGCAGCGCCTTATCGGACGGGTCGCGGAGTAAAACGCGTCCGCGTCGTACGCGGCAGCAATCTGCTGTCGCAACGGACCGACAGCGCGCACCGAAACCGTGTTGACGCCCGACGCAACACAGACTGCGCAATCTTCATCGACGTCGAGCACCGGAAACGACCCCGAACGCGGGTCGTAGTCAGGCCGGCGCGAGAGCGAGTCGGCGAGAATGTTCGACTTGCCAGGCTTGTAATGTACAACGAAGTTGTACTCGGCGAAGAACGATAGCCACCGCGCCATGCGCTGTGACAGATGCGGGCTCTTCGTGGCCGTCCGCAGCGAGGCATGGTCGGTGTACAGCACGAATGTCTGCTCGCTCAATAGGTAGACTCGGAACTTGATCAAGGCATAGCGCATCGCTAGCAGTTCCTTGTCATGGACCGGGTAATTCCGCTCCGCAGGCTTCAGCTGTCGTGACTGGTAGCTCACGACGCGTTCACGACCTTCGTCGTCGAACTGCATGAGCGCGCATCCGATAGCGAAGTCGCTCGCATCACACACGACATGGAAGGCCTTGCCGTGATCCGGGAGCGCCAGCACTGGCGCTGAGGCCATGCTCTTCTTGACGGCGTCGAACGCCGTCTGCTCCACTGGAGTCCATGACCACTCAGCATCCTTCTTGAGCAGCTGGGAGAGTGGCCGCACGATCGCCGCGAAGTTCTTCGTGTACTTGTGCAGATAGTTAGCAAGCCCGAGCCACTGTCGGACTTCCTTAACGTTCTGGGTATCGGCCAGGACGAGATCTTTTCAGGGTCAGCACGGACACCAGCCTTGCTGACGTAGCAGCCGAGCACCGGAATCTCGGGTGCGACGAACACACACTTGCGCAGGTTCGCGTACAACTTGTTTGTACGCATTGTCTCTAAGACGAGTCGGAGTTGGCCCAGATGAACGTCGACGTTAGAGCGACCTGGCTCTGCCTTGCTGTGCACGAAAATGTCGTCGAAGTAGTTTGGAGCGAAGTCACGAAGCGGTCGAAGTACCTGCGACACCATCCGGTTGAAGGTGACAGGGGCGTTCTTCAGTCCTTGCGGCATGACCAGCCATTCCCACAGCATGCCGCTCGGCGTGCTCACCGCTGTGAGAGGCACGTCGCTCTCACGCATGAGGATCTGGTAGAAGCCATCGGTCAGGTCGATGGCGCTGTAGACCTCGCTGCCTGCCATCGAGTCGAGGATGATGTCCTTGCGCGGGATCACGGTCTGGGCTGGAATCGTCGCGTCGTTCAGCTTGTTGAAGGCGTGGACGATCCGCCACCCCCTGGGGCTTTCTTCACGCAGAAGGTCGGACTCGAGTGCGGGGAGACGCTCTCCCGCACGTGTCCAGCTTGACGTCGGCCTTCGAAGAAGTCATCAATGGCCTGCACCTGATCCCGAGGAAGCGGCCACTGCCGCGTCACGCAGTACTTCGCGCCTGGCACGAGGTCGATCTCGTGCTGCACACCGCGATCAGCGGGGAGTGTAGCCGGGATCTTCTCCAGAAACACGTCTTCGTACTCGCGAGCCAGCGCATACACGGGGTTGCCCGAGGCCTGCAGCGCTCCCAGGACTGGGAAGCAAAGCGCTCTTCGCGTGCTGACTTGGGTTCAGCACCTTCAGGCCGTTCGTGCTTGCCCGGCGTATCGCTGACAGAAGCAGCGACGGCGTTGACCGTGGCGTCAGGTGGCGCGTCGGCATAATGATCCTCGGCCGTGAGAACGCAGACCTGCTCGATCTCACCGCGCTTGAGGTCCTTCAGGAACCGCTTCCAGGACATGCTTGGGAGCTTGGTAAGCGCCGCAGCAGCCTTGGGAGGGTTAGCGACACGGAGCTGACGCTGGTGGTACTCGGTGCCCGAGTGCTCAATGACGTTGAGCACTTCAACGTCGGACTCATCATCTTCGCTGTCCGAAGCATGGTTGGAGCGGGGACCAAGGCGGCCGCGCCAGTTCTTCTGCTCGCGCCGCTTCGGCGTCGCCTGTCGTGGGGGCCGCTGCCCGGCCACGACGTCCTCATGCGGGAGCCTCTGCTCGACCGCCTCATGCGCGTGCGGGAGCCGCTGCTCGACCGCTTTGTTCGCGTGCGGGAGCCGCTGCTCGACCGCCTCGTTCGGAAGCGGGAGCCCCTGCTCGACCGCCTCGTTCTCGTGCGAGAGCCCCTGCTCGATCGCGATACACTCGTGCGGGAGCCGCTGCTCTTCCGCTATTCTCGGGTCCAGCTGCCTCTGCAGGCTGGAGTCGGCACACGTGACGCTGCTTACACGCCGCGCACGAAGGGCCATCGTTCTCTTCGTGCACCGCGAGTGTAATGGAGTCGGGATCCATGACGGCCACGTGCGGCCAAGGGTTGTTGTTGGTTGACGACTGGAGAATGCAAGCACCCCATCGACGTCGATGTCGCGAGGGCGGACCGTGCGGTTCAGCCAGTCGACGTTCAGCTGATGCCGTGACAGCCACGGCATCCCGAAGACGCAGTCGAAGGATCCGCTCAAGTCGATCACGAGGAAGTCGTCGTCCCCGTAGAAGTCGTCGAAGGAGTACGCGAACTTGACGCTGCGTCGCGGCAGCTGCCGCGGCTTGCCGTCAGCGTACTTGACGACCATTGCGCCGGGACCTTCACAGACTTGCCGATCTCTCGGGAGCACCGAAAGACTCTCGGCGCGAACGAAGTTGTTCGTCGCGCCGGAATCCAGCAGGGCGCGGATGGGACGCTGTGCGCCCGACACGTGGAGACTGAGGATGATCAGCCTCTTGTCGCTGCTGGATGTGGTGGCGTATAGCTGTGCATGTAGCACAGCGGGGCTGGGAGGAGGTTCCGCCACCAAGGAACTCAGATCCTCCGTCTGCCCAGTAGGGCGCCACGCGCCTACTGGTCGTCTCCGTTTTTTTAGTGTCCAAAGGAGACAGAGCCGTCGATGGCATCGACGGCGGCGAGCACGGGAGCCGGCGCGCGGCAGACCGCCGCGCGATGACCAGGCTTGCGGCAACGAAAGCAGAGCATCGCTCGTTGTCCATTGGAAGCGCCTCGGCCTCGGCCGCGGCTCTGGGACGGGTCGTAGCGACGCGTCGGGTTGGACTCGATCGTGTCGATCTCCATCGGCACTGCTTCGTTGGCGTCGTACACCCTCGATGCCGGGAACGCGCGGGAGGCCGTGACGCTGTCGTCTTCACGGAGCGCCGTAGCAAAGGCCTCTTCCAGTGTCGCGGCGGGTTTCCGCGTCAGATAGAAACGCTGGAAGCCAGCGTTCATGTTAGTCACGAAGACATGAACTTGGTCGTCATGTCGATCGGGTTGTCGACGATGCACGACACCAAATGGCGAGCATGCTGGATGTAGTCTCTCATCGACAGCTTGCCCTGCTTCAAGTTCAGGAAGGCAGTCCGCTGTTGGACCTCATCTTGAGGTGGCTCGAACGCGAGCCGCAGGTCGTCCTTGACCTCGTCCATCGTCATGAAGCATGGCGGATCAGCGATACGGCGACCGAGCGCCCATTCTTTGGCCTTGCCTGTCAACTTGGGCATCAGGAAGTTGGTCCGGGCGAACTCGGTCGTAAGCTGTCGCGCCGCGACAGCCATGTCGATCTCGCAGAACCAACGGTTCAGCGCCATCCGCTTGACGCCTTCGCCGTTGTAGCTCGAGACATCGAGCTTGACGATGTTACGGTTGTGAGCAGGTGACGTAGTCGTAGGCAGCAACTCAACACTTGTTACTCCTCTTAACCCTTCAGCTACAACCGCTTCTGTCCTCTCTGAGTCTGTTCTGCCTTGGACACTGCAAAATGCAAACTGGGGTTAATCTGGCCAGCTCTGTTCTTGGTTTCCACGTTTCGGCCTTCAAGCCCCTTCTCATCTGGGACGCTGCTCTGTACAGACCGTACGACCAGCTTCCTAACACGCCGCCCTCCGAGTGCGCTTCCTGCGCTCCTCGGAATTAACCTTCACTTGGAATTAACCTTCACTCCCGCGGCAGCCTTTGACGTTCAGAACGTCCTTCTTGAACTTGGCTCGCTCAATCTCGCGGCGACTCGCAGCAATCTTTGGCTGCATACCCACCAGTGCCTTCATCTGGTCGAGTCGCATGAAGCCCATTGGCTTAGTGAGTAGGTCGGCAGGGTTGTCATTCCCGCTCACCTTCCAAAGGCCAACACCTTTTTGCCGGACCATTTCTCGCACATAGTGTAGTCGCAACTCAATGTGTCGGGGTTTTCTACTATACGTCGGGTGCGTCGCCAGTGCGATGGCCGCTTGGTTATCATTACCAAGCTTGAACACAAGCTCTCTCTTGCCAATAATTTCTGCCAAAATTTTCTTCATTGCTTGTCCCTCTTGACATGCCTCACAAGCAGCGGCATATTCTGCTTCAGCAGTGCCTAGAGCCACAATCGTCTGTCGTCGAGCACTCCAAACTACTGGACCACCAGCCATTAGCATCACGTAGCCACTGACACTTTTGCGTGTGTCGGGACAATTTCCCCAATCTGCGTCGACGAAACCGTTAATCTCCAACTTGTTTTCGGCGGAATTGTCTTGACTCTTGAAGTGCACACCGTGGTCCGGTGTCGCCGCTAAATACCGCAACATTTTCTTGAGTGCTGCAGCATGCGCGACATTGGGCTTCTGTACGAACCGGCTAAGATACCCGACTGGAAATGCCAAGTCTGGTCGGGTTGTCGTCGCCAGGTACATTAACGCTCCGACTGCTTCTCGGTACGGCATTCCTGCCGGTTCGTCTCCTTCCCGTGCCGCTCTTAGCTTCACGCTAGTATCCATTGGCGACCGGCATCCAACAGCTTCTGTAAACCCAAACCGGTCTAGTATCTCCTTGGCGTACTTTGTCTGGTGCAGTAGGACTCCTCCATCATCAGTCCAGTCAACTTGAACACCCAAATAGTTGCTCAACCGCCCCAAGTCTTTCAGTCCATACTTGGTGTTGATGTCGTTGAAGAACGCTTCCTTCCAGTGCACATCATTTGTGGCACACACGATATCGTCCACGTACACCAGTACTAAAGCTACTGTTTCTCCGTCATTGTACCAATAGAGACACGGCTCAGTTGAGTTTCGTTGCAATCCCCGCGCAATCATCCACGCGTGCAACTCATCGTACCATTCACGTCCGCTCTCGTGCAGACCATAAAGGGCATTCTTGACCTTGTACAGCCAACCAGCTTTCTGAGGGAACCCCATGATGCGTCGTATGAAGGCAATTTGCTTCTTCGGCGCATTTAGGTACGCTGTATCGACGTCGCCTTGATAGGCGATCAGGTGCAAAATCTGGCACAGGGCAACGAACATCCGAAACGAGGCCATTCTTGCCACCGGCGAACGTGTCCTGCACGCTAAAATCAATTCCAGGAACCTCCCTATCTCCACGGCCACACAGACGAGGGCGAAAGCGTAAAATGTTGCCAAATTCATCAGTTTTCGCCTGAAATCTCCACATAGTCTCAAGAGCCTTAGTCCCTGCGGGCATTTGACTCTCTTGTACCAATTCGAGTACATCTTTGTCGATCATTGCGGAAACTTCTTTCTCCATGCCCTTCCACCATTCACTGCGCTGGGGTGAATTCATTGCTTGACCAACTGTGCGGGGGAGTTTCACCTCCGAGATATGCCATGTTCGCTGCTGTGGCTTTGTCTCTTCAGCTACCATTGCGATTGCCGCAAATGCTGCGTACACCTGCAGCTCTTCCTCACTCAGGTCGACTTCATCGGGCTCCACGACTTCTACCAGTCCTGCACGATGGTTATTCTGCTTATTACCAACACACTCTCGGTCTGTGCTCTCTTTCTCACTTGAATCAACTTCGTCAAGCAGTGATTTGGCCAACAGCTCAGCAAATTCAAACTGATCATCTTCAGTACTGCAGACTTCACCATCTTCTCCATCAAGGCTGGAGTCGAATGTCTCTTGACTCGTGTCAAGTTCCGAGGTATTCGCTTCTCGGTCTCCAAATTCTCTTCTTGCAACCACTTCACGTCCAGGTTTTCTGCGCGTCAGTTCGGGTTGGAGCACAACGTCGTCGCTAAAAGTCGGCAACGGCTTTCGAAGCCATTGTGGCTCCTCGTAAGCTCCTCGATCTGCCGCTTTCGGTAACGTTGCGCCGCTTACTTCATCCTCAACTGTTCTTCCATTGTCGCCAGCATGTGGATTGTCATCACCTCTCCCCCCTACGACTGATAAGTCGTAATCCTGACGCCCTGCACTTGTCAAGTCCGGGTGTTCTGCAATAGCCCAATCACGAACTCGTCGATCAAAGCCGTCCGTGTGTCTGTCCTTGTACAGTATTTGCTCATTTACGGTTACTTGACCAGCGACTTGTACCTTTCCTTCGGACGGAAAATACACCTTGCAGCCGAGCATACCTTCCTTATAACCAAGAACAAACCCAATTCTGCAGTTGTCCGCGAACTTGTGGCGTGACGGCCCCACTTTCGTATGCACGTACGCCAAAGCTCCGAATTTACGGACATGGTGAATGTCCGGCCGTCTGGTCCACATTCCTTCGTACGGAGTGCAGCTTGTAGCACTCGAGAACGATCGATTCTCCAAATACACCGCGTAATAGAGTGCGTCGACCCAAAATGAAGTCGGAAAGCCAGAGTCCTGCATCATAGCCTTCATCATTCCTGTCAACGTCTGGTGGGTGCGTTCTACCATGTTCAACCGTGACGATTTCTTTCAGGATCACGGTGTGAATAATGCCATGTTGCTGGTACCAAGTGGTGATAGTGTTGTTCTCAAATTCACCACGTCCATCAGACAGGAATTCGGTCACTTTGCAGTTTGGCCACTGCCGCTCTGCCCAAATGACATAACGCCGTATCAAAGTGTTGACCTCTTCAGCTAACTTCGTCTGCACCGGATAAATTGTCACGAATCTTGTATGAGCGTCCATTATCACCAGGACAGCGTCGAATCGAGTGCAGTTAAAATGCTTGGGCGGAAAAAGAAGATCGACGAACACTAGTTGATTACGTCGCTTGACTCCACGATCGATCTCCTTCATTGGCGTTTTAGCTCGCTGTTTTCCGAGTTGACAGGCTTCACACATATCGAAGTCCCTCTTTCTCAGCATCATGCCTTCAACCAAATTCTGGTCCACCATTTGCTTCACAAATTGAGGGCAAATGTGTCCAAGGCGCTCGTGCCAGCATTGCAGGTCCGCCACTCCGTCACTAAGTGCATAGTTGATCATCGTCTTGGGTGCTGTTGTCACCGTCTTCCCCGGCAGGAAATCATTCTCTGCAGTGAATATCCATAGCTTACAGCGCTGCATCTTCACCACCAGTGCGACCTCACCATTCATGCTCAACGTGTACTCTTTTATGGCGTCGTCGTACGCGATCTGGAAACCTTGTTCAGATGCAATCGATTGGGAAAGCAGGTTTGTCCGCTGCGGCGAGTAATACACGTTGTCCAGACGAAGCACTACTGGAAAACCGTTGACTTGAACCCTCAGGTTGATAGAGCCGATGCCAACCGGCGAGCTTGTACCATTGTACCCATGTACTGTTGCCTTGCCGCGTTCTTCAGGAGTGAGATCCCGATACTTCTCGAAGTATCTTTTGTCCCCAACCAGATGTTGGGTGGCGCCGTTGTCAAACACCCACGTTTCTGGATTGTACACCGGCTTTACCTGGACTGCAGCCGATTGTTTCTTCGGCTGCGAATTCTTCCGTGTGCAGCTCCGCTCCTCCTGCTTTTGCGCAGGCCCTTGCTGTGCGTTGCTGTGCACACCCGATGAAACCGTGAAGTTGGCTTGGTTAAGGGCGTTACCTTTACCATTGCCACCGGACGCGTCTGGCTCCGGCTTCATCTCTTCAGGGCAGTCCCGGCGGCGGTGACCGGGCTTGTGACACGCGCAGCAGTTCCTGCTTTCCCGATCTTCTTCAAACTGATTCTGCTGCTCCGGGGATCTCTTCTTGTAGCTCCCCAGGGCCTTTTGAGCTCCGCCATTCCTGGAGTTCTTTCCGCGTTGCTGGTTGTTCGGCAACTGCTTGCCACTATTGCCACGGCTATCTACTTGACCTCCACCGCCCTGGTTTCTTGTCCTGTCGTTGTTTCGAGCTTGGAGTTGTTTCTCCATCCAGAACAATGATCATTGCCTTGACTTGATCTGGTGTGCGCACCGAGCCGATCCCTCCAGTCAACATCATCATCTTCAACTCCCTATAGTAGGAAAGCTGGGAAATCGACCGCACCATGAAATCAACCATCCAGGCGTCGCTGACGTCTGCATCCAGCGCCTTCAGCTGCTCACGTAGGTTCATCATATAGATCAAATGATTCTCCACATCAGCTCCTGGTCGGCATGAAGCTCCTTCTAGCTTCTGCCGAAGTGCTCGTTGGGTATAGAGCGTGGTCATCTCATTCTCGCGTCCTTCAAATCTCGTAGACAAATAGGTCCACATCTCTGACCCATACTCAATTTGCATCACTTGTTGGGCGAGTGTGCAGGAGAGGGAGCTTGGGATCATCTTTGCGAGCAGCAGTTCTTGCCTCATGAAGCGACGTTCTTCGTCGTTCCCGTTAGTGTCGGCGTACACTGCTGTACCATCACAAATATCGTCCATCGGCTTGTCGTTATCTGCGACTTGGTAGCATGCCAGGTAGCGCATCATGGTGCGACTGAAGAGCGGTCATTTTTTGCCGTTCCAGTTCACCGGCCGACCGTCCTTGTTCCACTCGACGTCGGACTTCTTGGCCGCCATATCTCCGTTGCCTTTTGGGCTCATAACCCTGTTACGATTGTGAGCAGGTGACGTAGTCGTAGGCAGCAACTCAACACTTGTTACTCCTCTTAACTCTTCAGCTACAA
Source organism: Phytophthora crassamura (assembly GCA_033557995.1). NCBI lineage: Eukaryota > Oomycota > Peronosporomycetes > Peronosporales > Peronosporaceae > Phytophthora > Phytophthora crassamura. The sequence goes on along the minus strand of JAUCED010000011.1, from coordinate 1,324,996 downwards.
CCGCTTCTGTCCTCTCTGAGTCTGTTCTGCCTTGGACACTGCAAAATGCAAACTGGGGTTGATCTGGCCAGCTCTGTTCTTGGTTTCCACGTTTCGGCCTTCAAGCCCCTTCTCATCTAGGACGCTGCTCTGTACAGACCGTACGACCAGCTTCCTAACAGACGATGTCGGCCTTGTTCATCTTGGGCTGCGTGGGAGTCAGCGCCTGCCGACGTGCGTCCGCAAGCTCGCGCGCCATGAACTCTTGAGCTGCAAGGCGGTGTTGTTGTTCCGTCCCCGTGGACAGCAGAGGGGTGATCACTGCTTCGCCGGAGACTTGTAAGAGGCGGTGAAGCCCCTCCCACTCGAATTGCGTCAGGTGGGGAACTGCTCGTGTTCCAGTCGCGCACCCGACATCCCTTCGATTGTTGACGCGCTCATCGTTCGTGGTCGTTGGAAGGACTACGAAGTGCTACCAGGTGTAACGGGGCCAAAGGCAACCGATACGTAAGCTTTCGCTGTTGTGCTGAGGAAGCAATGTCTTGGACGTTAGGCCAAGACACGTGGATTTATAAGCAAAATTGACTCTGGGTGATATTAAAGTACGGTCGCAAAACCGTACTTACGCCGAGCTTAGCTGCTGGCCACCGGTTGAGGTGCTGCACGCTAACGGGCTAATATGCATACTAAAGGGCGACTTCTGTCCAATGACAGAGTGCCAAGTCACAGCCTGTTTGGACCGTGACTTCTACCTACTTTTGTAACGGGAGATCGTCCCGTTACACGAGTAGTACCGTGCCTTAGCAGACTGGCTGAACCTGGAGTAGTACTTGATGAACGCCGCGCTTAGAAGCTTCCAAGTGCGCCTGATCTTTCGCGGCAGCTGCCGGTACCAGTGCAACGCTCCGTCGCGCAGGCTCAGTTCGAAAGCCATGCACCAATCGTTCGGTGGGGTGCGTTCCCCTCATCCCGTACATGAATGCTCGGAGCCACTGCATGGACTTCTCGCTCTTGTCACGCAGCCCAGCGTACGGGGTGATGTTAGCTAGCGGGAGATGCGTCGTGATCTCAATCCTCGGTGTTGAGTCCTTGTCTTCTTGTTCGCTCAACTCTCGCACCTGGCGCGCCCACACTTCGGCTAAGTCTCCGTCGAGGTTGTCGACGTCTCGGAGATCGTCCTCGCTGCCTGACGAGGTCTCGTCGTGCAGATCGAAACGCTTCTTCGAGCGCCCAGGGGCTCGGCGCGTATTTGGCGTCTTGAACCAAGCTCCAGTCTCTTAAGCCAAGCGTTCAGCTCGGCTGTCCGACCGAGGGGTTACCATGTGCGAGTCTTCCCAGTACGGAGAAGCCCTACCCGAAGTGGCGAACACTCCTCGCTTCGACACATCGGCTGACCTCTGCGGCGTAGCCGGCAGAGGTATGGTGGACGAATCCACTTCCGCTGCCTGACGGGCGATCGGCTGACGTCCCGCACTAATGTCGGTCGTACCGAAGGCCGACCGAAGCTTCTTCTTCCTCTTGCGGAGTGCTGTTCCGGCATCAGCAGCGGTCCATCTTTGAGCGCAACGTCCGGCGGGTACGACTGAGGTTAGCACCCCATCGCGCGTAAGAGCAGCACCGTGTCTTGGGCTACTTGTCGAACGCTCGCTGAGTCGATCGGGAGCTCGCCGCCGAGATCCATCCAGACCGCTTGGCGGACCGTCTTCGGTCTGAAGAGGTGCATCCACTCGCTCTTGGTATTCATGAGTTCTAGGCATCTGCCTAGAACTCGGTTGGCAGCAGGAGTGTCTCCGTTGAGCGGAGGCCTGCTACCAGTCGGCCGAGAAATTCCTTTCCCGGCTATCACCGACGATTTCATCTCGTCGGATCCATCATCGTGGTCGTCATGGGCCGGCTCATGTCCAGCCACGTCGTCCAACTCTTCGGTGAGGTTACGCGCGAGCGCCCTCACCCCTCCGCTGCGGCCTGCAGATACCACAGCGGCTTCCGAAAGCTCTGACATCGCTGCCTTCGCTTCCGGGTAGTCCTCGTCATCTTCTTCCTTGGCATCAGAGTAGTCCCCCGAGTCATCGAACTTGCTCGACTGCTCGGCCACCGACCTCATTCCTGACGTCGGCGGCGTCGCGAACGAGGCGCCGGAGCGCGACGAACCTTCGGTCCGTCCTCCACTCAACTTCATCGGCGTTGCTGGTACCGCTGACTTCTCTCCTTTCGCCATTTCTTCTTCTCTTCTTCTATCCTTCTCTTCTCGAACGCTCGTAGGGGTAAAGGCCTATATACAATCCAGACACACACAGAAGGTCACACTCAATCCCGGGTCGCGGCACCAGTTGTGGCGTAGGAATCCGCCAAAATTCTCACAACCTAACGGTATGAGTCCCAACCAACCGCAGACGCTTCCCCGCAAAGGTTAGCGTCGTCAGATCAACCTGAAGACCAGGAACGATCCCTTACACCGGGTCGGTTGTAAACCTCGGTGATGCCGAGTTGTTGTCGGTCTCACCCAATACAAACACCACTAGCCACGAGCAAAGGCTAGGATGCGATATCGCGCTTTCGCGCTTAACTCCCGCAGTCCCTCAGTAGGAAGGGTACTGACCGTTTCAGGCCTAATACGGGAGCGCCGAGGGCAACCCTCGGCAAGCATACAAATACACGCAGGAACCCTCGGATTCCACGGATATATATAGAAACGGCTCTCTAAAGCCGCCCCGAACACTCTCGACCACTCCAATTCTTGGATTGGCCAAGGCGAACTCTCGGTCAATGAACCTTAAGCACACCTACAGCCATCCACCGTAGCCGAGCGTGTCCAGGCACTACAATAAGCTAGTAAGACGTACCGAAGTCGGACTTGACCCTTGGAAGGCTTGGGGGGGAAGACTGCTGATGTCTTTCTGCGGACTTATGGCTCAGAGAGCCTCCTTTTATAGCTAGTCCTATATCTCTATACAAATATCAAATGTGAACCGATCTTCTAGGAGCGGTCCTGAACTCACGTAGGGACGACCGAGGAGTCGACCGACCCATTGCTAGGTATGGATTTTGGCTGCACTAAACTGACTCGGCCTGGGTCTATTATGACCGGCCGAAGTCTCTGTCACTATGTAACTCTACCGCGGGGAATGTATTCCACCAATCCTGGGCGTCCAGAACACTGAAAGGTCTTGACCTCGGTGGGACTGCACCGAGGGTTGTCTCGCGTGGGCAAAACCCAACGCCACAAGTAGACTGGGGAGGCGCAGGAAGACTGGTGGCCGGAAGACGCACGATCGATGACAAACCAGCAATTTGACTTTGGATGCTGGCCCGTTCTGCCAACAGACGCTCGCCGCCGCCAACTTCCCCTGCAACTTTTCGTTCTCTGCACGGAGCTGTCGCAAGGCGGTAGCTTCCGTCATCAACCCAGCGACCTGCTGCTCGAGTCGAGCTACTGACTGCCGGGCAGCCGTGACCTGGTCCCCTGTGACTCAAAGAAATATGAATAAGGATCAGAACCGACTCAGACCCCGCAAGATGGATCAAGGGAGACATACCTTGAGCCTGAACGGGTTTCCGTGCGCTATCGCGCTCGACAAAGGCCTGATGAACTGGGTGGCCTGATCCGACAGCCTTTTGTGCTTGATCAAGTTGAATACGTGCTTGATCACGTTCGAAGGCCATCAGACCCAGATCGCTGTCTGCTTCGTCCTCAGTCTCCTTGAGCGGTTCTCTAGACGCTCGACCTGCCGCCGCAGTCTGGATGAACCCTCTTCCAACGCTTTCTGTGAAGCTTTGTGAAGAGTTAGAGACTCTTGCACCCGAATCAAGGTCATCTGCGTTCGGGCATGAGCAACTCAGTTCCCGATTCAGCCGCTCCTGCAACTGATCACGACTATGCTCGGCCCGGACTAGTTCCTCGTCGACGTGGACACGGCACTGGATCTCCACTTCCAGTCCACGCTGCAACTCCTGAGAGCCTGAAGTCGAAGCCGACGCCTGCGTCGGAGTCCGCGACAAGGCAGCAGTGAGCTGCTGTCGCAGATCGACGATTAGCTGATCACGCTCTGCGGTCGCGGCAGTGTGCTGCTGCTGATCGAGAGCTATCCGCTCTTCCAGAGTTCGAATCCGGGTGGCGTCACCTTCGTGCTCAGCAAGGGCCGCGACAACTTCGTCATACTCTTGTTTAGCTGTTTGAAGCTCACGACGAGCGTTCACGTAGCGGTTCTGACAGAATTGCACGAACCGGGGCCGCGAGTTGGGCCTGATGGACAAAGTCCGCCTCCAGCTCCGTGATCCGGTGTCTGGCGACGTCAAGACGGCCTTGTAAGGCCTGGTGATCCGCCCTCTCTCTCCAAGGCCACCTGGATCGCCGACATACTCGTACGCAATGCCGACTCGTCCAGGGGCAATGGGATAATCTTGGCATTAGGCAGAGGAGGGCCATCTCCAGACGAACGCCGTCTGGATTGACGTCGTGGAAGCTGGGCAGGAGTGGTTGATTGCAACGGGACCGCCGCGGGTATCAGGCTTGGGTCTACAGGACGACCAACAGACACCCGGGAAGAAGAGTCAGTCGAAAGTATTCACCCCCAATGTCAACGCCGACGATCAAGCACGTACCAGCTACGGAAGTTGCAGGTGCATGCGCATCAGCAGGAGAGGAGTCGGCGGGAAGCGCTGTCGATTCGTGGTCGCCGTGGACATCGTGGGCACCCTGATCGCCAGCACCAGCATCAACCAAGTCTGGGGTAACGCCGGCCGCCGATGTGGTGGGCCCGGAGCTGGCCCCAGCTTGCGCCGTTCCTGAAGGAGAAGCGGCATCAGCTGCAGGCAAAGGAGAAGGAGATCAGCGGAGCACACAGACAACCAGCAAGCTGAAGACGTACCAGTGTGAGCCGCGTCAGCCGCAGGAGGTGAAAGCGTCGCGGTCGACGCTGGAGATCCGCACGGAGTGGCCGCCATGACGATACGAAGATGCAGGACGCGAAGGCACGAGTGGAGAAGGGATGCGCTCGGTGTACGCGCCTCAACCACTGTCTGGATGCGGGACGGACAGGGGGCGATTGTGGTGGAGCGCTGAAGAAGGAAGTGGCTGGCGAAAAACAACGATCGGCTGTGATCGAAAGTGATCATGAGCAGATCGGTGCGATACCGGTAGTCAATTGGATCGACGGTTTCGACGGGCATAGAGTCGACCGAAGGTCGACCGAATGTCGATCGAAGAAGGGTGCAATCATTTCGATACGCCTGGATCCATCGACCAAGATCCAGATCGGCAAGGTACCCAATAATTGGTGCATAGGTTGAAGTTCAAGCCAGCTGCGAGAGGGCAGAGACGCGTGGAAGGAGAAACATGGATAGGGAGAGTTCTAAGAAAAAACAGAAAGAAAGATTCCTTGTAGCACGCAAGTAGTTCATATTCCGAGGCAGGGAAGTATATTGGCCCCCTCGACAAAGGACCATCAAGTCGATCAAGGAAGACACGCAAGACCGCCTGGAAGATTAGCCAGGTCGCAACACATCTCCCTCAACCCCTCAACATCCCCGCTAACAGGAGGCGGCTCAAGCAACATCTTGGACAAGGACAAGGCCACCCACGCGGACAAGGACAACCCCGCGCGCCGTGGATCGACCGAGGTATCTCTTGATCTGCAGGCGCAACCCAACTCGACAACTGAGTGTGGAAGTATCCACTCAGCGTCAACAATCCCAAGTGCCGTCCACACGGCTCGATCAAGATCAAAGACATCCTCTTCAGAGCGCTAGAAGAGCGTAACCGCCCATGCCGACGGGTACACAAGGTGACAAGATCATCGACCCCATGGCCGACCGGAGTAACCCCCCATCAGTCAGCAGTCTGGGCAACCGATGGCTACGCAGGAATCGCGTCAGCAGTTTCGCGAGACCCGCTCCGCCACAGTACTGCCTCACGATTTCAACTATTCGGACTCGTCGTCCGGATCGGACGTGGAGATTGTTAGTGAGGAAGACGACGCATCGGAGGACTTGTACAGGAAGAATACCGTGGCTCTCGTGTCCATGAACACGAGAAGTTTCTTCAAGAAGAATACCAGCGGTGTGAATTCTGCAGTTAAACAAGTCGGAGCTGGTGGAGATGAGGTGGCTGTGTAGAATGCTCACCTGGAATCCGAGGAAAGAGCTGAAGACAACGAGCCAGACCAGCCAAACCAACACGAAGAAGCTAGTCAGCCACTCCGTCGCAGCTGGCCGTCCTACATGAGATTTTGGCGATCCCCACGCTCGCACAGCGGGAGGCACAGTACCACAGACGGAAGGTGAGCAAGCTCGACTTCCACGTCGGTAAATCAAGAAAGAAACGCTACCAGAATAGACGCGCCCCAACCCGCAGCGGCACCAACATCTACCATGCGCACAACTTGAAGGCGAAGACGATGATGGACTTGCTGCGAATGCCGGGCATGAGAGCGAAGTTAATGAACGTGCGCATACAGAAACCTGTGTACATCCCGTCCTCTCAACCTGACCCCAACGACGCCGAGGCGGACATCATGGAGCCGTTTCCGGACTACGTGACAGAGACCTCGGAGAACATTGTGCCGGAGGGGCTGAAGTTCGTGGACGTCGGCGACGTCGACCCGTGCCTATGCTACGGAGACTGCTTCGCGCACATATGCCGGAACGCGGACACCGCGTTCTACTGCACGCCGGACATCTGCCGGCTCGACGCGCTGTGCAGCAACGCTCCACGTACTCACCCAGGCCTGCGGATCTACGATACTCAGCGTCTGGGCCTGGGTGTGTACACGACGCAGAAGTTGTGGGCTGGCGAAATCATTGCAGAGTACTGCGGGAAATTGCAGGAGTACAAGGCCATGCGCAAAGGGCAGCCGGAGGAGGCGATGAAGCAGACAGCAGATACACCATGCTGCTGAACGAGAAGACAAGGCGTGGAAATTTTGTGTACATCGACGCGGTGGCTGCCGGATCTATCGCGAGATTTTTGCAGCACGCGTGCCGCCCAACGTACAATTCGTTGAAATGCAGAACAGGAGGCAGGTGAAGGTGCTGTGCCGTATGATCAATACGGTCGACGCTGGAGCCAAGATCACGGTCTCTTACGGAAACGAGATCTGGTTCAAATGTACGTGCAACTCATGCTGGAAGGAGCATCTCTCCCAGACGTAGTGTAAGTCTTTTTGACTCCGTGGGCTACAGTTTCTTGTCTAGGCCCTTCCGTTTTTGAAATACGAGAGCAGTCAACGCTTCACTCTTTCGTTTGCATTTGTGCCGTTGTTGGAAATGCGAGGAAACGTTCATACACTCGTTTTGAAACCAAGAGAAGAAGGAATACATCCGTTTTGTTCTTTAAATTGAAGTACATTAGATCCAGTGCTTTTGATAAAGAAGTAAGACCCCGTATCTCAACGGTAACGTGTAGTGCTCCTTCTACTTGACACCACCCATTCGAGGATGTTTGGTAAAATTCATCATGAAGAAGAGCTGGAAGACATTCTTCAAAAATTGGATGGGGGTGTACAAATAGCGAACCAGAGTGAGCAGAGTTGCTGTCTTGGTCCCAACCGAAGCACAATACGTTAAGTCCACCTTGACCACATACTCTTCATGCGATCATTTTCTCTAAACGTGTCTTCGTAACGGAAGACATTAATGGAAGAATCGTTTATCAAAGTTTCGAAAATATAACAGGATCTCCAGCGGTCACAAAACTGCGAGATCGCTACAATCTCGAGCGTGATCTTCTTGTTGGGGAGTTCGAGTATAGAGACCATCGAAGGATACTTCTTAAACACTGGTATTTTATTTGATATAGTGTCAAAGCGAAAAACACACACTATATCACCAATATGAAAGTCCTCGAATGGTCGATGACTGGATCAACTCACACAATGCAAATGGCAGCTGGGCGCGACTTGAAAAGCTTGAGCACGAGCGCTGGATCTCAATACGTCAGTGCAGGGCCAACACCGAGCGGGCGGCCACCACGTTGGCCTCCGCGGATGAGCGGATCGTCCGTACCGTTCTTCTGCTTGCCGCGCGTAACCAGTATCTCCCGTCCTGAACAGTCCAGATACTCGAGTGTACGCTGCACGAAGAGGACGTGCACACACACGTCAAAGTCGAACCAGTAGCTACACTGACACCACATACGGATAGTGTCAACGACCCAGCCACCGTACGGCTGCCCTCGAACTCCATCCTGGCGTAGTTTACACCCATCTGGGCAGTCACAGCGATACCTTCTTCACTGCGATTGTTGGGGGACACTTGAATGCGTTTAGCCGGACAGGAAATCACACGGATGTGTCCAGCGGACGCAACATCGCCTTGATCGCGTCCGCCCTCATACAGAAGCTTATCGCGGATCACCTCGGAGACCCTGCGTACGAGGGAGTGAGCTGGAACCACCGCCAGGCTGAATATTCGCTCGCTCGCACATTTATCCTGACAACAGTTGCTCAGCTCCTGTAGCAACGCTCTCATTTTCAGTCGACGCCGAAGGGTATAATCACGCTTCAGCACAGCGTTAGACGTCTCCACCGGGTTGTTCGTGAATGCGAAACCAGTCGGAGTCCAGTAGAGCTGCCAGGTAGAGTACCGTCCGGTAACCCATTGACCGTTAATGTACTGCGCGAAGCTGGTCAGCTCCCGTACGTCCCTCAGACGCTGCAAAATGTTATCCCGCATCCGCACGAACTCGCTGTGGCTGCGCGCAAAGTGCATATCGTACAGATGTGGTATTGCAGTTTCCGAGAATTTCCCGAAGTGAAGGATCCTGACTACGCGACACGCGGGATCCCATATGGGGCGGATCCTAAAAGCCGTCCCGTAAGGAGTGAGGATCGGATCCGGAGGGATCCGTACTTAGTGGGGGGATTCCGAAAGATCCGCACTTAGTGGGGGATCCGAGGGATCCGTACTTATCTGGGAGGATCGTCGGGGTTGTATGGGATCCATAGTGAGATCAAGGTGTAGGGAGAATGGGAGGCTCAGGAGAGCCCAAAGTAAAGGCCAGGGATAGGACAGGCTAAAGCATAAATCAGAACCGAATTTGCACAAGAAGACTCACTTGGCTATAGTGTAGGGGATTTCTATTGGCCCCATGCATAGATCAAGTGAAACTTTGCGATCTTCCTGCACACGTGGCAGCCCCCTGGATAGCTTGGCCAGGTAGCGCGAGCCCTTCGGTCTCTCAACCCCCTCAAGATCCTGCTATTGGAAGCGGCAAGCCCCGGAAAGGAACAAGGAACAACCCCGCAAGGGAATAAGGACAAGGAGAACAAGGACAACTCCGGATCCCGTATTTATATTACGGATCCACAAAGCCTGCTCAAGAGCTCAAGGCCGACCCTACTAGGATCCCGTGCGCAGGAATACCCGCGCGGATCCCCCCCTCTCAAGTCCCCACAAGGACATCCAAGGCTCACCAGTGGGCATCTCGTGTCAACGAGAGAGCTGTACCAGCCCGCCGACGGGTACACAAGGTGAACCACTCAGCAACTACACGCCGTCGGAGTACCCCCTCCGTTAGTCGGTGTCTGGGCGCAGTGTGTGTGAGTTGGGATCTTTAGAATTCTAGCGGATCTGCTCCACCACAATGGTGCGCGTGCCCGGATCTCTTGGCGACGCGGGATTCACCGTGAGTCCCAAGCTGATGCGCAAGTGAGTCATGGATCGGGAGATAAAACGCCGACGGAGACGGGATCGCCGACGGCGTCGCTGAACGCAAGATCCACGGATCGGCCGAGCCCTGGGAGGAGCTCCGCCGACGGAACAGAGGATGGTCTGGCAACGGATCAGGAAGAGAAACCTCGCTTTCCTCCCCAGGTCCCTTCGAGGACCCCGCAGATCGTGACGCGAGTCAGGATCTGCCGGACGAAGGTTCGTTTGGGAAAGCGAATGATCCTTCGTCCACCACCACCCATGCGGCCTCAGGTGCAACGTCTACGAAGACGAAGGCCGCAAGAAAGAAACTCAAGGCACCAGACTCGGATGGCGAAGATCGTGCTGTGTTGAAGTCTACCTGGTCACGATCCAAGCTAGAAATGGCGTACCAGCGTACGGAGCTGAGAGATTTCCTACGCGGGAACCCAGTGATGCGAATCATGCAGCTGGAGCTGATCGGATCCCTCACTGGACCGGTGCAGGCCCCGTCGTCGACAACGAACAAGCTCGACGCGGCGATGGATCTGATGCGTCTGCTCGAAGAAGCCGGCTTCACGGCTGGAGCCTTCGACGCTGACGACTTCTTCCGTTTGGAGCTCGACGCGATCTGGATCTCCGCTGCGACGCTCTTCAACTTGTTGAAGCCCCTCGTGGGCGAGCGTCCAGCAGCAAAGACGCCAGAGCCCAAAGCCGCCCACACCCAGTCGCCAGAGTACCACACGGATCGTCCCAGTATGCCTCCGCCACATCGGAGGCCGGATCCAACAGTTCGTCGGGATCTCGACGGATGTCGCTTGGCCCGTCCGGTGCTGCGATGCTGCAGGAGCGCTTTGTGCACGACTTGGAAGAGAAGATCCCCGTCCCATGCTTGGCGAAGTCGAAGTCGGGGCGGAACGCTGCGGCAACCCCACCTCAGGATCCGACGAGCGGTCTGGAGACGTACTTCGAAGCCGCTATGTCTCGTTTCCTGAGCGAGCGTCCAGAGATCAGAGCGCCACGACCGTCTGCCTCTCCTCCTAACCTTGGAGAGCAAGACGTCGACATGGAATCGGCGGATCGCAAGATCACCCCGAACACTGGGAGTATGACCCGGACGATCTCGACATGGGATCCGCGAGACGTACGGCAACGACGGCGGCGGCGATCGCCCCGACCGGATCCTCGGCTGTCCAACGCGTCAAGATCTCAGCTATCTCGGATCTGAAGGAATTCACGGGCAAAGATCACGATGAAGAAAGTGCCAGAGGATGGATCAGCAAGGTCAAGTCTGCATTCACGAGAGATCAAGCTACGGATGAAGAGAAGTGCCTTACCTTCGCGGATCTGCTGACAGGTCCCGCGAGGAACTGGTACCGACAGCTGAGCCGATCCACCAGGACGAAGTGGAGCGATCTGCTCCGAAACTTCCAGACGCAGTACTGTGGACTGGCCGTCTCGGTGGCGTGGCAGTATTACCACGCGCGCAAGCGCTCGGAAGAGACGCCACTGGAGTACCTCCATCGCCTTAATGTCGCTGGTATGTGCTCTCGCCTGAAGATCAAGGACGGCGACGCGAAAGCACGCCTGGAGCACGTGGATCACTTCATTGAGACGCTGGGGGATCCCGATCTGGTGGATCAGCTGACGCTGCTACGCTTGTCCGATGCTGACCGCCTGGAAGACGTGCTCCGCGCGTGAACGTGCGAAGACCCGGCAGAAGAAGTCGTCTGGATCCAGCAAGTACCGCCCGAAGCCGACCCCGTCGCCACTGAAGGCCCCGGCTCGTGCCGTGCGCGCGATCCAGACCGCTGAAGCTGGATCCGAGTACTGATCCGACACCGATGGGTCAGGATCCGAAGGCGAACTTGTCCGCGCGTATGTCGCGGCTGCGAGTGATCAGCCTCAAGCGCCCCCAGCGGCGGATCCGCCGAGAGCACCGGATCCTGGACGTCCGAATGATGTGCCAGGTGACGCGCGACAGCAGGATCGCCGTCCGCGTTTCGGCAGAGTGGCCAACAACGCTGCTCGCATTGCGGGTCCAACCGGCACTCGGATCTTGGGTGCTGGAAACGCCTGAACTGGCAAGAGAGGACATCCGTCAGATCGCTGCTACTTTGTGTGTCGCGGCTGTGGCCAACTCCACGATCACGGCAAGTGCCAGATGGAGGAGTTCTACAACCTCATCCGTCAGTGGTTCGACCCCAGCAAGCATCCGGGACTCCTACCTGAAGCTGCGGAGAAGATGGTAAACTAGGACGCTGGTCGGTGTTGAACCCGGTACGAGACGAGCGTTCTAGCTCTTTCATCTATGCATTTGTGGAGAATAAGCCGAAGGATCAAGTTAGCAAGCTGCAAGCAGATCTATTCGGTAATACATGTGAACTTCATGGGAAACGTACGGCCGCGGTCGCGAGCCTTCGACCCGTTGACGACTACCAAAGATCCGAAGTCGCGATGACTTTGGATCTGCGGCCAGGCGAGTCACGCGGGTACTGGAAGTACCATATCCCCGGCAAGCACTTCAAGCAGGCGAAAGCCAACAGCAAGATCAACAATGTGAAAGCTGTGGCGCTTCTTGACTCAGGATCCGAGGTGTCGATCATCGACGCCACCTTTGCTCGTAAGGTAGGATGCTACATCGACACAAGTCAAAGTCAAGAGTGCCTCGGAATTGGTGAGAAGCTGTACGTCGCAACAGGTCGCACACGGATCAAGCTTACCTTGGCAGGATCCTTGGTGTACCTGTACGACGTCTGGGTCGGAGACGATCTGCCTCCAGACTACCAAGTGATCCTTGGCATGGACTTCATGGTCCCGGCTGGGATCCGGTTGGATCTGGGTGACGGATCCCTATGCCTGCCGGACGAAATACGCGTCATGCTGCATGGACGTCGTCAGATCTTCAGCGACAAGGCTCGCCCCGTGTACGTCGGTGAATATCTTACCGTGGGGATCGCGGAGTCCCTGGAGCTCCCGCTGCGACTACGTGCATCAGATCATAAGAAGCTGTAGTTAGCGCGCGGTGAACGCTGGGTACCGACCTTAGTCGAAGGCCCAGGCAAGCTACGTTACCTAGCACGTCACCAACCTGAGCGACACGAGGCTGATGCTGCACCGGGACGTACAGATCGGCTTGTGGCTGACAGGGGATCATGTACCCCGCCAGCCCGGGTTGGTTTCCGTCGGATCCCGGCGCTATGCCGAGAGGCAGACCCTGGCGTGGGAAGCCACGACGGACGCCGCCCTAGCCGCGGCGGCAGCGCCGCCAGCGCCGGATCTAGTCCCAGCAGTCGACCGAGTGGAGTACACGATGCCGCGCCGGATCCTGACACGACCGGAAAGCCCCGAGGCTGCGCCGATCAAGGGCGATCTTCTGCAAGAGTTGCGATCGGCCTCGTCCCGCATCCTGAGCGATAGTCAACGACAGGACGACGAGACACCGGAAGTCAGTTGGGGGCGTAAACATGCCCCGTCTCTGACACCATGTCTCAGGGACATGCATGCACACTTGACAGTCTGGAGAGACTCCACGGCTAACGGCGGGAGCGAGCATGGTGCCTCAACGACGCAAGATGGTGCGTCTGACGCGCCTGGAAGAAGCGGTCATAATGAGGTGCGGCACGTCCAATTCCGCGACGTGGATCCCGGGATCGACCCACCGCCAGACATCGCCATTGCGACGCGTGTCTCTGCCGCTTCAGTGGGAAATGAGACGGGCCCCAGCGACCAGTCGCTTGATTCTGGCCAGGGACGGGACACCAATCTCACTTTGCCGGAAGTGCCCGATGCGCGCCAAGACGGCTGCGAGGAGGGCACATGGCCCCATGAAGGCCCCAAGGAGAGCTACGCGCTCAGACCGGGCGGAAAAGCTGCGCATGGAGAAGACGAAGCGCAGGGTCCAAGCCGTGAGGCCGACAAAAGTTCAGGGGCGGAGTTATCGTCCCCCGTCGGCGTGCACGTGTCCAAGGCCCGGCCCAAGGAGGACCACGCGACGGAGGCATCGGCCGAAGCCCCGCCGTTTCCGGTGAAGGATCCGACCATTGGATCCGAAACCGTGATTGGCGATCCCGCTGAGGGGAGCGTGACGGAGGAGCGCAGGCTGGCAGACGTGGAGCAAGACGCCGCCGCCGGATCCCAAGATCGCCCGATCGGATCCTCGTTGGATCCGGTGGTTCTGGTCCCAGGTTCGGATCCCGCAACCGGATCTGATGCTCCAGCCGACGACCTCGCTCACGCGGACTCGTCAGAAGCATGCATGGCTGACGGAGACGGAACCGGACGACGTCATCGAGGTCCAAGACAGCCTGATTGAAACCGCGGAGGATCCAGTACAAGCGCCGATCCAAGGATCGGATCCCAAACGGCCGATCGGACGTGGCCCACCCCAGAAGGATCCTGATCAGGATCCGGACGCCTGCTATCGTGACGGTGGCACGCTACATGCCGAAGAAGTCGAAGGTGATTGAATTGGCAGTGCTGCCGGAGGTGGCGCCTGGCACGATCGAGCTGCGGATCGAGGATCTCCAAGTGGGGGATCCCGACGACAACACCGAAGAAGAAATCCGCCAGCTACGGGACATCACTGGGAGCACCGGCACCTGCTGATCGGCAAAGGGAATGCGTTGCCCCCAGCAGCCGTGGGTGCGATCTGCGACATCGAGTTGGAAATGCTTCTCCGATCGCTCAACGTGTACGAAAGATCGCGCCGCGATTCCGTGAGAAAGTGTCGGATCTGCTCAAGGGCTTGCTGTCGGCAAAGATCATCAAGCACTCGACGTCGCCGTAAGCATTGCCTATCGTAGTGATCATCAAGAAGAACGGTGTGGACATAAGACTGTGTATTGATTACCGTCTAGTCAATGGCCTTACCAAGCTGATGATCTACCCGATGCCGCTGATCACCGATCTGCTCGAGGATCTGGAGAAGGTACTTTGGTACTGTTCGCTGGACATGGCAAGCGGCTTCTGGTGGTGTCCATGACGGATCGCGCCCGCGCGATCTCGGCGTTCATTACGCCGTTTGGCCTGTTCGAGTGGAACCGCATGCCGTTCGGCCTGAAGAACGCTCCACAGATCTACCAGCGGCTGATCGACAACGCGTTGTACGGGTTCCTTCGGATCCCGCCCGCGTCGGATGGGAGCCTGCTCACGGATCTGTTTGAAGGAGGAGAACCAGAAGCTTTAGGCGGATCCTCCGTACTGGGGCGCCGATCTTATATCGACGACATCCTGGTCACAGCCGGATCCTGGGATCAACTATGCGATCGTGTGAAGCTTCTGCTGGAAGCGTGTGACAAGTGGAATATCTCAATCAGTGTTGCGAAGAGCTTTTGGGGTCTGAAGAAAGTCGATTACCTCGGACACCGTGTATCCCACGAAGGATTGGAGGCTCACCCGAAGAATCTGGGCGCGCTGGTGGAGCTGCCGTTCCCGAGAAACCTTCGGGCCATGCAGTCGTTCTTGGGCAGCCTCAACTACTACGGCCGATTCATAGAAGACATGGCCGTGTACGCCTCGGTGTTGTACGAGCTGCGCGAAGTGGACTTTGCTGCGATGCGCGATGAGGGCCGCACGAGCAAAGCGGATCCTAGCATGGTTTTGGCTGCGGATCCACGCTCCGGTCAGGATCCTCCAGCAGCAATGCCAAGTGGGTCCGAGCTGAAGCAGCGTTCTCAGCGCTGAAAACCAAGATCGCATCGACGCCGATCCTCAGGCACTTCGATTCTGAGAAGCAGCCGATGCTGATCGTCTACGCCAGCGAATGGGCGGTGTCCGCCTCTTTGGTGCAGGATCACGAAGGCACGTACATGCCGGTGATGTTCACGAGCCGCACGCTGAAGCAGAACGAGTTGAACTATGGCGTTGTGGAGAAAGAAGTGCTGGCGCTGTTACGCATACTGGATCTGAGCTACTCGCTGTTGGTGGGCCGATCCATCAAAGTTTTGGCGCGACATTCGACGCTAGCCTGGCTGTTCCGTGCTGCTGGATTGCAGGGGCGGCTGGGGCAATGGGCTGCGCTGCTATCTCCGTGGACTTTGGAGATCACGAAGTGCACCAGGGGTGAGGACGAGATCCTAGGATCGCTTGCTGCGTCGGTGACGCCGCGATCCGTCGTCGATAAGGCACTGGTTGCAATCGCACCCCGGAAGGAGCCACGCTGAGCAGTCGAGACCCCGATCCCGACTGTGAGATCCGAGGAAGAGCTCTTGGTGGTCAGCTTCGACGGATTCGCCCGAGTTAAACGCGGCGGAGGCACATTCAGCGCGATCGTGTGGAAGCTGCCAGGGTGACAGTCGTCAAGGCAGCGTCAGAATGGAAGAATGACATGACGGTTAATGAGGCGGGGTACAGTGGTCTGCTGCTTTGCTTCGACTTGCTGAAGGATCTGGATCGAGGACGCCTGATAATCTGCGGCGACTCCAACTTGGTGATCCGCCAGATGAAGGGCGAGATCGACTGTTAAGCGCCTGCGCTGACGTTGCTACGCGAGAAAGCCTTGCATCAGCTGAAGGACTGGCCGGATCACGACCTACTTCACGTCAAGAGGACGTGGAATGCTAGTGCAGACAGCTTGGCAAGCGCTGCCCTCCAGCGGGAAGCTGGTGTTGTGGTGACCGAAGACCAGGGGCGACAGGATCTGGTGACGCTGAACCGACTGCCTGAGATCCTAACCACAGCAGCGAACGAAACCACACTCCGGATCTCCGCTATGGCCACCCGATCCCGCCGAAACGTGACCAATCCTAGTGTGCTGCAGGAAGAAGCGGTTCGCCAGCTGAGGATCGAGCGGATCCGGCAAGGACAAGACGAAGAACAGTGGATCGTGAACCTCAAGAAGTATCTCCGGGGAGATATGAAGGATCTCGAGAAGGACGAAGCGCGCGCATGTAGCAATGTCGCCGCTGACTTCGAAGTGGATGAACAAGATCTGCTGCATTACTGCACACCGTCGAGGAACGCGGAAGAGGAGAGAGGTGGCCTTCTCCGTCTCGTCATCCCTGAGACGCTACACGAAGACCTGCTCCACCATTACCACGTGAGTATTGAAGGCGGTCACCAAGGGATCAGCCGCACCTTTCAGCGGATCCGGGACCACTTTTACTGGCGTGGACTTTTTCGGAGCGTGCAGCGGTTCGTGGGCGAGTGCGTGGATTGCGAGACGGGCAAGGGGCGACCCACCCTCCGTGGAGAGTCGCCGGGCAACATACAGGCCACCTACCCGTTCCAGATCCTAGCCATGGATCATATTCCCTCGCTGCCCAAGTCGTTCAAGGGGCACACCGAACTCTTGATCTGGGTGGATCTGTTCACTGGATACGTCATCGCGAAGGCGAGCGCGTCTCGAACGGCACAGACGATCGCGGAGTCCTACGAGGAGTGCGTATTCCGACGTTTCGGCGCTAGCGAGGTGATCCGTCATGACAGAGAGCCCGGCTTTATGTCGGACTTCTTCAAAGCTTTCAACAGGATCCTAGGCCAGCGACAGGGAGCCACGATGGCTTACCGACCGCAGGCCAATGGAACTGCTGAGCGCATGGTCCAGACTGTGACGAGAGCGATCAAGAAGTTTGTCGAGGACGAGAACCAGCGTGACTGGGACGAGTACGCCGAGCGGTTGATGTTCGCCGTCAACACCGCGCACGATCGGATCCGAGGTGACACTCCGTTCTACCTAGCTCGGGTGGGATCCACGGACGACGCTGGAAGCAACGTTGCCTTTAGGCAGCACCAGGCGCCGGGATCAGGATCCCCGCAAGTGGCGATACCGGATCCAGCGGTACTACCGACAAGCGAGAGCCGACGTGAACGAGAAGTTGAAAAGAAGGCGATCGCTGGTCGAGCTGAGCAACACAACGAAGATGTGGATCCGCATTCGATAGTGGAGGGATCCCGCGTATGGCTGTACCTGGATCGGGTCAAGGAGGGCTACGCGCGAAAGCTGGACACACATGTGGCATGGGCCGTTCCGTGTGGTGGAAATGGTGAGCGCTTTCGCCGCTCGTCTAGAGACCGCCGGCACAGATTACCGCCTTTTCCCGGTGATCCGCGTGTCCAAGCTCAAGCCCCTGAGGACGTTCCCTGATCGGCCGACAGTGCCATTAACAGTGGATGATGCGGACCGTTTGGACTTCGATGAAGCGCTTCTCCCTGAAGACAGTTGGGATCGCACGCTAGAGGAAGGTGAGTACGAAGTCGAGAAGATCAGCGATGTAAGGACAGGCCGCCGAACGCGGTACGGCGAGCACTACGCGAGTTCAAGGTGCATTGGCGTGGTTATGAGGATCCCACCTGGGTCGATGAGGCGGATCTTAACTGCGGCGCGCTGCTGCGCGAGTTCTTGCAAGATCGGGCGAAGCGAAGCCGTTTTCAGGTGATGCAGTCGCACGAGGAGGCATAAGTGGTGGAAGCCGCTACGATAAGTTGGTTGTCGCAAGCGGTATCGAAGGTTGAAGATCTGCAGGGAGGCTGCAGATGGGAAGGAGGTGGATCCACGCTCACAAGCCGGTGTGGACGTGAAGAAGTTGGTTGAAGACTCTGCGGGAAGGCCGCAGAGGAAGAAGGAGGAGGTTGCCCGCCTCGACGAGTTGGTCGACAGGTCGGATGAAGCGCGAGAGAGGATGCGAGGAAGGCCGCATACCTAGAGGAGGATGGTGGAGTGTGTGTACGTTCCGGTTTTGGTGGAGATCCGGCTGGATGAGATCCGCTTTGGGGATCCTGGACCGGATCCGGTGTGGGATCCTGGACTGGATCAGCTGTGGAGGTTACGAACCGAACACGAAGATGGCAAAGGTGGCGGATCATGGTAAACGCAGTAAGTCGACGAGAGAAGATACGAAGATTGACTGAGTTACGACATGAAATGCGGATCGCTGTGGCTGACATGCAAGAGACGCTGGAGCTGCGGTAGACTACACCGGATCCAGACCCATCGGAGAAAACTTGAGGCGAAGACGATCGACTTGGTGCGACGGGTGAGCGCCAGGATCCGTGCGGTAATGATTGCGCCAAGGTGCAGATCGGTCACAGTCCTCCAACGCGACTTTGAGAATCCTTGGGAGGGGCGCGCCCTTCGGTCAAGGCCTCACGCCCAGGAAACCAGGTCGTGTCCTCTGACAGCTGGGGGAAGCGGAGAAAAGCGGGATCCAGCAAGATGTCCAAGTCACAACACCCCGTCTGACGGATCGTGGTCAAGACTTGGCCCTCCCAGGCCCCGAGCTTCTCTCGAGCGTGCGAGCTTCTGTTCTTGCGCTTGACGTAGAACTTCGAGGCCCACTCCTCTGCCTTCTGTTTCACCTTCGAGATCGGGAAGGAGTGCGTGGCCTCCCATATGACTTGACGGTGATCGCCCACGAAGATCTGGAAGTTGGAGACGATCTTGGCCAAAGGAGGTGATCCAGCGGGATCGAATGTCAAAGGCTTGACAGAAGACAGGTCCATACCCTCCCACGGTTTCCCATCATACAGTGCGTCGACGTTGTCTTCTGTGATCAGCCCAGGATCGTACAAGGCCGGGTCAAGCTGGCCCACACGACCCATACGCTTGGGAACAGCCAGCCAGCCGTAAGCACCTTGCGCTCGGTAAGGATCCAAGGTGTGACGGTGTCGAGAGACAGCGCGCTGAGCGTTTTCGGATCCCAAGGCGCTACGTCGACCTCAGCAACCCGTCGGGACTGATGGAGGCCTGGGATGAAGTTCTCTACCGGACCGAAAGGCTGGAAAGTGGATCCTGAAAGGGTGGACGCTGTCGGATTTTCGACTTCGGCTTCACTCGCATCCGCGTCATCATCAACTTCACCTTGAACTGCCTCTTGATCCAACTCAATCGGGGCCGTGACGGATCCACTACCGGTGGGAGCGTCACCCGAAGAACCTCGGCGGCGGACATCAGCGCGAGAACGTGCAAGGGCCATTCGAACTTGGTCAACGTCAGACTCGTCAGAGCTGGGCTCTGGATCGTCCGGTACGACTTCAGAATTGCTTGACGCGGCCGACTTCGCCTTGTCTCGATTCGCAACCACGTGAGAAGCATCGGACCTTGCCTCGCTTGGGGCTGCAACGGATCCTGCGGGACTGGAAACTGCCGCCGATCCGATGGGCGACCCCTTAAGCGAGCCTGTTTGGTCATGGACGGGATCCGAGTCGGCAGATCCTGCGTCGGAGCCTTTTCCGCTGGACTCAGACTGATAGTCTTCATCCTCGGCCTCCGCCGGCAGGTTGACGAAGGGATCAGGCCGGGAAGGGATCGGACGACCAGACTTGCCCGAATCGGATCCAGACGCCGCCGAAGAGGCTGGAGACGACGAGCGGGGGATCTTCCGGGGCGGCTTTGAGCAGACTAGTGAGAAGCCGGAGTCGGGCTGAGGGATCGCTTGTGGGATCGACGCGTCGCGGAGGCTGAGCGCTCACTGCGCGCGGTCGACGCCCCACGAAGAGCAGCAGAAGCAAGGGACGCCAAGCTGTCGAGAGCGCTGTCTCTCTCCCCGGCTACCAGACGGTGATCCGTGAGGAGATCTTGGTGATTCTTCTACAACCTGTCGTGGCGATCTTGAAGTCAGTCATGATCTAGACGAACAAGCTGGTACGCCCGTTGCATGTCGGAGATCTGCGAGAGGAGACTTTGTTGAGACTCCAGAACGATCCAATCCCGACTCCGCGTCACGCAAGCGAGATCCTGCACCGCGAATTTCCGATCATCGTCAGCTTGAACCAGCTCCGCCTTGAGCTGCTTCACCTGGGCTTCCGCGGCGTCGCGAGCCTGACGGATCCGCCCGATGTTGGCGATCTCAGCCTCAGCCTGCGATATTCTCCGCTGAAGCTGTTGCCGATCCTGGACGCTTTGCTCCAAGCGACTGTCGAGCTCATGGCAGTCCTTCCGACTTGCACGCAATTCGCCAGTTGCGTCCTCGAGTTGCGATCTGGCCACCTTGAGTTCTTCGTCGACGGCATCTTTAGCCTTGGAGAGTTTGACATGATCGACGTTGAGCGTACGCAGCGAGTCTTGCGTACCCTGGAGAGTGTCTTCGGCGCGGGCATGCTGATGGAAAGTGGAGCTCAGCTGGCGTCTCAAACTGGCGGTCTCTTGATCGGCAGCTGTGAGCCGAGTGACGACGCGATCGTGAGCGCGGTGAAGCTTCTCTCGACGCGAATCCGACTTGGACAGGAGCCTCTCCAGCTCAATAATCCGCTGCCCGCGTACATGGACCTCGATCTGCGACGCGTGTAGATCTGCCACCGGCACGGACTCGTCGAGTCTCTTGCGCAACCGTCGGTTTTCCTGGTCCAATCCCTCGCCATACCTTCCACTGCTCATAGTGGCGGCGAAGGTCGGCATGATCCTTCTGGAGCTGGAAGAGGTCCCGGAGGGCGACGTCACGACTTGAGGCAGCCGTCTGAAGGCTCCGCTCAAGATCCACGGATCGTTCCTTCAGCCGCGCGTTCTCCTCTCGGAGATCCCGCAGATCCTGGGCGAGCAGAGACGAGCGAACCGTTGGATCCGTCGACTGGGGGTCTGGACTACTGGCGAGACGCTGCTCCAAGCCGATCGCGTAGTCCTGCAGCCGAGTGTATGTCTCCGAGGCAACCTTTTCGGCCAAGGCATGGCGCGCGCGGAGATCGCCGAAGCCCTGCAACTCGATCCGAAGCTTCTCGTTTTCCTGCACCGTTTCAGCTTCATGCTGGATCGCTTGACGCAGCCGGCCTTGGGAGACGTCGTACCGATGCTGCGCGAAGTCAACGAAGGCGCGCACGATCTCCCAGTTGGGGCACCCTCGCGCGTGCAGTTTTTCATTGTGGCGGCGAGCTGCGGTCAGGTCGCGCATCGCCTGCTGATGTTTGTCGAGGAGATCTTGGTAGGCCTCGAAGAGGGCGTTGGCCACGGCGGCTGCCGCCCGCAGACCATCCAGATCCGGCGCCACGGGAGTCGCGGCAGCCGAAGGATCGGACGGCGCGTGGTCGCAGTGGGCGCAAGGAGAAGGGGCGTCGGGAGAGCGACCTTGCCCGGCGATCACCGCGGGGCGCGACGAAGCATTGACGTTTGGAGCGCCACCGGAGCTTGACATGACTTGAGCTGTCAGCGGCGAGTTGGAGAGTGTGGGACTGGGACGAGGGACAAGCGACCCTGTGTGTTGCCGTTGCTCGGCAGCCACAACGCTGTTGTGGTATTGCAGTTTCCGAGAATTTCCCGAAGTGAAGGATCTGACTACGCGACACGCGGGATCCCATATGGGGCGGATCCTAAAAGCCGTCCCGTAAGGAGTGAGGATCGGATCCGGAGGGATCTGTACTTAGTGGGGGGATCCGAGAAATCCGCACTTAGTGGGGGATCCGAGGGATCCGTACTTAGTTGGGAGGATCCTGAGGGATCCGTACTTATCTGGGAGGATCGTCGGGGTTGTATGGGATCCATAGTGAGATCAAGGTGTAGGGAGAATGGGAGGCTCAGGAGAGCCCAAAGTAAAGGCCAGGGATAGGACAGGCTAAAGCATAAATCAGAACCGAATTTGCACAAGAAGACTCACTTGGCTATAGTATAGGGGATTTCTATTGGCCCCATACATAGATCAAGTGAAACTTTGCGATCTTCCCGCACACGTGGCAGCCCCCTGGATAGCTTGGCCAGGTAGCGCGAGCCCTTCGGTCTCTCAACCCCCTCAAGATCCTGCTATTGGAAGCGGCAAGCCCCGGAAAGGAACATGGAACAACCCCGCAAGGGAACAAGGACAAGGAGAACAAGGACAACGGATCCCGTATTAATATTACGGATCCACAAAGCCTGCTCAAGAGCTCAAGGCCGACCCTACTAAGATCCCGTGCGCAGGAATACCCGCGCGGATCCACCCCCCTCTCAAGTCCCCACAAGGACATCCAAGGCTCACCAGTGCGCATCTCGTGTCAACGAGAGAGCTGTACCAGCCCGCCGACGGGTACACAAGGTGAACCACTCAGCAACTACACGCCGTCGGAGTACCCCCTCCGTTAGTCGGTGTCTGGGCGCAGTGTGTGTGAGTTGGGATCCCTAGCATTCTAGCGGATCTGCTCCATCCCACAGATCATGCACTATGATAGCTTTTGTATCCGAGGGAAACGCCTTGTTCGCCGTGTACACCTTCTGCATCACGTGGAAGAAGCACATGAGGCTGATGGAGCGCGGGTTGTTGCCAAATACAGCGTTGACGACGTTATACTGCGCCTGATCTGCGTCAGCCATGGTGTACTGCACTACCAGGTCGTGTCCATAGAGTACTCGTGTACAGTCGACGCAGCGCCATGAGCACCGGCTGCATAATGTCTTGGGTTTCACCCGAAACAATAAACATCGACACCAGGTGAAACCCACGCGAGCTGTCGGAGATTCCGACCACTATGACTGGGTACCCCCGGTAGTTGAGCTTGTAGGTAACCCCGGTAGTTGAGCTTGTAGGTAACGTCAACATGTAGGACGAACGCCTCGGGAGGCCTCATCAGCCGCAGCATTAGGGTCTTAGTAGTCAAGCCGACGACGAAAGGCCGCTCCTCGGAGCCGTTGCCTACAACAGGCTTGCCATCGGCGTCTAGGTCCCACGCATACGTGAAAGGCTGAGCCAAGTCCTCTTCTCCAGTGAACGCACACTCGTGGATCCACTTGCGTAGGTCGTCCACGCGGTCGTTGCGCTTCAGGTGGGTCCGCGTAGTTGTGCACGCAGTTTTGGACGGTGCTCAGTCTCGGAAGGCCCTGGAGCACCGTCTCGATATAGCGTGTCTGATTCTCATTGACCATAGGTGCTGTAGGGTCAGATCCTGAACGTAGGTCTTCTGGCTGGTCGTCAAACGCTTCTTTCGCGGGGAGCTGGCTGCTGTAACATGCTCCCCCAGGGACAGTCGTAAGACTCAGGCGTAGGATTGACTACAAGTCCTACCAAGTGCAACGGGGCTGCAATAGCGTTTACGTAGAGGAAGACACAGACTCAGAGAGTTTCTAGTCTTCTTTGATAGCCTACAAACTCTATGCGAGAGTTTGGACGAGTACCTTAACACGGTTCCCACGTATGATGGTCACCTCTGAAAAGTGAAAAGAAATCCACGACTAATTCCGGAAATTCTCTGTTCCTCTCCAAATTGACCATGTACGTGTGGCGGAGCGCCTTCGCAGAAATCCTTGCGCGAAGTTGTTCATTCACAAACCCGTCGCGGCCTAGCGTGCGACGGGGTTTTCCCGGTTCTTGAGTAGCGTATCTCAGGACAGTGTATACAGGCCCTGGCGTGCGTCGAGTCTTCGACGCGATCTGGCGCAGCGCGGATGGTCCTCGCTCTGCGTCTTCTGTCTTCAGCGCTCCGCACGGTCACGGATGAGGCCTTTCTTCTCCTTCACTCCCTCCTCTCCTTGACATTGGGCAGCGACGTTATCGGGGCGTGCCTTCAGTCGTACAGCGCGGTGTTCGCAGGCCCGCGCTCCTCTTCACTCTCCTCTCTCCTTGACCTTGGATACTGACGCGTCTTCGGTCTTCCCGCGTGGTTTTGTCAGGCCCACGCTCCTTTGCCCCCTCTCTCTCCTTTGACCGTAGAACTGCGACGTTATCGGGGCGCGTCTGCGGTCGGGTGCGCGGCGTTATCGGGCCGCACGCTTCTTCACGTCCGGCGTGGGGCGAGCCTTGGTGGTATCGTTTTACGTGGTCCTCCTTGGGGCACGGGTCTGTGGGGGTGAGCACCCACCCGATCCAACCAGCAGCCGTGGGGCCGTGCGTCCAGACAGCGTATGTGCGCGGCGCTTGGCGGACCTTGAAGGGAGACTCTTGACTTGTGCAGAACAAAGAGAATTCGGGACTGAGCCTTATCTATCCTCTCCTACAATCCTATCCACACGATCTTCCCTATACCACGCCTACCCCTAGGATGTCGCAACCCACCGCATCTTTAACCTGATTCCTTCTAGATTTCCCAGATCGGGGCCTCTACGCGCGATTCCGTCCCATCACTCTGTCGAACATTCCCGATTCCGGTGACCGCGTCAATTGCCATCAACCGGCGCCGCTCCGCTCTCATCCGAGGCCACTCCACCACACGTTCAATGTCGAATAAAAAGTAGTATGACAAAGTTTCAAGGCCTAGATACTCCCAGGAAGCTCACAATCGCAGCGCCAACCCAGACGTCTCGCAGTTCCTCACCATGCTGATTGCACCAGTGGCCGTATGTCATTTCCAATGTTACCCCTAACCTCAATAACATTGTATCCTCCCATTGGCTGATATACTGACATGAGCAAATCCTCCAAGTTATTGAGGTCATGCGCGACTGTGGCTGCAACAGGAAGGCGTTCCCCGTACTAGGATGCACCAGTTGTCCTCGATGTGGTTGCACCCACGATGGCTATAGTGTGGAGGAGAAGCTGGCAAGAAGGCCTGGACGGCCGCCAGAATCATCGGCACGCTCAACCATAACAAAAGCAACGGAGCCAATCAGGAGTAGCTCTCGAATCGAGGCGAACCCGAGTTGGTTCATGAGCCCCCCTTCATTCACGCCAACACCGTCTCATCGACGGGTTCCTGGATATAAGGACATAATGGAGTTTTTTGGAGAACAGCGTGATCGAGTCGAGTACGTAAGAAAGCATATCGGTGCTAAGAAGAAGCGGTTCTCTCCAGCATTCTGGGATACAGCAACACCTAGCGGAGAAGAAGCTAGAACTCGCACGGTCATTTTGAATTTGTATATGACCCTTCTCACATGTATGGGGCAATCTGCGGAGAAGAAGCTGCAGCAGCTTCTTTACAGTTGTTTGCGTTGTGGTTGGGCAGTTCCCCTAGCGCGACGGCTGCCGCACACGAAACATCAGCCGACACGCGTCGCTCTGTCCAAGAAACAATCGCCCCGGTTTTGACGATAAGTACACGGAAGAGTTTGGAGCGCCGAAACGTGCGCGCTGTGTCGCTGTTTTTCATGGGGTGAACTTCACCTCGCTGCTGAATCGATTCTGGGTCTCAATGTGTGTAGACGAAGTTACTGGAAAGGACAACGTGATTACGAGCTGCTAACTAGTGTTGGTGTACTGGAGAACGTAACGTTCGTGTCCTGGGGGACTAAACGTATCAAAATTGACAGCATGTACCACGATGCCCCAAGCATACTGCGTCGGCGACCGATTAGCGTGATGTTTGAGCAGTATAAGAAAGCTCATCAGTTTGTGTGAGCAAGTCTTTTTTTATGAGCTGGCATCGATTTTGACGAATGGAGAGGTTCAGGCGCGATCTGCTGTCGACTATGTCTCTGGTTTCTCCTCAATGACAACTTCGGACTATTGTCGCGTATTATTCACGATATCCTGCCAAGTGATTTTCAGGATTTATCACGGAAGATGGACATTCTGAAAGCCTGGTTAAAATATGGCACGGTAGGTCATTTTAAGGCTATTGTTGGTGAAATGATCCCCCTTGCGCCCGCACTTGATTAAGTTCGGTCTCGTGCGCCCGACTAGTGCAAGCACCTGCTCGTTGCCAGTTTCGTGCAGTTGTTGCCATGCCCTCCATCATTTTATTGCACACGTCAAGCAGCGACTAGAGGAATACGACGGGGTCAGCGAGTAAGATACGCCCTCTATAGCAACTCTAAGTATATTCTTAGCCGTATCTTACAGGTAAGTTATGGTCCAATATCTTCCCTGTTCAAACCACATCTATACGATCTCTAAGTGTGTCTTCCTAACTCGGAAGATACCAGAACGCCCGAAGGAATCATAAGCGTAGTATATTAGTGCAACAAACACGAGTTTCCTTACGTCTGCTGCTATACTCGATCCTTAAGCCCTAGGCCGCCTCCTTGGTCTCCTCCTCCTCCTTGGTCTCCTCGACGAACGCGTCTTCTTCGTCGTCCGTGAGCTCAATGTGCTCCATGCCCGCCTCCATGTCGCGGGCCTGAAGCTCGTCCATCGCCTCCTCGAACCACTCGTGGCGACGCAGGATCGTGAGCATGGCGGCCTCGGCGCGCGTGATGTAGGCCCAACCAGCGCCCGTGTAACGGGGTTACATTGAATAGTGTGATGCACACAAGCTAGGTGCCACACATAAGTGGCTTCCACACATATGTTACGTGGGTCACCCCAGATAGGAGTGGGTGGCTCACAGCCACTGGATATGCATTTGACTAGGCTCTACTATGATAGATAGTGAGTCCTATACATACAAACAACAGGCGGCTCTGCCGCGATAAACAACAATACATTCAGTTCACATTTGAAGCCTAAGAGTTCACTAGCCTTGTTTAAGGTATTTCTGTCTCTTGGAGTCCTTAATTAGCTATATTAAGGTACTCGTGCAAACTCTCGTATAGAGTTTGCAAGCTATCAATATTACTAGAGACTCTCTGAGTCTGTGTCTTCCTCTGACGCTAAAGCTACAGCAGCCCCGCTGCACTTGGTAGCACTTGTAGTCAATCCGACACCTGAGTCTTACGACTGTCCCTCTGTGAGGATGGAGCAATTTGCCCACTTACCCCCGAACCAACAGGACGGGCTTAATAAGCTGATGTCCTTGATCGGCCCGGAAGGTGTGGCCCATCTTGCTTCGCAAGGCCCCGACGCGGTGAACGCGCGTCTGGAGGCGTTTTCTCAGTATGAGAATGCTCTGTTGGAGCACGTCCAGCAGAAGATGACTGCGGCCGCGGCGTCTGCGACGCCTAGGCCTGCATCGGACGATGCTCCACGAGCTAAACCGCTCATGGTGAGCGTCAAGACCTTCGAGGGCAAGGAAGGCGAAAGCCTTTTGCTCTGGATCAGAGAGGTCGAAATGGCCATGGCGTCCGCCATGCTCAAGACCGAGCCAGCGCGTGGCGCTTGCGATCTCCAAGCTCGGTGGCCGAGCACGAGAGTGGGCCCTGACGTGTGGCACGTCTGTGGACACTGCGTTCCCTTCTTGGGATCAGCTGAAGGCCCAGCTTTCGCGAGTGTTCTCGCCGCCTAACCAGGCGTATCGCGTGAGGTCACGCTTCCTGTCTACCCGTCAGGGTAAGAAGGAATTGTTGGACTTCGTCCAGGAGTTGAGAACTCTTCTCGCCGGCATGGCGGCGGATCCTCTTCCTGAAGTGGTCGCGGTGACCGTCTTCATGGAAGGCCTTCGCACTGGCGTGGCCAGGACGGAAGTCTTCCGTGTTCACCCGACCTCTTTTGAGGAAGCCGTGAACGTGGCGTTGAACGCCGAGTTCAACTTCAAGTCGTCGCGACTTGGTTGGACGGCTTCCCAAGCCAGCTCTTCCGGAGCTTCTGATGTGTCCAATGGCGCAGTGCCTATGGACCTCAGCTACGCTGAAGATGAGGAAGCCGAGCTTCAGGCTGCTGAGCAGCGTATCGGCATCCGTCGATGCTATGTGTGCGGCAGCACGCAACACCTGCGTCCGGGTTGCCCGCTGCGCAAGCAGCGCCAGGCTCCTTCGAGCCGAATCTCCGCTTCTGAGCAGAAGCCTGGCTCGGGGCGGGGAAACGCCAAGTCCCAGTAGGCGCGGGGCGCCCTGCTGGGGAAGAAGAACTGAGTTCTGTTGAGCCTCAGGGAGGAGGTCGGCAGGGCTTAGCCCCAAAGAGCACCGTGCTCTCTAACAACACGGGACGTGTATGCAAGCCGGGCTTGCTGGTCGTGGAAGCGACCGTGAAGGGCTTTGAGAAGCCATGGAAGATCCTTATCGACTCCGGAGCGTCGGGCAACTATGCTCGGCGCTCCACGATGGAAGGAAGTCAGCAGTACGCTGAGGCGCTGAAGGCGCGTTCGAGTGACATCGTCACCGTCCGTCTTGCGACGGGGACCCGTGTCACGGTGCCCAAGGTTCCTGTGAACCTGGGCGTGAAGTTTCTGGACTTCGATAGCGTTGAACGCTGTTTGGTCATCGACCTGGATTCGAGGTACGACCTCATCCTCGGCATGGCATGGCTGGAGTGCCATGAACCATGGATCGACTGGCGGTCGAAGACCTTAGGCGCTACGCGCTTGCCTCCTAGGGGAGCATTGGCGAGTCATGAACCCACCTCTGCTAGGAAGCAAAAGCGCTATTGGCGCGGGCACTGGACCGAGTCGGTCAATGTGCTGGACATTGGAGTGTCCGAGTTAATGGACACTGGCGTCGAAGACGCGAGTCCCGAGCACTGCTCGTGGGCTGGACGTGGAGTGGCACGTAACCCACTGAGTGAGACTCCGAGTTACTGTGAGTCATCACTGCCTGCCGGTAATGGCGGGGTCGACACTGAGTCGAGGCATCTTGGGCGTGGCCCTAGTGATGCGCGTGGAGCGGCACGTAACCCGCTGAGCGATGCTCGTGGCTTGAGCGCAGCATCGCTGCATGCCGGTAATGGCATGGTCGACAGTTCGTCGAGGCATCTTGGGCATGGCCCTCGTGATGCGCATGGAGCGGCACGTAACCCGCTGAGCGATGCTCGTCACGACAGCACAGCATCGCTGCATGCCACTGATGGCGTGGTCGGCTGTGAGCCGAGGCATCAAGGGGAGGACCCTGACGATGCGGGTGGAGTGGCACCTAATCCACTGGGCGAGGGCTGTGAGCGTTGCGGCTCCACGCCGGCTCAATCAGAGCAGCAAGAGGTGGCGACACCTGACGAGACTTTCAGTCTGAACACGCTGGCCTCTCCGAGGCGTACAGCTTCCGCGAGGAGGCGGCAGCGACGCCAGATGGCGACTGCGAGACGCAAGGCGTCGGTCCTGGTACAGGACGTGTCCGTCGTGGACGATGATAGCAAGCAGCTATACACACTCGTTGATGGAGTGACTGGTGAAGCCGAGGGCAACGTCAGCCTCGAGGCTATTCCGGCGGTGGCTGCTCTGCTAGAGCTGGACGAGATGTCCATTCCCGACTTTGGGGATGCCTTAAAGGCTGGCGCGCTCGCCGAAGTGGTCATGATACGACCGGACGAGGAATTGAACTCCTCGTCGCTTATGGATGAAGCTGTCCTTGAGGACACGAAGGAGGCACTCAGTGCGCGAAGTGGATCTTCGATCCTGAAGGACCCATCGGATCCGTTCTATCCTTTGGTTAAGGAGTTCCAGGATGTGGTCTCGAATGACCCGCCCACTGGCTTACCTCCGGATCGAGGTGTCCGTCATGAGATTGACTTGGTTCCTGGAACCAAATACTGCGTAACGAGGCAGTGGCCCTTACCGAAGGAGCAGTGCGACGTCATTGACGCGTTCTTCAGTGCCAAGCACGCGGCGGGCATGGTGCGTGAGAGCAAGTCTCCGCACTCGACGCCTACGTTCTGTGTCAGAAAGCCTAATGGCAAGTGGCGTATCGTTCATGCTTTCAATAAGCTCAACGCTGCCACCATTCCGGCACAGACGCCGATTCCTAGGAAGGATGTTCTGCAGAACAATATGGTTGGCTGCACGATGTACAGTGCGCTCGACTTGGTCGATGGTTACTACCAGTTGCTCATGCGAGCGAGTGACATTCCGCTGACAGCGGTTAGCACTCCGAGCGGTATGCTCTGGGAGTGGCTAGTCATGCCCCAAGGGCTGTCGAACGCGCCTGCGACGTTCAATCGTCTGGTGACGCAGCTCTTCAGGCCCCTGCGGGCGTTTGCTCAAACGTACTTCGACGACATCTTCGTCCACAGTCGTGCGGAGCACGGTCGGTCTGACGTGGAGAACCACATTGACCACCTGCGAGCAGTGCTCGAGTGCATGCGCACCAACAAGCTGTATGCTAACGCATCAAAATGCATCTTCGGCGCTGAAGAAATTCCTTTCTTAGGATGCTTCGTTGGGAAGCGCGGCCTTCGAGCAGATCCTGCTAAGGTTAAGGCCATCGTTGACTGGCCGGTTCCCAAGAACCAGAAGGACTTACGCAAGTGGCTTGGCCTCGCCAACTACTTGCACAAGTACAGCGCGAACTACGCTGAGATGGCTCGGCCATTGTCCAATCTCCTTAAGAAGGATGAGGACTGGTGTTGGAACACCGAGCATCAAGATGCTTTCGAAGCAGTCAAGGAGAGTCTCCTTCATGCCCCGATCCTGGCGTTGCCAGACCCTGAACGTCCTTTCAGTGTCGTCTGTGACGCATCGGACTTTGCCATCGGCAGTGCTCTGCTTCAAGCAGACGCCGAAGGGCGTGAACGCGTGATAGCGTTTGAGTCTCGCCAGCTTAAGGCTGCAGAGAAGAACTATCCAGTTCATGACAAAGAGCTACTTGCGATGAAGTATGCTCTCGTCAAGTTCAGGGTTCACCTGCTGGGCTCTAAGCCGTTTGTGATCTTCACTGATCATGCGTCACTACGCACTGCGACCCAGTCGCCTCACCTCTCGCAAAGGATGGCCCGTTGGCTGTCCTTCTTCGCGGAGTACAACTTCGAGGTGAAGTACAAGCCTGGCAGGCAGAATGGTCTTGCAGACGCGTTGTCACGGCGACCGGACTATGAGCTTGCTCATGTCACGATGGTGACCTCGTCGGTGACGGACTTGATACGCGCTGCTTATGCGCGAGACGACATGTGTGTCGCCCTGCTGCGTGCTCTTGGGAGCAAGGAGTTTGAAAACTCGGACAAGACATTGTCGGCGCGCTTGCGCGCGAGCCTGCACCGTTACTCCGTCGCTGACGGTCTGCTGTACTACAGCACGAGTGCGGAGGACACGCCTCGAGTCGTGGTCCCTCATGACGAGGATTTGAAGTATCGTATCCTCTACGAGGCGCATGATACACCGCTTGGCGGCCACCTCGGTCGCGAGAAGACCTACAGCTCTGTGAGCCGGACCTATTGGTGGCCCAAGCTGTACAAGTGGACGAGCACGTACGTGCGCACGTGTGAGACGTGTCAACGGGTGAAGCCCTCACCGCATGCGGCCGCGCCGCTGGCAAGCTTGCCTGTACCCTCTGGGTGTTGGGAGTCCATGAGTTTGGACTTCGTGTTTGGCCTTCCAAAGGACGCGGAAGGTAACACGGGCATCGTGGTCTTCGTTGACCGTCTGAGCAAGATGGCTCATCTAGCGGCTGTGCCGGACACCGTGGACGGTGAAGGGACAGCGAAGCTGTTTCTCGATCGGGTCTTCCGCCAACACGGGCTGCCCGCATCGATTGTCTCTGATCGAGACCCCCGCTTCACTGGGAAGTTTTGGGACGCTGTCTTTAAGGTGCTTGGCACCAAGTTGGACATGTCCACAGCGGACCATCCGCAGACCGACGGTCAGACTGAGCGCGTGAATCGCGTTGTCGAAGACATTCTTCGTAGCATTTGCGCTGAAACGCCGAAGCGTTGGAGCGCTATGCTTCCACTCGTCGAGTTTGCGTTGAACAACGCTGTGCATGCCTCCACGGGCTACACTCCGTTCTACGTGAACGGCCTCACCCACCCGCGCGTCCCGCTGACGCTGCCACTCCGTGGTCCTGGGCTTGGTGGGGGAGAGATAGCCGATCGGCTTGCTGATGTCAGCCCACTCACTGTTCGTAAACAGGTTGACGAGTTCCTGTCAACGCGTCTAAGTGTCCTTCGACACGTACGTGACGCAATGGCTGATAGCCAAGACAAACAGAAAGAACATGCGGATGCTAAAGGCAGAGGCAATGTTGAGAGTTATGAGGTCGGGGACCTAGTGTTGCTTAACGCTAAAAACCTACCTACACATGCAGTGTCTGCGGTCTTCAAGACCAAGTTGCGCCCGCGCTTCGTGGGACCGTTCACGGTCGTGGCCAAGAAGGGCCTGGCGTACACGCTCAATCTTCCGAAGAAGATGCGTACGCACCCCGTGTTCTACGTTGGCTTGCTCAAGCCGTACCGGGACCCGGCCCATGTGGGTTCTCAGGAGCTGGCGCCCAACGTGGCGGAGCCACAGCGCCCTGCTGAAGTCGCAGCAACAGGTCGACCTGACCTTCCAGCCGCGCGAAACCTTGTTCAAGGCGCGCCAGGCGTTGAGTCGCCGACTCAGCAGCCTCACACCACTGGAGACGTTCCCGGAGATCGCGGATCTCATTCACGGTGGTGTCAGACTCCCTCTCGGCTTGATCAAGCCTCCGCCCATGGCGCTTCAGGATCTGACGCACGTCGCTCAGCGATCTCTCCAAGCTCTCCAGCTCCTCAGGCCGGACAGGCTCCTCACCGTGCGAGGACACGGGCGCCGCCGGCGCTGCTCGACGAGCAGGGGAACCGCCACTTTCATGTGGAGCGTATTCTAAAGCGTCGTCGACGCGGCGCTCATAACCAATATTTGGTAAAGTGGCGTGGGTACCCGCACTCAGAAAACTCGTGGGAGTTTGAGGTACCCCTCCGGCAAGACTGCCCTGACGTCGTGGACGCTTTTGATCGCCGCGATCGAAGGCGCTCTGCGAGCCCGCGACCGCGAAGTCGGTCGCCTCACGCTTCCCGCCGCTAGGCAGGGGAGCTGAGGGATCATACGCTGAGCTCAAGCGTTGATCCCGGGCTGCTGCAGCCGTCGACTCACCTTGGTGAGTTCCTGCAGCGCTCTTAAGAGCAGAGGAGCCGAGTCCGAGGGACTGTAGCGACCTGGAGGCGGCCGCCTGACGCTTCGTCTTCATCTTCGCGAAATCGAAGCGAAGCCGGCGCTCTAAGCGCACATCAGCTTCGTCGAAGCTAGACTGGAGAGCCTCCAGCGAAGAGAGACGGCGGGTTCGATGAACCCAGCTCGTGAATTGAGCGTCGTCCTCGTGGAGGAGCTCTCCCGGACCGAGCACCACCGGAATAGTCCGCATCGCGGGGACTGAAGCCCCACGGGCTTGATCGGACAGGCGAGTCCCATACTCCTGTGGAGTGGTCTGCTGCGGCGTCAGAAGCCTCTCTCGGAGAGCAGTACGAGTAGCGACCTGGTCGCTGGTACTGGCCGCCGGCCCGATTCGCCAATTCTGCAATGGCCCCGAGCCAAACTGCTTCAAGCGCTCCACCGGGTTGAGCGGCACGAAGCCATACTCTCGTCGAGAGTTCACTAGCGGTCGCGCCTCAGGTCGTTGCGAACGAACGGCAGTTTGCCCCTCGAGCTGACGCTCTTGAGCCTCGTCGAGGTCGTTGGAGATCTCGTTTGTCTCCAGACCAGACGAAGCACGAAGTGCTGTGGTCTCGCGATCCACGAAAGGGTTGGGAACCCGGCGTTGCTGCTCCGGCGAGCGTGGACGCGCAGGAGGCGGGGAGTCCTCTCGCTGAGGCATCGGCGTGTCGGAGGTGTAGTCCAGCTCCTCGTCCTCCTCCCCCTCCTCGAGGCCCTCAAAGAGGTCATCTGCCGCCCGGCGGGCCATGTTCGCGCTGCTGGGGCTCTCGGAGCTAAGCGCAAGACGGCTCTGCTGCAGCGCGTGATACTCTCTCACCGAGAGCGTTGACGCGGGGCGCGGTGAGACCTTACGGTCGGACGTTGAGGCACTAGGTGCCGGGGACGCGAGCGCGCTCTTGTTGTCGAGTGACTGAGCCGCCTGCGGACTCCGAGCCATATGCTCGTTGAACTTGGAAAGTTCTGGAGCGGGCTCTCGCGAGGGCAAGCGACTCGGCCGTTGCCGTCGAGACTCAATCGAGACGATGACGAGTGCGTACACGTGGTGTCCACAGTCTGGTGGGGGAGGGTGTAACGGGGTTACATTGAATAGTGTGATGCACACAAGCTAGGTGCCACACATAAGTGGCTTCCACACATATGTTACGTGGGTCACCCCAGATAGGAGTGGGTGCTCACAGCCACTGGATATGCATTTGACTAGGCTCTACTATGATAGATAGTGAGTCCTATACATACAAACAACAGGCGGCTCTGCCGCGATAAACAACAATACATTCAGTTCACATTTGAAGCCTAAGAGTTCACTAGCCTTGTTTAAGGTATTTCTGTCTCTTGGAGTCCTTAATTAGCTATATTAAGGTACTCGTGCAAACTCTCGTATAGAGTTTGCAAGCTATCAATATTACTAGAGACTCTCTGAGTCTGTGTCTTCCTCTGACGCTAAAGCTACAGCAGCCCCGCTGCAGCCCGGATCTTGGTTGTTCGCATGAGCCCAGCAATAGGCGGGCGGGAACACAGCCTTCACGTTCCGGGGGCTGGAGGGATGGTTGTCCGGGCAATGGACCGTCGGAAGCTGGCTGACGTTCAGGAACAGCTCGACGTGCGGAAGCGGCATGGTGGCGCGGCTAATAATAGGGAAATGCTGTGAATTTCAGAATTCAAAATCGGAATTAAGCTGTGAATTTCAGGCGGATTCGTACTTAAACTGTGAAATTCAGACAGATTCGGAATTAGGCTGTGAATTTCAGAGATCCAACAGGCGCGAGATCTTATGCGTTGCGAGAGGTACTCTACCAGCGATATAAAAAAGAGAGGATATCGATGACGCGTATGTCGCCGGTGTCGCGGCCATGTCGCGGGTCATGACACGCCGATAACTATAGTCTCAGGCATTCTACTCCTCCCTCATGCTATCAAAAAACGGGATGACACGATGATAGCACTTTCGGGCCTGAAAACTCTTTTATTTCTATTTATTGGGGTACCTCCCTTACCCCCCTCTCTCTCTATTTTATATATATTTATAAAAGAGAGAGTGGTGTATTGAGGGTTGCCGGTTTTGGGTACTGTGTACCAGTTGTACTCATTAACCGGTTAACCCGAACCGGTCCAATACGATCCCGCGATGATTATGGTACGTTGCTTACGCCACCGATGATTAGACGAGTAGGATGATTGGACGAGTACAGAGTTGGTGGTTGGATGCACCAAATGATTGGATGCAGACTAGGTAGTGAAGACAGTGCAAGATCCGATCAATCAATCACTTTCGAATCTTCATTCTATCCCTCAAGTGTCTTCGCTCCGGTCCCGCCGTCTGCGACGTCCCCCTCTCCGCTTTGTCCAAGCTTCGTGTCCAAGATCCATACCTTCCATCATGGTGTCATTGACTGATTGGCTAACCCTGAATAGGAGTAGAAGCCTCTAGGGACCGAAACCACGATGACATCACCCGTGTCATAGCCGTGTCATCGCCATGTCATACGCGTCATCGAACACGAAACGGAGGCTGAACGGATAACGAGACACCCGCTAAGGACCGATATCGAGATGACATCACTCGCGGCAGAGGAATTCACATCCTATTTAAACACATGCATCTTATAGGTATATACCCCATAGCAACCACTGCAACCAACGCAACAACAAGAATGTTTTGCAACGACGTCGTTGAATACCATGCCGCCATTGAACTGTACCAGACCTCTACCAATCCTACCTTGATTGAGAACGCACATGATGCATCCAACCAATGGGCGAAGCGAGCTGAGTATGAGTATTCATGCAACCTACGCGATGAAGAAGATGCTTACTATGGTAATTTAGAAGCATTTGATCGATTGAACTGGAAGAGACTCACAAAGAGGGTTGTTGTGAGCATTCCTCAACTACTAGTCGAGCGAGCCCACAAGCAACTCTTCCGCAACCACATCGCCCAAGAGCTCATCGCTGAGGCTATGCGCCCGCGTCGCATGATGGCGCGCATCAGTCAGTTCGACGACATCGAAAGCTTCTTTGAGTGCTGCTAAGCACCAAAGAGTCTTTTTTTATCAAAAAAATACAGTTGCTGGGATCGAGCCACGCGGTTGGTACTCTACCCCTCGTGTAGCGGATGGTCTCACAAGCTCAAAGTGAATGATTTGAATATGTAGATTGGCCGATCGGCCGTGTATCACGAGAGCTACGCCATTGAGGGCATCTGTGTTGGATGAGAAGACCAGCACCACATCCGCATCGTTCCAGTCCGAACTGACGTTCAAGGAATCGACCGATCTCTGTGTCTCCGCCATACACGCGTTGCCCTGCTAACCAGCGGCAATAGTTGTAGTCGCTCTTGATGACTCTGTAGATGCTTTCGCCTGCGTGTTTGCCGAAATCAATGATCGTAGTCATGGTCTATATCAGACTCAATATCTTTTTGTCCGATTGGTTATTAATCTCCGTTGCATGAGAGCGCTCAATCAGTTCTATGCACTTCTCCTGTGAGATGGTCAAGCTCAAGCTCGCGCTCATATACGACGAGTACCAAGAGATCCATACCGGTGGCAGAACCATTGATGCCGCTGACCTGAATAGCCTGAGGAACGTCCTTCTTGGTGAGACGCGAGCAATCGGCTACAAGGATGCGCTGAGCCATCGACCACTGCTGAGAATCGATTAGACCATTGCTAATCTCGCTCGATAGATCGCCGTTAATGGCACCAATTCGGCTGAACTCATGACAGAACCCCTCCCAATCGTACTCCTGCGATTTGTCGAACACATTCTGATTTCCGATGGCGACTTGGAAATTGCGAATACTGGCGCCCGGCATGCACGTCCAAGGGGCGCTATCAAACGGACTCTGATATTGGGGAGTACCAACCGCACTTACAAAGTGTACGTCGCTCGTCTCAGCGAAAGGGATCAGAGCTACGTATTTCACGTTCTTCTTGTATCCGGAAATGTTGAGATCAACGCAGCATTCAACTGACAAGTAGGGATTGCGGGAGAGACAACAGCGCCCTTGCGGAACATTTGAGCAAAGCAGTCAAGGTAGCGAATGGTCTTAACCGGTTTGCTGATGATAGCGGTCGGGTTCTTGAGATGATAGAACGGAATGTACAAACGGGACATCTGCTACGGGAGGTACTCGCCAACCGATGCCGTAGGAGTAAAACATTACCTACCGAGCCAAACGAGAATGATAGCTGAGAGCTAGCGGGAGTCAGTACATCGTTCATTGGCATAGCTGAAACGACAGTGTTCGCGCTAACACGGTTATCAGTCGACGCGCCGCAAACTGCGGATCCAACTACGGCACCTGTCAGTGCAGCGGTAGCTGGAGCTACCATAATCGGCACGGTCTGACCAGACGTCATAGTCGTAGAGTCAAGCTTCATAGTCGTGGCAGTTCCCGAGATAGCAACGGTGCCTGCATTAATACGCAATCGGAGCTTGAGTTGAGGGTTGGCAGAGATCGAGTTCCTTGAAAATGGGGTGCAGATCCACAAGCTTGATTTTCAACATATAGAACCATCGCCCAGCGATCTTATCACTGAATGTAGTGGCGTTAGACTCTTTGAAACAGCCACGTCCATTCTGTTGTAGTACTTGCTTCGTAGCGGTCGTTCCAAACGAAGCCCAAGAGTACGCGCCACTGGCTTCAGTCAAGTCGATCGGAGCGGGTACATTCGCGAGACGCTTGAAGAAGCCCGAGTTGTATGCCCAAGGCTCCTGCGCTTGCGACAAAGTGGAGTCGAGCATGGATAGACTGCTGATCTGATTATTAGAGTAGCCATCGCCGGTCGACGAAGCCGATTTGGTGAAGTTAATTCCATTCCATGTATCCGGAAATAGATGCATGTCCGCTCCATGCTTGGCGACCTCGTCCTGGGATAGTTCAGTCATCGCTCTCAAATTATTCCAAAACCCTTGTACTCCGTCTCGGTGACAACTTTTTTTGCCGTTGAGCTCCACCGTTAGCGAATCTACAACGTTAGCAACGTTGCACTTCAGGGCACACGCAAATTGAGAAATTGTCGTTGAGTTGGTATCAGCTCTACCGGTTGATTTGGCAGTGATTACGTACGGGAGCGTGATGTAGGCTTCACGAAGCGAGGCAAAGCCCTGAGATCCAGTTAGCTGCGAAGTAGCATCGATCTGAATCAGTCCAGAGTTGTAGTTGCCCTGATTGCCGTCGAATACGACTGAAATGCTCTTGCCCTTGCTGACATTGACAGGAGAGTCGGTTTTCAGTGCCGACTGAATTAGGTACGCATCCGCGAGTTGAGTGGTATCGCTCATGGTTGAAAGTATATCCATGCTGATATAGTCCAGCTCAAAAATAATTAATGGAGCTCGTCAAGGGCATAGCCTCTGATCACGATCTAATCGAGCTTGCCAAGCGCATCGGAGTCCGTATTGATGGAATATACGAGCTTCCAGAGCTCGAAGCCCGCTTCCGGCGAAGGGCTCGTATCTGGTTTTGCTTAGGCAAGGGCCTGGAGTCGGCCATTGGACAGCTGTCCGCGATGGCGAATACCATGATTCAATGGGTGTTCCGCCATCGAAGGTCTTAGGCAAAATGCCATACTTTGATAGACAGATCCAAGGTTCTAGTGATGAATTTTGCGGCATATATTGTCTGCTATGGTTATACGCCAAGCAGCACGGACAGATGCACCTGTTTGATAGATTTGAAGACTTGGATACAGATGTAATTTAATATTTTTTATGCATTTTTAGATCCCATAATATATCAACCATGCTTTACAAGGAATTATCCGTTTCCGATGCTATCCCCGAGGCTCGCCTCCGTAAGGCTGCCAAGACTGGTTCGCTTCAGCTAACTAAGGCTGATCTCGCTGGCTCTGGCGCAACTCTACACGTTCATCCCGAGAGCTATGCTAAGATCATGAAAGCTAAGAAAGGAACTAAAGGTGTTCGTATCGCTATCACGCCGCAAGAGATTGAATGGCCTATGGTAGGGCTAAACGGTGGCGGTATGCATGGTGCGTCGATTTGGTCGCGCATTTGGAAGGGACTCAAATCAGCCTGGAAGCCTGTGAACAAACCCGCTCTATCAGCGGCCGCTGATGGTCTCGCATCTATGGGATCGGCGTATGTAGCCAGCACTGGCCGCGACCCTGCTCTCGTAGGTGTAGCTCGACAAGCTCTGAAGCGTTTCACGGGAGTAGGCGTTGCCGAGGCTAAGCCCTCGCGTCGCGGAAGTCCGGCCAAGGGTAGTCCGAAAATGAAAGCTAAGATGGCTCGTCTTCGTGCGATGCGTGGTAGTAAGAAGAGCTCCGGTGGAAGCTTTAGATTGAGTTAAAAAAACATATTAATCTACTTTTTTGTCTCAAAATGATCGAGATTAACATATTGGTATCGTTGAGCTTGACAAATCTCTCCTCCTGATCTACGATCGTAAGCGTTATACTGGCGTAGCTGCCATTGGGAACATCAACCCAGCAACTCATTAGGCTGATACGAAACGAGCTGACCGATGGTTGTACCAGCCACGTTGAAAGTGGTCAGTACGTCATCAGGGATGCTGTACGGGTTTTGCACGAGCGAGCATCGCATCTGATAACTGGATACTGGGTTGATCTGGGGTGGGATCGGCGAAAGGATCGACTGAAGCTTGTATAGATCCTGAGATGGTAGAGTCGCCATCTCGAACCCGATGATCTTACCAAACTCAGCATTGACGGTGAGAATCTTGGGAACGTGCGAGAACCCCAGAGGCAATCCAGATCCACCCGTCGACTACAACCCAGAAGGCGGACGAGTCCAACCATCGGGTAGAGCCGTTGGGACAGGCGATAGATCTACTTGGCAGCTGTAGTACGTTGGGTTCTCGCTGATATTGAAATAGAAAACGTTGTCCCCGTCAGCATTAATAAGATACGCACCGGCGCTGATCATTGCAGCTTGAGCAGCCGCGTTGATGGCCGCGTATGAGTAGTACCCAGATGATAGCGTGATCTGAACCGTGCTATAGACGTTTCCCGTAGGCATTAATATCTTAAATGAATTATTTCCATATTGAGATGAGTCGATGTTGAATTGGCTGTTGTACATATTGATTGAGTGGATAGCAAGCTCAGTATTAGCAAACTCAACAGAGAGCCCGGAAACTCCTAACGGAGCGTATTGCCATAACCGTTATTTACAATATGCTTAGTACTCAGAGTGATGATTGAACTCATGATTGTACAGTTAATCTCCGAAAGTAATTGCTTTCTCAGAGAAATTAAATCTCAATACACTTCGTACGTTATCAATCATCAAACTTTGACCCTTTTCGTGTGTAGCTTCGGTGTAGCTCTGAGTAGCTTCTCAAGCGTCAAACCCGGGATGGAGAAATCACTGATGACCATTTTCAAATCTCGTCGTGAATTAGCCTTGAGGATCCAGAGGTACTCAGAGTTCAAACGGATGAGCTTATCCGTGGCGAACCACGAATGAGTTAGAAAAAATTGTAATAGACGTTTGTGCCGACCACGAATGAAGAAGTGCGAGAACTTGTCGTGTTGGAGCTTCTTGTCCGAGCTGTAGTCATCGATGATACAGAGCTGTAGCCCGCCCTTGGAGTCCTTCTGGATGTCATCAACCGATGGGGGAGCCTTGGTATCATGGATCGTGATGTAGCTGTTGAGCTTGTCTCTCATATAGTTATAAAGCTCTTGATCTGGGTTGCGTGCGATGACGTGTAGATGGCTATAAACGTTAGGACTGTTCTTAACGATATGAAACACGAGATTGGTCTTCCCAGCGTTGCTGGGCGTGATGGAAGGTATGGATCTTGGACGCGGAGCTTGGACGAAGCGGAGAGGGGGACGTCGCAGACGGCGGGACCGGAGCGAAGACACTTGAGGGGTAGAATGAAGATTCGAAAGTGATTGATTGATCGGAGCTTACACTGTCTTCACTACCTAGTCTGCATCCAATCATTTGGTGCATCCAATCACCAACACTCTGTACTCGTCCAATCATCCTACTCGTCTAATCATCGGTGGCGTAAACAACGTACCATAATCATCGCGGGATCGTATTGGATCGGTTCGGGTTAACCGGTTAATGGGTACAACTGGTACACAGTACCCAAAACCGGCAACCCTCAATACGCCCCCTCAATGCGAGCACGCGTGGATGCCGAGAGCAGCCGTCAGGTCCGTGTGGCGAGGTCCCGGGAGCGCCTTCGTCATGATGTCTGCCAGCATCACAGAAGTCTCGCAATACTCGAGCTTCACTTCACCACGCTTGACTTCGTCGCGAATGTGGTGGTACTTGATGTCGATGTGCTTGGCGCGGCCGTGGTTCACTGGATTCTTCGTCATCTTGATGCACGACTGGTTGTCTTCGCGAATCTTGAGCTCGGGACCAGTCTCGTTGGCAGATACCAGAATCTCGCACAGCAGGCGATGAATCCACTTGCCTTCTTGAATCGCCAGGCTGAGCGCGATGTACTCTGCTTCGCTTGTAGACAGCGAAACACTTGACTGCTTCTTGCTACCCCAACTCACTGGCGCACCCATCAGCATGAACGTGTAGCCGGAAGTCGACTTGCGATCCGCGAGGTCGCCAGCCCAGTCCGCATCGGAGTAACCGCGAAAGTCAACGTCGTCACCCGGCTTGAAGCAGATACCATGCGTCTTGGTGCCTTGCAGGTAGCGAAAGATACGCTTGACCGCAACCCAGTGTTCCTCTTGAGGGTTTTCCATGAAGCGCGACACATAGCCAACAGCGTACGCAATGTCCGGGCGCGTGGCAGTCATGAGGTGCATCAGGGCACCAACGGCTTCGCGAAACGGAGCATTCACCTTGGTCGCTGCGTCGCTTGGAACCAGTCGAGTGCTCATGTCGACGGGACTCACCACGGCCTTGCACTCGTCCATGCCGAAGCGCTTGAGAATGTCATCCACATAGCGCCGCTGGCACATCGTCACACTGCCGTCCGGGCCGTCCACCAACTCGATCCCAAGAACAAATGCGCACTTGCCGCCATCTCGAAGCGAGTCTTGAGGTCCTTCTTCGTGCGTGCGATCAGCTCGGGTGAACTTCCGGTAATCAGCACGTCGTCCACGTATACCAGCACGAGCACGCAGTAACCATCGACAACCTTGATGTAGAGGCATGGGTCGAAGGCCGACACTTGAAAGCCAATGGAGCACACGAACTCGTCGAACGTCTCGTTCCAAACGCGAGAACGCGCTTGCTTGAGACCGTAGATCGCCTTCACCAGTTCCAGGCAGTTAAAGTCACCATCCAGCTCGACGCCTTCAGGAACCACGCAGAACACCAGCTCCTTCATTATCCCGTATAGGAACGCAGTCACCACGTCGAGTTGGTCGAGAGGCCAGCCGAAGTACTTGGCGATCGCGATGATCATGCGCAGTGTCACGTACTTGACCACGGGCGAGAACGTCTCCGTGTAGTCGATGCCGTACTTCTGCTTGAAACCTTTGGCCACGAGGCGCGCCTTGTACTTCTCGATCGATCCGTCCGCTTTGCGCTTGATCTTGAACACCCACTTGGTGCCGATGGCGCGCTGTCCGTTGGGCAACTTGGCAGCACGAAACACACCACGAAGTCGCATCGACTTGAGTTCCGCGCGAATCGCCTTGCGCCAATGCACTTGATCAGGGCCGTTGACAGCTTCTTGAAACGTTGTCGGCTCCGATAGGTCAGCTGCTGCTTCGACAGCGTTGGCACTGGCACGCCAAAACACGGGAGGAGTTGAGTCGTCGTCTTCACCTTGATCCCCAGACTTTTCTTCTTCGTCGGGTTCGGCTCGGTGCGAGGAGGATTCGTTCGGCGCACTTGCTTCTTCTAAGCCAGCTCTGTGGCGAACGGGGCGCGATCGTCTGGCAGTGTCCTTGTCGTCACTTGGTCGGTTCTTGCGCTTCCCCGCCTGCGTGTATTCCGTCTGGCGTGGACCATCATCGTCGATGTCGAGAGCGTCCAGGTCCAGCGCAGCATCATCGACGTCTTCATCCGAAGTGGTCGCCGAAAGTCCAAAAGTCGATTCATCGAAGTTGACATCGCGACTGATCACCACCTGCCCCGCCTCGATGTCATAAAGTCGATACGCCTTGGACACTTCTTCGTAACCGAGGAACAGTCCGGCGCGAGCCTTGGGATCCCACTTCTTCTCCTTCGGAGTCAGGATGTACGTCCGACAGCCGAACACACGTATGTGCTTCACACTCGGCTTTGACTTGTACACGATCTCGAAGGGAGTCTTGTGCTCGATCTTGGGTGACGGCAGACGATTCTTCACGTAGATGGCCGTCATGGCCGCCTCAGTCCAGAAACTCTTGTCCAGTTTGGCGTGATGCAGCATGCTGCGGCCGATCGTGACGATAGTCCGGATGGCTCGCTCTGCCGTGCCGTTCGTCTGGTGCGCGTACGGAACCGTGGTTTGCTGCTCGATGCCTTCGTCTTCGTAGAAGTCCTTGAGCGAGTTGGTCGCAAACTCACGAGCTCCGTCGTGCCGCACAAACTTGACCTTCTTGCCGAACTGCTTCTGCACCTCCATGATGTACGTCTTGATGCAATCTTCGCTCTCCGACTTGGCACGCAGGCAGAAACCCTTCATGCATCCGCTGGCTTCGTCCACGATCAGCAGCAGGTACTTGCTGCCACCAAGTGAGTTTTCCTCCATGGGTCCGCAGATGTCGAAGTGGAGCAGCTCGAACGTGTCGTAGCGACGCTTGCCACGGTTGCTTGGAAACGGTTTTTGAACCATGTTCCCTTGCTGGCAT
This sequence comes from Phytophthora crassamura, assembly GCA_033557995.1. Lineage (NCBI taxonomy): Eukaryota > Oomycota > Peronosporomycetes > Peronosporales > Peronosporaceae > Phytophthora > Phytophthora crassamura. The sequence goes on along the minus strand of JAUCED010000011.1, from coordinate 1,281,188 downwards.
CCGCGACACAGACTTGGTCCACTCGATTTGGAAGGTGCCTTCGCGTCCTTGATCATGTGGTTGTCGACCATCTTGCGAAGCACTTCGACTGGAGCGTGACCCATACGCGCGTGCAGGTCGACAATCTTGCCACTCGTCGCCGCATTCGCCGATCGCTGAGGCGTCATCAACCAGTAGAGTCCATCCACGAGGTTTGCCGTCGCCACCACTTGCTTGGAGCCCTTGTGCGCAATCTGCATCTTGGTGCCGTCGAATACCACTTGAAACTTGCCACTTTTGTTGATCTGCGGTACCGAAAGCAGATTCTTGCTCATGCTTGGCACGTACAGCGCGTTCTTGATCTCGATCTCGCGCTCGTCGCCGTTGGGTAGGACCACTTGTTCCACGATGGTCCCCACACCCATGATGGCCGCCTTGTTGCCGTCGGCCACCGAAAGTTCGCCTTCGTTCCGCTCAATCAAATGGGCGAACTTGGCCTTGTCGTTGCAGATGTGGTGCGTTGCGCCGCTGTCGATCGCCCACATCCCGAGCATATCCTTGCTCGTCGAAATATCACACTCCAGTGAAGCCGCGAACGCAACTCGATCAAAGCCGTAGTCGTAGTTGTTGTCGTCGTTTCGCCACTGGGCAGTGTTGGCCCCGCGTCCACGGCCGTTGCCGCCGCGTCTTGGGCCCCGATTCTCGTCCTTCTGCTTGGTCCAGCACTTGTCAATTATGTGCCCCACTTTTCCGCAGTACGTACACTCGCGAGACTCTCGGTCGGTGTTGAACGCCTTGGCCGCGTTCTCCGTCTTCACCGTCGCCGTCTTCTCGCCTTGCCGCTTGATGTGCTCATTCGTGAGCATCTTCACAACGTCTTGCGACCGCAGTTCAGCGCTGCTCATCTCCAGGTTGAGCACGACCGGGTCGTTCTCGTAGCTCTTGGGGAGGCTGCGCAACAAGCAGATCGCCACGTCTTCATCCTCCATCTTGGCGCCGATGCTGCTGAGCTTGGCGCTGATGTTGAGGACCTCGTTGCAATGATGCAAGACGTTGCCGCCTTCCGACATCTCCATGCTGAAGAGTTGGCGCTTCAGGTAGATGCGTCCAGCCTTCTGCGAACCACCGTACAGCGTCTTCAGGCGCGACCAAGCAACCCACGCTTCCTCGCAGTCGTCGACCACATGGTGGTAGTCCGCGTCCATGTGGAGCAACATCAGTCCGAACGCGATGTGCTCGACTTGACATAGTCGTCCTTGGCCCGCGAGTCCGTGAAGCTTGGCGTCGTCTCGCGGTTGACCACATGCCACGTCGACTTGGTCAGGAACACGCCACGCATGTAGCGGTTCCACGTCGCGTAGTTGTCCCCGTTGAACTTGTCAATGGTGACCTTGGTCGAGGCGTCTTGGGCAGAGGACATGGTGCTTGGGCTCATAACCTGATGGAAGGTATGGATCTTGGACACGAAGCTTGGACAAAGCGGAGAGGGGGACGTCGCAGACGGCGGGACCGGAGCGAAGACACTTGAGGGATAGAATGAAGATTCGAAAGTGATTGATTGATCGGAGCTTACACTGTCTTCACTACCTAGTCTGCATCCAATCATTTGGTGCATCCAATCACCAACACTCTGTACTCGTCCAATCATCCTACTCGTCTAATCATCGGTGGCGTAAACAACGTACCATAATCATCGCGGGATCGTATTGGACCGGTTCGGGTTAACCGGTTAATGGGTACAACTGGTACACAGTACCCAAAACCGGCAACCCTCAATACGCCCCCTCAATGCGAGCACGCGTGGATGCCGAGAGCAGCCGTCAGGTCCGTGTGGCGAGGTCCCGGGAGCGCCTTCGTCATGATGTCTGCCAGCATCACAGAAGTCTCGCAATACTCGAGCTTCACTTCACCACGCTTGACTTCGTCGCGGATGTGGTGGTACTTGATGTCGATGTGCTTGGCGCGGCCGTGGTTCACTGGATTCTTCGTCATCTTGATGCACGACTGGTTGTCTTCGCGAATCTTGAGCTCGGGACCAGTCTCGTTGGCAGATACCAGAATCTCGCACAGCAGGCGATGAATCCACTTGCCTTCTTGAATCGCCAGGCTGAGCGCGATGTACTCTGCTTCGCTTGTAGACAGCGAAACACTTGACTGCTTCTTGCTACCCCAACTCACTGGCGCACCCATCAGCATGAACGTGTAGCCGGAAGTCGACTTGCGATCCGCGAGGTCGCCAGCCCAGTCCGCATCGGAGTAACCGCGAAAGTCAACGTCGTCACCCGGCTTGAAGCAGATACCATGCGTCTTGGTGCCTTGCAGGTAGCGAAAGATACGCTTGACCGCAACCCAGTGTTCCTCTTGAGGGTTTTCCATGAAGCGCGACACATAGCCAACAGCGTACGCAATGTCCGGGCGCGTGGCAGTCATGAGGTGCATCAGGGCACCAACGGCTTCGCGAAACGGAGCATTCACCTTGGTCGCTGCGTCGCTTGGAACCAGTCGAGTGCTCATGTCGACGGGACTCACCACGGCCTTGCACTCGTCCATGCCGAAGCGCTTGAGAATGTCATCCACATAGCGCCGCTGGCACATCGTCACACTGCCGTCCGGGCCGTCCACCAACTCGATCCCAAGAACAAATGCGCACTTGCCGCCATCTCGAAGCGAGTCTTGAGGTCCTTCTTCGTGCGTGCGATCAGCTCGGGTGAACTTCCGGTAATCAGCACGTCGTCCACGTATACCAGCACGAGCACGCAGTAACCATCGACAACCTTGATGTAGAGGCATGGGTCGAAGGCCGACACTTGAAAGCCAATGGAGCACACGAACTCGTCGAACGTCTCGTTCCAAACGCGAGAAGCTTGCTTGAGACCGTAGATCGCCTTCACCAGTTCCAGGCAGTTAAAGTCACCATCCAGCTCGACGCCTTCAGGAACCACGCAGAACACCAGCTCCTTCATTATCCCGTATAGGAACGCAGTCACCACGTCGAGTTGGTCGAGAGGCCAGCCGAAGTACTTGGCGATCGCGATGATCATGCGCAGTGTCACGTACTTGACCACGGGCGAGAACGTCTCCGTGTAGTCGATGCCGTACTTCTGCTTGAAACCTTTGGCCACGAGGCGCGCCTTGTACTTCTCGATCGATCCGTCCGCTTTGCGCTTGATCTTGAACACCCACTTGGTGCCGATGGCGCGCTGTCCGTTGGGCAACTTGGCAGCACGAAACACACCACGAAGTCGCATCGACTTGAGTTCCGCGCGAATCGCCTTGCGCCAATGCACTTGATCAGGGCCGTTGACAGCTTCTTGAAACGTCGTCGGCTCCGATAGGTCAGCTGCTGCTTCGACGGCGTTGGCACTGGCACGCCAAAACACCGGTGGAGTCGAATCATCGTCTTCATCTTGGTCTCCAGACTTTTCTTCTTCATCTCCGTAGGCTTGGTGCGAAGAGGAGTCGCTCGGCGCACTTGCTTCTTCCAGTCCAGGTCGATGACGCACAGCGCGCGGTCGACTGGCAGCTTCATCTTCGTCTCTTGGGCGATTCTTGCGCTTCCCTGCCTGCTTGTACTCCGTCTGGCGCGAACCGTCGTCGTCGATGTCGAGCGAATCGAAGTCCAGATCGTCGACATCTTGATCGGAAATCGCCGGAGAAAGTCCAAAGGTCGACTCATCGAAATTGACATCGCGACTGATAATCACCTGCCCCGCCTCGATGTCATAAAGTCGATACGCCTTGGACACTTCTTCGTAACCGAGGAACAGTCCGGCGCGAGCCTTGGGATCCCACTTGAGCCGCTTCTCCTTCGGAGTCAGGATGAATGTCCGACAGCCGAACACACGCATGTGCTTCACACTCGGCTTGGACTTGTACACGATCTCGAAGGGAGTCTTGTGCTCGATCTTGGGTGACGGCAGACGATTCTTCACGTAGATGGCCGTCATGGCCGCCTCAGTCCAGAAACTCTTGTCCAGTTTGGCGTGATGCAGCATGCTGCGGCCGATCGTGACGATAGTCCGGATGGCTCGCTCTGCCGTGCCGTTCGTCTGGTGCGCGTACGGAACCGTGGTTTGCTGCTCGATGCCTTCGTCTTCGTAGAAGTCCTTGAGCGAGTTGGTCGCAAACTCACGAGCTCCGTCGTGCCGCACAAACTTGACCTTCTTGCCGAACTGCTTCTGCACCTTCATGATGTACGTCTTGATGCAATCTTCGCTCTCCGACTTGGCACGCAGGCAGAAACCCTTCATGCATCCGCTGGCTTCGTCCACGATCAGCAGCAGGTACTTGCTGCCACCAAGTGAGTTTTCCTCCATGGGTCCGCAGATGTCGAAGTGGAGCAGCTCGAACGTGTCGTAGCGACGCTTGCCACGGTTGCTTGGAAACGGTTTTTGAACCATGTTCCCTTGCTGGCATCCGCGACACAGACTTGGTCCACTCGATTTGGAAGGTGCCTTCGCGTCCTTGATCATGTGGTTGTCGACCATCTTGCGAAGCACTTCGACTGGAGCGTGACCCATACGCGCGTGCAGGTCGACAATCTTGCCACTCGTCGCCGCATTCGCCGATCGCTGAGGCGTCATCAACCAGTAGAGTCCATCCACGAGGTTTGCCGTCGCCACCACTTGCTTGGAGCCCTTGTGCGCAATCTGCATCTTGGTGCCGTCGAATACCACTTGAAACTTGCCACTTTTGTTGATCTGCGGTACCGAAAGCAGATTCTTGCTCATGCTTGGCACGTACAGCGCGTTCTTGATCTCGATCTCGCGCTCGTCGCCGTTGGGTAGGACCACTTGTTCCACGATGGTCCCCACACCCATGATGGCCGCCTTGTTGCCGTCGGCCACCGAAAGTTCGCCTTCGTTCCGCTCAATCAAATGGGCGAACTTGGCCTTGTCGTTGCAGATGTGGTGCGTTGCGCCGCTGTCGATCGCCCACATCCCGAGCGTATCCTTGCTCGTCGAAATATCACACTCCAGTGAAGCCGCGAACGCAACTCGATCAAAGCCGTAGTCGTAGTTGTTGTCGTCGTTTCGCCACTGGGCAGTGTTGGCCCCGCGTCCACGGCCGTTGCCGCCGCGTCTTGGGCCCCGATTCTCGTCCTTCTGCTTGGTCCAGCACTTGTCAATTATGTGCCCCACTTTTCCGCAGTACGTACACTCGCGAGATTCTCGGTCGGTGTTGAACGCCTTGGCCGCGTTCTCCGTCTTCACCGTCGCCGTCTTCTCGCCTTGCCGCTTGATGTGCTCATTCATGAGCACCTTCACAACGTCTTGCGACCGCAGTTCAGCGCTGCTCATCTCCAGGTTGAGCACGACCGGGTCGTTCTCGTAGCTCTTGGGGAGGCTGCGCAACAAGCAGATCGCCACGTCTTCATCCTCCATCTTGGCGCCGATGCTGCTGAGCTTGGCGCTGATGTTGAGGACCTCGTTGCAATGATGCAAGACGTTGCCGCCTTCCGACATCTCCATGCTGAAGAGTTGGCGCTTCAGGTAGATGCGTCCAGCCTTCTGCGAACCACCGTACAGCGTCTTCAGGCGCGACCAAGCAACCCACGCTTCCTCGCAGTCGTCGACCACATGGTGGTAGTCCGCGTCCATGTGGAGCAACATCAGTCCGAACGCGATGTTGCTCGACTTGACATAGTCGTCCTTGGCCCGCGAGTCCGTGAAGCTTGGCGTCGTCTCGCGGTTGACCACATGCCACGTCGACTTGGTCAGGAACACGCCACGCATGTAGCGGTTCCACGTCGCGTAGTTGTCCCCGTTGAACTTGTCAATGGTGACCTTGATCAAGGCGTCTTGGGCAGAGGACATGGTGCTTGGGCTCATGACCTGATGGAAGGTATGGATCTTGGACACGAAGCTTGGACGAAGCGGAGAGAGGGACGTCGCAGACGGCGGGACCGGAGCGAAGACACTTGAGGGGTAGAATGAAGATTCGAAAGTGATTGATTGATCGGAGCTTACACTGTCTTCACTACCTAGTCTGCATCCAATCATTTGGTGCATCCAACCACCAACTCTGTACTCGTCCAATCATCCTACTCGTCTAATCATCGGTGGCGTAAGCAACGTACCATAATCATCGCGGGATCGTATTGGATCGGTTCGGGTTAACCGGTTAATGGGTACAACTGGTACACAGTACCCAAAACCGGCAACCCTCAATATTGTTGACATGTATTCCGCCAAGCTAATTTCTGACGATGAATTCAAGCAAGTTTTGGTTGCATTAGTATAAAACAATGGTCATGTTCATTAATCCCAAACTTGTAGATATCAAGCACGCGTACCAGCGTGAAGCCAGAGGCAACCTAAAAGAGCTGAAAGCTCTCATGGAGAAGCTCGTAGTGAAGGAGACTCCCGCGGATGACAGCTCTTCAAACCAGCCAAGACAGGCGGTAATGGCTGGACATACGAAGAAAAAAGAAGGCTCGGACCTTTAAGCTATAGATGATCGTAGATCGTCGAGCTCCTTTTTTAGCTCTTGAATTGCCTTGCATAGAACGGACGTTAGCGATGCCAAATCGATACCCATACAATCGATTGGTAGTCCAGCCTCATTCAACTCATCATCAGGGGATTCCGTACCTGAGACGCACTCAGGAATGATCGAGGCTATTTCCTGAGCTATGAAACCAACATGGAGACTATTGTCATTTCTCATCGCGAACTTGCGGGGTTGCATCTGCAACACCACAGCTAACCCATATGGAAGTTCTACAATGTCTTTTTTCACTCGCCGATCGGATGCATTCGTGTAAGCTCCTCCCCTAACAGGCGCGTATGATACCCATGCAAAGTTTGCATCGCATACTCCCAGACGCATAGCACCAACCGTAGCATCGGTTCCCCACGCCAAATATTTTGATTGGCTCCAATTGGTTCTATAAACAGCTTTCCCATCAACGTTTTGTTTGGAATGAAAGTAGTTATTGCTCCATATCTGACCATTTACGTGCAAATCTGCTTCTGGGGACCAAGAGCTTGCCGATAGATTAATACCAACTCGATTACTCGTATTGATATACATGACGCTGGAATTGGCACAACCAAATTTAATAGGGTCGCTGGTGATAGTTCCGAACCATAATCCATTTCCGCTGCTGGTTCCTGAAGTAGCATCGACAATCTGGATCTCTGCCCGAATCGGCGTAGTAGCGTCATCATTAGCGAAGGCCATTATCCGCTGCCAACTACCAGCTAAATACGAACCGGATCCAATAATATGGACACTACCAGTAGGCGCGCTGGTACCAATACCAATGCCTCCTGCCTGTTTCACTACTAAGCGACTCACCATCGGACTGAGAATGTTAGAACTTGACCTTGTTTCAATAGCAAAGTCAGCCATAGCATATTGACCAGCATTAGCTGTTCTTGTAGCTAGCAGAGCAACTGATGGCGTGAAAGTATTCATGACTGACGCATCAATAACGAAATCTATACCCGATGTTGCTCCAACAGTATTAGATTCATTTCTAATAATCACATTGTACTCGCTTGCTCTCGAAGTTGTTGATAATACAGTTTCACTCGCAACCGAATATATATTGCTCGCGGGCGTGATCGACTGACCATTAACCGTTAGTGAATATGGGATATTGACCGCTCCGGAAGAGTCTATGGTGAGCATATCGCTGAGTCCAAATTTGATGAAGAATTGATTCGCTCCTGAGCTGTTAGCGCTGCCTCGAACGCCGACCTCGGATTGATAATATGAGACAAAGTTCATGCTAGCTGAACTCATTGGGGCATCGTTCTGGATAACTAGCGATTTACTGAGGTTCGAGTCCTTGATCGTCAGCGACCGTAAGCCAGTAATACCGTATGACGCATCGGTAATCAGCGTTTTGCTTGCTTCCGCAGTACCAGCGGTAGTTAGGGTTAGCAGAGCGATCTTTGACAGATCGTAAGTGGTCGAGCCTTGGACGAACGATGTAGCTCGCATAGAGCCATTAACATCAAGTTTGTACGACGTATCGACGGTCGATTGTCCAATCGCGAGATTACCGCTTGCATCCATGAGCAATCTATCAGATAGAGCATATTTCCAGAAATAACAATTGGGGGTTGTTGAGCTCGTAGAGCCTCTGACACCTTGTTCCATTTGATAGAAGCTCACGATATTTAGACTCGCGGCGGATGAAAGCGTATCATTTTGAATAACAAGAGACTTGCTGAGACCACTCCCAATCAGAGTCAATGATCTCAGCCCAGTCAATCCATACGACGCATTCGTGATGAGGGCTTTGCTAGCTTCGGCTACTCCATTGGTCGTAATTGCTAATAGATCGAGTTTAGTCAGATCTAAAACAGTCGAGCCTTGAACGAACGATGACGCTCGCACAGAGCCATTAACATCGAGTTTGTAGCTAGTATTGATAGATGCTTGACCAATCGCGAGATTACCGCTTGAATCCATAAGCAAACGATCTTCTAGAGCATATTTCCAGAAATAACAATTGGGCGTTGTTGAGCTTGTAGAGCCTCTGACACCTTGTTCCATTTGATAGTAGCTCACAATATTTAGAGACGCCGCGGATGAAAGCGAATCGTTTTGGATAACGAGGCTCTTTGAGAGACCACTCCCAACCAACGTGAGAGATCGTAAGCCAGTAATGCCATACGACGCATTCGTGATCAATGCCTTCGATGCCTCAGCCGTTCCATTGGTAGCGACCGTGAGCAGCCCGAGCTTAGACAGATCGTACGATGTAGCTCCCTGAACGAACGATGTGGCTCGTACGGCACCATTCACATCGAGTTTGTATGATGAATTGATAGATGCTTGACCAATCGCGAGATTACCGCTTGCATCCATCAGCAAACGATCTTCTAGAGCTATATTTCCAGAAATAGCAATTGGGCGTCGTTGTGTTCGTAGAGCCTCTAACACCTTGTTCCATTTGGAAATACGAGACGATGTTGAGACTCGCGGCGGATGAAAGCGAATGGCGTTACTACAACATTGCAACGACAAGACGACAGGCCTTACCGCAACACATGAAGGCTTTGGCAACAATGGCAGCACCACACCGAGAGCAACACAGACTCAGGTCAAAGCTTTGGCGTAATATACTCCGATATAAAATACCGCTAATTTGAAACTTACCGGGCTGACCATCAATCATTTGCGAAAATTCACGTTGAGCGACTTCATTTAAAAACGAGCTGCTGATCGAGAAAGAACAAAGAGACAAAGGCTGCATGAGTTATTCCGCCGGGGCTGGAAATGAGGCTCCTGATGCTTCGCCGTCTCCACCGTCAGGCCCTAGCCGTGCCCGCCAGGGCGCGCAAGCCCGCAGCGTGCGCTTCTGCAAGGAATTGCTGCAATCGCGCCTTCAAGAGATCAAGGCAATGGAGGAGAAGCTGGAGAAAGTGTCCAAGTACTCGATAAAATTGCTGGACGTTCAGGAGGAGCTATCGGTGATGCTCGCCCGTGAGAAAGAGGATACTATTCGTCTAGCCGCTGCGGCCGGGTTTCCAGTCCACGATGTTGGCTACGTCATGTCATATGCAGTGGCACTCGAGCAGTGCTGCAACATACTGCTCGACAAGGAGTAAAGAGGAACCAAACGACGGTGAAAGGCAATCAGTAGGAGAGCGAAGAAAAGAGAGATCGATTTCAATGCATTACGTCTTCACGGTTGCAAGCAACTCGATGTCTGTCGCCTCGATTGATTGAGCAATTTTGTTGGACGTTGTTGTCAGGTCCGGCTGCATTAATATCATCCAAAGAATCCGAAGGCGCATGATAGCGATGTCCTCCCTGGTGACAGTGGTGTTCACAAACCGAGAATTTCCGATCAGCGTATCGTATACCTGAGCAATGGCCATCACGCCGCAGGATGTGCCGTCGGGTTGCTTGGGGCCGCCGAACCATATCCCTTCTTGTTCAACAGGAGGCTCATTTTCCGCTGGCATGCTGGCACTGTGCCAGTCCCGTAAAAAAGGCCCCACCGTTTCATTGTAAGTATCCTCCATAGTATCTCGGTAGGCATCCGAGCACAACGATTCGTAGTAGTAGGGGGTCAGGCACGGGTGGTCTTGCAGATAGCTGAGGTGAACAATGATGACTCCCCAGTGGTTCTGGTTCAAGTGGACTGGCAGCACCACGAACTGGAAGGTCGAGATTTTGCTTTGGGGTGGGTTTGGGCAGCCAACGGTGGGAGCAAACGAGTCCATGGCATAACTGTTTCCAAACCAGTCGCAGATACACCGAATGCTGAAGTCAATAATTGCATCACTTAGCATTCGGTCCCTCGCTACCATTCCAACGAGATTTTCCAGCTTCACAAAGCTATCTCCACTTTCCAGCCGAAACACAGAGGCAATGTTGGCGTTTTCAAGCACCTGGACGCATGCTGTCGCCAAAGCCTGGTGCTTTTCACCGGCCGTGTCAGAGGTAAGATCATCGGAATCAGTTTCTCCATCGAAAAGACCCGGTGTGGCCGAAATGCTCTTCCAGTCAGTAGAAAGAAGCCACTCAATGTCTGCTCGCCAGTGCTCGCACTTCCTGCGAACGCTGTAGAACTCCTGCAAACGGTAGACAGCGCGTCTGCATAGTCATATTCACCAAATGGACAATTAGATATCAGCAACACTGTAAGCACCACAATTGAGGCAACATTACAAGCAACACGAAGTTACTGCAACATTTCCAGCAACATACACGAAGCACATACCTGGAAAACTTGGGCGTTTCCGGGGAGAGGAAAGCAACGATCTCGTCCGGCGCATTACCTGCGTCCACCGCGGAGACAACTGATGCAAAGTACGTGCTTGGTGACCGCTTCTTCTTTTCAGCTTGCAAAACAGCGTCCAGTTTTGTCACAAACGTTTGGGAATCACGAAATTGTAGTCAAACGCACCGCGTTCAGCTTGAATGCGTTGGCAGCGAGCGGTACGCGCGTCAAAGAAGTCATCCGTCATGATAACTGGGTAGCTCATGAGCATATCGCTGACATGGCCGTTGTCCGAGGTATTGCGCGCCCACTCGAGCACACGAGCTAGCGCTGGGACCTGCTTGTCCGGTAAGGTAACCACTGCTAAGTTTCGCGTTGTCCTGTCGGGCTTCACTCGGTTTTGTGTGAGTTTCTTGCGCTGGTTCCGTCGAGGCTTTGGTTGGGGAAGTTTCAGGACTTCGATCAAACCGCGCTTACGATCGGTCTTTATTACGCGCTTGACTTCCTTTGACGAAACTGCTGCCTTCGTCAAGAGAACCTTTGCCTTAGACGGTGCCGTCATGGTCGAGGCTTGGTCTACTAGCCGCCCCCAACTCTGTGTTAATGTTTGGGCGACAGGGTCGGTATTGTTCTTCTGATACCCGAACCAGCATTCGCTGCACACTGGTCTTGCGAGTCGGCATCGGCAACCTTGTTTTTATCCAGCGGAACTTCAGTCTGAGGAGCCGCACCTGGCTCTGATGTAGCAATGCTAAGCACATGCTCAGTTTTCTCCAGCTCGCGAATCATGTTAATGCTGTCAATGAAATCCGCAGGAGCTAGATCAGAAGTCATATCGGACTCCAAATCATCCGCGAGGCTGTCAGATTCGTCCGATCCCGAGCTTTCATCAGGCACCGATGTTGCGTCCGACGACGAAGCCTCCACTTCTTTCATACCGCGGAGAACAATTTGTTTCCACGACCGCAATGCTGTGTAGAATGCTGGACTTGGCAAGCCTGCTAGATGCTCCATAACAGGTTCAAACGCAGCCTTTGCGTAGCAGTACTTCTCTTCTGGTGACAGCACCACAACGTTTGCGTGCTCGCGACGCCTCATTTTCACGTACAACACTCGTCGGTTAGGCTGCCGGCGTCGCTGAGTCTTGTATTTGCCTTCACGACGCTGAGTTGCTTGAGTTGCTTCAAATGTTGCATCTTGTGTTGTACGAGACTCGAGTGCTTCATCTTGTGTTGCACCTTGAGTTGCTTCAACTTCAGCATATTCACCTGCGTCTTCATCTGCAAGCTGCGTCAAGCCGTCATGCGTGAATGAGTCTGCACGTTTTCTCACCCTTGTCTGCACCGCACGCAGCGATGTTACGCCACGTGAAAACACGAGCTCCAATGTAGACATCGCTTCCATACTCCATCGTCTTGGAATTGACGACAAAGGAAGGCACTCGAATCGATGAACACGCTCGGCAATGTACATTAAATGTCGGCATGGAAGTTTGTAGCTGCAGTTGAAGATGCAGGAGCAGGACCACTCGAAGTCATTGCACCGATATGTTTGTCCGCAAGTTTCTACATTCCATTCACCAACGTCCGAGCCACGCATAGCACAGGTAGTCTTCGCCGAGAACACCATGTAGACGTCCCACTCGCTCCGAACTCTTGCCAGCATGCAGTCACACAAAGTTTTAGCCACTAGTGAAAGAAACTCCGGTACCAGGTCTTGGTGGCGCGATGTCGTCGAGTGCTTGCGTGTGGCAGTAATTAGCTGCTGGATGATGGTTGTTTGGTGAGCAAGAAGTCCGCTAATCGTGGCATCAAGTCTTGGCCTCTTTCCCAGAAGAAGCTTCACTTGGTTCCAGTTCGTCTCTATCCGATTTGTCGTCGTATTGCCGGCGGTGAAGAACTTTCCTCTCGCATGATTTGCCCACATCGATACGCATGGCTTCCAATTTGCCTCAAAATATTCGAGCAGCTCAGGGCATGCGTTCTTGCATGAGCTCGTGAATGCAGCGAGCTCGGAATCAAACGTCGACTTCGTGTTGCTAGAATAGAAAGTAAATATCACGATAGCAACGATATTAGCAACATTACCAGCAACACATCAAGCACCACATCCAGCAGCACATATGCAAAACACACCAGTAGATCAGCTTCGCGAATGCCGCTTCCATCTCGTCGCGCTTTGTCATCGTCAGATCAAACTTCGCTCTTTTGCAAACCTTGCGCCAGTACGTCAGCGCGTGAAACTGGCAGAGCACCACTTTAGCATCCGGAAATGCCTTTTCGAGAACCTGCCACTCGACAAAATCCTTGTCGATCACGATAGTCTTGATTTTTCTCCACGTCGGGTTTCGTTCCTTGAAGAATTCAATTATGAGCTCCATTGTTCGGGCTTTCTGGTCCAGTGCAAGAAAGTCAACAACTGGGATCCCTCTACCAGTAGCAGACGTAACGACTAGACTCCCTACAACAAAAATATTAATGGAGAAGAGTGTTAGAACAGGCAATAGTACGTATACACGTCACAGCATAACACGCACCGAGATGATACCCTAGGTTGTTGGTACCATGCGTCCAGTCCATTACGAGGGCATCTCCCCACTCCACAAAGCACTGCTTCTGAATCCAGGTCTGCGTCGCAATCACGCAGCTGATGCCGATTTGGTCTTGTACGAGAAGGACGTCATTGCCGGGGTCTTCGTCTGCAAACCCATCAAGAAGCAACTTTGTTCTCTCGAGAGTGCTGCTACCCAATACCTGCTGAAGGACGTTTCTCGTTTGTTGTGGGCTGAGAATCATATCTGTTGTCGGTAGGGAAAGAATAGCAAAGAACATGTTGAAATATGAGAAAGCTAGAACATAAAGAGCACCCAAAACCAACCCTGCAGCCACCAATCACCACATGCACCCACCGAGCTTGTCAGACAGGTACCGATTGATGTCCGCCGTCCTGGTGTTCACTTCGGCCAAGAGTCCGAGCTCCTCGCGGACCTGACGCGATAGCGGCATCGACTTTGCACCCTTGTAGGAGTCGAAGATGACCTTGTTCGTCTTGTGATTGTGATTTGAAATCTGCATCAACATTATAGTATGTTAATCGCCAACCGGTAAATCGAACCAGGTAGTGGGACCCACCTCTGTATCAGGGACGACGCAGACCTTCCACGAAGCCTGGCCCTCCGAAATTACCTCTTCCGAGCGCACGAGAAAACCAGCTTCACAACCAGTGAATCGGCAATCTTTATCTCTGCGACCTTCACCTCGCGAAGCCTGCGTGGATCCATGAGTGCACCACATGCGCTTGAAATTATACGCTAAGAATGGCGGGATTTGGTGTGCATTCGGCCGGCTAAAACAACACAACATACAACAAATGGCAAAAATAAGACAAATCAAAATAAAGCAAGCATGAAGCGCATTGTCTTCTCACGTGTTGTGTTTCTTCGCGGTTTCGGAGCTCCGAACACGAAAACGCAGGTAATACTTCTCTTCGTAGCTGCGTCGAACAATTTCAAACTCGTCCCAGTTCTTGAACGTTTTCTGCGGCAACTCCGGGACGAAGATGTCGATTGAGTTGTGGGCCTTCTTCATCTTCTCGCGGGATTCCCAGGTTTTGGATCGACGAGTCGGCTTGCGGCTCGGTTGTTGTGAAAAGAATGGGTTCGCCACTCGTACGACTTTGGCAACTCTGCGGTCATCGATGTCTGTGCTGACTTCATCATCCTCACTGTCGTCAATCGCCCGTTTGCGCTTCTGTTTCTGCGCCGATTTGGTGGCGCGCGCCATCACTGACTCGACACGATCATCGCCTGTTTTGGCTACCATTTCAAGCAATTGAATACCACAACCAACAACACAGTAGGCAACATAGTCAGCAACATAAGCAACACAACCCGCAACAAAAGAATCTCACCTGTAGTGCGCTCCTCGTTCACCGTGTCATAGTTCCGAGCAACAGAAGCATCTTGTACGTCGCGCGTGTGATCGCCACCTCCACTATTCGCGCGATCACCTCCGGCAGCACCATCAATCTCATCATCGTCACGTTGACCCCCCATGCCGTCATCTTTAGCTGAAGTTGTAATCCCTGCATCTCCACCTCCATCGCCAACACCGACAGCTTCATCTCCACCTCCATCGCCAACACCGACAACAGCGGCCGCTGCATCTCCACCTCCATCGCCAACACCGACAGCAGCAGCAGCTGCATCTCCATCTCCATCAACTACGGCACCAGAAACAGTGATATCTGGGTCCCCACCGCCATCTCCACCACCACTTGCGTCCACATCTTCTGCACTGCCACCTACAGCTACTTCCGTGTCGATGACAATATGCGGGCTTATGCCTGCTATCACGCGGTCGCGTCGGTCGACAGGGGGCTCCTCCACATCCCCTAGGACCTCCACCTTGTCATCTATGCCGTCGTCGGGGTCTTCTTCCGGGAAATAGTCTCCGTCGTCCTCGCAGTCTTTAATGTAGCCGCTTGCCGCCCGAATGTAGTCAACAGGCGCACACTTACGCAGGGAAGCACGGCGTAAAGTAGCTAGAACCAATACAAGCCAACGCGTTAGCGGTGCTTCGTACAATATCGCTTTACCTGGTTCTTACCTGCTGCAGCTGCATGCTCTACAGGCGTCGGCCCCACTGTCTTCGGTGTCACCTTCTTGGCCCTCTTCCTCTCACTAGTGCTCGTCTTCTCGGGGGCACCGCTGCGTCCTCCTTCCTTCGGCATGCGAATGCTCGCCGCCGTCCGTGCCGCTCGCTCGCTCCCCACCGCTGACGCAATACGAAATGACAGGCGAGGGGGGAATCGTACTTAATCGATCCAAAGATCTTGCAAATATTTAGCTATTCAAATATGAGATTTTGTCGTAAAGAAAAAGATCAAATGTGAGATTTCGCCGTAAGGAAAATGATCATAAATTACCGAGCAACACTAAAGCCTTCCTATGTTGCTCTGAGCGAGCTGTCGTGTTGTCGTACTAATGTTGTAGTAACGACTCCCGATGAAAGCGAATCGTTTTGGATAACGAGGCTCTTTGAAAGACCACTCCCAACTACGCTCAATGATCGTAATCCAGTCAATCCAGAGCTACTATCCGCGATAAGAGCTTTACTCGCTGATACCGTACCAGGTGTTGCCGATAGGACGCTCAGATCGTAAGCAACACCGTTTTGCTTATATATTACTGAATCAATGCTGTTGAGGGTAGAGATCTCCTTGTTTGAATTGAGGACGATGGCTTTGTTCGAGGTTGCCGTACCCGGGATCGAGTTAAGCAATGAGAGACTACTCAGATCGACACTCGTTCCGTTCAGTTGAATTGATGAACAGCTGATGGTATTGATCCAAGAGATGCTTCGATTTGCATCAACTACCAACGCCGACATCGGGGCCGCCTCTCCCATCGTGATGCTGGATAGGTAGCTCATTCGATAGTCAGTCTTGCTCAGATACAAAGTATCCGCCATTTCGAGGCTTAGCACGTCCGTAGCTAGGGCATAGTAGGTCGGATTGAAGATGGTTGCTTCTTGAGAGGGCGGACGAGCTGTAAATCCCATTTGAAATCGCAGATTTCCTGAAACCTCTGGTTTCTTTTTTAGCAGAAGTATGTATTATTGAATATACTTTGACCAACGATGAGCAAAATCGACAACTGGGGAGGGCTTTTGCCCAAGGAGTACAAATCAAACGATATAGGCGATATCAAGCAGCTTGGCATCAAGAAGTTGTTCCGAGGAATCATCCTCGCGCCCAGCAACGCCGGGAAGACCAATCTCGTGTTTCATATCGTTAAGAACAGCCCTAATGTTTATAGCCATCTACATGTCATCGCACGCAACCCAGATCAAGAGCTTTATAACTATATGAAAGACAAGCTTAACGGCTATATCACGATTCATGATACTGAAGCTCCACCATCGGTTGATGACATTCAGAAAGATAGTAGAGGCGGGATCCAATTAGTAATAATAGATGACTACTCCTCGGACAAGAAGCTCCAACACGATAAGTTCTCGCACTTCTTCATCCGTGGAAGGTACAAACGTTTATCTACTATATTCTGACGCATTCGTGGTTCGCCACGGATAAGCTCATCCGTTTGAACTCAGAGTACCTGTGGATCCTCAAGGTTAACAGCCGCAGAGACTTGAAGATGGTCATCAGTGATTTCTCCATACCGGGTTTGACGCTCGAGAAGCTACTCAGAGCTTACACCGAAGCTACTCGCGAAAAGGGACAGAGTTTAATGATCGATAACGTACGAAGTGTGTTGAGATTTAATTTCTCTGAGAAAGCAATTACTTTCGCAGATTAAATATACAATCATGAGCTCGATCATTACGTTATCCACGCGACACATCGTTTCCAACGGATTTAACAACGTGCTACGTTATGAGTTTCCCGGCAGTAGCGTTGAGTTTGCTAACACTGAGCTTGCTATTCACTCAATCAATATGTACAACAGCCAATTCAACATCGACGCCGATGCATATGGCAATAATTCATTTAAGGTTCTGATGCCCACCGGAAACGTCTATAGCACGGTTCAGATCACGCTATCATCTGGGTACTACTCATACGCGGCCATCAACGCGGCTGTTCAAGCTGCGATGATCAGCGCCGGTGCGTATCTTATTAATGCTGACGGGGACAACGTTTTTTATTTCAATATCAGCGAGAACCCAACGTTCTACAGCTGCCAAGTAGATCTATCGCCTGTCCCAACGGCTCTACCCGATGGTTGGACTCGTCCGCCTTCTGGGTTGTATTCGACGGGCGGATCTGGATTGCCTCTGGGGTTCAGTTATGTTCCAAAGATTCTCATCGATAACTCTGAGTTTGGTAAGATCATTGGTTTCTCGATTGGTACGCTACCGACGCAGAGTCTCTACACGCTCCAGTCGATCCTCTCGCCGATCCCGCCCCAAATCAATCCGGTCAGCTCGTATCAAATGCGATGCTCGTTGGTGCAAAATCCCGATGACGTACTGACCACTTTCAACACGGCTGGTACGACTATTGGTCAGCTTGTTAGCTATCAGCCTAATGAGTTTTGCTGGGTTGATGTTCCTAACGGATCGTACGGATCGATCACGCTAACGATTGTTGATCAGGAGGAGAGATTTGCCAAACTCAACGATACCAATATGCTGATTTCGATCATTCTGAGACAAAAAAAGTAGATTGATGTTTTTTTTTAATTCAATCTAAAGCTTCCAGCTTGCTTAGAGCTTCCGCCACTCTTTCTCATCGCACAGAGACGAGCCATCTTCGCCTTCATCTCGGCCGAACCCTTGGCTGGACTTCCGCGACGCGAGGGCTTGGCCTCGGCAACGCCTACGCCCGTGAAACGCTTCAGAGCTTGTCGAGCTACACCAACAAGAGCCGGATCGCGACCAGTAGATGCTACATACGCCGAGCCCATAGATGCGAGACCATCCGCGGCAGCTGATAGTGCGGGTTTGATTACAGGCTTCCAAGCTGACTTGATTGAGCTCCATATTTTTTTTCCAAATCGATCCTCCATGCATACCGCCGCCGTTTAGCCCTACCATGGGCCATTCAATCTCTTGCGGAGTGATAGTGATACGAACGCCCTTGTGTGCCTTCTTGGACCGCATGATCTTGGCATAGCTCTCGGGATGAACGTGTAGAGTCGCGCCAGAACCAGCGAGATCAGCCTTAGTTAGCTGAAGAGATCCAGACTTGGCGGCTTTGCGAAGACGAGCCTCGGGGATAGCATCGGAAACGGATAATTCCTTGTAGAGCATGGTTGATATATTATGAGATCTAAAAATGCAGAAAATATTAAATTACATCAGTATCCAGATCCTCGAACCTGTCAAACAGGTACATTCTTTTGTGTTGCTTGGCGTATAACCAGAGCAGACAATATATGCCGCAGTACTCATCACTAGAACCTTGGATCTGTCTATCAAAGTATGGCAGATTGCCTAACACCTCCGGCGGCCCAACACCCATTGAATCGTAATATTCGCCATCGCACTGACATGTCCAATGGCCGACTCCAGGGCCCGTCCTAAGCAGAACCATATACGAGCCCTTCGCCGGAAGCGCGTTCTTGAGCTCTGGAAGCTCGTATACTCCATCAATACGGACTCCAATGCGCTTGGCAAGCTCGATTAGATCGTGATCAGAGGTTATGCCCTTGACGAGCTCCATTTATTTAATTTCCGTCCGAGACTATATCCATGTTGATATACTTTCAACCATGTCTGACACTACTCAACTCACGGATGCATTCTTACTTCAGTCGGCCCTAAAGACTGACTCGCCTGTCGATGTAAGCAAGGGCAAGAGCATTTCAGTCGTATTCGACGGCAATCAGGGCAACTACAACTCTGGACTGATTCAGATCGATGCTACTTCGCAGCTAACTGGCTCGCAGGGCTTTGCCTCGCTTCGTGAAGCATACATCACGCTTCCTTACGTAATCACTGCCAAATCAACCGGTAGTGCTGATATCAACTCATCTACCATTTCTCGTTTGCGTGTGCCCTGAAGTGCAACATTGCCAACGTTGTCGATTCGCTAGCGGTTGAACTGAATGGCAAAAAAGTTGTCACCGAGACGGAGTACAAGGGCTTCTGGAACAACCTACGTGCGATGACTGAACTATCCCAGGACGAGGTCGCCAAGCATGGAGCTGATATGCATTTGTACCCGGATACGTGGAATGGAATTAACTTCACCAAATCAGCGTCAGCTTGCGGTGATAGCTACTCCAACAACCAGATTCTTGGCGTGGCTCCTCTGGATAACACCTTGGCTCAGGCTCAAGAGCCATGGGCGTATAATTCTGGCTTCTTCAAACGTCTTACAAATGTACCTGCTCCGATCGACTCGACTGGAGCCAGTGGTGCTTATTCCTGGGCTTCGTTTGGAACGACCGCCACGAAGCAAGTGCTACAACAGAACGGACGTGGCTGTTTCAAGGAGTCGAATGTCACCACTTTCGGAAATGATAAGATCGCTGGTCGCTGGTTTTACATGTTGAAGATCAAGCTCGTGGATCTGCATCCCATTTTCAAGGAACTCGATTTGACGGCGAACCCTCAACTCAAGCTCCGATTGCGTATTAATGCCGAACAGTGGCTCTATCGGGAACTGCAACGACTATGAAGCTTGACTCTACGACTATGACTTCTGGTCAGACCGTACCGATTATGGTAGCTCCCGCTACCGGTGCGGTGAAGACTGCTGCCCAAGATACCATCACGACTGCGATGCCAATGAACGATGTACTGACTCCCGCTAGCTCTCAGCTATCATTCTCGTTTGGCCCGGTAGGTAATGCTTTCACTCCTACGGCATCGGTTGGTGAGTACCTCCCGTATCAGATGTCCCGTTTGTACATCCCGTTCTACCATCTTAAGAACCCGACCGCTATCATCAGCAAGCCGGTCAAGACCATTCGCTACCTTGACTGCTTTGCTCAAATGTTTCGCAAGGGCGCTGGCGTCTCTCCCGCAATTCCTACTGGTCAGTTAAATGCTGCGTTCGATCTGAACATCAGTGGATATAAGAAAAATGTCAAATATGTAGCTTTGATCCCTTTCGCGGAGACGAGCGACGGACACTTTGTGAGTGCGGTTGGTACTCCCCAATATCAGAGTCCGTTTGATAGCGCCCCTTGGACGTGCATGCCCGGCGCCAGTATTCGCAATTTCCAAGTCGCCATCGGAAATCAGAATGTGTTCGACAAATCGCAGGAGTACGATTGGGAGGGGTTCTGTCATGAGTTCAGCAAGATTGGCGCTATCAACGGCGATCTGTCGAGCGAGATCAGCAATGGTCTAATCGATTCTCAGCAGTGGTCGATGGCTCAGCGCATCCTCGTCGCCGATTGCTCGCGTCTCACCAAGAAGGACGTACCGCAGGCGATCCAGGTGAGCGGCATCAACGGCTCGACTACCGGCATGGATCTTCTAGTACTTGTCGTATATGAGCGCGAACTTGAGCTCGACCGTCTCACAGGAGAAGTGCATAGAACTGACTAAATGCGAGTGTAGATACTCCACATTCGCATTTATCAGCCTTATTTGCGTTGATCCGCTCGCAACTGATACTATCGGTCCGATCTATCGGTCTGATCTATTTTCTCACCGAGATCGATCTCATCTATTTTCTCACCGATATCGGTCCGATCTATTTTCCCACCGAGATCTCATCTATTTTTTTTCTCACCGATATCGATCCGATCTATTTCCCACCGAGATCTGATCTATTTCCTCACCGAGATCTGATCTATTTCTACACCGAGATCGATCTCATCTATTTCCTCACCGAGATCGATCTCATCTATTTCCTCACCGAGATTGGTCCGACCCCCCACCGAGATCTGATCTATTTCCTCACCGAGATCTGATCTATTTCTACACCGAGATCGATCTCATCTATTTCCTCACCGAGATCGATCTCATCTATTTCCTCACCGAGATTGGTCCGACCCCCCACCGAGATCTGATATATTTTCTCACCGAGATCTGATCTATTTCTACACCGAGATCGATCTGACCCTCCACCGAGATCTGATCTATTTCTACACCGAGATCGATCTGACCCTCCACCGAGATCGTTCACTTCTCATCTTCCACCATGGACCAGCTTCCTCATCTCACTCTGCTCTCGACCACGACTGGCTGCCCGACCGCTAACTGCGACCGTTGCAATCGCCGAGTTCGAGCCCAATGGTCGCCCGCTCTATGCCCATTCCACCGAGATCGAGCTGATCCTGAGTCTGGATGGGGATTCATCAGTCGCGACGAGGGACGATTGCTCAACATTCTGCGCGAAAACAGCTGGACTGAGGACGCGCTCAGAGATGCGCTCGAGACCGCAGCGGCTGACCCTGACCCGTTCTCGCCTGCCTCCTCGATCGGGTCGATCGCAGCTCGAGCGGAGTCGATTCATCTGGACGAGCCTCTCGATCTGAGCGATCTCTCGTCGACCCCTGGAACACCGATCGAGTAGCGGATTGCAGCAGGTCGCAGGAGATATTAATTAGTTGACTCTCATACAAAGGAAGCTCATATTAATTAATTTAATTAATTTTGTATAAAGGATCTTGCTACCTATATAGAAAGCATCATGACTACATTAACATTCGGCAAACATAAATCGAAAACTATTGAAGAAGTATACGCTTCTGACCCAGGATACTGCCGCTGGTTATCGAATCAAAAAAGTCTCGTTGAAGACAGCAGTGATATTGGCAAGTTCCTAAAAGAGAAGCTGAGTAATGATGATGGATCGTTCCTTATGACTTTTGGAAAGTACAAAAATAAAACTATCAGACAGATCCAAACCATCGACCTGATTACCTTGAATGGTTGAAGAAGAATGAGTTCATTCAGACTAAGATGCCTAAGCTCAAGGCTGAGGTAGATGAACTTCTGAAGTAAGCTCATGGTGATATTTTTTAAAACAATTATGAATTTCACTCAAATATTGCTTCTCTGGATGTGAGGGCTTGAGGCGATTTGAGATGGGTTTTGATGCTCTGAAATTTCGACTAAGTTGATGAAAATTGATTCAGCTGTTGTAGATGGTTAGATAGGTGCTCTGTCTCTTCCACAGCGTTAGGAAACAGATTGTGACAAGGAAGGGGTGTAATGCTATAGACGGGGCTGGCGGACGGGGCTATGTACGATGTGTTAAAAAACGGTAGGACAACCGGTTACTCCCCACTACTCACGAGGACGACGCTCAATTCACGAGCTGGGTTCATCGAACCCGCCGTCTCTCTTCGCTGGAGGCTCTCCAGTCTAGCTTCGACGAAGCTGATGTGCGCTTAGAGCGCCGGCTTCGCTTCGATTTCGCGAAGCTGAAGACGAAACGTCAGGCGGCCGCCTCCAGGTCACTACAGTCCCTCGGACTCGGCTCATCTGCTCTTAAGAGCGCTGCAGGAACTCACCAAGGTGAGTCGACGGCTGCAGCAGCCCGGGATCAACGCTTGAGCTCAGCGTATGATCCCTCAGCTCCCCTGCCTAGCGGCCGGAAGCGTGAGGCGACCGACTTCGCGGTCGCGGGCTCGCAGAGCGCCTTCGATCGCGGCGATCAAAAGCGTCCACGACGTCAGGGCAGTCTTGCCGGAGGGGTACCTCAAACTCCCACGAGTTTTCTGAGTGCGGGTACCCACGCCACTTTACCAAATATTGGTTATGAGCGTCGCGTCGACGACGCTTTAGAATACGCTCCACATGAAAGTGGCGGTTCCCCTGCTCGTCGAGCAGCGCCGGCGGCGCCCGTGTCCTCGCACGGTGAGGAGCCTGTCCGGCCTGAGGAGTTGGAGAGCTTGGAGAGATCGCTGAGCGACGTGCGTCAGACCCTGGAGCGCCACGGGCGGAGGCTTGATCAAGCCGAGAGGGAGTCTGACACCACCGTGAATGAGATCCGCGATCTCCGGGAACGTCTCCAGTGGTGTGAGGCTGCTGAGTCGGCGACTCAACGCCTGGCGCGCCTTGAGCAAGGTTTCGCGCGGCTGGAAGGTCAGGTCGACCTGTTGCTGCGACTTCAGCAGGGCGCTGTGGCTCCGCCACGTTGGGCGCCAGCTCCTGAGAACCCACATGGGCCGGGTCCCGGTACGGCTTGAGCAAGCCCACGTAAAACACAGGGTGTGTGTGCATCTTCTTCGGAAGATTGAGCGTATACGCTAGGCCCTTCTTGGCCATGACCGTGAACGGTCCAACGAAGCGCGGGCGCAACTTGGTCTTAAAGACCGCAGACACTGCATGTGTAGGTAGGTTTTTAGCGTTAAGCAACACTAGGTCCCCGACCTCATAACTCTCAACATTGCCTCTGCCTTTAGCATCCGCATGTTTTTTCTGTTTGTCTTAGCTATCAGCCATTGCGTCACGTACGTGTCGAAGGACACTTAGACGCGTTGACAGGAACTCGTCAACCTGTTTACGAACAGTGAGCGGGCTGACATCAGCAAGCCGATCGGCTATCTCTCCCCCACCAAGCCCAGGACCACGGAGTGGCAGCGTCAGCGGGACGCGCGGGTGAGTGAGGCCGTTCACGTAGAACGGAGTGTAGCCCGTGGAGGCATGCACAGCGTTGTTCAACGCAAACTCGGCGAGTGGAAGCATAGCGCTCCAACGCTTCGGCGTTTCAGCGCAAATGCTACGAAGAATGTCTTCGACAACGCGATTCACGCGCTCAGTCTGACCGTCGGTCTGCGGATGGTCCGCTGTGGACATGTCCAACTTGGTGCCAAGCACCTTAAAGACAGCGTCCCAAAACTTCCCAGTGAAGCGGGGGTCTCGATCAGAGACAATCGATGCGGGCAGCCCGTGTTGGCGGAAGACCCGATCGAGAAACAGCTTCGCTGTCCCTTCACCGTCCACGGTGTCCGGCACAGCCGCTAGATGAGCCATCTTGCTCAGACGGTCAACGAAGACCACGATGCCCGTGTTACCTTCCGAGTCCTTTGGAAGGCCAAACACAAAGGCCAAACTCATGGACTCCCAACACCCAGAGGGTACAGGCAAGCTTGCCAGCGGCGCGGCCGCATGCGGTGAGGGCTTCACCCTCTGACACGTCTCACACGTGCGCACGTACGTTGTAACGGGGTTACATTGAATAGTGTGATGCACACAAGCTAGGTGCCACACATAAGTGGCTTCCACACATATGTTACGTGGGTCACCCCAGATAGGAGTGGGTGGCTCACAGCCACTGGATATGCATTTGACTAGGCTCTACTATGATAGATAGTGAGTCCTATACATACAAACAACAGGCGGCTCTGCCGCGATAAACAACAATACATTCAGTTCACATTTGAAGCCTAAGAGTTCACTAGCCTTGTTTAAGGTACTTCTGTCTCTTGGAGTCCTTAATTAGCTATATTAAGGTACTCGTGCAAACTCTCGTATAGAGTTTGCAAGCTATCAATATTACTAGAGACTCTCTGAGTCTGTGTCTTCCTCTGACGCTAAAGCTACAGCAGCCCCGCTGCACTTGGTAGCACTTGTAGTCAATCCGACACCTGAGTCTTACGACTGTCCCTCTGTGAGGATGGAGCAATTTGCCCACTTACCCCCGAACCAACAGGACGGGCTTAATAAGCTGATGTCCTTGATCGGCCCGGAAGGTGTGGCCCATCTTGCTTCGCAAGGCCCCGACGCGGTGAACGCGCGTGTGGAGGCGTTTTCTCAGTATGAGAATGCTCTGTTGGAGCACGTCCAGCAGAAGATGACTGCGGCCGCGGTGTCTGTGACGCCTAGGCCTGCATCAGACGATGCTCCACGAGCTAAACCGCTCATGGTGAGCGTCAAGACCTTCGAGGGCAAGGAAGGCGAAAGCCTTTTGCTCTGGATCAGAGAGGTCGAAATGGCCATGGCGTCCGCCATGCTCAAGACCGAGCAGCAGCGCGTGGCGCTTGCGATCTCCAAGCTCGGTGGCCGAGCGCGAGAGTGGGCCCTGACGTGTGGCACGTCTGTGGACACTGCGTTCCCTTCTTGGGATCAGCTGAAGGCCCAGCTTTCGCGAGTGTTCTCGCCGCCTAACCAGGCGTATCGCGTGAGGTCACGCTTCCTATCTACCCGTCAGGGTAAGAAGGAATTGCTGGACTTCGTCCAGGAGTTGAGAACTCTTCTCGCCGGCATGGCGGCGGACCCTCTTCCTGAAGTGGTCGCGGTGACCGTCTTCATGGAAGGCCTTCGCACTGGCGTGGCCAGGACGGAATTCTTCCGTGTTCACCCGACCTCTTTTGAGGAAGCCGTGAACGTGGCGTTGAACGCCGAGTTCAACTTCAAGTCGTCGCGACTTGGTTGGACGGCTTCCCAAGCAGCTCTTCCGGAGCTTCTGATGTGTCCAATGGCGCAGTGCCTATGGACCTCAGCTACGCTGAAGATGAGGAAGCCGAGCTTCAGGCTGCTGAGCAGCGTATCGGCATCCGTCGATGCTATGTATGCGGCAGCACGCAACACCTGCGTCCGGGTTGCCCGCTGCGCAAGCAGCGCCAGGCTCCGTCGAGCCGAATCTCCGCTTCTGAGCAGAAGCCTGGCTCGGGGCGGGGAAACGCCAAGTCCCAGTAGGCGCGGGGCGCCCTGCTGGGGAAGAAGAACTGAGTTCTGTTGAGCCTCAGGGAGGAGGTCGGCAGGGCTTAGCCCCAAAGAGCACCGTGCTCTCTAACAACACGGAACGTGTATGCAAGCCGGGCTTGCTGGTCGTGGAAGCGACCGTGAAGGGCTTTGAGAAGCCATGGAAGATCCTTATCGACTCCGGAGCGTCGGGCAACTATGCTCGGCGCTCCACGATGGAAGGAAGTCAGCAGTACGCTGAGGCGCTGAAGGCGCGTTCGAGGGACATCGTCACCGTCCGTCTTGCGACGGGGACCCGTGTCACGGTGCCCAAGGTTCCTGTGAACCTGGGCGTGAAGTTTCTGGACTTCGATAGCGTTGAACGCTGTTTGGTCATCGACCTGGATTCGAGGTACGACCTCATCCTCGGCATGGCATGGCTGGAGCGCCATGAACCCTGGATTGACTGGCGGTCGAAGACCTTAAGCGCTACGCGCTTGCCTCCTAGGGGAGCATTGGCGAGTCATGAACCCACCTCTGCTAGGAAGCAAAAGCGCTATTGGCGCGGGCACTGGACCGAGTCGGTCAATGTGCTAGACATTGGAGTGTCCGAGTTAATGGACACTGGCGTCGAAGACGCGAGTCCCGAGCACTGCTCGTGGGCTGGACGTGGAGTGGCACGTAACCCACTGAGTGAGACTCCGAGTGACTGCGAGTCATCACTGCCTGCTGGTAATGGCGGGGTCGACACTGAGTCGAGGCATCTTAAAGGCGTGGCCCTAGTGATGCGCGTGGAGCGGCACGTAACCCGCTGAGCGATGCTCGTGGCTTGAGCGCAGCATCGCTGCATGCCGGTAATGGCATGGTCGACAGTTCGTCGAGGCATCTTGGGCATGGCCCTAGTGATGCGCGTGGAGCGGCACGTAACCCGCTGAGCGGTGCTCGTCACGAGAGCGCAGCATCGCTGCATGCCACTGATGGCGTGGTCAGCTGTGAGCCGAGGCATCAAGGGGAGGACCCTGACGATGCGGGTGGAGTGGCACCTAACCCACTGGGCGAGGGCTGTGAGCGTTGCGGCTCCACGCCGGCTCAATCAGAGCAGCAAGAGGTGGCGACACCTGACGAGACTTTCAGTCTGAACACGCTGGCCTCTCCGAGGCGTACAGCTTCCGCGAGGAGGCGGCAGCGACGCCAGATGGCGACTGCGAGACGCAAGCTCGGTCCTGGTACAGGACGTGTCCGTCGTGGACGATGATAGCGAGCAGCTATACACACTCGTTGATGGAGTGACTGGTGAAGCCGAGGGCAACGTCAGGCTCGAGGCTATTCCGACGGTGGCTGCTCTGCTAGAGCTGGACGAGATGTCCATTCCCGACTTTGGGGATGCCTTAAAGGCTGGCGCGCTCGCCGAAGTGGTCATGATACGACCGGAGGAGGAATTGAACTCCTCGTCGCTTATGGATGAAGCTGTCCTTGAGGACACGAAGGAGGCACTCAGTGCGCGAAGTGGATCTTCGATCCTGAAGGACCCATCGGATCCGTTCTATCCTTTGGTTAAGGAGTTCCAGGATGTGGTCTCGAATGACCCGCCCACTGGCTTACCTCCGGATCGAGGTGTCCGTCATGAGATTGACTTGGTTCCTGGAACCAAATACTGCGTAACGAGGCAGTGACCCTTACCGAAGGAGCAGTGCGACGTCATTGACGCGTTCTTCAGTGCCAAGCACGCGGCGGGCATGGTGCGTGAGAGCAAGTCTCCGCACTCGACGCCTACGTTCTGTGTCAGAAAGCCTAATGGCAAGTGGCGCATCGTTCATGCTTTCAATAAGCTCAACGCTGCCACCATTCCGGCACAGACGCCGATTCCTAGGAAGGATGTTCTGCAGAACAATATGGTTGGCTGCACGATGTACAGTGCGCTCGATTTGGTCGATGGTTATTACCAGTTGCTCATGCGAGCGAGTGACATTCCGCTGACAGCGGTTAGCACTCCGAGCGGTATGCTCTGGGAGTGGCTAGTCATGCACCAAGGGCTGTCGAACGCGCCTGCGACGTTCAATCGTCTGGTGACGCAGCTCTTCAGGCCCCTGCGGGCGTTTGCTCAAACGTACTTCGACGACATCTTCGTCCACAGTCATGCGGAGCACGGTCGGTCTGACGTGGAGAACCACATTGACCACTTGCGAGCAGTGCTCGAGTGCATGCGCACCAACAAGCTGTACGCTAACGCATCAAAATGCATCTTCGGCGCTAAAGAAATTCCTTTCTTAGGATGCTTCGTTGGGAAGCGCGGCCTTCGAGCAGATCCTGCTAAGGTTAAGGCTATCGTTGACTGACCGGTTCCCAAGAACCAAAAGGACTTACGCAAGTGGCTTGGCCTCGCCAACTACTTGCACAAGTACAGCGCGAACTACGCTGAGATGGCTCGGCCATTGTCCAATCTCCTTAAGAAGGATGAAGACTGGGGTTGGAACACCGAGCATCAAGATGCTTTCGAAGCAGTCAAGGAGAGTCTCCTTAATGCACCGATCCTGGCATTGCCAGACCCTGAACGTCCATTCAGTGTCGTCTGTGACGCGTCGGACTTTGCCATCGGCTGCGCACTGCTGCAAGCAGACGCCGAAGGGCGTGAACGCGTGATTGCGTTTGAGTCTCGCCAGCTCAAGGCTGCAGAGAAGAACTATCCAGTTCATGACAAAGAGCTACTTGCGATGAAGTATGCTCTCGTCAAGTTCAGGGTTCACCTGCTGCGCTCTAAGCCGTTTGTGATCTTCACTGGTCATGCGTCACTACGCACTGCGACCCAGTCGCCTCACCTCTCGCAAAGGATGGCCCGTTGGTTGTCCTTCTTCGCGGAGTACAACTTCGAGGTGAAGTACAAGCCTGGCAGGCAGAATGGTCTTGCAGACGCGTTGTCACGGCGACAGGACTATGAGCTAACTCATGTCACGATGGTGACCTCGTCGGTGATGGACTTGATACGCGCTGCGTATGCGCGAGACGACATGTGTGTCGCCCTGCTGCGTGCTCTTGGGAGCAAGGAGTTTGAAAACTCGGACAAGACATTGTCGGCGCGCTTGCGCGCGAGCCTGCACCGTTACTCCGTCGCTGACGGTCTGCTGTACTACAGCACGAGTGCGGAGGGCACTCCTCGAGTCGTGGTCCCTCATGACGAGGATTTGAAGTATCGTATCCTCTACGAGGCGCATGATACACCGCTTGGCGGCCACCTCGGTCGCGAGAAGACCTACAGCTCTGTGAGCCGGACCTATTGGTGGCCCAAGCTGTACAAGTGGACGAGCACGTATGCAGCGGGGCTGCTGTAGCTTTAGCGTCAGAGGAAGACACAGACTCAGAGAGTCTCTAGTAATATTGATAGCTTGCAAACTCTATACGAGAGTTTGCACGAGTACCTTAATATAGCTAATTAAGGACTCCAAGAGACAGAAGTACCTTAAACAAGGCTAGTGAACTCTTAGGCTTCAAATGTGAACTGAATGTATTGTTGTTTATCGCGGCAGAGCCGCCTGTTGTTTGTATGTATAGGACTCACTATCTATCATAGTAGAGCCTAGTCAAATGCATATCCAGTGGCTGTGAGCCACCCACTCCTATCTGGGGTGACCCACGTAACATATGTGTGGAAGCCACTTATGTGTGGCACCTAGCTTGTGTGCATCACACTATTCAATGTAACCCCGTTACAACGTACGTGCGCACGTGTGAGACGTGTCAGAGGGTGAAGCCCTCACCGCATGCGGCCGCGCCGCTGGCAAGCTTGCCTGTACCCTCTGGGTGTTGGGAGTCCATGAGTTTGGCCTTTGTGTTTGGCCTTCCAAAGGACTCGGAAGGTAACACGGGCATCGTGGTCTTCGTTGACCGTCTGAGCAAGATGGCTCATCTAGCGGCTGTGCCGGACACCGTGGACGGTGAAGGGACAGCGAAGCTGTTTCTCGATCGGGTCTTCCGCCAACACGGGCTGCCCGCATCGATTGTCTCTGATCGAGACCCCCGCTTCACTGGGAAGTTTTGGGACGCTGTCTTTAAGGTGCTTGGCACCAAGTTGGACATGTCCACAGCGGACCATCCGCAGACCGACGGTCAGACTGAGCGCGTGAATCGCGTTGTCGAAGACATTCTTCGTAGCATTTGCGCTGAAACGCCGAAGCGTTGGAGCGCTATGCTTCCACTCGCCGAGTTTGCGTTGAACAACGCTGTGCATGCCTCCACGGGCTACACTCCGTTCTACGTGAACGGCCTCACTCACCCGCGCGTCCCGCTGACGCTGCCACTCCGTGGTCCTGGGCTTGGTGGGGGAGAGATAGCCGATCGGCTTGCTGATGTCAGCCCACTCACTGTTCGTAAACAGGTTGACGAGTTCCTGTCAACGCGTCTAAGTGTCCTTCGACACGTACGTGACGCAATGGCTGATAGCCAAGACAAACAGAAAAAACATGCGGATGCTAAAGGCAGAGGCAATGTTGAGAGTTATGAGGTCGGGGACCTAGTGTTGCTTAACGCTAAAAACCTACCTACACATGCAGTGTTTGCGGTCTTCAAGACCAAGTTGCGCCCGCGCTTCGTGGGACCGTTCACGGTCGTGGCCAAGAAGGGCCTGGCGTACACGCTCAATCTTCCGAAGAAGATGCGTACGCACCCCGTGTTTTACGTGGGCTTGCTCAAGCCGTACCGGGCCCGGCCCATGTGGGTTCTCAGGAGCTGGCGCCCAACGTTTGCGTTGGATGCATTCACGCATGCTAGGTTAAAATGATTTGCATGCATTGGGTATGCAAATGCCGAACCAGCTGGGATCGAATAAATGTTGCTTGCGGGCGTAATCGACTGACCATTAACGGTTAGCGAATATGGAATATTGACGGCACCAGAAGAGCTGATCGTCAGCACATCACTCAGAGCATGCTTGATGAAGAATTGGTTTGATCCTGAGGTGTTTGCCGATCCGCGTGTCCCGATCTCAGTTTGCATGAAGCTAACGAAGTTCATCGATGCTGCCGAGGTAGTAATATCGTTTTGGACGACCAGAGACTTGGCGAATCCACTATCTTTAACGGTTAGTGATCTAATGCCAGTGATGCCATACGATGCATCAGTTATCAACGCTTTGGACGCCTCCGCCGTGCCATTGGTGGTAATTGAAATCAGACCGATCTTAGATAGATCATACGCAGTTGATCCCTGAATGAATGATGTTCCTCGAATGGCACCATTTACATCGAGCTTGTATGACGTATTAACGGCCGCTTGTCCGATCGCGAGATTGCCCAACGAATCCATGAGCAACCTGTCCGAGAGAGCAAATTTCCAGAAGTAGCAATTGGGTGTTGTCGCGCTCGTAGATCCGCGAACGCCTTGTTCCATCTGATAGAATGATACGAGGTTGAGTGATGCCGCGGAGGTCATCGTATCATTTTGAACAATGAGGCTCTTTGAGAGACCACTCCCAACCACGGCGAGAGATCTCAGACAGTCAACCCAAAGCTACTATCTGAGATGAGAGCTTTACTCGCTGAGACTATACCAGCTGTTGCGGACAAAATACTCAGATCGTAAGCAACGCCGTTCTGCCTGTACGCAACTGAATCAATGCTGTTGAGGGTAGCGATATCTTTATTTGAGTTGAGAATGATGGCCTTGCTCGCGGTTGCCGTACCTGGGCTCGCTTTGAGCAACGAGAGACTACTCAGATCAATGCTCGTTCCGTTCAGTTGAATCGATGAACAACTGATAATATTGATCCCAGAGATGCTGCGGTTCGTATCAACGACCAATGCCGACATCGGCGAGGCCTCTCCCATAGTGATACTCGATAGGTAGCTCATCCGATAGTCCGTTTTGCTCAGATACAGAGTATCTGCCATTTCGAGGCTTAGAACGTCTGTAGATAGTGCATAGTAGTTTGGATTGAAGATTGTTGATTCCTGAGAGGGCGGACGAGCTGTAAATCCCATTTTTTCGTAGAAGTATGTATTATTGAATATACTTTGAACAACCATGAGCAAAATCGATAACTGGGGAGGGCTTTTGCCTAAGGAGTACAAATCAATCGATATAGGCGATATCAAGCAGCTTGGCGTCAAGAAGTTGTTCCGAGGAATCGTCCTGGCGCCCAGCAATTCGGGTAAGACGACGCTGGTTTTCCATATCGTTAAGAACAGTCCTAATGTTTTCAGCCATCTACACATCATCGCACGCAACCCTGATCAAGAGCTTTACAACTATATGAAAGACAAGCTAAATGGGTATATCACGATCCATGACCCATCAGCCCCACCATCGATTGATGACATCCAGAAGGACTCCCGAGGCGGGATACAGCTCGTCGTTATCGATGACTACTCAAGCGATGCAAAACTACAAAAAGATGTGTTCAGTCATTACTTCATTCGCGGACGCCACAAGAGGCTATCTACAATTTTCTAACTCATTCATGGTTCGCAACTAATAAACTCATCAGATTGAACTCAGAGTACCTGTGGATCCTCAAGGCGAATTCACGTAGAGATTTGAAGATGGTCATCTCCGATTTCTCCATCCCGGGTTTGACCCTCGAGAAGCTAATCAGAGCTTACACCGAAGCTACTCGTGAAAAGGGTCAGAGTTTGATGATTGATAATGTCAGAAGCGTGTTGAGATTTAATTTCTCTGAGAAAGCAATTACTTTCAGCGATTAAGTATACAATCATGAGTTCGATCATCACTCTGAGTACTAAGCATATTGTAAATAACGGCTATGGCAATACTCTACGTTATGAGTTCCCGGGCTCTTCTGTTGAGTTTGCTAACACTGAGCTTGCCATTCACTCTATCAACATGTACAACTCCCAGTTCAACATCGACTCAGCTGCATATGGCAATAATTCTTTCAAGATTTTGATGCCAACTGGCAATGTCTATAGCACGATTCAGATCACGCTACCATCTGGCTACTACTCATACGCGGCTATCAACGCAGCCGTTCAGGCATCTCTCATCAGCGCCGGTGTGTATCTAATCAATGTTGATGGCGATAACGTGTTCCATTTCAATATCTCGGAGAACCCAACATACTACAGCTGTCAAGTCTATCTCTCGCCTGTCCCTACGGCTCTACCCTCCGGATGGACTCGCCCGCCTTCTGGGCTGTACTCTACGGGCGGATCGGGATTGCCTCTTGGGTTCTCGTATGTACCCAAGATCAATATCGACAATGCCGCGTTCGGCAAAATCATTGGTTTCTCGGTTGGTACGCGTCCAACCAATAGTCTCTACACGCTCCAGTCGATACTCTCGCCGATTCCGCCTCAAATCAACCCAGTCAGCTCATATCAGATGCGATGCTCGCTTGTGCAAAATCCATACAGCGTCCCTGATGATGTACTAACAACGTTTAACACGGCGGGAACGACCATTGGTCAGCTCGTTTCATATCAACCGAATGAGTTTTGCTGGGTTGATGTTCCCAATGGATCGTACGGATTGATCACGCTAACGATCGTCGATCAAGAAGAGCGATTCGTTAAGCTCAACGATACCAATATGCTGATCTCTATCATCCTGAGACAAAAAAAGTAGACTAGCATGTTTTTCTAACTCAACCGAAAGCTTCCAGCGCGCTTAGTGCTTCCGTCGGACTTGCGCATTGCACGGAGACGAGCCATCTTTGCCTTCATTTCCGGACTACCCTTAGCAGCCGATCCGCGACGCGAGGGCTTGGCCTCGGCAACGCCGACTCCCGTGAAGCGTTTCAAAGCTTGGCGAGCTACACCAACGAGAGCAGGGTCGCGACCAGTAGATGCTACATACGCCGAGCCCATAGATGCGAGACCATCCGCGGCAGCTGATAGTGCGGGTTTGATTACAGGCTTCCAAGCTGACTTGATTGAGCTCCATATTTTTTTTCCAAATCGATCCTCCATGCATACCGCCTCCGTTGAGCCCTACCATGGGCCATTCAATCTCTTGCGGAGTGATAGTGATACGAACGCCCTTGTGTGCCTTCTTGGACCGCATGATCTTGGCATAGCTCTCGGGATGAACGTGTAGAGTCGCGCCAGAACCAGCGAGATCAGCCTTAGTTAGCTGAAGAGATCCAGACTTGGCGGCTTTGCGAAGACGAGCCTCGGGGATAGCATCGGAAACGGATAATTCCTTGTAGAGCATGGTTGATATATTATGAGATCTAAAAATGCAGAAAATATTAAATTACATCAGTATCCAGATCCTCGAACCTGTCAAACAGGTACATTCTTTTGTGTTGCTTGGCGTATAACCAGAGCAGACAATATATGCCGCAGTACTCATCACTAGAACCTTGGATCTGTCTATCAAAGTATGGCAGATTGCCTAACACCTCCGGCGGCCCAACACCCATTGAATCGTAATATTCGCCATCACTGACAGCTGTCCAATGGCCGACTCCAGGGCCCGTCCTAAGCAGAAGCAGATACGAGCCCTTCGGCGGAAGCGCGGTCTTGAGCTCCGGAAGCTCGTATATTCCATTAATACGGACTCCGATGCGCTTGGCAAGCTCAATTAGATCGTGATCAGAGGTTATGCCCTTGACGAGCTCCATTTATTTAATTTCTGTCAGATACTATATCAGCCTTGATATAATTTCAACCATGTCTACACTACTCAACTAGCAGATGCATTCCTACTTCAGTCGTCCTTAAAGACTGACTCGCCTGTCGATGTCAGCAAGGGCAAAAGCGTTTCAGTAGTATTCGATGGCAATCAGGGTAATTACAACTCTGGACTGATTCAGATCGATGCTACGTCGCAGCTAACTGGCTCGCAGGGCTTTGCCTCGCTTCGTGAAGCCTACATCACGCTCCCGTACGTAATCACTGCCAAATCAACCGGTAGTGCTGATATCAACTCATCTACCATTAATCGATTTGCGTGTGCCCTGAAGTGCAACGTTGCTAACGTTGTCGATAGCCTAACGGTTGAACTGAATGGTAAAAAAGTTGTCACCGAGACAGAGTACAAGGGCTTCTGGAACAACCTACGTGCGATGACTGAACTATCCCAGGATGAGGTCGCCAAGCATGGAGCTGATATGCATTTGTACCCGGATACGTGGAATGGAATTAACTTCACCAAATCGGCTTCGTCGACCGGCGATGACTACTCTAATAATCAGATCAGCAGTGTAGCCATGCTAGACTCCACTTTGTCGCAAGCGCAGGAGCCTTGGGCATACAACTCGGGCTTCTTCAAGCGGCTCACGAATGTACCTGCTCCGATCGACGCGACTGAAGCTACCGGTGCTTATTCCTGGGCTTCGTTTGGAACGACTGCTACGAAGCAAGTGCTACAACAGAATGGTCGCGGATGCTTCAAAGAGTCCAACGTAACTACATTCGGCCTCGATAAGATCGCTGGTCGCTGGTTTTACATGTTGAAGATCAAGCTCGTGGATTTACATCCCATTTTCAAGGAACTCGATTTACTGAGTCAACCTCAACTCAAGCTCCGATTGCGTATTAATGCCGGAACAGTGGCTCTATCGGGAACTGCAACGACTATGAAGCTTGACTCTACGACTATGACGTCTGGTCAGACCGTACCGATTATGGTAGCTCCCGCTACCGCTGCACTGCTGGGGGCCTCCACTAGCGGAAACACTGTCGTTCCAGCTACGGCAATGAACGATGTACTGAATCCCAGTGGTTCTCAGCTATCATTCTCGTTTGGCCCGGTAGGTAATGCTTTCACGCCAACGGCATCGGTTGGTGAGTACCTCCCGTATCAGATGTCTCGTCTGTACATCCCATTCTACCATCTCAAGAACCCGACCGCTATCATCAGCAAGCCTGTCAAGACCGTTCGCTACCTTGACTGCTTTGCCCAGATGTTCCGCAAGGGCGCTGGTGTCTCTCCCGCGACTCCTACGGGGCAATTGAATGCTCCATTTGATCTCAACATCTCCGGATACAAGAAAAACGTGAAGTACGTTGCTTTGATTCCATTCGCCGAGACGAGTGATGGACACTTCGCGACCGCGAATGGCGTTCCGCAGTACCAGAGCCCGTTTGACAGTGCCCCATGGACATGCATGCCTGGCGCTTCCATCCGCAATTTCCAGGTGACAATCGGTAATTCCAACGTATTCGACAAATCGCAGGAGTACGATTGGGAGGGGTTCTGTCATGAGTTCAGCAAGATTGGTGCCATTAACGGCGATCTATCGAGCGAGATCAGCAACGGCCTAATCGATTCTCAGCAGTGGTCGATGGCTCAGCGCATCCTTGTAGCTGACACGTCGCGTCTCACCAAGAAGGACGTACCTCAGGCGATCCAGGTCAGCGGCATCAATGGTTCGGCCACCGGTATGGATCTTTTGGTACTCGTTGTGTACGAACGCGAGCTTGAGCTTGACCGCCTCACAGGAGAGGTGCATAGAACCGATTGAGCGCTCTCATGCAAAGGAAGCTCATCTTGATTAATTTAATTAAATTTGTATATATGATCTGGCTACCTATATAGAGATCATCATGAGTACATTAACTTTTGGCAAGCACAAGTCGAAAACTATTGAAGAGGTATATGCTTCTGACCCAGGATACTGCCGCTGGTTATCGAATCAAAAGAGTCTCGTTGAAGACAGCAGTGATATTGGTAAGTTCCTGAAAGAGAAGTTTAGTAATGATGATGGATCATTCATTATGACGTTTGGTAAGTACAAGCATAAAACTATCAAACAGATCCAAACCATCGACCCTGATTACCTTGAATGGTTGAAGAAGAATAAATTCATTCAAACGAAGATGCCCAAGCTAAAGACTGAGGTAGATGAACTACTGAAGTAAGCTCATGGTGATATTTCTTTTTGAAACAAAAAGTTAGTTGTTTATTGATTTTGCTCAGCTACCCATTTCTTATGCTTCTTAGTCATCTCATGCTTCGACTTGCCCCCACCTGAGTATCTTCCTCCACAACCACAATTATGCTTCACCTGGCGTACGCAGCGTATTTATCTTTGTTTTCTTGATAGTATTGCTTTGAATACACTAAGGATATATCCCTTTCCTCTTTGGTGCGCGATTTCGTACGTTCATTGGCTTTTGCTTTAATCATTGCTTTATTCTCGTTGTAATACCGTCGATTCTTTTCCTTCCTAAACAATGTTGTGATATCAATCGAGTTGTTTTTATTAACTGCCGTCTTTCTGAATGTATTGATCCATAGCTGTTCATACGCCTGTAGATGTTTGCGGTCCTCAACTTCATATTCCTTTATTAAAAGCATCCGGAACTTATCAATCCCATGCTCCTTGAAATGAGGATAAATCGAGCACGAATTGGTATTTCCACCAACCCATCTTGAAAGGAACTGCGATGACTTTGCCATCTGAATCTCAATTCACTCGATGTACTACCGATATAGCATAGGTCGCTTTCGATGTGAATGATACGATAGATTCGTCCAATCATTATATCTGAGTTGATGGTTCTACAATTGTAGTTTTATATATCTCAGTATTCAAGTGTTTAAATAGAAAACTTTTCCACTAAAATATTGCTTCTCTGGATGTGAGGGTTTTAGAAGTTTTGGCGATGGGGTGAGATGCTCTGAAAATTCACGAAAAAAGGTGATTTGAATATTAGCGATAGGAAAGGTGCTCTGGTTCTGACACAGTGAAAGGGGGTAAGCTGCGCGTGTGATGATAGAGACGGGACTGGTGGGTGGGGTGAGGATTGTGAATTTTGGAAAATTCAAAAAACGGTATTATACCTAGTGGGTATATACTACTCACGTGGAGGCTGAGGATGATCAGCCTCTTGCCGCTGCTGGATGTGGTGGCGTAGAGCTGTGCGTGCAGCACAGCGGGGCTGGGGGGAGGTTCCGCCACCAAGGAACCCAGGTCCTCCGTCTGCCCAGTAGGGCGCCCCGCGCCTACTGGTCGTCTCCGTTGTCCGGAGGAGACAGAGCCGTCGATGGCATCGACGGCGGCGAGCACGGGAGCCGGCGCGCGGCAGACCGCCGCGCGATGACCAGGCTTGCGGCAACGAAAGCAGAGCATCGCTCGTTGTCCATTGGAAGCGCCTCGGCCTCGGCCGCGGCTCTGGGACGGGTCGTAGCGACGCGTCGGGTTGGACTCGATCGTGTCGATCTCCATCGGCACTGCTTCGTTGGCGTCGTACATCCTCGATGCCGGGAACGCGCGGGAGGCCGTGACGCTGTAGTCTTCACGGAGAGCCGTAGCAAAGGCCTCTTCAGTGTTGCGGCGGGTTTCCGCGTCAGATAGAAACGCTGGAAGCCAGCGTTCATGCCAGTCACGAAGACATGAACTTGGGTCGTCATGTCGATCGGGTTGTCGACGATGCATGACACCAAATGGCGAGTATTTGTGGATGTAGTCTCTCATCGACAGCTTGCCCTGCTTTAAGTTCAGGAAGGCAGTCCGCTGTTGGACCTCATCTTGAGGCGGCTCGAACGCAAGCCGCAGGTCGTCCTTGACCTCGTCCATCGTCATGAAGCATGACGGATCAGCGACACGGCAGCTGAGTGCCCATTGCCCATTGCCTGTCAACTTGGACATCAGGAAGTTGGTCCGGGTGAACTCGGTCGTAAGCTGTCGCGCCGCGACAGCCATGTCGATCTCGCAGAACCAGCGGTTCAACGCCATCCGCTTGACGCCTTCACCGTTGTAGCTCGAGACATCGAGCTTGACGATGTCGGCCTTGTTCATCTTGGGCTGCGTGGGAGTCAGCGCCTGCCGACGTGCGTCCGCAAGCTCGCGCGCCATGAACTCTTGAGCTGCAAGGCGGTGTTGTTGTTCCGTCCCCGTGGACAGCAGAGCGGTGATCACTGCTTCGCCGGAGACTTGTAAGAGGCGGTGAAGCCCCTCCCACTCGAATTGCGTCAGGTGGGGGAACTGCTCGTGTTCCAGTCGCGCACCCGACATCCCTTCGATCGTTGACGCGCTCATCGTTCGTGGTCGTTGGAAGGACTACGAAGTGCTACCAGGTGTAACGGGGCCAAAGGCAACCGATACGTAAGCTTTCGCTGTTGTGTTGAGGAAGCAATGTCTTGAGCGTTAGGCCAAGATACGTGGAATTATAAGCAAAATTGACTCTGGGTAATATTAAAGTACGGTCGCAAAACTGTACTTAAGCCGAGCTTAGCTGCTAGCCACCGGTTGAGGTGTTGCACGCTAACTGGCCAATATGCATACTAAAGGGCGACTTCTGTCCAATGACGGAGTGCCAAGTCACAGCCTATTTGGACTGTGACTTCTACCTACTTTTGTAACGGGAGATCGTCCCGTTACAAGGATTCCAATGCACTACTGGCGCCTAAAATAATGCGCCAGAAGGAACCACGCCAGCCAGGAGCGGAGCTTCATGCTACTCAGGGGCACCGGCCCCCAGATTTTGAGAAGTCATTCCGGTTTTGGGTCAAAACCGGCCCGGGCCCCCTTCATTTCAGCCAAACTGACTAACTTTGGCGACCTTTCGAATCGTGCCCCTCGTTTTTGGGGGGTTGCGACTACCGGTGCACAGACAGTCCGTGTGGTCCACGTAAGTTAGTTTTGGTATATACTACGTTAACGTGATGTGGTGCACATCAACTAATTATGTGTCAACTAATTACGTTATGTGGTGCACATCAACTAAGCGTGACGTGACAGCCGCGCCGATATAAACAAAGTTCTTACAAACTTCGAATAAAAAAATCGGACATCATATTAGAGGCTTGTAAACTGGCATAGAACAAGGCGTATCCATCTGAAATACAACTAGCTACACGAGGAACCTCAAACTGTGGTGCTGGAGCAGTGGCCTGGCAGTTAGCATCGCTTCAACTAGGCGACCTGGGTTTAGTGAGCCAAACTAACCACATTTGTGGCCAATAATTAGGGAGTTCAAAGGTATGTTTTAGGGCGGTAACTAATAACACACAGACACGTTGACGACCATGTTTATCTGTTTCCGTGAAATACTCGCATGCTATTAACACTGGATTTGTGAGCCAAGGTCAACAGGAATCGGAAGCCACGCCAACATCACGAAACGCGCTAAAACGATTCAGAAAAAATAGCGAGTATATATGGATAGCGCTATGTGTCACGACTACAGGCATATGCGTTGCTTAGCATTTAGAGCTGTACATCGTGAGTTATCGCCCCAAACGGGAATGCATCTGGCCCTGCATTTGTCTACGAATGACCTGTTGGTCATGCCTCAGGAGGAAAAAAACGTCTAGTGTGATTGGACAAAAAAGAGCGTGCGAGATGGTGATTCGCCAATTTAAATATTAAATTAGCTCATCTCTAAATTTAGGAGGCACCAGGCCCCCAGGCCAAGGCGACGCGACTGTATCGTAGTCCTGTCAAATTGCATATATATGCTGTTTCAAGGTTTCAATTATCAAAACCCATTCTCCAACTCTGGTAACACCACTGTAGCAAAATCTATGCCAGCGTAACCTGAATGCGCTACGCTTTCTCAAAATGTTTTTGACAAATGCAAGTAGCGAGCCAATCAAACAGCAACAGGCGACAAGGCGTTGTGAAAAGATTGTGTAACACAAACTTGTTACAGAGATTCTGCCCCGTTGATTGGTTCATAATAACAGAAGCTCGCTTCAATGTCGTCATTGACGATATTCGTCAATGAGCAAAACGACGGTGCTTTATCCGGTGCGTAAGGAAACATGCAGCGAGCAGGAAGGTGGCGTGTGCCATACAGAAGCTCTGAAACTAAACTATCGAAAGCCAGGAGATGAAGCGAATCCACATAAGTCAATTTTATCGTTATTCGTTGGTGTGCAGCCTTAGGTTTGGCTAAGGCTTTTGCTGTACAGCCTTACGCTGCACACCTAGCATGTGAGTTTACGTATGAAGGTGTCCGTGGATCTATTAGGGGAGAACAATGCAGGGCCAGCTAAGCCAAGGGAGTTATACGGCCACTCAGAGCCCCATCGGCTCAGCCTCTACCTCGTCCTCGCTCTTGGCGTCGCACTTTTTGGCCAGCAGGCGACCCATGGTCGTCGCACTGCGAGACCCACTTGCCCTTGACCAGCGCATGACCTTGTGCCCACTGGTCACTCGTGCCACGGCCACAGGTCGCTGTCCAGCGACGAACGCCGGCCGTGCTGCGAGTGCACCGCACCGCTGACGGTCTGCGGCGGCACCTGGAACTGGAACTGCTGCATGGGCTGCGGTGGCGCCGCTCCGTGCAGCCTTTGCTTTTCTGCTTGACTATTTAGGACTAATTTCACGAAACAAATCAAAGAAGTAAATATATCCAAGAAATTGCCAACCTTTCAACCAAGGAAGATTTACACCAGCAGATTGAGGGTCACGCCTTTGGTGATGATTAACGAAAAATCCAGAGCTGTTCCGTGCGAAGTCACGGCTTTGTGACTCTCTGCGTAAGAACTCAATCCGAATTACAACCAATCACGTCCCCTTACTTCATCGTTACCACTTCATGTTACAGGATCTGGACACAAGTCAATGACAACTTCTGACTCTGGGGGTCGAGATGCCATTTTGAAATGTCCATACCTATGCGTGTGGATGACATATCATTGCGTATGATAGTGCTATCGACTCGTATTATACAGAGCAATCGATTGACAATATTAGTTTGATAGATTTCACTGTCGCGCGTTTCATAATATTTAGACTAGTTGCGAGATTCGCTAATCCTGTTGACCTTGGCTCGCAGATCCAGTGTTA
Source organism: Phytophthora crassamura (assembly GCA_033557995.1). Lineage (NCBI taxonomy): Eukaryota > Oomycota > Peronosporomycetes > Peronosporales > Peronosporaceae > Phytophthora > Phytophthora crassamura. Next base: position 1,239,769 of record JAUCED010000011.1, on the reverse strand, counting down.
ATAGTCTTAAATTAGGTCGGGTTAGGGTGCATTACGGCGATGCAACAACGGAAAGACCATGAATTAGCAATGCAGTGAGGAGGGTGATTCTTTGCTGGCGAGGAAGACGAAGCGCTGAAATGCACTGTATTGCTATGAAACTTGGTCACCTCATTCTTTTCACCAACGTCTATACATGTGCAAAACGTAAGCCTCGTTAGACGAAGTCCCATTCAGTTAAGCAGTATTGGTCAGAGGAATTAGCTATGTCTCGACTCGTGTTTTGTTTTTAAATTAAGTAGAGTTCAGACCTCTGGTAGGAGTACGCTGCAGCAACAGAAATCACACAGAAAATAAACGCCATTTTCGGTTCATTCGGTCAATATTTGGTGACCTAGGGAAATCTAAACCGGGTGTATAAAAAAGAGAGGAGGGGGTGACGTGGAACTCTCAAAAGCCGGCCAAATAATGTTTTCGATTCCTCTGACCACGCCACTTCCCCATTCTTCCTGTAACGATCTGCAAGTACAAAAGCAGAACGACACGCCATCATTAAGTGAGTCCGCACAGAGAGCCCGACATCCACGCCTGCATACTCACGAAGGTTGCGCAACCGCTCGCCACGGCGAACCATAGCCAACCACTGCATGTTCCAGAGCGCGCTCCCAGCGCGCTCACAGGTAGACAGATAGCACACACACAGATAAGATCCATTCAGTTTCCAATCTGCCTTCAAAGACAAACGCTCCAGCCAAATCTTACACTTGGTAGCCCTTACGACCCAGCGCACGCTTCCTCCAGTCCAGTCCAGTCCAGTTCCAGTTCCAGTCGCTCCGTCCGTCCGATCTTCAGCTCGCGTCGCCCAGGCACGCCTCCGTTTCTGCCTGGCCGTACGCCACGCTTGTCCGCCCTCGCCTTCCTCGTCCGTCCCGCCGTGCGTGTACCCCGCTCATCCGACCGCTCCGCTCGCGGTCTGTTTCCGCCGCGGCGCCGTTTATTTTTCTGGGGGAGAGAATCCATCCGCGCAGAACCGTCTTGTCGCACGCATTTTCGTGTCGATCGCTAATTGGCCCGTAGCGACCAATCGCCATCAGCATCGCCGTGCTCCGCTTCTCCGAGGTTCTTCGTCGACTACACTCCGTCGGCGTTTGCTCTCACCAGGAGTACCAGGTACTTCGCACCCAATCTTCCTAGTTGGCGTCGCCAGGGGCGTTTAAGAGAGGACTGGGGTTTCGGGGGGTGTACCGGGAAAAGGGTACATCGTCGGCTTTTGGGTTCCTCAGGCTTTGCCGGAAGCAGCGCTCCAGTGAGCGTCTGCGACTTCGTCCAACTTTTGGGTTCCTCGGACTTTGACGGAAGCAGCACTCCGGGGAGTGGCTGTGACTTCTCAACTTCGATTGATTTGGCTGAGGAGCTTGCGCGCCCCAGCCATCTAAGTGACGACGTGCTAGCGTAGGCGCAACGATGGACGAACAACCCATGCAACACGGCGAAAGCATGCAGCAGATGTTCGCGTCTCTCGCAGCCATGATGCACGAGCAGCAGCAACAGGCGCTACCTCTGCACCAACAACAGCAACAGGCGACTGAGGCTTCTGCCGTTGACACTCGTGAATTCCGAGCTGAGGGCCACCATGCCCAAGTTTTCCAGAACCAAAGAAGACGACGTCGGTGACTACATGTTCAGCGCCAAGCTCTACCTCGAGTCGGAGAACATCAAGTATGGGTCGGAGGCGCCTCAGCAGCGACCACTGTCTCTCTTGGTGGCAAACCTGAAAGGTCCTGCTGCGGCGTGGTATCGCGAGTACGTCTCCCACGATGGACACTTCCTGCACTCCGTTACGCAGTTTGAGGAGCTTCTGACCAGCGAGTTCACAGCGCCGGATCGCCAAGAACACTTGCGCGACCAGCTGCTTCGACTGCGCCAGAGAAACTTCTCGTGCCTCGAAGACTACGTCGCCGCTTTCCGAGGCATCATCTGCAAGGTGGAAGACATGTCTGACATCGACAAGGTGATGCACTTCCAGAAGGGTCTGTTGACTGACATCAAACAAGAGGTGAAGTTGAGGCAGTTCAGGACCACCACGGAAGCAATCTCGTTCGCGCTGATGTACGACCGCACCCATTTCGTCTCTTCGCGACAGCTTGGTCGAACAGGACACCAGTCGTCGCAATGTCGCTCGTCTTCGCAAACCAGACAGCGCATGGAGGAGCAACCAACTCCGATGGAGATTGGCAACGCTCGCATCATCTCCCGTGAAGAGTGTATGCGGCGAAACCTGTGTCTCTACTGCAAGGAACCTGGTCACCCTCTAGCTGACTGCCGCAAGCGTCAGGCTCGCAACAGCTCTCGTGGTCCTTCACGGCCACCGCACGGACGCAGCTCGATCAGAGCGAACCAGAGCTCGTTCCACCGCGTGGTCGAGGCCGAAGACGACTCAGACGACGAAGAGGCCTTTGTTGACGACAACGACAACCTTATTGAAGTCATCGACAGCTTACAACTCAACATGGTGACCGTTGACAGCGGAGCTCCGTCCAAACGCGAGCTACTGCGCCTTGAAGGGATGATGAACGACCAAGTGGTGCGTGTCTTGATCGACAGTGGAGCAGAACGCAACATCGTGCGCCCTGGCCTCGCTCAACATTTCGTGGATGCGGCCAAGGTGACTGCGGAGCGCTTCGACGGTACTACGACTCCTGCCCGCACGGCACACCGTTGCTGGGAGACACTGAGCTTTGACGGCAGAGACTTCACTGGTGTCTCGCTCATCGAGTGGGAGGTATCGTCGAACCAAGACGTGATTCTCGGCCATCCTTGGCTAGTGCAGTTTAACCCGATCATCAACTGGCAAACCGGTGTGATGCGATTCCCACGACCGCGTCTCGTGCTGGATGCCCGCTCGGTGAACGACAGCCTCGACGTAGCCCCTCCAACAGTGGCTGCGGTGGAGGTGACGTCGGAGTTTCTTCAGCATCCACTGCCCTCGAACTTGCGCCAGCAGCTCGATCATCACGTCAAGGCAGGATATTTTCACATGTCATTGGGTCCAAGCTCCATTACGTCACTTGGTTGTCGGCCGTCGCCTCACGTCTTAGACAAGGACGGAGATGATGCCGTCACATCGCTGTGTGTCCTTTCAGCCGCTCAGTTTGCGACGAAGGTCAAGGCTGAGGAATACGTCGAGCTGTATCATGTCACGGTCAAGGCATCGCCCAAGGTGAAAACCGTTCTGCCGCAGCTTCAAGCAGTGGTAGAGGAGTTCGCGGATGTTTCCCAGCTGAGCTTCCACCAGGTTTACCACCACAGCGATCGATCGAGCACGAAGTGATCTTGAAGCCAGGCACAAAGCCTAGTAACAGAGCGCCATTTCGTCTGTCGAAGGTCGAGCAGGAAGCACTGGACATCTTTGTGGCAGAGCTCCTCAAGAAGAACTGGATCGAGGTGTCAGATTCACCATGGGTGTCCAACATTTTCGGTGTCCCCAAGAAGGATCCAACTACCGGCAAGTTCCCATCGCGACTGGAGTGGTTGCATTCGAACAACCCGCATATGCCGATTCGATGGGTAATTGACTATCGCCTGGTGAACGCCGCCTCGGAAGTTGCCAAAATACCGCTGCCCCACATCGAACAGCTCTTCGATCGCATGGTAGGCGCGGTGGTGTTTTCGATTCTCGACCTCGCGAGCGGCTACCATCAAATGCGCATGACCCCTACGTCGAAGCAGTATACGGCATTCAGGACGAACCAAGAAATTTATCACTGGAACGTCGCGCCCATGGGTCTGGCTGGCATGCCGGGTACGTGGACTCGTCTGATGCGCAAGGTGCTGAGCCACTTAGCGTTCGTTGTCGTCTACCTCGATGACATCTGCATCTTCTCGCGCTCTATGGCGGACCATGTCGAGCATCTCCGGCGGGTGTGTGAAGTACTTCGTCAGCACAAGCTGTACGCACGTTCCGACAGTGTGATTTCGGCCAGAGCGTCTGTTGATTTTCTGGGCCACACGATCTCGGTCGACGGCTTACACGTGGACGCTCGCAAGACCCGTGCGATCGCCGAGTGGATGGAGCCTAGCAATATCAAGGATCTTCAGCGGTTCTTAGGGCTTGCTGGCTACTATCGTCGGTTCATTCACCGGTTTGCGACGCTCGTGCTACCGCTGAGCGCCCTGGTGAAGAAGGACGTGCCGTGGGCGTGGGATGACACGCAGCGCCAGGCCTTCAATGCGATCAAACTAGCGCTCCAGCACGCCCCGGTACTTCGCCTCCCTGACTTCGACAGGCCGTTTATCGTGACAACTGACGCAAGTCACGCTTGCATTGGGGGAGTGCTTTCCCAGCTGCATGATGACAGTGATCTTCCGGTGGCGTTTTTCAGCAAGAAACTCGGCCCTCATGAGCTGAACTGGCCTGTCCACGAGAAGGAATTGTTTGCCATCAAGCAAGCCCTTACCCGTTGGCGCCACTACCTCCATGGAGTTTCGTTTGAAGCATACACCGATAACTCGGCGTGCAAGTGATTTCTGCAACATCCACGCCTGTCCGGTCGACTCGCACAATGGCTCGACTTCTTTGCGTCCTTCCAGTTCACGCTGCATCATCGTCCAGGCGCTTTGAACGTCGTCGCTGATGCCTTGTCACGTCCACCTGAGTCTTCATCAAGTCCAGGGGAGGTGTAACGGGGTTACATCAAATAAGTGTGTGTCACACGAGTTATGTGTTGCACACACCCCTTTAGTTCATATTAGGTCAGTAGGTGACTTGAGAGCCACCCATATGCATTAGACTAGGCTCTACTATGATAGATAGTGAGTCCTATACATTCAGACAACAGGCGGCTCTGCCGCGACTAACAACAATACATGCAGTTCACATTTTGAAGCCTAGAGTTCATTTGCCTTGTTTAAGGTATTACATTTCTCTGGAGTCCTTAATTAGCTATATTAAGGTACTCGTGCAAACTCTCGTATAGAGTTGGCAAGCTATCAATACTACCACAGACTCTCTGAGTCTGTGTCTTCCTCTGACGCTAAAGCTACGGCAGCCCCGCTGCACTTGGTAGCACTTGTAGTCAATCCGACACCTGAGTCTTACGACTGTGCCTCTGTGAGGATGGAGCAATTTGCCCACTTACCCTCGAACCAACAGGACGGGCTTAAGAAGCTGATGTCCTTGATCGGCCCGGAAGGTGTGGCCCATCTTGCTTCGCAAGGCCCCGACGCGGTGAACGCGCGTCTGGAGGCGTTTTCTCAGTATGAGAATGCTCTGTTGGAGCACGTCCAGCAGAAGATGACTGCGGCCGCGGCGTCTGTGACGCCTAGGCCTGCATCGGACGATGCTCCACGAGCTAAACCGCTCATGGTGAGCGTCAAGACCTTCGAGGGCAAGGAAGGCGAAAGCCTTTTGCTCTGGATCAGAGAGGTCGAAATGGCCATGAAGATCAAAGCGGCGATGACAACTGCCCACCGAGCTCAAGCCGACGGTCAAACCGACGTCAGAACCGGACCCTCGAAGACTCGCTGCGGTGCTCTATTTCGTACCATGGAAACGATTGGAACGAGCACTTGCCGATGATTGAGTACGCACATGCAACCTTGGTGTCGAGTTCCTCAAAACTGTCTCCATTCTTCGTCGACACGGGTAGGAAGCCCACGAATCCTCTGATCACTGGTGCGGACGCGGCGTCTGTGCCTCGCTCTCGTGTGGAGCATGCCTCGCGTTTTGTGCAGCATCGCCAAGAAGTGATTGAGCGTGCGCGGAAGAATCTTTTGGATATGCTCAAGCAACACAGAAGAAGTTCTACGACAAGCGTCGCGCCGAGAATCCGTTCAAGGTAGGAGACCTCGCGTTACTCTCCACTCAGGACCTGAATATCTCCCATGCGACTGCTGAGACGACGCTGCGCTCGCGCAAGTTCATACCGCGCTTCATAGGACCGTACTCCATCCTGGAAATTCAAGGCAACGTCGCCTTGCTGGATCTACCTGCCAATCTCAAACACTTAAGTCCACGCTTCAATATCGACAAGCTCAAGGTGTACAACAGCAACCCGGACCGCTTCGACGGTCGTGTGATCCCCAAGTCGACTCCGGTGGTCTTCGACGACGACGGTGAGCCGCTACATGTTGTCGAAGCCTTGATCAAGCGGCGTACCTTCAACCGTCAACCCGAGTACCTGGTCAAGTGGCACGGGCTTCCTCACCATGAGAACACGTGGGAACGCGAGCGTGACATCAAGCATGTCAGTCACTGGCAAGCACTGCTCAAGGATCTACGCCGCCGCTCTCAAGCACGAGCATAGTGGAATTCTCTTCATGCGAGGTTTCACGGTACTGTTTCTTACAATGAGGGACTACGATACTACCAACTTCAACTTCGACGACTTCAAGCTCAAGGTGCTGGGGCTCGCTCAACTCGGGGGGAGTGTAACGATCTGCAAGTACAAAGCAGAACGACACGCCATCAGTAGGTGAGTCCGCACAGAGAGCCCGACATCCACGCCTGCATACTCACGAAGGTTGCGCAACCGCTCGCCACGGCGAACCATAGCCAACCACTGCATGTTCCAGAGCGCGCTCCCAGCGCGCTCACAGGTAGACAGACAGCACACACACAGATAAGATCAATTCAGTTTCCAATCTGCCTTCAAAGACAAACGCTCCAGCCAAACCTTACACTTTCAGCCTCCTCAGGTGGTTCATAGTTCATTGAGCTTTCTGACGAGGTCCTTCACGCCTCAATTGGGCTTGTTTTGACGAAGAGAGCTGTTTTGAGGGCCCGACTATCAGGATTTGAGTTCCATGCCATCCATCCTCCTTGTACCGTGGAATGTCAAATAATGTCCTTTTAACTTTGGTTGCTCTAGCAAGATCCCCTCTGGTAGGACTATAGATATAAAATCCAGAGAACAGGCAAGTATATCGTGGTTTTACCGAGCCATTTGACGAAAACGAGCAAATTACTTTTATGATCGTAACTAGATCGTCTGCGACTTAGGCTGGGACTCGCTGGTTTATTTTTTTTGCTGTTACAATTGCGGTCTGCCGAAGCAATGCCGACATGTTACACGAATGTTGACCCAGGTTAAGCTTACGCAGTACCGTGGAATTAATCTTGGGTGGGCTGTCTACAGCCTCTAACGAGGTGTTCCCAGTATAAACTACTGTGGTTTCCGTGCACGAAAGCACTTCATGCAGATTTCGGCATGGCACTTTTAAAAGTACTTAAAAGTGCGGTGCCGAAAGTTGTTAAACCAGCTCAACGATTGACTTGTGCTTGAATAGTGTCGGTCGTTTGGAACCTCCTCATCTCTCGCTGTGGAGTGAATCACTATTCAGGATATCACGACCAAGAGCATTGTCTGTAGTCGATCTCCAACAACAAAAGCGCACCAGTTCGCTGACACTTTCTAGGTGATACCTTGATGTCCTCGAAGCCATTGCACGCCATTTTGCCGCAACTGCAGAAGATTCGGCATTGATGTTTGTGTGGCATCCTGTATGCCGATCGTGGTGGCGAATCGGATGGGTAATCGCTGCTACCATAATGGTACATGTAATGGCGCCGGCTGGGGCTCTATGGAGCGGAAAGGAGGCGAGCTAAATATTGCGTGCAGCGGCAGCCTTGTGCGAGTCACACACGTCCTGTGTGTGAGACCTCCTTCGGTCTGCCTGGCGCAGCAACAGCAAAGACTCGGGGAGGTTTGCGGTTGGCTGACGGCGACGCTGCTGGCGGTGCAATTCCTGGTGAGCCCTGGCCGGTCTTTCGCGTTAAATCCCACAAGTGGGTACCTTTTCCAACGCGCCGAAACTCAACGCGCACGCGCAGATTCCCTATTACTGGCGCGCTCTATCGGACGGGATCCCTTGCGAGACCAGCGTGGAGACCGCACACAAGAAGTTCACCGCCGCTACAGCTTACGCTGACATCTCCTCGCCCTACCCGACGCTCTTTCTCTGGCGGCGGTTTGACAGCCGCAGAAGGCGTGCAGGCGGGCATTCTCACTCCCCATCCGCTGGCTGCATCTCGGCGCCCGAGCGTTTTAAACGGCGACGCCCGCAGCTGAATGACACAGCTGACCGCGCCCCCGCCACCGAGTCGGACGCAGCTCGCCATCCAGAGACCGCCCTCGGTGCTGGACAGCAGCGACGAGGCGCGCACCGACACGTCCACGTCGCCCGCGATGAACCCGGCGCGCACGCCTGGCAGCGACACCAAGACTAGCAACGGCGCCCCAGCGGCAACGACCCCGACCGCTACGCCCTCCTCGAACAGCCGACGGAGGAAGGCGGACGCCGCTACCGAGGACAAACCTGCCGCCAAGCAGCGCAAGTACGAGCGCAAGACCAAGCGCTTCATCTGGCCCGACGACCTGCACCGCCTCTTCGTGGCCGCCATCTTCGACGGTGCGTGGGCGACACGGAATTGACCCCTTTGGGGACTTCATTGCTGACTCTGACGCTGCCTGCTTGCTTGTGTTTACCAGTCGGTCTCAAGAACGCGTCCCCCAAGGCTCTGCTTGCCGTACGACTTGCTCGTTTCCCCTCCGAGTCCAGAGCACACAGCATCGTTCGCTAACTCCTTTCCTGATTTGCTTCTGCATGCTACAGCTGATGGAAGCGGCCGGACCGAACTCTGGCCTCACGACGGAGCACCTCAAGTCGCATCTGCAGAAGTACCGCCTCAACTACGAGCGCTCTCGCATGGAGTTCCTCGAGTACTACGACCGCAGCGCCAAACGCAACAGCAAGCGGTGCCGTCGACAGGCGCATCATCGAGCGAGCGGCGCAGGCAGCGAGGCCAACACGATGTTCGTGTTCCCCATCAGCAATTCCAAGCGCCGGAAGGGACTGGCTAGCGACAGCGACAGCGATGACAGCGACTCAGACACGGGTGAGAGCCACGCCAATGACACGAGGATGGACGTGGACGCAACGTATCAGGCAACGCCAAACGCACGTCGTGGCTCTTCAGAGGCAGCTGAGGCCCATGCACGCAACGTGAGCTACTCGCAGCTCATGCAGAGTGCGCAGCATCGGCCAGCTACGATCCCAAATGACCGCATGATGAACGGTGCTCCATCCCCAGTCTCCTCTGGCTTGATAGCCATCGCTCCTCAGCATTTACCTCCAGCCTATGCAGCCCATGTCCAGCGAAAGCAGAGCCCGCACCACGACCGCGATCTGGTCGCAGCGGCCGCTGCTGTGGCTGCGTACCGCTATCCGCTAGCTCATCCTGGCGGAGGAGTCCCTGGGATGCCAGAGCTCATGGATCCGCAGTGGAGCATTCTCAACTCGCTCATGTCCCCCCAGCTAGCTGGAATGACTGGGCCAATTGGGGAAGGTGGAGTGTTTCCGCAAGTCTCGACGAGCGAGGCGATGGCTCGTGGCAGTGCGGACGGCTTTCTGCTTCAAGAGGAACCGACGGATCTGCAGATGCAGATGCACCTGGCCATGCAAGCTCAGATGAATATCCACCGGCAAATGCTCACGCGCAAGGTGGAGGTGGCGCAGCATCTTGCTCGTCACAGCAGCATGGGCAGCATCGACACGAGGGCTGTTTCTAACAGCAGAGGCTTCAACGAGTCGTGGGGCAGTGCGCATCAGCTCCAGCAGCAGCAATATCTGCAACAGCAACAGCAGCAGCAGCGGCAACAACAAGAGCGGCGGCAAACGCAGCAGCAGGAGCACTATCGGCAGCAGATGGACCTGCTGTCTCGGCCGTCTCTGTCTGCTCCTCCCGTCTCAGCGACGCCCTCGGCTCTTGTGACGGCGCCGATTGTACCGACTGACGCGAGTGGGGCTGCTCCACCTCCGCCAGCTAGTGCAGCTATGATAGGATCAGCGTCAGCAGCCGACAGTCAACCAGGTGCCGTAGCAGTCACAGACAGCAGTGCCATTGCCGGCCTGGCAACGGAGACCAAGGGCGACGAGGATGCGATGGATCTCTCCCGCTGGGATTCTCTCGACCAGATCGTGGGCGTTGGTGACGACGACGATCTCTTTAGCTTCCTCAAGTCTTGAGGAACCCTTCTTGACGTAGTACATGCACGTGTGGTAACAATGAAAAGAGTGTCGATGTCACTAGGGGTTTTCTACATCTGCCGAGAGAGGTTGAAGCCGGAGATAAAGCTGGAAGCAAGCGATGTACAGTTAGCGCAGGAGCTGTTCTTCGTTATTGCTTTGTCTTGCTCCGCGTGGCGGGAACAGTCTTCCACGTGCTTGGGCCTGATCTCGTCTACTGGGGCCTAGCCGCCGTTGCTAGGTCAGCCAGGACATGCATGCCGCACTGATGTATCCTCGTCCTTAATAATACCCGCCGCTCTTGAAGTCTTCCGTTGCTGTGTACTTCAACAACGTCTATTGGGCGTCCGTCATGGGCTCCACTGCGCTCTCGGCGGGCGGCTTCTCGTCGTCCACCAGGCCGCGGATGAAGAGCACGTTGTTGCAACGCACGAGCGTCTCGCCCAGGTTGCCAGTGAGCTCCCCGTTGATGTACTCTTCCGTGTTGGCCAGCTGCAGGTTCATGTACGAGTCCACCGACAGCAGCACGCCCTTGTACTCCATGCCCCACTTGAGTCGCGCCACCACAGGCTTCCCCGTCAGGTTGGTCAGGAACGGCTTGGGGTTCAGGATCAGGCCGGACTGGAGAGAGAGCAAGCCAAATGCACACACAGCGAGTCAGCACGACGTCAACCAGACACAGACAGCACCAGTGGAGGCTGCTCAGGCCCAGCAGACGCGCGCGGTGCGAGCCACCGATCCCTGCGGAGACGCACCATCTTGCTATCGGTCGAAGTCTTGGACTGCCCGACGATCGAGTCCAATCGTATCTAGGAGGATATTAACGAATCACAGGCCACAAAATAATGAAATGGCTACATTTTGTGCTATAGTTGCAGTTTTGGCAACAAACTTGTTGATAAAGTCTATTTACCATTACCGCTGCGGCGCGTCCAGCGAGATGACCTTGCGCTCGATGCGCGTGAGGAAGTTGCCGAGCGCGTCTGAGCCGCGCACGAAGACGTTGAGCACGGGGATGCCGGGCACCACGTACTTGTCGTGCGTGAGCAACTGCTGCAGAGTGCAGAAGGGCGAGACCTCGATCCAGAACTGCGTCTTGGCTTCGTGCTTCTCCTCAAGACGGATGCGCTTGATCTCGTCGTTGTCCCCCTCCTTCTCGCCGCTGAGCCCCACGTGCCATTCCTTAGGCGCCGAGTACGGCAGCACCATGTCCGCCGCCGCGTATACCACGAGCTTGGACGCCACGAACTCGTTGCCCGTGTCCCAGTCAGCGTACGGGCCATCCTCGGGGAACATGTTGGCCAGGTGCTCGATCACCGTGTCTTGCTCGCCGAAGAACTGCACAAAGTCCGACGTACCGTGCTGGTCGTACAGGAAGAGCACGGGCCAGTACATGCTGCCGGACTGCGGGTCCACGTCGGCCTTGCCTTCATACTGGCGCACACGCTCGTCGTCCACCAGCGCGCGGCCCACGCGGATGCCGCGAGCGGCACACAGTCTGCGGTACTTGTCCGTGGCGGCGCGGCGCTTCATGCGCTCGCGCTCGCGCTGCAGTTTCTCGACGCGCAGCTCCTCCACCAGCCGACGGCCTTCCTTCTGGAGCTGCAGCAGCTGCTTGTTCCCCGGGTCGCGCTTGAGGCCTTCCTCACAGTAGCGCAGCGTATCAGCCGGCATGCGCAGCTGGCGTGAGGCCTTAGCGCCGCGGTAGTAGGCCTTGACGTTGGTCGGGTCGAAGTTAATGGCTTTGGCGGCGTCGGAGCGGCAGCTCCCGTAGTTGCGGAGCTCCAGCTGCACGGCGGCGCGGTTGCTCAAGATCTGTGCCGCAAGCTCCTTCATATCGTACGACAGATCGCGCTCCTCTTGGGGCAGCGCCAGCGCCTTGTAGGCGTAGACCAGCGCGTCGCTGTAGTACTTGAGGGCGTTCTTGAAGTAGCCGCGGTTGGCCTTCTTGGCGTCCGCGAACATGTCGTTGCCCTGCTTCTTCCAGTGCAGCGCCAGACTCTCGGCTGTCTCGCCGTCCTCGATCAGCGCCTGGATGGCCGCCACCATCTCGTCGCCCTCCACGACGTGATCCTCGAACAGCGTCATGTCCGGCATCGCATCCATGTAGGCCTGGCGCTTGGCCGGGTCCCACAACTTGCTCTCATCGATCTCGAGGTCCACGCCCATGTGCTCCATCTTCTCCATGGCCTGCTGCACCACCGCCTGCTCCACGGCCTGCTGCCGAGCTTCGTCCACGCTCTGCGCCATCTCGATGGTATCAGGTCGAAAAGCAAAAATGACTGGCAACGTACAACCACTGGTATTCCCGCTTAGGTGCGAGTACGATTAAAGGCCGCAACGGAATGGACACAGTTCGGTCAATCACCAAGTCGAGCGATGGTCGAGATGGCAGGCAGCAAGCGCGCACTGGAGGAAGCTCCTCAGCAGCTGCAGACGTCGACCAGCGAGGTCGTGTGCTGCAGCTGCGGCAAGAGCGACGTCAAGTACCGCTGTCCTCGTTGCGAGCGCATCACGTGCTCGCTGCAGTGCTGCGTGGGGCACAAGAAGCAGGCAAGAGCTGCTCTGCCAGTGGTTTAACGTTGGCTTTAGCTGACAATTTATGTTACCCATTCTTGCGTATGTTTCACTGCAGTTCGACTGCAATGGCAAGCGCGACCGCACCAAGTTCGTGGGGATCAAGAAGTTCACAGACGCCGATCTGTCGAGTGGTGCGGAGGCCAACGCTTTGCTGGTCTTTAGCGTCAATTTTCATGACTAAAGTTGTGTGTTTCACCCGTTGTGGTGCCTTGCTGCTGCTTGCAGACTTCTTCTTCCTGGAGGAGGTTTCTCGCTCAACGAACAGCGCGGCCAGGTCCCGCAGTCAGCTGAACGCGAACGTGAAGCATTTTACCGCCAACAAAAAGCGCAAAGGGGTGAAAGACAAGCAGAGCAGTTCAGCTAGATTGTCAGGTGCGATCAACCCCGACATCCCTGCGGACTGGCTGGCGCGCTTCCCGATCGCCGTGCAGTTGTTCGCCGAGCATGCGGCTAAACGCGGCGTGGCGTTGACTCTGCTCGCCCCAGGCATGAGCAAACGCGCTCGTAACTCGTCCTATATGGACAAGAAGAAGAACATACTGTACTGGCGCGTCGAGTGGGCGTTTCCAAGTGCCGAGGTGCCAGTGAGCCATTCCGAGGAGCGGGCCGACGAGAAGAGCACGCTCTTCGCGCTGCTCGGGAAGTATCTGACCCCCAGCCAGGTGAGTCGAGCGATGCGATGCCGTGACGATCTCAAAGCAAAGCTTCACTTTTGCTAACATGGGTCTGTTTCTTAGGAAAATGTTGCTATCTGTGGCAAGCTCAAGAAGTACGCTGTGTCTGACTGGGAGAAGCACATTGTGCTGCTGCTACGGAAGGAGTTTACGCCTGCATCACAGCCGCAGTACTACCGACTCAATGGCAACCAAAGTCTCGAGAGCAACCTCAAACGGAAAGCTGTGGTCGAGTTCCCGGTGATCACCGTTGCGCTTGCTGTCGGCGCTGAGCAGTACCCAGTTGCGCACGACGTGATCGAGGCAATCTCCACCACGGAGACGCACAGAGAGGAGCCGCAGCCGTCAGCGGAAGAACCGGAAGCTATGGGGGTGGAAGAGCCCGAGCTGGAGGAAGCCTCCTCCGAGCTGCTGACACGGGAAGCCGAAGCCACAAGCTCCACAGACAAGCTCTTCTCCATCCCAGAGGAGGAACCTGCGGCTGTCGAGCCCCCCACTCAGCCGAAAAGTGTGCTGATCGAGGAGCTCGAAGTCACTGCTTGCTAGGCACCAATTTCAATAAAAATGCATGATAGATTGACAATTCGTAGACTAGCGACAAGGCGGATCTCAAAAGCCAAGCGCCTTTTCACGCAGGAAACGACGCACCGAAGCACCAGAGCCTCAAGCGGAGATGCCGACGTCGTGGTTCGTGGAGCCCGAGCTCAAGCCGACGACGTTCACGGCGTCCTACGTGTGCAACAACCTCTCCAAGCATGGCGAGATGATGGTGCGTCGACATGGTCGGATTGTAAACTCGCAGATCTAACCAACGACTGCAGGTGTACGCGAATTCCGACGACGTGGTGTATGTGGATACGACGCATACGCCGTACATGACGCACAAGCTGCCGTGCGCAGAGAAGTCTGTGGTGCACCAAGTGCGCTTCTGCACGCTCAAGGACTTGGTGGTGATCGTCGTCGCCTCGGACAACGGGGTTCAGGTATGGGACCCCTCCCTAGTAATGACTTAAGACCAAAGTCTCACGTACCAGTCGATGTGGACAGATTTACGACACTACGGGTGAAGAGAGTCTCGCTGAGATCGCACTGAAGGAGATCGTGGGCGACGACGTGGAAGGTATCTTTAACTCAAGTCTCTGCTGCCTTGAGTACGACGTGTTACTAACCTAGCATGACGCAGGCGATTCACTTTACTGCCAGGGCATTTGCGCAGTCCACATGAAGGAGCCGCGGCTCGTCGTCGGTAAGGGTTAATGTTTTTCTATCAGTGGAAAGCATTTATCCCAACTAACATGGAAATACGGCTTGTCGTTAGGCACCTCGATGGGGAAGTTACTCGTGATCAGTAAAGAGGAAGACGCAGAGGCTGGAGACGGATCCAGCTTCGAAGTGTGCAAGACGTTGACTGAGCACGACGAGGCGATCTGCTGTGTCGAGAGCTCGCTCGACGGTACGCTACTCGCGAGCAGCGATATGAGCGGCGCGATACTGATCCGCAACCCCGCCGACGGGTTTGAGGTCGTGCATCGCATCGCTGGCGATCGTTATCCCACGACGTGCATGACGTTCATGGCTGAAAATTGGCTGCTGGCTGGCTACTTGACCGGGTGCCTGCGGTTGTTCAACCCAGAAAACTTCCACCTGCACGCCGAAGTCGCTGCCCACACGCGTGCGATCACGGCGCTGGATGCTCACAACGAGTTCGCGGTGTCGGTGAGTGAGGACACCTTCATGAATGTATGGGAAATCTCGTCGAGCAAGCCTGGCGCGGGCCCTCGCGCGAAGCTCGTGAGCTCCCACGCAGTGCCGAACGACATGCTCACGGGCGTGGCCTTCGCGTCGACCAACAGCATCTTCACTACTGCCTACGACAGCGCTCACCTCAAGCTTTGGAGCCCCGAATAAGCATCTCCATACTCTAAGACCTGTTGGCGAGCCATTGAGGGAAGACTTGGAAGCTCGAGTGATAGCAACTTGAGGCTCAAATCTACAATATATCGATTTCAAGGCACATTTCTCGAGTGCAAACCTGGATGAGTAACCTCTGCATTTGCGTGTCTCCAGGCTGTTCGTATCCTCCAGGAGAATTAGTCGTAGATGCTGTCGTCGTATGCGATGTGTTCCTCCATCTTCTTTGCAGCTCCGTTCAGAGATCTCCACGGCATCTCCTGCGCCTTTGTCAGTGTGAGCGTGAGCGTATCCTTCTTCGCCTTCCACGTCACGTCCGTGATCTCGTGGAACAGTGTGGAGATGACAAGGCTCTTGGCCTGGTCGCCGTCCGGAGCGTTGAGCAAGTCCATCGACAGCGACGTGTTGGTCCATTTCTGCCATTATTCAATCATCCCAACAGTTAGTGGACATCGCTCACTAACCAGCAAACGCACTAGCATTGCCTCACCAGAACGAGCTGCTCGTCTTTCATGTTCTTGACGACGTCGTCCGTGAGGAAGATACTGCAACAAAGCACAATAAGGCCATTCAGTCAGTCAATATTAATGCATTCAGCTCCCACGACGGTGAACAACCCCCACCTGACGGTTGTCTTGTCATCGCTCCAGCCGTAGGACGACACCATGGTCTTTTGTACGCTCTCGTCCTCGCCCTGGACCTCACGGTGCTTGTGCGCGTAGTAGTAGCTGTTCTCGCCCTTCTTGACCATGCTCTCGTCCAGCGCCGACAGCAGTTCTTCGTCGTCTTCCGCTCTCTCTTCTTCTTCCTCCTCGTCACCACCCACCTTTGCCTCCGCCTTCTCCGTCTTCTTCTTGAGCATCATGTTGACTCGAGCCATGCAGCGCCACAGCATCACCGTGAGCACCACGACGCCCACGCTGACCGCCAGCTGCTCCAGGAAGCGCTTGTTCATCTGAACATTGCCCCACGGCGTCACCAGCTTGACGTAGTGCGCCTCGGCGCTGGGCACGTACAGATACGGCACGAAGTAGCTCTCCGGCATGGCGATCGGCGATCAATACTGCAGTCAGATTTCCTGTGACGTGGCGTCGCGACTACTCATTGGTCTAAATATATAAAAGGTTTCAGCGAATAAAAGCTAGACCCTTCCAGATATGATGCGGATTTTGACAGGGAAATTTACTATGGACCTCTGCGGCTGTGGCTGGCCAGACAATATTCGCCCCAAGGAGCTCAAGCTCTTGCTGCTAGTTGCGACGTCGCCGCCATGAAGCCGCTGTTCGGGAAGATCGTGTCCAACAAGATGCAGAAGTCGGTGCTGGTGGAGGTGGCGCGCATCGTGAAGGACCCCAAGTACGGCAAGTACTACAAGAAGACCAAGAAGTTCATGGCCCACGACGAGGAGGACGCCTGCAACATCGGCGACTTCGTGCGTCTCTCGGGCACGCGCCCGCTATCCAAGCGCAAACGCTGGAACGTCGAGGAGATCACGCGCAAGGCCGAGGTGTAAGCTTCCCCACTGGACAGACCAGGTGCAACGCTCAGGACACTGTCACTGGCTGGCTGCGGAACGAGCCCCCGCTGAGGACAGGACCAGCCAGGTATTAGCAGGGCAGAAACACTGCGGAAAGTAAGTTAGAGTTGATTTTCCTGTCCGCCGTCTTCGTCTCCCCTGTCGTTTATGGTGATGCAGAGCCTCGTCGTCGTTTGGACGCCAGGTTCCAGGAGCAGCGCCGCCTCCAAAGCTTCATCCTACTCGTTCGCCTTATTCCAGCTCTCTC
Organism: Phytophthora crassamura; assembly: GCA_033557995.1. Classification (NCBI taxonomy): domain Eukaryota; phylum Oomycota; class Peronosporomycetes; order Peronosporales; family Peronosporaceae; genus Phytophthora; species Phytophthora crassamura. The sequence continues at coordinate 1,222,815 of JAUCED010000011.1, read as the reverse complement.
TATGAATGCTGCAGCGTGGCTTTTGTAGCACCGGCAGCAGGTGAATAACCTACGCACTAAAGTCTTCGGATCGCGATCTACAGCTCGTCATCGTCGTCCGACAGGTCTGCGAACGGGTCGATCATCGGGTAATCGCCCACCGCCACATTGTGCGGCCGCACGAAGCCGCCGTACTTTTGCTCGCACGTGAAGTAGGTTTTGCCTTTGACGGAGCCGTTGCCTTTGCCCAGCGGCTCGTCGAACTGGACGCCTACCCAGTAGCCCGGAGCGATCTCCGGGATCTCACCCAAGTACTGTACTTGTCCGCGACGCCCACCGGGCTGCACCTCACACCGGTAGCCAACCTTCATGTTCGCAACGCTCTCTGGTCCCGGGATCGTGGCGGGGTCTGCAGCGGGTCGAGCGACGTTCATCATGGTCTTGGGCTTCCAGTTGGGGTCCTTGGCGAGCTGCTCTCTCTTGTAGGCGCGCACAGTCTTCCCACCTGCAGCAGTAGCAGGCAAAGAGCCACATTAGTCCAGTATTCACCAGTCTTTATCCACCGCCAGCACTCCTTACGCTTGTTATAGTCCTCCTCGGAGATCTCGTACTTCTTGATGAGCGACACGTCCTCCAGACCTCCGCCCTTGGAGAGCGAGAAGGGGTCCTTGTCCACCACGTGCAGCCGCATGCCGTTCTCCACGCTGTAGAAGCCCAGCATACGGCGGTCATCGTCCAGTCGGGCGAAGACCGACCCATCGACGCGCATGACCAGCAGCTCCATCGCGTCGGGTTTGGTGCCCGTGTGCTGGTACAGCTTGTGACGCAGCTCGCCCACGGTGCCGTGCAGGTCCAGGCGGATGTCCACCATCTGCAGCTTCAGGTTGCTGTGCGTGATGAGCAGACACACGACGCCCTCGGGCACGTTGTCGTACTGCTGGTCGTCCATGGCCGTCACATAGTTGCGGAGCGCCCGCATATCCTGCGCCATAGTTGCTCCGATCTTCCTGTGTCTGTGAGCTTTTTAGTATGGCTGATTAGCTGATCCGATTAAGTACGAATTGTTTCCTGAGCTTTTCAAGTCAAAAAAAGTATCGACGATGCTGGAGCTGCCGACGGTGACGGCACTCAAGGTGTACGACGTGCTGCTGATCGCGCTCGTGGTGTTTGCGGTGGACCTGGCCGTGAAGCTGTGGAGCGGCCGCGGCGCGCAGCTGTCGCCGGCGGAGCAGAAGCTGCTGGGCGAGTACAACGCCCAGGTGCGGCTCGTGAACCGCCTCAACTCGGTCGAGACGTTCGTGGAGCAGGCCAAGGCCACGCGCAAGATGAACGCGCTGAAGAAGGAGATGCAGGAGCTAGCGGGTGCGTTGGCAGCAATGCATGGAACAGTACTGTTTGGAGCTTGGCTGACATCCTGGGTATGGCGGTGCATTGTTGTCGCTTGGCAGTGGAGCGGCTGGCTGCGAGCGCGCCGTCCGAGCTACAGAAGCAGTTCGACCGCATTCGCACGGTGAGTACTGGCATGTATGGAGTGCTGCAAGGTCTGCTGCTGCATCAAACTAACCGTGTTGTTGTTCGTCTATTGCTGTGACCTTTTTCAGCCCGTTGTGATGGGGCTGGCAATGCTGTACTACTGGAACGAGCCGCTCGTGGTGCTGCCGCAGGGCTACATGTTCCCGGTGGAGCGACTGATGGCGTTCCCAGGCTTCCCGCTTGGCGCCGTGTCCGCAATGGGCTGGGCTGGAATCTGTCGTCGCGTGAGCGCCCAGTTCTTGGGCTGAAAAGGTAAACCTGAGCTGCTGCTTCCAAGACGCGCGAAGGAAAACGCCGAAGACTCTGTAGTCCGTAACCTGTACACGCAGCGAAAAATACACGGCAATGCGATTCCGCGACCAGTTCCTGAGAACGAAAAGACCGCTGCAGAACCTGCAGTGTGCTGTGCTGTGTGCGAATGGCGTCACATGCGTGGCGAGCATGAGCGTTCGATTAAGCTGAAGTTACTACCCGACCCGACGGGGCAGGTCGCGTGGCGCAGCGCGAGGCGCTTCTGCGTCTAGTAGTCCTCGTCTCCGCCGAACATGTCCATGCCTCCGCCCATGTCGACTTCCTCCTCCTCCTCGACGGCCTTCTCCTCCTCCTTGGCGGCAGCGGCACCGCCAGCGGCGGCAGCGCCAGCAGCGGGGGCAGCGCCCACCGACACGTTGGCGATCTTGGCCTTGCCGGCCGCGACAACCTCGTCAATGTTCTTGCCCTCGAGCTCCTTGACGAGCTTCTCGGCCTGCTCCTGGTTGAACTCGCCGCCGAAGGCCTTCACGACCTTCTCGAGGTCGGCCACGGCCGGGGAGGCGTTTCCGCCGAGCACACACAACAGCAAAGCAGCAACGTGACGCATCTGTACAGCAGAGACGAATAGTCCGAAGGTTAGTGGGCTAGGCTGGCATGGGTCCGTCCCTCGCTCATGCTGCTGGACGCACCTTGTTTAAGGTGAAAAGAGGTTTTGCAGCCGAATACCCGACGACGTCTCCAACGCTACTGTGGCGCACAAGAGGAGACCTGTGCTTGGAAGGCCAGCGGTAGCCAATCACTCCGCGCACCATACAAAAAGCAAGTCAAGCTTGAGACTGAAGAACTCGGTATCGAGAATAAAGGGTTTCTACACACGTCACAGGAATCCGCTTCAACATGCTGCATTGCGCGCCTCTATTTACCCCCCTCTTGTTCTACGAGTCCGTCGAGGCCGGCGCCACCACTGCAGCCGACACCTTCTTGGGCTTGGGCGGGCTGCTCAGGTCCACATCCTCGAAGATGCCCTCGCTCTCGTTGACGCCCATGCTGAGCTCCATGTCGGGCGTCGCCGCCCCTGACGCAGTAGCCAATGCCCCAGCAACCTCCGTCGGGTTGGAGCTCGAGCGCACAGAGCTCTCGAGGCCTCGACTTGTGTCGCTGCATTTGCTCAGTTCGAGAGCGGCCGCCGCTGCCGCGTGCTCGAGCGACGTCTCCGACCGGACCGACGACGGGGCCGATAAACTTGCTGGGACGATCGATGCAGGAGGTGAGCCTCGTCTTGTGCGGGCCTTGACACCCTTGGTGTCGCCAGCGTCGCCATGCTGCACGTGACTGCGCTTCCGACTGCTCGTCTTGTTGCGGCGTAGGCAGTTGCACTTCAGCATTCGGGTGCACAGGCCGTCCGAGCCGTTGGCCAAGATGAAGTCGTACGTGCCCATTCCCGCGCACAACAAGTACGAGTGGAAACCAGCGAGCAGCACAAACGAGTTGGCTAACGAGATGCACACTGCGTTGTGGATCCAAAGCAGCGCGATCACCACCTTCTCCCAGCCCTCAGCAGCATTGGTCTCTACCTCCGTCTTCCACAATGTACACAGGAGGATGCCAATGACTGTCTGTAACAGAGTCTGGCACGTCGCCGACACCACGAGGCAGTAGAACGCCTCGTAGTTACTTTCTGCGATGCATGTGTTTAACCAGGTGCAGTGGTGATCGAGACCGGGGCTGTTCTTGTAGCACAAGCCGCAATATCGAGACTCCTTTGGGGGGACTCGTAAGATGGAGGGAAAGCTCGACGCAGCTTTCTGTGGAGAACAACCGGGACTTACGTTAGCAAGTTGAACAGATCTGGCCAAAAACGCGATGAAGTTTGCGCACAGGCTTGGATGGGTCTCGAGATTCGCAAATGATCCAGGCCGACACGACAATGACCACCAGGACAGCATTCGGAAGGAGAATGGCAATGCACTGGACCCAAGAGGAGGAAGGAAACACGTCAGACAACTGCAGCTCGGCAAAGATGAGGATGCTAGGCCCCACCTTTTCCCAGCTAAGTAGGGCGGCCACGAAGACAATGAAGCTCTGGCAGAGAATCGAAATAAGTCCCAGTTCCTAGCCATGAGAGCGTGAAGTTGTGCGTACTCCGATCAGGATGAGCTGAATGACCCAGCTCGTCGCTTGGTCTCGCGAGAAGGGCTTTTCGAATCCGTTGGTGCGCATGGTGGTCGTCTGTCCAGGCTGTCAGCTGTAACACTGCGCAGCGTCCAGACTCGATCGAGCTTCAAATACTGTCACCGCGGCGTCACTGTGTCCGCCACATTCGCGGCTATTTCGGTAGTATAAGGAGCATAGCGACATATATACACACGGCCAGGATCATCGTCTTCATTCCCGTATAAATACTCCACAGCGCGGTGTCTATTCTGCGCCACATGTAGTCTCCTCACGGCTAGGGCGACGTCCGCAGGAGCTCCTTCTCCGCCTGAGGCTTACCAGTCGACGCGGCGGCGGCCGACGCAGAGCTGACCTTGGAGATGGCGATGACGCTCGACCAGTTCTCCAGCACCCGCAGCGACACTGACGGGCACAAGACATCAGAACTTCCAATTAGAGACCTACATTTGGTACCGTAGAGCAATCCGGCCGAAAACCGCACGCACTCTCGTTCTGCTGGTTCATCTGCAGAAGCTTCTGGTTCATACTGTTCAGGTACTTGACCAGCTCGGCGCTCGAGTCCCGCAGCGCCTCAAGCGCCTCCACTTCCTCGTTCTTGCTGCCCGCCATTCTCAACTTGGTCTCGTACTTACTCGAGCGTCCGCACCACGTCACCAGAACCATGCGGCAGGTCACAATTGGTTGAAAATACCATCTTCGCCACCGATCATTGGCTAATAGTCTTTCCTACAGTTCATAGTCAGTTCATCGCGAACGCCCGGGATAACGGACGCTATCGCGGCCGGCTCACTCCCCCCTGTGCATGCTCGTGTCGTGCGTGGACGCCAAGAAGAAGAAGCGCAAGGTCAGCACCCTGGAGGACGGCATCAGCATGTGGTCGGACTCGCGTGGAACCCCCTTGCCCAGCGGCGGCGTGGCTGTCTCGTCGCGCTCTCCGCCTCCGCCGGCCGCGACGCTGGCGGCCATGCGTCGCCACGGGCGGGCGCTCGTGCTACTTGTGGCATTCGCCATCTTCACATACGTGTCACTGTCCAAGTCATCGTTCGGTAGCAGTAGTAGCAACAACGTCAGCAACACAGCCGCTAACGAGCGCACGCCCCAGAACTGGCGCAATGACAAGCCGCTGCTGCTTCCTATGGACACCACGAAGCACAACATGCGGCAGGAGCCGACCCTGGCGCCGCCGCCGAAGCCCGACTCGTTCGGTATCGTCATTGTGGCCGACCTGGACACCAAGTCCAAGGACGAGGACAGCAAGAAGCCCAAGTTCGTCTCGTACCTCATGCACGCCACGCTCAAGGTCGCGCCTGGCAGCGCCAGCGCCACTCAGAAGCGCGACGCGTACTCGGTCACGTTCGGCGAGGAGCAGAAGTTCAGCACCAGCATGAACGAGGCTGGCCGCGGCTTCGAGCTCAGCGAGTTGACGTGGTTCGGCGGCAAGCTGCTGGCCTTCGACGACCGCACGGGCATCGTCTTCCGCCTCAAGAACTTCGAGTACGTGAGCGCCACGAAGCCTCTGCAGGCCATCCCGGAGCATATTATCATGGAGGGCGACGGTCTTAATGGCAAGGGACAGAAACACGAGTGGGCCACGGTCAAGGACGGCGAGCTGTACATGGGCAGCGTGGGCAAGGAGTTCACGGACAACGACGGCCACGTCATCGGGGACGGCAACCTCTGGGTCGCGGTCATGGACAGTGCCGGTGACGTGCGTCACGAGGACTGGACGGCCAACTTCGCGGCGGTGCGCAAGGCGCTGGGCTGCGAGTGGCCTGGATACGTGGTGCACGAAGCCATCGAGTGGAGCCCCGTGCGGCGTCAGTGGTTCGTCCTGCCGCGACGTGTGAGCACGGAGCCCTACAACGACATGGAGGACGAAAAGCGCGGCTCCAACAAGGTCGTGGTCGCGAGCGAGGACTTCAGCAGCATCGAGGTGCGCGAGATCGGCAAGGTGACGCCGCTGCGGGGCTTCTCCTCGTTCAAGTTCGTGCCGCGATCCGACGACGCCGTCATTGTGGCGATCAAGAGTGTGGAGGTGGAGGTCGAGCAAAGCCAGACCTCGTTCATCACGGTCTTCGACGTGGATGGCAACGTGCTGATGGAGGAGACGGAAATTCCTGGCGCCAAGAAGTTCGAGGGCGTCGCTTTTGCGCACGACTGGGCTTAAGACAATGATCCAACCCCAATAGCTGGGACCAACAAGCGTTTCCTCCATCATAGAACAGCAAGCTGAGGTGTAGATTACCGACGAAGCTTCGGAGCGGCGAAATGCTCCGAACAAGAGCTTCCTACCAGGGACAGGAGAGGTAGTCCATGGTCCATGAACCCCCTTTTGAGCATACAGATCAAGAATGAAGACTGTATTCACTTTCTCAGCCGCTCCCTATCCTACTACGTAGTATTTGTCTGTCAAAGCGCACTCATGTTCTCGCAAAGCCACGTGATGCCGTCATTGAGCCCTTCACCCGTAGTGGCTACTGCCGGCTGCACCTTGACACGACGATTACTTGTGGCGCAGTTTTCTTGGAACTCGAGCGCCTCCGTGAGTTCTTGGACATCTCGAGCGTCCGGCAGGTCTCGCTTGTTCAGGATAATAAGCAGACAAGCGTCCTGGAGCTGAGTATCCACGAGCATGCCGTTGAGCTCGGCCTTGGCAAGCTCTAACCGCTGGTCGTCCGCACTATCGAGGACGAAAATGATGCCCTGTTCATCAACAACTAGACACATTAGTATCGACGACGGAAGTATTTGCATGATGTTCTTCACTCTGTACCTGCGTTCCGGTGAAGTGATGCCTCCAGTAGGGCCTAAGCGTGTCTTGTCCTCCGACATCCTAGAAAGTCGTGCAGCACAATAGTGAGCAGGGCGCTTTCAATAACACCAGCTAGCCGAGCCAAACGCACCCAAATGTTGAGCTTATAGCCGTCGAACTTGATCGTCTCGACGTTGAAGCCTACAGTTGGAATGCTGGCGATGGCCTTGCCCAAGCGCAGATGATATAAGACCGTCGTCTTGCCCGCCCCATCCAGCCCCACAAGAAGCAGTCGTCGGTCGTTGCGGTTCCAATAGCGCGAGAAACTCCTTGACAGCGAGGTGCCCATGACATAAGCCGCTTCGGGGCGGAAAAGGCAGACGCGTTCGACGTACTGCGCCGCAATGGCGCTCGGTTTCTTGGTATTTTTACAGCCATTTTGAGTCGACCGATTCAACATCGTAACGAACGACATACAAATTCATGTTGTATTTGTTGCAAAGTTTGATCGGAATATATTGCCAACTGATGGAATGTTGTCTTTCTCTCCTAACCGAGCGAGTCTCCGCCGTAGCCTTCGCTCTTCCCAGCGAGGAAATCGCGCTTGCCTGCGCCGATCTTCCGCACCTGTGCGTCCACCTTGGGGCAGTCGGTGATCCGGTGACCAAGACCGCCACAGAAGGCACAGCCCTTGCTGCCTGTGGCGTTCGAGAGCCCGTCGCCGCTGCGTTCCAGCTCCTCGTAGGGATCCTCCAGCGCCTTGAGCACGGGCGGAACAGTCTGCTTGGCCTCCACGAGCAAGTGCTTGAGATCCAGCAGCGCGCTCTCGGGCACGCTCTTGTTGATGAAGGTCGTGGCCACGCCCGTCTTGCCACAACGCCCTGTACGACCAATGCGATGCACGTAGTTCTCGATCTCCGCCGGCATGTCGAAGTTAATCACGTGCTTGATATCCGGGAAGTCGAGACCCTTGGCCGCCACGTCGGTGGCGACTAGTACGTCCTTCTGCCCGGTTTTAAACAACTCGATGGCCTCGTTTCGCTCCTCCTGGTCCTTGCCGCCGTGGATCGAGGCCGCCTCGACGCCCTTGAGGATCAGATACTCGTAAATGTCGTCCACGTCTCCCTTGCGCTCGCAGAAGATCACGACCGGTGGACTCGTTTTCTGCAAGCACTCGAGCAAGTAGACGATCTTGGCGTCCTGCTTGACGTACTCGACCTCCTGGATCACATCCAAGTTTGCTGCACCGGCCCGCCCGACGTTCACCAGCACGGGCTTGACGAGCACGTCCTTGGCGAAATCCTGGAACTTCTGCGGCATCGTAGCCGAGAACAGCAGCGTCTGCCGCTGGCTCGTAAAGTGGTTGAACGTTGTCGCCACTTCCTCGTCGAAGCCCAAGTCCAGCATGCGGTCGCCCTCGTCCAGGCAAATGTACTTGCAAAGCCGCAGGTTCATCTCGCGCAGCTTGAGGAAGTGGTTCAGTCGGCCTGGCGTGGCCACCACAATGTGCACGCCGCGACTCTGGATCAGGTCCGACTGCTGGCGCTTGTCTTCGCCTCCGATGCAGAGCAGACTGCGCAGCTCCGGGGATCCCGCCTTGAAGAGGTGATCGGTGAAGTGCTTGACGACGTCGAAGGTCTGCCGCATGAGCTCACGCGACGGCCCGACGATGAGGCCGAAGGGCCCTTCGTGGCCGATGATGGGCATCTTCTTCTCCTCCTCCAGCGCCAGCATCACCAGCGGCAGCGTGAACGTGACGGTTTTGCCTGAGCCCGTGAAGGCGATGCCAATCATGTCGCGACCCGCCAGGATGCACGGGATGGCCTGCACTTGGATGGGCGTAGGGCGCAGGATGTTCTTGGCCTTGAGAGCTTCCAGGATGGCGGGCGGGAAGCGCATGTACTCGAACGACTTGATGGGCGGCGGCACGTCCTCGCCCTCCACCAGGATGTGCCACTTCTTGCGCACGGCGTCGCACTCGTCCGGCGTCATGTCTGCGATGCTGCGCGGTGGTCTCCACGTGGTCTTCATGACTTCCTTGTAGTGGATGCCCTCGGCGCGCTCGTGAGCGGACACGAGCGCCGCCTTCTGCACGTACGAGGCCTCCTTGAGCATGTTGACCTCGTGCGCGTCCTGCTGCACCTGCTGCTGGTTCACGCCCTGCTCCTCCATGCGCTTGCGCATCTCGTACGCCTGGTCCAGCAGGCTCACGTTGGAGCGCGACTGCGGTGTCGGCTCGGTGGTGGTGGACGGAGAAGCAACGGCGTCGACATCGGCTTTGGGGGCATCTTTGGGCTCCGTCGGCCGGCGCTTCTTCGGCGGCCCGTCGTCCGAGTCGCTGTCGTCGTCGCTGCGCTCGTGCTGGATGCGCTCCTTCAGCACTTTGCGGCGGCGCTGCAGCCGCTCCTGCTCGCGCTGGCGCCGCACCTTGAGCGGCACGTACAGCGCCTCGTCCGCCTTGGCCTCTGCCATTTTCGTTGTCACAGTCGGCCACTTGTTATTTCTATTCAAGGGGATTGGGCTGTGGAGCATCAGCATTTGAAGGTAATACAGTAACTATATTGAATATTGGTATACTTATTGTGATGTGGAAATGACTACACAGGGGATCATCGACCGCCGATACAAAGGACAAGTGTATCCTCGAGTCAAATATCGCCATGAGCTCCGCGCCGCCGCCGCGTTGGACGCGGCCGGCGCAGTTCCTCGTGTATCTGGTGCCCGTGGGCAGCATCCCGCGCGACCTGTTCGCGGCCTACGCGCGACTTCTGCAGACGCACAGTGAGCTGCCGCTGCGCAGCCTGACGCGGCCGGGCGGCTACGCGGCCGAGCTGTCTCCGTTCCTTTCGCTGGACTGGTCCGGCACCGGTGCACTTCGCTTCCGCTTCGAGTCGACAGCTGAGCGCGTGGAGGCGCGCGACGGAGAGGATGCACAGGCCTGTCACCGCGTGGTGGGCGCCGTCGGCGTGTGCCACAGTCCGTCGCTCACGCTGCGCGGAGGTTTGCGCGCCGCTCACGCGCAGTTCGAGGCGGCCGTGCGGCGCTTCCCAGGGCTGCTGCTGCACAAGCTCTTCGCCTTCGAGCACACGTTCGAGGACGCCACGGCCGCCGAGTGCGCGGGGCTCAAGGACCTCGTCATGTTCCCTGTGCATCACGAGCTGCCGGGTACGGGCGAGTCCACCGTGAGTCTGCATCTCCAGGTCGTCATGGACACGCTGGCCGTCAATGTACTTATGGCTCTGGAGAGCGTCATCCGCTCGGCCACATCCAGCGCCGCTGCCAGGGCCACAGGGAACCTGGCCAGCGTGCTGCTGGACGTCAACGTGGAGCCGCAGGCAACAGAGGCCATGCAGACGGCGTCGTCGCCGCTCGTGCTGTCGCGCGACGCCAAGGGAGACGCCGTCTTTGGATCCGCACCGAGTCCTACCAATTCACGCTCGTCGGGGCCGTCGATCAGCTCCATTCCGTCGCCTCTGGCGGCGCTGGACCCGCGCAACCGACGCCGGAAGAGGCAGCTTGCGCGCAGGGAGAAGCTGCTGGGAGACTACAGCGTGCTGGTGAGCTGCATCGCAGACGCACTGGCTCATTACACTGCGGCCATGGAGATGCTGCGCGAAGAAGAGAGACGCAGCAGCGGCGCGCCAGGCGACGCCCTCTGGCTGGCCGCCGCACTGGAAGGATACGTGTTTTGCTTGTACACGGAGGCACCGGACAAGTTCTCGACGGAATTAGTGGAGAAGGCGTCGGAGGCTGTCGCGCTGTACGCCAAGGCGGGCACGACGGAGCTCGAGAGTCTGCTGATTGAGAACCTCGGGTGGTACTACGCGCGCGTGGCCACAGCGACGCTGGCGCGGACGTCACTGCCAGGAGAAGCCAAAGTGTTCGAGAGCGTGTGGGCCAAGCGCCTGCTTTGGGACGTGCTGGAGCGCGGCCTCGTGCTGTTCCCAGAGCTCCAGCCACAGCGGCAGGTTGAGTTCCTCATTCAAACTAGTCGGATGCTCGAAGCGGTGGGTCATCGTCGGCGTGTTGCGTTCTTCCTGCATGAAGCCGCTTCGCTGTTGCTTGCCCGCAATTCACCGTCTTTAGATGCTCCATCCAGGCTGCTGCTCTCGCCTTCCAGTAGCATTGCAAAGGGGCCTCAGCGACAACGGGACTTGGAGGCGGCGCTCATGCTCGAGCGGGTAGCAGCGGAACGGCTGGGCATTCGTGATCAGAGGAATGACTTGCCATGGGAAGTCACGACGCAGTATCGACGGAGCCGGAGGAGCAAGGCAACAGCAGGAATGGACGCAGCGTCGAGCCCTCCAGACAATTCGTGGCTCATCATCCGCTTCCACGTCCTGCGGCAGCTCCTGACGATCTCGAGGATGCTAGGAGACGCTCTTCTCGTTGGGACGTACTGTCTCCAGCTGCTGGAGATGCTGGCGTGGTGCGATTCGATCGCCGTCGAGCCGCCTCCGTCGTCTCCAGCCTTGCAAAGGCCGTCTGCTGCGCTCCTCGTTGACCACCTCCAGCAACCTGCGTCTTGTCTTCGTGTCGTCCACCCACCTTCCGAGCGGGCGACGGCCGGTCTTCACGCCAAGAGCGGCGTGTACTTCTCTCCCCCGGCAGGAATCGATACGCGCGTTAAGCGCAACTTCATCAACTCGCCGTCAGCCACCATGTCCAGCGCCGCGGCGTCCATTTCGTCGACGCTGACAAACACGCCGCGGATGTTGGCGACGCCGAGGCAGCAGTTCTCCGCTGCGGTGAATGCGATCTCGACCAAGGCCTCGCCAGCCTTTACGCCGTTCTCTCACGCTCACCATCAACACAACGGGGCCATGACAAATCGTCCAGGTGGCCTCGAAGACCGGCTAGCCGCTGCAAGACTGGCAAACACAACCGACGCACGGGAGTTTGGAACGAACGGAGACGCTGGAATCAAAAGTACGCGAGCTCTAGGTGCAAGCGACGGCGATTCCGATGGGAAACAGCGCCTGGGTGGAGTGGCAGATGCTGCGCTTGTGTGGAACTTGCGGTCCAGGCCTGAACTTGCCAAGATGGAGCGGAAACTGCTCCACATTTTGGAGTCGGACTGCACCGCTCTGCGATCAAGTGACCAAGTGCAGCTCCCGACTTTCCTGCGCGTGGAGAAGCTCAAGCTGCGCGCCAGTTGCAACTTGCAGCATCCTTTTCTGTCCCGGGCGACGGCGCTCGGGATGTTCGGGACGCAGTCGACGTCGAGTCAGCAAGCGGTCAAGTCCGACTTCTTCTATTCTCCTTTCGAAAAGCAGACGATGAGGCAGAAGGTTGACGGACAAGAAGACGACAAGGACGACGCGCCTGCCATGTACGAGAGAGGGTTCCCAGTCTACGAGCAGATCGAGCTGCAACTAACGCTGTCGAATCCGACGGGAGTCGTCGTCAAGCTCCAAGAAGTGAAAGCCTGGGTCAAGTTTGTACAGGACGACAAGGAAGCAGCGTCAGGCGACAGTTCGAACGCCAATGCAGGCGTCGAGTGCTACCCTTGTTTCTTTACGATGGAGCCGTACGAGAAACGCAAGACGGTGGCGCTGAGGATCCAGCCGCTGCGAGTCGGGAGCCTCCACCTTCGCGGCTGCTTCATCAAAGCGTTCAACATCAAGACGTCGTTCGAGCTGCCAAGCCCTGTCAGCATTCGCGTCGTTGGCGAGCTGCCGATGGTGTCGCTCTCGCTTCGAGAGCACGGCTCGATGGCGCTTGTGGATGGCGAGAAAGGAACGAACGAGCCTATGGCCAAGATGCGAATGGCCATGTTTGCCTCCGAGACGAAGCGATGCATGCTCCGTGTCCGCAGTACCGGGAACCAGCAGATCACAAGCTACAGACTCGCAGTTACAGTGCAGCATCGTCGAGCTGCCAAGAAAACCTCTGTGGTTTTCAACAACCTGCCATCGGTGTCTTCAGAGATTGACTCTGGCAGTGGCACACGCTCTAGTGAGTCTGCCAGTGGACCGATTGAGACGCAGACACTCACGCTGAGGTGTGGCAAAGTCGTGTCGTCTCCGCTCCCGCTTGCAAGCGGCGACTTCGTGAGTATCCCGTTCGAGGTGTCACTTCGAGGGAACAGCAACCAATTCGAGGCGGCAGACGATGGCGTCCAGATTGAATGGAGTTTTGTATACGCTGACGAGAGTGGACTGGGTAGTGACACGGCCGCTGTCTTCTATCGAGAAAGCAAGTTAGCACTAGACCTCGTGCCGCTTCCGTCGCTGATGCTTCGATCCGTCGCTTTACTTCCTTGTAGCGCGGCGCAGATGCCAGTTGGAGTGGATGACTTATCGACAACCGACCATCTGTACTGCATCGTGATGGTCCACGTCGTGAATCCAACAGAAACGACATTTCGGTTCCGACTGCGCCGTGATATCGACGACAGTGGGGAAGTCACGTGTGGGGCGGAAATTGGGCGTCGGTGCTCTCGTCGCTTCGTTGTGGAAGTCCCACGCCTTCAGACGTTAGCCACACACTCCAGTCTAGCTGACGCGCTGAATGATCTGCTGGAAATGGAGTGGGAAACGTACTACGGGACACGCGGACGTCTGCTGTGCGAGGAACATCATGTCGGATCCGCTAACGAACAGAAGCAGATGAGACTCGAGCTCGCATTACCAGCATTGAGTTTCCAGATCCAGAGCTCTCTTCAAGACGTTGAAGCGGTAACAACGGGCGAGGAACTCCACAATGGAAATGGGCGAGAACCGAAGCCCCGTAGAGATCGAAGCTTATCTCTTCACTTGAGTTTCTTCCAGGCGACGCATCTACGTGTGGAGTCTCGAACGCTACAAGCTGAGCTCTTTCAATACGTCCCGATTACTATCGCAGTTGAGCGAGCTGGCAGCGTTCAGCAGCCAGTAACGGGCGTGGAGGTTGATGTGGTCGTCACGGAAGAAGGCGAGGAAATGAATCGTGAGATGAGTGCGCAGGTGCTGCTTGTGGGTCAAGTGAAAGCCCACGTCTGGTGGAGCGACCCGGCCGATGAGACGCCAAAGCTTCACGAGATCCAGTGTATGTTTTTGTCCGAGGGGAACTTTCGCGTTACTGTGTGTGGCCGGGTACTTGGCCCGGAGAAGCAGCGTGTTGGTGGGGAGACTTGGAGCCACCAGCCGATGCACGTACGCGTCGCGGAGAAGACCGCGAACACTATTTAACTATTACAGCGTTGAGGAGGCTGCTACGGTAGCCTTGTTGTCATATTTGCTTCCTGTACTGTTAAAGTTGAAGTTTGATCATCACTCTGACAGAGTGATGGTCAAACTTCAACTTGCACATATTTAGCGACGCGTTGGTTTATTGATATTTGTAACCACGAGGCTCGAGCATTCTTGTTGAAGAGTGCACAACAGCATGGTGCGGACTGAGGCGGCGCCAAGCGAAATCTTCCAGATGCGCAAGCTGCTCTGGGACGACTTGAAGCTTAATGTGCGCTCTTCGGAAGAAGAGGAGCTGCGAAGTGCCATCGGGAGCCACCTGATCGAAGGGAACGAGGTTCGACGGGTTGCGTTGCATTGCGTATGCTGGTACGGTACTACAAAACACTCACTCGATTGGTGCTGCAGGATTTACGCCAGGAGTTGGCAGCGCTGGCCGAGATTTTGACCGAGTTCCAGCAGCAAAACGATGATATTCGGGTGCGGTTTAACCCTTGCACAGCCGCTGCAACACAAGGTTATTGACCACGATGACAACTTGCTGACTGTAGGATGCGTTGGCGAAGCGGCCGCACATTCCCGAGCCACCAGGTCGGCCTCTGCTGATAGAAAAGCTGAAGCTTTTGGCTGCAGATATGCACGCCCACTCCAGCCACGCTGCTATTCATTCCTCTAAGAATGCGGAGGTGCTCGACTACGTCTTGTCCTCGACGGGTGTCCCTAATCTAAACAGCTACCGAGCACCGATGACGCCCAAAATGGGGGATCTATCGCCCAGATCGCTTTCAGGAGAGGGGATTGTACTTCGTCCAGGCACGGCAAGTGGGGGACGCCCAATGACGTCAGGTTCTCAGCGTCCAGTGTCCAGAGGGTCGACGATTTCTATATCCTCCATCTCGGCTGTATTGGAAAACCCCGAGGTTTGAGAGATGCTTGCTATTGAGCCATAGCGCTTGTGTTGAAGTGCTCAAAAGATGCTGTTTTATGATGTAGGTACACCGTCGACTAAACCTCGACGAGATTGACGCGATTAAAGAGGATCTGCGGGAAGCTCTACAAGAAGAGCGACTGCTTTTACTGGAAGACATCGACTTCATCCAGGTACTTGGCCGCAATTGCCACAGACCGGCGGCAACTTCATGCTAACTCAACTTTTGTGGGATGGTACAGGGCTGTTTGGAAATGGAAAAAGACCTCATCGATGACGATCGACGAAAAGTTGCTGCGGTCAAACCCCCACCATCTCTGAGCGATTTACATGAGCTTCGAAAGACGTTGGAGAAGACCTTGGAAGACCAGGTACAAGCACTTTTGCAGTGTGACTTGGCGAATCGTGTCCATACTGATGCTCTTAAAACTTCTAGGAAGCAGTGGGAAAAATGGAGAGTATACTCAGCAAAGCGAGCAGAATCAGTTCGTTCGCTCCAGGCGGAATGTACGCTGACAACGTGCGTACTATCGCCCCAGATTGCAAAGCACTAACCCAACCATCCTGATACAGGCTTCCCTCGGTCCCGACACCACCTTCTCGAGAATCCCCAGCAAGTGCGCGTCGTTCCGTTCTTTCTTCCCTTGGCATTTCACCGTCGCCTTCTCTGTCGCGGACGGGATCGACAACTCGCGTGCTCAAGATTCGGCACCTTGTACAAGAGTCCCGAGATGAGCCCTATTTATCGTAATACAACAACACTTTGCGCAAAGAAGAGAGGGCTCGTGGAACTTGGCACGAGGCTGACCTTGAGCTGCATTTCTTCTTACAGTGCGGCCAAGCGGGTGAGCGAGGAACTATCCTTCCTCGTCCACTGAGTGCAGGCCGATCTCTGTGAATTCTAGGGTGTTGTCGGACTCTTTGCGCTCTGCCGGCTTCGGCTTGGAAGTCGTCGTCTTGGAGGCTGCAGCTGGTCCAGAAGGACGCAGAGAACTGCCATCGAACGCCTCATCGATAGCCTTGGTAGGAGTGGCTCGACCACGGTCCAACACGTCCCTCATGATGAGCGGGATCTCATCCGATCGCGACTGAATTGCATCATGAAGCTGCGCCGCTAGCGCCACGTAAAGCTGACAAATACCACAGAAAACACCGCGTTAGAAGCTCATCAACCAAGAAGAATACAGAGCTCAGCAATGCAATACAATACAATACAATACAATACAATACGCACCCTGTTCATGCCGCATAGTACACTTGCGTGCTTGTTGCACTCGGGATAAAGCGCCCCAGTCCGCAACGCCACCACACATTGAAGTGTGATATTGATGAGCACACAGGCAAACGGGAAGTGGCGAGTCGGGTGCTCTGAGAGCGCATGGAAGCGGTGCGCTAGGTCCGGGAACGTCTCCACCAAGTAGAGCATCTGGAGCAGTGAGAGCACGCCACATCCTCGTAAGTCCGTGGACGGATCTGTGCCCTGGAAGCCGATATCTTCCCAGTGTCTGCCGATCAGCAGAACGTCACGAGGGCTTTTCGTGATCTTCCTGTAGATCGACTGCAACATCCCCACTACGACGTCGTTATGGGCATCAAACGCTGTCGCGGCAATGCAGAAAATTCGATCTCGCTCCTCAATCGCCCCGGGAAAAGCGAGTCTCGGTCGTGAGAGGCAGGCGAAGCAGGAGCCACGCGGGAAATCCTCCGACACGATGATGTCTCGGTGCTGCATGACGTCAGGTGTCTCCGCGTAGTATCCCGCTGCCTCTGCGTACGACATTCGGGACAACGACGCTGCCTCTGGCTTGCTGGCCTTTGCAGTTGTACCAGCTCCCGACTCATGCTGCACCAGCTTAATCTCTCGCCACTCGGCAGCCTCATCGACGTCACTTTTCTCGGTGATTGTCTTGGCATCGTCGGCATTCTCATCCTCTGCATTCAGGACGTCTTCATCACCGTCGCTGTCTTCTTCACTTTCCTCTCCGCCTGCTTCTTCGACTATGGTGTCGGTAGATCCCTGCGTCTGTCTGAAGATGCGGCCCAAGACAGACATCGAGCGGCCCAGTGGAGCGCCAGGCTTGCCAGAAAGCTCCTCCTCGTCGTTCTCATCCATCAGAACCCCCTGGTCTCCAAGGCCGCGCTTGTAAATACTGTGCAGCTCAGTAATCGACAGCTCATCGGTCTCGTCTCTTTGACCAGAAGTAGCTGCATCAGGCTGGGTATTCTCGCTCGCCTTGCTCCTTTCAATGCGCTTCTTCTCTTCGTCAGTGGCTCGCTTGAGTTCCTCCAGAAGTTCCTCCTCGTCCTTCCTCTTCTTGGCCTCCAAAGACTCTCGTCGGGCTTTGAGCATCGCTTCGGACAGTTCAACCGCTTGGTCCGCGGGCTCGACATCAAACGCGAACTCGTCGTCCTCTCCAGTGTTTCCACCCTTGTCAGGACTTGCAATAGCCACTGAGAAGGCCAAATCGCTGGCCAAGTCCATCTCGTTCTCAAACTCGCGCTCGTCCGGGAACGCTGGCCCACTAGGCAGCGAGTAGGAACCGCCTGCATCGTCGTCACCCGCAGGCTCCTCGTACTTCTTGTGCATGTTCTGGTACGAGATGCCAAACGTAGCATCCGGACTGAGCTTGGAGCCGCCAGCGGCTTTGTGGAGATCCGAGAAGGGGCTGCTGGGCTCGAGTGTCGCGACGTGAGCGACGCGAACTTGTTCGCCAAACGAAAGGTCCATTGCGCTCCTGTCCTCGGCCTTAGTGTTGGGCAGCGCCTTCAGCAGCGCATTGTCCTCATCGCTGTGTGTCGCTTTCGTTTCAAGTGGCTGATCAGTCGACGTCGCAGACTTTGACAGCCGCTGCTTTTCTTCAATGCGCAAAGTGCTCACCACCGCTGCGTCAACTTCCAGCACGTCTTCGTCCTCGTCGTCTGTGTTGTCCAAGTGCAGCGGTGATGGGACTGGAGCGCTTTCGCCGTCGTCTTCGCCTTGGGACTCCTCCGAATCGTCATTGTCTTCTTCCACGGGGTTCATAGAGCCAACAATAACAGGCACTGTCGTAGGCGCTGGAGGAGGCAAGGCGTTCGCCATTTCACTGATGGTTTCCTGAGTAGGGGGAGCCGGCGGAGGCTCATTGTCCAAAGTATCAACGGCCTCTGTACGCCCCGATCTGTCGGTCGATACCACGACTGCATCTTCGGTGGGAACATCTGTCGAAAGTTCACGTTCAGCCTCGTTGCTCGACTTTTCTTCATCCTGGGGTGTATCTATCTCCTGCATTGAAGTAGTTGCCTCGTCCTCGGAGGGTTCTCGTGTCTGCTGGGCTTCGTTTGGGGCTTGATCATCTGCGTCCGTGGCAAGATCAAGGACGGATTGGACGACCTCTTTACCTGAGAGCGGAGAGAGCTGTGCTTGTTCTGGCAAGGCAACTTCAGCTGAAGTCGAGTCGCTGTTCTCTTTGATCACGTCGTCGTCCAATGGATCTACAGCGCCTTTACTCGCATCTACGATATGAAAGTCAAGTCAGAAATCGCTCTCAAGAAGTGAAAAACTATGGTACGCACCATCAAGTTGAGGTGAAGAAGGCGCCGAAGTTGAGTCGTGGAATTCGTCTGCATTTTCACCTTGTACGTCGTCGTCAACTACGTTGCAAGAGGGTACATTGAAAGGACGAGGTTAGTACGAAGTGAATGGCTCTTTCTCAACAAGACAAGCAGCAATGCCAACCATCGAGACTCGTGACGGCGTCCAGCTGGCTTAGAATGTTGTCCGCACTCCACTCTGCACCAATAACCAAGAAAGTCTCCATGTGAGCCCCAACTGCGCGTGATAATAGCTGGTCCAAACAAGCCCCCACCGTCTCCGTCTCCGTCCCGGTCAGGGTCCGTGTCGAAGAAAGCCTCTGCATCTGCAACATCATTAACTTCATCAATCCTCTGCTCTAAAATGTACAATAATATTGTGGCTATTGCCAACCTTCGAAGTCGTCGCCCTCGCCGTCCACATCGTGCAGCAGGTCTACATGTACCGCAACAACAGGTCAGGCTCCACTTCAACCTAAATCAAACGTCGTCAACACACCATCCAGCACATCCACGTCTGAAGCTCCAGCAGGTTCCATCTCCAATACTCCAAGTACAAATCTCCTGTCCAGAAAGGCTCCTCTCTTCAATTGAAAACAAACCTCCGAAACTGCTTCAACCGCCCATTCCGGTTGCACTAAGGTTGCACTTGGTGTACTCCACACAGCAAACAACAATAATCCACACAGCCAATAGCGACGCGTCATTAGGCAATGGGCGTGGCGTCGGTACTGCAGGACGTGGGCGTGGTGCTCTCGTGCTTCGCGCGCTTCGGGGGCGTGGCCTACTGCCTCATGCAAGTGGCGGACACCATCAAGTGCGTGGGGCCGTCCATGCTGCCCACACTCAACCGCGACGGGGACATCGTGCTGCTGGACAAGCTGACGCCCAGGCTCTGGCCTCTTCAGCCGGGCGAAATTGTCATCGCCAGGTCGGTCTCCAACCCGCGCCAGACCGTGTGCAAGCGCATCATCGGAAAGGAGGGTGATACTGTATGTGTGCGACCACGGTACTCGTCGTCCGAGGTGGAATTCCACAAGGTTAGAGCAGTAGAAGTGCAGGAATCGAAGAGGAAGAGACATTGACACGTTCTTGTTGATGGTGCAGATCCCCAAGGGCCACGTGTGGCTGGAGGGCGACAACAAGCACGACTCGCATGACTCGCGGTACTACGGCCCGGTGCCGAGCTCGATGCTGCAAGGGCGCGTGGTTATGAGGGTGAGAAGATGTTGTAACTTTACGTGGAGGAGAGACGCTGACGTTTTTTTGCTTGTAGATTTGGCCCCTTAACCAGCTGAAGTGGATGAAGAAAGAGGTCTCACCGCAAGCGTTCCGAGAGAGATAGTTTATTAGATCTGGGTGCTGGGTATTAGAAATATTCACGTGAAACGAGGGAAGTTCTCTAAGGTGTGCTGTGAAACCAATTGAGCCTGGAAGAGCTCTTCTTCTCCCGTTACCAGAGGAAGGACTGGCAATTCCTAGAGAGCTGCAAGTCTTCCAACCGGAGCAGTGGCGCATGACCGAGGAACACCTGTACGTCCGTCTGAACCGGCTTGTCGAGGTCTTGCACACCCACTTCCAGAGCAGAGCAGCTCAGAACCGCGTGGTCCAGCAGTTCCGCCTTGCCTGTGATCAATGAGGACGGACAAGTAACACTGAGAGACGGCCGCATCCGGCCGCATGCTCGACCAACAACAGTCAAACTATACATTGATAAATGCAATAGAAAATTACGCCGGCATATCTTTGCCACAAGGAATAGTTCGAGCAGCGCGACGCGTGGCGTCTCACCATTGGTTGGAAGTCTATGTGACACGCCTTCATTTCCGCTTAAATACGTCCAGAACCCCCTTCTTCCTCATTCCAGCTCGAGAACGATGGTGACCCTGTTCTGTGCCGTCGTCGGTGTTGCCGAAAGTGCGTTCCCTGTGGATATCGACGCGAGTCTGTCCGTCGGCCACTTGAAGAAGGCGATCAAGGCGGAGAAGATGTACCATTTTCCTGCTGACAAGCTGCAGCTCTTCCTGGCGAAGAAAGACGAGGGCCGCGGCGCGTGGCTGACGGAAGAAGAAGCGATGAGCGGTGTGGGGGACACCACTGATCTGAAGCTGCTGAAATCTGCGCGAGCGGCAATCGATGATGTTGGACTGTCAGAAGACGAAGTGCGGCTCCAAGTCACCAAGAAAGAAGTTGAGGATCTGAAGGGTCCTGTGAACGTGCTGGTGGTGGTTCCTAGTGACCCCGTACTCGAGAAGTTGAAGCGTGCGTGGCATCCTTTTGTCCCCTGTCTTTTTGAGGTTTTATTTATGATTTGTTGACGTGTTAACCTCTACTACTCAGTTCCGAAACAATCGCATGCCGCAACCCGAGCCTTTGTTCCAAAACAATCGCAACAGTATTTGACTTGACTTTTGTATAGTTTGGCTAGCTACACAACAGATGCTTTAGAAACATATTCTGCCGCTTCATCGGAGCAGCGGATCGACAAAGGAAGTCTTCCCTCCCGCTCGAGCTGCGCCTTCTTCATATGCCGCGGCTTGAAGTCGTTGTCCCCGCGCTGGACGATGCACTGGTCCATAGAGTCCTGTAGACTTAGGAAGGCAGCGTTCATCGTCTGGGGTGGCAGCTCCCAATAGGACTCAGTGATCGACTCGATCAAATCGTCAATGGTCTGGGGGCTTTTCAGGCGCTGCCGAGCTTGAATTGCAGTGAACAACCCCAGATCCAAAACGTTGAGATCTGGGCTGTTCGGGGGCTGACAGCGGAGCTCGACACTCCTGCCACATCGCGCGGAAGCCTCGACAAATGCAGCATCGCTTGGCGGAATATGCGCTGGGGCATTATCTTGCTGAATAGCAATGGACTCGCTGTTGTCGGGCCAGCGGGCACAGATCGCGGGAAGGACGTGCGTTACTAGCATCTCCCTGTACGTCGCCTTCGTTACCGAGATCTCCTTTGTCTCCAGGGTTCCGGCTGGTCGGCGGCGACTTGATCGCTTAGCAGGCACTAGTTCGGCGAAAGCCCACACACCGAGCTTGCCGTCGAAACGCTGTTGCGTCTGTCCGTCGAAACGAGGCCGTGCAACAGCAGCGAGGACCATCACGCGGGTGATATAACGCTTGCTCTTGACACGGCGGGTGGGGGCTACTTCGCCAGGTAGAAGTAGGTACCGACGCGTTGGCTGCGTGACGTAGAAGATTTTCTCGTCAACATGCACCATGTTCAGCATGTCCGAAAACAAAAGCGTAGCCGCGTCGACGTGGTCGGCGCAAAATAGCAGGCGCGCCTGCCGATTTGCCTCGGTCAGCAAAGGCTTCACCACACTCGTGACGTTGCGCAAATGGCCTGCCCGAATCCGTCGCTGAAGCGTTGTCGGCGGAACCCCGCAAGCTGACGCCGCAGAGCGGACAGTGCTGCGAGCTGCCACAGGGACTCCACGCAGCTGCTCGAGCTCTTCGGATCGATCAACGGTAGGCCGCCCAGTCAAATTCATGCGCGATATCGCGACGTAGAGGCCCGTGAGCTCGGCTTCTTCCTTGGCGCGCCTCCACAAGCGTGACACAGTGGAGGGGTGGATGCCGTTGATAGCAGCAACGGCTCGGACAGCACCGTTGGCGAGTACACCGTCCGAGGCAAGCCGCATGAGGTCTGCGATGATTCGTTGGCGCTGCACCGTGGTAGTGTTCTTGGTGCGGCGTGCGGAAGAGACTTCCTGGGGTGCGGTTGGCGAGGTGGGCATGATGCTTGTGCTGGTTGGCTCGGGATGGGCGAAATTTAAAATGATCTGAAAACAAGCTCGCTTTGACCGACTGCTTCGCGGCCCGAGCGCCATTCAAATAAATGAACTGGGGCAAGTTCTTGGTTGCTGATGGAGCTCTGCACACCAATGAAACCGCAAAGGGCAGAGGCGTCGATTTCCACCAATAAGAGCTTCATAGCTGCAATTATGGCCAATAGCGTCTCCTGACAGTGCTTTTGTTGCGATTGTTTCGGAACGGAGTAGTATTGTGTAGAAAAAAAAAAAAAAGACGGTGGATCATCCGCGCAAGACAGCTCATACTATTGGTTGGTTGCGGACTTATTCTCGTTGCTTTTGCCGCTGGACAAGATCCATTCGACAAAGAAGGATGTCTGATCTCTGCGTTCAGTCGACGAACGCTATGGTGTTGGGTGATTCTCGCCATCGGACTGTTTGGGTTAGCTTGGAAGTCCGTGTTGCCGCGGTTGAAATCGCATTACGACCGCATGATTCAATTGATCGAAAAAGCTATTCACGAGAGGACTCCGTTAATGGTATCAACCAGCATGGACCGCCGCAGCTCTGCCTATAGCTGAAGATCCCAAGGAGCGATCGCAACAGTGCAGCAAACTCGAGAAGAGACGTAGCACTCAAGTAGTAGGCTTATTATTTTTTTTCATCCTGACAAATATAAAGTTAATAGTATATAAAGATGACATACTCACCCGATCAATATCTCGCTAACAAGAGCGCATCAATGAAGCACAGAAGCGCTACTACCAGCGCACACGTGAAGCTCGTCTATCCTATCAAAAGGGGTACGACGACAAGAATAGAGAGCAGATTCGAGCTCGCAAGCGAAAGCCCAAAACCGAACTTTTTGATGGCAAAACCGAACCTAACAACAAAACCGAACTTAATTTTTTTAATTAATTAATTTTTTTCTCAAATAAAAGTCAATCCAAATATAGTCAATGACAATGACTTAAAACCTCCAAAAAGGTATAAGCCAAATATTGAATTAATTAATCTCAGAATATTTTGTAAATGACTAAGATATAAAGTCGATCCTGATACAAGGTCAAATAATTATAAAGTCATATCTACGGAGAATAATAGAGCCAAGCATATGTAGGCAACATGTTTGCATATGAACTCGAAGGATTAAAGAGATTAAATATCCAACCTATCAAATGGGGTAGTAGCTACCGTGTTAAGGTGCGTGGTAGAACGGGCAAGATGGTTTATGTAGCAACGTTTCGCGTTTATCAACAAGAGATTAGTAGCTAAGCAGTACAATGTTTCGATTGAAACCCTTGAGAAACACTTGTCGCCCGACTACAAGGCTGATCCTAAGTACCGTTTTTACAATGGTACTCACATGGAATCACATTTGTACGAGGGTGTTGAGCCTTCTGATTTCTACAACAAGCTCGAGAGCGTCCTTTCGACTCAAACGAGTGCGTTTAAGATAAATATTGCTCTCGGGTACGAACTTGTAAGCAAGACCGATCCTGACAACACTCGCTACTTCTACCCAAATCTCGCTAATACTCATGTATTCAATAGTCCTATTGCTATCAATAGCAAGGCTGATATTCAAAAGAAGGTGATTTCGGAAATCCGTTCTATGGAGTTGGCTGACAAACTGAACTATCCCAGCTCTGGATATAAGCTAAAGGCGATCACTGCATTCAAGATTTTCATCTACCATCGCGACCATGCTCTCGGGGATAGCGAAGCTGTCATCCCTAAGATTATTCGCGAAAACAAGCATGTGATCAACTTCCCCAAGACCAACAACAAGTGCGTCTTCCACTGTATCGCCTGGCATACATTCCAGAGCCCTAAGAAGGATCCTCGAAGAGTTCAGGCTCAGGTGAAGGAGGCATTCAAGCGCTACTGTTCTTTCAAGGGGGTTAAATATTCGCTGAGCCTGTTTAGGAGTTTCAAGCCCATTGACCTACTACAACTCGATGAGGTTGAAGACTGCTTTCAACTTGGTATTAACGTGTATAAGATGGATGTAGTTTCTGGAAATGTAAAATACATTTGCAGATCTGACAAGGGGTATGAAACTATGGATATTTTATCGTTCGAGAATCATGCTCTTTACATCAAGAACATCGATATGCTTCATGCTAAGTATCAATGTCCTAAGTGTGAAATGGTTTTCGTCAGCGCTGAAAGGGTTAAAAACCATAAAAAGATCAGTGCGAGCTTGTGAATATTGAGAGCTTCCCCGCTGAGCCAACTATCTAAAAGCCAGCTCCTAACGTCATTCGATCACTGCTTACAGAGTATTCCATTAAGGATGCTAACCAGTACATCGATCACTTCATCGTTTATGACTTTGAGGCAATCCTTAAGCCTACCGCGACTCAACATGGGGAGAATACTGTCTTCACGAACGAGCACATTCCGGTGTATGTATCCGTAGCTGATAGCTTAACCGAGGAGGTGCGCTGTTTTGTAAATGACGATCCAAAGATGTTACTAACAGATATGTTCAAATACATTGGTGATGTATCAGTGAAAATACAACAGTACAATGTCAAAAAATATAAGTCGCTTCTACAAAAAATCATCAATGCTCACGGTCTGACAGGTATGGAAATTCCAGGTGTAAATCTTGGTAGGACCTACAAGATGTCTGACGTGGTGAGTTGGATTGAAGAGGGGAAGTATGCCAGCTTCTTTGACTTTCACCGCAGTCTTGGTTTTGGTAAGCAAAGGTCTGATTATGGGAAACTGAAACAGCAGCTTGACCAGGTACCAGTATTCGGCTTTAATTCTGGTCGATACGATATTAACTTGATTAAGAAGGATTTGTTTGCCGTAATTGGTACCGACAACATCAAAATCTGTCATCAAGAACCCCAGCTACATGTACATTGCTACATCGGACATGAAGATGCTTGATATCACTAACTATGTACCAGCTGGTACCAGCTACGACAAGTATCTTACAACATATCTCGGTGGCTGCAAATGCGATGACAAAATTAGATGTGTCTGTGGTCTTGGTAAGGGTCTTTTCCCTTACGAGTACATCACCGCGTTCAATGTACTAAACCAGACGGCTATCCCGCCTAAGTCAGCTTTTGATAGCAAGCTCCGTGGAACAAGTATCACCGATGATGACTACGAACGAGTGAAGTTCGTGTGGGAGTACTACGAGATGAAATCAATCAAGGACCTACTGATCTGGTACAACAATCTCGACGTAGTCCCATTCATCAAGGCTATCAAGGCTCAACGAGAACTTTTTAAGCGTTTCGATCTGGATATGTTTGCGGATGGAGTGTCGCTACCTGGTCTTTCGGAGAAGGTGATGTATCAGACCTGCTTCAATAATCTCCAATATCCGGATAAGAAGCCAGCTAACGCATTCCAATTCCCATCTAAGCGAATGAGTGGATACAAGAGTCAGGATGCTAAGGCAAAGCGAAAATTTGGTATGACACTCGAGCACTTGAATACATTGCTGCAAAAGCAAAAGTATCTGTGTGGTCTATGCTACTGCCAGCTAACCGCTTCAGCTGATCGTATCAGCAATAAGCTTGGCCACATGGACGGCAACATCTTGATCAGCTGTGTGAAGTGCAACTCCGCGCGTAAAGATATGTCCCTCGGGGGATTTCGATACAAGAATTTGCTTGAGTTCAACTCGGACAAACTGGTATATTCTATTGATCGAGAGGAAAAGGATATCTACGCTAAGATGAAGGCCAACATCGCCGGAGGTCCATCCATTATCTTTAATCGCTACGCTAAGCGTAATGAAACCAAGATTCGCGGTGGTAAGGTCTGTAAAAAAATTATCGGATACGATGCTAACGCTCTGTATCTTTGGGCTCTTGGTAATGAGATGCCATGCGGTCGATTGACTACCGTTGAAGCGTATGAAGGTATCATCGACGACATCAACGCCGATAAAATATTTGGCTTTCTTGAATGCGATATTCGTACTCCAGACCATCTAAAAGACTACTTTAGTCAAATGACCCCAATTTTCAAGAATGTACTAATCGATTGTACCGACGAGAGTGTCATTGGTAAGCACATGTTCGATCACAATGAGGCGCGCAAGCAAAGCCGAGCAAAGCCAGCTCGCAAGTTGATTGGTAGCTACTTTGGTGAAAAGATTCTCATCTACACTCCTTTGCTCAAGTGGTACCTTTCTCATGGTATGGAGATCACCAAGACTTACTGCTTTATCAAGGCCAGCTCTCACAAGGCTTTTGCTCCATTTATGGAGGCTGTATCAAACGCCCGGCGAGAGGGTGATGTTGATAAGTCGAAGGCGATGATTGCTGAGATGATGAAACTTGTAGGCAACAGTGCTTTCGGTCGATCTGGAATGGATATGAGCAAGCACAAAGAGGTCAAGTATGAGTCGAATGACAAAGCTATAAAGAACAAGATCGAACACTTTACGTTCCATGGGTTGGAAGAGCTTAATGATGCGTGTGAAATCACCATGAAGAAACGCCGTCTTAATAACAAGAACCCAATCCATTTATCGATTGCTATTTATCAGCTTGCTAAGCTACGTATGCTTCAGTTCTACTACGATTGCATAGATTTCTACTTCAACCGCTCTGACTTCCAGTATCAGGAGATGGATACTGATTCAGCTTATATCGCTTTCAGCTGTGAGAATCCGTTTCAAGACTGTATCAAGCCTGGGCTACGTACCCACTTCAAGGAGCATAAATACGATTGGTTCCCACGCGACTACAACACTGAGGTAGCTAAGTTTGATCGCCGTACTCCTGGTTTGTTCAAAGATGAATGGTCAGGTGATGCTATGGTCTCACTATCGAGTAAGAACTATATTTCTATCTACCCGACGAGTCTTACAAGGTAAAAGTTTCAGCGAAGGGTATTCAGCAGGGAGGTGGCCGAAACAATGGTGTTCGTAATCCCGATGGGTTTGAGACTGTTGTACGGGATCGCATCACGCTACAAGGTACAAACAAGGGGTTCAGACTATCGAAAGAAACCAAGTCTATCATCACCTGTACTCAAAACAAAACAGCGCTCAACTACTACTATGACAAACGTCGAGTACTTGATGATGGTATCACGACTGAACCACTTGATATTTAAGCAGCTAACCACTGGGGGATATTTTTAATGTAAATATAGATCATGGACGCGCTATTAAAGAAACTCTACTATGATCCAAAAACCGGTTTTATCGGAGCTCAACCTCTGTATCAGAAGGCAAAGGAGTTAAATCCTAGAGGGTATGACCATTCTTTGAACGGATTTGGACTCGGTAGCCATCAATTCCAACTATCGTATAGACTGCATTGCTCCACCGAGCCGATTCTTTACCAAATGCCTGTTTCTTGAGACGGTATAATACGCTTGATCCGACCTCAAACTCCTTCTCAATTCTATCGGCTTCTGCCTGATTATGACTCTCTACAAGGCCCAAACGATCTTAAACTGGTTAAAACAGAGACTACAGATGCTACTATTAATCGAGGGGATATTCTTGAGGCGGAAAAGATCTTGGATCATAAGAAGACACGGTCTGGGAAGTACAAATATCTGCTAGAATGGCTTGGTAATGAGCCTGACTCCTGGTAGCCACAAGATAACCTACGGTTGATTAACAAGAACAAGAGATCAACTCTTGAAAACGAGTACTGGAAGTCAAAGAGCTGAAGCTCAGACTTGACCCGGCGCTAAAAAAATGAGACGTGATTAGCTTTAAAATTTAATTGAAAGAGACATCCTCTGTAAGCTTTTTGCCTCAAGTATAGTATCCAATCTATTTTTAATAGATTTTTGAAATTATCTGACTTGATATATAGATACCAATGTGCCCAAGTTGTTTAGATAAAGAACGTGAGCTTGTGAAGCTTAGACGCAATCTGTGGATCATCCAAGAAGTAAGTCGAATCAAGAATGAGTTGCTGAATCTTGATGCAGCCGTTAATTTTCGTAAGACATTAGTCAATCGAGAGTATCGACATGAGTTGGAAGCAATATTTGGCGTTCCTTTTCATTGTATCAAAGATCGTTATTTAAATCTATTAAACGAACGAAACAGTATCTGTCATTCGTATCTATCTTTCCGTCATGATTCGGTTGTGCCAAGCTATTGGTAATTTGAGTGCTCATTTTTTATGGCTCACAACATATAGATACTATGTTTCCAAATTTCACATCCCTCGCTCAGAGAGAGCAAAAACGGCAGGAGCTTCTTGAAAGAGCTCAGCGTCGCGTTCGTCAAGCTAAAACGAAGCGTGAGATGTATCAAGGCGCATCGTGGGCTACTGATATCGCGAATGGGATTACTACAGTCCCCAGTAAAACAACTGCAACAACTCAGACAGACTCAACATCCGAGTCATCTGAGTCCTTAAAAAAACGCTGATTGATGAATACTCCCAGACAAACCCTGAGGTATCAACTCCAACTATGGTAGATGCCGAAGCTACTGCTAAGCCTGATACTAATCATGCTGGAACACAAGCAAGGCCTTCATTAGTTGATGTCAAGGTTGGTGAGGATGAAAAACCAGCGGATGAGAACTTATTTAGTGATGAAAACAGCGATGAAATCGAAGAACAGAAGCGATCAAAACAAGCGGTTGCTGATATATATGAGGTTTATCCTATTCTTGCAGAATTGGGTATCCATCCTCTTGCGTCTAACGGACGTCAACTAACGAAGTATTATATTGGAAATGGCGCTAAGACATACAGTATTAGATTGAAGAAGCTTGTTTTAGTTCCAAGCATCGATTGGTCAGAGACATATGACCATATTCGTGTGGTTCTAACTAATGACGTTCGATTTAGTTACATCAATGAAAAGAGTGAACGCGACGAAATGGGGAAGGATGATAAAAATACTCCCGAACAGATTTGGCAATATATTGGATCAAAGAGGAAAAGAGTCAATGCTTCAGAAGGAGATATTGCTGATCGCACCAAACAGAGACTTGAGGACAGTTTTCTCTTCGATAACTCAACTTCAACAGCGAGTGATCAGTCTGATAGCAAACTCAAATTGTTTTGGACCATTAGTAAAAATAAGGGAGTGCTTGAATCCAATGGTTTAAGAAAGAAGATTGTTCCGATCCTTAATGGGACAGCCAAATCATCACCTGTTGATGAAAATGGCTATGTATGGGTCGATGATAATTCAATCAGCGTCTTTGGTAAGAGTAGCAATCGAGCAAAACAAACGAACACGAAGGAGGTCAATTGGCAACTTACGCTACGTTCATTTATCAATATGATCAGAGACAGAGGACTTCAGTTAGAGGTAATCGGGAAGAATGACGAGGAAATTGACGTAAAGGATTTCACACCAGGCGACGGAGAAGCTAATATGGCACAATGAGTGGTATCGATGAAGATATGAACCCAAAGCTGAGCAACGCGGACAATGATGCTAAACATATTTTAACTGATTATTATACATAACTTCATTCGAAGGGTATTAAAATCCCTTCAGACTAATACCCATTATTTATACAGAAAAAAGGGGGTTAAACCTCATCCAACATACTATTTTGGTCAGCCAACTGATTCCAAACCTTTAAACATATTGACTGAAGATAACAATAAAAAACTCAAAAAGTTCAAACAGTATAAACAAGTATCCGGTGTAGCTTGGAAGGGTTTGATGAGAACTATCAGTTGGATGAATACATTCACATTATTACTCAACGGTTTTGAAGATTTGGATAAATATCTCAAGGATGTTGAATATCCATTTCCATCAAGTGATGAAGAAGCAGCTGAATTGGTTAAAGAGAAGAAACTAAATAAGCAACGACGTAAAAACGTTGATAATAACCTTAAAATAGTGAATGAGGCAATCCTTAAATCGGCCCATGATATCAAGCGTCAAAGTAATGAGCAGTATGATCACGACGATAATTTGCAAAAGCTTCATGATGACTCGGAGGCAGCCTTTCAAGCTTATGGTGAAGCTCAGAAGCGATATGAAGAAGCTAAAAAGGTAGTGAAGGGGTCAAACTCAAAATCAGCAAGATCAGCGTTGAAGGCAGCGACATCAGCAATGAAAGCGACAAAGGCAGTCTATTCAGCGAAGTCGAAGCAATACACTCAAGCTTTACCTGGAAAAACAGATGTAGAAGACTTTAATGACCGACAAGATCAACGAAGGGTAAAAGGAGTTAATGGGAGTGGCTTGAAGGGGCGTGGCCTAAGAGGTGCTGGTGTTGCTCCATTGGAAGGTGCAGTTCGTCGCGGAAGAACTTATAATCTCAATGAGATCCAGGGTTTAGCAACTCCAAGCGCCTACGTTTATCGTCAGTTGGGTAGCAAGTACATCCGTTTGCCTGATCTGGATGCCAAAACGCTCGTGATTGTACAGCCCAATCGACGTAAATGCGGACCTAAATGTCAAATCTCTGACAGTCGTCAATCTATGATCAGGGCCCTTGTGTATAAAAACCATATCGATTAAGCCGCTTACGACAAGCTCAGTATCGATGATAAAAAGCTTTTCAAAGAGATCCTTGCCATTACTCATCTTCAGTACAATTTCCATGATAAACTAACGGACCCTCTGGAGACACTTAGAGCTGAGTATAAATTTAAAGGCGAGTTAGATTTAGGGAATGACAATCCAAGTATCATCAAGCAGCTCAAGTCTCTCACCGTAGATATGTATAGCAACCGAATGATTGACGATAAAGAGTTTAAGGAAATTATCACGCGTCTATTATAACTATGCTCGTTCCTATTTTATTCATGTACGCAGCGATTTTATACATTATACTATAACAATGTTCTTCTTCAACCCACGAATTATTTCCAGCTCAGCTGGTAGCTATGGCGATAACGCTGATCTCAACGTTGCTGAGCTCAAATCCATTATGAAGAATCTGATCATCAATGATCGCCCACAGAAGACTCAGGCAGCTGTTTGGGCTACTGACCTTGATAAGTCTATCAGGAAGGTTGATGCATCGACTAGACAGAGGGTGGTCGCATGTGGGCTTACCAGCCCAAGAAAAAAAAATTGTGAAGACGTTCGCTATCTAAGCAATACCATTCCTAACAAGTCTATTTGCATAGCCTCTATAGACTGATTTTTTACCGCTAATAGAAACCTCAAGTATGGCAGACTCTCCTTCGGGGGTTTGGGTGGGGAGGAAAACACTATCGCCAAGAATAATAATTAATTTTATCAGCTTGGAGCATGGTCGATCCCACAATCTGATTCGGTGCATCGGTAGTCAAATTGGTTTTGAGCTCTTTTAGTCGGTAGGCAACCCATGGTTATATAACTACCAAAGGAAAGTTTTTGAAAACCAATCGGGTGTATATTTTTTATCATTATCTATCGGTCCATGGCGTTTATAGTATTTCTCTCTACGCTTCTTATCTTTGTGGTCATAGTCTCGATATGATTTTAGTGTCGTGCGATCTCGATATTGTTGATAAGGCTCACCATCCCGCTTAATAGCACCAAAAGATACAACTCTACCATCAGCAAACACAGCATCATATTTCTTATTTTGGTGAGTTGAAACACGAAAGTGGTAAGCTGAACTCATGTTTTATAATCACTCAGAAATAATTGAGCGTAGTTCGTCTATTTGCCGCTTGAGATCCTCAATCTCAGACATCATTGTTTAATCATTTTCATATTATAAGCACTAATCCGGCTGTAATCAACGTTGAGCTGTTGCTTAGCGGGTTCAAGCGATGGGTCTTCTCCTTCTTGAATGTCATCGCGATAGAGACACTGATTAGATCAGTTAGATGAGCTGATACAAGGTCCTGAGCGATTAAGCCTACCTCTTGACCAGGGCGATTCTCCGAATCGATCCAGTCGTATAACTTGACATCACAGTTATCGTAGAGTCGTTTGACGCGATCGATTGGACACGGTTGAATGTTTCGTTTCAATCTACGATCTGATGTCATTGCCATTGCGGTACAAGCGATGTATCCGCCAAATATTCCGGCGACGCTATACGTGATCGGCCCAAGAGCCGACTCTGTCGCGCCAGAGTCCGTTCGGAGCCTATAAACGGTTAAACCACCGGAACCAAAAACAAAACTGTTGCTACCTGATATATGCAGAGGCGCACTTGGTGATGTAGTTCCAACTCCTAAGGGCCCTGTCGTCGTTAAAATCATTAATGTACTGTTATTGATACCAAATCGGAGGTCGTTGTTTGTGTAATTTCCAATCCATGTGGCATTGCTGGGTGTGGAATTAGTACCATTATGGACCTGAATTTGGAACTGAACGGGAGTAATATTCGAACCCGAAAACGTAAGCATTCGCGTATAACTGCCATCTAAATATGATAATCCAGACCCCTTTATCGAGAAATACTCATTCGCTGCTGTAGAGTTGATACCGAGCTCTGTCAGCGATCCTAATGTCGTAATTTGTGATTGGTTGCCATATGCTAAGAACCCATTGATGAACCCACCGCAATCGATGTTTCCTGTTGTAGAGAGGGTTGATAGACTGAGGGAACTCGGGATGCCAGTGATAAAAGTCGATAAATCGTAATAAGTAGAGCCCTGGCTTAGATTTGTACAAGTGATTGTGGTTGCTGATAAAGTGTTCAGATTGCTGATGTTCAAACTGGAATCACATATAAGAGCTTTTTCAGCGGTTGCAATACCGAAAATAATTCCTGATACATGCTGAACAAGGCTCAAATCGTATTGAGTTCCTCCTTGCTTATAGGCGGTTGCATGATATATGCCGACGCTCCAGATAGTGATATCGAAGAAGATGCTCCTGATAGCGTGAGATTGCCCGAACATGATAGGCTACTACAACCAAGAGTTCTAAGGCCAGAAATGGCTTTGTTTAAATCAGGAACAATAGCGATACCAGAAGTTGCTGTACCAGGAGATATACCACTCAAATAAGACAGTCTATAATCATCCTTACTCAAATACAGGGTTTGCGCGTAGTCAAAGGTTAGATAAACACTGGCGTCCAATGTCAAATAGAACGCTGGGTTATAGATCGATGATCGCAAAGTTGGTTGAGGATATGAAAAACCAGAACTCATTTTGTTTAATCATATATAGATCAAACGATTTTAATCATGAGCGCTATTCCTGACTTTGGTGGTTCGCTACCGAAAAAATACAAGTCAGCCGCTATGGGTGATATCCCAGCACTTCACATTAAAAAGTTATTTAGAATGGTGGTCCTTGGTCCATCGTTCAGTGGGAAGAACAATTTATGTATGTTCATTCTCAAGTATTCCCCTCACGTATTTGCTCATCTAACGATTATTGGTCGTAATCCACACCAAGAACTGTACGAATATTTGCGCGATAAGTTGGAAGACTTTATAACTTTTGCTGACCCTGATACTCCACCAAGCGTTGATCAAGTGCGACATACTCCAATCAGTTCGAACAAGCCTGAGCTCGTCATCATTGATGATTTTAGTAATGACCGTCTGCTCCAGAAGAATATCTTCTCGCATTTCTTCACCAGGGGCCGACACTTCAAATTGAGTACCATATTCCTAAGCCACAGCTACTTTGCTACTGATAAGATGATCAGACTCAATTCAGAGTACGTAGCGATATTAAAAGCGAATTCAAAGCGTGATCTTCAGATGGTTGTGAAAGACTTCAATATCAAGGACGTTGATGAACGATCCATCGTCTATTACTACAATAAAGCCACGGAGCTCAAAGGCCAAATGTTGTTCATAGATTCAGTCAAAGGTCAAATCAGATACAACTTCGATAGACCAATCACGATTGAAGACTAATTCCAATTTATCGATCAGAAATATGTAGAATCAATTACTAATCAATATGGCAAGCTTTCTGAAACTTGACTCTACAAATCTCGTTCAAGATGGATACAACAGCACATGGAAATACAGCTTTCCCGGTTCGGCTGCTGACTTCCGTGATGTAGCTTGTGCTGTTCAAAGCATTAGCATGTACAACTCTGAATACAAAATCGATGCTGCTCAGTTCTCTAACAATAGCTTTAGAATCGAAGTTCCAACCGCTGGAACCACATCCACTGTATCTGTTAGCTTACCTGATGGTCTTTACAGCTATACTGATATCAATCGATCCATTCAGACTGCTCTTGTCAATGCAGGGGCGTACTTAATCAATCCGTCAGGCGAAAATGTATTTTATTTACAATTATCTGAATATAGCGTATATTACGCCGCTCAGTTTGATTTCTCTCCAACTCCAACAACTTTACCTACCGCTGGTGGAACTTGGACAAGACCCGCTACTGGATTGTACTCTACTGGTGGAACTGGATTGCCGACTACTACTCGCGTTCCTCGTCTGATCATCGATAACGCCTCTTTTGGAAAGGTAGGAGGGCTGACTGCTGGTACGTATCCTTCTACCTCAGCGACGGTTTCAAGTGCTCAGCTCTCGAATATCCTTCCTCAGATTCATCCTACATCATCCTACATTGTCAGATGCGATCTGATCAAAAATGAGTATGTCGTATCTGGCGATATTCTGAGCGCGTTCGATCGGGGTGATGCTCAGGTAGGTCAGTTAATTTCATATAAACCAAGTCAGTATGCTTGGATGAACTGTCTTAATGGCTCTCGTACCTCAATCACGATTAGTATCTATAATCAGAATGATCAGAAAGTCAAGTTCCGCGATACGTCAGTATCGATCATGCTACTGTTGAAACCAAAAAAATAGGTTGGGTAATACTACTTTTTTTAATCAAAAGCTCATAATCGAAATGAGCCAGCTACCATAGGCTTCTTTCTCATTGCTCGGATCTTAGCCATACGATCCTTTGCTTCTTGCGACCCCTTAACAGGCCGCTTACCCTTAGCTACACCAACACCATAGCGAAGACGTACTTCACCACGTACCGATGTGATAAGTGTTTCGTGCTCAGGCTTCGTGGCCTTACTCAGTAGAAACTTCTCTGCACCATCAGCTGCATCGGTTAGAACTCCTTTGCGTTTTGCATATGATAGAGCATTCTTTGCTGTCTTCCTGACATCAGCAATTGATAGACGACCACCTTCTCCTTCTTTCTCCACATCACTGTCAGAGTCGTATATACCGACTCCTGTCAATGACTTAATTGCTGCTCTGGCAGGGATTGCGGCTTGAGGAGCTCCAAAGCCGTTGCAAGAGCTGGTACTGCTGCATCAAGTCCTTTGCTGAGTAATCCACTATCCTTTACGAATTTGAACGCGGAGGATAGACCAGATTTAATCTTACCCCAAATAGAGCCTCCTTGGGCTCGCTTATAACCCTTCTTAATTTCATGTCTGGTAATGTCAAGACGCACACCGCGACCTGCCTTGCGAGCTTTGATCGCCTTCTCATAAGAGGCTGGATGGAGATGGATAACAGAGCCACTGCCCTTGAGTTGATCAGCTGTCAGACTTAGCTTACCAGTCTTGAGAGCTTTGGTCAGCTTGGGAGCTGGTACGTCGCTTGAAATAGTTAGTTCGCGATACATTATTGCTATATAGCTTGAAACATTTTATGAAAGAATTGTCAAATTTAGATCTTTAAATCGATTTAGGAGATTCATCTTATTGTTTTGCTTGCAATATAGCCATAGGATACAGGATGGACCGCAATAGTTGCCAAATGTACCTTGGTATTGTTTGGGGTTGTATCGTCCGATTCCAAACTTCGTAGGGGCTGCCTCGCCCATTGAATCGAAGTAATTATTATCACAAACACAAACCCAGTGTCCTACATCAAGATTAAGTGGTCTAAGTAGAATCAGATATGTACCTTTCTTTGGGAGCGGCTTCGTTATCTCACTTGATTCAAAGATATCATCGAGATGAACATTTAATTGTTTTGCGAGTTCAATCAGATCATGATCGCTGGTGATTGGTTTGATGAGGTGCGACATAATATTTAATTTCTCAAAAGTATATTAGAAACCATATAGATTCAACGATGAGTGAAACTCAACTATCCGACCAGTATTTGTACCAGAGCTCCCTCAAGAGCGACCCGGAGATCAAGGTATTCTCTGGCAAGCGCGTCCCCTTCGTTATCGACATTAACCAGGGTTCGTACCAAAATGGTGTTAATACTATCGACGCAACTGCTCAGCTAAACGGAAGTGAGGGATTTGCTTGTCTCCGTGATGCGTACATCATGCTACCATACAAGGTATCGATGAAGAATACGCACGCTACAAATGCACAACTTGCAGCCAACCGATTTTGTGTTGGTCTCAAGTGTGGCAACTTTAACGTCATCGATTCGATGTCGCTTGAACTCAATGGTAAAACCATTGTCTCAATGGCAGACTACAAGCTGTTCTGGAACAATATCCGCGCTCAGACCGGGTACAGCCCCCAGTATGTCGATAAGCATGGTGCTGAATCGTTTCTATACCCAGATGCTGCTCAATCAACCAAGTACAGTGCCACTATTGCAAGTAGTGGAGATGGATACTCCGATAACGCAATATTCACGTCCAGCTTCGACGCCGGTACAGCCTGCTACAGCGTCGGTTGCAAATGATGGTTTAGTAAAGCGTCTTCTTTCAAACCCTCCAAATGCTGGTGCTGACTCATCTTCCTCCTGGCCTTCCACCGGTGCTGCTGCTGCAACAACTACCATCGCTAACCAGCTGGGACGCGGCGCTTTTGTAGCTGGATCTGGCTCTGTTGGCGCTATCATGGGTACGTAGAGCTACATGCTAAAAATCAAACTTGTGGATCTTCACCCGATTTTTAAAGAACTTGACTTGATGGCTAACCCTCAAATTCGTCTTCGTTTCCGCGTTAATCAGGGCAGTTCAGCTATCGAAGTTGATGGCTCCCAGAGAATGACGCTAACGAGTACTACACTTTCGAGCGGTAATACCTGTCCAGTAATGGTTGCTTCATCTGCAAACTACAATCCTATGAAAAGCGCACTTTCTGGTGCTGGTTCGATTGCAGTTTCTTGGGGTGCTGTTGTCAATGCACTTGAACCCACTATTGATGGAACTTACATGCCTTTCACTACGTCTCGCCTGTATGTACCGTTTGTCCATCTCGAGAACCCTCAGGTGATCATCTCTAAACCCGTCAAAAAGGTTCGCTACAATGATTGCTATGCTCAATGGTTCTACCAGCGCGCTGGTATTGGAAAGCAATCGAGTCAGCTGAATGCTGCTTTTGATCTTCAATTATCGGCTTCTGTTAAGAACGCTAAGTACGTCATTCTCCTCCCTTCCGCCGAACAGACTGGTAATTTTGCTTCGGCTGCTGTTCAGCAGTTCCAGAGTCCTTTTGACTCGGCGCCTTGGACGCTCCACCCCGGTAGTTCTATTCGAAACTTCAACGTTCGTATCGGCTCGCAACAATGCTTTGATATTAGTCATGATAACGATTTTCACCAGTTTGCTAACGAGGTCTCTAAAATTGCTTCGATTAACGGTGATCTGACTCCTGAGCTCGTGAATGGCCTCCTTGACTATCAGACATGGTCGCTGACTAACCGTGTTCTAATTGCTGATGTAAGTCGTCTAACCGAACGTGATGTTCCGCAGGCCATACAGATCCAAGGTGTCAATGCCGGTTGCCAGGGAACAAACATGCTTGTATTGGTTTTGAGCGAACAAGAGCTAACGCTGGATCGCTTAACCGGCGAGGTTCTTGATTTTACCACAGCTTAGTAGAAAACCTTTAGTTATCATTTGATTGATCAAAAAAAACATATGAATGGTTTAGTGGTGATCAGCTAACCATTGAATATGGACTTTTGATACACAACCGATTCGTCCGCGTTGGTGATCTTATATATGTATCCTTTCATTGTTATATTATAGACCTTATATATCAGGATCAATCGTAATTAAGTCTTATCGATAAAAAATATTTTTTATTACTTAGTTAAGTTTCTTGAGTAGCTTTGGACATTTCTCAATAACGAATTCACTTTTGCAGAGGTAATCGATATAGCCGGGATCCATCCGACTGATCTGTTTTAGAGTCCTACCCTTGTATTTACCCCAAGTCATCATATATGAATTATCGTTATTGAGAAACTCGGAGTGCAGCGGGGCTGCTGTAGCTTTAGCGTCAGAGGAAGACACAGACTCAGAGAGTCTCTAGTAATATTGATAGCTTGCAAACTCTATACGAGAGTTTGCACGAGTACCCTAATATAGCTAATTAAGGACTCCAAGAGACAGAAATACCTTAAACAAGGCTAGTGAACTCTTAGGCTTCAAATGTGAACTGAATGTATTGTTGTTTATCGCGGCAGAGCCGCCTGTTGTTTGTATGTATAGGACTCACTATCTATCATAGTAGAGCCTAGTCAAATGCATATCCAGTGGCTGTGAGCCACCCACTCCTATCTGGGGTGACCCACGTAACATATGTGTGGAAGCCACTTATGTGTGGCACCTAGCTTGTGTGCATCACACTATTCAATGTAACCCCGTTACACCCTCCCCCACCAGACTGTGGACACCACGTGTACGCACTCGTCATCGTCTCGATTGAGAAGTCTCGACGGCAACGGCCAAGTCGCTTGCCCTCGCGAGAGCCCGCTCCAGAACTTTCCAAGTTCAACGAGCATATGGCTCGGAGTCCGCAGGCGGCTCAGTCACTCGACAACAAGAGCGCGCTCGCGTCCCGGCACCTCGTGCCTCAACGTCCGACCGTAAGGTCTCACCGCGCCCCGCGTCAACGCTCTCGGTGAGAGAGTATCACGCCTTGCAGCAGAGCCGTCTTGCGCTTAGCTCCGAGAGCCCCAGCAGCGCGAACATGGCCCGCCGGGCGGCAGATGACCTCTTTGAGGGCCTCGAGGAGGGGGAGGAGGACGAGGAGCTGGATTACAGCTCCGACACGCCGATGCCTCAGCGAGAGGACTCCCCGCCTCCTGCGCGTCCACGCTCGCCGGAGCAGCAACGCCGGGTTCCCAACCCTTTCGTGGATCGCGAGACCACAGCACTTCGTGCTTCCTCTGGTCTGGAGACAAACGAGATCTCCAACGACCTCGACGAGGCTCAAGAGCGCCAGCTCGAGGGGCAAACTGCCGTTCGTTCGCAACGACCTGAGGCGCGACCGCTAGTGAGCTCTCGACGAGAGTATGGCTTCGTACCGCTCAACCCGGTGGAGCGCTTGAAGCAGTTTGGCTCGGGGCCATTGCAGAATTGGCGAATCGGGCCGGCGGCCAGTACCAGCGACCAGGTCGCTACTCGTACTGCTCTCCGAGAGAGGCTTCTGACGCCGCAGCAGACCACTCCGGAGGAGTATGGGACTCGCCTGTCCGATCAAGCCCGTGGGGCTTCAGTCCCCGCGATGCGGACTATTCCGGTGGTGCTCGGTCCGGGAGAGCTCCTCCACGAGGACGACGCTCAATTCACGAGCTGGGTTCATCGAACCCGCCGTCTCTCTTCGCTGGAGGCTCTCCAGTCTAGCTTCGACGAAGCTGATGTGCGCTTAGAGCGCCGGCTTCGCTTCGATTTCGCGAAGATGAAGACGAAGCGTCAGGCGGCCGCCTCCAGGTCGCTACAGTCCCTCGGACTCGGCTCCTCTGCTCTTAAGAGCGCTGCAGGAACTCACCAAGGTGAGTCGACGGCTGCAGCAGCCCGGGATCAACGCTTGAGCTCAGCGTATGATCCCTCAGCTCCCCTGCCTAGCGGCGGGAAGCGTGAGGCGACCGACTTCGCGGTCGCGGGCTCGCAGAGCGCCTTCGAT
Source organism: Phytophthora crassamura (assembly GCA_033557995.1). Taxonomy (NCBI): domain Eukaryota; phylum Oomycota; class Peronosporomycetes; order Peronosporales; family Peronosporaceae; genus Phytophthora; species Phytophthora crassamura. The sequence continues at coordinate 1,183,035 of JAUCED010000011.1, read as the reverse complement.
CGCGGCGATCAAAAGCGTCCACGACGTCAGGGCAGTCTTGCCGGAGGGGTACCTCAAACTCCCACGAGTTTTCTGAGTGCGGGTACCCACGCCACTTTACCAAATATTGGTTATGAGCGTCGCGTCGACGACGCTTTAGAATACGCTCCACATGAAAGTGGCGGTTCCCCTGCTCGTCGAGCAGCGCCGGCGGCGCCCGTGTCCTCGCACGGTGAGGAGCCTGTCCGGCCTGAGGAGCTGGAGAGCTTGGAGAGATCGCTGAGCGACGTGCGTCAGATCCTGGAGCGCCATGGGCGGAGGCTTGATCAAGCCGAGAGGGAGTCTGACACCACCGTGAATGAGATCCGCGATCTCCGGGAACGTCTCCAGTGGTGTGAGGCTGCTGAGTCGGCGACTCAACGCCTGGCGCGCCTTGAACAAGGTTTCGCGCGGCTGGAAGGTCAGGTCGACCTGTTGCTGCGACTTCAGCAGGGCGCTGTGGCTCCGCCACGTTGGGCGCCAGCTCCTGAGAACCCACATGGGCCGGGTCCCGGTACGGCTTGAGCAAGCCAACGTAGAACACGGGGTGCGTACGCATCTTCTTCGGAAGATTGAGCGTGTACGCCAGGCCCTTCTTGGCCACGACCGTGAACGGTCCCACGAAGCGCGGGCGCAACTTGGTCTTGAAGACCGCAGACACTGCATGTGTAGGTAGGTTTTTAGCGTTAAGCAACACTAGGTCCCCGACCTCATAACTCTCAACATTGCCTCTGCCTTTAGCATCCGCATGTTCTTTCTGTTTGTCTTGGCTATCAGCCATTGCGTCACGTACGTGTCGAAGGACACTTAGACGCGTTGACAGGAACTCGTCAACCTGTTTACGAACAGTGAGTGGGCTGACATCAGCAAGCCGATCGGCTATCTCTCCCCCACCAAGCCCAGGACCACGGAGTGGCAGCGTCAGCGGGACGCGCGGGTGGGTGAGGCCGTTCACGTAGAACGGAGTGTAGCCCGTGGAGGCATGCACAGCGTTGTTCAACGCAAACTCGACGAGTGGAAGCATAGCGCTCCAACGCTTCGGCGTTTCAGCGCAAATGCTACGAAGAATGTCTTCGACAACGCGATTCACGCGCTCAGTCTGACCGTCGGTCTGCGGATGGTCCGCTGTGGACATGTCCAACTTGGTGCCAAGCACCTTAAAGACAGCGTCCCAAAACTTCCCAGTGAAGCGGGGGTCTCGATCAGAGACAATCGATGCGGGCAGCCCGTGTTGGCGGAAGACCCGATCGAGAAACAGCTTCGCTGTCCCTTCACCGTCCACGGTATCCGGCACAGCCGCTAGATGAGCCATCTTGCTCAGACGGTCAACGAAGACCACGATGCCCGTGTTACCTTCTGAGTCCTTTGGAAGGCCAAACACGAAGTCCAAACTCATGGACTCCCAACACCCAGAGGGTACAGGCAAGCTTTCCAGCGGCGCGGCCGCATGCGGTGAGGGCTTCACCCGCTGACACGTCTCACACGTGCGCACGTACGTGCTCGTCCACTTGTACAGCTTGGGCCACCAATAGGTCCGGCTCACAGAGCTGTAGGTCTTCTCGCGACCGAGGTGGCCGCCAAGCGGTGTATCATGCGCCTCGTAGAGGATACGATACTTCAAATCCTCGTCATGAGGGACCACGACTCGAGGAGTGTCCTCCGCACTCGTGCTGTAGTACAGCAGACCGTCAGCGACGGAGTAACGGTGCAGGCTCGCGCGCAAGCGCGCCGACAATGTCTTGTCCGAGTTTTCAAACTCCTTGCTCCCAAGAGCACGCAGCAGGGCGACACACATGTCGTCTCGCGCATACGCAGCGCGTATCAAGTCCGTCACCGACGAGGTCACCATCGTGACATGAGCAAGCTCATAGTCCGGTCGCCGTGACAACGCGTCTGCAAGACCATTCTGCCTGCCAGGCTTGTACTTCACCTCGAAGTTGTACTCCGCGAAGAAGGACAGCCAACGGGCCATCCTTTGCGAGAGGTGAGGCGACTGGGTCGCAGTGCGTAGTGACGCATGATCAGTGAAGATCACAAACGGCTTAGAGCCCAGCAGGTGAACCCTGAACTTGACGAGAGCATACTTCATCGTAAGTAGCTCTTTGTCATGAACTGGATAGTTCTTCTCTGCAGCCTTGAGCTGGCGAGACTCAAACGCTATCACGCGTTCACGCCCTTCGGCGTCTGCTTGAAGCAGAGCACTGCCTATGGCAAAGTCCGATGCGTCACAGACGACACTGAAAGTACGTTCAGGGTCTGGCAACGCCAGGATCGGGGCATGAAGGATACTCTCCTTGACTGCTTCGAAAGCATCTTGATGCTCGGTGTTCCAACACCAGTCCTCATCCTTCTTAAGGAGATTGGACAATGGCCGAGCCATCTCAGCGTAGTTCGCGCTGTACTTGTGCAAGTAGTTGGCGAGGCCAAGCCACTTGCGTAAGTCCTTCTGGTTCTTGGGAACCGGCCAGTCAACGATGGCCTTAACCTTAGCAGGATCTGCTCGAAGGCCGCGCTTCCCAACGAAGCATCCTAAGAAAGGAATTTCTTCAGCGCCGAAGATGCATTTTGATGCGTTAGCATACAGCTTGTTGGTGCGCATGCACTCGAGCACTGCTCGCAAGTGGTCAATGTGGTTCTCCACGTCAGACCGACCGTGCTCCGCACGACTGTGGACGAAGATGTCGTCGAAGTACGTTTGAGCAAACGCCCGCAGGGGCCTGAAGAGCTGCGTCACCAGACGATTGAACGTCGCAGGCGCGTTCGACAGCCCTTGGGGCATGACTAGCCACTCCCAGAGCATACCGCTCGGAGTTCTAACCGCTGTCAGCGGAATGTCACTCGCTTGCATGAGCAACTGGTAATAACCATCGACCAAGTCGAGCGCACTGTACATCGTGCAGCCAACCATATTGTTCTGCAGAACATCCTTCCTAGGAATCGGCGTCTGTGCCGGAATGGTGGCAGCGTTGAGCTTATTGAAAGCATGAACGATGCGCCACTTGCCATTAGGCTTTCTGACACAGAACGTAGGCGTCGAGTGCGGAGACTTGCTCTCACGCACCATGCCCGCAGCGTGCTTGGCACTAAAGAACACGTCAATGACGTCACACTGCTCTTTCGGTAAGGGCTACTGCCGTGTTACGCAGTATTTGGTTCCGGGAACCAGGTCAATCTCATGACGGACACCTCGATCCGGAGGTAAGCCAGTGGGCGGGTCATTCGAGACCACATCCTGGAACTCCTTAACCAAAGGATAGAACGGATCCGATGGGTCCTTCAGGATCGAAGATCCACTTCGCGCACTGAGTGCCTCCTTCGTGTCCTCAAGGACAGCTTCATCCATAAGCGACGAGGAGTTCAATTCCTCCTCCGGTCGTATCATGACCACTTCGGCGAGCGCGCCAGCCTTTAAGGCATCCCCAAAGTCGGGAATGGACATCTCGTCCAGCTCTAGCAGAGCAGCCACCGTCGGAATAGCCTCGAGGCTGACGTTGCCCTCGGCTTCACCAGTCACTCCATCAACGAGTGTGTATAGCTGCTCGCTATCATCGTCCACGACGGACACGTCCTGTACCAGGACCGACGCCTTGCGTCTCGCAGTCGCCATCTGGCGTCGCTGCCGCCTCCTCGCGGAAGCTGTACGCCTCGGAGAGGCCAGCGTGTTCAGACTGAAAGTCTCGTCAGGTGTCGCCACCTCTTGCTGCTCTGATTGAGCCGGCGTGGAGCCGCAACGCTCACAGCCCTCGCCCAGTGGATTAGGTGCCACTCCACCCGCATCGTCAGGGTCCTCCCCTTGATGCCTCGGCTCACAGCCGACCACGCCATCAGTGGCATGCAGCGATGCTGTGCTCTCGTGACGAGCATCGCTCAGCGGGTTACGTGCCGCTCCACGCGCATCACGAGGGCCATGCCCAAGATGCCTCGACGAACTGTCGACCATGCCATTACCGGCATGCAGCGATGCTGCGCTCAAGCCACGAGCATCGCTCAGCGGGTTACGTGCCGCTCCACGCGCATCACTAGGGCCACGCCCAAGATGCCTCGACTCACGCCATTACCGGCAGGCAGTGATGACTCACAGTAACTCGGAGTCTCACTCAGTGGGTTACGTGCCACTCCACGTCCAGCCCACGAGCAGTGCTCGGGACTCGCGTCTTCGACGCCAGTGTCCATTAACTCGGACACTCCAATGTCCAGCACATTGACCGACTCGGTCCAGTGCCCGCGCCAATAGCGCTTTTGCTTCCTAGCAGAGGTGGGTTCATGACTCGCCAATGCTCCCCTAGGAGGCAAGCGCGTAGCGCCTAAGGTCTTCGACCGCCAGTCGATCCATGGTTCATGGCACTCCAGCCATGCCATGCCGAGGATGAGGTCGTACCTCGAATCCAGGTCGATGACCAAACAGCGTTCAACGCTATCGAAGTCCAGAAACTTCACGCCCAGGTTCACAGGAACCTTGGGCACCGTGACACGGGTCCCCGTCGCAAGACGGACGGTGACGATGTCACTCGAACGCGCCTTCAGCGCCTCAGCGTACTGCTGACTTCCTTCCATCGTGGAGCGCCGAGCATAGTTGCCCGACGCTCCGGAGTCGATAAGGATCTTCCATGGCTTCTCAAAGCCCTTCACGGTCGCTTCCACGACCAGCAAGCCCGGCTTGCATACACGTCCCGTGTTGTTAGAGAGCACGGTGCTCTTTGGGGCTAAGCCCTGCCGACCTCCTCCCTGAGGCTCAACAGAACTCAGTTCTTCTTCCCCAGCAGGGCGCCCCGCGCCTACTGGGACTTGGCGTTTCCCCGCCCCGAGCCAGGCTTCTGCTCAGAAGCGGAGATTCGGCTCGACGGAGCCTGGCGCTGCTTGCGCAGCGGGCAACCCGGACGCAGGTGTTGCGTGCTGCCGCACACATAGCATCGACGGATGCCGATACGCTGCTCAGCAGCCTGAAGCTCGGCTTTCTCATCTTCAGCGTAGCTGAGGTCCATAGGCACTGCGCCATTGGACACATCAGAAGCTCCGGAAGAGCTGGCTTGGGAAGCCGTCCAACCAAGTCGCGACGACTTCAAGTTGAACTCGGCGTTCAACGCCACGTTCACGGCTTCCTCAAAAGAGGTCGGGTGAACACGGAAGACTTCCGTCCTGGCCACGCCAGTGCGAAGGCCTTCCATGAAGACGGTCACCGCGACCACTTCAGGAAGAGGATCCGCCGCCATGCCGGCGAGAAGAGTTCTCAACTCCTGGACGAAGTCCAACAATTCCTTCTTACCCTGACGGGTAGACAGGAAGCGTGACCTCACGCGATACGCCTGGTTAGGCGGCGAGAACACTCGCGAAAGCTGGGCCTTCAGCTGATCCCAAGAAGGGAACGCAGTGTCCACAGACGTGCCACACGTCAGGGCCCACTCTCGCGCTCGGCCACCGAGCTTGGAGATCGCAAGCGCCACGCGCTGCTGCTCGGTCTTGAGCATGGCGGACGCCATGGCTATTTCGACCTCTCTGATCCAGAGCAAAAGGCTTTCACCTTCCTTGCCCTCGAAGGTCTTGACGCTCACCATGAGCGGTTTAGCTCGTGGAGCATCGTCCGATGCAGGCCTAGGCGTCACAGACGCCGCGGCCGCAGTCATCTTCTGCTGGACGTGCTCCAACAGAGCATTCTCATACTGAGAAAACGCCTCCAGACGCGCGTTCACCGCTTCGGGGCCTTGCGAAGCAAGATGGGCCACACCTTCCGGGCCGATCAAGGACATCAGCTTATTAAGCCCGTCCTGTTGGTTCGGGGGTAAGTGGGCAAATTGCTCCATCCTCACAGAGGGACAGTCGTAAGACTCAGGTGTCGGATTGACTACAAGTGCTACCAAGTGCAGCGGGGCTGCTGTAGCTTTAGCGTCAGAGGAAGACACAGACTCAGAGAGTCTCTAGTAATATTGATAGCTTGCAAACTCTATACGAGAGTTTGCACGAGTACCCTAATATAGCTAATTAAGGACTCCAAGAGACAGAAATACCTTAAACAAGGCTAGTGAACTCTTAGGCTTCAAATGTGAACTGAATGTATTGTTGTTTATCGCGGCAGAGCCGCCTGTTGTTTGTATGTATAGGACTCACTATCTATCATAGTAGAGCCTAGTCAAATGCATATCCAGTGGCTGTGAGCCACCCACTCCTATCTGGGGTGACCCACGTAACATATGTGTGGAAGCCACTTATGTGTGGCACCTAGCTTGTGTGCATCACACTATTCAATGTAACCCCGTTACACGGAGCGTAGAAAGATCTTAATGTCCTCACTAATATTTAGACTTGGTTGGTTATGCATCCATCGACAATAGCCGGGATCGGAAGAATATACTTCCTCAATAGGTGTGTTCTTGTATTTTCCGAAAGTGAGTTCGAACGTCATGTTATCAGGTGGGGTATCTATATACATACCCTCTTAATTTTTTGAGAAAAAAATAAATTAATTCAGAAATTCAGAATTTAGCAACCCATCGATTCGAAGAAATCTTCGATATCGTCGAACTGTTGCATGCGTTCATTCATGAATCTTGGGTGAAAGGCTAATTCCTCGATACAACGACCATATCTCTTATATGAGATCCACTTTCGTAAAAGATGTTTCAACGAACGTCTGTTGAAACGATACTTGGCCTCTTTCTCGATTTGTTCAATAAGATGGAATCTAAAAGATTCAACGTTTGGGTAAAATCGTTCATTCCCCAATGGAGCCTCAAAGGCTTTATAAGCATCCTCCAGAGTAAATTCAAACTTAATTCTCGCATCTTCATCAGTCAAGCAGATATCTTCATCTAAATCTTCGTAGTCTGAGTACTCAAATGTAGGCATAACTTCACCAGGATACATTGCTGCTGATTCGATTAGGTTTTGTTCTCTAATTTGTTCTTGAAGAAGGATTCTTCATACTTTTCATCGATGGCCTCGATTGTTGTCAATCCACTACAGAAACAAAAGCAAAGAACGGTACAAAACTTACAACTTGGTCCGTGTCCAACATGTCTGCCATATCTACCAAAGAAAGGAGAACAATTGCTATGAATAGCGTTGATAGTGATAGTGTTGCACATTATCGTTATGCTCGGTTGGTTGGATCGGTTGATCATATATATGATATAGGCTTTATATAATTAAGATTCTTGTATCAGGATCATTTGACTTTCTATAATAAAATTCTTGCTTTGTATTCCAACAGTCGAGCGGTTCTAAAACTACCCTAAGATCGAGAGGACGCGACCTTTCACTCTAGGTGGTCGAGAGGGGGCGTCGTTGAAATAGCGATCTGTTGGATCTCAGTGGTCGAGCGGTTATTAAACTACCCTAATATCGAAAAGGCGTTTCTAACGCTCTCAGGTGGTCGAGAGGTCGCGTCGTTGAAATCGCTGCTGTCCCGAAACTGGGTTTCAGGAATGTTCTCGGTGGTAAATTACGGTAAGGAAAAAAACTGCCGGCGTAATGTTCTAAGTATTATTTGTGGTTTTCACCTGTTTTGGCAAACCGGAGGGTCCCGATCCCGAGATAGGAGCTCCGAGATAGCGTAGTGCTCCGATATATCGGCCCAAAATGATAGCATAGTTTGATTTGTTCAGCTAATACAGCCCTGGTTTACAGAGCACCATCCGTTTTGCCGCTTCGAATCGGCAAAAGTGAGTGACTTGCCTTCTTCGGCGTACACGAGCTTCCATTAGCTCTCAGTCGCTCATTTCACATTGGACCATGACGTACAACGACGACTTTCGGTGGAGAGCCGTAGCTCTCATGCATGTCTACGACGTTCCCAGCTCGTACGTATCGGAGCTGTTTGGGCCCAAGCAACGTACGCTTCGACGCTGGTATGCTCTTTTCCTGGAGAAAGGCATCGTCAATGAGAATCAACCCCGAGAAACGTCCGCAAGGTGGCCTCCTGTCATTTTAGCTGCTGTAGAAGACTTTGTCCAAGCCCACCCAACCTTCTACATCGAGGAGTTGCGAGAGTACGTGACCATGAACTTTCCCGGTGTGTCTACGGTCTCGACAGCTACGAATGCAGAGTACTCAACTTCGATCTCAACCTTAGCCGAAAGGTGCTTTCGAAAGCGGCTCGCGAAGCCGTACCTGCTGAGATTGAAGGATACCGGGCCAAACTGCTGCCGATTTTCTCCTTCGCAGAGCAGCTCGTTTTCCTGGACGAGACTGCTAAAGACGGACGTCACGCTCAAAGGCGCTATGGCTGGTCGAAGAGGAATACCAGAGCGATAGTCAAGATGCCGTTTCGCCGAGGCAAGCGCCTGTCGATTATCGCTGCACTTGATGTGCATGGGTTCTTCGCTTGGGAATCAACGGAAGGGACTTTCACAAGGGAAAAGTTTCACGCTGCTTTTCTGAAGCACGTGATTCCTCGCCTCAACCCGTGGCCACTACCTCGCTCCATCGTCGTAATGGACAACGCCAAGATCCACGCTTATCCGGAATTGCAAGATGCGATCCACCAGTGCGGGGCTCGGCTCATTTTCCTACCGCCCTACTGCCCGCAGCTCAACCCGATCGAGTCATGCTTCGGGCTTCTGAAGCGTTGGCTCCAGAAGCACACCTACTTGGTGTTCCAGCTATACCCGGATCGCGTACTCGACGTCGCGATGCGTGCGTGTACGCGACGCGAGGACAATGGATGTTTTGGCGCCTTTCACCATTGTGGCTATATGGCTACAGGTATACGACACCAAACTTCGATGAGCTTATGCAAACAAGCAGTCGAAATGAGTAGATCGCCGTGAAGAATGTCTAGCAATGCAGATGACGTCGGCTTTCCTAGTTAACAATATATTCGCTATCTTTGATCATTCGTCCGACATATCCGACGCCATCATGTGGGTGGCCATCACCACGGACTTAACTTAGCCCATTGATTCATCTTCTTGGTGATCCTCGTCCTCCATGGCGGCATTTGTCGGCTGCGATGGCGTGAAGTCGTGGTAGATACCGCGCGAAAAAATGTCGTGGTCGGGTAACCCAATCGCACGACGCAGTGACAGGATATCGACTTCAACAGGCATCCACAGCCCATCCAATCGGATCTTGATCACCGCAGTCTGCTCCGTAGTTTCGTGCGCATGCTCCCGTCGCTGCAACGCCTCTCGTTGACGGTCCAGCTCGAGCGCCTGCGCGGTCGTATTGTCCGTTGGCACTTCAAAGGGAGCTGATTCAGGTCTTCTAGCATGCACTACGTCAAGATGATGCGATGTGATTGCACCAAATTGAACCGCGTTCGCGGCTTCATAAGCCATTCTCTGCACGCGAGCCTGCTCCACTCGACGTGAAGTTGCGCGGTGGAACTGCTAAGGTTGAGCTGCTCGCTGAACGTAGAGGAAGGCCTCAAACCGAAAGTCCCCAATTTGACGTAAGTCGCCCGGCGTCAGGAGTCTCCAACGATACTGAAGAGTTGCCAGGAAGTTCTCCGTGTTGAGCTCTACAAACTTGGCTTGGGAATCATTATTGGCTCTCTTGAGGTAGACCGAAGTGTCGTCAGGAAGTAACAGAGCCCGTTTGGGCGCTTCAGGGCCGCTCATGATCGCAGCAAACTTGGCAAGACACTTTTCCCGGAAGACAGCGTACCCTTCGCCGACTTCAAACGCCACATCACACTTCCATCCACCTCGTGCTCGTCCAAGTGGCTCTCCCACTCTCACAACCAGTACGGCGCTAGCTCTGGTTGGAAGCGTACCGGGGCCTTCATCCGGGGATCTCAACGCATCGACCGCCCAAGGCGTCAAGTCGGGGCCATGTTGAGAGCTCACATAAGGTTCAGGCTGCGTAACACCACTAGTGGCAACGCGAGACCGGGGTTCAACGCGAGCTTGGGGGTTGGCTGCGGCAGCATCGTCAATCTCCATGGTGACCCCAAAAAACGATATAGTTGGTTGCGAAAGGCAAGAAGCACCAATGGCAGGAAGACTGTGAAATCCAAAGTGATATGTGACCTCCCGTCGATAAGCTTTCCTCTATATCCAGTAGCAGCACAACAAGAGCAAGCATCAATACTAGCAAGTTACAAATAGCACAGCCATATCGTACATCATTGCGCGAGGACGACTCATCATTCGCCACTCGGGGCCAGCATTTTCTTCATCATATTCTTGTTCTTATCCTTCTGCTGCTGGTGCTTCATCGCTGTCGGGGACGACGAGGTCTGGGCAGGCGACGATTGACATGAGGCTTGACGGACGTCGATCAGCCCACATCAGCCATGTGAGCAAAATGCTCTTGCTTCAGCACCTTGCTCTTCTTCTTCACGCTGAGCATCTCTATCTTGCAAACGCCTCCTTGATGGTCCATGCAAGAGCTCCCTTCGACGCATTCGCTTCCAGCTCAGTCACCTCGCTGGTCTGCTGGAGCGTGTACGCTCGACGAAGCTCTAGTGCCTCTCCTGCTTAGCCTTCCTCAGACCTCGAGCACGATCTTGGCTGCATCCACACTCTTTGCCTACAGCATGAAAGAAACCAGCGCTTCTAGCGCCACCAGTCGATTCGTGGTGAAGGAGCCGTCGGTGGAGGCGGCCATGTCGGACCAGTTGGCGTTATTGCTGTCCTTGCAGCACACGGCCGTGGGCACCCTTGATGATCAGCCTCCTGACTTGGACTTCTGCTCCATGACAGCGCGGGTCGAACCTTGATCCTGCCGAAGTCGTCCAACACGTTCGGGGCACGCCAACGCCGCTGCGTCAGCTACTGCTGGCGAGGGGGAACGATCGATTTGTGCCTCCGATTTAAATTAACCTAGTCCTGCGGAGGGTCCGATATGTATACAGACAACGACTTACAAAGCCGGCATCACTTAACGATATCCTCTATATTAAATACCAAGCTTTCAAAACGACAAAATAACCCGGCAGAGTTTTGATTGGAAGGTAATGCTACGATTTGGTTGCAAAAACACGATGAAAAACATGTGATTTGTAAGAAAGGGTGCTATTATCAGACCATTATCTCAGGGAACCTAGGAATTGCTTTCTCAAAGCTACGAATTATGGTGGTTTCCGCTAATTCTTCCCAAGCAGCAATTGTAGACTTAATTGCACGGAGACGCTTCTCACTGGCAGTGCCTCCAGTAATGCCGCGAAACTTTGACCGAATTTTCGCTTTTAGTGGTCCCATCACGCCCACATCCAGCGGTTGACAAACCGCCGTCGTATTAGGGGGGAAAGGGACCACTTTAGAGTTCAACTCCTCAGCGACGACTCGCTGACCCTCCTCCGAAACGTGGGAGTCAAAATTATCCAGGAGAAGGGCTGCGGGTCCATCGATTTCATGTTTTAGCAATTTACCTACATAAAATCTCCAGCCCGCTGCGTCCATCCACGCACTCTCCTGCACTGTGTAGTAGTGGTCTGGTGGGTAGTGTGGCAGCTCATCGCGCTCGATGTCGCCACCGAGCTTCCCTCTACCGATGAAGAGAATTGGAAGTTTTTTACCTGAAAAAACACAATAAAGTATTTAGAACATCTCAGTTAGGCAGATAATACAATTATAAACGTACCATCACCGCGAATTGTGAGAACTGCAGTCATTCTGCCGGCGTGCTTGGTCATCTTGACAATGCGAGCGGAGTCCTTGCGGCCTTTAAGAGCCCAAAAGCGTGCCGGGGGCATGTCGAAGTCGATACCCGTTTCATCCATGTTGTAAATCTTCGTCGGGCACCATGAACTGTACTTGCCCCAAAACTCCACACAGAACTCAGCACGCTTTTCCAGCAGCTCCACCGTGGCAGTTTGGTTTCTTGTGGTTTTTGAGCTGAAAAATCATAGCTAAAAAGTGAAAATTGGTTAAAAACAAAATTTAATCCATTAAAACTTAACATTAGATCAAAATGGGACTTTACCGCTTGCATATACGCTGGCACATTCGCTCTAGGGCCTGCTCGGGGCACTTGTTCTTCGTCATGTAGGTCGCACACCACTCAGGCTCCTGCACCCACATGAAGTCGATCATTGAATGAGTAGAAAGGGCCTAAAAAACCCAGCATAAAACGCAATAAAAGTCAGTCTAAAATCAATATAAACAGATAAAATCAGTAAATTACCTTCTCCTCTCTGCGTGTATCCTTCATAAACGTCACAAGGGCTGGGACGCTTGGAAATATTTCCTTGCGACCCTGCCCCTTAAGTGTTGGCGACCTAGCGTTGCCCTGATAGGTGAGCAGCTCGCTCGCCTGCTTCCACCAGCCGAATACTGTACCCCGAGGTCGCTGAAGCTGGCGCGCTGCCTCATCCACACCGACTTGAGTGGCGAGCAGCGCGCCTTCTCGCTTCTCCTGAATGGTATAGCGCTGCTGCTTGCGCGCCATTGAGGAAGTGCTCCTCAGTTTTGCCGCCGTCCACTCAATTTGTGTGAGCTGTGATTTGCTATTTAAATGTTCGTTGTCGCTTTTAATTGGCTAATATATGTTTTATTTTGTATAGAGACCCGTCTGTGCATTTGATTAATGCCGGGTTTTTTAGTCTGCCGGCTTTTGTATGTCGTTGTCCCTATCTGACCCCCTCAGAGATGTCGAGCTAAAACGGGCGGCAAAAAGCTTGAAAACCACAATACTACTTACATTGAATTGAACTAAGCTACGTCCTCCAACCAGACGATCAGTGTGGGTTTTCGTTGGCTATCAAGCTCAATACACGGCGATGTGTGGCCTAGGAACCGCTTCTCGTTCCTGAATTTTGCGAAAAGTCCACAAACGCCCACGACCTGGAACTTCCAGTTCAGAGGGTCATTGCGCTGACTGCCATCCCATGTTGCACTTGACCATTAACGGATCTCCTCGACGAATGTGATTGGCGGTAAAAAACGCAGCTTAACGGTCACTCGACGATCGAATCGATGGTCCGGCCGTCAAGCTGCGACCACTCCAGCCTCTACCTGGATCCGTCGAGCCACGCGCAGCTTGCAGGTTACTCGCGACGAACTGCACAGCAACTTGTAGCGGCGACACGATCTTCTGGTCGAGCGCCCAAGTCTGAAAAGGGAGGTAAACTAAATTCCGTTCCCGAGGGGTCGACGTTCCCCGCACCGCTGGTGCTTCCAGGCGACGACTTGTCGTGGGATGCCAAGTATGACGCGCAGAGCCTCAAGTCCTGGCTGCAAGAGCCCGATAGAAACCCCGTCACGGACGAGAGGAAAACGGTGTACGTCATGCCAGTTCCGTCGGTCGCCGCGAAGGTAAAGCACATGAAGGGATGGGTGCAACCGAAGCTCCCTTCTCAGACCTCGACGGCGATAAGACCCGACCACGACGATATGGTGAAGTATCTCGTCGCATTCTATCATAACCTCCCGGTGAAGTTGTTGTCCAAGCCGAAGCTTCAATTCATGGCTTGGGACGACGATCAGCCTGCCAAGAAGAAAAGCTCGAAACCCTCGTACGTCGCCCTCTCCATCGGCTCTGAAGCGATTCGCATCCGTGCACGTCCATCTAGTGACGGGATATTCGATGGACAACTCAACCTGGAGGACATTTTGGATGCTGCCATTGCGATATTGCCTCCAGACGCTTACGCTCTGCTCCTTCTCATCGACCACGACTTGTACGAGGAGGAAGACAACGACTTCTGCTGCGGACGCGCGTTCGGAGGGAGTCGCGTGGCTGTGGTATCATCAGCTCGGTATAACCCTGCGCTGGATACTAAGCAAGAGGTGGAAGTGGAGCATTCGTGGCCGGCGTCACACTGCCAGGCGTACGTTGACACCTGCGTGCGAAACGCTGACGACGGCGTAGCCCCACCCAAAAAGAAAGCAAGAGTGACAACGGAGCAGCAGCAGGCAGCAGCAGCTTCTCCGCAGTCTTCATCATCTGCGATTCAAGATGCTGTTCGCGCTTTCTCGGCCGTGTCTGCGTCCTCACAGTCCGACTCGGCTCTGTGGCTCGCTCGCTTCTGCAGAACCGCCTCGCACGAGCTCGGACACTGCTTCAGCATGGATCATTGCGTCTACTACGCCTGCTGCATGCAGGGTTCGGCTGGACTAAGCGAGGACGCTCGGCAGCCGCCGTACCTCTGCCCTGTCGATCTTGCCAAGGTCCTGTACGCTACAGGCGCTGATCCCTCGGAGCGATACAGGGCGTTGCTGGCATTCTGCGAGCGGTTTGAGCGCCAAGAACGCACCTTTGCGGCATTTGCAGCCTGGTTAAGGCGACGGATCTCAACTTGACCACATCGTAGGGCCTTTGAAGCCACTTCAACAACAAGTTGCCTTTAATTTCAGCCAATCAGTGCTCGCTATTTTTTGCCATTTTTGCCATTTAGCAAGTCAAAATGGCGGCGAGGCTGGCGCGCAACGGCGTGCTCATCGTGGGCTGGGCGGCCGCCACCAAGGAGTTCGTGTTCGACATCAAGTACGGCATGGGCGTGTCCATGACGCCTACAATCCCGGACGGCTCCTTCATCTTCGTGGAGCGGCTGTCGCGGCGCTGGCGCAGCTGGCAGCGAGGGGACCTGGTGGAGCTGCGCTCGCCCACTCGACACCACGGCGAGTGCATCACCAAGCGGATCCTGGCTTTGGTAAGTGGCAGCAAACAGAGTGAGGAGGATGTGGTGGCGACTGATGCGGAGTTTTGGCTGTAGGAGGGAGACGTGGTGGAGCTGCAGCCGCGCTTCGACGAACAGCGAGCAGGCAAGATCACGGTGCCAAAGGGCCACGTGTGGGTAGAAGGCGACAACTCCACGTCCTCCGTGGACTCGAGGCATTTTGGTGCTGTGCCTGTGGCCCTACTAGTTGGAAGGCCGTTTTGGATTGTAAGTTTTAAACTGTAGGGCGGAGCTATTGCATTTCGTGCCATGAACTGACGAATGTGGCGCTGGTTATTGCACAGATCTAGTGCTGAAGGAGCAGTAGAGGCAGAGTATATGACAGTGTAGGCGGTGAAGACAACAGCTCGAACATCAGACGAGCGGCACGAGTTGGTAGCGTTGTTTGCAATTCATATCGCGTCACGAATAATGATCTTCATCTCACGAGCAGCGCAGCAGTCAT
Source organism: Phytophthora crassamura (assembly GCA_033557995.1). NCBI lineage: Eukaryota > Oomycota > Peronosporomycetes > Peronosporales > Peronosporaceae > Phytophthora > Phytophthora crassamura. The sequence continues at coordinate 1,168,015 of JAUCED010000011.1, read as the reverse complement.
CCCCACTTGCCCTGTCATGTAGCAGTACCTCTTGTCTGCATCTAATCCCTATTCACTGCGTTCTCGTGTCATGAGCGCTCCGGTCTCTTTGTACCGCAGTTGGCGCAGAAGTTGGCCTGCTCCGATGGGTACGCCGTATTGCACTGCTGACAATTAGCCGGCCTTGTCTCTCCAGCTTCCGCACCGCTAGCCGCCCTCTCGGCCCGCTTCTTGGCCTCGTACACGGAGTGGTAGTAGTTCATGCGCTCGAGCTCCTCCCTGCCGTCGGACAGCAGCGCGCGCACGCGGTCCGGGTCCTGCGTGGCCATCTCGCCGCGGAACTTCATCTCTAGATACTTGGTCATCATCTCTCGCTGCTCCCACTGCGGGCAGCGGCGCGCCGAGCGCAGGCACTGCGCGTACAGCTGCAGCACCGACCGCTTAAGCTTGGCCGTCTTGGTCGACATGAAGGCTAATCTGAAAGTGACGCTTGCGTTTATGATTGGCTGAAAATCCATATTCAGCCAATCACACGCCACCGCACATTTCCGGTAGTGCAGGCTTCGCAGAGCCGCCCGTTTAGCCTAAGCAAGAAAGCATGAGCTCCCGAGCCATGAGCCACGCCCTCCGCGGCGGCCTCAGCGCCAACGTGCGTCGCCAGGCGCTGGCAACCCGAAGCGGACACGCACACCGCCCGCCCCCACCGCCGTTCGCGCGCATCAAGGCGCCGACTCAGAGGCTGCACGAGGAGGCCGAGCTGGTCTGGAACGACGGTGTGGCCCCTGAGACGCTCATCGACTTCGACGCGCCGCACATCCCCAAGCACCAGGCGCTGCGTCATTGGCTGTACGGACTGGGCGCTTTTGCAACGCTCATGGGCGTCGTGACGCTCTACAACCCGGACTCGTGGCGGCAGGCGGTAAGACTACGAAGAGAGAGCGAGAGATCTTGCACTTGTAGAGGAAGAAGCTAATTGCTTTGGTTATTGTGACGGATGCAGGCGAAGCGCGGCAACCACCTGCCCGACCTCAAGTGGGAGTTGGGCGAGGTGGACGAGCCGGAAGGAGAGATGGACGAGTAAGATTGAGGCTCGTGCTGTCGGAGGGGCAGTGCTAGCAGATGGATGTCGTGTGCTGCTCGCCCTGCTGGAGACCATCGAGCTCAGATAACCACAGCACACAAATGACATTGAATTTCAAGATGTCGGAGACACAAGTGTTAACGCAGGGTGAGAGATGATACAGAGCAGTACCAAGGTGAAGGAAGTATCAGAGCAGGGAGTAATGCAGCAACATACGCGTTGCTGGGGGTTTTATCTTCGGCCACTTGGGTGGTGCCTTAGGCTGTAGGTCGGCAGTCTAGCTCGCTACTGTTCGCCTGAAACCTGCGTGGGCTTCCGGTTGTTGATGATCGAGTCGATGATGCCGAATTCCTGCGCTTCGTTTGGGTCCATGAAGAGATCGCGGTCCATCGCCTGCTCGATCACCTTGATCGGCTTGCCGGTGTGGGACGCATACAGCCCGTTCAATCTGCAAGCAAACACGAGCTTCTCATCAGCATCCACCCCGCCACTGGACCCTCTTTAACTGCAGCCTACCTCGCACGGAGCTTGATGATCTCCTCGGCCTGGATGGCAATGTCACTCGCCATGCCCTGCGCTCCTCCCGAAGGCTGGTGGATCATGATCTGCACGTAGTATTCGACCACAACCAGGTCAGTTCCCCCACCTTGCAGACCCCTACTTTATCCCTAGCTTACCCGTGAGTTGGGCAGTGCCGAGCGGCAGCCGGGGGATCCTCCTGCGAGCAGCAGTGAACCCATGGAGGCGGCCTGGCCCATGCAGAGCGTGTTCACCTTGGGCTGGATGTACTGCATGGTGTCGTAGATGGCCAAGCCGGAGCTCACAATGCCCCCGGGGCTGTTAATGTACATGTACACGTCCTTCTCGGGGTTCTCCGACTCGAGGAACAGCAGCTGCGCCGTCACAAGCGACGCCATGTCGTCGTTCACGGGCCCGTGGACGAACACGATGCGCTCCTTGAGCAGTCGCGAGTAGATGTCGAACACGCGCTCACCCCTCGGCGACTGCTCCAGCACCATCGGCACCAGGCCGCTCGTGATGGAGGCGAAACCGCGGCGGGCAACAGGCGTCTGCAGCAGCGTCTTGCACGTCCGAGTCAGCATCTTGGTCGAGGAGGTCTCTGCTTCAAGTGTGGAGCCGAAATCAAAGCACGGGGAAATTGCTCAATTGGTGGTACTAATGGGCGCACGCTCGACAGCATGTGCATAGAGACTTCAAGGTTGGTGAAAGCGATGTGCTGGCCAACTGACCTTGCTGTTGCTTTCATCCGGGTATCCTACAAGCTCCTGCACGTGATGTAGCCTAGTTGCTATAGCTTGGAAGCACTGAACAGCTCTGTAACTACTATTGTACATTATCGCGTTCTTCATCATAGGCTACTCGCTGTTTAGAGTAATGACCTGCCAGCGCAAACGATGAATACTCATGCAGCAGCGTCCTCATCCATCAAATAGCGCTGCGTTGCATTTCGAGGTGTCTATTTGACTGGCACGACCTCGTCCAGCGCTTGATACATGAACTTGGCGAACGCAGGGTCCAACATAGCCTTCTCCAGTGTCTTCATCTTGTCCTGACTGCTATCAATCTGCTCCGACAGCAACAGCACAATTGCCTATGGTTAGCATCCATCCAACCCACCCAGAATTATATGCGCTTAAGCCCCCAGACCTGTGTGAGCGCCTGCCTGATGGCCGGGTTGGCCAGCATCTCCTTCACACCCGTCGACGTCCTCAGCACGCCCATCTGGTCGTCCGTGAGCCTCTCGCCCGCGTCCTCATCCACCTCCATGGCCGAGGCGGCTGGCTGCACAGGCTCCTGCGGCGTCTCGGGCGACGGCGGCGGCTCACACGGCGCCTCCTTGTGCTTCTTGCAGCACACGAGGCTGCAGTACGGCGCTCGGCACGTGGGGCACTTGTACTTGGCCTCGGCCTTCTCGCATACAGCGCACAGCTGGACCATCTCAACTAGCAAGCAACAGGTAAGGCAGCAATGGAGCTGCTGGCCACGTGTCCCGCGCGACAAACTCTGCGGCTAATGATGTAATTTCCAGTACTTGAAACCCAAGCAGACCATACATTCTTTACTAGAGAAGTTTTGGCCTACAAGTAATTATTGTGCTATGTTGTAATAAATGGGACAAGATTCGTGCTTGTACCCACTTCGGCGTTGCATAGGACGCCAAGAGCTGCTTGGTCGGTCATAACGCCATTCACGGGCACGTCAGCAAGAACTCCAGAGAGCAAGATGCAGGAGCTACAGTGCGTGGCGCAGACCTACGCGTGGGGCAAGTCCGGGCTCGAGAGCTCCGTCGCGCAGCTCAAGGTACAGGAATCCTCGACTTCCCAAGTGGTGCAGTGCTTGGGCGCTAATTAGCGACACCATTGAATGTTTTGGTGGCATCCAGGAAGCTGCGGACGACTCGTTCAAGGCCGACGCAGCCACTCCGTACGCGGAGCTCTGGTAAGACGCACTGCAGCAATTGATGCATTGAAATGACACGGATCGCTCACGTTTATTCCGCTGCTGCAGGATGGGAACGCACCCCAATGGGCCGTCGCGTGTGCTGCAAGACGGCGGGGAGGCGCCGCTCCTGAGCGACTGGATCCGCACGCAGCGCGCCAACGAGACGGGCGACCTGCCCTACCTGTTCAAGGTGCTGTCGGTGCGCAAGGCGCTGTCCATCCAGGCGCACCCGGACATCAAGCTGGCCCGTGAGCTGCACGCCAAGTTCCCGCAGATCTACAAGGACCCCAACCACAAGCCGGAGATGACGATCGCGCTCACTCACTTCGAGGCGCTGTGCGTAGAGCTCTCTTTGCTGCGGGTTGCCACGCTGACGAGAGACTAACCACCGGCTTTTGATCTTCTGCAGTTGCCAATTCCGTGAGATGGACGAGATCGCCGCTCACCTCAAGGCTGTTCCCGAGCTCCGCGCACTTGTCGATGCCGACGGTACGTCCGTTTCTATGCTGGTGTGAACGCTGACGACAAGCTCACGCGTTTCTTGCAGTTGCTCAGCGGTTGGTGACCCAGAAGAACGAAGCCGCTCTGCGCGAGTTCTTCCGTTGCTTCGTCGACGTCGAGGCGGAGAAGATCGTGGCTCAGCTGCGTGCATTGCGCACGCGGCTGGAAGGTGCAGCGAGCTTGAGTGCCCTGGAGAAACTCGTGCTGCGCTTGGATGGGGAATACCCGGGCGACATCGGCTGCTTCTGTCCGTTCCTGCTCAACTACGTCACGCTGGAGCCGGGCGAGGCCATGTTCCTGGACGCCAACGAGCCCCACGCGTACCTGTCTGGCGACTGCATGGAGTGCATGGCGTGCTCGGACAACGTCGTTCGAGCGGGCCTCACGCCCAAGTTCATCGACAAGGACACGCTCCACTCCATGCTGACGTACAAGACGGGCAAGCCGCGGACCTACAAGGGCGACGTCCAGGAAGACGGCGTCGCTCGACTGTACAGCTCGCCCGTGCCGGAGTTCGAGGTGGAAGCCATCGAGCTCAAGCCTCGCCAGCGTTACGCGCTGTCGGCACGAAAGGGGGACGCCATCGTGCTTGTCGCTTCGGGCAGCGGCTCGACCGTCGAGTCTTCTGGTGCCGCTGACGGCCGGCAGATATCCAAGGGCCACGTGTACTTCCTGCCGAAGGGCGAAATCCTCGAGATTCAAGGCGGCGAGCATGGCGTCGCAGCTTTCCGTGCGTCCCCAAACGAGAGCCTTAGCGCTTAGTTGAAACCTGGTCTTGCAACGTCCTGGACAACAAGGAGCTCAAGGTACAAACGAGTCTTCTTACACGTTATACAGGCAAGCAGGAGAGAGTCATACCGTACCGACCTTGCGTTGCATCCTTCATTGCTTACCCCCCACTTACGCTGCTTGACGCGGGTGTAGCTCCTCTCGTGTCAGCATCAGGCTTTGAGCCACGTTCCGCATGACCCACTGGACCTCAGCGGGGCCTTCCAGCTTCGGTACGCCTGGAGATCTGAAGGGAGGCACGGTGCCCTCCAAGTCGGTCGCGCCGTCCTCTTGTTCGCGTCTTGGCTGTTCATTCCCAGCGTCTTCCCCTTCGCTCACGAACTCGTCGTCTGCGTACTCAATGACTTCGGCCTCGGGGTCCTCGAAGTCGTCGCTGTACTGAGTACCGCTCTGATCGAAGAAGTCGGACGAGTCGTCGCTGTAGAAGTTCTCTTCGGCCTCGTATTCACTCAGCGACGTGTCGGCGGACGCATCGTCGTCGCTGTCTGCATCCAGCTCCAACTCACGCATCATGGAGCTTTCACTAAGCGAGGGCGCTCCTGTGCCTTCAGACCCAACGTCATCCATCGACATTTCGAGGACATCGCCACGGTCCTGCGAGTGTGCATCTCGAGGGGCAGCCGGTGCTGTCGTTGGCGTTCGAGGACGCGCTGCTCCTCTTTGCCAGAAGCTGTCAGGCTGTCGTACTGCTCGCAAACTCGGGCTTGGGTTGCTGCCGTCCTTGGTGTCCTTGGAGCTGTAGTAAATCTGCAAGCTGTCGAGACACTCGTCACTGTACTCGCTCTGGAAATTCGGGTTCATGAGCTCCTCCGCCTCTGCGTGAAAACGCGAGTCGTCATCGTCATCGTCTTCGTTTGTGCTCGAGCGAGACCCGCCAGTCACGTGGGTCTTACCGTCGCTGTTACCTTCCCGACGCCCCCACGCGACGATGTTCTTGTCCCTCGAAGCCAGACGAGGTTGTGGCCGGACTGGAGCTGACAGCACCTCGCCTCGATTCCCTACAGCCGATAGCTGAGACTTCTCCTCTGTCGCCACCACAAGTGGCTCGGGTGTGGTGCTTCGCTCTGGCAGTCGGAAGCTCAATGGAGACTCGTCTGAGATGCTTGCATCCAGCAGTTCAAGCTCGTGGCGGATCTCGGGGTCGTCGGTCTCCTCCTCGAACGATTTCACGGGCATCCATTGCATTGGGGCAACCTGAGCTGAAGACGACGACTGGGTCGCTAGTCGCAGTTTCCTCTTCTCAGCAGATGACCGACGCGCCGATAAGTTCTTGGGCTGTAGTCGACGCCTGCCTGGCCCAGCCGACGAACCGTGCGGAGGCCTTCGTGCCACGGGTCGTATCACCTTCACCTTGAGTGAGCCACCGGAAGCCATGAGCCCCTGCATGTGGTGGCGGATGTACGGCATGGTTAAGATGTCTGCCATGCTGGGCCTTTGCTCGGGGTCCTTGTCCAGTAACTTGCGCAGTAGCTCGGACACCTCCTGGTCGTAATGAGGAGGGACCGGAGCGAAGTCTTGCTGCACGATCCGGAAGATGAGACCGAGGATATTGGGGGCGTCGAACGCGTGGCGCAGTGCCAGCATCTCGTACAGCACGCAGCCGAGCGACCACACGTCGCTCGCGTACGAGTACGGCTTGCTCTCGCAGACCTCTGGGCTCATGTAGTAGGGCGTCCCCACGACCGTCTTGGCTTGGTCCAGCGTCGAGTCCAGCGTCTTGGCGATGCCGAAGTCCCCCAGTTTCACCACGTTATCCTTCGTGAGGAAGACGTTGCTGGTCTTGAGGTCTCGGTGCAGCACGCGCTGGCCGTGCAGGTACTTGATGGCCATGGCCATCTGCACGAACCAGTCGAGCACTTGGCTGATGGGGAAGTAGCCTCTGGCGTCCGCAGGGTGGCTGTCCGGTCCGATGAGCTGCTCTCGCGTCTGTTGCTGCAGCTTGATCTTGCCGGCCAAGTCCCCGCCGTCGCAATAGGCCATCACGATGTGCAGCACGTTGTCCAGCACGAAGTTCTCCTTGTACTCGACCACGTTAGGGTGGCTCAGCTTGGCCAGCAGCTCTACCTCACGGAAGGACTGGTCCTTCTCCTTGGCCGAGAGCAGCTCCATCGGGATCTTCTTGATCACGTAACGCTGCTGCGGTCGCCCCCGCTCCGTAACCAGGTGGGCAGAGCCGTAGCTGCCGCGCCCGATGAGCTTGAGCTCCTCGAAGCGATGCATGCTGACAATCTAAGGCTTCAGCGTCCGCTCAAGATCCAGCGCACAGATCTTTGGCCTGGTAAGACTCGCGGAGTCGCCCTTCGCCCTCTACACCTGCAGCCGCACTCGAGTGAGGAAGGTCGCCCAGGAAGGTCGCCGTTTCGGGAATGTCGCGTGGCACACATGAAAGGAGCTTCAATGGTTAATGGCTCTGGAGCTGACCGACACCTTCAGATGAAGCAAGCGAGCGCTGTTGTGTTTGTCCTGGTACCTACAGGTCAACGGGTTAACCTATTGTGAGGAGAATAAAGACATCTACATGTAGCTGGCTAGCTGAAAAGCTAGCGTGGTCGCAACTGTAGCGGAGCCAGTCGGAGGCAGATAGGATCGCTGTACATCTTCCATACGGCATCTCTGTATTTGATCATGAGCTGCTGTAGCTGCTGGTTGCTGTCTCTTGCTCTCTTTCTCGGCGATGCGAGGGGAGGTCGTGGCCCGCTCGGCTGCCTGGTGCTGTCCGTCCTCGGCCGAGAGAGGCTGTGCCTTAATTAATGCCCACCGTCGCCGTGTCCGTGGTCGCCGCCGTGACGCGCCGCGGCCACCTCCTTCTCCTTCTGGGTGATGACCACGTTCATGCGGGTCAACTGCTCAAATAAAAGGATGGAGAGTGAGTCAGCGATGATACCAGACCTACGAAGCAGCTAGAGGAACGCACCTCCTTCCTGTGGTGCAGGCACTCGATGTAGTCCTCGACCTGCTTGCCGCACTGGCCAGAGAACTCTGTGTCCTTCTGCTCGAGACGAACGTGGGGGCAGCAACGAAACACGGCGACAAGTCAGCGACCAGGCAGCAATACGCGACACAAGAGGCGCCGCTACAGGTGGCGGACACCCTAACGTACGCTGCACTGCTCCACGCTCTTCCAGAACTGGTAGCACCGGCCCTCGCGGCCCTTGAATCCGAAGCCCGACGACATGCTGCGATAGACTGCGTTCCTCCCTTCGGCAGATATTTAGCGGCCAGAGCTCGCTGGAGCGCACCCCCAAAACGATTATTTTCAGCCAATCTACAGCTCGTAAAACTTGGGTTTTAGCCAATCAACGATTACATAGCAAACTAGTGTGGTCAGCATTCATTTCAGGAATGTTGCGCTTCGTGTTGATAACACAACGTGCAACATTCTCTTGTTGACCACGTTGACGGGCAAGCTGCAACTTGTCTCTATGCCCATCGTCCGTGCTCCAGCGCATGGCGGACATAAGTGGATTCATCCCGCGCCAAGCAAGCTTCCGACTGCCGATGCATCTTTCTCGACCTTCATCCGTCGCCGTTGCAGCAGCCGCGGCGCTGCTGCTGCTGACCGCCGTCGCAGCCAAGGACGCGCCCTGCTCCTCGCCCGAGGAGTGCTGCTCCCTATGCGGCGAGGACTCGGAGCGCTGCGCACGTGGACCGTGCAGCATGAGCACGATCACACGTACCTTCTTCAGCATCAGTGCGCCGACGGACAGCGTGGGCTTCTGGGACGTCGTCTTCTCCTTCTACGGCATGGTGCCGTACCTCGTGCCGATCGCGCTGGCGCTCGAGTTCATCCTGCACCGCCGCAGCTGGACGCGGCTCTTCGCCTTCCTCTTCATCCCTATCGTCGCGATCGTCAACGCCGTCATCCTGGTCAAGAGTCTCGGCGAGTGCGCCGACTGCGATCGCCCGTGCGGCAGCTGCGTCTCCAGCAACGGCATGCCCTCAGGCCACGCCACCAACGCCATCGGGCTGTGTCTGTGGCTGATCCTCGAGACGTTGCTGGGTGTTGGCAAGCAGTGGCGCTCGACTACTAAGCTGGCTGCGTGCGTTGGCCTCGTGCTGCTCTTCGTGCCGGTGCCGTACAGCCGCGTGTACCTCGGCGACCACACGGAGCTGCAAGTCGGCATTGGCAGCGCCGACGGGGTCGTGTTCGGACTCGTCTACTTTTTCGTGCTGCGCTACGTCGTGGGCAGGCGACTGCCTGGCGCCACGGAGAGCATGAAGCAAGGCCGCTTCAGGTTCCTGAACATGAGGAACGATTTTTACCTCGTCGACGAGGACCGCTCAACGACACTGGCTCCGCTCGAGCAGCCGTACGTCCGCTCCGGTTCGGTGGAGGACGCGGAAGTGAAGTAGTGAAGTTGGCGACACAGCAGCAGCAGTGTATTGACTAAATAAATAGATAGATCAGGATAGAGACCATCGCGAAGAGCTCCGTTCAGTGCCGACTAACGACCGCAAGTTGATTAAGTAGCTGGCACCCCGATCGGAGCCCGTGAGACGGTCCACGTCGTTGGTCAACTTGACCAGAGCCCAAACAAAAAGTCGGAAGGAGAATCCTGTGGCGCTCACGCCACCATCGACGCCAACGGCTGCAGTGCGGCCCGCACGTGCCGAGCCGCAAGCCTCAAGCGGTCGATGCATCGCGCAGGCTCCGTTCATGGCTCATAATCAGCGCAGGTTGCGGCAGCAAATCGCCGTTCCCTTCGGCATTATGCCGAATCGGCAAGCGCATCGCAGCGCAGTGACACCGCGACGCGCCTCGGCGTGCGAGCAGCGCCTCCAACAATAATCTGGAAGCACCAAGGATATTGCGTTGAAGCAGCAACAAGTCGTTGCCAACGACAGCAGCGGCGAACTTAGCGCAGGAAGCCCAGGCTTCACGTCGAACTTAGCAGTTGATGACTCCGCGGATGTAATGACCCATATGCGACACTCCGGCGCAATCAAATAGTGACAATCAGCGCTCGTTGATCGAAAATGGGCAAATGGTCCATCTTAAAAGTCCCATTTCTCACTTCAACGATCAACGGTTTTGGTTCGTCACTTGACAGGACTCGCTCATCGGGTCTTATACTGGATCCAGATGTTGTCTATCCGCTAGAATCCCCTCGTTCATGGGCATGACGTATCTTGTCTGTAGCTTCAGAGGTGCCGAAGTTTTTGAGCACGTCGTGCATGTGTACGTATCCAGCATCGTGGTCTCTGCGCTGGAGCGACTGCTATTGGCGACGGTCGGGCAGAAAAACAGCGCTTGACATCTCGTTGGTGAAATCAATCGTCTAGCCAGTCTCGCGCGAATCCTCCATGCTCGTGTAAGGCGTAGCGGTCGCGACAGGTGGCTCTGCTTTCAATGGCACTACCACGTCGTCCTCGGCGGTTCTTGCCATTCCCTCTTCTGATGCTGCATTGGTCGCCTCTTCCTCCTTTGTTTTGCCGCCGCACAAAGAGTAGATAACAAAGCAGAGGACGATGAAGCCGACGATCAAGGAGAGGAAGATACAGCCCACAACGATGCAAAAGACCAGCCAGTCATGACTGTCCCAGTCTGCAACAGGCTTGGGAGCCATACCGCGTCGAGTTTGATGCGCCGACAACACGTGCTGCTCTCTTTGCTGTCGATGGAGTGAGGTAGATCTGGAAGTGAGCTCGATGGCAAGGTTGGGGCAGAAAAATCTACGTCGTTTAGTAGGTACAATTAGTACTCCTACGATGCTGGATTTTCAACATCACTCACTCAAGCAGAACGCCACTACATACACCTGCGGCAGGTCCTGCCTGCACCGTAGAACTATGAAGGAAGATTACTTTTGTGCTGTAACGAGGACTTACCCGGCACTGTTGAAGTCAAACCACGAAAAGACAAGGCACTGTAGGCGATACACACGAGCTAGTGGTTTCGAAGCTAGGCTCCGCACCAAGTCTGAATGGTTCAAACTTGGCCGGCACCGCCCCCTCTACTCATCCTCTCTTGCTGTGTTGGCTTTTCGATGCACGTCTAGTGTATCCTCGGTAGGATCCCTGCTGACAGCGGTAATGGAGCCGCAGTCGGTCTTGCAGACGAAAAGACCCAATTTGGATCCGTGCCCTGACTACGTCCATATGGGTCCTGCGTAATCATTCAAGACGGCATCTCCGAAGATCAAGCCAGCCATCACTTTCCAATTCGCCTCGTCGAGGACTCGCCGCACCTTCCCATGGCGCCTTCTTCCCGACTCTACATCGCCGCTGCGGCCAGCTCGCTGCTGCTCTCCGCGGCCTTCGCCAACAGCGACAGCGACGACGACAGCGTGGACTACGTGCGCTGCACCAGCTTCGAGCAGTGCTGCGAGATGTGGGGCGAGGACTCCAAGCGCTGCGAGCGCGGGCCGTGCACCAGCACGTGGATCATGCGCAAGTTCTTCTCGCTCAGCATGCCGCTCGACAGCGTCACGTTCTGGGAGGTCGTCTGCACGGTCTACAGCATGGTGCCGTACCTCGTGCTCATCACCATCATTGTGGAGGCGCTGCTGCGCTCGCGCCGCTACACGCGCGTGTTCGCCATCCTGCTGCCCATTATCCTCACGGTGCTCAACACCGTCATTCTGGTCAAGGTGCTGGGCGACTGTGACGAGTGTCCGCGACCTGCAGGCTCCTGCCTCGTCAGCAACGGGTTGCCATCGGGCCACGCCACCAATGCCATCGGACTCTGGATCTGGATCGTGCTGGAGGCCCTCGTGGGCGTCGGCGAGCGCGTGCGGCACTGGTCGCCGAGCCGCAAGGCCGTCGTGGTCTTCTTCGCCACACTCGTGCTCACGCCTGTGCCGTACAGTCGCTACTTTCTGGGCGACCACACGGCGCTGCAGGTCGCGGTCGGCGCGGCCGACGGCCTCGTGCTGGGCGTCGCCTACTTCTTCTTCGTTCGCTGGGAAGGCATGCACCGCGCCATCGACGCGCTTGCACGCGTCGTATTGCGCTATCTCAAATTCGAGATCAAAAACGACTTCTACGTGACGGATCGCCAGATGACCGAGGTGTCCGGGGACAACGCCACCTTCGCGGACGACAGCAGTGAGAGCGAGAACGCCGGCGTTCACGCAACCCACGCCGTGGAGAAGGAGATCCAGACGCCATACGTACAGGCATAGTGGCCAACCAGCACTTCAATAGACAGGTAGATAATACACAAGTTTCGAGCTCATCCTATTTAGGGCCGTCATCCTATTTAGGGCCCTCAGTCAAGCTAAAAGTGCGGCGGACAAAGTCTCGATGACGGTAGCAGGTTCAAGACGGGGAGCATGAAGACAGCCACGAGCGCCTGCAGCTCCGACGACGACGTCGACCGCAGTGCCGACGGGAACGTTGAGAACCGCAAGCTCGGGGAGAGAGATGGCGACGAAGCCAAGCATAGGAGACCGACTGTCTTCCGTGTAGGTTCTCGGGTGGAGCGGGAGCTGGATGGACTGTGGTTCCCAGGCACGATCACTGACGCCGAGCCCGACAGCGACTGCTACGAGATCCAGTACGACGAGGACATGAATCGAGAAGGCGAGGTATCGGCCAGCGAACTGCGGCTGCTGGACCCCAGTCGAACACAAGATGTGCCCGTGAAGAAAGCGTTGACCGCTCAGCAGCGAGAAATGCTGCGGAAGGACTCGCTGCTCATGCAAACACCAGACTACGACCCCAACAAGGCGCCTACAGTCGTACTGCATCACCAAGGAGAAACCAATGCAGGTACAGTGTTTGTTGCTTTCCTCTCCGTCGTTCATTCCTTATTCACCTTGTTCATCGATGACGAATGCTCAACTTTACAGCAGCGGGATACATTATCAACGGACTGGAGAACAACGTTGCCACTGGCAATGGATTGCGCGGCATTCGGTGGTTAAGGGGCAATTCATTTTGATCGAGCGAGGGGCGTTGTATTTGAAACGCCTCCGAGTAGTTTAGAAGGAGCGCTGCGGACTCGCTTCAGCCCGCTCCTGTTTGCTTGACGATGATGTACTGTTAACCAGACCGAGCTCGAGTCGCAATGCGTGCTCGTAACTCTCGAACGCATCGTCGAGCAGGAACTCCTAACAGCGTTAGACAGGCAATACACAATCAGTCTACTACCCACTGCCTTCTCCATTTTGAAAGCTCCGATCAACACTCACCCGTTTCTCCAGATCCGCAGCAGTCGCAACCAAGAACTGGATTTCGCGCTGGATGCGTGCCTGCAGGGCCTGCACAGCCAGCTTTCGCTCGCGGTGCTCGAACGCTGCGTGCTTCATTCGTCGTTGAAATTCTCTTGTTGCGCGGGTTTCTTCCGTTACCTGTTGCAAAACTTCGGCGTGTTCGCGTCGTCGCTGTCGGTGGGCCACCGAAAGACCTGTACTTGCCTCGAGGGTGCTGCGAAGCCTTGCCTCCAACTTCGTAGTCGGGTTTTCGACAGGCGGGGCCTGCAGCGCGGCACAAACGTAAGAACAGAGCGACTTAACTTCGTGGATCTATCCGCCACCACCTCTTACGTTTTCTTTGTCGTGCACGCTCGACAGCTCGCTCGATTCGTGCACATCCGGGAATGCTGTCGCATCTAGCGTCGAATCCTGTAGCAATCCGCCAAAAGCAGTCGATACTGCGCGTTCCAGCAGCTCTCGCGTCAGCGTTTGCTGGTCGTTCGCATCCTCGTGCTCCTCTCCACGCTGGTCGCTGCTCTTAGACCGTCGCGGGATCCTTGTTCGCCCATGAATTCTTGCTCGCCCAGTCTGGCTCTGTGGTGCGTCTTGAGATTGCCTCTCGCTACTTCTCACTACTGGTACTGCACGCCGTGGCCGGATCAGCTTCGTGGACGAGTTCCACGTCCTTTTGGAGCGTTCATCTGCATCCTGCTCTGCAGCCATAACAAGTCACCAGACCAGCGTCTTCTCTCTCTCTATACACGACGGTAATGAACAGTCGCCGCAATCTAAGGCCGCTAGCAACAAGTCTCTTCCTGCATAGACCGATATGGCTCGGTGCATGTATTGAATTACGCCTTCCCTCTCACCACCGCGGCTTGTCCTCGTCTTAAATACTGCTCTGTCTGCATCGACCGACGCTTAGGCCGATGGCCGCTTCCACACGGCCAGCCAGCCGCCAGTGAAGGCGTTCAGCTGCTGTGTGGCCTGCTGCATGGCTTCCAGGTGCCCGCTGAGCTCCTGCAGAGACGTTGTGGCCGCCGTCACGGCCGCCGCGCAGTTCTCGTACGCCTCGATGCGGCGCTGCACCCCGGCCAAGTACTCCTCCCGGCCCCGCTCCCGCTCCTCCTGCTGCTCCGTCGTGCCCCTTTCCGAGCCCGAAGGCGTGCCTGGCTCGCTGCCTCTGCCGGTCGACGGCCGCGGCTCCACTGCTCCTTCCATCGGCGACGCCATTATTCAAATTTGTGATTTTGTGCGCGACCAATTGGAGCGAATTGGCCCTTGCATGCTTTTTATGAGACCAAATTTGGCGTATTAATAGTGTTGGGGAATGGGTCAATACGGGAAGAGGTGTATCGGCTGTGAGTATTGTTAAGAACTCATAGTCCGAATAGATGGCTCCGGAAGATCCGAGCACACTGCTCGACATCTCTAGCTAAATGCCAAGTAGAAAAAATCACTGCGTGCAAAGTTGCTACAACACCTGCTGATCGATCACACGCGGGCCTCGCTCTGCAGGAAGTACTCATTTCTCGACATTTCCTGGCAGAGGTTGTACGTCCTCTCCACTCCGAACGACTGCCAAAGTAAACAACAACAAAAAGTGAGCCCTTGGACGCCAACTTCCAGTGTTAGCTGTCCGTACCGTAACGCCGACCTCAAACAGCAGGAATAAGTAGAGGAACACGAAGAGAGGGATGCCCGGGCCTTCCTCCGAATCGATTATCCCGTCGAGCAAGTAGAGTTTGATGATGAAGTAGGTGATCTCGGCTACTGCGATGATGTGGCAAACCAAACAGAAAATGGTGCCGTAGTGGAACTGTACAACCAAATAACACAACCAAGCAGCAAGCACTTCCTGTCACCAATCCGAAAAAAACACCAACAACTGCAGCCGAGCAACGCAGAGTTGCACCTACGTGTCGAACTTTGACCGGGTCGAGGTTCGCTGGGTTGGTATCGCGCAGCACGTAGTACCCGTAGCACATGACGGCGATACCGATGAGCGTGTCCCACCAGACCTGGTACCATGTCACCGTGAAGCTGACGAGGAAGATGGCCAGCAGGATCAGCGACAGCTGCTTGCACGCCGGCGCGTACTCGAGCGTGTGCGGCGCAGTGGCGGCGGTGCTTCCTCGCTTCTCTGGCATCGCTGAAAGTTCACTCACTCGTCCAGGTCTGCAAATGGGATCGGCTACGCCTCGAGCACCAGTCGACGCGATTCCCGACCGCTGGTGGAAGATCCGCAAGATCCGCGGCAGTTGAAAATCTTCAAGGGGCGCGAACAAGTTTGACGGGGTTCGAGCAGCGATTGGCTGGAGATCAATATGGCTACATCTCTTGAGCGCACTGCGCTCAAGAGGTGTAGCCATATTGATCGCTTAGCGCAACGCGATGGATTTGTGGACGGTGCTGTACGCCGTGGCTGGAGCTTCGCTGCTGGTAGGTTTCTGCGTTGCGTTGGCTGGAAGCGGTTGCGGGGTCTCAGTCTAGTCCTCTACCTTTGGCAGTCGTTTATTGTGACGAGGGTGCGAGCTCCAGGCTTCCACGTGGACGGGAAGCACGTCTTCATCACCGGCGGCAGCTCCGGCATCGGGTTGGCAACGGCCAAGAAATACGCGCAGGCCGGTGCCAAGGTCTCCATCGTCGCCCGCGACGCTAAGAAGCTCGAATCGGCCAAGCGGGAGATCGAGGCCGTGAGCAAGCACGCGCAGGCTCCAGTATTCACTCAGACGTGCGATGTGGTCGACTTTGAGGCGGTCAAGAAGGCGGTGGAGGCTGCCAACGCATTTCATGGCCGTGTCATGGACCACGTCATTTGCAGTGCTGGAAGTGTGGAGCCCGGCTACTTCATGGAGCAGGACGTGGCAGGCTTTAGACACTCCATGGATGTCAACTACTTTGGCTGCCTATACGTTCTGCATGCAGCACTGCCCGCCATGATTCAGCGGCGCGAAGCTGAAGGAGGCAAGGACGGAGGACAGATCGTGCTGGTGGGCTCTGGCTTCTCGCTCATGGCGTGCATTGGCACTGCGCAGTACTCGTCCTCCAAGTACGCGGTGCGGGGCCTGGCCGAGTCGCTGCGCAACGAGCTGCTGCTGTACGACATCCGCGTGAGCGTTTTCTACCCGGGCAACGTCGACACGCCCATGCTCCAACACGAGATCGCGCTCGTTCCCCCAGAGACCAAGACGATCGAAGGCGTGAGCGATCCTCTGTCACCGGAAGCCGCGGCTCAAACTCTGGTGAACGGGATAGCCAAAGGCCACTTCAGCATTACGACGGACCCGCTCGTATACCTGCTACGCATTCTCGCCAACGGAGTCACGCCGCGGCACAATACGGTGCTGGAAGCCGCTGCATTGCCACTGATCATGGTCATTCAGGTCGGCTTCCTCTTCTTCATGGACGCGGTGGTGGAGTATTCACGCTGGCAACGAGGAAAGCAGCGCAAAAGCGACAAGAAGGACCAGTGATTGTTAGTCCGCGCAGCAGTAACCTCCACAGACAACATAAAGAAGGCACGTTTTGGGCCAAAAGAGAGGCATCTCGCTCCATTCGTCACTGTTTCCACACGTCATCGCGCGCCTCACCCCTCCCCTGCTTTTCTATCTCCTTCCACGCCATCCTCACAAATCTATTCCGCGTTGCTGTCGCCGCCGGCGTTCGCCAGCGCCTTCTTGACCTGAATCTCTGGCGACAGGTAGCCACGCTTGTCATAGTTGGTGTAGTACGTAAGCTTCTTGGGGTTCGGACGCGCCGACTGCGGGATCGTCTCGAACTTGTGCGGCTTGAGCAGCGCACGCAGCGCCAGGCGGTTGTGGTAGACCGACGTGATGTTGCCGCCAACCGCCTCCACGGCCTTGATGGCCGACTCGGAGGCCTGCGAGACCTCGATGTCCAGCTTGGTCGTCAGGTGCTGCGCGCCGCTGCCCAGCAGCTTAACACCATGCTTGACACGCGAGCACGTGACGATGCCCGAGTCCACGAGCTCCTTAATCGTGATCTTGTTGCTGGCGTCGATGCGGCCCATGTCCACGAAGAGCTGCAGCTTGTCCAGGCTCAGCGTCTCCATGGGGGTCGCGAACTTGTTGTTGAAGCCGCGCTTGGGTACGCGCTGGTAAATTGGCGTCTGGCCACCTTCGAAGCCGGGGCCACGGCCGGAGCTGCCGCCCGAGCGCGCCTTCTGGCCCTTGTGTCCGCGGCCCGAGGTCTTGCCCTTGCCGGAGCCGATACCGCGACCCAAACGCTTGGCCCGCTTGTGCGCGCCGTCGTTATCGCGCAGGTTGTTGAGCCGCACGCCTTCGAAGACCGGCACAGCAGCCGCAGAGCTCGCGAACGCCACACGCGCGCCACGAGCGACGGGCAGAGCCCGCTCCAGCGCCTTGAGACTCCACATTCCAACCGCTTATCGAGGGAGGCACCAAATAGTGCTCGAATCTGTGGCGAGGAGCTCAGGCGCACTTAGACGGGTATATTACGCACACCAATTGTACCCAAATTGAAGTGCGTGTTTTTAACCAATGAAGCAAGACAAGCTTGCCGTCTCGATGATGATCCTTACGTGATCACCTCGCGTCTAGCGCAGTACCAGACAGGTCATTGCCCTTGTAGCCTGCCATGGTGAGCACGCATAATGTCACGGGGCTGACGCTGCTGGACACGCTACCGGATCTTCGCTTCGACGCCAGCCACGGCCTCTCCAGCTCGCTGCACGCGTACTTCCGTGGCTCCTGGGGGCTGCTCTTCTCGCACCCGGACGATTTCACGCCCATCTGCACCACTGAATTGGGCGAGGTGGCGCGCCTAGAGAACGCCGGGGAGTTCGCACGCCGCGGCGTCAAGTTGCTGGCACTTTCATGCAACGATGTGGCCAGCCATGAGCGTTGGATCGCCGACGTGGAGACGCACTCGCGCGCCATCGTCAACTACCCCATCGTGGCCGACCCCAGCCGCCGCATCGCCGCACAGCTAGGCATGCTGTCCCAGGACGACCTGGACAAGGAAGGACTTCCGCTCACAGTCCGTACACTGTTCGTACTGGACCCGCAAGTGCGAGTGCGGCTCATGCTCACGTACCCGGCAAGCACGGGGCGCAACTTCGTGGAGGTGCTGAGGGTGCTGGACTCCCTGCAGCTCACGGACGAAAAGAACCTGTCAACGCCGGTGAATTGGAAGCAAGGTGACCCTGTGTGTATTACACCGCAAGTTTCAATGGACGATGCAGCAAAGAGGTTCCCGGACTTGCAAGTGGAGAAGTTGCCGTCGAACAAGGAATACCTGCGCTTCACGAAAGAGTACTAGACTACAGACGATGTAGCGCTGCAAATGCAATACTAATTCAATGGAACTCACGTATTGCTCGTTTTGATGAGAAGTCTTGAGCTGACTTCGTTGTAGTTGAAGCGCGCGAGCAACGTCCTCGGTCGTGAACGGAACCGGCGTCGCAGGATCCAGTACGGCTCTGGAGTGTTCCTTCGTGCCAGTCCCCACTCGTGTCATGGCGTCCACAAGCTCATGCAAGTCCTCCACCTTCGGGAAGCAGCTCACGAGCGAGTAGCTGGTCGAGAACGGGTTCAGCACTCGACGAGCAATCCGAAAGACGAACGACAGGAGCTGTGCGACGCCCCGCAGCTCCGTGTCGGGGCTGTCGACCACTGCAACATACCGACCACCATGAGCGAGAGCCGAGTCGCAGTTGGCCCACGAGTCATCGCAGCCGACGCAGTCAATAACGACGTCGAGCGACTTTGCCTCGATGACCTCCCACCACTTGGCCTGTCGGTAGTCGACGACCAAGTCGGCTCCTAGCGCCTCAACCAGCTCGCGGTTGGTCGACGTCGCAGCTACGAAAGCCGCACCGAAGGCCTTCGCGAGCTGCACCGCTAGTGATCCGACGCCTCCTGATCCCCCGAGTACCATCAAACACGGCTAACTGGACCAATACGGGCATCTTTGATGGCCTGGAGTGCCGTGCAGCCAGCGCTAGGGAGAGATGCTGCGTCAATGGGGGAGAACGCGTCGTGTAGCGGCGCCGTCGCTGCTAGGGAACTGTCGATGACGACGTACTCGCTCAAGCCACCGATTTTCATAGCAGGAAGCGCAGCAATGATGCGATCCCCGACTTTGAAAGGGGAAGAGTCTCCGCTGACCTGCTCGACGACGCCGCAGATATTGAGGCCGGGGACGTACGGGAACTTCTTGGGTTTCATGACGAGCGACACGCCGCCGTCCATTAGCCGACGATCTGCCGGGTTGAGCGCGCACGCGAGCACCTTGACGAGCAGCTCATTCGACGAGCTTGGAGCGGAAAAGGCGGGCTTGGAGGCGTCATCGACGAGCACAATATTGCCGTCCGTGGCGAAGTGCGTCACGTGGATGGCCTTCATCTTGGAGAGATCTAATCCGTTAATGAACCCCTTCTCGGGAGAAGCGCTGGCGACCGGAGTGGTCAGATAAACACTGGTATAGTAGCCGAATATGCCATGAAATTCTAGCCGCTATGTTTTTCTATCGCCTCTGTTGCTACATGTACAAGGAACGAGTTTCAAGAAGCACGAAAAAGCGTCATTCATGCATATCCAAGTCAATAGAAACCTGCACGACGCGTCAGTTGTGCAGGAGCTGGTCGAACCCTCGCTGCAAAAAGTCCGCGAGCTGCGCGTTCGGCAGCTCCAAGTCCAGTGTGCGCGTGGGCGTGACGAGCGACACGTAGCATTCGTAGCGAGCCACGTTGCCCGACCGCTTGAGCACGGAAGTCTTCATTCCGCGCGCGACTTGGATCACGTCACTGAGCGTAACGCTCTGCTCAAGTCGCGCGTGCTTCCCCTTGCCGACGCGATCTGCCGCTCCCAAGGCCTTCTGCCAGAACACTCGCTTGAACTCCAAATCGGTGAAGATGAGGCGAGGGTGCGGTCGACCACGACGGCCGTGCTTCACGGCGTCAAACCCGTCCAACAGCAGCTCCTTGAAAGTCTCCATGTCCACGGAAGCTGCTGCCGCTTCCAAGCTAGTCGTGCTGCCGTTGCTCCGCACACTACTGCAACTGCTACTTCGGACACTGACCGAGTCACGCACAAGGACAGACTCGACCGAAGATTTCAGAGCCTCCGTGGGCCCAGTGAAGCCTTTGAACTTGCCGTTTGGAGTCGGTAGTGGTCGCAGCATCGGCGCTGGTGGAGGAGGGCATGAGACAGCCTGGGTTGGGCTTTCTGGTCGAGGTGGCAGAACTGGCATGGGCAGTGCCGCCATCAGAGACGAGGAGAGTTGATTGTTGTCACGGCATTTAGCAACAACTCGGGCTTGTTTCTCCACTGTTTGTTGCTTCTTGGAAGGCTGCAGCTTCTGTGGGCTTTCGTACTGACTTGGATCAACCGAACTGTCGTCGTCTTCCCAGTTGTACTGGTACTGCTGCATGTCGTCGTCTTCATTCTCCTCAGAGGTCTCCAGGATGGTCTCTGGTCGCTGTCGGAACAGAGCTTTCGCGCCGGCTCCGTCCATGTGCTGCGTCTGGTTATCACTTTCATGGCTATTGCTGAACGTACTGTTTGGTTGGGGTTTCGATACAAGCGAGTGGAGCAGCGCGGAGACGTTTTCTAGGATCTCGGACGATGGCTTGGAGGCGTCAATTCGGTGTACGACGACCTGGCAGCTCGAAAACAGCTCGTTCGTGGCTTCTCCATAGGTCCGATACGCCTCGAATCGCGGCACTAGTCGGTCATTCGTATCGTCACGCCGTCTTGTGAGCCTCGCTCGAACAACAAAGTCTCGAGGCAGGTTAGTTGAGTGGAAAATGGCGCCGGTCACGGGGTCAAAGCGACGGCCACTGATGCGTGCGATACAAGCTGCATCGGGCAGGTCGAGAAGAAGCAAAATGGAGGGACAGAGGCTTGGCTTGGCCATCAACACCTGAGCCTGGTCGGTGGTGCGAGGGAAGCTGTCGAGCACCCACCCTGATCGCCTGCGCGTCATGCAGCTCGCCACCTTGGCCTCCACCATGTCGAGCACCACGCGGTCCGGGACTAACTTCTTCGCAGCGATGCAGCGCTGAGCTCTACGACCGGCAGTTGTTTGCGTCTTCATGTTCTCGCGTAGCAGTTCCCCCGTAGCGACGAGCTCCAGGTTGAACTCCTCGCACAAGAGCTTGGCGAGCGTCGTCTTGCCAGACCCCGGCGGGCCATTCACGAAGAGCTGAAGCACCATGCTCTTCAGAGCGCTCTGGTTCGACCGGTGTGGTGTGAGTTGGGTAGTGCAAACAAATAGAATTGAGGGGCATCAGTGTCTGCGACGTAGCGCCCTCGGTGCGATGGTGCAGCGAAAGCAATGGCGAAAATACAAACGAAGAAGTTTTCATAAAGATAGATTGGTGGCGGCAGCCCATGCCGGCACCACCGCAGCAGCAATTTCGTCCGGCCCGAATGTTGAGGAAATGCCCGATTGGAAGAATGAGGGGTGAATGCACATAAAACGGCTAACGGAGGCGAGCTTGTGCGAGGTCGCGTAGCCGCAGCAAACCCGCTGCGGGGTGCCTGCGAAGCAAGGCCGTGGCGGTATTTGCGGAGGCGGGCCCAGCGCCGAGCTCAACAGCGAGCCGAGCACTGTAATGACCAGATCTTAGAATCTTTTTACCCGCAGGAGCGCAGCGAACTGCGTTTGCGACGCGCAGCGGAGCAAAGATGACACCCGGCCTCGGGTGGAACAATCGGGCATGGTCGGGCATCAATCAGGCATGTTCGGGCATTAAATGCTGCGTCTATGTGACCCAATCGGGCAATATAACGAGTGCCTTAAAAAAATCAGCAGGAAAAGTGCCCTTACCACCGAAGATTCGACTAGCGAGAAAACGTCAACAAGTGCATTCTCCAACTCTGGTAACACCACTATAGCAAAATCTATGCCAGCGTAACCTGAAAGCGCTACGCTTTCTCAAAATAATTTTTGACAAATGCAACTAGCAAGCCAATCAAACAGCAAGAGGCGACAACGCGTTTTGAAAAGATCGTGTAGCACAAACTTGATTCTGCGCCATTGATTGGTTCATACTAGCTGTCCACAGCGAGCACTGCGTGGCCGTTGAGCCAGTTGCAGTCGCTGGCAAGAGCACTAGTGTTTAGGAATTATGACTTACAGAGCACTAGTTTTCTTAGAAATTATGCAGCGAGGTGGCAGGTGGCGTGTGCCATACATCATCTCTGAAGCTAAACTACCGAAAGCCACGAGAAGCGAAGAAACATTTGTCCATTCTGTATTATCGTTATTCCTTTGTATACAGTCTGTGAGGAGGTGTCGTGGGTCTATAGAGGAGGGCCGGCTTGGTCAAGGAAGCTATGCGCCGCTCAGAGCCCCAGGGATTCAGCCTTGACCTCGTCCTCGCTATTGACGTCGCCCTTCTTGGCCGGCAGCTGCGGAGGCTCGTGCCACGCCAGCGCGCGGCCGCACGCGGCCGTAGGTTGCTGCCCAGCGACGAGCGCCGGCCCAAAAGAGAAGTCAATACAGCATTACCTACAATACCTCGAATTATTGCGACTATCGACGCGGTTAAGCACTACGAGGTTACCCCATTGAGCCCGACTACAATCGCCCTGAGGCGTCAAGCCGCCTCGGAACTGCATGGGGCAGCTTGGAGGCTTCACTTGGACGGTGCGGATGGGTAGCACGCTGTATTGAGGGAGGTCATGCTGTTGGGCCCCATGACGGGCGGCGTGGTGACGCTGGGCGCCGCGTTGGTCATGCCGAAGCCCTGCAGCACGTCCGGGGAGCGCTTGAAATATGACTCTGCGCAACAGAACTTAATCCGAATTACAACCAACCACGTTCCCTTACTTCACCGTTACCACTTGATGTTACGGGATCTGGACACAAGTCAAAGGCGTGCTGTGCTGTTCGTACCCCGCACGCGGTCGGCGGCATTACGGCCCGCACGGCAAACTATGGCGGAGATTCCCTGTGACTACGAATGCAGCAGAAATCTGAATTCATGGTGGTGACATTCCACCACCACGTGGTCGTGCCGTGCTTTCATCCTCGCGTGGATCGAGTTCTCCGTCAAATCAGCACCACACCTTTACGTGATGAAGCCATGAAACAAGCGCATCTCGTTGCGGGGCCGCAGCATACACTACTACTGGGAAAGCGTTGTCTATCGTTTGGGTGTTTCCGGTCCCTTGCATAATCTTGATGATCTCCTCACCCGGTGCCGGGATCTTCGTGGGCTTACTTCGAGTTGTTTGTAGCCGTGAAACTTGGCAACTTGGCAACAGAAACCGGAGTTGGTGAATCGGCTCGTGTTATTCCTAAGTGCGCAGGCTGCAACTGCGATCGTTTTTACCAGGGATACAGCGCTGTCTTCAGGGCTGTGAGCAACACGTAATTCGAGCTGCCACTCATACTCCTGCTGCTTGCCATCAAACTCTTCATGAAAAACGTAGTTGCGAGGATCGTGGAGCATCTGGAGGACCTCGTCCCGGAATCTGTCATGGTACAGCGTCGAGCTCTTCAACACCATCTACGTCGCAACGCGCCTGCAGATAACTCCGTCAATTCTTACGGTGACTGTAATCCTTACTCTCGAGGCACTGCACGTTATCCACGCGGTGTACGGGCTCCACAAGCAGACATCTTGCGGCAGGCCCAGCACGCTGGAGGCGAATTACTGGCCCTGTCAACTCTCGTGAGCGTTGCGCACACCGCGTGCCAACAGTTGCTGACAAACCGCCAGTCGACCAGCACTCGGGTCGGATTCATTTGCGGTCGTGCACACACCACACACTGTCTCCATCACAGCTTTCCTTCTCGACAGCTTGGAGAAGGTGCCGATGTTCGCAGAGCGGCTTGGGCCAAACGTGGCGCTGTTTTCGCAGCTCGAATCACTTCCAACACGACGAAATCTGATCGCAAAGACGAAGTCGCACGAGCTCGTAGATCGAAGGTGCTTGACGCGTCGCTGAGCGCACTTATACTCCCCATCATTAAACACTCGGGCGCGAAAAGTAGTATTGGAGGCTATCATCCCAATGGTGTATGGAGTTGTAACGTGTCTTCTTATACCCTGCACGCCGGGCTGGTCCGTATCGCCCAGGGACAGTCGTATGTCAACACCAAGATGGCCCCACCGGGACTTTCCACGCCCCTGGTGCCAGTCACTAAGCGCACTCGAGCACGCAACCTACTTTATTCTTTGTTCACCCTGCTGTGGGACTGCGCGGCACTCGCCCTGCGGGTCCTACTACGACTCTGTGTCGCTGGGGTGTGGCTTGGCGCGGGGTAGTCGACTTTCGGCCCTTGCTGCACTTCGCCCTCTGGTTCCTGTCCTACTGCTGCTGCTGCTGATGCTGCTGGTCGGGGTCTCGACTTCGCGGCAAATTCAGTTGTGTGCGAGTCCCTCGGCCGGCGGCTGGCAGACTTCTCTGGCTTTCCCGGACGCCATCTTCTACCCGAAGGTCGTGCCCTGGCAGCCGCTCGTTCTTAGTGACGCGCGACCCTCTACCCCAGGATTTTGCGCGCGTGCGCTCCGGTCAGCTGGCCGGCTTGCGAATCAGATAGGTCCCCCTATCTGGAGACCTAAGTGCCACTCACTGGTACCCATTCGCACACCCTGCCGCGGCTCCTCTGTCTGCCCCGCGTGTCGTGGTGGACACCCGCTGGCGGCGTTGGCCTGCTGCCCGGAAGGCAACCCGTCACACGCCTTCTTCACACTAAGGATCTTCCACGATCCTTCCGTCTGCAAAGAGCTGCTCATACTCCGTGATGGAAACACACCGCCGCTCGGCGTTCGGACTTCCTCTGGGCTGCAGCTCATACTCGACAGCGTACTGGCCGGCTCGGTTGCGACGCTTGCGTCGTCGTAACTCCACCAGGACGCCACCCGCGTCACGTACTGCGCCCGCACCTGCCACAGCTCTCCGCCGTTTCTTGCCAACTCCTGCCGGCGCTGCAGCGTTAACGCGTGCCGGCGCTGTTCGTACAGCCGCCTGTCGCTGCTGAATCTTCATGGTGGAGCTCCACCAGCAAGTCGGCTGCTTCGCGAGTCAGGCTGTCCGTAGCGTCGTGGTACGTTGCTAGGAAAGACGAGTGGGCTATAAATTCCACCAGCTCACCCGTCTTATCCTCCCGTTGAACCAGGAAGTTCTCATACCCAACGGCCTCAACGACGCGCATGGGCCCCATCCAGCTGTGTACGAACTTCGTGACCTTGGGTCCCCGCGGGGGCCGGAACAGCCACACCCTGTCGCCAACCCGCCACTCGCGCTTCTGTCGGGCTCGCCGGTTGTAGTACTTAGCTTGACGCGCTTGTTCCTTCACTCGCGCCCTCTCCGCACACTCACTTCCTCGCCGCAGTCCTTCCAGCAAACGCTTCTGGTACTCCAGGAGATCCTCCGCCTCTGTCACCGCCGTCCTCCTTAGCAACTCGTTGGGCGCACGCAGCTTGCGGCCCATCATTAGCTCGTTTGGTGTCAGCGCCACCGACGAGTGTCGTGCTGAGTTATAGGAGTACACGGCGTACTTCACCATCAGCTCCCAGTCCATCTGCCTCTCGTCGGTCATGTAGATGGCGACACAGTCCTTCCACGACTTGTGGAAACGCTCGACCAGGCCGATCATCTGGGTTCGGTACGGCACCGGATTCAGCTGTCTCGCCTGCATCAGCGCGACCGAATGCTCGCTGGCCATCCCCGTGAGCTGGGGAGCCCCGTCAGTCAACAACTCCCGGAACGGCCCAAACTTCAGCACTACCTCCTTCAGTAGGAACGCCGCCACGCTCTCCACCGTATGGTCAACGACTGCCGTGGCGACGGCGTACCGCGTCACATATTCCAGCGCAGCGATGACATATCGCTGTCCTCCTGCCGCCATCGGAAACGGTCCAGCCACGTCTAGCGCCCACCGATCACCGACTTCTCCACCCCGGAGACTCCGCAGAGGAGGAATGACCTCACGCGGCCGCACCTTTCTGCTGCCGCACTCTTGGCATCCGCCCCCCAGCCTCGAACCGCCTTCTGCATGCCGGGCCACCAGTATAGAGTGGCTATCCTCGCATACGTGTGGAGTCCTCGCAAGTGACCCGCCCATACGGAGTCGTGGCTTGAAGGCCTTCGGCCATAGCGCGGGTGGCAGGATGACTCGTCGCCCTTGAGGCGTCTGGATCAGCGTCAACTCGTAACGCGGCACCACCGCCATGCCCTGATGTCTGCCCGCCTTCCTCAGAGTCTGCACCAAGTTGCTGCGCTCCTGTGCAGCTACTATTTCCTCGTCCGTGAGCTGCAGCGATTCCGTGCCCTTATAGGCCGGTACCGCGTCGCTCGCCGTGCTCGTCGCTCCAAAGGGGCTCCGCTCTTTGCTGATCGCCGCCCGCTTGCTAGCGACTTGCCCTTGCGCGGCGCCATCATACGCCTCATGCTCTCCGCTTGCTCCTGACTGGTCCCGTCGCTGGGCGTCACCTTCGGCACCGCTTTCAGTGGCGCTCCCACCTCGATAGCACTTACAGGACTTAGATCGGGCCGCACTTGGTCCTGCTCCTGGTTCGCCTCTTTCTCCGCACGACGCTTGGCGGCTCTCATCAGCGGCCGCGACGACCTGGTCACCGTGCTTGGTTGCTCCTGTGCTGCAGCGACGTCGGCGCCTTCGGCTTGCTGCACGATATCCCCGGTCCACTCTCGCACTGCGTCCGCCTTCTCGAGCCTTGAACTCCGGCCCACCGCCGCTAGCACCGACGCCGGCGCGCGCGACAACGCGTCCGCCACCACGTTCGTGTTGCCCGGGCGGTAGACTATCTCGAACTCGTACTCTTGCAGTGTCAGCGACCACCGGTGAAGGCGCCCAGCCGGGCTGGGCCTGGTCATCAACCAACGTAGCGCCGCATGATCCGTAACGATCGTGAAGGCCCGCCCGTATAGGTATGGCCTGAACAGCTTTACTGCCCATACCACCGCTAGGCATTCCAGCTCCGTGATTGAGTAGTTGGTCTCGGTCGAGCTGTTCACCTTGCTCGCGTACGCTACTGGCTTCCACCCGGGTCCCGCGTCCTGCATCAGACAGGCACCTAGGCCGACCTTGCTGGCATCCGTCACCAGGCGGAACGGCACCCTAAAGTCCGGGTAGCTGAGGAGCGGCTTGGTCGTCAGGATCTCCTCCATCCGGGCGAACGCGAACTCCTGGGCTTCGGTCCATTCCCATTCGACCTTCTTCCGCAGCAACTTGGTTAGCGGGGCCATGATAGACCCGAAAGCCTCGATGAACTACCGGTAATAGCCTGCCAGATGGACGAACCGCTTCACTTGCACGGGGTCCCTCGGCCTCGGGAACTCTCGCACCGCGGTGATGAGTTGGTCGACCGGCCGTACTCCCTCGCAGCTTAACTCATGGCCGAGGTACTCCATGGACTGCGTAGCGAAGACACAGTTCTTCATCTTGATCGTGAGTCCCGCCGCCGACAACCGTTCCTGCACGCTCGCCAACTCCACGATATGCCGCTCGATGCCTCCTCGCGTAAACACTACGATGTCATCCAAGTACACCAAGCACGTCACCCACGTCAGGCCCCGCAGCACTCCGTTCATGAGTCTCTGGAAGGTCGAGGGGGCATTCATCAGCCCGAATGGCATCTGGACGAAGCGATACAACCCGCGTTTGGTCGTGAACGCCGTCTTGTCACGATCGGCGGCGGCCATGCGGATCTGCCAATACCCGGCTCGCAGATCCAACGTGGTAAACAGCACTGCGCCGCCCAACGCTTCCAGAGTCTCGTCAATGCGGGGCAATGGATACACGTCCTTCTTGGTGACCTTGTTCAACACCCGGTAGTCGACGCAGAAGCGCACCTCACCGTCTTTTTTCCGCACGAGGACAACGGGGAAGTACCACGCACCGTTGCCCTCCTCTATCACGCCGGCCTTCAGCATCGTATGCGTGTTGCTGTTGATGACTGCTTCCTCCGTCTGTGCTTGGCGTCGCTTCTTCAACATAATGGGCGCAGCGCTGCCCGTGTTGATGTGGTGCTCAACGTTGACAGCAGTCGCTGGCGGGCAGTCGCCGCTACTCGTCGACACCTTCCGGTAGGCGCGAAGTAGTTGCATGATCAACGCGCGCGCTCCCTCCTCCTTGACACGGATGTCGACCTCACTATCGTTCTCCAGCAGCTCCTCCGATCGGTTCCCCAAGGTGCGGATCCAATCGCCCAATCGCTCGCGTGACATCTCCCCGTTCAAGGTCATCACCTGCATGTCCTCGTCGAGCGGTATCCAAGCGCCGAGTTCCTTCTTCGGTGGGAGTTTCACCCTTCCACCACCAGCATTGATAGCCGGGACCCAGGCCTTGCCGTTCCGCGCCTTTGTGACCGTCGTCGCCAACATCACCGTGCCACAGTTCCCGTGGGGAACGAAGATGCCTTTCTCTCCGTCCTTCGCCGTCACCGACACCTGCATGGGCGTCACCGTCCGTCTTGCGAGGTGAGCTCGCTCCACCATGCGCACCGCTGCCGCTCTAGTCCGGCCTCCCTTTTCGAACGTCCAGAAAGGAATCACGACCCGCGTCTCTCCTTGATCGTAGCGCACCTCGTTCTTACTGAAGTCCATCGTCGCCTCGTGTGCCCTCATGAAGTCCCCCCCAAGAGAAACTCACTGGTGCATCCGTCCACGATACACGCCTCCACCTCGATCGTCTGCCCGAAGACATTCACCATCTTGAACGTCACACGCCCAGCACGTCGAGCAGGAACCCGCCGATTCCTTCGACGTAGTCCACGGGAGCTCGGCCTGCCTGTTTGTCGCCACGCTCCAGCCAGTCTGTCCCCGCTACCGTGTACCTCGCGCCGCTGTCCAGCTTGACTTGGCGGCTGCCGCCGGCCACTTCTAGCACCGCCGTGGGAAGCCCGTCGTCCGCTTCCACCACTCTAGTCGACTCAGCGCCGTCGAGGGTCGTCAGCACCGGTCCTTGTCGTCGCAGGATGAGACTCACTCGCACCTTCTCGCTGGTTGACACCGTCCCGGCGCCGTCGTTCTCCAGCCGCTGTCTCCGCCGCTCTCCCAGCTCCAGCCGGGCCTCAACGGCGTTCCGGATCCGCGCCTCACGTTGCTGCTCCTCGGCGGGCGTCGGGGACTCCTCCGGCTCACCGCCTCTCGCCTCTCTTTCCTTCTTCTCCATCGCGCGTTGAACGCGTCGTTTCTTCACCGCATTTTTCTTCGCTTTCCGCGCCGTGCGCACCTTTGCCAGTGAGGGGGCGTCGGTCGCTGAAGTCACCGCCTCCTCACCCCTCTCGCTGTCGCCTGCTCCTCGGCTTGTCCTCAGTGTCCGGCCGCGCGCACTCTCTGCCTCCTTGGTCGTGCGGCCGCACGTATCGACCAGCTGACATCGCTGGCCGCACGGTGGCCACGTACCGCGCCGCCCGATCTCATCTTTGGCCGCCATCTCTTCCCCTAGTGAAGAGCCCACCGACAGCCGAACTGTCGCTACCGCCATGTCGTTCGGCTGTTCGGCCCCAGTCTCCTTATCCTCGTCTCGTGGCGTTGCCGGCCCTCTTCCTGGTCCTGCCGTCGTCGTCACCGGCTGGGGATCTGTGTTGCTGGGCGGACGTGGTAGTCCCTTTACTACGCCCGCCGCTCGTTTTCCGCCGCCCTGTCCAACGCCCGCTGCTTCAGGTAGGCGTCATTGCGCTCCTTGGCCACCGGGTCGGGGCATCTGTTGGCGAAGTGCCTCTCCTTGCCGCACGCGAAGTACCGGTTGTCGAACGGCCTGCCGTATGGGCCACTTGCGATGCGTGGCGGCTGGTCCTTCAACTCGGTCCCGCCACGTTCTGCCGCTGCTGCCTTCTTCACCGCCGCCTTGCGTTTCCGAGCCTTCTTCGGTGCCGGCGCCTCAGTCTCCTCCGATTCCGCAGACGGCTCAGATTCGTCGTCGCTGTCCGACGCTGCCGGTTCTCGGCTTTGTAGGATCCTTGCCGTTCTTTCCCGACCGGCTGTCCCGCCGTGCTTCCTCTTGACTGTCGTCTCCGGCTTCTCCGACCTCTTCTTCCTTTCCTTCTTGGCCGTCTCTGCCCAGAACTTCCCGTTCCAAGACCGCCCGGGCGGAACCTCCCATGTACCGGAGTAGGCGTTGAAGATGCCCTGAGGGTTGGTAAACAAAGCCAGTTGACTCGTGCCACCACTGCCTCCGGCCGCCGGTGGTAGACCCATAGTCGTCGTCAAGGCATCCAGTGGGAATCCTGTACCTCCAATCCCAGGGATGACCAGCGTCTGATCCGTCGTCCCAACCATCGGGACCGGACAAGGGTTCGGCGCTGTCGCCCATGGCTGGCCAATGTTTTGCATGCCCTGCGTCACATTGGAATTTGTGTCATCGATCTCCATGGCTGCGTCAACGGCCTCCTCCAACGTCGCTGGGCTCCTCTGGCGCACGAGCTGCCGCACTGTGATGCTCAGGCAGCGGGAAAGCTGCGCGAGTAGGACTCGCTCCTCCACCAAGTTTCGGCCCGCCGCGTCCCTCAGTCCCGCGGCGAAGTCCGCGTACGTTTCCCGGGGGATCATTCTGCGCTGGTTCACGCGCCACTCCGCCGCCGACATATCCAACCTCTCACCATAGCGCTGCAGGAGCGCCTTCTTCAGCGTTGTCCAGGTACGCTCCCTCTGCCGAAGCTTTCGGTTCATCATAACCCACCATTTCGACGCGCTCTCTAACAGCTTGTTGCCCAGGATGTAGTAGAGCTCGTGGTCAGTTCACCGGCCCCTCCTCGAGCACCGTGCGCCTTCTAGCGCAAGGTCGACGCGCTCGATCCACGTTGAGATGGACACCTTGGGCGACGGGGTGTACGTCGGCAGTTCCAAGTCCTTGGTGTTGGCGCCCGACTACGCCGCCGCCTGCGAGTGGTCCCCGACCCTCGACGTGGCCGCTCTCCACCGCTGCTACTCGAGTCTTCGGCATCGTCGTCACCGTCCGGGTCTTCGTCGCCGCCCCCGGGCGCATCCTGCCCGATCGTAGTGAGGCCTACTGGGCTCATCCCGTCTCGCCGGGTGGCTGTCGTGTGGCTGTCGTGTCAGCGAGGGGAGCTGCTGCGGCTTGCCCCACCGTACGACGCTCGTCCGCGCCGCCTGTCGCCTCCATGGTTCCCACTCGGGAATCCAGCCTTGCCACGGCCACTAAGAGTTGCTGCAGCACGGCGCCTAGTGCCGGGGCTCCGTCTCCTTGACCTGGCCCGTGATCCTCATCAGCAGCTGCGGCTGCTGGCTGGCTCTCTTTTGCCACTGTCGCATCGGTGGCAACTGCCGGCGCCGCCGGAGGTGTTGCTTGGAGGACAAGCCTTGCTGCTGGAGGTGTCCTTGATCGCGACGCGGCTCGCGTCACTACCCCGGGCGAGCTGGCTACCGGCGTCGTCGTTGTCCTGGTTACCGCCATTCTCGTTGTTGGTTCGCGCCGCTAGGAGCTGCTTAGTCGATCTTCTTGTCAAGAAGCCCCTGTATGACCACCATGTAACGTGTCTTCTTATACCCTGCACGCCGGGCTGGTCCGTATCGCCCAGGGACAGTCGTATGTCAACACCAAGATGGCCCCACCGGGACTTTCCACGCCCCTGGTGCCAGTCACTAAGCGCACTCGAGCACGTAACCTACTTTATTCTTTGTTCACCCTGCTGTGGGACTGCGCGGCACTCGCCCTGCGGGTCCTACTACGACTCTGTGTCGCTGGGGTGTGGCTTGGCGCGGGGTAGTCGACTTTCGGCCCTTGCTGCACTTCGCCCTCTGGTTCCTGTCCTACTGCTGCTGCTGCTGATGCTGCTGGTAGGGGTCTCGACTTCGCGGCAAATTCAGTTGTGTGCGAGTCCCTCGGCCGGCGGCTGGCAGACTTCTCTGGCTTTCCCGGACGCCATCTTCTACCCGAAGGTCGTGCCCTGGCAGCCGCTCGTTCTTAGTGACGCGCGACCCTCTACCCGAAGATCTCACTTCACCGTCCCTCGGCGCTACACTGTCTACGGGTGCGCGAAAATAGTCTGAGTTCAAAAGTAGTCTACGTCAGACTATTTATTGTCAAAGCAAATTATTATAATTCACAAATAGTCTGAGAAATGAAGTTCAAAAATAGTCTCACTTGAGTCGAGTGGGCAAGGCTACATGTTGCTAATCAACCCGACTGGGTTCGAGTCGCCGCTTTCATTACAACTGCTTTTGCTTTGGTGGTTCTCGAAGTGGCGACCAAGTGCAAACACGTATAGAACCATAAACATTTACACACTATCGTAACAGGTGTCTGATGTTACCTCCGCTTCGGTGGTAGGGGTGAAGGACTGGACGGTAGAGTGCCCTAGCGCTCCCTCCACTGATTTTTAAGTCCTCATTATCCGTTTTACCAGCAATTCAGCGTGCAAGTCGCTGCAGCTATTGCACAATATGGAGGCTGTGGAGAACCCGTTGGTCCTGTTCATCGCTGCCCACAGTGCTCGCGTCACATGCATCCGTTTTGTGGACGACCCATTGGAGCCGAAGGCTTTGGGCAGTCAGTGGTGTGCCCAGATTGTGACATTACCGACGAAGCCAGCGTCATCACACCTTACAATGAAGCCGTGGTGGCTGCTACGAGAAACAACACGGATGTGCTAGGACGGGAAGCCAACATCTCCGAAGGTGAGCCCGAGTTCTCACAATCACAGTCGCCGCCGTCACACCGACAATCTCGCAGCACGCAGGCTGTCAGCAGCATCGCCCATCGCCGAAAGGTCGTCCGCTGGATGACAGAGCACGAGGAAGTCAATGGAGAAAAAGGCATGTTCGCAAAAGCTGTAGACAAATTCCCTGGTGTGTTCAACTCTGCGACGCGGGCGGCCAACTTAGCGAAGGCAGTAGACTGGTGGAAGAAGCGCGAGCGCATATTGGAGGCCGAGCGAGGTGCAGTTGTTGTTTCGGCGCGTCGGCGTGGTGGAAGACGTCGCGTGAGTTCCAAGGTCATTGCGGGGCGCGAGAGGCCGAGAAGCGCATGGGTAACGTGGTTGTATCCGTTGCTGTTGGATGAGTTCGACAGGCTGCGAAAACTTGGAGTGAAGTTTGAACCGGCACTTTTGCAGCAACTCGCGAAACAGATTCTCCGCGACAGCTCCGTGCCCTACACTTCCAAAAGTGTCGACTCAAAATGTGCGCTGATCATCGACAAAATCACTCCACGCTGGATTCAAAGTTTCATGGAGGCACACCAGATTGTGATCAGGGCTCATACAGGGAAGAAGGAGCTCAGCCAGGCAAAAATCCAGCACATCGAGAAGGAAGTGGCGTTTCACCTAGGCGAGCTGCAGCGTGGGTTTGCGGACGGGTCGCTAGATGAAAATGCAATCGAGAACATCGACGAAACCCACTTCGTTGTGGACTTCGACAACGGCAAGACGCTTGGGTTTAGTGGCGACGAAACTGTCAAATATGCGGATGTGGTCTCCGGTGGTGAAGGAATGACGATGGTGGTGCGGCTCTCAGGAGGTCCAAGCACCCGGATACACCCACCAATGATGATTTTCATGAATTCTGCAGGGAACTATCCTATTCACGGAGTTCCGGACACAGTCCCGGGCGTCTGCTATCGGTCGAGCAAGAAGGGGTGGATGACGCAGAAACTGTTTCGAGAGTATTTGAAAGAAAGAAGAGCGATGAGAGCAGACGTCCGCGGGTGCAAGAAAACGATTTTCCTCGACAACTGC
The DNA here is from genome assembly GCA_033557995.1 of Phytophthora crassamura. Taxonomy (NCBI): domain Eukaryota; phylum Oomycota; class Peronosporomycetes; order Peronosporales; family Peronosporaceae; genus Phytophthora; species Phytophthora crassamura. Next base: position 1,134,402 of record JAUCED010000011.1, on the reverse strand, counting down.
TTCGGTCATCTGGAAGCGGACGAATGTCGTACAGAGCTCGATGCTATCAGCTCCGACCTCAAGTTCTTCCCACCTAATGCGACGGATTTGTGCCAGGCAGCGGACTCGTTCGTCATTTCCAAGATCAAGGACGCGTGGAAAGTCAAGTGGACGAGAAGAAGATGGAGTTGATCAAAGATAACGCCTGGCAAAACAAGGTTCGCAAGAATGGCTCGTGGTCGGGAAAGCTTCAAAACCCAGGTAAGAAGTTTTTCTTGCAACTCGCTGCGGACGCGGTCAAGGCGGTCAATCTTCAAACGGACAAGAACGGAATGTCTTACGCGCGCAAGGCGATGATGAGATGCGGTTTGTCACTCGGTATCGACGGGACGTGGTCCATTGCTCAGCTTTACCCGCATCTTCAAGACATCATCAAGCACCAGGCCCATTTTGAAGGCGAGCCTGTCGTCACGGAAACACGTAGATTTGATGCAACGTGGTCACTTCATAGAATAACTAAAGTATTGACCAGAAAAAAACACTCAAGTCTCGTCAAGTTGGCTCAGTTGTTTGTGATCAGATACTCCAGGCGGGGTTTCGACGGTTCGAGTCCCGCGATTTGTGTTTTTTTTGTGACCATTTGAAATTCAGAAATAGTCTTAGCAAATAAATAGTCTGTGTTAGACTAATTTATGTGTATCATCATGGACACAAAATAGTCTCGGTCAGACTAATTATCGTAGACAGTGTACTTGAGCGTATGACTTGCAGCTCTATGTCCAGTGATCAGCTTGTCACCGCGAAAAAGAGCCAAGGTGTCGAGGTCTTTCAGACGGGGCTCTTGGCTGCATCAACGCGCGTGGCTGGTCCCGCATCCGGCAAGATGGTTGCGGTGGTGTGTGTGCTATGCAGGCCTTGTACTCCGTCGTATGCAGATCGACTGCCACCATTTCGGCTTTCGCAGCGCAGTGGCCACGACATTCAACCGAAGATGTGGGGATTGATGCAGCACCAAGTGAGCGAGCGCCAGGCAGCAATGGCGGTGGGGGCGCTAGGAGCACTCTACGCCAGCTACAAGTTACTCTCGGCGGCGATCAAGGCGCGTGCCTTCGACGCCCAAGGACTTCACCGCCCCAACTCGACGCTGCCGCTTCTGGGTAATACGCTGGACGTCATGTTCTACCAAAGGGAACGGCTGTGGGACTGGATGGCGGAGCAGAGCAACCTCAGTGAGGGCAAGCCCTGGGTGCTCAGCATCATCGGACGTCCGCCGACGCTGGTGCTCACGTCCCCGCAAGAGATCGAAGACGTGTTCAAGACGCAGGTGGACACGTTCGGGCGCGGCGCCGACCTGCGCGATATCATCTACGACATCTTTGGCGATGGCATCGCGGGCGTGGATGGCGAGGAATGGCTCAAGCAACGCCGCGTCGCCAGCCACCTCTTCTCCATGAAGATGCTGCGCGAGTCCATGGACCAAGTCATCATCGAGAAGGTGACTAAACTCAAAGAGGTGCTTGCCGACTGCGCCAAGGAAGGCAAGGTCGTGCCCATGAAGTCGCTGTTCGGCAAGTTCACGAGCGAGGTCTTCACCAAGATCGGCTTCGGCGTCGACCTGCACAGCCTGGACAGTGATCCCTGCTCGGTCTCGAACAACGCCTTCATCAAGGCTGTCGACGTGTACGCTGAGGTTTTCGGCGCCAGAATTCAGTCGCCTGCATGGTTCTGGAAGCTGAAGCGCTTCCTGAGCCTCGGGGACGAGGGCAGGCTCAAGCAGAGCGCCAAGGTGGCGGAGGGGCTTACCCAACAAGTGCTGGCCACGTCGCTGGAAGTCCGACGCCGTGACAGCAGCGATGTGAAGCGGACGGACCTGCTCACGCTGTTTGTCGAGCAAAGCACGGCAATCGACTCCAAGGCCGTCCACGACACGCTCATGAACTTTCTCCTCGCGAGTAAGGACACCAGCTCGTTCAGCCTCTCGTGGGTGCTCATCAATCTCAATCGCTACCCGGCTGTGCTCGCCAAGCTTCGAGACGAGATCCGGGAAAAGCTGCCGGACTTGATGACCGGAGAGATCAAGGTCCCCACGATGGAGGACGTACAGAAGCTGCCGTACCTGGAAGCGGTGGTGAAGGAGAGTCTGCGGCTCCACATGACTGCATCCAACCGCATGGCGAACAAAGCGACGACGCTCAGCGACGGCACTTTCGTGCCGGAACGTTGCGCCGTCATGATCCCCATGTACGCGTCCGCACGCGTCAAGAACGTGTGGGGCGAGGACGCCGGCGAGTACAGACCGGAGCGCTGGATCAACCCCGAGACCGGCAAGGTCAAGCCCGTGTCGCCGTTCAAGTTCGTGACGTTCGGGGCGGGCCCTCGCCAGTGCCTCGGCATGCGCTTCGCGCTGCTGCAGATCCAGACGACCATCGCCGTGCTCTTTAGCCACTTTGACTTGAAAACGACCGAAGACCCGTTCGACCTCACCTACGACTTCGCCATCACGCTGCCTGTCAAGGGCCCGCTCAACGTCACCGTGCGCGAGATCATCCCCGCCACCTTCTAAGCGACAACAACCATCACGTTTAGTACACACGCCAGCAATCGATGAGCTCAATTCCTGCCCCGTTCGCGCCGTTCAACTAGAGCCTCACGCTCCAACTTGGTTGCGTGTACATGTCCAGTGACCGCGAGATGGTTGGTTGGCAGCGTGAACGCGTTGTGATAAGCAAACGGATTCTCTATCGTCTTCAGGTCTGCGATGGTAATCCGCATCTGCGGCTTCGTTTGTGTCGTGGCCCTACTGCTGCAACTGACCTGACGGCATCGACCGATTAAATAAAAATAGTTAGCAGGTGTATTGCGAGTCCATGCGAACTCAAACGAGTAGTCGATGCCTGCAACCAAACACAATGTATCAGCTATCGATCATCCGAAGCAAGTTCAGCGAGACGCTTACCGAAATGGGGGACTTGCGGCGCGGCCAACGCTACCATCCACACAACCAGCTTTGTCAGAATGACAGCTGTGTGCGTCTCCAGCACGAACGCGAGGTGGTATAATGCATTGAGCCGGCAATTTCGTCGGAGATCACGGCAAACGATGCCAACTCGAGCAAGCCGTACAGGCTTGCAGGAAAACCATCCCCAACGTCGATCCAGCGTACACCGTTCACCCTAATTAGTCTGTGACCTAAACTTTAGACCCAAATAATTTGGGTCAAAAATAAAAATATCTAAATGGCGCACGACTATTTTTTTTAAACTATTAAAATATATTAACATATTTTAAAAATAGTCGTGCACCTTTGATAACCATTTATATTGTTTTAAATAGTCGTGCACCTATGACAGGCAGGATTGAAAATATTTTCTTAAAACCTTTTTTGTGGGATTGATAACCATCCCACAGGTTTTGAAAATATTTTCAATCCTGGAATCCACAAAATGGACCGGATTTGATTAGATCTCGGTGGGTAGATTTGCGAAGTGTTTAGAGTAACTGCCAATAGTTTCGAGCTGTTTTATGAAATTCAAAACAGGCTGGCATTCAAATACCGAATTTTGAGGAAAGCTGTACCCGTCAAAGTGCTGGTGAACGCTGTACTACCCTTTCGGTTTATCTAGATAAAGTGATGGGCAACTTTATTCTGCCGTGTGGAGGAAATCTGTACCCCCCTACGATTATCTACCAATAGGGAGCTTTTGTTGAAATCGCCCTCAGAAGCATTTGTGCGCGTGCTGCCATGATTCCGCAGGGCGTCGACATCGTTGGTGCAATATCCCGGAGAGTGGCCAGAGCTGTGCCGCACACGAGGCATGCGGCAAGCACATTCAAGTCGGGGATTTAGTGGTCTTTCGTTTACAAGTGGAGGACCAGGGTGACGGCGAACTGGGCTATTGCATTAAGGTCTTCATCATTCGAGACGGCTCTCAGCAGTGCCACATCGGGTTCTTACCCAGACGACTTCTGCCACAGCAAGACCACTACAAGAACCAGTTCGCAACTATAGTGGAAGATTGGCGCGACTTTGACAACGGCCAAAAGCGGCGCCACTCAGATCGCTACGGGGGTCTCGTCGGTGTCTAATGCTCAATTATATTGACGAACAATTTAGAGACTATGTTCTGCAGCACGTCGCCGAGTTCTACGCTGTCGGATTTTTCTCGCTCGCCGTCATCGTCAGTAGCCTCCTCAATATTGTGGAGCGCTGATCGTGAAATTGCTGACACGGATCAAGCTCACGCACGGTGGCCCAGACTGCCGACTAACGGAGGGGGTACTCCGATTGCCGTGGGGTCGCTGAAGTTCTTCTCACCTTGTGTACCCGTCGGTTGGGCGGTTACGCTCTTCTGATGTCTCGCGAAGGTGTGTTGGGGCCGAGTACAGGGACCGTATGGACGGTACTCGGGATCGAGGAGGTGATGACCGCACGGATATGCGTCGCACGGCTATCGGTTCTGCTGCAGATCGGGCTTGTGACCACTTGATCGCAGCGGGGGGTTGTCCTTGGGGGTTGCATCCTTTCGAGTTGCTTGCCGCCTCCTCTTGGCGGGATCTTGTCTTGAGACGGGTTGTTACAACGCGGCCTGGCCAAGCTATCCAGGTGTCTGCGTCCGTCTTCAAGGACTTGAGCGGTTCTCGTGCGTCGGTGGGCCAATATAGTTCCCGCCCGGAATAGAGAGGCGCTTGCGTCTTAGAAGGTAAATGTAACGGGGTTACATCGAATAGTGTGATGCACACAAGCTAGGTGCCACACATAAGTGAGTTTCACACATATGTTACGTGGGTCACCCCAGATAGGAGTGGGTGGCTCACAGCCACTGGATATGCATTTGACTAGGCTCTACTATGATAGATAGTGAGTCCTATACATACAAACAACAGGCGGCTCTGCCGCGATAAACAACAATACATTCAGTTCACATTTGAAGCCTAAGAGTTCACTAGCCTTGTTTAAGGTACTTCTGTCTCTTGGAGTCCTTAATTAGCTATATTAAGGTACTCGTGCAAACTCTCGTATAGAGTTTGCAAGCTATCAATATTACTAGAGACTCTCTGAGTCTGTGTCTTCCTCTGACGCTAAAGCTACAGCAGCCCCGCTGCACACTGCGCCGTTGGACACATCAGAAGCTCCGGAAGTGCTGGCTTGGGAAGCCGTCCAACCAAGTCGCGCCGACTTGAAGTTGAACTCGGCGTTCAACGCCACGTTCACGGCTTCCTCAAAAGAGGTCGGGTGAACACGGAAGACTTCCGTCCTGGCCACGCCAGTGCGAAGGCCTTCCATGAAGACGGTCACCGCGACCACTTCAGGAAGAGGATCCGCCGCCATGCCGGCGAGAAGAGTTCTCAACTCCTGGACGAAGTCCAACAATTCCTTCTTACCCTGACGGGTAGACAGGAAGCGTGACCTCACGCGATACGCCTGGTTAGGCGGCGAGAACACTCGCGAAAGCTGGGCCTTCAGCTGATCCCAAGAAGGGAACGCAGTGTCCACAGACGTGCCACACGTCAGGGCCCACTCTCGCGCTCGGCCACCGAGCTTGGAGATCGCAAGCGCCACGCGCTGCTGCTCGGTCTTGAGCATGGCGGACGCCATGGCCATTTCGACCTCTCTGATCCAGAGCAAAAGGCTTTCGCCTTCCTTGCCCTCGAAGGTCTTGACGCTCACCATGAGCGGTTTAGCTCGTGGAGCATCGTCCGATGCAGGCCTAGGCGTCACAGACGCCGCGGCCGCAGTCATCTTCTGCTGGACGTGCTCCAACAGAGCATTCTCATACTGAGAAAACGCCTCCAGACGCGCGTTCACCGCGTCGGGGCCTTGCGAAGCAAGATGGGCCACACCTTCCGGGCCGATCAAGGACATCAGCTTCTTAAGCCCGTCCTGTTGGTTCGGGGGTAAGTGGGCAAATTGCTCCATCCTCACAGAGGGACAGTCGTAAGACTCAGGTGTCGGATTGACTACAAGTGCTACCAAGTGCAGCGGGGCTGCTGTAGCTTTAGCGTCAGAGGAAGACACAGACTCAGAGAGTCTCTAGTAATATTGATAGCTTGCAAACTCTATACGAGAGTTTGCACGAGTACCTTAATATAGCTAATTAAGGACTCCAAGAGACAGAAGTACCTTAAACAAGGCTAGTGAACTCTTAGGCTTCAAATGTGAACTGAATGTATTGTTGTTTATCGCGGCAGAGCCGCCTGTTGTTTGTATGTATAGGACTCACTATTTATCATAGTAGAGCCTAGTCAAATGCATATCCAGTGGGCTGTGAGCCACCCACTCCTATCTGGGGTGACCCACGTAACATATGTGTGGAAGCCACTTATGTGTGGCACCTAGCTTGTGTGCATCACACTATTCGATGTAACCCCGTTACACCCTCCCCCACCAGACTGTGGACACCACGTGTACGCACTCGTCATCGTCTCGATTGAGAAGTCGCGACGGCAACGGCCAAGTCGCTTGCCCTCGCGAGAGCCCGCTCCAGAACTTTCCAAGTTCAACGAGCACATGGCTCGGAGTCCGCAGGCGTCTTGGTCACTCGACAACAAGAGCGCGCCCGCGTCCCCGGCACCTAGTGCCACAACGTCCGACCGTAAGGTCTCACCGCGCCCCGCGTCAACGCTCTCGGTGAGAGAGTATCACGCCCTGCAGCAGAGCCGTCTTGCGCTTAGCTCCGAGAGCCCCAACAGTGTGAACATGGCCCGCCGTGCGGTAGATGACCTCTTTGAGGGCCTCGAGGAGGGGGAGGAGGACGAGGAGCTGGACTACAGCTCCGACACGCCGATGCCTCAGCGAGAGGACTCCCCGCCACCTGCGCGTCCACGCTCGCCGGAGCAGCAACGCCGGGTTCCCAACCCTTTCGTGGATCGCGAGACCACAGCACTTCGTGCTTCGTCTGGTTTGGAGACGGGCGAGATCTCCAACGACCTCGACGAGGCTCAAGAGCGTCAGCTCGAGGGACAAACTGCCGTTCGTTCGCAACGACCTGAGGCGCGACCGCTAGTGAGCTCTCGACGAGAGTATGGCTTCGTGCCGCTCAACCCGGTGGAGCGCTTGAAGCAGTTTGGCTCGGGGCCATTGCAGAATTGGCGAATCGGGCCGGCGGCCAGTACCAGCGACCAGGTCGCTACTCGTACTGCTCTCCGAGAGAGGCTTCTGACGCCGCAGCAGACCACTCCACAGGAGTATGGGACTCGCCTGTCCGATCAAGCCCGTGGGGCTTCAGTCCCCGCGATGCGGACTATTCCGGTGGTGCTCGGTCCGGGAGAGCTCCTCCACGAGGACGACGCTCAATTCACGAGCTGGGTTCATCGAACCCGCCGTCTCTCTTCGCTGGAGGCTCTCCAGTCTAGCTTCGACGAAGCTGATGTGCGCTTAGAGCGCCGGCTTCGCTTCGATTTCGCGAAGCTGAAGACGAAGCGTCAGGCGGCCGCCTCCAGGTCGCTACAGTCCCTCGGACTCGGCTCATCTGCTCTTAAGAGCGCTGCAGGAACTCACCAAGGTGAGTCGACGGCTGCAGCAGCCCGGGATCAACGCTTGAGCTCAGCGTATGATCCCTCAGCTCCCCTGCCTAGCGGCGGGAAGCGTGAGGCGACCGACTTCGCGGTCGCGGGCTCGCAGAGCGCCTTCGATCGCGGCGATCAAAAGCGTCCACGACGTCAGGGCAGTCTTGCCGGAGGGGTACCTCAAACTCCCACGAGTTTTCTGAGTGCGGGTACCCACGCCACTTTACCAAATATTGGTTATGAGCGTCGCGTCGACGACGCTTTAGAATACGCTCCACATGAAAGTGGCGGTTCCCCTGCTCGTCGAGCAGCGCCGGCGGCGCCCGTGTCCTCGCACGGTGAGGAGCCTGTCCGGCCTGAGGAGCTGGAGAGCTTGGAGAGGTCGCTGAGCGACGTGCGTCAGATTCTGGAGCGCCACGGGCGGAGGCTTGATCAAGCCGAGAGGGAGTCTGACACCACCGTGAATGAGATCCGCGATCTCCGGGAACGTCTCCAGTGGTGTGAGGCTGCTGAGTCGGCGACTCAACGCCTGGCGCGCCTTGAGCAAGGTTTCGCGCGGCTGGAAGGTCAGGTCGACCTGTTGCTGCGACTTCAGCAGGGCGCTGTGGCTCCGCCACGCTCGGCGCCAGCTCCTGAGAACCCACATGGGCCGGGTCCCGGTACGGCTTGAGCAAGCCCACGTAAAACACGGGGTGTGTGCGCATCTTCTTCGGAAGATTGAGCGTATACGCTAGGCCCTTCTTGGCCACGACCGTGAACGGTCCCACGAAGCGCGGGCGCAACTTGGTCTTGAAGACCGCAGACACTGCATGTGTAGGTAGATTTTTAGCGTTAAGCAACACTAGGTCCCCGACCTCATAACTCTCAACATTGCCTCTGCCTTTAGCATCCGCATGTTCTTTCTGTTTGTCTTGGCTATCAGCCATTGCGTCACGTACGTGTCGAAGGACACTTAGACGCGTTGACAGGAACTCGTCAACCTGTTTACGAACAGTGAGTGGGCTGACATCAGCAAGCCGATCGGCTATCTCTCCCCCACCAAGCCCAGGACCACGGAGTGGCAGCGTCAGCGGGACGCGCGGGTGAGTGAGGCCGTTCACGTAGAACGGAGTGTAGCCCGTGGAGGCATGCACAGCGTTGTTCAACGCAAACTCGACGAGTGGAAGCATAGCGCTCCAACGCTTGGGCGTTTCAGCGCAAATGCTACGAAGAATGTCTTCGACAACGCGATTCACGCGCTCAGTCTGACCGTCGGTCTGCGGATGGTCCGCTGTGGACATGTCCAACTTGGTGCCAAGCACCTTAAAGACAGCGTCCCAAAACTTCCCAGTGAAGCGGGGGTCTCGATCAGAGACAATCGATGCGGGCAGCCCGTGTTGGCGGAAGACCCGATCGAGAAACAGCTTCGCTGTCCCTTCACCGTCCACGGTGTCCGGCACAGCCGCTAGATGAGCCATCTTGCTCAGACGGTCAACGAAGACCACGATGCCCGTGTTACCTTCCGAGTCTTTTGGAAGGCCAAACACAAAGTCCAAACTCATGGACTCCCAACACCCAGAGGGTACAGGCAAGCTTGCCAGCGGCGCGGCCGCATGCGGTGAGGGCTTCACCCTCTGACACATCTCACACGTGCGCACGTACGTGCTCGTCCACTTGTACAGCTTGGGCCACCAATAGGTCCGGCTCACAGAGCTGTAGGTCTTCTCGCGACCGAGGTGGCCGCCAAGCGGTGTATCATGCGCCTCGTAGAGGATACGATACTTCAAATCCTCGTCATGAGGAACCACGACTCGAGGAGTGTCCTCCGCACTCGTGCTGTAGTACAGCAGACCGTCAGCGACGGAGTAATGGTGCAGGCTCGCGCGCAAGCGCGCCGACAATGTCTTGTCCGAGTTTTCAAACTCCTTGCTCCCAAGAGCACGCAGCAGGGCGACACACATGTCGTCTCGCGCATACGCAGCGCGTATCAAGTCCGTCACCGACGAGGTCACCATCGTGACATGAGCAAGCTCATAGTCCGGTCGCCGTGACAACGCGTCTGCAAGACCATTCTGCCTGCCAGGCTTGTACTTCACCTCGAAGTTGTACTCCGCGAAGAAGGACAGCCAACGGGCCATCCTTTGCGAGAGGTGAGGCGACTGGGTCGCAGTGCGTAGTGACGCATGATCAGTGAAGATCACAAACGGCTTAGAGCCCAGCAGGTGAACCCTGAACTTGACGAGAGCATACTTCATCGCAAGTAGCTCTTTGTCATGAACTGGATAGTTCTTCTCTGCAGCCTTAAGCTGGCGAGACTCAAACGCTATCACGCGTTCACGCCCTTCGGCGTCTGCTTGGAGCAGAGCACTGCCGATGGCGAAGTCCGATGCGTCACAGACGACACTGAATGGACGTTCAGGGTCTGGCAACGCCAGGATCGGGGCATGAAGGAGACTCTCCTTGACTGCTTCGAAAGCATCTTGATGCTCGGTGTTCCAACACCAGTCCTCATCCTTCTTAAGGAGATTGGACAATGGCCGAGCCATCTCAGCGTAGTTCGCGCTGTACTTGTGCAAGTAGTTGGCGAGGCCAAGCCACTTGCGTAAGTCCTTCTGGTTCTTGGGAACCGGCCAGTCAACGATGGCCTTAACCTTAGCAGGATCTGCTCGAAGGCCGCGCTTCCCAACGAAGCATCCTAAGAAAGGAATTTCTTCAGCGCCGAAGATGCATTTTGATGCGTTAGCATACAGCTTGTTGGTGCGCATGCACTCGAGCACTGCTCGCAAGTGGTCAATGTGGTTCTCCACGTCAGACCGACCGTGCTCCGCACGACTGTGGACGAAGATGTCGTCGAAGTACGTTTGAGCAAACGCCCGCAGGGGCCTGAAGAGCTGCGTCACCAGACGATTGAACGTCGCAGGCGCGTTCGACAGCCCTTGGGGCATGACTAGCCACTCCCAGAGCATACCGCTCGGAGTGCTAACCGCTGTCAGCGGAATGTCACTCGCTCGCATGAGCAACTGGTAATAACCATCGACCAAGTCGAGCGCACTGTACATCGTGCAGCCAACCATATTGTTCTGCAGAACATCCTTCCTAGGAATCGGCGTCTGTGCCGGAATGGTGGCAGCGTTGAGCTTATTGAAAGCATGAACGATGCGCCACTTGCCATTAGGCTTTCTGACACAGAACGTAGGCGTCGAGTGCGGAGACTTGCTCTCACGCACCATGCCCGCCGCGTGCTTGGCACTGAAGAACGCGTCAATGACGTCGCACTGCTCCTTCGGTAAGGGCCACTGCCTCGTTACGCAGTATTTGGTTCCAGGAACCAAGTCAATCTCATGACGGACACCTCGATCCGGAGGTAAGCCAGTGGGCGGGTCATTCGAGACCACATCCTGGAACTCCTTAACCAAAGGATAGAACGGATCCGATGGGTCCTTCAGGATCGAAGATCCACTTCGCGCACTGAGTGCCTCCTTCGTGTCCTCAAGGACAGCTTCATCCATAAGCGACGAGGAGTTCAATTCCTCCTCCGGTCGTATCATGACCACTTCGGCGAGCGCGCCAGCCTTTAAGGCATCCCAAAAGTCGGGAATGGACATCTCGTCCAGCTCTAGCAGAGCAGCCACCGTCGGAATAGCCTCGAGGCTGACGTTGCCCTCGGCTTCACCAGTCACTCCATCAACGAGTGTGTATAGCTGCTCGCTATCATCGTCCACGACGGACACGTCCTGTACCAGGACCGACGCCTTGCGTTTCGCAGTCGCCATCTGGCGTCGCTGCCGCCTCCTCGCGGAAGCTGTACGCCTCGGAGAGGCCAGCGTGTTCAGACTGAATGTCTCGTCAGGTGTTGCCACCTCTTGCTGCTCTGATTGAGCCGGCGTGGAGCCGCAACGCTCACAGCCCTCGCCCAGTGGATTAGGTGCCACTCCACCCGCATCGTCGGGGTCCTCCCCTTGATGCCTCGGCTCACAGCCGACCACGCCATCAGTGGCATGCAGCGATGCTGCGCTCTCGTGACGAGCATCGCTCAGCGGGTTACGTGCCGCTCCACGCGCATCACTAGGGCCACGCCCAAGATGCCTCGACTCAGTGTCGACCCCGCCATTACCGGCATGCAGCGATGCTGCGCTCAAGCTACGAGCATCGCTCAGCGGGTGGCGTGCCGCTCCACGCGCATCACTAGGGCCACGCCCAAGATGCCTCGACTCAGTGTCGACCCCGCCATTACCGGCATGCAGCGATGCTGTGCTCAAGCTACGAGCATCGCTCAGCGGGTGGCGTGCCGCTCCACGCGCATCACTAGGGCCACGCCCAAGATGCCTCGACTCAGTGTCGACCCCGCCATTACCGGCATGCAGCGATGCTGTGCTCAAGCTACGAGCATCGCTCAGCGGGTGGCGTGCCGCTCCACGCGCATCACTAGGGCCACGCCCAAGATGCCTCGACTCAGTGTCGACCCCGCCATTACCGGCAGGCAGTGATGACTCGCAGTCACTCGGAGTCTCACTCAGTGGGTTACGTGCCACTCCACGTCCAGCCCACGAGCAGTGCTCGGGACTCGCGTCTTCGACGCCAGTGTCCATTAACCCGGACACTCCAATGTCCAGCACATTGACCGACTCGGTCCAGTGCCCGCGCCAATAGCGCTTTTGCTTCCTAGCAGAGGTGGGTTCATGACTCGCCAATGCTCCCCTAGGAGGCAAGCGCGTAGCGCCTAAGGTCTTCGACCGCCAGTCGATCCATGGTTCATGGCACTCCAGCCATGCCATGCCGAGGATGAGGTCGTACCTCGAATCCAGGTCGATGACCAAACAGCGTTCAACGCTATCGAAGTCCAGAAACTTCACGCCCAGGTTCACAGGAACCTTGGGCACCGTGACACGGGTCCCCGTCGCAAGACGGACGCTGACGATGTCACTCGAACGCGCCTTCACGCCTCAGCGTACTGCTGACTTCCTTCCATCGTGGAGCGCCGAGCATAGTTGCCCGACGCTCCAGAGTCGATAAGGATCTTCCATGGCTTCTCAAAGCCCTTCACGGTCGCTTCCACGACCAGCAAGCCCGGCTTGCATACGTGTTGTTAGAGAGCACGGTGCTCTTTGGGGCTAAGCCCTGCCGACCTCCTCCCTGAGGCTCAACAGAACTCAGTTCTTCTTCCCCAGCAGGGCGCCCCGCGCCTACTGGGACTTGGCGTTTCCCCGCCACGAGCCAGGCTTCTGCTCAGAAGCGGAGGTTCGGCTCGACGGAGCCTGGCGCTGCTTGCGCAGCGGGCAACCCGGACGCAGCTGTTGCGTGCTGCCGCACACATAGCATCGACGGATGCCGATACGCTGCTCAGCAGCCTGAAGCTCGGCTTCCTCATCTTCAGCGTAGCTGAGGTCCATAGGCACTGCGCCATTGGACACATCAGAAGCTCCGGAAGAGCTGGCTTGGGAAGCCGTCCAACCAAGTCGCGCCGACTTGAAGTTGAACTCGGCGTTCAACGCCACGTTCACGGCTTCCTCAAAAGAGGTCGGGTAAACACGGAAGACTTCCGTCCTGGCCACGCCAGTGCGAAGGCCTTCCATGAAGACGGTCACCGCGACCACATCAGGAAGAGGATCCGCCGCCATGCCGGCGAGAAGAGTTCTCAACTCCTGGACGAAGTCCAACAATTCCTTCTTACCCTGACGGGTAGACAGGAAGCGTGACCTCACGCGATACGCCTGGTTAGGCGGCGAGAACACTCGCGAAAGCTGGGCCTTCAGCTGATCCCAAGAAGGGAACGCAGTGTCCACAGACGTGCCACACGTCAGGGCCCACTCTCGCGCTCGGCCACCGAGCTTGGAGATCGCAAGCGCCACGCGCTGCTGCTCGGTCTTGAGCATGGCGGACGCCATGGCCATTTCGACCTCTCTGATCCAGAGCAAAAGGCTTTCGCCTTCCTTGCCCTCGAAGGTCTTGACGCTCACCATGAGCGGTTTAGCTCGTGGAGCATCGTCCGATGCAGGCCTAGGCGTCACAGACGCCGCGGCCGCAGTCATCTTCTGCTGGACGTGCTCCAACAGAGCATTCTCATACTGAGAAAACGCCTCCAGACGCGCGTTCACCGCGTCGGGGCCTTGCGAAGCAAGATGGGCCACACCTTCCGGGCCGATCAAGGACATCAGCTTCTTAAGCCCATCCTGTTGGTTCGGGGGTAAGTGGGCAAATTGCTCCATCCTCACAGAGGGACAGTCGTAAGACTCAGGTGTCGGATTGACTACAAATGCTACCAAGTGCAGCGGGGCTGCTGTAGCTTTAGCGTCAGAGGAAGACACAGACTCAGAGAGTCTCTAGTAATATTGATAGCTTGCAAACTCTATACGAGAGTTTGCACGAGTACCTTAATATAGCTAATTAAGGACTCCAAGAGACAGAAGTACCTTAAACAAGGCTAGTGAACTCTTAGGCTTCAAATGTGAACTGAATGTATTGTTGTTTATCGCGGCAGAGCCGCCTGTTGTTTGTATGTATAGGACTCACTATTTATCATAGTAGAGCCTAGTCAAATGCATATCCAGTGGCTGTGAGCCACCCACTCCTATCTGGGGTGACCCACGTAACATATGTGTGGAAGCCACTTATGTGTGGCACCTAGCTTGTGTGCAACACTATTCGATGTAACCCCGTTACACAGTGCCTATGGACCTCAGCTACGCTGAAGATGAGGAAGCCGAGCTTCAGGCTGCTGAGCAGCGTATCGGCATCCGTCGATGCTATGTGTGCGGCAGCACGCAACAGCTGCGTCCGGGTTGCCCGCTGCGCAAGCAGCGCCAGGCTCCGTCGAGCCGAACCTCCGCTTCTGAGCAGAAGCCTGGCTCGTGGCGGGGAAACGCCAAGTCCCAGTAGGCGCGGGGCGCCCTGCTGGGGAAGAAGAACTGAGTTCTGTTGAGCCTCAGGGAGGAGGTCGGCAGGGCTTAGCCCCAAAGAGCACCGTGCTCTCTAACAACACGTATGCAAGCCGGGCTTGCTGGTCGTGGAAGCGACCGTGAAGGGCTTTGAGAAGCCATGGAAGATCCTTATCGACTCTGGAGCGTCGGGCAACTATGCTCGGCGCTCCACGATGGAAGGAAGTCAGCAGTACGCTGAGGCGCTGAAGGCGCGTTCGAGTGACATCGTCAGCGTCCGTCTTGCGACGGGGACCCGTGTCACGGTGCCCAAGGTTCCTGTGAACCTGGGCGTGAAGTTTCTGGACTTCGATAGCGTTGAACGCTGTTTGGTCATCGACCTGGATTCGAGGTACGACCTCATCCTCGGCATGGCATGGCTGGAGTGCCATGAACCATGGATCGACTGGCGGTCGAAGACCTTAGGCGCTACGCGCTTGCCTCCTAGGGGAGCATTGGCGAGTCATGAACCCACCTCTGCTAGGAAGCAAAAGCGCTATTGGCGCGGGCACTGGACCGAGTCGGTCAATGTGCTGGACATTGGAGTGTCCGGGTTAATGGACACTGGCGTCGAAGACGCGAGTCCCGAGCACTGCTCGTGGGCTGGACGTGGAGTGGCACGTAACCCACTGAGTGAGACTCCGAGTGACTGCGAGTCATCACTGCATGCCGGTAATGGCGGGGTCGACACTGAGTCGAGGCATCTTGGGCGTGGCCCTAGTGATGCGCGTGGAGCGGCACGCCACCCGCTGAGCGATGCTCGTAGCTTGAGCGCAGCATCGCTGCATGCCGGTAATGGCGGGGTCGACACTGAGTCGAGGCATCTTGGGCGTGGCCCTAGTGATGCGCGTGGAGCGGCACGCCACCCGCTGAGCGATGCTCGTAGCTTGAGCACAGCATCGCTGCATGCCGGTAATGGCGGGGTCGACACTGAGTCGAGGCATCTTGGGCGTGGCCCTAGTGATGCGCGTGGAGCGGCACGCCACCCGCTGAGCGATGCTCGTAGCTTGAGCGCAGCATCGCTGCATGCCGGTAATGGCGGGGTCGACACTGAGTCGAGGCATCTTGGGCGTGGCCCTAGTGATGCGCGTGGAGCGGCACGTAACCCGCTGAGCGATGCTCGTCACGAGAGCGCAGCATCGCTGCATGCCGGTAATGGCGGGGTCGACACTGAGTCGAGGCATCTTGGGCGTGGCCCTAGTGATGCGCGTGGAGCGGCACGTAACCCGCTGAGCGATGCTCGTCACGAGAGCGCAGCATCGCTGCATGCCACTGATGGCGTGGTCGGCTGTGAGCCGAGGCATCAAGGGGAGGACCCCGACGATGCGGGTGGAGTGGCACCTAATCCACTGGGCGAGGGCTGTGAGCGTTGCGGCTCCACGCCGGCTCAATCAGAGCAGCAAGAGGTGGCAACACCTGACGAGACATTCAGTCTGAACACGCTGGCCTCTCCGAGGCGTACAGCTTCCGCGAGGAGGCGGCAGCGACGCCAGATGGCGACTGCGAAACGCAAGGCGTCGGTCCTGGTACAGGACGTGTCCGTCGTGGACGATGATAGCGAGCAGCTATACACACTCGTTGATGGAGTGACTGGTGAAGCCGAGGGCAACGTCAGCCTCGAGGCTATTCCGACGGTGGCTGCTCTGCTAGAGCTGGACGAGATGTCCATTCCCGACTTTTGGGATGCCTTAAAGGCTGGCGCGCTCGCCGAAGTGGTCATGATACGACCGGAGGAGGAATTGAACTCCTCGTCGCTTATGGATGAAGCTGTCCTTGAGGACACGAAGGAGGCACTCAGTGCGCGAAGTGGATCTTCGATCCTGAAGGACCCATCGGATCCGTTCTATCCTTTGGTTAAGGAGTTCCAGGATGTGGTCTCGAATGACCCGCCCACTGGCTTACCTCCGGATCGAGGTGTCCGTCATGAGATTGACTTGGTTCCTGGAACCAAATACTGCGTAACGAGGCAGTGGCCCTTACCGAAGGAGCAGTGCGACGTCATTGACGCGTTCTTCAGTGCCAAGCACGCGGCGGGCATGGTGCGTGAGAGCAAGTCTCCGCACTCGACGCCTACGTTCTGTGTCAGAAAGCCTAATGGCAAGTGGCGCATCGTTCATGCTTTCAATAAGCTCAACGCTGCCACCATTCCGGCACAGACGCCGATTCCTAGGAAGGATGTTCTGCAGAACAATATGGTTGGCTGCACGATGTACAGTGCGCTCGACTTGGTCGATGGTTATTACCAGTTGCTCATGCAAGCGAGTGACATTCCGCTGACAGCGGTTAGCACTCCGAGCGGTATGCTCTGGGAGTGGCTAGTCATGCCCCAAGGGCTGTCGAACGCGCCTGCGACGTTCAATCGTCTGGTGACGCAGCTCTTCAGGCCCCTGCGGGCGTTTGCTCAAACGTACTTCGACGACATCTTCGTCCACAGTCGTGCGGAGCACGGTCGGTCTGACGTGGAGAACCACATTGACCACTTGCGAGCAGTGCTCGAGTGCATGCGCACCAACAAGCTGTATGCTAACGCATCAAAATGCATCTTCGGCGCTGAAGAAATTCCTTTCTTAGGATGCTTCGTTGGGAAGCGCGGCCTTCGAGCAGATCCTGCTAAGGTTAAGGCCATCGTTGACTGGCCGGTTCCCAAGAACCAGAAGGACTTACGCAAGTGGCTTGGCCTCGCCAACTACTTGCACAAGTACAGCGCGAACTACGCTGAGATGGCTCGGCCATTGTCCAATCTCCTTAAGAAGGATGAGGACTGGTGTTGGAACACCGAGCATCAAGATGCTTTCGAAGTAGTCAAGGAGAGTCTCCTTCATGCCCCGATCCTGGCGTTGCCAGACCCTGAACGTCCATTCAGTGTCGTCTGTGACGCATCGGACTTCGCCATCGGCAGTGCTCTGCTCCAAGCAGACGCCGAAGGGCGTGAACGCGTGATAGCGTTTGAGTCTCGCCAGCTTAAGGCTGCAGAGAAGAACTATCCAGTTCATGACAAAGAGCTACTTGCGATGAAGTATGCTCTCGTCAAGTTCAGGGTTCACCTGCTGGGCTCTAAGCCGTTTGTGATCTTCACTGATCATGCGTCACTACGCACTGCGACCCAGTCGCCTCACCTCTCGCAAAGGATGGCCCGTTGGCTGTCCTTCTTCGCGGAGTACAACTTCGAGGTGAAGTACAAGCCTGGCAGGCAGAATGGTCTTGCAGACGCGTTGTCACGGCGACCGGACTATGAGCTTGCTCATGTCACGATGGTGACCTCGTCGGTGACGGACTTGATACGCGCTGCGTATGCGCGAGACGACATGTGTGTCGCCCTGCTGCGTGCTCTTGGGAGCAAGGAGTTTGAAAACTCGGACAAGACATTGTCGGCGCGCTTGCGCGCGAGCCTGCACCATTACTCCGTCGCTGACGGTCTGCTGTACTACAGCACGAGTGCGGAGGACACTCCTCGAGTCGTGGTTCCTCATGACGAGGATTTGAAGTATCGTATCCTCTACGAGGCGCATGATACACCGCTTGGCGGCCACCTCGGTCGCGAGAAGACCTACAGCTCTGTGAGCCGGACCTATTGGTGGCCCAAGCTGTACAAGTGGACGAGCACGTACGTGCGCACGTGTGAGATGTGTCAGAGGGTGAAGCCCTCACCGCATGCGGCCGCGCCGCTGGCAAGCTTGCCTGTACCCTCTGGGTGTTGGGAGTCCATGAGTTTGGACTTTGTGTTTGGCCTTCCAAAAGACTCGGAAGGTAACACGGGCATCGTGGTCTTCGTTGACCGTCTGAGCAAGATGGCTCATCTAGCGGCTGTGCCGGACACCGTGGACGGTGAAGGGACAGCGAAGCTGTTTCTCGATCGGGTCTTCCGCCAACACGGGCTGCCCGCATCGATTGTCTCTGATCGAGACCCCCGCTTCACTGGGAAGTTTTGGGACGCTGTCTTTAAGGTGCTTGGCACCAAGTTGGACATGTCCACAGCGGACCATCCGCAGACCGACGGTCAGACTGAGCGCGTGAATCGCGTTGTCGAAGACATTCTTCGTAGCATTTGCGCTGAAACGCCCAAGCGTTGGAGCGCTATGCTTCCACTCGTCGAGTTTGCGTTGAACAACGCTGTGCATGCCTCGACGGGCTACACTCCGTTCTACGTGAACGGCCTCACTCACCCGCGCGTCCCGCTGACGCTGCCACTCCGTGGTCCTGGGCTTGGTGGGGGAGAGATAGCCGATCGGCTTGCTGATGTCAGCCCACTCACTGTTCGTAAACAGGTTGACGAGTTCCTGTCAACGCGTCTAAGTGTCCTTCGACACGTACGTGACGCAATGGCTGATAGCCAAGACAAACAGAAAGAACATGCGGATGCTAAAGGCAGAGGCAATGTTGAGAGTTATGAGGTCGGGGACCTAGTGTTGCTTCACGCTAAAAATCTACCTACACATGCAGTGTCTGCGGTCTTCAAGACCAAGTTGCGCCCGCGCTTCGTGGGACCGTTCACGGTCGTGGCCAAGAAGGGCCTAGCGTATACGCTCAATCTTCCGAAGAAGATGCGCACACACCCCGTGTTTTACGTGGGCTTGCTCAAGCCGTACCGGGACCCGGCCCATGTGGGTTCTCAGGAGCTGGCGCCGAGCGTGGCGGAGCCACAGCGCCCTGCTGAAGTCGCAGCAACAGGTCGACCTGACCTTCCAGCCGCGCGAAACCTTGCTCAAGGCGCGCCAGGCGTTGAGTCGCCGACTCAGCAGCCTCACACCACTGGAGACGTTCCCGGAGATCGCGGATCTCATTCACGGTGGTGTCAGACTCCCTCTCGGCTTGATCAAGCCTCCGCCCGTGGCGCTCCAGAATCTGACGCACGTCGCTCAGCGACCTCTCCAAGCTCTCCAGCTCCTCAGGCCGGACAGGCTCCTCACCGTGCGAGGACACGGGCGCCGCCGGCGCTGCTCGACGAGCAGGGGAACCGCCACTTTCATGTGGAGCGTATTCTAAAGCGTCGTCGACGCGACGCTCATAACCAATATTTGGTAAAGTGGCGTGGGTACCCGCACTCAGAAAACTCGTGGGAGTTTGAGGTACCCCTCCGGCAAGACTGCCCTGACGTCGTGGACGCTTTTGATCGCCGCGATCGAAGGCGCTCTGCGAGCCCGCGACCGCGAAGTCGGTCGCCTCACGCTTCCCGCCGCTAGGCAGGGGAGCTGAGGGATCATACGCTGAGCTCAAGCGTTGATCCCGGGCTGCTGCAGCCGTCGACTCACCTTGGTGAGTTCCTGCAGCGCTCTTAAGAGCAGATGAGCCGAGTCCGAGGGACTGTAGCGACCTGGAGGCGGCCGCCTGACGCTTCGTCTTCAGCTTCGCGAAATCGAAGCGAAGCCGGCGCTCTAAGCGCACATCAGCTTCGTCGAAGCTAGACTGGAGAGCCTCGTCGAGGTCGTTAGAGATCTCGCCCGTCTCCAAACCAGACGAAGCACGAAGTGCTGTGGTCTCGCGGTCCACGAAAGGGTTGGGAACCCGGCGTTGCTGCTCCGGCGAGCGTGGACGCGCAGGTGGCGGGGAGTCCTCTCGCTGAGGCATCGGCGTGTCGGAGTTGTAGTCAAGCTCCTCGTCCTCCTCCCCCTCCTCGAGGCCCTCAAAGAGGTCATCTACCGCACGGCGGGCCATGTTCACACTGTTGGGGCTCTCGGAGCTAAGCGCAAGACGGCTCTGCTGCAGGGCGTGATACTCTCTCACCGAGAGCGTTGACGCGGGGCGCGGTGAGACCTTACGGTCGGACGTTGTGGCACTAGGTGCCGGGGACGCGGGCGCGCTCTTGTTGTCGAGTGACCAAGACGCCTGCGGACTCCGAGCCATGTGCTCGTTGAACTTGGAAAGTTCTGGAGCGGGCTCTCGCGAGGGCAAGCGACTTGGCCGTTGCCGTCGAGACTTCTCAATCGAGACGATGACGAGTGCGGACACGTGGTGTCCACAGTCTGGTGGGGGAGGGTGTAACGGGGTTACATCGAATAGTGTGATGCACACAAGCTAGGTGCCACACGTAAGTGGCTTCCACACATATGTTACGTGGGTCACCCCAGATAGGAGTGGGTGGCTCACAGCCACTGGATATGCATTTGACTAGGCTCTACTATGATAGATAGTGAGTCCTATACATACAAACAACAGGCGGCTCTGCCGCGATAAACAACAATACATTCAGTTCACATTTGAAGCCTAAGAGTTCACTAGCCTTGTTTAAGGTACTTCTGTCTCTTGGAGTCCTTAATTAGCTATATTAAGGTACTCGTGCAAACTCTCGTATAGAGTTTGCAAGCAATCAATATTACAAGAGACTCTCTGAGTCTGTGTCTTCCTCTGACGCTAAAGCTACGGCAGCCCCGCTGCACATTGTGGCCTCCAAAACCACACCTGCTACGGTGATATTCAGCTCGCGACTCCTTGCTTTCTGCCGATAGTTGTGACTGGAAGAAGGCATTTATATCCGGGGTATCATCGGACTCGTCTACTGTTCCACCAGTCGACAGTGTGGTTTGTGCTGCGCTCAGCTGTGTGTGTCGAGTCCGAATTTCTTCACCCCTGCTGTGGTTTCTTTTTTCACCACGTTGTGTATCTGCTGCTCGTGCCTTACGAGCACCGCCCGCCTGGCGGTAAAGTGGTGCAGGTAAAACACTGCTTTTCACCGTGGATACCGTTTCGACCGGCAAGAAGATCTCTACCGAAGAAAATGCTTCATGCACCGTGCGTACCAAATACGCTGGATGAAAATACTGAAGCACTCTGTAGAGTGCGGGCATGCCCGGATTCTGCCGCTCGAGAGAATAGAGGACCGCTTGTACATGACGGCATGGAATTTGGAGTTGCTCGGAAAACCTGCTTGGCCGACACTTCCCGCTCGCCATATTGGTTTCAAACATCATTGTGGATGATGCAACATCACTTCGGTCAAAGGGATCGAACACGTAGAAGCACGGCATCGTTGAGGGAACTACCGTGAGCTTTGCATACGTGCTTTTTTTATCAGAAAAGAGTTTCATCGCATGGGGAGTGATGTCAAATTTCTCTGCTACCCAACCTTCAGCTTCAGTCAGGAGCGCGTTACGTGTACAAACGGCTCGCAAGCAATAAGCTCGCATGGCTCGAAACACCAGATTATTGCGCGCACGTGTCCAATGCAGTCCGTTATTGTCTCCTTCGACACCACTTGTTGAACGCACTCCGAAGAGAGGTAGCCGCGCGCCGTACGTCGTGGTGTCTTTCCAAATTGCCTCGAGCCACTGCATGTCGTCCGGACTTAACTCGCTGTTCCCCAGAACCGTCCAATTAGTTGGGTGGATCTTACGCAGATAAGAAGCGACAGATTCCTCCTTTTGTTTGCCATCGACAATCGACACGATAGCAGTGGGAAACGACTTTTGTACTTGAGCAATATTGCGCTCATATTCACGCACCGTGCGTGACGACTGCAACCGCATGATCTGGCCATTAACGCTTTCCTTCTTCACATTGACCTTCTTAAACTTGTCAACTACATTGAAGCGAATGTGGACTGCACAAAGTTTGATGTGAATCTGAAAGCCCAATTTGGCAAATTCACATTGCGCTGTGAGTTGTTTTCCACGATCAGTGAATGTCGGGCGATCGTGCAAAGCAACACCTCCAGCGATACAGTTTAGAAAGAACCGAACGAAATTCTCCACAGTCTCTTTGTGAACGAAAGCTACAGCAACTGGGACTATCCTCTTTTACCGGCGTTTCCGACAAGTGTAAGACAAACCCCATTGTACTTAGGGTGCTTCATGTGCGTTCCATCGCACTCCCACACAGGTGTTGCACCTGAACAACAGATCCAATAGAAAGGAAAGCACGAAAAAAACGTCCGCAAGTGTCAAGTTGACAGCAGACTCGGGATCCGCTGTTCAGCTGGGCAAACAACTCCAAGTACGCCGGCAACGCCTTGAACTCGGCATCGTCATCGTTCTCCATGTCAGTTAAGGCAGCACTAATTTGTCGGTACAGGACAGCACTCTTATTGGATACATCAATGTTTTCGACGTTCGCCAAGTTGTTCACAACGCGGGCTCTGCTGGTGCTGTATCCTTCTACAATTGATGCTTGGAATCCCGACATCATAGAAATCTGCCTCCCCGATGGGTTGGCTGTGCTACAGCAGCATTGCGCATGGTGGAGATTGAACTTTGAGATGTACCATGAGTTATTCGGCAGGTGGCTCAGTTTAGAAGCAGGCCTCTTGCGATTGCTTTTGGTTTGCTCTTTGACTCGTCGTCGTGATAGCGACACAAACCACTTACAATCACTTGCAGTGCACACCCAGCGCCTGTAGTCGCCGCTGTTTTTCGCGATCTTCACATTCTTGTTCACGTTCACTGCGAAATCACGAAGAAACTTCCCTGCCACCTCTGGCGTTGGGAATACTACATGCATTTCGATGTCTGCGTAGCCATACTCTCCCAGCAAGTCTATTGGCATTCTCAACGACACACCTTCCGCCCTCGCTTCTAGAAAGTAGCTTCCGTTGTGTGCGGGAGCTTGGTCCCAAAACGGTGTTGAAACGATCGTCTTTTTTATCCAATCAAAACGCTTCTGTTCGTTGTGGAGTGTGACCTCCTTCGTTGTGGAGCCCAGCGATAAACATCCTCTGGCTGGTCCTGTGCTGCTGGCTCTTGTGCAAGTGATCGACGATCGTCAAGAGCAAATAATTATGACCAATAAAAAACGCTGGTGGCAGCTTGGTTAAAAATTAGATGTTGAGGAAAGCTAAATCTGCTCGGCTTTCCTGGTTGCGCATGGTGTTTACGCCCAACCAGGACCGGTTCGGCCTTAATTAACCGGTCCGCTGGGCTCCAGTGAAGGGTGCCCAAGCCACTGGTCCAGAGGCGAGCTGCTTCGGTCTTGTGTTTGCCAAGCTTGAGGCCACTTGGCCTTAGAGTCTTGGCAAATGACTTGCCGTTGGTATGGTGCTTCATCCACCACTTCAGTCACCCCGGTTTGTATGGAGAAATGCTGCATCACAGATCGAAGGCTTTGGCCTTTTGGTTTCTTGTGCGTCTGTGTCAGCGCAAATTGTCTCGATATGAGCTCGAATCTCTACCAGCTCTTAAATGCAGAGGCTGTTCCTCTGTATCCTCGTAGGGAGCATACGTCTATGCTATCAACGACTCGGGCGTCCTTGGCGTTACAATCGAATGCTTACTTGGCGCGTGTACTATGATGGGTTTGCTCGGTGGATGCTGCTCTAGTCACCTCGATGGCCAGTCTTCTTGTTGGCCCTCGAAGCTGTCAGCGCGATGTGGTTCGACGTCGCACCGCACGGGTAGACGCGGGCCAAGACGCCATCGACGGTATCGATGAGGAAGTTGGCAAGATACGCCTTCTTCTCGCGCCACTAAACCAAACACTAGAGAAACCAGCGAGCATAGAATAAAGCAACAACAGACGTCCGATAACGTCAACGCCATCTGCCTGTGGGGTCATCAGCAGATCGCAGGACAAGTAAAGTGTGTACGTTCGTTCATATATGCAGGAAGTTGCTGCTACTGTAGCTTAGAAGGCGGGCGCGGTCACTTCGTGCACGGTGCACTCGAGCGGCCCCTTGACGGGCAGCGTGACGCTGTAGTCGTACGTGATCTTGAACGGGTCCTCGACCGTCTTGATGTCGAAGCGGCTGAAGAGCACGGCGATGAGCGTCTGCATCTCCAGCAGCGCGAAGCGCATGCCCACGCACTGGTGCGGGCCGCCGCCGAACGTGATGAACTGGAACGGGTTGACGAACTTGATCTTACCGGTCTCGGGGTCGATCCAGCGGTCCGGGTTGTACTCGGCCGCGTCCTCGCCCCACACGCCCTTGACGCGCGCGGCGGCGTACACCGACATGACCACGTACGATCCGAAGGGTACGAACGTGCCCTCACTCAGCGTCGTGGAGCGCATGGGCGTGCGGTGGACGCCCGTCATGTAGAGCCGCAGACTCTCCTTCAGTACAGCCTCGACGTACGGGATCTTGTGCAGGTCCTCCATCGTGGGCACCTGCAGCTCGCCCGTCAGGAGCTCCGGCAGGTTGTCACGGATCTGCGCGCGCAGCTTGGCCAGTACACGCGGGTGGCGATTGAGGTTGACAATGACCCACGCGATGCTGAAGCTCGTGGTCTCCTTGCCGGCCAGGAAGAAGTTCATCATGGCGTCGCGCAGGTCGGACGAGTCCGTGTTGCCCGTCGAGTCGACGAAGAGCGTCAGCAGGTCCGTCTTGGTGCTCCAGTCCTCCGCCGTCTTGTTGGCCATGGACTGGATCATCACCTCGTTTAGCAGGTCCGTGGCCACCTTGATGCAGCGCTTGAGCATGCGCTCGTCGCCGATGTTGAGGAAGCGCTTGAGCTTCCAGAACCACGTCGGCGACTGCAGGCGCGCGCCGAACACCTCGGCGTAGCCGTCCACGGCCTCGATGAACGGGTGGTCCATCTCGGAGTTAATGTCTCCGTCCAGCCCGTGCAGGTCCACGCCGAAGCCGATCTTGGTGAACACGTCGCTGGAGAACTTGCCCAGCAGAGACTTCATGGGCGCCACTCGGCCCTCCTTCGCGCACTGGACGAGCACGTCGCGCAGCTTGATGGACTTCTCCATGATGACGTGGTCCATGGTGTCGCGCAGCATCTTCATGGAGAACATGTGGCTGGCGATGCGCCGCTGCTTGAGCCACTTCTCGCCGTCCACGCCAGCGACGCCCTCGCCGAAGATATCGTGTTGCAAATCAACCAGCTCGTCGCCACGGCCGAACGTGTCGAACTGCGTCTTGAAGACGTCCTCACACGCGTCGGGCGAAGTGATAATGAGGGTCTGCGGCCGGCCGATGATGCTGAGCACCCAGGGCTTGCCCTCGCTGATCTGACTCTGCTCAGCCATCCAGTCTTGTAGGCGCTCCTTCTGGAAAAACATGACGTCCAGCGTGTTGCCCAGGATCGGCAACGTCGACTTGGGGCGGTGCAGACCCTGGGAGTCCAGCGCCCGGGTGATCTTCATCTCCTTGTACACGGCGAACAGCAGCTTGTAGCTCATGTACAGGCCGGTGAGCGCTCCAACGGCCACTGCGGCTTGGCGCTCGTTCACTTGGTGCTGAGCAAGGCCCCACATGCTCGGAAGACAGCTACGGCGGGGAAGGTGAAGTCGGCTGTGAGGCGCGGAGGGGATTCCGGAATGGTGACAAAGCTGCTGAGGCTGGGCGGGGATCACCACCGCAAGGATCAGCTCTCGGTGGCCGCCGTGCTTTACCGACGGTAGGGCAGCCATGACCGCCGGATGGCATGGCGCGCTCGGATCTTCTGCAGGCGTGTCTCCCGTTTTCTAATCGCGGCGGCAGGAAGAGCGACCGCTTCGGATGTGAAGCTGCCGCGGTCACTTCACTTGATGGAGACAGGACGTCGAGGCGCCGTCCACGCACGAGATCGCCATGCCGACGGGTCCAGCCGCAGCTGCGTGGCGCTAACAACGCAGGGTACTCTATGAGCACTCTCATTGAGCGGACGGTGATACATCCACCGGAGCTAAACAAAATATGCAAGCTCTTCCTAACCCTACCATAAACATCATATGTTATTCAATAATGCCTGATAACCAGATGGACATAAATTACGATGAGCATGGTGTGGACTCCATACATGACCATTGGAAACGTATTTTACAAGCGATAAATTTTAATTTTCGAGAAGCCCATTGTGTATGGATTTGTACGAGATGTAGCAGTTTGGTACCGGAGCGTTTGTGGTACCGGATGTGTGCGTGTTGTACCAGATTGGTTAAATGCGTGTTGTACCCGATACTATATTCGGTACCGGAGCGAAGCAACTCCTACACAAGTCTACGGTTGCGTATGGTAAATGAACAACAACGCAGTAAATGTACCTCCCCCTTAGATATGCATCTACTCTGCTCGATAGCGTTGTCTGTCTTCGCTCTATCCGGTTCGCCCGGTACGATAGCGTTTCAGCACCGGATGAGCTCTGGCTGCAGCGACCTCCAACCGACTTCCACGTCACCGGTAAGGTCCGCTAACTCCTTTGATTCCTCTCTCTGCGATAAGCGCTGTGCCTTCATCCTCTTCGGGGCCCGCAACCCCCCTCGCTCCCAATTCATGCGCGCGCGTTGCTGCATACCGGCCTGCGCGAACGGAACGGCACTATTAATTGGCATGATGTCCGACTTGCACCAGCTCTCCTTGTTTGCTAGCCTCGGCCTCACGCGCGCTGAGTTGTTGTATTATGAGCCTGCAAGTGCTCGCTGCTCCATCACGCGCGTCAACGGCTGCGTCGCACTAATAAGCAAGACGCTGTTAGCTTAAATAAAATAGTCACTGGCCGCGACCACATGCAGATAGCGTACCATGTCCTCCACCCGCGAGCACTTGCCGCTCTAGTCCAGTGTCAGCATCGTGCATGTAGCCCTCGCGCCGTAGCCTCGTTGATCGCTCGCTTCTTCGCGTTCCTCCCCCTTTTTCCGACTGCGCTGAGCCACTAGCTGATTTTACTAAATTTCGCGATTGATATATGACGGTAAAGTAACATTTGTCCGCCTTTTCATGTCCACGCACGTCAGGATTCACAGTGCAACTGTCGTGATAATGGTACCGGAGCAGAGAGCAGATTAGTACCGGACCTACACATTCCTGTACCGATATCCGGTTGATTAATACATACCCCTTATTAGGCAGCGACTTGCACTACATGTATTGTGCGTTTCGGGTCTTTTGGCGGATCGGACTTAAAAAACTGACTTTCTCATTGTAAGAGCTAGGTGTAACATACCGAGATGTTGTTTAAAATCGACAAGTTATGATCTGTTTTGACTAAATTGGTCAATCAGAATGATCGAATATGCAGTCCGATACCGGACTTTTATCCGACTAAAAACTGGCTTTGAGCAGCTCAATGTCTGAATGGCTGGAGCTCGCTCGGCATTCAGAGATTTCATCAAATACGAGAGTTTAAGATGACCTACTCAACTGACATGCGTTGGAGAGGCATCGTGCTCATCTACGTCTACTCAATTGACACTGCCACTGTAGCTAGCGTACTAGGCTTCTCTGAACGTAGTCTATATCGATGGTACAAGCAGTTTCGCACAACAGGTAATGTTCTCAAGGCTGAGGTCCGTGCGAAGACGTCACGTGGCCCCGTGACGTCTGTGCCTTTGTGGGGCTCTATGTCAAGGAGCATCCGTGCTTCTACTTCGAGGAACTCCGCTACGAGCTACGTTCGCGCTACAAGGATTCTATATGCGTTTCCGACTCAACAATATGCCACGCGCTACGTTTCGACCTGAAACTAACGCGAAAAGTGCTCACTAAGCGTGCAAGAGAGAGCGTGCCGCGCGAAAGACGAGAGTATGTTGGACGGCTCGCTCCTTTTTACAGCGGACCGGACCAGCTCGTCTTCATCGACGAGACTTCAAAGGATGGGAGGTAAGTTTGACGATTTCAGTTATGCCATTGCAGGTCTAACTTAAACTGTTGTCTATATGTTGTTTGGTAGATCTGTACTGCGTCGGTATGGCTGGTCTTCCAGAAATACTCCTGCCCATGTAACCCTCCCCTTCAGTCGCGGCAAGAGAGTCTCAATTCTGGCTGCAATGGACGTCCAAGTTTTTTTTGCGTGGGGTAACGTGGAGGGGACCTTTACCCGTGCTAGTTTTCATGAGGTCTTCAAGACGAAAATCCTCCCGTTTCTCAACCCGTGGCCGCTTCCTCGATCGATCGTGGTGCTTGACAACGCCAAGATCCCAGGTTCAAGGAACTCCAGGAGATGATTCATGAAACAGGAGCATTGCTGTTTTTTCTACCTCCCTACTCGCCCGACCTCAATCCGATTGAGGTCGGTTTCTCACTGCTGAAGCGCTGGATTTAACGCCACGCAAACATGGCGTTTCGCGAAGACCCACTTGCAGTGGTACGCGTTGCCATGTACGCGTGCACTCGCCAGAAAGAAGAGGTAGGAGAGAATTTGTACAGACACTGTGGTTACAAGCCAAACGTATTGTCCATTAAACAAGTATAAATGCAACGTGATCCTCTGGTGGCGTTTGTGTGTTAGGTATCTTGATGATCCGTGTCTTCCATGTCAACTGCAGGAGCTAAAGTGGATATGTGGCGGAGCGCCTTCGCAGAAATCCTTGCGCGAAGTTGTTCGTTCACAAACCCGTCGCGGCCTAGCGTGCGACGGGGTTTTCCCGGTTCTTGAGTAGCGTATCTCAGGACAGTGTATACAGGCCCTGGCGTGCGTCGAGTCTTCGACGCGATCTGGCGCAGCGCGGGTGGTCCTCGCTCTGCGTCTTCTGTCTTCAGCGCTCCGCACGGTCACGGGTGACGCCTTTCTTCTCCTTCTTCCTCTCCTCTCCTTGACCTTGGGCAGCGACGTTATCGGGCGCGCCTTCAGTCGTACAGCGCGGTGTTCGCAGGCCTGCGCTCCTCTTCACTCTCCTCTCCTCTCTCCTTGACCTTGGACACTGACGCGTCTTCGGTCTTCCCGCGCGGTGATGTCAGGCCCACGCTTCTTTGCCCTCTCTCTCTCCTTTGACCGTAGAACTGCGACGTTATCGGGGAGCGTCTGCGGTCGGGTGCGCGGCGTTATCGGGCCGAGCGCTTCTTTACGTCCGGCGTGGGGCGAGCCTTGGTGGTATCGTTTTACGTGGTCCTCCTTGGGGCACGGGTCTGTGGGGGTGAACACCCGATCCAACCAGCAGCCGTGGGGCCGTGCGTCCAGACAGCGTATGTACGCGGCGCTTGGCGGACCTTTGCAGGAGACTCTTGACTTGTGCAGAACAAAGAAAATTCGGGACTGAGCCTTATCTATCCTCTCCTACAATCCTATCCACACGATCTTCCCTATACCACGCCTACCCCTAGGATGTCGCAACCCACCGCATCTTCAACCTGATTCCTTCTAGATTTCCCGGATCGGGGCCCCAGATCGGGGTCTCCAGATCGGGCGCATAGAACAGGCACCCATAGTGACCGGTCACTCTTCGTCAGCCGAATCAGAATCAGACGCGCAATCCAGTTCCATTACTCTGCCGAACATTCCCGTTTCCGATGACCGCGTCAATTGCCATCAACCAGCGCCGCTCTGCTCTCATCCGAGGCCACTCCACCACATCCGTCCCGCCGGTATCTGCGCGTACTTCACAGGTAGGTGCTGCATACCGGAACGTGCTCCCTTGGAGGCTCTTGGGGCGGAACATCAGACGCGGCTGAAGCAGCCGCAGGCTTTTCTGGCGGCTTCGTCGACGAAGCTGGAGCAGCAGGCGGGACGTTGTCCTCGGCAGCCTTCTTGGCACGTGACACAGCAGCAACGCTGCGCGGAGTGGCCGGGCTTCCAGGATGCAGGGCACGCTGTTGCTCGGTGAGCTGTGGGGACGAAGGAGCCTTCTCCTCATCCGACTCATCGTAGTCGACGGGTATCGAGCAATTTCCCGGCGAGGAAGCCTCATGAGGCCGGATCCTCCGGCACGTCGTGCATCTCAACGTCGCTCTGGTGCGGTGAGTTGTCGTTCGGCGGCTGGGCCGCAGCGGCATTGGGCTGCGTCGTCGCCGGCGCAGGAGACGTTGTCTCGGACGGGTTGGACATGTGACTCTCGCGGTCACTCTCCTCCCCCGTGATGAGCTCAAGATGGAACCCTTCGCTGCCACTCTCGGAGTCGCTGAGATCGTGGGTCGGACCTGGCCAGGTCACTTCGTGCCGCTTGCGGCGTCGCGCCGCGGCGATAGCTGCCCTAGATGCCGAGGTCTTCGGGCGCTTGGGTACCTTGCGCTTCGACTTCCTCGATGTGGCCAAACTGGCGTGCGAGTGGGCCGGGCTGTTGGGACGCGAGGCGTGTGCTGTCGGCGGAGCGTCGTGGGCGTAGTCGTGGTGCTCAAGGAGCTACTGGCGTGCGTCGCGTGCGGGCTCATTGAGCAGCAGGCGTCGCAAGACTTCGCGATGCCCTGTGGGCTGGGGCATGTGCGGTCGGCGGCTCGTTGAAGAATGAGGCTCGGCCTCGGGGTGCGCACGTGGCGTTTGATGGCTGGCTTCCCCCTTTCCGATCTTTCTCCGTGTGACGGTGCTTCCCGTTTGGGTGTGGGAGGGTGTAACGGGGCGTGGCCCTTATGAATGGCACCCAACCGGTTAGTGTGTCGTACACACATGGAGTTGTCACATAGTGATGTGCCACACTCACATATGGTGTTTCGTACACTGGCCCTTAAGTGCGGTGCGTACCTAAGAGAGCCCATAAGTACGGTTTGTACTTAGCGAGGTCGACATACCATATGGAAAACAGGTTAATTCGAAGGTGCATTAGTTAGACAGTTTATAGTAAGTAGGACTTTGTGAGCAAAAGTAATAGACGTTCAGTTTAAATCTAACCTAGAAGTTCGCAAGTCGTTTGGTACTCGGTACCAGCAAACGACTGAGAAGGCAGGGCCTCGAACTAAGACAGCAGAGATGCCGGGCGTCTGTTGTGGTTAGCGCGTTACGCTTCCTCAAAGCAAAGGTGCGTGTGACTCCCGTCACATGAGGCGATGACCTTAGCTTTCAACAAGGTGAAGGCGCTGATAGCTCTCGCCCATCGATCTTCTTCTTCAATCGGCGATTTCATCGCCCCCGGTTGGAAGTCTCTCGCGTCTTTCGCTTCTCTGTCGGAACCCATGGAAATCCACTTCTCGCAACTCGTACAAGACCGCTGCGTAGACCGCGAAATCCCCGATGAATCGACTGTAATAGTTCAGGCTTCCGAGGAATGACTGCATCGACCGGAGCGAGGTTGGGAAATACAAGTTGCCCAACGCCTCAAGATCTTTTGGCTTCGCCTCGAGACCCTCAGCGGACACCCGGTGTCCCAAGTAGTCGACCTTGCGACATCCCCAGAAACTCTTGACCACGCTGGTCGACAGATTCCACTGGTCGCAAGCGTCCAGGAGCCTCTCGACTTTCTCGCAGAGGTCCTCTCAAGTGGAGCTTGTTATCAGGATGTCGTCGAAGTACGAACGTCTGCCGAGCACTGACGGCTTCAGTTCGGGTTCAGGTTCTCCATCCTTGAACACGTCGACTAGTCGCGAGGGATCGTGATCAACCTTGATCCGAAGATGTCCGTACAGCGCGTTGTCAAGCAGTCGCTGATATATCTGCGGCGCGTTCGTCAAACCGAAGGGCATGCGATTCCACTCGAAGAGTCCGAAGGGCGTGATGAACGCGGAGATCAGCCTCGCGCGTTCCGTCATGGAGACTACCCAGAAGCCACTCGCCATATCCAACGAGCAGTACCAGAGCACCTTGTCCAGATCATCCAACAGATCGTTGATTAACGGCACGGGGTACACCATCAACCTCGTCAGGCCATTCACCAGTCGGTAATCGATACAGAGCCGGTATCGACTCCATTCTTCTTGATGACCACGACAATTGGTGACGCCCAAGGTGAGGTCGAGTGGGAGATGATTCTCGCGGACAGGAGACCTTTGAGTAGATCAGACAACTTCTCCCGGAACTGTGGAGCAACTCGTCGGACGCGCTGAGCGACCGGAGTGGCGTTTCCCACGTCGATGTCGCAGACGGCACCACGTGCAGCAGGGGGGAGAGCGTTGCCCTTCCCGATGAAGAGATGTCGACGTCGCCAGATGATCCGTCGCAGTCGGTCGATGTCTTCGACCGTGTTCCCTTCCGGAGCTTCGATCTGAATATCATCGATGGTCACTTCTTCCGTGGTGGCTCCAACGTCAGGCAATATTCCCATCTGTTTCTCGAGATCTTCGACGATCAGTCTCTCCCTTCGTGGTAGCAGACCTCCTCGTCTTCACGATTTTCATCAGTCTTGGGTTCTACTTTCACCGGTTGATCGGTGCCTGTGGGAACTTCAGCGTCTGTGGGAACTTCGGCCGACTCTTTCTTCACGTTGGTCGCGCTCGTAGTCGGTGGCTCCTGCTCCTGCTCGGGCTTCGGTTCCAGTAGCGTCGGCTCTGGGATGACTGAGTCGGCTTCCCGTACAGCCGCGACAACTACAACTGTTTTCAAGGCTACTTCTTCGCGTTTTAGAATGCCCGTCGGTGAATCATACTTTGGTCGATCCACCATTGGTCCATCGTACTCCGGCTCAGGCTCCTTCTCTTCCCGTTGATCCACAGTTGCTTCATACGCGAGATTCTGCCACTCGGCGTATCGTCGGGATCCAACGGAGATGAGTCCAGGAAGGCGCGGCGTCAGATCCTTGGCAAGCCAGAGTCCCAGTCGCGTGAGTCTCGGCAGCGTCAGCGTTTCGTCACTGACGTTCGTGATCTTCAGATACTGCGTACGGCCCAGACTCACCATCATGGTAGGGACCCATTTTTCTCCACGTGCAATCCATAATTTCTCCCGTTCTAACGCTTGTGGTCGGCGTATGGTATCTCTGCAGATTCCCCGGCTTTTATGCGGACACTCTGGGCGAGTGTGACATCGTGGCTGCTGCGGCTATACAAAGGACGACGGCCAGCCAGCTGGATGCGCACTTCGTCCGGGAGACACATAGTCCCGTCGGCTAGGTCGAGGCGGATCCCGGCTGGGATCATGAAGTCCATGCCCAGGATAGCGTCCTGACCAGCCAGATCCCCGACCCACGCGTCAAAGAAGTAGACCAAGAAACCAGCCAACGTGATCTTTGATCGTGGTACGTCCCAAAGTCGTGTACACACACTCTCCAATCCCAACGCATTCTTGTCTCTGACTTTCGTCTATGATGCAACCAACCTTACGAGCAAAGGTGGTGCTGACGATCGAGACTTCAGCGCCGGAGTCCAAGAGCAGTGTCACCTTGGTGTTGTTGATCTTCCCAGTGGCGTTGGACTGCTTGAACCACTTGCCTGGAGCATGATATTTCCAGTAGCCGCGCGATTCTCCAGGTAAGAGATCCCAACCTGGATCGGTTTGCGGCACCTTCCTCATACTCTGCATGGATCTTGGTTTCCCAGGCTCCGTGTCAGGCGCATGATCCTTCCAGTAGCCACGCCATTCCCCATCAGCCAAGTCGAGTTCCATAACAACATCTGATCGAGAAAACTCGTCGCGCCGCAGGCTTGTGATCGCCGCGGTACGTGCTTCGGGAACTCCACATGTATTGTTGATCAGGATTGTCGGCGTACTAACCCTCGACTTCGACTGCCTCTCAACGTATGCAAAAATATGCAGAACTTAGAACGCTCGGCTCGTACCAGTTTCCAAACTGGCGAGCGTCCTAGTTTAACATCTTCTCCGCGTCCGCGTTGGATGGCAGCATCCCAGCGTGTTGCGTTGGGTTGTACCACTGGCGGATCAAGTTGTAAAACTCTTCCATCGGGCATTTGCCGGCGACGTGGATCTCGCCGCAGGCACAGCACACGTATAGGCACTGATCGCCTGGGTGGCCACGCCGACCACAATTTGCACACGTCAGGCGCTTCCAACATCCCAGATCGGAATGCTTCGTGGAACCACAGTGCGAGCACGGCGGTGGACGATCTTCCGCATGTTGACCATTGTCACCATCGACCCGGTTTGGCGTCCGAGCATCATCCCAAGGCTTCGGGCGTTGAATATCCTGCTTCTTTCGATCGGCCGCGGCAGCTAGGTAGACCTTGGTCTGAGGTTGATTGTCCTCTCACCCACTGTTCTCCGACTCCGATCCGGATCCAGCGTTGCTTTGCGAAGCTTGGATCGCGCGCACAGCTCGAGCCGTCTTGGATGGAGTAGCTGCTTGACCGGGTGGCGCCTTCTGGCGGAACTTGTTGGAGCCAGCAGCTGCCTAGCCTTGGCGGGCTTTAGCTCGTTGGCGCGCACGCAGAGTTTCTTCAAGAGTCTCCGCGTCGGGCAGTCTTAGAAGTGCGAGCTGATCGGCCAACTCACGGTCGTAAACGTCTCAATGAAGTGTTCGACATGTTCGCAACGGGACGGTGGGGAACCATCCTTGATCGGCAGCTTCGCACGCATTCCGGCCACGTTCAGCCGGTGCAGGTACTCCAGTGGCGACTCATCCGATCGCTTGCGCGCATGGTAATACTGGCGCGCGACCGATACTCCGCGCCCGCAGTACTGCACCACGAAACCATCGAAGAGATCCTTCCAAGTGCTACGCGTGGTGCGACCCAGCTGGGGGTACCAGTTTCGAGCCGGTCCAGTGAGCAGATCGCCGAACACGATACACTTCTCGCTGTCCGGGGCTTGATCACGCACGAAGACTGACTTCACCTTACCGATCCAGCTTCTCGCGCGTTCTTCATCGCCGTCTTTCGCCGAGAACTCTTTCAGCTCAGAGATGGCGGACACCCTGACCCGTGGGGCCATTGTGCCGCCTGCAGCAGACGCGCTAGCAGTGACGACTGTCGCCTTTCGGGATGCACCAACGCTCAGGTCATCCGGATCGTACTCGTTTGGTCCTGGTGGCTGATGAGTTGATCCCGCCGACTTCATGTCTTCGTCTTGAGACTCAGGCGCTCCGGCATGCACTGGTGCTGCTGGAGGTGGCGGCAATGGCGGGGTCGATCCCGTCCCTTGCTGTTCGCTCAGGAACCGTGACATGGCTGCGTTGAAGTACGTCTGCAGGCGACCTGTCGATTCCTGGCCGCCTGCTCGTGACGCGTCATCGAGTGCGGCGCACCTGCGTCGTTGTCGGAGCAATGCTCGCGGCATGCTTTTGCAGCTGCTTGAATCCCGATGGACCCATTGTCATCCTGGAAAGTCCGATCAAGGAGCTGCTCGACTCATTCGAGCCCGCGTCCGACGTGGCCGATGCACATTGCGACGATCCGCTGCGCGGGGTTCGAGCCGCCTCAGGCTTGATCGGCACATTGATCTCCGGCACCGGCGTAGAGAAATGGTAGGGCGTCGGCTGGCTCGGTGTGATTGGCTCCGCCTCCGTTTTCATCGGAGGGTTCATGCCTACCAGAGCGGCCAGCTTGTCGACCAGGCCTTCGATCGCCTTCACGATCGTCACAGCTCCATGTCGAAGAGCATGTTTGCGTCGAAGGCTCCCGTCGTGAACCCGGCTTCCTTCAGGACGTGAAGGAGAAGCTTCACCGCCTCCAGCTTGTTCTTTGGCTCACTGGGCGCGGTGATCGGGCCACGCAAGTTACCGATCAGCTTCAGCCGCATGATTTTCAGCACAGGGTCTACAGTGAGCTGCTCCTGCAGCTCCTTCCGGTGGAAGATCAGCTCGAGATGTTCCTCCGACCAGGCATCCGATCCGTCTCTTCATCAGGATCATACTCCGGGGCCTTCATCTTCATCCGCGGAGTCTTCGTCGATCCCGATCCGGAACGAGAGGATGGGGTGAGCTTGTGGAAGAAGGTTCTTTGGCTTTCGCCGCTGAACCTCCTTTCGGCGGATCACGACTTGCGTCGCGATCCGCGGGGGTCCCCGAAGGGACCTGGGGAGGGGGTTGAGGTTTCATTTCTAGCTCAACTGCCAGATCCTCCTCCTTCACGTCGCCGGAGCTCCTCCCAGCACTCTGGCGATCGGTGTATCCTTCTTGCTTCAGCGGTGTCGACGGCGATTCACCTTCCGTCGGCACGCCAATCCCTGGCTCCATCTTGATCTTCACATCTTCTTCTTCGGTGGACTCACGTGAAATCCTGAGTCACCAGAAGATCCGGGCATGCGCACCATTGTGGCGGAGCGGGTCTCGCGAAATTGCTGACGCGATTCCTGCGTAGCCATCGGTTGCCCAGACTGCCGACTGACGGGGGGGGGTTACTCCGGTCGGCCGTGGGGTCGCTGATCTTGTCACCTTGTGTACCCGTCGGCATGGGCGGTTACGCTATTCTAGCGCTCTGAAGAGGATGTGTTTGATCTTGATCAGGCCGTGTGGACGGCACTTGGGATTGTTGACTCCTGAGTGGATACTTCCACACTCAGTCGTCGGGTAGGTTGCGCCTGCAGATCGAGAGATGCCTTGATCGATCCACGGCGCGCGGGGTTGTCCTTGTCCGCGTGGGTGTCCTTGTCCTTGTCCAATATGTTGCTTGAGCCGCCTCCTGTTAGCGGTGATGTTGAGGGGTTGATGGAGATGTGTAGCGACCTGGCTAGGCTTCCAGGCAGACTTGCGCGTCCTCCTTGATCGACTTGGTGGTCCTTCGTCGAGGGGGGCCAATATACTTCCCTGCCTCGGAATATGAACCACTTGCGTGCTACAAGGAATCTTTCTCTCTGTTATCTTCTTAAAACTCTCCCTATCCATGTCCTGCTGCCACGCGTCTCTGCCCTCTCGCAGCTGGCTCGAACTTCAACATATGTACCAATTATTGGGTACCTTGCCGATCTGGATCTTGGTCGATGGATCCAGGTGTATCGAAATGATTGCATCCTCCTTTGATCGACATTCGGTCAACCTTCGGTCGACTCCATACCTGTCGAAACCGTCGATCCAACTGACTACCGGTACCGCAACGATCTGCTCGTGGTCACTTTCGGCCACGGCCGATCGTTGTTCTTGGTCAGCCACTTTCCTTCTTCAGCGCTCCATCACAGTGACGTCCCCACAAGAGATTGAGGACGTGTTCAAGATGCAGGTGGACATTTTTGAGAAGGGCCCTGGCATCTGTGAGATCGGCCACGACGGATCGTCGGCGTCGATGGCGAGCAATGGCGGAAGCAGCGATGCATCGGAAGTCACTTGTTCTCCATGTCAATGCTCCGCGATGTTATGGACGCTGCGGTAGTCGAGAAATCGCTGCAGCTGCGGGACTGCTGGCCGAGTGCGCTCGCTTGAACAAGCCTGTGAGCATGAAGTCGCTGCTGGCCAAGCTGTCGAGCGACGTGCTCACGAAAATCTGCTTTGGCGTGGACCTCAACGGACTGAGCGGCGACGTGGGCGTCGAGGTGGAGCACTCGTTCATCAAGGCGGTGGAGATGTTCGGCTCCGTCTTCCATGCGGATCTGGCAGCTGAAGAAGCGCCTCGGTTTCGGTGAAGAGGGCGAGCTGCTCAAGGCCAAGAAAATCGTCCACGACCTCGTGATGGACATCATGAACAAGTCCATTGCCGACAAGAATTCGGGTAAGCGTTCCAAGCACCAGAAGGACTTGATCACGTTCTTCATGGGGGAAATTGACAGCTATGCTGACGGTCGAGGACCCGTTCAGCATCACTCACGTACGACTTCTCTCTGGTTATTCCCGTCAAGTGCCCATTGATGGCCAACATCCACGATCGCTCGGCCTCGAATTAACTGATCAGTGCTCACAAGGTATGAGCTCCAGCGTCTATCATGAACTCCAGATCAATTCACAGCGTCTATTGTTGTTAGATTCTGCGCTCTCTTAGTTCTCTAGCCGTGCCAACTTCCTCACCTCGATCGTCGATGGTGTATTGGCCACTTGGTGCGCTGTACTCTGACTCCTGTGACCCGATCGGAACCTCACTGAAGGAGTGACAGCAATCCCCACGTGAGATGGCAACCCGGCGTGGACTGTGACGATGCTAAACAAACCTCCCCAATAGTGTCTCCTCTCGATCAGGGGTTCCAAAAATAATATTTTTCAAAAGGGTTTGCCAGACACAGAATAAATTAGGGAGCGCGGTGCAGCGCCAGCAGACAATAAATTATTTTAGGGAAACGATGTTGCAATAAATTATTGCGCTAAGAATGCATCTGAGTGCTCTACGTGTTCGGCAAACCTTGGATAGAGCTCCGCCGCTGAAGATGCGCTAAGATCATCATATTCCCTGTTTGGCACTATGTGAACCTGTCAACGGCAAGAGCACCACTAAAGAGCGCCTGTCGCTCAGACATATCTGGAAAAAATACGGAGGGATTTTGGTCAGTTCCATAAATAATTTAGGGCTTATTGAAAGTCTGCGCAATAAATTATTTCTTTAAAGCCAGCGCCACATATAATTTTGCTCCGCTATATTTTTCGGAACCCCTGGTTGCCATCACTGACAGTGATGGCAAAATTCTACGTTTGAGCGGTAGTGCGGATGGGTGATTACGTTTGTACGGGTGGTTTGGTAGAATGGGGTGGGTATTCCATTGTTCTAAACAACCTAATCATATTTAATATTCTTGTCGAACTATCATTAAAACTGTTATCTACACCGAAGAGTTTGAAAAACTCCTTCAGAGCTCAAAAAAATCTTCAAAACAAACAGTGATGGATTCCTCAAAATAGCAATTTGCAGTCGTTCGAAAACCCAAAATTCAAAAATATTTGTTGTACGTGGGTGGGAGGGTGTCCCCAAAATCCCATTACCGCATTCCTCCGCTTATAGTGGACAGGGTAGGTGCCTTTATTTTACGGTAACTTACGCTGATAGAGCATTTTCATTGATAGAAATCATGAATTTGATCGGTATTTAGCTGATATACCGGTTCGGCGCTTATATGAGGGTGTCCATATCCCCATTAACCAATAAGCCGCAAAATCATCACTGATCATTGTGCATGGCCAGCGAGTGCTGCCTCCTCTTCGCCTGTCTGTTGGGCCCATTGCAAGCCTTGCCAGCAACAGGCTTTGCCACTGAAAACGCCCAAAGATCCCTTGGAAACGGTTTGTGACAAAGCGCTCTAAAGACTAAATACTGTCCTGCAATACAAACAACTTGGTCTGCAAGGAAAAGTGTCATTAGCTTAGGTATATAGCCGAGTGCGCTGCCTGTCCGTCACGGACACGTGCGCCTGGTGCCTCGTGTAGCTTAGTGGCGCGTGTTGGCCGCCTGCTGGAAGGCGTACTGGCCGGCCTTGGCCGCGATCTCCGGGTTCTTGCTCATGAAGCTGGCGGCCTCCTGGCTGCCCGTGGTGTAGCCCGCCGTGGGGTCCGAGTTGGCGTTGAGCGAGGACTTGAACTGCGGGTGGCGGCACATGACCAGCAGGTTGATGAAGGCGTTGAAGCACATAAGCACGCCGGCGATGGTGGCGAGCGCCGAGCCGATGCCGAAGTCCAGGAAGCCGATGAAGAAGATGAAGGCGGCGCGGCCCTTGTAGCTGTAGAGGAAGCCGAAGTTGGAGCGGATGGCCGTCTCCATGCGCGAGAGGCGGCACTCGAACAGCAGGAACAGGATGCCGAACATGATGACGTAGATGGACACGAGCGTGCCCGTGATGTTGAGCGTGATGAAGGACGTGATGCCCACAATGCCTGCGATGATCTGCAGGATGGAGCAGCCCACATTGCCCAGACGCATGTAGCGCAGCAGCTTGGGCAGCTCCATCTTGTTCACGTCGTTCACCTTCTGGATAAAGTTGCGCTTGGGGGGCGCGGCGGGCGCCATGTCGCCGCCCACGCTGTCCGTGTTGATGGTCACGCTCGTGGTGTTCATCATGGCTGGCTGTCGGGGGAAGCTCTGGGTTAGCGGGTCTGTTCTTGACTGGTGGAGGCAACGGGAGGCTTCAAGCGCACCTTGCTTGATCCACGCGCGGGGACGGCTAAAGTTAGCGAGGAAGCGGAGCGAGGAAGACGGGAATGGCCTTGAGCGCTCACTGCGATTCAGTATGGACAGCTTTTTCGGGGATTTCTCGGGAGAGACGGCTTGGGATTGGATAAAATTAGACCTGGGCGGGACAAAGGGGTAGGTGCGAACTTAAATCAGACTGGCTACAGTATTCGGTAAGTTCGATGGCTACAGAATTCGTTAAAGTGCGAGGCAGCATCTGCGGCAACTTGGAACACGGCTCAAGCAAGATTCGCTCGCGCCGCCGTTTTGCAGGACGACGGCGGAACACGCCACGTTTGACTCAGCGCGTTGAGCTCGCGACAAAACTCCGACGTGCCGACTGCAG
Source organism: Phytophthora crassamura (assembly GCA_033557995.1). NCBI lineage: Eukaryota > Oomycota > Peronosporomycetes > Peronosporales > Peronosporaceae > Phytophthora > Phytophthora crassamura. Next base: position 1,094,279 of record JAUCED010000011.1, on the reverse strand, counting down.
CGCCAGTCGTTAAGGCACGTCGGCAGCATTGCACTGGCTTGGGGAGACAACGCGGCGGAGGTTGCCCCCATCTGAGGATAGCAAGACGTCTCGGATGTGGTGCGAGCGCTATCGCGCCCGAGCTTTCGGCTGTGGCAGGCCTGTGCCGGGTTGCAAGTCTGGATCGGAATGAGACGGAGGCAGCGATGCTTTCTCCATCCGCCGATCATCTCCGGCTCCGGCATTTGACAGGCCTCGTCCGCTCACTGTACTAGTACCAACTAACTGGTAACTTACAACGCATCTCGCTTTTACAGCATGCGGCGTTTTGCACCGAAGTGATTCTTATGCTGGTGCTCGGATTGGCCGTCCGCGCGGACTCCCCATCGCAAGATCAATGTTGCTGTCCATGTGGTTTCACGGACAATCGCTCTCTCCGGCGCACTGCGAAAGCCGGCGGGCATTCCGCAAAGACGTCCGTGTGATTCACGTCCCCCAGGCCGACGTCACCAGCTCACCCACAGCTCAGCTCGGCTAGGAACAGCGCACAGTGGCGAGACGTTAACAGGTCCCGACAGCCGACAGCGCTGAGCGATATTTATCCACCCAACAGGTTTTTCCAGCCACACGCTGCTCGCCTCGATAATGGCGAACATCACCGACACTACGTGCTCTTTCGGCCTCGCACAGACCGAGGACGGGTGCATCCGGACGCTGGCGTCCTACCACCCGAACTCCTACCACACGGTGCAAGCTATCTACTTGGCTCTGGGTGGCATCAGCGTCGCGGCCAGCGTGATCCTATACGTTCGATCAGTGAAGCACGAGGGCGCGTTGCTGCAGCAGTACAGCTTCCTGTTTTGCTGCTACGGCGCCGTGACCATGGTGATCCGAGGCGCCGATCCACTCAGCTACGGCTACGTCATACCGCGCCCGATCAGCGCCTTCCTCGCCGATACCTGCACCGCCGCGCTGTACTCCGTGTAGTAGGTTTGCCTGCTTGCAGTCTCCGCTGATTGCTGCTTCAAGACTAACCGTTGCTCTTCTCCATCAGCATCATGGCGCTCGGGTACTGGGCGACCATCATCCAGCGCGGGGCCGCCGTGACCGACAAGCCCCCGCACCTCGTGTGTCTCGAGAGCATCGCCATCGCCGTGGTGTGGACGTTCCAGGTCTTGTACGACATGTGCCTCTTCCTGTCCAAAGGCTTCAATCCACAGGGCCTGGTCTACATGCAGCTCACCGTGAGCGCGTGCATGCTGGGCATCATCAGCACGGTCTTCCTTATCTACGGTCTGCGTGTGCTGAGCCGCCTGCAGCAGTACGAGCGGCAGCTGAAGCTGCGCATGCCGAGCATGCACTCGGACCGCATGGTGTCCAACCGGTCCTTCGACATGAACATGAGCGACGACGAGGATGACACGCCGGTGATGCGGAGCCGCCCAGTGCGCTCTCGTCCGCAGGAGGGCCACGCCGCCAAGATCAAGAAGATCCTGTTCGTGGTGGAGACCTGCTCGTTCGTCGTCGTGGCCGCTCAGATGTACATGGCCATCGACCGCACGAGCGACACCCCCGTGGAGCTGTCCTGCGCGAACGGCCATCTGTGCGAGACCGTCAAGAGCACCGTCAACCTGCTGCACATTTTCCAGGTACCTAGCTGCTCCGCTCTGCTGTTGCTGTTGTGCTTGCTTGTCATCTAACGGATTCCGTTGTCTTTCCTCGATCAGATCATGTGCATCTGGGTCGTCCTCTGGACCTTCCGCAAGATCCAAAAGAAAGCCGTCGTCCCGAGGCCGCACAGGGTTGTCTAATGAGCACCAGCAGCGGGCAACTCCCTCTCACTCCCGGGGCCGTCGCAGCCCACCTGGCACGGCGCCGCTCGAAGCGAGAACAGCTGATAAACGGCGGCGGGTGTATCTGTAGCGTGTGCACTATATCAAAATGAAGTCTCGTTCCAAGTCGCCATCACCGTAAAAGCAGAAGTGAGCTCAAAGCTCGGCAGCGGCATCACAACAGATCCGATTCAAAAGCCGAAATCCTATGTCATCGAGGTCGAGACAGGTCATCTACTACTGTAGTATTATCCGCTTCTGCAGACAGTTTATTATGCTAACAACAGCAGATGTATTTCTCCGTGTGATTGAAAAGCATCGAAAATGAAAGGCACTGTATCATTCATTATACGCGGGGTCAAATCGGTGCGCATCTAGTGAGCCTGCTTCGATGCGCCCGGAGCACGGAGGGATCCGCTGGGCAGGACGCTGGCCCGGCACTCACATCGAAAAAGACTCGGCACCAGCAGCAGCATGACGATGCTGGGGCTCAACATCACGGACGCCACTTGTGACTATGGCCTCGCGCAAACGGCGGCTGGCTGCGTGAGGACTCTAGCGTCGTACGACTCGAGCGTCTACTTGCACTTCCAGATAGGCTACTGCGTCGTGGGCGCAGCCACGCTCGTCATGAGCGCGCTAATGTACTATCGGGTGGACAAATACGACGGCTCGCCGCTGCAGTTGTCCTCGTTCCTGCTCTGCTGCTACGCTTCGCTCACCATGATCATCCGTGGAGCCGATCCGGCGAGCTACGGTCACATCGTGCCACACCCAGTCAGCGCCTACCTTTCGGACTCGTGCACTGCTGCGCTCTACTCCGTGTAGTACGTACATCGCAACCATGGTTGCTCTCTCTTTCTCGTCGTCTTACCCCACTGTGTTGTTGTTGTGCTTGTGCAGTGTGTTCGCGCTCGGCTACTGGGCGACCATTATCCAGCAGGGCGCGGCTGTGATCCACAAGCCTCCACACCTGAAGTGCCTAAAGTACACGACCATCGCCTTTGTCTGGGCGTTCTACATCGCCTACGACATGAGTCTCTTCGCGTTCAAGAGCTTTATCCCGCCGACGCTCAACTACATCCAGCTGGGCGTGAGCGCTGGCGTTCTGGCCGTCATCGCGCTCACGTTCCTTCTCTATGGTCTTCGCGTCATGACGCGTCTGCAGGAGTACGAGCGCCAACTGCAGCTCCGGTTGCCCAGCATGTCCTCGGACTACATGATGTCCAACCACTCGTTCGACCTCAACATGAGCGACAGTGAGGACGATACCCCCGTGGCCCAGGAACGCCACTTTTCTCCTCGGCGTCCACAGGAAGGCCACACCGCCAAGATCAAGAAGATCCTCTTCGTTGCGGAGACCGTGTCCATCGTTGTCATCGCAGGTCAGATATACATGATTTCTCAACTCCAAAAGAGCTTGCGTGTGCCAACGGCCACCTGTGCGGCACAGTCAAGTCCAAGTGGAGTCTGCTCCACGTTTTGCAGGTCGTGTGCGTGTGGGCCATCCTCTATGTATTCCGCGGCGCTCAAAAGAAGAGCGTCATCCCGCAGCCACGGGCAGTGCCGGATACTAGTTAGTGTAGCGTAGCGATAACCTATAAACCCTTCAACTACGTGCAGTCGATGGGGTCAAGTCCGCCGCCGTTTGCTAGCGAGTCCCTGAGCGCTATCCTATAGTGGATAGTAGCGACGTCCACAAGGACCTACTGGAGTAGCTTCGACGCATCGCGCGCAGTGTGGAGTGGAGACCTTGCCTTCCACGTGCCATGACATGTACCCCTACTGCGGCTGACTTCGGTTGCGCTGCGACGCTCATCGAATTGGTGTGTTACCGGGTCCCCTGCAAGTTGGTCTCGTTGTACAGCGGGATACATGAGCACTTCGTTGAGGGAGCATCCTTCAGTTGCAGCGCGTGTCGATGGCGTCGGTCGCCCTCGCCCTTACGTTGGTCCTGCCGTGTTAGCGGGCGGTCTCAGTCTCGCGAAACTCGTAGCTTTTGATAAACGAGCACAATGATGTTGGGCATGAACGTCACCGATGCTACCTGCAGCTCCGGGCTCGCACAGAGCGAAGACGGGTGCACCCGGGACACTGGCATCGTACGATCAGAGCGGATATCTCACCTTGCAGATCGTCTACTGCATCGTGGGCGTTCTGACGGAGCTCGCGAGCAGCATCATGTACTGGAGAGCGGTCAAGTACGACGGATCGCCGCTACAGCAGTACTCCTTCATGCTCTGCAGCTACGCGTCGTTGACCATGCTCATAAGCGGCGCCGACCCCACAAGCTACGGCCACATCATTCCGCGGCCGGTCGGGGCCTTCCTCGCCGACTCGTGCACGGCCGCGCTCTACTCCGTGTAGTAAGTTTGCTTTCCCTGTTACTTTTGAGTCACACCAGGCCAACTAACTGCTGCCCGTCCGTGCTCAGCATCCTCGCGCTTGGGTAATGGGCCCTTGTCATCCAGCAGGGAGCGGTGTTGATGGGTCGACCGACGGCATTTGGAGGTCTGGAGGCTGGGGCAATCACCATCGTGTGGGCGTTCTACATCGCGTACAACACGTTCCTCTTCGCCTTCAAAGGCTTCCAGCCGGCGGTGCTCAACTACGTGCAGCTCTCGGTCAGTGCGTGCGTGCTGGCCCTCGTCGCGCTGACCTTCCTCATCTACGGCATGCGCGTGTTGTCGCGCTTGCGGGCGTACGAGCAGGAGATAAAGCTGAGGATGTCCACGATGGTCTGCGAGCGCATGCCACCGAATCAGTCCTTCAGCCTCATGCTGAGCGACGACGAGGAGGGCGTGCCTGTGGTGACGAAGCCCCGGTACGCGCGGCGTCAACCGAACAAAAGCCACTCCGCCAAGATCAAGAAGATCCTCTTGGCCGCCGAGTCCATCTCTGTGGTCGTCATTGCCAGACAGCTCTGCATGGCCGTCACCAACGTGACCAACTCGCCGTCGAGCTTTCGTGCGCCAACGGCTCGTTGTGCGACGCCATCAAGGCCAAGTGGAGCCTCCTGCACACGCTGCAGGTAGTTTGCGTCTGGATTATCCTCTGGGTCTTCCGCGGCATCCAGAAGAAGGCAGTCGTGCCGCAGCCACGAGGATCCGTCGTAGTTTAATGCGTGGGAGCCGTCGGGAGCTCAACGAGTACCCATGTAGATAGTATCTACATATTATCTTATCTACTATCAGCAAAATTTTACATATATCTACTAGATACTACTGTACATTTCAAAATGATTAGACAAAATACGGAAATACACCGCTCTCATTGGAGAAGGCAACAGGAGGAGTCAAACCTTGTAAATAACAAGCAGGATTCTGAAAAAGTATGAGCGGAAGCTGGAAAGATAACCAGTCGTCCCAAACCTCACTAAGGGGATGTTTCATTCCGGGGCAGGCTATCTGGGGTAAAACGTATTCTCAAATCTGATAAAAGCATTTTCATATTTATTTATAGAGGACATAAGTTGACAGCAGGCAGACTGTGTGGGCACCAAAACCGCAAGACAGCGCCAAGCCCGTCGCCAGCAGCAGCGTCAAGTCCGTCACCAGCAGCGGCGTCAAGTCCGTCACCAGCAGAGACAGCAGTACGTTTGTCGTTTCCGGTGGATACTGAAGAAGACAATGGCAGAGCGTTCGGTATGCCATGATGCTGTCATGACCATTATGGTCGTATTGCTGGCACTTCTGGTTGGTGCGATCGACGAAACCGACGGTAGAAGCTTACGACGTGAAGCTACTCAAGTCTTAACCGTCAGCAACAATTACTTTGAAGCAAACTACAACGCGTCAGAAGAAGCATTTCAACATGCTTTTAGAATGAGCCGCACATGTTTCGGGCAGTTGGCGAGATATCTCCGATCACGCTGGCCCCATTACTATGAAGACGCTTCCGAGAGTAACCGGGCGGTGTACAGCCTTGGCCCTAACACTTCGCTATCTCGGCTCACGTGGATCGCTCACTGAAGTGGCTAGTCAGTTTGGTGTGAGTGTTTCGACCGCTTCACGGGCATACTTCGCCATTTGTCGGGTTCTCTATGATGACCGTCAGTATTTCGTTTGATTTCCTAGCTCCGGAGCGGGTTGGCAAGACGTTGTACGTGGCTTCAGGGATATCGGTGGGTTTGATCGCGTTATTGGCGCCGTTGATGGCACTCTCATCAAGCGCTCCAGACCCTCGAACTTCTGGGGGTTGTATTGTAGAAAAGCTTCCCTACGTACAATGTACAAGCTGTCGTAGACAGCAGCAAGATGTTCATGGAGTTCTCAATTCGACCAGGAAGCTGCAACGACTGTACATTATGGAATGGTAGCTGGATCGGGTCGAACGTCCAAGCTGTAATACCGGTCAATCACCATTTTCTGGGAGATGGGGTAACATGCTCAGGGAGTACCTACTCATGCCGTTCGCTCACGATGACAGAAAGTCTCCTGAGATCAACAGGTACAATTTAGTTCACTCACGAAAACGAATTCCTGTCGAGTGTGCATTTGGTGCACTAAAAGGAAGATTCCAGATACTTCTTCGGAGCTCGAAAGCCACGCCGAGCAGATTGATGGCACAGTGATAGGTGCCTGCGTCGTGCTTCACATTTTTTGTCTGATGCACGAGAATGATTCTTTGGATATACTCGGCGAAATTGTTGCTGATGAAGATATGAACTCACTCGCTGATGAAATGCTCGACCATGGAAGCGACCAAGTGAGTTTCGAGACAGAATCGCACTCCGACGATAAGGAACAGTCTCTTGGCTCAATCAAACGTAATTTTTATTTTGAGGCAAAGTAACGAAATTGAATGAAAGCTATTCGTTGCACGTTGATGCACGAAGATGTTGAACCAGGTCGCCAACTGCCGCAGCTAAGTTGTCCACTTTCGATGTTACTGTCGAAATATCAGAGCGAAGGAATCAATTTGGCCTTGAACCGCCGGAAACGTCATCTCGGATGGGTTATCACGAGAACCCATCTTTTCGATGAGAGTTTCAATAGACTTGCACACACGCGACAGCGGTGTTTCAGCAGACTATTTCTTGCATGCTCCAGCAACCTTTTGTTTCTTACTTGGACGAGTCTCTGTGTTATCAGGAGACCCGCCTTCTCCACGCAGGAGACCACCAGCTGCTTCAGGGGTATCGACGTGAGATCCACCCACTGTGAGGCCACGCAACCCCGGAAAAGGAGCTAGACAATCGACAAGAAAATGCCAATAAACTGGATACTTTGGAGGTTTTCGATTGCCCGTGCTAGTGAATATCTCCAGCGTAAGTTTCTAGAATTAAAATACATAAACCAATTAGTCTGAACCCTCCAAAAACATTTTTACGCCATCTACACACCTTGCACTGCTTGACAAGTGTTTTCAAGCGATTCCTGCACTGCGATGCGTCGCGGGCATGGATACCTACCGCAACCAGCTCCCAATTATCATCTTCATCCTTTTCTCTGTGACCGCAAAATAAAATTAGAGCCATTCCCGAAGCAACATAATATCTATATTATACAGGAGAGGAAAAAATGTTCGTACCCCGCTGGGATGCGAATTTGCTCCAGGATTCTGTATTCTTGAATCTGAGCTTGAGCAACTTGACAGTCTAAGAATCATATCCATCAATGTTAGAGCGTAAACATACTACAGTACAACACAAAAATGGTGTATACCTCATCTGCGGTCCAGTTCAAAGATCGTCGCGTAGGATGCGTGTCGAGATGACATCGTGGGGCGCGTCTGCAGACGCGCTGGTGTCCGCCAGCTCCATGGCCAGTTCGATAGTGCCAAGCATCCGTCCCGTAAAAAAATCGGTTGGCCACGAAAACTCCGCGAAACCGATTTGCCCCTCCAATCTATTTGTACAGGAAAAAGTTGCCCCAGCTGTCCCGAGCCCAGGACTCAGAGCAGCTGGGATATTTTTTATCGCTTCTGATTGGCGGAGAGGGTTGCACTTAACCTGCCCCGAATGAAACATCCCCTAACCCCGCTTGTTATTTCAATTATCAGTTATCTTTATTCCGTGTTTCGATGTGCTATCTTTAGACTAATTCAGCGCAAGATCTGTCCTGGTGAAAGCCAAGGCGTGCTCATGAGCGTGCCCCTGCGCATGCGCGCCGTGCGTAATTTACTTGCAGTGTGCAAAGTCATTCGTGATTGCTCTTGTTGTGCTGCTCTACCAGATCTACAAGCCGGCAACTCAAAGTCACGGCAGTGGTGGCGAAAAGTGAGTTGCCAATAGCTACCTGACGGCATGAAGTCGCCTCGACGCTGTGGCGATCCTCGATCAGCCTTTGACGCATATCGCCACTGACTCTACGCGCTGAAGGTACACCTGATCTAAGAGCGCTCGATGCGCTCGAAATACTTGGGTCTCGCCAGTGGCTACGTGTCGAAATGTACTTTTCTAGCCTGAGGACTTGCATAGTGTATACGGAGACTGGATGGAGACCATGAGTAGTATTGTTTGTCTACGTGGTCGTCCTCCTTCGGGTGCCGTCGTGTGCACTTCGAGCACTAAGTAGCAGCATGCTATGCTTGGCGATCACGCTGCCGGCTTCTTCCGCCTGCTACTAGCGTCTGCGCTGCTCTCCACGACCTCCTCCACCGCCGGCTGGGAGCCCACCGACTGGAACGGCTTCGTCGCCGCGAAGGAGTCGTTCTGCGGCACATACGCTGAGGGCGTGTGCAGGCTGCTGAAAGGAAAATTGCTCGTAATTTGCCGCTCTAAAATGAGCAAAACGCAGTACCGTGATGCTCATCTCCAAAATAAGCCACCTCTGGAGGTGGCTTGTTTTAGAAATAAACTTTTCCGAAAATATACAAGCAGCTTTTTGGGCAGGTTTGACCCCTAATAGCTTCACTTGGTTGTATGCATATTATACCATATCCCGACTTCCACCCTCTGCCGTCGTTGCCGTCGTCGCCGCTCGCCGCGGATGGAGCTGCTCAACAAGATCTGCCTGTTCGGCGCGCGCCACTGCTTCTACACGCAGTCGGCGGCGGCGGGCGCGACCTACTGTTACGCGGCCGTGCTGGCCTACACACTGTCGGTGAGCATCCAGCGCGGACGCCTGGGCGAGCACGGCCACGCGACGCACCTGCTGCCGGTCAAGCGCATGCGCTGGTTCCCGACGTTCCTGAGCTTCGCCTACTTCTCGCGCATCGCGTGGCTGGTGCTCAGCAATATGCACATGTTCCAGTGGGTGGAGGGCGCCGCGCCCGACTTCCGCTACGAGCACATGGTGTTCGTCACGCCGCTGCTGCCCACGGACATCGACATCTACGTGCTGGGCGTCACGTCCTTCGGCAAGCTGGCCACGCTGCTCTACTTCTCGGCCTTCACGCTGCTGCTCCGGTTCTGGGAGGACGTGCGTGCACAGGCGCGGCGCGCCGAGAAGCCGCTGGCCCGCGTGGCCGCCAGCCAGTCCGTCATCGCCGAGTACACGCGCGGCGCCGGTGCCCAACGCTCCGGCCGCTCGCGCAAGCTCTTTTTGGTGGCCAACGTATGGATTTACCTGGTGGAGTGCGTGCTGTTGGTGCTCAAGACGCTCTTCCCGGGCCAGAAGACGGTGCTCTTCGAGATGGAGTACGGCTTCGTGGCCCTGTGCTTCTTCCTGCTGGCCGTCATGCTGGCCCGCTGCTCGCTGCAGCTGCGCGCGGTGCTGCTCAAGATCGAGTTCTCGGCGCTGGCCGCCACCATCGCCGCGCGGTTGTCGCTCATCGGCGCCGTGTCGTCGCTGCTCTTCTTCTACCGCAGCCTGCTGCTGCTCTTCTCCATGCCGGCCATCGACGTGTTCGACCCGCACCTGGCCAACCCGTGGCTGTTCTACGCCATCCCAGAGCTCATTCCGGGCGCACTCGTCATCTACATGATGAACGTCAAGCGGCAGCACCAGCCGGCGCCTCCGGCGTGGGGCATCACCAAGGCCGACGAGCAGACGCCGCTGCTGCAGGAGCTCCGGAGACTCTCGAACGACCTGCCGCAGTTCCGGGGCCAGGAGCTGCACATCTAACCTTATGACCATACTGTGCAATAGCTCAAAAGAGGAACTACATCTAGTCGTCATGAGCCATCGCTGCGTGGCTTGTTCACAGACTCACTATCGCCGACAACTCGAATGCAACAACGAGAAGCGGGTGCCTTCTTGATGATAGATTAACTAGCGCAGTAGTTTATCGTGGAGCGACGAGCAGTTCTAGAGCTGCGTGCGGAGGCGTCTGGCGCCAGCGGGGACGTCGTCGTGCCCGTCTTCGGCATCGTCACTCTCTCCGGACTCCGGTTCTTCGCTGTCAGCCCAAACGGACGACTCCGCCTCAATGAACACGTCCGTCGGGAGCACAATGACAGTTGGCACGTAGTCCTCTTCTCCACTCGACTCGGTCGGGTCGTTGGGCTCCACGGGATCAGCGCGATTCGCGGGAATGCGTGGATCCCAGTCGACGGGTTCCTCGCCGAGTTCCTTACTCGCCTGAGTGAAGATGGCCAGCAACTCACACGGCGGCACATCGTCCGCGACGGCTTCCGGCATCAGCGCACACGCGCGGCAGTCGGGGAGTCCAAAAAGGTTGCAACCCGTTCATCGCTTGGCTCGAGACAATTGGGGTCGGTGAAGGCCATGATCCCGTCGTGGACCATTTCCGGTGTGGCACTGCACGAGGGGTCAGGCAGCACGAAGATGACTTTGTGCTTGCGCGAGCAGACTCGAGTTAAGCGCGCAGAACGCGAGAACGTTGAGCAGCTTCTGGCTGCAAGCCATGGCAGGCAGCAGTTCGGTCAGGTCGAAGACGCTTTTGAAAGCAGCAAAAACTGGACTGGTTGGGTCGTGCAGTGACGGTGGACGCGGTGAAAATAGGTAGCTGCATCAACGGCTGTATCCGCTGGATCCATGTACGCGTCTGCTTTTGCTGTTGATGTTGCTGTTGCTGATGGAGCATGGTGCTGGAGCCCTAAAAGACTGCATCCTTCTGTGTCAGGGATAATTCCGTTTGGCGATCTAACCACTTCAAGCTGAAGAGGCTAAAGAACCCTATTTTGCGCCATGTTAAGCACAAGCATTACATAGTATGAAGCAATTCTTCAACCTGCACGACAGCTGGTTGGCGTCGTGGGATCCCGACCAGATACATGTACTGCTGCAGCGGCACGGTCTCCGCTACTGGCGGGACGGCCGTCTCCCTCATTCCCGACCCGGCTGACGGCAAGCATGGGGCTCAACGTCACAGACGCCACGTGTTGGTACGGCTTGGCGCAGACGGAGGACGGGTGTACGCGGACGCTGGCGTCCTACGATCCGGAGGCCTATCTGCGCAGCCAGATCATCTACTGCGCGCTGGGCGTGGTGAGCGTGCTGGCCAGCGGCATCATGTACTGGCGTGTGGTCAAGTACGACGGCTCCCCGCTGCAGAACTACTGCTTCCTCTTCTGCACGTACGCCTCCGTCACGGTCATTATCCGTGCCGCAGACCCCAGCAGCTACAGCCACATCCTCCCTCGGCCGGTCAGCGCGTGGCTCTCGGATTCCTGCACCGCGGCGCTGTATTCAGTGTAGTAAGTCGGCCGCTTCTCTCTCTTTCTCGTCCTTGGCCGTGGCTAACCTTTTACAACCTGCGCAGCATTCTTGCTCTCGGCTATTGGGCTTTGATCATCCAGCAAGGCGCTGCCGTCATCGACAAGCCGGCACGCCTAAAGTGTCTCGAGACCTCGGCGATTGCGTTCGTCTGGGCCTTCTACACGGCGTACGATATGTCGCTCTTCGTCTTCAAAGGCTTCCAGCCGCTCTGGATGATCTACATGCAGCTCGTCCTGAGCGCGTGCATTCTCGGAGCGATCAGTACAACGTTCCTGGTGTACGGGCTGCGAGTGCTCTCGCGCCTTCAGGTCTACGAGCGCGAGGCCAAGCTCCGCATGTCCAGCGTCTTGTGCGAGCGCATGATGCCCATCGAGTCGTTCAACTTGGCGCTCGGCAGCGACGACGGAGGCATCCCCATTGTGCCGGAGCCGAGGTTCGCCCGTCGACGACCGAAAGAAGGCCACGCCTCGAAAATCAAGAAGATCCTGCTGATTGCTGAAGCGGTCTCGCTCATCGTCATGGCCGGCCAGCTCTACATGGCTGTAGTGCGTGCGTCAAGCACGCCGGTGGAGCTCTCTTGCGCGAACGGCTCATTGTGCGATACCGTCAAGTCGAGCGTGAGTCTCCTCCACATGTTCCAGTGTGCCTGCGTTTGGGTATTACTCTGGACGTTCAGAGGCATGCAGAAGAAGAACGTCGTCCCCCACCCGATCGTGTAGCGGAGAGCGATTTAAACAAGTGTTGGATAGCCATCACGATCACGGCGATGCCGAGCAAGTCTGCGCGCTGCAAAAAGCTGGAAAAGGATAGCAGCGATGCGATGTTTTTTATGTATGTAAGCATGTTGGTGAAGTAATGAAAGTTTTTTTGTCGTAAGCAACATCAGTGGTAAATGTAGAGTTGTTTCCTATCCTCGCGCCTGCGAATTCTTAACGTTATCCAGATGAGCAAACGCTGAGCTGGGCAGCACTTGGTGAGTCGTTGCGCTCCGCATCACGAAAGGAACGGTGGTGCTCAGAAAAATGTACTACTACTACTGTAGTAGTAGTACAACCTTTGAGGCCAACGCGACGTTTGTTTTCGGTGGATTGCGCTGTGATACGATTAACAGAACATTGCATGTTATCGCTTCACTTTTCGATTGAATGCTCGACCCCACTCATCCATCGAGCTGTTTCTTGCAAATGAAGAGTAATTAATTATCATAGCAAACTCCATTCGTTTGCCTACACAGCGGAGAGAGGTTGCGGTCTTACCTCCTTCTTTTGGACGCCTCGGAAAGTCCACAGGAGGACCCAGATGCAGACCGCCTGAAGTACATGAAGCAGGTTGATGCTGGATTTGATGGTGCTGCACCCGATTCCGTTGGCACACGAGAGCTCTTCCGGCGTGGTGAGGGTGCGAACGACGGCCATGTACATTTGCCCAGCGATGACAATGAGCGACAAGCTCACGGCGACGAAGAGGATCTTTTTAATCTTGGTGGCGTGTCCGCTCTGCGGTCGACGAGGGGCGTACTTTGGTTCGTGGACGACAGGCACGCCGTCTTCATCGTCGCTTAAGGTCTCCATGTTGAACGAGTGGTTCATCATCCGTTCGGAAAGCATACTTGGCATGCGGAGCTTCTTCTGGCTCTCGAAGTCTTGCAAGCGCGACAGCACGCGAAGTCCGTAGACGAGGAACACAGCGCAAATGATCCCGAGCACGACTGCGCTGACGGCGAGCTGCACGTAGCTGAGTCCGGTTGCGTTGAAGCCCTTGAACATGAAGAGCAGTATGTCGTAGACGGCGTAGAACGCCCAGATGAAGGCGATGGCGCCGCTTTCCAGGCATTTCAGACGAGTGGGCTTGTTCACGACACCGGCACCTTGCTGGATGATCAGAGCCCAGTACCCAAGCGCGAGCACGCTACAAGCAACGATGATGATCAGCATGGAGATCACGGTACGACTTTCGAATGGGAGGTTGGTTACTTACTAGCACGAGTACAGGGCGGCAGTGCACGAGTCGCTGAAGAACGAGCTGATGGGGCGAGGAACGACGTGGCCGTAGCTCGACGGGTCAACACCGCGGATGATGAATGTCAACGACGCGTAGCAGCAGAACATGAAGTTGTAGCGCTGAAGCTTGGACCCGTCGTACTTGAACGCGCGCATTGTCATGGTGGCGCTCAGAATGAGGCTTAGCGCACCAACCACGACGTAGCCAATCTGGTACATGCGATAGCTGCTCGGGTCGTAGGACGCCAGCGTTCGCACGCACCCCTCGTCGGTCTGGGCGAGCCCATACCAACACGTGGAATCGGTAATATTCATCATGGCAACGTCGCCGCAAGAGTGCGAATGCGTGGTTGGACTCTGCTCAAAGTCTACCGGTACCGGTAGGTATCCATTGCGACCTGACCACCAAAGTGCAGCAACCGAGCAGTAACAGGGAAATTGTCCTCTGCGTAGAGGAAAGTGGCACTACAGTACATCGCGTGAGCGACAGGAGTTGGCCTCTATCGCAGCGGTGGTCGACTGATGGGTGAGCAGGAATTCAAGCTAACCGAAGCTCTCTTGTCTTGTGTTTCAAGTTGATAAAAGACTGCGGAAATCGTACTAGTTTGGTACTTCAAAATATTACCCTTGACAATAAACTAATACTCAGCACTGATCATAACTACGCCAACGAGTACGTCTGCGGTTGAGGGATCACCTCCTTCTTCTTGATGGTCCGGAAGGCCCATAACACGACCCACACGCATATCACCTGCAGGACGTTGAGGTAGCTGAGATTGGCCTTGATGGACTCACACCCGATGCCATTGGCGCACTGGAGCTCGTCGGACTCGTTGGCCGTGTGGGACACTGCCATGTACATTTGCGCGGCGACGACGATGAGGGACAACGTCTCGATGACGTAGAGGATCTTGCGAATCTTGGCCGAGTGGCCGTCTTTGGGCTTCCCCCGACTCGTAAACTTGGGCTCGTGCATCACTGGGACGCCGTCTTCGTCGTCGCTCAGAGTGTTCATGTTCATGTTGTACGAGTGGTTCATCATGCGCTCCGACGGCATGGGCGCAAGCTTCTTCTCGCGCTCGTAAACCTGCAGCCGTGAAAGCACGCGAAGCCCGTAGATCAGGAAGACCGTACTGATGATGCCGAGCATGATGGCACTCCACATCAAGTGCAGGTAGGTGAGGCCGGTGCGGTTGAAGCCCTTGGACAGGAAGAGGCAAACGTTGTAGAGGATGTAGAAGACCCAGACAACCGCAATAGCGATGCTCTCCAAGCACGCGAGGTGCGCTGGTCTTTCACCCATGGCAGCGCCGCGATGGATGATGGTGGCCCAGTAACCCAGAGTGAGAATGCTGCACCACGACACCAGATCGTTAGAAGACGTGACTGCAGTATGAGAAGAGTTGTGGTGATAACGTACTACACTGAATAGAGCGCCGCAGTGAGCGAGTCGGACAGGAAGCTGCTGATCGGGCGAGGGATGATGTGGCCGTAGCTCTTTGGGTCTGCGCCGCTTAGAACCATCGTGAGCGACGCGTAGCAGCAGAAGAGGAAGTTGTACTGTTGCAGCGTGGATGCCTCGTGCTTGATGGAGCGGATGTACATGACTCCGCTGGCCGCCGTCGTGACGCTGCCGAGAACGAGGTAGATAATCTGCACATGGAGATACGCGTCCGGGTTGTACGAGGACAGCGTCCGAACGCAGCCGTCCTCGTAAACCTGTGCGAGGCCGTAGTCGCACGTGGCATCGGTGATGTTCGACATCCTCGGCTCGACGTTCGTCTACTGTGGTGCGAGGCTGCTTCCGTTTGACGTCGGCGATTGCAGAGTGAGCGCCGCTGTAGAAACTCGCCAGCTGGCCGCGCGGTGGTGACCCCATCCGAAGAGCGAACGAGCTCCGATACGCGTCTCCAGCTGGCTGCTATCTAGCAGACAGTCTGCTCCAATTTGGACCGACTCACATCCTGCAGTGCAGGCTACAGAGCCAAGCTTGAGCCAAGCTTGAGCCTCGTGCACAGCCGCAACTGAGGCGTGGCACGAAAAAGCACCAGCGATTTGCTCATGCGTGGAGGTCGCTGTAGTCGCGTGAATTGCGCGGGTGACTCGCGGGTAAATGGAGGTCACCGTGACGCGAGCGGCGGCATGCCCGCGTAAGTCTCCGTTGTCCTTTTCATCAAGGGAGTCCACTACAGCAATGGGAGCAACGGACGATATGTTCGTCTTGGCCAGATGACGAGAATGTATGGTCATGGTGAGTCGCTGTGCGGATACCCGACGAGGAATTCGATCGACCGACAAATGTGTGCGTGTTGGCCGGTGCATGTATGTCAAGGACAATTACCGCATTGAACGCTCTTGCTTTGAGGTTTCGCAGCACCAAGCTCTGCAAGTTGGACGGACACATGACTCGAGAGATTTCAATGTAGATTCAACTATCCGTGTTCATCGAGGAGGTTGAAAGGCCAATCGCCAACGCCAACATTCCTTACGCTCGCTGGGTCGCTGCCTGGTATTTCTTGTGGAACCAGTCCGCAATGTAGGCGAAGGCTGCCTCGACACCCGAATTTTGTTGCTATTGCACGTGCCGGGCGACCAAACAAGAGCACACTAAGTTAGCTCCTGGTTGGCTCAAGACGTTCAATAGCAAATACGTACCGCGGAGCACTCAAAGTACTTGAGATCGTTGCGCTCTGCGAATTCCTCGGCCTCTTTCGTAGTGATCGCGTCGCGGTTGTTGTAGCGGAGGTCCGTCTTGTTGGCCATCAAGACGCCTACCGGTAGGCACAAGCACGAAAAAACATAGTTTTAGACGACCACGACACCTTACCGCTGGCTGCTTTCACATGGCGTACCAGGGATGTTGTGATTCGGCGACGCGTCTCGGACATCCTGGTACCATTTGCTACAGGACTTGAACGACTCCTTGTTGTTCACATCGAACACGACCAGAGCCATCGATGCTCCTTTGTACTAACATCAAGACTCAGCAGTTAGTCGCTCTCGTTGCGCCACACTGGTACCAGGAAAATACGCCGCACATGAACGGTGCCAAAGTCGAGTTGATTGAAGATGCTCTGGCCAGCGCAGTCGAAGAGGTACAGCTCCACAACGACGTTCGTATCCGGAACCGCAATGCTTTTCGTCGACAGCTCCACGTCCGACGTCTACGAGAACAGGAACGTGTGGATGAATACGCAAAAGTCGCTCACAAGACGAGCGATTTGACCTCACCATGACGTAGTTCTTCGGATACTCGTGGCCGTTGCTCTTGAGAACCTGCAGCAGAGCGGTCTTGCCCACCGTGGCATCCCCGACGATAGCCACCTTACAGCGCAAGATCGTCTGCCGTACACCCACAGAAGCAGTGAGCCTCAGCTTTTGGACACTCGCTTCAACACACCCACCGTGCTCTTGTGGGTCGTCTCCATACTGCGCAGTGCCGACATGATAGCGATGTCTCGCCTGTGCGACGCTAGAAGCAAGGACCCTTGAAAAGACACGTGAAGACGAGCGGTCGTTGCTTCTCAAAGTAAGTTACTTGCAAGATCTTGACGTTTTACTGCCAGGACCTGGCCTCAGGCTTCCTATCTTCTCCTTGTAAGAACCTAGTGCGCTCTTCGTCTTCACTAGCAGTGACCTCGCTAAGTTCTCGCTTTTTGAGGAAACGAGCGGCTTCTTGTCTGAGCAGCTCGCGTAGTACCACAAAGCCAGCAGAAGTCTCTGCTATCAGCAGCAACACGAAACACGTCCCCGCTGCCACGTCAAAAGGGAGACGGTGCTCTGCGAAAAAGCTGAGGTAGACGAGCCCAGGGAACAGTGGACAAGCTGACAGGAACATGAAGGCTGTGAGGGGGAACACATGCGACCGCAAGTTCCCTCGAGTTCCCAGGTAGTAGCGCGCCACGTCCGCCGGAATCAGCACAGCCAAGCAGCAAACAGGCAACGCTCGCGTCAACGAGGAGCTGTACTGCAGCGCAACCAGCTTGCAATGAGCAACACAGATACAAACAGCCTTAGTCCCTGAGCCTGCAAGCATAAGACACCACCACATGCGCACCTTGTCGCGTACGAGAAGACACGAGATCGGGTAGAAGAGGAAGCCGAACCAGGCGTCGAAGCAGATGGCCTGCTGCAGGACAAGCCTGGCGCGGCGTCGCTGCTTGGCCAGAAGCATCCGTCGCCTGGACTCCTGAAGAGTCCGCCTGAGAATAACCAAACAAGGTCAAAAGACACCGATGATGAGGGCAATGGAGGGCGACTTGTATTAGACTTAAGCTGCCAACGAGCTCATGAAGCTGGCAGGGTGGGAAGGAGACTAGCAGTCGAGGTAGTTGGCGGCCATGAGCAGCTCCATGGCGATCTCTGGCTCGATGATAAACTCAGGCAGACGCGACGTGCTGTCCGAGTACTGCGTCTTGTAGTACATGTACTGCGACACCTTCTCCAAGATGGGCGCGCTGATGTCGGGGAACGTGATCTCGCCCTTGCTCTCCGTGAATTGGCCTGCATACACCCGAACAGTCAGTAAAGCACCCTCTTTTCATACTTTTCAACGGGATATAGGACGATTGCCGACGAACGCACCACTCAGCATGGCGCGGATGGTGCCCGATACCATGGCGCATTTCCTGCTGATGTAGATTTCGTGTCCTTCAGCGCTGTAAGTGCAAATAATGGCAAAAATACAAGGAGACGAGTGTCAGCACTTCTGTGGTCATTGTGGAGCCTGTCGGCGGAGCTACGAGCTCGGGATTGCATGTACAGGGACGGAAAGGAGAGCAGACCTGACGAGCTTGACCATATCTAGCGCCGGGGCCGCGTCGCCTGCTTCCTGTGCCATGCTTTCCTCGCTACACTCGACTCGTGCGTCAACAAAAATGACAATGAGCCGTTTCAAAACGCAAAACGAGCGGATACTTCCCTGGGATGAATGGGTACAAACCAAAAATTCCATCGGTAACCGTTCTAGTCGCGGTGGGGAGCCGATAACTGGAAATTTACCGTTCTTCCCCGTGTTTAGCGTCGGTAACGAGCCGGTTTCAAAGTCCCCCCCGTAAATAGTTCCCCCCGTAAACAAGAAAAAAATCCGTTCCCGGGATTTTTGAAAAATCCAATCAATCCGCCAATCCGCGTGCGCCATTTGGTTTTTACCCAATCCGAGGAGGCCCCACCGGGGGAACCTCCTCGGATTGGCCGAAATTGGATACCCAATCCGGGAGAGTCCTAGCTTTGTGGAACGAGCCAGGTTCTCTCCCTGGTTCGGTTTGGAGGAGCCGGGTTCCATGCGAAGTTCGGGTTCGCAAAAAAGAACCAAGGTTCAGGTTCGGTTCGTCCCAGGGGTGGGATACTTAACTAAATGCATACATAATCCAAGCTAAACGTCTTGGAATGATTGCCGCATTTGATCCCGACGCGATCTTTTTGAAGCAAAATGGAGACTTCCTTCCAAGTGGCAGCGGCGCTGCTCACCGCGCTGGCTGCTGCAGTGGCTGTATCAGCATTAACCCCAGCAGTGCGTACGGGTCCCAATGTTTTCGTGCAAGTAACCCTCGCCGCTCTTGTGGCCGTGCAGCTCGTGTACCTGTACCAAGCGTCCACCCACCAGCTCCAGCCATGACCAGCTCCTCCCAGTGCAAAGTGCAGAGTCCTATTAACAACCAATAGACGGTATATCTCCACACAATATGGTGATGCAGCCTAGCCGGCCTGGTTCTTGAGCACCTGGAATACCTTCTTCTTGATCCACTCCTTGCCGCAGGGCAGGTACGTCTTGGTCTCGAGGTCCAACACGAGGGCGCTGAGGTCCGTGAGCGAGTCGATGTACGTGTACAGATCCTGGATATCGTACGTGATGTTCTTGAGGTTCGGGTTCAGCTGCTTGAGCTTGGCCTCGTACATCTTGACCACGCCGTCCATGCCGCCGTTCACCGACTCAAAGTCCAGGTACGTTCGCGAGTTCGGGTCGCGCGTATACTGCACCAGGATGATGGTGTGCTTGGCCTGCCGGAACTCCGCCTGCAGTAAACACACAGCCGTCAGATCCTTCCCCTCCCTCTCTCGCTGCACGCTCTAGCCACGCACCATTCTCGAGAGCTTCCTCCTCCGCTTTGAGATCCCCCGTCCGAGTCTGACTGGCGGTAAAACCAAACCTGATTTGAGAAGTGGTGTAGTCCACGCTAATTAGGGTAGCGAACACCATATGCCCGATCCGACGCGACCTTTTGAGATCCGCCTGCATTGACCTTCGCCACTTGCTCTGGCTGCTATGGACGGCCAGGACGAGGTGCGAGGACGAGGCAATGCCGCAGCTACTGCTATGGGTGGGAAGTCGCCCACGGTGTTGTTCGATGCGTCCAAGAAGGAGCAGTTCTACCCGACCAGCGGCCTCAAGAAGCTCGCGCGCAAGCTCAAGCCGCTGTGCCGCGTGGACGTCAACAAGGACGACCTGTCGCGGGACCGGATAAAGGACGCCAGCGTGCTCGTATTCGCCGGTGTGCGTGAGCGCTTCAGCTCCACCGAGTTCGCCACGCTCAAGGATTTCCTCAGCGGCGGCGGCAGCATCCTGCTCATGCTTGGTGAAGGAGGCGAGCAGACGTTCGACACGAACCTCAATGGCTGGCTCAAGGAGTAAGTGGCGGGAGCAAGGCATAATGTTGTCAGGGCTGCACTGACTGGCGTTTCTGTTGCAGCTTTGGCATCTTTGTGAACCCGGACGCAGTCATCCGGACAGTCTACCACAAGTATCACCACCCCAAGGAGGTGCTGGTTTCGAGCGGCGTGGTCAACAGAGAGCTCGCACGCATGGTATTATGTTAAGTCTCCGAGCTGTTCATGACTACGTCAGTGGGTGAACTAACGCTAGTCGAATCGTTCAGGTCAACGAGCTGTCCGGCAGGAAAGACTTGCTGAGCTCCGGACGCGACGCCATCCCAAAGCCAACTGGACCTGGTGGCGCGCTGGAAAAGGATCAAAAGGGCCTTACGTTCGTCTACCCGTACGGAGCAACTTTGACGGTGAAGAAGCCGGCCGCGCCGCTGCTGTCATCGGGTTTCATTTCTTACCCAGTGAACCGACCGGTTGTGGCTGCGTGGCAGGAAGGTGGCGTTCCAGCCCCTGCATCAAAGTCCGGGCGACTGGTTGTCTTTGGATCAGCGCAGTGTTTTGTAGACGAGTGGATCGACAAGGAAGAGAACTCCAAGCTGCAGGAAATCATTTTCCGCTGGCTGCTCAAAGACAAGAGCATCAACTTGAACCATCAGGACGCCGAGGACCCGGATCTGAACGACTACGTGCGGTTGCCGGACACACAGGCGCTCAGTGACCGACTGCGATCGTGCATGCAAGAAAGCGACGAGTTACCAAAGGATTTCACGAGGCTGTTTGACGATTCTCTCTTCAAGTTTGACACGTCGCTCATTCCCGATGCCGTCAATCTCTACCGAGAACTCGGCGTCAAGCACGAGCCGCTCACACTCATCCCTCCACAGTTCGAGTGTCCGCTCCCGCCTCTCAAGTCGGCGGTGTTCCCGCCAGCACTGCGTGAACCACCGCCGCCGGCTTTAGATCAGTTCGATCTCGACGAACACTTCGCCAGCGAGTCGTTGCGGCTCGCCCAGCTCACGAACAAGTGCTCGGACGACGACCTCGAGTACTACGTCCGCGAAAGCGCCGACATCCTTGGCATCCTGCCGCGGCTCGACCCCGAGCGCAGCGACGCCAAGCACGTGCTCGAGTTTATCTTCCAGAAGATTGTCAATTTCAAGAAGCTCAACCAAGACTCGGCTCCCGTTCTTGTCGGCTCGAGCGGCCTCAACGCCAACGCCGACGCCAACGCCGACGCGGAGAGCACTGGCAACCTTGCATCAACGCGAGCGGCTTCGCTGGCAAACCTTGCGGAAGCGAAGGAGTCGAAGGAGTCAACGCCGCCGTCCAGCAGCAAACGGTTGGACGACGACGACGATGAAGACGACGGCAAGGCCTCCACACCGTAAGCCAGCGCATCAGGAGAGGAAGGTGTAAAGCAGTAATATGACTCTATTCAACGACGTGAGCTACTTGCGCGGCTTCTGGTAGACCGTGCTGTTGCGGCCCAGCGAGTAGCCACGGGCGCCAGCGAGCTCGACCGAAGCTTCATGGCGAATATGCTGCACGTGTTCGTGAGAGCTCGCGCGCAGGCGTGTCTTGGTGGCAGCCAGCACGTCTCCGAACTGTCGAGTCGCGTCGTCGAGCTGACGCTGCAAGTCGCTCCGTTCTTGGCGACGAGCGTCCAGACGCGTGCACATGGGCGTGTACCGCGCCATGATGTTGGCCACTTCGCGGTCGATGTGTCCGATCTCGCTCTCGTAGTGGTCCATTGCCGCCTGAGTGATCGCTTGCTTCTGTCTCATGGCAGCGACCAGCTTGTCCAGTTCGCCGATCTGCACACACCAATGTCAAGGCCTCGAACGCAGGACGCTGAAGCTGACCACGTACACGGAGGGTAGCAAGCATGGACACGTCTCCTTTCTCCAGCGCTTGGCGCTCCATGAGCGTCACCCGAGACGGCTAGTCAAACATCAAGTGCGGGTTTCAATAACTCCATGGACCAATGCATTAGGTGAGCATCGTCGTGGACTTACACTGGTACTAGTAGGTAGGAGGCCGGCCATACTCATGATTCACTCTGTCGCTGGTAGAGAAGGCACTGAGCTGGTTAGCGTAGCGAGCGCTTGCGCAGCCTGCTTCGAAGTGGCCAAAAGAACTTGCACACCAGCTAAATTTACGCAGCGGTCTGCAATAATTGCAATTATTGCAGGGACATGGATGTCGAAGGGAGAGTATCTATTCACCGTTTTCCGCCTACGTCGCTCTCCGTCCAACAACGCAGGCAGCTCCAAGTGGGATCTGTAGCGTATCTCCTGCTTTCTCCACGCCGAACTGTGCTTCCGTCCTCCTCTCCTGCTCGATACTGCAACCTCCTTGAAACTAGAGGAGTGTTAACTAGTCAACAGCGGGCCTGTCGACCTCGGATCTAACGTAGCGAGCGCGTCGCTTATCCGTACTGCAGACGGAAGACGTCGTTATGGATGTAGTACTGGCCGGGCTGGTGGGCCACGAGCTGGAACACCTGCGTGAACTGGATGGGGTTGTTGTCCTCGATCTGCATCTTGCCCTGCACGAAGATGATCATGGCGTTGCCGGACGTGGACGGCTGGATGTCCACCGTCGGGAACTCGTGGCGCACGGTCGGAAGCCCCTGCAGCTTGGCCATGATGGCTTGCTGGCCCGTGGACATCTGGCCCTCCCAGCTCAGGTTGGACACGGCTTGCTGTGGCAATAGAAAGATTGTGTTACCTTACCAGAAGAACAGTAGCTACTGTTGAATTTTGCAGGACGTACGTAAAGGCTGGCGAGCCCCGGCCGGTTCGTGTCGAACGTGGTGTAGTAGTGCTGCACGAAGGCCTTGGCGACGTCCTCGGCAGACATGATGCTCGAATCTCTCGCTTGCTTCCTTCCCGCCGCCTTTTAGACTGGCGCTGAGTATCAGCAGCGAATTGAAACATTCGTGGCTTCGGCGTCGTGCCCGCGCATTGGCTGAAAATATTGAATCCCTGTCATTGGAAGAAATTGAGATGGCTACACGGATTTTGGACAAATGACTCGTGGAGGACACTGGTGGACGCTTCTTGCCGGGAGCTACAGCGCGCAGACCCGCTGGGACGCCAGAGAGTCCGCGTGGGTCAAATCTTCGCGCTCGTCGGTCGCGGAGGACGTCGAGGACGAAATGCTGGGGCTGCCGAGCAAGCGCAGCTGCTGGAGCGCCAGGAAGGACTCGAACTGCTTGCGCGATGCGTCGCACTTGGGGATCACATGACCCTGCGTGTGCACCGAGGTCAGCACGCGGATCTCGAAGGTCTGTCAATTCAAGAGCAGAGCTGTGAGTCTCCCGATCGTCGGCAGCTTACCGTGCAAATGAGCACCCACCTCTGTCTGCTTAAATAGGTCCACCACTTGCTCGCTCTTGGCGGCCGGAATGACGTAGTCATTCGAGCCGAACAAGTGCAGTGACGCAATGTCCGGGATAACTCCCGAGTCCAGCGAGTACTGCGGCGAGCCCAGATAGCTGCCGATGAGCACAGCCAGCTTCGGAGACCACTGCAGCTCAGCACGGGCCTGAGCAGAGCAACAATGGACAAGTCTCCTGTCAGTACCAGTTACGATACATCCGTTCCACAATACATCACGCACCTGCTCGGAGCACATCCACGCGGCGAGACTCGCTCCTTGCGAGAAGCCCATGACTCCGTCCACATCGCCCACCTCGTCCAGCTTCTCGCGCAGGAAGCTCAGCAGCACGTCCCGATCTTCGTCCAGGCTGCCGGGGTCCTCCTGGTGCACGCCCAGCGGACGCCACCACGCGCGAAACTCCGTCTTCTTCTTGGCGCAGCGCACGCGCTTGAGCTTGCTGGCCGCCGCTCTCGAAGCGCTCGGCCGCTTGCTCTGGCGCGCCAGGATGGGCGGCACGATCGTGAAGGGACCGTCCAGGAAGACGAAGTCCACGCCGGCGCTAGCGCCCCGCAGCGGCTTCGTCTTGGCCACGAAGGTGGCTGCATCCTGGTACATGCCATGCAGACACAGCAGCCGCAGCGCACGTGTCGCCGTCATGCTCGCGAGGCCCTTCTCGGCCGCAGCACGGGCTCAGGAATGCCAGCACCGCGGCGTCCTTCAAGTACCGTGGTACGTGCCATTGCGACATGCCATTAGGGGGTCCCTTTAACATATGCGCGTCCGTACCTCCATGAATACATAAATTGTGCGCGGTGGGCCTGATACAAAAATGATTTTTGCAACGGGCCAACCTCTAGAAAACACGGGTGTTTTAGTTTCAGAGCGCGTACAACCCTACCTCGATATCGCGGTAGGGGTAGGGATCAGATTCAGATATCTGATTCGACAGGAAGTACCGTGGATCTATAAAATAATACCCTCTGCAACAACTGAGGCTCGTCTTTGCCTATCTATAGCAAAATCAAGATATCACCAAGAAATCTTGCAGACTCTATCTCAGCGGTTATACTTGATATTCGTATTTGACATATAACAAAGCATTGACTGTGACATTCGAGCTCTCCCATTGGTCCTTAAAACTTTATATGGGCTCTAGTATGCCCCGCTTCAACCACTTCCGGTTGGAGTGAAGCAAGGTTGGCTATACAAACCTTGCTTCGCTCGAACCACTTTCGGTTGAACCGGAAGTGGTTGAACCGGAAGTGGTTGAAGCATAAAAACGCTGAGAGAATGGTGCTCTTCTCCTCGCTCCTTATTCTCCTCGAGGCTGTCAAGTTCTTGCCCGCGTTCAATACCGGGGACAAGCGGTTCGACGGCAGCGAGCCCTACGTGCGAGTCAGCGCCCTCGCCCTGATGTGTGTGGCCGCCGAGGTCGGTCTCACTCAAGGCTTATGGAGGCTAGCGCCGCCAGCCCCGAGTCGCGGTAGGCCATTGGATGAAAAGCAGTTGTGGACAAAACGCCGTACAACCCTACCTCCACCTAGCCCCTGATTGAGCGTGCTCAAAATCCCGTAATATTATATAACTTCGAGTCAAACCTCCCTAATATTATATAACTTCGTGCTCAAAATCCCGTAATATTATATAACTTCGAGTCAAACCTCCCTAATATTATATAACTTCGTGCTCAAAATCCCGTAATATTATATAACTTCGAGTCAAACCTCCCTAATATTATATAACTTCGTGCTCGAAACCCCGTAATATTATATAACTTCGAGTCAAACCTCCCTAATATTATATAACTTCGAGTCAAAATCCCGTAATATTATATATTCTTCCTTTGAAACATCATAAACAACGTGCCGGAAGCGCGCTCGTGCTCGAAATCGCCAAGTTCCTGCCGGCCTTCGCCGCTGTCGACATACGATTTGATGGCGGGATCCCCTACGTCCGGGTGAGCTCACTCGCTGCTGTGCAGCGGCCGGCTAGGCCACAACCAAAACGCGCTCATCAAAGGTCAAGGGCTGGAGACCGACTGCCTCCAGCTGCGTGACCCGGCGGGAGGGCTCGTGCCCTTCCTGAGTGGGCGCTTCAACGCCGCCGCCGCCAACGGCAGCGCGTGGGTTTCGCTGGCGTTAGCGGGGGACCGCAAGGTCCTAGCCAAGGCGATGAAGCGTGCCGTCAAGAAGGCTCGCCGAGCCAAGACTCGCGGCTACCGGAGGGAGAAGCTGATCTTCATGACGGGGTTCAATTTCAATCGCATCCAGCAGGGGATGTATGCCTGTTTCTTGTGCCGCGTTGGGGACGCCCTCAATGAGAAGCGCATCGTGGCGTGCCTCCCGAGCCTACCGAACAGCCAGAATAAACGCGATTTCTACAAGGACTACCTCATCATCAAGTACGGCGTGTCCAACAACTGGGTGCGGCGGCTGATGGAGCACAGGCGTACCTACCGTGAATTTGCGGACCAAGAGACCATCGGTATGGCGTGGATCTATCCAGTTGAGCTGCCGCCCGACTGGAATGAATACAACCAAGGCATGTGCGATCGTCTGAGTGTGGAGAGCGATTTGCGCAACCATACTATGATGGCCCACTGGCACTTCGACTACATTACGCTTGGTGGCACCCTTCGCATCGAACTGGTAGCCATCCCCCCAGCTCGTTTGGAGTTCTTCATCGACACTTACGAAACAATTGCCCATAATGCTGAAAACCCCGCCGCACAAGTCCAAACGATGTACGAAGAGTGGGTGGACGAGGCCGCTCGGATTGCGGATGCTAGAGACGATGCCGCTCAAGCTGCTGAGGCGACGACGATGAGTGAGGCGACGGCGACGACAAGGAGAGCTGCCAGGAAGAGAACGGCAGTGCCAACCAACGAGAGGGGTGCTGAAAAAAAAGATGATTTTCGTAGCAGCGCTTTATTTCGTCGGTCGTCGCGAAGCCGGCGTTGCGTACGGCGCTCTCTGCGTCTTGGCGCCGGCAACAATGCAAGCCACCACTGGCGAGCTGCTGCAGGCAGTGGGGGTTGGCTGCCCTCGAGCGCTTCCTGGGGCAACGGAGCACAGGTGTCGAGCGGTTGCCCATGTTCTGTGCAAATAGATATATTGCGTTACCGCTGTGTGGTTGAATTTCCGAGAGATCGGCGGTGGTGCCGTCTCTGACGTTGCATGATACAACTAGGTGTCGTCACGGGCGCGGCTCAAGAGGTGAAGGTCAGGAGGCATTCATTCTGCATTGCCGCGCTTGCTCTCGTCTGATCTGTCAGAAAATGTCAGACTGATTCGCTGTCTCCTTAGAGCATTGAATTCGTTGATCGTTTGTAAGAACGAGAACCATCCCCTCCGGAGAGGATGAAGACCGTGAAAACGGGATTCCGTCGGGTTTGCAGCATTCTGTGTTGCTTTGAGATGAGCTTGATTTTGACGAGAAAGGACATTTTTTTAAGATAGTGACGCACATTTATTGGATGAAAACCCGCCAAAAAAGAGTGACAACAAGACGACGTCACGATACCGTAAACGTGCATTTATTTGCGATCTGTGACGTGTGACCGATGCGCGCAGCGAGATTGCCGCTGCTGCTCTCCAGGCAATGGCTGCTGGCTCGGAGTCGCCGTCCTGCGTGCTTCCTGAGGCAACGTCTGCCAGCAGCCCAAGGAATTGCAGCCAAGAAGAGAGCAGAAGTGCACACATGCGAGAAAGCTTCGTAGTTGCATGAGATCGAGCACTTGACTTCAACTTGCCTATCGACTCCACTGAAAGCCCAAACAACAAGCCGCGCAATGATCAGCTGGCTGGCACATGGCCAATTCGTTGCCTTAAGACAAAGGTTCTAGTGCTGATGCAGTTCTATTGGGATCCGCCGCCGCCGCAGTCGTCACGTCCGGCGCGGCGTGCGGAAGTCGGGCCCGTACTGGTGCTCTAGATACAGCGTCCGCCTCGCCGGGCAGAGCACTCGGAAGTCGGCGAACGGACAGCTCAGCAACGGGAACACGTAGTATCTCGGAACTAGCATGAGCTTGGCGTACCGATCGATCTGCAGGCACTTGGAGCACGCGTGCCAGCAGCTTGACGGGTGCGTGCCCAGCATCTCGACGCCGTTGGCCTCCGACTGGGCGAATACGAACACGTCCACGTAGAAGCCGTATGTCTTGTCCACGAGTCGAGCAGGGATATTCCAGTCGCGATCGCGTGCGATGTGGATCCTGCTGTCGTAGACTTGGAGCTCGAAGCCGAGCGGCACGGTCCAGCGACTGTCTCGAAGCAGCTCGTAGCCCTCCATCGTCATCCCAAAGTCGGCGTCGTCGTCCCATGGGATTACCGACTGCGTCCGGAACTGGCCCAGCAAAGTGCCGCTGTCCACCCAATAGTCCACGTCGCGCTTGTCCAGCATCGCACTGAAGACGCGCACGAGTTTGGTAATGGTCTCGGTGCGCTTGCGAGCAGTGACGCAGGCGTCCGGGCGGTAGTAGTGGCTGTCGATATGGCCTTCAAGCTCCACGCACCAAAAGCCGCGAAGGGATGTAGGAAGGCCCCGCACCAGCGCGTGGTCAGCCTCAGCGAGCGCTGAGAGAAGCCACCAGCACATTGATGAAATGAGGAGCGACGCCAACGCAGCAACCGGCCAGTGCAGGTCACGCCACGCAGGTCGCCACGCTGTCCAGGGCCTCTTCATCTTCGGGTGAACGTCGAGTTGCTTCGCTTCGACGACTGATCGCAGGATCTTGCTTGACAGACCGCGGCGTTCCTTGCAGACGTCGTGCAGAGCGGCCGAGATACAAAAATGAAGAAATGAGCGGAGTGCATAGACGAACGAGCAGGTGTCGACGAACGACGACGCAGCTTGCCAAGACGGCAGGGTGGCCGGAGCCTTTGATGCAATTAAAGAGAATCGCTCACAAGTTGAGCATCAACGCCGTAACCATTTCCTCAATACTTGCAGCCTTCTCAGCTGCTGCTACACCGAGAGCGCTTCCGTGATGTTGCGGTAACGCTCGCTGTCCTTGTCCGCCAGGTAGTCGGGGTCGTTGGCGACGCGTTGCCGCAGCATCTCCTTGAACCTGTTCTCGAACACCTTGGTCATCCCGGTCTGCGCCAGCTGGGACACCAGGCCGTCGCGTAGCTCCAGCCACTGGTGGTTGTTCTCCAGCCCCGCCGCGCGCACGGCCTCGTTGAGCATGGTGGCCAGCATGGAGCCAGCCTCCATGTACACATTGGGCATGGCCGACGGCGTCGTGCTGTAGGAGCGACTGTGGGGCTTGGTGAGCGTCTTGGCGGCACTGGCGACGCGCAGTTTAGTGGCGTCCTGGTCGATGGTGGTCAGCCAGTCCCGCTGCTCGTTGGCGGGCACGTGGCGCCGCACCAGCTCCTGCCACGACACTGGGGCTTGCTGCAGCGAGGCACCGCCACCTCCGAACATGGGGTTGGCTCCAGTATTGCCGCCGAACATTTGGTTCATCATCGGCATCATCTGGGACATCATCTGGCTCAGATCGGGCATGGCGGGCGGGGCGGACACAGTTCTGGGAGCGGAGGACACGGCCGTAGAGCCCCAAGAGGGCGGCACTACGGGGGTGGATGACTGTGTTGCCCCCTCGGCCATCTCCATGAGCATGTCGTCGGCCAAGTCGTCCAGCATGTCGTCATCCGAGAGGGACATGTTGTCCAGGAGGTCATCGCTCATCTTGCTCGCTGGACTTCCGAGCCAAATCCTAAGTGACGTCGCAGACAGTTGGGGATTTTCGACAGTTGGAGAGCATTTTTGACTTCAAGGATGAAAGTCTATAGATTGAAGCATGTTGGCATGTTGGCCTCAGTCCTGCGTGAGTGCTCATACTTATCGAGGCAGCAGTTCGTTTCGAGCCGTGTCGCCCTCGTGGTCGCCGTCTCCGTCGCGCAGGATCGGGACCGAGTTGCTCAGCGCTCGCTTGACCTGCTCCGTGCGAGAGACTTTGCGGCGCAGTTTGCGGAAGAAGCCGACTGGAGGGGCCCCCGAGAGCGGGTAGACGTCGTCTGCGTCGATGTTCTTGGCCAGACGGAAGCAGCGCGTGCAGTGCTCCTCCTCGAGCTCGCGCCGCGTGAGGATGCCGCGCACGTTGTTGTGGCGGTTGACGACCACGAGGTGGCGCAGGCCGGCGCTGCGGAAGAGGCGGTAGGCGCGCACGAACGGCGCTTCCTCCTGGATCAGGTACGGCGTCTGGTTCATGTAGGGCGTGAGGTCCACCCACAGCGCCCGGTCTTCCTCGGATAGCGTGTAGAGCTCGTCACCGGCGACGCGGCCGGCGTGGGCAGCCGCTCGGAAGTCCTGGCGCGTTGCCGTCGGGATCGGATACCGCGGGTAATGCGCCTCCATGTCGTGATACGACAGGCAGTAGTTGCTCGCGAGGGGCGACTGCAGCAGCTTGTCGTCTACGCGGGGCGTGCTGGCCTCTAAATCCCTCGGGCGGCGGTGGCGAAGCGTCCCAGTCGGAGTCACGTCGCGTTGGTATGACGCTGGGTGCGGCTGGCGATGGAACGGCTTGGGCTTGTCCACGCTGAAGTCGGCGTGGCTCAAGAGCACGTTCAGCTGCTTGCGCAGGACGACGCCGGCGAAGAAGCGGCTGCCGAACGTCGGATCCTCCACGATGACCGGGAACGCGTTGTGCCTGGTGCTCACGAGCAGGTCGAAGATGACGCCCGCGCGCTCCACCGTGCGCAGCGTCTTGGGGGTGGCCGTCATGATGTGCTTGACGCGCAAGAAGGCGCCTCGCAGCGGCGGGTTCCAGTCCAGGAACGGCACGTGGCGCAGGTGGATGTGGATGTCGTAGATGCCCTCGTTGAAGTAGTTGCCCACCCAGCGCGCGAAGAAGGACGTGAGGATGAGCGGCAGACCGAACTCGATGTTGCCCGTGCACTCGAGGATGATGACGGTGAGCGAGATGGTCATGCGCGTCACGCCGCCCAGCATCGCCAGGCTGCCCACGAGGCCGTACGTCCGCGGGTCGACCGTCTTCAGGTGCTGCAGACTCGTGAAGTAGTTGATCACTCGCGTCCAGAGCCGCCCGTACGCGGCGCCGACGAGCAGCGCCGGCACGAACAAGCCGCTGGGCACTTTGAGCCCGTACGTGACACAGGCCAGCAGCAGCATCACGAACCAGAAGACCACGAGGTTGCGCACGTCGAACGAGTCGGGCGGCGCGTGGAACAGGTGCTTGATCGCCACCTCCCCTCCCGTCAGCATGAGCGACGCGAGGTCGTTGTATTGGCCTTGGGGGCAGTAGAAGCGCAGCAGCTCCTTCTTGTACGGGTACTGCGCCGTCTCGTCGGCCTGGAAGCACTCGGCGCCGTCCAAGGACACGCTCGTGCAGCTCTCGCAGATGCACGCGGACCCGTTCTTCTTGAGCAGTTCCATCCCAAACACGAACGCCTTGCTGGGCGTACCGGCCGACTCTGCGAGGTGCGCCACGTCTTCACGAGCTTGAGGGAGATCGTGGCACTTGCCAAGCAGAAACGGCGTCGAGAACAGTAGCGACGAGATCAGCACAGACACGAGTAGAGCTTCCGTCCACGCCACCCCGCGAGTGCGCACCCAGCGCGAGCGAACGTTTGCCAGGCGAGTGTTGAGGCCGTTGAAGAAAGCTCCCTGCAACCCGCCGCCGATGCCCATGAGGATGAAAAGCGGCACCTCCCAGATCTGGTACGTGCTGGACGTGAAGGGGCCGAAGCTGAAGCTGCCCGTGTGGCTGCCCAGCGTGCCCCACGACAGGTTGTCGTTCATCCCGGAGAGGAAAAACGCCAGCGTGAACGTCGCCGACATGGCGCAGAACAGCGTTCGCCACGTGAGCGTCTGGTTCCAAAAGGACGCGCCTTCCTCCAAGACGAACAACACGCCGCCGATAGGAGCTCCGAACGCCGAGGCCACGCCAGCCGCCGCACCACAAGCCACGAAATCGCGCTTCTCTCGGTCGTTGCGGAAACCAGCAAAGTAGGAAAAACTACAGCAAGAGACGGCAGAGTCAGTACGTACGTGAGAGTGAGCAGAACGGAGAGACTGGAAGTGCGACCCACCTCGTGTCATAGCCCAGCGTGGATGATTTCCCCTGCGAAAGCCCTGCCGCCACAATTGCACCGCTACAGAACGACAAGAGTAGAGGTTAGTGACTCTACCACATCGTGGCCTGCTGGGGAGAGTCCCGCACCTGTGAATCATCGGGCCTTCTTTCCCTACTGGCAGCCCGCCAGCAACCGAACAAACCGTGCCGATGATCTTGCAGAAGAACGTGCGCAAGCGCAACATGCGCGGGATCTTCATGCCGTTCAACGTCGTCTTCACCTCGGAGATGCCTGATCCAGCAGCCACGGGTTCTCCAAAGGAAGTGACGGTCGCGGCAATCGCTACGAGCCCGAGATTGAACGCCACGAGGCTCCAGAACGTGGTGCCGAAGAGCACGTTCTTGGTCAGCTCGTGTTGGATGGTGTACTCGAGCAGGTGCTGCTTGAGCGACATGAGCAGCGTGGTGAAGTAGAGCATGAAGACCGCCACGAGCGCCGTGATGACGCCCGTGACCAAGGTGAGAAACCAGCGCGCGTAGATGAGTCGGTTCTTCTCCTGTCCGTTGCGGTACCTGTAGCCCATGCCGGACTTGTTCACCACGCTCTCGAACAGGTCTAGCAAGTCACAGAGTAAGCATTGCGTATTGATATACCTGCTGCATTGCTAACAAGACGCACCATAGTCCAGGCTCTCCAGGTCGGTGCTTTTCCACAACATTTTCGACTATCAGCGATGTGTCAATTCTTCTCCGAGGCCGAACGGGTGCTACAGCGGCGCGAATGCGTAGAATGAGGTAAGCAAGGCGCGCAGAGAGCTTCTTTACTTGATGAGCGGGTCGGTGGCGGGGCAGGAGACGTGGCAGACGCGATGCATGCACGGTTCTCCGGTGGAGCTGGAACTATGGGCGGAACAACTGAATTGAAGATATCAATCTATATTTGATGTGCGCCACACGAAAGTGACCAAGCAGACGAACGAGTGGCAAAAGGAGATCATCGGCGCCATGTCGGAGCACCGCGAGCGCCTTACGCGCTTCTACCACAAGTACAACGCCGACAAGCTGCATGAGATCGAGGGCGTGCTGGAGCGCTTCAAAGGGCGCGAGACGCAGCTGTTCTCGGCGCTGGTGAAGAAGTACGGCCCCGAGCCGGGCGATTCGGACGACGAGGAAGAGGAGGAGCAGGAGACTGCACCCAGTGCCGCCCAGGATGCTGAAGCCGCTGAGCCCGAAGAGAAGAGTCTGAACCACCAGCGCCTGCTGGCCTTCTACCAGAAGTACAACCCCGACAAGTTGGACGACGTGCCGCACGTGCTGGCCAAGTACAAGGGCAAGGAGTCCAAGCTCTTCGACGCGCTGGTGAAGAAGTACGGCCCCGAACCGGGTGACTCGGACGACGAGGAAGAGGAAGAACACGAGGAGGAAGAGGAGGAGGAGAAGGATGGCCAGCCCAAGCTGCGCCACGTGCTGTACTGCCCCATCGACACGTTCCCGCCCGAGTACTGCGAGTACGGCCCCATGTTCAACGAGTGCAAGCCCTGGCTGGCCGAGCACTGCCCCGACCTCATGCTCTCCAAGTACAACCGTACGGTGGTGGAGCTGCTGGAGGTGGAGCAGCAGATCGCCGACGGCGTGGAGGGCATCACGCTCGAGGTGCAGGGCAAGACGGTCAAGAAGAAAAAGAAAAACAAGATCGAGGAGGCCGCCAAGCGGAAGGAGAACTGCAAGGTCACCATCTCCAAGAGCTCGCGCAAGGGCCGCAAGCGCCTCACCTTCGTCACGGGCCTCGAGGACTTTGAAGGCGTCAACATCAAGGACGCCTGCAAGAGCATGGGCAAGAAGTTCGCCTGCAGCTCGTCGCTGTCCAAGACGGACCAGGGCCAGCAGCAGATCCAGCTGCAGGGCGACTGCGTCACGGAGCTGCTGGAGGTGCTGCCGGAGATGTTCGGCGTGCACGAGGACCAGATCATCGTCATTGATGAGCCCATCAAGGCCGCTAAGCCCGCCGGCAAGGGCAAGGGTGGCAAGAAGTAAGTCAAGTCGTAGTCCGCAGCGCGCTACAGTAGCTCGGCAGCTACGGTTAGCACCACCAATACAGACTCCCATGCTTGTCAACTGTAGATTGCTCGTAAACTGTAGAATCTGCTCCCCAGGTGCAACGGATACTATGACGAGGAAGGCGTCGGCCAAGAGCTCACCACCAAGCTCTGATGCTCCCGATAGAGCCCCCGATACAGTGATGACGCCGGTGCTTCCGCCGACGTCCACCCAGGTGTCGTTCAAGGAGATGCAGCGGCTGCATGCCATGCGGATGGAGCTCTTCGGCTTCGGGGGTTGGCTGGCCTCCGCTCTCTTCTATGGTGCGTGCTTTGACTGCAAGGGTTAAGTGGTGCTGAGTGTTAATGGTGTGCTGCTGCAGTGCTGTTCTTGATGTGGGCGTACGTGCCGGAGGCGACGCTGGAAGCCTACGGGTTCACCTACTTCCCGTCCAAGCACTGGGCGGTGGCGGTGCCGGCCATGATCGTTGTGACCTACGTCTTCTCGCTGGTGGTCTACAAGGCGGTGAACTTGATGTCGACCCCCGAGCTCGGATCCTACGCCACTGTCCTGGACACCCACACGGTGCCGCTAGCTGAAGGCACCACGTGCTTCGAAGACGACACGGAGGCCACCCCTGGCATTGGAGATATCTCCATCTTCGAAGTGAACCGCCACCTGTTCTCGCAGGAAATGGATAAGCAAGTGAAAGGGGAGTAGATGGACACTAACGAGACGATAGACAAGCTGATCCTACGTGCTCTGACGATTCTTTATCTCGATCTACTGCGGGTGAGACAACAACACCGAGCCATCAACGCTCGGTCCTCTACTGCAGACCCATGGCGTACTTCATGATTTGGTACTTGAGCGGCTCGACGGCGTTGAGCGTGCCCATGCCGACGTTGCGCGCCACCGAGACGGCGTCCGGCGTGGGGCCGAACATCCGCTTAAAGCCGTCCATGGCCAGCTGCATGGTGATGTTGGCCTTCATACGCTCGTCCTCGTACTGCTGCAGGAAGTACTCGTTCGAGAGGTTCTCGCCGCTCTTGACGCCGTCAATGAGGAGGTTGCTCAGAGCCTGCACGTCGCCCAGACCCAGGTTCAGCCCCTGGCCCGCGAGCGGGTGGATCGTGTGCGCCGAGTCGCCCACAAGAGCAAGACCAGGCTTAATGTACTTGGTCGCGTGCTTCAACTTGAGCGGGAAGGCGAAGCGGTGGCCCACGGTGGCCACAGCCTTGGGCGGGGCCACGAAGGGCTCCGTCAGGGCAGCAGCCGACATGATGGTGTTGGCGGCGTGGTGCACGCCCTTGACCAGGTCCGAGAGCACCGGGATGCCCGGGAACTCAGGCGGCACGGGAGACATGGGCGGCGCCGAGTACGCGTCGTTGAGACGAGCCACGAACTCGTCCGGGCTGAGCGCCGTGAGTTCCTTGGCCATGTCGGCCGAGCACGACCAGACCACGGACGAGTAGCCGTCGCGCATGGGCAGCAGCGCCACGGGGCCCGTGGGGTAGAAGCGCTGCCAGGCCGTCTCGTTAACGCGGTCCGTCTTGACGGTGGCCACGACGGCCTGCTGGTCGTAGTCCCAGCCCCAAGTGCCGAGCGCCGAGAGCGAGCGGATGATGGAGTTGCCTCCATCGGCAGCCACGACCAGGTCGGCCTTGAGACGCTGACCGTCCTCCAGGCCGATTTCCGAGACGCTGGACACGCTCGTGGGGCGCTGGAAGTGCCTGACCTTGGCAGGGCAGTAGAGCTTGAGCGGCGCGCTGTCTTCCGTGTCGGCCGTGAGCTGGTTCATGCGGTCGTGCAGCGCACGCACCAGCACGCGGTGCTCCAGCACGTGGCCCAGTACGTCCTTGCCCATCTTGGGGGCGTCGAAACGGATGAAGCCGTCACCCATGGCGTCCCAGGCCTGCATGTCCTTAAACACGGCCTTGTGGCCGTCGTCAATGAAGTTCCAGGCGCCCGTGGACTCGAGCAGTTTTTTACTGGCGGGCGTGATGGTGAACACGCGAAGGTCAGGCGAGTCCTCCTCCACAGACGGAGCCACCGGGTGCTCCGTGGG
Organism: Phytophthora crassamura; assembly: GCA_033557995.1. NCBI lineage: Eukaryota > Oomycota > Peronosporomycetes > Peronosporales > Peronosporaceae > Phytophthora > Phytophthora crassamura. The sequence goes on along the minus strand of JAUCED010000011.1, from coordinate 1,058,772 downwards.
CTCGATGACAGCCACGTTCTTGCCCTTGAACACGGGGCTGCTCTTGAGCTGACAGGCTAGCGCCGAGCCCACGAGGCCGCCGCCCACGACCACCACGTCGTAGTGAGGCACCTCCGGGTCGAACGGAGCTGCAGTGGACAGCGAGCGCGCCGCCAGAGAACGAGAGCAGCGCAGCGAACGCGACGACAGCCGCGCGACGGACGAGAGCACCATGACCAGAGCTTGGAGAGGGAGCGAGCTACTGAGCTATTGCGTAGCTTTTGCGCCAAAGTCTGTGGCCCGAAGGCGGTCAAGGAAGAGAGTACCGTGGCATTTCGGCTAGGTGCGGATAGTGCCTGTAGTATCGTAGACTACCAGAATAGTGCGAATCGAGGTGTTCATCCTTCGGAGTGCTTGGTGTTTTCTCGACTATCGGAACATGGCATATACACGTACCAAGCAGAAATACAGTACGTACTGGTGAAGGTCCCACTTCAACATCGATCAGGAAGAAGAGACCAAGCAAGGAGAAGACGCGCGTGTGGAGGCAATGGGTTTGTTCACTTGTAGGAATAATAATACGGGAAGCTATCAACATGTCAAAAGAGGGGTAAAATATAAGGGAGAAGCAGACGACGCTCGCTCGGGCGCCTTCTCCCCTGCTTACTAAATACCGACGAGGGGATGCTTGGTCACGTGGCTCGACCAGGCCGGCTTGAAGGCACAGCGCGAATCAGCTGCACATATACTACACGCGCGCGGCAGGCACGGGTGTCGGGGACTTCAGAAAAAAACTTCGATCAGGATCTACACGGCGATGACGGGCTGGGCGGCTTCGACTGGGGTCGCGACGGGCTCTGTCGAACTGCTCGCCGTCGTTGTGGTACTCGTTGTAGCACCAGCGGCGGACTGAGCGCAGGTGGCGGCAGCGAGCATGCAGTCGGCCGAGGATGACACGTCGACCGGCGACGTACCCATCTCCAGCAGGTCACAGCTGAGCGGCGAGTCGAACGAGTCCACGGCGTAGGGCAGCTCGTTGTTCTCGTCGGAGCTCTCGTCATCGCCCAGGATGCAGTCGGAGCTGTAGTCGAGGTTCAGGTCATCGTAGGTGCGTGAGTTGACGGCGTCGTACGCGTCCATGTCCTCCATAGCGAAACGGACCTCAGAGTCCACGACCATGTTGCGGCCGTTGCCCCCGAAGAAGAAGTCGTCCTCACTGCTGTCGTCTACATGCATGATGTCGTCGATGTCGTCCTGCTGCTGCATCATCTCCAGGTCGCCGTCCTCCATGAGCGGTACCTCGCCCAGTCCGTACTGGTACATGAGGTCGTACTCGTTGGACTCCCACCGTTCCCGGTTGATTCGGAGCGTCTCGCGCTCGACGTGGCTAATAATTGAAATGGAGTGGCCGGCGTTCTCCAAGATGTCCAGCCTCTCTTCGGGCTCTAGGTAGCCCAAGTCCATGTACTCCTGGCGGTCTACGCGCTGCATCAAACGCTCGTTTTCGTACGTGTCCAGCTGGCGCTTGGTGCGCCGACGGACGTCAACTGACATGCCGAGCTGTTTAGGTTAAATCAGATGCAAGAGTTAGACTCCTTCGTATTCCTAAGCAGATATACTGGCGACTGTATGGACTTACCGGCACACCCTCAGAGGAGACCGTGGCCGTCCACATAGTGGGCTCAAACTCTACCACGTCGGCCACATCGAACCGCACACGCTTTTTGGCCGGCTCCTGGATATCAGCAGACTCGGCGGCCGCCGTCTCTTGCTGGGTCTTGGCGTCGTCCAACGTAACCTCGTCTTCTTCGCACGGGGCTTCAGCCTGCGGCTCCTGGGGCCCCTCGATCATCTTCTGCTTGAGGACTGTGGCTGGCTCAACAGCGGAGGTCGTGGGCGCGGAGGCTTCAGCGAGTGGGGCCATAGTGTATTGTGTTGTCGTCTATGGCCAGTTTGGCTCAATTGGCTGCGCACGTCTCTTTCACCGCAGAGGTCTCCGTGATCTCTGCTGTTGCGACTTGCGGGCTTCAGCGCAAAATGAATAATGCCGGCACGGAGAAGGGAGCGAGAACACCTCTCTCTGCCTTTATCAAGTGATATTGTAGTACTGTGTCGCTGTGGCTAAATGCGATACAATTTTGCCCAATGAGAAATTTTGTTTTTCTGCCACTCACATGTCGCCCTCAAAAAAAAAGTTGATATGACAGTATTGACTTTGAATACTGTCATCAACTCTTTTTTTATAGCTCATAGCACCTCACTTTATATGACCACCGACTTGATATTCTGTCCCGCTCGGGGCCCCCCAGTTCCAATGTCTAGCGCCTGCCAGCCAGCGCTGACGCGCAGTATTAAATACCTTCGTGGCGGCGGCGCCGCGGATTCTTGCTCCGAGTCAGCATGCGCAATTGGGGCAAAAGTTTACTGAAAAGCAGGCGGCGGTGGCGCATATGTTGACTATTTTCGCTATTACCACCTGCGACGGGATGATTTTCAGCGCGAAAGCCGGATGCAGCAGCTTCAAGGTGAGCTGCTCTCTTTATCGTCGACCTCCAGCACGAAGACGGCGTCCGAGAGCACGTAGTACGGCGACTGCAAGTCCCCGCGACACAGGTAGGGCACGCGGCTGAAGTGGCGCAGCTTAAAGCCCGCCGGCAGCAGCACGTTGCGCAGCAGCAAGCTGGCCGCAACCTCGAAGGACGCGCCCTCTGCGCAGAGTCCGCCCCGCATCGGCAGTCTCTCACTCGGCGCTACGCGCTGGGTGCCCACCTCCACGAAGGCTGAGAATGGCAGCACCACCGCGAGCAGGAACAGCCCGTTCTGCGGGTCCAGCATCTCGCGGATCTCGCGGAGCATCGTGAGCGGCTTGTCCGCGCGGTCGAGAACGTTCAACATGCTGCAATCCACATCAAATCAAAATGTTGAGCCGGCAGATTAGTCGTGACGAACAAACTACACATACAAACTGTACACATCGCAGCGTTGCACGGTCAAGAAAAGGGGGCGCCCCTCGGCGATCCCGCGACCACGCACCTGATAATATTGTACGGCTTCCTCGACTGCACGAATTCGTGCTGCAAGTCGCAGGTCTCCACGCTGTTGTAGCCTCGCGCGTTCAGGTGCGCCACCATGGGCGCCGAGGCCTCTGTCGTGGTCACTTCGTCCACGAGCGAGGCGAGCGACGCAGTCACATTGCCGTCTCCAGCTCCGATGTCAAGCAGCGAGCCACCGCCGCCCACCAGAGGCTGATCGCGGTGGAGAAGCCGCTGGACCTGGGCTCTCGAGAGCACGAACATCTGACCACCTACATATAGGGATTAAAGAGAAGAAAACGATCCTGAGATGAGATAATTTCAATGTAGTGCCACACTGGGGCGCCACGTTGGCTTCCTGTCGGTCTCACTTACGCCCGAGAATTCCGTTCGCGTCGGTCAGCGAGTAGAAGAGCCCAAGCACCGTGGAGCCCAAGGACTCCCACAGACTCCCCCCTGTGCAGGTCTGTCAGCCACAACAACGACCATTAGCCTTGCCACAGTCCAAATATCCATTGCGCACTGGAAGCAGCTCGAACGTACATCGAGAAACGCGTCGGTCTCGTCGTCGCAGTCTAATTGCACAAACGCCGACTGCAGGGCCGAGTCTCTGCACGACGATCGCAGTCTCCGTGAGCACAGCAACGCAGAGAGAGCGAGAGTTCCGCTAGAAATACACAACACGAACTACAACTTACAGAAGCGCCGTATCCACGCCGTAGTCCAGCGCCGGCCCAAAATGCGGCTGCCGCACGCGCTTCGTCGCCTCCCGCACCCACGATTTCATCGTCTTGACACAAATGTGAGTGGCGGTGTGGCACACACATAATAAGCTTCAACCATGGCGATTTCGCTGCATCAAAGTTCACGTCCTCTCCCCACCTAGGATGGGTAGCAAAACTAATCTCTGTAAGTCTATTTTGCGAGTTACATGTCCAGGTCGATCTCGCACGGGTCCGCAGGTGCTGCAGGCTCTGTTACTGCGGCAGTGTCCGGGTTGGCAGGTGTACCATCATTGCTGGTGGCATCGGTTTCCATTGCCTTGGCATCCTCTGTTACACCCTCGTCGGCGTCATCACCATCGTCGTCATCGAGGTCGATCTCGTTGGGGTCCTCGACTGCAGCAGTAGCGGCAATTCCGCCGACAAACGGCGCGGTCACGACGTGAGGGAGCTTGAGCAGCTCCAGAAGCAGGTCCGTCTGCGGGTTGCCTGTCACCAGTACGGGGCCTTCCGGCTCGCCGTGGCCCGGCGCCGTTTTTACGAAGTCCGTGATCCACTCGCCTTCGACCTTGTCCAGCTTCTTATCGGAGACAAATTCTTGCAGGCGTTGTTTCACCCAGGCGACGTCTTTGTCCTCGATCTTCATTTCTTCCTGCGGGACGCGTGGTGCGAACTTGCTGGACGACGCGAGGTGATGCGTTGCGCGCAGGATGGCTAGCCACTCCAGGTCAAACATGATTTTAGGCGGATCTGAGCGATTCGGAGTCTGGTTCTTCTCCTCTGTTTCGGCAGTCTCCTTGGGTTGGCTGTCGCTTATAGCGGCCTCTTGTGCTGGCGTGCTGTCTGTCCCGGTCTGCTCACTTACAGCGGGGATCTCCGCAGCAGAAGGCAAATTCAATATCTGCATGAACTCGCGGCGCGGTAGACATTTGTCAAGCGCTAGAAACTTGGTCGTCACTGGCTGGGATGGCTTGGCGGTCTCCACTTGCTTTCCATCTGCATCCGTCTTCTCTGCATCTTCGCCGTTACTTGTAGCGTGTGCGGTATCGCTTGACTGGTCTGGGTGTACGACAATGGCAGCAAACTTGACATGCAAGTGGGCTGCGAACCAATGCTGCGGCCGCAGCTGGTACATCAGGAACTCGCCGGCGGGACTGCCCAACGTGTTGGACCCGATCTCCTGCTCGAAGAACGGTTTGCGACGCAGAAGCTGAGGAGTGTTGCCGTATCGCTCAATGCCTCGGGGCCAGTCGTGCGACAGGAACGCTCCGAGTGGGGTCTTGTCCACTTGCTGCACGTGCGAGAGCTGGAACACTTCGAGCTCGCGGACGTGGTACACACTGCGCATCGTGCTGTTATCGAACGGCATTGCCTCGAAGCGCCCGTTCGTGTAGTGCTGCTGCTTGTAAATGCCCGAGAGTCCGGCGATGCGCAGACCGGCCACGTTGATGACGCCTGCCGCGCCCAAGTAGAAGATGTTGGGCGCTACCCAACCGCCGTAGTGCAGCTCCTGCAAGTAGCCGGAGGCCTCGTGATTGCCACCCACGAAAACGGTGAGCACAGGCGCAGTTTTCTCCTGCTTGTAGTAGCGGTGGAAGGCGTGCAACGCGCGGTACTTAGGCGGACATGCCAGAGTCTCCAGGTCGCGCACGTTGCGCATGCACTCGAAATCGCCGCAGCACAGCAGCAACTCCACGGGGTGCGCCGGATCCATCTCGTTCACGAAGTTGACGGTCGCGTAGATGTCGTCGAGCAGCCCGTGGGCGCATCCTACGACCGCCACGCGCACCATGGTGATCGGAGCCTCTTGCTTGAGTGGATTTGCTTTGGGTGCGGTACACCAACTAAAGTAGGGTTATGAAGTGGTAGTCATGGGAGTAAACGTTAAGTAGAGTTGAACATGTTGAAGCTGTCGAGACGGCTGCTTGGAGCGGGGTGCTTGCTACCAATGGATAGAGTGCCCGATGCAGTTGCACCTTGCGGCTCTGCAGTCATGACTCCTATCGGGATAGCATTTGTCTTCGAGCATTTGTCTTCGAGCATTGTCTTCTACTGGACACAGCACAACCATATATATACTTCGAAGTATTGTTTTGAATTGCATACCAACGAGGGGGTTACTCGATTCTGGCTTGTCACTGACAAGTTGTCATCGGGCGACACATTTGGTATGCTGCACGCTGCCAGCATTGTTGCGCAACTTAGGCTACTCGAAGTGAACGCTGGTGCTTTATCGCGTGGTGTGCGCAACTCGCGCTGGCCGCGCTGAAGCGTTTCGGGTGGAATTTTGGCATGGTCTCCTAATTGCAGGTGGCAAAAACAAATTGATAAATTTGGAAATCCATGTGTGTGTTTGCGTTGCCCAAGCTCCCAACCGCAGACCGTTCCGCATTGAACCCCTTAAAAAATAAGCGGAGACTGCAGCGCGCGCTCGGCAAAGGAGTATGCAAGGCGCTGCGGATTCTCTACCATCGTGTACGGACATCACTGCGGTACCACCACCCGAATGGAAGCGGCCACTGAGGCCATTTGCACATATGAAACTTGGAGTGTATCACGGCGGCCCCCAGTTTTCAGGCTCAATTGTTGCCACGTACAAGAAGCACAACAAGTACACAAGAAGCCCAACTTCCAAGAATGAGGCCCAATATGACTCGTCTATGTCACCAAATGCGCCCTAGCCCGGAAGAACATTATCGCACTGAACTTCAACGTCCTTCTATTGTTATATTTCGCGGTGCGTCCCTAACGAAAGCTATCTATCGGTTATGTTGTCACCTCCTACATAAAATAAAAATCCGTTTTCTACTTGAGAGGGCTCATTAACTTTCGTTTTGTAAGTAAGATTGACCTATACATGCTTGTTGAGAGGTTCTTGAATTATTCAAAACGCTACAAGTTAGCATAACCCGTAGCGAGTTGCCGTAAAACCCCGCCCAGGACGCGGGAAAGAACCGACGACGGCTTCCGCCTTTTTGAAGCAAGAGCGGAAGCCTGAGCCATAACGCAATTCGCCTTAAGCCCCGCAAGCCGAGCCCAAGAACATACAGCGATGGTGTCTTCGCCGCTGCCCTCCTCGACGCTGGACGCACTGGCGCCGCCCTTCTATCCGTCCATGACGTGGTATCCGGCCATCACGGACGACTACTACTTGGAGCGCCCGCACTCGCCAGGCAAGTCTGGCTTCGTGATCGCCGACCCCGTGGAGCCCATGCAGGAGATCCCTGACGAGGAGCTGTTCGACCCGTCGTACTACCCGTTGTCGGCCACGGAGATGCTGGAGCTGGAGCAGGTTGACGAGATCAACGAGATCCTGGCCGAGCTGGACCTGATGGAGAGCCACCAGGAGCTGCACCACAAGCTGAGCGAGAAGACGCGCGAGCTGCGCTCAAGCTCAGACGTGGACGCCGAGATCTACAGCATGATGGCCAAGGCTGCCAAGGCCAAGTCGTTCTCCGGCAAGCAGCAGGTGCATCTGCAAAAGAACAGCTTCCACGCTAAGCGCAACATGCGCGCGCTGCACCAGCCCCGCTCGGTGAAGTAGAGCCCGTCCCACGTCGACTTTTGGCGTGCGGCGGCACTATTTCATACGCAACGGAGTGAGTGAGCGACACGGTGTCCGGACAGACCGAGGCACACGTGAAATCCAGAGAAAAAGAGAAAACTCGCGCTCCATCTACTCAAGTGAAGAGAGAAACAAACAACGATCCAGCCCAGCGAGCCCGTGTCCTGTAATTGGCAGGGCGGGCGACCACCAACCATCAACACCACCAGCGGACAACTCGTGCTACGGAATGTCAGCAGAAAAATAGCAAGTAGCAAAAGATAGCAAACCTACAGAAAATAGTTTAGGACGAGACGGCGAGAAGAACGGCATGCAGACGAGCAACGAGCGAGCGAGCGGCGCGACGATGGCACGGACATCGAGCTTCTGTACACTATGGCATCCGATTGAAGGCAAGCCACCCCAATGCAGAGCTCGACGGGACCTACCTCCCACCTATCCCATCGCCGGACGTCCGTGAAAGCAGCGACAACTGTGAATCGCGCAGTACGAGTGTACCAATATTCCAGAAAAATTATAATAATGTAAGATGGAGCGAGTTTTTCAAAACAAACGGTGCAGCTTCAAGGATCTTCCTGCTTGGCGACGTATCCGCTAGTTCCATCGCTCAATGCGAGGCCGTCGTGGTCGGAGGCTCGGCAATGTCGGCTTGGCTTGTGGGTTTCGACGTCTCATGCGCTGAAGAGCAAGTGCCTTTCGGTCTTCGGAGCTCAAGCTTCGGATACGAGGAAGGTCGATCTCCTCCGCGTAGCTCTTCATGGCCACTTCGTTGTCGAGAAAGCTGTCCATCAATCCGCGGCCCACTGTGCCATCCGTCGTCTCTGCTGGAAGTGGGAGATCGGGAGCGCTCATCCGGCTTCGTCGGCATTGACGCAGCAGCTGAGCTCGGGTGGCAAGGCGTTGCCGAAGCAGGACCAGGAGCTGCAGCAGCGCATTCGCTGCCATGGTGGTGTTTCGTACTCGGTGGAATTGCGAGTGGGCTCCAAGTGAAAGGATCCCCGATTTCGATTGATGTGGCAAGTCACGCCTCCAGATTGCCTTCAACCTTCTCTTGGATGGACTTCAACTCTGGTCAATTTTGAATCGATCAGTACCCCACAGCAAAACGAAAAACAAGCAGCAAAAAGAAAAAAAAATAATGTATATGGATGATGAATGGGACTTTTACTCACATGTGGCTACACGTTAGGTTGTGGCATCCTCTGCGCTTAGGCCAATATTTCCTCCACGCTGACATTCACCGGACCCTTGACCGGCATCGAAAACGCGATCTCATACGTGAACTCGAATGGATCCTGCACCGTCTTGAGGTCGAACCGGCTGAAGAGCACCGCCGTCGCGATACGCATCTCCAGCAGCGCGAACCGCATGCCGATGCACTGGCGAGGACCCGAGATGAAGGTGTTGAACTTGAACGGCGACACGGCCTTGACCTTGCCCGTCTCGGTGTCGATCCATCTCTCAGGTTTGTACTCCGAGGCGTCTTCACCCCACACGCTCGTCAATCGAGCGATGGCGTACGAAGGAATCATAACTTCACACCCGAAAGGTACGAAGGTGCCGTCACTCAGGGTGACCGACTTGTTGGGCACGCGCCTCGTGGCGATCGCGTACAAACGGAGGCTCTCCTTCACCACGGCTTCCAGGTACGGCAAGTGCTGCAGATCGTCCATGGTGGGGACGTCGATTTCACCGGTCTGAAGTCCCGGGAGCTTCTCCTTAATCTCCGCCCGCAGCTTAGCGAGAACCTCTGGGTGGCGATTGAGGTTGACAAGGATCCACGTGAGGCTGAACGTGGTGGTGCCCTTGCCCGCCAACAAGAAGTTCATGACGGCGTCGCGGATGACCTCCACGTCGACAGTTGAGTTCATGAGGAATGTCAGCAGATCCTTCTGGTCGCCGTCGCCGTCGACGTTTTTCTTCTGCATCGACTCGCTCATGACCTGGAAGGTCAGCTCGTGCACGGTTTTGCAGGCCTCCTTCAGCTTGCGTTCGTCTCCGATATCCAGGAGACGATTGAGCTTCCACACCCAAGCGGGAGACAGCAAGCGCGATCCCAGCCTTTCCGACATGAATTCCATCGCCGCGTTGAACGGGTGCTCCGCTGCAGACTCCACATCACCGGCCAGACCGTTGAGGTCGACGCCGAACGCGATCTTGGTGAACGTGTCGCTCGAGAACTTGCCAAAGAGCGACTTCATGTCAACAGTGCGTCCCTCTTTCGCACACACGTCAAGGGCGTCCCGTAGCTGCAGCGTCTTCTCCTTCACGACGGTATCCATAGCGTCCCGCAGCGTTCGAGTGGTGAACATGTGGATCGCCGCACGTCGCTGCTTGAGCCAATTCTCGCCGTCGGCGGCCACGATGCCGTTTCCAAGGAAGTCGTACATGACTTCTCGGAGTTCGGCTCCGTGCTCGAAGGAGTCGAAGTGCGTTTTGAAAATGTCCTCCAGCGTCTCGGGGGATGTGCAAACCAGAGTTGTGGGCCGCCCAACAAGGCGCAGAAGCCATGGTCTGCCGCCACTGAGGTTGCTCTGCTCGGCCATCCAGTCCCAAAGTCGATCTCTCTGGAAAATCAACGCGTCCAACGTGTTTCCTAGCACCGGTAAGGTCGACGGCGGGGAGTGTAGACCTTGCTTCGTGAGTGCCGCGTCGACGACTCGCTGCGAGTACACGCTGGAGAGAACTCGCCAGCCCAGGTACATCAAACTGATCGAAGCCACAGCTAGGAGCACGCTGTAGCTGGTCAACGCGTATTGAGGGATCCACATGACGGTCGGGCTCACTGGATCTGCTTCAGCTGTTGCTTGCTTCTCTCTGCGAGGTGAAAGGGAGAGTGAAAGGCGCATTTGCACACAGCTGTGCTAACCTCGTCCCATTTCCAGCCATCTCCCACACCACCCTGGCCCAGGTTCCACAGCGTACAAGATTTTGAATGCGGAAAACAATAACGTACATTTGCATTGAAACTTAAACTTACAAAAAAAAATGCGGTGCCCGTGGGCCATTGTTCACGCGGATCTCAGATTGGGAAGCGTTAGATGAGATCATCCAGTACTGAAAAGCTCCGTCCAGCAACTATCTAACATTCCTTGCCGCCAATGCACCAGAGTCGCAAAATCGCTGGGTGGGTTCATTTGGCTTCTCCAGAACCCTAGCACCTTACATGTCCATGTTGACATCCAAACCATTCTGAACTGTGGATTTAATCTGGCGTAAGTTGCACGTTTTCATCTGTGCTTGCTTTGACATGAAGGTGCTGGAGTGACTGACAGAGGTCGACACCGTCGACCAGGTGTCGACCTCTGTCAGTCTTATCTATCAATGGAGCGATTCCGTAGCATTTTGATTCTCAGATATCGGCCAAAACAGTTGAAAAAGGGCAGGAATAAATCTTGGCAGCCAATCACAAATCTGGAAGAGGGGTACCCCCTGTTTCAGATTTTGGAAATGCCCTCGTCAAAATCAAGGATTCAAAATTGACGAGTTGCATTATACTTCGAAGTTCATTGTAGAATGAATTGCAAACATGAATCACGCTTGGAGAAAGGAATTCTACAAAAAGAAACACGATGGTGAAGTTGTTCTGCGCGGTCGCCGGAGTCGGAGTCAGGAGCGCCTTCCCTGTGGATATCGACATCAGCGAGACCGTTGGAGATCTGATAGACAAGGTCAAGGAGAAGAAGCCCGCTTGATCTACTTTGATGCAGATCTGCTGAAGCTGTATCTCGAGAGGGAGGGCGACACGTGGCTGAACTCGCGAGAGGAAGACATCAAAGCGCTCAAGGCGAAAAACATTCCAGATCGAATCGAAAATCTCATGCAAGACATCTCCTACTGGACGAGGCCGCGAGGCTGGATGACGACTACTTCGGCAAGAATTTCCAACCAGGTGATCGAGACATCCATGCGCTGGTGGTATGTCCAGACGAGCCTGATGAACTCGTCAAGTACAAGCGTACCGGTAAGTGCGTTATTATTCTCCTTCGACTCTCGTAATTTTGACACTGCTTGATCATTTCAGAATAGGATGGCTCTTTCGTGGAGAATTGGTTCTCGAGGCACTCGCCTTGGTCCTCTATGCAGTCGTTGTTTTCTGCGGAGAAGGAGACACGTGCTTAAACGGTGCGACATTCACTGCTACATGCTGCGTTGGTAACGCGTTGGTATAATTGATAACGATCATGGAGTTCAGGAGCCGAATCAAGTCATGTTTCGACGGCTCATGCGCTGAAGAGCAAGTGCCTTTCGGTCTTCGGAGCTCAAGCTTCGGATACGAGGAAGGTCGATCTCCTCCGCGTAGCTCTTCATGGCCACTTTGTTGTCGAGAAAGCTGTCCATCAACCCGCGGCCCGCTGTGCCATCCGTCGTCTCTGCTGGAAGTGGAAGATCGGGAGCGCTCATCCGGCCTCGTCGGCATTGTCACGGTCCTCCGCAAGCCGACGGTCTGACGATGTTGGCTGGCTGCCTGAGTCGCGTCTTGGTGACTGAGATGCAGCGTGGTGCGCCGGACAGTGGTCCGCAAGCGTTCCGGGCCTGAGGGAGCATCCCCATTTAATGACTCTAGGCCCAGGAACGGCGCTGAAGGAGTGCGGCGAACCAGATCTGCAGCGGGGCTGCTGTAGCTTTAGCGTCAGAGGAAGACACAGACTCAGAGAGTCTCTAGTAATATTGATAGCTTGCAAACTCTATACGAGAGTTTGCACGAGTACCTTAATATAGCTAATTAAGGACTTCAAGAGACAGAAATACCTTAAACAAGGCTAGTGAACTCTTAGGCTTCAAATGTGAACTGAATGTATTGTTGTTTATCGCGGCAGAGCCGCCTGTTGTTTGTATGTATAGGACTCACTATCTATCATAGTAGAGCCTAGTCAAATGCATATCCAGTGGCTGTGAGCCACCCACTCCTATCTGGGGTGACCCACGTAACATATGTGTGGAAGCCACTTATGTGTGGCACCTAGCTTGTGTGCATCACACTATTCAATGTAACCCCGTTACACCCTCCCCCACCAGACTGTGGACACCACGTGTACGCACTCGTCATCGTCTCGATTGAGAAGTCTCGACGGCAACGGCCAAGTCGCTTGCCCTCGCGAGAGCCCGCTCCAGAACTTTCCAAGTTCAACGAGCATATGGCTCGGAGTCCGCAGGCGGCTCAGCCACTCGACAACAAGAGCGCGCTCGCGTCCCCGGCACCTAGTGCCTCCACGTCCGACCGTAAGGTCTCACCGCGCCCCGCGTCAACGCTCTCGGTGAGAGAGTATCACGCCTTGCAGCAGAGCCGTCTTGCGCTTAGCTCCGAGAGCCCCAGCAGCGCGAACATGGCCCGCCGAGCGGCAGATGACCTCTTTGAGGGCCTCGAGGAGGGGGAGGAGGACGAGGAGCTGGACTACGGCTCCGACACGCCGATGCCTCAGCGAGAGGACTCCCCGCCTCCTGCGCGTCCACGCTCGCCGGAGCAGCAACGCCGGGTTCCCAACCCTTTCGTGGATCGCGAGACCACAGCACTTCGTGCTTCGTCTGGTCTGGAGACAAACGAGATCTCCAACGACCTCGACGAGGCTCAAGAGCGTCAGCTCGAGGGGCAAACTGCCGTTCGTTCGCAACGACCTGAGGCGCGACCGCTAGTGAACTCTCGACGAGAGTATGGCTTCGTGCCGCTCAACCCGGTGGAGCGCTTGAAGCAGTTTGGCTCGGGGCCATTGCAGAATTGGCGAATCGGGCCGGCGGCCAGTACCAGCGACCAGGTCGCTACTCGTACTGCTCTCCGAGAGAGGCTTCTGACGCCGCAGCAGACCACTCCGGAGGAGTATGGGACTCGCCTGTCCGATCAAGCCCGTGGGGCTTCAGTCCCCGCGATGCGGACTATTCCGGTGGTGCTCGGTCCGGGTGAGCTCCTCCACGAGGACGACGCTCAATTCACGAGCTGGGTTCATCGAACCCGCCGTCTTTCTTTGCTGGAGGCTCTCCAGTCTAGCTTCGACGAAGCTGATGTGCGCTTAGAGCGCCGGCTTCGCTTCGATTTCGCGAAGATGAAGACGAAGCGTCAGGCGGCCGCCTCCAGGTCGCTACAGTCCCTCGGACTCGGCTCATCTGCTCTTAAGAGCGCTGCAGGAACTCACCAGGGTGAGTCGACGGCTGCAGCAGCCCGGGATCAACGCTTGAGCTCAGCGTATGATCCCTCAGCTCCCCTGCCTAGCGGCGGGAAGCGTGAGGCGACCGACTTCGCGGTCGCGGGCTCGCAGAGCGCCTTCGATCGCGGCGATCAAAAGCGTCCACGACGTCAGGGCAGTCTTGCCGGAGGGGTACCTCAAACTCCCACGAGTTTTCTGAGTGCGGGTACCCACGCCACTTTACCAAATATTGGTTATGAGCGTCGCGTCGACGACGCTTTAGAATACGCTCCACATGAAAGTGGCGGTTCCCCTGCTCGTCGAGCAGCGCCGGCGGCGCCCGTGTCCTCGCACGGTGAGGAGCCTGTCCGGCCTGAGGAGCTGGAGAGCTTGGAGAGATCGCTGAGCGACGTGCGCCAGATCCTGGAGCGCCATGGGCGGAGGCTTGATCAAGCCGAGAGGGAGTCTGACACCACCGTGAATGAGATCCGCGATCTCCGGGAACGTCTCCAGTGGTGTGAGGCTGCTGAGTCGGCGACTCAACGCCTGGCGCGCCTTGAGCAAGGTTTCGCGCGGCTGGAAGGTCAGGTCGACCTGTTGCTGCGACTTCAGCAGGGCGCTGTGGCTCCGCCACGCTGGGCGCCAGCTCCTGGGAACCCACCTGCGCCGGGTCCCGGTACGGCTTGAGCAAGCCAACGTAGAACACGGGGTGCGTACGCATCTTCTTCGGAAGATTGAGCGTGTACGCCAGGCCCTTCTTGGCCACGACCGTGAACGGTCCCACGAAGCGCGGGCGCAACTTGGTCTTGAAGACCGCAGACACTGCATGTGTAGGTAGGTTTTTAGCGTTAAGCAACACTAGGTCCCCGACCTCATAACTCTCAACATTGCCTCTGCCTTTAGCATCCGCATGTTCTTTCTGTTTGTCTTGGCTATCAGCCATTGCGTCACGTACGTGTCGAAGGACACTTAGACGCGTTGACAGGAACTCGTCAACCTGTTTACGAACAGTGAGTGGGCTGACATCAGCAAGCCGATCGGCTATCTCTCCCCCACCAAGCCCAGGACCACGGAGTGGCAGCGTCAGCGGGACGCGCGGGTGGGTGAGGCCGTTCACGTAGAACGGAGTGTAGCCCGTGGAGGCATGCACAGCGTTGTTCAACGCAAACTCGACGAGTGGGAGCATAGCGCTCCAACGCTTCGGCGTTTCAGCGCAAATGCTACGAAGAATGTCTTCGTCAACGCGATTCACGCGCTCAGTCTGACCGTCGGTCTGCGGATGGTCCGCTGTGGACATGTCCAACTTGGTGCCAAGCACCTTAAAGACAGCGTCCCAAAACTTCCCAGTGAAGCGGGGGTCTCGATCAGAGACAATCGATGCGGGCAGCCCGTGTTGGCGGAAGACCCGATCGAGAAACAGCTTCGCTGTCCCTTCACCGTCCACGGTGTCCGGCACAGCCGCTAGATGAGCCATCTTGCTCAGACGGTCAACGAAGACCACGATGCCCGTGTTACCTTCCGAGTCCTTTGGAAGGCCAAACACGAAGTCCAAACTCATGGACTCCCAACACCCAGAGGGTACAGGCAAACTTGCCAGCGGCGCGGCCGCATGCGGTGAGGGCTTCACCCGCTGACACGTCTCACACGTGCGCACGTACGTGCTCGTCCACTTGTACAGCTTGGGCCACCAATAGGCCCGGCTCACAGAGCTGTAGGTCTTCTCGCGACCGAGGTGGCCGCCAAGCGGTGTATCATGCGCCTCGTAGAGGATGCGATACTTCAAATCCTCGTCATGAGGGACCACGACTCGAGGAGTGTCCTCCGCACTCGTGCTGTAGTACAGCAGACCGTCAGCGACGGAGTAACGGTGCAGGCTCGCGCGCAAGCGCGCCGACAATGTCTTGTCCGAGTTTTCAAACTCCTTGCTCCCAAGAGCCGCAGCAGGGCGACACACATGTCGTCTCGCGCATACGCAGCGCGTATCAAGTCCGTCACCGACGAGGTCACCATCGTGACATGAGCAAGCTCATAGTCCGGTCGCCGTGACAACGCGTCTGCAAGACCATTCTGCCTGCCAGGCTTGTACTTCACCTCGAAGTTGTACTCCGCGAAGAAGGACAGCCAACGGGCCATCCTTTGCGAGAGGTGAGGCGACTGGGTCGCAGTGCGTAGTGACCATGATCAGTGAAGATCACAAACGGCTTAGAGCCCAGCAGGTGAACCCTGAACTTGACGAGAGCATACTTCATCGCAAGTAGCTCTTTGTCATGAACTGGATAGTTCTTCTCTGCAGCCTTAAGCTGGCGAGACTCAAACGCTATCACGCGTTCACGCCCTTCGGCGTCTGCTTGGAGCAGAGCACTGCCGATGGCGAAGTCCGATGCGTCACAGACGACACTGAATGGACGTTCAGGGTCTGGCAACGCCAGGATCGGGGCATGAAGGAGACTCTCCTTGACTGCTTCGAAAGCATCTTGATGCTCGGTGTTCCAACACCAGTCCTCATCCTTCTTAAGGAGATTGGACAATGGCCGAGCCATCTCAGCGTAGTTCGCGCTGTACTTGTGCAAGTAGTTGGCGAGGCGAAGCCACTTGCGTAAGTCCTTTTGGTTCTTGGGAACCGGCCAGTCAACGATGGCCTTAACCTTAGCAGGATCTGCTCGAAGGCCGCGCTTCCCAACGAAGCATCCTAAGAAAGGAATTTCTTCAGCGCCGAAGATGCATTTTGATGCGTTAGCATACAGCTTGTTGGTGCGCATGCACTCGAGCACTGCTCGCAAGTGGTCAATGTGGTTCTCCACGTCAGACCGACCGTGCTCCGCACGACTGTGGACGAAGATGTCGTCGAAGTACGTTTGAGCAAACGCCCGCAGGGGCCTGAAGAGCTGCGTCACCAGACGATTGAACGTCGCAGGCGCGTTCGACAGCCCTTGGGGCATGACTAGCCACTCCCAGAGCATACCGCTCGGAGTGCTAACCGCTGTCAGCGGAATGTCACTCGCTCGCATGAGCAACTGGTATTAACCATCGACCAAGTCGAGCGCACTGTACATCGTGCAGCCAACCATATTGTTCTGCAGAACATCCTTCCTAGGAATCGGCGTCTGTGCCGGAATGGTGGCAGCGTTGAGCTTATTGAAAGCATGAACGATGCGCCACTTGCCATTAGGCTTTCTGACACAGAACGTAGGCGTCGAGTGCGGAGACTTGCTCTCACGCACCATGCCCGCCGCGTGCTTGGCACTGAAGAACGCGTCAATGACGTCGCACTGCTCCTTCGGTAAGGGCCACTGCCTCGTTACGCAGTATTTGGTTCCGGGAACCAATTCAATCTCATGACGGACACCTCGATCCGGAGGTAAGCCAGTGGGCGGGTCATTCGAGACCACATCCTGGAACTCCTTAACCAAAGGATAGAACGGATCCGATGGGTCCTTCAGGATCGAAGATCCACTTCGCGCACTGAGTGCCTCCTTCGTGTCCTCAAGGACAGCTTCATCCATAAGCGACGAGGAGTTCAATTCCTCCTCCGGTCGTAACATGACCACTTCGGCGAGCGCGCCAGCCATTAAGGCATCCCCAAAGTCGGGAATGGACATCTCGTCCAGCTCTAGCAGAGCAGCCACCGTCGGAATAGCCTCGAGGCTGACGTTGCCCTCGGCTTCACCAGTCACTCCATCAACGAGTGTGTATAGCTGCTCGCTATCATCGTCCACGACGGACACGTCCTGTACCAGGACCGACGCCTTGCGTCTCGCAGTCGCCATCTGGCGTCGCTGCCGCCTCCTCGCGGAAGCTGTACGCCTCGGAGAGGCCAGCGTGTTCAGACTGAAAGTCTCGTCAGGTTTCGCCACCTCTTGCTGCTCTGATTGAGCCGGCGTGGAGCCGCAACGCTCACAGTCCTCGCCCAGTGGATTAGGTGCCACTCCACCCGCATCGTCAGGGTCCTCCCCGTGATGCCTCGGCTCACAGCCGACCACGCCATCAGTGGCATGCAGCGATGCTGTGCTCTCGTGACGAGCATCGCTCAGCGGGTTACGTGCCGCTCCACGCGCATCACTAGGGCCATGCCCAAGATGCCTCGACGAACTGTCGACCATGCCATTACCGGCATGCAGCGATGCTGCGCTCAAGCCACGAGCATCGCTCAGCGGGTTACGTGCCGCTCCACGCGCATCACTAGGGCCACGCCCAAGATGCCTCGACTCAGTGTCGACCCCGCCATTACCGGCAGGCAGTGATGACTCACGGTAACTCGGAGTCTCACTCAGTGGGTTACGTGCCACTCCACGTCCAGCCCACGAGCAGTGCTCGGGACTCGCGTCTTCGACGCCAGTGTCCATTAACTCGGACACTCCAATGTCCAGCACATTGACCGACTCGGTCCAGTGCCCGCGCCAATAGCGCTTTTGCTTCCTAGCAGAGGTGGGTTCATGACTCGCCAATACTCCCCTAGGAGGCAAGCGCGTAGCGCCTAAGGTCTTCGACCGCCAGTCGATCCATGGTTCATGGCACTCCAGCCATGCCATGCCGAGGATGAGGTCGTACCTCGAATCCAGGTCGATGACCAAACAGCGTTCAACGCTATCGAAGTCCAGAAACTTCACGCCCAGGTTCACGGGAACCTTGGGCACCGTGACACGGGTCCCCGTCGCAAGACGGACGGTGACGATGTCACTCGAACGCGCCTTCAGCGCCTCAGCGTACTGCTGACTTCCTTCCATCGTGGAGCGCCGAGCATAGTTGCCCGACGCTCCGGAGTCGATAAGGATCTTCCATGGCTTCTCAAAGCCCTTCACGGTCGCTTCCACGACCAGCAAGCCCGGCTTGCATACACGTCCCGTGTTGTTAGAGAGCACGGTGCTCTTTGGGGCTAAGCCCTGCCAACCTCCTCCCTGAGGCTCAACAAACTCAGTTCTTCTTCCCCAGCAGGGCGCCCCGCGCCTACTGGGACTTGGCGTTTCCCCGCCCCGAGCCAGGCTTCTGCTCAGAAGCGGAGATTCGGCTCGACGGAGCCTGGCGCTGCTTGCGCAGCGGGCAACCCGGACGCAGGTGTTGCGTGCTGCCGCACACATAGCATCGACGGATGCCGATACGCTGCTCAGCAGCCTGAAGCTCGGCTTCCTCATCTTCAGCGTAGCTGAGGTCCATA
The DNA here is from genome assembly GCA_033557995.1 of Phytophthora crassamura. NCBI lineage: Eukaryota > Oomycota > Peronosporomycetes > Peronosporales > Peronosporaceae > Phytophthora > Phytophthora crassamura. The sequence continues at coordinate 1,040,203 of JAUCED010000011.1, read as the reverse complement.
GGCACTGCGCCATTGGACACATCAGAAGCTCCGGAAGAGCTGGCTTGGGAAGCCGTCCAACTAAGTCGCGACGACTTGAAGTTGAACTCGGCGTTCAACGCCACGTTCACGGCTTCCTCAAAAGAGGTTGGGTGAACACGGAAGACTTCCGTCCTGGCCACGCCAGTGCGAAGGCCTTCCATGAAGACGGTCACCGCGACTACTTCAGGAAGAGGATCCGCCGCCATGCCGGCGAGAAGAGTTCTCAACTCCTGGACGAAGTCCAACAATTCCTTCTTACCCTGACGGGTAGACAGGAAGCGTGACCTCACGCGATACGCCTGGTTAGGCGGCGAGAACACTCGTGAAAGCTGGGCCTTCAGCTGATCCCAAGAAGGGAACGCAGTGTCCACAGACGTGCCACACGTCAGGGCCCACTCTCGCGCTCGGCCACCGAGCTTGGAGATCGCAAGCGCCACGCGCTGCTGCTCGGTCTTGAGCATGGCGGACGCCATGGCCATTTCGACCTCTCTGATCCAGAGCAAAAGGCTTTCGCCTTCCTTGCCCTCGAAGGTCTTGACGCTCACCATGAGCAGTTTAGCTCGTGGAGCATCGTCCGATGCAGGCCTAGGCGTCACAGACGCCGCGGCCGCAGTCATCTTCTGCTGGACGTGCTCCAACAGAGCATTCTCATACTGAGAAAACGCATCCAGACGCGCGTTCACCGCGTCGGGGCCTTGCGAAGCAAGATGGGCCACACCTTCCGGGCCGATCAAGGACATCAGCTTATTAAGCCCGTCCTGTTGGTTCGGGGGTAAGTGGGCAAATTGCTCCATCCTCACAGAGGGACAGTCGTAAGACTCAGGTGTCGGATTGACTACAAGTGCTACCAAGTGCAGCGGGGCTGCTGTAGCTTTAGCGTCAGAGGAAGACACAGACTCAGAGAGTCTCTAGTAATATTGATAGCTTGCAAACTCTATACGAGAGTTTGCACGAGTACCTTAATATAGCTAATTAAGGACTCCAAGAGACAGAAATACCTTAAACAAGGCTAGTGAACTCTTAGGCTTCAAATGTGAACTGAATGTATTGTTGTTTATCGCGGCAGAGCCGCCTGTTGTTTGTATGTATAGGACTCACTATCTATCATAGTAGAGCCTAGTCAAATGCATATCCAGTGGCTGTGAGCCACCCACTCCTATCTGGGGTGACCCACGTAACATATGTGTGGAAGCCACTTATGTGTGGCACCTAGCTTGTGTGCATCACACTATTCAATGTAACCCCGTTACAAGATCTCAGGGCAGTCATCAAGCTGAGGTAAGGTTCAAGCTGGAAGTAGTGTGGCTGAGCGCTGGCGAAGCAAGCGCCAGAGCTTATCAGTCGTGGATTTCCCTCGTAAAGCACAAAGCAAACAAGTTCAATTTTTCAATTTCTCTTTAGACTCAACTCTTCTCGTTCTTCCGCGCCGGCCTGAGGTACACACGACCCCGGAACGAAGGAAGACCGCGACAGTTTGGTGGAGAAGCAGGGTACTTATCGCTGGTCCAAGTGGAGAACAAGAGTTGAAAGGCGTCGCTCGGAGAAGAGTGAGACGTTGCTTGAAGAGCGCTTGGCGTACGAGCGTCAAGGCGGAGGAAAGCGGTAGCGGGGATTACAATGAGTACCCACGGAACGTCCAGTGATGGACAGGGCAGCGGGACCGGGGACGGGAGAGGCGGTTGGGCCTCGCCCTTGGGACAGGGGTTGCCCGATCCTGTCGAGAACCAGGACGTAGGAGAAGGCGCGCGAGGCGAGGGCGCGGCGCGCAGAGAGGGAGCTGAAGGAGCTCCTGAGGGGAGCGGTCAAGGCGGCGAGGGCAGGCGCGGAGCGCAACCTCAACCTGGACCAGGGACTGGAGGCAGTGGCGGCGTCGTGACCCCCGACGATCGGACGACAGCGACTGCCGTGAGTGACGTGACGTCTCCCAGCGGTGCCGCGACCTTCCTGGAGACGCCGCGGGGACGCGAGATGTTCCAGGACTTCCTCGCCCAGTTGGCTCAACAGCCAGCACCGAGTGAGGCGCAGGAACAAGGCGACGCAAGCTCGGGTCAAGCGCAAGGTGCGTCGGGAACGGCGGCTCAGATGACGGCTTCGACGGCGAGACCGAGTCTGCCGACTACGTTGGCTATGCCACAGCCGGCGGCGTTGCCAAGTGGAGGAACGCAGACAGCAGTGCCACTTGCGACGATTGCGGCTCCAGCGACCGGCGTCCCGGCACTACCCAGCGGCTACGTGCCGGCCTCGGGACTTCGACCATGGCAGGGGCCGACACACCCTGGAGTGCGTTCCTGCCAGGACCATCTACGGGATCAAGACCTCCCGGTCCTGTGTCGGGAACGGGGGTGCCGCCTACTTCTACTGGTATGGCCCGAGGACACGCTGGAACGGTTCCAGTGCAAGCTGCAGCAACGTCAATGGGAGGATCTGGGACGACCGGGCAAGGAACTACCTCGAGTAACCCGGCTCTGCAGACGTTCTTGATGGACGCCTTGAACCAGGCTCTGAGGGCGTACACGAGTGGTGGTGGGTCGTCGGCGACTGTGCAACCACCTCCGGTCGGAACGACTACGACTCGTCCGATGGCTGGGCCTACGAGGTACGATCAGAACGCTGGGACGGCTGGGATGGGGCCCACGGGGGGATACGTGCCCGTACCTGGACCTGCGGCCCCGAGGACCATGCCCCCTACGCCGATGTACACGCCGAGTGGAGTCTCGCGAGCGGCGATACCGTCGTATGGTGGAGTGTCGATCAGTGTCCCTAGTGCGGTGGGCAGTTATGCGGGGATGGGAGCGCTTCCACCCGGAGCGTTTCATCCGCCGTTTCAACCGTCGATGGTGGCCACCCCGGTGTGGGGTGCTGCCTCAGGAACGACACCTCCTCAAGGACCTTATGGCGGACAACCGGTGATGGCTGGAGCGACGCCTATGCCAGGCTCGTACCAGTTCTAGAGCCAATGTGGGGGGGGGGAACGTGCTACCTACGCCTGGGAGCCATCTGCAGAGGAACTATCCCGTGATCGAGATTCCTAACGAGCTGAGGAACGCGGTGAAGGTCATCGTTCCGTTCCATTCGGAGTCGGCTTCAACTGAGCGAGCGACGGCGTTTTGGCGTTCCTTCGAGAAGTGCACTATCGGCAGTGAGGATCAGATGCGGTTGACGGCGTTTGAACAGTGCCTGAAGGGCAAGGTAGGGCTCGACTGGTGGTACAACTCGCGGATCGACAGTTTCGAGACGCTGCGGGTGCGGTTCCACAACCGTTTCCTCTGTCAGACGCCTGCGCAGCTATGGAACCGGTTGAAGACGGCCAAGAGGAACAGAGGCGAGTCTGCGGAGGAGTGGGGAGATCGGATCTCGACTATGTGCGAGGCTCTCAACTACAACGAGCCGCGGATGCGTTTCGAGTTCTTCGTGGAAGGCCTGAGGAACAAGCAGATGAGGGCGATGCTGAACTCGAGCATGGTCACGTCGATCCCGGATACGTGCGCGCTGTTGCTGTACAAGAACCTACACCTGCCTATGGAGGAGGAAGATGAGTTTCTGGGCGATGGTTCGAGGGCGCCAGAGACCAAGACGGAGTCGACTACCCAGTCGCAGATGCTTCTGCAGTTACAGCAGTTGAACCAGAGGATGCAACTACAGCAGAACGCTGGAACGCCTCAGTTGGGCCAGATCAGCGCGGTGACTACGGCTGTAGCGGCGGTGCAGCCTTCAAATGGAAACGCTGGGTCTCAGCGTGGTCCCCTGCAGATTCGTCTAGCACCATACACTCGCACGACCGAAGGGGGAGTAGTGTGTGGTCGCTGTGCACGAGCGGGTCACGGTCGTGAGCTTTGCCCAAGGAGGAACGGATAGTGCAATCGCTGCGGGGAGCAAGGGCACTATTCGATGGAGTGTAACGTGCCTAGAGCGCCTGAGAACTTCCAGAATGGGGAACGTCGACCGATGGCGTGTTTCCTTTGCGGGGAACAGGGCCATGCTGTGGCGAAGTGTCCTGGCCTCGAGCAACTACGTGGATTCATGACCGCGGCTGCGGCGGGAACGGTAGCGCCCACTACCCAGTCCCAGCAATGAAGGGGGCAGGAGGAGGGGGAAGGATGTGTCGCTCCTTCCTCTTGCCTAGTTGGCGACACTGTGGGGGTTGGGAACGCTCAGATTGATAGTGTGAGTGCGTTCGAGAGGACTCCTGGATGGACGGGAAGTGCGGAAATAAGTATGTGCTCGTGGCGGCTATGCCGAGCAGGAAACGACGGATGATATGAATGATATGGAGACTGGAGATGCAGACCTACCGGTGGAACTGATTGGTCTCGTGGACTCTGGAGTCGCTGGCGACTCGGCCTTGCCCTCTTCAACGGCAGACACCTCTGCCTTGGAAAGGCAGGAGGATACGGATGGTGCCACGGTTGGCCCTCTACAGGCTCTGACGCAACGGGAGGTGTGCCCGCAGGAAGAGGTGACGAGCGCGCTGCGAGGCGATCCCGAGAGGGTAGAAGATGCTCTTCGTTCTGTAGCCGAAGACGCTGAGAGCGGTTGCGAACTTGTTAATGTAGCTGGCTTCGACACATTGCGGGACGGCAGCGTCGCCGAGGACGAGATTGACGGCGCAGCGAGGAACGTAATCCAGACAGCAGCAGCATACCGGGTGGAGGCAGCTGAGCTAGGAGTGGTGCAGTTCAGTGACGACGACATTCAGCGAGAGCAGCAGAAGTCGGTAATGGTGCAGACCTTGCGTAGGAACAAGCAATACCGCGGAAGGCGAGTGTGGTGTGATAGTGATGGAATGGTGCGCGTGGCTACAGACGCTGGAGACCGCATAGTGTTGCCGGCGATTTACTGGGCTCTTGCCTTCAAAGAGGCTCATGATAGTATCTGGGCGGGCCACCTGCGAGGTCCCCAGACTCTCGAGAGGCTACAGCGCATGTACTGGTGGTCACACATGCGGGACGCTGTGTATGCTGGCTGTCTGCTTGCCAGGATTGCGGCTCCAGGAAGGCAAGGCCAAAAGCGGTGGTTCCGCGGCTCAGGAGTGTAAAGACTGGCGACGTGGGAGATCGGTGGGCAATTGACGTGGCCGGTCCGTTGCCTGTGACCGCTAGCAGCAACCGATACGTTATCGCCGTTGTGGAATACACCGGCTTTACATGCTGGAGTTCGAGGTTCAGCGTCTTGATAATCGACCTCACGAGGAGAGCCCGAGCGGATCTGGATTAACCAGCGGGACTACGAGCAGCTATGGAGGGAAGGACGCATGCGCACGGAGCAGACAACGGGCAGCGACGACAACGACGGATGCGACGACAACGACGGACGCGACGACGGAACCAGTGCACCCGATAACCCCACGGGAGCACTAGGGCAGCAGCTAGCAGCAGCGCAGCCAGACGAATCACGGCTTGCAGCAGCACGGCAGGATGGACGGCGAAAGACGACGGCGGCGAGGACGGACGAGCAGCGGACAACGGACCGAACCGAGGACGATCCGGGCGGAAGGGGAAGAGAGTAAGAGGATTGAAATCCGTTGATCCCTGTCTTCCCCGGAAGCTCGAAAGCAAGGCAGCTGGTGCGCAGGACGAAGGACGGTGAGGAGCAGAAGGGCGTCAAGAGGCGGTCCCCTGAACGAGCAACTGGAAGAAGATCCCGCGGCTAGTAGCCGGCCGGAACCGCGTGGCGATCTTCGGTTGAAGAGTCACGGTTGCTGCCTGAGGGAGAGGAGAAGCCAATGATCGGCTGAGACCGAGGGAGCTGACCGCCGAGGAGTGCATTTCATAGGAGTAGGCAGAACACGATTAGCCGCGGAACCCACAAGCCGCAGCGGACACCAGACAGCGTGCTTGCCGGCCCGGTACAGCACCGCTAACAGAGAATACAGAGTAACGTGCAGCCGACAGCCAAGTCGTTGAAATTCGCCTCGTAGCGTGAGGAAGTGGGTATCGGCAGCCCCACGGAAGCCGACGGTATCAGCAGCCCGGACACAGGAGTGCCAATAGCCAAAGAGAGGGTACTCTAGCCCCCGGTAGTTCTAGCCCCCGGTGCAACACTCCTGCGGCTTGACAGAACTGCGAGCAGGAACTTCGCGCCAACACGACGCACGGAAGAACAGTTGTAAGCCGTCTGTATATTTCGTGTTAGGCTAGGGTAGTGTAGTGACGGAACTGCAGCTGGTGTACACTGGACACCGCTCTCTGATCAAGAGCAAGACCGGAGTGACGTGCTGGCGGAGTAACGACATTGGCAAACGCTGTACGACCGTGATCACCGAAGAGAAAGCTTACTAAGTGTTGAGCAAACAACACAACATGAAAGTCATAGGACGTTCTGGACAGTGACATCGAGCGAACCCTTGACCGGCATCGAAAACGCGATCTCATACGTGAATTCGAATGGATTCTGCACCGTCTTGAGGTCGAACTGGCTGAAGAGCACCGCCGTCGCGATACGCATCTCCAGCAGCGCGAACCGCATGCCGATGCACTGGCGAGGACCCGAGATGAAGGTGTTGAACTTGAACGGCGACACGGCCTTGACCTTGCCCGTCTCGGTGTCGATCCATCTCTCAGGTTTGTACTCCGAGGCGTCTTCACCCCACACGCTCGTCAATCGAGCGATGGCGTACGAAGGAATCATAACTTCACGCCCGAAAGGTACGAAGGTGCCGTCACTCAGGGTGACCGACTTGTTGGGCACGCGCCTCGTGGCGATCGCGTACAAACGGAGGCTCTCCTTCACCACGGCTTCCAGGTACGGCAAGTGCTGCAGATCGTCCATGGTGGGGACGTCGATTTCACCGGTCTGAAGTCCAGGGAGCTTCTCCTTGATCTCCACCCGCAGCTTAGCGAGAACCTCTGGGTGGCGATTGAGGTTGACAAGGACCCACGTGAGGCTGAACGTGGTGGTGTCCTTGCCTGCAAGCAAGAAATTCATGACGGTGTCGCGGAGGCCCCTGGTGTCCATCTTGACGGACGCGATGAGCAGCGTCAGTAGATCCTTCTGTTCCTCTTCCCCATCGGCTTTCTTCTTCTGCATCGACTCGCTCATGACCTGGTGAGTCAGCTCGTGCACGACACTGCAGGCCTCCTTCACCTTGCGCTCTTCTCCGACGTTCAGGAAGCGCTTCAACTTCCACACCCACGTGGGGGACAACAAACGCGAGCCCAGACCCTCCGCCATGACTTCCACCGCCGCGTTGAATGGGTGCTCCGCTGCAGACTCCACATCACCGGCGAGACCGTTGAGGTCGACGCCGAACGCGATCTTGGTGAACGCATCGCTCGAGAACTTGCCGAAGAGCGACTTCATGTCAAGAGTGCGTCCCTCTTTCGCACACGCGTCAAGGGCGTCCCGTAGCTGCAGCGTCTTCTCCTTCACGACGGTATCCATAGCGTCCCGCAGCGTTCGAGTGGTGAACATGTGGATCGCCGCACGCCGCTGCTTGAGCCAATTCTCGCCGTCGGCGGCCACGATGCCGTCTCCAAAGAAGTCGTACATGACTTCTCGGAGTTCGGCTCCGCGTTCGAAAGTGTCAAAGTGCGTTTTGAAAATGTCCTCCAGCGTCTCGGGGGATGTGCAAACCAGAGTTGTGGGCCGCCCAACAAGGCGCAGAAGCCATGGTCTGCCGCCACTGAGGTTGCTCTGCTCGGCCATCCAGTCCCAAAGTCGATCTCTTTGGAGAATCAACGCGTCCAACGTGTTTCCTAGCACAGGTAAGGTCGACGGAGGGGAGTGTAGACCTTGCTTCGTGAGTGCCGCATCGACGACTCGCTGCGAGTACACACTGGCGAGAACTCGCCCGCCCAGGTACATCAAACTCAGCGAAGCTGCAGCCAGGATCACGTTGCTGCTGGTTAAAGCGTATTGAGGTACACACATGACGGTCGGGCTCACGAAGCTTAGGAGCGCTTCAGCTAGCTTGCTTTTCGCGAAGTGAAAGTTTCTACAAAAAAACATAGCATGAGAAGCAGCGGCGTGACCGCTTCCCATATCGAACCCTCACCCGTTGCACTTGAGGTTTTAAACTCAAAAGCACCTACCGCACGCGAATCTGTTGCTCAAAATCTACACTGTCGCCTTCGAATAGTCTCAATAATATTGCACATATTATGTGTTTATCTTCACCGGTTTTCACTTCCATGCGCACGCTCAAATGGTTGTGGATCGCAACTTGTGGGTATTCATTTGCAGAAGGCCTACGTGATACTTTCTGCTACTTCACCTCTCGTGGACTCTCGATCTTGTCCAAAGCGTTATGAACGCATGATGCACGATGCATGCCAGCGTTGACGAAGTTTACACCAGTGCATTTGAAGATACAGTAGGCAAATGCCGGCTCACCGGGCCTGCAGACTGGTGGTGGACCTGACGGGCAAGGGCTGGTGAGACGAGTGGAGTGCTGAGGCGAGCGGAGGACGGCGTACGGCGCGCGAGGGACAGCGGACGACGAGGCAAGGCGACAGCAATGGCGAAGGACACGAACAGCACAAGGACCAAGCGGACGAACAAGACAGCAGGCAGGACGCAGCTGCTTGACGAAGGGCTCCCTGAAGTGAGGGACCGTCAGCAGGCTGCGGGCGATGGGCTCACACGACGTGGGGAACCGCTGAGTAGGCAGCGTGCGGCTGAGAGGGCGAGTGCAGGAAGATTGACGACGAAGGGTCGCTGTAGCCGGGTCGACGGCTCAGTGACGGGTTTGCAGCCGGGTGCACGGTCGCAAGTAGTGGCAGAACAGAATCAGCAGCCAAGGGCACAAGTGAGAGCGAAGTAAGTCAATGTACTGAGCTTTACGACAACAACTAAAAGAGAGAGCTAGCGAACTGCACAGTTAGTACGTCGGGTAGGCAGCCAGCCGTTCCGCTGGTGGCCCCAGCGAGTGTCCACCGAGGTCCTCGCGCGGAGCTGGTTGAGTCCCGCTACAACTGTCTCGCGACGACCACGTCGGGGTGGGGGCGTCCGGGAGACCGACGGCTGTCGGGCTGTGGTTGCGTAGAGCTATTCAAAACCCCACCTATCGCAGCGGGTGGCGACGGAGGCAACAACTACTTGGTGTGTCATACAATGGCGTTCCGGGCGTCTTGACAGACGCGGGCTACGGTACATGGGGAAGTTCGTCGTCGGACGACGATGGACTGTGGCACGGTCGGCATGACTGCGCCAACAAGGAGAACGGAATGGACCAGTACGGGGTCCACGACAAGGGGGGAACCTGTCGGTATGATGGGCGGGCCCACGACCCTGCCGGTTAGGTAGTGGTCTCAAGTCGCTCGACCCGATGAGAGCACTGTCGTCTGGAGAGTGCTGAAGTCTCCGTCTGGGAGCACACCTTCGTCTGGAGGGTGACCACCACGACCCCGTCGCCCCGACGGTGGATCGACCAACGGAGACCTCGTCGTCTATACGGGTCGACGTTGTTGCCGGCAGTATCGTCTGGATGCTGTTCGAATCGCTGTCTGAGCGAAAGCCCGATTTGGCTACAGAGGAGTACATCGGGTAGGGTGCCGGCCGTTCTGTCGGTAGCGCGCGGCAAGTGGTCGACGGGCCGTTCGCTGCTGTGTTTCCTGAGCCCCGCTGCTATCTGTGACGAAGGAGGCATGGTCGAGGTTCGCAGGAGAACTTGCAGAGGACGGAAGTACTAATGAGGCAGGATGATTGTGTATGAAACAGGAAAAGGAAGCTAGGAAGAAAGCATGGCGGCAGAGCTAGGAGCTAACACGGAAAGGGAGCTTCGAGCGCAGTGCAGGCGTAGCTCAGACCCCACGGTCACCACGCCGCGCCACAAGAAGGCGAGACAGACAGCCGCCTGGTTGTCGAGACGCACGATGGTGGACAAGTGGAGCTGATGATGGACAACTTGCACGTGGCCAGTGGGAACACGCCCCAAGCAGCTCGGGTTACGATAGGTGTCACGGCTGACACGGGCTTCGACGAAGGAGACGCTGGGACTGTCGGCCGCGGTGAGAGCGGGCAACAGGAGCACGCTGCCATGCTGAACAGCGCGACCAGAGCGACGACGAGGCGCTGGACCTGAACGAGGAAGCGGCAGGTGAAGCTGCGCAGGGACGGCAGGCAGCACCTGCGCCACGAGCGGCACCTCAACCACCACCAGCGCCGCGAGTGCCATCACCGGCAGCACGCGTGGCGCCACCACCCACACCAGTTCGAGAAGTGATCCGGGAATACCGGGGTCCCAAGAAGATGCGACTGCCGGTCTTCAAGGGGCTGGACGGCACCATGCTAATCTCGACGTGGCTTCGGGCGGTGCAGACGGAGACACGCCGCCAGGAGAGGACGCTGGGGCTTCACTGGAGCAGCGACGAAGTCTACTTCGAGATGGCGTCACACTTGGAGGGTGAAGCGCTGCGTTGGTACGGAACATCGTTGGCGGTGTCACGGAGGAGACCGACGAGAACTTGGCGCGCCTGCTCCGGGCTCGATACGGGGAACAGCGGTCGGACCCCGAGGTGGTAGGAAGCCTCAACGACCGGAAACAGATGCGGGGCGAGCCATTGGTCGAATACGCGGCAGTGCTCCGTGCGATTGTGGCTGACCGCAACATCGGGGAAGAGTAGCTGATCGACGCGTTCCTGAACGGCATGGGCAACCAGGACTCGGTGACACACGTACGTGGCAGGGAACCCGAGACGCTGGACGAGGCCGTGCGCGTGGCGATCCGGCAAGTCGGCAAGTTCGGCGAGGGCCACCGAGTGGGGCTCGAGGAGGCCATGGCGAAACAGGACGCGCGGCGAACGAGCAGCCCGCGCACGCCGCCGGGGACGTCGGCGCCAATGGGCTCGAGAGATCGGAAGCAACCAGGAGGAGTAGCGGGACCGGCGAATATGGGAATGCTGGGATTAAGGCAACTGCCGCCGCAGAAGCCACCCAGGTGTGACGCAGAGGGAAGGCTTGTCAGCCCAATGGGAGCGGTGGCTGTTGGTGGAGACGTCGCGTTCTTACCACAAGGCTACCCTAACTACGCAGCGGCACCAGTGCAGCAGGGGTTTGCAGTTCCAGCCGGGTATACGCTGGTGCCGGTGAGTACTGGCTCGCCGGCGGGAAGCGCCAAGAACCAGGGGAGTGGAACGGCTGGCAACGCTCCCACGGGTCAGCAGAGAATGTCTCAGCCCTCACTGCACGGACCAGGCCGGAGGAGTGGACGTGTCAACCAGGTGGGCGGCGGCCAGAACCAGAATGCGCCGCTGGGCGCCCGTGGTGGGGGTGGCAGCCACTATGGGCCGCCAGCACTGACGACGAAGGAGGAACGACTGACAGCAGGGCTCCAGCGCCGCCAAGCGAAGGACAAGCACGGGGATACACGTGCTTCTATTGCGGACAGCCCGGTCACTTTGCACGCGAGTGTAAGGTCAAGCAACAAGACCTGGCCGGCGAGCGGGATGGTCAGGACACTAATGAGGAAGCCGGCGATAAGACTTCGGGAAACGGACAGCGGTCGTAGGGGCCTCGGGCCTACGAACCACACGACCACAACGAGGACGACAGAGATCAGAGCGAGGCCAAAAAGAGATGGCAGCTACTAGCACTCAGCCAGCGAGATCGGCAGATAAGAACGGGCTAGAAGCGGCGAAGGGAAGCGTTGAGACTGGGGATGGCGCGACGAGAGAAGTAACCGACGCTGGGGACGGCGTGAGTCTCGCGCACAACAAGAAGAAGGAAGAGGCCGAAGGGCGGCGAGGCCTCATGGAGTTCAAGGGACCCTTGCCCCGCCAGCAGCGAGAGAGGACCGGAGTGATGCGAGTGGAGGGACCCGCGGCGACGACTCAGGCCACACCGTGCAGGGTGCCGGACAAGACGGGAAGCCCGGCATTGGTGATGGCCGCGCTGAGGGAGGAGATGCTCAAGGTCGACCAGGTGGGCGCCAAGGTGTTGCAACTCAAGGTGCTGACCGCGGACGCCGAGAAGTGGAAGGCGGAGGAAGACGCATGTTGGTAGTGTCGAGCAGAGAAGAGGAAGGTGCGCGCGAGGAAGGGACGCGCAGCGAAGAAGGAGGCGGGAGTCGTGCTAGCTGTCAATCAGCAAGACGTCCTCCACGCCGTGTCCGCCCGCGAGCGTCCAATCGGGTCCAGCGAGGAACTGAAGAGGACGGACGGCGTGGTGTACGAAGGGGACTTCGAGATGCCAGAGCCCAGCTGCGAGTTCCGCGAAGCACTGGCGTTGAGCATCGCTGCGCGAGAGGCGGTCGACGAGGTGGAGAAACGGCGCGATATCCTCGTGGATGGCTTTGGCAAGCTGGCACTCGCCGAAGCTCGGCGCATGGAGTCCTTGGCGGCCGGCAACGTGGCAGGCGAAAACAACACCAGGGAAGGCGTTGCACAGCAGTTAGTGGCGGCAGCCACGGTATTGCGGCTGGTAACAGCGAACGACTGGGAGGTGGACGATGACACCCCGCTGCGAGTATCCAGGGCGCGGCGGCGTTATCAGCAGACGGTCTGGAAGGGTCGAGCGAAGGCACTGCGGAGATACGAGTCCGACCGGTGTCAGCGAGATCAGGAGACGGGCATGCTGCATGGCGAGGAGGGGACCTACCAGGCGATGGACGAGGTCCGACGTGCCGGCAGACAGCGCGCGAGGAAGCTCACGGAGGAGGAGGCCGAAGCGGTGGGGCTGGCCTTACCGTACGCGGAGGACTCCCTACTGGAGATCAAGGGCCAACGGCGGCGTCAGAAGTGCTACGAGTACCACAGCGGCAGCAGTTACGAGCAGCCCGTGGTCAAGGTGATCGGGGTGCCGGGACAGCCTGTTCGAGTGGCGAAGTTGAAGGCGGCCCGAGCGATGACCATAGACTTTTGCTTACCGCCTTGGTGGACGTCATGGGCGAGAAGAAGTCGATTAAGCTGGACATCTGTGCGCAGTACAGCGTGGCCGGCCAGTGGTGGGCGCAGTACGGCAGGAAGCTGGACACGGTGGCGCCGGTGGACTACATGGAGGGCTTCAGCGGGATGGCGGTGAAGGTCCTCGGCGTTTGGCAGTTTCGGTTCCGGACGCAATACTAGCAGCTTATGGTGGTCGACGCGCTGTTTGTGGACAGCGAGACCTGGGACTTCCTCGTTGGCGAGGACTGGATGTACGATCACGGCGTAAAGATCGACTTCTTGGCCAGCGATATGAAGTGGTACGACGAGGACGCCAAGGTGGTGGTGCCGTTCTCGGGCATCGGCACGGCCTCGCAGAGAGAGTCGGAGACAGTCAAGGTCAGGCTAATCAGGAAGGGTGCACATCCAGACGGTGCGCAACGTGAAGCTCGCAGTTCCCGCGCCGGACGGGATGACGGGCGTGTTCATGCCGGTGGCCCGGCAGCGGCAGACGGCTAAAGCAAGGAGGCAACAGCACTTGCTGTTGGTGCCGACGGTGACATTAAGTGACGAATGGAGAAATCACCGTACCGATACTCAGCTTGATGGGGGCACACGGCGAAGTCCCGAGCAGGGAAACGCTGGGCACCTGGGTTCCTAACGACGGGGACATGGAGATCTTGGAAGTCACGGGCGAGCTGGACAGAGAGAAGGTCCGGCAATGGCTCGACAAGGAGATGCAGGCCAAAGAATAACCACTGAGCAACGAGGCGGGCTTGAAGCTCGGGGACATGAAGAGCGACGACCGCGAGTTAATGATCAAGATGCTGTGGTGCTTTCCATCCCTTCTCGAGCCACGAGAAGGATGCCCACCTGCAACACAGTTGGCGTTGAGCACGAGATCCACACGGGTGATGCACCACCGACCAAGGTGCGGCCACGCCGGCATGCACATGAAGAACCCCAGGTGATCGATAGCGAAGTCGATGGGGTGCTACAGGGAGGCGTAGTGGAGCGGAGTCACGGGGCGTGGGGTTTCCCTGTAGTCCTCGGGAAGAAGAAGGACGGGTCGGTGCGCTTCTGCATTGACTATCGTATGCTGAACGAAGTAACTAAGAAGGACGTATATCCTTTGCCGAGGATCGATGAAACGTTGGAGAACATGTATGGAGCGCAGCGCTTCAGCAGTTTGGACCTACATACCGGGTACTGGCAAGTACCTGTGGCCCTGAAGGACCGTGACAAGACGGGCTTTGTGACCAGGAAGGGACTCTTCCGCTTCGTTCGAATGTTTGGACTAGCCAACGCCTCTGGCACATCCAGAGGATGATGGACGCCGTGCTAAGAGGGTTGACATGGCATTGTTGCCTGGTATACTTAGACGACGTTATCATCTTACCAAGGGAAGCGTTGCTCGCCATGTACTGGAGCTGGCAGCGGTACTAGAGAGGCTTTAGAAGGCAGGGCTGTCGCTTAAGGCAGCTAAGCGCAGCTTCGGCACTACACGCTGGAGTACTTAGGGCACGAGTTGGATGGGGACGGGATCCGGCCAATGGAGAGTTTGGTGCGGAGCGTCCGAGAGTTTCCAGTGCCGGAAGACGATAAGGCAGTCAAGAGGTTTGTCCACCTCGCTGGGTATTACCGGCGGTTATCGCCAACTTCGGTAGCAAGGCCGCTCCTATGACAATGCTGCTGAGGAAAGGAATTTCCTGGGAGTTGGGCGAGAAGCAACAAGCCGTGTTCGAAGGCTTGAAGAAGGAGTTGACAGAGAAGCCGTTGCTGGTCTACCCGGACTTCGAGAAACCACTCAAACCTGTGACGGACGCCTCGACCGTAGGGCTGGGAGCCACACTCCTGCAGGATCAGGGCAATGGCGAGCAGCCGATAGCATAAGCGTCAAAGGTGAACTCACCTACGGTCACGAAGTACAGTATCACGGACTTGGAGTGCGCGGCCTGTGGTGTGGGCGATCAAGCTGTTTAGACCCTACTTGTATGGGCGGAGGTTCGAGCTGGTCACCGACCACACAGCACTGGCGTATCTAATGCGCAGCAAGAACCCCACGGGCCGACTACACCGGTGGTCGCTCCAACTGCAGGAGTACGACTTCACCATCGTCTACAGACCGGGGTCAACCAATGTGGTCGCTGACGCGCTCTCGAGAGCGCCGGTACGACAAGTGGGAGCAGCAGGAGCAGCCAGAGAACCGCCGCGAGGTGGCGAAGGGCAACTCACGGACGTGGAGATCAGTGAGCACCAGCAGCAGGATGAGCAGGTGAAGGAACTGTTGCGTGCAGGCCGACATGGAGCCGTAGCGATCGTCAGTGTGGACGGACTGGTATACGCGCGGCTCACGACTGGGGAAAGACGGGTGTTGGTGCCCGCAGCACTTCGCCACAAGTGTTAAGAGAGGCGTACGACTCCATCTTCGCGGGGCATCTCCGCGTGCCGCAGACATACGCGAGGGTGTCGGCGATCTACTGGTGGCCGAAGATGCGGATGACCGTGAGGCAGTGGGTGCAGAGCTGTCGGGACTGCGGGACGCGGAAGGCGCGCCCCAAAGAGATCATCCCGCCGCTGAGAAGCCTGGGCTTGGGCTTCGTGGGAGACCGGTGGGCTTTGGACGTGGCTGGTCCACTACCATCACCGGACGAGGAAACCGCTACGTCACCGCGGCGGTCGAATATGCGACCCGGTACGCCGTGGCGGTGGCGGTGCCGGCGCATACAGCCGCGGGGTTCATCATGGAAAGGGTGGTTTTGGTACACGGGCCACTGCGCGAGCTGGTCATGGACGGCGCCCGGAGCTGAACGGCAAGGTGATATACGAGTTATAAGGGGCGCTACTGCAGGCGAGGCAAACAACACCAGTGCCTTACCGTCCTGCACTCCTGGGTCTGGTGGAACGCTTCCATCGGACCTGGAAGGACATGGTGAGCATGTACGTGTCAGAAGAGCAGCGGGACTGGGATAACTGGCTGCCGTGCGCGTTGTACACTTAGAACAGCGCAAGGCACACGACGACAGGGTACTCACCGAACGAACTGCTAATGGGGAGGCGGTTGCGAGCGCCGAACGAGATACTGAGGACGAACGGAGTGACCCAGATCGGCACGTGGGCGTCTTACCACCGGCAGCTAGTTAAAAAACATGAAGCGAGCCAGCGAGATCGCTCAGCAAGCAGCGGCTAGGGATCAGGACCGAAGGGCGCGATACTATAACCACCGAGTGCGGAGGACCGCCAAGTTCGGAACAGGCGACCTGGTCTGGGTGCTGAAACCACCACGGCGGCAAAGGAGTGACCAAACTAGCACACCAGTGGGTGGGTCCGGCGAGTGCTCGAAGACGCGGGCTTCGACAACCTGCGGCTCGTCAGATTAGACGACCAGGAGGAAATGGTGGCACACTGCAGCTTCCTAACGTCTTATCACTGCCCGGATGGACAGTAGGAGGAGATCGCGAGGTGCACGGTCGAGGAGTTGGCGGAAGACGAAGCCAACGAGACGCTGAACGTGTGGGGGCAAGAACCAGTTGCCGGTGGAGATGCGGGTACTCCGGGGACGGCACCGGAGATAACCAGCATGGAAGACGAGCCACCGGTGAGAGCTGAGCGGCAGGACTGGAACCTACGTCAGGATCAGACCAACGGGACAACCCGGCGGAAGGCGGCAAGGACCCGTGCTATTGGCCCAACGAGGAAGCCGCCCGACGACTAGGCGTCTAATTCGAGAGCACGAGGAGGATGACGTCGAGTGGCCACCCGAAACAGCAACAGTGGCGACTGGCGGAGCGACCATAGCGGCGGGAACGAGCAGTGAAGAAGCAGTCACCGGCAGCCCCGAGACTACCTGGCCAAGCAGACAACCGGACGGCCCAGCAGCTCGAGCAGGGAAACGAGCAAGCGAAGGCGACCAGAGCCTCTAGAGAGCGCAGAAGAAGCGTAAGCGGCATGGCGAGGCGGAGCGACAGCAAGAGGAGCTCAACCAAGCCCGACAGCGGGAGGAAGCGGGACGTACAGTACGAGCTGAGCGGGCACGACGACGGGACGCTCGTGATCACGAGTCGGAGACCACAGAAGCAGCGGCGGTTGATGCAGATGCGGATTAGTGGGTTCACCACGGTGAAGCACCCAGGGACCAACAGGGTGAAAGCGACGCGGGAAGCGGAGGGCAGACCACGACAGGTAACTAGGAGAGGGCGACGACAGGAACCACGCAAGTGCTACGAGGACGAGGGAGACCACGGAAGCAGGCACTGCTCCTCGACTTGCGGGACC
This sequence comes from Phytophthora crassamura, assembly GCA_033557995.1. Lineage (NCBI taxonomy): Eukaryota > Oomycota > Peronosporomycetes > Peronosporales > Peronosporaceae > Phytophthora > Phytophthora crassamura. Next base: position 1,023,107 of record JAUCED010000011.1, on the reverse strand, counting down.
AACCAGTGCACGGGTCTATTGTTGAGCGAGGGCGACGGCGCGTGCGCAACAGGACCGGGCGTTACAAGCGACAGTACCAAGTCGAGTTCCGTGCGGCACGAGGCGCGACGCTGCAACGAACTAAGCGCTGCTCGACAGCGGCAAGCTCGCGGACGAGCTTGAAGGGGATGGCGAGTAGACAAATGCCGGCTCACCGGGCCTGCAGACTGGTGGTGGACCTGACGGGCAAGGGCTGGTGAGACGAGTGGAGTGCTGAGGCGAGCGGAGGACGGCTACGGCGCGCGAGGGACAGCGGACGACGAGGCAAGGCGACAGCAATGGCGAAGGACACGAACAGCACAAGGACCAAGCGGACGAACAAGACAGCAGGCAGGACGCAGCTGCTTGACGAAGGGCTCACCTGAAGTGAGGGACCGTCAGCAGGCTGCGGGCGATGGGCTCACACGACGTGGGGAACCGCCGAGTAGGCAGCGTGCGGCTGAGAGGGCGAGTGCAGGACGATCGACGACGAAGGGTCGCTGTAGCCGGGTTCACGGTCGCAAGTAGTGGCAGAAATTGACTTACTTCGCTCTCACTTGTGCCCTTGGCTGCTAGTTCAGAATTAGCAGCCAAGGGCACAAGTGAGAGCGAAGTAAGTCAATGTACTGAGCTTTACGACAACAACTAAAAGAGAGAGCTAGTGAACTGCACAGTTAGTACGTCGGGTAGGCAGCCAGCCGTTCCGCTGGTGGCCCCCGCGAGCGTCCGCCGAGGTCCTCGCGCGGAGCTGGTTGAGTCCCGCTACAACTGTCTCGCGACGACCACGTCGGGGTGGGGGCGTCCGGGAGACCGACGGCTGTCGGGCTGTGGTTGCGTAGAGCTATTCAAAACCCCACCTATCGCAGCGGGTGGCGACGGAGGCAACAACGACTAGACCATTGATGGGTTTGGTGCGAACGCGCCGTCTTAGGAATTCTACGAGATGGATTGAGTGGCCCCAAAAGTCAAGGCCTTGTCGCCGTTCAAGCTCAACCCCTTCATCTCGGGTCCTCGCCAGTGTATCGGCATGCGGTTCACGCTGCTGGGGATGCGTATCGCGACGGCGCTGCTCTTTAGCCGGTTCAACCTCAAGACGGTGCAGGATCCATTCGAGATCACGTACGAGTACGGGTTCACGATGCCGATCAAGCGTTCGCTGCTGTCAAGCGCTGTATTTGTAGATACTTCGAAGTATAAAATGGTGGTTGTACATGTACGTACATGTTGAACCTCGGGAGTACTTCTTTCTCTTGACAGAGGCCCAATTTTAATGCAGTCTTTTGTTTTATGGAGCATTTTACGAGTTCAATGAACGACTCGCAGTGTTGTCATTTTAATTTTTAATAGAGCAAAGCACCGATGGCTGGAGCGAAACACGTAACTTTGCCTGATCAGTCCACTACTGACAATAACGGTCACACCACCCTCGAAAAAATTGAACAAGACTTGAGTTTCGACAAGGTATTGTATGCGAAACACTCATGCCAAAACAATAACGCGCACTTGAATTGAACTATAGCTGCTTTCTTTCTTAGGATTCTAGTTGCACAGGGACTATCGAAACCCAGACTAGATGCTGGGAGGCTGGAATAGCTCAGGGGAATTTCTTAATTTGCATGGCGCCAAACACTTTGTACCGCAGAGTGAAACCAAGGCTAGCACGATGTTCGACCAACGCCGTCAAAGAATGTAAATTACCGAAGCTGCATCATAGTTTCACCATCTTCATGTACCTGTGCGTGTTTTAGTGTTTGGACGACAATTATCTCGATGGGGTGGAGCATTTTATTTCGACCGCTTACTCGCACCGCCGACATGACAAAATACATATGCAACTAGAGGATTGGGCTGGTGGTGTCTTGCTCTAAACCACTTGAGCCCACCGTCCACACAGGTAAGCGAGGCTTTGACGCATCTTCTGCGCCTGCTTCGCAGCCGCAGAATCTGCGCGGCACGTAGATAAATAACGTATAGTTTCGCATCAATGCACACGGTCCTTCTTGTAATTAACGTACTCGCTTTCTTTTATGATTCTTTGAAGCCAAAACCCAGTCCTAATTAATGTTTGATATCATTTTTAATGGTAAACATGGAGGCTTAGCCTTTTCGCAAGTCCCTTGACTAAACCAAACCATACAAGCCTAAGTAATTTAGCCCTTCTACCACGAAAGGGTTAAAAGCCTCCATGTTTACCTGCTACATTAGATTTTTTTGCCCTGCTATCCTTTCGAAAAGTTACTTTATCTTATACCAAAAGGAGAAAATATAATACCCTCTCATTTGAAATTTGTATTGAATCGATACCTACTTGGCCTGGAGCGAATTAATATCTTAAAGAAAGTAGTTTAGAGCAAGAGCTCTACCAGCCCAGTCCTCTAGTTTTGCCACTTTTGTAAAGTGAGCACTGATAGAGCAGGCGGCACAAGCAGACTCTCGTTTGAGTGACATATCATCGTCTTTCCTGCTGTGCTTTGTCTTACAATTCTGAGCACTCGAAAAACTCAGCATCTGGTCTACGGTTTACACAGTTTTTTTGTATAACCGGAGAAATGCATAGGTTATCCTTGGGAAATATTTCCCATCAAAATAAATAACTACATATTAATATGCAATATATTTTCTCCCCTCAAGTCAAAACACATCGGTACTATTGAGGCCTCAACCGGCTTCAGTTTACCTGCCTCAGTTACCGAAGGACCGCCGAATTAATGTGTGTGGGCTGGCCACAGCACCCTCCGGATACTGCTATTCCAGTACTAGCTTTTCAAACATTCTTAAAGGCCAAGTTGAGCAGAATCGCAGAATGGATTGGTGTGACATTCAAGAGAGGGGTCAATATGGGAAGAGGTTGGACCGCGCGTTGCTGCTTTTCATTTTCTCATCCTCCGCAAAAAGCAAGCAAGCAACAGCTGAAGCAGATCCAGTGAACCCGACCGTCATGTGGGTCCCTCAATACGTTTTGACCAGCTACAATGTGCTCCTAGCTGTGGCTTCGCTGAGTTTAATGTACCTGGGCTGGCGAGTTCTCTCCAGCGTGTACTCGCAGCGAGACGTCGACGCGGCACTCACGAAGCAAGGTCTACACTCCCCTCCGTCGACCTTACCTGTGCTAGGAAACACGTTGGACGCGTTGATTCTCCAAAGAGATCGACTTTGGGACTGGATGGCCGAGCAGAGCAACCTCAGTGGCGGCAGACCATGGCTTCTGCGCCTTGTTGGGCGGCCCACAACTCTAGTTTGCACATCCCCCGAGACGCTGCAGGACATTTTCAAAACGCACTTTGACACTTTCGAACGCGGAGCCGAACTCCGAGAAGTCATGTACGACTTCTTTGGAGACGGCATCGTGGCCGCCGACGGCGAGAATTGGCTCAAGCAACGCCGCGCGGCGATCCACATGTTCACCACTCGAACGCTGCGGGACGCTATGGATACCGTCGTGAAGGAGAAGACGCTGCAGCTACGGGACGCCCTTGACGTGTGTGCGAAAGAGGGACGCACTGTTGACATGAAGTCGCTCTTCGGCAGGTTCTCGAGCGACACGTTCACCAAGATCGCGTTCGGCGTCGACCTCAACGGTCTGGCCGGTGATGTGGAATCTGCAGCGGAGCACCCATTCAACGCGGCGGTGGAAGTCATGGCGGAAGGTCTGGGCTCGCGTTTGTTGTCCCCCACGTGGGTGTGGAAGTTGAAGCGCTTCCTGAACGTCGGAGAAGAGCGCAAGGTGAAGGAGGCCTGCAGTGTCGTGCACGAGCTGACTCACCAGGTCATGAGCGAGTCGATGCAGAAGAAGAAAGCCGATGGGGAAGAGGAACAGAAGGATCTACTGACGCTGCTCATCGCGTCCGTCAAGATGGACACCAAGGGCCTCCGCGACACCGTCATGAATTTCTTGCTTGCAGGCAAGGACACCACCACGTTCAGCCTCACGTGGGTCCTTGTCAACCTCAATCGCCACCCAGAGGTTCTCGCTAAGCTGCGGGCGGAGATCAAGGAGAAGCTCCCTGGACTTCAGACCGGTGAAATCGACGTCCCCACCATGGACGATCTGCAGCACTTGCCGTACCTGGAAGCCGTGGTGAAGGAGAGCCTCCGTTTGTACGCGATCGCCACGAGGCGTGTGCCCAACAAGTCGGTCACCCTGAGTGACGGCACCTTCGTACCTTTCGGGTGTGAAGTTATGATTCCTTCGTACGCCATCGCTCGATTGACGAGCGTGTGGGGTGAAGACGCCTCGGAGTACAAACCTGAGAGATGGATCGACACCGAGACGGGCAAGGTCAAGGCCGTGTCGCCGTTCAAATTCAGCACCTTCATCTCGGGTCCTCGCCAGTGCATCGGCTTGCGGTTCGCGCTGCTGGAGATGCGTATCGCGACGGCGGTGCTCTTCAGCCAGTTCGACCTCAAGACGGTGCAGGATCCATTCGAATTCACGTATGAGATCGCGTTTTCGATGCCGGTCAAGGGTTCGCTCGATGTCACTGTCCAGAACGTCCTATGACTTTCATGTTGTGTTGTTTTGCTCAACACTTGTTGGTTATTTCCCTTGATCAATTTCAGCTTGTGACGATATCTGCTTGAGCCACATAAGAGTTTCGTGTACGCCCGACGCCGACGACAACAACAACTGGACAGTAATGGCGTTCAAACGATATATTCTTAACGTTAAAAATACTAGTAGTAAACGCGATGATTCTGATCAGAATCAAAGTCAACAGACTCACACTCCAAGGTCTGTACGCAAGTGGTATCTTTGACTTGATGCGTCCTCTTCGGAACCTATCAATGATACCAATACGCTGCCAACTACCACATCGAATGTAATAGCACCGTTTACGCGCTTCTCCTTCTCCGCAGTATACAGCGACTGCAGAGAAGACCAGGGCGAGTGCCATGAGAACCCATTCTCCACCACGAACGACCCAACGAACCCATCCTGTTCTGACATGATCAAGCAGTGCTGCGTCAGAATACAAATGATAGTTGTTTGGGCAGAATAACGCACTTACGCTTGTATGGGATGACTTGATCAGGCTCATCCGGACATTCCACCAGCACATGGATGTCTCGATCACCTCGTTGGAAATTCTTGCCAAAGTAGTCGTCATCGTTGAGGCTTCACGTCTCTTCGAGTAGGAGGTTTCTTGTATAAGATTTTTGATTCGATCTGGAATGTTTTTCGCCTTGAGCGCCTTCGTCTCACGAGTTCAGCCACGTATTGCCCTCCCTCGCGAGACACAGCTTCAGCAGGTCTGCGTCAAAGTAGATCAAGCCGGGCTTCTTCTCCTTGATCTTGTTCTTCAGATGTCCGATAGTCGCGCTGATGTCGATATCCACAGCGAAGGCGCTCCCGACTCCGACGACCGCGCAGAACAGCTTCACCATCGTGTTTCTTGTTGAATAATTCCTTCTCTAAGCGCGATTCATGTTTGCAATTCATTCCACGATTCATAATGCAAATCATTAGTTGATAGATAAGACTGACAGATCGACCAACGATAGTGTCGACTATCAGTCACCCAGCACCGTGCAACTTCGCCAGATAAATCGGGAATTTGACAGAAATAGTATAGTTTCAATCTTAAGTGACAAGACTAGTATAAAGCCCGACAGTTCCAGTAAGCCCTAACCTTTGCGATATGTTGTAACTTGGATCGCCAGGAGAAGTATAAAGTCGTCGTCGCTCCGACAGAAATAGTATAACGTGAATAGAAACCCCTCGAACTTACTTGGAAATGGACTCGCGAGGAACTCTGCTGTTGATCAAGGTGAAGAAAACGATGCCTATGAAGGTTGTTGCATATTTGTGCTGCAACTGATAGTGCAGGGCAGCATTCTGCTGCTGCTGACTCACTAGTCCAGAGCAACGTGGGTTCCTGCACAGCTTCACCGTCTGGAGACTCTCCATTGGATATGGTGCTGCAACAGATTGCAGGGAGACGAGATGCTGCTGGGCGGCGAATGCTTGGCTTGGTGCATGGGCCACGACATGCTAGGCCACTAGATGCTTCTAGGCGGCGCGTTGCTGTCCGACTTAATGTTGGGCGGTGGCATGCTCGACGACATGCTGCTGGGGTACGACGGTGCTGGAGGAGACCTGGAGCTGTGAGGAGACGTGATGCTGGGCTGCGACTTGCTGTTGGACGGCGACATGATCGACAACATGGTACTGGGGGGCACGACTAAACTAAGTAGGAAGCCTCGGCTTCAGGAACTGTTAGGGTGGACCGGGCCTGCGACTTATAGATGATGCTGCTGCAGCTGAGTAAGATGGAGTCCAGGCACTGCTTCACGTCCGGAGGGGCTAGTTACTGTCATTACTCGTGAGGAGGGCATCCTGAAGTATGCTTGCTTTACGATGGGCATGGGCGGCACGAATGCCAGTTAAATATATGTGTTTTATTTCATTTGGGCTAAGCCAATACTTCATGCTGGTGTACGCTGAAGCTTTCCATTTGGGAAGTCCGTCACACCAGTTTCCACTTAACACGGAGAAATTGCTGGACCGAACGATATCACCTAGGAACCCCAAGCGAGGATGAACTCCAACGAATTGTATTCCAAGCAAGCTCATACATCTGCAGCCAGCGCAAGTGCCCAGAACACAACGTCAGAACTTGCTGAGGGCATTCTAAATTAGCGTCCCGCCGTAGGCTCCCACCGTACATTCGCGCGAGACCTCGCCGGTATCAATGGAAGTGATGTAGCGGTCTCAAGGTACATGTATCACGTGAACGCTGCCGCAACGCACCTCGCTCTCTTAGAAACGTCGGCTCGATTGTAAATATGTGTTCGCCAAGAAGAGTAGTGTAACCTTACTGGTACTGACGCATTATTTTCGATGCAGGTAACCTAGGCCCACCATCTGGTTATACTTGTCTTGTCATTTAAGATTGAAACTATACTGTTCCTGTCAAATGCCCCAGATAAATACACTGCTGAGAATGGTTTTAAATGTCGGTATGGACATGTAAGGTGCTGGTTTGGTGACATTACTCCACTTGCAATGGCGGCAAGGCACAGCCGTTACATATGCTTGGAAGTTAATTACTGACGAAGCTTTTCGGAAGTGCTGGAATCTCATCTACCGCTTCCCAATTCTGAATGAGGCTTCTATTCTACTGGAACTGGAAATCTGAGATCCTCGTGAACAATGGTTCACGGGCACCTCCTTGTAGGTTTCAATTCAAGTGGGCGATATTGTTTTGCACCAGTGCTTCGCATACAGTTTGTCGAGGGTGGTGTGGGAGGGGGCTGGACATGGCAAGAGGTTGGCTATCGCGCTCCGCGCTCAGATCGGGACGGTTCAGGTAGTGTTGGAGCACAGAGCAAGCTAGCAGTAAACTTAGGTAGGAAATACACACCGCTAAGCAAAACAAAGCTTTATGTATTCCTTGATCCGAGGCAAATTCACGACTGACCTTCCTACAACTTTCCTACCGTTCTCTTCTATCACGCCATACCTTGCTATTTCATGTTCTGCACCTTCAAAGCCGTCCTGATCGCTCGCTTGGCTTGGACCTCCGCGCGACGCCACGTCCGAGCGTTCTACCAAGCCGAACCACATCCCAACGCCGTCGCCGCGATGCCATCCGTCCGTCGCCGCCACGCGCGGACCTCCGAGGACCTCCAACCACTGCTCATTATCCACCATCGCCCTGCTTTCACTGCAACGATCTAGCCCATGCCGGTACAGTTGGCTCACGCCGCCGTTGAGGCGCGGCGAGGGCCGCTTCAGACACGAGGCACATGGTCACCTTCGTGTCCGAGACGCTGTCCACCAAAACGACTCGGGACATTGGCACAGCGGTGTGGAAATGCGTTGCTGCCTTTCACTCTCCCTTTCACCTCGCAGAGAAAAGCAAGCTACAGCTGAAGCAGATCCAGTGAGCCCGACCGTCATGTGGATCCCTCAATACGCGTTGACCAGCTACAGCGTGCTCCTAGCTGTGGCTTCGATCAGTTTGATGTACCTGGGCTGGCGAGTTCTCTCCAGCGTGTACTCGCAGCGAGTCGTCGACGCGGCACTCACGAAGCAAGGTCTACACTCCCCGCCGTCGACCTTACCGGTGCTAGGAAACACGTTGGACGCGTTGATTTTCCAGAGAGATCGACTTTGGGACTGGATGGCCGAGCAGAGCAACCTCAGTGGCGGCAGACCATGGCTTCTGCGCCTTGTTGGGCGGCCCACAACTCTGGTTTGCACATCCCCCGAGACGCTGGAGGACATTTTCAAAACGCACTTCGACTCCTTCGAGCACGGAGCCGAACTCCGAGAAGTCATGTACGACTTCCTTGGAAACGGCATCGTGGCCGCCGACGGCGAGAATTGGCTCAAGCAGCGACGTGCGGCGATCCACATGTTCACCACTCGAACGCTGCGGGACGCTATGGATACCGTCGTGAAGGAGAAGACGCTGCAGCTACGGGACGCCCTTGACGTGTGTGCGAAAGAGGGACGCACTGTTGACATGAAGTCGCTCTTCGACAAGTTCTCGAGCGACACGTTCACCAAGATCGCGTTCGGCGTCGACCTCAACGGTCTGGCCGGTGATGTGGAGTCTGCAGCGGAGCACCCATTCAACGCGGCGGTGGAAGTCATGTCGGAAGGTCTGGGCTCGCGTTTGTTGTCCCCCACGTGGGTGTGGAAGTTGAAGCGGTTCCTGAACGTCGGAGAAGAGCGCAAGGTGAAGGAGGCCTGCAGTGTCGTGCACGAGCTGACCCACCAGGTCATGAGCGAGTCGATGCAGAAGAAGAAAGCCGATGGGGAAGAGGAACAGAAGGATCTACTGACGCTGCTCATCGCGTCCGTCAAGATGGACACCAAGGGCCTCCGCGACACCGTCATGAATTTCTTGCTTGCAGGCAAGGACACCACCACGTTCAGCCTCACGTGGGTCCTTGTCAACCTCAATCGCCACCCAGAGGTTCTCGCTAAGCTGCGGGCGGAGATCAAGGAGAAGCTCCCGGGATCAGACCGGTGAAATCGACGTCCCCACCATGGACGATCTGCAGCACTTGCCGTACCTGGAAGCCGTGGTGAAGGAGAGCCTCCGTTTGTACGCGATCGCCACGAGGCGTGTGCCCAACAAGTCGGTCACCCTGAGTGACGGCACCTTCGTACCTTTCGGGTGTGAAGTTATGATTCCTTCGTACGCCATCGCTCGATTGACGAGCGTGTGGGGTGAAGACGCCTCGGAGTACAAACCTGAGAGATGGATCGACACCGAGACGGGCAAGGTCAAGGCCGTGTCGCCGTTCAAATTCAGCACCTTCATCTCGGGTCCTCGCCAGTGCATCGGCTTGCGGTTCGCGCTGCTGGAGATGCGTATCGCGACGGCGGTGCTCTTCAGCCGCTTCGACCTTAAGACGGTGCAGGATCCATTCGAGATCACGTTACGTGATTCACGTATGCGTTCGCGTTTACGATGCCGGTTGCGGGTTCGCTGGATGTCACTGTCCAGAACGTCCTCTAACTCCTCTAACGTTGTGCGTTCATGTCGTCTTGGTTGCTCGCTCAACATTTGTCGGGAAATGCATTCGAGTTGGAGTGCATTGTGATGAAAAGCTTTCTGCGCGATGAATCGATCGATGCCGAACTCGCAAACCTCTTTTCACCATTTCCGATGTTTTGTCGCGGTCACTATCGTAAACCTCACGAGAGTGACTATTCGAGCACCATTGGCCCTCCAGTCATTTTGGCAACAGACGTGCACGACTTCTAAGCGACATCAAGTGCGTCACTCTCTCGGCCTCTAGGCAGTTCCGTGCGGTCGCCAGCTCCTTCCTCTCTGTTCACCAGCAAGCACCGACGCTTGCAATCCTCTGCGTGCAAGAACCACATACAAAAGCCAAGTATGGCGCCCACCAAGCGACTGAATCTGAGCAAGTCGCGCGACGACGACGAGAGCTCCTCGGCCTCGTCCTCTGGTGACGAACAGGAGACAAAACAGACTACGCAGACGCGCCAGGAAGACGCGGAGTCCAGCTCTGATGAGGAATCCGACGAGTACGGTGACAACCGATGCTTTCCCAGCTTCACCGCTGCATTATTGCGTCACAACTGACCTTTTGACGATTAACCATTGACAGGGAGTTCGAGATCCCGCCGGGCTTCGAGAGCGTCAAGGGCAGCGCTGCAGTGACGCGTGAGGCTGTGATCAACAACGACCAGGAGCTCTGGTTCTTCAAGCTGCCAAAGAACGTACGTGAGGACAATCGTTCTGTGCTCCATCGGTCAGCGAAGTTGACGGTTGTTTTGTGAACTTTTTGCTGTAGCTGGACGCATCGGCGCTGGCCAACGTGACGATCAAGGTGCACGACGACAAGGCGGCTGCACCCGGTGAAGTGGTGGCCAAGATCTCGGCAGGAGAAGCCAAGAAGCAGTACTTGCTCCAGAGCGAGGACCGGATGCTCACGGACCAGCTCGTGAACGCGCTGCCGCTGGCCTCGGACCGCGCTCGCTTCGTGCTGGGCAAGCCCTTCTCACGCTGCTTCTCACTGGTGGAGGACCACGTGGATGCTGCCCCTGTAGTAAAGGAGAAGCCCGTCAAGAAGGCCAAGAAAGCCACCGAGCCCGTCGTCGAAAAGCGCAAGAAGAAGCACTCGTCCGACAAGCACGAGAAGCACCACAAGTCCAAGAAGGCCAAGCACAAAAAGTAAACCAATCCTTGCCGACGGACACCATAGCGCAGCACTCCATAGACCACAAATTCATTACCTATTTGTCATTCTGTTGTCTTCATCCGGGAAGGAGAAGAGAACGTCTGCAAAAACGAAAGAGGTGGTCGTCTAAAAGAGCAGAAGCGGTTCTGCTGGCGGCGCCTCGTGGCGTTTCGAGCTCTTGTCCTTCCTCTTCTTCTTGCTCTTCTCCGCCTCGCTCTTCTTGTGACTACTGCTCTTCTTGGCAGCCGAGCTTCGGTGACGGTGGCGACTCTCCTGTACCTCAACTGCCTCGTGCTCCTCGTCGCTGAAGCCTCCGATCAGCAGATCCTCTTGTTTTCGCGAGGACTTCTTGGCCTTGGAGCTCTTGGATGAGGCCTCCTTCTTCTTCTTGCCGGCATCCTCACCACGAGAAGATTTCTTGTGCTTGGAGCTCTTCTTCTTGGACTTCTTTTCATCGTCAGCGGGCTTAGACGGCGTCTGGCGATGGAACCACTGATCAGTCGGCACCTTCTCGTCTTCACCGAGAGGGATACTCAAGTCCACAGCAGCCAAATCCGCCTACAAAACCACAATTTTCGACATATGAGCCAAGCACAAAGCTAGCCGTAAGACATCTTCTGCATGAGCGTACATCTTCACCCATTGAGCCGCGTTTCTTGCGACTGCGCCGACGCTCTTCGTCGCTCGATCGCGCACCTTCAGGCATCAACTCGTCTTCGAGAATGTCACGCGACTTCGATTTCTGCAGGCCACAAACCATGTGAGAACAAGCAACACAGAGCCCGTCAAGCCGCGATTGCATCGTACCTTTGACGCCTTCTTCTTCTTGCCGTTCGTTCCCAACGCTCCCATCATATCCGCAAAGCCCTGTAGTCAACTGCACGTTAGCAACGCTCTCTTCATCGCACACAGCTTACTGGCTTTTCGTACCGCGTTGGCTCCAGCCTCGTTGGAGGCCTGACCACCACCAGAGAGGTAGAACGGGTCCTTGCGCAGTCGCTCCTGTTCACGCACATACTCGCGCTGCTTCCTCTCTTTCTCGTCTGCTGAATGCTCCGACTCGGACTCCGATTCCGACTCGGAAGACGATGAACCGGCGTGACGGCGGTGTCGATGATGCTTGCCAGCCTTGCGTTCCGGTGAGCCAGCCTCATCAATGCCGCTGTATCCGCCGCCGACCCCAGCGTGGCCTTGGCTGACGAACGACACCTCCAGGTCGTCCTCGCTGGAAAACGCCGAGACGTCGCCGCCTGACTCGAGGAACTTGGCCTCGGCGTTACTCAAAGGCTCTTCCAGATCCAGGTCGCCAGGCAGAGGCACCTTGCGTTGCGCCTTGACGCCTACTGGCGCCAACCGCTCGGCGAAGTACGAGTTCAGCACGTCCAGACGCTTGGCGGGATCCAACGACGCGCTGCCGTCGAACGCGCGCTCGGTCCGCTCTCGTGCCGTAAGCGCCCCAAGGCCAATCCCCAGCGCTAGCAAAAGTTGTTGCAGACTCACCGCGCGCTCCTGCACCTCGATGAACTCGCTCTGAACGAACGCAGGCAGCCGCTCCATGATAACCGTGGCGATCCGCTCCACTGTCGCGTCATCGGCGCGTTCAGCCATCGCCGTGAGGATCTTCAACAGAGCCTGGATAAACACCGTCTGTACATGACCAGGCAGCGTCGTCGTGCGAGGCTGCAGCATCTCGTCCGCGAGGTCTTCGAGTCGCTGGAGCTTGTCCTCCTCCGTTTCTCGCTCCTCGTCTTCGTCGTCCTCGTCCTCGTCGTCATCCACGTCGTCCAAGAACTCCATCACGTACTCGCCCGTGAGCCAGGCCGCAGCGTAGTACACTTCCTGGAGGGTACCAGCGCCAGGCCCACTGAGCGCCTCCTTCTCCATCAGGAGCTCAATCATATTGTCCACCATAACGCTCCGTACGCTCTTGACTCGAACGGCAATGTCCACCAGTTGGCGAGCCACTTCCACGCCGTGCGAGCGCTTGGCCGGCTCGTCCTCTGTCACCCTGTTGCTGCTACTGCTTGAGCCCAGCATGCTGCCTGAAGACGGCGATAATGACGACAGCGACGCATCCACCGTAGCAGCCGTGTTGCCTGGTACACGTGCCAGCTGTACCAGTACGTGAATGTACCAGTCAAAGTCGTGGATGTTGGCGTATTTGTTGACCGAACAAACGTGCAGGATGTGCGTGATGAGTTCGTGGCGATAGGCCCCGTCAGCGCTCAACGTCTGGCGCATGAGTTCGCGGATAATAGGCGCCGCGTTATCCGGATTCACCATGCCGGAGAGCAGCTCCAGCGCGCGCATCCGGATGGTCATATCGTCCACGGCCAGACACTCGACGATGAGCTCCTGGTGCTCCGTGACCACGTACGGATGCGACTTCATGAGGTTGCCGAGCCCCACGAGCCCCAAGTAGCGCAAGTTCTGGTCCGGGTCTTCGATGTATCGACGCAGGTGGTCATTGCAGAGTCGAACCACTGCGGCCACGTTGCGGGGCTGCGAGCCGTCGCTCTTCTTGGTGTACAGCAGCGCCGTGGTGACCGTGCTGATGCACTCGTAGAGCAGCGACTTGGCCGGCGTGTTCTGGATGACTGTAGCGAGCGGATCCAGCAGTTTACGCGCGAGCCGAGGCTCCTCCGGCACGAGGCTGGCCAGCAACTTGACGACCTTAATGAGCATCCAGTTGTTGGAGGACGTGGTGAGCAGGCGGAAGAACTGCGGCGCCAGGCCCAAGTAGTTCTTGGGCTTCTTGTTGGCCAGCTCGCAGATGACGTTGACGGCGCAGGAGACGACGGTGACGTCGGGCTCCTCCATCCTCTCCTTGAGGCGGTCAAAAGACAGTCGCAAGCCCTGCGGATAACGCAGGAACATCTTGTAGAGCACGAGCGTGGCTTTCTTCCGTACGTAAGGCTTGGGCGAGCCCATCATGGCCAGCACGTCGCCCAGCAGGTCTCTGGCCAGGTCGGTCGTGACGATATTGGCCAATACATTGATGGCCAGCCCCACCTCGTACTCGCTGGTACTGCCGAACTCCTTCTTGAGCAGATTGGTACACAGCAGCACCACGTCCGTGGACTGCGTGAAGCTCTGGCACGCTGCGTTGTAGCCGATGCGCTTGTGGGCGAAGCGCTCGTAGCTCATCACTTCCACGACGTGAAAAGCGGCCCAGCACATGTCGTAGCCCAGCATGTGAAGGTACGTGAGCTTGCGCACAGCTTGCGCCTTGACGAACGGGTCGGTGCTGCGTAGCTCGGTCTTGACGTCCTGCAGCGCCTGAGAGATGTACACGCTTACATCGCCCTTGGTGGAGCGGATGCCCTTCACCAGGTCCTGCAGGTTCTTCTCGAACATGGCGATGAGCAGGGGCGGCCTCAGCCGTGGTGACGGACACGATGCGAGTCAAGAGCTAAAGTCGGATCGCGGCCTGAGGGGGAATGAATGAGGAACCCGGGTCAAGATAATGACTTGGTGTTTGTATGTAAACGGGTTTGGACCCGCTGGAATCATACACCATACACACGGCACGTGGCTCAATAGTGCTGCTTGCAGTGGAGATAGAGGGCTGTTGGTGAGGTGAGGTAATGTGGTGATAGAAAGAGTTGGAGGCATGCCATTGGGACTGAGGCAGCTGAAGAAATACGACGGAAAATGGGAACGAAAGCTGGTGTATTGATCACTTGGGAAGACGTTCAAAAGGGGCTGCTTCACCCCATGACGAGCTCCAGCAGAATCATGAGTGTGTTGATGATCATCAGCGGGACTGCAAGCGGCACGAAGACAGCAACGACGTTGAAGAACGAGCAGCAACAGCAACAGCGTTAGTGAAAGCGCTACACCTAGAGGAAACTAGCACAATAGACCCGTCGACGGGATCAGCACGTACACCGTAGATATTGCACGGCGATGAGGAACCCCACGATCTGGTTCTTGATCGTCAAGCCCTGCGACGAGTCCACCTTGTGCCAGCCGTCTGCGGGTCACACGCAAAAAGAAGCAGTTAGTTCGTTTGCCCAGTCCACTTTGAGCTCCCTCACATGAGCACCGTCAGCACGTACGCGGACGCAGGAAGCGCTTCTCGTGCAGGATGCACACGGCGTTAGTAAGCAGCAGGCTCGTGAGCACGAAGTTCCACAGCACGCCCATGCTAACGCTAGCGTAAGCTTAACTCGAATAATGGCACCTCGAAATGAAAAGTGTACCAGAAACCAGGTACACAAATGACGTACGGTACAGTAAATCGACACAGTCGGATTAAACAGCATCGATTGACGCCTCTCGAGCACGAAGGTGATGGCTCGCAGCCAGGTCTCCCGACGCCCCAGGCGGCGAGAACGCGCGGAGGCAGCGCAGCCACAAGCCAAGCAGATTGTTACTGAGGAGACGGAGGTCGGGATGCTCCCGCGACTGCTTGTGCGCTTCGGCGTGGCCGCCGCCATCGTGGCCTTCGTTGTGCTGGCGACCATGGCGTCGACTCCTGCGGAGACGGCGAGCCCCACACCGACGCCAGCTCCTCGTCTAAGTCCGGACGAGCAGGCGAGAGCCAATGCGAGAGTGGAGCGCCGCACGGCGGCACGTCCGACCGTCGAGGTGCTGGCCAAGTATCCACACGACCCGGCGGCATTCACGCAGGGCTTCACGGTGGTCAACCAGGGGCACGACAAGCTGTTCATTGAGTCGACGGGGTTGTACGACGAGTCTACGTTGCGCCATGTGGATATTGAAAGCGGCAAGGTACTTAAGCAGTACGACCTGCCGAAAGAGCTCTTCGGTGAAGGCGTGACGTTCGGTCCGAACGACGAGCTTGTGATGCTCACATGGAAGAGCAAGACAGGCCTCGTGTTTGACTTTGATGGCGTTTTGAAGGGCAAGGCGGACGATGAGGTCGGATTCAAATTGAAGCGCGAGTTCACTTTTGACTCGGTGACGGGTGAAGGCTGGGGCATCACGTACGACGGCGAGGAGTTCGCCGTCTCGGACGGCTCGTCGACCATTCTGTTCTGGGACCCGTTGACGATGCAGGAAATGCGCCACGTCGACGTGAATATGTTCGACGGCACCAAGCAGGTCTCGCAGATCAACGAACTCGAGTTTGCCAAGGGCTTCATCTATGCGAACGTGTGGTACCAGCCTTACGTGCTGAAGATCGATCCGAAGACCGGCGCCGTTGTCACCATGTTCGACCTGACTAAACTGGTGGCCGACGTAGGCGCCGACGTGACGTCCGGCGCTGTGCTCAACGGCATCGCCTACGACGAGGCCGAGGACGTGTTCTACATCACGGGCAAGCTCTGGAACTCGGTCTACAAGGTGCGTCTCGTCGACCCTGTGCATTAAGTCGTGTCAGCAAAACAATAGAGCGCTGCACTGCAGCTCCAGCAGAGAAAGCACGAATATGGGTCTTGATATCTTATCTAGAACAAGCTTCTCCGCCAGCCACCAGCTTTAGCGTCTTTTTGCCGTCTCCTGTCTTGCTCTTCTTACCCTTCTTGCTGCAGGAACGGGTTGGGGATCTCTTCCGTGCCGTCCACAGGCGACACGAGCATGACGGATGTGCCTCGGCACACCACGAGCCCCACCTTGCGAGTCTCGTCCGTGATGCGGTACTCGTCCTTCGGGTCGCGCACGAACTCGACGCAGTCGTCCAGCACCAGGTTCACCAGCTGGTCGTAGCCCTTGAGCGTGCCCGTGACCTCTCGTCCGCCGTGGAACTTGACGCGCACCTCCTGGTCGATGTACTTGGCCAGGTCCAGGATCGGGTCCTTGCGACTGCCGCCTCCGCTCGCGCCGTTCGCCGCCATCGTCTCCAGTGCGAGTTTTTTTTTTTTTTTGTATGGGGACAATGCTTGCGAGCGGGTCCCTTCTGCGATTGGTCGATAATCGTTTTGCATCAGACTGGAATCAGACGAGCGGATCCATCTTTCAACGTCAAGCATGAGCAGGAGCTTCGCGGCGGACGAGCGCGTGTTGGAGGCCATAGCGCTCGCCAGCAACCTATCGATCGAGCGTGAGTCGGAGCTGTAGAGATGGAGGATAATGGAGGCGCTGGGCTCATTGGAAGCGCGTGATGTGGGTGCAACAGACTTCGGCGCGGTGTGCAAGCTGGCGGTGCGGCTTTTTGGCTCGGACAAGCAGAGCAAGCGGCGGCTCACGCGCACGGCCTGTAGGTGCATAGGTTGCAATGATTGGAAGTCATTAGGAACTGCGACATGTTGTGCTGACGTAGCTGCTTGCTGGCGCAATTTGCAGCGGCGTCGGGATGGGAGACGGAGCAGATGGAGCAGGCGGTGCTGGCCGTCGCCAAGATCCTCATGGACGGCACCAAGGTGCGCAGTTGGCATGGCTATGGCTGCACTAGATGGTGGTGGTTGATATGTTACCGTGCTGTGGGGTTACCTACTCAGGCTGAGATGTCAGAGCACGCCTTCCGGTTGGTATTGAAAGGCATGAAGCTCCCGCAGCAGCACGTCGAATTGCTCGAGAAGGTCGGGATGCCGTTTGCGTAGGCTTAGACGTACGAGCATCAGCATCGACATCGCTTACTGGCTTGCATTCCGTGCGTTCAGGTATACGAAGCGCACGCGAACGACATCCGCGAGTGCGTCTCCAGGGAAACGGGTACAAGCGTCCCGCACTATCGCAATTTGGAGTGGCGAATCGACCTGGAGGTAATCTGCCTTGTCGACTTGTGATGTCGTTAGGATGCGAAGACTAACTTCTAACGCTCTTTTCGTGTGCTGCTCCAGCTTGGCACGCGCTTTCACCGCAACAAGCCGAAGCCCATTGTGACGCTTCGTCTGGACACCGCCACGCAGTCCGACAGCACCAGCGTGCCGCAGGTACAATCCACCTGTCTCCGTGTAGACTACGACAGCCTCAAGCTGATGCAGCGGCAGCTGGAGACCGCGTTGAAAGAGGTCGACTCGGTGCACTGCAGCCGCATCCAGCGCTACATGCACTGAGCTCAGCTGTGGAATCGAAACACAGCAATTATGAACGCCTCCAATGCCAACCGACTGTACCAATCCGCGCTGCTATCATTTATCATTCTTCCGGTCGTCCAGGTACTGCTCTTTTGTCTTGGTGAAGGCCGTGACCTGGTCCAGCTGCTGCTTGGACTCGCTGGAGATCCCGTCCTTCTGCAGCAGCAGCTCTGCGAACTTGGCCTGCTTCTTCTTCCTGGTCTCCACATCCGGCTTGATCTTCGCTTCCTGTTCGTGGCAACAAGCATTAACCACAAGGAGCAGCAGAGCAGTCAGCAACGCAATTCAATGGACATAGTCCTGCTCAGTCCGTCCAGGCCTGGTCTCTCTTCCGGCCTACGCACCACGTCGCGGCGGATCTCGTCGTCCGTTTTGGGGTCCCAGAAGTAGTAGCACAGAGCGATGGGGATGCCGAAGCGCAGCGTGTAGTCGATCATCATCTTGGGCACCTTCATGACCAGCAGCAGCACGTTCTCCTCTTCGTCTCCGATACTGAGACCACTACTCAAAAATGGTCAAGCGCACTAAGTGCGAATCACTAAAGTAGCTTTAGCCGCACATTTTGATAAGCAGCATGCGAGCGACTGCGGCGACCGCGAGGCAACTCCAGGGCGCAGTACAGCGTGGTCTGCGTGCATCTACTGTTCGGTGCTTGAGCTCTGCTGCTCCGCTACCCGAAGGTCTTCGGGAGATCTCTAGCGTCCCGCGCACGCCGTCCTGGTCGCTGAAGGAGCTCCACCAGGAAGGTGCGAAGCTTGATGCCGCTGATACGGTGCTGACTGAGGAGAAGGTGCGGCCATGGCTGGGAGCATTGCACTGAGTTGGTAGTAGCCTGATATGTGACATCGTGTTGGACAGCTTCGTGAGCTGGCGGAGCTCTGCCATCTGCACGTGGATGACGAGAAGCTCCCGGGGCTGCTCATGGACGTCGAGTCCATTATTCAGTGCACGAAGACCATCCAGGCCATGACGATCGACGAGAACATCGACGACGTGTACGCCAAGAGCGACTTTGATGCGGGTATGAAGATATTGGAGCTTTTTGATGAGGATCTTGGTGGTGCAGAAGCTGACTTGTTGTTCGTGTAGGTGTGGTGGCTCCTCTGCGGGATGACGTCGTGACGGAAGGAGACTGCGCGGAGAAAGTGTTGGCGAACGCTGCAGAGAAGTCTGGCTACTACTTCAAGGTCCCCAAGGTGCTGCAGGACTAGATCGTGAATAATAGAGAAGAAAGCGATATTTTGTGCAAGGCAAAATCTATAGTGGGGGAGCGTCATCTTCTCTGTGAAAACAACAGCTGCCACGGCACTCAGTTGTCCGTCTTGAAGACGCCGGCCTTGGCCAGATACTCCTCCAGATTTTCCACCTTCATGTCAAGCCCGTTGAGCTTGCGGATGCTCAGGAGCTGGTTCTGCAGCGAACCCTTGTGGTACATGAAGAGCGTGGGGCAATTCCGCGACGGCCAGTTCTCGATGCAGGCCTGGGACTGGATGCTCACGAACTTGACGTCGCGGTGCTTCTTGGCCACCTCGCGCAGAACGTGGTCCATGACCTTGCACTCCTCTAGCGCCTCATCCCAGAGGTAGGCGATGACCCAGTGGTCGTTGCAGCCCTCCGTCACGGTCTTGGTCCATTCGTCCTTGGCGATGGGCTGCACGTCGCCAAACTTGTTGCGCGCCGCCTGCGCCATCATCTGCTCAATGCGGCGCTCGCGGATGCGCGCCAGCTCGGCGTCGTCATCGTAGTCGTCCTCCATCTCGTCCAGCTCGTCCAGTGTGGCATTCTCACGGGGGTCCACCTGCTCTTCCTCCTCCTCTTCCTCCTCGTCAGGCACCTTGGTCTTGGGTGCCAGGATGCCCTTCTTCACCAGGATATCCTCCCACTCGGTCGTCTCGCCCGTAGGCGCGTAGAACACGTTACCGCGGTCGCCCATGTTTGCCTTCTTCCCCCTAACGTAGCTCTTCCGAATATGGCGTCAATCGTCGGCACAATGTACCAAAAACATAGGTACATCGAAGTACAATGAACTCACTACTATCTACGATTTAAATATGGCGGGAAAAGTGAATACCATTTGAGCTTTTGGACCGAAGTGCGCGCCACCATGGAGAGCATGAAGGAGATGGCCGTGAACGTCAACGGCAAGGGCGCCATGCAGCTGGTGACGACGCTCAAGCCGCTCAAGGACGGGCAGGTACCGGCCGGCCGTGACGTGGTGTTCACGAGCGGCGAGGACGGCGTGCTGTTCGTCACGGACCTGACGACGGAGAGCTGCGTGTTCCAAGCCGAGGTTTGCGACGGCTTTGTGCCGTCTTTCGCCGTGACGCCCGAGCAGAGCCACGTGCTGGTGGCTTCCGACGACGACACCAACGTGGCGGCCTACAGCATGCCGCCTGACTGCCGCTTGGAGCAGCTGCTACGCCGCTCCACAGTGGCCATCCGCCAGGTCGCGTGCTCCACTCACTTCGTGGCCATCGCGGACGACGAGCCCGTGGTGCGCGTGCTGCTGCGGAGCAATACGGAGCAGGTGATGCTGGCTGAGGGCGCTACGGGCGCCATTAAGAGCATGTCGCTGGATCCGCAGGAAAAGTATCTCTGTGCTAGCAGCGAGGACGCCACAGTGCGCGTGTTTGAGCTAGACGCAGCCAATCAGCGCGCCACGGAGGCCAAGAGCTTCAAGATCAAGCATGGAGACATCAAGCACGACGACGTGCTGCTAAGTTGTGCGTGGCAGGCCGGAGACGGCAAGCTGCTGGCTGTTCCGGTGGACAAGGGCATCGTGGAACTCTTTGAAAGAGATACGTGGACGTCCAAGGGCAGACTTACGCTGCCGCTGGGCAAGAGTACAGCGGCGGACGTGGACATCCTGGCCTTCTCGCCCAATGGACAGTACCTGGCAGCCGTCACGTGCGCCAAGGAGGCGTTCGTCTGGGAGCTCGAGACAACGAGCGTGCTGCGCTCGTTCAGGATCGACTATCCGGCGCTGGGCGTGCAGTTCGCCAATAAGAGCAACGCACTGGTAATCTACCACACGGGCGGCAAGCTGGCGTTCGTGAAGGATGTGATCCCAGCGGGACACACGCCGCCTCAACACACGGGTGGCCTGCCGCCTGTCAGTACTTCAGTGAACTCACAGCCACCGAAGAAGAGACTGAGAGCGTCTGATTTCGAGGAGCACGAGGCCGAAGTGGATGGAACGCACGACGACGACGAGGAAGAGGAAGTCTCTTTTGAGGACGACAACGAGGCCCGTGTCGAGGCCATCAAGGCCAGCTTCGGGTTCGGCAATGCCACCCAAGACAGTCAAGTGGAAGACGAAGAGATCTCGGTTTCCGCCACGCCAATGACAGGCAAGTCGTCGCAGCTCGAGGTTTCTGCGCGGCGCACCATCACGGAGCCCTTCCAGCCTGGCAGCGTCGTTGACCTGACGGGGCGTAGCAGCAGTGCCACCTCGCTGCTTGCATGGACGCCAGAGGGCGAGATCGAGGTGATCCGCGGCGCCAGCATGAGCGAGAACCTCGTCAAGGTGGAGTTCGCCGACAAGTCCCGGCGTGGCTTCAAGTTCAACGACAACTACATGTTCTCGATGGCTTTCCTGGACGACTATGGCGCCGTGTTTGCCGTCCCAAGACGCGCGCGTGAAGACTGGGAAGACCTCGAAGCTGGCTCCAGCGAGAGCGACGTGATCAGCAGCTTCGTCTTCTACCGACCGTTCGAGTCGTGGGCGAGCAACAGCTCGTGGCACAAGACGTTGCCCCAGGGCGAAGACGCCGAGTGTGTCGCCGCAGGCCGCGAGTTCTGCGCGGTGGCAACTTCTCTGCAGACGCTGAGGATCTACACAACGAGCGGCCTCGACTACGCCGTGCTGCGTCTGCCGGGACGCGTGGTGACCATGACGGCCAAGGAGGCTCAGCTGGCCGTGGTGTACCAGGGTCTGCACGGCCAGATGCTGTACCAACTCGTGCGTATTCAGGTGGACTCTGTTCGTGAGCGAGTTGTGCTTGTAGCGAAGGGCGACCTGCCCATGACGCCGCCACCACGCGACGTCTTCGCGTCTCACAAGGAGAACGAAGCGATGCGTCAAGACGTAGCGAACTGGTCCAAGCTGACGTGGCTCGGCTTCGACGACCGGCAGATCCTGTACGCGGTGGACTCGTTTGCGTGCGTCCAAGCTCTGTCGCCTAGTATTGGCTGGAACTGGTTCCCTATCGGCTGTGTCGGCAATGCGCTGCAGAAGAAACCCGAGGACCGGCACGGGGTGTTCACGCTGGGAGTCGTCAACGACTCGCTGCTGTATTTCCCGCTCGAAGAGGGCGCGAGGGCTCCCAAGCTGCGCGGCAGTCACCGCCCTGTGCCCGGTACATTCGTCCTGCACACGGCGTCGTTCCCCAAGACGTCCAAGAAGAACGAGGACGCGTCCAACGGCCCTATGTGGCTGAACGTGCGTCTCTGTGGCCTGGAGACCATCGCGAACGAGAGCCGCGCGCGTGACGCTGCGGACCAGGTGGTGCATGAACAAGCGGCGATGGACAAGGCTATCATCCTCATGATGCAGACGGCGTTCAAGCAAGACGAGCCTGCGCGCGTGCTGGACTTGGCCAAGTGTCTGCACCTGGAGAAGTCGCACCAGATCGCGCAGAAGCTCGCGATCCACTACTCGCTGCGTCAGCTGCAGTCGCAGCTCTACGAGCTCTACCGCGTCAAGTTCGAGGAGCCCCAGCGCCTGCAGGAGCCCCAGTTGCAAGCCGCTTCGCAGCCGCGTCGGCCTGCCGCCGCCTATCGCTCTAGCCAGCAGGAGGACGCGTCCGAGTCGCGAGACGTGGAGCCTCTGCGTCGCGCACGCAGCATCCTGTCTCGGCCACCGTCTTCGCCGCCTCGTAAGGAGAGCCACGACGAGGACGAGACCGAATCGGTGGATGAGGCTCACGAAGACAAGGCGTCGAGCTCGCCAAAGGCTGCAGCTTCAAGCAGCACGAGCGGGGCTGCACAGACCGAGCGGTCCGTGGCGCCCGCGAACCCGTTCCTGAAGAAGGCGGGCGGGTCCGCGGCGTCCGCCAAGGGCAAGAAGTCGGGGCTGCAGCGACTGGCCAAGTTCGCGTCGCCGCCGCCGGCCAAGAAGCAGCGCCGCTCGATGTGGAAGAAGTAGGCAGAGGGCCGGCTCAACAACTATAATATACGAAATTGGATTGTTGTTCGCTTTGTTGTCCGAAAGTTGAAAAGTGGGAAGTTGTTGCTGCTGAAGTTGACCACACCACGAAAGACGACTGACGATTGCAATGAGGCGAACTCCTCTGGAAGTGTAATGACCTGGTAACGAGAGCTTCAACTTCGAAATGCAAATTGTGTCTTTCCTTTTTACCCATAGTACTCGTTGTGTACCCATCGCCCTTGGCTTCAACGTGAAGCGATACACCAGCGTTACCTACGTCATCCTTTTCAGGCGTTTGCGGTCAGGCGTTGTCGTTGGCACCGGCGCGTTACGAATGAAGCTCTCTGTTGGCACCGACCGCTCCACGTCGCTAGAAGTATAGGAAATCAGCGCTGGTACATGAGGTACAGACCAACCCAGCGTGGCAGTCTTTTGTCGCCTTTGAAGCGATGCAGCGTCTCGGACGAAGACCGCCGATCCTCACCTGCGTGCAAGGGGTCATGACATTATTGTAGCCATTACCGGAGCTGTGTTCTAGATTCAATACGGAGCGGTACCACGTATCCACGCTAGGCTCATGCATGATGAGCATTATTGGAGCTTTGCTGCTGGTGCCATTCTTCACCAGGCATGCGTGCGAACTGCACCGGCATCGCGTCCATGGAGCAGACGACGGCTGGGCTCATGACGTGTTACAGAAAATCTAAAGCGCGCGATTAACTACCGGTAGGTGCTCGCTCGCACGCGCTCACTGAGCGTCCACGACGTCGAGCACCAACCAATATGCAGCCATAGGGCCCCACTCATCTCGGCACGGCACATCGAACACCTCGAAAGAACGGTTTTGAGTATTATCCTAGATCCTACGGTGGTCAAACGAGCTCGTTCGAGATTGAAGCTATCTGCCGCAACCGAGCCAAGGATAACAGACCTCCTTCCGTGGGTACATGCACTATCGATGCAACGGGACTACCAGATTCTGGCACCTGCTTCGCTCCCAACCCAGTCTGGCCTCAAGGTGACGGTGACGATGGTCGTGCATTCCCCAATTGTCCGAGTGCCCGCCAAGTCGCCTCTGCAAGGCTCTGCATGGATGCCCGCTTCTTCCACCACGCGCGTGCTGCCCCACGCCATCTCGCGAGGACGCTCCTGGCACAACAATGCGGACGACCGACTCACCCGCAAGCTCATGATGATGCGCTTGAGACGGCTGCACCCCGTGCTGGCCAGCACCAAGTGCACGGCCACCTCGAGCAATGGCAGCTCCATAGTCGTGCCCTCTCTCGTGCAGCGGCTTGAATGGATGCTGTACAATGCCGCCCACTCGATGCACGAGTACACCCACGAACAGTCCCTGGAGCGCCGAGTGCAGGCCCTCGTCACGCAGCTCGAGCCAAAAGCGTCCACCGAACAGAGACAGCAGCCAGGCAGCAGCAACATCAACAGCAAACGGGAACAATATCGCGTCGCGGGGGATGAAATCGATCACGACATTGACAAGAAGCGGCGTCGCCTTGATGCTACACAGGATTCGGTGGTCGACGACAGCAACAGGTTCACCGAACGGAGTGTGTTTTTGCTGGAGAACGACGACAATCTCGTCGGCCTCGTGCTCAGCTTCCTGTCGGGACGGACGGTGCTCCGACTGCGCTCGGTGAACCGCTTCATGCTGGAAAACGCACCAAAGATGCTGAGTACGCTGCATCTCGAGACGCACTCGCCAGCTCTGCGGCATTTCTCAAGCGGCACATTGACAGCCTTGCTACTTCGCTGCAGCAAGCTCACCAGCATCGTGGTTACCAGTAAGCTCCGGGGTTACGCCGACAGCTCAGGGTCAGAGGAGGAGTCGGCAGCCAGGAGCAATCGAACGATGGCCCACCGCCGACCGTCTTTCAGTCGACCGTCCCACCGAGACGGCAGATTGCAGAACGGCCTGCTTGCGGGCGAGCTCGTTCTCCGAGATATCACGCGAGCGTTCGAGCGAGGCGCGTGCCCCGCGCTGCAGGAGCTGGATCTCGGCTCGCCGCTCGACTTCTTCGCCGAGAGCGACGACGTGTTGAGGTGTCTGGAGGCCTTCGCTGCAGGGAGAAGGAGGCAGGACCGTCCAGAAAGAGCGGTGACTACAGTTGGACCGCTCGAGTATCTGCGACTCGACTCGACGTACCTGGGCGACGCACGTCTGAGCCGACTGGCGGATGTCTTCGAGCAGGCTGGGGAGCCCAACTGCTTCAGGTCGCTGAAGATGCTGGTGCTGCGTAACAACTTCATCGGCGAGGCTGGTTGCCAGGCGCTCTTGCGTATGCTGCGTTGTTTACCAGCGCTGCGCGTGCTGGACGTGAGCGGCAACATCCTTACGGATCTGGATGCACTGGCGATCGCCGACTGGATCTCGTGCCGAGCAGACGACCTCAACGCGGCGGCGTTGCACAGACATCGCATCCACGACGGGTGTTGCTCCCACCAGGAGGCCAAGCGGCCGAGCTGGCGGGCAGCAGCAGCAGCATCCGCGCCGCCGCTGGCCATCCAGCTTCGCACGCTACTGCTGCAGGACAACTTTATCGGCCAAGAAGGACTCGAAGCGCTTTCGTTGGCGCTCAACGCGCGGCTGATTCCGTCGTGATGGCATTGTGGACGTAAGGTCAGAGCAAAAGCGTTAGGAGCTGAAGCTGGAAGGTACGAGGAGAGCTTCTCATCAATCTGAGTGATCCGTCTCGTCTCTGGCACGTGTCGATTGGCGAAAAAACGCACGTGTTGCGACCATCTGAACTTTCCCTGTCATTTTCGATTCTGAACACCGAAAAGACGTGTCATCCAGTTTGCGCGTATATTCGTTGCTGCAAACAGCGCTTGTATTGGCGTGTGGTTCTTCAAATATAGAATATCAGAGAGCGAGAATCCAGCAAAACAGTTTACGAAAACAGTTCTTGCGTTTTGGTGCTTGGGTGCTTCTAGCCGACTCTAAGCCGACTCGCCGAGCGCTGCGGTCCATTCGATCTGCGGCACGGCCGGTCGGTACAGTACAGCCTTGTATCGCAAGCACTTGTTGTACACCGGGGCGACTACACATACCTCCTCGTCGCAAGTGTTTTTGCAATTTTCTCGCAGGGATATCTACGGAGAGCCCGCTGTCGAAGGCGAAAGCGCCGCATGCGAAGCATTGCCGTGCCTTGGGATTTGACGAGACGGAGACATTTGACATCGCGTTTCTATAGCTGCTTGCTGCTTGCTTAACCGCTGTAGACGAATCCCCGGGGAATAAGCATGGGCGGATGAATACGCGCTCGCTAGTCTTGAACGTGGCCTGCGGGCTTCAAGCCCTCGACTCGAGGGCCTCGAGTCTGCTGTAGTAGCTTGGTTGGCTAGCACACACTGTGGCTTCACGTTGTCGTCTTCTTTTTTTGTCAAATTTGAGCAGAACGATGACTCAATGCTGAATCCATGAATGTTCATCTATTCAGCAGTCCAATAGTTCAGCGGATACCTCGTTGCACACGGGATATTCCGAAACGTCGTTTGGCGCATTTCGGAGAGAGCGCGAGTGCTGCTGGTTCCTCTCGCTCCACTCGACAAATGCAGTCAAAATTTAGTCTCTGAAAGTAGCTGCAGCGTGGGTGGTGGCCGCCGCACCAGCCAGACCCGCTATCGGTTTGACCATCATTGATCGGTGAGCGAATCCACGCCGGCTTTGGCTGGCATCCCTCAGCGAAGCTACACCGTCTGATACAGACCTGCTCCATACATGGAGCGATGTTAGAGGATACCTATTGGTAAGCGGAGCTCGACAAGCTGCTTTTGGGAGCGTCCACAGTGCTGTTGACTCACCAGCAGGTCGACGCGTCAACTTGCGCTTCCAAACGGCGCGCCCTGTGTAATTTTTGGCGCCTCTGATAAGATATGATATAGCACATCCCACCCGGCAAAATATTCTAGAATCTATACACATCATAGTATCGAGCTGTCACATTTCCCTTTGCTTTCTGATACCTCTATATACAAATATTTTGTTTGGAAAAGTGCTAATCGCGGTTTCTAGTTCCGGTCCGAACATCTCGCATCATCACCATCGCCGACCGACGCCTCTCTCTCTCGTGGCCATTCCGCAACCAGCCGCCTTCCACGCAAGTCACGAGTCCATCCGCACTCGCAACTTGTCGACCGTAGCGACCATGGTCTCTACTACCCCCCAGGCCGCCGCATTCACCACCAATCCGGCATGGCACGACCCGACGGACGTGCAGGTTCGCAAGCTCATGATGGCGCGACTGCGCAGCCACCCGGCGCTAGCCCGACACCACCCGATCCTGCAGACCCGAGAGGACACTGGCCCCAGTCCGTCGCTCTTGCAGCGACTCGAGTGGATGCTGTACCACTCGGCCGGGTCCCTGGGCGAGTACCTGCACCAACCCTCGCTCGAGCGACGCGTGCAGGGCCTGGTGACCCACTACAAGCGCAAGCGCAACGCCACCGACCCGAGCGAGGACGTCATGGAGGCCATCCGTGCCGCTGCGGCCAAGCGCCAGCGACCGAGCCTCACCATCTCGGAAGAAGAGATCCGCAACTGCAGCGTCGGCGCTACAGGCTGCGTTCTCAACAGCAACCTGGACCTACTGCACCACGTGTGCAGCTTCCTGGACGGCCGCGACGTGCTGCGCTGCCGAACCGTCAACAAGTTCTTGTACTTGCACGCGCCTTCGCTGGTGCGGTCACTTCATATCGACGCCGCACGGGCTTCCGTAACCGAAACGAGGAACCGTGGCGACGGCGCGGCCTCTGGACTTAGTGCACTGCTGCACGAGTGCACGAACCTCACGAGTCTGACGATCTCGAACCAGACCAACCAAACGCACCTTAAAGCCGGCGTCGTGTTCCCCAAGGCGCTAACTGCGTCGACGTACATGGCGTCGCTCGCGACGTCGTCGTACGGCCACCAATTGGTCCGTCAAGTCACGCACGCGCTGGAGGAAGGCGCGTGTCCTGCACTAGAGAGACTGGAGCTACTGGCTCCGTTCGACTTCGCCACGGAGAGCGACGCCGTGCTGCAGGCGCTTCGAGCGCTAGCAGAGTCCGAGCCGGAGCAGGGCAAGCGCAAGCCTCTGCTGCACTTGGCCCTGGACGCCACGTTCCTGGGCGATCGCGGCGCCGAGCAGCTGGCCGAGCTGCTTGAGATCCACGACACGTTCTTCCAGCACGTCAAGACGCTCACGCTGCGCAACAACTTCATCGGGGAGACGGGCTGTCGAGCTCTGTTGGAGACGCTCGAGTCATTCGGAGAGCTGGAGACGCTCGACCTGAGCCGCAACATCCTGACCGACACAGACGCCCTCGCACTGGCGGATTTGCTGGACGATCCTGGGACAGACGTGAGCGTTTGCGACAGCGACCGCAAGACCTCGGCGGAAGAGGTCGAGGGCTTGCACGTGCTGGGCCTCTCGGGGCTGCGAACCCTCAAGCTGCAGGAGAACTTTATCACGTGCGACGGCTTCCACGCGATCACGATCGCCCTGTGCTCTCGAGACGGCTTGGTGGCCACGATCGGTGCCACCAACGAAGAAGAAGAGGAAGAGGAGGAAGGAGAAGGAGAATTGGTGGAGGTAGATCAATAGTAGACGATATTTATGACCCCCATATTTTAATATTAAAATAGAGGCACGGTAAGTGCACAACGTCGAGGGCTCCAGGCCGATGGCAAGAGCTTCAACGAGTTGAAATCGACTGTCGCAATTGCAGATCTCTTGGGATGGCAGCTGCTAGTCAAGGGGACGACGAGGACGAGTGTCGTGCCCTCGAGTTGGAGCTGGCGGCCGAGTTGGCGGCGTTGTCTGCTCGGGATGTCGGCTTTGACGACGCGTTCCAGCAGGACGGGATGAGCGATAAACGACAAGTTGAGACGGACTACGTGCGTTTGGATCTTGAAAAGGTGTTGCAGCAGGTGATCCAGCTTGAAGCTGATGAATCGCCCAGCCACGACGAGAGCGAGAAGCCCACAAAGTTGACGTCATGGGAGTTGCTGCTTGAAAGTGTTGAGCGCACGGACCGCGAGTTTTTCCAGCCGTACCATGAAAACTTGAAGGACATTCGCACATCTTTCCTAGATGTCAAGTCTTCGTCAGCTACGACGGAAGAGCAACTGAAATGGCAAGAACTTGACGCCGTCGAGGAGCAGTCGAACGCTTTGGAAGATATTGAAGAGCAACCAGGCCTTGAGCTTGCGAGTTCCAGGCCAGGGCAGTGTACGCCAGTTCGCGACAAGGAAGAGCGAGTTGTGTTATCCGACTATGTGGCTCAACGGCGCGAGGAACACAACAAGGCTGCAGACGTGAAAGGTATCGCGACGAGTTCCGTTGACGGTATCACCGAGAGCTCCTTAGCATGCGAACCACGTATCTCCGCGGTTCTGGTACCACCCGACGCATCTGACGTCTCTATCGTACTTTCATCGCCAGAAGATCATTCTCCAGCAGACGATCAAGATCTGCAAATGGAGTTTGAAAGGATAGCCAAGCAGCATGAAGCTCGAGAATCTCGACGTTTGAAGGTCCAAGCTAGGCATCGAAAAGAACGCGAGGAAGCTGAACGTTGGCTACAACAACTCCAGGATGAACTCGAGGCTCAAGAAAAGCACATGGAGATGACTCGGCGTGAGGCTCATGAGAGATCTCGAATGGCCAACGAGGAGCTGCGTTGTCGACAGTATATTGCTGCTCAACGTGAAGCTCTTGAAGCGAAGTGTATGGCTCTCGCCGACGAGGCTTCTCTGCAGTTTGCGACTGAATTGGCTCAGATCCAAGACGCCATCAGCAACGAGTTAGGCTTGATGACAGCCGAAGACAAGGCCGAGCGCCTTCGAATGAAGGTGGAAAGGGAGGTTCAGCACGGGAAGCACGTTGCCTTGGTTCGAGGATGTTTTAGCGCCGCGTTACTCGAGCTAAAGCAGCTTCACGTAACTCGACGACAGATCCGTGATCAACAGAGCAAGCGAGAGCGGCGTGAGTGTGTTCAAATGCGCGCTGAAGAGGCCTATAGACGGCGTATTGTTGCTGAGACGCGAGCTTCTCGTGAACTTCAAGAGCGAGAAAGAACGCGTACGTTGATGGTAAACGAGGACAAGTTGGCTAGAGCTCGAGAGGGTTCTGAAAGGCGTCAGAAACTACAGGAGAAGCAGCGTGAAGAATCTTGTCGTGGCTGCTTGGAACAGGAAGAGAAGCGAACTCGTTCTGCGTGGGCTTTCCATGATAAGTTACAGCGCGGAACGGAGAAAAGGTATCGTCGTGCCATGGAGCGAGAAGAAGAACGCAGTCGGTGTGCTTGGGAATATGTTTCAGAACAAGCAGAAGCAGACGAGAAGGAGCGTGAACAGCGGCGAGTGCAAGTTCTAAGCAACGTTTCAACTGGTTTTCAACGACTTGATCAAGTGTTTCAACAACACGAGTTGGCCAAGTGTCTGGAAAAGTGGACGAGGTGGAACTTGCACTGCATCGAGGACGATCGTGTACGATCTGAGACTGCAGATAGCGCTGCAAAGCGCATTCAGATGTGGCATCGATCGTGTCGACAGAGGCTGCAGCTCGTTATGGAGGAGCCTCGTCTTCTCCTTGAAGACTTTAGTGATGGCGAAGACCAGCCGCAGGTTGAAGAGGATGATGACGATGATGCAAATCAAGAAGCAGCTCGGCGTTTGCAATCGACTTTCCGCGGGTTTCATGTCCGACGGAAGTTTGCCAACGCCCTCGCAGTCGCTCAAGCGGTAGGGGGACAAGAAGGGGGTGATTGCTTTGATGCAGTGGATCTGGACGACCTCATTCAAGTTCCACCCGAACTAGTCGACGGATGGGAGGACCCCGTGCTGCCTCCCGTTTCGATCCTTACACAACAGCGTCGATACCCACCGCAGATCGAGCAGGATGAAGAGAGACCGGAGCACGTTGGTAACTACGAAGTGGAGGAGCCAAACGTACCAATTCCTCCAGCACCCACGTGTCCTCCAAAGGAGCAGAACTTGGCGGCGACCTTGTGGAATAGAATGAAGCGTGTGAAGCAGCGCCAGCAACACACTCAGCAAGAGCGTCAACGCCAACAAGACCCAGCTTACCGCGTCCAAAAGCTGCTTAACCGCAAGCCCAATGCTCGTCAGAATGGCCCTTGCAGCAACCAGAGCAGCCATTCTCGACCGCAAATCCCACAAGGAGGCCAGAAAGCCCCCAACGTGATCTCGTGGTCGTCTACGGGGAACACAAAGAAGAAACCAAAGGTGAAATTGCCGTCGCTGGTGGAGCGACTTCGGAGACAAACGATGGCTGAGCGATGAAGGAAAGGAGTCGTTACTACGGGAATTGGCGAACTACTTTGTCGCCATGTTTTCAGCGCTTGGCCAGCATCGCAGCTTCCTTCGTTTGGCGCATCATGAGCACGAACACGTCGAAGTCTGCGGTGGCTACCAGAATCTCCGAGCATAAAACGGTGCCTGACTGGCGGTCGATCTCGTACGCTCGACGTACCAGCTCGTAAAACTCGTGCACCGTCGCCCCCTGCGATCGGATGTACGCTAGTACCAACAACACACACTGGTTAGACGAGCATTAAACACGAGTCAAGCTCCGGTAGAGCCGCACCTTCTAGCTTTGCCTCGAAGAGCGCGAGGAACTCGTTGTAGATGTCTGTGTATCTAGACGCATCAACAAGGACTTTAGTGTTCTCACTCTTCATCTGCGAGCGTTTGCCACTCACTCGAGCTTCATCTCGTCGCTTTCCAGGTCAAAGGCGTGGCAGTAGTGCTCCGCGAAGGTTTCGAACGTGTGCGCGAACTCGTCGTTGCCGAAGAAGAAGGTGATGACCTCGTTCACGAGGTCGTTGTTGTCCGGGTCGAAGCTGCCGTCGTCGTCTTTCGCGCTTGCTTTCTCGTGGCTCTTGGCGTGCGCTTTGGCTTCACTCGCGAAGTCCTCATCGCCAGCCTTCTCATCCTTACTGCCTGCCCCGGTCTTACTCTCGCTCGGCATGGTTACTTCTTGTTTGACAGCGTAAAGAGCTCGAGCTGCAGGAGTTTCGCTGGGGACTCTTCGCTTCGTGATGAAACTTCTCATCATGATCATTGCTCAGTGCAATGCTCTAGTACTAGTACTTGCTCAGCTAGAAAAAAAGCATCTCAGCACCGATGGACTCGCGAAGACGTTGGCAGAGTTCTTTGGCTGAAAAAACGGCAAAAACACGAGGTCGAGCCCTCCAGAACCTGCCTACGTGGGAACCTGATCCCTGGTTCCTCTCCAGTCTTGTTGAATGGAATCGGAGTGACCATGGAATTGGTGTGAACAATGGCTTCGTGGGCATGCTTGAGCTACGGTCTGTCAACAATAACGACTTTGGCAGCTCGCTGTTCGTGCGTAAAGCGGACACTAACGCTACGTTCCCGGTGATGGGGAAGCCACCATCTGATGCCCACTGCAACACTCCTGACATCCAGACATCCCTTGAAGACGCTTGTGTGGTCTGCAGAGCTCTAGCCCGCTTGCTTTTGCTACCATTTCGCCTTTGGCCACGTCGAGTAACACCCTCTTCCAATGCACCAAGCTCTTAAGATCGCGCTCGTAGGCACATCCGTTGCTGCTTCGTTCGCCCACGCTGCATTGCAGGACGTCCCAAGCTTCACCGTGCCAGCATTCGACTATCCTACGATCCAGGACGGCGATGCGCCTGACCGGATGCTCGAGGCCCTGCAACGAGGAGGCATCATCGCACTCAAGAACATCCCCAACTACGCCAACGTTCGCGAGCGCTTCTTGGCCAGCGCAGTTGAATGCGCCGTAGCTTCCGAAAACGTCGACGAAGGGAAGCGCTACTTGTCGACAAAGCAGTTCGACGACGGAACTCGCCGCCTCACTTTACGCTCCGCTGCCGGCCGCGAACTCCTGGAAAGGGAACGCGAGACGCTGGACGCCATGGCGATCAATTGCCCAGGCCACCGTGAGCTCCACGAAGCCTTTAGCAGTACATTAGATCGTGCGGTGGACACGTTCGCTTCAGTCCTAGACCAGACGGCGTTCACCACGGGCGACGGTGAACGGCACATCAGTGCACGGAAGCTGGTAGGGGACGCTAAGCGTCTCGACCATTTCCACGCGTACGAAGCGGCTTCAGCCCCGTCAAGCTCCCCTCGCCGGTCTCTTTCAGCTCAAGAGATCGAGCGGGACTTGTCCTTGGCCATGCACGAAGACCACGGCCTCTTTCAGCGCCCAAGTTCTTCTCCGTCAACGCTGACGGAGGCATCCGCGAACGACGCTTGAAGTCCAACGCTTCGGGCTTAGTGATCGGCGCCGCGGAGCTCGATGAGATCGTTCGTCCTGAGCTTAAAGCCGATGAACTCGTCATCATGATGGGCACCGGCGCGTCGCGGTGGCTTGAGACCAGCCACCACCTTCCTGCCGTCATGCACGGCATGCGGATGCCTGAAGAAATGGTCTGGGACGTGGAAACAGCTCCAGGCCAGCGCAACCTTCGCGCGTGGTTCGGCAAGATGACGTTGCTGCCTGCGTACCAGCGTCTGCTGGAGTCCAAGATGGACTGACGAGTTCACGAACCGCACGACGCGTCACTTGCTCGCCAACGGAGACAGCGGAGACGACCTGAAAACGATCGGATGCGCCGGCGGTCGCCACTTGGTGGAGAGCGAGGGAAGCTGCATGTTCAAGATCTGTACGCTGAAGCCGGCGTGGAGAGGCCGCCGACCGTGGGCTGCAGCCAGACATGCAACGTCGCCGGCGACTTCTTCAAGGCCAAGTGCGAGAAGAAGTGCGACTGCACTGGCACCACAGAGTCCGATACGTGCTGGATGATCTGCGTTGCTCGCCTCTTTGTCGACGAGTGTCCGCTGGAAAACCAGGCGTGTGCGGGTACGGCAACCAAGATCATCTGTAAGAACGCCACCGACGCCAACTCGACCTCAGCTCCAGCACACACTCACACACCGACGGCGACGCCCACAGAGACGCCACTGCCGACACCCGTCTCACAACGCAGCCCTCGACTACGGTAGAGCCTTCCATTCCCCCTTCATCGACCAGTGCAGCACCAGTGGAGACTCTTGAGCCTGCTGTCATTTCGCCAGCATCGGCCACTACGCCAGCATCAACTACAGCGGAGAAGCCAGTGACTGGAACACCGTCGCCTAGCGCCACGGAGGCTCTGTCCCCGGGAACCACCGCGTCTCCATCAGCAACCGAGATGCCGAGTACTGACGCGCCTGCGGAGGAGCCTGTCGTCCCTGGAGGATACTGCTAGCTCGAGCTCTGCCCTGATACTCGTAGCAGCATGCAAGCCAGAAGAACACGCCAAGAGCTCAAATAACACGCTTTCATTCGTGCGTCCTTACCGACAGCTCCTACGCCTTGCCGGTCGTTGTTGGCTGTCGTTTGCCGTCCCAGGACGAGTGTATCTTGACTGAGCTATTGGTAATGGCCTTCAAAGCGGCAGTTCCCTCGCGACTGGACCCAGCTCGATCGAATGCGTCTACATTTGCTCATCCTGGGGCTCGCCGGCCACCTGCTCCTCGTCAGCGACCTCCTCCTCCGTGGCGTAGAGCACCTCGAAGATCTTCTGCGCCAGCGGGTTCGTCTCGTTGTCTTCTTGTGCCTGCAGCATGATCTCCACCTCGCGCAGCTTGTTGAAGTAGAAATCGCGCTCCTTCTCCAAGCTCTCCACCTACAAACACCACAACTTTCATCAGCTTCTTCACCCGATCCAACACCCCACGTCACCCCCAACTCACCATCGCTCGGAGCTCTCCACTCTCGTTCGTCAGCGCCTCATTGTTAGCCGTGAGCTCCTCCAGCTCCTTCTCAAGCGGCGCCGTCGCAGCCGCCACGGCCGCTTCCGTGTCTGCCGCCGAGTGCGCGGCGGCCGCAGCGGCTCCAGCACTTCCCGTAGGGCGTCGCGAGACACCCGTGGACGTGCGCGCAGTGCGCGTAGCCCCTACCGCCGCTGGAGCTCCAGGCGGCGTCCTGCCGACCCTGGAAGCGGTCGTGGAGGCCATTTTCCGGCGTGCCGGAGCGGCCGGAGCCGCCGACGCCGCTCCAGAGCCCCCGAACTTGTGCGTGAACTGAGCACCACCTTTGCCCTTGTCCCGCTGAGCCACAGGGTCGTAGGGTTGGCCCGAGGCGTTGCGCTCGTAGAAGGCTTTGAACCACTGCATGAACTCGAGATTGTCCTGGTACTTGCCCCGCACGAGACGATCCACCTCGACGTGCTTGTCGATCTTGAGCTGCATGAAGGCCTTCTGCAGCACCTTGTAGTTCTGGATGTACTCGTAGTCCTTATTGGCGGCCCAGTCCACTTTGCTCATCGGCACTTTGCCCGGATACATGGCGTCCAGGATCTGGCAGGCCACGGCGCCCGTGCACGTCTGCTCCACCTTGGACAGCGAGATGCCGCACAGCCCGTTGATCCAGTCCAGGATCTCCTTTCGCCCCACGAAGTACGTGCCGTCCATGAGGCTCATGCTCTGGTCCGCCGCCGCCATCGTGTCCTTGTTGGCTCCTTTGGCTCGCGATATAAAGTTTCAAGTGGCGCGGGCAGTTATTTTCAATGGCATACGAGTTTATCCGGATAATGGAGATCTGGCAAAATGAAAAAGGTATACACTTCATCAAACGAAGGTGATGCGACATCAGGGTGGTAGCCCGTCATCGGCTTCGACGCCTCCGATGACGGCGATGGAGGCGAGGTTGGACGCGTTTAACCGGCAAGTTGCCTTCGCGTTGGTGGGGACACGGCCGCTTGATAGAGAGCAGCAACCGACGAGCCGCGTACAAGCTCCCTTGGAGCAACCAGTCGTGACGACACCCGGTCATTTGGGAAGCAAAAGGCGGCATGAGGAAGAGGCGGAGGCAGTTGATGGAGAGGAAGAAGGGGATAGGAGCTCCCACGTGCTCATGCCGAACTTGGGCGGCTCGAGAATACTTTGCCGGCTCTGCAGCAAGCGCGGACTCAAGACTCGCTCGCGGTACGGCTGCGTGCAGTGCCGCTTGGGCTTCCACGTTGAGTGCTTCGCGGTCTTCCACAACCGGAGCCGCTTTGCTGGCAACGTATCGTGGACTGTGCAGGATGGGCTGGACGCCATGCGCGACACCCCGGCCGCGTCAAGACCATTCACCAGGCGCCGAGAAAACCACTCTATCATGTCGTTCGAGCAGCTCACGCTGCCCTCTGCGTCCGACGTGCAAGAATTGTAACAATTTCACATTCAGCAGTCGGGAACAACGCTCTCTTTTCTGTAAGTTACGATTCGTGACAACTGGCGGAGTGCTTGCCCAATGCGTCGAACGTGCACTGTGCCGTCTCGAGCTTCTGAGGGCATCAATTCAACGAGGCGAGAATATCGGTGTCAATGGCTTGACGCCATACTTCAGATTATCTGACAGTTTGCCGTGGTTTAACTTTATTTGAGCCCCCCCCCATGTGCTAGACATCACAAAGACCCACCAGATTCAGAAAACCTGACAATGTTGTGGAGGGCATTGCGAAAACTTGCGTAGATGCAGGCTTGGTCACACGAGAGCAGTATCTAGACTATTATCATAGCGAAAGCTCGACGAGCTCGACAATTGCGATGCGATGCTCTCCATGGTGTACTTGGATATCGCGAAAACAAATGTTCGGTGAAAGGTGGACACGGAGTTGGGTGGGTATCCTACGTTTCATGTTGGCCTCCATGGAACCCGAGTGCGACGCACCTCGAGAGCCGCTTGATAGCATTTAATTCCGCCGCTATCGAGCAGATCTCCAATCGGGATTTCCATTTGCGAAGCAAGAAGAACGGTATGAACAGCATTCAGGGCGTCGCGTACGGCGTACGGTCTTTCAGTAATTGGGTGAAAGTCAATTTGATGCTCAGAAACCCGAACGAAGGGCTAACGAAGGGCTGATCGTTCCAACCAAAGCCTACATTTTCGAAGAAGTCGAGGATATTTTATTTGGTGTTTTCACCTTTGGATGCCGACGAAAAGGCTTTGTCGTCGTTTGGAGAGGTGGCTTTTCGGCATCGCTGAGATTGATGCGCACCCTTTTCTAGGCTTGGATCAGCTCAAACAAGGAATGCTTCTTGACTGCAGTTGATTTCTGCTGTTTGGGACTGACGTTGAATTTAACCTCTAAATACTTCTTTAGGCGCAAAATGATGCCTCGCATTATCATCAGTTGCTGCCGAGACAGAAACTAGTTCGAGTGCCATCCGCTCGTGTGATTGAATCAGAGGACTAGATATGAAGATGCAAGCGTAACGACTGCTCATACTTCTCAATCCGGGTACTTGACTAAGTCCAGCAGCAGAATGCTTTTTCACTTTGAACTTCCTCATCCACGTCGATGCTTGGTATACGTTTGACAGGCACATCGCAGTCAATCATGGCATGAAAGCACTGGTCGAACACGGCACCATCGACCGTACATGCTGTCGCTCTTGGAGTTCACCACGTCCAGCTTCAACAGACCCAAGCATAAGTATACAATATACACCGGATACTCAAAATTCAGTATACACTCCCATTTGTGCCAATCGGACGACTGGCATACCGAAAGCCATGGCCAAGAAGAGCGGAGGTGCGTGGCGATGGCTTCAGCCGCGCGCTGTGTACCGCTGGGCCTGCAGCTGCCGGCTACAATTGCGTCGCACTCACTTACACTATGATGCTACTATTACACGCAGGTTCGAAGCCCAAGGGCAACGGCAAGAAGGTCGGCGGCAACAAGCCCATGAAGGCTGGCATGTTCAAGGCGCTCAAGAAGCAGGAGAAGCGGTGCGTTGCAATTCAATACAACAAGCCGTGCAATGAGGACGGAGAGCTAACTATCGTGTTGGTTCGTATTGGAGCAGAGCTGGCGTAGTAGCTGTGGACAAGAACGACCCGCACAGTAGCAAGCGCAAGGCCAAGATGGCCAAGCGCGCGACGCCCGTGAACGACGAGTTCCGCAACTTTGACGAGCGCATGGCTGCCAAGAGCGCGCGGCGGCCTGGTGTTGTACCTAAGACTGCTGCGGTGGCGCCCCCGACATTTGTGATTGCAGCGCCGACCTTCCAATTGTATGTAGCCGTGGGAACGTTGTGTTCATTGGCATTGCATCGCTAACGTTCTTGTCACTCTGTCTCCTCGTTGGTTGTTCCTTGCAGCAATCCGAACCCTGTGCAGCCGACTTCAGCACCGCGCGAGGTCGAAGGCTTTCACGGCTTTATGTCGGCGCTAGAAGCGCCCAAGGACACTCCGGCAGTCAACTCGAACCAGAACACGCGCCCGTCCAAACCCGTTCAAGCCGATTATCGCGGCAGCAACGTGTTTGCCGTACTGGCCGACGACGACGAGCAGAAACAGATGACCGCGCAGCCCGCGCCGGCGTTCATGCAGCCGGCCACGTTCACGTTCGCCACCGCCAAGCCGACGTTCACACTGCAGTCCTCGCTGCGCCACAGCATGCAGCCCGTAGCAGCCACGTCAGCACAAGACATCGACCCCGACTTATAGAACAGCGGCAATACCATCCTCTTGCAATATATTGTATTGTTGGCATGCTTATCTTGTGTGTGTGACACACGAAAAACCGCCCGGGGGGTGATGCGTCGCCGTTGCGGGTTGGGCTTCACGGTAGTTTGGCCGGATTTGTATGTGGCTTTCTGTAATAGAGAGAAGCCAGCAAAGAGAGCCCGAGCTCCGCCGTGGAGAGAAGCGCAGCGTACGTAGCTCCGTCCAAGCAGCACGACCGGAAGCGCCGTCTTCTCGCACACAGCGCCAGCCGACGTCCGAGCCGAGTCCGGCAGTATGGGCAGCGCCAGCAGCAAGGCGGGCGACGCCAACCCCAAGAACCTGGGCGGAGACCCCAACGACCCGAACGCTTTCCCGCTGCACCACCACCCGTACTACAACCAGGCGGGCCACGGACAGCAGGCTCAACAGCAGCAGAGTGACGGCAAACACGAAGCTCAGGAGCTGTACGCGTCCACTACGGAGGCCATGGACGTGGACCCGCCCACCGAGGAGTCCTCGGACATGGACGGAGATCTGACCGTGCCGATGGACGTCAAGCACGCCGAGGGCAACAACGAGCCTGCAGCCGTCCCGCCAGGAGAAGACGTAGTGCCCATGGTGTTCAAGTGGGAGCACGGCGGACGCAACGTGCTCATCACGGGCACGTTCAACGGCTGGGACAAGCAGTGCCCCATGCACCGCTCGGGTAATGACTTCACGTACATCGCCAACCTCACGCGGGGTAAGCACATGTACAAGTTCGTAGTGGACGATGACTGGCGGTTCGCGCCCGACCAGCTCACCATGGCCGACGTGGAGGGCAATGTCAACAACTACGTGGACGTCTCGGACTTTAAGCCGCTGTCGGACTTTGACGGCAAGAATGCGCCCCAGGACGACGACGAAGATCCCGAGAACCCGTACTCACGGTACATCCCCGAGATCGACGAGTACACCAAGGAGCCGCCCCCACTCCCGCCGCATCTGCGGCACATTATCTTGAACAAGGTAAGCCCCCCTCCCTGCCAACGTGCGGTGCATACCAGAGGTTATGCTGGTGCTACTTGGGTCTAACTCGCGTATCTTTGCGTCTCGTTTGTCGTGTGTCGTCGTCTCCAGGCGCCGCCAACAGTCGATGGCCGACTGCTGCCTGTGCCGCAGCACGTGGCGCTCAACCATTTGTACTGCACAGCCATCAAGGACGGCATGATGGTGCTGGGCATCACCAACCGCTACAAGCAAAAGTTCGTCACGACCGTTTATTATAGCCTCATGCCCGGCGCCAACTAGCCATCAGCTCTCGTCGAGCTGGTGCTGGTTAGTGTGGAGGTGGCTGGGTCGATCTCGACTCGGCGTAGACGGTAGAGGAAAACAAACAGGAAGAAGCTCGGAGCGAAGTCGCGAATGATCCAAGTGTTGGACGCGGCGTGTGTTTGCATGCAGTGCGCATGCCTCGCTTCGCTTCTGTAGGAAGTAGACAGCCAGCAAGTCGTTTTTTTTTTTGGTACGGAGCTGCTCGATGGTCGGCGAGCAGTGCACGCGGCAGGGCACGGCCAACCTAGGAACGGCGAAGCCTAAAGCAATGAGAAGCGATCTCCCCCTACATCTTCGTCCTTCCCAGCTCCAGCCACCCCCGCTGCAACACGTGAACACAACGCCAGCGCAAAAAACAATAAACATATTTTTGTCTTCTTTGTGGCAGCTCACTGTCCGACCAATGGCAGGTACTGTCGTTCTCCTTTCAGCACGCAATGCTCCATCAAAACTCTCCGCTTTCACCTTCATCTATCACCTGGATCCTTGAGCTGCTTGGCCTGGATTGTCTGTCTTGTCTGTCTATACGTAGATCTCGGCCCACAGGAAGAGGAAGAGCGAGCCGAAGCCCAGCAGCAGTGCAGCGATGAAGGCCAGCACCAGCTCCGCCATCGCGTTCTTCTTGGGCGCCACGGCGCGCGTGAAGAAGAGCGCCATGACCACGAGGCCGCTGACCAACAGCGCCGCCGTGAGGAAGCCGTAGTTCTCCGGGTCCACGGGGCTCGTGTACGGGATCTCCTATATTACACCAAGAAGGTGAATAGGATCGGTTAGCTGCAGAACAAGAGAGGGTTAGCATAGCGAAGGCCCGCGTACCATTTCCATCGTGGCGAAGTCTCGAGATCTGCTCGGAGCTCTTGCTTGACTGACACGTATGAACGTCGTCAAATTTATATGTCGTTTTGGAGGGTTTGGATAAGTTTACAGAGGGATGGCTACATTTCGCTTCAACTGCTAAAGCACTTTTGAATTTGCACTTTTGACTCGCAAGTCTCACAAAGTCTGGTATATTGGTGTGTATGCCCAGCATAAATACGAAACTTACTTGGATTCGTCTGCTCCGTGGATGGCCTCCTTGAGCCGCTGCACGAGGGTGGCTTTCAGGCCCTTGACGTCCAGGCCGCGCTTCTTGAGTTCCTTGCGCAGCTCCGTCACCTTCATCTTATCCACATGGGCGGCAAGGTCTTCCTTCGTTTCAGTCTCAGCGTCGTCGGCTTCGTGCTTGGCGCTAGCGTCGTCAGCTAGGACGACATGGGGCGGACTTGCAGCCTCTGCCGGTTGTGCCACCTCATCTTCCTGCTTACCGGTGTCCTCGTCGTCCTGCTTCGAGCCCTCAGGTTTCTCCGTTGTCTCCTCTTTCTCGTTTGCCTCCGCCGTAACCCGACCAGGAGATGAAGACTCCGTATCGTGTTGAGCCACAGTGGAACCATTCGCCGTCTCACGAGGAGAAGCGTCCCGTTCTCCATTGTCTTCTCTCTCCCGCTCTGACTTGACGAGATTGTCACTATCGTGCTGTCCGTCACTAACGTTACTTCTTGTCGTCGCAGCGCCACTTTCTCCCTCGCTACCTGAAACGCATTCCTGGACAATATCATCATCCTCGACATCCATAGCCGACGCCTTCGATGACTTGCCGTCGAGTGAATGTCCCTCCTGTTCCTGTTTCGCGTCCTCATCGGGCTCTTTCTGAACGTCGTTCATGTTTTCGTTGCCATCTTCCATCGCCTCATCTTTCTTCTCACTTGATTCCGTCTCTCCAATCGCCTTCTCTTTCTTTCCCTCCTTTGCCGCTTCCAGGTCTTCACGAAGCTTCTCCAACTTGGTTTCAAATTCGGCTTCTAGCTTCCGCAGTTTGTCCTCGTGACTGCGAGCACTAGCCTTCATCTTGGCCTCATGGGCCTCCATAGAAGCAGCAACGAGTTCCTTTGTCTCTTTCGTGTGTTTCGCCGGTAGATAGCAGAGCGGCGGCGAGGCGATAGTCACCAGGAACTTGGACAGACTTTCGCTCTTCTTAACCATCTGCAGATGCTCCAGCTTCGCTCGTGCGATCTGTTCGCTGCGGTCCAGTTCAGCTCGTTCCACCAACGCCTCCAGCCTCGCTAATTCCGCGTCACGACGAGCCTGGTTCTCCAGATTCTGGCTCTGCAGCTTCTCCCTCTGCCCGGCCTCTTGTTGCTTGGTCCCCTGGCGCTTGAACAAGTCGGTATCCTTCTCAATCTGCCGCTTCGCCTTGCCTAAGTGGCCCATCAGCGCGCCGAACATGCGTCGGCTGCGTGCAATGCCCTCCTTCTGGGCATACGGAGCCACCGCTCGCTGTTTCCGCTGCTGAGCACGTGCACTATCTGCTGAGGGCGACGTGGCTGGTCTGCTAGGCTCCGCTATCCCCTCGTGGTGGCCACCCTCCGGCCTGGCCACTGCAGAGTGCAGTCTCTGCCTCTTCACGGTACCGTTCTGACTGCTGTCCTCATTGTCGCGCTTGCCCAGTCTCCTTAATGCATTCCCCCCTGAGCTGTTCTCCTTAAGCTGTACCTGCCGACCTCCTCCTGCTCGCGAGGGCTCGCCGCCCAGTCTTGCGAACACACTGCGTCGACCTGTAGAAGTCCCACTTGCTCCGCCTGCTCGAGGCTCTGCAAATAGGAGAAATAAATGCAGAAGAGCAATGAGCTTAAAGATCGCAGGTTTGGGCGAGGAGCTACGCAGCTCCAAGGCGGAATTAAGCTGCGTAATACCGAACAAAGGTGGATGGAGACGTACTTGAGTTGTTGAGCGCCTCGCGCTTCTTGGCCAGCTGCTGCAGCTCGAGGCGCAGTGCGCGCTCGTCCGCCGACTCCGCCCGATCCGCCATCTGTGCCTTTGGTGGTCTGAGGGGGTCTGCGAATCGCTTAAGTTGCGCAACTGAAGAGAGACTTAATGGCTAATTACGTATGTTGCACGAGCAGTGAAGGGACGCGAGCTTGAAGCGACTCGCAAGATGGCATCGATTCCTGCTGCCGACGACGCCGTAGCGAAGGCGCTGGAGAGACTGAGACTGAGGAAGGCTGGAACACTAGGCGGTGAGCGTAATGACGTTCCAGCGGCGGTGACTCCAATGTCCACGTCGATGCCAGCGGCGCAGCCTGCCGCCGGGTTCCAGATCATCTGCTCGGGTCAAGTGGAGAGCGTTCACGTGCGTTCGAGTTACTGCATTGCTGGGTAGGATTCACTTGGCTAACAGTGATCTGGTATGTGGCGCAGTACCCGGGCGTCACGAACGTTTACTGCCGATACGCGATTTCTTACGGCGTGGACTGGCGCGTGCTTCACGTGAGTCGTGACTGCTGCCACCTTGGGCGAATGCTAGCGCCTAATAGCTTGCACATTTCATCGTAGGGAGCTGAGAACGGCCTCTCGCAGATCGCGTACTTGGCCAGCCATGAAGACGAAATCCTGCTCAACTTCCCCATCGACGTGTCCTTCAAAAGCACCAACCCATTCGGCTGGCCACGACTGGTGCTGAGTGTATACGGGCTGGACGCGCTGGGTCGCGATGTCGTGCGAGGCTACGGCTCTGTCGCGTTTCCGGTGACTCCAGGTTGCTCCGTGCGCGAGGTGCCGCTGTTTCGACCGATGTCATCGTCACGAATGCAGCAGTTTGTAGCGTGGCTAACGGGCTCGTCCCCCGAGTACTTCGACTCCAAGTTTGTGGCGCAAAGCGACAGCCGCGACGTAACACGCGTCACATCTGCAGGCAAAGTACGCGTCGTCCTCAACGTAGCGACTCACGGCATGAAGCAGCACGGATACACATAAGCGCGAGATGCATGCCTTATCATTTTCAGGGGTTAATGATGCCAGTTGCCATACATACCAAGATGCACAAACCCAACACAACAGCGCGAGCCCAGCCAGAGCGAGTATACGTCCGACGCCGTCTACGTAGTACAGGCAAGAGGAGCCGACGCGAGGTGACCCACTGCGGCCTCTTCTAGCACAGTCCTTCACGCGCCATCTCCGACATGCGCTCCGACAAGCGCTCCTTGATGATCTTTCGGCGCTTGCGGAACGATGTGCGCTGCGTACCATCAACGTCATCATCCACGACACGACGATTAGACCAACCCATCCAAGATCTCTTTCCCCAGCTACTGCAGCTCTTACCAGACGGCCTTCCTTGCTGAAAAGCTCCAGGAAACTGTGCTGCATGTCGTCGGCCTTGTTGATCCACTTGTGCACGAATCCGTCCACGTCGTTGCGAACCTTGTCTACTGCCATATCGAACTTGATGCTCTTCTCCTTGATAAACGGCACGTTCATGTCCTTGCCCGTGTACCCGCGCTGCAGGTTGCGACGGATGAACGTGTCGTACTCGGCAATGATGCGGATGATCAGGTCCGACGTCGAGATGCCATCCGTTCGTCGCGTCTCCAGGAACTTGCCCATCGCCTTGATACGCGCGTACACGTCGCCCTCCGACGCCTCGCCAGAAGTGTCCGAGTACGGCAACGCGTCGTGGCACACGTAGTCGATATTGTGCTTCTCCAGGAACTCGTCGGAAAGTACCCAGGGAGCGTCCTCGACCACTTCATCGACCCACCTGCAGTGCCGAAGCGACTCGTAGCGCTCCTGGTCCGTCATGACGGTGCGGCCCTTGAGCTTGTGCGTGATCTCATCGCTGCAGCAACCGACCAGCAGGAACGTGTTCGGGTAGGCCTCCTTGCACTGCT
This sequence comes from Phytophthora crassamura, assembly GCA_033557995.1. Classification (NCBI taxonomy): domain Eukaryota; phylum Oomycota; class Peronosporomycetes; order Peronosporales; family Peronosporaceae; genus Phytophthora; species Phytophthora crassamura. The sequence goes on along the minus strand of JAUCED010000011.1, from coordinate 978,772 downwards.
GCAGGGCCTTGGCGTGGCCGAAGTGGAAGAGGTCGAAGATGCCGTCAGCGTAGAGACGCAGGGGGCGGCCAGTCAGCGTGCCGGGCTCACCCTCTTTCAGTTTCTTGCGGTACGGCTCCGGCTGCGGCTCGGCATCGCCCTCCTGGCTGCTGCTGCTGTCAGCGTACTCCTTCGAGTCCTCAGCGGACGGCTTGGCCTCCTCCTCAGCAGAGGAAGCGGGCGAGTGGTGGTCCTCCTCAGCCTCCTCCGCGTGGTTCATCTCGGTGGCACGTCTCTACAAATCGCAGCAAAAGTCTCAGTACCGCAGCGCAGATATCGATTTAAGACCCGGGGCCTTCAGCGTCGGCTCTTGACTGCTCCTAGAGGCAAAGATCATGGTGTGGAGCTGGGAGGCTGAAGGGGGGAGGGGGAAGCAACACGCACCTTCCTAGCCATCTTGGTCGACTTGAGTGATTCCAAGGTCTTTTTTTGAGTGACACGCGGGAGGGAAATTGGGACCCGCACCGTGTTTCGCGTTTAAGTACGAAGAAGTACAGTGAATGACGGGATTAGCACCGCCATTTTCGACCGCAAATGTGACGCGCCAGCATCAGCCATTAATACGGCTAATATGCTATATGACAGGATATGCTGCTCGCAAGTAGGAGTATACGATACCGACTCTACATAAGCAGCACGCTGAACGACGCGACGAAAGAGAGGTATATGTGATTTAATAGGGGTGGATCACGGCAGCGCGTCACGACGACGATCACGATGATGACGCTGCGAGCGAGACGACGCGCGAGCTGCCCGAGTAGAGCTTGTGCGGCACGTTGGCGAGTTGGTTGCGCTCGGAGGCCACTGCAGGCTGCACGACGATCGGCACGTGCCACTGGAAGGTCTGTCGCTGCGCTGCTGGTGTTGTGGTGTCGCTCTGCTCCGGCTGCTGTGGTTGTTGCGCCGCTCCGGCCGAGAACTCAAAGCGCAGCAGCCACTGGAAGCGCACCAGGTCCGTCCGGATGCTTGGCAGTGCGTCGTGCGGGATGCTGAAGCGCACGTTGGTCTGCAGCACCCCTAGCGTGCGCTCGCGGAAGCTGCCGAACACCTTGGACTGCACGACGCGTTCCGGGTCCAGCGCCATCGACGAGAGCGTCTCCTCCAGGCATAGTGTAGCCGACACCTCGTAGCACGGGATGCTGGCGCGAGTGAAGTCGAAGATGCCCAGCAGCACCTCCCCAGGCTGGTAGAACTGCTTCGTCAGCAGGAAGCGTACCAGGTGGTTGGTGTCCTTGCCGATCGTAAAGATGCTCGTCTGCGCGCGCTGCAATTGCTCGGTCTCCACGCGGCCGTGCATGAGCGACGGACGCAGCTCGAATGCGATCTCACTGCCCTTGCGCACACCGACGGGTTGCGGGGCCAAGGACACGCTTCGATCTAGTCGGCCGACACGAGTCGTTCCGCCCACAACATGCTGCGGCTTCTTGGACGTGCTCTCGGCGCTCTTGTCCGTAGACTCCGCGTTACTTTCGCCCTTGCCCTGACTCGCTGCGAAATGGCTCGCACTCGCCACCGTGCCTGCCTCGAAGAAATACTCTGATCCATAAACCTCGAACGGCAGATGTACGGACACTGATTTGCTGTCAGGTGCAGCGCACTGCGCTGTGATGGAGACCACGTAAAAGACCCGAGCGGACGAGCCGCGGAACGTCGGGCAGATGTTATCCGGCAGCGCAATGGCGAACTCCCTTGTACAGCGTTCCGCCGTCTCCTCTCGCGCAGCCTCGCCCGAAGACACCGAGTCGATGACTCCTTGGCTCTTGGTAGCGGCGGCTTCCAGCTCCGACTGGGTCGGCGCGATGTTGATGTCCGAGAACAACACCGACGGCGCCGAGCGGAAGATGCACGTGCCAGTGTCGCCCGACAAGTTGCGCACGTCGGGCAGTGACGCACCCATCTTGTCGAACAGCACAACGTCCTCGGACAGTTTGCGCTCCAGCTGCGCGCGTTCCTCCTGCGACGCCGAGCGGGGTGAGTGGACGTGGACCACGGGCAGCGTCAGCAGGTTGCTGTCCACCGTCACGTGGCCGTGCACCTGCGCCACCACGTGCGTGATCTCCGACAGCGCGTCGGGCTTCTGCTGGCCGCTCACAAGCCGCACCACGCCCTTGACGACGCCACCCGGCCGGAAGTGGCGGCTCGCGAGCCGCGCCACCAGCACCGAGCCCTCTCCAGGCTGCGCAACGTGGCCGATCGTCATCCTGCTGGCAATTTGGGGAGCTCCTGAAAAGAGATTGTGATGTATCGCACACCAAGGTTGAAGTGCTCGTCTTCGAGGTCGATGGACGTCGCAGTCTCGACATGAGTCCTCTCCCACCAACGGCACTGCGAAACTGAACGTGGCGGATGGGTCGCGAACCCCACCATATGCGGGGCTTGTGGTGCGGGTGCCCCTCCATCAGCCAGCCACTCCAGCTTTCGCTCGGCAACGCACAAGACCTCCAAGCACCACGTGAAACTCAGCAATGGCTCCGGTACGTGTGTGCCTTTAAGAGCTCTTACTTTTTGTAGGCTAAGTATCTTGTAAATTACTGCGCCACAGTCAGCAGCAGACATGAACAACGAACCCAAGCAAGAGCTCGGGCTCAACCAGCCTGCGGGATCTGATGCAACCAGCACCGACTCGAGCAACTCGGGACCGTTCCGCAAGACACTTCTAGAAGGAGAACCGGGAACTCTCACTGGCCGCCCATTGCGTCTCTACGCAGACGGCATCTTCGACCTCTTCCACTTCGGCCACGCCAAGGCCCTGCAGCAGTGCAAGGAGGCCTATCCGAACACGTACCTGCTAGTGGGCTGTTGCAACGATGAGATCACGCACAAGCTCAAGGGCCGCACCGTCATGACGGACAAGGAGCGCTACGAGTCGCTTCGGCACTGCAGGTGGGTCGATGAAGTGGTCGAGGACGCTCCCTGGGTACTTTCCGACGAGTTCCTGGAGAAGCACAATATCGACTACGTGTGCCACGACGCGTTGCCGTACTCGGACACTTCTGGCGAGGCGTCGGAGGGCGACGTGTACGCGCGTATCAAGGCAATGGACAAGTTTCTGGAGACTAGAAGGACGGATGGCATCTCGACGTCGGACGTTATTAACCGCATCATTGCCGAGTATGACACGTTCATCCGTCGCAACCTGCAACGTGGGTACACGGGCAAAGAGATGAACGTGTCTTTCATGAAAGAGCAAAGCATTAAACTCGACATGGCGATGAACCAGATGGCCCAGCGGTTCACGAACCTATTTGGGAGGAAGTCAGGACGCTTCCAGCAGCGGCAATCTGTGTAAGGCGAAGCTAAACGATGTCTGTCATCTAGTTTAGCAAAAGGGGGATCGTAAACCGACATCAACCAGGGCAACTCCGGTCCGTAATGCAACCCAACCTTCAAACGCTTTTCCATTTGAGCAATTCATATCAGTGTTGAGAAGTTGTGACGCCGTGCACAGCTCGTTGAACCTTTCGTGCCGATGATGCAGCAAGTAACAACGCTTGCAAACCTGTGACCAAGGCAGAAACGTGCTAGGTGATAAGAAACACGATGAATCACACACAAAAGCCGAGCCGAGTACCGTTAGAGAACTGCTTCTGCGCCTGACGCAGGTCACTCGGTGGTAGTGAACTGAACCAAAGTAGCGTATCGTTGCTGGAGCTTCCGCTCTTGATCACTGTTCCAGCCGGGTCGTCTTCCTGGCCGTACTTGCCTGCTCTTCGATGATGCAGTGACGACTTCTCGCTCTTCTCCTGAAGATCCGTATCCGACGCGTCCTGGAGCCGCCAGTTCCCGTCCGAATCCAGCGTCACCACACGAGAAGCTTCGAACTCCTCGTGGTACGAGATCTCCGACAGCGCGTGCTCCGGCAGCCGCAGCTTGGCCTTCGTCAGCATCAGAAACCCCTGCGCACGACGACGTCGTCAGTTCTGCGAGAAAGCCGACGTCTTCCTCGCAGCAAAACGCACCTGCTTGAGCTTGACGCGTGCAGCCTCATGCTCGTCCAGGTACTCCTCCAGGGATTCGACGCCCTCGACCAGCAGCATGTCGCCATCAGCGGCGGCCTTCATCTTACTTATGTACTTGAGCTCTCCGATCTTTGGTGTCATAAAGAACCCAGAAGCTATGTGGGTTTTTGCATTGTTTAACCCATTTATATTTCGACGCATTCTTGCAACAACCCACATCCTTTTCTGACGATGGCGGCGGCTCGCAGGCAGATCTCGCAGGAGACGTTCGACGAGTGCGTGGCGGAGAATGTGGAGGAGTTCGACATGACGCTGGAGGAGGCAGTGGCCGACGCTGTGCACCAGTTTGAGTCGCAGGGCGTGGATCTGTCCAACATCATTAAAAGCGAGGCGTCCGACGGTCAGGAGCCGCTGCCGGCGCGGCTCAAGCGGCTGGTCTCGGAGCTGCAGCAGCCGTCCAAGGTGCAGGGCGAGCAGGAGCAGGTATTGAGCCTGGTAGCGGAGCTGCAGAGCGTCTGCGAGCTGGTACCCGAGGCCCGTGTGGTGGCTGGTCGAAACGACGCTGTGGATACGTTGCTGGCCTTGCTGGAATGGGATTCCGCCGCTGTGGTGGCCTCCTGCAGCAGCTTGCTGGTCTTGCTGTGTACGGATAATGCAGACAACCAGGACTTCGTGGGCGCTGCAGGGATGCAGCGACTTGCGCAAGTGCTGAAGCGAGAGCGAGAAGACGCGGAGACCGTCATTCGGGTGCTGGCGCTCGTCAAGGTGGCGTGTGTCAAGCACGAGAGGAACAAGACGCACTTCACCAAGTCGGACGGCGTTGATGCGCTGTGTGGATACTTGGACAGAGCGAAGGACAACGAAGTGCTGTCCAAGCACCTGGCGCTGTGCTTCCGAGTGCTCACCATTAACGACGACCCGAACGCGACGTTTTCGCAGGCGCAGGACACCATCAAAGCCCTCGTCGAGCGTGACGTGATCCCGTACAGTCTGGATATCCTGCGTCGAGGTGGACGTTGTGATGCTGCAGCACAAGGAGTAGATGCATCACCGGAGCTACTGGTCAATTGGCTTGCGGTCCTCAAGCAGGTTGCCATAACCGAGGAGAACTGCCAGCAGATCGCCGATCTGGGTGGTTTGGTCACCGTGCAAGAAATCATGCAGACGTACGAGCACAGCGCTGCTGTGGCCAAGCGCTGCATCACTGTGTTCAGGAATGTTGCAGCAGCGGATGACATGAAGCGCTTTATCCTGCAGTCCGGAGGAGTTGAGCGGACGTTGCTGATCATGCGTCGTCACGAAGGCGACGCCTCTATTCAGCAAAATGCGTGCGCTACGCTTGCTGCGATTGCACTTCGCTCACCAGAGAACAGTCGTGCGCTAGTCGAGCTCGGAGCTATTCGACAAATCGCCCGGGCGATGCAGGCCCACCGCCGTGACGTGGCTGTGTTGCGCCAAGCCAGCCTGGCGGTGCGCAACATAGTGGCACGTAGCGTGGAGCTGCGCTCAAGATTCCTGCACGACGAGCCAGAGATTGAGCCATTGCTTCGTGAGGCGCAGCAGTACCGTGGCTGTGGCGACGAAGCCTACGCAGCATTGCGAGACTTGGGCTGCGACATCCAGCTGTCCTCGTTCGGCGCCGCCGCTGCCTCCGCGGTCGCATTGGGATCTATCAAGGCACCTACGATCAAGCCGCGCTTCAACCCCGTTCAAGTTCCGTCAAACCAGTTGCTCAACAGCGTAGAAAAAGCTGCAGAGCCGCCGTTCGCTCAGTAGACCACACGATGGCTATCGAAAATGAGTATTACTGCTTAAGTTCACCCCTCCAGCACCTGTTAATCTGGCCAAGCTCCTTGCTGTTCTTCCTAATCCTTGTAAATGTTGCTCTGTGGGCTTGGGGGCGGGAGAACAGGAGAAGCAACACACGCACAAACGAATGGCGCCAGCCTAAGCACAGACTCGAAGGCTGCAAGAGGCGAGCTGTGGCGGTGCAATACAACGCCGCAGCCTTTTATGCGATAGCCTGCCAACTCTGCTCGACGATCTCACGCACGCGGCGGTTGTACTCCCGTCGGTTCTCCTGGAAGAGGCGCGCGGCCTCCGAGTTGGCCGGCGAGTTCGGGTTCGGGTCGCACAGCAGCGACTGGATGGACGTGAGGATGGCCGAGATGTCGTAGATCGGCGACCACTGGTTCTGCAGGATATCCAGGCAGATCTGGCCGTCGTTGTAGACTGCATCAGCAAAATTTTGTTAGCATTCATAATAATAATGACAGAATAAATTGCAGCCGAGCGTACTGTTGGGGTGGAACATTTTCGTGATGAACTTGACCGTCGGCGCCTTGTTCGGGTAGTCCTCGCTGAACTCGAGCGTCAGGTTGAAGGTGCCTCCCTCCCAGGGCGTGTCGTCCGGTCTACAATGCAGTTTAAAACACGCAAGAGAGTCAGAAAGAACCACCAAGGGGAAGAAGCGAGACTCGTACATACCCGAAGATGACGGCCTGCCAGAGCATGATGTTGTTGTCCATGGGGGCACCCGACACTCCCGAGGGCGGATCATTCTGAAGCTTGCGGAAGTCGCGCATTAATCGTCGGCGTGCGGCGGTAGACATGGCTGCAGGACGGAGGAGTAGACGCTTGGACGAGGGCTTGGTGCCTTTGGCTCGGGTCGTGAGAAGTGTGGAAGAAGAAAAGCGGCCCTAGGACATGGTGTGGTGCACATAATTCCGATATCATCCAATCACATGTTGATATTACTTTCGAAAGGGTTCTCGATTATGTCCGAAAAAGGTTGATGTTGAAGTCACCGTGCCCGACTCGATGCCTGCGGATGGATATTGTGGTGCAGTTCTTCCTCGGTGTGTAGTGCAGCTTGGCTCGCATTACCTAGACGTGCAACTTCGACAAAAACCTGTCCTCCTCCGTGGGTCGCGCCCTTTGGGCGTCCAGTTTTTTGACAAAAGGGATCGTGGATCTATTGTTGGCGAAAAGATCCGCCGGTGGCTGACGGCCGGTCGTTTGACTAGCTTGAGAAAGGAGTGACAAGCATCAAGCATCGCGGATGTCCACGGAGAAGCTGGTGCCTGGCGACGGCCACGACCTCGTGGTGCTGGTGCGGCTGGCGGCCACGGGCATGAAGACGGTGAGCGGCTACTCGTCCGCGTACGACGACGTGTTCCCCACAGCGCTGGACGGGATCAGTACGTAGCAGAGATAGGAAGAGCTGCAGCACTCCACTCAGTGTATGCGTGCCGTGCATCAATAGTGGTGGCAACTAAGAGGGACTCGTGTTGTGTGCTGCTCGCTGTGCCGCAGTTTCCAGGAGAGAGTTCAAGTTCTGTGTCGACGTGCTCAACCAGACCGTGGAGGACTACTTCCCGTGCCTGCCGTGCTACGGCTGCGGATACTTATGGTGTTTCACGACGTGTGGGCTATCGCTCTGCTTCTCAGAACCGTGCACCAAACAGGTGCGGCAAACCTTACAGTGAAGGCGGTGCTCCGCTGAATTAATCTTTGAGTTTTACGTTCCCTGTTGCTGCAGCTCTCGGACAACTTGGAGCTCGTTCTGCGCCGGCTCAACAACAGAGAGGAGCTTCTGTACAGAGGCGTCGTGTGGAGTCTCAAGCGGTGCCAACGGACACACACTTCCTGGATAGAGATCGCTCAGCTCGTGTACGAGTGACCCAGTTTTTGCTCGCCCCCATACAAGACACCAAGCAGGCAAGGCGTAGCCCAAAGCAGAGGCTCAAAAGCAACTCGTCGCGTCTGAAGTCAACCCATAACATTACGTAGTGTACAGCAACGTCAAATGCTCGTGCCAGTCATCGGGACATCACGACCGCGTCCAGTTCTTCTATTGTCTAGCTCTATGTCTCTATCGATTCTTGACCTGAGAAGCAACAAGGAAAGCAAGCACAACACAACATCAGAATCGTCAGTCGGCCACGCCAGACGAGAATGCAACAACTAGCAGACAGAGAGCTCCTCTTGGACTGTCCAAGATATATCTTGATTGTCTTACCATGCAAATAGGAGGTGCGTGGCCCCCTAAATAATATATACGAACCTGAGTGCCCGGTGGCCCTCCTTCCTGTTTACTTCCGAGGTCTTCTGCCTCCGTCGTCACCGTCAATCTGCACTCACGTCGCCAAAAGCACCTCTCTTGGCGCCACGGTCGTCCGTCATCTAAGTCATCACCACTCCTTCGAAGAGCACCACGCGGCTCTTGTTGAGCTCCTTGCACACCTTCTTCACGCTCTTCTCGCCAATCATCGTAACGTCACTGATCTCCTGGATCGAGCGCTTCGCGTTCGTGTATGCCGCCACCAGGTAGATCACCGAAGCTGCCACAGCCACGGGGGGCTGCCCACTCGACAACTCCAGACTATCTGCTTTCTTCGCCACCGTGTGTGCAATCATCTGTGTCTTGTTCGGCAGTCCCAGCCTCGAGCAGAAGCGCTGCACGTACTCCTCCGTCGTCGCCTGCTTCACTTCGAGATCCAGTCGACGCTGCAAGTTCATGAAGGACTTGCCGATGCGCCGCTTGGGTACACCAGAGGCTTCTTCGAACTCCTTCAGGGACCGCGCATTGCCAGCCTTTCGGCACGCGATAAACAGCACTGCGACCACACCACTCTCTCGCTCAGGCCCTCGCATGCCGACTCCCTGCTTCTCGGCCTCGGCGTACACGTCCAGCGCAATCTCCACAATCTTCTTGGGCAGCGACAAGGCGTCTGCGATCTCTTGGATGCGTGCCATATTGCGCTGCATCCGCCTGACCTTGGCGCTGTCGGACGAGATGTTGGGCCTCTTGTGCGTGTGGCCCGGGTCGGCGCTAGCGCCCCCGCCGCCCTTCTTCGGGTCAACCAGGTACGTGGACAGCGAGACGCTATTCAGCCGCGCGTCCGCGACGTCGCCGACCCTGGATTTCGCAGCGGGGTCACCACCCCGGTCATCATTAGCAAAGGTTCGCCATTCGGGAGAATCATCTATTATGCGCTCACCGAGGATCATGCCGCAGCCTCGGCACACAACATCGCCCGCGCTAAAGTCCGTCACAACGTCCACGCTGCCGCACTCGCCGCAATGATCCGGCGCGCACTCGCCTCCCATACTTAATCCACTGGTTGGTGGGTACTTAGTCCGTTCTCCAGATAATTTCGCAGCCGCGCCAAATCACGTCCAACCGATGAGAACTGGGGCGTGATCGAAAGAGAAGACGCTGAAGAATCTAACGAGCCGTCACTCGAAGTCGATATCTGCCTGCTAGCCGCACCTACGCGCCGTCTAAGCGTGGTCCTGGTAGCTTGAGCTCGGCGATGCTTGACTGCTTTGTGAAACTACTGCGATCCACCGACCTGAAAAACCTCAAAACCTTGGCTAATCTGTGTACACCACCTTGAATGATGCAATCATAAAGGTATATGATATAAAACGGTATATGGTGTGGCCACATCACATTTATTACTAAGTAGGGGTGCCACGAAGCAGCACAAGCTCGGCACTTGCCTCCTGAGCGTGCTCTTCTCGGTCTGGAGGCGGCGACAACCCATGAAGCCAAGTAAAGCAAGGCGTCACATACCATAATGTCTGAAGCTTTGCAATCCCGAATCTCTGCAATCGGATCAGCAGAACAGCAGCTTCTTGTCGATCTGCCATGGCCACCGCCTTGCTCCTGAATATCTTGACTCCGCCTTGCTTTCATCTTCTTCTGCCTAGTCGAACTTGAATCCCTTCTTGGCGAGATCGACCTTGGCCTCGGCCACTTGCCGGTCCAGCTCCTTGGATGCCTCGGGAAAATCCTGCACCGCCATGACCGATAGCGCAATGGCTCCCAGCGAGTACGCGCCGAAGGCCACGAGCGCGTACATGGGCAGCACCATGACCACCTGCAGCACACGCGGGTCTTGCACGTGGTCGGCCGCTAGCCGAAGCAGCAGCAGCCACAGCGCGAGCAGCGCCACGAAGGCCACGAGCCACTTCTGGTACTTGAGCATCCTGCCAGTCTGTTTCTATGTGTCTGAAGGTCTTCCGGCGCGCGCTCTTTTCGGGACATCTACGCGACGGCCATTGGTCAAATCGATATTCTAAATTCGACAATTGGCCAAAACGATACTGTCCGGAATTAGATGGTGGGGAGCTTCAGTCTGCAACAAGCTTCGACCATGGCGAGTCCGCAGCAGGAGATCGCGGAGAGCGCGGCGTTCTTACCGGACGCTTCGGTGCTAGAGGCGGCCACTCAGTCGCCAGAGACCAAGCAACAGGTGCGGCACAAGCCCAACATGACGGACGAGGAGCGGCTCACCATGGCCAACTACCTGCTCAAGCACAGCCAGGGCGAGGCACGCTTGCCACGCGCAGTCATCACCGCCGCTGCCGAGAAATTTCAGGTGCACCGCAACACGGTATCGCGTATTTGGAACCTCATGAAGGCGGCGCTGGATGTGGGCGCGCCCACCGACGTCGTGATGAAGCAGGTGCTGTCCAGGAAGCGCGGCAACTGCGGCCGCAAGAAGAAGGACTACTCGGCCGCATTGGAGCGCGTCAAGCAGCTGCCGCTCAACCAGCGCGGTTCGCTACGAGCGCTTTCCTCGGCGGTGGGTGTCCCGCGCACTACGCTTTTCCGCCTGCTGCGCAACGACGAGTCTGGAGGCGCCGTCGCTGGCGACGACCATCCCGAGACAAGTCAAGACGCCAAGCCGACGCTCGCCAACTCAATCAAACCAGCGCTGTCCGACAAGAACAAGTGGGATCGACTGCGGTTCTGCTACAACAAGATCCAGCCCAGCGGCGTGTTCGACGACATGTTCAGCGTGGTGCACATCAACACCAAGTGGTGCTCGCTTAGCAGTCGCGACTCGAAGAAGACGAAGGTCATGTTTCTGGTGGCTGTGGCTCGGCCGCAATGGGATGCGGAGCGACAGCAGCAGTTTGACGGGAAGCTGGGTGTCTGGCCATTCCTGATAGCCGACCCACCTCTGCCGCTGGGAACGTACTCCGAGAACCTGTTTGCTTGGGACCGAGCATCGGCGCAGACTGGTCGAGTATTTCGCATCGTGGAGACCATCACTAAGAAGGAGATCCAGGCCATGATCACGGACCGTGTTATCCCTGCTATTAAGGCGAAGATGCCCAGGTCACTGCAGAACAGGCCGCTCTTCATCCAGCTGGATAGTCAACAAGTACGGCTTACACCGGACGACCCGGTGGTAGCGGAGCATGGCAGCACAGACGGCTGGAATATCCGCGTGCAATACCAGCCAGCATACAGCCCCGAGCTAGTGGTCCTCAACCACAGCTTCCTCAAGAGTATTTTTCCGGAACCGATGTCCCCTCAACAGCGCAGCGTGGTCGTGCCGCTGCCTGCCATCGAAGAGCTCGTCGCTGGCATGGAGCGATCATTTGCTGCACTTCCGAGTCAGCAAATCAACGATGCATTCCTGGCGCTGCAGAAAACGATGGAGTGCGTGATGCTATTGGGCGGGTCGAACGACTTTGACTCGCAAGAAGACGCGACCGAGAAGAGTCTGCAGCACGACGGCAGTCTCCCCGTGAGCGTCTTGTGCAAGCGGGAGGCCTTGATGGCCTGTCAGTCCGTCCTGAACGCCCCTCCAAAGTGAGAATTCAATGATTAATGTTCAACTTCGTTCGCTTCCCTTCTGCTTGGTGCGGTCAAGTTGCAGTCACTTCACGTTGAAGTTGACTTGGTGTGCGCCACCTCAACCAGGACAGAATGTTTTTTTTCAGCCAATGAGACCGGCAACCGCCACTTGCGTCCAGCCTGAACTGTCTCCTCCACTCAACAAAATTCCAAAAACCAATTCCGAAAAAATATATTCCTTGAAGGAATTATTTTTTTGAAGATCAGCATGGCCGAGCCGCCTCCGAGCCCCGCCGAGCCCATGACGGCAGCGCTGCTCTCCGTCTCGGAGCCGTCCATCACAACAGAAGACTCGACGTCCTCCGCATCTTCGTCCGACAAGAAAACTAGCGCCTGGAAGGAGCGCGGCAGCAAAAACTTGACGTACGACGAGCGCCGCGCCATGCTGGACTTCCTCATGAAGAGGCGTGTGGAAGGCACCACCAAGTTGGTGCGTCACGCCGTCACGGACGCCGCCAGTGAGTTCCGCGTGGACCGCCGCACTGTCTCGCGCCTCTGGAAGCGCGCCGTGCAGAGCCTTGAAGCAGGCGACGAGGTGTGCGACGTCGCGTCACGGAAAGTCGGACGGCGCGGAAGACGCAAGCGCGACTGGTCCGTGGAGCTGGAGCGCGTCAAGGAGATCCCATTGGCCCAGCGGGGCTCCATCCGTGCACTAGCCACAGCTGTGGGGATCCCCAAGACGACTTTGTACGAGCTGCTGAAGGAGGACGGCAGCCCCAGCATCAACTCCATCAAGCCGGCGCTCACGGACAAGAACAAGCTGGAGCGGCTACGGTACTGTGCCAGCAAGGTGCGGCCCAACGGGCTGTTTGACGACATGCATAACGTGGTGCACATCAACATGAAGTGGTTTTCGCTGCCAAGAGAGAAGAAGACCAAGGTCATGTTCATGGCGGCAGTGGCGCGGCCGCAGTGGGACCCGCAAAGGAACAAGTACTTTGACGGCAAGATTGGCACATGGCCGTTTGTGAGGCAAGAGAGCCAGCCATTACTGGACGAGGAGGTCGATATGAAGCCCCCGCCGCACGTCTCCCAGACGACGTTTGTGCCGATGGAAACGGTAACAAAGGAGGATGTGCAGCGGATGATCACGGAGTTGATTCTCCCGGCGATCCGGCAAACAATGCCGCCTCATCTCATGCAAGGCCCGATCTACATCCAGCAAGACAGCGCCAAGATTCGGTCCTCGGGTGACGCCGCGTTCGCAGACGAAGGACGCAAGGAGGGCTGGAACATCCAACTGCAGAACCTGCCGCCGTACTCACCGGACTTTACCGTGCTGGACAGCGCACTGTTTAAAACCATTCAGACAGCGTTGAAAGCGCTTCCACCTCCTCTGTTAGGCTCGCCCGTGTCGGCAATCGCAGAGCTCATGTCTGGCGTGGGGCGAGGGTTCTCGACGCTGACGAGCGATCAAATCAACGACGCGTTCCTGACCTTGCAGAAGGCCATGGAGTGTACCATGCGGGTTCAAGGCTCCAACACATACGAGCTCGGGCCAACAGGAAAGGAGCAGCTGCAGTTTGAGGGCAGTCTACCGTTGAGCATTTTGTGTGACCCCAAGGCTCTGCTGGCATGTCGAGCAGTGCTCGATAACGCCACCGAGGAAGCCATCGAAGCTATTTGATGGTTATCACCAACGCCGTACAGTTTACGAGTCTTCATATTATGGGAGAAAACGATTGTTGTGTGAGCAGAATCAACGAAGTATTTTATCCGGGTAGTACTAGATACCTTTCGAAGCGCGTGTTGTTTCAAACAGCACGCGCTTCGAACAACTTGTTTGTGCTTCACTTCGTTTCCGGAGTACGTCAGCCCAACGGGGATTAATTCGACCTGCGGTCGGGATACCCGACTTATTATGGTGAGTGTAGAACCTCTGTTTACATGACTTGCAATCGGATATAAAAGTGTGTAGTATGTAGTCAAGTACTTCGAAGTATATAGTACTGTGAGTTCCTGTCGAAGTTTCCGAGCGCGATTGGTTCAATCGACCGACGGGGAAACCGCCACCGAATCGCCAAGCGTATACAATCTGAATATTGATTCCGTTAAGTACGACATGCACCAGCTGTTTTCCGCTTTGGAGATGCTTGGGGCGATTCCACTAATGACTTGGATTTGAATTGGTGCGATAAACCGACTGCTGTTGAACCACCCGAAGTCGGCAAATGGTCGGGGTAGATCCGACTAGAGGGTGGCGAACCTCTCTGTTTACATGACCTGCAATCGCGTATAAAATTGCGAAGCCTGTAGTCAAGTATATAGTATACGGTGTATTAACAGTGTAACCTGTAGAAGTTGACATTTTTGAACTTGCCATTACGGTACTGTATTCAGAAAAGGCACTCGTTATATTGCCCGATTGGGTAACACGAGACAGTCCATGTCTCGTATGGTGAGCTCTATATTTGGTGTGTCACACCCGAGGACGGGTGTCATATTTGCTCCGCTTCGCGTCGCAATCGCAGTTCGCTGCGCTCCTGCGGGTAAATAGATTCTAAGATCTGGTCATTACAGTGCTCGGCTCGCTGTTGAGCTCGACGCTGGGTCCGCCTCCGCAAATACTGCACGGCCCTGCTAACGCGGGCACCCCGCGCGGGTTTGCTGTGGCTACGCGCCTCGCACAAGCTCACCTCAGTTGGCCCTTTGTATGTGTGTTCATCCCCTCCTCCTTTTTCCAATCGGGTATTTTACTCACTTTCTATAGAAAAAATGGTACAGAAACGGTAGACACGATATAGAAACAAGAGTAGAGAGTTGCTAATATTTGAATTATGTACACGACACCATTTGAACTTTTTTACTACACCTTTGCCATTCAAGGTGACAGTTCAATTCAGTTTGGCAAAATATAACAATGGAAATTCAAACGTCATTTTTAAATTTTAGCTTTTAGGTCAAAGCGGAATTGTTAAAGTTCAAACGGACTACGACTAGATGAGGAGACCCCGCGCGCGTCCACCAGCAATTGAGAACGACTGGAGAGCACAATTCGTGCCCGCCAGCGCTCAGAGCGCTGTCACTTTGCAACTCACCTCGACTGGCTCATGCCTAAGGACCCCAAACACAGCCTCGCGGCTCGCGCGCGCGTCTTAGACGCCCATCAACAGGGAGTAGACTGGGAGCTTGTCGCCAAGCACAACGGCATTCCCCGAACTACTGCTCGCCGCATCGTCGTGAGCTGGAGCCCGGAGGTGAAGCAGCGTGGCGGCTCTCGAGCGGCCAACATCAAGTGCACCCCAGAGATTAAGGCGGCGCTGGTTGCCTACGTAGAGGCAACTGCTTGCTCACACTGGAGCAGCTGAAGACGATGGTGTGGGAGGACTTTGGGTGGATTTGAGCACGTCCTTTGTAACGGGCCGTGGCCCTTATGAATGGCACCCAACCCGTTAGTGTGTCGTACACACATGGAGTTGTCACATAGTGATGTGCCACACTCACATATGGAGTTTCGTACACTGGCCCCTAAGTGCGGTACGTACCTAAGAGATTCCATAAGTACGGTTTGTACTTAGCGAGGTCGGCATGGCTTGAGAGCCAACCAATCGGAAACAGGTTACTTCGAAGGTGCATTAATTAGACAGTTTATAGTAAAAAGGACTTTGTGAGCAAAAGCAATAAACGTTCAGTTTAAATCTAACCTAGAAGTTCGCAAGTCGTTTGGTACTCGGTACCAGCAAACGACTAAGAAGGCAGGGCCTCGAACTAAGACAGCAGAGACGCCGGGCGTCTGTTGTGGTTAGCGCGTTACGCTTCCTCAAAGCAAAGGTGCGTGTGACTCCCGACACACCTGGTAGCACTTGTAGTCAATCCCGCGACCGGCGCGGTTGTCTACCATCAAGGTCTTTCTGAGCATGGATGACTCAGGCAGCATGTTGCCGTCTCGGCAGGACTTCCTTCAAGACTATGTCATGGAGCTACAGAACTTGGAAGCAGCCATGGCCGGAACTCCTCTCTCAGAGGACGTGAAGGTCACGGTATTCATGGACAGCGTCCGTACTGGTCCAGTGCGGACCGAGCTCTTCCGCCGCCAGCCGAAGACCTACAATGATGCAGTGCATCTCGCGCTTCTCGAGGATCACTGTGTGCGCTCCGCGCAGGGACACGCGGGTCTGACCGACACGTCAGAAGGCCCCACTCCCATGGAGACTCGGCGGCTGAGTCAGTCCAAGCCGGCGCGAAGAAGCTTCGTGCGAGTGGCGCTGCTTTGGGTGCAACGAGTTGGGCCATTTCCGTCGGACTGCCCGACCAACCCATGGAGAACGGCTCGTGGCAATGCCACTTCGGCGTCGTCGTCACTCAATATTATTGAGTCCGCGGCGTCGGAAAACGGCGACTCCCAGTAGGCGCGGGACGCCCTGCTGGGAGGCTTCGCTCTTCTCGGACGGCGGTGGCTTCGCCACCTCCCCGCCCAGGCGAGCAAGTCCCAGGGACGACACTGTTGTGTCTCTCGGTGGCCGCCGCACGGTCTAACCTCGTGGCTGCACCGCCAACGTTAAGGGATACGAAGAACCAATGACCACCCTGATTGATTCGGGTGCGTCGTATAACTTGGCAACGAAGGCCAGTGTGGCTAGGAACAGCATACTGTATGCTCAAGCTTTAGAAGACTCTAAGAGTAATAGCAACGTATCTGTTCGCCTAGCGACTGGGTCGATCGTATCGACGCGGAAGGTCCTTTTCCCCTTGACGGTCAAATTTGACGACCTTACTTCGGTCGAACCGTTCATTGTCCTTGACATGGATAATCGATACGATCTGATCCTCGGCATGCCCTGGCTTGTGAAGCACGAGCCGTGGATCGATTGGCGGAGCCGCACCATAGGTGCTAGTCACAAACCCTTAGCGGATCGAGCTTTGGCGGGTCATGTCCCCTCCTCATCCCGCGACGGGTTCGTGCACGAGCACCGGGTGCCACGCGGGGAACGACACTTTGCCGGCTCGGCCGAACAGTGTATGTTTCGAACAACAAGGGTGGTCGAGCAGAGGCTCCCACTACGCAAGGCGTTCGGGCTGGTTCCGCCGTCGCCAGAGACGACACTGCTGTCGGAGAGCACAGCGCAACGGTGGTTGTTGACGCGATCACGGGCGATCGCAACGCGAAAGACCTGACTCCAGTACCGACGTTGTCGGAGCTCCTTGAGCTCGAAGAGCTTTCCTATGTCGAATTCCTCGAGCCGCTTAAGGCGGGGGAGCTGGAGGACCTAGTCCTTCTCCGCCGCGAACACGAGCCTCTCGAGCTGAACAGCTCCTCGGTCATGGACCCTGACGTGTTAGAAGAGGGGCGGGTCTCGAAGAGACAACAACGATATGGCGCAGCCATTCTGAAGGACCCCTCGGATCCTATTATCCTCTGTTGAAGGAATTTTCGGACGTGGTATCGGAGGACCCTCCTTCTGTGTTACCCCCGGATCGGGGTGTGCGCCACGAGATCAACCTCGCGCCGGGTACGAAGTACTGCACCACGCGCCAGTGGCCGCTTCCGAAGGAACAAGTCGACGTCATCGACGCGTTCTTCGCAGCGAGGCACGCCGCGGGCATGGTGCGCGAGTCGAAGTCGCCTCATTCGTCGCCGACGTTTTGCGTTCGCAAACCCAATGGAAAATGGCGCATGGTACATGCTTTCAACAAGCTGAACGCGGCCACCATCCCCGCATCGACGCCCATTCCTCGAGGATGTGATGCAGAACAACATGGCGGGCTGCACGGTGTTTAGCGCGCTCGACATGGTCGATGGCTACTATCAGCTACTGATGCGGGAGTCGGACATTCCTCTCACAGCTGTGAGCACTCCCAGCGGGATGCTGTGGGAATGGTTGATGAAGCCCCAAAGGCTATCCAACGCACCAGCGACGTTTAATCGCTTGGTGACACAGCTCTTCCGGCCGCTGCCGCACTTCGTACACACGTACCTTGACGACATCATTGTTCACAGCCACGCTGAAGATGGGAAGACAGACGTCGAGATGCATCTTGCACACCTCCGTGAGGTCTTGATGTGCATGCGTGAGAACCGTTTGTATGCAAACATCAACACATGCATCTTTGGTGCTGAGGAAATCCCGTTCCTGGGCTGCTTCCTTGAAAAGGATGGCGTTCGCGCTGACCCCGAAAAGATCGAGGCGATCTCGCAGTGGCCGGTGCCTACCTCCCAACGGGATCTGCGCAAGTGGCTCGGCCTCGCCAACTAATTGCACAAGTACAGCGAGAACTACGCTGAGTTGGCCAGGCTTCTAACGACCCTTTCGAAGAAGGATACAGACTGGTCCTGGCTTGCGGAAACTCAGCGAGCCTTTGAGGCGATCAAGCAGAGCTTACAGAGCGCCCCTATCCTGCCGCTGCCTGACGAGGATCGTCCTTTTAGTGTCGTGTGCAACGCCTCAGACTTTGCCATCGGCTGCGCCCTGCTTCAGGTTGATACCGAAGGCAGGGAAAGGGTGGTGTCTTTCAGTCCCGGCAGTTGAAAGCCGCGGAAATGAACTACCCCGTCCACGACAAGGGTCTCCTCGCGATGAAGTACGCGCTGGTGAAGTTCCGGGTTCATCTGCTCGGCAGTAAACCCTTCGTGATCTACGCAGATCATGCCTCGTTGAGGACGGCGACCTAGTCACCTCATCTCTCCTAGCGCATGGCGCGTTGGTTGTCATTCTTCGCAGAATACAACTTCACCGTAGCCTACAAGCCGGGCAAACAGAATGTCCTTGCGGACGCGCTCTCCCGGAGACCGGACTATGAGCTGGCACACGCGGTGTTCCTTGAGTCGCCGCTCCATGAGCTCATCCGCGAGGCCTACGCAGGCGATGACGATCTCCGAGATCTGGTCGAAGTGCTGCGCACGAAATCGGACAGCTCGGTACTCTCGGCTCGTCAGCGAGCCCAGCGTCACCGCTACTCCCTCGTGGAGGGCTTGCTCTATTAATAAGTATCCCCGGGGGATGATTCGCGGTTGGTTGTTCCCAACGACGAAGACTTCGTCATCGAATCCTCTTTGAGGCACATGACACGGCGCTCAGCAGGCACCTGGGCCGCGAGAAGACGTATACGTCAGTGGCGCGGGACTTCTGGTGGTCCCACATGTACAAGTGGGTGCGGTCTTACGTTAAGATTGCGAGACGTGCCAACGGGTCAAACCCTCTCCGGCCGCGGCGGCCCCGCTGATGAGCTTGCCGGTCCCGGCGGATTGCTGGCGCTCCGTAAGCATGGACTTCATCTTCGAGTTGCCGCCCGATGGGCACGGTCATACTGGCATCTTGGTCTTTGTGTGCCGCTTGAGCAAGATGGTGAGGCTGGTGCCGGTGAAGAAGAGTGTGACAGCGCCGCAGGCGGCTCAACTCTTCGTCGACAATGTCTTTCGGCATCACGGCCTCCCGGAGGCGTTCGTAAGTGACAGAGACCCTCGGTCCGTCTCACACTTCTGGCAACACCTCTTCCGGCTTCTCGGGACGCAGCTGGACATGTCCACGGCGGATCATCCACAGACCGACGATCAAACGGACGTGTCCTGGAGGACGTCTTGCGCAGTGTCTGCGTTGCAGAGCCCACGAAGTGGAGTACGCAGCTTGCGCAAGTGGAGTTCGCGCTTAACAATGCAGTGCATGCGTCGACAGGTTTTACGCCGTTCTACGTTAACGGCCTGCGGCATCCGCGTACGCCGCTGTCGTTGCCCCCGGCTTCTGAGTTGGGTGAGGGAGGAGTTGTCGTAAACGACTCAAGAGGCCTCAAAGGCGTGCGTACGTCCGTCAAACGGAACCTCCTATCCTTCATTGAGACGGGAGAAGCGATCCGCACTCGCGTCCGTGACGATGGCTGCCGTGCAGGACCGACAAAAATAAAGCAGCGATCGTTATGGGCGTGCTAACACACATGTGGTCAAAATCGGTGATTTAGTGTTACTTAACGCTAAAACTTGCCTATACACTCGGTGTCGGCGGTCGGCAGCCCAAGCTGCGACCACGCTTCGTGGAACCTTTCTCGGTCATAGGCGTCCGAGGCAATGCCTATACGCTGGATCTGCCATCGGCAATGGCCACGCACCCAACGTTTACGTCGGCATGCTCAAGCCATACCACCCGTCGAGGGGGCTGACTCTGAGAGTCTGATGAGCGAGACATCTGCTGCAGGGCCTGAGCCATCGCGCGCGCCAAGTCGGACTGACTTAGGACTGGGACAGCCGGAGCGGCAGGCGCAGCAGCCCCGCGGGCCCAGTTGCAACAGCCGGAGCAGGACGAGCCTTTAAGTCGCCTATGCGCGTGTAGAGGTGGCGAATCCACCCCAGATGATAATGGAGGTCGCGGCCGTCGCTCGCACGAACACGCACAAGATCCGCGACGCAGTCGTAGAGGTGACGCATGTCACGAGCCTGCCGGCCGAGTTCATCCCGCAGCTCCTGCACCCGACGCTCTAGCCCCTCTTCCTCTTGCCGAGAACGGCGATAAGCGGCCACAGTCGCCTCGACGGTTTGCAGGCGGCCACGCAAGGAGGTCAAGTCCAGTCGCTGGATCTCGAGGAGACGCTGACACACCTCCACCGCGTCCAGAAGAGGCTCCCGAGCCGAGGCAGAGGCTTGATTCGCCAACGCACGACGCGGAGCGTTCCGGTACGACGAGTCGTCCGTTACGACCTCTGCCTCCGTTGATCGGAAACGAAGGTGATCGCTACTTCCACGTGGAGAAGCTTCTGAAGCGCCGTGGGCGTAAGGGCTACTACCAGTATCTGGTGAAGTGGCGCGGATATCCCGAGGATCAGAGTACCTGGGAAGACGGTCGTCTCCTCGAGGAGGACTGCGCCGATACCGTGGAGGCTTATGAGCGCTCCCGCGGAGCCGGTCGGCGCTAACCGGCCCGAGAATGCTCGCAAGTTCTGCGAGCTAAGTCTTTCGCCCTTTTGCCACCTTGGACACCACATATCACGCGGCAAGGCCGATCACACCGATGACGATCCCAATCACCGTCAGCTATAATCCTCGCCATGCGAAATCGCAAACGCCGAAGGGCGAGACGATCCAGCCGGTGCGGCGAGTTCAACAACTCCGGCACAGGATAGCCAAGATGGCGGAGCCAAGCCTCAAACTCAAGCTCATTGCTTTGGCGGGAAAAGGCTGTGTTGATCCGTACATGATGGATGATGGGACACTCATCGTTGTTGGCCACAGGCACACCCCGCTGTCGGCTTTGCCGAAGGCTCGCAGCATACCCAGACTCGCTGCGATAGGAGCTGCTCTCGGTTACGCGGAGCCGGAGGCTCAAGCTCACGCTTCTGCTCGGCAGCCCGCTCAGCGGTAGTGCGCCGGGCGGCGGCGCGCTCTTGTAGGTGTTCGCGGTTCGCCGGCAGCAAAGAAGCAGGGTCCACCCCCTCCTCTTCGCCGACATTGGTGATGACCTCGAGGCGGAACATCACGCGGCTGAAGCAGCCGCAGATTTTTCTGGCGGCTTCATCGACGAGGCTGGAGCAGCAGGCGGGACGCTGTCCTCGGCAGCCTTCTTGGCACGTGCCACGGCAGCAACGCTGCGCGGAGTGGCCGGGCTGCCAGCATCCTGGACAGGCGATTCCTTATCGGGCTGGAACACGAAGTCTCGCGGTTCTTCTCGCTCCTTCCGCTCCTTGTCAGCCTTCCGCTTTGCAGCGGCGGCCTGACGACGCTCCTTGGCCACTTCATCAAGCGACTTCGCCTCCTCAGGCGGCAAACCTTGAGCTCTCCGTGATCGTCGCGACGCTTTGCCGCGCTCTCGACCACGTCCTCCTTCGCGCGTGCTCTCACTATCAGCCATAACACTTTAGATCAGTTGGTTAGTAGCTCTCACACCCCTTGGATCCTAAATCAAATACACAATTGGTCAAGTCCCTAAGCAATCGAATCCGGGCACGCGCACCAGCTGTGGCGAGGCGGGTGAACGCATTTCTCGTCCAGGGTGTACAGTCGTGCCGGCAGACGAAACGAGCTTCGAGAACTCGGACGACCCGGACTATTCGGGGAATACCCGTTCCTTTGGGAAGGAGAGTCCGGATGCCGGGGTCAGAATCCCGGATGCGAACAACTGGTGTCCGCCACGAGACTTGGCGTGTGACCTTGAAGTAATCCCTAACGGTGTCGTTTATCTTCGACGGACCGGGCTTTGACCTTTGGGATGTTCTTCGATCAGGATACGTAGATATGTAGAGAGACTACCAGACTCTAACAGTCCGGAGTGTCTTGGCTGGGAGTGGGGTCACGAACAAAGACCTTCTCCAAAATAACCAATATCAATACAGAAACAGCAACAGAGTTTGTTATACACTCACAATATACAGCCTGTCCGATGAGTTACAGTCCCGAATACAGGTAAATTCGGGATGCCTCCGCGCACCACTTCCGGATGGGAGAAATATACAAGTTCCTTCGAACCACACAGCAATCTACTATCAAAATCCAGGGGGGATTGCTATAACCTCCCGAATCGCAGGTGAATATGAAATGAAAGCAGTCGCAAAGCGACCACAGTCAACTGATAAGTGAAATAGGTGGATCAGTCCAGGGGGTACGACTCCTGGTCACCACCTAAATGGGACTTCAACTTAGATGAGAGTCTTCGCACGGGTTCCTCGTTCTCCGTGGGTCTTAGTCGTCCGATACGCCAGCGCTCCCGGGTCGCAGCCTCGTAGTAATCGCTATCGGTCGCAGCGGTCTTCCTCAACGCAATACGCTCAAAGCAAGGGGGCGACAAGGCACCACTTCTCACTTACAACGCAAAACAAACTCTGTTTTCTTCATATCACTATCTTCTTCTGTCTGACTTGGTCTCCTGGATTCTTGGCGGTCTCCTTCGTCGTGTCCGCGCACTTGCATTCTGGATGACTTAGTCTTTGTATGGGTGGGTTGCACGTCGAACGTCACGTCCGGTTCTGGAGCAGAACACATCACATGTTGACGGCAATATCTTCGGGGTCCCTTCGACTCACTTGGCGTTTATATCGGGATCTGCTGCACAGTCCATCCCGGAAGTGGGACTGTCGTTGCGTGTCTTCGGACACGCCTTGAAACTGGCCACCTGGCCAGCTGATCAGGCGACTTGTCACTCGCTGATTGGCTGAAGTACACCCAGCTTCAACTTCATCCGGGAAGTCAGTCCATCCGGGCGGTCACTTCATCATCCGGGATGTCACGTTATTCCGGGGTGTCCCCGTCGCTCCGGGACCGTTGTCTTTAACTTGAACTGTGCGAGCTCTGCGAGCTCGGTTCTCCACTCATCTTCATCACTTTGGGGCCAGGGGCTCCTGCCGTTGCGGTTCTCCATCACTCGCCTCTCTCTCCAAGTCCACTATTACACGGCCACTCTAAACTTGCGCTCGGTCTTGTTCGTTCGGGAGGTATACTCTCGCTCTTGAGGCTATACGGGTCCAGAAGGCTTAATCCGGGATGGCGACCCATAGGAGCCAGTCCTCGGGGTGTCTCACATGATCGCATCCCAAGCCACCGCCTCTCTCACTTGATTTACGGGGGGGTAGATTGGACGGCGCAGCCGCGAACGGGAAACTCCAGATCGCATCGTGTCACTGGTCGCTGTACATGTCCGAGGTTGCGTTCACATACATTTCCACAGTTGCAACACCGACCTTACGCTTTGGATTATTGACGCGAACGTCTCGATCAACTACTTCTTCTTGTAGGAATAGATGCAACTTGGATGCTGTGACTTGGTAGAGTGTAGTTTCGTAGAATCTTTGCGTTCGCACCAAGCCTTGAACTCTCGCTGCTTAGGTGCATAAGCTCGTATCGTATTTAGAGGCCTTGCTTCTCGACAGCGGTCTAACGTAGCGTTGGCACTCTCTTCGAGCTCAACCTGGAGGCCAGGTGGCTCCATTGCGTCCCTGTAGCAGAAATCAAGATTATGCTTTTGAGGAGGATTTTAGCTATCGACTGCGGTCTTTCAGCGAAGAGGGACGTCGTCCTCGCTCACATAGTGCACGCCAATATAGCATAGCCTAACCCTAGGAAGATAACCTTTCAATATCACCCTGCCCTACCCCTAAAACCCTTCGGGGAATGGGAAAAATGTGGAGGTTTAGCACGCCGCGCAAAAGACTTCGCTTCGCATGTCGATGCTAAACCTCTCTGGCCAAGCCCGTTAGGTTACCCTTCTCTTGCAGCGCTACGCGCTGCGCTTGATCTCGCCGGCCGTAGGCCGGCGACTTTGTTGGGTTAGGGTAATTATGTTCGTTTTATGCAATCTAGTTGGTGACTGCAGTCAGATCCTTTCACAATAGTACTTCGTCTCCTAGGAATATTTTTCAAATATATTTTTCAGCGACCAATCGCCGTGAAGATGCTCGGCAGCTTGCTGCCATACTACTACCGGTAGTATGATACTAGTAATAGTGAAGAACGTAACGCTTTTTTGCTTGGCTTGGAGGCACAGACACTCGATGCTCATTCGGCTGCCTGCGTTGACACCATGGACAATATCCGCGCTTTCACGGCGCCGACAACATCGACGGGGAGGTACCGCTTGAAAATACACGAGCTCGCACCGGTCTTGCCGTCCAGAGCACGAATTTTGTCTTCCAGTTCCGAGCGAGACGAGTTCAATGCAGTGCTACCTGCTAGACCGCCAAAGTCTATCGCACGAGCTAGCACTCCGATCTTCCGAGGTCGTGCGGTGCTTGAATCTGTAGTGTTTGACCCATTCAGCGACTCTGAGAGCTTCCGACTACTGCTGAAGAACCCGGAGGCTAGTGCTATGCGACGAGAAGACCCGCGAGCTGTGTCGGAGTTCCGTCAGTGGCTGTCGCAACGCTTCCCGCAGCTCTTGCGGACGTTGCGAGCTCTACAGATGACCAGCGTTCCTGAAGCTGCAGCCGTGCCCAACAAACTCCCTGTCAACCGGTGGAGCGACGGATGCGACGAGTCTGAAGTCGAGCAGGAGATTTACTGTGACGAGGGCTGGCGACTCCTGCTTCGGTACGCGACCGTGATGTCGGCAATGCCAGGCGAGACGATTGCCATGCAGACTACCACCCGCCCTGAAAGTATTTACTTCCTGCTCAACGGTCACTGCGAGCTGTCGTTCCGACCGCTACTTCTACGCGACTGCAGTTTGCCACAAACTCGGTCAGGTCTACCAAGAATGACAGGAACAGACGACTGCCCCGTTATGCACCTACGGGCGCTTTCTGCCGGCGATTGCTTCGGCCTTGACGCTGCCGCTTTTGGGTTTAAATACCTCCTTTCGACGGCGACTGCGGGCAGTGCACGGCAGCGCAACCCCCTCGGATTACGCGAAGCGACCCTCACCTACTTGCTTTGTCTGCCCTATCCGGTCGTCCGCCAGCTCCAGCTTCTCCAACGTCAACAGCACGACGGCAGCGTCCGACTTCCAACAGCTTTTCCGTACTTGTTCGCGCCTGAAGCCGAGGTGTTTCTCAAGAACACGTTCCTCTTCCGATCGATGGCAGACTCGTCACGACGCTTCTTAGCAGCGCACTTGAACCCCGTCGTCGTGAAGCAGCAGGAGTACCTCTTTACCCCAGGCCAGCCCGTACGGGTGTTCATGGTAGTCACAGGACAGCTCACTCTTGCTGCACCACGTGAAAAGCGAGCTGGGAGACGACAAGAAGCCGATCTGGAGCTGGAACTTCTGCAGGCTCACGATTCCGTCGGACTGGCGGAAGTGCTGCGTTTGGATACCTCGTTCGAGCGATACTGTGTCGTGACATCAGCGAAGGGGGCACGGGCCTACGCGCTGCCTCCGACGGTTCTGCTCATGGTCCTGGCACAAGAAGCAGCGTCCTTGACGTTGATTCACGAATGGATCGCTCACCGAAAGGCCTGGGTCGAGCTGCGGAGAGCGACAGCTCTAGCTCAGCGCAAAAAGCTGATACCAGAGGGCTCCGAACCTGTCGTTCGTCTGACGTTGGCAGTGCAACGACGCAGCAAGCTCACATGCTCACGCTGTGGCTGGGCAGGACACGTGTCCACTTCATCTTCGTGTGTGCGTATGGGTGACTCTGCGACTTCACCAACGTCTCCGTTGGATAAACAAAGAAGGAAGCCACGAGAAGCCAGCCGAGTAGCGAGGCAACAAGCACGAAAGTCACAGATCCAATGTCTCTCGGAAGCCAGCGAGGCCACGATTGATCACCGCGAAGAACTGCTCCCCACCGGCCCAGCTAGTCCAGAAACGCTGTCCAGGATGCCTGCCCGTCGAAGGTTGAAGGTTAGTGCTTCGAGCACTGCAGATATCCCGAATCTCTTACGACGATCTTCTTGACCCCGATGAGATGCCTGGGCGAGACTTGGACACTCGAGTGGAGCAGTACGAGCTGGTTCAACCAAAAGCAGCACAGGTGACGCCTCGCGGAGCTGCACACTGACGCAATCACTTCAGCGACTCGACGGAGCTCTGCATCACGATCAAGGCCGTCAGTACAGCAAGCAAGACAATGAAGTTGTTGCAAGCCCGCCTCACATCGTTTATAGTTTACCTGCCCAGCAGCCAGGAAGTCTAGTCGTCGTCTTGGCTGGATTCTCTATCTGCGTCGCTTCTTCTGGCTCCTGTTGTTGCCGCCCTTGGACTTGCGCGAATTGGTTTTCTTCTGCTTGCCCAACGCGCCCTTCAGCGGCTCGAAGACGCTTTGACCGAGTCCGAAGTGTTTGTCTTCGTTGTATGCTGCTCCATTGAGCTGATGCAGATGCCGCCGATGATAGTACGCGATGGGGATGGCTGGGATGTAGCGCGGTTGATCAAATTCACTCTTGGGGAGGTCGGCTCCAGAAACATCAACGTCGCTAGGAAACTCGACGCTGGGGCTCTGCACAGTGAACACATCCACGGCAGTGTGTTTGGACTCTTCAGTCTGTTTCTCCTTTTCGCGTTTCCGCTCTTCTGCGTCGCGGTCGAACACGTCCAGATGCAGCTCGTTGTCAGTGATGAGACGAAACCCGGCAGGATACATGGCCCCAGGCCACGTCGTCGTGAATTGCTCCTCGAGTACGTGCAACGCGCCACTGGTAGAGACGGCTAGCACGCTCTGCCGTGTACGGTCCCAGGCCAGAGCCAGCACACCATCTTTCACCCCAGCGTTATGCTGAGCTGTGGTTCTCCTCAGAGCAGAGGCTCGATGCCACGTGAACAAGCCGTTCTCGCCAACATGCCGGTGGCGCACTACAGGCGTCCCGACAACAAACTCCTCGCCTCCGCTGAAACAGCAAACGGCCCAAGGTGCACGCACAGCTCCCGTCGAGTGGAGGGCCAGCTCGCGAAAGCCTAGTAAATGTTCCTCAGTAAAAGCGGACACCTCGACCCGCTCACTCTCAGCGGCTGGCTCTTCCACGGCCGGATTCAAGGCGAACTCGTGGATCCCCTTCGAGCTTGTCAGCAGCATTGCAGTCTCACGCAGGTTGACACAGAGATCCACGAACTGGATGATGACATTCAACTTGAGACTGTCCAGGCACTGCAGAGTGACAGCGTCCAACACCGCCAGCGTTGATTTCGACGTGGCGCAGTAGATGCGCTTTCCCGAGCGTCCGTATCGCGCACAGGACGCGAGCGTTGGGTGGCGCGAGCTGTTTTGCGGTGTAGGTTGCGTGACCTCCGTGTTTTCCAGCGGAACGCTTTGTAGCTCGGTGCGTTCGCCTGAAATGACATCCAGCAGCACCGGTCGCGAGTTCCAAAAGCTCACGACAACCACCTTTGGATCGCACGGGTGCGCACTCAGAGAAGTGATGGTGCTGTCAAATCGAAATGCCGACACGAGCGTGGCGGCGTCCACATTCCACACGCAGAGCCTCGCACGGCCACTCGCACGACGAGTGGACTTCTCTTCACAGCCCGCAAACAGCCAGCGCGAGTCGCAGGACCACGCGCACTGGGAGACCACTTTCAGTGCTGTTTTCACGACACGGAGATCCGCCAGCGTCAATACAGTGCCGCCATCTGACGTGTCTGCCTCGTCCTCCGTCTTAGTCTCCTCACTCTCCGCACGCACGGTCTCCTCCGCTTCCACTTCATCCTCTTCCTCCGTCGCAACGTCTTCCACGGAAGCTGCATCCTCCGTCCTTTCCTCTTCGTTGTCCTCCACAGACGCGTCGTCATTTTCCACGGACCCTTCAGCATCAGCCTTAGGCTTCTTAACTCCGTCGGCCGCATTGGCAGAGTCGTTCTCCTGTCCGTCCCCCGCCTCAGCAGCTTCAGATGCCTCCACCGGCAGCGCGATGAGCGTCGGGTCCAGCTCGCGCGTGATGACGCGCACTGTGGTGTTGTCCCAGATAGTGACGCGGCCGTCACGCTCGCCCACGGCCATGAGCGTCTGCGAGGCGTTGAGCGCCAAGCAATTGGCCTGCTGCGTGTCCTCCAGACAGTTCCAGGTCGCCGTGGGGCGCGACAGCAGGTGCTTCTGCAGGTAGTCGTCATCCTCCTCCACGTATGGCACATCATTCTTGGAGTCTGGCGCCTCGATCTCGACTTTGGAGGCCCCCGCAGTCGCCGCATCCTCTTCAATCAGGGGTTTCTCACCTTCTGCGGTCAATTGCGCGGCTTCTGCGGGGACTTCCGGCGCCGGAGAGAGCCCGTTCGACGCACTAGACGCTGCGGAAGCTGCCAGTGCCAGTTGCTGCCGCCGCCGCTCCTCCTGCTGCCGCTCCTCGGCGTGCACGACGCGCCGTAGCGCTTGGCTCCACATCGCGATGCGTGCGGGTGAGGAGTGATGGTTTTGACCTAACGTTAGTGAGGCATACAAACGTCAACTATTAATAATCGGGAGAATCATGAAATTCACGTTCATGCTCTTCATGTTTCTGTTCGCAATACCAACACGGACGTGCAGCTCCGGATTGACGCTCGCTGGCATCTTACGCGACGAACGGGGCGCCGAGGTTCCACGCGATGAAGGCGAACACCTCGGACGTCTCCTCGATGATCTTGGTTGTCGGTTTGCCAGCGCCGTGGCCAGACTTGGTGTCAATGCGGATGAGCAGAGGGTTTGTCTGCGCCTCCGAGTTGCCGAGCTGGTGCTGCAGCTCTGCGATGAGCTTGTACGAGTGCAGAGGCACAACGCGATCATCGTGGTCGCCCGTGGTCAGCAGGACCGACGGAAAGCCGCCGCGCTCCGCCAGCTTGCGCATGATGGCGCTGTCAGCGCGCGGTACGTTGTGCACTGGCGAGTAGCGCCGGATGTAGTGGAAGTCGTTGGCCACGTCCGGGTCTCCGTAGTCCGAGCGCCACGCGTGGCCAATGGTGAACTTGTGGAAGCGCAGCATGTCCATGACGCCCACAGCGCCCACCACACAGCGGTACAGGTCGGGACGCTGGTTGCTGGTGGCCGCGACCAGCAGCCCACCGTTCGAGCCGCCGTGGATGGCGATCTTGTCCGAGTTCGTGTACCCCTCCTTGATCAGGTACTCGGCAGCCCCGTGGAAGTCCTCGAACACGTTCTGCTTCTTGTGCAGCATGCCATCTTGGTGCCACTGCTCGCCGTACTCGCCGCCACCGCGCAGGTTGGGCAGCGCCAGCATGCCATTGAAGTGCTGGACGAACACCAGCCGCGATACGCTGAAGGCGGGCGTCAGCGAGATGTTGAAGCCGCCGTAGCCGTACAGGTACACGGGCAAGTCGCCGTTCTTCGGGGCATCCTTGCGCTTGACCAGGAACATGGGGATCTTCGTGCCGTCTTTGGACGGGTAAAACACCTGCTCCGCCTCGAACTGCGTTGGGTCGAAGCCCTTCACCTTGGTCTCTCGAAAGAGCTCCGCCTCAGGCGCGGCATGCGGCGTGGCGCCCTGCTTCGACAGGTCCACGCGGAAGATGGAGCCCGGGTACAGGAACGAGATGAAGTGGTAGAACAGCTCGGACTCGGTGCGCTTGCTGGCAACTCCGACCGTGCCGACGCTAGGGAGCGGGATCTCGTACTGGAACTCGCCGTCGAGGTTGTACACGTGCAGCTCGTTGTGCACGTCCTTGACGAGCTGCACAACCAGCAGGCTGGGCGCAACGGGGTGCACGCCTTCGATCACGATGGAGTCGGGCTGCTCAGGGATCACCTCTTCCCACGCAGGCGGAGCGGTGCCGTCTCCCAGCTTGGTGCGCACCACACGCTCGCGCGGAGCGTCGGCGTTGGTCTTGAAGTAGTAGTAGTCGCCGTCGTTCAGGATGTACGAGAACGCCGCGTCGTTGTTGTCCACCAGCTTCGTCACGGGGAGGAGCGAGTCGCTGGGGCCCTTCAAGAAGGCGTCAAAGGCGCTCAGATCCGCGACGTGGACCATGTTGGCATTCTTGCAGCCGTCCTGCACGTACAGCAGCAGCTTCTTGCCGTCGTCCGAGACCTCCGCACCGACGTTGAAGGTCGGCTCCGTCGGGTAGGCGTACACCAGCTTGTCCTGGGACTGCGGCGTGTGCAGCGTGTGGTACCAGAGCTGGTGGTTCATATTCGAGTCGGTCTCCGTACCTCTCTTGGGTCCGCCGGCGTCGTCGTGCTTGTCTTCCTTCATCTTGTCCGGCGGCGGGTAGCGCGAGTAGAAGAAGCCCTTGTCGTCGTGCGTCCAGGAAATACTAGAGAACTTGACCCACTCCACGGTATCCTCCAGGATCTTGTTGCCGTCGTGCACAGCCATAACCTTAATCGTCTGCCAGTCGGAGCCTCCTCTCGAGATGCCGTGGGCGAAGAAGAGCTTGCCGTCCTTGAGCTTGGCCTCCGAGAAGGCCCGGCTGGACAGCGCGGCCGTACCGTCAGCTGCTAGGAGATTGGGGTCCAGCAGCACGCGTGGCTCCGAGTGCAGCTCGTCCTGGATGTACAGCACGCTCTGGTTCTGCAGCCCGTCGTTCTTGGCGAACACGTACTTGCTTCCATGCTTCCTTGGCGCCGAGAACTTCTCGTAGTTAAACAGCTCCGTCATGCGCGACTTCGTCTCGGCCACGAATGGCATCTGCGCCAGCACGCGCTGCGTCACGTCGTTCTCCTTTGACACGAACTCGCGCGTCTCGGGCGTGTCCGGATCCTCCAGCCAGCGATACGGGTCGGCCACCTGCACGCCGTGCAACGTCTCCACCAGGTCCCCTCGGCGAACGGCTGGGTACGTCAGCTTCTCGGCCAGCAAGCCAGCAGTCTTCATCGCCTTCTTCATCCGGAGATCTCGATAATAATGAAGGGAAGTGCGTCTTCAACTGATGTCACTATCCCGGCATAGTGCCATAGTGGGCCGATAATTGATTAGTTGACGTTTGTATGCCTCACTAACGTTAGGTCAAAACCATCACTCCTCACCCGCACGCATCGCGATGTGGAGCCAAGCGCTACGGCGCGTCGTGCACGCCGAGGAGCGGCAGCAGGAGGAGCGGCGGCGGCAGCAACTGGCACTGGCAGCTTCCGCAGCGTCTAGTGCGTCGAACGGGCTCTCTCCGGCGCCGGAAGTCCCCGCAGAAGCCGCGCAATTGACCGCAGAAGGTGAGAAACCCCTGATTGAAGAGGATGCGGCGACTGCGGGGGCCTCCAAAGTCGAGATCGAGGCGCCAGACTCCAAGAATGATGTGCCATACGTGGAGGAGGATGACGACTACCTGCAGAAGCACCTGCTGTCGCGCCCCACGGCGACCTGGAACTGTCTGGAGGACACGCAGCAGGCCAATTGCTTGGCGCTCAACGCCTCGCAGACGCTCATGGCCGTGGGCGAGCGTGACGGCCGCGTCACTATCTGGGACAACACCACAGTGCGCGTCATCACGCGCGAGCTGGACCCGACGCTCATCGCGCTGCCGGTGGAGGCATCTGAAGCTGCTGAGGCGGGGGACGGACAGGAGAACGACTCTGCCAATGCGGCCGACGGAGTTAAGAAGCCTAAGGCTGATGCTGAAGGGTCCGTGGAAAATGACGACGCGTCTGTGGAGGACAACGAAGAGGAAAGGACGGAGGATGCAGCTTCCGTGGAAGACGTTGCGACGGAGGAAGAGGATGAAGTGGAAGCGGAGGAGACCGTGCGTGCGGAGAGTGAGGAGACTAAGACGGAGGACGAGGCAGACACGTCAGATGGCGGCACTGTATTGACGCTGGCGGATCTCCGTGCCGTGAAAACAGCACTGAAAGTGGTCTCCCAGTGCGCGTGGTCCTGCGACTCGCGCTGGCTGTTTGCGGGCTGTGAAGAGAAGTCCACTCGTCGTGCGAGTGGCCGTGCGAGGCTCTGCGTGTGGAATGTGGACGCCGCCACGCTCGTGTCGGCATTTCGATTTGACAGCACCATCACTTCTCTGAGTGCGCACCCGTGCGATCCAAAGGTGGTTGTCGTGAGCTTTTGGAACTCGCGACCGGTGCTGCTGGATGTCATTTCAGGCGAACGCACCGAGCTACAAAGCGTTCCGCTGGAAAACACGGAGGTCACGCAACCTACACCGCAAAACAGCTCGCGCCACCCAACGCTCGCGTCCTGTGCGCGATACGGACGCTCGGGAAAGCGCATCTACTGCGCCACGTCGAAATCAACGCTGGCGGTGTTGGACGCTGTCACTCTGCAGTGCCTGGACAGTCTCAAGTTGAATGTCATCATCCAGTTCGTGGATCTCTGTGTCAACCTGCGTGAGACTGCAATGCTGCTGACAAGCTCGAAGGGGATCCACGAGTTCGCCTTGAATCCGGCCGTGGAAGAGCCAGCCGCTGAGAGTGAGCGGGTCGAGGTGTCCGCTTTTACTGAGGAACATTTACTAGGCTTTCGCGAGCTGGCCCTCCACTCGACGGGAGCTGTGCGTGCACCTTGGGCCGTTTGCTGTTTCAGCGGAGGCGAGGAGTTTGTTGTCGGGACGCCTGTAGTGCGCCACCGGCATGTTGGCGAGAACGGCTTGTTCACGTGGCATCGAGCCTCTGCTCTGAGGAGAACCACAGCTCAGCATAACGCTGGGGTGAAAGATGGTGTGCTGGCTCTGGCCTGGGACCGTACACGGCAGAGCGTGCTAGCCGTCTCTACCAGTGGCGCGTTGCACGTACTCGAGGAGCAATTCACGACGACGTGGCCTGGGGCCATGTATCCTGCCGGGTTTCGTCTCATCACTGACAACGAGCTGCATCTGGACGTGTTCGACCGCGACGCAGAAGAGCGGAAACGCGAAAAGGAGAAACAGACTGAAGAGTCCAAACACACTGCCGTGGATGTGTTCACTGTGCAGAGCCCCAGCGTCGAGTTTCCTAGCGACGTTGATGTTTCTGGAGCCGACCTCCCCAAGAGTGAATTTGATCAACCGCGCTACATCCCAGCCATCCCCATCGCGTACTATCATCGGCGGCATCTGCATCAGCTCAATGGAGCAGCATACAACGAAGACAAACACTTCGGACTCGGTCAAAGCGTCTTCGAGCCGCTGAAGGGCGCGTTGGGCAAGCAGAAGAAAACCAATTCGCGCAAGTCCAAGGGCGGCAACAACAGGAGCCAGAAGAAGCGACGCAGATAGAGAATCCAGCCAAGACGACGACTAGACTTCCTGGCTGCTGGGCAGGTAAACTATAAACGATGTGAGGCGGGCTTGCAACAACTTCATTGTCTTGCTTGCTGTACTGACGGCCTTGATCGTGATGCAGAGCTCCGTCGAGTCGCTGAAGTGATTGCGTCAGTGTGCAGCTCCGCGAGGCGTCACCTGTGCTGCTTTTGGTTGAACCAGCTCGTACTGCTCCACTCGAGTGTCCAAGTCTCGCCCAGGCATCTCATCGGGGTCAAGAAGATCGTCGTAAGAGATTCGGGATATCTGCAGTGCTCGAAGCACTAACCTTCAACCTTCGACGGGCAGGCATCCTGGACAGCGTTTCTGGACTAGCTGGGCCGGTGGGGAGCAGTTCTTCGCGGTGATCAATCGTGGCCTCGCTGGCTTCCGAGAGACATTGGATCTGTGACTTTCGTGCTTGTTGCCTCGCTACTCGGCTGGCTTCTCGTGGCTTCCTTCTTTGTTTATCCAACGGAGACGTTGGTGAAGTCGCAGAGTCACCCATACGCACACACGAAGATGAAGTGGACACGTGTCCTGCCCAGCCACAGCGTGAGCATGTGAGCTTGCTGCGTCGTTGCACTGCCAACGTCAGACGAACGACAGGTTCGGAGCCCTCTGGTATCAGCTTTTTGCGCTGAGCTAGAGCTGTCGCTCTCCGCAGCTCGACCCAGGCCTTTCGGTGAGCGATCCATTCGTGAATCAACGTCAAGGACGCTGCTTCTTGTGCCAGGACCATGAGCAGAACCGTCGGAGGCAGCGCGTAGGCCCGTGCCCCCTTCGCTGATGTCACGACACAGTATCGCTCGAACGAGGTATCCAAACGCAGCACTTCCGCCAGTCCGACGGAATCGTGAGCCTGCAGAAGTTCCAGCTCCAGATCGGCTTCTTGTCGTCTCCCAGCTCGCTTTTCACGTGTTGCAGCAAGAGTGAGCTGTCCTGTGACTACCATGAACACCCGTACGGGCTGGCCTGGGGTAAAGAGGTACTCCTGCTGCTTCACGACGACGGGGTTCAAGTGCGCTGCTAAGAAGCGTCGTGACGAGTCTGCCATCGATCGGAAGAGGAACGTGTTCTTGAGAAACACCTCGGCTTCAGGCGCGAACGAGTACGGAAAAGCTGTTGGAAGTCGGACGCTGCCGTCGTGCTGTTGACGTTGGAGAAGCTGGAGCTGGCGGACGACCGGATAGGGCAGACAAAGCAAGTAGGTGAGGGTCGCTTCGCGTAATCCGAGGGGGTTGCGCTGCCGTGCACTGCCCGCAGTCGCCGTCGAAAGGAGGTATTTAAACCCAAAAGCGGCAGCGTCAAGGCCGAAGCAATCGCCGGCAGAAAGCGCCCGTAGGTGCATAACGGGGCAGTCGTTTGTTCCTGTCATTCTTGGTAGACCTGACCGAGTTTGTGGCAAACTGCAGTCGCGTAGAAGTAGCGGTCGGAACGACAGCTCGCAATGACCGTTGAGCAGGAAGTAAATACTTTCAGGGCGGATGGTAGTCTGCATGGCAATCGTCTCGCCTGGCATTGCCGACATCACGGTCGCGTACCGAAGCAGGAGTCGCCAGCCCTCGTCACAGTAAATCTCCTGCTCGACTTCAGACTCGTCGCATCCGTCGCTCCACTGGTTGACAGGGAGTTTGTTGGGCACGGCTGCAGCTTCAGGAACGCTGGTCATCTGTAGAGCTCGCAACGTCCGCAAGAGCTGCGGGAAGCGTTGCGACAGCCACTGACGGAACTCCGACACAGCTCGCGGGTCTTCTCGTCGCATAGCACTAGCCTCCGGGTTCTTCAGCAGCAGTCGGAAGCTCTCAGAGTCGCTGAATGGGTCAAACGCTACAGATTCAAGCACAGCACGACCTCGGGAGAGCGGAGCGCTAGCTCGTGCGACAGACTTTGGCGGTCTAGCGGGTAACACTGCATTGAACTCGTCTCGCTCGGAACTGGAAGACAAAGTTCGTGCTCTGGACGGCAAGACCGGTGCGAGCTCGTGTGTTCTCAAGCGGTACCTCCCCGTCGTTGTCGCCGGCGCCGTGAAAGCGCGGATATCGTTCATTGCAGGCAGCAGACTGAGCATCGCGTGTCCGTGGCTACAAGCAAGAACGTTACGTTCTTCACTATTAATATATAGAGAAGATGACGAGGTGAAGGTGAAGATCATATTTTATTCTGCATCTTTGGCCAGAGCCGTAGATTGCTTTGCATTAAAAGGTGTCGCGGAGGCTGCTACGTGTAGCAGACTGACACGATCCGTGGGGGCGAGATTACTTCTTGCCTCCCTTCTTGCCGCCCTTCTTGCCGCCCTTCTCCTCCTTGGGAGCTGCAAAGAGAGCCAACACGTCAGAGCCTGCAGGCAGCATGCCGGAACCAACACGATGACTCACCGTCCTTGGCGGCGGTCTTCTCTTCCTTCTTGTCCTTGCCCTTGCCCATGGTTGAGTGAGCGATGCGAGGCGCTTGAGACTTGGAGGAGCTTGGTGCTTGAGCTGCGAGCAGAAAGTTGGTGAATGAGTCTTGGGCGGCCCCACCGAAGGCGGTCGGTCGCTTCTCCTTCTCGGTGCCATTCCATGGCGAATTGCTGAAAGGGCGTCCGTTATCAGGAAAAGTAACGGTCGGCCGGTTTTCCGGATGGGCGAATTTAGCCGATGTGTTCTGACCAATGACATGTTTTAGGCGAGATCTTGAAGGGACACGTTGAAGGGACACGTTGAAGTTGCCCAACGGCTTGCTCATTCGAAGCGAGCTATCTTTCGTTCCGGGATGGCTTCCTTCTCGGGCGCTAGCTTGGTGATGGCGAAGCAGAAGAAGAGCTCGAGGAGTATAGCGCTGTATTGATGGTCCTCCTCATCGTGCCATCAAAGGCAGGATATGCGTCAGCGGCCAGCGACTTCCAGTTCCAGCGTGGCAAGCGCCTCCGCGAGCACCAGAACGATCTGTTGGCTGTCGGCGTCCAACCGAGCACCAGCCGCTCGCTTGGACATACCCAAGAGGAACTCAGCGACGTACACGCGCGTGCTGTCGAAGTAGCGTAAGATCCACGAGGTCATCTGCACCTGGCGAGTGGATCCGTCTTGCGGCTTGATCTGACGCAGCGACTGCGCCTTCTCGTGGCTGTAGGCCATGCACTTGCGCACCAGCGCGGCTCCCGATCGGGTTTTCTTGCGGCGACGGCTACCACTTCGTGCAGTGCCAAGCTCATCCGCTCGGAAGGAATCTGTAGCAGTAACGGCTCGAGAGTCGTCGTACTCGAGCACAGGCACCACGAGGTTGACGAAGTCCAGCATGAGCTCGATCTGGGCGGCCACCAATCGCTCCGCTGCAATCTCGCCAGCATTGTCGTCGTTCTCGACTGCCTCACTAAGCGCCTCGATCTCTCGCGCCACGTCCTCCACCGTCGAGCTAAAGCGCGCCTGCACTTCGTTCAAAAACAGATCGTCGCCTCCGTAAAGCTCGTCATTCGAGTCCACGCCATCCAGACGGTCTGGAAGCGTCTCCTGCCCCCATAGCGCATACAGTTGAACGAGCATAAGCAGCACGCGCACACGGGCGACGCCCGCTTCAAGCAGTTGCGATACGGAGGACGAGCTCGGCGATACCCACGCCAGACGCTCCAAGACAGCTTTACGCAGCGCTGTTACGAAGTAGAAGGCGTCTTCATCGTTCAGCGAAGGAGCGTAGACCAACACGCTCATTAGCTGCGCGATAACCTGCACGATTCGATCGGTGACGTTGCTGGTGTTACTGATACCAACTACGCCAAACAACCCGACAGCAACCGTACGACTTGGCGTTAATGACGTCGCGTCCGAGCATTTGTCCGCTTGAAGGGCAGCAAGGTCGAGCTCTGCGAGCAACACGATGGCAGCTTTCACCAACGCGTCCATCTGCGGGATGCAGCTCGTCACAAGCGCAACATTAGCCGCTGATACCATGAGCTGCAGCTTCTCAAGCGGAGCTTCGATCGACGGGATCGTAATGTGCGCGAAAGCCAAGCACGACTGGATCAAGTTCCGTCGCGCGTGAACGCGCTTCTTGCCGCCAATGGCAGATGCACCGCCCACACGCTTGAGAACGTGCATCGCTAGTCGAAGAACCATTGTGGAAAGTAACACCTTGATCGGCTCCAGCTTGTAGAAGGCACGACGACAGTCTGTGTAGAGCATGAGCAACGCCTCTTGCTCCTCATCTTGCGCTCGTTCACTTGTCGCTGCGGGATCCCTGACATATCCAAGCCGCGTGATGAATGCCGAAATGTCACGGCTAGCCTCGGCGCGCTCGGATGCAGTACTGAGCGAGTCAAGCGCGTCGTGAACGCGACAACAAACAACCAAGAGCGTATGTGCGACGGCGGCCTCGGGGCCCACGACATGGAGCCGTAACGTGCCGGACCGGGTTGACCAACTTTTCATACTTCCTCCCACGAAGGCTCGCAATACTTTCTTGGCCACCTCGTCGCTTGATTCTCGCTTGAACATGCCCATGAGAGCCTGAGTATCATAAGAGTCCACGAGTTAATATCACTTTGTAGTAGTACTACAAGTATCATAGTACTCACCAGGAAAGATGGCGACGGGATAATCTTTGAGAAGAACTCGTAATGCTGCTTGGCACCAAAGACGACGTTTTCGATGAGAGCGCCGAGCAAGTTGTACGTTTTCGCCGTGAGTTCCTCGGGAGTTGCTGAGTTCAGGTGGCGCACAATATCCTTGAGTAGTATTAGAGCCTCTCGGTGCTATAGTATGACAACATATCATCACAAAACATTAGTACTTTGGTGTAGTAAAATACGAAGAACTCATCGTACCGAGAAATGGGCCACGATGAGCTTCATGTAGGCCGCTGCGCACTCCATATACTGCGTGATATCTTCCTGGGAAGTGATGGAAGACCATGAATCGTTCAGGAATTGAAGCTTGCCGCCAGGTTCGTTACCAGCGATCACTGGTACTTTGCTGAGCTGCACCGCCACGAGACTGTAGAGATGGCACGTAGAAACCAGCGACGGAGACGCTGTGCGGATAATTTCCAGCATTTCGGTGGGTGTCGAGGCGTAAAATTGGGCTCCAAAACACTCGCACAGGTGCTTGAGAACCATCGAGCTGTTCGAATACTCTTGGTAGTGCGCCATCAAAGTGTCAAACGTGTCCTGAGTCGCCCCCGGAGCCGCGCACTTAACGAGCCACTCCACGGCGGGTGAATGCAGCGCCAAGTACTCGCCGTACTCCATTTTGTGAGTGAGCAGCCAGTGCTCAAGCTTGTTCTGGCGGAACCAACTGAAGACGTAGAAGTAATCGAACAGACTGCTGCTCACCACAATCGTCTGCTCGGTCGGTGACGTGGTGCCCAACAGCTCCGAGCTCGTCAACGCCAGATAAAGACGCGCGTATAACGCCACCATCGGCTCTCCAACACCTCTAACAGCCATCAGAAAGGAAGACATGATACAACGCAGTGTTAGAATCCATCTGTACAGCCTAAACTTCGCAGGCGACGACGTACTTGATCATGTTTGAGAGCCGGGCGACGATTTGCGGATACTCGCCGTCACACAGGAAGCGATAGCAACCCAGCAACGCGATTTCGATGTAGCTAGACACAAGTCATACACATTGAGTCACAAGTCCAGACTTTATACAACGCGTTTAGTCACGTACATGCGAGGAAGCAGCTCTCGAATGCAAGCTGTCTTGTAGAACCAGTTGCGACACGTCTCCATGGCTTGAACGTTGACGTCGGAGCTCATGAAATGCTCGCCCAGGGGCTCAGGAAGAGGCTGTCCACTCTCATCTTCGGACGCTCGCGTGTGGATACGATCGAACACGAGTTTACCAAAGGCATCCAGCACTTCACTCACAAGCACAAACACGCACGGATACAGTTGCGGCGCGGTATCCGTGTCCGCAAGCAGCTTGACGCATTTGATGGCGATCCGCAGCGCCTCCACCTTGTGGTTCTGCTCCCAGCTGGCGACCAGTCTCTTCTGCATCTCCTTCACCTTGGCTACATACTGACTTTGCGAGATCTCAATCGTTTGCTCTTGCTTCGAGCCCGGGCCGTTGGTCTCCGGGTTCCGCTCGAGCTGTTCCAGCCGAGCTCGCGTCTTCTTGATCACTGACGTTTCACCAGAGTCGTCCACCTTCTGGTAGTCGCTCTTTGG
This sequence comes from Phytophthora crassamura, assembly GCA_033557995.1. Lineage (NCBI taxonomy): Eukaryota > Oomycota > Peronosporomycetes > Peronosporales > Peronosporaceae > Phytophthora > Phytophthora crassamura. Next base: position 939,535 of record JAUCED010000011.1, on the reverse strand, counting down.
TGCGAACGAGATCTCGTTGTCCAGGTCGTTCACCTCCAGCATGCTGGCCTTGATCTTGAACGTGTGGTCGGCGTACTTGGCCAGCAGCCGGTCTGTATGCTCTTTCCACCTGTACTTGACCGTGTCCTGCATCGTCGAAGCCCTTCTTTCCCTAACCTTGCTCTGAGTACTGCCAATTGGTGTTGCTCTAGCCTCTACCTCCGCCGTCTTCGCGTTTGACGCCCCTAGCACTCCCAGCGGGTCTACGTCTCCATCCTGCAGCACAACGAGTTCGGGAGACACTCCACCACCATTACGTATCTTGGAGAACGGGTCTCCGAGTGCAGAAGATGCAGAACTGAGCGGTGTGGACGCTTCAGCAGCTTCAGGCTGCGGCTCCGCCATTTCGGCCAATTGCAGAACGGGAAAACGCGCTGCAAGCGCCAATGGATGTGTCTCCTTCACAGTCAACCCGCGTAGCACCAGGTCATGGCGTGATCGGGGCACTTGACGCTCGCCCACGCGCCATTTGACGTCTTGGGACGCCACGGGAGGCTCTCGCTGGGTCGCCATGGTCATCGCCTCGAGCTCTTCAAGCTGAAGAATGACCGTGGATCCAAATGGAGCCATATTTGTGATTGGGGCAAAGTCCCCCTATAATGAAACGAACACCATTAGGTACCCTTATTTACTACATCAATTACCCTTTTTACAGGACTTCTTACGCATAGTTGCGATTCGATTAGGGGTTATCATTATAATCACACGCCCTAGGGCTTTTTTCCAAAATTTACCTCCGTATAAAAACTTCAAGAATCGAAGGACCGACCCTTCAGATAAGGATCCTTGACTGACCTCCCTCCGAAGGAGTTAACAGTCACTAAAGTCGGGTCGTTTTTTAATAGAACTCGGGAAGGGTCGCTACGTATGGAGTACCGTGGGATGATGGCGGATTACCTGACTTTGCGCCTTTTTATGATTTTTTATGGATGGATACAGCGGCCAGTCAGTCGTCTTTTGGGCGCGAGCGGCTCTGATTACTTGGCAGCCATTGTCTGATTTAGCGTGAATGCGAGCAAATCAGGATCGTAAAAAGTCACTAAGTACGAAAGGGCTCTTGTAAGAAGTCGACAGGGCGTACTGACGAGTGTTGCTTCGGCTCTATTGCTTTTAGGTGGACATTGTCAGTACATACACCGCCGCGTCCTGCACGGACCGCACACTGTGCCACATTAAAACGTCTCACGTCTGTCAAGGCGTACGGCGCCACAGCTTCACCGCACCTCGGATTGACAGCGGCGTGGGGACGAGCATGCGATTAAGGTGCGTCACTGCCTATTGGGATGCGCTGTGACCTAAGGTTGCTCATGCTGTTTGCTGTGTGATGCTGCAGGACCGGAAGGAGTCGAAGAGCGCCGGGGCCGAGGCGTGCGTGCGGTAAGGTGAGTCGCTGCCGGTTCGGCTGTGTTGTGGCCTACGTGTGGTCATGCTGATCGTTGTGCGGATCTGTAGGAACTGATGAGCTCCACGCAGCCCAGCAGCATGCTGTCGAGCTCATGCGTAAGGCGCGCTGCTGTAAAGAGCAACGCACATTTGTATATTGGTGTTTGGAAGTGTGCTAAAGACTTACTGCTATTCGGACAATGCTACAATTCCAAACTCAAGCCTCTCTATCAAATTAGTACTTAACGAACACCTTTCGAATGCGTCTTGCATTGGCTAACTTCATTTTCACTTTTGCCAGCTCACCAACGCTTCCCCCAATGGATCTTCTGTTTTCAATCCAGGCCGACGTCCTCAAACAGAAAGAACAAGAGGCGCTCAATTACTTCTCGTACGTGCAAGAACTCCGTGAATTTATTCTGACGACTCGTCCTGATCGGGATGTGGTTGCTACACTGAAGCTGCGCTGTATTTCAGCAGAGCGGCTAAACGGTTGTTGTGGCAATCGTGTCACCGGTATTGATGCAATGGGCTTCGTCGACTGGGAGCGGAAGGGGCGTGAGCTGCGTGATATCGTGGTGATAAGGTGTGGGATGACATCACAGCGTCCAGAGCGCAATATCGACTTCCGTCCTGGCGCAGTGTACGTGCTCCACCAGGTTGAGTATCTCGGATTCCATGACGGGACCGCAAAGGGAACTGTTCACTACGACGGCGACGATGCCTACAAGATTCGAGAGGTAAACCCACCGTTGTCGAAGCTGAAGTGACCCTAAACGAGCGTGGAGCCTACCGCGGTATGTTCAAGAGCAGCTGCGCCTTGCTCGGCAGCAACCTAGTGATCGTCTAAGCAGGGGTTTGATGATATCGAGCTCTAGGATAGCTATCGTACAGCCACCAGCAACAAATTGAACACAAACACTTGTGGAAGCTCGCTGTAGTCTCACCACAGCTAGTTAGCTCCGTGGCAACAACGTTTTGTCAGTTTTTGTGCTCGGTTTGCGTTGATCGACCGAGCAGTTGCTGATCGTTCAAGTCGTCCGCGAGAGGGAGCGCGGGGCCGGATAAGTTGCACCCACCCATCCGCAAGGCGTGGCCTTGCATGAGGCAGCCAGCTCGCCCACGAAGTGATAAGATGAGCGGCACGAACGGAGCTTGAAGCCAGGAAACGGTTCCTACCTACAAAATCTAGAAATATTTGTTTGCAGCCGTTAGCGCAGGCCGCTGGTACTGAGCGTGCTGTAAACGCGGGTCGTGGTTGCTTTTATCGTACAAGAACGAAATAGCTGTATTGCTGCCTGCACTGTCATTTACGCAGCGCATGTCGATCGACGGTCGACATCGCTATCCGGAATAAAATACCTGTGCTGCAATATATCGGGTACGTCCGATCTGCGTTCACGTCGACATCGCTGCTGGAAGATTTCTTCGCTGGCTAGCCTTCGTTGAAGGTCGTTAGGTTCCCCACCATGATTGAGAGATGAGAGGGTATTGGCGCTTGGTACGTACGCTGGAAGGATATCGGCACTGCCTGCTTCGTTGGAGTTCGTTGGGTTCCAGTTGCGGTACGACATGCCGACCCAAACGCGGCTGGCTTTTTGTCAAAGTACATGTATTGAGCAACAACAATGTTGGATTCGTGATGAATCCGTGACGCCAGTTCTCGCTGAGTTTGCATGGCGGACACTGTCATTCAACGCTTAACTAGGCATTTCAGTTGATGTGGCATAGTGATGCATGTTTCCCGGAGTTAAGAAAACCAGCTAATGCTGTATCGAAAATGGCAAGGTTTGATTGAGAAAACAATACGAACGGACAGAGAAAATATGAAGTATGAATGTGCCGCTCTGCTTACTCTGTTGAAATGTTCAAAGTAAGTCTGTGTATTTTCTTTAGATTCGATCTAGATCGCGATGGGTGCAGTTGCTCATTTCCAATCGTGACAAACGTGTCAAGGCGCTCGCAGAGAAGCAGGCTCATTCTGCTATTTTCCGACTTGGTGGCACCTGCCTGATCACCTCTTCTAGCAGCACCAATACGATGGACCTTCTCAACTCCCTACAAGACGAAGTGATGAAGCAGAAGGAAGAAGAGGCTGCCAACATGTTCACACGTGTCTCCGGCTTCCGAGATTTCATTCTCACTGCCCGACCTGCTCGCGATGTGACCGTCACTCTCAAGGTCTGCTGTCTATCGGCTGAGCGCATCAATGGGGGTCGTGGTGTTCGGGTGACTGGTGTGGATGCGAGTCAACGGAGTGTCTTCGAACCGACTGCGAACGCGCTTGGTGACTTGACGCCCTTGAAGAGAAAGCCGTACATTGTTCAAGTCACTGTGTGGGACGCCAAGCCGAAGAAGGGCAGCTATGGCAAGACCAACCTTGAATTTCGTCCTGGAGCAGTTTACACGTTTCACAACGTTGATTGCGTTGGATTCTACGCGGATATCGCCACGGGGAGCGTGCAGTTTGAACGTGAGAACAACGCAAAGATCGTCGAGGATGAACCGCCACTGAAAAAGCGCAAGGTTACACGAGAGGCATCGAAGAAAGGGGGCATGTCCAATATGCCTCCTGCTGCGGCTAAGAAGCTGTTTGAAGACGAACCTGATGTGGAGATGGAGAGCAAGACAGATGGAGCGTCCGTTGCCGCCACGACTCGTAGCAAAAGCAGTGACCAGCTATGAAGAGTGTGGCTTCCTCATGCTGACGCAGTGCATGCGATGTGGCGTTTGTTGTAGTGGATTGTTGAAAGTCTGATTTCGTGTAGGACCAGCTATTGGATCATGTCTCGATAGCCCATGTTCGTAGCGAATTTGAATAAAAATACTTCGAAACTACATGCGCCCTGGCATTTTAAAGTCACTGTTGCTAGCGCAGTGATTCGCCTACGAATTGAACCATCCAGTCCGTTGCCAGTGTCTTACATTAATTGCACAGTAAGAATCGTTGTGAATTATGGAAGTTGAACTTCGGCCGGCGAATGCAAGCTTTTGACTCATCCATGCGTTGGTGTCAGTTTGATTTCGGCTAGATAGGGAGGAGGGGCAGCTTACTTGACGGGCGGTTTGACGGAATTTGCAATGAAGCAGCTCAAGATAGATAAATTCTTTGCTCGTGGTGGCACGGTCAGTGGAGATGGCAGTGGAGACCAGCGCCAACAAGATATCGTACGTATTCGTCGGGGGGTTGATATATAAAATTGTTTATCTCACCAGCTTTAGGTGAAACCTGAGCGTTCCGTGCTACAGGCGTTTGCAGAGTACGAAGATGTTCCGCAAAATGTTTTCATTTGTAGATCGCGCACACAACTCACGGTACCATTTGTTGAATCGGCTCCACATTGATGGCAATGGTGGCTACCTACTAACGCAAGTGTACTTGGATGGAAGGACGATTTCCCCTCCTGCGGGTGTTCGCCTCGTGCGGATTGGAATCTGAGCTGTGTGTCCCGCTGCGAGAATCGAGCGGTACGAACTGCTTTCGGAATGCTGGTTTTGTTTGGTTTTCCAACTAATATCGCTGTGTAGACCCAAACAGAATGCGTCATGGGCCACTGCTCCACCAAGTATAAGTGTGGGAATCAACGCATGCAACACGGATTCCAAGCTGCTTTAGCGCTTGGCAGAGCTCCAGGAAAAGGAATCGCTTTGTTGGCGGACGCACGAATCGAAAAAGAGGAGTTTGTAGCTCAGTACGTCGGCGAGGTGGTGAGCCGAAAGATGTACGCTGCGTGAGAACAAAAGGTTATGACTGAGGTGTTGTAGTTGATTTTACTAACGGTGGCGTCTAACTACGATGTGTTTGTTGGACAACAGGTCAATTCCGAGCACTTGTATGGTATGGCCGTGGCAAGCAACGAAGTCATTGACGCTCGCTACATCGGTGGCATGGCTCGCTTCGCCAACCATAGTTGCTCCCCCAATTGTGACGTCGAGCGATGGGAAGTAGCTGGTGAAATATGCTGTGGCCTGTTTGCGAACCAGACCATTGCAGCCGGGGAGGAAATCACCATCAGTTATGGGTCCGATTTTGTTCGGTCGAAGGTGCGCCGAACCGATTCACTATCCTACACTTACCCAAGCTAACATTTGGTTTTGCAATGAAGGAAACCAAAGTTAGGTGTCTCTGCCATTCCAAGAGCTGCAAAGGCTTTTTGCAGTAGCCAAGGTCTCGCTAAACCAGCTCGAAGCCATGTCGCGATCGGAACGTCGCCCACAAACTACCGTGGAGACTACCGTGGCAGGTTCAAGAGCCGCCACGCCTTGCTCGGCAGCAACCCGGTGATCGTCTAAGCAGGTGGCTAATGATATCGGGCGCTAGGATAGCTATGGTACAGCTACCAACAACAAATTGAACACAAACACTTCATGGAGCTCGCTGGAGTCTCACACAGTTACTTGGCTCCGTGGCAACAATGTTTTGTCAGTTTCTGTGCTCTGTTTGTGTTGATCTGTCGAGCAGTTGCTCAGCGTTAAACTAAAAGCAGAAGAGGGTTACACCGTTCCATCTGCATGGCGTGGACTTGCATGAGGCAGCCAGCTTCCCCATGAAGTGAAAAGATGCGCACCACGACCGGAGCTTGAAGTCAGAGAAGAAGAACCCTTCATGCAAAATCTAGAAATAGCTTGAAGCCGTTAACGCAGGCCGCTGGTACTGAGCGTGCTGTAAACTTGGATGGAGTTGCTTCTATCGTACAAGAACGACATGGCTGTATCGCTGCCTAGCGGTTTATTTACGAAGCGCATTTTGATCGATGGTCGACATCGTGATTTGCGCGACAATGCCCGTGCTCCAACATACCTCGTACGTCCGATCTGCGCATCAATGCATGGCGGTATCGCTGCTGAAATGATTTCTCACTGCCCTTCGTTGAAGTTCGTCGGGTTCCACTTGCGGTACAACATGCCAACACGTACGCTGGAAGGATCTCACGCTGGTTGCCCTTCGTTGAAGCTCGTTGGGTTCCAGTTGCGGTACGACATGCCGGTACGTACGCTGGAAGGATTTTCGCAGCTAAACGTTAGAAGGTGAACAAGCTGCACAAACGCGGCTGGCTATTTGGCAAGCTATCGAGCAACAACGTTGGATTCGTGGCGAATCCGTGACGACAGTTCTCGCTGAGTTTGCATGGCGGACGCGCACGCAATGCTAAACTTGGTGCTTCAATGGATGTGTGGTAGTGCGGTGTCGGAGACCAGAAGCCATGGAATGTATAGCCTAGTTGCGTGATAAATGGCGTTTAATCGACAGTGAGAGCGTGCATTTGCGGATTTTGTAGGTAACTTAAAAACCGCGAGTGGTACCAGAAAATTAGAAGTGGTGCCCTACAGTCATGCTCTGATTGCCTACGTGCCCTGCGCTGAACTTTCGAAGCAATGGACGCGTTGTAGGTAGCTGGCACTTGTCAGTATTGTTTGTGACCGACGCGCAGCATTCATCGATAGCATGACAAGGCCAGCCAAACCATCACGTTGTGCCAAGGCTACAAAGCGTGCTTCAAAAACGATAGGGACTGGCATCAAGCAGCAGCGGTCGTCGAGCGCAAATCCGAGCGAGACCATAGATGCAATTGAAGCGGAAACCTAGAGGAGGCGTCTAGCCCGGCACGAAGAAACAAGAAAAGGAACGCTGATGCTCAAGGTCTTCCCCGAACCAAGCGCCGCAAGAAAACCAAAACAAAGTCCGGATCCAGTTTCGAAGAAAGGTGTGATTCTGATCGCAAAGGTATGAGCTTGGAAATGACTTTCGCTAGCTGACGCAGCAGTTGATACTAACTTCGCTACTCGGTTCGTTGTTTGTAGCATTTTTTTGATAGCATTGATGACATTCTGATTCGAATATGCGGTAGCTGTGGCGAACTAGCAAATTCAGCGACTGCAGTACTCAAATTGTTCGATCCCAATGCCGGCTTTTACGATCCACTTCGTAATGAAGATGGTCAAGTTGAAATTGTCGAAGAGGGTCTCGTTGATGGTGTGGCGGGCAAGGAGGTCAAGTCAATATGGCTCTGTGATCGATGCCATAGGGCTATACGGTCGCGAAAAACTCCCAAGTTCTGCCGAGCGAGTGGATTTCGACTAGGTGCCGTTCCGGACGAGCTTGCTGCCCTAAACCGAATGGAGGCGAGGCTAGTAGGATTGGGGGTTTCGTTCACTACGTGCGTAAACCTGTACCGAGACGGCCAGGAATTCACGCGGGGTGATGCGATCAACTACTGGAATGAACCTGGCGAAATTGTTCGAGAGCTGCCCCGCCCGTTGAGATCGTGCGGCGTTGTGTTTCTCGCCGCAAAATCCGACAAGGCCACAAACTACTTCCGCGTACGCCCAAGTTTGGTGCGGAGGGCTCTTTGTTGGCTTATTAGCAACAACCCTCTCTACGAGAACATCACAATTTCGGAGGAAAACCTCCAAGAACTCGAGCATATGGACATGAATCAAGAAATCCCTTGCATTCCAGTTTCAGACGAAGAGGTACAGGAGTTGCGTGGGCAAGTGCAGCAGGCGAACGGCATTGATAGATGTACTGAAATCGTCACGGAGGATTCCACCAGGACCCAAACGACCGGCTTACCCTCAATGGGCTGTAGTAACATCGAGGCTCACGACACGTGCGCTTCCAGCAGTGCACCGGGTGCTGACGTTCGTAGGGGGGTTCGTGAGAAAGCTCAGGGCGACACAGTTCCTGTCAATGAAGACTCGCAAACAACCTCAACGTCTAATGTTCGAAGTCCGCGCGAACATGAATGCCAGGACTCACACATTGAACGCAGTGCAGGTGCACATCCCGAACACGAACGTCGCGGGCCTCATATCGACATTGCTGCCACATCAGCCATCGAACAAACGCTACCATGCGATTCTTGCTCACACGTTCCATCTCTACAAAACACGCCAAGCAGGATTAGTTGCACTACGTCAGATGAAGTCCGAACGCAACCATTAACAACGAAGATGTTATGGACAACTTGACTGAATCATTTGAGCTAGAAGGCAATCACAACAGTAAAAAGAGCGAGTTAGAGCATATATTAAGTGCCGTTAACGTAAATGCTGCATGCTCAGAAATTCCTGTAGGAGAACTACGATGCCAACAGAACCCTATTGACGAGTACCAAACGAAACAACTCACGCAGTGCTGTTTTCCAACGCTCTTTCCACATGGACTGGGTGGATATCATCCTCTAGATGAGATAGAGGATCGATTGCATGAGTACACGCTGTCCGAGTTCTGCGCTCATTTAATGAAATGGCATGATCGGCGCTTCATAATTCACGGAAACCTCAAATTTTCTGTATGAACCTAATACAACGCAGGCAAATTGATGGCCTCGTCCGAAGGGTGTGTGATACTGACAGTCGTACCGCGGCAATAAATGCTGCTGGGTGCGGGAGGGTTCAGCAGCCTACACCCGAGGGCCAACCGTCGAGCAACGAGAAAGAAGAACTCAATGCTGCAATTCAAGTATTAGATTCATTAAAACCCTATTTCCGGGTAGTTCGTGGCAACGGTCTGTACTGGTCGAACGCCCGTGGTGACTTAATGACCATGATTGGGAACCGTGTCATGCCGACGAGATGGCCTACTTCTTTTCTCACGCTGAGCGCAGCTGATACCGTTTGGCCAGATTTTGCTCGTGCATGTAACCCCTCCCAAACGCTAGCTGAGTGCAGAAATCTAACCTACAGTAAACGAAGAAAGCTTCTAAACGAAAACCCGGACATTAGTGCTCGGCACTTTAACAGGCGCTTTCAAGCATTTTTTGATAGGATTTTGTGTGGAGAATCACAGCCACTAGGCGAGATCGTCGACCATTTCTGGAGAGTAGAGTTTCAACAAGGAGGTTCACCCCATATCCACTGCTTACTGTGGGTTAAGGATGCCCCTGATGTTCTAAAGCTGTCTGAAATAGACGAAGGTCGAGTAGAACTTGCTGCTTACATCGACCAACACATTTCCGTCCTTGCAAAGACACTACAAGAACTAGAGGAGTGTTTGTGCTCAACTTGCAGTAGTCATCGAGCCAATGAAGTCGACATACTTGCATTAAGACCCCCCCCCCGTAGCCGATGCAGAATGGGAGTGCGATTTGTCGAGGCTCGTACAGCGCGTACAGCAGCATGTGTGCTATGCCAACTCGTCTTGTAGAAAGAAAAGGAGTTAATACCGATTCGGTTTTCCGAAGCAGTTGCAAGAAAAAACGAATATTGAAGCGAATATCGGCTCTGACGGAACACCTTCGCTCAAAGTTCACTTAAAACGTGACGTGTCGACTATAAACAACTATTCACCGCACTTGTTGTCCTGTTGGCGCGCTAATATGGACTTACAGCTAATTGGGAATCCGTTCGGTGCTGCCGAGTATGCAGGGGCGTATATTAGCAAGGCGGAGCCAGACACACTTCGCTTTAGGCGCGTGATCACTAAGGCTGTGCAGAGATGTGATCCCAATCTTCCTTACCATTCAATTCTCAAACGTGTGGCTAATGCAACACTTTCCGTTCGTGAAGTCAGGGCGCCGGAGGCTATTTACATTTTGCTAAGAAGTTTGTCAATGCATAGTAAATCGCGAGCCGTTATCAAGGTTAAGGTGCTGCGTCATACACATCGATTTTACCGAGTAGAAGCACAAGGACTGGAAGACTTAGTAGCTCTAGCAGACACGGCTACCTCCGACGCGATCAAAATCGAGCCTATTGAACGTGCGTATATGAATCGTCCAGCAAATGAGCTTTTTGAGTATATGAGTTCTGCTACTTTTGTAGAGGAGTATGATACAGTCGACACAATTTGTGGAGAAGCAAATTCTCTTGATATGTGGGAACGCACTGATGCGGAAGGGTGGATTAAACGTCGGGGTAAACCTGTTGTCGTACAAAAGTCGCCTTGGATGCGGTGTAGCTCGTCGAATCCAAACTTTTGCTTCTCGGAAGTATTTCTATATGTGCCGTGACGATCTGTCGACGAGTTGCCTTCTAGCGATGAAGAATGTATATCCCGGAAGTTCAAAAGCAAGAGCTCGATGGAGAGCTACAACAAGAGTCGAATGCAAAGCTAGCTCGTCAACAGAAACTAGATATACTTAAGTCTGCCCGTGATACAAGCAGCGTATCATCGTTTGCGGGATCAGAATATGTTTTTGTTAGCAATGCTGGCACTGACCAACAAGAACTTGTGAATCCAGACGCACCGGACCCCAAAAGCACCCACCATAATGAAGTGGAGTGGAAACCGAGGCATGAGTATACCCCAGCAACGGTAGCAAAAGCTCGTGATTTCATCAGTGCGTGTCTGAAGCCTTGGCTGAAAGAAAAAGACTTGCGTAAACGAGGAAATCTCTTTCACGGGGACGAAAGGAAGTCTTCGCGCTATGCATACCTTCTTTCAGATAGCGAGCAAACGTTAACATTGGGGAAACGATGGATGAATCTCAATGGATTCCGTTTGCACTTGCAATGCAGCAGTCTAGAAGAAGGCTAAAGAGCATGCTCGAGATGTCGTCGTGTAAGCCACTTCAGATGATTATAATGGGGAAGGGGGCTCTGGTAAGAGCTGGTTGATACGGCATATCGTCAAAGACTTGCACAATGTGTTGGGTGAGCATTCGGCCACACGTCGAACTTCGAAGCGTGTGTTGCTACTTGCTCATCAAGGGACGGCTGCGTTCAATATCAAAGGAATGACACTCTGTTCTGCCTTTGGGTTTTCATCGTTTTCAAAATCAGCGTTTTCGGTTCCATACAAATCGTTAAGTAAGACCAAAGTTGGACCAGCAAAGCTAAAACGGATGCAGCAAGAATTCAAAGACGTGCATTTGGTTATCATAGATGAATTCAGCATGATCACTTGTGGAATGCTCTATTGGATAGATAGACAAATGCGAAAAATCTGGCCTAGTCAGTCGGACAAGCTATTCGGAGGCAGAGAAATTTACTTCGCAGGAGATGCTGCTCAGTTGGATCCTGTCGTGCCGAGCTCATTGTCTACTCCTCTCGCTAAAATTGCTAACGACGTTCAGAGACGTGGAAGGGAAATTGGGGCTAGCATTGATACCGTGTGCATGCTAACTAGTCAGAATATAGTGAAGCGAGATCCAGAATGGTTTAGTGCTCTTCGACGACTGCGTCGAAAGTCGCCTACTCAAGCTGATATTGATCTCTTCAACACACGTTGTCCATCTTCAATCGATGAGCTGGAATGGTCAAGCAACAAAGCATATCGCCTACAAGAACGTTGACGTAGCTACCGCAAACAACAAAAGCATCGGTGAGGCGAATAAACGAATTGTACACATTAAGGCGCAGCACTTTGTGCAGCAAAGCGTTTAGCAACAAAGCGAAGCATTCCGACTGGTAAGCCCTCGTAAATGATGCTCAAACGGCCAACTGTGATCATGATCGCGTAGTCGCCAACAAACTAAAACTATGCATCAGTGCTCCTGTCACGCTCACGTTTAACATTGCCCAGCCTGCAGGATTATGTAATGGCACCAATGCATTAGTCTACGATTTCATGTTCGTCTCCGGTAGCGACATGCCGATCATTCTCGTGCAGATAACAGATCCGTACTTGGGGCCATCCCTTTTGGACGGAATACCCAATATCGTGCCTATAGCAGCAAAAGAAATTTCGTGGGGGAAAGAATCTAGCGACCTTCGTGTAGTGCGAAGAGGAATTCCACTAAGACTGGCGTATGCGATGACTGTTCATAAAGTCCAGAGTCTGACTTGCTCATATATCGTATCTCACTCGAATTCAGTTCCTAACATCGCATTTGCCTACGTTGCTCTCTCGCGCGTTCAACATCGGAACGCAATTGTCATTACGCACAAACTCAGGCTAGAAAAATTCACAGCAACCCCAGATAAACTCGCAGAGTTCCAGCGCGAGGAAACTCGAGTCTTGGAAGCCGTTGCTCGGACAGCACAAGCGGCTATAGCAGCAATCCACCAGATGAAGTTGGCAGCACTGGCACACAACTCCACAATCGGACCGCGATGAGCTTTCTACGCAAGGGCCAGAGATCATTGAGCAGGTACAAAATAACGGACGCTGCTGCGACCCAGCTGCACTGCATCGCCACGAAGGTAGTCAAGGAAATGAGGTAGCAACTACGCCGGCCGCTTCGGCCTGCACCTGAACACGCACGGCATGAATCACGAGGATGCTCCATTCAACGACCTGCTGAAAGTCTCCGAGCGCGAACATGAGCTGCTGGTGCTCACGAAACGTGCCAGTGGCATCTCGGAACTCACAAGATCACGTACCAGTTCAGTCTGGCGTCCGAAGGATGCGATGTGTGATAGTTTGTGGGCGTTCGCCGAGGTAAGCGTGCCCACGGCGATGTCCATCCAGTCACTACAGCAGATCGCGGACGGACCCGTCAAAACTGCGGCGAGGATCTTCACGGACGGCAAGTACATATGCGGCTAGATGGCTACCCACATTTGGTGGTGCGCTTCGGCAGTCCGTGGCACTTCTCCATAACAAAGGCATCATAATACCAACAAGACACCAAAAGGAAAGTAGTTGTGCGTTGCCGGTCTGTGTAGGAACTGAGTTCAACCAAAACAGTGCGTTTGCCATTAAACCGTCTTGCGTTGCCACTTGCGCAGGGCCATCTAAACCTAACCCTGCTTTTCAACGCTACATAAAATATATAAAAATCGAAAAAGTTAAAGCTATGCAGTCTTACGAATTACGCTGATCGTGGCGCTTCAACATCGCGAAATAGAAGATCAACAGCGAACCCTTGCTGCACGTCGAACCGTTCCTGCCAGCATTAAATGCTGCGAACATTGCTGGAGTCAACTTCGCCATCCGAAGCCGACGAAACGCCGCCAGCGTTGCCTCCCACCGAGTCAGTCACCACGGAGGCCTCACAAACGCTCGACGGGCTTGGAACGGGGGAGTAAGCCACTTGCGAGACAGGTAGCACCACTTGCTGCGCTTGAGCAGCAGTCAAACCTGCGGCCGCGAGAACCGTAGCATTCGGCACCAGCGAAAGCTGTGCAGGCCCAAGTTGCACCGGAACCAGCACGTAGACCACTTGAGGCACCTGAATCGTAGAAGAAGCTTGGCACACGCAGAGCGAACGTTCACAAACGTGTGAATCTTGCAGCATGCCGTGGATGGAGCTTGGCGGACGCTCGCCGTCAGCCCTCGGTTCCGCCGTATGCTCCAGCGCGGTGTCACGATCGCTGACTGCAGTGGCAGGATGTTGTGCTGGAGCCATCTCCACCACTTTCGCCACTTGCACACTCTTGACCTCTCCTTTCTTCTGCGTCGACGATACTTTCTGCAGCGTTTTCTTCTTCGTCTTCTTCGTCGTCTTCTTCTGCGTCGTAGCGTCATCCTTCGCGTCCGTCTTCGGCGCCGTTTTCTCCTTCTTCTTCGGCATCTTCTGCTTGCTCTTCTTGGAGACGACACGCCGGTAGCGATCTCGCTGTAGAGCATTCTGGTGGTCGCGGTGCTCTATATAGAGCCAGTATCGCTCTCCATTCTTCTTAAACGCCCTCTCGTTCGAATAATGCCCAGGATATTGCCATTGCTGCGGATCGAGCTGGCTGCTACCGCGTGTGGCTCTCTTCTTGGGCTCCTTTGGCATTTGCTACAGCAAACACATTAACAGCACGCACATTAGTATGTGAGGGAAGCCATCGCGGCAGCAGCTGCGGCTTACCTCCGCCGCAACGTCGCGCCGCAAGTGTACCAAGTCGTGTGAGCTACAACAGCTTTTCAAAAGTGAGCGCTTCTTCAACCTACGTATGTTCATATGCTGTTTGGGGGGGCGTAGCGGAAAATATTTTTCAATTATTTTTCAGCGTTGCCCTCAGCAACTGCGGCGACCAATCGCCGTGAAGATGCTCGGCAGCTTGCTGCCATACTACCGAATTCGTCGATGAGCTGTGCCCCTCGACGAAATCGTTGAAGGGGCACAGCTTATCGGTGAAGCCAAAGTTTACACGATGCTTGGCTATTGACTGATATTGCTGAGAGCAATCTTGGCGCGAGCACTTGTGAACCGACGGTGAAATCTTGCAGGACGGCGACCATGCCGATGAAAGACACCAGGCTCACCGTAAAGGACAAGTTGCTCATCGTCCTCGAAGCTGAACGAGACACGGTTAAAGGCACAGCGCGGAGAAACCAGGTGTCCCCGTATCAAGTTAGGATGTGGAGAAAGAAGAAGACCTAGTTAGAGGCCGCTGTAAAGCGGAATCCGCGCGCAAGATCTCTAAACCCAGGTAGACCCCGCGCAGCACCTCAGTTGGAAGAAAACCTTGCTCGCTGGATTCGAGAGCGTCGAAGCGCGGAGATTGCTGTCTCCACAAACCAAGTGATAGCAAAAGCCCTATCGATGGACCGCAATTTTCGTGGGGGCAAGCGGTCGGCTATGTGGAGTTGGATATACCCGTTTCTCGCGCGCCACCGTCTCAGCATTCGACGGAGGACGCACGTCGGCCAAAAATTGAGCGGTCACCTGCAAAAGACCCGACGAGAGTTTGTAGAGGCAGTGAACGAGAGGTTTGAGCCGGGAGGTACTTTAGAGGGGACACCGCCGTCACTTCGAGTTAATATGGATGAGACGGCTGTATTTTTTGAGATGACGGCTTCAACCACAATCAACGAGAAGAATGCTCGGACAGTTTCAATTAGGGGAAGTGGCTCAAACTCTCGAAGGTTGACAGCGCGTGTGGCTTGCGCTGAGGACGGCACCAAGCTCCCGCTGTTTCTCGTCTTTAAAGGAAAACCGGGTGCTACAATCGAGAAGTCCTTGAGTAAGCTGCTTCCACCTGGGGTGTTTGGCTGCTGCCAAGAAAAGGGCTCGATGGATGAGCGTGGCTGCAAGATGTGGTTAGAGCAGGTCTGGAAGCCGTACGTCGCTTCGCATCCTTCATCTTTTCTGATGCTGGATGAGTTCAAGTGTCATACTCAAGCCTGCTTTATTGGACTCCTCAATGACGTTGGAACGGAGGAGATTATTCCAGGGGGATACACGTGCGTGTTGCAGCCGTGTGATGTTGGCATTAACAAACCCCTGAAAGACAATTGCGCTCTCATTATAACGATTGGGTTGTGGAGAAAATGAGTGATCTAGCAGCAAGTGAGAATGTCCCGGTGCCTGAGCGCGAAGATGTGGTCCCATGGATTGCGTCTGCTTGGGCTTCGATTGATGAAACAACAATTACGAATACGTTTTCATCAATTGGGTTCGGTGTTTGTCCTGACGACGAGGATGGGGTACCTTCCACTGGTGCACAACTTGCTGGGGCTGATCAAGAAGACCAAGGCGAGGAAGGCGAGGAAGGCGAAGAAGGCGAGGAAGGTAATTACTTAGTAGAAGAACTAGAAGACTGTGTACTGAGAATTAGCCTATACACTGCTGCTCAACATCACTAAGCAGCAAGTACTGCACGATTCCTTTGTTGCGCTCGGAGCGGCGCCGTTTTGCGAGTTATCCGACTTCCGGAGGTCCTCAACTACAGTGGCCATCTTGTTTGCGTACCTCTCTCTCATCCGAAGTAGACGACGAGGGAGATAGCCGACGTGGCATGCCTGGGAGCCTGATCGCACAACGAAAGCTTTAACCGCGTACTCCAGGTCACCTTGTAGATCGTTATCGGTGGAGCATACGACCTCCACACGGAAGATCAGCACGTCGTCAACCTTCAAATGCTGCCCGCAGATCTCGTGTGCTGCACAACTTCTTCCCCCACCGCCTTCGTCGCACCCAACGACATCCACTGCAGGAACCAGAGGCACGAGCGTCTTCCTGTGTGTAATGAACAACAGTACTGTTAGGCATAGCACACAAGCAACAAACGAGTAGCATTGACCTCACCATTCTTCTTCTGCTTTCAGATTGACAGTGTGGGCGTCGTCCCCTACGAGTCTATTGGCTAAAATTCGACTGGGGGCACAGCTCACCGATGACGCCTCTTCGCAAAGTGCATATCACTTAGTATGGCTAATTGATGTGGGGGGCATAGCTCACCAACGAAATTTAGGGGGCACAGCTCATCGACGAATTCGGTAGTTGGATATAAATGGCGATGTATTTCAGCCAATTGCCGAGCAGCACACGAACGCAACAGCGCGCGCCAAGCATCCAGCGGAAGGACGAGTTGGCTCCAAGTCGCAGCGTCTCCGTGTGGAAGCCGGCCCCCGCGCAGAAAGGTACGAGTCGTTTGATAGTTGGTGTTGTTGGATAGAGGAGAGGCAGACGCATGCAACGCACGGTCTACCACGCTCTATCCCCCTCTACAAGCGGAGGAATCGCGTCTTGAAGAACCCGTTCGAAGTACTCACTTAATTGTGTCTCTCGGGCTGCAATCTTCCAGGAGCAGTCCATACATTGACCATGTTCGGAGCAACACAGCCCGCGTCCAGTGGCTTCAGCTTTGGCGCGACGTCGGCGGCGCCAGCGGCTGCACCGGCAGCTGGAGGCTTCAACTTTGGGGCCCCTGCCGCTGGCTCAACGGGTTTCAGCTTTGGAGCTGCGCCGGCGACCAGCAGGGCGGCACCTGCAGCCTCTTCTGGCTTCTCGTTCGGTGCGGCGCCCGCTGCACCAGCTACTGCCAGCAGCGGCTTCAGTTTTGGCGGTACAAGCGCCGCTCCGGCTGCTCGCAGCGGCGGCTTCAGCTTCGGAGGAACTTCCGCCGCTCCGGCGGCATCCAGCGGCTTTGGGTTTGGAACAACGAGCGCAGCTCCGGCTGCTGGAAGCTCGGGCTTCAGCTTCGGCGGCACGACGCCAGCTACGAGCGCGACGTCGTCTTTTGGATTTGGCGGAGCTGCAGCTCCGAAGCCCTCGCTTTTCGGCCAGCAGCCCGCGGCAACCAGCACGGCGACGACCGGATTTGGCGGTGGCTTTGGATTCGGAGCAATGCCTGCGCCTCCAGGCACTGGCTTCGGCTTTGGCTCAGGAACTGGAGCTGCTGGCACAAGCGCGTTCGGTGCGGCCCCTGGGGCTGGATCGTCGCTCTTTGGTGGCGGTGGCTTTGGCTCCACGCCTGGCGCCGCGCCTTCTGCCTTCGGTGCGGCCCCTGCGGCGTCAACGGCTCCTGCTCCGATCATCCTGGGCGCGGATGCGTCCGTTGCACAGCTGAACACGGTCAAGGCGGCGTACCAGGACCCGGCTCAGTCGCGCTTCAAGTTCCTCATGTACAATACGGTGGACCCTACCCAGCGACACTTGTACGTCCGGCCGCCACACATTAGCGACCGCCTGTGGAACCAGGCCGAGCTGGACAACCCGGACCCGCTCAACTGCGCGCCCGTCCCGATCTTGGGCTTTGACAACCTGCTCAAGCGCATCAAGGCGCAGCAGGAGCACGCCGACAAGTACAACAAGTACACGGACGACCTGCGCGCCCAGCTGAACGAGATGGACAAGCACACGCGCGCGACCGAGGAGAAACTGGACAAGTGCCGCCACGAACACGTCCAGCTCTTCCACGCTCTGGTGAAGGTCATGCGGGACATCGAGCTGCTGCAGAATTACGGCAAGCCGCTTCAGCGCGAAGAGATGCAGCTGGCGTACGTTGCTGTACATTCAACTGGGCGGTGACGGGCTTAAAACTAACGTGTTTGCTGTATTCAACCTGCAGGATGGCGCTGAAGAAGCTGCAGACGCTGCTGGACTCGCCCGGCCAATACAAGGCTCGACTAAACGACGCCGTCTCGCTCCAGCGTGTGCAGAAGGAAGCTCAGCCTCCCCCGACGAGCCAACTGAGCCCGCAGGACCTGCAGCGACTCTATGAGTTCATCGACAAGCAGCGACAGGGACTGGAGCACCTGACCAACATCATTAACGACGACCTCGCGGACATGCAGCTCATCAAGGAGACTTGGCGGCGGTAGACACACAGTACAGCAGTCATTCAGCTGGTCAATTACCGCAGCAATGCAACGTCGAGTCCGTGCCGCGAATGAAGAGAAGAACGATTTCCCCGTGTAACTTCTCTTCTTCAATACAATTTTAATTGCAATTAATTGCAATTGAAATGGGCAGCTAGATCAATAACCATGGACAAACACGGCAGTGGATGGCAGCACCTGGCATGCATGTTGCAAAAAGTTACCAAATTGTGTTTGTGTTTTGTTGTTGCTGAATTCGGAGCCGACGCGGCTCCCTCCATACTTATGCATGCCAACCAGAAAGTCGCAGCGACAGACGAAAGCCTCATGGCGACGCCCTCTTACACCCTTGGGGCTGCTGCTCTAGTGGTACGGGTCCACGTCGCCGTACGTCTCGATGACCAGCGGAGCCTCGTCGAACTGGTGAATAGGAGGGGGCGACGACAGGCACCACTCGAGCGTCTGGTGCACCTCCGGAATCACGACCTGCGGGTCCTCCGTGGGCGTGTTGTGCACGGGCACACCGTGGACCTTGCCGTCCGTGGAGAACCGGGCGACGGCGGGGCGGATGGCCGCCGAGGTGTTCACTATAGAGTGAGGCAGAGGAATATGAGTATTTCTCGACCTATAAAGATCGTTTGCGCCGCGCAAATGTGCACGTATTGAGAAGACGAAGGGGGATAACTTACCGGCCTTCAGGGCGCGCATGGACTGGCGAATGAGGCTCATAGTGGCGGCTTAAGGAACTGCTTTCTTGATCCGGAAGGAGCTCTTTGAGGACTGCTCTCGTCTGGCGATGGGGGCCAAGGGGCACAAAGACATGAGGAATTGTGCGGAGGAGATAGACCAGCACCACGCATACAAAAAGCAAGATGTTTGGAGTTGCTATTTGGGGTCGCCCATTTGCACTTTGTATGCAATCTGGTGGTCCGAGCACCCCTTTCAGCAACCCACTTGTGTCCGGGCACAGGAGCACGATCCGTGGTGCGGGATGTAAACCGTGCCACCGAAATGATCTCCACCGGTGAAGTAGCATAACGCCGCTCGACAAGCTTTGAGGTGTGTGCTCGATGGCCGGCAAATTGGAAAGTGAGCAGCTAATACATGTAGCGCGACGCAGCGTTGCTGCGGGATTTGACAAGAGTACGCAGGCAGCGGCTTCGCACCGGCTGCCCCGCGATTGTTGAATGGCGCGTGCATCTTGAGCTCAGCTTGATCCACTGGACGCGAGACGAGTGGATCGAGAACTTCAGCATGCACTTATACGTTACTGTGTACGGGACAGCGCAGTGGCGGCAATAATGGTTGACTACCGCGTAGAAACGCACTTTTGGTGGTGCCTCGACACTTCAACTTTGCCCTGGGTATCCGCAATTGGGCGGGGCTATCGGTGAAAGTCTTGCTTGCGTTTGCCTCTACATTGCACTAATGATGGCGAGGATCTAATACGCTGCTGTGACTTTGGAGGTGATCGCGAGTTGTAGAGTGCTTTATTTCTGCGATTCGAGTCCACCGTGCTCTTCGTCTCACGAGAAAGACGGCGACACATTGCAGCAGCGAACTGGGGGCCTATTGTGATTAAGAAGTTAGCGCGGAGCCTTCGTCGGCCAGCATAATAGCTATCTACGCACAACATGCTGTCAGGGTGCCTGCAAGATATCGATGTGGAGTAAAGCAAGATTCTGGTGGGGATTTTGCTATGACGATGACGAATGCGAATCCTGCGACTAAGCGGGCTACGATATCTAAGATTTCGCCCAACAATGCCCCAAAGCTTAAAGCTTGCAAGGAACACAGTCACAACGAATCAAAATTGGTTAAATTCAGATCTCTGCCTGTTTTCCAGTAAAATCCTCGGTCCCGGCCAATTTGTTACTCTTCGGTTTCCAGTAAAAGGAGAAGGGCGTTGCTTGTGTGGCGAAGTTACTGCAGAGCGAAACACGCGGATGACTTACTCGGCAACATCGAGGTTGAAGTTGACAAGAACCACTTCAACATCGATCTTGTAGCTCTCTCAGCCCTGCAGCTTTGATGCTACAGAAAATACCAGAGGTGCAGACTGTCAGCAAAGAATTTTGCAGTAGCATATTAACTGTCCGACAAGTCTCTGATCCTTCTCGTTGTGCTTCAGTGTCGCCGTCGATCGCCCCAATATGCTTGTTGTGCTGTTCAAGTGAGCCAGTTCCAATTCCACCAATCAAAATTCTTCTTGTTTTTCAGCCAATCGCGAGCCTGGCTTTAAACCTCGCTGCGCTGAGGTTTTTCCATATTTTGCGCGAATGGGGCCCGGCCGGCGCGCTTCTCCACTCATTATTGGATTTAAATCCGCACGGCGCCCAACGACAGGAAGAAATCCCCCCGAGCCACTTAGGTGTACCAGCTCATTATGACGCCTCCCTCGGACGATGGCAAGCCCGCGGCGGACACAACGCCCAAGAGCGAAGACCTGGGACTGCAGCAACAGCAACTCTTCCAGCAGCAGCTCCAGCAGCAGCAATTGCAACTTCTCCAGCTGCAACAGCAGCAACTCCAGAGCCTCAGTCAGAGCATGAGTCCCAGCGACCTCGCCGCGTTCCAGCAACAGCAGCTGGCGCTGCTCATGATGCCCATGTTCCCGCTTATGATGCCTCTACAGCAGCAGGCGCTGGCGGTTGCCTCGGCTGGCGCAGCTACGACCACGGAAACGTCAGCTACGGCCACTTCGACCACTGAAGAGGCCACAGAGGCGTCCACCGACACTGCTACCACGTCGGACGAGACTGCCGCAGAGTGCGTAGTTGCGGCAACGAACGACGACCCGTCCTCCCCCAACTATCAGCCACCCACCGCCGAGTCGCTGGGTCTGACGCCGCCGTTCGTTGGCACGGACGGCTTCGGGATGCTGGCCGGGAACGCAGCGACGCTTAATATCGACGAGATGCCCAAGCGCAAGCGTGGCCGGCCGCCCAAAAAGGACGTGGCGGCCCGCGCTAAGGCGGAGGCTGAGAAGACGCTCAAGCAGCAGTTCCCCATGTGGGGCTACGGTCTGCCCATGCCGCTGCTGCCGGGTTTCCCGGGTATGTTACCCGGGATGTCGAACCCTGGTGCTGTCGTGAAAGACCACTCGGCAACGGATGACGGTACTGTGAAGGAGGAGGACGGAGACGGAGAGCGCCCTGCCAAAATGGCCAAGAAGAAGCAGCGCGGAACGGGCAAGCCGCGGGGGCGGCCACGCACGCGTCCGCGCCCCGGTGAGATCATTCGCCGGGTAAAGCCGCTGCCTATTGCGCCGGCCAATTACTCGGTCATGTACAACTATTCGCTGTCCAATCTGGCACAGAAGAGCGCCGAGCTCAACGCCGACGGCACCACAGCCGAGTCCGACGCGACCACCACGGTCACGGAAGACGCACAGGATGAGAACCGGCTGGCGCCGCTGAGCGCGTCGCTGCTGTCTGGGGAGCACGAGTAACATCCCTTGGCTCCGCTTCATCCTCTTGATAATTCGCAGCGCCAAGCTTAAATCGTGTTCGATTTCCGAGTCGATTCTTTATAACATGTTTGTCATTATCGCTGTAGATGTTGTACGGTACAACTCGTGTCGTGTGTATTGCAAACTAAATGGATGTCTATGATGAGGTGCGGCGTGTGCGCAGGCAGCGAGTGAGCAAGTTACGCTTTGCGATGGGGTGGGCAAATAAATAAAGACGCTCGAGGCACTCCATTCCCCAGCCGCCTGCGCGTGCGGCATGCGTCTTCGGCTGGACCCTGCGCGACCTGGTGCTGGTATGTCTGCCTTAGAAGAAGACCTCTTCGTCGCCTTCGTTGCTCACGGCGTCGCTGTCGTAGTAGTCGAAGGTGTAGTCGTTCATGTCATCACCCAGGTCCTCGTCGGCATCGTCCATGTCGCCGTCGTCTGCCTCCTTCTCGGCCGCCTTGGCCTTGTCGGCTGCGATCTTCTTCTCCTGCGCCTCCAGCGACTTGAACACGGTCTCGAATGCGCGCGGCTGCATGATGCCGCGGTTCGAGGCCCCTCCGGCCCCCGATGTGCGCAGTCCGCTCAGCGAATTGGCGCGCAGCTCCTCGGGCACGTACACCTCGTTGGCCTTCTGCGGCTCGGGCACCGTCATGTGCACGAAAGCTGCGGGGTCGTTCGCATTGCGTCCAACGTCGGGGCCAGCCGGGTCCGCTACCCACGGGTGGTACAGGCTCTCGAGCTTGTGCGACAGGATGCGCTGCCTCTGGATCAAATAAGCCTCGCGGTCGGCTAGCGCCTCTGGCTGAGGCAGCTCCATGGGCGGGTACAATGCCGACCCGGCTTCAGACTGCAGTAGCAACAGCGAAACACAGTATGATAGCGTTAGTTATTGACTGCAATGGGCGCAAGTGCTTGAAAAGAGGTTGGCACGTACGTGGAGCAGCTCCATCTGCGTGTGAGAGAGGCCCAGGTCCTCGCGCGTCTCGTCCATGATGTCGGCCAGCATGGAGTCTCGGCTACCGCCGAAGCGCACGCGTCCACGCCCACGTCCTCGGCTCATAGCGGCAGTCACGCAGCGGGCAGGTGCAAGATGGTAATGCAGTGGCCTTCGCCAGCCAAGGATTCAAATGGTTGGAATTTGTGTGCATTTTGTGTGCCATATCCAAGTGGCACAGTGTACCGGTCTATGGAGTCGTCTCGGCCAATGCGAGAGCCGGACGGGTGCAACTTCAACTTGCCCGTTTGCGATGGTGCCCACCCAATGCACTGCCCCCACCGAGTCAGTCATCCGCGTGGAAATCGTTGATGCTGGTAGCGACTAGATGCTGCACCGCGTTCGAAGCACTGGCGTGGAGATCCTTGAGGGAGCGAAGGTGACGGTGCGGGGACGTATTGTCTTCGCCTAGCATCATCTCGACACACCAGGCTGTCGCACAACTTGATTGAAGGCCGCGCTTTGCATCCTCATGGACGTCAAAAGCGACTGTAGGAGCTGTAGCTATAGCTACATCTACACCTACAGAACAGTTCCGTAGCTCATCGCTGACGGTAGGCTTCATTGCAGCAGCTGACGCTCGCTGCAAGAGCAGCTAAAAAAGATTGCCGCGATGGCAGCTTTTCCACGTTGGACTACTTGCTGGCACCAGGGCTGATCTTGTTGCCCCGTTTGAACGGCATTCGGTGGTCGAGCGCTGCGTTGTGCCACAATGGACGCGTCAGAAAATGCTATGCTAGCAAACGGGGAAACATGTACATTTCTTGTCGACCAGCGTGCGCGTTTGGCGTGATGGCTGAGCTTTCTACAGTTGCATCGCGGGTGCCGAGAGATGCCGGTGGGGCAGCAACGCAGCCGATGCAAGCAACGCGAGCCATAGCGGAGGGATCGCCACACCGAAGCACGACCCCAACCGGCGCAACCAGGATACGTAAGTCGTCAGAACTGCTCTTGGGCTCCGCTGTTCTCGACGGTCTTCGCTTCTATCTGCCCCACTTTCCTTCTTCATTTTCGAATTCGCCAGCGCCAGCACACTTCACTCCCCTCCCCTCTCAGCTACAGAGCTCTCCTTGCAATGCGGGCCATGGTGAACACGGAAATCGTGCAGCGCTTCGTGACGGCGGTGGCGACTACCGAGCTGCAGCCGCTGTCGTCCGAGCCTCAGAACGGTCGGCTGTACAGCTACGGCGGCATCCTCCCCGGCTCAGCGGATCCGGCGGTACTCGAGCTTCCTCGGGGCGTGCACTGGCTGAAGGACACCTCCGCTACAGCGTCTCCGTCGCGTCTGTACGTCCGCCCAGCGTACCAACTCCTTCTCCTGCTGACCATGGCATTCGTGGACCACCCGGAGGTGCCGTACCATCGCGTAGTCATCACCGGGTCCTCCGGTACCGGCAAGACGAGCTTCCTGAGCTGGGTGTTGCGGCACTTGCGCCGCCTTGAAAAGCCTCCAGTCGTCGTGCTCAACATCGCTGGATTCTTCGGTCGCATCTCGTCCGACGGCGAAGTCACCGCTGGCACCCAAGGCTCCAGCTTCCGGCAAGAGCTGGCACTGCGCAGCACAGTCTACCTGTGCGACGCTACATGGACCGAGGACGTCGAGTTCGTTGGGCCCGAAATCCGAGCTCGGACGATCGTCGTCTCTCCGCCAACTCATGCAGTGACGGTCAAAGATCCGTCGGATACCATGCGCACGCTGGTGCTCGTTATGCCCCTGTGGACCATGGCAGAGCTGGAAACCTGCCGCTCGACGTGCTACTCGAGCGTCTCGCAAGAAGATCTGCTTGAGCTCTACCATCTATGGGGTGGTGTTGTTCGCTGGACACTGGGGACGCCGATTGAAGAGGCCAAACACGAGTTTACACGCTGCTTCGAGTGGCTGCCATTCGCTTCTGTCGCTCAGATCGTCCGCAATGGCGGCCTCGTCGGGGACAACGAAAACGACGGCGATGTTGACATCATAATCGGATCTCGACTCGTCCACATGCACGTGGACGCCGACAGCACCTTCCAGCTCACTGGGGCAGCCTTGTGCAGTTCCGTAGCATGCTCGATACTCCTCGGCTGCGGTCCGAAGCAGCTCGAAAGCGCTCGTGACTTCATTGAGCGCCGAGACGGCCTAGCTGAGCCCGGAGACATGCAATTCTTCAGCCATCAAGTGCAGCAGGAACTCTTCGACAGAGAATCGGCCACCCCTTGAAGACGGACAAGACTATCACTACGAATGAAGTACCGGTAGGATCGGATCGTCAAGGCAAATGTTTGTATTCTTTTTTCACGGATCCGAAAAAATAGTATCAATAGGGGGGGCGAGGTCAGAATTAGGAAATGGTGCAAAAATATCACCACTTGAGCGCCCGCAAAATGACCAGCTATCTGTAAAAATATCACCCCGGTCATGGTTGGTTGAATGGTTTGGAGATTTTATTAACGTCAAAATCGATGTATGTGTAGATAGAGAGGTCGGTGTAACACCACCAAAGCTTTAGCGTTCACCACCGTAAGTATAGATTTGACCACTCAAAAACAAAGCCGTGCTCTGGCCCGGAACAGCTCTTTATGTTAGGCTGGTAGTGATACGAAGTTCAGGGGCTAATGTTAACTAGGTATTCGTAATATTTTTTCGAATATAATATTAACACTGGATTTGCGAGCCAAGGTCAACAGGATTAGCGAATCTCGCAACTAGTCTAAATATTATGAAACACGCGAAAGCTAAATCTCTCGAACTGATAATGTCAATCGATTGCTCTGTATAAGACGAGTCGATAGCACTATCACACGCAATGAGATGTCATCTACACGCATAGATATGGACATTTCAAAATGGCATCTCGACCCTCAGAGTCAGAAGTAGTCACTGTTTTTTGATAATTAAAACCTTGAAATAGCATATATATGCAATCTTACAGGACTACGATACAGTCGCGTCGCCTCGGCCTGATGGGGCCAATGCTGTCAGCTGGTGCCTCCTAAATTTAGAGATGAGCTATTAATTGGCGAATCACCATCTCGCATGCTCTTTTTGTCCAATCACGCTAGACGTTTTTTTCCTCCCGAGGCATGGCCAACAGGTCATTTGTAGACAGATACAGGGCCAGATGCATTCACGTTTGAGGCGATAACTCACGATGTACGGCTCAAAATGCTAAGCAACGCATATGCATGTAGTCCTGACACATAGCGCTATCCATATATACTCGCTTTTCTTCTGAATCGTTTTAGCGCGTTTCGTGATGTTGGCGTGGCTTCCGATTTATGTTGGACCTTGGCTCACAAATCCAGTGTTAATATTGAACCCTAAAAAAATATATTCGAAAGCATTTTCCAGTATCATGAGATATTTTCAAATATCATTTGGCATCTCCCACGAATATCAGATATTTTGGGTAATATTACCTAATATTTCCAAAGGGGCAGCTGAGTGAACAAAGCATTTTATCCGCGAGGTAGGGAACTCATGACTCGTGACTCACGACGTTTGTTGATTCGATCAGCCTGCGCTATGCGGGGTGGGGTGGCATCTACCTTCGGAACACCTTTTTCCTGTTATCGCCTTGAGAGACACCGTCAGTGATGGTGTCTTTGATGGTCCATCACATGGATGAGGGCTAATGTTTGATCCACAAATGGATGATAATATACCGACGCGTACCGAATACGATAGGCTACAAGAGCACGGTGTCAGCCGGACGCATACAGAAGCATACTAGTGTGGACACAGATCCAGGGCCAGTTTGTTGACATGAGCGATAGCAATACTGTCCAGGTGACCCCATTGGAGAGGGCGCAGTGCAGCATGGCACACACAAGCCTCCAAAGAGGAAGCCAGCAGGACGACGATCCTACGAGAATCCGTGTTTGTAAAGCATGCATTAATATCCTTGCCGAGAGCAAGGATACCGCCAGGGTCGAGCTGTCGTAGCTTGTCTTGAGTTTGTCAACCAGCAACAGTCCCCTTCAACTACCAGCTCGCTTTCTGGATGATTATGCAACCACGCAGTGTGGCTTCAAGAGGAGCAAGCATGATTGACTGAAACTGAACGACTACGTAAGCATTTCGTACTTGAACGAGCACGAATATATTACATAATATATCAATATCATATATAATATTATGTTATTGTCGGATTCGAAATATGATATAATATTTCCAGGACTAGAAAAAATATCGGGAGTATTATATTTGTATCAATATCATCCATTTTGGAGGCGAACATTAGCCCATTAATCTGCCTCGATAAAGAAGTCCCCTTTCTATACTGTTTTTGCAATACATACGAAATCACAACAATTTATTGGTAGAAAATGATCTCAGACTTGCATAAGGTACTAGTGTCAGTCGTATGTGGTCCACACTACTAGTAGGTATCGATTCAATACAAATTTAAGTATACAGACCTTATAAAAAATGCAAAATCAATCAGTTGTGCGAATTTGAAAAGTCATGGAGGTTTTTCCTTATTAGGTTTCAGGGTGGAGGCTTAAATGGTTGCATACGTTGAAAAATCTGATGACTTACGTTAACTTCGCTGGAGCTCATGAAGCGCGCGGTTACCCGCTTAAGTACGATTCCATGCGACCGTGGTCTAGACTTTGGGCCTTAAGGTTTGAGGTGTGAGGTGTTAGCTTTGATAGCCGTGCTGCATGCAGGATATCCGCCAACCAACGGAGCGACAGGCGCTTAATTATGAGCAATATACCCGCCTACGTGTTATCTAGTGCAGTAGTAAGCAATGGGCACGCGGTGCAATGAGCAACACGTTGTAGACACAGACTAGACTAAGCGAACATAATGGTGTCTCGAAGCGGCGCGCACGAAAGCGGCGGCAGCGTAGAGCGCTGGCGAGCTGCATAGTCGACGTAGTCGAAGCAGTGTACCGATGTTGTCTTGAGTGGTAGGTGGCCGAGAGTGCTGCCCTCACGACGACCGCATAATGAGGGTTCCCAGAGGGCAGTGGCTACGTCGGTCGCTGGAAAAGCAACACTGAGCTTCGAAGGGCCCTTTGGCACTTGGCACGAGAAGATGTCTTATGACTTTTTATAGCCCGACTAGCCCTGGGGTTAAACTTACTTTTGTATATAGGGGGGAATGCCCCAGCACTCTGTTTGGTGCGTAACTTACAGGGTGTTCAACACCCGAGGACGGGTGTCGTCTTGTACTCTGCTATTAATACGCGTCGCAAACGAAGTTGCTGCGCTCCTGCGGGTAAAAGGTTCTAAGATGTGGTCAGTTCAGTGCTCGGCTCGCTGTTGAGCTCGGCGCTGGGCCCGCCTTCGCAAATACCGCGCGGCCCTGCTAACGCGGGCTCCCCGCGCGGGTTTGCTGCCTCGCACACGCACACGCTCACCTCAGTTTTTTCTGTGACGTTCATTTTGCGATCGGGCACTCTCTTTTACGTTAATGCCGCGACCTGTTCCGGTTAAAAGCCATTAGGTTGCACGGGTGTAACGGATATTTAAATGTTGCAGGTACATTGAAATCAAAGAGGTATCACTTCTAATGTTGGCTTTATATTCACCGGATGGGTCAACCTTCACAAATAATATCACTATTATGAAGGATATTATTTGTGTTATGTTCTTGTATACTCGTGATCGGCTTGACAGGGTTATACTATTTAAGTATAGTTCAGAACTCTGGTAGGACTCTGGATATAAAATCCAGAGAATAGAGGCATGGACACACAAAAAGACAGATAGGAATGCCCACACAAAGCAGAGTGTAGCTCCACCCAAAGCATAGGCAGTGCCACACGCTCAAGGTGCATGAGCGCTCAAAGGATAATGTAAATACAGCAACGTAACCTAAAGCATGTAGAGTTGAGTGGTCCAGTGGTTGCATGAAAACCGTGACAATGGAAAACAGAGACGTTAGATCCAAAGTCGAACTTCTCCTCGTGCATGTCAAAGTGGCTCACACTAGCTCTGCAATGGCGCACCGGAGCGGCAGGCCTGCGGCGGCGTTCTCTTC
This sequence comes from Phytophthora crassamura, assembly GCA_033557995.1. Classification (NCBI taxonomy): domain Eukaryota; phylum Oomycota; class Peronosporomycetes; order Peronosporales; family Peronosporaceae; genus Phytophthora; species Phytophthora crassamura. The sequence goes on along the minus strand of JAUCED010000011.1, from coordinate 910,827 downwards.
TCATGCCCATCCACGCTTTGGTGGTGGGCTCCTCTCTTGCCAGCGCTATCAAATCTGTACGCTCACGCTCGATTCTTCTTCTTCCGAACGATGAATCTTGTCGGATAAAGCGTTGAAAGTCCACCTCCTCTGTTAGGTCCGTCGGCTTAGGTGATTACGGGGATCATGTCTGCCCAACGCCAAAGGTGATCTCGTACGTGCCTTCGTATCGGTGAAGACCAACATAGTCTGAGCAGAATGAACGAAGTATTTTATTATCGTGCACGAGATCATCAGGCAAGTCGATATTAAGATCGCTCATCATGTTCCTGTTCGCAACACCAACACGACGTGCAGCTCCGCGGGCACCTTACGCGAAGTCGGAGCGCCGAGGTTCCACGCGATGAAGGCGAACACCTCCCACGTCCCTCGGTGATTTTGGTTGTAGATTTCCCAGCGCCGTGGCCAGATTTGGTGTCGATACGGACGAGCAGAGGGATTGTCTGCCGAGCTAGTGCTGCATCTCCGTGATGATCTTGTATGAGTGCAGGGGCACAACGCGATCGAGGTGGTCGCCCATGGTCGCCATTTGTATCGAATGAAGCAGCCGCGCTCGGGCAGCTTCTGCATGATGGGGATGTCAGCGCGCGGGACATTGTGCACTGGCGAGTAGCATTGCTCATAGTGGACGTCGCTGGCAATGTCCGGATCTCCGCAATCCAAGCGCCACGCGTGGACAATGGTGAACTCGTGGGAGCGTTGCATGTCCATGACATCACCTAACGCCCACCACGCAGCCGTACAGATCTCGAAGTAGAACACGTCCTGGTCGACGCAGCAGTTCATGTCGTTGGACATCAGCTCGCCCTTCCGGGCGGTGAACGATGAATTACCTCCCCCCTTAGACCGATAAAGACTGGCGCGGATCACCGATGTAGGCCGCCGTGTCCATGGCCCCCATGCCGTTCAGAGGAGTGTAGCTGTTTTGATGCAGATGCCCTTCTTCATCTCGCTGCCGATGAAGGTGCCTCTTAGTTCTTGATCTTTGATATCACGAGCACCTCCGAATGCAGCCCTTGCACCATCCAGTCCTACCGTAGTCCACGATGTTGCACGCGCAGATGAACGCGGAGCCAACCTGAAAATTCTTGGCCACGTTCCAGAACTCGGGGCGGATGAAGGTGTTGGTCACGAAGTGCTGCTGCCACGCCAACTCCGTCACGATACACCCGTACAGGCGGAACTTATCGTTCGCGGCGCAGTGGCCGTCGTACACGTACATTCGTTACACGAATCTGAGGTGCCTGGCGGTCTTGGCGTACATCTCGTCCAAAACAATAGGGCGTCGTAGTCTCGTTCATCAAGCCGCACCATTCGTTGTCCTGCGACGGCGCCTGGTGGACAATAACAACAGCACATCGACACCAGGTCGGGCAGAGGTGCTCCCCACCCCACGCTGGGGGCAACAACAACACGTTGGTTACCGACGCACCTGGTAACAGGAACACCACATCGAATAGCGGCGCTCCCACTAACTGCAACAACAGCAGCAGCTTGCACCAGAAGCTCCTTCAGCAAGTCTTCAGTCGGTTAGTCCTGCATCACCGCACGCTTGAGCGCGCGAGCAGCCCCCACGCGCTTTAGTCTTGGGGAGCAACCACCTTTTGCAGAAACAGGAAAGTGCGCTCGCGTAAAATTCTTATTTTGCACCAATTACAGCCGTTGACTAGCGAAATGACTAGCAAAACGCCGGTGACCTGTTTTCCGATTCACAATTCGTTTGTGCGACCGGGCCGGACATGGAGCACTATAACGACATATCTCGCGGGGTCGTGGACCCATTCCTACGTGTTGTCGGTGATCAGTGGGGACGATATCTGAGCGATATCCCTCGGATGCTCGTTGTGATGAGAGGACTTCCGGGTTGTGGCAAGACGACGCTGGCGGAGACGATTGTCAAATACGCTGGAGCAATGGGCGCAGAGAGTATCATTTGCTCGGCGAACCACTTCTTCATGCACGATGGAGTATTTCAGTTCAACGTGAACGATCTTGGACGTGCACATGACGCCCGCCTCAACCAATGCCTGAATGGACTGCGCCAACCGAGGGACCAATCTCCGCACTGAAGACTTTGAATTGTACGCCAATCTTCCCCGTGGCCCCGACTGGCTGGAAGTTGTTGCGTTCGAGTGTCCGCACAACGACCAAGTAGCGCAGCCGTTGTTCACACGGGCCCACAATGGAGGGCATATGATACCGGACCACAGGTGGGCGAGGTGGCTTCCCATCTGGCGCGCAAACTACACCGACCCGCGGAACCATTGGATTATCCCTCTCCAGCACTTCATGGACCCCCATAGTCGTCTAACTGATTCAGTGCTGGCGTAGTTGTCGTCAATCTCCAAAAACAATGCAGTTCACAATGTTGCTTCGAAATAATAATTGTTTACTATTATTGGCTTCCAAATATTTTAATTGTTTTATCAATGAACACAATTTTGCATTTTTTACTTTTATTTTTTTGCCAGTGTAAAATACATACAAAGGCGTACGTTCTTACGAACTACGTTCCCGGACCCCGGGTCCGGGGTCGCTAATATTTCGTTACCACCTGCACACCGGTATTTGCTAAGAATCTATATTTTTACCGGTATTTCTACACACGTGGACCACACCACGTTTGTATGGTGAGCGGTCTAAGGGCCCCTCTCCAATCGGGATTTCCTTCTACTATGTGGACCATACACACCTTTATACCCATGGCCGGGCTAAGGCCCGTCCGCCCGACCGGTGTTTTTCGCAGCAGCTGCGCTTTTAAACAATCGTGACCGCCGCCGCCGGCGGCTGCAACCCACAATGTTGAAGCAGACAACCTACAAGGCTAGCACAGTGCTGCCCCCCATATGTCTGCATGGGGCGGCGCACCCCGGCAACCAGAAGCAGCGACGCAGCGGTGAAGGCAAGCGCGATGACAGCCATCACTTTGCCGGCGCGGGGATGGGCGGGACACGCATTCAAGCCCCAACAGTCGCCGCATGGACCATCCACCGAAGTGTGGGCCACTACGGTACGCATCCGCGCCCTACTTTGGCGCTCATTGTGGATTTAGCGCTCGAGCGAGCAAACTGCTGGCGGCCTCATTCCTGTTGGTACGCGCTATGGCGGTCCCCTGGTTCGGATTAGTACTAATGTGTGAAGGTTCTGTAGCTGCGACAACGTGAACTTCATCGCGGCGTACGGCACCCGCAGCGCGTCGTCGGTGCCCAGGAACCCGTTCGGCCTCTCCAGGTGGTTAGCGGCGCTGCGTCGCTGTACGGCGATCCTGTGTGAATGCCACGCGACGGAGCACGACACCGCCAGAGCGTCGGCGGCCTGGCGTCGGCGGGACTCACGAGCCCCATCTCACTTCAGGTTCGTTTCGCTGAGCTGTACGGGTTCTCTTGTACTGCACGAGTTCTAACATTTGTGTGTTAATGGCTCTGTAGCTGCCTATGAAGGCACTATTGCCGGTCAGCGGCCAGTGAAATCAATGATTGTAAACAACCGAAAGAAGTCTCACCATTACATTATCGTATAGCGATCACACAGCAAAAACAAATTATCTCATAGCGCTCACACAACAACAGCATATTATTCCGCAGCGCTCACACACAACAACAACAAAATCAATGTAACCAAGCAAGCAATAGAATTGGTGTTAAATATGCATCGGTCAGCTTGCACTACAATCAAACAGGGGCAGCACGAACTAATTCAGCTACCTTCGCTAAAATGGCATCCTCTTCGCGCAGGAAATTATCATGCGGCGCAGTGCGAATTGTACCGCTGTGGCAGATTCGGTTTCGCGTGTACACGAACGATCCAAGCTGACGATCCAGCTCTCACACGCCCTGGATGAAGCTCCTCATACCTTGCCACAACAAATTCGCGCCTTTCCCTTCCTGACATGCCTTGAACTTCACACAACACCACGCTGCATGTTAAGAAAATTCGCAGAACAAATTACTCAGCAAAAGAACGTACATTCAGCGGTGAGAGCTTCAACAAACTCGTCAATTGCGATCTAAACGTTAGTACAGGTATCCAGCGAACGCATCCACAACCGGAGGTCATTGATTTCACCTCGCAAACGCTGTTCATAGCGCCGGGCATCTTTTAAAAATATCGTCCTCCAAACGTGCAGTAACGCCCTGCAAATTGCGGTAGGCAGCCTGTGATTCATTCTTTTTCCATTCTTCATTGCGGCCCTTCTCGTCCAGTGTACGAGCGTAGCGTTCGTGCTCACAAATATCAGCACTTTTCCGGCTAATCTGGGCGAGGATAGCGTCGTGATCTCTCATCCAAGTCTTGTGAGCGTCCATATCTCTCGTCACTTGCTCTTCCTGTTGATCCTCGTTCTGGTTCAGAATGACCCACTGACCCTGAAACCGTACACGCTCAGCCGCCTGTTCGCTCGCTTGTATATCCAGCTTGACTTTTCTTTCATCCAACTCATCTCGCGTCACGCGAGCAACTCCCCCTTGTTCGGCTGCATCAACCTTCTGCTTGAGCTTTAAATTATCTACATTCACCCCCTCCAGTTTAGTTTCCAGAGGTTTGACTGCGCCAGATTTCTGCTGCAGTTGTCGTTCAAGCTGACTGTTTTCGGACTTCATCTTTTCAATCTGCGCCTGCAACTCGACAATCTCCTACTTCTGTGACGAGTTTTCTTCAATCAGGCGGAACTGTTCTTCTTCCATCTCCTTTGGTGTCGCTTGGACAGATTCGTCTGACATCTGCTGCCGTCCGGCCTTGAGTCGAGCATTCGCACCCTGCAGGTCTCGAATGTCATTCTGCAATGAGTCAATGCCCGCCTTGTGCTCCAACTTCAATTGCACAGCCTCTTGGACCCACTCGTCACTTGTGTTCTACATATTCCCGGCGTCGCTCTGTTGCTGTAGTTTCAGCGCCATCCGTAGCATTGCAATGACGAAATTTTCTTGGTCCTCAGCTGGTCGGGTCTGCCTTAGGATAAACTGAAGTTCACGTTTGTAGATGCACTTTAGTAGCCCACAGTCGTTTCTAGGCGCCTTGCGACCCGGTACCGGTTTGCAATCAGTTCAACTTGTGATGCGCTCAGTTTGAAGTCTTCGCCCTTCTTTCGTCGGCCCAGTTGACGCTTGTTTCCCCTCCATCGCTTGTGCATCTTCAGAAATGCATTATACGCCTGGCCAGCTTCGTTAATGCTGAGCGGTTGCTCTCTGGCAATCGTGGACGCTTGTTGCTCCACCAAACTCAGCATGCTCTCCATCTCTTGGCATTCACCAGACGCATCTTGGCTCACCTGGTCCGTTGCCTTGGACGTATCTCCGTGTGGGAAACCTCCTCCATCATCCGCGCTTCCGTTGCTTGTTCTTGACGCAAAACACCGGGTTGTTGATCTGCATTCTGCTGCACTTTTTGTTTTATTCCGGTTAGCTGCTCGTGTACGACAGCTTGGTCCGCCTGCATGTTTGGCGTTGCTTGACGTCGAAAGCGCAGCTAATCTCCTGGTGGTCTTAGAGCTTGCCCTTGTCTTTTCGGCGCCAGTCTGTCTTACTGGCTTGCCGTCGAAATCGCATCCACTCGCTTCGTCACTCTCGCACGCTTAGTGGAGCCTTCGTCTTCGTTTACGGTCTTCTGTGTACTTGCGCTGCCTGCTTCTTGCTTCTTGCGCGGACTCGCTCATCTATACGTTTGCGCTTGGTTTCATTTGTACTTGAAGCCATTGCGTAGTCTTCTTTTTCCTCGCCGGAGATCACTTATATTTCTGGTTCTGGTGCTTTCAGTGTGTGCTGCTCGTGGGTAACGGGCATATCTATCACTTTTCGTTTTTGATAGCCGTTTAAATCGAATATGAGAGGAATAATATTTGTCCAATGAGAACGTGTGTCGAATTATTAGTTCCATTGTGTTGCTCGTGAGAAAGAAGTCCAACTAATATACGTTGTGTGTGGCTCGTGATAAAGCAGGCCCAACCGTTGTGTGTGGCTCGTGAGATGGCATGAATGAATTGCGGTGAGTCTTGAATGACCGGAACAAATCACCTTGTGGTGGCCAAGGCTTAAGATAGAAGCACTTGAAGGAAATCGAAAGAACCTCTATCAAAGCATCTACCTCAGACTTCAAGAAGTGTGATGAACGACCATGACTCCATCCCTTCACGATTCATCAGAGAGCGTGTGGAATATGAACGACTGCAGACCTAGATCAACCGTCCACGAGAGAAGTATCGAGGCTTGGCAACGCGCTGATTCACCTTCTACTTCGTCGTTACTCTCACCAATCGCTGATGTAGCCAACACCAAGTTCCAGTACTCGCAGCTATTCTACCATCGCTTGTTTACAAACTGATGTTGAAATATCAGCCACCACTTCTAGCAATCTGGGCCGTACCCGCAATGGTTCACATGCATCATGCTGCTATCGACGGATGATTCACGCACCGCAGCTGCCTAGGAGAGCATCTAAAGATTTTTATGACCTACTGCAATTAGAATAGACCACTACGAGGGCCGTTCTGAATTCAGAGCGCCATTACTCTACCCAGGTGCGCCCACGTGCGATGCTCTGTACTGTGGCCAACTCGGACGCAGCATTCACTTTCGTTTCTCCCGTCGCGAATTAAGCAGCGCTGCAAGCTACACATACATCAACGCAATGGAAGATATTATGACAAAAGAAACGAGCCTGGCACACCAGCGTAAATATGTTGATGATCAAGATGAGGATGACCTGCTGACGTGCTTGGACGACTATTACCTAGCTGAACAGGACCACGCGACCCAGCGTCAGCGCAGGAATGCGACAAGCACCGTTGCCAGAGATTCACGTCGAGGTCTACCACCTCCTTCGTTTGCATCTCTTGCCCAAGCGTGCTACCGTTCATTGAACAATTTAGTTGCAACTGCAGCATCACCTCCGCGCTCCAGACAACCCAGCATGGCATATCCAAGTTGTGACGATGGTGACCTACTTCATCGCCTGACTGTCGAACGAAAGCGAGAGATGAACAGGCTGAACCAGCGCCGATTTGTGGCCCGGAGAAAGACGATCAGTGGAGGCGTACAGCGAAACGCACTCGAAGCATGCGCAAGAATGCGACGTGACGCGGCGAAAAACACGATTGAAAGTCGAGGCAAGCGCAGCTTCGGATGGAACGTTTGACAACGAACTCTGTGACACGGAGCGAAAAGATTGCATGTGTGGACTTCGGCGAGCTTTGGGGGCCGAAGGCCTGGACGAATGTGTGTGTATCGTGTGTGATAGGCTGGAGCTTCGCCACAAAACGCGCCGATTTGAAGATACCGACTGGAGCTACATGAATAAGTTGAGGCAAAACCTGAAATCGCCAAACAGATCCAACGGTCCCGGTGATGTTGTTTCTCAGTACCAGTCCCCACCCCATCTGCCAGACTTGGAAGGTTTAATGGTGTCCCCACGAGGAATAACATGCTACAACGATGACTCTAACTCGCAGCGAGCATGGTTTTCCGTTTGTGACGAATGTGACCCATCTATCCAGCAGTGCAAGCTTCCGAAGTTTTCGATTGCAAATGGTTTTTACGTCGGTAGGCTTGGTGAACCTTTGCGAAGCCTTACGTTACGAGAGTATGACGCACTAGTTACGCTTGCCGCCATTACTCGTGTGATGCGTGGAGGGAGACATCATGTATTCGTTCTCATTGTATCGCGTTTGACTGTACACCGGGACCTCCGATACTACTATTGCCGCGATCAATTCAAGACATGGATTCCTACCGAGTTGTAATGGTGGGTGAGCTTACACCAGCACAATCGAAAAAAAATACGAAAGCTGCACAGAGTTCGGAACCAAACTCCCGGGCAGTGTTTGAATTCTAAAAGGAAAACAATCACTTGTACGTCGAAGTGATCCAAAATGATCCAGTTCTACTTTCCGCTAATCTGGATGCTGCTGCGCAGACGCTCCCAGATTATGTTGAAGATAGTGCTGGCGAGTCGAATGGCGGCATAAACCGAGAGCAAGAAACAGCTTGAGGTGAGAATGACGCATTCCCTGTAGTTAACGAGAACAACGAGATCAACGTAATTGAGCGGCGTCTAGGGCGATCTGACGCATTTGTGCCTGCTATGATACAAGAGCACTCGGTGGCTCCAATAGCTGGGAACTCTGGAGAGCGTCGTTTTGAAGTTCGTGGATCAAATAAAATCTCAACTGACATGTCTGGTGATTTATTTGCTCGCATGTTCCCGCATCTTTCTCCGTTTGGCCGTGGCCACCCAGGTGAAGCAAGACCGGTTGCAGTATCGGTTCACGAATGCGTCAAATATTACACGATGCTAAGCGAGCGGCATTTGCGGAGGACGAGTTGTTCTCTCTGGTGGCATTCGATCGGATTTCGTTGCGAAATATGTCCATTCATAATCACTTTTGCTGTCAGCCCTTCCCTAGTCTGTTAAATGGTTGCGAAAGTCTGACGGGGGAGCAGCTCGGCCGTGCAATTATTGACGATGAACGAAGGCGCCAAGGGTGCCTACCATGGCGCAAGCAGAGCGGCGATGTTGCTCGACGTTTTTTGAAGACGGTGGAAATTGGAACCAAGTCATGCTGGGGAAGTAACGCGGAGAGGGCGCAGTGTTGACATAAAGCCTTTGCTTACCAAGTTCGATTCGGCCAACCAGCGCTTTTCGTTACTCTCACCCTCAAGACAGATAACTCACTCGTACTTGCACATTATGCGGGTGTTGCTTTCGTGAGTACGCTGTTCGATGCAGTCGAATCTCGAGAGCTGGAAAAACAGAGTTGCGAGAGGCTGGTCTAAGAAACGATTGTGCTTCCACGCGTCTGTGCATGCGTCAGCTTGATGCGTTTATCAAGTACGCGCTGAGAATGGACCCAACAACAACAAACAAGTTGTCATTTCGAGGACTATTTGGCGACGTGAATGCTTATTTCGGGATTGTCGAAACACAAGGGAGGGGCACGCTGCATCTTCACATTTTGATATGGCAGAAGCATTGCTCACCTAACTCAACAGCTGTTGAACGCCTGTTGCGGAGCCCTGATGGTGATTTCGTACACCCGAAGTATAGTGTCAACTGACTTGACAATTCCAATCGAAGCGTCTCGGTGTAGTAGGTGCAGGGCACCGTTTTCAAAGTTTGTTGGACTGCCAATACTGACAGTGCTCGCCAAAATCCTATCTTAAGCAAAAATCGTACTCAGAATATGGTAAAAAACCTACGGAACCGACGCTAGTACAGTGCAGCCATTGCAATCACCGATTCAGCTCAGCACGTATTGCGAGGCGCCTTGCTAAATTTTCGACCTATTCAGTGTCCGACGTGGGAACACCCATTGACAACAAACGACGAGAAGCTCTAGGCTGATAAGGAGGCCATTTGCCGTGGTACGATGAAGCAAACAGTGAATATTATTGATGACAGAGAAAATAATCAGGCAAGCCTAAAAGGTAACCATCAGCACGTAGACATTTCATCTGAGCTCTTACGCGAGCTAAATTGTGCTCGGATGGAGCTGTGTAAGAGCGAAGATGACCCGTTTAGGGTCGACGAACTTACACGCTTATTTGAAGTATCTCCACTTTCCGTATCTGATGGGAGAATGGCCCGGCCATCCATAGATTACATGGTTGAAGCATTGGTGATCCAGTTGATTCAGCATTTATGGAATCACACGAATAGTTGCTTTAAGCAATCACGATTAACTCCGCACGATGCGTATTGTCGCACCCGTTTTCCTCGTGATCAGGTCAAAACCACTTCTTTTGACGCATCAGGAGTGGAACTGGGCCAAAAGCTGGGCCATGAATCTGTGAATGGCTTTTACTACGAAATAATGCAGCGTTCAGATGCAATCATGACATCCAAGTACTTCGCGGTGGTAAAGTGATGTCACAGATCGATTTTTTTACTGCTGCAAATGCGTGACAAAACCTTAAAGAGAATCGATTCGCAAGTCGCCGTTGCTGTAGCTGCGCTGAAGTGACGTGAAGAGCGTGAAAAAGGCGACACAGATGATCCCAAAATATTGGCTCGAAAGCGAGTCGCCACTCTGATGTACAATATGACAAACCGCCACGAAATCGCTGGTCTACTGGCCGCATTGTACTTGTATCGTGGATCGTGATGCTACTCAAGTGATACTTGCGTCACGCTACCTCTCGGTGATGTCATCAGGCAGCTTACGACAGCAGACGGCTATGACTGCACTTCGGTAAGGGAAAGTGATGACCTCCAACATCAAAGTATTATGCAGTTTCTTTCCTGGATGATTACACATACCGTTTAAAAATCCTGGAGAGTTTAAATCTGTACGAGTTTGCGACGTCATAATTCAGGAGGAAGAACGAAATAACGTCCAATTGCACTCTACAATTTCTTCAAAATCACCCGCTTCATGGAACTCATAGCCTCAACAAGAGGCGTGAAAATGTCGTCCCCGTCATAAACGCCTTTCGCATGCCATCGGAAGATATTGAGGGAAACGCAGAAATCGCATCTAAGCGTGCTATGCTCTCGCTTGTTCTGTTTAAGCGTTTTCGACCACTAGAGTCCCTGATTGGGGTCGTGGATACCAACGATGAAGGTGCATGGGTCAAAGCGTTCGAAACTTGGAAAACGACCCGAAGCAGTTGTGTCGAAGTGCTTATGGAGAGCATGGAGGACTTCTATAGGGGGTCGAAGAATGCTGCAGATCAGACCAGGGCGGCAACTGTGTCCACAAACGGCCAACAAAATGATACGGAAGGAGATGATAGCAGCAGCGACGACAACGATAATTTAGCTGGAGACGTCGACGTGGACATTTGGTGCGAAGAATTGAATGATGTCGGAGATTTTTGATATGACATCGTTGTGGGAAGACGAGGAAAATAGTAACGTTGTATTGGATAGCTCAGCGTTGCATCATGCTGCTTGCCCCACGTCTGCTACCCCAGACGGCAATGCAGCAACATTTTTAGGCATTTTCAAAGCGCACGGACGGGCTTCTTAACAGCGCGGCATCTGCACTTGCAAGGAATTTTGCCTCCAAATTGGCCCCCGGAAAATGTCCCCACCCTTGACACGATAAAGCATGGGTTCGTTGTGCAAACACGGACAATCACGTAATTTCACAGAGTTTACCCTTCGTTATGATGTGGGATACCCAGATTGTGGAGCTTCTAAGCGATAACCTCAGTGATACCAACATGGCATGGTCACGTTCGACCGTCTTGAACCGGTCACCGCATGTGAAAAAGAGCTTAGCCAGTGTCGCCGACATAGCTGAAGTGTATACTCTTAATGAGAGACAACATTACGCTCTGCAATTAACTGGGTTCTCATTGTTTTTGCGATGGAAGCAAATCAAGGTTTCTGAAGTTGACGGCCCCCGTTTGGAGGGAATGCTACGCGATGGCCAATTACTCATGGTTTAGATGGCGAAGGTGACACCGGAAAGAGCAGGATGATTGAAGCAATGCAATCGTTGTGTGACAGCTGGGGGGGGCTAACAGCTTCGTAACAACTGCACTGACGGGAAAGGCAGCGACGCTCATCAGTGGACGGACGCTGGCCAATATGCATACTAAAGGGCGACTTCTGTCCAATGACAGAGTGCCAAGTCACAGCCTATTTCTACTGAAGGCCCGCGCCGGCGGGAGTAGTATATACCAACCAGGTATAATACCGTTTTGTGAATTTTCAAAAAAAATCAACACACAACCCCACCCACCAGCCCCGTCTCTATCATTACACACAATGAATACCCCTTTCGCTGTGTCATAACCAGAGCACCAATCCTATCGTTAATATTCAAATCACCTATTTTTGTGAATTCAGAGCATCAAAACCCACCTCAGATCGTCTAAAACCCTCACATCCAGAGAAGCAATATTTGAGTGGAAAAGTTTTCTATTTAAACACTTGAATACTAAGTTATATAATCACAAGCAGCCAACAAGCAACAACCAACCAACAACCATGATCTGCAACGCATTTGATGTACTATCAAATTACAGCTACGGTTTCTACAACATTGTTAACATCGTTGATGACGTGATTCCTCACCTGAACAGGTTCATGACTAATGTGATGGGTATGGAGATTCATGAACGGGAGTATTGGATTGAATTCCTCACATATGTTAGGAACGATCATGTCATCGCCATGCTTGCTGACATCGCTAACGACGCAATCTTTTCTGAGGAGATCGATCGCGACACATACTATGGAGATTTGCCAGAAGAAATCGAAAGCTTCGAGCTCGGTATCACACACGATCGCCGTGCTGAAGATTTTCGCCGACTATACAACCCAACTGTCTGGGAGCGTATCTTTGATACTTGGCGAGTTAAATATGTCAAGATTTACATTCTCGGGTTTGGTTTCGCTGAGCCGGAGGATGAAGATTTTGAGGATGAAGATTTTGAGTTTGAAGGTGAGGAGGAGGAGGAAGAAGCAGGCGTGGGCTTCGGAAATATGACGCAAGTCTTCGACACGTTTGATGAAAAGCCTCACTTCTCGCATGACAATCTGAATTTGATCAGCGAAGAGGTGATGAGGCGAGCTCACAAGCAGCATTTCCGCAACCACATCACCCAAGAGCTCGTAGCCGAGGCCATGCATCCGCGCCGCATGATGGCGCGCATCAATCGCTTTGACGACATCGAGACATTCTTCGATGCTTGCTAAAAAAAAATAATCGAGTCAATCGACTTTTTTTTTGAAATTCAGAATAATGCTATGAAATTCAGAATAAAACTATGAAATCCAGGATAAGATTATGAAATTCAGAATAAAACTATGAAATTCAGAATAAAACTATAAAATTCAGAATATTTTCAAAAAAATATCACCATGAGCTCACTTTAGTAGTTCATCTACATCAGCCTTCAGCTTGGGCATCTTCGTTTGAATGAATTCATTTTTCTTCAACCATTCGAGGTAATCAGGGTCGATGGTTTGGATCTGTTTGATAGTTTTATGCTTGTACTTACCAAACGTCATAAGGAATGATCCATCATAATTACTAAACTTCTCTTTCAGGAACTTACCAATATCACTGCTGTCTTCAACGAGACTCTTTTGATTCGATAACCAGCGACAGTATCCTGGGTCAGAAGCATATACCTCTTCAATATTTTTCGACTTGTGCTTGCCAAAAGTTAATGTATTCATGATGATCTCTATATAGGTAGCCAGATCATATATACAAATTTAATTAAATTAATCGAGATGAGCTTCCTTTGCATGAGAGCGCTTTCGCACGGAACACTTCTCCAGTGATGCGGTCAAGCTCCAGGGAGCGCTCGTATATAACGAGTACGAGAAGGTTGGTGCCTTGAGTGGAGACGTTAGTGCCAGATACCTTGATCGACTGAGGTACGTCGGCTTCAGAGATACGCGAGCAATCGGCGACAAGGATGCGCTGAGTCGTCTGCCACTTGTCCATACCGATCAGGCCGTTAGAGATCTCGCGAGAGAGATCACCATTGATGGCTCCGATCTTGCTGAACTCATCCAAGAAGTTTTGCCAGTCGTAGCTGTGAGTGTCCTGGAAAACGTTCTTGTTGCCTACCTGCACCTGGAAATCGCGAATCGATGAACCAGGCTGGAACGTCCAGGGAGCGGAGTCAAAAGGCGACGCGAACTGATGCGTGTTGTCGGCGGTTGCGAAATTGCCACTGGAGGTGTTGGCGTACGGTAGGATGCAAACGTACTTGACGTTCTTATGGCTTGAAGCTACTTGAACAGAGAAGTTCTTGTTGGTCGTCATGATGCCGACGCCAGCCTCACCAGCGGAGAACATCTGCGAGTAGCAATCGAGGTACTTGATCAGCTTCATCGGTTTAGACACAAGCGCCGTTGGGTTTGCAATGTCGTAGAACGGAAGGTTGAGCCGAGCCTGCGTAAAAGGGAAGTAGCTGCCAGCCGTGGCGATGGTCGTGATCGAGTTGTGAATCGGGCCCCAGGCAATGCGAAGCTTGTCGCTCTTGATCGCTGCACCAATAACTGCATTCATAGCATCGGCAACAGCTCCATACGAACTCGCGACCATTACCGGGCAAACCGAACCAGCCACGAGTGTAGTAGAGTCCAGCTTCATTAGACGACCGCTGGTCGTATCGCTGGGAGTAAGGGTTAGGTCAGAGTATCCAGTCTGTACCTTGAGCTCAAGCTTGAGCTGAGGATTTCCAACAAGATCAATCTCGGAGAAGATCGGGTGAAGATCAACTAGACGAATCTTGAGCATGTAGAACCACTCGCCAATGGTCCATCCTTCGGCGAGCGAAGTACCCTTCTTGAAAGCACCAGTGCCGCGCATGTGAGCAATAGCTTGCGATGATGCTGACTTCAGCGACGGCCATCTGTGCGATTGTTAGCACCAGCTACCTCGGGAGGGTTGTTGAGTACGCGGCGCGTGAATCCGCTATTGGAGCGAACGTGTTCAGTGCCGACCAGAGCAATGGAACTGTTGCCCACGATGTAGTTGTTTGCATAGCCATCTCCGATGTATGACGCGACGTTCGAGTGGCGGATCGATTCCCAGTCATCAGGATAGAGGTACATATCAGCGCCATGCTTCTCAACCTCAGCGGTCGTTAGCTCGGCCATGGCGCGAACGTTCGACCATAGCTGCTTGTACTCATATGGAGTAATGATGGACTTGCCATTCAGATAAACCTTGACTTCATCAACGACATTGGAAATGTTGCACTTCATGCCGAGAGCGTACCGTGTGGGATAGTCGCTAGCATCCTTAGTATCATGCGTATTCTTCATCGATACCACGAACGGCAATACGACGTACGCATCCTTGAGCGATGCGTAGCCGGTCGAGCCGTTAAGGGCGCTCGCGCAGTCGAACGATACAATACCCGAGGAGTACGAGCCGCTTTGGCCATCATTGACGACGGCGATGGATTTGCCGCGCGATACCTTGACCGACGCATCGGTCTTGAGGCTCGATTGGAGGAGAAACTGATCCGCGAGTTGAGTACTATCGGTCATGATTATATTGATTATATGACTGCCCAGATATAGCATCTCGTTGAAAATTAAATTAAATGAGTCAGTATATCAAGGAGATAACTAGCGACCACGATCTGATTGCTCTGGCTAAGCATGTGGGAGTCAAACTCGATGGAATACTGGAGATTTCGGAGATTGCGAAGCCGCTCCCCCCGAATGGAACGTATATCATTCTAGTGCGGTCTGATGGCTCAGTCGGTCATTGGACATGTGTTAATGATGGTCATTATTTTGACAGCATGGGTGTAGGTCCCCCGACAGTACTTGGCGATTTGCCGTACAATGAATTTCAATACCAATCAGCGTATGGAGAATTCTGCGGGCCTTGGTGTATCCTCTACATCTACTGCCGAAAATAAATAGAATGGATCTACTGAAGGGTTTCAAAAATCTTGATGTCGATGCCATCTAGGTTGAATTATTTTAAGAAAAATATAATTCCTCTGATATAACTTAACCATGTACAAGGATATTTCTGTATCAAGCGACATCCCAGCTGCCAAGCTCAGGCGAGCGGCCAAGTCGGGCATTCTTAGCCTGACGAAGGAGCAATTGCATGGCTCTGGTGCCTCTCTCGCGGTGCATCCTGAAACGGCCCAGAAGATCATGAAGGCCAAGCGCGCTAACCGTGGTGTTCGAATCTTGATCACACCCCACGAGATCCAGTATCCTATGGTCGCTCTGAACGGAGGCGGCATGCATGGAGCGTCAATTTGGAGCTCTATTTGGAAGACCATCAAGAAGGGGCTTAACCTCGCCAAAGACTCGGGAATCCTCAGCAAACTGGCGGATGCTGCTGTCGCGCCTGCTGCTGCCTACACTGGAAGTCCTGGTGCGGTCATGGCCGCTCGTCAGGGACTAGGAAGCTAACCGGCATTGGCATCACTGTTGATGAGCAAGAGGGTGGGAGACTGACCTTGGCTGATATGAAGTCGGCTGGTACCAAGGCGCTATCGTATGCAAAGCGCAAAGGACTACTAACGGATGCCGTTGATTTGGTTGAAAAGAAGCTAATCGATAAAGGCTCTAAGCCCGAACATGTGGAGATGATCAAGAGCGTTCGCAAGGGCGTTAAAGCCAGGTACGGCGTTGGTGTTCCTAAAAAAATGAAGCACGTGAAAGGAAGCCCTGAGGCGAAGGCTCACATGGCCGCGCTACGCTCTAAGCAAAACTGGCGGGAGCTTCAGATTATCTTAGAGTATCTCTAAGTCTATTTTTTGACTCGCGGAACGAAAGTGAAATCAATAGATTGGGATCGCGGAACTTAACGAATCGCTCGAGTTGATCGACGATCGTAATCGTGATAATGCTGTAGCTACCATCATTGACCTTCATCCAAGAAAATTCGTTGGGTTGGTATGAGATCAGCTGACCAGCCTCAGTGCCTTGCGATGTGAAGACTGTCAAGATATCGGGAGGAGCCGTGAAGGCGTTATTAACCAGAGAGCAACGCACGACGTATGCAGATACAGGATTGACTTGAGGCGGCAATGTGCTCAGAAACGATGCGGGCGTTGTAGATGAAGCAGAGGGGTACTGACCGGTCGAGAAGCCGACGATTTCGCCGAATGCAGCGTTATCAATGATTAGTCGAGGCACGCGAGCCGTAGTCGGGAAACCAGATCCACCAGTGCTGTATAGACCAGTCGCGGGACGCGTGTATGATCCGAGAGTTGTCGGTGTGGCGCTCACATCGACCTGAGCCGAGTAGTACGTCGAGTTTTCAATCATTTGGATGAAAAACGTGTTGTTGCCATCGGCATCGATGAGAAATGCTCCAGCATTGACGAGAGCCGTCTGAATCATACGATTGATATCGGTATAACTATAGATGCCATCCTGTAGCGTGATACTGATGGTTGAGAATGTCGCAGCCGTAGGCACTTCTACCTTGAACGAGTTGTTTCCATATGCTTCGCGATTAATGTTGTACTGGCTGTTGTACATCGAAATCGATTGAACCGCGACCTCAACATTCTTGAAATTCGCCGAGAGGGGGAATTTGTATCGGTACTGATTATTGAACCCATTGGGAACCAGGTCCTTGGAACTGAATGCTACGATAGGCTCATTCTTCGTCAATGTCTGATGTATATTCGTATCGCGATTGCTTAACGATTTTATTGAAATTATATCTCATCTCGCCTTTGACTGAATCTAAAAAAAGAGGCATTGACCCTTTTTTGAGGTAGCTTGCTCGTAGGCACGAATCAGCCCCTCCTCGGTTGTGCCGGGTATGTTAAAATCTTTGAACACCAGTTTCAAATCTCGATTGCTGTTCGCTTTGAGGATGACCACATATTCACTGTTCAATCTCAGGATCTTAGGGCATGGAAAGTAGGTGTGGATAAGGTAGATCGTACTGAGTCGGAGATGTCTCCCACGGGTGTAATAGTGGCTGAAAACCTTCTCCATGAGAAGCTTGTCATTCGAGAAGTTATCGACGATAACAAGCTCTATACCGTCTCCCTTGGTTTTACGAATTTGATCAACGCTCGGTGGGGATTCTGGATCATGTATAGTTATGAATCCAGCCAACTTCTCTTCAAGGTATCGATAGCGTTCCTGGTCAGGATTACGAGCTATGATATGAAGATGCGTGAAGGCATTCGGCGAATTCTTCAGGATGTACATACAGAGGTTTTTCTTCCCTGAGCAGCTCGGCCCGAGTATCAGCATGCGAAAGAGACGCTTGATACCTAAGCCCTTGATATCACCCGCCGATGCCGTACGAAACTTTGCCGGGAGTGCCGCTCCATAATCAGGGATTGAGCTCATAATACTATGGTAGAGGCGCAAGTGATCTTGCGGCTTTGCCTACAGATAACTCGCTTAATTAATCTATGGTATATTATACAAACGGAAAATTATGGGATTTACTTATCCGCCGGCAATCGGTGATTCAACGCTCTACAACCCTCGGTTCTACCCCTCGTTGGGTGTGGATGGCGTACTCACGTTTGAATATGCTCAGACTCTGTATTTGAGCAAGAATGACTACCGCCTGAGCTACTTGAGCGGTGTTATCCCTGGCATGGCAACCTCTGGAAGCAGTCTTGTACTGGATGAGTCTCTATCACTGACAGGACTTGGTTCTATCAGTTGTAGCGCCTTGACCGTCGGAGGCGTCGCGGTTGGACGCTACCGACCTTCCTGACTGGCATCACGCCTGGTCAAGCAGCAAACTCAAAGGCACTTGTGCTCGGAACGGCTGGCGCGATTTCTACGATTAGCTCGCTGACCGCAACTTCGATTACCGGTATGCTACAGACTGGGGCTCAAACAAATATCACATCGGTTGGAACGCTCTCCGGGCTCATCATCGCTGGCAATCTTGTATTTAGTGGAGTGTCGAGGACAATAACAGGCCTATCATCGATCTCAGCTACGACTCTCACAGGAGCATTATCTACCGCAGCTCAACCTAATATCACATCTATCGGAACTCTAACGTCTCTCACGGTTTCTGGGTCGATTAACAGAACGTTAGCTACCGCAGCTCAGCCTAATATCACATCGATCGGAACTCTAACGTCTCTGACTGTATCTGGGTCGATTAATGGAACGCTCGCTACCGCAGCTCAGCCTAATATCACATCGATCGGAACTCTAACGTCTCTGACTGTATCTGGGTCGATTAACGGAACGTTAGCTACCGCAGCTCAGACTAATATCACATCGATCGGAACTCTAACGTCTCTGACGGTTTCTGGACCGATCACAACGGACACGATCACGAAAGCAGGGACGCTGAGTATGACGCCTACAACCCTCAATCTCAATCCCACAGCTTTGCAAATTCGTGGCACGACGCTATCAGCAACGGCTACAGAGCTCAATGCATTAAGTGGTTGCACAGCGTCCTCAGCGGAGCTCAACTACAACGATATCGCCAATTTGGGCATTTTTCAAGCATCTAGAACATTGACTTTAAATGCCTCTGGGATTGGGAGCATGCCGCTTGGCACATCTGATCGTATTGCTTCCGATTCTACGGAGGCACGCTGAACCGCGAGAATTTAAATTTGTATCGTGTTAGCGATGATAGTGGTTTGGTCACTGCTACACGGACGACCTCGTCGACAAACAACAAATCGTACCCAGTGCTCAACCTAATCTCTACCGATAACGCTTCGACATACTCAGCGGGAGTGTCTGCCAGCGCTGCCGATCTGATGAGAATCGATTGGATGAACAAACCTGGGTTCGCATCACAATATCATCGCATGTGCTTTGATATTGGATTTACTAGACCATTCAAGTCAGGCTATCCGCATACATTTGGTTTGGTATCATCGGCTGATGTCGTATGCATTGCGCCTAATGCGCCGACTGCGACACCGAGTGGTAATGGATGTTTATACCTCGTGTCGGATACGGTAAACAAAATGATATTTAATACTGATAATCCTTACAATGGAACGTATGGTGAGGCTCCCATCACTCTTAATGGGGGCAACATGTATATCAAGTGTTCAAATGCTCTCAACGGTGGTACATCCTCTATCGATATGCCGTTATTCATCGAATCAAGCAATGCTATGTCTCCGATAAAATTTGCTTTCCAGATCAATAATGGAATTAATACTACGACAACGAATGCAGCATACATAGGAACGGTATCAAATAATGATTTGCATCTAATGACGAATAATTCGCGAAAATTGACTATTACGGCAGGCGATAGGGTTGGCATCAATACATTAACCCCGCGAGCTGGATTAGAGGTTTCGGGGACAGCTACTCACACGATTACTAACATCACAACGAATACATTCATCTACAACGTTAGTACCAACGCTTGGAGCAACCTCGGAAGAGGCCCTGTATCAATCACTATCTGTGCGTTTTTCAACGATGACACTTATGTAAATAATAGCGTATATACCTCGTCGGACAGACGATTGAAGGAGAATATCAAAAAATTGGATGTTGATATCGAGAGATACAAACTGTTAGAACCATCGAGCTACAATTACTTGAACCAGGTAGGTCGAACTAAAATCGGTTTGGTCGTGCAGGATGTAGCACAAGTATGCGGAGAGGCTCTCGTTTATACTGAAAACGAGAATATGAAGGTCTATGAGGAAGGAGATCTCGAGGGCATTCAGCTCGGTTTGGACTATAACGCTATCAGCGTGTTGAACACCGCAATTATCAAGCAGCTGATAGCTCGTATCGAAGAGTTGGAAAAACGCTTATAGGGCTTTGTCCGCGTCAAAGCAAAAACAGTAGCAATACTACAGCTTGAAGGTCTTGGGTTTCCGCCGTTCTTCTCGAGCCCAGACAGTACCGCCTTGCTTGCGGCCATTGATCCAATCAGGAGAAGGGTTCTGTTTGGGTTCAGGAATCATAGGATCTTTCACAGTAAGTTCTGTGAGAATTGTTTTGAGTTCAGTGACGTTGGCATTCGCCTGACTCGCACAGGTGTTTCCATGTTTGAACAATTTAGGGTTGAGGATGATCATCTTATATCAGAGCTGACATTATTGATTTGAATTCCTTATTCGAAATCATTTTCTGTTCAAACATGTCCGTTGCCAGTCTGTAAAGCTCTCTCCGCATGTCCTGGTTGTCATTGCCGAGAGCAATCTCGCCGCGTAGCTTATCGAATTCAGCCTTGAGTGTGATACGAGGATCGATCATCGGTTCCCTGAGCGTGTGATTTACATGAGTCTTTTGCACGATCTCATAGAAGACACGCTGATCTTCGACTGACAGTGCGCGATAGGCTTGCTGACTGATGTTATTGTTATACAATAGATCCTTCACCATTTCAGTGAGCTCGTTACTCATCGAGCGAAGGGGTCCAACCGAATTGCGACTTGGGAACACCAGCATGAGACGGTTTGCGTTTAGATCAGCCTTGCGAATGAACTTGGTACCAATTCGCTTGTACTTGAGGTCAGAAGCTCGCCCTGATCCCTCGATGTCAGCGAGATTGTACGGACGACCAGCGCCCCTGAGACCGCGTCCAACGAGCCCCTTGCCGGTAGAAGGCACATAGTGAAGTCCTTCTTGGCTGCTGAGATCTTTTGATCTTTCTTGGGCTTTGGGGACGGTGTATCGAACGAACTTGGCGGAAACATGATCAGCGACGCTTGCTCCTCTCCCTGCCTTGGATCAATTTGTTTGATCATTGCGATGATGTGATTGACTTCCTGGCGCATGCTGTCTCGCTTCCTTGGGCTGCTCTCATATTTAGATTGTTGTGTAAGTCAGCGTGCTCCAGTGCCGAGCTCGTGGATTACAAGGTTGAGTGTTGCTTCCCAGTTGATCGAATTAGTGAGCTTAGTAGGATCAGTGGCCTTATAAGGCTTATTGGTTTTGAGGCTGTAATACTGCATTTTTGGGCCAAGATATACTTTTTCAGATGGAACAATCTCGTTTTTTTTGTCTTTATTGAAAAGGTACGGTTTGATTTTTATCGACTCGATCCTGGGCACCTTCTCGTACAGGAATTGAACGTTCTTCATGAAAAAGGATTCAGATCGCTCGGTGGGCTCGTCAGTTGATGCGGCTGATCTCCGACTGATCGCTTCTTGGATTCGTATTGAAGATCAAAGAATGCCTCCTGATCATCCTTGCTGAGATCTGCCAGGAACAGACGTCTATTCACTGGGTTGGATAGGCTGGACATCAGCTCATCCCGATCATAGATTGACTGTTTCATGATTATATCAGCGACCTCCTCATTAGTCTGTCCGCTCACAGATTCTATAAACTGATCATAGTCTTCAGGCGCCACCCGATCCTTGATAGCCGCTTCTCGGTTAGCAGATAGGGCGAGCATCAGTTCATCCTCATCAGGGGGCGGCAGGTTCCTGATCAAGTCAGCTTTCTCCTCTGGTGAGAGATTGAATACAGATGCCATGAGCTGATCGTCATCGGCTCCTAACCGATCATCGAAAGTTTTCGCATCTATGGCCGCTCTCGCTTTCAGTCGCCAAGTCTTGAAAATAGGTCTGATCATGGCTGATTGAATGCCATTGTATAGCTTTGAAAGGCTCTCGGTCCTATCTTTGATCGATAGGATTGTCGCCTTCCAATCGACATACTGAAGCAGTTCATTGTCGGAGGGTACCTCAGTTCCATTTTTGAACGCGATCTTACCATCGGTGTGTCGTACGATATACTTGTGTTCCTGGATCTCTCCATCCTTGCTGATCACAGGCTTGAAGTTGATATTGCTCAGGAACGGATATTTTCCAAAAAGAAGGCTGATTCCTCTTTGAGCTTCACCAGAGTCAATCGAATCTCTTGGCTCACTTGGCTCGTCAGGTTCTCTCTTCTCTTCAACCATGACCTCGTTGAGGATAGGCTCTTCAAGCATCGGCGCCTCGGTAGCAGGAGTGTTGCTATCCGCTGAACTATTTACGATTTCTGAAAAAACACCATTTGGTGCGTCTCCCATCGCATCGTAGATATCGCCAGTGGATTTATATCCACTCGGGTTTGGTTTGTTAGAAGAACTGGCCGCGGCCTTCATCGCAGCTACAATTCGCGTGAGAGTATCGCCTGTTTCAGTCGCATCCTTGGTTTTAGAGTCTTCGCTATCAGTTGCCCAGATCGCGTTAGCATATGCTTCCCGCTTCATTGCTTCAAGGCGCTGATAGCGCTCGATGCGCGCCAGGAGTTCCGGATGCTTGGAGGCACGGTCTTGCTTGTTATCGAAATTTGGATACATGATTTATGAGAGCAATCATAAAGAATGCTATATTTTTAATAAAATAGAACGCGTTATTTGAAATTCGCGGTTTGGAGCATGTTTTCAAAAATATTTTTCAGAATCTGGATCGATCTCTAGGAAATAGAACGGGTATTTTGCAACTCCAGCCATCTTGAGTAAATCTATGGACCAGTCCGTTTCTCCTATCGAGTAATCGGTTGTACTCGTCCATGGCCGAGGCCATGTCCATATCAAACAGTTTCTCGATCTGGTCCTTGAAGTGGATATTGTCTAGGATAGCCCTGAATGGTCGATCAGGGCACAGCTTGATCAGGTCTGATTTGATGTAATCCAATCGTTGGATGTCATCTATTTTCGATTTCAAATCATTAGAAATCTCTAAATATCTCAGGACTCGTTTGTGCATCTTCGAGAGTTCCTTCCGGTACATGGCGATTTTCTGATCTTTATCGTGCTGAGCACAAAACCCTGACCTCAAGGCGTTGCGGGAGCATGGAGAATTGCTTTTAGTGATTGCCTGGCAGGTGGTCATCTCAAAATATGTATCTATCTATATATCAGCAAATATTGTTTGCCATGAAACACAATATCTGGATTACGATCCCTTACTACGCATGAAACCTTACGACAACGCCCGCGACATAGTTGAGGCTGAAAGGATTGTGAAAAAAAAGAAATCGCCAGATGTTGAGATGTTCAAGCTCGAGCGATCAAAACCACCGAGAACGGTGAAGTTGTCCTATGATGACCTTAAGTCGATTACACTATGAGTCTGAGCTCCTCCAGTAGTGCTTCTCCAGCGTGCTCATCTCGTTTTTGTTGATTAGGCGTAGATTGTCCTGACTCTCCCATGATGGATCATCGTAGCCTTTCCATTTGATAAAATATTTGTACTTGTTGTTGCGCATTTTTTATGCTTTAGAATCGACTCGGCCTCAAATATTTGGCCTGGTGATGCATCTGTATTCGTGATGGCAAGCTTGACTCGTTTGAGATCATTTGGAGATTTGTAAAGGTATGGCCATTCTTCGATCGAATCTGGATACGATAGCCATCCATTCCAGCGACCTCATAGACAAGCGTACTCCACTTGGCTGATTCCTTGCCGAATTGCTTTGCCTTGAGTCGATAGACAACCGTCTCACCAGTACTAAAATCACTATCGACTTCTCGTAGAAGATTTTGATTGTGATCGAGCTCTGATTGAATGACGGTTCCTCGAGCTTCGTTTGGGGTCATGCCAATGGAGCTATGTTTCGTTGAATTATAGTTCTCAACCAGATCAGCTACTAACCGGTTAGTGATTCATTGAGATGTCCGCAACAATCGTTGCTTGATCGTTCGATTGAATCGTTCGATCTTACCCATCGTTGCGTGTTCCCCGGATTCATTGTTAAAATGGGTAATTGATGACTTCTTGAAGTAGCTTTGGACTTGCTGATTCATGAATTCAGATCCGTTGTCGCTCGTGATAATTGTAGGACTGTGTTGCTTCACGAGGCGTTTTAGTGCTTTCAGAACGGTGTCGGCCTGTTTGTTGGGGATTAACTCTACGTAGCCCAATCGACTATTGATATTGACTGCTGTGAGCAAGCTCTTCCCCTCCCAGAAAGCCAAATCCATCTGCCATGAATCTGGGTTGTTGCTTGCGATGTGGAACTGATCGAATCGTTTCCTCTGGTCTTGGTACTGCTGAGCATCTGTATTGCTTGCGTACCATGCTTTAACATCCTTGAGACGGATGGAACTATCAAGGCTTTTAGCTTTCTCATACAGACTCTGAACCCCTACGAAACCAGTTTTAGGATCGTTGTAGAGCTTGGAGAGTAGTTCCTCCATGAAGATTAGATATCAAGAGGTTGTGTAGATATACCATCTGAGAGAACTTTCCTCTTATCGTAAAAATACGATAAAGCAGTCTTCTGCTGTGTGTAGGTGATAATACCCTTGGTCTCCTTAGAGATGCGAAACCCCTTGTTTGTTCCCGAGAGAGTAAGCTGATCATTGACAACTGACTCGAATCCGTCAGGGTTCAGCACATCGGTGTTGCGACCGCGACCTTGTTGAACACCCTTGGCGGAAACCTTGACCTTGTACGACGTATCCGGCATATAGCAGATATAGTTCTTCGATGATGGCGAGACCATAGCATCGCCCGACCACTCATCATTGAACAGACCAGGCGTACGACGATCGAACTGAGCCACCTTCTCGTTGTAGTCTCGTGAGAACCAATCGTACCTGTGTTGCTTGAAGTGTTCCTGGAGCTCTGGCTTGATTGCCTCGCTGAAAGGGTTCTCACAACTGAATGCGATGCATGCCGAGTCAGTATCCATTTCCTGATACTGGAAGTCAGATCGATCAAAATACTTGTCAATGCAGTCGTAGTAGAACTGTAGCATACGTAGCTTAGCGAGCTGATAGATGGCGATTGAGAGATGGATCGGGTTGTTGAGCTTGATGCGTCGCTTCTTCAAACTGACCTCGAATGACCCGGCCAGCTCCTCGACATCGTGAAAGTTTTGCTTCTCGACGATGGCGCGAACCTTAATAGAGTCTGACATGTACTTAACATCTTTGTGCTTGCTCTTACCCATACCTGAACGACCGAATGCGCTGTTTCCAAAGAGCTTCGACATATCAGCAATCATAGACTTACTCTTATCAGCATCACCATCGCGACGCGCGTCTGAGACCTGTTCCATGAACGGAGCAAACGCCTTCTGAGAGTTCGCCTTGATGAATGAATACGTCTGGGTGATCTCCATACCGTGAGCCAGATACCACTTCAGCAACGGAGCATAGATTAGAATCTTCTCGCCGAAGTAGCTTCCAATAAGCTTGCGAGCTGGCTTTGCGCGGCCTGACTCGCAAGACTGGTTGTAGTCGTACATGTGAGATCCGATGATGTTCTCGTCGTTGCAATCGATATCGATGTTCTTGAAGATGGGAGTCATCTCTGAGAAGTAGTCTTTGAGGTGGTCTGGCGTTCTGATATCACACTCGAGGAAGCCAAAGATCTTGTCAGCCTTGATGTCTTCAATGATTCCATCATAAGCCTCGACCGTTGTTAGTCGTCCGCATGGCATCTCATTACCGAGGGCCCATAAATAGAGAGCGTTAGCATCGTATCCGGTGATCTTCTTGCAGAGCTTGTTTCCTCTAATCTTCGTCTCGTTGCGCTTAGCAAAGCGGTTGAAGATGATGGATGGTCCTCCAGCGATGTTGGCCTTCATCTTAGCGTAGATCTCCTTCTCCTCAAAATCTATTGAATGAACAAGCTTGTCGCTGTTGGCTTCGAGGAGCTTCTGGTATCGAAATGCTTTAGGGCTCATACTCTTACGAGCACAGTTGCATTTGATGCACGACATCACGATGTTGCCATCGATGTGGCCGATTTCGTTGTCGATACGATCGGCGGAGACGTTCTCCACACCGAGCTTACAGAAGCAATGCGTACATAGATAGTCCTGTTTGCGAAGTAGCTTGTTGAGGTGAGTGATCGTTAAACCAAACTCTCGCTTAGCCTTGATATCTTGGCTCTCGTAGCCGTTGGACCGATCGTTCGGGAACTCAAAGACAACACCAGCTGGCTTCTCAGGAATTGAGAGATGCTTAAAGCAAGTCTGATACATAACCTTCTCCGATAGACCAGGCAGTGATACTCCGGCTGAAAACATATCCAGCTCAAAACGCTTGAACAGCTCCCGCTGAGCCTTGATTGCCATTACAAATGGCTTGACGTCGAGATTGTTGTACCAAATCAATAGATCCTTGATGGACTTCATCCCATAATGCTTCCAAACGAACTCTACACGCTCGTAATCATCATCAGAGATATGAGTACCACGCAGATCACTATCGAATGCATGCTTAGGTGGGATACTCGTCTCGCTTAGAACATCGAATGTTTTGATGTACTCGTATGGGAAAACACCTTTTGAGAGACCGCATACGCAACGAATCTTGTCAGAACACCTGCAACCGCCTAAGTATGTCGATAGATACTTTTCGTAGCTTGTTCCGGACGGCAAGTAGTTGCAAATATCCAACATCTTGAACGTGTATGTCCCAATACACATATCACTCGGGTTCTTGATCACTGATGCGATATTCGTGCTTCCGATAGCTGTGAAGAAATTATTCTTGATTAGATTGATATCATAACTACCTGAATTGAATCCGATGACAGGTGTTTGACTGATGATGCGACTGAACTTGTAAAATGGATTTTTCTCATCCGTACCACCTCTGATCATATTAAAGAACGCAAACAGAGACTCATATTCCCCATCTGATATCAACTGTTCAATATCATCCAAGTAGAAACGCTCAGCGATAGGCTTTCCTGGGATATCCATTCCAGTCAATGGTTCTCGTTTCAAGATCGATTTCGCCAATGTCTCATACTTCGAGAAATTGTACTTGCGAATCTCCGTAGATATGACCTCGATATACGCAAACATTTCATTCAAAAGCTGAAGAGGTGAGTCTGAAACGAAAGACTTGACCTCCTCTGTGAGACTATTGCAAACCGACACAGACACAGGAATGTGTTGATTGGTGAAAGTAGTACTCTCACCATGGTTGATCGAAGTTGGCTTGAGAATAGCCTCGAAGTCATATACAATGAAGTGGTCCATGTAGTGATCCTTCTCAATACGAAACTTGTTAAGGATCTGACGGAGCTGGTTCTGAGGCGGACGATAGATCGTCGGAGACTTGGGAAACGACTCAATGACTTCGAATTCACATTTGGTCTTCTTGTGATTCGCAAGCTTCTGCCACGTGTCGAGAACAGCTCCACACACGTTGCATTGAAACTTAGACAAAACATTGTCCAGCTTCGTGATGTACATTGCATGAGATCTGTAGTCGAGGATATTGATACGGTTCGGGTATGACGTCTTCGATTCACGAATCTTTGAAATCTCGAGCGACTGTTGATCCATCTCAAACACATGAATCTGAAGCTGGAAACACTCTTCGAGATCGGCAAATTGTAAGATATCAATAGGCTCCATCTCCTTGAAATACTTGGCTGAATATTTGATACTCTTGAACTCACAGTATGCTTTGACCAGCTTCTTGACTGAAGAGATCATTCGATCAACTCGGGCTTCCTTCTCGAGATGGTAGGCGATGCAAAAGAACATGCACTTGTTTTCGGTCTTCTGGAAATTGATGATAGAGCGATTGTTCTTAATAACGTCAGGAATCTTGATATTCGAATCGCCAAGAATGTGATTCCTATAGGTGATAAGAATCTCCGTCATCGTAATCTCCTTGAGTTGATAGCTCGATGAAGGAAAGCTGATTCGCTCTGTGAAGTCCTTGCTTTGCATTTCAGTCATGACCTTGCTTTCAATATCATCCTTTGCGTTCATAGCGATAGGAGACTTGAACACAGTCGTGTTCGATCCAGGCCAGTAGTTCCGCTCAAGTCCGCTGATCCGATCGAATAGCTTATATCCGAGCTGAAATTGACTTTGAAAGCCTTGGTCTGCTTACCGAGAGTCTTCCGAATCTTGGAATAGATCTGAGCCTGATCATAATGCTCGTAGAGGTGAGACTCCATCGCGCGACCCTTATAGACAGAATATGCCCCGGCTGGCTTGTAGGTTGGAGAGAGATGGCGAGTCAGTCGTTCCTTAAAAATCTTGTACGACTTCTCGAGAAGGCTACGATTCTTTCCATTGTCGAAACTTGAGATATAAACACTGCGTCCGTTCTGGTTCTTCACCTTCACACGGAACGAGGAGCCCCATCGCTTGACTGGGATGTTGAGGCGCTTGAGAGCATCGAGTTCGTGGGACAACATGCTGAGTTTATGAGGCTGGAGATTAAAAAAAAAATATTCGTTTATCTTCTTGGTATATTATTTAAACCTTGCTTCAATATAGAAAACTTTTCCATCAGGCAAAAAAAACAATTTGAGGATGATTAGTCGAGAGCAATCCTTCCACCACGCTTAGCGTAATATTTTTTTCTGTCGTTCGCTGATCTCGTCTCGATGCTTCTCGTCGTAGGCTTTCTGACGAGCAAGAATTTTTCGCGATTCTTCTCGTAGTACCTCTTCTTCGCTGCTGCGATAGCAACCTTGTTGGCCTGGTATTTTTCGGGTGAGTATGCCATTTTAGATTCTTTGGTAGTATCTATATAATATTAGAGACTTTGTATCAAGATCGGAAGTTTTATTAATTAATCAAAAATATATATTGAGAATCCTTCCGTATCTCAAAATATTCACAACTCGAACATTTGTTTAAGAAACTTGTTTTATAGCAACAACTCTTGTCCAACCAACACTACGATCTATCACACGGTGTATAATACTCTATCTCATCATGACCTTTGATTAGTTCCCCACCACATTTAGAATGTCCAAACTTTCTGCGTACGATCGGATATTCTTTTCGCTTTCGAAACCATGAGAGCCTCATGAGGCGAAGGCAATATTGCTGATCTTTGAGCATCTCTTCGATGGAGAGGTACTTGGAGTTGAACGACAGCTTGACCATGATTATATAACTTAGTATTCGAGTGTTAGATATGAAACTTTTCCTTCATACAGGATGTTGATTAAAAAAAAGAGTTGAGTCGGATACTCATGATAATATTTGTGTGTTAATCTTGTTTGAAATCAGTAGTTCAGTATTATACTCTTCAATTGTCTTTGCTCGTAGGAATCTTAGTATCCGTTGGTGATGACAATAACCAGCGAGTATGCTTCTGCGTTTCACAATGATGAGTAAAACTGTAGCGCCTTACAGTTGAACCACATGGACATTTTACAAACGCGATCATTGGTTGAGACAATATGTCTTTGATTTTTTCTTCATCAAGTGATGCTTGTGTCTGGATAGGGAACTTTTCATATGGATGAATATGACAACGCTCTTTATTCTTAGATGACGAACACTGCCTTCCATTTTTCATAATGTAGTTGCACATCGTAGGTTGGTTGTTGCTATGCTCTTGGTCTTTATAACTTTACATTTATCTCTCTAAATAGGTCGCAAAGTTGAAAATATTGCTTCTCTGGATGTGGGCTATATGATCGGTGCTCTACCTCCTTCACAGCGAAGGAATATATTACTCTCGATATTAGCTATGGTATAGGTGCTCTAACTACTACATATCTATAGGATACCTCATTTACATGTGAGGGCTTGAGGCGATTTGAGATGGGTTTTGATGCTCTGAAATTCACGAAAATAGGTGATTTGAATATTAACGATAGGATAGGTGCTCTGGTTATGACACAGCGAAAGGGGTATTCATTGTGTGTAATGATAGAGACGGGCTGGTGGGTGGGGTTGTGTGTTGAGATTTTTGAAAATTCAAAAAACGGTATTATACCTGGTTGGTATATACAACTGGCGGGCAGCAGGTAGCAATGTGTCGTAAACTACCGACGAGACTCAGCACGGATGTTGTGGTGACGGTGGATTTCGTGATCGCATCAAGAACGCGATGAAGAGCCTTGGCGATTTTGTCGGCTGGAATTGTCACTGTGCCTTCTCGGGTGTTCCTAGTGCACGTCCATTTTCACTCCACCGCGTGAATTTCTTTTTGTTTATTGCGGTTGGCCCGAGTACCGTAGCCATTGCCCTTCTTAGAGCAAGATTGGCCAGAAAGCACCGGAGCCCTTCATCGATCTCGATACACGTGTGGTCGTCGCACCAAAACGATCCGCAGCGAGGTTGGCGGGGAACCACCATGCGTGACTGCTCGTGCAGGCCATTGCGAAGGTCCATTGGGTATGACTGTTCGTACAGGCCATTGATGAGCACCCCGGGCAGATAGTACCATGCCGGGGACCCGCACCAACCAAACTCACATGCAAGGTCGATCACCAGAAAGCCTCCAATGACAAACGCAAACATGTGGGCGTGGTCGGCGTGCACAGGGAGATGCCGAAAGGCACCCGCCACATCGCCGAGCATGATGAGGATCCGAGCGTACGGACGATCTCGTCGTCGAGTAAAACCCCGCCTGGCGATGTCGGCTGGAGGGTTATACGTGATTTTGGGCAGGTGGGAGCGGTCAGTGAAGTCGTTGACCGCTGCACCGTCTGGATGCGAGTAGTCGTTGATGAGGCGAATGTCGGGCGGGCTCGTGCCTGCCTTGTCGACGACCGCGATGGGTGAAATGAAGACCTCTTTCCACCTGTTTGCGAGTGACACTTTCACCGAGATACCGTCCATCCTTCTGTCCTTTGCGAATGGGACGCCAGACTTGTGGCATGTGGTCTTTGATAGTTCCGTGGTTGGAAGGACGACGGTCTTGGACTGCCGGCCATTGGGGGAGCCACTCGGTTATCACACCATGCCGAACGACGCTGTTCCATCAATCGCATGCCTCGTGTATGTCTGGTGCAGGCGGTTGCGGGATTTCAAATAAATCCTTGTTGGGACGAGGATCAGCGGTGGTTTGGCCGCGCACAAGCCTGATAAAATCGGGTAGCCCGAGTGCCGACGACTCCGCCAGCTGGGATAGAAACTTGACCATGCATGTGTCGACGGTGTCGTCGCTGGGTGGGGAGTCGCCACGAGGGACCGAAATGCCGTGCGCTAGTGCAGCACTCGTGAGATTGGTCGCGGTCTCCGCTTGGCAAAGCGTGTGCAGTTTCTCCGAAGTCTTCATGTATTTGAATGGTCAGCCTCCAACTGTTGACGCGATGCATTCATCCTAGTGCACGATACTGCATCTGCTGGTGTTGTTGGCTGACTCGGAGACTCTGGTGTTTGCTGTGCCGGAACTGAGACCATTGGTTGTCAGAGGTTCGCAAACTCTGGGGCGAGCCCCCCGAACACTTTGTCGATGTGATCTTGACGTTCTTGGGCAGCTTCTTCGGTCGGAAATCAGCTCTTTTCGGAGCGAAGCACTTGCGAGGCTCTGCGCCGCCTGCACACCCAGCGTTGGACAGGTGTATCATGCAGAGCTGTAGCGATCCTTGCGTCGGCAGGCTGTTGATCACGGATTTGGGAATTCCGCTTTTCTAGTCGCCTCTTGGTTAGCGATTGGTTGGCTTTCCCGAAGTGCCGTTGCTAAGTCTGGCTTGGAGCTTGGCCATTAAGTCTGCAATCGTCGATTGCTGTTGGTCGTAGAGAAGTTTCGCCAGGAGTGGGTCTTGGAGGAAGAATGCTGTTTTGACGCGAATTGCTTCGCTCAGCCCGCCGGAGAGGATTAGGCCTCGGAGCCGGCCCAGCATCATATCAAGCCAGCGTGCGAGGCGGCGGGTCGTGTCTCCGTCGGGCTCCCCACCGCGTGCAAACGATTCAATGAACCGCAGCGCCGACTCCAGCACAGACACATTATCTGGGTTGTAGAACGTTCGCCACCGTCGTAGATTGCGAAGCCCCTCGACAAGCTCTGTGTATGACGGCGAGTTGGGGGCAGTTGGCAAGTAATTCTTGCGCGAGAAATCAGTCATGTTCACGGCCAGCTCAGAGGAGTCCATGAAGTCCACGGTGGCAAAGTGCAGCACGGAGAGCCCACGCATGTGGAATCCAAACTCGTAAGCCCCTCGCAACACTGGCGGTGTCGTGTGGAACTCGTTGCCACCAGCCTGTTGAGCATATTCAAGCACATATTGAGCGTTCTTACCTTGGTTGTCTGGATGAGCGATCGCGTCGTTAACGCGCCGTTCCAAGTCTGTTGGTTTGAAAGCCGCGGTCGAGTTGCGTCGGCCGTCTTCGGCTCCTTCCGTCGTACAGCGCGGGATGCCGTTGTGGGTGGGCGTTGGGGGCGCGTCGACGAGGTCTCTGTTCTGGCGTTGCACCGCGCATATGGCATCTTCGTAGTCGTCTCCAATCGTTGCAGGGGCGTCCGATGCGACAGAGGCGGTTTCATCTTCATCATCTTGCGCGTGGTGGCTGACCTTCCGCCTCGTCGAACTACGTGTAGCTGGCGCCTCGGCCGCCTTCCTCTTCGGCGTCTGCTTGGATGTCGTTGCGCGCTCCGACGTGAGTACAAACATACTGGATCCTTTCTTGGCCTTCTTGTTCAACGCGCAGTCGATGATATGCTGTCGGGGAACTGAGACTATGTCCAGTGTGTTGGGACGGATGACACCCACCACGTCGGACGCCACGTAGGCAACGGATAGGGCGTTCTTTACCTTGGCCAGTTCGATTCGATTCTTCGTGCCCGCGCATGCCGTTTGCGTCTCCTCCATCGCATCTTGGATCTCAAGTGCGTTGATCACTGACACATTCGTCTCCGCAGCTGTCTGTAGAGCGTAGTTGATCCAGTCCGTCTTGACCACGTTGAGGGGTTGCATCAGATCGATGGTGCGGTGAGCTCCAGCACACTGAACGTGCAGTCGAGGAACAGAGGCCGCCATGTGGTAACCCGTCACCAGTCCATAGGCCCACAGATCTCGCGCGGGGCCGTCAGTCTCAACAAAGGCGATCGGGTGCCCGACGTACGTTCCGGGCCAGAGTCCGGCTTCCTCGTCGGACACTTGGCATTGCTGCAGCACCATGAGCGCGATCTCGTCTTCGATGTCCTCATTTTCTGCTCCTGGCACGATGAGCGAAACTTTGGCCGCTGAGCCGTTGATGCTCACCACGCGGACGTAGTGAAACTCTGTGAACTCGTGGACGTGCTTCGGGCCCAGGAAGGCCATCGTGCCGACGGTCACCGTTGAGGACGACATAGAGGTCAGATTATCTCACTGGTCGATTGAGGTCTTAGCTTCGAGCAATCGAGCAATTATATTTTAGGGGGGACCCCCCCCCCTACTATATTTTTTCCTAAAAGTGAAAGTAGGTAATGGACCCATGGCAGAGATATTTATGAAGGCTTTATAATGATCGAGTGCTCCTCTACCTCGCTGTCGTCGTCTGCTTTTGACCATGACCTAGGTCATGGCAGGTCATGGCAGGTCATGGCGCAGAAAAAAGAGTGATTGGTGACTAGTTAGCTGTGTACTCGGTCACCTCGCCGGTGAGCCTGTCGTTGACGAGCTCGTTCTCGAAGGCCACAATCACGAGCATGTTGCAGCCCTGGCACGAGGCATTCGTTCCCATTATCTGGATTGACTGGGGCACATCCTTTTCCGTTAGACGTGAAACATCGGCCACTAGAACACGGTTCACGGTGGACCACTTATGGTAATCAATCAGACCATTCGTCAGCTCGGGAGTGATATCTCCGTTGATTGCGGAGAGCTTTGCAAACTCGTTGCAGAAATCCATGAAGTCGTAGTCATAGCAAATGTCGAACACCTGTTGCGATCCGATCCTGACGTTGAAGTTCCTGATCGACGATCCTGCCTGCACCGTCCATGGCGCGCTGTCGAACGGCGACTGAACCTGCTGCACCGTGACACTCGCGAAGTTGCCCGTGGATGTCTCGGCGAAGGGCAACAGCGCCACGTACTTGGCGTTCTTGTTGCTCGCGAACAGCAGGCCAAACGCCGTGTTCTGCTGCGATGACGACACGCCGATGCCTGCATGCTGATAAAACCATTGCGCGTAGTAATCCAGGTTACGAATCTTCTTTGATGGTTTAGATACGATTGCCTGAGGATTCTCCAGGTCCACAAACGGGACGTACAGCCGTGTGGTGGTGAACGGGAAGTAAGTCGAGTCAATGGTTGGCTCCAGGCTGTTTACAATCGCGCCCCAAGCAACACTGACCTCACCCGTTCCAGCGGATGCGATCACAGCGCTGTTAGGATTGCTGCTGCCTGTTCCAGATGCTACCATGATCGGGCACACAGAGCCTGATGCCAGCGTGGTGGTCGTTAGCGTCATGGCTTTGGTCGTCGCCGACGTCGCAATCACTGACACGCCCTGGTTTACGCGGAACCGTAGCTTAATCTGCGGATTTGCCAGAAGATCCAACTCCTAGAAGATGGGATGAAGATCCACCAGCCGCAGTTTCAGAATGTAGTTCCACGTGCCAGAAATAGCCCCGGCTGTTGCGGCGCCAGCGACGAATGCACCGCGACCGAACTGGTTGGAGATTGTCTTGGACGCGCCCGAGGCAATCGTCAGCCAGTCGTTCGTGTTTACGTTCGACGTGATAGGGTTGCGCAGGAGTCGCTGCGTGAAGCCCTCATTCGGTGACATCGAGCTAGCACCCGAAGCGGCAGTGCCCAGAGCACCCGTGATGTCCGCGGCCGTGTTGCAGTAGCCGTCTCCGTAAGGGCGTGGTCGCGTGCAGTCTCCAAGTGGAGATAGCGTCACCTTGAGAATTATTCAGTGATTGTGATTGGCTGGCCTGGATCCCTCGCGACAACACAGCAGGAGACAAAATTCAGCGTTTCTCTCCACCTTTGGAGGGTGGAGAGGTCTGGAGAACTAAAGAAGATCGATTGAGTGAAATGAACGAGTTGGAGGAGGCGATCGTGCTGGTGACGGCGCTAGCTGGGCAGGCTGTCGTTCTCGCTGCATGCAGTCGCCAAGACGAAAAGCCAAAACAGCGGCATGCTGTAACCTCTCTACACTTCAATGGACTTCTGCGTGGCGCCGAATATGAAGCCTGGTTTCCTGAGAATTTGCGGTGCTCGCGCTCATCATTTCTAGCTATTGCAGGGTTTCTCAGGCAGCGTGGTGTCGTGTTTGCTAACGCGGTGGAAAGGAAGCACTCTTTCGAGAAGAAGATTGCCGCAGCGCTCTATTTCGTTGCTTCGTCGGGTGGCTATCGCGAAACGGCATCGGCCATGGGAATGAACAAGAGCTACGTCGTCGATATTGTTGACGAGGTAGGTCGTGTTCTTTATCGCGCGGCTGGCGAAGTGGTCTCCTTTCCGCGGGATCGTCAAGGTTGGGATTCGGTTGAGCAGGGCTTCGCAGCTCGTCGTGGATATCCTGGTGTTGCCGGAGCTGTTGACGGCTCCCTGCTAGCAATTGATCGACCAGAAGCGTACGAAGGGTTTTATTGCCGGAAGGGCTATCCTGCTCTAAACATTCAAGCAATTGTGACTGCGGATAACAAGTTCATCAGTGTCGAGATTCGCCCCGGTTCCTGGTCTGATAGCAAGTCGTGGAAGCACAGCGTGATCGGGAGGCATGCAGGAGCGATGATACCGGCGGGGGCTCACTTCATCGGAGATTCGGGCTACGCGCTGCTGCCGTACCTTTTGGTACCGTATGCAGAACGGGAAGAAGGAGGCACTCTGACTCACTTGCAAAAGCGGTTTAACTTCTTTCACTCCAGCACACGGATGGCGGTTGAATGCACATTCGGTCTTTGGAAAGGCCGATATCGCGTCCTTCAAACTGTGATGGACGAGAAGTCGTTGGGTAAAACGAAGCACGTGATCATGGCGACAATAGTCTTGCACAATTTGATGCTTGGCCTTCGCGATGACACCCCCATAACACCCTTCAGCGAGCCTCATGAGGAAGAGGACATTTTTTTTGACTCAGAAGCAACTGTCACTGCTGCTATGATGCGCAATATTGGAAAACAGAAACGAGATGGAATAGCTAACACTATTTGCCATTAACATGTTAGTGTTTAGTTGCTTGCGTTGTTTCCAGAGTCAGAAACACACGTGTGTGGTTTTGCATCTCGACTTTAGTCTGCTTCGTTTGCCGCTGATCGCTGCTGCTCCAGCTGAAGCAGCAGGTCGGTTTGAGCTCGAACACTTTGTGTGAGGTCTTTTAGCGACTGTAGAATCTCAAGACTAGCGTCGGGTCGGGTCGTTTCCGCGGAGGCCGCTCTGGAAGCCTTGAAGGCTTCCGCAATGTCCTTCATGCTGTCATGAACAGCCATCATCCCCTCTGCTAACGTCACGGCTTTGCGGCGCTTCGATGGACGATCCGCACGCCAACCTTGACGACGATCATGCCCAGTACCCTCGTCGCAGTTGCTGCCCTCTTCCTCTCCAGCACGCGTCTGGCTTCTTGCATCGTCGCTATCCACCTCAGCATCACTCTGTGCATCAAAGTGACGAGGTTCCCCAGTGGTGCTCGCATCACTAGAGAAGAATGCATCCGTTTGCATACCTGAGCTGTTTGCCCATACGTCGCACATTGTATCGTAACAAGGGGGTTCATGCAGTGGGCGCTCCGTTCGGTTGCCGGTGTCGTGTTGAGCAACGCGATACGCTGTATATTGTTTTTGCATGTACTTGATCTGCACGACAACAATGAAGCAAGAGAAACTAGCGAGTTAGAAGAACTACTGATCATTGTATACTGAATAAATTTGGGCGCGGAATACCTTTGACTTGCACTGGATAGGCTTCACGACGAGTCCACTCAATCGCGACACCTCGCTGGCTAGCATGATCCATGCGCTCCTGAGCTGCGAAGATCTCGTGCAATCGTGAAATCTGTCCTTCAGCGTGATGAATCGCACCCTCAAGAGTATATCTGCTGCGCGAGGTGTCCACGCGAAGGCATCTGCGATGCTACTCTGCTCAGGGGGATCTCGCGCGACAGAAGAAGGTAGTTCTGGGACGCCTTGTGTGCTGCCGGCAGGAGACGCGTCTGCGCCCGCTGACCCACGCTCCACGGGCTCGATTCGATCAGTATCAGAACGAGGCGAATCGCTCGGTGTTGCTGGAGCGGTTGCTGGAGCGGTTGCTGGAGCGGTTGCTGGAGCGGGGGCCAAAGGTGCCAGGCCCTGGCGAGGTCGCGGGCGGCTCAGGACCGCCATTGTCTCCGACGCCCCAAATGCTGAAATGGCCCATGTCTATTGCGGTTGATGGTCTGACTTTTGATTGGCTCATAATGATTAATTTGGAAGCCTTCTCTCCGAGTGGAGAGAAACACCGCGCGACCATGACTGGGGGCATTCTCCAGCCTTCAGCTCCAGGTGGATAATAGCGCGACCACGCCCTAAGCGCTCGCGGTGGCACTCCACGTCAGCGATCCAGAGCTGTCTGGGAAAAGATACGCCTTGGCGCCGTGCTTCTCGACATATGTTGGGCTTGACTCCACCTGCGCACGATGATTATTCACGAATATGTTGTACTCCGTCATCGAGAGGATTGACTTGCCGTTCAGCTCCAGAGACATGGCGTCAATCACGTTCCAGACGCCGCACCGACAGCCGGTTCGCAGGGTCTGCAGCGCCTGTGTGGCGTGCGTATTCTTCAAGCTCACCTTGTAGGGCAGCATGATAAATGCATCTCTGAGACAGGCAAAGCCCTCGGCGCCATTCAACTGGCTGGTTACATCGATCGTAATCACGCCATTCGCATAGCTGCCCTGGTTCAAGTCGATCACGTGCGGGCAGAGCTTCCGCGAGGAAACGCGCACCGCCGGATCGCCCTTGAGCGAGGACTGATAGAGAAACTAATCAGCCAATTGCGTGCTATCGGCCATGATTACTATATAGTATCTGATATATATATACCAACTAGAAATTAATTCGCGATGGCTAATCTCATCAAGCCCATCACGTCGGACCACGATCTTGTCGATCTTGCCGCCAAGTGTGGCATTCATCTAGACGCGATCTTTGACTCAACCGAGATCTTGAAGCCACTGTCGCGCAAGAGAACGTACTTGATACTCCTGCGGCCGAAGGATGCAGACATCGGTAATTGCCAGCTGTGCACGACGGCGAGTACTTCGACAGCATGGGCGAGGGCCCACCGACTAAGTACGGCATCAGCAAGTACAACGAGTTCCAGTATTAGTCAGCGCACGGTGACTACTGTGGCATCTGGTGCATGCTGTGGCTGTTCGCCAAGCATCACAAACAGCCTTATCTGCTCCAGCCTTTTCATAATTTAAATATGGTAGTTCTTTAGTCCAGATAATATACTATGTACCGTGAACTAACCATCGCTAGCAGTGTGTCCAATGCCAAGCTCAAGCGAGCCTTGAAGCAGGGCAAGCTCAGTCTTTCGGCAGTCGAGTTCAACGGCACCGGCGCTGTACTGCACCTGCACCCCGGATCTTACGACAAGGCGCTCAAGGCGCGTAAGCGGGGTAAGGGCGTGCGGCTCGAGATTACTCGTGTGGTGGAGTGGCCTCGGATGAGAGCAGAGCGGCGCCCGTTGATGGCAATTGACGCGGTCACCGGAATTGGGAATGTTCGTCAGAGTGATGGGACGGGATCGCGCGTCTGATTCTGATTCGGCCGACGAAGTGTGACCGGTCACTATGGGTGCCCGTTCTATGTGCCCGATCTGGAGACCCCGATCCAGGAGGCCCCGATCCGGGAATTCTAGATGGAATCAGGTTAAAGATGGGGTGGGTTGCGACATCCTAGGGGTAGGCGTCGTATAGGGACGATCGTGTGGATAGGATTGTAGGAGCGGATAGATAAGGCTCAGTCCCGAATTCTCTTTGTTCTGCACAAGTCCAGAGTCTCCTGCAAAGGTCCGCCAAGCGCCGCGTACATACGCTGTCTGGACGCACGGCCCCACGGCTGCTGGTTGGATCGGGTACTCACCCCCACAGACCCATGCCCCAAGGAGGACCACGTAAAACGATACCACCAAGGCTCACCCCACGCAGGACGTGAAGAAGCGCGCGGCCCGATAACGCCGCGCACCCGACCGCAGACGCGCCCCGATAACGTCGCAGTTCTACGGTCAAGGAGAGAGAGAGGGCAAAGGAACGTGGGCCTGATAATACCACGCGGGAAGACCGAAGACGCGTCAGTGTCCAAGGTCAAGGAGAGAGGAGATGAGAGTGAAGAGGAGCGCGAGCCTGCGAACACCGCGCTGTACGACTGAAGGCGCGCCCCGATAACGTCGTTGCCCAAGGTCAAGGAGAGGAGAGGAAGAAGGAGAAGGAAGGCGTCAGGACTCGGAAGGTAACACGGGCATCGTGGTCTTCGTTGACCGTCTGAGCAAGATGGCTCATCTAGCGGCTGTGCCGGACACCGTGGACGGTGAAGGGACAGCGAAGCTGTTTCTCGATCGGGTCTTCCGCCAACACGGGCTGCCCGCATCGA
Source organism: Phytophthora crassamura (assembly GCA_033557995.1). Taxonomy (NCBI): domain Eukaryota; phylum Oomycota; class Peronosporomycetes; order Peronosporales; family Peronosporaceae; genus Phytophthora; species Phytophthora crassamura. The sequence goes on along the minus strand of JAUCED010000011.1, from coordinate 871,238 downwards.
TTGTCTCTGATCGAGACCCCCGCTTCACTGGGAAGTTTTGGGACGCTGTCTTTAAGGTGCTTGGCACCAAGTTGGACATGTCCACAGCGGACCATCCGCAGACCGACGGTCAGACTGAGCGCGTGAATCGCGTTGTCGAAGACATTCTTCGTAGCATTTGCGCTGAAACGCCGAAGCGTTGGAGCGCTATGCTTCCACTCGCCGAGTTTGCGTTGAACAACGCTGTGCATGCCTCCACGGGCTACACTCCGTTCTACGTGAACGGCCTCACTCACCCGCGCGTCCCGCTGACGCTGCCACTCCGTGGTCCTGGGCTTGGTGGGGGAGAGATAGCCGATCGGCTTGCTGATGTCAGCCCACTCACTGTTCGTAAACAGGTTGACGAGTTCCTGTCAACGCGTCTAAGTGTCCTTCGACACGTACGTGACGCAATGGCTGATAGCCAAGACAAACAGAAAGAACATGCGGATGCTAAAGGCAGAGGCAATGTTGAGAGTTATGAGGTCGGGGACCTAGTGTTGCTTAACGCTAAAAACCTACCTACACATGCAGTGTCTGCGGTCTTCAAGACCAAGTTGCGCCCGCGCTTCGTGGGACCGTTCACGGTCGTGGCCAAGAAGGGCCTAGCGTATACGCTCAATCTTCCGAAGAAGATGCGCACACACCCCGTGTTTTACGTGGGCTTGCTCAAGCCGTACCGGGACCCGGCCCATGTGGGTTCTCAGGAGCTGGCGCCCAACGTGGCGGAGCCACAGCGCCCTGCTGAAGTCGCAGCAACAGGTCGACCTGACCTTCCAGCCGCGCGAAACCTTGTTCAAGGCGCGCCAGGCGTTGAGTCGCCGACTCAGCAGCCTCACACCACTGGAGACGTTCCCGGAGATCGCGGATCTCATTCACGGTGGTGTCAGACTCCCTCTCGGCTTGATCAAGCCTCCGCCCATGGCGCTCCAGGATCTGACGCACGTCGCTCAGCGATCTCTCCAAGCTCTCCAGCTCCTCAGGCCGGACAGGCTCCTCACCGTGCGAGGACACGGGCGCCGCCGGCGCTGCTCGACGAGCAGGGGAACCGCCACTTTCATGTGGAGCGTATTCTAAAGCGTCGTCGACGCGACGCTCATAACCAATATTTGGTAAAGTGGCGTGGGTACCCGCACTCAGAAAACTCGTGGGAGTTTGAGGCACCCCTCCGGCAAGACTGCCCTGACGTCGTGGACGCTTTTGATCGCTGCGATCGAAGGCGCTCTGCGAGCCCGCGACCGCGAAGTCGGTCGCCTCACGCTTCCCGCCGCTAGGCAGGGGAGCTGAGGGATCATACGCTGAGCTCAAGCGTTGATCCCGGGCTGCTGCAGCCGTCGACTCACCTTGGTGAGTTCCTGCAGCGCTCTTAAGAGCAGATGAGCCGAGTCCGAGGGACTGTAGCGACCTGGAGGCGGCCGCCTGACGCTTCGTCTTCAGCTTCGCGAAATCGAAGCGAAGCCGGCGCTCTAAGCGCACATCAGCTTCGTCGAAGCTAGACTGGAGAGCCTCCAGCGAAGAGAGACGGCGGGTTCGATGAACCCAGCTCGTGAATTGAGCGTCGTCCTCGTGGAGGAGCTCTCCCGGACCGAGCACCACCGGAATAGTCCGCATCGCGGGGACTGAAGCCCCACGGGCTTGATCGGACAGGCGAGTCCCATACTCCTGTGGAGTGGTCTGCTGCGGCGTCAGAAGCCTCTCTCGGAGAGCAGTACGAGTAGCGACCTGGTCGCTGGTACTGGCCGCCGGCCCGATTCGCCAATTCTGCAATGGCCCCGAGCCAAACTGCTTCAAGCGCTCCACCGGGTTGAGCGGCACGAAGCCATACTCTCGTCGAGAGTTCACTAGCGGTCGCGCCTCAGGTCGTTGCGAACGAACGGCAGTTTGCCCCTCGAGCTGACGCTCTTGAGCCTCGTCGAGGTCGTTGGAGATCTCGTTTGTCTCCAAACCAGACGAAGCACGAAGTGCTGTGGTCTCGCGATCCACGAAAGGGTTGGGAACCCGGCGTTGCTGCTCCGGCGAGCGTGGACGCGCAGGTGGCGGGGAGTCCTCTCGCTGAGGCGTGTCGGAGCTGTAGTCCAGCTCCTCGTCCTCCTCCCCCTCCTCGAGGCTCTCAAAGAGGTCATCTGCCGCCCGGCGGGCCATGTTCGCGCTGCTGAGGCTCTCGGAGCTAAGCGCAAGACGGCTCTGCTGCAGGGCGTGATACTCTCTCACCGAGAGCGTTGACGCGGGGCGCGGTGAGACCTTACGGTCGGACGTTGTGGCACTAGGTGCCGGGGACGCGGGCGCGCTCTTGTTGTCGAGTGACCAAGACGCCTGCGGACTCCGAGCCATGTGCTCGTTGAACTTGGAAAGTTCTGGAGCGGGCTCTCGCGAGGGCAAGCGACTTGGCCGTTGCCGTCGAGACTTCTCAATCGAGACGATGACGAGTGCGTACACGTGGTGTCCACAGTCTGGTGGGGGAGGGTATAACGGGGTTACATTGAATAGTGTGATGCACACAAGCTAGGTGCCACACATAAGTGGCTTCCACACATGTGTTACGTGGGTCACCCCAGATAGGAGTGGGTGGCTCACAACCACTGGATATGCATTTGACTAGGCTCTACTATGATAGATAGTGAGTCCTATACATACAAACAACAGGCGGCTCTGCCGCGATAAACAACAATACATTCAGTTCACATTTGAAGCCTAAGAGTTCACTAGCCTTGTTTAAGGTACTTCTGTCTCTTGGAGTCCTTAATTAGCTATATTAAGGTACTCGTGCAAACTCTCGTATAGAGTTTGCAAGCTATCAATATTACTAGAGACTCTCTGAGTCTGTGTCTTCCTCCGACGCTAAAGCTACAGCAGCCCCGCTGCACATACAGCGCAAAGAAACGCTGCCGACGCGTATTATTAAAACCGCATGCTGAAACCATAAGCGTTGGTGCAGGCGATCTATCCAGTATAAAGGATCCGTGTTATTGTCTCAAAGCAGCCGGACCATCCGAAGAGCAGGTGTGGTGATATCATAAGATGCATGGAAGCGAACATAAAAATAAATGCGGAAACCATGAACTGCATTTGTTTCTTATATATTCATTAATACAGAAAGCCTAAAAATATCCATGAATCAGTAGTTGGGCTTTCTCACCAGAATTAATATATATCAGATCTGGGGGTAGATTAGTTCTTCGCCGTTGCATTAGCGAGCTCTTGTCTGTCCCGACGGTAGAATACCTGGGCGCGATCATTCATCCTCCGGGCACATTTCCAGGACACAATGCCTCGCTCTGAGTTGAACATGAGGAATAAGGTGCTGTCATTGTCGTACACACGGTTGCACATCGAGCACATACTCGGTGCACAGCGCTTCACGAACATGGTGGAGCCGCGAAGAACAGACAAGCCCAGATTCCATATGCGTGCATCGTAGTCCTTTATGTTTCCAGCATGCGCCAGAGCCTCCTTTACAAAGGCAGGATTGTCGTCGGCACCTGCGACAGCGGACTTCCGAGCCGAGCGGTACGCGCTCGCGTCGATACCTTGCACAGAGAACTGATCCTCACAGGTGATGGTGTAACGCTGGCCTGGCACGGCGTACTCTTGGAAGATCCAGTTCGTGAAGACGCCGCTGCTGGTGCGCTTGGTGCCATACGGGAGACTGAGAGAGCCGTGTCTGCGATACTGCGTCTCATCAATGGCTTGTGCGAGCAGGCGGGCGATGCCAACGGGTAGTCCGAGCAGAAAGTAGTTGGTCAAGAAGCAGTCGAGCTTCATGTCGGCTGCGATGGCAGCGCATGTCTCTAGTGACAGTATTAGATTCATGATGAGATGGATGCTAACCTTGAAGAGCCTGTCGTCTAGAGGACGGTTGCGCAGCGTGAACATCCAGTCAAACCCGTCCAGCTCCACACCATGCTATTCCAAGGATGTCATCGTTGCTTCTTTGTAAGGGCGTGCCACGTGCTTGGCCACCTCGTCCACGTTATTGTCGTCGTGGTTGAAATGCTCAGCTAGATCGAGCTTATCAAACGCGTCAAGCTGCAGATCCACATCATAGAACATTCGACAACGTGGGGTGATGATCACCTCGTGCGGCTCGGCCTTCAGCTTCATGCCCACAAACTCACTGAAGCGGATGGCGTCGGTAATGCTGTAAATCCAATAGAATGCTCGCTTTGTGCCTGACTCCATGCGGAGGAGCAGCATCCCGCGGTAAAATCGGGTGCAAGTAAGATTCTCCATCTTTGAACTGGTGCGTTTCAAACCACTGCCCTACAGCGTACCCCTTTAAGAACGCTTCGCACGCCGCTATGATGACCATGGAGTTTGTGTTTTATACAGTGATCGATCAAACATCAAATCACATAGACAAGAGCGCGCTAAAGCAAGCGGTGGGCTATATTAGTATGGAGAGGTCGTTTCATTTGAATTAAAATCATGCAAGCGAACGTACTGAAATAGATGTGACCTTTCACTGAACGACGAGCCCAGAGTGCTTCCAGCAGTTGTGTATAGTCTCGGGCGTTACCTTATCTCACGCGTCTTTGGCACCACTGTATCGCCTCCACCATCTCGATCTTGTGCGCTTGATCGTCGCCCGCGAGGAATCGCTGCATGACGGCCTCGGTCTTGGCGTCCATGATGTGGTTCTTGATGCACGCAATGACTCCCTGGTCCATTGGCTGTATGTCCGCGGTCGTGTGGGGCGGAAGATTTTCCAAGCGAAAATGCTTCAGCGCCTCTTCCGGCGGTTCATGCGACGAGGCATTGTCGACTAGCAGTAGGACGTGGCGATCCGCCGCAGCCATCTGCTTATCAAACGACTTCAACCAGCTGCGGAAGATCTCCGTTGGCATCCAGCCCTTGGAACTCCCGCTGTACTTCACCCCATCGGGCTTCCTCGCGAGCCAGCGCGGCTTGGCAGCCTTACCGAGGATGGTAATGGGCAGCTTGTGCGAGCCCGTTGCGTTTGCGGCCACCACCATGATCACGCGCTCCTTCTTTGCTTCAGCGCTGGCGGCCTGTTCACGCACAGCGAGCGCTTCGCAAGGGAGCGGTAGAAGAAAGCCGCCTCGTCCATGTTGTACACGTCGGCTGGATCGTAGGCTGCGAGGATAGGCTTGAGCTCCTCTACGCCAGCGCGCACAGCTTCCATGTCGGCGGAGACTATCTCGCCATGTGCGCGGCGGCTGCGGATGCCGTGAATGGCCATGAAGTGCCGCAGCCAGTTACCACGCGTGAACTTGGGCCGCAGGTTCTTCGGGATGCGCAACTCCTCCGCGCAGTGCTTGACCAGCCAGATGATCAGCCAGCCACTCAGAGCGATGCTGCCTGACTCGAAGTAGAGGATAGCCTCGACCACCTTGGCATCCAGCGCCTGGATGTGTGGCGGAACGGTCCGCGAATTGCCAAGCGATTCCTCTCCCAGCATCTCGAGGAACGGCTCCTGGCGCAGCACACGGCAGACGGTTGACGTGCTTGGTGGCTTAACGAGCTTGAACGCTTCCTCCGCCCACTCAGCGAGCAGCTGCAGCGACGGTTGCGGTGTCTGGTCCTTGGCGTGCTTGCAGAGAGCAAGCTGCTGGCCCTTTGCCAGCCGCACCCGTTTCACGGATTGCCGCATCAACAGTAGGATAACTCATCTCTCACAACTGGCTTGATACCGAAACCGTAAGCTTTATAAAGGATTCATAAGCTGTGTAGTGCAACCATCTGCTTTATAATTGATTTATAAATTGCATGGGAACGGCTTCGTGGAAGACAGTAGGATGGGTTGCCGCGTAAAATTCTTATTTTGCACCAATAATACTTCGTTGACTAGCGAAATGACTAGCAAAACGCTGGTGGCTTGTTTTACGATTCACAATTCTGTTGTGCGACCGGGCCGGACATGGAGCACTATAACGACATCGCTCGCGGGGTCGTGGACCTATTCCTACGTGCTGTCGGTGATCAATGGGGACGAGATCTGAGCTATGTCCCTCGGATGCTCGTTGTGATGAGAGGACTTCCAGGTTGTGGCAAGACGACGCTGGCGGAGACGATTGTCGAATACGCTGGAGAAATGGGCGCGGAGTACAATTTGCTCGGCGAACCACTTCTTCATGCACGATGGAATGTTTGAGTTTAACGTGAACGATCTTGGACTTGCGCATGACGCTTGCTTCGACCGATGCCTGGATGGACTGCGCCAACCGAGGGACCAAGGCCCGGACATCATTATCGTCGACAACACGAATCTCCACACTGAAGACTTCGACGTGTACGCCAATCTTCCCCGTGGCCCCGACTGGCTGGAAGTTATTGCGTTCGAGTGTCCGCACAACGACCAAGAAGCGCAGCAGTTGTTCACACGGGCCCACAATGGAGGACATATGATACCGGACCACAGGTGGGCGAGGTGGCTTCCCATCTGGCACGCAAACTACACCGACCCGCGGAAACATTGGATCATCCCTCTCCAGCACTTCACGGGTCCCCCATAGTCGTCTAACTGATTCAGTGATGGCGTAGTTGTCGTCAATCTCTAAAAACAATGCAGTGCACAATGTTGCTTCAAAATAATTATTGCTTATTAATTTGCTTATAAATAATTGTTAATGAATATTTAAAAAATATATATTTGCATTTTGTACTTTTTAATTTTTTACCAGTAAAATACATCAACAATGGCCGAACCCCAGCTTCATAATGGGAACACCTCGTTAGAGGCTGTAGACAGCCCACCAAGATTAATACTGGGAACACCTCGTCAGAGGCTGTAGACAGCCCACCCAAGATTAATTCCACGGTACTGCGTAAGCGTAACCTGGGTCAACATTCGCGCAACATGTCGGCATTGCTTCGATAGACCACAATTGTAACAGCAAAAATAAACCTGCGTGTTCCCAGCCTATTATCCCGGCCACCGAACCTCGGACGGAAACGGTAATTTATGTGTCTAAACTTCACCACGATGACTCTTGACAACCATTAACTCAATTTCGATGAGCCGACCCGCGTTTGAAAGCTCTCCATCTACTTATACTCAGACGCGACGTGCGAATGCACAGCTCCGACACCATTAGTCAAAGTGCAACCGGTAAGATATTATCGGTTGACAATAAGCAGCTGGACATGAGGACCTACGATCACATCCGCACCAAAAAGGCCGCGGTTTGCACTATTTTAAATGTAATGAGCCCATCATGTCCGCGAGTGCTAGGGCTTCGCGAAGAACACTATCTTGTCGTCTAGGGCTGCCAGGGAGCAACATTACGGCCCCAACTTCAGCTCGGTAGGCCATCAACTGACATGTTGCTGTTACGTATCAATTATAACATTTCATTGGTCGAAATACGATATATTATAGATGGAAGGTATTTCACCATACCGTAAAATTCCCACTCGTCCGACCAAAATCCAACCAGTGCCGGTAAGAGGCCAAATCAGTTTTGTGACATTTTGTTTTGTTTAGTGACACTGCAGCAAACACCAATCGCCACGTGCTCAGCCGCCAGTCGTCGTTTGTAGCCACCCCCCAGCAAGCCAACAGCCTCGACAGATCCGAGCGAGCAGGACGCGATACCGGGCCGAGCTTCCCACGGCCCGTGGTGAACTCCTCGCCGGGAGCGATGCCCGCCCGCCACGTTCGGGTCGTCGTCCAAGCGATCCAGTGCCTCCCGCTTCTTCCGTGAGTGCGTGTATGTGTTGCTGTCCGCCTCTATTTGCTGGCTCTCTCTTCGATGCGCGGTGCCGCTGGCCGTGGCACCCGTGTTGTACCTGTGCTCACCCCGTGACGGTGCCTCTTGGTGGAGGAGCAGCTTTGCTGCAGGCCGGTTCGAAACCGGCCATCGTCTTCATTTCACTATGGATCGTGTTATTGTGCATTATTGTATGTAGGCTATTGCTTGGGGCGGAGGCGGATTGAGGAATGAAGCTCAGTGGCTATTGCTTGGGGCTCAGGCGAATGAAGGCAGGAAGTGCAGCAGCTGGCGTGGGGTCCACAACGCTTCCACTGTCGATGCGGTCGTGGAACTGTGCTACGTGCGTGTCAAGCTTCCCTGCCTTATGCAGTTTGCGAAGCGCTTTGAGCGCGGTGCCCGCTGCAATTGCTGAAGATCCGCTTGCCTTCAAGAAGTCCAGCGCGTTCTGCTGTGCGAGCTCCCCCAACTTCAGTACCTCGCTTTTAAACGCAGCAGCGCCTTCGTCCAGCGCGAATCCGGACGGTAAGAACAGCATCATGTATCCAACTGTGTGCCTAAACTCGTACAGCGTTGTCTTTTTCACAGTGCGCGACGCATACACACGTGGTTCAGCCGTGAACCACTCGTACCAGGCTGCCGACAAGGACATCGAGCCCTTTTTCTTGGGCCGCACTGCTGGTTGATCAGCAATCTGCGTCGATGGCGCGACTGGTGATGGAGTCACGTGTGTTTGATCGCTGTCGGCCTAGGTACCTATCAGTGTGCGCAGCTGCGCCTCTAACGCTAACTGCCGTTCTTCGAAGCGCTTGTTTTGTAGAACCAGCACTTCTATCTGCTGGGACTGGTGCTTTACGAGCTCAAGCACGGTGGACAGCTCGCAGCTGCACTCACGTGGGCTAGTTGGCTCGGATGGGGGGTCGAAAGCAACACGAATACTGGCGCTCCATGCCAGCACCTCTGCTTCTCCGATCGACCGAGCAGCTATGGCCTCCCTCATTTTCTCGACAAGCGCCCCTTTCTCTTCCAGAATCAGCATATCTGGGTAGTGCATGATCAGGGTGGCCATCAAGCAATCCGCGACAGCTTCGTCCAAGTTCAACGCAGGCTTGGAAAACGCCGTCGTACTGGAGAAGAGGAGTGCCATCAGTCTTTGCGCACGGTCACGGATCGGGTGTTCGACGGCGTGCAGAGAGGGAAGTCGCGCACCCTTCTTCGGATTCCAGCCGCTCAAGACGCGGGCTACGTTCTGATCGGCCTGAGTTGATCTGAGCATGTACCCAAAGGCCTTGTGACGCGGTCCAGCTGCCACCCACCCCTCTCAATGATCCAGTTTTCAGCCAAGCTTCCGTCGTTAGTGTGCATCGCTGCACCGCGCCGAAAAGAGTGAGACGTAAGCCCCGAGGTAAGCTGTAGCTGTTTTGTTTGAGCATCTTGCTTGACCTAGCAACCTGTTCACGTATGCTTGCGCCTGGTACAGTTCGCTTCGCAGGTTGTTGGTGAGACTGTCATCCGCTTCCAGTAGCTCCAAGAGGGTCAGCTCATCCACATCGTCTGCGTTTGCTGCGCTTCGTTTAGCGGACAAGAACTGAGGGAAGAACCGCTTGCCTGGAGACGTCTGCATCACCAACGCAGCAGCCATCGTGAACAGCGGACATATAAGGAAGTTGGTGGGGTCCTTGAACAAGGATATACCCTGCACCAATGCTGTTTTCACTCTCTTGAATCGGAGGAAGAGGACAACACCTAATAGATTGGCAACGTGTTAGTATATATTGATACAAAAAAAATAACTTACCGGGAAGAATGGTGAGTTGATGTTTCTCTAGTTGCTCTGCGTCGGAGCTACGACCGTACAGATACCACAGCATCACTACTAGCGAAGCATCTAGGTAGACGCTATCCGCAGAGCAAGATGTGTAAAGTACTCGAACGATATTCCCCAGGTCTTGTTCGAGCATGGAGGTGCTTTCTTTTCGAATGCACCATCTTCACGGTTGTTGCAAAACTTGCCTAGCCCAGATAGAATCTTCTGCAGCTGCGGCTTCGCTATTGCCCCCTGTCTTGGATACTTGTCAAGAAGCCAGTTTTTGACGTTGCCAAAGTAGGCAAGACACGTATTCGTCGAGCGAGTCTTGTCTGTCGACCTAGCTAAGGAATATGCATACTTGTCTAACATAATTTTGAGTACCTTACCGGTCTCGTCGGCGCCGATTAGCTCGTGAGCTTTGTCGAGCGTCATATCCTCAGTTGTCAGAAATGCTGTAAAGGAGTTCACCGCCGTCACCCGCACCTTCTTGCTGTTTGCGGGCGCCAACGACGCGATGGACATGCCGCTAGCCGATTGTGAAGGTGCAAATACCGTCGCAAGGTCAAAACCTTCAGTATATTTTTAGAATATGCATTTATATGAAAGTTTGTATTGAATAGTAAATATTCTCAAAATATTCCAACCAAATATGGTCGGATTGGTCGGAACATCGCAATGTTTCAACAAGCTCAAATGATTGGACAAAATACTGAAATACAACGCTCTCATTGGTGGAGAAATGAGTCAGAGAATAAGCCATGCTTCCCTTGGTTGGAATAGCGTGGATATTATACCATATAGATAGTACGATCCAAAGCTGAATGCTCGCCCTCGTCTACCGAATTCGTCGATGAGCTGTGCCCCTCGACGAAATCGTTGAAGAGGCACAGCTTATCGGTGAAGCCAAAGTTTACACGATGCTTGGCTATTGGCTGATATTGCTGAGAGCAATCTTGGCGCGAGCACTTGCGACCGACGGTGAAATCTTGCAGGACGGCGACCATGCCGATGAAAGACACCAGGCTCACCGTAAAGGACAAGTTGCTCATCGTCCTCGAAGCCGAACGAGACACGGTTAAAGCCACAGCGCGGAGAAACCAGGTGTCCCCGTATCAAGTTAGGATGTGGAGAAAGAAGAAGACCTAGTTAGAGGCCGCTGTAAAGCGGAATCCGCGCGCAAGATCTCTAAACCCAGGTAGACCCCGCGCAGCACCTCAGTTGGAAGAAAACCTTGCTCGCTGGATTCGAGAGCGTCGAAGCGCGGAGATTGCTGTCTCCACAAACCAAGTGATAGCAAAAGCCCTATCGATGGACCGCAATTTTCGTGGGGGCAAGCGGTCGGCTATGTGGAGTTAGATATACCCGTTTCTCGCGCGCCACCGTCTCAGCATTCGACGGAGAACGCACGTCGGCCAAAAATTGAGCGGTCACCTCGACGGGAGTTTGTAGAGGCAGTGAACGAGAGGTTTGAGCCGGAAGGTACTTTAGAGGGGACACCGCCGTCACTTCGAGTTAATATGGATGAGACGGCTGTATTTTTTGAGATGACGGCTTCAACCACAATCAACGAGAAGAATGCTCGGACAGTTTCAGTTAGGGGAAGTGGCTCAAACTCTCGAAGGTTGACAGCGTGTGTGGCTTGCGCTGAGGACGGCACCAAGCTCCCGCTGTTTCTCGTCTTTAAAGGAAAACCGGGTGCTACAATCTAGAAGTCCTTGAGTAAGCTGCTTCCACCTGGGGTGTTTGGCTGCTGCCAAGAAAAGGGCTGGATGGATGAGCGTGGCTGCAAGATGTGGTTAGAGCAGGTCTGGAAGCCGTACGTCGCTTCGCATCCTTCATCTTTTCTGATGCTGGATGAGTTCAAGTGTCATACTCAAGCCTGCTTTATTGGACTCCTCAATGACGTTGGAACGGAGGAGATTATTCCAGGGGGATACACGTGCGTGTTGCAGCCGTGTGATGTTGGCATCAACAAACCCCTGAAAGACAATTGCGCTCTCACTATAACGATTGGGTTGTGGAGAAAAAGAGTGGTCTAGCAGCAAGTGAGAATGTCCCGGTGCCTGAGCGCGAAGATGTGGTCCCATGGATTGCGTCTGCTTGGGCTTCGATTGCTGAAACAACAATTACGAATACGTTTTCATCAATTGGGTTCGGTGTTTGTCCTGACGACGAGGATGGGGTACCTTCCGCTGGTGCACAACTTGCTGGGGCTGATCAAGAAGACCAAGGCGAGGAAGGCGAGGAAGGCGAGGAAGGCGAAGAAGGCGAGGAAGGTAATTACTTAGTAGAAGAACTAGAAGACTGTGTACTGAGAATTAGCCTATAAACTGCTGTTCAACATCACTAAGCAGCAAGCACTGCACGATTCCTTTGTTGCGCTCGGAGCGACGCCGTTTTGCGAGTTATCCGACTTCCGGAGGTCCTCAACTACAGTGGCCATCTTGTTTGCGTACCTCTCTCTCATCCGAAGTAGACGACGAGGGAGATAGCCGACGTGGCATGCCTGGGAGCCTGATCGCACAACGAAAGCTTTAACCGCGTACTCCAGGTCACCTTGTAGATCATTATCGGTGGAGCATACGACCTCCACACGGAAGATCAGCACGTCGTCAACCTTCAAATGCTGCCCGCAGATCTCGTGTGCTGCACAACTTCTTCCCCCACCGCCTTCGTCGCACCTAACGACATCCACTGCAGGAACCAGAGGCACGAGCGTCTTCCTGTGTGTAATGAACAACAGTACTGTTAGGCATAGCACACAAGCAACAAACGAGTAGCATTGACCTCACCATTCTTCTTCTGCTTTCAGATTGACAGTGTGGGCGTCGTCCCCTACGAGTCTATTGGCTAAAATTCGACTGGGGGCACAGCTCACCGATGACGCCTCTTCGCAAAGTGCATATCACTTACTATGGCTAATTGATGTGGGGGCATAGCTCACCAACGAAATTTAGGGGGCACAGCTCATCGACGAATTCGGTAGTTTATACACCTCGATATTATATTAGAAAGTTTTTATAACACGGTTAGTATTTTTCTCATAATCACGTTTTATTACAAGGGATGGTAATTTATCGAGAACGATGGGCAGAACCAGATGCTTTCTTCCGCCAGCCTATCCAGACCGAGTATTTCAGATACGTGGCAGGCATGCAATTGCAAACAAAAATGAGAGTGAATCGAGTACCCATCTGGAAATGGAGGGGGGGGCTCACATAAAGGACCAACGGAGGCGAGCGTGTGCGAGGTCGCGTAGCCACAGCAAACCCGCGGCGGGGTGCCCAGCGCCGAGCTCAACAGCGAGCCGAGCACTGTAATGACCAGATCTTAGAATCTTTTTACCCGCAGGAGCGCAGCGACTGCGTTTGCGACGCAGAGCGGAGCAAAGATGACACCCGTCCTCGTAAAAAGTACATTTCGACGTCTTACTTATTGTTTGTTTGGGTCGCCCGTCTCAAGATGGGTGCAGCAACACCTGCCAACAAAAATAGCGATTTTTCTTGCACTCTATGACAGCCGATTTGAAGGTGAAGGACTCCGAATTCGCTAAAATGGACCGCAAATTCAGGTTCTCCACCCATTTTTACCCCTTATATCTAGCTGTTGCTATTGGTTTTGTAACAGGATATAGGTTTCAAATAACAGCGTAAAGTCCGTCCGAGGTTCAGTGGTCGGGATAATAAGTCGCAGACGATCTAGTATATACTGGCATACCTCTTTCCGCAGGAGGCGGCCGAAATGAGCGGGTACCCACCACCTCCACAGCTACCGGCACCAGCCACGCCGACGGAACTGGAACCGATTGCTGATTCCATCGCTGAGTCGGAGGAGTAAGCCTCCAGCTCACTCTCATTTCCTTTTACCGCCGCCGATTCGAGATCGGCCGGCGTCGTGCTGCATGTTCGTTGTAGTGCTCGCTCGTTTTCCGCTTTGACACTACATCACTAAAAAAAGGTTATTCTGCTTTTTCCTTTTTTATTTTTCGGTCTTACATGATGCTGCGAGATGCCTTCAGTTTCCCGAGCGACTTCCCAGGTTATTGAGTTCGAGCGCATACCTCGATGCCGGCAGGAGGGGTCTCACTCGGCCCTGTCTTCTCAGTAACTGCAGTTGCCACTACAGGCACAGGCAACGGCGTATCGGGCACCGATACCGTGAAAGTGTTGTTCATGACTCGTCCAGGGTGCGAGCCACCCATGTAGGACGGAAGCGCCGACAGCGGGATACCGTGGTTTTGAATCACCTCCAGGAACGCCTTCATGTCTTTCTGCGTTGGCGGAAGCACAAAGCACACTCAATACAACGCCCAAGGGACATCTAGTAAGTGTATCACGTACAAACACTTGGATCTTTTCGCGTGTCTCGGGCTGGATGACCGACGAGATGACCTTCCACGCGCCGTAGAAGATGAAAGGGGCGTTAATGATGTACAGACAATGCAGCGTCTCCGGGTAGTAGAGCTGGCCCACGTCGAATATAGGCTAGAAGGAGACAGATACACGATGACATCAGCATCGTACCAAGCCTCACATTGCAGCGTCTACGACGTACCTTGAGGTGGCTCAAGACCGACGGAGATAGGAGCTTCATGCTGAGTCCCTTTAGATCCACGATGCACACGTGCTTGTAGACACGGCGTCCAAGTCTCTTGGAGATAGCAGCCGTCTCCCACTGGATGCGCTCCATGTACTGCCACCGGTGCGGGATGATATCGTTGACGTTCGAGAACGTCTTGAACAGGCCGTCCGGGTTGATGTCGCTGATGCGATCCACAGTGACAAGGTGGCCGTCCTTATCTTCACCGTAGATGTACGTTGGCCAGTACTCGTTGTACAGTTTGGCCATGGGCAGCTCGCGTTTGAGCACGTTGTCCACGTCGTGAGCAGCACGCGCGTCCAGGATCTTCTTCGTCTCGGAGATCGTAAACTGCTGCCGGTTCTTCTTGACGCCGCGGTACGCACGAGCTACTCGGATGGCGACGTCGTCCGTGCAGCGGTCGCCAAACTCGGCCTTCACTGCGTCAAAGAACGGTTGATCCTCGGCGGCAAGGGGCTGGGCCTCTTCGTTCTCGTGCACTGGCATGGTTAGCTTGGTGCTCTTGGCTTGTTCGCCTCAGCGCTTCACTCTCGGAATGCAGGAGCGGGCAGCAACGACAGAAAACGGCTCGTCTTGTCGTCGCAAAGCCTCGATGAAGCCTCAGCGTTCTGAGCCTGAAAACGCAAGGAATCAGGAGGCGGTTGCATTCCTGCATGGACAACTGAAATAGACGGTAACGGACTCATCAAGCTCCTGTTTCTTCTGGTCTATCATTATCTCGAGGACAGTCATCGCAGCTGAGTGGGCACGGCACAACCCTGTGTTGAAGCTGCACGCTGCAGTCAACTGCCCAACTTAGTGGCTTGACTCTCGTCCTCGCGATGGCTCGGAGCTGACGGATGCCTACAGACGAGTGACCTCCCAGTCCTCGACCGTGCGCTCCAGCACGTCCTCGGGCGTCGTGTCGAAGGGGCCCGTCTCTGAGAGGAAGCAACGACAATAGCAACGTCAGCTTTCAGTACAATGCAGAGGGATAGACTAAAGCTCTGCCGACCTGTTCGTCGCGGGTTGTGGCGCTCCTTCAGAATCGCCGGCTTGGGGATGATGGTGCCCGTCTTCTTGGACACGCGCACCTTCTCGCCCTCGTCCGTGTAGCGGATTGCAATCCGCGTGGGCTTGCCGATGGACGGATCCACCAGGTTCACGTTGCTGTAGTGGATGGGCGACGGCGACAGGTACGAGCGGCCGGCCCCAGCAGGCGTGGCCTTCACGTAGCGGTGCGACTGTAACAATAGCAATTAAAGCGTCACCTGTCAGCACGAAATTCAAGCGCCAGGCTCTCTCAAGAGCCGTCAATTGCGCGTAGACGCCGTACCATGTTGACATTCTCCACGATAACCTTGTTGAGGTCGCGCACGACGCTCACAACTTCTCCCTGCGTGCCCTTGTGGGGTCCAGCGATGATCTCGACCTGTTAAAGTTGATCCGCATTGATACAAAACGTTGGGCTCCGTATCTCGGTCTCTAGAGCGAGTTTAACAGCGCAACTCGCGCACCTTGTCGCCACGGAAGATGTGCCACGTATTGACGAGGTCGATGGCTTTCTTCTTGGTGCGCGGGCCGCGTCGGAACGCGAGCGGGATACGCGTCGCCATAGTCTACTGCAGGGGGCGCTTGCTGTCCACAAAGTGCTATCGGAACGTGCGGAGACCAGCAGCACGTTTCGGATTGGTTGAAATGAATATTGAAACCTCATTGGCTGAAAAATATTTTCGGCCCAACCACCCGAGCCTCCCTCAAGAAGAACGAAAAGTCCGAGCCACGCGCAGCCAGCCAAGCAGGGAGACCAGCAAGATCACCATGGCCGACGTCGCAGAGAAGCAGGAACTGCCGCCCGTGGGCGACGCCGAGGCCGCGGCCCCGCCCGCCGTGCCCGAGGACGTGGCTGCCATGTTCGACCTCAAGAAGAAGAAGAAGAAAACCAAGAAGGTCAAGAAGGAGGTGCGTACCGTAGCCATCGCCATTTTGGCTGCTCGCTCTTATTTACGTATCTAACTTTCCGTAATATGTGAGTAGAAGAAGGAGAAGTCGGAGACGTCGGACGCCGCCGCGGACGCCGCTCCCGACGCCAACTCGGTGCTGGTTCAGGACCCGGCCACGTACTCGTACAAGGACGAGCTGCTGGCGCGAATCATGTCCAAGTTGCACGAGAACAACCCGGAGCTCACGGACCGCAAGCGGCACACGATGAAGCCGCCGCAGCTCATGCGTGTGGGCACCAAGAAGACGCTGTGGGTCAACTTCCAGGAGATCTGCCAGATGATGCACCGCAGCCCCGAGCACGTGCTGCAGTTCACGCTGGCGGAGCTCGGCACGGAAGGCTCCATCGACGGCAACCAGCGTCTGGTCATCCGCGGTCGCTACGTGCCCAAGTACATCGAGTCGCTGCTGCGCAAGTACATCACGGAGTACGTGTCGTGCCAGATGTGCCGCTCGCCCAACACGACGCTCACGCGCGACTCGGTGAGCCGCCTCTACTTCGTGCACTGCCAGGACTGCGGCTCGTCGCGGTCCGTGGCGGCCATCCGCTCGGGTTTCCACGCCGCCACGCGTGCCGACAGAAGGGCTGCGCGCAAGTAAGCCTCGTCTTGCCAGTCTGCACGGTCGCTTAGGACGCTCGACGGACGTTAGCGGTGGAGATCAGGGATCAGGAACTCAGGCGGACAGTCGGCCGGAAAAAGGTTTTAGAAATTGGACACTCCGCACTAGAACCCTCTGTTGTAAGCCTAGAGCTGCTCTCGTTGGCTACGGAACGGTTGAGATACGTACGTACGTATTAAATACGTGAGAGATGAACACGGAGAAGAAGAGGAATCTATTATAGCTGTTCGGTCCCAATGTATTGTCTACTGCGACCGACCGCCTTCGACTGCTGGGCCTAGTGGTGGTGCTTGCTCTTCTTTGCCTTGTGGCCGCTAGCGGACGCCGCAGCAGGACGCTTCGCGTTGTGGCGGGAGATAATGATGTGGCGCTCGAGTCCAGCGCCGACGCTCTCGTGGGCCAGGCCCAGACGCTCGGCACAGTCGTGTGCCAGCAGCCGCTCGAAGCCGTTCAGGTTGGCGTCCAGGTGCAGCGAGTCGCCTTCGCCCGACTGGCTGAAAGCCTCGATCTTCTTGACCAAAGTGTGCGAGCTGCCGTCCGAAATGCCGCCAGCCTTGTGGTTTTGTGCCGGCGCCGGCGCACGACGAGGAGCAGGAGCAGCCTTGGCAACAGGCTTTGCCAGGGGAGCTTCATCTTCCGAGTCAGAAGACTCGGAGCTTGACGACTCGGATGAAGACGAGCTTGAAGAGGACTTCTTCACAACAGGCTTGGGGGCTGGCGCCGCCTTCACCTTCACGACTGGCTTCGCTGGGGCTTCATCCTCGGACTCGGAAGACGATTCTGCTGGAGTAGGCTTCTTTGCAGGCGTCTTCTTCGCCTTCTTCCCGACTGGCTTGGACGGAGCGTTGTCGTCGGAATCGCTCTCAGACTCGGACGACAGTTCCGCCAAAGATGGTTTGAGAACCGCAGGTGGCGTCGACTTGGAGGGCAGAGCCTCCTTAGACGCAGACACAGGAGCCGCGGCTGGCTCCGGAGCCTCATCGTCGGAGCTGTCGGAATCGGACGACAGCTCCATCTTCGGCACAGACGCGGCATGCGGCGTTGCCTTCGCAACAGGCTCGTCGTCAGCGTCTTCCTCGGATTCGGACTCGGACGCATGCGGCTCTTCCGTGACGACTGCTGTGGACGTCACCGGCGTCGAAGATTGCGGCTTGACATCGTCAAAGTCGTCCTCCGACTCGGTCTCCGACGACGATGCTGCCGCAGCCATCGGCTCGTCGTCATCGGAGGTGACCTGAGCTGTACGCGACTGAGCAGGGGCGGTCTCCGGCATCTTCTCATCTTCGGACTCCGACTCGGAATCACTCGAAAACGCGAGCTGCGGCACACTCTCAACGTACGGGACGTGCTCCTGTTCAGCCTTGGCCTGGGTCTGCTTGGCTTCCTTCTTCTTCGCAATTTTGGGCTGTTCCTTTGGCTCGTTGGCTTTGGGTTTCGCCTTCTCGCACTTGCCAGACAGTTTGACACGGACGTGTTTCTGCAGGCTCTTGAACTTGTGCACGCTGGCGTCACACGAGGCACAGAACGGCACCTCACACTGTTCGCAACGCACGCAGGCAGGTTTAGACTCGCACTCCCCACAGCGCGGCAGCTTGGGCAACGCTGGCAGCTTGGAGCGCTTGTGCTTGGCCATCACACGCGCTCGGTGGACGGCGGAGTTGCAGTCGTCGCAGTAGAGCGAGTTGTCACACTTGGCGCATTTCCAGACAGCCACGCCAGGCTTTTCACACTCGATACACGTGCTGGTCTCCTCGTTCTGCTTGGATTCATCGCCGCTGCTGTCGTTTTGAGCAAGAGCCTTGACAGCCGATGACTTGGCCGGCGTCGGCGCATTGGTCTCTGTCGCAGCACCAGCCTTGGGCTCGTGCACGAATCTGCAGGCGTCGCCACGCGTGCACACGCCGCTCTGGTAAAACAGGCACGGTCTCTTGGTCTTCTCGGTCGGTGCGGGGCCGTCGGGCTTGGGGAGGCCCATCACGTGCGCATACAAGCACTCCGCACCGCGTGAGCAGTAGCCGCGCGAAAAGTGTCTGCAAACCTGCGAGCCTGAGATCGCCTGGATCTCCGGAGACACCACAGTCGGCTGTGCAGTCTTGGCCTTCGGCTCCTTTTTCTTCTTCTCACGCGGAGCTTTTGCGACAACCGGAGGGGTAGCCGCCGCGAACGCCGCGTTGTCCGTCACGTGGTAGTATCTACACAAAACTCAAATGTTAGTTCCATCCATTCCACTTCAGTGACCAGCAACACCATCAACGTACTTGCACTGGTCGCCCTTGCGGCAGATTCCGGCCGCGAAGCCTCGGCACGGCTCACTGGTCTTCTTGAACTGGCGCTGGAGCTTGACCTTAAGCGACTTGCCGTACACCACTGCACCATTGGTCGCCTCCACGGCTCGCAGCGCGTGCTGCTTCTGCTCAAAGATCACCTGGCTGCATGGCAATACGATGGTTAGTATCAATTGCACTGTGTCTAAAGTGTCTAAAGGTGTCAAATTGTCGAGGACGTACGCCGAATTGCTTCCGTTGTGCCGGACACGCAAGATGGGCCCGTAAGTACGGTACATATTCATAAGCATGCCGTCGGAAAGTTCCGTGCCGATGCCTGAGAGCACGATGGTGGCGTCCTCGCCCATGGGAGCGCCGTAGTTCATCGCCATGATGCACCTCAACTGTAAATGCCACGATAGACTTTTTGGCTGGACGGCGAAGAGCTACGTAAAGTAGCGCTATGAAGTAGCATAATTAGTCGGTTCACCTGAAGTAGCGTTAGTGACATTTCAGGACAGCATGGCGGAAGGTGGTGACGCCGCTGCGAGCGCGTGTAGCGCGACAGGGAAGCGACGTTGGTCGGTGGAGAGTGGAGACGAGCAAGAGGAGACGAAGAAGGATCAGCCGCAGGTCGAAGTGACGACTTTCGAGCAGCAGGAGGGTGGGAATGGACCGAAGAAGGATCAGCCGCAGGTCGAAGTGACGACTTTCGAGCAGCAGGAGGGTGGGAATGGACCTGCGGGTGAAGAGGAGGAGAAGGCGGAGACCCCAATGGCTTCGGTAGCAAAACAAGCAGCAGGCGGTGAAGATGAAGAAGAGAGTGACAGTGAAGAAGAGGAGACGTTGGTAGTGCTGGAGCTCTGCGACTTCAAGAATCACCCGTTGCTCGACGACTACAGCTCTGCGGCGCTAGAGGTGCGTGGACTTTGGTTGGTAGTGTAGAAAACTGCTCTGGGTTTGACAAGATGGACGTCTGGTTTAGGGAATCGATACAGCGACACCGATGCTGAGAATCGGGGAGTATGCGCTGCACGGCCAGCTGGAAGAGACGGTGGGCACGAGCTACTTCTACGACACGGACACATCCAGAGTGCCGGACAAGACGTACCAGTTCGCGGGCCAGACCATCAAGAGGATTAAGTTCACCATCGCACCACCGGAAGACATTTGATGACGAAGATTTAACTTCAATGCAAAGCATTTGTAGAAGTACTTGGGTGTCTGCTGCTCCTGCTCGCGAGAGTGTACGTGATACCTGCTGGACGGTGGTGCCTTCGGCCGCACACGACTTTGAGCGCTCCTTGGCCGAGCCTGAAACTCCATTCATTCGCTCTTGGTATTTTCTTTTGTTATAAAGGCGCCCCGCTCATCAACTCCAGGTGAGACAGTCACGCTAGGCTGGCACTACAAATTTTGCACCAGTCCGCAATGCTTTCCCCACGAAGATCGACCTCCGACCCGTCGCCTCTGTCTGTGTGCATGCACCTCCGTTTAACGGTAGAGCTGCTCGACCGAGAGGTTCTTGGCAATCTCGAACTCCCACTTGTCGCCGTTGGCCAGCAGCTTGGCCTTGTCGTAAAGCAGCTCCTCGTGGCTCTCGGTGGCGAACTCGAAGTTGGGGCCCTCGACGATGGCGTCCACGGGGCAGGCCTCCTGGCAGAAGCCGCAGTAGATGCACTTCGTCATGTCGATGTCGTAACGAGTCGTACGACGTGCACCGTCCGCACGGGGCTCCTGCAAAACAACAATACAAAACAATTAGCCTCGCTTCTCCACAAGATCCGTTTATCGGCACTGCACGTACCGCCTCAATGGTGATGGCCTGGGCGGGGCAGATCGCTTCGCAGAGCTTACACGCAATGCATCTACAGTACAGCAACAGCAAATAATCTTATGAGAACGCGACTTTTCCGACTGTACCACCAGAACGGCCACTGTACTCACCGCTCCTCGCCGCTCGGGTAGCGACGCAGCGCGTGCTCGCCACGGAAGCGCGGGCTGAGCATGCCCTTCTCGTACGGGTAGTTGATGGTGACCTTGCGCTCCATGTGCACCTCCCAGGCCAGCCACGTGGCGCGGAACACGTCCGAGAGGAAGAACGTGTCCGACATCTTCTCGACCACCTCGCCCCACGTGGGCTTGGGGTCCATCTTGCCGGGCGCCGGCACGTTGGCGAAGCCGCGCACACTGCCGGCCACAGCGGCAGGAGCCGTGCGGCTCAGACTCTGCTTGGCGGTCACAGCCGCGGCCGATCGACGCAGCATCAGGACGTTCATAGCGTTCCGGTAGTGTGGATGGAGCCCAAGCGACGAGCGGTGCAGAAGGCGACAAACCTTACGTTGCGTGAATGTTGCAGCAGCGATTCCTAATGTTGCGCGTAAGTTTAGCCAGAAATTGCCATTTCAACCAATCAGAAAACTGCAACTTTTCACTTCAACTTGTTGCGGATTGCACCAGAATGGCGCTGCCGAACGAGCTTCGGTCGTGTTATTCTCCAATTCGCCCCAGCACAACAAGAACCTCGACGTATTCGACGATGCCGATGCCCACGGGACCCACGCTGCACGAGCTGTCAGTGTATTCGCAAGGGCGCTTGCGCCAGATGCTGCCGCCACCTCCAGGCTACGACAGCGCACTGGATCCCCCGCTCGACGCGCTGTTCCGACTGCCGGCGCCGACGCCTTCTCTGGGGCAGTTCGCCATGTACTGGACGGTGTATCCCAAGCCGCCACGCCAAGTATACAAGCTGGCCGATGCCAAAGGAATCCGCTGCTTCCGCTGCCACGCCGACTTCAGCATAAGCATCGAGAGGAATTTCTTCCAGCACATGGCTAGTGTGCACTCGGACAAGGGGGTTGACAACCTTGAAGAAATCCCAGCTTCTCCAGCGCCTTCACCCCAGAAACAGCCCACGCAGCAAGAACAGCCTCCGACGCCTCCGACTCGGAAGCGCCAGAAGGTGTCGGCGGTGACACCGATGGCTGAGCCTATGACTCCAAGCGCGAACTTGCAGCAGGTACACACCAATCCAGTCACTGAGAATGGTAGCTGGCTGCAAGGACTTGCTGGTCAAGCTGGGTACTGGGAGAACGCAGCGTGGAGCGATGCTCACCTCGAGGTCAAGTACCCTGTGGCTCCAGTGCTGCTCAGAGAGATGCTGCTGGCCGTGCCGCCCTGCGACTGCCTCCAAGTCCTGGAGGTGTGCGCAGGAAACGGCTTGCTCTCGCCTCGACTGCTGCAGGCGTACCCTACGGCGACCATTTCGCTGGTTGAGTCTTGCGCGAAACGAATGGTGCTTGCGCGGCAGAAGCTTGACGCGGCACAGGCCGGGGCTGGGATGCGCGTTCGTTGCTTCCCACCTCCTACCGCATTGTCCGACGACACACAGCTGGGTGTTGCGCCGGTGGATCTCATCGTCGGGTGTCTCTCCTTTCGGCACTTGGTGGAGCATTTCCTTGCGAGAAACCCGGGAATTTCTTTCGAGGAGACTTTCTCTCTGCTTGTTCGTGCGGCGTGGCGTAGCCTTCGTCCTGGTGGACACCTCGTCATCGCGGATGAGGTGGGCCCCATGACCGCCTTCGAGCTGCTTCAGGCGCTGGACAAAGCTGGTTTCGTCGGTGTGAACGTCGTCTGGGCTCGAGGAAAGTTTCTCGTCGGCGGCGGACGCAAACCTCCGACGCTGGCGGCAGCTGAAGCGGCCTAGCTTCATGGTCGTCTATATTTTTTAAGGTTTAAAATTTCTTCATTTTTTTCGTCCTTGAAAGATGGCTGCAAATGGACTCGCTGATGATTGGCTTAAATAATTTTATGGGCTTGACACTTTTCACTGGCCTGGAAGCCTAGGCCTGGCCTGGAAGCGGCATTTGGGCTGTTGGTGGCAAACGAGCAAAGTTATTGCGTCGAGATGGTGTCGAATGCGTTCGTGCTGTGCAAGGTGCGGCACAGTGTGAGTCTGTCGCCGTGTCATGCCATGGAGCCGCGCGTGGGCATCGAGCAGGACCTGACGGAGCAGCTCATGCGCTACTCGGAGCCGCTGCAAGGTGTGGTGCTGAGCTTCAGCGACGTGCAGCTGGACAAGCCCCACGGCGTCATCGTGAACGAGATGCCCTTCATCCACTGCAAAGTGCTGGCCAATGCGCTGGTGTTCCGCCCCTCGGAGGGCATGCAGCTGCGTGGCGTGGTCAACAAGATCGGAAGTAACCACGTCGGTATGCTCTTCGCCGGTGTGTTTAATGGCTCCGTTACAGAGGCCGAGCTGTCCAAGGGCTACGTGCACAACTACGCCCAGGACTGCTGGTATGTTGCTGTATATGTGATTGCAATTAATCGGCTGGTATTGATTGACATTGTTGTTGGTTTCGTGAAAGGCTTGGTGAAGATGGCTCCTCCATCTCCGTGGAGGACGAAGTGGACGTCAAAGTGCTGCGGTGAGTGCGGTAGCAGAGTGACGATGATGTTGCAATGCAGAGAACTGATGATTTCTGTGTTACTTTGAGTAGTGTCCACGTTGCGGGTGGCATGGTCGCCATTGAAGCCACCATGCGCTTCGAGGGTGCTGGCGTCAAGAAGGCGACCGTGACGAAGAAGGCCAAGAAGGCTACACACCTTGACCTCTCTGCGGATGAGCTGGTGGAACCGGTGGTGGAGCCGATTAAGGCGAAGAAGAGCAAGAAGAGCAAAAAGGTGGAGGAGGAAGTCGAGGAGGTCGAGCCGATTAAGGCGAAGAAGGTCAAGAAGACCAAGAAGGTTGTTGCGGCTGTCGAGGAGGCCGTGCAGGTTAAGCCAATCAAGGTGAAGAAGACGAAAAAGACCAAGACGGTGGCCGAGGAGAGCGAGCCGACCAAGGCGAAGAAGAGCATGAAGGTCCTTGACCTCTCAGCGGATGCGCCAGTGACGCAGCCAATCAAGGCGAAAAAGAGCAAGAAGGTTGAGGAGGCTGTCGAAGAGGTCACGCAGGTGAAGGCGAAGAAGAGCAAGAAACGCAAGCACGAGAAGCCCGTCGAGGAAGAAGTTGTAGAAGAGGAGGCGGCGCCTGTGGAAGCGGAGGAGGAAGTCGAGGTGAAACCGAAGAAGCACAAGCACAAGGACAAGGACGCCACGAAGAAAAAGCACAAGAAGAGCAAGCACGACTAGACACTGTCCACGTTCAGGCAAGTGGCGCTAGGCGAGACGATAGATATCCAGCTGCATGTGTGTTCTACTCTTTCTTGTCTTGCGATCTCTCCTGCTCTGGTCACTTGGCTTGGTGCTTTGCCAGTTAAATAGGCGCTTGACGTTGCTTTACTCGTAGGAAACCAGCTCTTCCAGCTCGACAGGGATCTCCGGCAAGGGCTGCTTCGGGTCGCGGAGACTCCAGTTGGGCGATTGCTGTGTTTTATGCCACTTGAAGTCGTTCACCTTGGCCCAGATGCCCGAGTCCTTCTTCACGCCCAGGCGCTCAAGCTGCGCCTTGAGTCCGTCGAAATGCAAGCGGTACGGGCCAAAGTGCATCTGCTGGCAGTCCTCAATAATGGGATGGCTCGCAATGCGCAGGTGGAAGGCTGTAGCTGTGCTCATGTGCACTCGTAGTTGACGGCAAGCGACGAAGAACTCGCAGCCGGTGCAGCTCTCAAGCCACAAGCTGCCGAAGATGGCTCCGGTGTAGAAGACGCAATTCTTGAGCGCATCACCGCGGATGGCCGACGTCTCCACGCACACGAACACAACGCAGTTGGTCAGGTGCGAGAAATTGAGGTCGCGGCGCTTGCTGTCGTCGGCGTCGGCGAAGCTGCTGCTGTCGATCACGATCACTTCGTTCTGCTTGTTGGCGTGCACCAGCTCGTTAAAGTCCATCAGCCTCTGGGCAGCAGACGGAGACTGGTTGCCCGTGGTATCGGCTGACGAAGAACCGCCGTCTTCTGGCTGGTCCAGCTTCTCCGTCGTGGCTTTCGCTCGTCTCGCTGCATGGGCTCGGAACGTGAACTTCTTCCTTGGCGCGAACGTCGTCCGCGTGGAATCAATGAGATCCAGCAGCTTGGACAGGATCATTTGCGTCTGGCGCGTATCGTACGGCGACAGGTACAGTGACGCGGCCGTGGCTGCGGCGTCGCGCATGGCGTTCACATCGAGCACCAGAGCGTCCAGCTTGACCTCCTTGGCGGGTTCGCACGGCAGCGGCTGCTTCTTCTGCTCACAGAACAGTCCAATCTGCTTGCGTACGTGCTCTTCTAGTTGTGTGAACTCCTCCCAGAAGGCCGTAGCCAGCTCGTCGGACGTGAGTTCGCGCTGCAGCGTGGATGAGCCGCCATTGGCCCCCTCCTTCTCCTTGCGTCGCTCTTCCAGCGCGTGCGCCAGGCTCTCTTCATGGGTCGTGAGTATGGGGAAGTCGCCCCTACTGTTCACGCGCTCGGGTCGCACGATGGCGCCGTGTAGCGGCTGGCACTCGAAGTATCTGCGGCCCTGGAACGACCCGTCGCCCTTGCCCAGTGGCTTGTCCAGCCGCACGCCGATCCAGCCGTCGCCCGGCAGCCCCTCGATAGGTCCTACGTACGTGACCTCGCCGTAGCGCTTAATGCTGGCGCGCAGGCTGCCGCTCGGCCCCGAGGACAGCAGCTCACAGCGCGTTCCGACCTCCATCTCTTGGCACGTCTGTTACCGAAAATGGAAAATGAGCTCTCGAAAAAATATTAAAAATCGAATTTCAACCAATCACCGACACACCATAAGGAAATTTCAACAAAATTTGAGGTCTCAAATTTTAATTTGGGTTTTCAACATTTTGATTTGGTTTTCGACAAATCAAAATTTTAATAACGACAAAAAAAAAAAAAAAATTTGAATTTGTGTGTTTTCAAACATCCGGGTTTTTCGGACAACCTCTGTTTGAACCCGGATGTTTGAAAACAACAAATTCAGCATTTTCAAAAACCAAATCGAAATTTGAAAGACAAATTCAGAATTTTGATTTGTTTAAAAACCAAATCAAAATGTTGAAAAACCAACAAAATTTGAGACCTCAAATTTTGACAAACCGGTTTGCTTGAGTAACTCGTAGAAATGACCGACAACTATGCTGAAGATGCAAGCCAGTAAGGAGCGTCTTCGATCCTCCTATATAGAGCGAGATCGCCACCGCCGGAGAGCGGAGGCTTGCCTTCTTGATCTACGTTGCTTCGTCCGCGAACGGTGCCGACAGCGCTGGTATCTTCGTACTTCGCGTATGTTGCTGCGGTGCCACGGCTTCCATTTCCCTGCGGCGACGGCGCCGAGTGCCTGGCGAACGGAGAGTAGTTTGGCGCGTATGACGGCGGAGGCTGGGGTGGTGGTCCGTAGCAGAGCGGAGGCGGTACGTAGCGCCAATGCGGATGCAGTCCCTGGAATGATGCAGTGGCTCTGGGCGCCGACGATGGAACAAGTTGTCTGCGAGATGAGGCAAGTCGCGCAGGTCAGGGAAGCGCGGAGACCGGAACCCGAAATCGGAGTGGTGGCGTCGGTGGCCTTCACCGCGGGGAGAGCGATCCATGCTGGTGCGTGTCTGGAGGGGCTGACTGGGCTGACTGTCCTAGACGAGTGTTGCGAATCCTACGGCACGTGTTGCAGACTGCCTCGGCCTTCGGTAGCCGATTCGATTGTGTGCTCCCGTGTACGGGTCAAACCGTTGCGACTCTACTTTCACTACTTCCGATTCTGGTGCCCCCAAAGCGACACGCAAAGCGCAGTACACCGCACCGCTATTCATTTGGTGATTACCTTCGGGAGCACGGCCTCCGAAGTTCATGAACAACGCCCGTGCGACAACGTTGAAACTAGTGTATTTTCAAGTGATCTGCTTCGTTGTACGGCGGCAGTGATGTTCCTGTTTGATCACCACCCGTGGTGGTGGTGGTGGTGGAAGCGCGGCGACGGCGGGGGCGAGCACTCGTAGTAGACCGGAGGAGGGACTTGGTAGATCACTGGAGGCGGAGCCGCATACACAAATGGAGGACGCGGAGGGGGTGCAGCGTACACCATTGGTGGTGGTGGAGGAGGGCCCGGGACGAAATACACTGGTGGCGGCGGAGGCAGCGGGCAGTGTCTGTCGCGCGGGGATCCAGGCCACGGGAACATCTTGATGGGATGGAGTACTTGTGCCTGGTAAGTGAATCGCGTTGTGGGCGTTCCAGCAAACAAACCGCACAGCAGAGGATCATCGTGCACGCTCCGTTGGGACATGCTGATCAAGCACGGCAAAATCTGGCGTGGGTTAACTTCCGAGTACGAGTTAAACGGCGAAAGTGATGGTAGCCTACACGCTCCAGCTCTCGCTGCTTCGAGAACCAGTTGTGTACCGGAATGAACCGGAACTTGCTACGCTCGCTCGGCTTTCATGTGCGTCATGTGGGTCAGTGCAATATTGGTGATGCGTCTTGTAAATGGATAGAAGTGGTGGCAGATGCTTGGATGGGTATGGCAATGACACGCTCGACTCGAAGCGCTACCGTATAAAACACAAGTTTTGTGTTTTGTTGTTGTTGTACCGGCCAAACAACTGCATGTACACAACTCCAGCCCAGCTTCACCGTTCAGCACATGTAAGCAGTGTTTTCGCGGGCTCACAGTGTGATCCTCATACAAGTGACGAAGCGGATATATTACGGCGGTCTGGGGTGGGGGGATATTACGAAGTGAAAGCGACCCCCCCGTGCGGACTTCTCTGCGGCTCACGTTTACCAACCTGGCGGAGGGTGATGGTGGTGTGGTGGCGAGCAAGGCGGGGGGCCGTAGCCCGGTCCTGGAGGTGGCGGACCTTCATAGTAGCCCGGCCCAGGAGGCGGCGGCGGACCTGCATAGTAGGCAGGCGGCGGGGGTGGCGGACCGTGATGGTGGTGAAGCGGCGAGAATGGTCTCGGAGGCGGAGGCGCGTACATCTGCGGAGGACAGTCGGGGCCAGGGCCGTATCCGTACGGCTGTGGCGCTCCTTGGGGCGGCGGCGAGTGTCTTCCGTGCGGTGATCCGGGATATCCTCGATGCATGGTGTTGTTGCTTGGCTAGTGCTGCTTCTGGAATGACGGGTGTGCTGGATGCGGCGAATTGCGTTGTGGCTTCTGTACGTGTGCTTGAGAGGATCCGCCAGAAGCGAGCCATAAGGATCGCTTGCACGCCGTCACAGGAGAGCACAGGAGCGGGATTCATGCGACGCGAAACGCTGCTGGATGGTCTCGTTGATACAGCCTCGAGGATCTCTGCGCAAAACCTTATACATACGTATACGCCCGCTTGCTATGAAATACTAGTACACATTACATTGTAGTCCGTGGGGACAAGCGCCCAAGTTCATCCACGGCCAAATTAAAAGTATGAAGAAGATAGCGGTTGTATTTGTGGTTGCCCTCAAGCTCGATGCGTTCGCCATGTTTGATTTATGTTTCTGCTTGCAGTCACGAGAGCTTACCAGCCACGCGGAGGAGACGGTCCACGGTGATCCGGCGGGGGCGGACTGTGGTGGTGCGGCGGCGATCCACGGGGATCCGGAGGAGATGGGCTGTGGTGGTGCGGAGGGGGTGCGCGGTGATCCGGAGGAGGCGGGCTGTGGTGGTGCGGTGGCGGACCGTGGTGGTGGTGAGATGGGCTAGGAGGGGGCGAGTGCGGGCGGCCAAACATGATGCTTCCTTGGTGGTGTTTCTGAACTCTTGGATTGGAAGCTTGGCAAATTCAGGAATGAGCGACTTCCACGCTCGCAGCGCGCAGGAGCACTCGTCTGCGTGTCGTCCGCAATTGATCCAGAAGGCACGGTTTACACCCACGCTGGTAAACCAGAAACAAGTCCCATGATCGGTGCGCTGAAGTTTTAGGGGCTTAGGATTTGCGTGTTGTGCAAACGAGAGCAAGCGAAATCCTCAGCCGAATGTATTATGACCCCGGCTGCAGCTGCGCAGCTCCTGCAGCCAACAAGACCGCGTTCTCCTTGTGCTTGCATTTGGTATGGTTGGTGCTTGCAATGGCAGTCCGGTTGCAAGTATATGTGCCCACAGGTGCAACACTTGAGTTTCTATAACGTTCGAGTTTGTCAACTGCAAATTGGGCTGCGAACGCATAGGATATAGTCTTCTGCCCATACTTGTCTTGTATGGCATAGAAACAAACGTCTGCTGCAGATTTTGTTGAGGCCGACGACAGTGAAAAGTGCAGCCAAAATGTGGGGGGGGCCTCAAATGCCTCAAAGAATCCCCATGGAGCAACTGAAGGTTGTTATCTTCATCGTCCAGAAAATACTACAAACTCAACTGATGATTCCGTTCTCTAGAGCTTGCTGGTCCTCACACGACCTAGCGATCCAATGGTATCCCCCTTTGTGGAGACCCTGCTACAAAGACCTTGGGAAACGCCGCTACTACGTGTCGAACAAGCACCAACATCGGACCGGTGGAACTGGGAAAGCGTTGTACAGTTAGTTTCGTCCGTAGAACGACAGGTAATAGCACTTCGAGTCGAGCGTGTCATTGCCATACCCATCCAAGCATCTGCCACCACTTCTATCCATTTACAAGACGCATCACCAATATTGCACTGACCCACATGACGCACATGAAAGCCGAGCGAGCGTAGCAAGTTCCGGTTCATTCCGGTACACAACTGGTTCTCAAAGCAGCGAGAGCTGGAGCGTGTAGTACCATCACTTTCGCCGTTTAACTCGTACTCGGAAGTTAACCCACGCCAGATTTTGCCGTGCTTGATCAGCATGTCCCAACGGAGCGTGCACGATGATCCTCTGCTACGGGAACATCTTGATGGGATGGAGTACTTGTGCCTGGTAAGTGAATCGCGTTGTGGGCGTTCCAGCAAACAAGCCGCACGGCCTGGATCCCCGCGCGACAGACACTGCCCGCCGCCTCCGCCGCCACCAGTGTATTTCGTCCCGGGCCCTCCTCCACCACCACCAATGATGTACGCTGCACCCCCTCCGCCTCCTCCATTTGTGTATGCGGCTCCGCCTCCAGTGATCTACCAAGTCCCTCCTCCGGTCTACTACGAGTGCTCGCCCCCGCCGTCGCCGCGCTTCCACCACCACCACCACCACGGGTGGTGATCAAACAGGAACATCACTGCCGCCGTACAACGAAGCAGATCACTTGAAAATACACTAGTTTCAACGTTGTCGCTCGGGCGTTGTTCACGAACTTCGGAGGCCGTGCTCCCGAAGGTAATCACCAAATGAATAGCGGTGCGGTGTACTGCGCTTTGCGTGTCGCTTTGGGGGCACCAGAATCGGAAGTAGTGAAAGTAGAGTCGCAACGGTTTGACCCGTACACGGGAGCACACAATCGAATCGGCTACCGAAGGCCGAGGCAGTCTGCAACACGTGCCGTAGGATTCGCAACACTCGTCTAGGACAGTCAGCCCAGTCAGCCCCTCCAGACACGCACCAGCATGGATCGCTCTCCCCGCGGTGAAGGCCACCGACGCCACCACTCCGATTTCGGGTTCCGGTCTCCGCGCTTCCCTGACCTGCGCGACTTGCCTCATCTCGCAGACAACTTGCTCCATCGTCGGCGCCCAGAGCCACTGCATCATTCCAGGGACTGCATCCGCATTGGCGCTACGTACCGCCTCCGCTCTGCTACGGACCACCACCCCAGCCTCCGCCGTCATACGCGCCAAACTACTTTCCGTTCGCCAGGCACTCGGCGCCGTCGCCGCAGGAAATGGAAGTCGTGGCACCGCAACACACGCAAAGATCTCAGTCCTTTGATGTGGTGAAGACACCAGCGCATTCGGCACCGTCGGGGGATGAGGCAACGCGGATCAAGAAGTCAAGCCTCGCTCCGTCCACACCTCCGGGCAGAAAGTCGCCATCTAACTCAGATGATCTGAGTCCGTTTTTAATCGATTGATTTGCCACCGTCGGTACGTCGTCGAGTTCATCCCGCAGCTTCTCGCGACTCCAGCAACCGGACAAGCCCCAAGCAGAGTAGCGTACAAGAACTTCTTGCCATGCACAACCAACCGCCACCCAACGGCCAGTACCCGCCGCAGCAGGGCTACCCACCCCAACAGCAGGGCTACCCTCCGCAGCAGCAGCAGCAGCAGCAGCAGTACCCCCCTCAAGTTCAAGGCGCGCCACCCCAGCAGTACCCTCCGCAGCAGCAGCAGTATCCCCCTCAAGCTCAAGGCGCGCCACCCCAGCAGTACCCCCCGCCGGCGCGGCATGTTTACCCTCCGCAGCCAGCCCCGGCATACCCGCCACCAGCGCAGCATGCATACCCGCCCGCTCCGGGCTACGCGTACCCGGCGCCACCTCCGGCGTATCCCCCTCCAGTGGCGTATCCTGCTCCGCCCGTGTACGTCGCTCCGCTGCCTGTGGTCTACCCGCCCCAGCCCGTGTACGTGATGCAGCCCGGCGTGCACCATGCACACCACCCCGGCTACCACCATGGCCACTACAAGTACAAGGGCTACAAGCGCAAGGGGTTCGGCGGACTCGGCGGAATGCTCGGCATGGGCGGGCACCGTCACGGCTACGGACATGGCTATGGGCATGGTTACGGCCACGGCGGCTACGGACACGGCCACTACAAGCACAAGCATCACAAACGCAAGGGCTTCTTCAAGTGACCAGCCACAGCGGTATACAACAGACAGCCGTTTAGTTGATTAAAATGCATGAAAGTCGCTTTGAGTTCGCTTATGCAATGCAGCATCACTTAGCCTGCATGCAATCCTTAAACCTGCATTCCACAGCATACCAGCCGTTAGACACAAAGCGCCTTGCAGCTGTAGCCATTTCTGATTGGCCAAATTCTGCTCGAAACTGCTTGAAACACCTGCGACGTGTGCACACTTGCTTCGGTTATGGCAGTGCCGTGCGCATCTGTATCAAGGCATTAGAAGCTTCTTCCGCCATGCCCAACGCGCTGCACATGTACCCGTCCGCGGCGCTGCTGCTGTGGGCCTGGGTCACGGGCGTCGTGCTACAGATCATCGCTCTGCTGGGCTATTGGACGTACCGCCACCAACGCGTCGCCAGATCCAGTCGTGGACGCCACTACAGCCCCGTGGGCACTGAAGATGATGATGCGAGCGACTGCGCAACGACTGCAAGGGATCGCAGGACGTCGGACGACGTGCCGCATCGGATGACAAGGCGACACTCATCCATGACTGTCGAGAGTTTGCTGGAAGACGAGAAACCCAAGCGGCAGGCGCCAAAACCGGCACGAACTGGAGCTGAAGACGACGACGATGACAGCGACGTGCACGAGTTTAACTGGAAGCAGCTTGCACGGCGCTCAGCAATTGCCACGCTGCTGTTTGCTCTGGTCAGTGTCATTACTACTACCATTGTGCTCAAGCTGCGCACCGGGTCGTACGTGGAGCAGCCGTACGACTGGTACGCGCTGGAGACGACGGGGAAGCGCCTGTTCCAGGACACGCACACGCTGCCTGTTGGTATTATGGACACGTGCAAGTTCCGTGCTGCAATGGCTGACTACACGGAGTTCCACACGCTGGATCCAGTGGTTGAACGGTATGAGAAGCAGCGAGGAGAGGCAGCAGCAGCCAGAACCGTGGTGTACGTGGTTCCCTTTGACTACAACCACGTGTTGGAGCTGAATCAGGATCAAATGGTGCCGATCGTGGAGCCGCTGCCCACATCCTGGACAGCTGCCAGTTCGTCTGGAGACGGCGATAGAGATGCAGCTGCGATCGTGACGTCGGGCCTCGTCAAGGCACGTCCCGTGGACGAGATCACGCTGTTCCCGTACTTGTGGCACAGTCTTCTAGGCCCCTACTTGGATCCACGAGTGCAGATGCCTGCTGGCGAGCCTTGGACACGTACAGTAGACGCCCTGAACTTGGAGTTCCGGATGCTCCACAATGCCCAGGAGCTGGCGACGCTGCCTGATAAGAGCAATCTCTTGGTCGCAGCGCAGTCTCTGGACTGTGTCAACCGCTTCTTCTTAGAGCAAGCGCTTCCACTTGAGCCTCGTGTCGGGTTCCTATCGCTAGCCAAGGAAAACTGCAACAATCCCAACCCCGAGCACCTTCTGGCCAACGAGGCCATCAAGTTCGGGTTGCTGCCGTACGGCGACTGCGCGCTCGTGGATGGCAAGCGGTTCGCGTCGCTGCCGCTTGGCCCGAGCTTCGAGCACGGCTTCCCTCTCAACGCGCACCACCTGAACCTGCCCCCGCCACTTGCTGCGGGCATTGGACGCAAGTTCTTGCTCAACCTCATGGTGAGCTGGACGATCGAGAAGCCCACGCGTGTGCAGGCCATGATGGCGGCGCTCCAAGTGTGCGGGGACCTGGAACGCGCCACGCGAGCCAATTCTCGTCGGTGTGTGGTGGAACACAACGACATGCTGTTCAAGGTGCTGCAGACCGTGGACAAGCGACTGGGGACGGCGTGGCGCTGGTATCTGTCGGCCGCCCCTGCTGCCTACGTGTCGACGTTGCAGCAGTCCGTGTTCACCGTCTGCCCGTTAGGCAAGAATCCGGAGCAGTATCGCATTTGGGAGGCCTTGTCTTCCGGCTCGATCCCTATCGTGGAGGAGCTGCCAGCGCAGTGTCAACCTCCAGGAGTGTTCTACCACCCAGCGTACCCAGATTCGTGGCGCTGCGTGCCTGAAGACGTCCACGGCGTGCTTCGCCGCTTGAATGCACCGGTGCTCTTCGTGAGCGACTGGAAACGCGATCTCCCGGGACTAATGGACCGATACTTCAAGAAGGGCGACTCGATATCGACGGGCTCCAAGCAGAGTGAGCACGACAGCAACGATTGGAGAGAATGGACGCCGACAGACGAGTTGCTGGCGCTTCAAGCACGCGCTCGCTCGTGGTACGTGGGGCTCGGCCACCACTTGCAGTCAGACCTCATCGACAAGGTCATGACGCATTTTGCAGACGTTTAACAGATTGCAGTCAGTGGTAAGCGCCAACCAGGTTATTTAGCATTGTTCTTGCTGAAAAGTCCTTTGTCCGCTGCGTTGCAGGAGTTCGTGCTGTGACCCGAATCTTTTGCCCCTAATGCTCAGCAAGGAGATTTTCAATATTTCAATACTACTTCAAGTACAATTTCAAGAGCTTCAAGCCACGACAACTTCATCGGAAACCCAACTGACCATAGGAGGCCTCCTTGCTGATGAACTGGAGGTCAACCAAATTGATGGTTTGTGCAGGGTTCAATGAGTGGGGCAAACGATCTTGTCTGTATTATTGGGTAATGTGTTAATGCGGACTTCTCTGTTTTTATGTTCTGTAGCAATACTCGCGGAGTGCTGTGGTGCTTCTGAGATAGTCGTGTGCTGGGTGCCCAGGATCCGCCCCGCCTTCCACAATGCGATCATTGCATGAAGCAGAAAGCCGCCATCAACACGATCGTGAGCATTGAACTGCGAAGGCCTCCACTTTCATTTGTGGCATCTGTAGTTGCGTTCGCCGCCGTAGTGGACGCTGGGGTCGCTGTGGTGGACGTTGGGAGTGCTCCGTTCGCCTCATAGGACCACATATACGAACTGTCGCTTTCGCTCGAGTAACATTCACCGCTTGCTCTCGTGAGCTCCGTGCCATCGACTTTCGTGGTGCAGGTTGAATCAGAGAACAGGGCTTCGGTGATACTTCCACTTGCTTCGATCACCTGAGCCCATCGGCCAGGCGTCTCGAGCTTGATGCACCTATCCGTTCTCGCGCCAACATAATCACTTGGGGTGCTGCAACCGAGTTCGCTGAAGCTTGCAACCCAACTGAATGGGACAGCTGGGCCGAACATTGCCTTGACAAGTGACAACGCGTCGCCGTCGCTCGAGCAAATGGCTGCCGTGTATCCTCCCTCGCTTTCGCTGCTGCTGCACCCTTGTTCGGTCCAGCCCGATGTATCAGAGGTGACTCTGACCCTGATTGGGACCTGGCACTGCGAGTCCGAGTAGAGAGCGCTTACTTCGAAAGTCGAGCATGACAGGACAGGGGACAACTCCATGGCGGCAGCAAGCGTGAGGGCAGCGATAGTCTTCGAGATCATGGTAGCTTGTTGGAGTGTGGGGACTGTCGAAAAGGCTGGGGAGGTGAAGCTTGGACAAGTGCAAATTGAACAATGGGCTTGGCTGCCCACGGAAGTGGCAATCCGATTTCTTGCATGATCCACGGCTAAACATACAACGCTATTAGCTCCTAGGTTATAAGAACTGCATAGCGTAAGCTGCTTTGTCCCTGCTCCCGATTTAGTTTGCGAGCTGATGCAGGAATGGGCGTCTGCTCAGATAACTTTAGATCTTGTGAATTCAGTGAGTGCTTGTGGGAATGGCATCGCTTTGCTTTGATGTGCCTGAAACACGCGTGCACACTTACTTCGACTATGCCAAAGGATGTATCGCATGCCTTTGCCATCCAACGCGATGCACGTGTACCCGTCCGCGGCGCTGCTACTGGGCCTAGGCCCTAGGCCAGTGCTGCAGATCATCGCTCTGCTGGGCTATTGGACGCAAGCCACCAACGCGCCGCAAGATCC
Organism: Phytophthora crassamura; assembly: GCA_033557995.1. Taxonomy (NCBI): domain Eukaryota; phylum Oomycota; class Peronosporomycetes; order Peronosporales; family Peronosporaceae; genus Phytophthora; species Phytophthora crassamura. The sequence goes on along the minus strand of JAUCED010000011.1, from coordinate 835,814 downwards.
AGACGCGGACGCCACTACAGCCTGTACATAGTATTCAGTCCCGTGGACACTGAAGACGACGTGGAAGCAGCTTGCCGCTACGCAACGCTACGCAATTGCTTTGGTTAGTGTAATTACTACATGTACAATGTACTACCATTGTGCTTTTTGTAAGTCCTTGCTCAACCTCATGGTGAGCTGGACGATTGAGAAGCCCACGCGTGTGCAGGCCATGATGGCCAAGTGTGCGGGGATGTGGAAAGCTATAGACTATAACTAAGGTATCAGGTGCATTTATCTAGCCAAGCTGCCTGAAGGTGTTCGTGCCGTTGTCCGAAATAGTCCCGACGTCTGGTGTTTCAGGCTCTTCATGGTGCGATGGCAGCGATTCTCCCGTCTCCATCTCCTGGTGCGTCCACCGTCCTAGTGCGCCACAGGCGAGCTTGGTTGTCCGTTGCTGCCGTGCTGTCCGTCCTGGCAGTCAGTGGTCGTGTCTTGGTGGCACCGCTCCTTCTCGCGCTAGTGTTCGCGAACACGTCCTCCTTGACTGGTGGTAAGGTGCTGATCGAGTCCCATGACAGCTACTTCGCCTTCAGCGAAATGGATCGCGTCATTATCGGCGGCTGTACGGGCTGCAATCGATCGTGTGCAAGGGCGTTGCTTCACTTCAGCGCCTTTGGACCCAATGCACTGCTAAGCAAACCTACATTCCAAGAGTTACAAGCCACGTCCACTTCACCGGAAACCCAACTGCCCAAGGAAATCCTCACGCTTGCTGATGAACTGGAGGCGAACCAAGTCATCTGCTCAACGGGTTTCAATGAGTGGGGGTCACCACACACCATCGTCTCTGGTGAAGCGCAGGATCTGCTACGTATCATCCTGACGCTGCGGATTTCGGTTGCACTCCGAATGATTCGAGAGCTGGAGCTCGGGATCGAGGACCCGGACACGTGCAAGACAAAGTGGAGTATGAACAGCATCCTGCGTCGGTATCTGTTCCAGACGACTCCGAATAGCGTCGATTACTCGTCTGTGCCTGCGGCGGACTTCAGTGTTTTCCCTGACTACACCGAATGCCGACCCGAGGTCTCCACTGAGTCACTTGTCGGCTGCAAGTTGGCGCTGGCAACGAACGGAGTGGATCGGCTCGAATACATCCCTGACCTCGTGAAGCTCTTCCCTCTCGACTTCACCAGCAGTCTCGCTCCCGCTCCACAAGTCATTCCCGCTGGTGAGACCGTTCACGGAGCTTTCACTGTCACGCAGCCGTTGTTTCGCGCCTACTTTGCTGGTTGTCGCGTCCGTGAAGTAAACGCGACCGGGATCTTTGTCGAACGCTCCTGTGTTCCTGTCTCCCACTGGGAGCTTTATGGTTTAATGATCCAGGCACCTGATGAGCTTCCGGTGTGCAGCACGGAAAACCTTTGCGTTCACAACTACTACAACTCGCTCTGGGAGTGGGTGACTCAGATCGACACCGACGCGGAGAATCGAGTGATTCTGAAGCTCAACGTCTTCCGGAATCGCTTCGGGGATCCGTCAACATCAGCGTTCTACCTGGTATGGTCGTCGTGCAGATGCTGCTCATGGGCATCGTGAGCTTCTACCAAGTGATGTCTCACAAGCGCTCGGTTCTGTTGACGCAGATCTGGGCGTATCGCTGTACTTCGCGCACGTTACGTACCACCTTGTCAGTAACTCGGATATCTACTACCTGGGGCTCGCTACGGGGACACTGACGATTGAATTGGTGGCCAACCTCACCTTGTGCTTCTTCGCCTTCTCGTACTCGTTCGTCAATATGCTCAAAGCGAGATCGGGCGAGCAGAAGCTGGCTCGGCACTTTCGACTTGCGTGGGAGATCACGCAGCTCCTGACCGTCACTTGCGTCGCATCCTCGCTGTACGCTTATCGCCTGACGTCGCTTTCGTTCATTATCGACGCGAATGGCGAGCTGCTTCGGAAAACGTCAAGCGGGGGAGCAGCGTTGTGCAAGCTGCGAGACTCGTCTTTAGTGTTTACGTACAACTTGGCTTTACTTTTGACTGTCGTGGCGTTCGTCCTGGGGGCTGTCGCCGACAGCATCGCAATGGCGGTTCACAAGCGCTCGCAATACGCTCACAACACCGTCGGTCGCGCCGCGATCAGAACGAACAAAGTGCAGGACGTCGCGCCGATCGCCAGGCCAGCATGATGCTACTGGGCTTCAAACTCCTGAACTTACAGCGGCGAATTAAACCAAGTCAAGGCCGGGGAGCAGTTCGGTCCACCTGTAGTGTGCAACCCCCGCCGCAAGTCTTTCATCCAGCCGCTTACGTCGTTCGAGCAGCACTGCCTGGGTGTGCCGTTCGCGAGGCTCTTCACGGACTACGGGGACATTGCGTACATGAAGCAGAAAGGCATCCAATGCTCCACTGTGGAGGCCGTGCTGCTCACCGGCTTCCTCTTCTATGGCAAGCACGTGTACCAGGCGCAAGACGTGGTGATCTTGCTGCTGGCTCGGATGCTGCCCCGCAGAGTCCTCCAAACATTCAACGTGCTGCCGCTCCGGTGGACAGTCGACCCGATCACAGGCCGAGTGTCGTTCCCCGAAGCCTGCACATGGTACGCCGCCAGCGAAGAGCACGCCGTACTCGCCGAGGTCCGGCCGATCGCGTAGCTCCTCGACCACTTCAACTTGATGTAGCCATATGGCTTAGGATAACTCTTCTTCAGTACTCCACCAGCCACGTGGCCTCAGAATCATAGTTTTCTACAGTTCATCCATTCCTACAGGTTTTGTTATATTTATTTATCAACTCACGCCATCTTCAAGGATGTTCGATGGCAGTTCAGTCGCAATGATAAAGGGATTCCCCATTCCATTCGTACGGAGCTCCTCGCCAAAAAGGCAACAGTCATGTCGATGCAGTCGCTGGTCAACGCGGCCTACATGACGTCCTTCCTGGCGGCCAAGGCGGTGCCCGCCGTGGCCGTGGGCTCGTCCATCGTCTTCGCCATATCTCCCTGGTGCGTCCCCCCTCACCATGCCTTCTCTTCTCCTCAAGCTCACCCTTCTCCTCGTTTGCCAGGCCCACAGTCGCCACCATCCGCCGTTCACGCAGCACGCTGCAGTTCTCGTTCGCGCCCTTCTTCTTCTACTTTGTGCAGAGCGTCATCTACACTTTGTATGGCTGGACGACGGGCAATCCTGTGGTGGGCGGCACCTCGCTGCTCGGCGCCGTGCTGGGCGCGTACTACGTGCTGGTCTTCTACAAGTTCGCGCGTGACCGCACACAGGCCACGCGCATGCTCACGTCCGCCATGCTGGTGATCCTACTACTGGCCCACCAGGTGCTCACGCGCGAGCCGGAGGAGACGCAGATGCTCACGGGCATCCCTGCCAACATCCTGTCGGTCTTTACGGCCGCCTCGCCGCTGCTGCAGCTCAAGAGCATTCTGCGTCGCAAGGACGCGTCCTGCCTGCCGCTGGGCATGTCGGCCATGAACGTCGTGGCCGGAACCATCTGGACGATCTACGGTATCATGCTGGGCGATCCGCTGGTCATCTGCCCCAACCTGTTCGCGCTCACGATGGGCACGATCCAGGTCTCGCTCATCCTGCTCTATCCGGGAGGCAAGGGCAGCGCCGCGGAGCCCAAGGCCAAGATGTCGCCACCCACCAAACCCGACAAGAAGAAGACGACCAGCCCACGCAACAAGAAGAAAACGGAGCACCCGGAGTGAAGAGGAGAAGACGAAGGTGGTGGGGCAAAGGGTGCTGCTCTTGTCATGAAAGAGTTTGATAATTGACGGAAGATGTAGACAAATGACAAATGCGCACGCCTTCTTACAATATGGGATGCTGCTTGTTATTTTTGGAAGGTGTTGCAATGAAAGCAAGTCCAACTTGCCTGCTTTCACTTTTCCAGCAACCCGAGTGGCGCCAGCGATCATGATGGAGCCTAAAGACTTCGTGATCTCGAATGTGGTAAGTTCATCTCCCGTCGTACCTGAAGGCTGATTCATGAACTGACGCTTGATGTCGGGCAGCGCCATGGTGAGATCCAGGTGGAAGTGTTCGTCGCTGGGGATGGCCTCAACTACCCGAAGAAGGGCCAAACTGTGGTTATCCACTACACAGGATATGTACGGACGAGCTTTGAAGTTGCAGCGCTTTGATCGACTTCAAGAGCTTACCATGTTCGTTGTGCAGCTGCAGGACGGCAAGAAATTCGACTCTTCACGCGACCGAGAGAAGCCTTTCAAGTTCAAACTCGGTGCTGAACAAGTGATTCCGGGGCTCGATGAAGGCGTCGAACGGCTCTGCATGAAGGAGCGAGCCAAGCTCTTTGTGCCTGCCGACAAAGCGTACGGACGGAAAGGCTTCCCAGGACTGGTGCCGCCCAACACAAACCTCATCTTCGACATCGAACTGCTCACATTCCGTTAGTATAAAGTTTCAGCTCGCGAACAGCTCCTTCTTCTTCCGCTCGAACTCCTTCTTGCGCGTCAGTTGTGCTTCGCGAGCGTCGAGTTTCGTCTGGATACTGTGCAGCTGCGTCATGTGTCGCTCAGCCACTGCTTGCACCTTTTGCTCGTCTTCACGCTGTAGGACCGTAAGCTCTTGGTAGAACTGCGCAGTGACGGGAAGCGGCCTGGAGAATTCCTCCTTGATCACTTGCTGCATCCGCTCACGTTGCGCCTTGTTGCCACTCTTGGCGGCGCGGATAAATTCATCTCTCTCCTGGAGTTGCTTGCTGTACCGAAGAGTGCCTTGGATCTCGCGCTCGTTGCAGATCTTTCGCCAGTTCAAATGAGCCAGACGCTCTTCGAGCGAGGCAAACGATGTTGGTGACGGAGACTGTTGCATCGGTGACCACTCAGCAAGCACGAAATCGGGAGTGCGCCAAACAACTTGCTGCTCTTGGGGGGAACTCCCCATCGTCCTCATAAGGAAGAACCGCTAATCAACATGTCCTGGGGAATATTTTTGGATGAAAAATCTCGTCTTCAAGTCATTTGCCAGTCAAAAACATTCATTCCTGACCAGGAGTGAATATCCACTTCAACTCTCGATCATTGGCAATTAATTGAGCGTGGCAATAGCCTCTGAAAAACCTGGAATGGGTTTTTCCAGCACATACCACATCAAGGTTGGGTCGCTGGTATCGGCCAGCATGTGAGCCGCTGCAGATGATGGGCTTTCATCACTCTTGACTTGCTCTATAGGTGGCTGCTGCACTCCGTCTTGTTGCGACTGCGTCCTAGTCCCGACGCCACTGCAGATTTTCACATAGTGCGTCTGTACCCCATGTTTGTCCTTGGGAAGGCGAAGTTTGAACTGCTGCTTCGGAAGGAATCCGGGAATACGCGTCGACTGACGCTCCGCTAACACCGCGACATGCAGCTTGGTTGCCGACAGCGCACTGCTACCAACAGCCACAAAAACAACAGATCATGCCCTTTAGTATAAAGCCAAGTTGCCATTCAAACAGCAACCATTACCTCGAAAAGTGCTCCATCGAATGCGTGAATACCTCCCGCATGAGCTTCTGCGCGCACAAGCGCATGAGCTTCTCCCTCGTCATGGGCGGCGACGGAGGTGTGAGAGTTTGTGAGTCTTCCAGTGAAGTGTCCTCCTGGTCAGTCTGTGGCGAAGCCGGCCGCAAGATGTCTACTAGCCCCGCCTCGTCGTCGAACTCCATAATCACAGCTTCCCGCGGACTCATCATCGACGACCCAAACACCAAGGCCACTGCAGCTGCATTAGCGATGATCCCTGCCTGAAGCACATACTAATACTATGCCTACCTCTCTTCACTCTTAGTGAGAAAATGGCGTCCAATTGCACGTTGAAGAGCTGCTCCGCCCCCTCCACGCACTTGACAGCCTTCCTGATCCCGCCCGTCACCGGAAGCCTGTACAGATCAAAGTTACCCATACTATAGCTGGACCTATACCCGAGTCCACACACCTTCTCCTCCTGAAATCCTGAGCTCTTTCTTGCTGCTGCAATTGGAAACTCTCCACGAACTGCAGCAGCTCGTCGTACAGACTGCCAGCAGATTGTGTCATTGTCACTTCCCGCCAGCTTCTACTGCACCGAGCGCCCTATCTATTAGCCCACGCACCACGGGATTTGGCCGCGCATGAAGAGCAGGTACTTCGCCAGCTGAATCACCATCGTCGCGCGTAGCTCGCCGTCCAGCGCCGTCCGGAAGCTCACGAGCATTTCCAAGCTTACTTGGTACTTGCCTTTTTGATTTAAAAATCAAATTCATACACATGTTGGTAGGTGTGTGGTTTTAAAAATGAGCCCTCATATGGTCATTTGCATTCTTGACCGAGACGATGGAGGTGGCGGCGCATGTGGACGACTACAACGGCTCGTTCCGCGACACGGTGTGGCTGCAGTCGTTCCCGCTGAACGCGCAGACAGTGCTGCACTACTTCGCGCTGTCTCCGTTCTACGACCGATCGTGCAACAACGAGCGCCTCAAGATGCAGCGCCTGGGACTCGACCAGCTCAAGAACCTGCGCGGCGTCGAGTACGAGCTGCTGCCCAACGCGGCCAAGCAGCTGCCGCAGCAGCTCTTCATCATCCGCAAGCAGCGCCGCAGCGGCCGCACGCAGGTGGAGCCGCTGGCCATCTACTACGTGTTGGACGGCACGGTGTACCAGGCGCCCAACATCCACGCCATGCTCACGTCTCGCCTCGTACGGACGGCTTGGAGTTCTGGCAGTACACATTAAGGAGAGCTCACTGTCTGTTTGCACTGTAGAAAAAATGCACGTACCGGGTGAACAAGGCCTTCCACGGGCTGGCGGCGGGCGTGCGGTTCAGCCCCACGGAGGGCTACGCGTGGGACTTTAGCTCCAAGGACAAGAAGGAGCCCGTCATCCCCTCGGAGCGTGAGTTGATATAGGAGAAATTTGCACACAGTCTTTTGTAGACTACGAACTCATGGGTGTTGGTCTCTTCGTGTGAGGACAGAGCTGCAGCTTAAGCTGAAACAGAAGTACGAGAAGATGGAGAAGCAGCGCGAGAACTCGGCGCGCGTCGACTCCATCCTCATTCAGCTCATGAAGAAGCACGCACCCGAGATCGCCGAGAAGATCGAGATGAACAACGCCGCCGCAGCAGCGCCAGGCCTGGAAGACCCGGCAGGCGCCGTCAAGCGCGAGAACGACGCTGGCGCCGATACTACCAAGCGCCAGAAAGTGGCATAAACGCACTTAACGTGAAATGAATGAGACGCTGTCTTCCTTATCCCAACTTGTTGTTGTCGTTAGCGAAGTCGAAGCAAAGTGCATGCAACATGGTTTCATATCAATTCGCGCTGATCAGTCGAGCGGCGGCTGGCTTCGCCAGGCTGCGGTGGGAGTGCTAGCTAGCTCACAGGTCCTTCTTGTTCTCCGGCTTGCCGTACTTGCTGCGGACCTCGTCCGTCTTGGCACAGCCACGCTGCTTGGTGTACTCGATCTTGTCCTCCAGACTGTCGGCCGTGCCTTCAATCTGCGACTTAAGCTTCTCGCTGGACGGCACCTCACGCGCCAGCATCGTGCGCGGCTGCTTCATCTTGTCCACGCTCGCCTTCCACTTCTTCGGGTAGCGGCGGCGCAGCATCATGATCAGGAACAGGGCCAGCAGAGGGATGCCGAAGAAGGCCACGTGCCGCGCGCAGATCCGGTCCGTCGGGAGCGGCAGGCAGTACTCGCGCTCGCCGACGTTCTTGGCCGCCTCCGAGCTCTGGTGCCACGTCTCCTTCGCCTTACCACCGGCAGCTTGCATCGAATCCTGGATACGGGCCTTGATGCTCTCGACGCGTTCGCCCAGCTCGCTAAGCTCGTCGCTGAGCTTGTCGCTCGCGGTCTTGAGCGAGTCCATGACGGTGTCACTGACCGTGTCCGTCGGCACCGGCGCTGAGTCCGGCATCTTCACGTTCTCGCTTGCAGACGCCGCAGCCTCGCGCATCACCTCGTTCATGTGCTCCATCTTGGTGCGCGCGTAATCGCCGAGGCTGCGAGCGTCTTCCTGGAGCCGGTCGAGCGTGCGGCGGCCGCGGTCGCCCAGGTCCTTGCGGTTGCGCATCTGCTCGGCTTCGTCCAGCATCTCATCGACAGCCTCATTGGCCGCCTCTTTAGCGCCGTGCTCCTTGGGCTTGTAGCTCTTGGGCATGCTCGTGGGCATTCGCACCATCTCTCGAGAAGTTCAGGCAGTTGGTCTCTTGGCTTGGCTGCTGGCTTGCGTGTTGTAAAGTGCCCTTGACGACGAGTCTCTCTCTCGGCTCGGAACGAGCTTGGGACATGGACAAACGAGAGGCGAACTGGCAGATGCCGCACGCAGGTCCCAGACAGCGACACAGATGTGAGAAGGGAGAAGAAAGCTCTTTAACGGGTGCAAGTCCTGGTTAAAGTTGCCTTCAGCTTCAACTTGAGGTGGACCACACCACGTCGTGTGTGGCACTCATTCCGAGCCATTCACCCAAAACCATGTCGCCGCAACACCCCGCGTACTCGTCCGCTGCGCAGGTGGACGCCGTAGCCGCGTGCTCGCTGCCCAACGTGCTGTTCTCAGACGAAGATGAGAACGTCGAAGAGCCGGAGCTGCTGCTGCTAGCCGTAGCGCAGTCCCAGCTCGAAGGAAACGTCTGGGGAGGCGGCGTGGCGCTTCTGGAGGCCTCAACGAGCGAGCGCCTGTGCGAGCTGCAGCTTGAGACGGGTGTGGGTGCGCTGGCCTGGACCGGAGTGGACGGAGACGTGCTGGCAATGGGCTGTGACGATGGCGACGTGCGGCTGGCCAGGCTCTCGACGGACGTGGCGTTCGCATTTGTCCCCATTGGCAATGAGTCCACGGAGGAGGGCGCGGCTGTAGGATGGGGACACGACGACGTGGTGACGGGGATCAGTGCCTCGTTGGTAGAGAAGACACGCCTCGCGACGAGCAGTTGGGACCTCACGTACGTTGGAAGAGGGGGGGGGCGGGCAATGCACTGACGACTTGTTGCTATGCAGGGTCAAGTTGTGGGATATTGACGCCATGGACAAGACGATCGCGATATTTGACGGTACGTTAGTTGGAGTTGAGCCTAGATGAGCTAGGGATATGCTGACAAGGCTGTTGTTGCTGTCTGTAGGCCACACGGACTTGATTTGGGACGTGGCGATGAACCCCACGCACGCTCACTTGCTGTGCTCGGCGTCACAGGACGCCACGGTGCAGGTGTGGGATGCTCGTCGCCCACAGAGCGCGGCACTAGCGGTATCGACGCTTGTGCCGGCGCTGTCGATAGACTGGCACCCTAAGCAGTCCACGGTGTTCTCGGTCGGCCTGGAGGACGGTAGGGTGTGCACCTTTGACGTGCGCTCGCCACACACTCCGCTGGTTCGACGGGAGACCCACGCGGCCGCTGTGCACGTCGTCAAGTACTCACCCTACCACGATGACTTGCTCGCGACGGGCGGTGACGACGGCAGGGCCTTCGTGACCACCGACAGCTTCACCTCCGACCGGACTGCGCGCAGCGGCATCCGCGAGTTGCTGGTTGGCGAGGAGAAGACCGCACCGCACCGAGACTACGTCCGGGCGCTGGATTGGTTCCAGTTGACGTCGCCTTCTTCCGAGGACAATTTGTCCAGCACGATGCTCGCCTCGGGCTCGTGGGACAAGACGGTGCACAAGTGGAGCGTCGATGACTACACTGCTCCTGCAACGGAGAAACTCGACACTTCTGGGGTCAACATACCAGCAGCGCCGCCTGGAGTCCCCGTACCGGTCGCGTAAGAAAATGAAGAAAACTTCATCTAAAAAAATGTCGGATAATTTGCTTGAACTTATTTTTTTTCTTCCTTTTAAAAGTTACTTTACAGTTCATATTCTACAGGATTGCCGTGGTGTTCCTGCTGCATCCAAGGTTCCTCAAGCGCTTGCTCGGGGGTGAGGCGCTGACTTGGCTCCCAAACGAAGCACTTTGTCAAAAATGCCACAAAATCAGCGTCATCGGACTTCACTGCACTGACAAGAGTACGTGATCCTGGCGTTCGACGGCGTCCACGGGAGTTCACGAAAGGCTTGGGGACGTACTCGACGTCCTGGCAGTCGGCAGGGTTCACCACTTCGTCGAAGAAGTTGAGGCGTCGCTTGCTCTTGCGCACCATTTCGACTGGCGGCAGACCCAGCAGCTCCATGATGCAGGCGAATTGTTCACGCTCGTTCTCGCCGGCAAAGATCGGGTGGCCCGTGTGCAGCTCGACGAGGATACAGCCAAAACTCCACATGTCGATGGCCCCGGCGTACGCGTGGCCGAGCAGCACCTCTGGGCTGCGATAGAAGCGGCTCTGGATGTACGTGAACATGGGCGCTCCTTCGAGGCAGCTGCTGCCGAAGTCAATGAGCGTCACGCTATCCACGACGCCCGTGTTTCGTGCATCTCCTGCCATGTCGAGCAAGACGTTCTCGGGCTTCAAGTCGCAATGGACGATCTGCTGCTGCTTAAGGAACGCCAGCGCCTGTGCGAGCTGCTTGCCTATTGTACGCACACTATTCACGGGGAGCCCCTGGAAGTAGCGCAGCTTGAGCAAGTCGTACAGGTTCGTGCCCAGCACCTCGAAGGCGATGCACACGTGGTCGCGGAACTGGAAGTAGTCCTCCATGCGCACGACGTGTGGGCTCTCGTCACAGGCTGCTGCTGCACGCTGGAGCTGCGCCAGGAGCTGCACCTCCACGAGCGCCTGATCGCGATACTTTCGTCGGTTGCGGATGATCTTGACGGCGACCTGTTTGCCCGTGCGGTGGTCCACACAGCACACGACCTGGCCGAATGAGCCCTGGCCTAGTGGGCTCAGTACTTGGTATCGGAACGCCAAGTGGTCGCCTGCCAAGACCAGGTAGTCTCCGTGCTCGTCGTCGAAGCCGTCGTTGCACAGCTCACTGGGCAAGTCGTTCGGCTCGTCGTAAGCTGGCACCGGATCGTCGCCGTGCACAGGCGGGTCGTTGTGGATCTTGCCATTGCGGCGACTGCGCTTGACTCCCAGCGTGGACACGAAGCGGATCTCGTCGTACTTGAGGATCTCCACGCGCTCCAGCGCCGTAAGCTCCGAGGATCTCTCGAGATCCAGCAAGAACTGTTTCCCTGTGGGCGGGCACGGCGCCTGCCTGCGTCTGATCTCCACCGGCTCAGGACGGGCCTCGTTTTCGTGTCTCTTCCTCCGCTCGGGCTCGGCGTCCTCGTCGCCGCTGAGGCGCAGTCGGCGGTGCGGCGGCTGCTTGCGATCGTCCTTGCCCTTCTCCTTCTCCTTGAGCTGCAGCTGCTGCAGCCTCCTCCGGCCGCTTTTGTCGGCCGCGGGGCGGTGTGGCTGCCAGAACTTGCGTTCCTCTGTGGCGGGTGGCGTGGCCACGACTGCAGTCGGCGCCGAGCTGCCGCCCGAGGCCAGTAGCGAGCTTGTGGTGCGCCGGATGAGGTCCAGAGGCCGCCGGTTGAAGAAGATGTGCGCGATGGAGGACGGCTTCTTGCCGGGCGGCGCGGCTACTCCAGTCGCTGCTGCTGTACTGCTGTCCGCGGGCTGGTCGAGCTTGTGCGGCGCAGCGGCCGAGCTGGCGCTAGGAGGCGCCGGCGTGAGCGCGGGCAGCAGGCGCTGCGCTCGCCGAGGCGGACGCGAGCTACGCGACGATGCTCCGGACGGCGGCGGCTCCATGCTGCTAAACTGGCGCAGCTGGGACATCGTTCGCTACGTCGCCGACGCTAAATCGGGAAGTAAAGTCTTCTTTTGCGCCATGCTTCCGGCGGCTTCAAGCACTGGAGTCTCACGGACGCAATAGCAGATGGGAGCTGGCTGTCGCAGGTGAGCCACGAAATTTGGCTATCCAGTGCCAGCCTGTATTGTCAGACCGGGAATGCACTCTCAGCCGCGAAAGACGGGCAGCTGGCGAAAAAAAACAATGTTTTTCGGACGGCGTTGCACTTTTGCGGGCGTTTCGAGAGCTCCTGGATGTATACGAATTCCGCCGTCTTCAACCTGCTGGTCGAGCGCGGGCTGGCATCGCCGCGCAACCCCAACAGCAGTAGCTCGTGTCTGCGAACGTCTGGGAGGCGAGACGACACGCATATGCGAGAGAAAGCGGTCCCTGCCAACTGCCGACTGCTCCATGCAAGCGCGGCAACCGAGGGCAAAAGCGAGCGCGATCGGGATGAAGATTGAAGATCTTATCCTGTTGCGCCGGGGAGGGCGCGGCGGTTTCGACGTGGGATCTCAGCCGTGGGTCGTCCGGCGAGATGACGCGACTCGCGCTTGGAAGGAGGAGGACCTTCGGAGGAGAACCAAGAAGGCCGATGCGCGCTATGGCGCGGCGTGCTGACAGGCAGACGCTGGATTCGTGTGTGTGGCCCGACGTGACCCCTTCCGCGGCCATGCTGAGGAATCCGGCCTGGATTCCGGTCTGATTCGCTGGGCTCTATGCAAGTTGCAGTGCGAGTGGTGAAATAGCAGAACCGAGCCTGCTCGGCCCCGCCCGGGCGCCGCAACTTTTCGGCACTTCTTCGAAAGAAAAGGTCGGCGTCGGAGGCATTGGCCTCGGCGCCCTGTGCGGACAACAAACGTGGAGGAGGCCTTCCACCATCATCGTCTTGTTGCCGCTGTACGGCAGACGCTGGCGGGTGACGAGCGCCGAGAAGATCGGCACCGAATAACTTGGTGTGGACCACGCGCGCGTCCGGCGGTTCGTTTTTCTGCACTCACACAAACCGCACACAAATCGGGAAATGCGAATGCGGACGAGAGACTCCGCCTCCATCTTGATGATCGGTGCCTGCGCCCGATCAGGTGCCTGCGGTCGGACCGGTCATGATGGCTCCAAAAAGCGCCCGAGGCGCCGAGGCCCTGCGCACGCACGCACGCCACTGCAGTTTACGCTCTATCGAAGAGAGACTCAGCCGCCGCGGGGCTTGCAAAAGCCCAAGTTTTTCCTGCATGCGAGCAAAAACGCGCGATTGGGGCAATTCCGCATCCGCTCTGTCCGCGCACGCTGGTCCCTCCAGTGTGCCCAGCCCGGGTCGGAAGCCCTCGCGAACGTGCCCTGATATTCCAACTCAGGCCGGGTTTGCTGGCCGCGCTACGCTTGCTGGGCTGGAGCATTGTCGGGGCTGTTGCGGTTGCTGTTGCTGCTGCCAGCACGGCCGCCGCGATGACCGAAGCGCTCCTCCGAATGCAGGCCCATCGCTAAGCTTCGCTTCGGCTGAACCCACACCCCGTTTTGGCAATCGCACGCCAAGATATGGCAGACGGCGCGCGCAGGCTGCTGGTGCTCGGCGTCCCACGGCGATGTTGTTGTTGCTCTCGCCGGCAATGATGGCATTGTTGTTGGCAATGTCTTGGCGGATAGTGCTCGTTGTTGCCGGGCATTGAACTTGCAGGAGCAAAGCTCCTTCCCTCAGGGAGCGCAGCGCAGCTGGCGGCGAAGGCAGAGAGCGGTAGGTGCAGTCGGTCAAGAGCTCGCCCGCTGCTGCTTGCTCTTGCTCGGCTACTGTGACGGAGCGTGCGAGTACTGAGTGTCCACACCCTGTCAACGGCACCTTTCGCGGTCCGTTTCGGGGCAACTTGCAGTGCTGGGCCAGCAAGACATGCAAGGCAATCAAGCCGGCGTTTCTAGCGGAAAAAAGGCCAAAAAAGCGCCTCCTTTTCGGGCGTATCCTGACATTTCGCCTAGAGCGTGGCCGCAACGAGTGCGTTACAGCATCATGACAACAGTGGCCCCTACATGGCGCCGCACGGTGCGTATTGGGCTGGTAGAGACGGAGGTGATGCTATTAGCACGCCGCGAGTGACTATCGGGCCAATTATTGCGCGCGTTACATACGCGGCGCCATGGTCGGCTCGTGCAGACACACCACGCGGCTGGCCCTGGCCTGGATACTGCTGCTCGAGAGCTAATACATGTAGCAGGCAGGCTCGCAGCTACTTTTTTGCTGGTTAGACTTCCGCGATTGGAAGTATTCGGCTCGGTTTTCGACGTGCCTGCCCATCTTCTTCCTTGTTGTGATATTCGCAATAGGACCGCGCATCCCTCCCAAAATTGGAAGGGAACAGCATTGGCGTGGCCCACACAGCCGGCGGCGCCTCGCCTCCGAGCCCAGCGCCGGGCCAGTACCATTCGCCATCTTGCTGGCCACGACACACACAGACACAAGCCTTCTGGTAGCCTGGTTCGAGAGGAGTTGGGCCCGTTGCTGCTAGTCCAGACAGGGAAAGGAGCATCAGCCGCCGAGAAGGAAGACAGAGCCGCTGACAGGGAGCAGCGGGAGGATGGAAATCGCCAAGAACGTGCGCGACTTCCTCGTGGGCATGAAGGAGTCGCTGTCCCCCGAGGACGACCAACTGCTGGCCAGTCTGCAGACGCTGCACGAGCAGTACCTCAACATCATGGACAGCTTCAAGGAGCAGATGGACTTGCAGGCGCTGAAAATGAGCCCCGAGGCGCGCTCAGATGGGCACCAGCTGCGCCTCAAGATCTACCAGGACTGGCGCGCCAAGCTCATGGATCGCGTGTTCGACAGCTCGAAGGAGATGGCGTCGGCCGAAGACGCCGAGATGCACGAGTCCGGGTGCGACTGCTTTTTCTGCGAACTCACGGAGCGGCTGCGCTGCTACGAGGAAGTGGCATCCAAGTACATCCAAGCGAGCATACGGATCGGGAGCCCGGAGAACGACGGCGGAGAGGAGGTCGCCTTCGTCATGCCGGACTTCCTGGCCGCTTAAGGTGGCCGGCGAGCGCGCTGGTACGCCGCCAAGCTAGTTAGGGATTTCTCGGCAGCGAGTGCGCCGGGAACGCCCGCGGATCTCGTGTGGAACGAAGAGAAGGACTGTATCGCGAGATGGGACCGTCCCCGGGGCCTCGGGGAGGCTGCCGAGCAGTACAATACGTGGAACTACTACAACAAGAAGAGGCGCTCGCGTGGCGCCGCGATCGTGGAAGTCGCGGCCGCCCCTGGCGCGCGCGCGCGAGCGAGCAAGCGAGGAGTGGGTGTGTGTGGAACAATAGAGTGCTCCGACTGCGTCTTCGCCGTCACCGGAAGCGCGTGCATTGCAGTCGGTAGTGGTATTATGACTCCCCCCGCCTCGGTGCGCAGGTTTATAAGCAAGTTTATAAGTACAAAAGGGCTCGTTTGAATCGTTCGAGTGCTCGTTGCGGGCGGGGCCTTGCGCAGGCAGGCGAGGGAACACATACATCGACTGCTACCGGCGCTGCTGCTTCGCCGCCACGCTAGCAGCTCGGGAGCCGAGCCACCACAGGCAGAAGAGTATGCGCGCGTGCGAGTAACCTGCCGAGAATGCAAGAGAGCTTATTCAAACGTTATCCGTGTTGTCCTTGCTGTCCTCGTCGTCGCAAGCCTTGCCCGCCGTGACTCCGTGAGGGCCAAAAAGTATCCTTTTGCGGTGCCGAGTGCGTACGTGCGTGTGGCCGCGCGGAGGCCAGCGTCGCCGCTTGCCACATGGCCTCGCTGCTGTCACGTTGGCTGCGGCGCGGTTTCGCCACAGGTCATTTCGGCGGCGAAGGTGGAAGGCGGTCGCGGGAAGCAGAGCAGGCTGGCGGCATGGGCAGGGAACGCCTTGGCTCAAATCTCGGCTCGAGGGCAGCTGGCGTTGGTGCCAGAAAGCACATTGTTCGATTCACAAAAATTGGGCTAGCGCACTGCGAAAGCGCATGCGCAGGCCCGACGGCAGGCAGCATACAAACTACCGCTGTCGACGGGTCTCTCGACCAGCGGAAGGGGTCCGTTGCTGTTTCCGAGCGGTTTCGCGGGCACTTCAACAACTTGTTGCCTTTCTGGCTTTTGTTTTGTGCCAGCAGCGACCGGCTTCAAGTGCCTCTCCCCAACGCTGCCTGCCGCGCTCGGTCTTGAGGCCGTCCGTCCACCAAGAAGCCTCACTGGCCGCGGTCGTGAGGCTTCTTGGTGCGCGATTGTCCTCCAATAACTCGCGCCGCCCGCCTCTCGCAGGTTGCAGTGCAAGTGCGCCGACGTCAACGGGAAAGTGCAGCGGCGGGCTGCCAAGCGCCTGACTTCGAGGCGGCTTCGCTGCATTGCAGCCTGGAAAGAGGCTACGCACACAGTCTCATGGCGAGG
The DNA here is from genome assembly GCA_033557995.1 of Phytophthora crassamura. NCBI lineage: Eukaryota > Oomycota > Peronosporomycetes > Peronosporales > Peronosporaceae > Phytophthora > Phytophthora crassamura. The sequence continues at coordinate 819,732 of JAUCED010000011.1, read as the reverse complement.
TTGTGTGCAGCGTGCACCGTCGGACACAGTCTGACACAGTCTCATCGATAGTGCATACTAAAACCAAGTCAAGCAAAAGTGGTACTAATGCCCTCTTGGGATGGGTTTCCCGCGAGGACGGGTGTCATTCGCAGGTTTTGTGCGGCTACGCGCCTCGCACACGCTCACCTCCGTTAATCTTTTATATCGCATTCAACCCCTCCTGAAACTCCCCGTCTCAAGACTGTGTGCGTAGCCAGTTCCTTGCAGCCTGCTTTTGCAATCGCTCCGACACTGCTGCTGCTTGACCGGTGAGTCAGCGCTGTAGAGCGCTGTAGATCTCGATCTCGGGTAGCGCGCCGAAGGAATCGCTCGGCCTATCCATTCTCCCTGACTCGATTGCCCGTGCGCTCATTACGTCTGCAAGTGGAATGAGCCCGCACGGCGCTGAGCTGCAGCAACTGTATTAATACCGTCAGCTCCACTCGCTCGATCACAGGCAGCGGAGCCGCCGACACCACCGATTCCTTGACGTCCAAGACGATACATGTAATAGAACGGGGTGCAAGTGGCGGCGCGTTGCGGAGACATCGCCACTGCCAGGTCGGCGGCCGGGCAGATAAAAGGCTGGCGTCAGCGGCGATGAGGAGCTGCTCACCATCATTTTCGTAGTCGCGGCTTTTCAAGGCGAAGCATGCGCCTCTGGCGACTTGCTACTCGCGGCGTTGTCGTCGGGCATGGGTTCGACGACAACGTCGCGAGTAGAGAGTCTCGTTTGCCTGTGTGCTCCTCATCTCCTTCGAGCTCGTTTTCGGAAGAGCAGTCACAAGAGCCGAGTCACAACCGAACGGCGAGACAGCGAAGTCTCGGCGTGGCGTGCGCTTCGGCCGGCGCTTCTGCAGCGACGGCAATGCTGCGAAGCTGGGCAATATGTACATACTGCACGCTTGCCGTCATGAGGTGAAGCGCGTCGTCGAGGCTCGGCCCCATCTGCAGCGGCAGGCAACCAGACGACGAACACCACGCAAGCCTTCTCGCACGACACAGCGCACGGCAGGCCGCTACGCCTTCATGCCAGACAGGACGAGGCAGCGAATGGGGGAGGCATCGAGCGCGTTGAAGTTTGATGTTGTGGCGGGAATCGGTGACAACAAGTGTACGCAAACTCACGTAAATTTTGTGGAAAGTGTGGTCCACACTCCGTGCTGTGGCTTCGGGTAAAATGGTGCGTGGATCTGGACGGCATCCTCGGCGGCGCGTGTGAAGGTGTGTGTTGTGCCGTGCTAACCCGCTTGCTTCCTGGCCGTGACTGTGCAGGCAGCGGACCGCTTCAATATCAACCGGCAGTGGGAGCACCTCCAGGCCAAGTACGTGGGCACGGGCCACGCCGACACGACCAAATTGTGCGTTCCTCCGTCTGGCTGGCTGGCAGCGTTCGCGTACTGTCGTACTGACTTGTTGCGCTGTTGCTGCTTGTTGTCGTCGCTGCAGTGAGTGGGCAGTGAACCAGCACCGCGACACACTGGCGTCGCACTTAGGCCACTCGGACATGCTGGCGTACTTCGCCGTGGCCGAGAACGAGTCCATGGGCCGCGTGCGCTACAACATGTTGGAGAAGATGCTGCAGCCCTGCGGACCCCCGCCACAGAAGGAAGAGGAATAGTGTCCGGCCGGCCGGTCAGCTGCTGCTTTTGCATAGGCCGAGGCTCGACCGTGCTGCACGCAATAAAGGAAAAGTGGACGCGGCTTGTGTTGCACCAGTGCTCGTGTTAGTGTTTACCTGGGAATCCGATAGTCGCCGGACTTCCAGCTCGACACAGAAGAGCGGACAGTGCGCTGGTCGTCCTGTATGAGACGCGCCTCAAGAGAGACCACGCCGTGCAGCTCTGTGAGCAGGTTCGCCTTCTTTCGCAGCAGCTCCGTCTCGGACATTTTGTGCAGGTTCTCGACACTGAGCGTTGTCTGTGATGCCGACGTGCCGCGGGACAATCGAGCGCGATCCTGCTTCCGGTACACGTTCTTGTAGAACTCGAGCTCCTGCGAAGTCTCCACGCCGCCTCGAGAGTCGGCGGTTGTTGGGCGATCGTCTGACAAGGCAACAACGCTGAGTTTGACTAGCATCAAACCCGGGATACTTCAAGATGGTCCTGCGTACCTGGATCTTCCAGCTTGGCCGTTGATGCTCGGGGCTCAGCAAGCCGATCCAGCGATTCCTTGGTGAGTTTGGTCTTGCGCGGCTTCTGCTTGTGCTCTGCTCGACGTTCCGCGCGCTGTTGGGCGGCGGCGTCATCCGGTACGAGCTTCACCGCCCCGTCCGTCGCCTTCCACTCGGCGATCTTGGCGTTGAGCAGCAGTGCGTGGTCGTCCTGTATATGGAGCAGTCGCTCGCGGTCGGCGCTTCGCTCGCGGACGAACTGCTTCTCCAGTCGTTTGGCTTCGTGCTTGTTGGTGGCCTTGTGCAGCCGCTGCTTGCGCTGCTCTTCGGCTTGCAGGGCGTCTTTCACCGCCTGAATGTAGTACGAGTTCTGCTTGGCTCGCAGCAGCTGCAGTGCCATCGCCGCCTCTACGCCGCCCATGCTGAGACTTCAAGAATGGCTGCCAAGGGTGTAGACATCTTAGGGAAACGCGTGCTAAATTTGAGTCATGCTGCCGCGTCTGAGCAGCAAGAGTTGGCCCATGCAGCGCTGCAAGCCGCAACAAGACCACGGCAGGCCTTCCGGCTTTCCAGCCCGCTGCAGATCGGTCGGATCGATTGACGAGACCTGCCAACTGCAACTTGGTGCAGAGATGGGGTGGCCACTTACTGGAGGACATCGCGCACCAAGATGCCTCGCCGACCCGCCAGCGAGTTTCGGTGAACGGACTGAAAATTGAGTCCGAAGACGACCCACACGCCGTTACCGGCGCCACCAAACAAACTTTTTGTTATTATTCCTTGAATAAAAGTGTAGGGAGGAGCGTTTTCTCGGCAGGTAGAGGGCAGTTTTTTTCGTTCGCGTGGCCTTGAGCTCGAAGCCGTTTGAACCTAGCTGCAGCAACCGCAACACACCCCTGCAAAAAAATGCGGGCACTGACTTCGCTGACGCAGTGGCATCGTCCAGCACATTAGAAGGACGAGAAGGTCATTGCGCTCTTCCCAAGCACGAAGTGACTGGCAAGATGCAGATGTAGTCATTTACTATTAATATTCGTGTGGTCCACAAAGTGATTTGGCAAAAAAACAGCAAAAATCACGTGTTGAGCTCTGCAGTACCATGCGCTTCCGGCCGTGCATCGACATCCACGCGGGCGAGGTGAAGCAGATCGTGGGCTCCACGCTCACGGACGGCGACGGAGCCGCTCCCGTCACCAACTTTGTTTCCACCCAGAGCGCAGGAGACTTCGCGCGGTGCGTCTTGGAACTTGGTCAATTCCGACGGTTTGTCCGACCTGTTGTGTGACTCTCGGCTTCTTGTGCTGATACAGCATGTACAAGAAGGACGGTCTAGTGGGCGGCCACGTCATCATGCTGGGTGCGTCGGAGGCCAACACCAGCGCGGCGCTGGACGCGCTGCAGGCCTATCCGAGTGGGCTGCAAGTGGGCGGTCAGTTAGAGTGGAGCTGCTGTGGAGATGATAAGACACGGTCTCTAATCGGGTAGTTTTGTATGTGGCGGCGCTGTTGCTAGGCGGTATCAACGCCGACAACTGCCAGTTCTTCGTGGAGAAGGGCGCGAGCCACGTGATCGTCACGTCCTACGTGTTCCGCGACGGCCAGATCGACTTCGAGCGGCTCGAGAAGCTCAAGCAGCTCATCGGCAAGGAGCACCTGGTGCTGGACCTGAGCTGCCGCAAAAAGGCGGACGATGACAAGTTCTACGTCATGACGGACCGCTGGCAGAAGTTCACCACGACGTCCATTGAGTGCGTTTTGATGCGAAATCGCCAGCGCGTGTTGAAGCCAACCCCTTGTGCTTCGTGGTGTGTACTAGTGAGGCGCTGTTCCACCGTCTTGTCGACTATTGCGATGAGTTCTTGGTGCATGCCGTGGACGTTGAAGGCAAGCGCTGTGGTATCCAGGTGCAATATTCCGAGTCCGTGTTTTCTGTGGTGAATCCTGGCTTATACCGTGGCCAATGTATTGTATTTCTTGCAGCAAGAGCTTGTGGAATTGCTGACGAAGTGGAGCCCCCTCCCAGTTACGTACGCTGGCGGTGCCAGCTCTCTGGTACGTCTGCCAGGATCTATACGAAGATCATTTACTATGGAAAGAACTCACTGGTTTTCGTGTCGTGTTGCCCTCAGGATGACCTCGACTTTGTGGAGCGTATCGGTGACGGCAAGGTACAGGACAAATCATTGGGAAGTAGCTCTGTGTTCCCTAGTTGCTGACCCTTGATTTGTTGTAGGTGGATATCTCGATTGGCAGTGCGCTGGACATCTTTGGCGGCGACATTCGCTACGAAGACGTCGTGGCGTGGGACAAGAAGCGCGCGGAGAACTAGACTTTGCCCGCTTAGAAACGTAGAGGAAGAATCGCTCTCCAGCGAGCAATTCAGGCGGCAAATAGCACCATCGTTGCATGCACAAACGGCTACTTCTCGCTCTGGCAACCAGGAAAGTAACCAGGCTCTGGATGGCAAGTTTTTCCTATGTTATTCATCGATGGCATCTTCAAATTCGTTTTCGTCCCTCTCACTGTCTGGCCTGTAAGCGTGCTGGAACTCGTTGGCAGCCACTGAAGCGGCTTCCTGGTGGTGATTGTCTCCGCTATTGTCTTGCCGTTGCTCTTCTTCTTCCTGCAACTCGACGGGGTGTACTGCAGCAGCTTCCTGTTGATAATACGCGCTTTCTTCTCCTTGCCAGTATTGTGTTTCCACATCAGCCGCCATCTCCGTAGGATAAACTGCCACTTCCTGGTGGTAATACTCCTCGGCGTAGGCGCTTTCCGAATCATTAGGATACGACCCGAAAGCGTTCTCGTCCTCTGAGACTGCGTACATCCCTTGATCAACTGGAGAGCTCTCACTCATTGCTGACTCAGCCACTGCCTGTGCAGCGATTTGCAGCGCTTCTTTCAGGGTCACGATTTCGTCCTTGTAGCTGCGCAAGAGCTGCTCGAGCCCTGCTCGTGACTCGTATTCACGCTTGAGCGATTCGTGCGCGGCATCCTTCTGCATCCGGACGTGAAGTAGTTTCTGCATCACAAACACAATATGTTCACACTTTTTCAAAAAAAAGCATTTGAAAAACTAACTTACCACTTGCTCCTGCTCAAGTTTACTACGCGTGGCGTCATGTGCGATTCGTTCCTTATCGACGAGTCTCCGAATCAAACGCAGCACTCGCCAGACACGCAGGATCCCTAATAACCGCATCGCTGAATCCCACAAAAATCACACAAAAATGACAATAATTACACAAGTTCACGAAAAGTTTCGACAACCAACGTTTTACCTTTCGTTTGCGCGTACAGCTCCACCACGAGAGAGACGCAGACAACCGCCAAATCCAGCAAATATCCTGCATGAGCAAAGAATCGATGCCGGAACGCCGCCAGCAGGACGGCCAGCTCGATCCAGAAGAGGAACAGCGTGAAGCCCGTGAACGACTCTGCCAGTCGGGTTGTAATCCGCACCAACAACGACGTCGCCACCTCCACGGCCATTTTTTCGTTGCCACTGCTTCCGAGTTGTTGCAGCGCGATTGCCACTTGTTGCTGGTCGTTCAGGTGGAGTTCCAAAGCAGTGCAGAAGACGTCAAGTAGAATGAGCAGGATCATGACCATCTGCGCCTCTGTCGTCTCCAGCATTGCCCCCAATCTGGACTCGAGCGGCTCGGGTTGACTGTCAGTATCTTCGCCTCCATCAACCTGCTCTCGCCGCAGCTGCTGCTTCCAGGATGCGGTGCTGCTGTTGCTACTGCGCGTGCTGACGGTGGACTCAGCATCGCTGGCCACGCTTCGAGCCGAGGACTTGAGCTCTCCCGTCCGGCGTCGGGTGGCCTTGGCCTTGCGCTTCTCCATCGCCAAGCGTATCGAAAGCAAGCTCAAAGGTTGTGTCTGAAAGATCGCGACGGTTTGACGGTTTATTAAAATTGACGCGCCTCATAACGCTGAGCTGGCACCATGTACAACTGGGAGGCGCGGATTTATCGAGCTACTTCACGGCAGCTTGAACACCGTGTTCTGCTCCAGATGCAGCACCGTCTTGGACAGCGTGTCGAGCTGGTTCATGTCCACGACCGTCTTAGGGCCACGTCGTACGCTGGCAAGCGGCTTGGGCAGGACGAGTTGGTCCGCGGCGGACACCTCCCAGTTCAGTGACGCGCAGTCTAAACAACCAGCAAACCGTCAGGCTCTCATCCGCTCACACAGCTCAATGAGCAAATACTTACAATGCACTGCGTCCTCGTGTCGAGCGAAGCCCAGCGCGATTGCCGCGTCGGCTACAGAAATGGTGGAGTACGCCAGACTCAACAGCTCCGCCGCGCCCTCCCTTGTAGTAGCTGTACGGCAACAGCGGCAACAACCAGGTCAGCTTCCATCTCAATTGTTAACGATGCAACCAGCCACCCAGCCACGCACTCTTGAGCGCCTCCACGAGCCCCTGTAGCGACGGAGACCAGTCGTAATCCATTGCTGCGTACGCCGCCGCCAGGTTCCTACCACAACAGCAAAGTCAGCGTTGATACATTGACGCACGGATACGACCGACCGCCTCACCGCTGCCACAGCGCCTTGCCGATCCCCCACACAGCACGAAGCTCCTCGGCCGCCTCCTTCGTCTCGTCGGGAATGCGTTTCCACAGGAAGCGCGCGTCGTTACGGTTCTTGGCCAGCAGAGCAAGCAGCAGAGAGCTGGCGTAGAAGTCCGCGGACAGCGCGGCAGACTGAACCGCCGCGTGTGCAGCCAACTCCAGCTCCTCGCTCACGGCCTTGAGCTGCTGCACTAGTTGTTGCGCCGCCTCGCGCTCGTTGGTAGCGGCGTGCGTCGCCAGCAGCTCCGCGCGCTGCGTCTGCAGCGTCTCGACCAAGTTCTCCATGCTTAAATACGGCGAAAATAGTGAAGATTGTGCAGGTTTTACCCATAATCCGGACCATATTTCTGGATTTTGGGAATCTCTTTGGATTTGATTTACATTTTCCCTTTTGGAAGAAGAAGCATGGCGTCGGGCGAGCAGTTCTTGACCAAGAAGTACGAGAAGTGGAACAACTTCCAGGTGCGCATTTACCTCCTCTCCATCTCGCGTCTTCTGGCGGTTCGGATGCCGCTCTCGCGGCCTCCTACCGCGCAGTACAGCCGAAGTTCCCTCTTCTAACATATAATATTCCTCTTCCGTCTGCTTCGCCTCTGCTGCTAATACCACACAACTTTTAGGATGACTCGGACTCGGACGGTGAAGATGTGCCCCGTGTGCCCACGCAGTTCGACGTGGAAGGCGATGGTTCGTACCGAAAAGCCTCCATGTATCAATCCCCTGGATGTACCTAACTAACTCTTGCCGTTGCAGCGGACATTGTGGTGAGCACGGAGATGCTGCTGAGCCCGCAACAGGTAGAACGCTACCGGAAGCTGGAGAAGAAGCAGCTGGAAGTGTGGCAGGTCGTGGTGCGTCAGCTCCGTGTGTGGTCCGCTTCCAGCTCGGGCGCCGACGACGGGCAGGACGCCGTGCCCTGCCGTCCGTACTGCGTGCTGGTCAACAACCTCTACCCGATGGGCCAAGTGGTGTCCAAGAAGATCTGTGAGCCGCCCGAGGTGTACCCGTCGCCACAGACTGTGCTGGACTTGACGCTTCAGGCCATGCTGGACCCGCCCACGAGCACGCCCCAGCACCGTCCCGACAAGATCGTCTTCCCGGACAAGCACTTTGTGGGGCAATTGAGGAAGAGCTACTCGGCGCTGGGCATCGAGTGCTCGTACCTGTCCGAGTCGGACGGTATCGACGCTTATATCCAGTGCGTGTTGTATCTCGTTGAAACGACGATACGAAAACTCGGTTTCACTGACGAAACGATTGTTTTCTGGCTTTTACAGGGAGCTTTCACAGCACTTGATCCGGAAAGACTTGGCGTCTGTGGCTGAAGTGAGCGAACGCCCCGGAATTATCTCGGGCGCTGGCGTGACGCCCGAGGCGCTGGCCGCTTTCTATTCTGCCTGCGAGCAGTACGCGAAGCTGGAGCCGTGGAACTGCCTAGCCGAGCGCCAGGCTATTCAGATTGACGCGGTTGGAAAGGAGGAACTGCGTCTGGATGCTCGTCACCACGTCGGGCGTGGCACCATCTTCTCGTCCGTCATCAGCACGCACACAGGCAGCGGCCCCAACGGCGAAGATGGCGACCACATTCGTGGCATGGCGCTGTTTTACACGCGTGGCGATCTCGAGCGCCGCGTCCTGCCTCCTGGCGAGAAACTGGCACTCATGGAAACCCCAGAACTGCGTCGGTGTGCCAAGTGCGACAAGCGCGCGGCCCCAGGCAAGGAGCTCAAGCGCTGCACCCGTTGCAAGTGCACCTTCTACTGCGACGCGCAGTGCCAGCGTGGCCACTGGAAGGACCACAAGGTCAGCTGCACGCCGCCTGCCGACGCACCTAGTGGCGCTGATAGTGGGCGGAAGATCGTTTGGGGAGCGAAGGAGATGTCGATCCTCTACGGCCCGCAGACGTCGGTGCCGTTCGACGACCTCGACGTCGTCGCCAAGCACTCGCTGCCTATTGCCAAGCTCAGTGGTGAAGCGTTGTACCCGTCCGCGGTCGTGTTCCGCAAGGGCGATCCGAGCGTCCCCGACGTGACGGAGTTGGCGTGGCTGACGCGAGCTCTTAACGCCCAGATTGAGATTGTCAGCAACCAGCCTTTGTTCATGCAGGACACGATGGGGGAGCTGCTGGGAATGGACGATCATGATGGCGAGCAGCGCAAGCTCGAACTCAGCTGCAAGACGCTGGGCTGCAACGACGAGCTGGTGATCCGCAACAGCACGGTGCTCACCATGCAGGACGTGGAGCGGTTGCGTAAGGTCATGAACAAGCAACACGCGAAGGCTGACAATGTGAAGGAGGGCGACGAGGAGAAGGAGGAGGCTGAAAGCGACGACGATGACGCTGACCTGCAGGACGGCGAGAAGGGCTGTTCCGTCATGTAAAAACTGCATAACATGTGATGAAACGCAGCGTTTAAATTAGTTTTGTTTCGTTTAAACTTGGCACCGAGCTCACCATTGCGGCTGGTTGTAGACTCCACGCTGGAAGAATGGGGAAAACGCAATGGACATGAAGAGCAGCGTGTCCAGTCGATCGAGGACGCCGCCGCCCACACGAAGATACGAGCCCGTTTTCGAGATATGGGCGATCTTCTTGAGGCTCACGAGGAAGAGCTTGCCCACATGCGCGCATACGACAGCGCCAGCACTCACCAAGGCGACAAACCCGACGTCCATATCGAACTCCACGTAATCAACGGCCAGGAATGAAGCACCGACCGCGAAGCCGATGGCTCCGATCAGCTTCTCGACGGTCTGCTGGGATGAAACGTGCTTGGACAGCGGATGCATCCACGGAAATTGCACGGCCTTCAGTAGCCGCGCCGTGAGGAACGCGCCGATCTCGGCACTCCAGACGATGGCGAAAAAGCCGGCAAGAGCTCCGCTGGCACGGACGCGAGTCGACTGCTCGAAGAGCTCTAACAGGGCAGCAGAGCAGCTGAGGTAGAGCAAGCCCGCGACGTCCAGGACGATCATCAGTGCCGATTCCACCGAGTCTTTGCTTGTCACGGCGCGCGTCACCAGCAGCAGACAAACGCCCAGTAGCAACAGAGAGTACGACTCTACCACCACCGCAAGGTACTTGTCCATAGCTCGTCGGCTTTCCAGTTCTCCACCGTCGTCCGTCGATCCACTTCCATCCTCACTCGTAGCGCTTCCACGAACGCTCGAGTCACTGCGTAGCACCACATTCAACGACGACAGGAAGAAGTACACATACCGGGTCAACACGCAGACTGCTGTGGGCATATTCGGCGACAGCGCGGCCGAGAAGACGCCCACGAAGGTGCTCGTTCCGACGTAAATCATCGGCATTTGCGTGATGCCCGGCACGTAGCACAGCCCCACCGCAGCCCCCGTAGCCATAGCGGAGATTACGAACGCTGCCACCACGTTGCTGCCGCAGCACATGCGCTCAGCCAAAGGCGTGACGGCGCACGTCTCCTCGTCCACCGCGTAGGCGATGATCTGTCTGTACATCTCTCGCGACGTCTGCTTCTCGTGCAGCTTGAGGGGCATGAAGAGCTTCAAGCGCACGCGGTACGCCAGCCACGCGAACTCGTAGCCTACGATGGCCATGAACACTGCATAGACGTAAGGCAGCGCTCCCCCGTGACGCTCGCCGCGTTCAATGTTTACGGGAAGGTAGGCGGCCAGCACGACGCCCGCTGCGGCTGCCACGAGCAGCAGCGAGTCGAAGCATAGGCGGATGATCTGGCAGCAGCTCAGGCGCTTGGACACGGCTCCTTCTTCGTACCACGAGGGCTGCGCAAGGTCGTCCTGGCCGCGCAGCATGGCGACGGAAGACGGTCGCAGGATCACGGGGCTGTCATCGATGTCGGGGTGGTCGTCCGCGAAGCTCGCGATGGGGAACATGCCGCCGCCGTCGCCCAAGACTGGATGCGGCCCCAGGCTGGGGCCCAGCGGGCGTAGTCCCATCATGCTCATGGTGGACTCGCAGTTGGAAGATGCAGTTGTGCATGGGTCTGGTGCCCATGATGAAGCGCGAGGAGCTGCGGAGCTCCTCGCTGGAAAGGCACCAACGACGATAGTGAATGCAAGTGTAAAGCGACAGTGGGACTAGTCAGAGCAAGTTCGGCACAAGCAGCTGTTTGGTTTTGAAACATTTCCGATAATGTTTTTATTCTTAAAATTAGCGCAACATACCATCTTCAACGTCCTTGCATTGCCGTCCGCCTAACTATTTCTTCCGCCTAACCACTTCTTGGCTAGCCGCCTGGCATTGAACTCGTCCTGGATCTCCTGCATCGTCTTGCCCGACGTATCGGGCACGACCGTGTACACAAAGAGGAACGACAGCGCCACGGTGCACATGAAGGGGGTGAAGCTGAAGTTGACCAGCCCCGCAGCAATGTACGGGTAGCCCAGGCCCACCGCAAGGTTGGACAGCCAGCTGCAGCCGATGCACACAGAGTTGCCCATCGCCCGCACGTCGTCCGGGAAGAGATCCGCCATGACCACCCACGCTAGCGATCCAAGACTCGAGCCGAACGTGGTCACGTAGCACGCGGTGAACACAATGGCGAGCGCAGGCAAGCTAGCCACCAGTGACAGCGTGATGCCTATGGCACTGAAGAACATACCGGCCAGACCGTACAGGATAAGCTTGCGGTTTCCCAGACGAGCCGCGAGCATGCCGCAGAACATGGTCGGCAGTACGTTGACGAAGTTGACGGCCACGATACCGATACGATCGTCCGAGATACCAGCTTGTTCGAAGAGGGTGGAAGAGTAGAAGAAGACGGCGTTGATACCTGTCAGTTGCTGGGCGCCAGCCACACCAATGGCAGTGAGGAGCTGACGAATGAGCATGGGTGAGAACAGCTTGGTGAGGTTGCACTGCGTCGGTGCTTCCTGGAGCGTTGGTGCAGCTCCGTTCTGCTGTGCTGCTTCGTACTCATTGCTTGACGGTGTCGGATGGTCTTGTTTGATCCATGTCTTGGCGAGGAACACGTTCTCTTCTCCATACAGTCGCGCCAGCTCTCGTTCCGCGAGCTGCTGCTTCCCCACCATGAGCAACCACGCCGGGCTTTCCACCATCACGAACGGAGACAGCACCAAGAACAGGACGGCCAGCACGATAGGGAAGCCTGCAATGTAGCGCCAGCCGCTGCTTGTATTGGCGAAGAAGAACGTGATCGCCACCAGGAGGTTGCCGACAGTGATGGCGATCTGGAAGCTCACGCCGAGGCTGTTGCGCAGGTTGGGCGGCGAAATCTCGCTGATGAAACCTGGGATTACAGCGGTGGCACCACCCGATGCAACACCGGAGATCACTCGTCCTGCGATGAACATCCAGATGCTCGAGGCGCTGGCCTGCACGATGGCGCCTGCGATCATGAAGAGGCAGTTGGCCTTCATGATGCGCTTGCGGCCGAACTTGTTGGAGAACCGTCCGCAAACGAGAGCACCGATCATACCGCCGACGATCCAGGCGCTAACGGCGATGGTCCATTGCGCCTTGGTGTGCCCCGGGAACATGAGGCAGGTTTCTGCGGCGACGGGTCTGGCGTCGCACTCGTCTTGGTTGTTAAACGTCGTCAGGTTCAATTGTGTGGTGGACCAGCCGTACTGTAGAGGTTGGAGCAGTGAGACCAGGACGTTGGCGTACAAAACCCAGCGTGGACGAACGGGTGCGTGCACATCCGGTGCTGGTGGTGCCGTGGACGTCACTTTCGGAGTTGACACCACCCGAACGAAGTCGCTCGTGCTGCTCGGCGATGGCGACGGCACTTCCATTGTCCTTTGCTGCTGGAAGATGGAAAATGACCTGTTGACTACTTGGTAAAATGAACTGTGACGGACAAGAAGGCCGAGCTTCGGCCGGGACCGAGCCGTGTCTATGGGGTTCAGTATTTTTTGTATAGGCCCAGCGCATGCGACGACCCAAGCGGCCGTGGTCTTCATCTCGCCGAGTTTTTCAGCGATGATGACCACGCTTTGGGGTCAGGTCAGACATGACGTTGAATGGCGAGCAACGCCCCAGCCACAACCAAAAGTTGACACGGGCAGCAACTCGCGAAGGAAAGGGACGCAGTGCAAAAGCTCAACGCGAAACTGCTATTATAGCGGGGCTACGCATCGGCATCGGCCCGTCTCGGCAAGTCCCCTCTGCCTCATTTTGGAGGTCCGGGTCAGTACGGGTTTAGCTCCGCGGGTGTACCAAACCAAGCGCCGTTAATCCGTGCGAGTGCTCAATCTGCAAATTAATGCAGCACACAACAGCTTGGCCTCGTGATGAGCAGCTCTCTCGTTGTGTCCACCCCAGCACGTTTCTCAGTCGATATTGGCAGTTACAAGCACCGAGGGCAACTTGCGAAGGCACGCAAGCAGACGATGCAAGGACAGCAGGACATTTTACGAATGTTGCTCCGTCACGCAAATGACCTTTGCACCTTCGCGCCCCCAGCATACCGCGCAGTGGATCTGTTTGGGTTATCCTTTCGTCGCGAGACTTCACCCGACAGTGACCGTGCTGACGTAGTTTGCCCAGCCAACTCCGTAGTTGGCAGCTACGAAGTTACTCCGGGGTACTGCACGATGCTGAACATTTTTGCTGAAAGCGCTCAGCAAAAATGTTCAGCATCGTGCAGTACCAGTGAGTCGCTGGAACAGGAGTGGCACAGAGTCGAAGTTACGCTTGCGGTAGACGATCATTACTTTTCACAGAGCCGCGAACCTCGATGCTCTCGGCGCACTTACCTGGTAGTGAATCACCACGGCCAACGCATTGGGCTCATCTCGCGCTGCCGTTTCTCTTTCTCTTTCGTACAGACTCAGCCACCAACTCTTCAAGCCTCTCCCGCGTGGGACGCCAATCGCTCTCTTCAACACAGGAGGATCACGAGAACAGCGAGGCACACTTCCGACGGCAAACCTTCGGGGATGGAAGAATACCCTTCGTCCATTTGCTCTCATTCCAGTACCAGCTTGCTCTCATTCTGCCTTTGAGCCCTTGTCAACATCGGATAAAATCTCAAGAAATGTTTGATATTTCCGCTCAATTACAATTGTTAAAAATTGGCAGCGTTCAATCGAGCGCAGCAGGCTTGTCTGCCGCGACCGATCGGCAAATGTCCTGACCAAACGAACAAAAAGTCGTTAGATTGTGATTATATGTTGCGGCGAGGACACCAAGGCTTGGGTGCACTTTTCGAGACGCCATATCTCGGCAACCAGGCATGCGTTTGGCATGCCTGGTTAGATATGGCGTGGCGAAAAGTGCGTTTGGCATGCGGCCACCCTCATTAAGCTTAACATATTATTTTTATTATATTATAATGTATAAACAGGTTTTAATTTTTTAGATATTTAGCGTACCAGAAAATCCGATTTTGGTCTCATATTTTGAAAAAAAGATCCAGAGTTGAAAGGTTTAACTGTTCTGTTTTTATTTTTATCCGAAAAAAATCCGAAAATTGGGATATTCTCAGTGATTGCCACTTTCTGAGCGACCGAGAAAATCTTCACCCGATGGACTGGGCGACGCTGCTCCCGTGGCTAGACGCTCTCTGTGGCAGCTTGAACTTCCACGAGATCCAATATCCGTGCATGCACATCAACATCAAGTGCTGTCCTTCTCAATGGGACACCGAGTTTGACGAGAACGACGAGCCAACCGACGGATCTATTTATCTAATTTTCTTCGCCAGCGGCGATAGCCGAGCAAAAGGAAGAAAGTGCCAGAAGCAATCGAGATTCTCAACTTTCTGGCGATGGTAGATAATAATGCGTTCGTGGGGATCGCGTCCCACCCAGTTCATGACGATCGACGCGGTAAATGGAGACGACACACCTCGAGTGGTGTGTCCGACATGGAAATGCCACTTGGTCGGTGGGCTGCCAGCAGGGGACCCTGCTGCACCTCATCGTCAGTGTCGTGGGCAGAGTTACTAGGCTTTCCAGGGGACTCGTGGACTTCCCCGGAGTTTTGAGACCTCATGGACCACTTGGTGACTATGAGCGACAAGAGCGGACGGAGAGTGGTGGCACTCCCATTCCATTGTGGAGTGGAGGACCAAAAACACATGGCAGTGCCGATTCGAGGGCTTCAACGGATTCCATGGGTGGCAGTGAGCCAACGTCTACGTCCGAGGCGTTTGCTCAAGAGTTTGGCAAGCGCTTGGACTTCCACGCGCCGCCGGTGGTTCAGACGTGTGCCACAAGCGATATCAACTCGCTGCTTGATGTATGAGAACGCAAGAGCCAGAAGTTCCGTCTCATTCTATTGACGACACTGAAATCGGACTTTGCGGGTCCAGCGGTGGTGGAACTCGCAGCAGCGGTAGCGCGAATCAGGCTGACCTCGTTCAAGATACGACTTGATGACAGGTCACGAGCGACAGCAGTGGGGGACAGCGATGCTGAATGCAGGAATTCTGTTTACCACCGTCATTTGCGGTCGATCTCTGTCAATTCCCCATTGATGCCGGTGACACTCTGACCCGTCTCCGAAAATTCACCGACATGAGAGCAGCGTTGCCCTGGGCGTCTGGGAGGAGGATCAGGGGCTTTTATCCAGCGATCGCAGCATCAGCGATGAAGAGCATGTCGTCTGATGCTTACTTAGAGGATGGAGACGAGGATCTCGAAACGATCAATGGCGACGACGTGTTTAACGATCCCTCGGACTATACTCAATGGAAGTGGCTAGCGTACGCACTCTGGAGCAAGGCGTGTCCGTACAGTGCAGAATATCGACCTAGCCACCTTCCAAGTGACAGACGACCACGTTTCTGCTGTCGAAGCGGTACTGAAGAGCGCGTATCCCGACCCGGTGGCAACAAACAGTGACGGATATAATAATCCGCAAATTATTATTTGCAGCAAGCTAGTGATTCATTACATTCGAAATTTTGGAATCCGGTCCTGGATTCATTTCTCTTTCGGCCTCTTCTCCCTCAGATCAGTAGCGAAATGGACAGTGCGTGGTCGTTCCTGCAGCCCTGGCGCGAAGCTCTTGCCCGTTGTCTGCGACTTGAGCCCAATGGTGAGTTCAAGCAGCGCGGGATGCTCGCGAGTTTCGAGTGCTGGCCGGACGTGATCAGCCAGCATGATAACTCCATCGCCGTGGATATATGTTCCCTTCTCGTTGAGTTTCCAACATCTCTTAAAACACGTGAGAATCGACAACAACTGCAGCGTGTGCGAGAGGCTGTGGAGCTTTTCGACCGACTGGCAGCTGTGGATAACGCAGCATTCGAGTCGCTACTGTCGGAGTTCCTGATCCGCCGGCCGGAGTACCAGACTGGCACCCCGAGGAGTCCTCATGTCGTGTGGCCGACGTGGAAGCTCCAACTCATTGGGACGCTGTCGAACGGGGATGCTATGGAGTCGCAGTCTGCAGTGACGTGGGGACAACTTCTCGGTTGTCCGGATGATCCGTGGGAAACTTCATTTGAGTTTCGCGCCACAATGGAAACGTTGAAAGCGTTGGGGCTGGGAACTGGAGGCAACCAACACAACTTCTGTGTTTCCAATTTGTGGCGGGTACATGACGATGAATTACTAATGGAAGGCAGCCAGAAACTCGTTAGCCAGCAGCAGAGAATCCGGCCGAATTCATTTTCGCGCATGACGAACCATCTATTTGAGCTGCAAGCCCTCCTGTGGTTCATTTGGCTGCAGTCGGCGATCAAGCTGCACTCGTGAAGACATGGAACAAACCTGCAAAACAGGTCACGCTGAAAGTCAAGGCCGAGGTAGAGGAAGCTCAGGTTTTGCCGGCGGTTTTCTCGGACCCTGATCTCCTTGAGATGACTGCCGCGATAGCTCGAACGGATATGACTACACTCAAGCTGGTGCTCTTTGACTTGGATGAAGCTGGACTTTCCGATTGGGATGCGGACGACACGGCTAACAGCAGGGTGAACACGGGGTTCTTTCTGAGCACGCTGGTGTGCGGGAGCTCGTTGTGCTTCGCTGCTAATCGCTCGTTCCCACTGTTGCAACGATCAGGAAAGGTCAAAGCTTGGGACGTCGAGTGGAGTGGCACTTCCGGTCTACGATTTGGTGGCGCATGTCGGCTTTCGCAGAGGCAACACAGATGTCGACGTTGGCACTCAGGGCCGCGTTGGACGAAGACATGAACTATGACTCTGTGTACTGGGCGTGGTTGGCGTACGCGTTCTGGAGCAGAGGATCACGCTCTACTATTCAGGATCTGACCATTTCTTGGATAAATTTGACGGAAGCGCACGTTGCTGCCGTCAAGAAAGTGTTGGCGTGTAGCTTCCCAGAGCCAACAGAGGTTCCGTCCACAGCATCATCAGTTTACGGATACGTGGATATCAAAACGGGTACTGAGCTTCATTTCGCTGGTCGCGGCGCTGGAAATTCTGCTGCTTTGATACTGGCCAAGGATTGTCGATGCAGAGCTCACTACGACGCTTCTTTCCTGAATAGCATCACCGAGACTGTGGTCCCCGGGTACGGAATTTGCAGGGTGGTACTAGGAGCGAATACGACGTTCGTCCCGGACACTTTGGGTCTTGCAATGACTGGAAGCTCCTGTGGCATTCGTTCTTTAAGGCTAACTCTGGTTGACGTTGAAAACAATAGCGTCCTCCCGCAGTTACTCAAACTATTGGGAAATGGTCTTCAGACACCGTCGCTGAATTCTGGCTACGTTGCCGATCGACCAGTAAGCTTAAATCTCAGCGCAGTGGCATCGGCCTGTCCGGAATTGAAGGAACTGCGGCTGCAAGATTGGAACGTGTGTTTGGGCCACGAGTTGGAGGCGCTGGAGGCGTGGGGCATCAAGGCGCTGAGTATTCGTGGAGCAGCAAAGTCGACGGGTTGGCTTCGTGCCTAGGTAACCGCGTCTACCGCATGGCAAGTGGGTTGGTGGATTGGAGATTTCATCAACGCGAATTGGACGGGGACACCAGCAGATCGAGTACGATCATGAATACGTCGTCTCTCTGATGAAGCACAATGGCGAGGTCCTACCGGTGACGAAAATGAAGTTTCCCAAGGGCTCAAAGTCTGCACTGATCAGCGTCGTGAGTGGCGAAAGCGGCAACCTGCAGGCGATGCAGTATCTGGACCCCAGTATCCTCAGCATCATTTTCGCTTTTGCTGCGACGCCCCAGTCCCGCGTCGTCCAAGTGGCCCAGTAGCCGAGCCGGTAGTGATATCGTTTACTTGTGCTTGTCCTCCCCCGAGCGCTTCTGCTGCGCAGGTCTTGGGCGTTGATCTTCGTTAACTACCAATCAACTTTTATTGATTATTTCGAGCTCGTTCAAGCCAACGCATCATTATGAACTCAACCCAATCAATGGAGTTTGGTCACCGTGCACTGGCCTCGTGCTGTCGAGTATTCTAAGGACGACGCACAACAGAAAGTCAATTTCCCAAGCGGCACACGAATCACTTTGCTTTCTTTGCTTATGAACTTCATTCGAAGTCGGTTCCCTTCTTCACAAATTGAGCTTCTTCACCGTGTAACCTCCGTGTAACCTCACAGTATCCATAATTTCTCGTGGCTGATCCCGGGGAATGATTCAATCAGAATCCAAGGTCAAATCTTGGATTTTGAATGGACTTTACGCCTTCATGCCTTACCCACACCTCCGCGTTAGGTATTAAAAAATCATCAAAGTCTTCAATGTTCATCACACTATGGAGTTACTTGCGTCTGAAATTAAACTTGCGTCTTGCCGCCATGCCAACTGAAAGTTGTAGTCATACCTGGCAATTTCCACGAAGAGTAAGAGGTTCAATAATGGAATGTTTCCAGTCAAATAAATACCAGGAAATTTGCGATACAAGATGTCAGGCCAAAACCGAGAATGGAAGGGGCTCTTGGACGAGCTGGAAGAAATCCAATAAGTGGAGCGAAGCCACACATAACCTCCGGACTGACAACTGACGCAGTGAAAGTATGAGCTAATGACCCCCTCAAGGCGTACGAAAGTATAGAAAACTACGGTAATGCGATGAGTCGTTGAAGGCAGTTTATCAACTTCAACTATTCTGGAGAAGTTCGTCAGTTTGTCGACAAACTGTGGGGTGAATGTCACCTTTTAAAAGAAGTCGCAACAGTTCTCTTCCAGCGTCGTGTTGACAACAGCAGCGCTTCCTTCGGTCGGAGCGATCGGAGCAGACTCATCGGCGGCCCTGACGGAATCGTACAACAGCTTTTGCGCAAAAACAACTCGAGTGGCTGAGGACTCCAAAATATTGCTAGTTAAGGATGCCAGACAGCACGTTTTCGAGGGTTTCGCACCCTCTGCATGGTTCATGCCTCAAATAAATGTTGGTTTGGCAACCAGCGGTCTCTAGACTTTGATTCTCAAAGGATGTCTGCGAAAGAAATGTCGTCTATCCACATTGGAGGTGGTCCTGGATAACACGTCGACTTCGACCAACCACGCACATTTTAACGTGTAGTCGAAGGCTCGTGGCTGGTGGGTGTCGAGGTACCAGTAAATATCAATCTGGTGAAAGTGGTAACGAACAGTGATGTCCTAACGGGGCCTGTACGTTGTAAAATACCCTGAAGCAAATTATGGTCTGTAAACCAGGCCACGGCTTCTCCAATACGAAGTCTAGCTGATGAATAGCAGAGAACTGAAGTCGGTATATCATAGTAGCCAGCGTTCCAACACACTGGGGCGCGGTCGACCGGGGACGCCACTGAGCCACAATCTGCAGTGACGTGGGGACAACTTTTCGGTTGTCCGGACGATCCGTGGGAAACTTCATTGGAGTTTCGTGCCGCAATGGAAACGTTGAAAGCGCTGGGGCTGGGAATCGGAGGCAACCGATACAACTTCTGTGTCACCAATTTCTGGCAGGTATATGGAGATGAATTGCTCATGGCAGGCAGCCAGAAACTCGTGAGCAGCAGAGACCGACCGAAGCCATTTTCACGCGAGATGAACAATCTATTCGAGCTGATAGTCCCTCCTGTTGTTCATTTGGCGGTTGTGGTCGATCAAGCTGCACTGATGAAAACGTGGGAAAACCTGGGAAACGTATCTAGATGAAAGTCAAGTCAAAGACGGAGAAGGCAACAGCTTTTTTTGCCAGGGCTTTTTATCGCAGCCTCAGCTACTCGAGACGACTGCAGCGATAGCTCGAACTGATATGACATGGTACTTTTGGACTTGGTGAGGCCAGAGGTGCCTATGCCATTTTAATGATGCCAAGTTCGGTTAGATTTAGACTGGTTGGCTCTGGACAAGTACGTCTAGATCTGCTAACAAAATCCTACCGGTGACCTTTCACCCATCGCGAAAATGGAGGGCTCCTGGGACTTCATGAGTCCATGGCGTGCAGCCCTCTGTGCGAGGGTGCACACACCCAGGCCGACGCCTTCGACGTACAGTCTCTCCGTGAGTTTAAGAACACCCAGCAGCCAGACCCCGAGCCTTGGGCGCACAATCCTTTAAAGTCAGACTCATCCTCGCACCAAATTGCACTTGACATTCCTGTGGACGAGGCCAGTCGACGGAGTTTGGGAGAGCTGAGAGTCCTTCGAGAAGCTTTGGAGCTCTTCACTGTTCTCTTCACGGTGAACTACACCAAGTTTGGGGAAATGCTAGATCAACGCCTGCCTGAGAAAGCCTCTGATTGCCAGCTAGAATGGGCTCTCTGGCCTGTCGGGGTCTTATCGTACCAAAACGGGGCATCACTCACGTGGGGAGATCTACTGGGTTTCAGAGGGGATATGTGGACAAATTCGACAGAGTTTCTGTCGGCTATGCACGAGCTGGAGATGATGGGAGAACATCAGGCGGCTGGAACCTCTGGTCCACTTCGTGGCTTGCAACTTTCGTGGACTTGTGTGTTTCCAGCTTCCGAGATTAGCGGGTTGCAGGAGGGCGGCAAAGTGGAAGGCTTGCGGAGTGTGTTTTCGCGTCAGCAACGAGAAGTGATGGATTTTCGCGTTCCTACCTATCGCTCGCCTCTGCGTCAAGCGGAGTGGAAAAGTGGTGATTCCCGAAAACGACCACGTCTTGAAGGCAATGTGTGTTCCGTCGGCGAAGGAGTCAGTACTGCACCGACGTCCGCGATGTGTCAGTATTCTTGTGGCAAAAGACGTGGACCTCACGGAGCCCAGCGACATAATGGAGATGACTGCTGCGTTGGTTTCGACTCCCACTGAGAATTTAATATGTCTCTTGCAGACAGATACGAGTGGGAGAATAGGACGGATCGCATTCGTCAGCTATCGTGTTAATAACGGTCTTCTGTTGAACGTGCTGCTTCGTGGTAGCTTGCTGTGTTATCTGGCCGGCCACAATTGCAGATACCAAACTACAAGTGTCTCCGTGAAGAATTGCAAGTTGTCGTGCATGATGGTGTCGGACGGGATGTTTGCTGCAATTTGCTCTGCCATTGCGGAGTTGCCACGAGAGACAGTGATGAGACACCTTTCGTTCCACGCAGTCCGTCAAGACCGATGGCTATGGCTCGTATACATGCTGAGTTGTGGATCTTCGTTGCTGAATCTGCAAAGTTTAACCCTGACGGGGGTGTCCTTGACAAGGGCAGATATCGACGCGATAACCACAATCATGAAAAATTGATATCCCGCTGTGGCACCAGAGACGAGCACTGTTCGTGCCCCGGTGTATGGATTTGCGTCCATTCCAGAGGGAGCTGAGTTTCAGTCAACTAGTATGACAGAAGGTGGTAACAATAGGCTCATATCGGCTACTGCTTTTCGATGCAGAGCTCGGTATTTACCTGCCAGCAGACCCGATTGGGTTGAAGCCGTTGTTCCTGGCTACGGGGTTTTCAAGACACGAATCGGAGATGGAGCAAGTTGTTTTGATCGTGATTGGTTGGGAATGGGCACCCAACCATTCCGAGAGATCCGGCTTGAGACGTTGATACTTCTCATCAGCAACATTGAGCTGGATACGTTGGTGCTGGATCTGTTACGGTATGTTGGTGGCTTACGTATTTTCTCAATGCAAATTGTACAGTCGGATCCCGACGAAGACCACGTTCCAAACCACCGAACTGACCTGGTCTTAGGCGAACTCGCTGCTGCTTGCCCTCGCCTCGAAGTTCTCCGGTTGGCATATTTCGATGTGGTCGTTCTACCATTCAACGACGACGCCCTCCGCGACTGGTCCATCATGGATATACGTATATATCATAGCAATAAGTTGCCCGACTTGGCGCCGTATTTGGAAAGGCCAGAGATCCGAATGGCTCGACAGCTCGGGGGGATCCGCATATCAGTGCAAGGAAACGAGGATTTCGATGAAGAGAAGAAAAATAATCTTGAAGGCCACCACGGAGATTGTCTACCTCTCGTGAACGAGAATTTCACGCTGCAGTCAAAGATTGGTATGCTGAGTGTCGTGGCAAGTTCCTGTTCTCCATGCCAATCAGTGTGGGAAGGGAAGGCTATCAACAAGCTGGATGCGAACGTCCTGAGTCGCATCTTCGCGTTTGCAGCTACGCCTGAGAGACGAGAGGTTTGCTTTGAAGGATCAATGTGCTAGGTGCTGTACATGTACGCTGTGTTTTCAACAGGGTACCAACGGCTACTCCACTTAAAGCATTACTTCAAAGTACTAAGTAGCTGTTAAGCGCTCAGTATAATGTACTCGTCGACACGACGTTTCCGCCCTCTCCAGATACAGTAGTCGATGTTCTGGACCTCCCAGACTGGTGGTAAGCAAAGCCTCGCTCAGGTCTTGAACTTTAGCTTCGTGTGGAGGAAGCGTCCAGCCTTGAGTGATTGTTTTCCGTGTGTCGAGGCGAAGCAATCGAAACGGACGGAAAGTGCTTTACCAACTGCTCATTGCCTGCCGCTCATCTCGAGCCTTTGCGGGCAGTGCATGGACTTGGCCGACGAGGTCGCACTGGCAGGCGTGACTCTAGGCAGCGATATGACAAACAACGGTGCATTGGATGTGGCGGCGCTGACTCGTGGACGTGGCGGTACATTGTCTACAGTTGCTGCTGTTCAAGATGGACGAACGGAAAACGGTAAGAAGCCGCGAGTTCGACGACGAAAGACGCTGCAGAGCACCGTGACCCAAATTCAGCGACTACGACAACCACAGGGAAGAGAAAGGTCTGTCACTACGTCCCGGCCTGGCGTCGAGCAATATGGACCCGAGCTGCGAGCTGTCGTATGCGCAGCTGCAGATGTTCGCGTATGCAGCCGTCCAGCACGGCGTACAATGTAGGCCGAGCGCTGCAGTTTAGTGACGTGGAGCTGGATTTGTCTAAGAGAACCTGCGACGCGCTCACGGCGAAGCACGAGGCGCTGCGGACGTGCTTTGACGTCGACACGAACGCAGCTGGACAACCGAGGCAGGTTGTGCATCCGTCGTCGCACTTCAGAGGCCAATCACATCGTGACGGACGCTGCCTCCACGCAGATATTCTGGAACGACTCCGCGAGCTGTACGCCAGGTTGTAGCACGGTGAGGATGCCAAGGCCACGTCGATCGATTTTTGACGGCAACTTGAGCTGAAGGAGTTTGGTTCAACTCGCTTGACTTACCGAGACTTTACAGTGTGGCAACGTTCGCGAATGCTGTCGGGGGCCACAACTGTGCTAGGCGGCCCATGAAAGTTTGACCATCGATATCCTGCAACATAAGTTGAGCAACATTTAAGTTGCTCCAGTTGCTCCAGCGCTTCTGGCGCACAAAGCCTTTTGGCCACAGAGACGACGATGTGTATCACTTTGTGGTCTACGTGCCTGTAAACGGCAAGATCTACGAGTTGGACGGCCTGAGGGAGGGCCTATTTGTCTGGGTGAAGTACCTGAGGCGGCCAACCGTGACGCGTGGCTGCAAGTGGTATATCCGGTGATCCAGAAGCGATTTAAGAAGTACGCGGCCTCGGGGATCCGCTTCAATTACCTGATACAGACGTACGAGGAGCAGCTCCAATCCATCATTGAGGGCTGTGAAAGCGAGCAGTTGGGCGACCAAAAAATCAAGCGGATCTCGCTTCCGAGCAGCAGAAGCGCGAGAACTCGACTTTTAAGATTAAAATCGGACGTCCGTTGGCGATGTCGAACACATGTTGATCTACACGGGTGTACACGATGGAGCTGTTGCAAGTTGATTGTACTATTTCTGAGAACTGCGAACCCCCGGTCCTCCAGGGCCGGGTCCCAAATATTATTAGGGGTGTCCGAATCGACAAAACTGCCGCGGAAATCAAATGCGATTTCGACGGAAATGGCATGTGATTTTCGGTCAAATATTGTGATTTCCGAGGCAGTTTTGTCAATTCCGACAATTCCGACACCCCCTATTGGATTCAGCAACTCACTGAGGGCGGCGCACCTCCAAACTTGAACTCCCCTTGACCATGGGAACCTCCTTCACAGCGAGAAAGCCACTGCACCGGAATCTGCTACAACAAAAGGCGACCTTGTGGGTTTCAGATCGTCTCCTGCTCTGCAAAAGGGCATTCTCGGAACTCTGTCACGCTCAAGACTTGAGCGTGACACTTCGTGTCTGGATAAATATCGAACATAAAAAAAGATCGACGATATCAAAGATTCATTTTTTCTGCTTTAAGCTGACACTGTTCCGCAGTCCGGATCAAACCTGCAACACTGGCCCTCAACAATGTTGACAACATGGCTCCTCCACTCCTCTGTCTGCTACCATAGACAATAGTAGCTGCTTTGCTCACTCTTTGTCTCCATCTCTAGAGGTAGCTCTGGACGAGTTCATGGCACTTGTCCCAGAGCGCCGTCGCCAGCTCATGGTCCTTTGCCTGGGCCGACGGCTCGCGCGGGTTGGCGATGGACACGTACATGCCGTTCTTCCACGGCTCGCCGTTCCAGTCCTCAAACGCGACGCGTGCCAGCACAGCTCCAGAACGCTTGGATGTGCTGCTGGTCCTTTGCGTTAGGACCTCGAGCGTGGCCGGATCCAGGTTGCGATATAGCCCTGCATCCGCTGTCAATCCTGGGCTGTAGGTCATGGCCTGCAGCTGACCCGGGAAGCGCTGCGCCAACTCGAACGCAAAATTCATGTTGCAGAGCTTGCTCGTGGAGTATGCTTCTAGCGGGTTAAAGGGGGCGTAGCCGCGAGCGAGCGCAGACAGATCCGAGACGTTGGGCACCGGCGCGCCGGTATGCTCTGCTGGGTCGTGCGTCTCGGAGCCGATCGTGACCACGCGCTCCGTGCTGTCGCGCATGAGCAGCACCATGAGGAAGTGGCCGAGGTGGTTCACGCCAAAGGTCTTTTCGAATCCATCCTCCGTGGTCTGCTTGCCGGTGTAGTACTGCACGCCGCCGTTGCAGACTAGCGTCGAGATTTTGAGACCACGGCTGCGAAGGCCTTGGCTGAAGGCTTGCACCGACTTGAGACTGCCCAGGTCCACGACGCCTTCTTCTACTTGTGCGGAGGCGGCGGCAGTGGCGCGCACCTGCTCAGCGGCCTCATGCACGCGCTCCTTGTTGCGGCTGGCCAGGATCAAGTGCACGTTGTCGTGCTTGGCGAGTTCTTTGCAGCACTCGAAGCCGACGCCTGAGTTGCCGCCCGTCACGACGATGACCTTTTGATTGCTCGACATGGTGTTGCTGTGGTTGTTGTTGTTGTGTGCGCTTGGATGCAATTTGGAAAATGAGTTTCAAACATACGAGTTCAATTTGGTTAGAGCCATGGAATGTGTGGTATGTTTACGATATAACAGCATTTGACCTCAACGCTCCTTCCTCCTATTGTTAGCTTGACCTCTATCATCGGCAGGAGATCAAGTAAACCCCTCGGGCATAGTTACGATTCGGTCAGCCATGGAATGTGTGGTATGTTTACGATTTTCCATGATTTGACCTGAACGCAGGGGGATAATGGTAACCTCCAAACGGCGAATATGAATATTTTGAAAATACTACCCAAGCTATTGGCAAGTATAGTAAATATTAGGTAATACTCCGATTTGGAAAATAATATATAATACGTATTAAATACTTATTGAATATATGATATATTTTAAATGATTTTGTTATACGATATTTAAGCCAATAATAACGCGCAGATGTTCATACTGGATGCGTCATCCTCTAGCACCATTTTCGATTCTTCCAGTGGCCGCTTAATATCTCTCCTCCACCCGCCAGCTATCAACGCACCAGCCATCGCTGCTTAATGCCGTTTCTAGCATGTCGGGCGCACTGTTGTTGTTGCTTGCATCCTGCGTCAAGCGATCTGTAATAGATCGCTCTGCAATAGATTACCTACTGCAGAGCAGATCCGACGCGATGCGAGACCCATCAGACTCGAGGTGCTCCGACGCCGGCAACTGAGAGTTCGTCGCCTTTCACTCCGCTTTTCAAGTCAATCACCTCGATCACGCCCACGTCACCACCGCTCCAACTACACGGCAATAATGCGCCAGGAGTACGTGATCTTCCTTCGCATGTTTTGCTCGCACGCTTTTGTGATAAAATCGGGAATATTAGTTTGATATCTGATCTTTGTGAAGGATTGGGAATGATATGAAGATATTATGGTACTCTTTTACTTCCCAAAATAATACTAATCTTTTTGATCAGAAGAGTACTACGAATGCCGAAAAAGATTATGCACATTTTAGTAACCATTAGCCCCTGTGCTGTACTTCGATGCGCAGAGCGTTCGTTATCACTGATGACCCGACGCTATCCGGATACTTCAACCAATCACACTGT
The DNA here is from genome assembly GCA_033557995.1 of Phytophthora crassamura. Classification (NCBI taxonomy): domain Eukaryota; phylum Oomycota; class Peronosporomycetes; order Peronosporales; family Peronosporaceae; genus Phytophthora; species Phytophthora crassamura. Next base: position 793,359 of record JAUCED010000011.1, on the reverse strand, counting down.
GAAGCCGACATCGGCTCCAAGTCATAACGTATGCGCAGTCGAGTTGGCTGCTCACGGTGCCCACTGTCGGTGCCATCACCGCCTTCCTGACCCTCATCTTCCGCTGAAAAATTATCGGACGACGTCGCTTTCGTTTGGCTACTATAATCGAACACTGGAACCTTGAGCAGAGTAGCAATGACGACCGTCACCGTCGACGACAGCTCCATCGCGAAGCCCTGGTGCATGCCATGTGGGCGATTCGCTTGCTGATCGTCTCTGCACACGAAGAAGCCGGCGATGGCCATGATCCACACGGGCGTCTCGCGGTTGGAACATCCGTCGAAGCCGTTGCCATACACGTTGAACATGGTATCGACGGGGTCGGTGGCGTTCGCTGTGTCATTAGCCCCGTGGGCGAACGACTCGAGCGTCGCCACCATCACGAGCAGGTAACGGAAGACGAACATAGCGTCCTTCTCCTCACTGAGCTTGGCCATCTCACCTTGAAAGTGGACGTCTGTCTCGCTTACGATGCTCAGCGCCGACATACGACCGTCAGAGAGAGCCTCGGGCAGAGCAGGCTTATCATCGTTGATGCCAAGAGTCTCGACTAGCGAATGCTTTGGTGTCGGATGATGTGTCCTAAACCGGTCCTAAATGTCCTAAAATGTCCTAAATATTCAATACTACGCCCACTTCAACACACGTTGCAGGGGCAACCGCGCTGCTGGCCGAGTGGAATTGGTAGCCAGCCGCGCTGCGCTTGGCTGGGCGCCCCTTCGACGCCCCCGCTGCTCGCTTCGCTCGCGATTTATAGATTCTAAGTTCTACCCAGAACAGTGCTCGTCTCGCTGAGGAGCTCCGGCGCTGGGCCCGCCTTCGCAAATACCGCGCGGGTTTGCTGTGGCTACGCGCCTCGCACCCGCTTGCCTCAGTTGATTTATGGGCGGGTTCAACCTAGTGAATTTAGGACATTTTAGGACATTTTGGACTGCTTTAGGACACATAATCTCCTTCCAATGCTTGTCGTCACCTCTCCTCGCCCTCCTCGTCTTCCATGAGGAAGTGGCCCGTCTTGGACGGCAGGTGGTTGAGGATGTACGGCACCAGGAAGAGCTGCGCGATGCCGCCGACGGCGACGCAGCAACCAGCGCTTGCTGCGACCATGACGCCCTTGTTCAGCTTCTTGGTCACCGCCGACTTGAGAAAGATCACGAACGTCGATAAGCCGTACAGGATTGTCACGGCCCACATGGCGTTCCGGAGCTTGTTCTTGGAGCCCATGATGGTGTAATGCGTAGCCAAGTAAATGAGGACATCGAAGACACCCATGAGCACGGGCGAGAAGCCCCAGGACGCCACGATGCCGGCCAGACCGCCATCGTACTTCCAGTTCAGGCAATCGCTTCCTACACCGAAGATCGTGATACCAATGATACCGCTCACGATAGCGTGCATAGTGCTCACGCATGAATAAGCCTCCTCCGACGAGCGCAGCGAGCATAGCAAGTGCGTAGACTACCACGGTAGCTACAAGCCCAGCAGTCCTCGGCTGCCACCTTGGCTACACCACTTTGGAAGGTGCTGGACACGCATAGCCCAACGTGACGGCGCCAAACCGGTTGGCAATTCCACCGAGCAGACACACCGTTCAGGTAAAGTAATAAAGCGCCATGACTTCCAGAATCAGTCATTTTGGTGTATGTAGTAAACATAATATGTTCTCTGAACAACATATTATGTTTATCCACATTCTGAGTGTTTGCTTGATCTCCTGAGGTCAAGCCAACAATACGAGGAAGGAGCGTTGGGGTCAAATGCTGGTAAATCGTAAACATACACGTCAAGCTAACATTACGAGCAAGGAGCGTTGAGGTCAAATCATGGTATATCGTAAACATATCACACATTCCATGGCTCTGACCGAATCGTAACTATGCCCGAGGGGTTTACTTGATCTCCTGCCGATGATAGAGGTCAAGCTAACAATAGGAGGAAGGAGCGTTGAGGTCAAATGCTGTTATATCGTAAACATACCACACATTCCATGGCTCTAACCAAATTGAACTCGTATGTTTGAAACTCATTTTCCAAATTGCATCCAAGCGCACACAACAACAACAACCACAGCAACACCATGTCGAGCAATCAAAAGGTCATCGTCGTGACGGGCGGCAACTCAGGCGTCGGCTTCGAGTGCTGCAAAGAACTCGCCAAGCACGACAACGTGCACTTGATCCTGGCCAGCCGCAACAAGGAGCGCGTGCATGAGGCCGCTGAGCAGGTGCGCGCCACTGCCGCCGCCTCCGCACAAGTAGAAGAAGGCGTCGTGGACCTGGGCAGTCTCAAGTCGGTGCAAGCCTTCAGCCAAGGCCTTCGCAGCCGTGGTCTCAAAATCTCGACGCTAGTCTGCAACGGCGGCGTGCAGTACTACACCGGCAAGCAGACCACGGAGGATGGATTCGAAAAGACCTTTGGCGTGAACCACCTCGGCCACTTCCTCATGGTGCTGCTCATGCGCGACAGCACGGAGCGCGTGGTCACGATCGGCTCCGAGACGCACGACCCAGCAGAGCATACCGGCGCGCCGGTGCCCAACGTCTCGGATCTGTCTGCGCTCGCTCGCGGCTACGCCCCCTTTAACCCGCTAGAAGCATACTCCACGAGCAAGCTCTGCAACATGAATTTTGCGTTCGAGTTGGCGCAGCGCTTCCCGGGTCAGCTGCAGGCCATGACCTACAGCCCAGGATTGACACTGGATGCAGGGCTATACCGCAACATGGATCCGGCCATGCTCGAGGGGATGAAAAGGAGCAAGCCCGAACGCACCGATATGCTCAGCACATCCAAGCGTTCTGGAGCTGTGCTGGCACGCGTCGCGTTTGAGGACTGGAACGGCGAGCCGTGGAAGAACGGCATGTACGTGTCCATCGCCAACCCGCGCGAGCCGTCGGCCCAGGCAAAGGACCATGTGCTGGCGACGGCGCTCTGGGACAAGTGCCATGAACTCGTCCAGAGCTACCTCTAGAGATGGAGACAAAGAGTGAGCAAAGCAGCTACTATTGTCTATGGTAGCAGACAGAGGAGTGGAGGAGCCATGTTGTCAACATTGTTGAGGGCCAGTGTTGCAGGTTTGATCCGGACTGCGGAACAGTGTCAGCTTAAAGCAGAAAAAATGAATCTTTGATATCGTCGATCTTCCTGATAGTGATACGAAGTATTAGTTACAGGGATTAATCCGGGTGTCAGTCGTATGTGGTCCACACTATTAGTAGATATCGATTCAATACAAATTTTAAGTACGTTATAAAAACACCAAATCCAATCCGTTGTGAGAATTTGGAAAGTCATGGGGGGTTTTCCTTAAAATTATTAGGTTTCAAGATGGAGGCTTAAATGGTTGCACTACGTTGAAAAATCCGATCACTTACGTTAACTTTGCTTGAGCTCAAAGCTTGAGTGAAACAGTGCGTTTGTTTGTTTGTTACCCGGTTAAGTACGATTCAATCCGACCGCGGCTCATACGTGGTGTTTGTTAGCTTTGAGCGGCATGATGCATGCAAAGATATCCACCAAGGGAGCGGCAGCCGCTCAACTATGAGCATATGCCCGCCTACGTGTTATCTAGTGCAGTAGTAAGCAATGGGTCAGCCTCAAAACGCGGTGCAATGAGCAACACCTTGTAGGAGGCGCAGACTACTCTAAACGAGCATGGTGTCTCGAAGGAGCGCGCACGAAAACGGCGGCTGCGTAGGGCGCTGGCGAGCTGCGTGGTCTATGTAGATAGTCCAACCAGTGTAGTCTTGAGTGGTAGTTGGATAAGAGAGCTGCCATCCCGACGACCGCGTAACGAGGGTTCCCAGATGGCGATGGCTATGTCGGTCGCTGGAAAAGCAACACTGAGCTTCGAAGGGCCCTTTGGCACCTGGCACAAGAAGATGGCTTATGACTTTTTTCTCTTCGGATTCTTGGATTCGGCTGAATCCAGGAATGCGAAGAGAAAGCAAGTTTCGAGCAAGGTGGCTGAAAAATGCTTATCAGCTTGTTATCTATGTAGAGCTTGGCTCATCGCATCAACTGGTCACACTACCATTCCAATCCTCTAGTTTTATGTTCGGATATGCAGGATATCCAAGATGGATATCGGGTTTTCCAGGCGGCAAGTCGATGACCTTGACTGACAGATCCCGATGGTCTACTGCACGGAATGAAATAACTAGACTAGCATAGGCAGCCTCGGTAAGTTTTCACTCTCGAATTTGCTCGATCGCTCGGAGCTCACCTTACCATCGATCTGCTACAACCCATCAACGTGGTCAAGACGGACTGGATCAACAACGATCTACAGACAGCAGCGGAGACGAATGTGTCCGTCGTCAACTCAATTGAGCTCCAAGATGCGATGGAGGAGACGCAAACGGCATGCGGGGGCACGAAGAATCGAATCGTACCGGCAAAGGTAAAGAACGCCCTATCCGTTGCCTACGTGACGTCCGACGTGGTTGGCGTCATCCGTCCCAACACACTGGAAATAGTCTCAGTTCCCAGACAGCATATCACCGACTGCGCGTTGAACAAGAAGGCCAAGAAAGGATCCAGCATGTTTGTACCGCCCCTCACGTCGGAGCGCGCAATGACATCCAAGCAGACGCCGAAGAGGAAGGCGTCTGAGGCGCCAGCTACCCGTAGCTCGACGAGGAGGAAGGTCAGCCACCACGCGCAAGATGATGAAGATGACACCGCCTCTGTCGCACACGCCCCTCCAACGATCGTTGACGAAGATGACGAAGATGACATGTGCGCAGTGCAACGCCAGAACAGAGCCCTCATCGATGCGCCCCCAACGCCCACCCACAACGGCATCCCGAGCTCTACGACGGAAGAAGCCGAAGACGGCCGACGCAACTCGACCGCGGCCTTCAAACCAACAGACTTGGAACGGCGCGTCAACGACGCGATCGCTCATCCAGACAACCAATGTAAGAATGCTCAATATGTGCTTGAATATGCTCAACAGGCTGGTGACAACGAGTTCCGCGCGACACCGCCAGTGTTGCGAGGTGCTTACGAGTTTGGATTCCACACGCGTGGGCTCTCCGTGCTGCACTTTGCCGCCGTGGACTTCATGGACTCCTCTGAGTTGGCCGTGAACATGACTGATTTCTCACGCAAAGAATTACATGCCGCCTGCTCCCAACTCGCCGTCATACACAGAGCTTGTCGATGCGCTTCGCAATCTACGATGCTTTAGGCGAACGTTCTACAACCCAGATACTGCGTATGTGCTGGAGTCGGCGCTGCGGTTCATTGAATCTTTTGTACGCGGTGGAGAGCACGACGGGGACACGACCCGTCGCCTTGCACGCTGGCTTGATATGAAGCTGGGCCGGTTCCGAGGTATAATCTCTCCGGCGGGCTGAGCGAAGCAATTTGCGTCAAAACAGAATTATCCCTCATAGACCCACTCCTGGCGAAACTTCTCTACGACCAACAGCAATCGACGATTGCAGACTTACTGGCCAAGTTCCAAGCGAGCCCTTGCAACGGCACTTCGGGAAAGCTACCCAATCGCGAACCAAGAGGCGACAAGAAAAGCGGAATTCCCAAATCAGTGATCAACAGCTTGCCGAAGCAAGGATCGCTCCTGCTCTGCATGAGACACATCTCCAACGCCGGATGTGCAGGCGGCGCAGGGCCCGGCAAATGCTTCGCTTCGAAAGGAGCTCATTTCCGACCAAAGAAGCTGCCCAAGAACGTCAAAGATCACATCGACAAAGAGTTCGGGGGGGCTCGCCCCAGCGTTTGCGGACATCTGACAACCAAGGGTCGCAGCTCCGGCACAGCAAACACCAGAGTCTCCGAGCCAGCCGACAACACCAGCAGATGTAGTATCGTTCTCTAGGATGAATGCATATCGTCAATAGTTGGAGGCTGACCATTTAAAATACATGAAGACTTTGGAGAAACTGCATACGCTTTGCCAATCGGAGACCGCAACCAATCTCGATCCATTCTTTCAGTAGTGCTGCATCACATCGTGACAGACGCTTCCTCCAGTCAGATATTCTGGAGCGACTTCCACGAGCCCCAAGTTCTCGCACAATGAGGATGCCAAGGCCACATCGATCGATTTTATACGGCAACTCGAGCTGAAGGCGTCTGGTACAACTCGCTTGACTTACCGAGACTTTGCAGTGTGGCAATGCTCGCGAATGCGTTTGGGACCACCGCACCATTGTTGCAATGTTGGATTCAGCAACACATTGATAACGGCGCATGCCTCCAATTCTTGAACTTCCATTTGACTTCGAAATCGACAACCGAGAGACTGAGAAGCCAGCTCCATTGGAATCCACCACACTAAAGGAGATGTTGTGGTTTTCAGATCGGCTCCTGCGCTTCAGATGGCATTCTCGGAACTCTTCAGATGGCATTCTCGGAACTCTGTCACGCTCAAGGAGCGAGCATATTCATGCGGGGAAAATCTTTTTATCTGTTGTCCACCTACTGGCCCACCTGTTGCCGGCAAATCTGCTGACAACCTGTTGTCGGCCCCGGACTATCTGTTGCAAAGAGTAGGGGAACAAACAACAGATTTACCTTACTGAAACGTGGCAACAGCAATATCGTAATATGAACTTGGGAATTCTGTTTCAATGCATGGGTTATGAAAATCTCCAATGCTTCGTAGTCAAGCTTCCCGACAGCACTAAGAAGCGGATAACGTCGTGTCATCAGCTTGTAAGGCGTTCATGCGCGAGTATTAGCCCAGGAACGAGTTCGTCGACCTGGTAATACTTGATATCGCCGTGTACAAACACCACACTCCACTCGAACACGCCATCCTGCTCCGATAGTCGAACACCACCGACTGTTATTATTCGCTCTTCTACAAAAGACCCTGTTTGTCCTTCTTTTTGCACTTCGACAGCCGTCATAAACGACCATTTCAATGGGCTGTATGGTTCAGATGTCATCTTGGCTTGGAGTCGTTTGGGATTCCAGAAGTTGCGAGACGGCGGGTCTCGTTTCAATGCATTGACAGGAGCTCGTGGACGTCCAGGTGCTCGTGATAATGGAATGCGTTCAGTTGCAAGTTCAATGTCAAGCTTGCCAAGCAAGTGCAGCGAGGAGATAACGTGGGAGCACACCCAGCCTGAATGCATGAAGCTCTTGCACGTGCACTTGAGCGTTCATCGGATCGATTCAATCTAGGAAACCATGCCAAACACACTAGTCAGCACAAACACTGAACAATGCAGGCACAAAGCGCAACTTACGTTCGCCAGCGACCATGTCGGCTGCAGTTCCAGTACTGACATTGTTCTGGCACTTTCAACATCAACATTCACGTGTTGCAACGACAAAAACTTGAATTCCATCTGCAAAACGTCTCCACGACGTCCAGCTCTACCGGTCAACGATGACAAAAAAAGCTATCATTGGTTTGGTGATGTTAGCAAAACAAGACACACGACAACTTCACAATACATGTCCATGCGTACGTTTTAGCCCGCGCAATCGTGACATTGGACCCGGCAAGGTTGCTTGGCCGCACCATTGCCTGCTTGCTGTTGAATATAATGCTTGTTGGGATGTCGTCGTTGTTGGTTTCCTTTATCTCCCGATGATTCTCAGGTTTGCTGAGGAAGAGCTTTGGCCTTTGACAATGCAGTTTTCGGGAGCGGGCCTATTCAATTCAGTCCGCTTAGAATGATGCTTCGACTTCGTATGCAGCGATTAGCACTTACCTGCACAGAAATGGCCATGATATTCATCGGTTGAAGTGCCAGTGTCAAGAATCAGCAGACGTGGGAGGCCGGAATTCAGCACGTGGATTGTTGGTGCCTTCAAGTACGCTGTGATTACCTCTTTGATCACTTTGTGGTGGCTTTCAATAGCCTGTTGAGTCGGAAGCACCCCAGAAATCTCAGAACTGTTTACACTCAGGCGCTCCCACCGTGCTGCTAGATATACATCTTCGAACCATTCCGCGAATTCTGTTTCGCCTTGCGTTTTCATCACCGGACGACCCGCTTCGACAGTGCTCGAAACTGGGTCAACGACCGGGTCTTGTGCAGCAACCACAAATGCGGCACGACCCATTTCTTGTAAAAAGCTTTGTCAACTAGTTTCGACCGCTGGCGACGAGCTTGGCGCAACAAGTGCTCCCAACAAGAGAGAATGACGACCTCAGGCCAAACAGACTCCAGTGCACTTGAGATGGTGCTGCTGTGGTCGATACTACAGCACTGGACATTGACGTCGACGTCTCGAAGATCCTGCCGTACTTGATGAGTGCTCGAAACATTTCTTCGTAGGCTTGGGTGCACTCTGATCTCACGAACATGTACAACCAAGGTCTAAAACGCTGGACATGGTGTATAGTCTCCCATTCCACTGAAATTCCACCGCAGTCAACTAGCGTCCAACCCAGAAAGTGAATACGATAGGTGCCGTCCGTGGGCATTGCTAAGGTTCCCGTTTGTGAGTTCGCAGCTTTGCGGACATTTCTGAAAAGTGCGGGAAGTCACGATTAGGCCCATCGATGCACGCTGCGTTCCTGCATCATCGAAGTAGTACTGAAACCTTTCAAGCACGATCAACTCATTCATTTTGGCGAAATCTGTTGAGTCAGGGCTGTCGTATAGGTCTCGGGTCTGGCACATGCGAGGATCCGCCCACATATCAATCGCACTGAAATTGTCAATTCCCACCCTCCTTTCATCTTCTTCTTGATCACTGCCTTGCGATTTTCAATCATTCTCACTGTTGGGATAGCTTGCAGCATCTGGAGATTTGCTTTGTACTTTGTCATGAGCAAGTTCCGCAATCGAGTAGATCCCGTACCCAATTCGAGAAGAGAGTCGATTTCGTACATGTGGACAGCCGCAATGCCATGCTTTTCACGTTGCACGTCTTCACCTACGTGATCGCCTTTCTGTGACAGCTCGTATCGCTTCATCCCTTCACCAAGGCTCTGCTCCGCAATCTTCAGTCGATGAAGGCACTTCTCGTGAGATCGGCAACGATACTCTTTTGCGGTGACATTTAAATATACGTATCTGGTTTTGTACGTGTAGTCCGAGTCGTTCCGTAGCTCGAGCGCAACCTTGGCTTCCGCCTCGGAGTCGTAAACCCCCACGCTTGTGTATTGTGCAGAACACTGTCGTGCACTTGGGGTCGTCCTAGCCGAGTCGCCATCGTCATCTTCACCAAAGTAAAGGTGTTGCCACTCATCTCCATCGCTATCTTCTTCATCGTCGCTGTCAGGAAATTCCTCGGTGTCACCTGCAACACTGTCGTCGGCCGATGTGTCACGCATACTGCGGTACAGCTACACCAAAAGCGAAAATGGCAGGCAGCAACACTTATGTTTGGTTCCTCGACCAGAAACGAAACCACCGCGTGAGAAGATATTTTAGAGTTCAAATATATAATCACCGAAGGTGATATACAAGATCGTACAGAAAGCTATCGTGAAAATAGGTATTATAGAAGTTTTAACGTACTGATCATGATCGACGACTGTGCATGTTGTCGGGTCGATGTGCGATGATAAGTAATGCCTGAATCACGAGAAGGGAGCTTATTTCACTGCTTACCTTGGGAGGCTCGCACTACTATTTTTTGTAAGTATCACTTCGATATGGAGCATTAAATTCATGGATCCCCATCACTAAATTCATGAATCATTACCTTAAAAACATGGTGCCTCAGCACTAAATTCATGGATCTGCATATCTACGGCCGAGCTATGAGCTATGATGAATTTCCACCACTATCATGTGTAGCAATCTATAAACAATCCGGCTGACAGTAAGTCTTGGTTTAGACACCCAACGCAATAAGAGTGTTCGCCACGCCTTACTCTCGGATGAAGTTCCAATCCAGGCGCCAGATGACACAATGTTCTGTCAACTCCATTAGCTTTACCAGCAAGTTGCTTAAGTCGAGCACAATCTCAGAAGTCTTATTTCAGTATCCAAACGTCAGGATATCTGAACTTCGGACTATACTGAAACCAAGTCATGATTCTCAGACGACTCAACCAGCGTAATCAGATAATGCGCAAGTTGAACTACCGCCAAGAATCCAGCAACAATCCAGCAAGAGTGTCAAGTCAACCCTTCGACAGCCTGCTGCCGAACATCGCATCAATACTCAAGCAAAGATTCACACACACATATCCAGATCAAGACGTCCATATTCAGGTCAGGACGTCCATACGCAGACCAAGTGTACCCACCAAGACCACACCTGTAGAGGAGAGAGGAGAGAGAAAGATAGAAGGAAGAGAGAGAAGATAGTTAAACCAACAGCAGAGTTTCTTTTTCCCTGTAGAGCGCAAGCGACTTCGGCGAGACTTGCCGACGAAAGATTCCGGAAGACCGGACCGAGACTGCTATCACGCTACGCAAGGACACTTCGGCCTGGACGGGTCATCTGTAAGAACTCCACCAAAACTCAAGTCCATTTAGGTGGTGACCAGAGGCGTCTCCGATACCCAGGAGTGACTCAACTATTCCATATCCCAGTTGGGTCACCAGTGTTTCTGCTGTTGTTTTGCCCATTGTATATTCGGGGAGACTGAGAAGCAGCTACCCCTGAGTTCTGATTGCTGACATCTGTGTGAAGCGATTGTATTTGCTGTGTTCCCTCTGAAGTAGAGGAAGGTCTGTATATATTTGCGTATAGCTCTGTGTATTGTTGGTTGTGTGTCTGGGGATTGGAGTCTGAATTTGCGATATTCAGACCCCCGATTCTCAGAGAACCGATATTCTGACCTCTAACTTCTAAACCTCTGAAGTTCTGGTCTTTTGCCTTTAGGTATTTAGGGTGTCGCTTGTACTAGGCGTGTACTCGACCCCGCTTCAAGGCTACATCCCAGTTAAGTGCCGTTCCGTCGAAGACAAACGAGTCGATAGGGATCCCACAAGGTACTCACGCCACAACTCGAGGGAGTCTTTCTGGGGTTTGCTTAAGCTTCGCGGACAAAGTGAATTCACTGACGCTCTCCTGTTAATTCTCGAGTCAGGAACTCAGAGTTCGAGCTCCGAGTTCTCAGACCTGGGCAGCGCTATACACCCCTTGAGCGATTAAGGTTTCATCGGCCTCGCGTCACTTGACGCGAACTGGCTCCCATGGCGAGATCGCACTTGAATCCGGGATTTGGGACCTAGGATCTAGAACCCGGGAATGGGACCCGGGAGTATGAAACTGGGATCCGAGAATGACCACATCACAACTCGGATGTCAGAGGCGAAACTGGGACCGGGATGGAGCCACGCGTCTGGTGTGGGATATGTGGAGCCAGTTTCCGCCGTCGCTGGAAGCCGCGAGGTCACATGGGGAGTCGCATTCAGCCGAGTGACAAAGGTGGGTCCAAATCTGGAAGCAGCATCGTCACAAATGTGAAGGGCTGAGTCATGGTTTCCGAGCCGTCGTACGCGTGCTCACAGATCCACGCCGTCAGATTCTGGACGCGGTCATGGTTGTTCATCTGCGTCTGGCCGTAGTGATTATCAACGTTTTGGACTGTCTTGAGCGGCGGTAGATCCTCAAGGGGGGTTGCGAACATGCGCAAGACGAATGCACATAGGGCTAATGTGGTTCTAGGCCAGATCCCGGCAGAAAGCATTCTGCGTAACGCTCAACTTCTTGCGCCCTACTAATGCTGCGGCCGATTTGTGCTCACCTAACTCGAAGATGGACACGTGCTCGGTGCTCAAACACGTGACCATCTTCCCCGTCACCCGCACTTCTCTGGGCTCGCCTCGCCGGATTCAGAGCTGCACTCCAGCAGCCGATAGCGCATCTTGTAGTCGGCGCCCAGGCAGATCGTGCACCCCATCGCTTGGCTCTTAACGATGACGAACGACTCGAGCCTAGAAACCACCGCCTCGGCTTTGGCGTCGACAGCGACCTCTCGCCAGCTCACCCGCCTCGGCATGCTCGCTGGTGTGCTTTCCGGTCAGAACTGATCTGGAGGCCGCTGAGCCGCTGGCTCGGCGATCGCTATGGCAGAGCGACCATTCACCCTAACTTTTTTGCGCTCTTCCCGCGCCGTCAACCTGTACATGTACTGTGCTGCGCTGTGTGCTGATGAGCACGGTGTTGTGATGACCAGTTTCTATGGTGCTGAGGCAGACTTATTGTGCTGTGGCAGCAGTGTATCGTAAGGCGTACTCGTAAAAATAAAAATTTGACACAACACAATATCCGACTGCGTTATGCTTATAAACTGCTGACACGTTTCAGTAAGGTAAATCTGTTGTTCGTTCCCCTACTCTTTGCAACAGATAATCCGGGGCCGGCAACAGGTTGTCAGCAGATTTGCCGGCAACAGGTGGGTCAGTAGGTGGGCAACAGATCAAAATTACTACCCATTCATGCGTCTTCTTGCGGTTTTCTACCTGTTGATCGAGCGGTTGACAGGACAGCAAAACTTTGTAATCGGAGCGCCTTCCTCCGGACGTGACTGAGCTGAGCTCCAGGACGTCATGGGGTATTTTGTGAACACACTTCCTCTACGACTTGGGGTAAAACGCACCGGGAGTGAGGACTTCAAGAATTTCTTGATTACCGTCCGTGAGGTGGTACTCGGGGCACATGGATATCCCATTTCACAAAGTGTTGGAGCACTTACGAGCCTCGGTTCACAGCAATTGCAATGCAGGAGGGGAGTCTGAGCATCGGTGGCAGCATCCACTTTTCCAGATCATGTTTTCATGTGAACAAAACAACCAGGAAACAAATACTGAGAACTTTACAGAGCTTGCGCTTCCACACCAGTCTGCGAAGTTTAATCTGATGCTATCCATGCGGTATCGTTATCTTACCGGATCTACGAGTGATCGCGTATTAAGGGTCGATGCAGTACACTACCGCCCGATTTGAACGAGCTACGGTCAAGCGCTTCACGAATTATTTCCTGGCGTTACTGGAACAAGTCACATGAACACCGACAGCTTCTGTACTTTCTCCATCTATCAGTATGATGTCGGACTCCGAGCGAAAGCAGCTGATCTCCAAGTGGGGAATGCCAAAGCTGATAACTTCATCAACTCAGAGACCATCATCGGAATTTCTGGACGAATGTTTGTTCTCGAAAGTACAGAAGACGCCTCATAACCCGGCGCTGCATTTTAAAGGCGTCCAATAGACGTACCAAGACCTGTGGGATCACAGCGGACGCGTGGCGGATGCTCTGCGCATGCTGGACATTCCTGGTTGTGCCACTGAGCTCCATATCGGCCTCCTACTGGATCGTGGCTTGGAGAATGCAGCGGCCATGATAGCCACGCTACGTCAGAAAGCTGTGTTCGTGCCGCTTGATCCCGAATTTCCACGCGAACGCTTGCGCTTCATGGCTCGGAACAGCGGGCTTCAAGTGATCATCACGCAACGAAAACACGCCACAATTGCGATGTATTTATCGGTCTCGTCAACTCGAGACGCACAGGATGAGGATGAACTCTCACCTTGTGTCCTATGTTGCGAAGATGTAGACCTTCTCACCTCGCGCAGAGACAGTTTTGCGAAGGCTGGTCGCTTGGGGAAACGACAGTCACGCGATTCTCACCGAGCAGCGGCATACATTCTCTATACGTCTGGGGTACGTTCACGCTCTGCATTATTGAAGCCTTCGTGCTTTGCTAACTGAAATGCTTTACCATCCTTTTGTCCCTACAGTCAACCGACAATCCGAAGGGTGTTGTGGTGCCGCACGCAGCTCTCATGACGACGCTGTGGTGGACGGTACGAACTTACAAGGTGGCATCGTCCGATGTCTTTCTCCAAAGCACGTCAACGACGTTGGTACGGCTCACTTTCTCACCTTTTTTGGTGGGAGGAAGTGCACGAATCACGCGTTCAAAGGGTTTGCATGAACTGCACTGCATGCGGAATGTGCTCCTCGGAGCTCCTCGGATCACTTTCTGCGTGTTTGTGGCTTCCTACAGTAAGCAGTGGGTAATTTCGTGGGGCTGCCCCGGTGACGAAAAGCGGTGAACAACAAGACGGCAGCAGCAGGCGAACAGAGCAAAGCAGGACAAGACGGACGAGCACGAACAGTCGCAGAAGCAGGAGCAGAACTAGCGGACACTTCGCAATTGGCAGCAGAGCGGAGACTCCGAAAGGTCAGCAGCAGCACGAGTGCCGACACTGTGCAGTGCAGACAGAGAAATCTACGAGAATACAGAGGCGTACATGCCGGCGCGGGGCTGACGAATTGCAGCTCCGTCGCCCAATTCCACGTGTCTTGGCCTAACGCCCAAGACATAGCTTCCTCAAACAACAGCGAAAGCTTACGTATCAGTAGCCTTTGGCCCCGTTACAAGCAAACTCTCCAGCAACTGAACCATTTGTGTGTCGTTGAGTGCCTGGAGAAAATGAGCGAACACATCGCAAAATTTCTCTTCAGCGGACATCTTCGCAGGAATCAGGACTTCTATCGTGCTATCTAGGTCAAGAACCACTTCTCCGCCGTCCGTATCAACTACAGCATCTTCCCCACAGTGCCCGACACTGTGCTGCACAGTTCCACCTCGCATCTTCATTCGGCGGGGACAAGCCCTCAGAATGAGGCGTTACTAAATCTTTTCCCTCGTTGCTTGCATCACGAGTGCCAAACATACATCCTCTGAAGCTATATTCTTCTCCAGCTTGCACCACCGCATTCTTCAGTGCTCCAAGAAGGCTTGCACCACATCTCATTGCGGTCGGATCATTGGTAGCGCAGAATCGAAACACAACGTCAAAAGCTCAACCGCTCAAGCTCAGGCATTCCCCAAAATAGATACCTTTCAAAAACTATATTCTTATTTTCGTTCAATATTTTATTTTAGTGCTTGTTTAATCTCCGAAGCGGCATTTATGTTTGAAAACCGATTTTTACAGTGGGCATCTCCCAGCCAATTAAAGTGCTCTAACGCCCTGTTGGGGGCCAAATTCCCGACGTCAAACATGGTCGAAAGACTCAGTGCGATGCTGCGCCACGGGCGACACCGTCTGTCCCCGATGATGATCGAGATGATTATGTTCTTGAAGGTGGATTACACCTTCTGGAACGTTGAAATACGGTGGAACAGGGGTTGTAAATATCTCTCACGCTATTGCGGTAATTCACTTCGTCCCCTTATTTTACTTTGCTTTGTTGCCTCCCACGACAACAAATAGCTATTCATTTTCTACGTTAGTGATCAGTAGAACTATATGATATTTTGGGATGCCTGCCCAAGAACTTGCTGATACGACTTGGCGTCAGTTACGCAAAATTACCTATCGCAACATATAATCGTAATGTTGCAGGATGACAAACGGCCCTAAACGACAGTTCTTACGAACTGCGAATTGAGTTTTAAGAGGGAGGTGACATCAACACCACCCAAAATTGCTAGCAACACCACCTTGGGTACATCGTACCGATTTTCGGGTACACCTCAATGGGGTCAAACTGTTAAATATTACTAGTCTGACCCTTTAATAAATGTAAACAACCTTTGCGAAGATCGTTTCCTGCTGTGTGTCTTCTTCAGTTGCTTGATCTCTAGTTGCACTTCACGCATACCATCGTGATGATCTGCGTGCAGTAGGTATTCGCGGTCACGCCGAGGTCGTGACACCATGATCGTGTACTGGGCTTGGCGACCCGCCGATGGCGAGAGATCTTGATGGGAGCACGAAACAAAGGCCCGATCTCCCTGGCTGAACAAGCACGACACGTTAGACAAAACATTTACCAATCGTAGCAACGTGTACGATACCATACCGTATCAATGCCGCGGAGCGAGGTGAATGTCGCTTTAGACCATCGCACAAAACCACATGTCGCCTCGTATAAAACGTAGCGAGTTTACCGCTTTACCACCAAACGAGCGCACATATTATCTAGGAGTGTGCCAGCAGGTCGAGAAGTATGTCATCAGGCGTGTCCAAGGTTCACCTCCAGTGGGGGGGTAATGCTGTCAGCGTGTGTCGTGCTGCGAGGTCGTGCTACCAGTGAGGTCGTGCTGCCAATCCAAAGTGTTGGTGTACCCGAAAATCGGTACCATGTACCCAAGGTGTTGTTGCTAGCAATTTTGGGTGGTGTTGATATCACCTCCCTTTTAAGATACATCATATTGTGCGTTCTACATGAAATTTCCATGGGCGGTTCTTCGTATCAAACACCGCCAAAAACGCGCAGCGTATACAATATGTATAGAATCGCCTTAAGTTCGATCAAGAACATCTGTTTTTCGGATTGTGCGATTTCATATGACTTGGATTTGTATTAGAGCCATTCTGTGTACCGCCCGTATTCGGCAAATTTGGACGGAATCCACAATACAAGTACCATATGGTACAGTAAAAAGTGTCAATAGTGTGGGTTCCTATTTGGCGTGACCGAAACAATGCGGTCATGTGCGATGCAGCGGTTGCTCAAGTCCGGCCAAGGTCAAAGAACAACATCAGGCGAAGTTAACACCTGAACAAACTCAGCTGACGTCAGCATCAAAATCTCTCAGACAGAATACGATGGCAAAGTTTCTCCAACCCCTGGGGTTCAACGCTTTTGAAGGCAGTGAGGAGGAGGGATGTGATGCAAGTGCTGAAAAAATGTGCGGCGGAGACGACGGTGACAATACCGACGAGAGTCTTGTCACCGTCGTCTCCGCCGCACATTTGTCCTAAATGGAGCCAACGCGAGGGCTTCCATCGAGCACCTCAAGTGGTGGCTTTCTCATCGACCGAACCAAAGTGGTATCCTATATGCAAGCTTTGCATGATTCAGACGAGACACGATTGCCTTCGAAAGCGGTAGCAAATTTCCCTCGGCTTTTCACTGGTAACCAGAAAACCCAATCTTCAGAAGGCTAGCCGGTGGTGGAAGGAGAGTGAGCAGCACCAAGAGAAACAGAGACGTTCGGTGGTGGCCGTCCAAAATGGTGTGAAAAAAACGCATGCGGAAGAAGGCAGCTCCTGGTGGCGGGAGACGGAGAGCGCCTTGGGTTGAATGGTTGTACAGCCAGTTAATGGGGGAGTTTTGTCGGCTTCGAAAAACGGGGATCAAGATATTGAGAGCACTGCTGCAGCAAATTGCAGTCTACATTTTGAGCCACGCAGAAGGTGATTTTCGAGGTACAACATTGGACGACAAGGGCGTGCAGCTTCAGGATCGCATTATCCGTGCGCGCACAGTTCCGGACCACTTTCTCGATACCAAATTGAAAATGATAGACACAAGTAAGAGTGGCACGGAGCACACCATTATGAAGATGAGGACGAGACGAGTAGATTGGAGCCCTCACTGGAGCTGCTAGAGCTAAAGACAACCGTTAAATTTGCACTAACATAGCACCACTATTTTTTGTGCACGGTTCCGGACCACCTGTGCCTGAAGGGACAAATACGTCTGTAGCTGCTTCTTAGAAGGCATATCTACCATCAACGCAATCATATTATGTTAGAAACCCTGCCGGGCTAGTACTCAAGCCTTTACTTGCGGTTTCTGCGGAGGAAAGGGTCTCCACAACAACCAGGTTTGCTCCCAACCTCGGAAATTTGGCAGTTTTTGAGCATCATCTATGTCAATTTATAAGATTAACGACGCAAGATTTATTACCGCGACTCTGTATATCATAGAGACACTTTGCACATACGGCTTGGCTATCGAGAGTGTCGTCAGAGCGCTGCGAGTTTCCAGAGCGTACGTTGAGCGCAAGAACCAATGACCACTTTGTATGGGGCCAGCCATAAACCTCATCACTCGTATATGCCATATTATAGTTTTTACCGCAAAATGGAGAAGATCACCGCACTATGGCAAGAACACGTCCAAAGCCGGTACGGTTAGTGCCATTCGCTTCCTTTGACGTGGAGCTCTCACGTGGTGTTTTTGAGTCTCCAGATCACAAAATTCCGGTCACCACACCGAAATACGCAAATCCATTTTTATATAGGATTTGTATGGAAAGGGGGTGGTCCGGAACTGTGCGTGGTCCGGAACTGTGCGCGCACGGATACATACCGCTGGATTCAGCACTTCTGCAGCTGTTTTGATATTGTTGGCCGGAAGCAGAGTGGCCGACTGAAGTGCAGTCTAGAAAAGGAGGAGGAAATTGAACGCAGCGTTGCCGCTCATCTGGGCAAGCTGAAGCGTGCTTTGACAGTGGACAGCTTGACGAAAACGAGGTTTTCAACATGGATGAGGCTCTTTCGTTGTGAAGATGGATGATAAAAAACACTCGGGTTCCGTGGAGACAAGATCGTTCGCTATCATGACGTTGTGAGCGGGGGAGAGGGAATGACCTTGGTTGTCAAGATCCGGGAGGGCCTAGCGCACGAATTGAGCCTCCAATGGACTCGTACCGCGACACTGTCAAAGGAACGTAGCTGGGTACTCCGATCGAGGTGAAGACGAGGAGTGAGCATGGTAAAGCGAAGAACTTCGTGGGGGAACTCCATCGGTGGTCGAACTTGAATCACCCGCATGTCGTGAAACTCTTTGGCGCGTGCCATCTCGACGAACCCTTTTTTGTGTACGAACGCGCTGTCAACGGATCGTTGCGCCAGTATTGTGAAGAGCCCCAAAACAAGCCGAAAGTATGGGACAAGCTGTACGAAGCCGCGCTGGGTCTGCAATATTTGCATGACCGCAGCATTGTCCACGGGGCTCTTCGTTGCGAAAGCATCGTCATAGCGGCAAATGGGGTTGCAAAGCGCAGAAACTTTGGTGGAGACGCGGACAGTAGTTATGGTCTCGAATGGACAGCGCCTGAAGTGTTGTCGGGATTCCCTCTTTCGTTCGAATCAGATGTGTTTGCCTTCGGCATGTGCATCGTGGAAGTTATCAAGAACGGCCACCCATGGGGTTATGTCTGGGGTCGCGATGCAATAGAGGACGCTGTCAGGGCTGGAAAGCTCCATGAGAAACCAGAAAACATGTCTACGAGTCAGTGGAATCTGCTCGAGCGAATGTGTTGCTTGAACCCTCGCGATCGGCTGACTAGCTCGGACGTTGTTCGTGAATTGGAAGTGTTCACTCTTGAATTTCGAGCTGGAGCAACAAGACTCTTCCGATTATGATCTGGAACCGACACCCTGGGCCAAGCTTGGTGATGCTCAAGTTCTCGTTTCAAGTGTTTGCGATTAATTCGACGCATCAGCCGATCCATCTCGCAAATATATACGCACCATTTCGTATGTTCTCGAAAACCTCACTGCGATGTGTGCTGGCGAATCGAAGACGACAAGTGGAATGACTCGAGATGTGTACGACCGGGTGCTTGACGTCTACAACCAGCTCATAGCATGGAACGACACGCCAGCGAAGGAGCCGATCCAGCGATTCTGTGGAATCGTACAACGCGTTCACGACAGGCTCACGGATACAAGAGTAGTGGGCGCAGCACAAGTAACTGAGTTTGCTGTAAGTCGTCAGGGAGCTGACAATATCTTCTCGCTACATGGGGACATTCATATGTTCATGAAGGCAGCAGGGTTGTCAAAATCGGTCGATATGCACAACTGGCGAGACCGTTGGGGGTCTCAACGAAAGCAGCAAAAGACGACTTCATGAAGAAGTTGCGGGATCTGCCGGCACTCTTGGAAGACGCTGGAGATGAGAACGCGCGAGAGGAGGCGCTGATGTACATGCGCTTCGAGTTGAACACGTATCGTACGAGTTATTCGACGAGCATCCCATCTGACCTAAGGTCCGTGATCTCCTCTCTCTCGACAATGAAGAGCGCCAGCTGGTTTGTTCCAGAATACGAAGTTGAGTTCAATCAGTACAACGCATTCGCCAACGGGGGCTTTGGCTCCGTGCATCACGGGAAGTGGAAGAGGTCGAAGGTGGTGGTGAAGAAAGTCAAGCTGGAGAATGAGGAACATCAAGCGGCATTTCTGAACGAAGTGACGATATGGCACAAGCTGTATCACCCTCACGTGGTGCAGTTGTTTGGCGTGTGCCACATGCTTGCGGACGCTTACGAACCGTCCGATGAAGACCCGTGTCTACACTGAATGCCGAGTTACTTGAACCGATCGCTGTTGGGGTGTTGCAGCGAAGCCAAATATGAGCTTGAGCACGTTCACATCCATGCGGTGGGCAGCTTCGAAAACGGCCGAAGGGTGAGGTACCGCACTAGCTCGTGTCCACACGCTGAGCATTGCAGCCTTCGATTTAATTGGAAAGACGAGAGCAAGGAAATCGCCATTATGCGCCAGCAACTCCTTTTCTTTAGCTTGGTCAAGGTCCAAGTCCGGGGCAGCACGTTCACGGTCAGTTCAGCCAGCTCTCAAGCCACACGAAATGTCAAGTCATTGAGGCAAGTCGCCAGATCAATCACTAAACCGTCAATCACCAATGTCTTGAGCCCCCAATTGCGGAACGACTGGTTCGAATCAAAGATCATAACCTCCACCTTGGAGAGCGTGAGATTTTCCAGTTGAGGGCAAACAGAGGCCAATTTACTCAAATCAACAGAAAACGAATCGCCCCCAGTATTTTCGAAACCAGAAAATCTCCAGTCTGCCGCCAATCAGGGCAAATAGATTGGTCTGTACCTCGGAAGTGTCGACATACTCGGCGACAAGCTTGAAATACTCGAGACTTCGAGACCACAGGACTCCAATTGAGATTTCGCGCTCGTCTGGTACGAAAGCGACTTCTTCCCCAAGAGCCACTGGGCAGATCCCGAATCCTGGAATCACAACGTGGACTTGAGCAGCCATCGTGACAGGGTCATACCACGCTCTACAGCGAATCGCAGCAGAGAGAAGAAAAACGGTATCATCATCATTGTCCAGAAGGTGAGGCTGAAATCGAGTTCCAGCTTGAAGCTCGGCAGAGCCATAGCTAGAGTATCCGTCACTGTTTGTTGCCACCGGGTCGGGATACGCGCTCTTCAGTACCGCTTCGACAGCAGAAACGTGGTCGTCTGTCAATTGGAAGGTGGCTAGGTCGATATTCTGCACTGTACGGACACGCCTTGCTCCAGAGTGCGTACGCTAGCCACTTCCATTGAGTATAGTCCGAGGGATCGTTAAACACGTCGTCGCCATTGATCGCTTCGAGATCCTCGTCTCCATCCTCTAAGTAAGCATCAGACGACATGCTCTTCATCGCTGACGCTGCGATCGCTGAATAAAAGCCCCTGATAGTCCTCTCAGACGCCCAGAGGAACGCTGCTCTCATGTCGGTGAATTTTCGGAGACGGGTTAGAGCGCCACCGCCATCAATGGGGAGTTGACAGAGAGATCGACCGCAAATCACCCTGGTAAACAGCATCCCTGCATTCAGCATCGCTGTCCCCACACTGCTGTCGCTCGATGAGCCTGTCATCCAGTCGTATCTTGAATGAGGTCAGCCTGGTTCGCGCTAGTGCTGCTGCGAGTTCCACCACCGCTGGACCCGCAAAGTCCGATTTCAGTGTCGTCAATCGAATGAGACGGAACTTCTGGCTCTTGCGTTCTCATACATCAAGCAGCGAGTTGATATCGCTTGTCGCACACATCTGAACCACCGGCGGCGCGTGGAAGTCCAAGCGCTTGCCAAACTCTCGAGCAAACGCCACTGGCGTAGACGTTGGCTCACTGAGTCGCCCCAAGGATTTCGTTGGAGCCCTCGTATCGGCACGGCCATGTGCTTGGTCCGCACTCCACAATGGAATGGGAGTGCCACCACTCTCCGCTCTTGTCGCTCATAGTCACCAAGTGGTCCATGAGGTCTCAAAACTCCGGGGAAGCCTACGAGTCCCCTGGAAAGCCTAGTAACTCTGCCCACGACACTGACGATTGAGTTGCAGCAGGGTCTCCTGCTGCCAGCTCACCGACCAAGTGGCATTTCCATGTCGGACACACCACTCGAGGTGTGTCGTCTCCATTAAATGGGGTAAATTTTACCGCGTCGATCGTCATGAACTGGGACGCGATCCCCACGAACGCATTTTTATCTACCATCGCCAGCAAGTTGTGAATCTCCATGCTTATCGCATTCTTCATCCGCTCGCGGTTTGCTCGGCTGTCGCCGTTGGCGAAGAAAACCAGATAAATAGATCCGTCGGTCGCGGGCTCGTCGTGCTCGTCAAAGTCGGTGTCCCATTGAGAAGGGCAGCACTTCATGTTGATGTGCATGCACGAATATTGGATCTCTTGGGAGTACAAGCTGCCGCAGAGAGCGTCGAGCCACGGAAGCAGCGTCGCCCAGTCCATCAGGCGTCTTAGAACGTGGACTTGTAGAAAAACCCAATTTCCGGCTTACGGAAATATCCGAATTTCTTGGGATGTTATTTAAATCTTTGTAAAAAATCCAAGCTGCAGTGCTCAGTGTGGACACGAGCTAGTGCGGTACCTCACTCTTCGGCCGTTTTCGAAGCTGCTCACCGCATGGATGTGAACATGCTACAGCTCATACTTGGCTTTGCTGCAACACCCCAATACCGATCGGTTCAAGTAACTCGGGACTCAGTGTAAGCACGGGTCTGTTCGGAAGCGTCCGCAAAGAAAAATTCATCGACGAAGCTCATCTTTCTGCAAACGTTAAGTATTCTTAAAATTTGGGAACACTGGGAAAGAATAAAAGGCACAAGGCGATTGCAATCTGAGCGCAGCAGCGTCGCGAAGTGAGCATCGACACTAAACTGTAGGATCTGAGGCCTTAGAATCTTCATGAGAAAGTAACGATCTCTTAAAAACCATTGGGATGGCTACAGTAATGGCGCGCTACATTGGCAGAGCTCCAGGTGAGAATCTTGAAAGCTCTTGAGGGCTGAGCACTTGGTATTCTTAGCGAAGTCGACTGCGTCGCGACGACATGGCAGTTGCTGGCCAATGGCTCGTGCACTTATATTTGGGCGGGCGTTCTCGTCGACGGGCTGGGATTGCATTGCTGAGAGGACTCTTCCTATACGTGCATCGACGTCTAATCGATAAAGCAGGATGACGGACGTGGAGGACTCGGCGGTGAATGACTTCCTGCTGATCCTCGAGGAGCACCGCAAGAACTGCGAGCGGCAGGGCAAGTATGTAGAGGCCGAGATCGCCAAGAACCGCCTCGAGGAGCTCAAAGTGCACGAGGAGAATCGGCGGAGGGAAGCCATGCGGTCGCGGCAGATCGCCGAGCGCTTGGGCGTTGAAGAGGCCCACATGCTCGAGTTCCAGCAGTTCAACCAGGTCTGGGACCGCAAGATGGACGAGTACGAGCGCAACGTCGAGGAACTTGTGGTGAATATGCGGGAGAAGCACAAGTCCGAGATGCTCGAGTTCCAGCAGAAGATGCTGGAGAAGCACCAGAAGCCCAAATTCTCCAAGGACCTGCTCAATCTAAGGCGCATCGAAGAGCATCTGGCTCGGCAGAAAGAGTACGTGGGTGTCACGTGTCCTTCAACAATAGGAACATCACTCACCTTCTCTTTTTCGTTGCTGTGTACAGCTACGGCGAAGCTCACAAGATCAAGCTCAAGTCGGACGCTCTGGAGGCCTGGGAGCTCGAAAAGTGGCGCAACCTCAAGCAACAGGAGATGTTCCAGCGCGAGGTGACCTTCAAGCAGCGGCAGAAACAGGACCTTGACGCACTACAGAAGCGTATCCAGTCCGGCCGAGAGGAACAGAAGAAGCAGCGGCAAGTTGACCTCGAAAGGTGCGTCTTCAGCCTTTTCACTCGCTCTGCTCAAAAGTCTTCACCTGACTCACTAACTCTCTGGTCTCCAGACTCTTGCAGCGGTACCAGAACGTCAAGGCGGAGCTGCAACAACAGCAAAACCTGGAACGAATCCGACACGAGAAGTTCGCGCAGCGGCCGGCGAGATAAAGCGTAGCTCCAAACAAGAACAAAACGCTCATTCTCGGCCATTTCGCGCTCCAAACCCACCGAGCTTGCTGCGTTTTGAGCCTTTTTGGTGTCTCCAATTGCACCTCACTTCAGAGACCTTGACAGTTCCTCCTTCCGTGTTTAAAAACAGCGATCTTGTCTTCCAACCTTCAACTTTTCGACATTATCGCATCGCTCCTCTTGCGCCGCTCAGTCTCGCCGCACCGCCTTGAAC
Source organism: Phytophthora crassamura (assembly GCA_033557995.1). Taxonomy (NCBI): domain Eukaryota; phylum Oomycota; class Peronosporomycetes; order Peronosporales; family Peronosporaceae; genus Phytophthora; species Phytophthora crassamura. Next base: position 769,345 of record JAUCED010000011.1, on the reverse strand, counting down.
GCCTTCTTGTTCTGCAGCACCATGTAAAGCATGGTCACCACTTTAAATGGGTCAACTCACATGTGAAGCAACCAGAAGAAGTTCAACGCAAATGTGGCCTTCGTCGTGTACCGCAACAAGAACAAGACCGTGGTCGTGTACGCTGTGCGCCTCAGCGAGGACGGCACGCTGGACGCGAACCTCTGGACGTGTGCTGGATCATGTTCGAGCAGGACGGCTCGCCCCATCAGGAGATCAACATGATCGAGCGCAACACGGCGTACGGCGCCACGGTCAAGGCCGCGAGGCCCACCCGGGCAAGTTCGAGGTGACGCTCACGTATCCGGCAAGCCCGTGGTCGCGGCTCCATCAACGACCAGGAATGCTGCACGCTCGTGCGCATCTTCGTCTACTCCACCACGTCCTGGGGCATGCCCAAGATGCAGCACATCGTAATTTACTGCAAAGACGCCGCCGGCAACGCCGTCATGGAGAAGAAGGCCCCGTAACTGGCCAGCCCGATCCCAGTCGGTCTAGTCGGAGCCAAGACGGACGTCGCCGCTGCGGTGCTGTACTTGGTCTCTCCCGTGGGGACCTTCGTGGCGGGAGATGTACTGATCGTAGAAGGAGGGCACTACCTGTACAAGAAACCGGTGATGCCCGAGAGACGCTCGAGAGCTGGTCCAAGAAGATGGAGAAGAAGGCGCGCGTCACGGCCGATTCCAAGCTGTAAAAGTCCCTCCATCTGTAAACAGAGGAAGACGGAGATGCACAAAACCAACTCGCTCCAACAAAAGGTATGCAAATATGACTTTTCTTCTAGCTTTTGATCTTGCATTTTCATTACTCGTCTGGTGTTCCTATCAAGCCTTACCATTGTTTGATCCTACATAAATTTGTCTTGCACGTGTCTGTCTGAAAAAGAAACACCAATCGATCAAAAGCCAAAGCTTGTTGGTGTTGAACGGAAGAACAGCATCATCTCACTCCCATCCTTGGCAGCGAACCTTTCGTCTTTCAGGAGTAAACGCAAACGCAAAGATGCGACTCAAGACGTTCGCATCCAGCTTGTTGATAGCCTTCCCTTCCCACACTGATCGGCGTGTAGAACTGGAACTTGCCACGACACTGAGCATAGCAACCTTTGACTGCAGCGGGAACCTCTCCTTCACGAGGGGTAGATACTCTCCATCGTGTTCTTGAAGATCCTTTCTCTTCTCTTCATCAAAATCCTCGTCATCTTCCGAGAAGATACGTATCTCCACGAGTTCTCGAGCCATTCGCACCTCTGGCCTCTTCAAATACGGCGCCAGGTCAGGCAATGTAAAGCTATCAAGTATAGCCACCTCAGTGATGGGCCAGTCGCGAAGGGCGTCGTCGTGGCATGGAAGAACCACCACATCGAAATACTTCAACTCGACAACTTTGAGGTGAGGATAAGCGCCAGCCAACTCGCCTAAATCCAAGTCTGCTGGGATGTTTGGACCGTAGTCTTCGTCGAAACTCGACTGGTTCAACTCCATTGAGAGTGTACGCAGGCCGCTACCAACATATCGTAACAGATCCAGCACCAATGTATGGAGATCAATTTCGCCGATGCTAAGTTCCAGCGACTGCAGACGGCATTCTCTGCATGGTTGGGTGACGTTATTCAACTCGAACGATCACGATCAAAACAACTTGCTCCGTCTCCAACTCTTGTCTTGCATATCCCGTAGCCAGGAACAACGACGTCGACCCAATCTGAAGAACGCGTTGGGAGGTATCGCGCTCTGCCTCGAAAGGGAATACCCGATAGGAGCACCTTGTTATCACTTTCCGTCGTACTTGTTGACTGCAACTCGGCTCCTTCTGGAATGAAAGCAAATCCATACTCCGGGGCATGCACAGTGTTCGTCTCTGGTGGCAGAACGGAATATCGATTCTTCATCATCATGCTTATAGCGACGACATCTGCCCTTGTCAAAGAGGACCGACCATTTTGAGCTCGCGCAAATTCAGCATTGACGATCCACAACAAAGCATGTGCACCACCCACAGCCATCGGCCACGACAGACTGCGAAGAACGAGAGGTTGTCCATTACTGTCCCCGGTGGCAACTCCGCAACAGCAGAGCAAATTGCAGCAAACATCCCGTCCGACACCCACGAGCACGACAGGTCGCACTTTTTCACGGTGTCGCTTGTCGTTTGATATCTGCGATTGTGGCCCGCCAGGTAACACCACACGCGACCGCGCAGCAGCACGTTCATTAGAAGCCCACCGTTAACTACAAATAGTCGACGGATCCGACGCATTGTTGTCATCTTCGTCGACAAATCGATTCGCAAAAGACAAACTGAACATTTCAATGCGAGTCGAAGCCAGCACAATGGCCATCTCTGTTAAATCGCCAAACTCCGTGAGGTCCACATCTTTTGCCACGAGAGACTGACACAGCTCAGTCGTGGTGCAGCATCGACAGATGACACACTTTCTTCTGGACGAGGTCGCTTTCTGGTATCAATAACGAGCTTTCCACTCCGCTTGGCACAGAGCTGAACGATAGGAGGAACGCGAAAATCCATCACTTTTCTGAGCTGATGCGAAAACACACTCGGCAAGTCTTCCACTTTGCCGCCCTCCTGCAACCCGCTAATCTCGGAAGCTGGAAACACACAAGTCCACGAAAGTTGCAAGCCACGAAGTGGACCAGTGATTCCAGCCGCCTGATGTTCTTCCATAATCTCCAACTCGTGCATGCCGACAGAAACCCCGACGAATTTGCCCACATATTCCCTCTGAAACCTAGAAGATCTCCCCAAGTGAGTGATGCCTCGTTTTGGTACATGTGACTCCGACAGGCCAGAGAGCGCATATTAGCTGGCAAGTTGAGGCTTTCTCAGGCATGTATTGAGCCAGCATTTCCCCGAACTTGTTGTAGTTCGCCCTGAAAAGAACTGTGAAAAAGCTCCAAAGCTTCTCGCAGAACGTTTAGCTCTCCCAAACTCCGTCGACTGGTCTCGTCCACCGGAATGTCGACGCCAATGCGGTGCTGCGAAGGAACTCTTTGACCGGAGACTGGCACCTGGGGCGTGACTAAGCCCACGAAGAGGCTGTACGCCGAAGGCCTTGGCCGGGGTGTGCGCACCCTCGCACAGAGGGCTGCACGCCATGGCTCCAGGAAGTCCCAGGAGTCGTCCATTTTCGCGATGATCGAAAAGTCGTAAAATTTGCGAAAAGTGTCAAAAGATGTTATAAATATATTTTTATGACACTTTACGCAAATTTTAAAAAAGTTTAACCTTTATAAAGCTTAAAACTTTATAAAGTTAGAACTCTCAAAATTATATTTTTCCTCGAGCAAGAGCCTGTGCGGGGAAGAGCATGCACGTGACCGACGAGACCAGTAGTGGCAGGAGTGGCTCCAGAAAACGTGCAGTGGATGTGGCAGCGTTGATTCGTGCTTTGGACGCGGGACAAGTGGACGTGGCGGTGCATTGTCTGCAGCTGCTGCTGTTCAAAACGGACGAACGGAAAACGATGAAGAAGCCTCGAGTTCCACGGTTAAAGATACTGCAGACCGCCGTGACCCAAATGCTCAGTGACTACGATAACTACAAGGAAGAGGAAGGTCTGACGCTTCGGCCCGGCCTGGCGTCGAGACGTGTGGGCGATAGCTGCGAGCTGTCGTATGCGCAGCTGCAGATGTTCGCGCTGCAGCGTATGCAGCCGTCCAGCACGTCGCACAATGTAGTGCGAGCGTTGCAGTTCAGTGACGTGGAGTTGGATTTGTCTAGGAGAACACCTGCGACGCGCTGATGGCGAAGCACGAGGCGCTGAGGACGTGCTTTGACGTCGACATGAACACAGCTGGACAACCGAGACAGGTTGTGCATCCGTTGTCGTAGTTTCGAGCGCAATTGGGCGTCGTTCGAGTTGTGCAGACTGATCTACTACTCGCGGACAATGGAGAAGCTTCAAGCAACTCGGACCTTTCCGCCTTGGTAGCGAAGACTACGGACGAACCGTTTGACTTGGCATGCCAGGCACCAGATCCGGGTGTACGTCTTTTACCACTCCGAACAAGTGCACTAACTCACCGTGGATTCTTGCAGTAGTGCTGCATCATATCGTTACGGACGCTGCCTCCACTCAGATATTCTGGAGTGACTTCCACGAGCTGTAATCCAAGTTCTCGCATGAGGAGGAGGCTAAGGCTACGTCACCAGATTTTGTGCGGCAGCTTGAGCTGAAAGCGTCTGGTACAAGTCGATTGACTTACCGAGAGACGTTGCAGTGTGGCAACGTTCGCGAATGCGGTCGGGGACCACAGCACCGTTGCTGCAATATTGGATTCAGCAACTCACTGAAGGCGGTGCCCCCCCCCAATCCTTGAACGCCCTTTTGGTCTCGGGGTCGATAACCTTCACAGCGAGAAACCCACTGCATTGAAATCCACCACGACTAAAGGTGACGTTGTGGTTTTCAGGTTGTCTCCTGCACTGCAAAGGGCATTCTCGGAACTCTGTCACGCTCAGGGAGCGAGTATGTTCATGGGTCTTCTTGCAGGTTTCTACCTGTTGATCGAGCAGTTGACGGGACAGCAAGACTTCGTAATCGGAGCGCCTTCCTCTGGACGTGACTCTGCCGAGCTCCGGGACATCGTGGGGTATTTGTGAACACGCTTCCTCTACGACTTAGCGTAAAATGCGCTGGGAGTGAAGACTAAGAGTTTCTTGGCATCTGTACGTGGAGTGGTACTTGGACATGGAGATCCCATTTCACAAGGTGTTGGAGCACTTACAAGTCTCGGCTCACAGCAATTGCAATGCAGGCGAGGAGTCTGAGCGTCGGTGGCAGCATCCACTTTTCCAGATCATGTTTTCATGGGAACAAAACAACCAGGAATCAAATAACGAGAACTTTGCAGAGCTTGTGCTCCCACACCAGTCTGCAAAGTTTGACCTGATGCTATCCATGCGGTATCGTCATCTTAACGGATCTACGAGTGGCCTCGTATTAGAAGGGTCGATGGAGTACCCTACCGCCCGATTCGAGCGACCTACGGTCAAGCGCTTCACGAATTATTTCCTGGTTGCTGGAACAAGTCGCTCGGACACCGACAGCTCCTGTACTTTCTCCATCTATCAGTATGATGTCGGATTCTGAGCGAAAGCAGCTGATCTCCAAGTGGGGGATGCTAAAGCTGATAACTCCATCAACTCAGAGACCATCATCGGAATTTCTGGACGAATGTTGAATTTTCTCACAAGTACAGAAGACCCGTCAAAATCCGGCGATACACTTTGAAGGCGCGCAGTGGACGTACCAAGACCTATGGGACCATAGCGGTCGCGTCACGGATGCACTGCGCATGCTGGACATTCCTGGCTTTGCTGCTGAACTTCATATCGGTCTTCTAGTGGATCGCGGCTTGGAGAATGTCGCGGCAATGGTAGGCACACTGCGCCACAAAGCAGTGTTCGTGCCGCTTGATCAAGAATTTCCACGCGAACGCTTGCGCTACATGGCTCGGGACAGCAGCCTTCAAGTGATCATCACTCAAAAGCACGCCACGCTGCAACGTATTAATCGGCCTCATCAACTCGAGACGCAGAAGATGACGACGAATCTCACCCTGTGTCCTTATGCTACGAAAGTGTAGACCTTCTCACCTCACACAGATACGGTTTTACGCAAGATTCCAATCGCTTGCGGATACGAGAGTCACGCGATTCTCACAGAACAGCGGCTTACATTCTCTATACATATGGGGTACGTCTCTGTCCTGAATCGTTCAAGTCTTTTCTTGATTTCGCTCACTGAATTGTGTTCCGTCTTTTATTGGTACAGTCGACAGGCAATTCGAAGGCGCTGTGGTGGACGGTACGATCTTACAAGGTGGCATCGTCCGATGGCTTCCTCCATAGCACGTCAACGACGTTGGACGGCTCACTTTCCCAGCTCTTTTCGCCTTTCTTGGTGGGAGGGAGTGCACGAAACACGCGTCCAAAGGGTTTGCATGAGCTGAAATACATGCGGAATGTGCTCCTCGGATCTACTCGGATCACTTTCTGCGTGTGTGTGCCTTCCTACTTCGCGTTGATTGTGGACTACCTAAGCGGTCGGGCGACGTCTTCCCAGCCTCAGTGAAACACTTTGTGCTCGCCGGTGAAGCCTTTCCGATCGAACTGGCACATCAATTCTACAGGAAAAACACAAAGAGCCCGACTTGCCTCGTTAACGAGTACGGACCGACCGAGGCGTCGATCACTTCGACTGCGTTCCAGCTGCCTCGACAACTGGCAATGCAAAGCGATTCCAGCATCACCCAGAGCGTACCGATCGGAACACCCATCGACGCCCACCCTGTGGTTGTCCTGGATGCTCGAAAACGACTTGTACCGGTCATGTGCCCGGTGAACTGTACATCGGTGGCGCAGGTGTTGCGCGGGGCTATTGGCACCGTCCAGACCTCACTGGAAACGCGTTCATTCCTCACGAAGACCTTGAAGAACTTGCGTCACTGGCTCAAAAGCGTGGACGTCGATGATACAAGACAGGAGATCTGGTCAAGTGGCTGCCCAGCGGCGATCTCGTTTTCCGCGGGCGTACGGATGCACAGGTGAAACACCATGGGATGCGCATCGAACTTCAAGAAATGCGCAACGTCTTGTTGCGGTACTCTATCGTGAAGGCTGCTGAGGTACTTGCCATTCCTCATGTGAAAGCAGCTGGTCAAAAACGGCGACAAGCATCTTCGACGCTCGTGGCCTTTGTGATGCTTGGCGACGGTGTCAACGACCGAAGCAACGGGAACGAATTCCTGGATAAGTTGCGTGCGTACCTCGGCGATCACCTTCCGACGCACATGATGCCTCAGTCGATTCAAGTTGTAAGCTGCTGGCCGCGCATTCCAAACGGGAAGATCGATCTTCGCGCACTTGCAATTTGGGCCGGTGTCGACTCCAGTACACGTCTTTCAAACGCTGAAGAACCCCAACAAGCTGCCAATGATGAATCTGCGATCACGGTGCAGCTTGCTACGGACATTGGTTTGGGGGCGCAAGCTCTTTGACTCGACGATCTTGAAGACGACGAAGAGGCTGATTCTGATCAGCAAGAGGAGCGACTAATGACGAAGTCTTTCTTTGAATTGGGCGGCGATTCTCGCTGCTATCCGCGATATTGCACTGGCACAGGCCCGGGGCTGACACTTTCCCTCGAGCAGTTCTTCCGTACGTCGTCGCTGCCTGAAATGGGGAAGCGAGCAGCGGCTTCAATGGTTGATCTACGGGAATGGACTTTGGACACGCCAGTGCCACTGAATTGGCCTACAACGAAGTCATCCGCAAAGAGGCCGACGCTCTTTGTGTTTCACGATGCAGACGGCACCGTGTGGAAGTTTTGGGGTTAGCACGGCAGCTGCCATTCGCGGTTGTCGGAGTCCAAGCCGCGGACGGTGATTCCTCCCAAGTGGAGCCAGCTAGTGTCGAAGAGCTCGCGAAGTGCTACTGGAATATCGTCCGTGAGCGTCAAAGCGAAGGTCCGTTTGCTCTTGGCGGCTTCTCGTTTGGTTGTCGAGTGGCCTATGAAGCTGCTGTACGTGAAGGTCACGCTCTTTTGCCTCTCATTCTGCTGGTTGGGCTCCCTTTTGAGCTATCGTCAGCTGAGCAACGACTTACCAAGGCAGACAAGGAAGCGGCTCGGCTTCTGATTGAGAAGTACGCATCTGAAGCATTTGGCGATCCGCTACTGCAGCCGTTGGGGTTGAACTACCGCAACTTCTGTGCCATGGGGGAGGTTTACCAACCATACACGATAGCGGAAGTGGCGGCAGCTTCTTCGAGTCCAGAGCCCCCAACGTGGCTTCACGTTGACTTGTACATGACGCAGCGATGGAGCGCTGACGTCTCACTGTACCGACCGTTTGGAATTGCTATCACAACGGTGACTACCTTGCCAAATTGTACGCACCTAACAATGCTGCGTCACCCTTCTGTCGAGCTCATAGCTCGCCAGATCCGACAGCGCGCATTGAAACAAATTTAGACGAATCCGACAAATAAACAAAACTATGGTTGTGCTGAGAAGACGAAGTTGAATAGACTTAGAAATGATTTACATACACTTCAAATCTTTTTTTTGCTACGGAGCGGGTGGTGACGATGATCAGCAGAAGAGCAGCGAAGAAGGCGATTCTGGAAGTAGAGTTTCACGAAGCAAATTGAGGAATGAGACAACAGTGCGAAGGATCAAAAAGGAAAAGGCGCGTTGTTCTGAACTGGGGCATTCAGGCGGCATCCCCGAATTTGCCATCCGATTCGAAGGCAAGGCCGCCACTGAGTCTGGTCCGACCGCTCCGACCGAAGCTAGTGGTGTAAGAAAGAATTGCTGCAACTTGTTTTAAGAGGTGGCGTTCACTTCAAAACTTCAAAAACTGAAAACCTTCTCCAGCACTAGTTGACGTTTACAAATAGATTGCTTCATTTATCATTGCTTTACGATGGTGTGTGTGTGCCTAATTCCCGTACCCCTGGGTCGTGCAATAGCAATAGTTCATACTTTCATCGTGCCAACAGGCAGCGTAGCGCTTACATGTGGCCACGCTCTGCTTGTTTTTGATTTACCATAATATAATCTTCTTGGCTTTGGCTTATCGCGTTTTTCCTGGCAACTGAATGGACCAGAAAGCTGCGGCATTGTGATCAACGTCATCAAATTGTGGAATCCTATGGAGTAGCGTGCTCGATTTCGAGTTTTGTCGATTGCATATTTTGCTGTATAGCTATGCGTATCATGCCAATTGTGCGTCGAGCTACACCGCAGGTTGTTGCACTGAGACAAGTATCATGCAACTAATACTCCAGAAGTAGTAAACAAGGGCGAAGGGGAAATTTCATGGATGAAAATACCGACGGAGTTAATCAGGACAAGGAACTCCGTAAAGTATGCAAGTATCATCACATCCATTGCGTACTGAAGCGAGTTAAATTTGTACGAGGAGCACCCTCAGATTGTGATGAAGTCGGAACGTACACGTGGACGAACCGTGCTAATGCAAATTAAAACACCCGATCTTCAGCCGCGTTCGTGATATATGTATGACCCATCGGCTGTTGCGAGAGTCACGTCTTCATCTGGTACAGAACGGGTTTGGAGATCGTTCCAGACTCTTAGGCTTGTACTTCGAAGTATTACGCAGTCGTGTCGATCCTGATTTTGTTGTCTCGCTAAGTAATATAGCGGCTGCAGGATGCAAAGTACCTAGCTTTTTTCTCCGCCAGGAATACGTGACTTCACAGAAAGAACGCGGAGATCTTGAAAATGGTGTTCATCGCCAATTAATTTCCCACTGCTTCATTCAACGAGTAGCGTCAGCGTCACAAACTTCTTGAAGCAGTAGCGTCAACCGCACCAGCAATGCTGCGGTCAGGAGTATTGCGGTTCCAAACGACAGGGAGTTCTGTGGATGAAAAGTGCGTTGAAACCGTGATGTTGAGCTGTTATGAACATCAGGCAGCTCGTCGCCCAAGTGAAAAACAGTCTTGGCAAGGTCACTCCAGCTTCAAAACCATAATATAGTAGCAAAGAGAACGTTGTTTGTCCGTTGGGTGACAGCGCCGAGAAAATGATGACGTAAGGGGAGAGATGGCAGATGAGAACCATCAGCTCTTGGCATCAACGATTTACCTTGCTTCTGTGTTGCTCCAGCGCGAGGTCTTCAGCGCTCAAAATCTTGATGGTGTTTGGATTCTGGTGGAATCATCCGAACAGGATCACCCACGAGAAAGCACGGATATGTTGCGAGGTTCCACGGTTACGAAGCTCAATTATGAAGAAATGGGAATGAATTTCTGTGGGTTTCATAGCAACGTACCAGTAAGCAGAGCGATTCGCATCCGGACCTACTGCTGTACGTCGTCATTCGAACACGCGAGAGCAAAAGGAAGGTGCGTGGTAACCAAACTCCATCGATTTGGTTTGATTAGCTAACGATGAGTTGGCTCGAACCAGCAAGAAAGAGTCGATAGATCGTTAACTAATAGCTGCCCAAGAACTGGTGCAGCAGAGGCGCTCGGTGGAGGACAAGCACGGAGTGAACGTTATCATTACCGGCTCGGATACTGGGCCACTTGGACGGATCGGGACTGGGGCGTCGCAGCGAAAGCGAAAATGATACTGAGGATGCTAGAGTCCAGATACTGAACCGCCTGGAGATTGCCGCCTCTACCACTCACGACGCTGATCACGGCGCGCTTTGAACCCTTGGATATCTTCGTTTTCATCACCGGTAGGGCCTCTCCATCGTGCTCCATGAGAGAGGCGACGTACGCACCGTCGTAACAGATCAGCTGATGCCACCGGCGAATTCGATCAGGAGAAATCGCCAGTGCCACCAACTCTCGTGACATGCGGTAGTCGGGGTCACTTAGGCACGCAGCCAGACCGTCACTTTGCTGCTTCGCGAATACCCAACTTCTTGATGCTCCAGGCCTCCAGCGCCTCCCAGTCGTCACCCAAACACACGTTCCAATCGCGCAGCCGCAGTTCCTTCAAATCCGGACAAGCTGACACCACTGCACTTAGATCCAAGCTCACTCGCCGGTCATTAACGCAGCTGAAATCCAGCGACAGTGTCTGAAGTCCTCTCCCCACCAATTGGAGTAGCTGCGCAAGAACTTGGTCGTTTTCGACGTCCCCCCCAGTGAGACTTAAAGTGCGAATGCCACAGCCGCTCTCAGTCATAGCACGACTCAAAGTGTCCGGGACGAACGTCGTTTTCGCTCCTAGAGTCAGCTTGCCAATTCCGTAGCCGGGGACCACAACATCTGCGACGCCATTCATGGAAGAAGGGTCGTAGCGAGCTCTGCATCGACAATCCTCTGCCAGTACCAGAGCAGCAGCATTTCGAGCTCCGAGACTAACGAGACGTAGCCCAGTGCTTTTTACTGATATCCACATCGTACGCTGATGGAGTTGTCGACTGGGTCTCAGCTGGCTCAGGGAAGCTATTTGCCAACACTTCTTGACGGCACTCACGTGCGCTTCCGTCAAATTTATCCGAGAAATGGTCAGATTCTGAATAGACGAGCGCGAGGCTCTGCTCCAGAAGGCGTACGCCAGCCACGTCCAGTACACGGGGTCGTCATAGATGCCACCATCACGCTTCGTCGTTGATAGCGTCAATGTCTTCGTCACCTTCGCCTCTGCGAAAGCCGAAAAACTGCCCCAAATCGGAAGCGTGACTCCACGGGACATCCCAAGCATTGAACTTTCCGGACCGTTTTAACACTGGAAATGCGCAATCAGCAGCAGCGCAGAGCGAGCGTCCACACACCAGCGTGCTGAGTAAAAACTCGGTGTTCAATCTGCAATCGCCAACACTGTGACTCGCTCAACCCAATTGGAGAGCACCAACTTAAGAGTTGCCATGTCTGTTCGAGCGATCGCTGCAGTCATCTCGGGTACTTCACGCTCCTGAAACTATGCCGGCAAAACAGCAACTTCCTCAGGCTTGACTTTCATCTTGCTACATTTCTCCAGTTGCTTCCACGTCTTCATCAGTGCAGCCTTATCGCCAACAGCTATCAAATGAGCGATAGAAGGGGCTCTCAGCTCGAACAACCTCTTCATCTCGCGCGAAAAGGGCTTTGGCCGAACCCTCTGCATCTGACTCACGAGTTTCTGGCTAGCTTTTTACAGCCACTGACTCGTCAGCAACTGGAGGCCAAGAAGTTGTGTCGGTTCCCAGGCCCAACGCTTTTAACGTTTCCATTGCAGCACGAAACGCCGACGAGGTTTCCCACGGATCATCCGGACAACCGAAAAGCTGCCCCCATGTTACTACAGACTGCGCTCAATAGCGTCACCGGTGGACAACATCCCAGTGAGTTGAAGCTCCCACGTCGGCCACACGACATGAGGCCTCCTTGGTTCTCTGCGATCCGACCGGTCGATCAGAAACTCGGACAGAAGGGACTCGAATGCTGCGTTATCCACAGCTGACAGTCGGTCGAAAAGCTCCACAGCCTCGCGCACACGCTGCGGTTGCTGCTGGTTGCTTCTCACACTTAAAACCATTGGGAACTCCACGCGAAGGAAGCATTTGTCGGCGGTGACAAACTTCTGATACTGACTGATCACGTCTGGCCAGCACTCGAAGCTCGCGAGCACTCCTCGTCGCTCCAAGTCGCCAAGGGCCTCTAGCCGCAGACAGCGGACCAGAGCTTCGTGCAAACGATAATGGCACTGCAATTAGTCTGAAGAATCTCGCATGTGCTGAGTGTAGAAACTTTTTCGATCCAACTGAAACCCCGAAGAAGATTGTAAGGAATTACAGGTTTTCGTGCGGTGAATGTATCTGCAACAAGTTGGCTAGGCTCGAGTTTCGCTTCATGACGGGTCATCCAAGAGCAGGTTTGAACGTTGTGCGGTTGCTTGCTTGTCAATCTCAATGTACGAAGATGTGGGGATGCTTTTGTGCTGAGTCTGCTGCGTTAGCTAAGCCATTCGCGTGCTATAGAGTCTATTGCTTGTTGCTAGTTATCCTCACAGACGACCCACCAAGAAAAAAAACGCACAGCATACTTCATCCACTTCCTTACGAGTTGTAAGTACGAGTTTATGATTCTGTCAACCGGGGCAAGCAAACGAACGGAAGAATCGGAATCGAGAGTTGTTGGTTGTGTTGCCGTCGTACCACGATCATGCTCCATCGATTGGTGCATCTAATGGTAGAAGGCACGCAAGGAGGCAGGAGCGGGGCGGTTCACCATAACACCTGCTGCATAGGCATCCAGACGATCGAGCGTCGCAAGCGCCAGAACGACGCTGTCTTCAGGGACATTAGCCAGGCATTCCTGGATGAACGGATGGGCTTCGACTTGACCAGCAAGAAAACCGGCGATATTCAAAGCTTGCGCGACCGTGATCGGGTTCAGACAAACGATGCCGCATCGGCCAGCCGAGAGACGTTCCAGCTGGTTCATGATGTTGTCGGCGAAGGTGGCTCCGGTGGTCCGACCCCCAGTAGGGTGAGAAAGCCATGACGGAGGCGCATGAGCGTGAACGTCAGCATTCGCCGCTTCCACGAACTTGGCCAAGTTGTCGAAGTCCCAGTCCAGGACGACAGCTAGGCACTACAGCAAAGAACAAAGCACTGTGTAAGGCAACCAGTTCGAATCACTACGGGCAGTAAGCTACGGGTGAATACAGGCGCACCTCAGCGTTGGACACGTCTCGGTTAGCCTTCATTCTTCGCCTCTGTTGTGGTCTGTCGTCCCTTTCTTTCAGTTTGAAGAATTGAAGAATAAAGTCAATGGAACCTTCACTTTTTGGCAACCTCGGAGAACTTTTGTTGAGGTTGAAGCTGCTTGTCGAATCAGAGGGGAACAACAATGGACAACATCTCGAAGTGCTGCTGGTTACAGTTGCCGAGTGGTTCGCGTGCTGTTGAACTACAGCGAGCTGACATCGTAGTGTTTTCAGTAGTTCCAGCGCTCAACGACTCATGTAAGCGAATTTAAAGAATCGTCGGCCCTTGGGCAAACCGTATTCACTGCAACACGTATAATACGGCAGGACAAACATACCAAAGTGAACGATACGATAAGTCATTGCCATCAGCGTCCAGACCATTAATTTGGCGCGTCCGCATAAACCGTGCTTGCGTCTCAGTGCGACCCCAAGTCCATATTTTCGTCGAATATTAACCATGAACGCACGCCGTTCGCCTGTATGACATCGTCCATTCTGTGTGATACTGCGTACTAGAGTAATAGACCATGATCAGAATGACAGTTGTATATCAGACGAACACCGTGCTTATTTCGCTGTAGGGATCGCTTAATGCACAGCAGCTTGGCCAACCGCCCGTAGGCAAAGGCTCTGCAATAACGAATGTTGCAAGATACTTCGAAGTACAATTCATAAAAAATGTCGATCGTGAGTATCGCTTGGTCCTCCTTGTGCAAAATAGCATTGTGAGTAGAAGCCAACGCGCGTTTCATAACAAAGAAGCAAGCCGCAACACCAAGAATGGCTTCAACTCTTCATGCCATGAACACTTAGTGAACACTGCGTGTTCATGTCCAATATCGTTGGAATCATCACGAATAGTGCAAAACCTTTTGCCGCGTACTTCGCACAATTGACGAAGAAGCTGATATGCTTAGGCTTTCATGCATATACGCACGTCCGATAGCGCCACCTTGCCGATGTAAAGCCAAGGATCTTGCACCCGTATGGAAGATGCCCCGCAAGTTCATTCAAACATATTTCAGTCGTTAGTGATTTATTACCAGACATTCAAAATTTTGGATCGCGGAATTACGGAATTCCCGGAATACTTCATTTCGCTGGTAGTGGGGCTGGAAATGCTGCACCTCTAAAACTAGCAGAGAATTGCCGATGCAGAGCTCGCTACGACCCTTCTTCCATGAATGGCGTTGCAGATGTTGTGGTCCCCGGCTACGGAATTGGCAAGCTGACTCTAGGAGCGAAAACGACGTTCGTCCCGGACACTTTGAGTCGTGCTATGACTGAGAGCGGCTGTGGCATTCGCACTTTAAGTCTCACACTGGTGGACGTCGAAAACGACCAAGTCCTTGCGCAGCTACTCAAACTGGTGGGAGGGTCTTCAGACACTGTCGCTGGATTTCGGCTGCGCTGACTCAAGCTCATGGCCGGTATGAGCTTGAGTCTAAGTGCAGTGGCATCAGCTTGTCCGGAGTTGAAGAAGCTGCAGCTGCGCGATTGGATGTGTTGCTGGGTGACGACTTGGGGGCGCTGAAGGTGTGGGGCCTCAAGAAGTTGAGTATTTGGGGAAGCAGCAAAGTGGACGGACTGGCCTCGTGCCTTCGCGACCGCGACTACCGCATATCAAGAGAGCTGGTGGAACTGGAGATTTCTCCTGATCAAATGGGCCATGGGCACGTACTGATAAGTTACGAGGATGAGTGCGTCGCCTCTCTCATGGAGCACAATGGAGAACTTCTACCGGTGGTAAAAACGAAAGTACCCAAGAGTTCAAAATGCGCAATGATCAGCGTTGTGAGCGGCAAAGCTGGCAGGCTCCACGCGGTGCAGTATCTGGACTCCAGCATCCTCAGTATCATTTTCACTTTCGCTACGACGCCCCGGTCCCGCTCCGTCCAGGTGGCCCAGTATCCAAGCCGGAATGATACATTTGACGTGTTTGTCTTCAACTGAGCTGCCGCTCTTGGGCATAGCTATCGGTTAACGATCTAGCGGCTATAATACAGCGAAGTTTCATATACTGTTAGCATTAAACAACACTGTAATCTATCTATGCGCTGAGATCGTCATCTCTGCAAGAGTGTAGCTGGTGCCCACGCAGACACTACATGTCATCATCTGCAATTGGGAAAACGCAGCGCCGTCCAGGAGGAACTTGATCCCACTTAGAGCCGTGTAACCTTGCAAAATGGCAAAGCGACTCCGAAACTCATAATTTGCTCTCCATCCTGCAGCCGGATCTTGCAGGGGAATACTTTCTTGGGCCAACAAGAGCATGGCAAAATCACCATCAGTACCCGAGAAAGTGACGTATTCCGAGTGTATTCCTCAAGTGCAGCATCCTCTCGATCGAGTATTTGCCGCCATAGTGAGTGATCTGCACGTTGAACCACGCGTCAGAGGGGGTTTTCGGGGGTGGCCAATAAATTTCGTGCTGCTGCAATATCCCAGGAAGTGAGGCCTGATGGAATGGGACAATCATGTCAGGAACCTGAACTGTGGTCTTGTTGGACAATGAAACGCGGTGGACCTCAACAAGATCAGAAAGACTTGGTAACTGCACCATCTCATGGCTTGGTATTGGGAGTGTCACTTGCAAAGCGCTTCAGAGGCAACAAGCCATATTTGGAGGAAAAATTTATAAACGAGCCCATTGCCAATACGATGCAACTTGAGCCATAATCTGCCCATTCCTCACAACTCGTCGTGAGATTCGCTATAGTCGCCATCGGTAGCACCGCCGTCGTCGAACGCGTCCACATGCCGACTGTTCTCCAACGCTTGCACGATGTCCGCCTCGATCTCCAGTGGCGACGTCGTCGTGCCGTAGCGCTTGAACGGCTCGTGGTTCACGATCAGGAACTTGGTGAAGTTCCACTTGATGTCGTTGGTGATGAACCCGTCTAGCTGCTTCTTCAGGAACTGGAACAGCGGGTGCGCATTCGCCCCATTCACGTCCACCTGCACACCCACGAAAATCATCATCAGTCCTCCTTCCCCTCGCATAACACCCCTTCAGAACCACCACTGACCTTGGTGAACAACGGGAACGTCACGCGGTACTTCTCTTGCGTGAACTTGAGGATCTCAGCGGCCGTTCCGGGCTCCTGGCCGCCGAACTGGTTGCACGGGAAGCCCAGCACCGTGAACCCCTCGTCGTGGTATTTCTCGTACAGCTCCTGCCATCATTGAATAAAAACGACACACAATTCAGTGCAAAATATTACTAACTGCATAGCAATAGAGTAGTTCCATTGCATTGCACCTGCAGCTCGCGGTAGTTCTTGTCCGTGTAGCCGCACTCGCTGGCCACGTTGACGACCAATATGACCGGGAAGGCGCTGAACTCGCGCATGGAAACTTGGCGACCAGTCAGATCCGGCACCGAAAAGTCCAGGAACGATGTCTCTCCTCCTTTATCAGCAGATTCGCATCCTCCCAGCAGCGTGACGACGAGCGCCACCAGCAGCAATAGCGACCGCATCTTCCCCATTTTATCGGATCCTTTGAAGACTGTGGTGTGTTGCACACCAACTGAACTTCCTCTTATTGGCTGAAATTGGTCCGCCCTCTCATTGGTCGATAAAAAACTAAAAATGGCGGGAATACTCAAGCTCTCTTTCGCCTGGTGGAGACCGAAGCCCGCGCTGGAGACCAAGGGCAACCGAAGACACTGGTGGAAGAGGCCAAGTGCAACAAAACGAGTGCGCACTCGCCCTTCAACATGGCCTCGCACGACGGAAACGACCACCACTCTGGCTCCAACCCGCCCTCGGGCACACCTGCACCCGCGCCCACTCCGCTACTGATCAGGAAGCCCACAGCCGCGCAGATGCAGGCACGCAACAGTGATCAAGTGCGGCGCAACCGCCTCAACATGGAGAAGATGATCCTCAAGAACGTGGCTTCCTCGCGCAACAGCACCAAGAACCGCGCGCAGCAGATCGTCGAGGCGCTCAAGAAGAAGCGCCAGCAGCAACAACAGGAAGACGCGGCTGCTTCTGCGCTCGCGGACGACGCCGAGCGCGCGCCCAAGCGCAAGAAGCCATCGCCGCCCCCTCAGAGTGATGCCTCGACCCGCGCAGCCGTCGCGGCGGGAATATTGTCTCCAGCACGGCGCTCTTCTGCACCTCCGGGCTTCACCAGCCCCACCCGTCGTTACAACTACCCACCGCTGGGCCTGAAGAGCCCCACGCTGCAGCTGGCTAGTCCTGCGCGTGTTAGAGGCGTCAACCCGCTGCATCTGTCGAGTCCCGTGCGGCCGTCTCGAAGCACGGCGATGGCCAGTCCCGCCAGGCCCAGACGAAGCTCCAACGGAGCCAGTCCCATGAGACGCAGTGAGTTCCTGACGAGCCCGTTGAGACACCGCGCCTCGGCGTCGCCCAAGCGGCCGCTGATGTTCGATGATGCAGCAATGGCAGGAGACGCAGCGGCCTCGTCTTCGTCCACGAGGATCAACGGACATCCGCCGTTGCTGTCATCAGCGCTGGACCAAGTGGAGCTGGCACCTGCAGCCAAGACGGTCAAGGTGGCTAAGAGCGCCAAGTCTCCGTTCCAGTCGTTCCAGGCAAAGTTTAGCAAGTCCCCTGCCAAGGCTCCGAGGGGGACGAGCAATGCCGCGGCTGATGGACAGCCAGCTGAGGCCGGGGCAATTGTGCCTCGAAGTGGCCCCACGCTAGATCTTTCTCGCTCCGACGACGCTGTTACGCAACATGCTACTGCGAGTGCAGCCGTCACAGGGTCTTCTACCTCTCGCGGAGCTCTAACTGCTTCGTCAAATGCTGCTGGCGGCTCTGGTGCCGCTGCAGCAGCTTCTGATGGAGCTCCTGCCGCCGCACCAACTCAACCTTCAAACACTCCGACGCCACCGCCCAAGCCTGCGCGTAAGTTATTTACTTCGCGCCCTGTTGTTGCCAAGAAATCGATCTGCTTCTCGACGGAAGGTGTTGCTACAGCGCTGGACGTGACCCCGGACGGGGAAATCATTGTGGTCGGCTTTACGGATGGGTCGGTGCGTCTTTATGAAATGGATAGCAGTGTCCCCAGTGACCGCCACGGGTATCTCTTGGGCCACATTGATGAAGAATCCTCGCAAGGCTCTCCGAACGTCAACTTGCGGGTGAAGATTTCTCCTGATGGCCGCTACGTATTCGTGGGCTGTCGACAAGGACCGCGGGTAATGATGAGTATTAACCTTGATCAGTACCGGAACGAGAAAGGTGCGTACTGGCTACCAGGCTTCACGGTTGAAACCGTCATTTTGGGGTATAACTAACGATGTTTTCATGTTTCCACATTCAGATGGAGACGACGATAACTTCCAACAATGCCACAAGCATTTCTTTACCAGTGGCAGACTTCGTGTAAGTTGCGTCGATTCTTTTTGCTTATGGCGTATTATCGCTTATAGAATACTCGTGTTGTTTCGTCCAGGGATTCGCTGATGTGACGACATATGTTCCGCCCGGCGATAATTCAGGCCAAGAGCTCCAGGAAAGCAAGGCCGCCAGGTATTGAGAGCGCGTTTACTTTTTATCTGTTCTGTGTGGTTGCTAACAGTTATCTCCGTTAATTGGCATAATTTTTCTTTGTTTCACACAAGGTTCGCGTACTACATCCTGACTGGTCTTGGTGTTGGAAATCTGAACTTGTGGCGCTTCGTGGAGCCTGAACATCATCAGCAAGATCCTATTTGGGAGCACTTGCAAAATGTTGGTGCTGGAGGCAATACAGCGTTGACAGGGGCATTTCTCCCTTCAAGCATTTCTCCTGGAGTATTGGCCATAGCAGCGGTGTGCAGAGATAAAAACATTCGTGTCTGGCCGCTGGAGTTCAAAAAGGCGTCATTTAGCTCGAGCGCGGATAATAACGACTCAGCTGGAGAATCAGAGGACACTGACTTCCTGGGGGGAATTCATACGATGGCCACTCACTTCAATATTCAGAACACTGTCGACATCAAGGCAATTCACGGTCAGTACGCGTATGGCATTTCGCTCATGGGCGAAGCCTATCGGATTTGCTTTCCGGACTCGTCGAACCTGTCCGCGAAGACATGCGCACGCTTGTCCCGTCAGGACTTTGAGCTGGAAAAGATTGATGGTGGAGGTAGTGGCAAGTCTCGTCGCTCGAACATCATGCTGGAGTCCCTTGCAGCAAGTGATGATGGCAAGGCGATCATCGCGGTATCAACGGAAGGCATCTTTTACTACTCGAACGATCTCCCTGATGTCAGTTCCAGTGACGTGACGAGTCTACGCATTATCGGCAAGAATGCCTCGCTGAATACGCTGTACAAGACGCCCATGAAGATATACAACCCAATGATCAAGCTGAAGGGTAACGAGACAAAGTCGGAAGCTATGATGGCTGTGGTGACAAACCCAAGTGGCGAGGACTATGAAGAGGAGGACGGGTACATCAATATTGACCCTACTGAAGGATTTGCTGCACGCTGGATGGTGCCTCGTCGCGGTGCGGATTGCTGGGTCTGTGGAGTGCGAAACGTGACCCACTGGATAGGCCCGCCTGAAAAGGCCAAGAGCAAGGAGGCGAACCGTGCCCAGGTAGAAGCTGACCAAAAAGAGAAGAAGAAGGCTCAGCGTCGACGTGAGAGGGCTCTGAAGCGAGCACAGATTGCCGCAGCCCAGCAACAAAGCAGTCGTTCGAGTGATGCAGATACACCAGTCAGAACAAGGTCGAACACGACACCCCGGCCGACTGCACAGCCAAGCGTTGTCGTGAAACAAGACAGCGCTCAATCCGACGCCAGTGCGGACAGCGGCTCGGGAGCCTCTCGGCCACCGACAGGCAAGAGACGCCGGATGAGCCAACACTCTGAAGCGGGCGATGACGGGGACGACGATAACACGGGCAGCGACGATAACACTCCTTCTATTGCCTCTCTGATGAATGAGCTTGACCATTTCAAGAAGCGCAATGCAGAGATCAAGACAGAGTGGCAACGACGACTATTAGGTGAGCGGCAGCTCCGTCGGAAGTGGAAGCAGCGCGAAGAAGAGTTCCTTGAGCAACTGAACGACTCGTTGACGAAGCTAGATGCCGCCGAGGTGGAAGTGGGTCGGCTCCGAGTGTTGCTGCGCGATGCAGAAAGACGATTTGCATTCGAGAAGGTGCGCGTGGAGCAAGACACGTCGGTGAAAGCTCGGTACAATGAACTCTGCGAACAGATGAACGAGAAATTGGCTCTCGTGGCCGACCAGAAGCGGTTGTTGGAGCAGACAACGCGCAGCCTGCTCTCGGAAGTGGATCGCAATGTGCATGCCTTGAAGAACGCCGTGATTCTCGAGAAGACCGAGTGCGTGGTGTGCAAGGACCAGCAAGCTGTGACTGCCGTCGTGCCTTGTGGCCATCTGTGCTTCTGCGAGCAGGATGCGGAGACGTATCGACGCAACTGCACGTCAGAATACCCATCGTGCCCCATTTGCCAGCAGGAAATCGTCTCCCTGTTGCGTGTTTACACTTGAGACTCGAAAGAACGGTTGAATTCGACCATCTGAACCAACATCCATGCAATATTTTGAAAAACGAGATCTAAAAAAAATACGAGAGGAATGCTATTTTCTAATCCACTTCGTTAACCAATGAAGGCGGAAGTGTAAGTTTTCGTTGACCATTTCCAATTTGAGGAAGTTACTTCACTGAGGTTAGTTGGGTCAATTCGCGACGCTGTTCTTCCTTTCGCAGTCCAAAGAACCTCATCACCGCTTCGCGTTTGCTCTTGTGCTGCGGTGTTTTGACGAGCCGTTCATAGGCCGCATTTGTTGCCTTCCGTACGTTTACTTCCTCTTCTGCGGACGACCAAAACGCTTTGATTTGGTCCGGAGTAACAGCAAACTTTTCAGCTGTGGATGTCACGGAGGAGGAGCTCGATCGCTCGTTACCTTGAGCTTGGAGGAAGTCCCGAGTTTGACGAACGGCCTCGCACTGATGTGCTGATTTATCGTCACGAGGTGGTAGCCCTGCGTTGTCGCGGATGGAGAAGGTAGGGGGGTGGCTTCCAGCGTAGCGAAGCGGTTTGAATGGCTCAAAGCCCTTGCTTTCGTCACGACGAGGCTGGACAGTCACGTAAGCCTGTAGCGACAGCTTGAGGTTGTGCCGAGGATCAAACACTCGAGCAATGTTGGTCTCGTCCACATCGCAGCGCATCGCCTCCAGTGGCAGATTTTCGTAGAAGGCTTGTACTCCATTGTTGACGGCTTGTTCATTGTCGAATGCAGTGGCCAGTTCTTGTGCTTTGTTTCGGACGTCTGGGTTGAGGAGGTTCTTGAAAGTCGAGGCCAGGGACTCCACTGAGCAAGTTCTCCAATCGATCAACGGCACGCCTACGTGGGCTTGGGTGGCCAGACACGCCATGAAGTGTTGCGAAGAATGTGTGCCACAGATTCCAACGGACTTCCCAGCAGAGAGACCTTCAGCGAAGATGTCGGACTCTCCCCAGTGGATTGTTGCAGCCACAGCTTGTTCTTGAAAGAGACGTGCGTACGGCAGGCTGCTTTCTACTTGAAGCACGTTGGCACTCCGGTGAAGAGCTTGCTCTTTATCGCCGACTTCGCGAGTCTGGAAGATGACGCGTACCTGGTGCTCTGGAAAACTAGCTGCAGCGTCAACTTTTTGTAGTAACTGATCCAGATCTCCAGGTGACATCTTTCTTGTGGAAACGCCGAAGTAAATAACCGGTAGAGATGATGTCTGGAGCGCGAACTCACTGAGTGAAGACGGCCACTGGAATTGCTTGCTCTCTTTCTCGCGTTGCTTAGCTTTCCGTCGGCTCAGGCCTGCACTCGTGCCTAGCGTAACGTGACCAACCACCGAGCGATCAGATCCCCAATCGACAGGCTTCGGAAGCAGCACAGAGTTCCAGAGGTAGATATGAGGAATTTCCCATCGAATTAACGGGTCGGGTTGATCGCACTGCTTGTCGAGACCGATGAAGGCACGGAACTGCGTCAGCACTTCCGCGACGGCGCCATACCAAAGCGTAGTATCAACGATGCCGTACGTCAGTAAATTCCTCTGGCATCTCGTCATAATTGCTGGTTCGAGGCCATTGATCGAGCTGAATGGATGAGGAAAGCAGTCGGTCGGTGACAATGGTTCCAGACTTGCGCACTGAAGTGGAATGCCGAGTCGCTCAGCTACATGGACGTGGCCAAGAAGCAAGGGGTGCCACAGCAGTGCATCGGCACGGAAGTGTTCTCCGGGGATGTTGAGCCCTCCGCCATGCGGGTCTGAGCCGTACGCAGCCGGCCACAGAGAGTACATGAGTTCCTTGAAGGCTTGAATGGCTCCAGTTCCGAGTCGCCCGGGCACTGCCTCCTGTGCCGCTTTCTGGCTTTCGTAGACACAAGTTGCGAAGTCTTGGATACTCTCGGGGGCTCCAGCAAGCGGGTAGAATTCCAGTCCGCGGGCCACAATCTCCGTACGAAAACGCTCATTCGCAGCGACGCGCACCCGATGTCCCTGCTCTTTGAGTTTGATGCCAAGAGCAACAAACTGCTTCACACCATTATTCCACGTGCCCATTGCACCAAGACAAACATTCATAGCTGGCACAGCCGGCTCTTTTTGTTTCTCCTGCGCTCCATTTTGACAAGTCGAGTGATTCGCCAGGTCGGCAGACTCGTCGGGAATGTTCAGCTGGATCTCCACAATTCCACTTGGCGTCAAGCGAGTCGATAGCAGCGTGATACTGGGTTCTCGGTTTGAAGCCACGACTGGGTCTCCGCCGGATCTGCTTGAATTCGTCAAAGCGGTGCCGTTGTTGGCGGTGGTGGCTTCGTCGACGGCTGGGAAGAGCACTCCAGCTTGACGAGCTGTGAATTTCTTGCTCTTGTCGGCCTTCACGAGAGCCTCATAACGCGCACGATAGCGGCGCTTGAGGAAGTGCCGCAACTTCTTCAGCATCTTCTTGCGGTCGATCTGTCGCGTAAAAATCACGACGTCGACAGCGTTCGGACCCACCGCCAAGCTGAACGTGTCGGCGAGTCCGTCTTCGGCTCCTAGTGCCGCCATAAGACGCTGGTCGTACACGTTGTTGAGCTTACGGTGGCCTTCTTCTCGGTTGGCATTTTTCCGCCCTGTAGCTGCCTGGTCGGCGAAAAGCACCGCACCGTGCACTGGTCTCACAACCAGATAGTACACGCCAGCCACCGTGCCCTTAACGGCGCCGATGAGGCCGCCCTTCACTAAACCTTTGGCTGGATGCACCAATACACCCGTTACCGCTCCGGTCAATTCGTGAGCGAATACCGCGGCGCCACTAGCCACTCCAGTCAACAATGACCTCGGACCACGCGCAGTATAGTCGACGGAATGGTAGCGTACGAGCTTGTGGCGTTTGTTCTGCGGCCGCTCTTTCAGAATGAAGGCGCAGCGGTCACAGAGCTTGATCCGGTCGTGAACACTCCACTGTGTAGCAATCCGCTCGTGATCCAGATCGCACCACATATCTTGCGTCGGGAGATGACGATAGAAGCTGCGTACAGCCTCTTCGGCGCCATGTTCCTGCTGCATGAGATCCCCCATCGCCTCAGCTCGGCGACGCAGCTCGGGATTCGCAAGCTCAGTGAAGGCGCTGCTCAGGATTTCGGTTGTGAGTTGTGCGATGGGGCAAGGCGCTACGCCCACACGAGCACTTACGACGGCTTGACCCCAGAATGGCTGGTCCCCGAAGAAAGGAACGATGAAGGTAGGCTTGCCAGCTAGAAGTCCTGCAGCAGTGGTGCCGGCACCTCCGTGGTGAACAACAGCGGAGACCCGAGGCATGAGCCAGTCGTGAGGACAATTGCCGATGAAGAAGACGTTGTCAGGGATATTGAGGTCGCCGGCCATGTCGCTCCAGCTGGACTGGATCAGCACCCGCACGTTGGCTTCCTTGGCGGCCTCGATGATCATCTTCGTGGTTGCTAGTGGGTCCCCTAGCACCATCGACCCGAAGCCAACGAAGATAGGTCCTCCGTCATATCCGAGGAACTTCTCGAGCTCTGGAGATGGACTGTACACCGACGCAGCCTCTTTCAAAGTCACGGTGCCGATGACGTCGTACAGATCGCCCCAATCTGCCGGCTTTGGCACAAGCCGACGACTCCACATGAAAGCGTGGGGGATTCCCAGATCCAGGAGCATTTCGGACCCCTGCTCGCCATTTCGAATCGGACGCAGCTTGAGTACTTCGGTGCGGAATTCGTTGATCAGACCTTCGACTCCAGCCCACATGATCGCCTCGACTAGTTTGTACGAGATGTAGTTCCTCTTCTGCCACTTGCCGGTATACGGCAGGTTCGAGAGCGGATGAGGGAAGGACATCGTCGGCACCCACGGCTGCGGAAACATGATGTGCAGCGGCACACCAAGCCTCTCCGCCACGTGAATGTGGCCGTATGACACGGGGTTGGCAATGATGGCCTGCGCTCGAAATGGCGGGCCTGGCACGCCTGCACCTCCACCGTCCGGGTCAATTGCGGAAACGGCCGGCCACGTCGAGAGGACGATCTCATTGATCATCTGCCTGTTGCGTGGTACGTCCTTGGTGAGCGTCTCGATCTTGGTGGGGATCAGGTGACCCCCCGTCTTGACCATATACGCAGCCAGCTCTTTCGGATCACCTCCAAGCGGGTAGAACTCGACGCCATGGCCCATGACAAAGTCTCGGTAGACGGCGTGCGTGGCTAATCGAACACGATGGCCGTCTTGCTGCAGTCGGTGCGCAATCGCCAGGAATGGCTGGACGTCACCGCGAGTGCCCACGATGAGGATGCAGATGTCCATTTGGGGAGGCACTGGAACGAGCTGATCGGGGTCGGTTTTCGCATACTTGGTGTCAACCTCGTCAACCCGGAACGCTGACTCGGATGATTGTCCTTGGCTTTCACATGCAACAGCCACGGCCATGGGCGGCGGCTGGAAATTGATGGCATCCTCCGCCGGAAGATCGATCTGGATATGACCATTGGGTCCTTGAAGCGCGACGACGGTAGCAGGAAGGTTGCGAAGCATGAAGGAACTGGACTTGGCCGGTGCGACTGCCTTGCATTCGATGTCGGTTATACGGCTCATGGCCGATGTTGCTGGTAGTGATGCTTTTGTCGAATGAGCGAGCGCGAGCGATGCGGCTTGAATACTTTAGAACTACGAGCGTAATCGACGCAAGACGGCAGATTATCAGTGTTTCATCCTTGCACTTGCACAGACATCTGGCTAAAAAAAGCTCGATTCTCAAAATACCGAATGTGTTTGGGTGTGGCAAATGTGTAAAACATTGGAGATTCGGTTGTTCCATGCAGTGCCTATCCGGTTATTAGTAGTACGCAATTTGCAAGTGGCAAAGCAAACAAGCAAGTACAGCAGAATATTTTTGTTTTTTGAAAGGCACGAACTTTCCTCGTTGCCAAAATGCGAGGCTCATGCTCGAGTCCCCGCACACTGCAATAGAAGATCGGAGCTTAGGCTAGAGTACACTGAAAGCGCCCGACTCCCGACTCACTCTGTTTAGTCCGAGTGCAGGCCGAGAGGCAGAGAAGGAGCCTGCGTGGCGACACGCACGGCGCCAATGGCGAACACCTCGCGACGGGTGGCCTGGTGCACAATCTCAATGCGCTCGCCCGGGCCAGCGAACAGCACCGTGTGTTGGCCGACCTCGTCGCCAAGACGCAGCGAGTGGGTCGGGGCCTGGCCCGTCTCGCCCAGGCACGGAGCGCCCGTGGCGGCGAGCGACTTGACGAGCGTCTTGGCCGTGCCGCTGGGGGCGTCCAGCTTTTTGGTGTGGTGGATCTCCGTCACTTCGACGTTCCAGCCCTCAGCAGGCAGCTTGAAAGCGGCCGCCTTGATGAGCTCCGCCACGAGCGGCACACCGACCGAGAAGTTGGAGCGGAGAGCGACCGGCGCCAGCTTCGAGTAGGCCTCCAGGTCCTCCATGGGCAGATCGCCCGTGGTGCCGACGACCAGAGCGGGCAGCTTGTTGATCTTGCCGGCCTCTTTCTGCTCGCGCAGGAACGAGATGACCTTCTTGGTGCCAGCGGGCAGCGTCACGTCAATGACCACGTCCACGTTGTTGAGGTCTGGGGCCTGAATCGTCTCGAGGCGCGTGACGACCGGGCCGGCGAAGCTGGCGCTGTGATCGGTCAGCTTGCCCAGCTCGGCGACAATGAGCGAGCCGAGACGGCCGTCGTGGCCGTGCACGGCGACGCGAACGCCCTTGCCCTCGCTGGAGGAAGACTGAGCGGCCGTCTTCTGTTGGGCCGCAAACACCTCCTGGTACTCGCGGATGGCGTCGGCCAGACGACGAGCGCCCAGCTGCATGTCCTGCAAGTCGTACCACGAGAAGCTGAGACGCAGGAAGTTCTTCATGTTGCTGCTGAACGAGGCGCCGGGCAGGTACATGACCTTGTGCTTCTGCGCAATGGGCAGCAGGTCGTTGGCGTTCATACCCTCGGGCAGACGCACCAGCACGAAGTAGCCGCCGTCGGGGACCTCGAAGGTCACGCCCTCGGGCAGGTGGGCCTTGAGCTCCTTCATCAGCGCATCGGCACGGCCCCACAGGGTCTGCACCGTCGTGTCCAGGTGCTCCTGCTGGATGCCGGACGAGATGGCCGCGTGCACAATGCCAGAGATGACGGGGCTGATGCCGCCGCTCGAGTCGAGCTGGCCGCAAGCCTCGATCTTGCTCAGGAGCTTCTCCGAGCCCTGGATCCAGCCCAGACGCAGAGCGGGCGCCAGGATCTTGGAGAAACTACCAAGGGCAAGGACCGTGTCGTGCTCGTCGAACGTGAACATGGGGGGAGGAGGAGTTACATGCGGAAAGGACAGCAGCTGGTACACCTCGTCGGCGATGATAATGAAGCCGTACTTGACGCTGAGGTCGACGAGCCGCTTGCGCTTCTCGGCCGAGAGCGTGCGGCCCGTCGGGTTGTGGCACGTGGGGATGGTGTAGAGCATCTTGGGCACGATGCCGCGCTCCAGCAGGCGCTCGAGCTCGTCAATGTCCAGGCCGTCCTCCTCCATGCGCACCTGACGCACGTTGATCTTAAAGTCCTTCATGATGCTAAGCGCCAGGAAGTAGGACGGCTCCTCCATGAAGACGAGGTCGCCCGCCTGCAGGAACAGCGAGCAGATGAGCGCGAGGCCGCCCGTGACGCCGTTCGTCACGAAGAGCTTCTCCGGGTCCACCTCGTGCTGGTAGCCCTTGGTCAGGAACTCGGCCAGCGTCTTGCGGAACTTGGGGTAGCCCTTGATCACGCCGTACTGCAGGAACATGGGGTCCGTCTCGGCGAACTTGAGCGTCGCGGCCTCGCGGATCTTGTCCAGCGGCAGCATGGCGGGCGCGGGCTGGCCCACCTTGAAGTTGATCATCTCGTCGGCCTTGGGCACGTCGTACTGGCCATAGTCACCCATGTTTAAAGTGTTTAAAACTTGGTCTTTGGGCTGAAGGCGAAAGAGGAAGTGACGACGTATGTGGACTTTGGCTCGAGTGGCTCCGGCGAGCTCAATCGCCATACAAATCTTCATACGATTCCGACGGCGGCTGTTGAGCTGTGCAGAGACGGGGCAGATACCGTCGGCGAACACGGGATTGGCTGAGCTCCTCATCCCCGGAGCAGTTTGGATGAGCACGCGCCGATCACCTTGCTTGCGCTGGTGAGAGCGAAGACGTCACTGCATGTAGAAGAGAACTCGATTGTGCTTTTGCTGCGGCTTTTTGAGTGGCACTTGCAGCTCGAGACGTTGGTTTGGGGCTGCTGCGTCTCACAGCTGCGTGTTGAAGTGCGGCTGGCGGACGTTGTGGTGAACATGAGGTGCTTGGGGTGCTGGATGGCGGTAGGGATCTACTGACAAGTGGGCCGCTTTCAATGAAAGAGGTCGGCGAGGAATCTCAATGCTAGAAGATAAGCTTGCGGTCTGCCTATCAATTGTTGGTTATGGAGGTTCAAATACCAGACATTTTGCGATACAAGGACCAGGGATCGGCAGTAACTCGAGTCGCCAGTACAAACCAGTACTATAGTACTGCTACTGTTACTGTAGTAACCAGTAGTTTGCCCTGTCGCTCCGATAGTACTGTTGAACTACTGCCAGAGTCCAGAAGCGCATGTGACGGTCGGCACTTTAGATCACCGCTCTGGATGACAAGCTGGAAGTTTTTGGCGCCTACTTGGTCAACACTTGGGAGTTTTCCGTGTTTCACGTCGTCTTCTCCCTCCCTCGCACGTTAAGGCTGCAAGCTGCAGCATGCGTGCTTGCATCGGCTGCGGGTTGCCGCTTGTGGATTGAAGATTTCACTTTGCAATTTCGTTTGCAACCCGCACCCGACAGCCTGATCTGCACCTTACGACGCCCAGGCGCGACACCAACGCTTCCGATGAAGTGAGCTGGGAATCATGGATCCTTACTCCTTCTGCACTCAACAAGTGCTCTAATAGTATTTTCTACCCTGCTGCGCGGTACGTTTGCTGGTCGATTTGATGCAGCACATTCGAGGCTATTGCTAATTGTCTGTTGCAGTTTTTCTAGCCGGGTGTGCGCCGACTAATGGAAGGAGAAGAACGCGGCAGGCCTCACCAAAGCGGATGACAATCCGCCAGTGCACCCGTAGCCGCGCCGCCTGAATTTCTGGCTGAAGCAACCAAACTCCGCAACACCTTCACGACGAAGCAGATAAAGTCCTGACAGAGTCATAGGACTGCACCGTGCCACGGGTAAGCTTCGCTGTGCACCAAGCCGCAAGCGACAAGTTAACGACAGACGAATTCACGCGGCTACTGCGTGATGGAAAGGCGTGCTGGCGGCTTCAAGGCCTCTGCAAACATGTCGACATTTGCCAGTGGTTCCTTGAGACGGACAGGCCGCTTTTCATTCCCATCGACGCGCTCGCTCGTGTCTGGCTGTCTCGCAGCGCTTCAACGCGCCCCAAGAACGCGTTTTCGGGCCGGAAATCTCGTGATGAGCCCGCTTCGCCCAACGAGCGAGCCGAGAAGCAATATATTATGAAGCACAACCGGAGCGAGATCAAGTTGATGGAGATGGTGGCTAAGCACAACGTCGACGATAAATAAACTCAAAGCAGTGTCAAGTTGGTCGATGGAGCCATGGAGCCATTTCTGTAGTTCGATGATGTAGCCATTTCAGTAGTCGACAGCCAGTAATTCGACATTACTATAGTACTATCAACCTTACTGTAGTAATATAGAATACAGAAGCCGAGTTACTGTTACTGTAGTAATTCAAATCGCCCTAGTAGAGAAAAAGTGCTAGTACTGCCGATCCCTGGTCACGACCTAAATCGAGAATCGAAGGATGAAATTCAATAAGTGCCGAGAGGCCACACAGAAGCCCCACACTGACAACTGACGCAATGAAAGTACGAGCTAATGACCACTCAAGGCGCACGAAAGTATAGCAAAACTACGGTCAAGCAATGAGTCTCATCTATTAGTGAAGAAGGTTTCATCTTGTCGACAAACTGTGGGGTGAATGCCACAGTAACAATGGTGATTGTTGTAGATGATTTTCGAGGACGGCGGCTACGAGGACGACAGCGACAGCATGTGCAAGTTGAAGTCGTTGAAGTGCAAGTGTGTGTGCCACATGCAGCAGGCAGAAGATCGGAGTGGAGAGATGACAACGGTCGGCAGCATCGGAGACAGACCAGGACAACGGAGAGGCGACATTGATGCGAAACGTGCGGCGGAGGCACGCCGTGAGGGGTCGTCGACCAGAAGGCTGCGAAGGCTTCGCCGAAGCTGCCGGTCAGAACCGAATCTACCAGGGAGACGACAGGTAGAATGCAAATAACCGAATACAAATTGGAGCACTGAACAGTGCTCCGGTGCAGACCTAGGCTTGGGTCTGTGGCCATCTGCGTGTTCATCATTACCGTGCGCTATACGACAAGTCGGGAAACCGGCCAATGGGGGAAGCCCTTCATTACTTAGTGGTCATACAGGGGCCTTCCAACACGGGAGACTCCTGGTCCTCTACGAGGCTCGGCCCAGCGGCTCGAACCCAGGACGCAGAAGAAGGAGAGCACGACGCAGAAGCACGACAGCAACAAGCCGCCCAGGACGCAGAAGAACGACAACAAGTAGCAGACGCAGCGCGACCGCAACAAGCAGTACAAAACGCAGAAGAACCAGGACGAGAAGCAACAGCAGCATCACGTCCGCAGCGAGCAGAAGAGCGACAGCGACGGCGAGCACAAGTACGACAGCGACGGTACATCAACAAGCCGAAGAACGACAGCGCCAGGCAGCTGAAGACGCAGACGAAAGACCGCAGCACGCAGAACAAGACGCAGACGGACGACGACGAGAAGCAGCAGGAGCACAACAAGAGCAAGCAGCACAAGTAGGCCCTGGAGGACGACAGCGAGTAGAAGAACGGCAGCGCCAGCCAGCAGAAGAACGGCAGCGACAGAAGATGAGCCGAACGACGCGAGGCAGCAGATGCAGGAGACGAGTGGTAGCAAGCAGGCACAGCAGCAAGACGGCGGTAAGCGAGTCGAGGATGCTGCACAAGAACAGCGGCAAGTACTAGAAGACGCAGAACATTAACGGCAGCATGCAGAAGAAGAGCTACGGCAGCCGGCAGCTGGAGACGCCGCCCGACGCCTGCCGCATGCAGAAGAATGCAGAGCATGATGACGGCCGCAGACGGCAGCTGAAGATGCAGACGACCGACAGCACCAAGCAGCAGAAGGCGGAGCAGGATGACAGCGGCAGGACAGCGGCAGGACAACGACGGAAGACAGTCAGGCCCGCAGCAGAATGACAGCAGCGACTTCAACTGACGCACTGGGAGGACAGCAGGAGAAGACAGCGGCAGACAGAAGAACACACAGCGGAACGCGGCGTACCCGACAGCGACGACGGAACGGTGGATGACATGGAAAGCGGTGCGATGAGATGATGGCAGTGTTTTCGAGTGGAATGAAGTCTATGACGTGGATTGTTTCGTTGAGTGATGATGGATTGTGCTAGCATGAGGAAGATGATTGATGAGGCTGATGGATGAACACTATGATCGAGGTACCAACGAGATGGCTGGGGCACTTGGACGCAAGTAGTACCGTTGACTCGAGTGAGGCTCTTGTATGCTGTGGAGGGATTCTCTTGAGGTGATGACAGCTGAAGCAGAAGCCGTGGACAGGGCTCCACGAAGTCCTGCACGTATCCGCCTAGGTACGGGTTCATGGTGGAAGCAGAAGCCGTGGACAGGCTCGCCGAAGTCCTGCACGTATCCGCCGAGGTACGGGTTCACGGTGGTGGCAGAAACCTCGACATTGATGCGCACATGGCACACGAGTGTGAAGTGCGGCAGTTGCGAGTGTGCTCCACGAAGTACTGCACATACCTGCCGAGGTATGGACTCATGACAGGCAGCAGAGAGCATGGGCACGGAGCGCAGCAGTTGTGAGTGTGCTCGCCGAAGTACTGTACATGCCCGCCGAGGTATGGGCTCATAGCAGGCAGCAGGAAGCGCGCCGACAAAGTGGAGATGGAGATGTGACACGATGCGATCTGGAGTTTCTCGTTCGCGGCTGCGCCGTCCAATCTACACCCGTAAATCAAGTGAGAGAGGCGGTGGTTTGGGATGCGATCATGTGAGACACCCCGAGAACTGACTCCTTTGGGTCGCCAGCCCGAATTAAGCCTTCTGGACCCGTACAGCCTCAAGAGCGAGAGCGTACCTCCCGAACGAGCAAGACCGAGCGCAAGTTTGGAGTGCCGTGTAATAGTGGAGTTGGAGAGAGAGGCGAGTGATGGAGAACCGCAACGGCAGGAGCCCATGGCCCCAAAGTGATGAAGACGAGTGGAGAACCGAGCTCGCAGAGCTCGCACAGTTCAAGTCGAAGACGACGGTCCCGGAGCGACGAGGATACCCCGGAATAACGTGACATCCCGGATGATCAAGTGACCGCCCGGATGGACTGACTTCCCGGATGAAGTTGAAGCTGGGTGGACTTCAGCCAATCAGCGAGTGACACGTCGCCTGATCAGCCGGCCAGGTGGCCAGTTTCAAGGCGTGTCCGAAGACACGCAACGACAGTCCCACTTCCGGGATGGACTGTGCAGCAGATCCCGATATAAACTCCAAGTGAGTCGAAGGGACCCCGAAGATATTGCCGTCAACATGTGATGTGTGTTCTGCTCCAGAACCCGACGTGACGTTCGACGTGTAACCCACCCATACAAAGACTAAGTCATCCAGAATGCAAGTGCGCGGACACGACGAAGGAGACCGCCAAGAATCCAGGAGACCAAGTCAGACAGAAGAAGATAGTGATATGAAGAAACAGAGTTTGTTTTGCGTTGTAAGTGAGAAGTGGTGCCTTGTCGCCCCCTTGCTTTGAGCGTATTGCGTTGAGGAAGACCGCTGCGACCGATAGCGATTACTACGAGACTGCGACCCGGGAGCGCTGGCGTATCGGACGACTAAGACCCACGGAGAACGAGGAACCCGTGCGAAGACTCTCATCTAAGTTGAAGTCCCATTTAGGTGGTGACCAGGACTCGTACCTCCTGGACTGATCCACCTATTTCACTTGTCAGTTGACTGTGGTCGCTTTGCGACTGCTTTCATTTCATATTCACCTGCGATTCGGGAGGTTATAGCAATCCCCCCTGGATTTTGATAGTAGATTGCTGTGTGGTTCGAAGGAACTCGTATATTTCTCCCATCCGGGAGTGGTGCGCGGAGGCATCCCGAATTTACCTGTATTAGGGACTGTAACTCATTCGGACAGGCTGTATATTGTGAGTGTATAACAAACTCTGTTGCTGTTTCTGTATTGATATTGGTTATTTTGGAGAAGGTCTTTGTTCGTGACCCCACTCCCAGCCAAGACACTCCGGACTGTTAGAGTCTGGTAGTCTCTCTACATATCTACGTATCCTGATCGAAGAACATCCCAAAGGTCAAAGCCCGGTCCGTCGAAGATAAACGACACCGTTAGGGATTACTTCAAGGTCACACGCCAAGTCTCGGGGCGGACACCAGTTGTTCGCATCCGGGATTCTGACCCCGGCATCCGGACTCTCCTTCCCAAAGGAACGGGTATTCCCCGAATAGTCCGGGTCGTCCGAGTTCTCGAAGCTCGTTTCGTCTGCCGGCACGACTGTACACCCTGGACGAGAAAGGCGTTCACCCGCCTCGCCACATACGGCTGGTGGGCTGAACACGATCCGGAAGAGGGAGGAAGGCGTCAGGTTGCCACGGTTCACGGTGCGGTGAACAACTTCAGAGTGCAGATTCTTCTGGACACTGGCGCGACCGTGAGTATGATCAGCTTTGAGGCTCAAGCTGAAGATCAACTCCGGGAAGCAGATCAGAGTGTCCGGGTTGGGTGGTGTATCTACGTACATCTCCACGAGCACGAAAGCGAAGCTGACTTTGGGGCATCGAGTGGTGTATCTCGCGGATTTGTGGGTCGCGAACATCGGAGAAGACGTCCATGTCCTTCTTGGCATGGATTTTATGGTTCGAGCTGGGGTGCGGTTGTGCATTCGCGAAGGACTCGCGATTCTCCCGGATGAAGAGACGGTGCTCATGTACGGCGACGTCGTGCACAAGCATCGAGGAATCGACCAAGCAGTCTGCCCTCGCGAAAGTTTGTATTTGCGTCCCGGGGAAAGCGCCACTGTTCAGATTCGCTACGGCCAAGCTAAACCCTGACGAGATGTGGTTTGGGCCGCACGCTGGGATCGATGGGTTACTCAGATCATTTACGGTGCGAAATCCTGGGCTACCGGTATCAAGGTGGTGAATATCTCAAACCGAGATCTCCCTGTGGACTTCCGAATGCCGGTCGCCCGGGTTGTGGAAAAAGACCATTTCCCGAGCCACGGCCAGTTCGTACGGCCTGGATCGAGACGCTACCAAGAATGGCAGCAACTAATCTACGAGAACACAGTTTCACAACAAGCCAAGTTGCGCGCCAGACGTTTCGAGCAGATGATTCGAGATGCTCAACCACCTGCCGTCCAGATGCGTGAGTATCAGTGGCCGACCAAGTTACTGCTCAAGCCTACGACCCCGACTGGGCAAGTACGGATGGTGCAGCTTCAGAGTAAGCCTCGGCCGCTGCTGATCACGATCGTGGAACAGCCTGAAGAAGGACCACCCGGACCGACAGCCCCGGCATATTCTGTTAGAGTCGTTGCTTCGAAGGTTGACTCTACGTCGAAGAACCTCTCGGATGCCGCGAGTGTCAGCGGTCCCGAACGTGAAGTCGGACAAGTCACCAAGGCTGACCTTGAGTCTCCCTTATCCGAAGGCTCCCCAGACGAGCCGACCCCAGTGACGGCCCGGGGTGGAGGATCAGCAGTGCGGGAGCCCGGTAATCCGGGAATGGAGGAGCCAGAGTGGTCGAGCTCAGCCATGGCAAGTACGCCAGTCCGAATGCTTGAGCGCGAGTATGAACGGTGCATGCGAATGAACACTGAAGATCTCGACCTGGAGCCGGCTGTGTATATTCACGAAGGCAGCGAGTTGTTGGCGCAGTTGCGCGATCAACTGGTCATGCTTCCAGAATTGCAAGATCTGACCCCGCACTGCGACATCGAGCAAGCTGATGTGGGTGAGCCTGGTATCTCGACTGATGTTCAGGACCGCAAGCTCCGGGGCATCCTGAAGTTTCATCGGTTTATATTTCTGGGGGACGGGAATGCTGCTCCGGCGCCTGCGCGCGGAGTCGTATGCGACCTAGATGTGGGTGATGCAAAGCCAGTGGCTCAGCGTCCCCGATCGGTCGCACCTCATGTGGCGATCAAGGTGTATGAGCTCCTGAAGAAGCTGCTCGAGACCAGACTGATCGAACATTCCGAATCGCCATGGGCTTCCCCGATTGTGATCGTCCTGAAGAAGAACGGCGTGGATATTCGAATGTGTATCGACTATCGTATTGTCAACGGCTTCATTCGGCTCTCCAACTACCCACTCCCCCTATTGACGATCTGTTGATTGGTTTTGAGAGAGCAATGTGGCTTATGAGCCTGGATATGGCAAGTGGATTCTGGGCAGTCCGGATGACGGAACGAGCCAAGCTCATTTCGGCGTTCGTATGTCCATTCGGACACTTCCAGTGGGTACGCATGCCTTTCGGGCTGAAGAACGCCTTGCTCGTCTATCAGCACATGATCAGCAACTGTTTATGGGGATTCGTCCGCTTGCCTCCCGAAGAGGTAACCTTGGTGGACCAAGACATTCTGGACTACCTAAAGCTGGATCCGTACGACCCCAGAAATGTCGTTCCGAGCTGTACCTGTGAAGACCCGGAATGTCCGAACCATCCGACTCAACTGCCAGTATTGACGGAGCAGATGACTGTGTTCAAACGCAACATCCCGACACCGTCCCAGATGGGCCCGGTTTTGGGACGCAGTTCCTACATCGACGATATCGCTATGGGGCTCCAACCTGGGATGAACTGTGTGATGACTTGGATGCGCTGCTTTATCGGCTGCGCTATTGGAATATCTCTGTGAGCCTACCGAAGAGCGAATTCGGGAAGCAGACTATCCCATACCTCTCGCATGAAATTGGTGCTGAAGGTATCCGGGCCATCCCGAAGATTGCCAAGGGGATCGAGGATCTACCATTCCCGACCACCCTGAAGGGAGTCCAATCGTTCTTGGGTAGCCTCAATTACTACCACAAGTTCATTGAGGATTTTCCGGTGGTGGCGGCGGTGCTGTATGAATTGACGGACGAGCAAGTCCGGGCCGGTCGAGATCTCGCTCGGGCTAAGGAGTCTTTCGCCATCCTGAAAAGGAAAATTGTGCTCGACCCCCATGCTGCGCCGTCCGGACAGGATGAAGCCATTCGTGATCATCCCGCATGCCAACCAGTGGGCGGCTTACGCTGTCCTCGGACAGGAACACGACGGCCGCATTCAGCCGGTTCGCTTCACGGGGCGTGTCCTGAATGATGCCGAGCTTCGATACCATATCGCGGAGAAGGAAGTCATTGCGGTGATGCGGGTGCTCCGGGTGTTCCGGACGCTGCTGGAAGGGTGTCCCCTAGTGGTTCATACCAGGTACTCAGTTCTCAAGTGGGTCATCAAATCCAAGACTGCTGATGGACGTACGGTGCAGTGGGGGGTTGCACTCTCGCAATATGATTT
Source organism: Phytophthora crassamura (assembly GCA_033557995.1). NCBI lineage: Eukaryota > Oomycota > Peronosporomycetes > Peronosporales > Peronosporaceae > Phytophthora > Phytophthora crassamura. The sequence goes on along the minus strand of JAUCED010000011.1, from coordinate 732,986 downwards.
GGAGATCCGGAAAGTCAGCGTGACGAGGGCGGACTTGCTGCCATCCTGGGTGCGGGAATCACTCCAAGAGAGCACCTGGATGAAATCGCTGAATCTCTCATTCCGGCCACGTGTCAAAGCGCCCCCGGTGGTGAGTATTGAGATGCTTGACGCAGACTACTCCGGAATTGCCATGAGCTTCGATGGTGCAGCCAAGACTTCAAGGCATCACCCGGACATTCAAGAAACTGAGGTCCGAGTTCTATTGGCCTGGGATGTACGCTGATGTGGAGAGATTCGTGAACAGCGTCATACGTTCATCGCCGCGGGAAAATACTTCCCCCGTGTGGAGTTCCCAACAGCTCCAAGTAGCCGAAACAATCGGCAGCAATTGCAGCGCGTTCGAGAGGCTGTGGAGCTTTTCGATCGACTGGCAGCCGTGGATAACACAGCATTCAAGTCCATATTGTCGGCGTTTCTGATTCGGCGGCCTGAGCGCCGGATTGGCACCCCCAGGGAACCTCACGTCGTGTGGCCGACGTGGGAGTTCCAACTCACTGGGACGTTTTCAATCAGGGATGCTATTGAGTCGCAGTCTACAGTGACGTGGGGATAACCTTTCGGTTGTCCGGATGATCCGTGGGAAACCTCGTCGGAGTTGCGTGCTGCAATGCAAACATTGAAGGCCATGGTGCTCAAAACTAGAGGCAACCGGCACAACTTCTGTGTTTCCAATTCGTGGCAAGTCTACGACGATAAAATGCTGATGAAAGGCAGCCAGAAACTCGTGAAGGAGCTGCAGACGGTCCGGCCAGAGCCACTTTCCACGCGAGATGAACAGGTTGCTCGAGCTGAAAGCTCCTCCTGTTATTCATTTAGTAGCTGTCTATGATAAAGCTGCACTGATGAAGACGTGGAAGAAGCCGGAGAAACGCGTCACTATGAAAGTCAAGCCGCGTCAGACGAAACTGTAGTTTTGCCGGCGGTGTATCTGGAGCCTGAACTAGCCGAGATGACTGCAGCGTTAGCTCGTACAAATATGACAGCACTCAAACTGGTGCTCTCCGACGTGGATGAGGATCACACGATGCTCGTTGGTTGCAGGGTGAACGCAGGTTTTCTACTCAGCGCGCTGGTGCGAAGGCATCCTTTGCTGCTGACCGTTCCTTTCCAGCATTTGAAGGGCCAGGAAAGGTCAAAGCTTGGGACGTCCAGTGAAGTAACGCTTCTGGTCTACGATTTGGTGCAGTGTTGTCGGCTTTCGCAGAGGCAAAGCTGACAAAAACGTTGATACTTTCTACGACTGCGGATGATGATGGCATCTACGACGACCCTGTGTACTGGACATGGTTGGCGTACGCATTCTGGAGCAGGGGCTCACGCTCTTCGATTGAGAGTCTGACCATTCCTTGGATTAATTTGACGGAAGCGCATGTGTCGGCCGTCAAGAAAGTATTGACGAATAACTTCCCTGGCCGACAAGAGAATCAGGCTACAACTCCATCAGCGTACGGATACGTGGATATCAAGGGTACTGAACTTCATTTCGCTGGAAATGTTGAGGCTCTGATACTGGCAGAGAATTGCCGATATAGAGCTCACTACGACTCTTCTTCCCTGAATGGTGTCGCAGACGTTGTGGTCCCCGGGTACGGAATTTGCAACGTGTCACTAGCAGGGGACGCGACATTCGTCCCGGACACTTTCAGTCTTGCAAGGACTGAGAGTCGCTGTGTTATTCGCTGCTTAAACCTCACTCTTGCGGACGTTGAAAACGACCGAGTCCTTGCGCAGCTACTCCAACTGGTGGGAAAAGGGCTTCAGACACTGTCGCTGGATTTCAGCTGCGTTGCCTACCGGCATGTGAGCTTGAATTTAAGCGCCGTGGCGTCGGCTTGTCCGGAGTTGAAGGAATTTCGGCTGTGGGATTGGAACGTGTTGTTGGATGACGACTTGGAGGCTTTGAAGGTGTGGGGCATCCAGAAGCTGAGTATTCACGGAAGCGAGATGGTGGATACGCTGAGCTCGTGTCTAAGTGACCCTAGTTACCGCATGTCAAACGAGTTGGTGCAGCTGGAGATTTCTGCAGTGGAACTGGAGATTCCTCCAACCCGAATTCACCGGAATCGAATGATTCTCTTCGATGAAGCGTACATCGCCTCTCTCATCGAGCACAAAGGAGAGATCCTGCCGGTGATGAAAGAAAAGATGCCCAAGCGCTCAAAGTGCGCCATGATCAGCACTGTGAGTGGCAGAGGGGGCAATCTCCAGGCGGTGCAGTATCTGTACTGCATCATCCTCAGTATCATTTTCGCTTTTGCAGCGACCCCCCAGACCCGCTTCATCCAAGTGATCGAGCATCATCGCAGAGATTATGTGTTTGTCCACTGATCGCTTTTGCTGCACTAGTTTGTGGGCGCAGCAATAGGTGAACGACTGTAATTCACCATATCGTGTTCTTTCAAGCCAAGTTCGACATTAACCCTTTAATTTGAGCTGTTGTAGCAAGGGTTGCCGTAGTCAGTGCAACCAAACCCTCTCACTGCAGTTCCACTTCAGAGTCGTCGCGGTTGAGGTACTGCAACATCGAGTCTTCGTAGATCCGGACGTCCTTGAAGCCCATAACCTGCTCCAGCGCAAACGCTGTGTGGGCCGCTCGGATGCCGCGCTGGCAGTACGTGATCACGGGCTTATCCTTGTCCAGGTGGAAAAGATCCCCGAACACCTTGTCGAGCTCCTCCTTGCTCTTAAACTTGCCGTTACTCGTGAAGTCGACGCCCTCCATCCAGTTGAAGTTGAAGGCTCCAGGGACGTGGCCTGTCCTTGCGTTGCCATTGGAGTCCTCGCCCCAGAACTCACCGGGTGATCGGGCGTCCACGAACTGCGTGGCTGGGTCGGCGATACCCTTCTGCACCGCATCGAAGCCTACGAGCTTGTTAGTGTCCTCAGGCTGCGTCCAGACCTGCGTGTTGGAGCTTATCTCCCTGTCCGCAGCCGGCCCCCTCTCAACATCATTTCCGTCGGCAACCCATTGCTTGACGCCTCCGTCCAGCACCTTTAGTTGCTGTACCGGGAAGCCAAAGTGACGGAAGACCCACCACAACCTCGTCGACTTGAGGCTCATCTCGTCGTCGTAGAACACGATCGTCTGGTCTTTTGGCACCTGAAGTGACTGCAAAATATCCTGGAACAACTGCGCACTCACGACGCTCGTGGACTGCGGCGTCGGATCCTTGAGCATCGACGAGGCCAGAGCAAGAGGAACGGCATCCGGTACGTGGCCACGAGGGAACGAGGCCGGGTGGTTGCAGTCCAAAAGCAGCAGCGGAGGCTCGCCCGACTCCTGTGCAGTGCGAACCCACTTGGAGTCCACCAGAGCGGACAGCGATCGCGTCGTAGACGCCGAGTGGCGAAGCAGAGGCGAGCGGCGAAGCAGCATCGACGACAGCATGGCGACTTGATATGGATAATCGGATTATGAGATTGGATGTGATGGATAATTGTGTGAAATTGATGTAACGTTAGGTGTAACGTGTAACGTTAGGGGATGTTTGGTGATGTTGCGCGAAAGTCGCTGAAGAAGTGAGCGTAAATAACATCCGTGGGTGAAATGATTCGACCCATTGGTTTTGTTTGGGTATTATTTCGAGTGAGTTGTGAGAATACCTAGGCAGCTAAAGCAAAAAAAAACAGATTTGAAGTGTATGTAATTCATTTCTAAGTCTATTTCAACTCCGTCTTCTCAGCACAACCATAGTTTGTTTTATACTGGGAACACCTCGTTAGAGGCTGTAGACAGCCCACCCAAGATTAATTCCACGGTACTGCGTAAGCGTAACCTGGGTCAACATTCGCGTAACATGTCGGCATTGTTTCGGCAGACCACAATTGTAACAGCAAAAAAACCTGCGTGTTCCCAGCCTAAGTCGCAGACGATCTAGTTTGTCGGATTCGTCTAAATTTGTTTCAATGCGCGCTGTCGGATTTGGCGAGCTATGAGCTCGACAGCAGGGTGACGCACCATTGTTAGGTGTGTACAATTTGGCAAGGTAGTCACCGTTGTGATGGCAATTCCAAACGGTCAGTACTGTGAGACGTCAGCGCTCCATCGCTGCGTCATGTACAAGTCAGCGTGAAGCCACATTGGGGGCTCTGGACTCGAAGAAGCTGCCACTTCCGCTATCCTGTATGGTTGGTAATCTTGCTCCATGGCACAGAACTTCCGATAATTCACCCCCAATGGCTGTAGCAGCGGATCTCCAAATTTCAGACGCGTACTTCTCAATCCGAAACCGAGCCGCTTCCTTTTTTGCCTTGGTAAGTCGTTGCTGAGCTGACGATAGCTCAAAAGGGAGCCCATCCAGCAGAATGAGAGGCAAAAGAGCGTGACCTTCACGTACAGCTAGACGAGCAGCTTCATAGGCCACTCGACAGCCAAACGAGAAGCCGCCAAGAGCATACGGACCTTCACTTTGATGCTCCCGGATGGTATTCCAGTAGCGTTTCGCGAGCTCTTGAACACTTGTCGCCTCCACTTGGGAGGATTCATCATCCTTACATGTTGTGGCTTGGACTCCAACAACCCGAATGGCAGCTGCCATGCTAACTCCAACAATTTCCACACGGTGTCGTCTGCATCGTGAAACACCAAGAGCGTCGGCCTCTTTGCGGATGACTTCGTTGTAGGCCAATTCAGTGGCACTGGCGTGTCCGAAGTCCATTCCCGTAGATCTACCATTGAAGCCGCTGCTCGCTTCGCCATTTCAAGCAGCGACGACGTACGGAAGAACTGCTTGAGGGAAAGTGTCAACCCTCGGGCCTGTGCGAGTGCAATAGCTCGGATAGCAGCGAGAGAATCGCCACCCAGTTCGAAAAATGGCTTCGACATTAGTCGCTCCTCTTGCTGATCAGAATCAGCCTCTTCGTCGTCGTCGAGATCGTCGAGATCGTCGAGTCCAAGAGCTTGCGCCCAAACCTGACGCAAAATGTCCGTAGCAAGCTGCACCGTGATCGCAGATTCATCATTGGCAGCTCGTTGGGGTTCTTCAGCGCTGGAAAGACGTGTACTGGAGTCGATACCGGCCCAGGTTGCAAGTGCGCGAAGATCGATCTTCCCGTTTGGAGTGCGCGGCCAGCAGCTTACAAGTTGAATCGACTGAGGAACGGAAGGTGGTCGCCGAGGTACGCACGCAACTTATCCAGAAATTCGTCCCCGTTGCTTCGGTCATTGATACCGTCGGCAGGCATCACGAAGGCCACTAGTGTTGCAGAAGCTTGTCACCGTTTTTGACCAGCGGATTTCACCTGAGGAATGGCACGTACCTCAGCAGCCTTCACGATAGAGTACCGCAACAAGACGTTGCGCATTTTTTGAAGTTCGATGCGCATCCCATGGTGTTTCACCTGTGCATCCGTACGCCCGCGGAAAACGAGATCGCCGCTGGGCAGCCACTTGACCAGATCTCCTGTCTTGTATCATCGACGTCCACGCTTTTGAGCCAGTGACGCAAGTTCTTCAAGGTCTTCGTGAGGAATGAACGCTGAGGTCTAGACGGTGCCAATAGCCCCGCGCAACACCTGCGCCACCGATGTACAGTTCACCGGGCACATGACCGGTACAAGTCGTTTTCGAGCGTCCAGGACAACCACAGGGTGGGCATCGATGGGTTTCCCGATCGGTACGCTCTGTAAACCTCGAGTGATGCTGGAATCGCTTTGCATTGCCAGTTGTCGAGGCAGCTGTAACGCAGTCGAAGTGATCGACGCCTCGGTCGGTCCGTTCTCGTTAGCGAGGCAAGTTGGGCTCTCCGTGTTCTTCCTGTAGAATTGACGTGCCAGTTCGATCGGAAAGGCTTCACCGGCGAGCACAACGTGTTTCACTGAGGCTGGGAAGCTATCGTCCCGATCGCTTAGATAATCCACAATCAACGCAAAGTAGAGTAAGCACAGCGCCGCTCGTCACGGTCGTAGAGCCTCGCTGTCCTTGTCCGTCGACGTGCGTCCGGCGACGTTGTAGTTGTTGTCTGGGCAGGGTTAACTAAATGCCGGAGCTGCAATTCGTCAGCCCGCGCCGGCGTGTACGCCTCTGTATTCTCGTAGATTTCTCTGTCTGCACTGCACAGTGTCGGCACTCGTGCTGCTGCTGACCTCTCGGAGTCTCCGCTCTGCTGCCAATTGCAAAGTGTCCGCTAGTTCTGCTCCTGCTTCTGCGACTGTTCGTGCTCGTCCGTCTTGTCCTGCTTTGCTCTGTTCGCCTGCTGCTGCCGTCTTGTTGTTCACCGCTGCTTCGTCACCGGGGCAGCCCCACGAAATTACCCACTGCTTACTGTAGGAAGCCACAAACACGCAGAAAGTGATCCGAGGAGCTCCGAGGAGCACATTCCGCATGTAGTGCAGCTCATGCAAACCCTTTGAACGCGTGATTCGTGCACTTCCTCCCACCAAAAAAGGTGAGAAAAGCTGGGAAAGTGAGCCGTACCAACGTCGTTGACGTGCTTTGGAGAAAGACATCGGACGATGCCACCTTGTAAGTTCGTACCGTCCACCACAGCGTCGTCATGAGAGCTGCGTGCGGCACCACAACACCCTTCGGATTCTCGGTTGACTGTAGGGACAAAAGGATGGTAAAGCATTTCAGTTAGCAAAGCACGAAGGCTTCAATAATGCAGGGCGTGAACGTACCCCAGACGTATAGAGAATATATGCCGCTGCTCGGTGAGAATCGCGTGACTGTCGTTTCCCCAAGCGACCAGAATCCTTCGCAAAACTGTCTCTGTGCGAGGTGACAAGGTCTACATCTTCGTAACATAGGACACAAGGTGAGAGTTCATCCTCATCCTGTGCGTCTCGAGTTGACGAGACCGATAAATACATCGCAATTGTGGCGTGTTTTCGTTGCGTGATGACACTTGAAGCCCGCTGTTCCGAGCCATGAAGCGCAAGCGTTCGCGTGGAAATTCGGGATCAAGCGGCACGAACACAGCTTTCTGACGTAGCGTGGCTATCATGGCCGCTGCATTCTCCAAGCCACGATCCAGTAGGAGGCCGATATGGAGCTCAGTGGCACAACCAGGAATGTCCAGCATGCGCAGAGCATCCGCCACGCGTCCGCTGTGATCCCACAGGTCTTGGTACGTCCATTGGACGCCTTTAAAATGCAGCGCCGGGTTATGGGGCGTCTTCTGTACTTTCGAGAACAAACATTCGTCCAGAAATTCCGATGATGGTCTCTGAGTTGATGAAGTTATCAGCTTTGGCATTCCCCACTTGGAGATCAGCTGCTTTCGCTCGGAGTCCGACATCATACTGATAGATGGAGAAAGTACAGAAGCTGTCGGTGTTCATGTGACTTGCTCCAGTAACGCCAGGAAATAATTCGTGAAGCGCTTGACCGTAGCTCGTTCAAATCGGGCGGTAGGGTACTGCATCGACCCTTAATACGCGATCACTCGTAGATCCGGTAATATAACGATACCGCATGGATAGCATCAGATTAAACTTCGCAGACTGGTGTGGAAGCGCAAGCTCTGTAAAGTTCTCAGTATTTGTTTCCTGGTTGTTTTGTTCACATGAAAACATGATCTGGAAAAGTGGATGCTGCCACCGATGCTCAGACTCCCCTCCTGCGTTGCAATTGCTGTGAACCGAGGCTCGTAGTGCTCCAACACTTTGTGAAATGGGATATCCATGTGCCCCGAGTACCACCTCACGGACGGTAATCAAGAAATTCTTGAAGTCCTCACTCCCGGTGCGTTTTACCCCAAGTCGTAGAGGAAGTGTGTTCACAAAATAATAATCCCGTTGAATTAGTAAAAACTAATATTAAAAAAATGCAGAATAGATTGTATCTGTAGAATATATTACAAAAATAGCTGAAGTTAAAGCTATAGTTGAAAAAGTATAAAATAAAATTGTTTCATATACCCCATGATGTCCTGGAGCTCAGCTCAGTCACGTCCGGAGGAAGGCGCTCCGATTACAAAGTCTTGCTGTCCTGTCAACCGCTCGATCAACAGGTAGAAAACCGCAAGAAGACGCATGAATGGATAGTAATTTTGATATGTTGCCCACCTACTGACCCACCTGTTGCCGGCCCCGGATTATCTGTTGAAAGAGTAGGGGAACGAACAACAGATTTACCTTACTGAAACGTGTCAGCAGTTTATAAGCATAACGCAGTCGGATATTGTGTTGTGTCAAATTTTTATTTTTACGAGTACGCCTTACCATACACTGCTGCCACAGCACAATAAGTCTGCCTCAGTACCATAGAAACTGGTCATCACAACACCGTGCTCATCAGCACACAGCGCAGCACAGTACATGTACAGGTTGACGGCGCGGGAAGAGCGCAAAAAATTAGGGTGAATGGTCGCTCTGCCATAGCGATCACCGAGCCAGCACTCAGCGGCCTCCAGATCAGTTCTGACCGGAAAGCACACCAGCGAGCATGCCGAGGCGGGTGAGCTGGCGAGAGGTCGCTGTCGACGCCAAAGCCGAGGCGGTGGTTTCTAGGCTCGAGTCGTTCGTCATCGTTAAGAGCCAAGCGATGGGATGCACGATCTGCCTGGGCGCCGACTACAAGATGCGCTATCGGCTGCTGGAGTGCAGCTCTGAATCCGGCGAGGCGAGCCCACAGAAGTGCGGGTGACGGGGAAGATGGTCACGTGCTTGAGTACCGAGCACGTGTCCATCTTCAAGTTCGGTGAGCACAACTCGGCCACAGCATTAGTAGGGCGCAAGAAGTTGAGCGTTACGCAGAATGCTTTCTGCCGGGATCTGGCCTAGAACCACGTTAGCCCTATGTGCATTCGTCTTGCGCATGTTCGCAACCCCCCTTGAGGATCTACCGCCGCTCAAGACAGTCCAAAACTTTGAGAATCACTACGGCCAGACGCAGATGAACAACCATGACCGCGTCCAGAATCTGACGGCGTGGATCCGTGAGCACGCGTACGACGGCTCGGAAACCATGACTTAGCCCTTCACATTTGTGACGATGCTGCTTCCAGATTTGGACCCACCTTTGTCACTCGGCTGAATGCGACTCCCCATGTGACCTCGCGGCTTCCAGCGACGGCAGAAACTGGCTCCACATATCCCACACCAGACGCGTGGCTCCATACCGGTCCCAGTTTCGCCTCTGGCATCCGAGTTGTGATGTGGGCATTCTCGGATCCCAGTTTCATACTCCCGGGTCCCATTCCCGGGTTCTAGATCCTAGGTCCCAGATCCCGGATTCAAGTGCGATCTCGCCATGGGCGCCAGTTCGCGTCAAGTGACGCGAGGCCGATGAAACCTTAATCGCTCAAGGGGTGTATAGCGCTGCCCAGGTCTGAGAACTCGGAGCTCGAACGCTGAGTTCCTGACTTGAGAATTAACAGGAGAGCGTCAGTGAATTCGCTTTGTCCGCGAAGCTTAAGCAAACCCCAGAAGACTCCCTCGAGTTGTGACGTGAGTACCTTGTGGGATCCCTATCGACTCGTTTGTCTTCGACGGCACGGCACTTAACTGGGATGTAGCCTTGAAGCGGGGTCGAGTACACGCCTAGTACAAGCGACACCCTAAATACCTAAAGGCAAAAGACCAGAACTTCAGAGGTTTAGAAGTTAGAGGTCAGAATATCGGTTCTCTGATAATCGGGGGTCTGAATATCGCAAATTCAGACTCCAATCCCCAGACACACAACCAACAATACACAGAGTTATACGCAAATATATACAGACCTTCCTTATTCTTTGGACTCTGGAAGGGGGGTCACCACTCTAGGTCAACGCGGGTTAACGATCCAGACGCCTAGTCCGTCAGGATCCCCGTACAATCGCGCACCACCCTCTACTTCAGAGGGAACACAGCAAATACAATCGCTTCACACAGATGTCAGCAATCAGAACTCAGGGGTAGCTGCTTCTCAGTCTCCCCGAATATGAAATGGGCAAAACAACAGCAGAAACACTGGTGACCCAACTGGGATATGAAATAGGTGAGTCACTCCTGGGTATCGAAGACGCCTCTGGTCACCACCTAAATGGACTTGAGTTTTGGTGGAGTTCTTACAGACGACCCGTCCAGGCCGAAGTGTCCTTGCGTAGCGTGATAGCAGTCTCGGTCCGGTCTTCCGGAATCTTTCGTCGGCAAGTCTCGCCGAAGTCGCTTGCGCTCTACAGGGAAACAGAAACTCTGCTGTTGGTTTAACTATCTTCTCTCTCTTCCTTCTCTCTTTCTCTCTCCTCTCTCCTCTACAGGTGTGGTCTTGGTGGGTACACTTGGTCTGCGTATGGACGTCCTGACCTGAATATGGACGTCTTGATCTGGATATGTGAATCTTGGCTTGAGTACTGATGCGATGTTCGGCAGCAGGCTGTCGAAGGGTTGACTTGACACTCTTGCTGGATTGTTGCTGGATTCTTGGCGGTAGTTCAACTTGCGCATCATCTGATTACGCTGGTTGAGTCGTCTGAGAATCATTGACTTGGTTTCAGTATAGTCCGAAGTCCAGATATCCTGACGTTTGGATACTGAAATAAGACTTCTGAGATTGTGCTCGACTTAAGCAACTTGCTGGTAAGCTAATGGAGGTGACAGAACATTGTGTCATCTGGCGCCTGGATTGGAACTTCATCCGAGAGTAAGGCGTGGCGAACACTCTTATTGCGTTGGGTGTCTAAACCAAGACTTACTGTCAGCCGGATTGTTTATAGATTGCTACACATGATAGTGGTGGAAATTCATCATATCTCATAGCTCGGCCGTAGATATGCAGATCCATGAATTTAGTGCTTAGGCACCATGTTTTTAAGGTAATGATTCATGAATTTAGTGATGGGGATCCATGAATTTAATGCTCCATATCGAAGTGATACTTATAAAAAATAGTAGTGCGAGCCTCCCAAGGTAAGCAATGAAATAAGCTCCCTTCTCGTTATTCAGGCATTACTTATCATCGCACATCGACCCGACAACATGCACAGTCGTCGATCATGATCAGTACGTTAAAACTTCTATATAATACCTATTTTCACGATAGCTTTCTGTACGATCTTGTATATCACCTCGGTGATTATATATTAGAACTCTAAACTATCTTCTCACGCGGTGGTTTCGTTTCTGGTCGAGGAACCAAACATAAGTGTTGCTGCCTGCCATTTTCGCTTTTGGTGTAGCTGTACCGCAGTATGCGTGACACATCGGCCGACGACAGTGTTGCAGGTGACACCGAGGAATTTCCTGACAGCGACGATGAAGAAGATAGCGATGGAGATGAGTGGCAACACCTTTACTTTGGTGAAGATGACGATGGCGACTCGGCTAGGACGACCCCAAGTGCACGACAGTGTTCTGCACAATACACAAGCGTGGGGGTTTACGACTCCGAGGCGGAAGCCAAGGTTGCGCTCGAGCTACGGAACGACTCGGACTACACGTACAAAACCAGATACGTATATTTAAATGTCACCGCAAAAGAGTATCGTTGCCGATCTCACGAGAAGTGCCTTCATCGACTGAAGATTGCGGAGCAGAGCCTTGGTGAAGGGATGAAGCGATACGAGCTGTCACAGAAAGGCGATCACGTAGGTGAAGACGTGCAACGTGAAAAGCATGGCATTGCGGCTGTCCACATGTACGAAATCGACTCTCTTCTCGAATTGGGTACGGGATCTACTCGATTGCGGAACTTGCTCATGACAAAGTACAAAGCAAATCTCCAGATGCTGCAAGCTATCCCAACAGTGAGAATGATTGAAAATCGTAAAGCAGTGATCAAGAAGAAGATGAAAGGAGGGTGGGAAATTGACAATTTCAGTGCGATTGATATGTGGGCGCATCCTCGCATGTGCCAGACCCGAGACCTATACGACAGACCTGACTCAACAGATTTCGCCAAAATGAATGAGCTGATCGTGTTGAAAGGTTTCAGTACTACTTCGATGATGCAGGAACGCAGCGTGCATCGATGGGCCTAATCGTGACTTCCCGTGCACTTTTCAGAAATGTCCGCAAAGCTGCGAACTCACAAACGGGAACCTTAGCAATGTCCACGGACGGCACCTATCGTATTCACTTTCTGGGTTGGACGCTAGTTGATTGCGGTGGAATTTCAATGGAATGGGAGACTATACACCATGTCCAGCGTTTTAGACCTTGGTTGTACATGTTCGTGAGATCAGAGTGCACCCAAGCCTACGAAGAAATGTTTCGAGCACTCATCAAGTACGGCAGGATCTTTCTAGACGTCGACGTCAATGTCCAGTGCTGTAGTATCGACCACAGCAGCATCATCTCAAGTGCACTGGAGTCTGTTTGGCCTAAGGTCGTCATTCTCTCTTGTTGGGAGCACTTGTTGCGCCAAGCTCGTCGCCAGCGGTCGAAACTAGTTGACAAAGCTTTTTACAAGAAATGGGTCGTGCCGCATTTGTGGTTGCTGCACAAGACCCGGTCGTTGACCCAGTTTCGAGCACTGTCGAAGCGGGTCGTCCGGTGGCGAGAACGCAAGGCGAAACAGAATTCGCGGAATGGTTCGAAGGTATATCTAGCACCACGGTGGGAGCGCTGGAGTGTAAACAGTTCCGAGATTTCTGGGGTGCTTCCGACTCAACAGACTATTGAAAGCCACCACAAAGTGATCAAAGAGGTAATCACAGCGTACTTGAAGGTACCAACAATCCACGTGCTGAATTCCGGCCTCCCACGTCTGCTGATTCTTGACACCGACACTTCAACCGATGAATATCATGGCCATTTCTGTGCAGGTAAGTGCTAAATCGCTGCATACGAAGTCGAAGCATCATTCTAAGCGGACTGAATTGAATAGGCCCGCTCCCGAAAACTGCATTGTCAAAGGCCAAGCTCTTCCTCAGCAAACCTGAGAATCATCGGGAGATAAAGGAAACCAACAACGACGACATCCCAACAAGCATTATATTCAACAGCAAGCAGGCAATGGTGCGGCCAAGCAACTTTGCCGGGTCCAATGTCACGATTGCGCGGGCTAAAACGTACGTATGGACATGTATTGTGAAGTTGTCGTGTGTCTTGTTTTGCTAACATCACCAAACCAATGATAGCTTTTTGTCATCGTTGACCGGTAGAACTGACGTCGTGGAGACGTTTTGCAGATGGAATTCAAGTTTTGTCGTTGCAACACGTGAATGTTGATGTTGAAAGTGCCAGAGCAATGCCAGTACTGGAACTGCAGCCGACATGGTCGCTGGCGAACGTAAGTTGCGCTTTGTGCCTGCATTGTTCAGGTTTGTGCTGACTAGTGTGTGGCATGGTTTACTAGATTGAATCGATCCGATGAACGCTCAAGTGCACGTGCAAGAGCTTCATGCATTCAGGCTGGGTGTGCTCCCACGTTATCTCCTCGCTGCACTTGCTTGGCAAGCTTGACATTGAACTTGCAGCTGAACGCATTCCATTATCACGAGCACCTGGACGTCCACGAGCTCCTGTCAATGCATTGACACGAGACCCGCCGTCTCGCAACTTCTGGAATCCCAAACGACTCCAAGTCAAGATGACATCTGAGCCATACAGCCCATTGAAATGGTCATTTATGACTGCTGTCGAAGTGCAAAATGAAGGACAAACAGGGTCTTTTGCAGAAGAGCGAATAGGAACAGTCGGTGGTGTTCGACTATCGGAGCAGGATGGCGTGTTCGAGTGGAGTGTGGTGTTTGTACACGGCGATATCAAGTATTACCAGGTCGACGAACTCGTTCCCTGGGCTAATACTCGCGCATGAACGCCTTACAAGCTGATGGCACGACGTTATCCGCTTCTTAGTGCTGTCGGGAAGCTTGACTACGAAGCATTCGAGATTTTCACAACCCATGCATTGAAACAGAATTCCCAAGTTCATATTACGATATTGCTGTTGCCACGTTTCAGTAAGGTAAATCTATTGTTTGTTCCCCTACTCTTTGGAACAGATAGTCCGGGGCCGACAACAGGTTGTCAGCAGATTTGCCGGCAACAGGTGGGCCAGTAGGTGGGCAACAGATAAAAAGATTTTCCCCGCATGAATATACTCGCTCCTTGAGCGTGACAGAGTTCCGAGAATGCCATCTGAAGAGTTCCGAGAATGCCATCTGAAGCGCAGGAGCCGATCTGAAAACCACAACATCTCCTTTAGTGTGGTGGATTCCAATGGAGCTGGCTTCTCAGTCTGTCGGTTGTCGATTTCGAAGTCAAATGGAAGTTCAAGAATTGGAGGCATGCGCCGTTATCAATGTGTTGCTGAATCCAACATTGCAACAATGGTGTGGTGGTCCCCGAACGCATTCGCGAGCATTGCCACACTGCAAAGTCTCAGTAAGTCAAGCGAGTTGTACCAGACGCCTTCAGCTCGAGTTTCCGTATAAAATCGATCGATGTGGCCTTGGCATCCTCATTGTGCGAGAACTTGGAGCTCGTGGAAGTCGCTCCAGAATATCTGACTGGAGGAAGCGTCTGTCACGATGTGATGCAGCACTACTGAAAGAATGGATCCAGATTGGTTGCGGTCTCCGATTGGCAAAGCGTGTGCAGTTTCTCCAAAGTCTTCATGTATTTTAAATGCTCAGCCTCGAACTATTGACGATATGCATTCATCCTAGAGAACGATACTACATCTGGTGTTGTTGGCTGGCTCGGAGACTCTGGTGTTTGCTGTGCCGGAGCTGCGACCCTTGGTTGTCAGATGTCCGCAAACGCTGGGGCGAGCCCCCCGAACGCTTTGTCGATGTGATCTTTGACGTTCTTGGGCAGCTTCTTTGGTCGGAAATGAGCTCCTTTCGAAGCGAAGCATTTGCCGGGCCCTGCGCCGCCTGCACATCCGGCGTTGGAGATGTGTCTCATGCAGAGCAGGAGCGATCCTTGCTTTGGCAAGCTGTTGATCACTGATTTGGGAATTCCGCTTTTCTTGTCGCCTCTTGGTTTGCGATTGGTTAGCTTTCCCGAAGTGCCGATGCAAGGGCTCGCTTGGAGCTTGGCCAGTAAGTCTGCAATCGTCGATTGCTGTTGGTCGTAGAGAAGTCTCGCCAGGAGTGGGTCTATGAGGGATAATTCTGTTTTGACGCGAATTGCTTCGCTTAGCCCGCCGGAGAGATTATACCTCGGAACCGGCCCAGCTTCATATCAAGCCAGCGTGCAAGGCGACGGGTCGTGTCCCCGTCGTGCTCTCCACCGCGTGCAAAAGATTCAATGAACCGCAGCGCCGACTCCAGCACATACGCAGTATCTGGGTTGTAGAACGTTCGCCCAAAGCATCGTAGATTTCGAAGCGCATCGACAAGCTCTGTGTATGACGGCGAGTTGGGAGCAGGCGGCAAGTAATTCTTTGCGTGAGAAATCAGTCATGTTCACGGCCAACTCAGAGGAGTCCATGAAGTCCACGGCGGCAAAGTGCAGCACG
This sequence comes from Phytophthora crassamura, assembly GCA_033557995.1. Taxonomy (NCBI): domain Eukaryota; phylum Oomycota; class Peronosporomycetes; order Peronosporales; family Peronosporaceae; genus Phytophthora; species Phytophthora crassamura. The sequence goes on along the minus strand of JAUCED010000011.1, from coordinate 717,613 downwards.
GAGAGCCCACGCGTGTGGAATCCAAACTCGTAAGCACCTCGCAACACTGGCGGTGTCGCGCGGAACTCGTTGTCACCAGCCTATTGATCATATTCAAGCACATATTGAGCATTCTTACATTGGTTGTCTGGATGAGCGATCGCGTCGTTGACGCGCCGTTCCAAGTCTGTTGGTTTGAAGGCCGCGGTCGAGTTGCGTCGGCCGTCTTCGGCTTCTTCCGTCGTAGAGCTCGGGATGCCGTTGTGGGTGGGCGTTGGGGGCGCATCGATGAGGGCTCTGTTCTGGCGTTGCACTGCGCACATGTCATCTTCGTCAACGATCGTTGGAGGGGCGTGTGCGACAGAGGCGGTGTCATCTTCATCATCTTGCGCGTGGTGGCTGACCTTCCTCCTCGTCGAGCTACGGGTAGCTGGCGCCTCGGACGCCTTCCTCTTCGGCGTCTGCTTGGATGTCATTGCGCGCTCCGACGTGAGGGGCGGTACAAACATACTGGATCCTTTCTTGGCCTTCTTGTTCAACGCGCAGTCGGTGATATGCTGTCTGGGAACTGAGACTATTTCCAGTGTGTTGGGACGGATGACACCAACCACGTCGGACGTCACGTTGGCAACGGATAGGGCGTTCTTTACCTTTGCCGGTACGATTCGATTCTTCGTGCCCGCGCATGCCGTTTGCGTCTCCTCCATCGCATCTTGGAGCTCAATTGCGTTGACGACGGACACATTCGTCTCCGCTGCTGTCTGTAGATCGTTGTTGATCCAGTCCGTCTTGACCACGTTGATGGGTTGTAGCAGGTCGATGGTAAGGTGAGCTCCGAGCGATCGAGCAAATTCGAGAGTGAAAACTTACCGAGGCTGCCTATGCTAGTCTAGTTATTTCATTCCGTGCAGTAGACCATCGGGATCTGTCAGTCAAGGTCATCGACTTGCCGCCTGGAAAACCCGATATCCATCTTGGATATCCTGCATATCCGAACATAAAAACTAGAGGATTGGAATGGTAGTGTGACCAGTTGATGCGATGAGCCAAGCTCTACATAGATAACAAGCTGATAAGCATTTTTCAGCCACCTTGCTCGAAACTTGCTTTCTCTTCGCATTCCTGGATTCAGCCGAATCCAGGAATCCGAAGACAAAAAAAGTCATAAGCCATCTTCTTGTGCCAGGTGCCAAAGGGCCCTTCGAAGCTCAGTGTTGCTTTTCCAGCGACCGACGTAGCCATCGCCATCTGGGAACCCTCGTTACGCGGTCGTTGGGATGGCAGCTTTCTTATTCAACTACCACTCAAGACTACACTGGTTGGACTATCTACATAGACCACGCAGCTCGCCAGCGCCCTACGCAGCCGCCGTTTTCGTGCGCGCTCCTTCGAGACACCATGCTCGCTTAGAGTAGTCTGTGCCTCCTACAAGGTGTTGCTGATTGCACCGCGTTTTGAGGCCGACCCATTGCTTACTACTGCACTAGATAACACACGTAGGCGGGCATATGCTCATAGTTGAGCGGCTGCCGCTCCCTTGGTGGATATCTATGCATGCATCATGCCGCTCAAAGCTAACAAACACCACGTATGAGCCGCGGTCGGATTGAATCGTACTCAACCGGGTAATAAACAGACAAACGCACTGTTTCACTCAAGCTTTGAGCTCAAGCAAAGTTAACGTAAGTGATCGGATTTTTCAACGTAGTGCAACCATTTAAGCCTCCATCTTGAAACCTAATAATTTTAAGGAAACCCCCCCATGACTTTCCAAATTCTCACAACGGATTGGATTTGGTGTTTTTATAACGTACTTAAAATTTGTATTGAATCGATATCTACTAATAGTGTGGACCGCATACGACTGACACCCGGATTAATCCCTGTACTAATACTTCGTATCACTATCAGGAAGATCGACGATATCAAAGATTCATTTTCTGCTTTAAGCTGACACTGTTCCGCAGTCCGGATCAAACCTGCAACACTGGCCCTCAACAATGTTGACAACATGGCTCCTCCATTCCTCTGTCTGCTACCATAGACAATGTAGAATAGTAGCTGCTTTGCTCACTCTTTGTCTCCATCTCTAGAGGTAGCTCTGGACGAGTTCATGGCACTTGTCCCAGAGCGCCGTCGCCAGCTCATGGTCCTTTGCCTGGGCCGACGGCTCGCGCGGGTTGGCGATGGACACGTACATGCCGTTCTTCCACGGCTCGCCGTTCCAGTCCTCAAACGCGACGCGTGCCAGCACAGCTCCGGAACGCTTGGATGTGCTGCTGGTCCTTTGCGTTAGGACCTCGAGCGTGGCCGGATCCAGGTTGCGGTATAGCCCTGCATCCGCTGTCAATCCTGGGCTGTAGGTCATGGCCTGCAGCTGACCCGGGAAGCGCTGCGCCAACTCGAACGCAAAATTCATGTTGCAGAGCTTGCTCGTGGAGTATGCTTCCAGCGGGTTAAAGGGGGCGTAGCCGCGAGCGAGCGCAGACAGATCCGAGACGTTGGGCACCGGCGCGCCGGTATGCTCTGCTGGGTCGTGCGTCTCGGAGCCGATCGTGACCACGCGCTCCGTGCTGTCGCGCATGAGCAGCACCATGAGGAAGTGGCCGAGGTGGTTCACGCCAAAGGTCTTTTCGAATCCATCCTCCGTGGTCTGCTTGCCGGTGTAGTACTGCACGCCGCCGTTGCAGACTAGCGTCGAAATTTTGAGACCACGACTACGAAGGCCTTGGCTGAAGGCTTGCACCGACTTGAGACTGCCCAGGTCCACGACGCCTTCTTCTACTTGTGAGGAGGCGGCGGCAGTGGCGCGCACCTGCTCAGCGGCCTCATGCACGCGCTCCTTGTTGCGGCTGGCCAGGATCAAGTGCACGTTGTCGTGCTTGGCGAGTTCTTTGCAGCACTCGAAGCCGACGCCTGAGTTGCCGCCCGTCACGACGATGACCTTTTGATTGCTCGACATGGTGTTGCTGTGGTTGTTGTTGTTGTATGCGCTTGGATGCAATTTGAAAAATGAGTTTCAAGCATACGAGTTCGATTTGGTTAGAGCCATGGAATGTGTGGTATGTTTACGATATAAACAGCATTTGACCTCAACGCTCCTTCCTCCTATTGTTAGCTTGACCTCTATCATCGGCAGGAGATCAAGTAAACCCTCGGGCATAGTTACGATTCGGTCAGAGCCATGGAATGTGTGGTATGTTTACGATATACCATGATTTGACCTCAACGCTCCTTGCTCGTAATGTTAGCTTGACGTGTATGTTTACGATATACCAGCATTTGACCTCAACGCTCCTTCCTCGTATTGTTAGCTTGACCTCAGGAGATCAAGCAAACACTCAGAATGTGGATAAACATAATATGTTTTTCAGAGAACATGGATATTTTCACGGCTGGGAGCTGATGAAAATAGCTGTTTAGAAGTAGGAGGAGGAAACCAACGCGGACCAGACCGCAAGGATAGCGTTAGTTTCATTTCTGCTCTCCCGAGCACACAACTTAACCCTCCACGCCTCACCCAGGCAGCAGAGGTGCTACAATGGAATTGTCATCATAGTGCCGTTCGTGGCACGCCCCCAAGCACGACGACGAGCGACTGAAATATTATGTTTACTACATACATCAAAATGACTGATTCTGGAAGTCATGGCGCTTTATTACTTTACCTGAACGGTGTGTCTGCTCGGTGGAATTGCCAACCGGTTTGGCGCCGTCACGTTGGGCTATGCGTGTCCAGCACCTTCCAAAGTGGTGTAGCCAAGGTGGCAGCCGAGGACTGCTGGGCTTGTAGCTACCGTGGTAGTCTACGCACTTGCTATGCTCGCTGCGCTCGTCGGAGGAGGCTTATTCATGCGTGAGCACTATGCACGCTATCGTGAGCGGTATCATTGGTATCACGATCTTCGGTGTAGGAAGCGATTGCCTGAACTGGAAGTACGATGGCGGTCTGGCCGGCATCGTGGCGTCCTGGGGCTTCTCGCCCGTGCTCATGGGTGTCTTCGATGTCCTCATTTACTTGGCTACGCATTACACCATCATGGGCTCCAAGAACAAGCTCCGGAACGCCATGTGGGCCGTGACAATCCTGTACGGCTTATCGACGTTCGTGATCTTTCTCAAGTCGGCGGTGACCAAGAAGCTGAACAAGGGCGTCATGGTCGCAGCAAGCGCTGGTTGCTGCGTCGCCGTCGGCGGCATCGCGCAGCTCTTCCTGGTGCCGTACATCCTCAACCACCTGCCGTCCAAGACGGGCCACTTCCTCATGGAAGACGAGGAGGGCGAGGAGAGGTGACGACAAGCATTGGAAGGAGATTATGTGTCCTAAAGCAGTCCAAAATGTCCTAAAATGTCCTAAATTCACTAGGTTGAACCCGCCCATAAATCAACTGAGGCAAGCGGGTGCGAGGCGCGTAGCCACAGCAAACCCGCGCGGTATTTGCGAAGGCGGGCCCAGCGCCGGAGCTCCTCAGCGAGACGAGCACTGTTCTGGGTAGAACTTAGAATCTATAAATCGCGAGCGAAGCGAGCAGCGGGGGCGTCGAAGGGGCGCCCAGCCAAGCGCAGCGCGGCTGGCTACCAATTCCACTCGGCCAGCAGCGCGGTTGCCCCTGCAACGTGTGTTGAAGTGGGCGTAGTATTGAATAGTTAGGACATTTTAGGACATTTAGGACCGGTTTAGGACACATCATCCGACACCAAAGCATTCGCTAGTCGAGACTCTTGGCATCAACGATGTTAAGCCTGCTCTACCCGAGGCTCTCTCTGACGGTCGTATGTCGGCGCTGAGCATCGTAAGCGAGACAGACGTCCACTTTCAAGGTGAGATGGCCAAGCTCAGTGAGGAGAAGGACGCTATGTTCGTCTTCCGTTACCTGCTCGTGATGGTGGCGACGCTCGAGTCGTTCGCCCACGGGGCTAATGACACAGCGAACGCCACCGACCCCTTCGATACCATGTTCAACGTGTATGACAACCGCTTCCCCGACGGCTGTTCCAACCGCGAGACGCCCGTGTGGATCATGGCCATCGCCGGCTTCTTCGTGTGCAGAGACGATCAGCAAGCGAATCGCCCACATGGCATGCACCAGGGCTTCGCGATGGAGCTGTCGTCGACGGTGACGGTCGTCATTGCTACTCTGCTCAAGGTTCCAGTGTTCGATTATAGTAGCCAAACGAAAGCGACGTCGTCCGATAATTTTTCAGCGGAAGATGAGGGTCAGGAAGGCGGTGATGGCACCGACAGTGGGCACCGTGAGCAGCCAACTCGACTGCGCATACGTTATGACTTGGAGCCGATGTCGGCTTCACAGTGTGATTGGTTGAAGTATCCGGATAGCGTCGGGTCATCAGTGATAACGAACGCTCTGCGCATCGAGTACAGCACAGGGGCTAATGGTTACTAAAATGTGCATAATCTTTTTCGGCATTCGTAGTACTCCTCTGATCAAAAAGATTAGTATTATTGGGAAGTGAAAGAGTACCATGATATCTTCATATCATTCCCAATCCTTCACAAAGATCAGATATCAAAATGATATTCCCGATTTTATCACAAAAGCGTGCGAGCAAAACATGCGAAGGAAGATCACGTACTCCTGGCGCATATTGCCGTGTAGTTGGAGCGGTGGTGACGTGGGCGTGATCGAGGTGATTGACTTGAAAAGCGGAGTGAAGGCGACGAACTCTCAGTTGCCGGCGTCGGAGCACCTCGGGAGTCCGATGGGTCTTGCATCGTGTCGGATCTGCTCTGCAGTAGATAATCTATTGCAGAGCGATCTATTACAGATCGCTTGACGCAGGATGCAAGCAACAACAACAGTGCGCCCGACATGCTAGAAACGGCATTAAGCAGCGATGGCTGGTGCGTTGATAGCTGGCGGGTGGAGGAGAGATATTAAGCGGCCACTGGAAGAATCGAAAATGGTGCTAGAGGATGACGCATCCAGTATGAACATCTGCGCGTTATTATTGGCTTAAATATCGTATAACAAAATCATTTAAATATATCATATATTCAATAAGTATTTAATACGTAACATATATAATTTTCCAAATCGGAGTATTACCTAATATTTACTATACTTGCCAATAGCTTGGGTAGTATTTTCAAAATATTCATATTCGCCGTTTGGAGGTTTCCATTATCCCCCTGCGTTCAGGTAAAATCATGGAAAATCGTAAACATACCACACATTCCATGGCTGACCGAATCGTAACTATGCCCGAGGGGTTTACTTGATCTCCTGCCGATGATAGAGGTCAAGCTAACAATACGAGGAAGGAGCGTTGAGGTCAAATGCTGTTATATCGTAAACATACCACACACTCCATGGCTCTAACCAAATCGAACTCGTATGTTGGAAACTCAATTTTCAAATTGCATCCAAGCGCACACAACAACAACAACCACAGCAGCACCATGTCGAGCAATCAAAAGGTCATCGTCGTGACGGGCGGCAACTCAGGCGTCGGCTTCGAGTGCTGCAAAGAACTCGCCAAGCACGACAACGTGCACTTGATCCTGGCCAGCCGCAACAAGGAGCGCGTGCATGAGGCCGCTGAGCAGGTGCGCGCCACTGCCGCCGCCTCCGCACAAGTAGAAGAAGGCGTCGTGGACCTGGGCAGTCTCAAGTCGGTGCAAGCCTTCAGCCAAGGCCTTCGCAGCCGTGGTCTCAAAATCTCGACGCTAGTCTGCAACGGCGGCGTGCAGTACTACACCGGCAAGCAGACCACGGAGGATGGATTCGAAAAGACCTTTGGCGTGAACCACCTCGGCCACTTCCTCATGGTGCTGCTCATGCGCGACAGCACGGAGCGCGTGGTCACGATCGGCTCCGAGACGCACGACCCAGCAGAGCATACCGGCGCGCCGGTGCCCAACGTCTCGGATCTGTCTGCGCTCGCTCGCGGCTACGCCCCCTTTAACCCGCTAGAAGCATACTCCACGAGCAAGCTCTGCAACATGAATTTTGCGTTCGAGTTGGCGCAGCGCTTCCCGGGTCAGCTGCAGGCCATGACCTACAGCCCAGGATTGACAGCGGATGCAGGGCTATACCGCAACCTGGATCCGGCCACGCTCGAGGTCCTAACGCAAAGGACCAGCAGCACATCCAAGCGTTCTGGAGCTGTGCTGGCACGCGTCGCGTTTGAGGACTGGAACGGCGAGCCGTGGAAGAACGGCATGTACGTGTCCATCGCCAACCCGCGCGAGCCGTCGGCCCAGGCAAAGGACCATGAGCTGGCGACGGCGCTCTGGGACAAGTGCCATGAACTCGTCCAGAGCTACCTCTAGAGATGGAGACAAAGAGTGAGCAAAGCAGCTACTATTGTCTATGGTAGCAGACAGAGGAGTGGAGGAGCCATGTTGTCAACATTGTTGAGGGCCAGTGTTGCAGGTTTGATCCGGACTGCGGAACAGTGTCAGCTTAAAGCAGAAAAAATGAATCTTTGATATCGTCGATCTTTTTTTATGTTCGATATTTATCCAGACACGAAGTGTCACGCTCAAGTCTTGAGCGTGACAGAGTTCCGAGAATGCCCTTTTGCAGTGCAGGAGACGATCTGAAACCCACAAGGTCGCCTTTTGTTGTAGCAGATTCCGGTGCAGTGGCTTTCTCGCTGTGAAGGAGGTTCCCATGGTCAAGGGGAGTTCAAGTTTGGAGGTGCGCCGCCCTCAGTGAGTTGCTGAATCCAATAGGGGGTGTCGGAATTGTCGGAATTGACAAAACTGCCTCGGAAATCACAATATTTGACCGAAAATCACATGCCATTTCCGTCGAAATCGCATTTGATTTCCGCGGCAGTTTTGTCGATTCTGACACCCCCTAATATAATATTTGGGACCCGGCCCTGGAGGACCGGGGGGTTCGCAGTTCTCAGAAATAGTACAATCAACTTGCAACAGCTCCATCGTGTACACCCGTGTAGATCAACATGTGTTCGACATCGCCAACGGACGTCCGATTTTAATCTTAAAAGTCGAGTTCTCGCGCTTCTGCTGCTCGGAAGCGAGATCCGCTTGATTTTTTGGTCGCCCAACTGCTCGCTCTCACAGCCCTCAATGATGGATTGGAGCTGCTCCTCGTACGTCTGTATCAGGTAATTGAAGCGGATCCCGAGGCCGCGTACTTCTTAAATCGCTTCTGGATCACCGGACATACCACTTGCAGCCACGCGTCACGGTTGGCCGCCTCAGGTACTTCACCCAGACAAATAGGCCCTCCCTCAGGCCGTCCAACTCGTAGATCTTGCCGTTTACACGCACGTAGACCACAAAGTGATACACATCGTCGTCTCCGTGGCCAAAGGGCTTTGTGCGCCAGAAGCGCTGGAGCAACTGGAGCAACTTAAATGTTGCTCAACTTATGTTGCAGGATATCAATGGTCATACTTTCATGGGCCGCCTAGCACAGTTGTGACCCCCGACAGCATTCGCCAACGTTGCCACACTGTAAAGTCTCGGTAAGTCAAGCGAGTTGAACCAAACTCCTTCAGCTCAAGTTGCCGTCAAAAATCGATCGACGTGGCCTTGGCATCCTCACCGTGCTCAACCTGGCATACAGCTCGCGGAGTCGTTCCAGAATATCTGCGTGGAGGCAGCGTCCGTCACGATGTGATTGGCCTCTAAAGTGCGACGACGGATGCACAACTTGCCTCGGTTGTCCAGCTGCGTTCGTGTCGACGTCAAAGCACGTCCGCAGCGCCTCGTGCTTCGCCGTGAGCGCGTCGCAGGTTCTCTTAGACAATCCAGCTCCACGTCACTAAACTGCAGCGCTCGGCCTACATTGTACGCCGTGCTGGACGGCTGCATTCGCGAACATCTGCAGCTGCGCATACGACAGCTCGCAGCTCGGGTCCATATTGCTCGACGCCAGGCCAGGACGTAGTGACAGACCTTTCTCTTCCCTGTGGTTGTCGTAGTCGCTGAGCATTTGGGTCACGGTGCTCTGCAGCGTCTTTCGTCGTCGAACTCGCGGCTTCTTACCGTTTTCCGTTCGTCCATCTTGAACAGCAGCAACTGTAGACAATGTACCGCCACGTCCACGAGTCAGCGCCGCCACATCCACTGCACCGTTGTTTGTCATATCGCTGCCTAGAGTCACGCCTGCCAGTGCGACCTCGTCGGCCAAGTCCATGCACTGCCCGCAAAGGCTCGAGATGAGCGGCAGGCAATGAGCAGTTGGTAAAGCACTTTCCGTCCGTTTCGATTGCTTCGCCTCGACACACGGAAAACAATCACTCAAGGCTGGACGCTTCCTCCACACGAAGCTAAAGTTCAAGACCTGAGCGAGGCTTTACTTACCACCAGTCTGGGAGGTCCAGAACATCGACTACTGTATCTGGAGAAGGGCGGAAACGTCGTGTCGACGAGTACATTATACTGAGCGCTTAACAGCTACTTAGTACTTTGAAGTAATGCTTTAAGTGGAGTAGCCGTTGGTATCCTGTTGAAAACACAGCGTACATGTACAGCACCTAGCACATTGATCCTTCAAAGCAAACCTCTCGTCTCTCAGGCGTAGCTGCAAACGCGAAGATGCGACTCAGGACGTTCGCATCCAGCTTGTTGATAGCCTTCCCTTCCCACACTGATTGGCATGGAGAACAGGAACTTGCCACGACACTCAGCATACCAATCTTGACTGCAGCGGGAAATTCTCGTTCACGAGAGGTAGACAATCTCCGTGGTGGCCTTCAAGATTATTTTTCTTCTCTTCATCGAAATCCTCGTTTCCTTGCACTGATATGCGGATCTCCCCGAGCTGTCGAGCCATTCGGATCTCTGGCCTTTCCAAATACGGCGCCAAGTCGGGCAACTTATTGCTATGATATATACGTATATCCATGATGGACCAGTCGCGGAGGGCGTCGTCGTTGAATGGTAGAACGACCACATCAAAATATGCCAACCGGAGAACTTCGAGGCGAGGGCAAGCAGCAGCGAGTTCGCCTAAGACCAGGTCAGTTCGGTGGTTTGGAGCGTGGTCTTCGTCGGGATCCGACTGTACAATTTGCATTGAGAGAATACGTAAGCCGCCACCAACATACCGTAACAGATCCAGCACCAACGTATCCAGCTCAATGTTGCTGATGAGAAGTATCAACGTCTCAAGCCGGATCTCTCGGAATGGTTGGGTGCCCATTCCCAACCAATCACGATCAAAACAACTTGCTCCATCTCCGATTCGTGTCTTGAAAACCCCGTAGCCAGGAACAACGGCTTCAACCCAATCGGGTCTGCTGACAGGTAAATACCGAGCTCTGCATCGAAAAGCAGTAGCCGATATGAGCCTATTGTTACCACCTTCTGTCATACTAGTTGACTGCAACTCAGCTCCCTCTGGAATGGACGCAAATCCATACACCGGGGCACGAACAGTGCTCGTCTCTGGTGCCACAGCGGGATATCAATTTTTCATGATTGTGGTTATCGCGTCGATATCTGCCCTTGTCAAGGACACCCCCGTCAGGGTTAAACTTTGCAGATTTAGCAACGAAGATCCACAACTCAGCATGTATACGAGCCATAGCCATTGGTCTTGACGGACTGCGTGGAACGAAAGGTGTCTCATCACTGTCTCTCGTGGCAACTCCGCAATGGCAGAGCAAATTGCAGCAAACATCCCGTCCGACACCATCATGCACGACAACTCGCAATTCTTCACGGAGACACTTGTAGTTTGGTATCTGCAATTGTGGCCGGCCAGATAACACAGCAAGCGACCACGAAGCAGCACGTTCAACAGAAGACCGTTATTAACACGATAGCTGACGAATGCGATCCGTCGTATTCTCCCACTCGTATCTGTCTGCAAGAGACATATTAAATTCTCAGTGGGAGTCGAACCAACCAGCAGTCATCTCCATTATGTCGCTGGGCTCCGTGAGGTCCACGTCTGTTGCCACAAGATACTGACACATCGCAGACGTCGGTGCAGTACTGACTCCTTCGCCGACGGAACACACATTGTCTTCAAGACGTGGTCGTTTTCGGGAATCACCAACTTTTCCACTCCGCTTGACGCAGAGGCGAGCGATAGGTAGGAACGCGAAAAGCCATCACTTCTCGTTGCTGACGCGAAACACACTCCGCAAGCCTTCCACTTTGCCGCCCTCCTGCAACCCGCTAATCTCGGAAACTGGAAACACACAAGTCCACGAAAGTTGCAAGCCACGAAGTGGACCAGAGGTTCCAGCCGCCTGATGTTCTCCCATCATCTCCAGCTCGTGCATCGCCGACAGAAACTCTGTCGAATTTGTCCACATATCCCCTCTGAAACCCAGTAGATCTCCCCACGTGAGTGATGCCCCGTTTTGGTACGATAAGACCCCGACAGGCCAGAGAGCCCATTCTAGCTGGCAATCAGAGGCTTTCTCAGGCAGGCGTTGATCTAGCATTTCCCCAAACTTGTTGTAGTTCGCCCTGAAGAGAACAGTGAAGAGCTCCAAAGCTTCTCGAAGGACTCTTAGCTCTCCCAAACTCCGTCGACTGGCCTCGTCCACAGGAATGTCAAGTGCAATTTGGTGCGAGGATGAGTCTGACTTTAAAGGATTGTGCGCCCAAGGCTCGGGGTCTGGCTGCTGGGGTGTTCTTAAACTCACGGAGAGACTGTACGTCGAAGGCGTCGGCCTGGGTGTGTGCACCCTCGCACAGAGGGCTGCACGCCATGGACTCATGAAGTCCCAGCAGCCCTCCAATTTCGCGATGGGTGAAAGGTCACCGGTATGATTTTGTTAGCAGATCTAGACGTACTTGTCCAGAGCCAACGAGTCTAAATCTAACCGAACTTGGCATCATTAAAATGGCATAGGCACCTCTGGCCTCACCAAGTCCAAAAGTACCATGTCATATCAGTTCGAGCTATCGCTGCAGTCGTCTCGAGTAGCTGAGGCTGCGATAAAAAGCCCTGGCAAAAAGCTGTTGCTTTCTCCGTCTTTGACTTGACTTTCATCCAGATACGTTTCCCAGGTTTTCCCACGTTTTCATCAGTGCAGTAACTTGATCGACCACAACCACCAAATGAACAACAGGAGGGACTATCAGCTCGAATAGATTGTTCATCTCGCGTGAAAATGGCTTCGGTCGGTCTCTGCTGCTCACGAGTTTCTGGCTGCCTGCCATGAGCAATTCATCTCCATATACCTGCCAGAAATTGGTGACACAGAAGTTGTATCGGTTGCCTCCGATTCCCAGCCCCAGCGCTTTCAACGTTTCCGTTGCGGCACGAAACTCCAATGAAGTTTCCCACGGATCGTCCGGACAACCGAAACGTTGTCCCCACGTCACTACAGATTGTGGCTCAGTGGCGTCCCCGGTCGACCGCGCCCCAGTGTGTTGGAACTCCACGTCGGCCACACTATTGTAACAGGATGGAGCCACTAGAGGACGGCAGCGGGATCAGAGGGCGCTCGAGTGGATGGAGTGACGACGGCGTGTCAACAAGGGCGTTGGAGGGCAACAGCGTGAAGCGCGTGCCCAACCGGACATTTGGCGATGGGGTGCAAACGTCTAGGAGTGAGTATGGGGGCCGTGCGGACCGTGAGGTACCGCCCCGAGGTCCAGAGAGAGCCGATACGAGCCCGTCGAGCTCACTCGCAGACTTGCCACGAAGCACGCACACAGGTTCACGGCGAGACCAAGGAACCCCCGCTGGAGAGCATGCACGACGCAGTAGTCGGCGCGGGGCGTAGAGCGTGGATTGCAGGAAGATAATAAATAGGGATACGTCCCGGCTACTGAGGTGGCCCGTAGAGTGTTAAGTTCAAAGGCAACAGCAGGGCCCAGAGGACGAACGCAGCACAAGCACTACGAGCTAGCGACCCGCCGGCAAGCAGGCGAAAATAGACTTGTTACATGGTGGTCATACAGGGGCCTAGTCAACAAGAAGACAAACTCATTGGCTCGAGCGCGACTACGATGACGATCTCGCCAGCCGCCCGCACCAGGACCACGAGGATGGTCACGCGCCAGGCTGAATGCGAAGCGGCAACGAGAGACGAGGCCGACGACGCCGAGGTTGACGCCGACCATGATGGGGACGAGTCGCGATCCGCACGCGCTGCTGACGAAGACCGCGGCAACGGCGACGACGATGAAGAAGCCCCGCGTGACCCACCCGCGCGGCGGAGTACTTCAGCAGCGAGCTCCACGCCTTCAGCGGCGGCGTTGAATAGGCTGGTCGAGAGGCTGGCAGCTATCGATCGAGGCCCGGATGACGGAGACCGACGCGCGGGCCTCACGCCAGCGTCACCCACGCGAGCAACGAGGGGCATCGAGGCGACCAGCGGCGGTGCCGCCACCATCGGACTCTCCCAGCGACACTAGCCCGTCCAGCTCGGACGACAACGATGACCACGAACCGAGACGACGCAGAGGAGCTTCACCCGACGGTGATCCCGACGACGACGACGGGGAGGGTGACTCCGGCGGCAACGACTCGACCAGCAGCACGGGACAACACCAGCAGCGCAGTCGACGTGGACGCCGCGGACAACCGGGATCGCACGGGCCACGGGAGCGACGAAGCGTGGAACAGCCTCGGAGGAAGAGCGTGAAGGACCTGGAACTGCCGGCATTCACACCTTCGCCGAAGGCGTCGGTCGCGACCTGGATCGACCGGGTAGACCTGGCCCTACGAGGTACTGAAGAGTCGGGGCGCGGTACGTGGACGGACGGGTCGTTGTATTACATTCTGGGCAACAAGCTCATGGACAACGCCGCGCGCTGGTGGGTGAATACCAACCGGAAGCTGGACGAGCGAGGCCGGACCTGGACGAACCTTAAGAAGATGCTGCTGCGGCGCTACGCCGAGAAGCTGGACAAGTCGACGGCAGAATGGCGAGTGAACATGGGCGAATGATGCCGGGGGAAACGTATGCGGACTTCGCGGCCGGTCTGCGGGACGTCGTGGGAAGGAACCGCGTCAGCGAGCGGGTTCTGTTGGCTCAGTTCTATCGTTGCCTGGACAAGACCACGAACAAGCTGGTAAAGCAGTCACCCAAGCCCCGCAGCCTGGAAGAGGCGGTCGACAAGGCTACGGAGATCGATGATCCAATGGACAACGTCGCCCAAGGGATGATGAATGTGGGTCTGCCGAGGGCCACCGCACCCAACCCGTATGTGGTAGCGATGGCGGGGACGACGGGGCAGACTATGGTGATTCCAGGCATCGGAGGCACCGGTTTGCCGTTCGAAGTCACCGGGTCGGTGGAAGGCGTGGACAGCGGCGTCGCTCCGACGTCTGACCCGGCGCATCTGGCGTTGTTCACGAACCCCCAGGGCATTTACAACGTCTATTCCGGCACATGGGATACGCCGCCAGGCTACACGTGGAACGGGAAGTACTGGATCAAGACGAAGACTACCGAGCGCAAGAAGGAGACGGCTGGTGCCAGCCGCCGTGTGGAGACGAAGAAACCGGCCGTGAGGACGAGAGTACAGAAGGAAGTCGAGACGAGTGGAGATGAGTCAGATGCCCCGCCACTTCCGTGGCGGGGCAGCTGTTGAAGCTCCTGAAATAGGTTCATTATGGTGGCCATAATGAACCTATTTTAGGAGCTTCAACAGCTTTTTTCGCGAGTACTGGTGATAATTTTATGCAAATGTTTGTTGGTGTTCATTAACAGCTTTACCTATTATTGAAACCCAAGCAGGTGATGTTTCTGCTTATAACGGATTAATTAGCAATTTACCTTCAAATAATGAACATATCGTTCAGAATATGAAAAACAGTTTTAAAAATTAATATAAATTGTTTAGATTCATTAATTAAAAATAATTATTAATGATCTTTACTATAAATTTCAATATCTGATGGAAAAATAAAAGTTTTATCTATAAAAAAAAGTTGAATATTTCCTAGCTGTTGGGGAAGGCTGTGAACATTCCGCCAAGTCAATTAGTTACTTTAACCCGAACTCCTCCTGTCCGAATTGCAACTGAGAGTTGCTCTACTACGTCGCCTACTCCTACCTACCGCACCGAAGTCTGTTGGTTCCCCATTAGAACGTCGACGTCGCCTCTCCTGTCGGTCCTGCTTGCTGCTGTCTGTCCTTCTGCGTCTGCTCTCCCGGTGCGATCTTCCACGGTCGCCGCTATCTTCGTTTGTCCCGGCACTTCAACGTCGTCCATCCCGCTCCGGTGCCTCTAGCCTCCCGGCCACCATCCTGTACTGCTGCCACTCCGATCGACTGCCACACGATCGCCTCGCCTCGCGCCACGCCGCGCGCGTCAGCTGCCGGTGAGGTCGATCACCTCGACTTCTCGTATTCTTGCCAGCAGGCATGCTTCTTACAGCGCAGGAGCACGTGCTGTCCACAATACTATGCATCGAACAGGTTGATTTATGGGGATCACTTGTCCAGGAACAGTGTCCTCCTAGTGTACAATAGTAAAAGCCAAGACTAAGGTCACAGGCAGCCCGTAGCGTTGGTTGTGGTGTTGAACAAAACCTCGTACACTGGGTAGTACATAGCCATGAAGATTTGAACAGTTTAGCCTGAGTTGCTCTCCATCTTCCTGAGTACGTCACCTTTCTCTTCTCGAATCAATTGGAGTAGCTCAAGTCCAGGAACAGGCTGCAGCTATGTTAGCTGTGTTGTGTCAAATTTATGTCCTCTGCTCTTCAGTTTGAGAACGAAAATGAACGAAAACTTGCATTTCAGACGACGTTCGTGATGATGCATAGGCTGCCGCAGACAGCACAACACCAAACTCTGCATTGTTGCACCTCGTTGCCAGCGTGTGGCGTCGAGGGTTCAGCTCGAACTTAAAAGTTTAAAACTGCCTGCTCCGTTGGTTTCAACTTCCTAACAGCGTCGCAAACCCGTCGATCGAAAACATCAAAACAGATTCTGACAGACTCGTTGAACTTATATTTTGACAAGCAACTTCAAAGGGGCCGAGGCACTCACATTGCAATTGCATGCGCATCATGACTGAGATGAAGCTTTCACATTGACCCAATCTTGAGGCGAGCTATGATCCCAGTGGGTCGAGGCGGGGCCAAGACGAACATCGCCGCTGCGGTGCTGTACTTGGTATCTCCTGTGGGTCGATGTGATCACCGTGGACGGAGGACACTACAAGAAACCAGTGATGACCTGAGAGACGCTTGAGAGCTGGTCCAAGAAAATAGAGAAGAAAGCGCGCGTCACGGCTGACTGTCAAAGCTGTAAAGCTGTCAAACGAGGCCGATGTGAAAACAATTCTGTGCAAAGGTCGGGTCGATACCAACAAATGAAGTACACACGTTCATCTCTGGGTGCTTGAATTTCCATTGGTCGTTTGCTATTCATACGAACGTTTGGCCCCCACATAACCTTCGCATACACGTGTCTGTCGGTCAAAACGCCAGCGTCTGTTGAGCTCGGTCGCGCATCAACAGAAACACGAGCTGATCAACAGCGACAGTTTGTTAACGTGTTGGTACACGTCGAACAGCACTGAACCACCATACTCGGATACCAACGTTTCGTCTTTCAGGCATAGCAGCAAACGCGAAGACGCGACTCAAGATGTTCGCGTCTAGCTTGCTCGTTTCCAACATTGACTGCCAAAAAGAAGAGGAGCTTTCCACGAGACTCAGCAAACCAATCTTTGTCTGCGCGGAAATTTCTCCTGTGTGAGTGGTAGATAGTCTTCGTTGTGGTCTTTAATATTCTTTCTCTCCTCTTCATCAAAATCCTCGTATCCATGCGCGGTTACGCCTACCTCCACGAGCGCTCAAGCCATCGGCCTTTCCAGATACGGTCCCAAGTCTGGAAATGTGGTATGTTCCCTTGTGGCTAGAAAACGAGAGCTATACACACGGCAAGAGAAGTGCACTAATACAAATTTTAATTTTGCAGGAAGCTAGTGTTTCATTACAGCGCCTGAAAATATTTGGGTCCCGGACTCCTAGAATAGTAGATTCATTTATCATTTGGCCTCTTCTCGCTCTGCAGAGAGATGGACAACAAGTGGGCGTTCCTGCAGTCCTGGCGCGATGCTCTGACCGGTTGTCTGTGCTTTGAGTCCAGTGGCGATTTGAGGAAGAGAGGGGCGTTTCGACAGTCGTGACTATACAGCTCCAGAAGTTCATCCCCGTGGATAGATGTTCACTTCGCGTGGCGTTTTCAATGGCTCCTAGCAGACGTGAGAATCGGCAGCAACTGCATCGCGTGCGAGAGGCTGTGGAGCTTTTCGACCGACTGGCAGCTGTGGACAACACAGCATTCGAGTCGCTACTGTCGGAGTTTCTGATCCAACGGCCGGGGAAGACGAACAACCTATTCGATCTGATAGTCCCTCCTGCTATTCATTTGGCGGCTGTGGGCGATCAAGCTGCACTGATGATAAGGTGGAAAAAAACTGGGAAAAACGTATCCGGATGCGAGTCAAATGCGGAGAAAGCAACAGCTTTGCCGGTTTTTTATCGAAGCCTGAGCTACTCGAGATGACGGCAGCGATAGCTCGAACTGATATGACAACTTTTAGTCTGGTACTTTTCGACTTGGAGGATGAGGCTAGAGGTGCCCATGCCATTTTAATGATGCCATCTGCTAACAAAATCCTACCGGTGCCCTTTCACCCATCGCGGAAATGGAGGGCACCTGGGACTTCCTGAGTCCATGGCGTGCAGCCCTCTGTGCGAGGGTGCACACACCCAGGCCGACTCGCTCAAGCCAATCGGAGAGCGCCAACTTCAGAGTTGCCACTTCTTGATCGCGGCAGTCATCTGGGGTAGTTCGTGCTCCTGAAAGCATGCAGGCAAAACAGCAGCTTCCTCGGGCTTGACTTTCATCTTGCCACGTTTCAGTCGGAGCCAAGACAAACATCGCTGCCGCGGTGCTGTACGTGGGCAGCTTTGTGTCGGGCGATGTGCTCGTTGTGGACGGAGGCGAGACTACCTGTATAAGAAACCAAAAGCTGGAGAAGAAGCGCGAGTCACCGCGAATTCCAAGCCGTAAAATCTGTAAAATGGAGGAAGATCGAGGTGCAATGCATGCTTTATTGCCGTCAAATTCGACTTACTGCCAACAAATTGAATACCAAGGTGATGTTCAGCTTTCGGTGCTTGGATTCCTTTTGTCGTCTGGTGTCCTATCAACGTTTGGTCCCACAAAAGTTGTCGTGCATATGCCGGTCTGTCAAAACACCAGCGTGTGTTGCCCTTGATCCCCAATTGGTCAACAGCCAAATATGTTAATGCAGCGAATAGTACCTCACTCCCATTCTCGGATGGTAACCTTTCGTCTCTCTGGCGTAGCAGCAAACGCAAAGATGATACTCAAGATATTCGCATCCAACTTGTTGACAGCCTTCGCTTCCAACACTGACCGGCGTGAAGAAGAGAAGTTTGCCACGACACTGAGCATGCCAGCCTTTGACTGCATAGGGAATTTCTCCTTTACGAGAGGTAGATAATCTCCATCGTGTTTTTGAAGATTCTTTATCTTCTCGTCTTGCAGCACGACTAGTCTTATCTCCGCGAGCTCTCGAGCCATTCGCATCCGTGGGTTTTCCAAATACGGTGCCAAGTCTAGAAACATGTCGCTCATTTTTACGCTCAGCTTCTTGATGGGCCACTCGCGGAGCGCATCGTCGTTTAATGACAGGACCACCACACCAAAAAACACATCAGCTCGAGAACCTCGAGGTGAGGGCAAACAGCAGCTAACTTGCCTAAATCCAAGTCTGCTCGCCTGTTGGGATCATCAACTCCGTCGAGATCCGACACGTCAATCTCCATTGAGAGTACGCAGGCCGCCACCAATATACCGTAATACATCCAGCACCAACGTGTCCTGCTCAACTCTGCTGAGGAGAAGTTCTAACGATTGGAGACGGCATTCTTTTAGAATTTGGGAATCAACAAACCCTACGGAATCACGATTGAAACAACTTGCTCCGTCTCCAATTCGTGTCTTGCATATCCCGTAGCCAGGAACAACGACTTCAATCCAATTTGGAGTACTCGTAGGAAAATGCCGAGCTCTGCATCGCAAAGCAGTTGCCGATATGAGAGTCTTGCCCGTCACGCTTGTTGACTGCAACTCAGCTCCTTCTAGAATGGAGGCAAACCCATACACCGGGTTGCGGACGACGCTCGTCTCCGGTACCACAGCGGGATACCGATTCTTCATCATCACGCTAATTGCGGCGACGTCTGCCCTTGTCAAGGACGCTCCGATCAGGTTGAGATTGTGCAGATTCAACAGCAAAGATCCACAGCAGACCATGTACACCACCCAAAGCCATCGGCCACTGGAAGAAGCTGCGCAAAACGAAAGGTTTTCCATTACTGACTCCGGTGGCAACTCCGCAACAGCAGAGCAAATCTCAGCTACTTCTCCGTCGGATTCCCATGAGCACGACACTTGAAGTTTGGTATCTGAAATGGTCGTCCGCCGAATAACACAACAAGCGACCACGCAGCAGCACGTTCAGCAGGAGACCAGCATTAATTACGATAGTTGACGAATTCGACGCACTGCCGTCGTTTTCATCGGCAAATATATCAGCAAGAGTCAAACAAAGTATTTCACTGGACGTCAAAGCCAACGACGCGGCCATCTCCATTAAATCGGTTGCCTCCGTGAGGTCCACACAGCATACCGCGAGAAAGTGACAAAACGCCGGTATACTGATGGCTCGGTCGTCAAACGACGCATTTTCTTCGAGCTGAGGTCGCGTTCGGGACGCCGGTTAAAACGTCCCTAAAATACGTTCTAAAAGTGCTCTAAATGCACTAAAAAGCAGGTTAGCTTTCACAAATGGCTATCGGTATTAGAACAGTTATTAGAAATGAGTTAGTGCTCTATTAGTGCAACTGGTTAAACTCTGACGTGTTGCCACTCGAAGTCGTCATAATCGGGCGGGATGACGGGCTCGACGCATGGAGCGTGCGGAGGAGGTTCGCGGCGATGGTTTTTGACGTCGTCAATGAGGCGAACGAATCGCCGGGCCTCTTCTTTCGCAATTTCACGAATCCTACTAGGCTCGGGTGCTTTACGGTGAACTTTTCACCGAACACCCTGTTGTACGATTCTAGCGGATTGTTGGTGCGGTTGTGCACGTCAACCCCAGCTTCAACCATAGTGTTCACGTTCCAGAGATCAGCGCCGTAGCTCTTCATCCACGTCGAGCGAAAGTAGCGCCAGAAGGCGTCCCATTTAGTTTTATTACCAGTCTCAGTAATTCTGGAGCGCACAAATCTGATTCCCTGAACTCATAATCAAAAGTAGGAATGTTAGAACTAAAACTAGAAAGAGCATAAGTATAAATGTGTACCTTGTCACCAATTTCCGCGACGGGGATAATGGTGAGCACGTCGACGATACCCGGGCTGAGTGCTGCGGCAATCTGGTCTTGCGCAATTCGAAGCTCCACCATCTTGCGTCGAAGTGCCTGTTTCCAATGAAACAGGCACCCAACGATCTTGACCAGCGGGAATTGCTCCGTGATGGCGTTCATTAGACCCTTTTTCAAAGTCACACGTCACAGTAGCTGGTTCAAGGAGCCGATCCGTCTGGATGATAACGAAGTTCAGTGCATTCCAGTAGGCCTCTTGATGCTTGGAATCCAGCAGCACGTACATGGCAGGCACGTACACATCCACACCGAGATCCATGACCATCACGATGAGGCACTGCGTGAACGGCGCAGGCACCATTTTGAACGTGCCGTCAATGTAGATGGCGGAATTGGAGTACCGTGCAACCGGATTAATTCCGGGTGCCCAAATCCGATGCATCAGTGCAGTCCGCACCCAATTGTGTGCACCACATTGAACTGTAGGAAGGGCCTGGGGTCGTTTTCGGCGACGCTCCTTGTTGGGCGCTCTCGATGGCACGGAACGCATCGCTGCCTGTAGCCTGCGTCCTCGCATACTTGATGATTGCGATGCTGAGTAGCCTGGCGATTGTGCGGAGCGTGTCGGTTGGGTGGGTGGCTTGAAGAGAGGCCATCACCTGCTCCCACACCAAGCTCGGTGGCAGGGAGAGATTGGCGAGGCCGGCCTTTTGCAGCTCGGTGCGCATCCTGCTGCGCACGTCGGTGACGCTGGTAGTCTCCTCTTCATCATCACAGCTGTGGCTGTTGCGGGCCTTGACAACGTCGTTGCGTACGATCAGCCGAGCCCTGCACTCCGAGCGATATCGGGCGCAGATGAAGTAGGTGGTGCCGGTCTCGATGACTTCGCGCTGGCGGTAGAAATTGTAGCCTTTGTACTCCATAGCAAAATGTATAATGCTGTGGCTGACCGGCTCTCGCCAGAATGGGTGGCTTTGGTTGCTTCAAATGAACGACTTGAATTGAGTATAGTTAAATTACCGAAAATTATAACACTTTTTAGATCAAATTAGCCAGATCATTCCTTCATTGGTAATTTATTTTAGAACTTTTAGATCAGTTTAGTGCTGTATTAGGCACGTTTTCTCCTGCCCCGCGTTCGGGGATCAACAACAAGTTTTCCACTCAGCTCGACACAAAGTCGAGCGATAGGAGGAACGTTAAAATCCATCACTTGCTGAGGTGATGCAAAAACGTCCTCTGCGAGTCTTCCAGTTTCCCGCCTTCCTGCAACCCGCTAATCTCGAAACCTGGAAACACACAAGTCCACGAAAGTTGCAAGCCGCGAAGTGGAGCAGACATCCCAGCTGTCTGTTTCCCTCCCATTATCTCCAACTTGTGCATCGGCGACAGAAACTCCGGCGAATTTGCCCACACATTGTCTGATAAACCGAGGAGACCTCCCCACGTGAGTGATGCCTTGTTGTGATATGGCAAGACTCCGACGGGCCAGAGCCTCCATTCTAGCTCGGAATTTGACCCGCCAAGGAGGCCTGGGACCAGCAGTTTGACGAACGTGTTGGAGTTCACTCTGAAAAGAATCGTGAAAAGCTCCAACGCTTCTCGCAAACGTTTTAGCTCCGCCGGATTCTGTCGACTGGCCTCACCCACCGGAAAGTGAACGGCAATACGGTGCCACCATGAGCCTCGCAGCTGGTGCGTGCCTCGTGCCTGAATTCTCGAAGAGATAACACGCCGAGGGCACCATCTGACCGGGGTCTGGCTGCTGGGGCACGATTATATTCACCAAAGATTGAACGCTGAAGACGTCGGCCGCGGCGTGTACATCCTCGCACAGAGAGCTGTACGCCATGGCTCCAGGAAGTCCCAGGAGCCCTCCATTTTTTGGGATAGGAGAAACATCAATTGGATGCAGCGTGTGGAGAGAAACAAGCTTGGCAGTTGTGGTTGCGCAGGAAGGGGACGCGTATCCGTGAGAAAGTTGGTATTTCGTGGGCTGAGCTCGGTTTTCTCCATCTCGTCACATCCTGTCTTCTCCAAGCGCCCAGTCTCAACGGACAGACCTTACATATCTCAAAGGTGGGACGGCAACGGTGGGACCAGTACACAGGTGATTGGAAGCAGTTCGCAGTTCGTAAGAACTGTCGTTACTACCCAACTTTGGTGAGATTACCGGTATGATGAAGTGGATCACACACTAACGCACCACTGCCCGCGGTGAGAACCGGTTGCTCGTTTTCTGGTGTGGACCACACACTAACGCACTGAAGCCCGCGGGTGAGAACCGGTTGCTCGGTTTGATGGCGTGAACCACGCAAAACGTACGGGTCTGGTGCGTTTGACTTGGCAACTGTATTCGATGCATTCACCGTTTAGAGAACTCACTCGCGTTTCAGTTTTCGCGACTTCTCAGGTCTCACCTCAGCGGAGATCCTGCCCGGCAACGAGCTGTTGCTGCTCGATGAGAGCGACCTAGCGCTCGCTATACGCGCGCAGGCTTCCTACCAGCATGATCGAGCTCGAGGCGCGCAGCCTTGGTCCCAGGTGATCCCTGCATGGACGGCGAATTCTTTGGCCTTAACCTCGAGGTTTTGGCCAGAGCGCAGCTGTCTGGCATCATTTCGAAGGATTGAACCAGGGCGCACCCACGGTCGCAGATGCAGCAACATTCTTTGGCCTTAACCCGGAGGTATCGGCCACGCAGAAAAGTTCGCTGGCCTTAACCTGGGGATATCGACCAGGGCGCAGCTGTGGGGGCATGAAACGACTGGTATTGACCAGAGCGCACCCAGGGCAGCGCTGGCGCGATTGCGGAGCGGCCCGCTCGCTGTCATTCTGGAATTTGCGGACAAGCGCGATGGTCGGCGCGAAATGGAAGCGGGGCGATGACTCGGACCTTGGCGGAACAGTGGATGCAGATCTAGGCCCGGATGCATCCTCGAAGCGAGTCAAGGATACATGGCAGGATGCGGACGAGGACGACCTTCTCGGCTTCCTCGATGATGCTTTCGATATGGAGAGGGCGACGAAAGGAGAACGTGGTGAAAGGCGCGGCAAGGTGGATGCTGAACAGGGGGGCATCAAGTTGGACGAGAGCGTCGCAGGAAGCAGTACGGGAGGTGAAGACGTTGCGATGGATGGAGAGGGCGACTGCAGCACTGACGATGAGACCGGGAAGCGAGACGAATGGAAGGATATTCGAGCTACAGCGGCAGCTGTACTGCGCGCGTTGAGATGCAAGCGCAACAGCGTCCGTGGTAGTGCACCGGCACGTGTTGATACGACCGAAGCCGACGACGACAGCGAAACCGATCTCCTCCAACATCTCGATACAGCGTTTGAAATGGAAAACGGAATTTTGAAGGGCAGCCCGGGGCATCACGTGCGTGGCGGTGGTGATGATGGAGGTGCTGGTGCTGTCAAAAACCGTGATTTCGAGGTGCTAGCAGCTGTTGAGTTGATGGTTCTGGAGCGTGTGGTTCGCAAGCTGTTTTGTTCGGTGAGGGAGATCGCGGTGGTGTCGGTCCAGCCCAATAATTGGCGGAGGGGGGAATCCGTCAATGGGTACGTTGTGACCACCCTGCTTTCGGTGCCGATGGAGTTCACGCTGGCGACAAGAACAACAGTGGATACGATAATGATGATCTCGCGGTACTCGACAGGACGCGCGAGTTAGATGTTCGTGCCATTGCTTCGTATGCCATGCGTGTCGTGAAGTGGAGACACCTTATGGAGCACACTTCGTCTCGACTTGGTGATTTCAACACAGCCGACGTAGAACGAGTTGGCGTCGATGAAGTGTTGCGCTTATCTCGACATCGGGAACGGCATCGGCTCTACCAGCGGAAGTGTTGCGCTTATCTCGACATCGGGAACGGCATCGGCTCTACCAGTGGATACCGCCAGCGGCTTGCTGCAGCCAAAGCGATGGACGTGGCTACAAGAAAGAACACACTTGCACCACTCACTGAGGCGGACCGCGCACAAGCATTGGAGAGACTTCAGCAAGCGCTAGGACCCGAAGGCCTAGGTGAGTGCGTGTGCGTCTCCTGTGACCGCCTAGTACGCCGCGAGGAGTCGATTCGCAAAGCGTCTTCCGACTGGAGCTACATGGCCAAGATGCGGCGCAGTTTTGGCGAGCCGGATCCTGCACTTCCCGCAACGTTGCGGCAGGAGTACTCTGCACCTGCGTGCGTTTCGGTTTTGTTAGACACTTTGGTATCGCCGCGCAGCTTTCGTTGCTATGTCGATAATAAAGGTCATCGGACAGCATGGTTTAGTGTATGCAAGCCTTGCAACAGCTCCATCGAGCAAGGGAGTCCCCCCAAAAGTTCTCGATTTCAAATGGACTTTGTATTTGGATTCTACCTGACAAGCATGGACAAGGATTGACGTTGCCGGAGCGTTTCATGACGCAGCTGGTGAGTATCGCGGCAATGACGCGTGTCATGCGCGGCGGGAGACACCGTTGCATTCGCTCTCATAGTATTGTATTCGACTGTACCCCCGGCCCGCCAATCTCTCTATTACCACGGTCAATATCTGAAGTCTCAACGTTTCGAGTTGCCATGGTGGGGGATTTCACCAATGAGCAAACCACCAAAGTTAGGAAAATGCACGAGATCCGTGGAGAGAGAGTTCGAGACGCTTTCAACTTCTACAAACTCAACAATCCGCTTTATTCGCCAGTGATACCAAATGATGCTATGCTAAATGAGCTTACCGAGGCTCAGCGCATGGAGCAGCTCTCGATGGATCATATTGAGGATGTCGGTGGTGTGTTTCAAACCGAAATCAGTGGTGACCAAGAAAACATTCGTGGCCAAGCAGGAGACTGGCAGGTGGCGCATGGAAGTGATGAAAGTGATGAAGTGACTGTAGTTGAAAGGAGAATTGGATTGTCTGATGCATCGAGAGTGTTGCTCGCGCAAGAACACGATTTAGTTACCGAAGTCAATAGCTCTGAGAGACTGGACAGAGAGTTTTTGGTAAAACGCTCAAACAAACTGTCAATAGATGCATCAGGCGATCTCTTGGCAAAGATGTTCCCGCACTTATGTCCCTATGGCAAAGGGCACCCTGGTGACCGCAGGCGCATTCCAGTGTCGCTTAAGGAATGTGTAAATCATTACACAATGTTATCGAGTCGCCGATTCGCTGAAGATGAACCCTTTACTATCGTTTCATTCGATCGAATTTCGATGAAGAACATGTACACTCAAAATGGTCTGCAGTGTCAGCGCTTTCCACAGATGTACGAACAGTATGAGTCTATTGGTGCTGCCAAGTTGAAAACGGCTCCTCTTGAAAACGAACAGCGCCAGCAGGGGCGTCGCTCAGACAACGCACCCAACTCTTCTGCCCATAAGTTCTTGAAGACCGTCGAGATTGCGTCTGCTGCCGTGTGGGGAAGTAATGCCGAGCGTTCCAAATGTCGGTAGAAGGCAATCGCGTACCAGACTCGGTTTGGAATGCCGGCGCTATTTGTAACGCTAACCCCCAACACGGACAATTCACTCGCTATGGCCCACTTTGCCGGAAAGACGTCGGTTAGCTCACTTTTTGATGTCCTCGAAGCTAAAATACCCAGCAAATCCGAATTACGAGAAGCAAGCCTAGGTAATGATAGTGCTTCGGCGCGATTATTCATGTATCAAGTGGATACATTTATTAAGCACGTGTTGGGATTGGATCCGGCAACTAAGAAGCCGATGCCATTTAAAGGCCTATTTGGAGATGTGAAGGCTTACTTTGGCATGGTGGAGACGCAAGGGCGGGGAACGTTGCATATCCATTTCATAATATGGCTATCCGATTCTCCGTCTTGCACTAGGGAGCTGGAGGAAGTTCTTGCTAGTTTGGACGGTCCCAAATTTAAGGAATCCGTTGTGGGGTATGTTGACAGTATCGTAAGTAACAAGCTCTCGCTGCCAGTCGAAGCATACAAATGCAGCAGCTGTGGATCTTCATATTCCGAGCTTTCCGATCTGAAGATTGAACCGAGGGCGAAACAGAATCCTCGAAGCAAACTGTTTAGTTCCAAGGCCCACCGCAGGGTATCAGAGCCAGCCCTTGTGCACTACACAACATGAAAGCAAGACCGCATTTAGCTCCCAACACATTCTAAGGAGTGTGCTTTTGCAGGCCCGACCTGCACATTGGCCACCTTGGGAACGCCAATTAAAAGCGTGTGAGATCGATCGGGTGGCGAGCGCTGAAGCGGGTTGCCGGGACTCAAGTGAACAGGCTACTAAAATCGTCCATGAGCGGGAAAACGTTCAACTAGCATTACGGATGGAGGCTACAAGTTCTTGCAGGCGATATGGAACCATGGCGACGCCAGACATGCAAAAATTAAGTGAAGCCAATGCTTCTCGGACGGTGTACTGCTCTAGTGAAGATGACCTTTCAAAATGATGACCTGACGCGATCTAATTGAAACAATGCCTCCTATGGTTGCTGACAGCAGGATGACTCGAAGTTGTATGGACTACATGGTCTCTGTCTTAGTTGTGCTGCTAAATCAGCACTGGTGGTGTCATACTAGTGTTTCAAAGCATCACGAGTTACGGTCAGTGATAACTTTTGTCGTTACAATTTCCCGCGTAGTCGAAAGGCACGTATAATGTTCGATCTGTCGGGCGTGGTTCTCGAGCGGCGGAAGGCATACGAATACATAAATGGGTTCAATTATGAAGTGATGGCGAGCTTCAAGTGCAATCATGATATTCTGTTTTTGATCGGCGGGAAGGATACTGCCGACCGTATTCACTACTGCACCAAGTACGTCACTAAGCAGCAAAGACGCTTGGATTCAGTGGTTGTGATGGCGTTAGCAGCTTTACGCCGCCGTCAAGAAAGAGAAGTACTTGCTATCTCTATTGGCGATCCCGCTTCCTCCGATAGTGTGTCAAGTTCTCGCAAACGGGTGGCATTAATGGTGTACACAATGCCCAACCGACAAGAAATTGCTGGGCCCCTCGCTGCACTTTATATCTACCGTGGCTCGTGCTGTTATGAAAGTTCCGGCTGCACCTTTCTACCTCTTCGTGATATTGTTGACCAGCTTTGCTCGACGGGCATCTACTCCTGCCAGCTTGTCGACGGCACTGCCACGGCAGACACGTCACGATTAGTTAGAGCTGTACTATTAGTATTTACATGAGTTGCACCACTAGCAGTATCGTTTCTGGATGACTATATCTATCGGCCTGATAGCCTGAGTACGATCAACGTGTATGAATTTGCAATAAAGTATTATCGAAAGAAAGCTGGTGCAGCACAGACTGCACGATTGCGATTTTTTTCAGCTCTGAACACCCGCTGCATCCGTATGCATAGCCTTGGCAAGCATAACGAAGAAGTCGTCCCTGTAATTCAAGGATTTCGGCTACCTTTTGTCGATCAGAACTCCCCTGAGGATGTTCGCTACAAACATGTCATTATATCGCTAGTTTTGTTCAAGCCCTTCCGACAACTGGCAGACTTCATTGGCTCCACGGACAGCTCCGCTAAGCAGTGGCTGAATGCATTCACCAATTGGGAACGAATTCGCAGTGAGTTCGTGAGAACTATTATGAATCATATCAATGACTACTATTGTGGCGTCGAACAGGTAAATTTTTGCGAGCGGATCGGGCTGAAGACAGTCAGCTATGTGGCACTGCAGACGAGGAGGACGCGGAAGATAGTTGTAGCGATGATGACTCCCTTTTCAGGGCTATAGACTTTTATGACGATGATGACGATGATTGCAATAACACCGCTGCCTTCCCTGATCCATGGATTGGAAATAACGATGGGGATAGTGTTGTGCTCGACAACCAATCCATCCATCCATCTACATGCCCGACTGCTGCTACCCCAGACTCCCGCATTGCTAGAATTCTTGATGTGTTCAAAGTTCATCACATGCTTAACGGTAGTGCTGAAAGCACGGTAGCCCACCAAGAGCACGCAGCAGCATCTGAAATCTTTCCTGAAGTTTCTGTCATGAAAAATGGGTGAAGAATGCGAGCACCGACTGTGCGCTGCGTGAAATGTCGATAGCTGGTGATGTTCAGCGAGATACAAGCGTTGTTGAAGTGTTAGATCACGCATTAGACGAGGAAACAATGGCATGGATCTCAATCCGCGTGGCTGTTCCTAGGGGACATGCCGAGTATACTATCATAGCAGAAATATCCAGCGAGTTTACTCTCAATGAAAGGCAGCATTATGTCTTTTAACTCATTGGACGTGCGCTGTTAACTCGATGGAAACACGTCGAGGATAGTTCCTACCTCAATGGCAACCTAAATGATGACCTTGAGAGCGATCAACTCAAAATGTTCCTGGGTGGAGAAGGAGGCACAGGCAAGAGCCGAGTTCTGGATGCCGTTCAGGGGACTTTGCATGAGCTGGCAGCGTCCTGACGGTATCGTAAAAACTGCTCTGACCGGCAAAGCGGCGACTGTAATTGGTGGCAGAACGTTGGCCAGTCTTCTGGTTCAATAAGGAAAGAAACGGAATGGAGCATCAGCAGCTTGTATCGATATCATAGTGATTGATGAAGTGTCGATGATGCGAATGAGTCAGCTAGCGCAACTAGATAGGTTATTGCGGGTGGCGAAATGAGTAGCAGATGTTCTTTTCGGAGGCGTGCACGTAGTTTTAGTCGGAGATTTCTTACAATTGCCCCCAGTTGAGCAGAACCTGTCTACAAAGACCCTACGACGACACGATATCAGCCGACACCAAATGAGTTTGCAGGTTATCACTTATGGCTTGCGTTTACGAATGTGATTATCTTGGAGAAAAGCGTTCGCGTTCGGGCAGACCCGGAATGGGGCAGAGGATGTCAACTTGCAAGGCGAGGGGTTTGGTTGCCTGAGTTTGTAGAAATTATCAACTCGACAGTAAGTGGGAATGCACAGACAGCATTTAGCGAGTGGCAGTCTGGTGCCACGGTGCCAACGTTCATTACACCGGATAACGTGACACGCCTCTCGATAAAATCAACTTATTTATTTCGACAGCAGCAAGTTTGCTTCCAGAAGGTGAGTATCCTATTCGTGTTGTGGCAAACTTCAAAGGCAAATTGGCAAGGCTAGGTTCTCAGGAAATCAGTACTATCATGGCACTCCTAGACTCAAAGTTTGGCCGAATGGCCCCGTACTTGGATCTTATCGTAGGAATGCCTGTGCAGCTCACTCAGAACGTTCGCGCAGAGAAGATGGCGGCAAATGGAAGCCATGGAACCCTTGAGACAATTGTTTCCAGCCCGGATACAAGCTTTCGAGTGATTTACGACAGAGTTGCGAACGTTAGGGTCAAAATCCCTAGTGTGCCTCCGTCTGCTGTGATCGTGCGTAACCCGCGAGGATACTCAGCCCAATCGATGTCTAGACTCGGACCTATTCCCTTTGTTTTACGACGCACGCCCGTTCAATCAGTGTGAAATCAAGCTGGCACCAAGCCGATTAGGCAACCCGAGGTCGCTATCGGTTCGAATCGAGCAATTCCCAATGGTGTGCGCAGTAGCATCTACCGTCTATAAAGTGCAAGGGGAAACACTGAACAACATGGTCGTCACCGAATGGAGATCCGAAAATCGAGTAACGAATAAACGCCAGCAGCCATACCTGCTAGTGTCGCGGGTAACATCACGTGACGCTTTCAGGGCGCTCTCTCCGTTGACAAGTGATATCATATCGTGGGCTCATCCACCAAAAGATGCTCTTGTGGAGGAAGAGCGTCTACAACGTCTTAGCGAGGCCACAATGAGCAGACTAGGCATAGCGCAATAGCAGTATTGTGATGTTCGCATTCGTCCTCGCTGCCGTGATAGTGTTCATCATGCCGCCATTTGAATATTCTTCTGCACCTTCTTCGAGATGGCCCACATCATGTCGAGCTTCACGACCACCAAGTGCTTGAACTTGCTTAGTATGGCGCTTTGCTATCCCACGACACGTACTCATCCTTGTGCAACCACGAGAGGCCATTCCGCGTGTTGGGGCCACGGCAAAACGTGACGTTCTGGCGGGAATATAGCCATCGACCTCGTTGCAGCCGTACTTTTCCACGTAGCCCTTGTACAGGAAGAGCAGGGCATCTTAATCGGTCGAATGTGACGAATTGATCAGGCCACCGGGGCTCTACCAGCCTAGCTACCGAAGAAGGAGAAGCAAGTCCGTCGAGACCCGCTCGTCGTACCGAAGGGTGAATGTGAACATAAAAAATGTAGGACATGTATGCACCGCGCTGGTCGCGAAGGCCGTTGTAGTTCCTTGGCTTATTCTCGTGCACTTTGCCCTACTGCACTCGGCGAGGTAGTCCTGCAGCGTCTGCAGCGCCATAAGCTTGAGACGGTGAAAATCAAGAATGTGAAGTTCACCGTGCACGAAAGCAGAGAATATGTTTTTATTCATTAGCGTTTTCATAGGATGCTGAGCAACACAAAAGAACAATGAAGCAAGCAAGCAGAAAGTTGGTAGCACTCCGTGCCTTCACCTCGTGGGTTTCACATGGCTTGGGCATTTTGGATCCTCGGGCGGTTGAAGTGGAACGAATGGAACCGGCACAAGTGCCTGCGCAGGGAGTTTCTGCCGCTCGCAACAAACGGGCAGTTACACGCGTAGCAGAAGAGATTATCAACGGCAGGCACGTCGTCGATCAGAGCAACCACCTCGGGTTGGTCGATTTCGATATTGCGGTGATAAAATGGCGTGTCAAGGTAGGCCTGAACGAGCAAGTTGTTCGTCTCGTAGCCAGTGTTGCCGTGCATGAAGTCGCCCCTGTACATCATCAGGTCGCCTGCGTTGAGGTGGATCATCTCACGGTTGGATCGCAGAGCAACACGTCGGTTCCACCCGAAGCCGTACATCACAGTTGTCGTCTTGGGTGGCAACAAGCAGCAAGCCAAGAACAGTAGGAGATTCGCAGCGTGGTTGTCCGCACCCGGATGTGGGAAATCACGCCGTTTCGGCTGGTCCGCAGCACCGGCCATCGTGCGGAGGAAGTCCCATTCCGTCACGGTTGCATGCGGAAAGAAGGTCAGGTAGTGGTGGCTCAGCAATACCGTTAGCTGACGAGAGAGTGCGTCAGGAAGCCTTGCCGTTGGTCGCATGGGGTCGAAAGCCTCGCCGTTCCAGGTGCCGTTATTCCATCCGAGCTCTTCGTGGCGAGCAACCGAACGTAGGTTGTTCACGGCTTCTTCGGAAACGACGTTGTAGAGGACTATGTAGCCACTCTCTTGGAGCATTTGACGAGCGTTCATGGTGCACGGGAAGGAAATTTGGGCTCGACTCGGTGAATTAAGAAATGAGCATATATCGCTAGCATAAGCGTTGGTCATGTTCATCGCCTAGACAGTGGGGCCTTGATTGGTACTTATCATTGGATTCTAACTAACGCTCGTTGTTGGTTGGATGCACTTGGTCGGGCTTTCAGTAAAAGTAAAGTTGAAGCTGGCATTGCTGACTTCAACTTGGACTCAGCTTTAACATGAGGACCAATCACTGGGCTGGGTTTTAAACGAGCGGCTTGGCTGCTGTCCTTATGCTTCGAAGATAAACGGAAACGGATCCTTCTACTTCAGGTTGCATGCTGATCCCACAGACTTCGCCAACCAGCGGGTTCATTGGCATCTACCTCCTTCTAATAGACCAGCACAGTGTGATGGACGAGAAACCAGGAATGCTCTGGTGGAGGGTAATCCAAATGCGAACCGCGAGTTTGCACGTGCTTGCGGGTGTGGTCAAGACGACTGAGGAGACCGCCCAAGCTGAATGGCATCAACCGCTTCGCTAAGTGATAATACAGTAGTCCTCCGCATCTAGTGCACGACAAAGGTGACCCTTACCTCCGAATTCGAGACCAAATTAGATCTCTCGAAAGCACGTATGGGTTCGTAGCAATACCTATTGGACGTTCCCGTCTTGTTTGAGGACACCACGCGGGGCTGGGCAAACGCTGATGACAGAACATAGAAAGATACACTCATCAGCTGTGGCGACGCTATCTACTGCCAGCCAGGCGAGCAGCTACCTACACGCTGAGTATGCACGTCTTCGCATTCACGTTTTCGTTGATTTGCTGCAATACCTATTGGACGTTCCCGTCCTGTTTGGGGACACCACGCGGGGCTGGGCAAACGCTGACGACAGAGATAGAAAGATACCCTCCTCAGCTGTGGCGACGCTACCTACTGCATGCCAAGCCGTCGTGGGCAGCTACCTGCACGCTGAGTATGCACGTCTTCATATCCACTGCGTAGAGCTCCTCCTTCAGCACCGAAACGAAGCCCCCGCAATTGTTGCATCATAATTCATTCCGCACCATGCCTGGCCAAGGTCGACAGGCTAACAACTCTCGGGTAGCGGCCAAGGAAACAGCAGCGAATCAAGAGACCCCTATAACCAGCGCGCGCAATGAAGTTCCACGCTCTTCGCAGCTCACGCCGTACCAGCGCATGCAAGGGATTCTCGAATCTCGTTCGAAAGAGTGTGCCCTTCGCGAGATCTCCACTGTGAACGGTACTAGCTTACCGGGCGTGCTAGCATGCCCATAATTGCTTACTAATAGTGTTGTGTGTGATCCGTAGACCTGCTCGAGTTGCTGAAGACAAACCCGAATCCTGAGCAAGTAGTGCTCGCATGAAGTTGTTGTGGGTGTCGGACCACTGCTACAAGCAGTTGACGTATGCCCACCTCCACTTTGTCGATGCTGACTCGCCAGAGCCGCTCGAAGAGCTGTTAAAGGTTTGTGCTTAGCTCAACATGGAGATATGCTATGGCTAATATGTGAACTTTTGCTTGCTATATGCATAGACTTACCGTGACAACTATGCGGACAATGCGCAAGACGTTGACTCCCTGCTTTTCACGGCAACAATCTGGAGCGTCAAATCAGAGGACAACAACCTTCCACCACCGGGCTCCATCGTCCGCATCTCGAAGTACTCCAACCTTGGTTTGTTCCGAGAGCTTCAGTGCCAAGCTACGGTCCGTCTGGCAAGCTTGGTGTGGTCGTAGTCTTGGTGTGGTGAACGGCGCTTGTGGGTTCAGCAGCTGTTGAATTTCATCTTTGCAACTTCAATATCATTTTTGGTTGCTTCTTACTGGTCAAAATGCCACACTACCGAGAGCGATCCTCGAGAAGCTTCATTGCGCAATTCGCACCCGAGGCGACAGAGACCCAACGTAAACGGCTCATTGGTATTTGTATGCGTTGCGTCTAGTCTAACCATTGCTGTCCAGATGCCAAAAAAGCAGGGATCGTCTAACTACTCGTACGAAGAGCAAATTCGGCTGGTCACGGAAGTGGACCAAGTTCTTCCGGTTGCACACTCGGACTGGGATGCCGTGAGAGCGGCGTTCAACAAGAATGCGATCTCGAAACACCGTGCTCGCTCTATTGAGAGCCTGAAGCGGAAGTTCAACGGTCTCTGGCGGGCGTCCGAGCGCATCGGCGAATCGAATCGGACAGCCTTACACGCACTATCGCGCGACGTCAAGCGTCGGATCGACGAGAGAGCATACCGTCGTCGATACGGCCGTAGCCCCCTGCCACCATCTGCAGTGCACCACGCGCACCCCGCATCCTTACCGAATCCCGGGCAGACGGATGGACGTGAATCCAGAGATGCTTCTGTTGTCGCTGTCGTCAGTCCTAGCGGCTACACGTCTTCCACGGATGTTCCAGTCGACGTCGCTGTTGCCGACAGTGCTCATACTATCCCAAGTGCAGGGTCGACGAGCGGAGAGAGCTTATCCTACTTCGGACGTGGCCAGCGACTTCGTCGCTTCGAAGACGAGAGGGCGCCGTCCAGAATGCCTCTGCCTCGGACAACATCGCTCTCTGGAGCAGCAGCTTAAGCATTTCCAGAGTGAAGTGATCCATGAGCTACGAAATATGTACCAGAGGGAGCGAAAGGAAAGAAAGCGCGAGCGGAAGCATGACATGCGAGCTTCTAGCCGCGAGCTAAACAGTTGCAGGAGTGTGTGTTGGCGCTAACATCTTAACGGCTTTTGCGCGATTGAATACAGCATCTTTCATGGCAGCTTTCTCTCTGACTGCAACGCTTCAACTGTTTATTACCTTCCGTTACAGGTTTGATGGCTATAATGTTCTTTCGGGACGTTCCCTCCAAGAATTGTCCAGCTCTTTGGTTCCGGGACAGTCACTGCCGAAGTTGGCCATTGAAGTTGATCGACGCGCCACGATACGATGCAGCTGGAGCTAAGAGTCCAGAATGGAGCAGTAAATATCGCAGCAGTGTGGAATTTGCCCTCGTGAGTGTAGATAGATTGCGAGATGTAAGGATAGTTGCGCTGACGATGTTTGGGTTTGCGTGTGTGTTCAGGTGCTCGACTGACTCAATGTAAGGGGGAGGTGTATTGTCGATGCTGAAGTAGCTGTTTCAAATGACGCATAACGAATTAATAAGCCTGCAACTTTGTGAACAGAAGCGAAGGTTTCGAGCACGGATTGCTACGAGATGGCTGGACGGGGTAAGGGTGCAAAAGGGCTTGGCAAAGGCGGTTCGAAACGTCATCGATTAATCTTGCGCGATAACCTTGCGGGAATTTCAAGGTCAGCTATACGCCGTCTAGCTCGCCGCGCAGGCGTCGCTCCCTCGTGTACAACGAAACCCGCGGTGTGCTCAAGGTATTCCTACAACATCTTATACAGGACGCTGTCGTGTACACAGAGCACGCGCATCGTAAAACGGTGACTACGATGGACGTGCTGTTTGCACGCAAGCGCCAAGGTCGCACTCTGTATGGCTTCGGAAACAAAAATCCAAGTCATGCGTGAGCACAGCATGCTTACTACCTGAAAACTTGTTCATTGAGTGTTTATTAAATGACATGGAACTTCCAGCTGATCCTTCACACTGAGCTTGGTACCAGTTACTTATCCTTCCTCTGCAGCTTGGTCAGCCTAGGCTTCGTGCAGCTGGGCACGTACGCCTTTCACTGCCTGCGCAGGTCGTGCACTTCCAGCTCCTTTCTGCTACCATTTACTTGGCTTTCTTTTGCGATTTGGCCGACCTGGCCTGCTTGCAGCCGCGAGCGTATGCCGCTTGTTGCGTGCGCAGCTCGTGGAGTTCCTTGCCTGTATATAGATGTATAATACGTAGTGTTAGCACACACACCAAGGATAAATGCAAACCAGCTAGAAAGCACAGGGAATATACGTACGGCGCGCCCGCTTCTTGGCCTTCACCGTGCGTGCATTGGCAAGCCGATCAGGTGCAGCTGTAGTTGGCACCTCGGTGCCGGAGCTTGGCTGGCTCACCGTGGACTCGGAATCGCTGCTGGCCATCCCGATTAGCAGTCCAGGATCGTTCAAAGTACACCAGATGCCTGCAGCACGCGCGTTCCGAATGCAGTAAATTAATAAAAGTACATGGATTTTGCGTTCCGAATGCAGTAAATGGATAAAAGTACATGGATTTTATTCATTTACTGCATTCGGAACGCGCGTGCTGCAGGCATCTGGTGTACTTTGAACGATCCTGGACTGCTAATCGGGATGGCCAGCAGCGATTCCGAGTCCACGGTGAGCCAGCCAAGCTCCGGCACCGAGGTGCCAACTGCAGCTGCACCTGATCGGCTTGCCAATGCACGCGTTCAGCACGCTGCGTTGCAAATGTGCATCTTACCTTCTTGTGCTCTGGACGGGATATTGTGAGGCACTAGCGGAAGCTCGCGCTGCAGTAGAACGGGATTAGTATAGCGTGTCCTACCCAAGCACCTCTCGTCACAGCTACGCGCACATTTCACTCCTCGCTGTTGCAGCCCGTTGCCTTCCTTCATCTTTTTGCAATTTGTCTTGATGACAGAATATGACCTCCGGTTGGGTGGTCCACACATTTTCTGAAGTTGCTCAAGCAACATAAGTTAAAATCGAGTTCACCTCACGTAAATCCACATAAACCTAAACCTTCTTACGGACTGCGTCCTCCCCCGGGTGTAAGCCCGGGTAAGCAGTTTATAGGGGCACCCCAATTCGCAGTTCGTAAGAACTGTCGTTGGTCGGTGTGCCAAAGGCTTCCGCGTTATCGAACGACCTTCGCGCACCCGTCGCGCAACATAGAGCACGTTTTGTCACAGCTCAAGGCAGGGATGGTGCACGTTTCGGTTCATTGCAGGTTATCAACGGTCGTGGGCATTAAGACGACTCACATTAGTGACAGGGCGGGCGTCAACCGACATTCTCCAACTCTGGTAACACCACAAAAGCAAAATCTATGCCAGCGTAACCTGAATGCGCTACGCTTTCTCAAAATATTTTTTGACAAATGCAACTAGCGAGCCAATCAAACAGCAACAGGCGACAACGCGTTGTGAAAAGATTGTGTAACACAAACTTGTTACAGAAATTCTGCCCCGTTGATTGATTGATAACAACAGAAACTCGCTCGAATCTCGTCAATGAGCAAAACGACGGTGCTTTAACCAGGAATCATGCAGCGATCAGGAAGGTGGCGTGTGCCATACATAAGCTCTAGTACTAAACTACCGAAAGCCACGAGACAGAGCGAGTCCACATCCGTCAATTTTATCGTTATTCGTTGGTGTGCAGCCTTAGGCTTGGCTGAGGCTTTTGCTGTGCAGTCTTAGGCTGCACACTTAACCTGGCGTGTACGTATGAAGGTGTCCGTGTATATATTGAGAGAAAAATACAGGGCCAGCTTAACCAAAGGAGTTATACGGCCGCTCAGAGCCCCATCGGCTCAGCCTCGACCTCGTCCTCGCTCTTGGCGTCGCACTTTTTGACCGGCAGGCGGCTCATGGTCGCCGCACTGCGAGACCAACTTGCCCTTGACCAGCGCATGACCTTGTGCCGATTGGTCACTCGTGCCACAGCCACAGGTCGCTGTCCAGCGATGAGCGCCGGTCGTGCTGCGAGTGCACCGCGCCGCTGGCGGTCTGCGGCGGCACCTGGAACTGGAATTGTTGCTTGGGCTGCGGTGGCGCCTGGAAGCCGGTCGGGTCCTGGACGCTCGCTAACGGATGAAGGTACCCCTCGGTGGTATTCATATTATGCTGCTGTTGCTGCACCTGGACTTGCTGATGTACCTGTTGCTGCTGCTTACTCCTGGAAAAACTCGCCCTGAGGCGTCACGCCGCCTCCGAACTGCATGGGCCGCTTGGAGGCTCCAGCGCCACCTGGACGGGGTCGATGTGCAGCATGCCGTGTCGAGGGAAAACAATGCTGTTGGGCGCCATGACGGACGGCGTGATGACGCTGGGCGCCATGTTGGCCATGCCAAAGCCCTGCAGGCTGCAGCACGTCCGGGAGCGCACTCGTTGAACTATGACTGCGTAAGAACTCAATCCGAATTACAACCAATCACGTTCCCTTACTTCACCGTTACCACTTCATGTTACGGGATCTGGACACAAGTCATTAGCGCACGCTTCGCGCAACACGAAGGCCGGGAGGTGCAAGCAAGCAGCGAGTGGGCGCAGGCAGTGGCGGCGGCAGACGTAAGGGTCTCGCGTCGGCGTCGGCCGAGACGTCGGTACGTGCAGGCGGGCGATGGCGGGCTCAACATGCATGCATGCAAGGCTCAACTGACATGTCGACTCGTGGGGTGCAGGCGCACAGCATGCAACTGACAAAGGAGGTGGTCGGTGCGCCGTTGCGGTCGCGCAGCGGTACTGCGCGTCGAGCCCATAGGCATTGGTACGTCCGGACGCGCAGGCGGGCTCAACAACATGCATGTGTGCATGCGTTTCCACTGATGTCCTGGTGCAGGTGCACAACATGAAGATACAGCGGCAGACAGAGGAGGGGGTCGCGCTGCTGCAGTCTTGTCGTGCGCGTCCTACCAGAGGCATCGTGCGTGCAAATGTACGACTCGAGATACATGCGAGGTGCAAGGCTGAACTAACATTTCCATTTGATGGTGCAGGTGCAACTACAAGGGAAGGCCGTTGCGGCGCAAGCGCTGGAATGCCAGGAGAGTGCACAAGCTGAGCTCATTGAGCCGCGCTTCTTCATCTAGAGTGTGTTGTGGTGGTCTCGACCACTTTGCGAGCTTGTCGGTAAATGGAGATAGACAGTAAAATGCGTTGCGGCTCGTTACGCGCGATACGAGCAAATAACTTTGCTGCGGCTTGTTGATGAGGTTGCAGGAGGAGGTCCAGTCGACCACGACCATTGCATTGAGGGTCTCGCCTTGTACTTTGTACACGGTAGACCCGACTGCACATACGAAGGGGAATTGCTGCAGCTTCACCTCGAGGTAGCGTCGCTGACCGTCGGGTGCCGGCGGCAGCGAGATTTTACTTTTCTTGAACGGCTCCGTGTCGAAGAACACGGGAAAGAGTTCGGCGTCCGTGCCCGCGCGAATCGGCACGGCGCGCGGCCGTGGCAACCGCAGCAGCGCATAGTCCGGTGGCTGGCTGGAGAGCTGCACGATCGTGTCGGTCGCTCCGTCCCGAACGAGACGGAATGTGGTATGCGGCTGGCTAGGAAAGTGCACGTTCTCGTGGGTGCCCAGCGTGCCGTTCGCGACGCCCTTCGCCGTGCCTACATTTGCGTTACTTGAACGGGCATCCCCGGCACCAGGTCCAAGTAGGGTGCCATGCGGCCGAAGCGGTTGTCGGGGAGACCGAGGACATAGGCGACGTAGCTGCGGCTAAGATTATTCAGCGCACCTTTGAAATTGGCGACGATGCGCAGCGGGAACGCGTGCGGTGGCAGCTGCGTCGCAGTCTGGGCGACAAATGCATTGTTGATGGCTAGCCGCTTGGCGTTCTCGGGGGTGACGAACACGCTCGAGTGCAGCGCGAGCTCGGCTTCAACGTCGGCGTCGGACGGATGCACGACACGGCTGTTGATGATGTCCATAAAGGCCGGCGTCCACTCGCCAACGCGCGCCTTGGCGCATCCTTGCCCCCACTCGGGGTCGCTACGGAACCTCACTGACCCGTCGAGCATGACGACGGTGGAGAACCGCCTCCACAACTCGAAGCCTTCATTGTCGGCTGTCGACGGGCGGGGCGTGCTGGCCGGGTCGACGAAAATCGCGTCGGCGCCCACCGGCGGTATTTGCATGAAGTCGCCCACAAGCACGATGTTCACGCCGCCGAACGGCTCGCTGGGGACCTGCTTATACCGGCGCAACAGCTTGTCGAGCTTCAACCAGTCGGGTTTCGATAACATCGAGACTTCATCGATTGCCAACGCGACGAGCGTGGTGAACGCCATTTCTTGGATCGCGTGCTCGATGCGCACCAGGAAGTTCGCCAATGTGCGCGCGCCGATGAGCGTAGCTGCTTTCCCGGTCAGCGTGGTCTTCGCGAGCGAGCTCTCTCGGTGCCAACTCACGCAGAAGGCACTGATCGCGCCGATGAGCGTAGCTGCTTTCCCGGTCAGCACGGTCTTCACGAGCGAGCTCTCTCGGTGCCAACTCACGCAGAAGGCACTGATCGCGCCGATAACGCGGCTCTTGCCGGTGCCACCGGCGCCGCCAAGAAACATGAGAACCTGCTGGTCATGGAGCTGTGCCTCAAAGTCGTGATGGCCACGACGTCTACTAGAGTCGGGGGCGACAGCCGCAGTCGCGAGCTCGAGCCCGGCCTGCTCTTGCCGCAGAAACGTCTGCAGCAACGCGGAAGCGACGATCGCAAAAGCGGCGTGCTGCCGCACATTGAGCGTTGAACGTTCGCGATATCTCGGTGATTGTTGCGTAGTGGTTAACGTCTGGTCGCTGCTGTTGCCGGTCGCTTGGCTCCCATGTTGCGGCAGCAGGATCGAGCGCGTTCGAGAGCAGCTCGATGACGTCGGTCGGGCGCTCTCGATGGTAGTGCTCGAACGGATTAGATGCGTCGGTGGAGTGCTCCTTGACGTACCGATTGAGCTCGTCGACAGTAAACGCCGCGCTCGTTTGTACGTGCGTCTCGCGCAGCGAGGCATACGCGCTTGCGGCCGTCTCGGCGACCGGCGTCAGCAATGGGCGGTACATGTCCGCCGAGTCCGCGGGTGTGCTAGCGCGCGTCGATGTCAAGAACACGGGCAGCTCGTCTCCGGTGGCGCAGTTGTCACCGCCAGCTTCCGAAAGCAAGCAGAACTGGTCGTCCGCTTGCTCTGCCGCCTCACCGACGTCAGCCATCGCGTCGACGCCGTGGCGCGTCCCTGTGGCGTCGTCGTTGTCGTCGTCCCTGCCTAACACATCGAGGTCGTCGTACTCGTCTGAAGCGGCCTCTTGTGCCTGCTTCTCGACGCGGTGAAAGTCGTCCAAGTTTGCCATGATCTGGCACACAAAGCTTGGCCGCGTGGGTTCCCAGCGTCGGTAGGCATTGACCCAGGCTGCGCCGCTCGATGGGTCGGAGACAAGATCGGTCGCGGCACGAAAGGGGTTGAAGAGTACGAGCGCGCAGCGGCTGCGCTTCAGCAGCATCTCGCTTGGTGACTCGGCGTCCACGTACGGCATGCGGACGCCGGTCACAACCGGCACGGCGGCAGCAAAGTGCCTCCCGACGCAGTGCGTGCTGCTCAGCGGGTGCCCAGGCAGGAAGCGCAACCGCGCGGGTACCGACAGGCTTCGCTTGCACCGGAAGTACCACATCACGAACTCGTAGAGATTGATGCGGTCGAGTGCGCGCGGGCGGTAGCAGTAGTCATCTAACCGGGAGGCTGCACGGTAAACCGCGACCAAATCGTTGTTGTGCAGTGCGACGAGCTCGCATGAGTGCTCGTCGTCGTCCGTGAGCTCCTTCAATATACCGTTCAACGGCAGCGGTGGGCAGGTAGAGCTCATGTAGCAGCACGAGCCTCGCAGAAGGTACAAAACCGCGAGGGGACCGGCGATCTCGCGGCGATTCGTGACAGCAAAGGCAAGCGAAGCCAGCGATTGGCGCATCCATCGTCAAGGCAACCAGCCTCGTCGCGCTCGCTCACCGCGCATTTGCAGATTGGAAGGTCGTCCTGCACAGTACACGATCGATCAGATAACTACCATGATCCAAACCTTGGCAAGTGCCAGACCTCCGCAAGGATGCGCTCGGGGCGCTGTTGGTAGACGTTGTGAGCGCTGAGAGACGCCAGCACCATTTGCGTTGCACGCTCCTGTCCCACGTCATGCGCTTGCTCACGCACGGCCCAACTCAGCCGCTGCGTGCACACTCCCGCCAGCATATTCACCCTCCTCTCCCACGTCATCCGCTCGCTCACGGCCACCGCTCATTGTCAAACTCGCGCCAGCCAGCTCGCACGATCCAACGTTGATGCCAGCCAAGAAGCAACGCGACGTCCAGCAATCGCAATCCAGCGCGGACGTCGCCCACACTCGCGCCAGAAAGCGCTGGTGAGCTCGCCCTCGAACACGGCCGTCAACTCGGACGCAAAGTCGCCG
This sequence comes from Phytophthora crassamura, assembly GCA_033557995.1. NCBI lineage: Eukaryota > Oomycota > Peronosporomycetes > Peronosporales > Peronosporaceae > Phytophthora > Phytophthora crassamura. Next base: position 675,980 of record JAUCED010000011.1, on the reverse strand, counting down.
CCCGTTGCTGCTGCTCACCCGGCTGGCAACACGGTACACGCAGGAATGATTCTTGGGATGGCAGCTCTCGCGTACGCCTCGCTAATATCCGATCGTCCTGCGCTCCACAGCCTGTCGCCGACCATACGAGTCTCCGCTGAAGAAGTTGAAGAAGACCATGAACCAGTACCCGACGCAACTCTTCACGACGATCGACAGTGTGATTGCGTGATGGACCAGCCTCACTCATACGTCATGTTGCATCCGCAGGTGTCCGAAACTTCATCCGCACCAACAACGTGAACAACGCGGACGTGCGCGCGAGCGTGCGCATCTGCGCGCGCTTGCTCTGGATCATCACGGACAACGTCCCGGTCGTCGATAAGTCCGACCATACGACCTTGCTGCACTTCCTGCGCCTGTACCTCAGTGAGGAACATGCGCCCGAGCCCCTCGAAGACCAGATCAGAGTACGTCTCGGCTCGCACTTCGATCTCATGACTGCACTCACTAACTCATCACCTGCAGGACTACCAAGAGTACCAACGCAATGACGCCATGCAGACGAACCAGTACCTGATCACGACCTCGCTATACGAGATCGACATCAACGACTCGCGCCTTCCGCCGCAGGGAGCGGTGATCATGTTCACCCCCACGAAGCTCCGACTCTATAACAATTGCGTGCAGATTGACACCAAGATCCACAACATCTCGGTCGTCGCGACGCCGACTCCCCCGTGAACATCCGCGCCTCCACACGGCGCCACCGCCGGCCATCACCTCGCTTTCCCTTTCATTTCATGCCACGTCAGTCAGTCTCTATCCGATGCATGTAGCTCTATCTGTCAATCAACACGAACCACTGGCAAGCCCTACTAGTACGCTCGCACGCTCCATCCGCCAAGCTCGCAAAGTCATCGAGATCACTACCAAACACTCTACCACGGTACATGAAGACGCGCGACAGAATCGAGGTCAAGATTGCGCGCTCCCTCCCCCCACCAAAAAAAATAAAAGTTCGCACTAAGTTCGAATTGCGAACCCCGGACCCCGTCCGGTAGGCGAATAACTGAAAGTGCGGATGCGGCGGAGCGCGTCATGGCAATTCTTCGGTAAGTTGGACGTGCTGCGGTGCTGTTCTTGGTCTCTCCTGTGGGGAATTTCGTGTCGGGCGATGTGCTCATCGTGGACGGGGGACACTACCTGTACAAGAAACCGGTGATGCCCCGCGAGACGCTCGAGAGCTGGTCCAAGAAGATGGAGAAGAAGGCGCGCGTCCCGGCCGATTCCAAGCTGTAAAGTCCCTCCATCTGTAAACAGGGGAAGACGGAGATGCACAAGACCAACTCGCTTCAACAAAAGGAATGCAACTATGGTTTGTTTTGTAGACTTGATCTTGCATTTGCATCAGTCATCTGGTGTTCCTAAGCTTTACCATCGTTTGATCCTACGTAAATTTGTCATGCGCGGAGTAGCCTGTGAAAACGCCTAGTCGCCTCCCGTTTTCTCCTAGCGCCCTCGTCAATGGCGGCTTTCTGCTGAACGTGCTGCTGCGTGGTCGCTCGTTGTGCGAGTTGGCGGGCCACCAACGCCGAAGCCAAATTACAAGTATCGTGCGAGTGGGCGACTGACGGAATAATTGCTGCTGTCTGTTCTGCAGTTGCCGAGCTGCCATTAGACACTGCGATGGACCACCTGGGGGGCTCTTCACAATCTGTCAAGGCCGATGGCTTTGGGTGATATACATGCTCTGCTGTGGATCTTCGTTGTTAAATCTGAACAGCCTAGGACTGACCGGTACGTCCTTGGCAAGGGCGGACATCGACGCAATTAATGTGATGATGATGAATCGATTTCCCGTTGTGACATTCCAGAAGGAGCCGAGTTGCAGTCAACAAGTGTGGCGGGAGGGGATAACAAGGTTTTCATATCGGCAACTGCTTTTCGATGCAGAGCTCGTTTTTTCCTACGATTACTCCAAATTGGGTTGAAATTGTTGTTCCGGGCTACGGGATATGGAAGACACGAACTGGAAATGGAGCTACCAGTAGTAACTTTGCTGCTGATTTATTCGATTTTGAAACTCCGACATTCCGAGAATGCCGACTTCAATCGCTGGGACTTCACATCAGCAACATAGAGCTTGATACGTTGGTGATGGACCTGCTACGATATGTTGGTGGCGACCTACGTACTCTCGAATTGGAAATTGACCAGTCAGATCCCGACGTAGTGTACGATCCACACACACCAGCCGACTTGGATTTGGGCGAGCTAGCTGTCGTTTGTCCTCACCTCGAGGTTCTCGAGCTGATGTGGTTTGATGTGTTAGTCCTGCCATTGAACGATGACGCCCTCCGCGAGTGGCCCATCAAGAAGCTGAGCGTAAAAATGAGCGCCACGTTTCCACACTTGGCGCCGTATTTGGAAAACGTACGGATGCGAATGGCGCGAGAACTTGTGGACAGTGCTTCCTAAAAATATATGGTAATTCCATATATGCATTATTTCGAGATGCATAATTTATTTCTCAGAGCTTGAGAAGCTATCTGCATTATTTATTCTCACGGTACCTGAAACTTACTTTTTACTTAATGACAGCTGCACTATTTTAACATTTTGGCCAATAATACTAGAGAGACTTCATTATAGACTAAAGAATGCCATAATGTATTTCCATCATCGTGCTGCTTGATAACATTATTTATTTCGCTGTGTTGTCTACAATTAAATATTATTTAGCACTGATCGGTGTATCTCTAAAAGGAAACGAGGACTTTGATGAAGAAAAGATAGCTCAGTTTGAAAGCCACGATGAGATTATCTGCCTCTCGTGAAGGAGAAGTTCCCGCTGCGGTCAAAGGTTGGTATGCTGAGTGTCGTGACAAGGTCCTGTTCTTCGTCACGCTCGGCGTCGGAAGCGAAAGCGATTAACAAACTAGACGCACACGTCTTGAGTCGCATCTTCGTGTTTGCTGCTACACCGGAGAGACACACGGTTCGCTGTCGAAGCATGAGCTAGGCGCTATTAACAGTTCCTAACGCGTCAGCGAACGTTGGCTGTTGCTCCGTTGGTGCTTCTGCTGGTGCAAAATATTGAGGGCAACAAACGCTGGAGTTCTCAGGTAACAGACACATGCAGGAAACGCTTATGTGGGATTAAACGCTGGTAAAGTTGCTGAGAACACCAGAGACTTGATGAAAATGTGCAAGCACCCAAAGCTGAACATCGCATTTGCATTCCATTTGTTGGTAGTAAGCGAATTCGAAGCGCCTGAGAATGCATTGTACCTCCATCTTCCTCGCTTTTACAGCTTTTACAGCTTGGAATCAGCCGTGACGCGCGCCTTCTTCTCCATCTTCTTGGACCAGCCCTCGAGCCTCTCGCGGGGCATCACCGGTTTCTTGTACAGGTAGTGTCCCCCGTCCACGATGAGCACATCGCCCGACACGAAGTTCCCCACGGGCGAGACCAAGTACACCACTGCAGCGGCGATGTCCGTCTTGGCTCCAACTCGACCCACTGGGATCGCGCTGGCCATGAACTTCTTGCGCTGCTCCGGGTCTACGTCTCCACCGAGTTTGGCTGTACCCGTCGTGTCGGCAATAGGCCCGGGCGCTACGCCCGTGACACGGATGCCGAACTGCCCCCACTCGAGCGCCAACGAGCGCGTGATGCTGTCCACAGCGGCCTTGGCGGCCGACGCGTGCACCTGGTACCACGTAGCAGGTCGCTGCAGCGTGGCCGTGATGTTGACGATGCGGCCGTCGCCGCTCTGCTTCAACGGCTCGAAAGAAGCTCGACTCATGTTGAAAGTGCCGATGGCGTCGATGTCCATCACCGTGCGGAAGGCGTTGGTGCTCATCTTCTCGGCCAAAGCCAGGAAGTTCCCGGCCGCCGAGTTCACCAGCACGTCCAGCTTGCCAAAGCGAGCCACGACACGCGCCACCGCCGCATCTGCACTCTCAGCTGAGCGCACGTCACCCTGCACGAACATGCAGTTGTGGGGGTTCACGCCGCGCTCGCGCATGAGCGTCATGGTGCTTTGAAGTGCTTCCTCGCGACGTCCCATGACCGCCACCTTAGCGCCATACTCGGCCAGCGTGAGCGCAATTTCCTGGCCGATACCGGAACCTCCGCCAGTAACGAGTGCCACGCGGTCGGCACAGGCGTCGCGGCTGAACACGCGCTGGATGCTGGAGGAGTCCATGGAGAAGAAGACGGTGAAGACGAGGTAGATTGGACAATGAGCTGCTCGAGCTTCAACACCGACGAGATGTTGATTCGACACGTACCGGTTTAGCACCGGTTTATAGCAGCGACAAAAGCAAGCCAAGGCTCTAAATCGGTAAAACCGGTTGGTGTATCCGGTACGCCGGCGTTGCCGCTCCTTTGCCGTCGATCTCACCGCCGGAGCGTAGTGTCTGGACCCAAGCGTCCTCGGTGCGTGTGTGCAGTGCACGCAGCGGTTGCCTGCCCGAATCTCACTTTTGGTTCGCATTGCCCCCCTCTTGTTGCTACCTGTGAGCAGTTAACCAGATCGTCAGGATGAGCGTCGTGGCGGCCCAGCAGCCGCAGCAGAAGATCAAGACGTACTCACTGGCGGACAAGAAGCCCTTCTTCAAGCACTTCTACCCGCGCGATGTGGCTATCCTGGCTCTACGCTCCACGGCGATGCAGGGGATGATGATCTTCAACGCGTTCGTGGCGTCGCTGGATCTGGAGGAGTCGGACGACGAGGCGTCGAGCGAGGACGAGTTCGAGGACGTGGACGCCGACAAGGAGGACAAGCCGGACTTCGTGGCCCCCTCGCTGCAGGAGTTCAGTCTCGCCAGCGCCAAGTCCTTCGGCAAGTCGCTGAGCATCACCACGTACGTGCGCTCGCTCGAGGAGGTGGCGCTGCGCGTCTGCCGCCCGCAGATCGTCAGCAAACTCATCAAAGGTGCGTCGTCTTCAAAACCAAGAGAGCTGTGCGGGGGGGATTGTGTTGCTAATGCTAGTGAACTTTGCAGACATCACCAAGTCGGCGATGCGCAAGTACGCGCGCACGTCCAGCAGGATGGCGTCGGCGGCGTTGATGGTCAAGACGGGCATGCGCGCCAACATGTTGAGCCACCTGGCCATCTTCCTGGTGGAGGAGGTGCGTTGATATCACTTTTTCTGCTGAGGGGTTCATTGCTGCATTCGTGCAAACAAGCGTGCACTTCTGTCAGCCTTACTCACGGGCGATGCTGTGCGTTGTTGGCTTGAACCACCCAACAGACCCAGCAGATCGTGATCATTCTGTACCGCCGCTTCGTGGCACGGAAAGGTGGCAAGAAGGCCAAGCAGACCCTGCGCTCCATCGAGGAGGGCGTTCAGAGCAGCGGAAGCGAAGAGGAGGACAGCTCGCTCTCGACGTTCATCTCCGCCACGGGCCGCAATGCCTCTCGCTCCGCGCTGGCCGTCATCACGGGCGGCGTCGGCGCGGCCATGGGCACAGCGGTGCGGCCAGGTACTGGCACGATGATCGGCGGCATGCTGGGCGACACCATCGCCTACGTGTTGTTTTAGAGGGAGGAAGCTCGAGGCTGGCGAAGAGGACGACGACCCGCCGAATAACTACAAAACATCAATGCTATACCCGACCGCGATCAAACTCTTGGCAGGTGGCTTACAATTGCAACACATACAGCGTCTTCAAACGGATACTTTGCCGGCACATGCCACGTTTTGCGGCAGAGCTTGCCTCTATGGATACAACGTAACGATTTGATTCCCCCAACATCTTCGTAGCCCAAAAATGAAAAAAATGAAAATGAAAAAAAAAGAAAATGAAAAAGAAGGCAAAAATCTCCACAAAACGACAAGCCGGTGGAACCCCAGTTTTCCGACCGCGGAAAGACATAACGCAAGAGGAGAATAGAGTGCTCGCGGCTCTCCTCCCTCCCAAGCGGCCCCTGTAGCCCCTCGCTTTTCCCCACCTACTCCCCGCCTACCAGCACGTTCCAGCACCTCATTACGCGCATTTAGAGCGCCAGTACGACGCACAAGAGAAGCCCATGACGACGGCGTCCAGCATGTACATGGAGACGGTCTCTCTGAACGACGACGCGCCCGCAGGCAACTCTGCGGTCGCTAACACCACAGTTCTGGACGTGGACAGCCTGGAAGCACAGTTTGCGCAGCCCACGGAGCTCAAGGCGCCCACGCCGGAGGTGATGCTGCCTGTCTCGGACAGCGACAGCGATGAGGACGGCAATGGCCAGAACAAGGACGTGAACGTGCAGACTGCAGCGGCTAATAGCACCCAGAACGACAGGAAGGGCTCAGACGACGCAGTCGTCCTGGACGTGGATGCAGATCACAAGGAAAGCAGCTTGAAGAGCTCGAACGGCAATCAGCAGCAGCACGTGCTGCCTCCACTGCGTGTCCTCACGCAGAAGTTGCCGGTGGAAGAGCGAGACTACGTGGACCCGACGCTGTTCTCCCCCGAGGTGTCAAGACACGCCATGGAAGTTGCTCACCGCCGCGCCAAAGCTATCGCCAACGAGGTGAAGGAAATGATCGAGCTGGAGGACGAGATGGAAGGCGCCGCCAAGGTCAAGATGTCCCCTGTCGAAGCGGTTGGTATCATCGGAGGCGCCTTCGCTAGCTCCTTGAAGCGTGCCAAGAAGATGGTCAAGACTGGAACCAAGGAGTACGACCTTTTGTCCGGGACATCCCCGTCGGCAAAACTGGACGATCTCGACACAGACGGAGACGGACTGCAGCTCTCGCCGGACGGCGACGGGCAACACTTCCGCACGCCCAAGCTTAGACCGGCATTGAAGCGCTTCTCGGCCTACACGGCGGCGGCTGCGCTTGAGCCAGAAAAGAAGACGTCGAGTACGCGGCAGAAGAAGAAGGGGATTCAGTGGCACGAAGACGTGCTGGATGCCGACGAGGAGTTCTATGAAGACGACAGGGACGAGCTGGAGACCCACTCGCTGATGAACGGAGATGGAGATGCTGCTGGCAATGGCAACGGAAGTCCTCGACCGCAGATCCTCAACTACAGCAGCACGAAGGACGGCCAGCTGACGCCGCGCAGCAAGAAGAAGCGCAAAAAACTCGTGCGCTCCATGATGCGACGACTGACGCCGCGCGAGAAGGAGGAGTTGTACCGGCAACGACCAGACCTGATGATTATTCCCAACTGGGCGCAGAAGTACCGCGAGGAAATTTCAAGCGACGACTCGACGCGCTGGAACGCGTGGCTGTTGGGACTCATCTCGGTGCTGGCCGTGCTGCTGCTGGTGTTCATTCTCCTCATCGTGCGGCAGCGCGCAGCCGCGTCGACGTAACCGGCCAGGTATCCAGCTCCACTAGAGACGAGGGAACTGGCCTGCTCCCAGTTTTTGCTGCTTCATGTATGGCTTGTTTGATCTTATAGCTTGAAGCGGAGCGCAGCGTTGCGCCGCCAGGACACACAACTACGAACTCACCTCCATAATATTTACTGGACGTCAGCGCGTCTTACTTCAGATTTGGTGATCGACTTGAAGCAGACGGTCTCGCGTCCTCCCTGCAGGACGCACTCAACACCAAGACCACCCAACACATCAAAGAGCATAACGACCATAGAATTGCACGCAAGTGGTGTCTTTTCATGAGAGGGGTGAATAATTCCATCGCGTAGGGGACCTCCAGGTAGCTTCAAAGAGGGACCGTTGGCCCAACAGACTGGCAGGACGGCGAGAACTCGCCAATCTCCAGCACTCCGTCGACCGAAACGACACTCTTTTGATCAGCGTCCGCAGCGGTCTGAATCCTGAATCCTTTTCCTTCGTAACCTACGCGAGCCCCATGGTCTCAGCAGCCTAGTGGTGGCTGTAGTCGAACTTGCCGTTAATGCGCTTCCAGTAGTTGCTCTTCTCCTTGTCCTCCTGGGTAGCACCACGCGTGGGGAGGATGCCGCAGATCCCCCAAGCAAGCCTGTAGAAAATGGCAGGAAGAGGAAGGTAATTAAACAAAGGGGCGCAATGGCGGGCGAGTGAGAGAAGCGACGTACAATCCGCCGACGAGGAAGGGCTGGAAGTACTCGCGCTTGGACTCGTGGATCAGGAACTGCGTGAAGGGCAGCTTGTGCCAGCGCACAGCCTTCTTAACAACGGCAGCGGTCATCGTGGATCTTCGGGGACTCTCGGCTTCTCCTCTGGGGTAACGGCGGTGGTTGTTGTGAAAGAGAGGTCCAGAGCGCTCGGGTAACTTGGTGTGTCTGAACACAAAAGGGGGTGGCGTGGCGCACATCAAACGGAAACGAGTTTGAGAGGATGCCACTCGACATTACTTTGAGGCAACGCAATGCCAGCAATGGAAGAAAAGACAATGAATGAGAACGTATTCAAGCCGCACAGCTAACGGCATCAGATCCAATGCTGACACGTTTGACAAGTTGAAAAGATCAACACGATCACCTCGATCTCAGCTGAATGAAACACCAGTCAGGCACAATTTCTAACGAGCAAAAAGCTCACTCATGCGACGAGCAAACCCGTGCACAGCATTCAGCCGCAGAGCAAGGGTTCTAAAGAACGATGCTAAAAAAGTAGGACAGCCACTGTAGATAGCCCAAGCACTGCACGACCATGAGAACATTTCCAAAAGGTTCCATCCTCCTTGAAGACGAAAGTAAAAACACTTCGAAGGTGTCTTGACGTCGAAGCAAGGAAGCCCGAGCAGCACCTGGACACCTGTTATCTTTGCGCTGGCATTTTTCGCAGCCCCGAACGCACTCTCTCAACCTGCCTCGAACCTGTCACCTGAAACGCGAAGAGTCCGCTGCACGGAGAAGTCGAGGGGTCCGGAAGACACGATGGCAGATTTCAAGAACGAAGGCGCTTGCGCGAAACCTTTGATTCACCGGAAGAATAGACGCGCGAGTCCATTTACGGAGTTAAAGCGGGATCAGACGCTCAACACGAATGGCAGGTCTTGTTGCGCTCGCTAAAGCACAGCCTAGTAGTCCTCGTCTCCGCCGAACATGTCCATGCCGCCGCCGAGGTCCTGCGTAAGATAAAACACACAACAACATCAGAATTCTGTACCTCGGCATCCCTGATCCAATCCTGTAATTCGACTTACAGCCTCCTCCTCCTCCTCCTTGGCCTTCTCCTCCTCCTTCTCGGCCTCAGCGCCCGCAGCGCCAGCAGCAGCGCCCGCAGCGGCACCGGCACCGCTCGAAGAGCCTCCGCCCGTGGAGATGAGCTCCACGATCTTGCCCTCCTTGGTCAGGAGCGAGGCGAAGAGGTTGGGCCAGTAGGGCTCCACCTCGTTGCCCGACGCGTGCAGGATATGGTGGATGGCCTCCGACGTGATCTCGTGCTCCCCGTCGAAGAGGATCATGGACGCGTACGCCACGCACAGTTCGTCGTGCTGCTCCTTGGTGATGGTCGACATTCTTCCGCTTTCTGTGCTTTAGCTTTCGGCAAATAAATGCCGGCGACCGCGTCGGCCGTCGGGCGGCCCATTGGTTGGCGGCGAGCCGCTTTTGCCCTCCACTCAGAGTAAGTACGAATCAATGGGGTCCACATCATCCACAGATGTGCACCACACTAAACCTGTGTTGCGCACGTAATTACCGGCTGACCTTTTTTACGAATCAATTCAAACCGGTACAGGAAGCGCGCCAACCTTCCAGCACGCCGGTGCAGGAACGAGCGGCCTTCATGCGTGACGCCGCGGGGCCCTCTAACAAGTGGGCGGCGCGTGTATCAACTGATCCGTTCGCTTCCACCTCTGCTCCCACCTTGCGCGCCGAAAACGGTCAAGAAACGGCCGCGTTATCTCCAGATCAGTGCGAAGACGGAAAGGAGAACCGCGTGCCTCTCTCTGGAGACCACCCGAACGTCTCCATGAGTCGCAGCAGTCGACAATCACTCCTGGAAGCTGAGCTGTTGCCCTCTTCACTCGGTTTGGCGCCCTCTGCGCCCTCGTCGCTGCTCGGCAAGCGGCCCAACCCGGCAGAGACTGACGCTGCTATTGACACACACCAGGCCTTGTACAACCAAGAAGATGACGAAGAGCGCGCACGGAGAGACCCACTGGCGGAAGCCAATGCCTTGACTTACTTTGAGGCCCGCGCACTCGAGCTCCACGCAGAGGACGAGCCCGCAGGTTCTACCACAATGTTCGTGGATGACTTTAACCATGTGGGACACCTGCGCTTCGGCGCGGTGGCTCTAGGTGAACGCCGCAGTAGGAAGTTGACACTGGAGAACGCCAGTGAAGTGGGCAATGCGCGCGTCAAGTACGACGGCTACGCGCTAATGCACAGTGGCGACAGCGCAGACGCTGGTCCGCTGACGAAGGCCAGGTTCAAGTGTGACCTGCACGTGTGTGTGGTGGACGCACTCAAGGCGGTGACGCTACGAGTCACGTTCGAGCCGCAGCCGGCGGATGTCGGACGGGAAGTGACGGCAATACTCAAGTTTATAGTGAACGATCGGTTTAAGCTGCAATGCCGGGCGACGGGAGCGGCCACGCCGCGCGTGCCGAGGATGTCCAGGTTTGGACGCATGCGGCAGGCCAAGGTAGTGGATACGGTAGTGGTGGCGCCAACGCGCCCGCCGAGGATCCCTGCACCGAGACAGACGAGCACCAGAACGTCGTCACAGTTGGCAAGCACAGTATTCACAACATCGAACGCGTTGGCTCCGAGTGGGCGTGAACCGGAGCACGAGCCTCTCGCTAGGCCACTGTCGACGGTAGGAGAGAAACGCCGATCTTCGGTGGCCATCGAGTTCTCGCCACCAAGGAATGGATCAAAGCGAAGGAGAAGCGAACAACCGCGTTTCAGTACGCCGAAGACGCTAACGCCTAGGAAAAGTATTGGCGATTCACAAGACTCCCCGTCCGCGAAGAAGCCCTTCTCTGGGTCCTGGTGGAAGCAGCGCCAGGAGGTCTACGACGAGAACTGGATGGCAAAGCAAACCGAAGGGTTTACGAAGTGGATGAATTACGTGTTGCTCGACGGCACTGCCCAGCGCTTGAGCGGAGACGACGCAGAGGACGACGGTGACGAGCAAACAGGTGGAGTCAAGCGCAGATTTGAGTTCTCGTCGTTGCGTGTACTCGCCCAGAAGCGCATGGAGTCCACGTGGGCGCATGCTGCAGTGGAGTTGTACCATTCGCCGAGTATGGACGATATCTTGTTCAATCTTCAGGACGAGATCGGCAACCAAGGGCTTCTGTTTCGTGCTGACCGGCCTGTGTATGCGGACGTTGGCTTGCAGGAAGATCTCCTCCGTCTTCTGAACAACTACCATCCCGTTTGGCTTTGCTTGGGGCTCTACGCTGTACTTGGAAACCAAGTCATGAAGCAGGAAAAGTGCTCGTTGCGGACAATTTTCAGCTCTACCGCAACGACATCGTCGAGTCGAGGAAAGAAAGACGCGCCGCCGGACAGAAAGATGCCGCGTGTGCTACGCCGGATCATCTTGAAGCATCTGGTCAAAGACTCGCATGTTGCGCAGAATTATCGCCTGGTGAAGAACCTCCTGACACCGTTGGATGGCTCCACCGAGGACCGCAACGACGGTGGCAATGCGTTCAGGAACCTGAAGAAGAATATCAACGGGCGAGAGTACTTTGACTCGTTGACGCAGTCGTTTATGCTCAAGTTCCTCATGCTGGTGATCTTCTTGGACCGCGCGATTGAGCGCAAGGCGGACAAGTTCGCGCATTTCCCCTGTCTCTTCCGAATCGCGCCACCGACCACGAAGAGCGTCTCTGGAGAGGCCCAAAGCGGCGCGAACAAGAGTCAACGCGGCCATGACGACGAGCTGAGGGTCAAGAACTCGCAGGTGTTTGTGACGGAGTTCTGCAGACTCTTTCTGGCCAGCGAAGGGCGCATCGACAAGCACTTGAAGCAGCTGGGCTACACTTTGAAGCACGAGCAGACGCCGCTGGATGAGATCGACCTCGAGGTCAAGAACTTGGAAACGGATCTGCGTGATGGCGTTCGGCTGGCAAAACTCATGGAGGCTCTGACGACGTCTGCGTCATCCTCGACAGGTCCGGACGGCGAAGTTGTTCCCCAGCCTCAAGGCCTGTCAACTTTTTTGCGTGTGCCGGCTCTGTCGCGACTGCAAAAGGTGCACAACGTGGAGATTTGCCTGCATTTTCTGCAAGACAAGTGCGGCGCAAGCGTGCTGGACAACCTCAAGAGTACCAGTGCGCAGGCAGACAAGGGGAAGCACCGATTAAGCGGGCGTGTCCGCGTGTCCACGTCTGGATTTGCTGGGTTGTCAAGCAAAGTGGACGAGAAGATGGTGGAGAAGTTGGCCAGGGATATCGTGAATGGCCATCGCGAGAAGACGCTGGCGTTGCTGTGGAAGCTCATCAGTTGCTTCCAGTTGCAGTCGCTTGTTGACGCTGAAACGATGAGAAAGGAGGTCGCAAATGTTGTCAAACGGATGAGTTTCCGAGCCAAGGAATTCTTCGATCTCCAAGAGCGGAACGAACCGCTTGTCCACACGGACGAGCACGAATGCTACGCGTTGTTACTGGAGTGGTGTCGGGCCGTGTGCGCCAACTACGACCTTGGTGTAGGCGATTTCTCCGGTTCATTTGCGGACGGGAAGGCGCTCTGTTACCTGCTCCACTACTACCACCCGATGCTCTTGTCCAAGTCGGATATGCTGCCTACAACCAGCGACGCGGGAGATGCTCAACAAGTGAGCGAGAAGGTTCTTCTGTCCAACGAGAAGCGCCACTTTGCGATCATCAACGACCGCATCAAGCAGCTCGGAGAGGTGCCAGTGCTCATGCCCCAGCAGTACAACACGAAGAACCCGCCAGAAGAGAAGATGGTGGTGACGTTCGTGTGCTACTTGCAGTCGCGTCTGATGGATTCGTACAGCGAGATCCACGCTGCTTCGAGATTGAAACGCTGGTGGAAGAGCCCACTGATCCGACTGCGGATGCATCGCAAGAAGAACGCCAAGGCGCGCATCATCCAGCGGTTCTGGTACACGTCGAGCCAGAAGCGGCTGGCGATTCGCCAGTGCCGCAAACTCCTCCGAGCCGCACACCTCGTTAAGAGTACCGTGCAAACGTGGGTGGCTCGGAGGCACTTCCTGCGCTTCTGGAGATCTGTTGTTGCCATTCAGCGGGTGTTCCGTGCTCACCGACAGCTTCGTATCAACGGCGACTCGGTTGGCGCAGTTCTTGTGATCCAGTATCACTGGAGGAAGCAGTTGAAATGGAAACGCGCGAAGGAACGGCAGTGTCAGCAAGCCATGCAACGCAAGCTCTCTCAACGTGTGCGTGTGAGGGAAAGTTGCGCTATCATTGAGAGGAACTGGCTGCACCATTTGTCTCGAGAAGGAGCTCGGCTCTTCCGGCAGCAAATGCTCGCCGATCGGCACCAGGCTGCGACCCGAATTCAAGTTGTTTGGCGACAAGGACGCGTGCTTGATGTCGCTCGGAAGCAGCGCGTGCAGGTGTGGCGACAGGTGCATCGTGCGGCTCGTGTGATTCAGCGAGCGTGGGGTGTTTTCCAACACCGTCGCGAAGAGCGTCAGCGGGTCGTTGCTCTTCAGCGCTTTGAGCAAATGATGAAAGAAAAGGAGCTCCAGCAACGGCAACTCAAGTTGAAGCGCAAGGTGGAGACACGTGCGGTCAAGTCCGTTCAGAAATGCTTCCGCAAGTTCGTTCGTCATAAGCGAGAGGTAGCGGCGACCAAGTTGGCGAGCGCATTCCGTGGCACGAAGCAGAAAACGAAGTTTCAGAAGGAGAAACGAGCGGCGGTGCTGCTCCAGCGCAATGTTCGCGTGTGGCGTCGCAAGCGGCAGCTGTCGGCTTTGACGCGGTTCTCCAGGATGTTGAAGACTTACCAGCGAATGAGGGCGAACGAGGCACAGCGACGTATGATGCGAGTCCAAGAACTCCAGTTCAAGGGGGAAACGCGTGCGGTGTGCCGCATCCAGAGCGTTTTCCGAAGCTATCGATTCCAGAAGCAAACGCGTGCTGCCACTAGGATTCAGTGTTTGGTACGAACTTGGCTAGTGAGAAGCTGGTACGGCAGCCTCCGTCAGAGTGCGTGTGTGCTGCAGCATAACGTGCGGATATGGCGTCGTCAGAGACAACTCCGTGCGTTGTTGACGTTCCGGGACCTGCTGCTTCGCTACCGGCGGATGCAGCGAGAGCAGGAAGAGCGCCACGAACGGATCCGCCAGGATCGTCTCCTTCGTCTGCAGGAGAGCGTCGAGCGCCGTGCAGCACACCGCATTCAGTCGGCCTATCGCTTCTACGCGCATCACAAGCGGATGCTGGCGGCGACGCTCATCCAGGCGGCTTTCCGTGGCTTCAAGGAGCAGCGGCGATACGCCAAGACCCAAGCTTCTGCTGTGGTGGTGCAGCGCGCGATTCGTTCGTGGGTGGCGGCGACGAGATTCCAGCGGGCGATGCGTCTGCACCGAGCCGCTGTGAGCATCCAGAAGAGCGTGCGTGGGTGTCTGTCGCGTCGTCATCGGTTCAACTTCTACGCGCTTCAGACGCAACTTCAGCGGCTGCGTGTGCTGATCTCGTGCTGGCAAATCGAGAATTGGTTTGCGAACCGCTTGTCAAGGCGCCGGAAGAAGCGCGCGCTGATGGTGCGAGCTCGCTGGACACAACTTCGCTCTGCTCTTGTTCAGAAACGTATTGCCGATGCGGACAAGATCGCGACGTGCTGGCGCTCTTCGTGCTTCAGACGAGTGATCACCGCCCGAATCCAACACAAGAAACAAATGGACAGTGCAGCGCAGCGCTTGCAGATTTGGTGGCTGGGTCTGTGCTGTAAATGGGCGGAACGTCAACGACGCGCGGGGGACAAACGACAGCGTGAGATGGAAGCGATGGCCTTGGCCATGGCCAAGGCACGCGCGGAGCGCACCGTGGGCTCGTGGCTCCGTGAAAAGGTAATTTTACCTTACCGCAAGCGAAACTTCCACTACGTTGCAGTGCGCAGGCTCCAGGCTTGGTGGCGTGGCTCACTGGTGCGTTTGCATCACAGCTCTCCGGAGATTACACGGCAACGCAAGAAGCTTTCTTCGATGAAGTTGGTGGGCCAGGAGATTCATGCCGGCACCGTCACCTCATCGAGTAGTCTGCAGCAGCTGCGGGTCAAGAAGACGCGCGAAGAAAGGAGCGTCCAGACAGAGCAACCCCAGACGTTAGGCGCGAGGTTGGACATGGCGCTGCACATGCTGCTGCATGGCAAACGCCTCCAGGACATGCTGTTTGCGAGCCACACGATCGAGGTGTGCACGCGGTACTCGCGGGAATGCTGCGGCAAGTGCGTGCAACTGCAGATCTCGTCGACCATTTTCGCCGCCATCCGTGGCTTGAACCGCAGCCGTCCGCACGTGGAGCTGCTACATCAGCTGCTGCTTGTGCTGAAGAACTTGACGGTGTATCGCCGCTCGGCGGACAGGGTCAAGCCGCAGCGAGCTGTGGCGACGGAAGACGCCACGGACCGGCTGGATGTGGATCTCCGTGCGCTGGACACGCTGGTGGACCTGCTGCACATCCATCGCGACATGCACCACGTGTTCGTGCTGTCCGCGGACGTGATCACATACTACTTGACGTTACTGAAGCCTCTGGCAGGCAGAAGCGCTGCCGTGCAAGAGAGTTGGAGCGAGGCGGAGAAACGGCTTGGAGGACTGCAGGAGCTGCTTTCCAGGAAGCTGGCGCTATACAATGCGACGGCTTCGTTCCGACGCGTGAACCAGATCCCCGACAAAAGCGGAGCGAACAACCTCATGAGGAAGATGAACCCCAAGACAGCCGTGTCTATCATGGAACAGCTCAATGAGCTGCTGTAGCGGTGCAGGTGTGTACGTACCGATGGAGTAGGAATGCGTGAAACTAAGCTATGATCTTTGCATTATTGAGAGACGTCGCTGGCGTCTCTTCAGGTCAGTTTTCCTCCCCTTCGTGGAAAATCACAGGAGAAAAGGATCCTGTGCCGACACGAACGGATCTTCGCTTCGGTACTGCTGCAAAGCCAACAATCAGCGCAAGTGTGTTCCTATCCAAGTGATAGAGCGCCTTGTCCTTCTTGTCCATGCTGCTGTCGCTTGTCCAAACGCTAAGCAGCGCAGCTTTTGACTCGATCGGAAACTTTGTCTTGACCAGCGACAGGAAATCTCCGTGGTGCATCTCGAGAGCGAACGCGTCTTCATCAGACAAGTACCAGCCTCGGGGTACGTTCACTTCCAACTTGATGAGTTTCTTGCGCCATTCGGTGCGTTGGCTCGTCCAGACAAGTGGATAAACCACTTACCACACCGTCAATATTGAAACTCTTGAGCGGCCAGTTACGCAACGCTGCGTTGTCGTCGGTCACGGCCACTTGAACGTCCGAAAGTGTAAGTTTCGCTAGTTTAGGACAGGCCACGGCCAATGCATTAAGATCGATGGTATGTAGATCGGCTCCAGTGTTTCCAAACCATAGCGTATGAAGGTTCTTGCCAACCATAGTCAGCAAGTTTGTTGGCACCTCCACGCTCTCAAGATCGTCGACGAAAAGCTTAAAGAGATACCATGGGCGTGGCTGTTTGCGTCCGAAAAGCGTCCCCAGTTGAACATCTTTAACATATTCTACCCCCTCACCAAGCGCCATGTTGCAAATTCCGTAGCCAGGAACAACGACATCTGCCTGACCAGAAACACGACACCTTGCTCGAAAAACGCCTTGGTCAAAGAGAACGAGGACTGCATCGTCCCCATCTGCTAAGTTGGCTGGAGGCGCGCTCCTTTTGTATAGATCACAAAACCGTAGTCCGAAGCTGAGGAATCCACCAACGTCTGACCTGAAATGATTTCTGGATAGGCGTTCTGCAGCACAGTGTCGACCGCAGAAACGTCCTCGGCTGTTAGACTCGGACTGCTATGTCGATGGTGTAGACATCGTTGAATGTCACTCGGCTCCAAAACGCGTACGCTAGCCATTGCCACTGCAGGCGGTTTAATGCAAGGTTCAGCACAGCAGGATGATCATCTTCTTGTTGGTTGATGGAGTCAGTGGCTGTAAAATGCTCAACATTCGAAAGCGCAAGGGCCGAATAGAGCCCAGCAAGGCTTCGCTCAGACGCACCTGAAGTCATTTGTCTGATATCGTTCAGCGTTCCACCCCGCACAATAACTCCAGCATGGTCGCCTGGGCGGTGGCAAAGCGAGTGTCCGCAAACCAACGAGCTATAGCGAAATCCAGCATTTGCCACTGCCAGTCCAAGTTGTTGCGCTTCCGTGCGTCTATCATCCAGGTTAAAGTCCAATGAGGCCACATCCGACCGCGCAAGCGCTGCTGTCACCTCTCGCACATTTGGTCCCATGAAATCGGATCTCAGTGTCCAGGTTCGGACTTCCAATGGATGTTCTTGCGGACGCTAACGTCCTTCACAGCCCCACTCTTCTAACAACGAAGAGCTGTCTGATAAGGTGCTCAGATGAACAATAGGAGGCACATCGATACCCAGTCGCTTTCCAAACTCCCGGGCGAATTCCTCGGGGGTTGACGTAGGCTCTAGGTCACCCCAGGGATTGCGTTGACCCCCACGAGCTGGCACCGTGTCATGGTGCGTCGTCCACTCCAGCGTCGCTCGAGCGTTCCACCAGTCTCCCGTCGTGGTGCTGGCTTGAATCAATTTATCCATAACGTGGCGAAACTCAGGTGAAGAATCCCACGGACTCTCCGGGAACCCAAAGAGTTGTCCCCAGCTCACGCTTTCCTCCGTTGCAACGGGGTCTCCCCCGGACAACGTCCCAAGGAGTCGACATTTCCACACGGGGCAGACTAAATAAGGCCCTCCGTCGTCATCCGGTCGATCAAAGACCGTAAAGGTCGACATCATGTCTACAAAAGTAGCGTTGTCCACATTGCCAACATATTCAGCAGCTCGATTCCCTCTCGAATCCGCTGTAGACTCACTGTATCCTGTCGATTCTGGTCGTCAGAGAAGAAAACGAGGAAAATGGAGCCGTTGACAACACGCGCGTCGCGGTCGAGATATTCCACCGCTAGACTGTGAGGGCGACACTTGATGTCCAACCGCAAGCATGGGTGCGGGAACTCTTGGAAGATGAGGCGGCTGGTAAGCGCCTCGAGCCACGGCCGCAGCAGCGGCCACCACGCCGCCATGTTTTTCTTTTCGGATTTCTGGGATGCAGGCCCATTGACCAATGGGATGGGGCAATATATTGTATTTGTACGCAAATCCCATATCATGGAATTCGTCTAATATTCACAATTCACAAGCTAAGTTAATTGTGCTGCGGATCTTAAGAGATACGAGACCACAAAACAACTTACAATGTCGGCACTAGGATAAGCTAAGGCACCAGTTGACCACATTTGGCGTCGTGGGGTGAGGCTGTGCATGACGAGCTACGACTGCCATTACGCAGCACGTGAAGTAGCACGGTCAAATCCGGCTTCGTTTGTGTCACAAGCGTGTAGTACAGTAATAGTAGTCACCTAGTAGCCATTGCCTTCAAAGGCAGGGAGACACGCTTGTCTGCAGTCTCTATTCGTGCCGATACTGCCGGTATTGCACCAACTGGGTCAATCCGTAGACGATTGGGTGCACCAGGACATGGCCAGCACCACAAAATGTTGCATGACAGCGAGTTTGGACTCGTTACACTCCCTGGCACAGAGTGAACAAGTCGACGATGTCGCAACCATGTAGTGAGCCGAGTTACTCTCGTCAGGCTCCACATGAAGGTGGCCAAGGACCTGACCATCCACGTCATCCGAGAAAAAAGTAGCATGTACGCATCATTGCTCGCCATTCCCGAATCCTCGGAGGATATTCATGCTGCTTCGCGCGGGCTTGGTGGTGCTCGATAGACATACATGATCATAGCAACATGCGCTTCCGTCACTTTCATGCTCGCCGGTACTGTCGGCTGGCGAGGTTTTAATGATGTGGTGACGAGAAAGAATGGGCTCAAGCCTCAATTGATGGCCACCCTCCGTCATTTCGATTGGCTCCTAGTCAAAGCTGTGTTCCTTGATGCATGGTACGTCCGCCACGAGACGTAATGAGTCAACTGCACCTGTTGGAACTAGAACGATGACACATCGAACGGAACTGCTTACACAGAATCGAAAGTGTGGGTCAACTTGGGGTACCGGTGGATGTTACGTATGAACTCAAAGACTACACTAATTCAGTATAATATCTTCCTACCACGTACAACGATGTACATCACACACCATGGATCAAGCTGCTCGAGGAGGACATCTCGATATCGTGAAGCGGCTGCACAAAAACAGCTTCGAACGGTGCTCAGAATCAGCTCTGCACTTCGCTGCATATAACGGTCATCTGGATGTATTGCGGTGGTTGGTAGAGCATTACCCTGACAAGTGCAGAGACAACTTGATGGAAGTCGCTGCTGGGGAAGGCCATCTGGAGGTGGTTCGGTACCTGGATGAAAACACCAAGCAACGTGCTTCTAGGGGGGGGGCTGGGGGCTGCAGCAAAACAAGGGCTGTTACAGACACGGCTCGTGATGGTGGAGAATGACCTTCGTCACAATAGAACAAGGAGCCGCCAGGAGCTCAATTCGATGCGCAAAGCCTTTGAGAAGACATTCTACCAACAGGGGTCTTTGCACTGGGCTGAACCAGTGAGAACACTGGAGCTTTTCCACCGCGGCCGACACTACTCGTGTGTGTCTGAATTGCTGGAAAGAGCACTGCGAAGGGGATATCTGGCGTTGGCCCAGTGTTTTTTACGGCATCGGGGTGCAACTGAAAGGAGCAAATACGTTAAAATTGCTGCTAAACGTAAGAACATCGTCTTACTCAGGTGGATGCTTGCAAACGGCACTCCGATCGACAGGTCCTCCGCTATTGAATTGGCTGCAGGAAGTAGTTTCAAGGAGTGCTTCGAGGTCGTCAAGTACCTCTCTGAGGTCGATCGAGTTCAAATCGTTCGTGAAGCTATAACGGAAAAGAAGTGGCGCAAGCTGCTGCAATGGACACTAAAGAATACCAGCTTCAACGATGTTGGCTCTCGCGCCGCCATCGACGACGCTATCAAGCACGCCCCGAGCGACATTGCCCAGTGGCTTTGCGAAAACTCAACCAACGCAGAGGCTCGGAGATGGCGTGTTTAATTCGCAAGCGCGAGAAGATCCACTAATGTCAGGGACTCCGCAGGGGGATGGAAGCTGCCTTTGTGCTGTCAGGTAAATCAACACGGCGTCTATCGCAGACAGACATGCAACTGATTCTGTAGCGGAGTAATACCTGATAAACGTTGGTGGTGCCAATGAACAGCTCAAATAACTTCCTTGCGCTCTGCTACCACTGACGACGTCGCCGACGACCCGAAAGACGACACGAGAGACGCAAATTGTGTTTGAAAATTTGTTTAGTACTTCAAGTATTAGTGAATTTATTCAGATCACTGTTCCAGGTTGGATTCAAGCTTACCCAACAAGTCTCATTTCGCCTACGGTAGCGTTCCGTGGTGTGAAGATCGAGCTTTTACAATCGTTTTCGCAGCAAAGGTTTGATTGTTAGCAGCAGGCCTAGC
Source organism: Phytophthora crassamura (assembly GCA_033557995.1). Classification (NCBI taxonomy): domain Eukaryota; phylum Oomycota; class Peronosporomycetes; order Peronosporales; family Peronosporaceae; genus Phytophthora; species Phytophthora crassamura. The sequence goes on along the minus strand of JAUCED010000011.1, from coordinate 655,436 downwards.
CTGTGTAGTGGCTTACAGCAACACCACGTTGGCAGCAAGGGCGTGAATAACATTAGTCGAATCGGTCGCCAAATTTTGGTTGTGTGGACTCATTAAATATGTACTTATCTTGAGGTCATGATGTGGGCAACGTTTTGTAAGTTTTAGTTGGACAAGCAGTAGTACAATCTGATTATTTGGATGCTGATGAATGCGCAAGAGGGCTCAATAATACGGTTCGCTGTCCTTGCGTTGGGATTTTGGAGTGGATTCGAGTTGGCCAGGTGAGTTGTCCCTATTCATTAGCTGTGCGTGGATTGTGGGACAGCCCTTCTCACTGCTTTCGTCGGACATCCCCTGGCGCCTGCTTTAACCCTCTTCATTACTTTCGCTTGTCGATTCTTCTTCACTGTTACTACGCTCCCTGGGTTAACCAAACTAGGGTAGAATCCTACTGCTTCTTCACGCTTGTAAAACTAAATGCATTACCTTTTTGGTTAAGTTTTCACGAATCCACTGCGCGGTGTCGAGCGTGGCGTGCTTGATAGTGTTGTCAACGGTGGCGTGAGAGGTGCCATCGTTGAAACTCATACTCTCCAGTGTCCATTGCAACAGCTTGCACCAATTCTTCGTTACGGCTCTACAAATCAGTTGGACCCGATCGCTCTCGGAGAGATAGTCGGCGACTCGACGTACACAAAGGAGCAACGGTATTTACCGACTTCAATGGCAGCGGTCGTGTCGTTCGGTCTACCATTTTTAAGAAGCCACCTGAGGAACATGGTGTTCCTGCGCTTAGCGCAACTTCAACGTATTTGCACCTTGCACTAGCATCCCGATATCGTATACACCGCTGGACCAAACTCAGGTATCCTTTTTCGAAGTGCTCGCTCCAGCATAAGAGACACACACGAGTAGAATTCATTGCTATGGAAGTGATCCAGTTGTTTCAGTCCACAGCGAAGATCTTGGTGGCGCATGCCAACAAGATAACTGGGCCAATGTCTTGTTAAAAGCCATACCGACCGCACCAAGTCATGACGGCTCATTGACCCATCCAACTGATGATAATTTCCCATCAGAACTAGCTGGGCCTTCAACCACCCTCGTTTCACGGCAGCTCCCCAGCCCCCACCTAGAAGCAAGCTGGTTGGTGTTTTCGTCAAGGTATCAGAATGCCCTTCCCAAGCAGCGAATTCCATCAAGTTGTTGCCTCAATTAACAGGGTAGTGCTCGATTAGCCGCCGCAACACATCGAGATAACCACTTCGACCAGCATAGTACGTGGCTACCTTTCGGATCTGTTTTCGTGCAAGCCACTTTACGATGTCGCGGTCGTCGTACCTGGTCATCCAGCGACTCGACGAGGAATTCGTTAATGAGGCGAGCGAGCGAATCCCCCTGCTTGGGACAGAACTTGTAGCAAATTATTGCTCCTGTCGACGGCCACGACCAAGCTTGTGACGGCCCCATCTCGAAATGGTTCGTGAGGAATAGAATCGAGTTCGCTCGCTTGATCCGGGTCTACGACTGGGCGGGAACTTGCTGGATTAAGATACCTAGTACTTCTAATACGAAGCGCTAAGGATCCGATTTTTTTAGCGCTACTCAGCTCAAAGAGATGTTGATAATGTGAAGCAGAACTCAAATGAAAAAATAGTCTACAAAATTATTCAACCCCGTAGTATTGAAGGAGGACGCGATGATCGATGAAACTCAATACTGTTTATGCTGGATGTTTCGAGAATTCCTATCTGTAGTGGAGGAGAAGCTCTCACTCTCGTTGAAATTGCACTCATTAGCACCGTCACAATTGGGGGGGGGCATGATGAAAGCAATTTGAAGCGTGAATATATCCATCTGAAATCGACATTTGTCTTGGCTTCAACTCTTGTCCAACGACTTGTCCGCTGAACTGTAGATGCCTTTGGATGGTTCAATACACGCCGTCTAGCTGCAATATCTCATAGCACAGATCCTGTGGCTAACCTTAAATGACCAAGTACGGCCGTAAAGTTTCAGCTTCAGTTCGAGTTGACGACGCTCCTTCTTTCGGGGGTGGCAGCAAACGCGAAAAACAAATTGAAAACGTTTGCATCCAAACGCGGCAAGAGTTTGATCTTGCCAGCGATACTGATCAAAGCAACTTTCGACTTGAGGGGGAACTTCTCCTTGACAAGAGGCAGCACATCCCCATCGTGCGCCAGCAGGGCCTGTGCGCATTCTTGAATCTGTTTAACATCTTGTCCGCGCTCATTAGGTGTTGAGAACTTCAGTTGGACGAGTGCTCGCGCCATTTCGTAGCTGGGATCATCCAGCAAGGTCCCCAGTTCATCAATTGCATTGGTTCGAAAGAGGGTCAATTTTGTCAACCTCCAGCCTCGTAAAGTCTTGTCATGTAAAGAAATGGTAATGTGGCAACTAGAGAGGCTCAGCTCCGACATTGCAGGGCAAGCTACAGCGAACGAACTTAGCTCCAGTTGAACTGGCTGAGGAACGCATTCAAATCCGAGCGCTAAGATTCGAAGCGGAGAGCCAATCGCTTTCAGAAATCTTGGCACAACTGCATTGTTCTCGACATCCGAGAATTCCACACTGAGCGACGATACACCGTCCACACGACCAGCATATTGCTTAGTACGCCTCTGCGTAGAGGCATCACGGATAAAGTCCGCCGCTCCTCTACTCATCGCCGCCCTGCAGACTGCATATCCTGGAACGACGACGTTTACCTCTTCGGCCATGGAATCTGGATCGTAAACTGCCCGGCAACGCAAGTCTCTTCTGACGACGGCATTGCTATCACCAAGTCGTAGCTCCGTCCCTTCTGGAAGGTTCACGTAGCCATAGTGTGAGGCCGATTCGCCACCCGCTCCAACCACTGGGAATCCACTCTGCCTCACAGCCTCAACAGCGGACACGTGAACTGCAGTCAAATTGAGAAGGGAGATTGACACGACTTGGATAGAGGAGCGTGATTCTCGACTCCAAAACGCATACACCATCCAGCTCCAGAACGCAGGATCAGGGTAGTTCGGCCGATAACCGTCCGACACGACGTCGAGTTTGTCTATTGAAGAAGCATCAGTGAACGCCGAGAACAAGGCACCAAACCTCAAGCGGTACGCGTTCGTGAAATCCACTACCACACTTTTGAAGGCAACGCGTCGTTCAAGAACTGGAAAATCACGCTCCTCTCCATTGAGTAAGCAACTTGGATGTTCGCTGAATAGAGTGCTGAAAAGAAACCCGCATTCACGTTGGCTTCTGGGGCGCCACGGTCGCGCACACCTTCTTCTAGTACCAGCTGAAAGGAAGAAGTTGTTTCTGCTAGAGCTGCAACGACATGAGGAACGCTTCCAAACCGAGTATCTCGCCATGCAAAGCGTCACGTTGTCCTCTAACGCACGCACCACGGGAATTTCATGAGTGCGCCTCCAGATATTAACCAGCGCTGCCCGATCAGAGATCGATTCTACGTGAAAAGCTGGTGGGGCTGTGAGATCGAGGAGTCTCCCCAGCTCTCGAGAGAAGGGAGTCGACACTCGCGGGATCTGTTCTTTGTGGGCAACCTCTTGTCGGCCGTAAGGCGGAGCGACGGGAGTTCGACTTTCCAGCGGCTGCCAGCATACTGCGGCGTGCAGCATACGGGGGCGGCATTCATTCCATCTTGGCTTCTCACCACACTGATCATGGCAACGCGGGAGCTTACTGGGAGCTTCATATTGGTAATGGACAAAAACTCGCCGTTGTGCGCGATGAGTGACTCTACATATGTCAGACGTGAAAAGGATACCGCTTGAAGGCAAATGACGAGCTCGACCAATTCGCGTGCCATTCTGCAGCGTCGGTCGCTCAAACAACTCTCCAAACCATCCACTGTGTTGCTTTTATGAATGACCAACTTCTTGAGACCCCAGTTTTGAATCGCCTCTTCTTGGAACGTCAGAGAAGGCCAAACTTATCGAAGAGATATTGCACGACGTGCCGACGGTCTGCCGTTGCTGCATTTGTATCGTGTCCGGGATAAATTGTGTCGCCCCATCTTGCAACTCCACTTTACCAATCCTATACCCAGGGACGATAATAGCGACTTGCTTCCCATGTAAGAGCTGTCACTAGACAGCACGGCAGCGAAGGTCCTTGATAGCACCAGTGAGGTTTCGTGAGCCGTCCTCACGTTAAGGAGGCAAACTTCAGTGTCTTGCGGGATCGTAACGTAACCAGACTGGGCGTGCACCGCATCTGCGCCAGCTACGGGATATCCGGTCTTCAGCACTCATTCCACAGCGGCCACATGCTCCTCAGTTAGATTAATCAATGAGATTTCCAGCTTCGTAACACAGGAAATCGGTCCAGAGAGAGTACGCTAGCCACGACCAGGGTCCAGGAAAATGAATTGATGAAAAATAATTGTCAATAAATAATTTGAAATAATTGATTGATAGGGAAGCCAATACCTGGCCAATCACACATACAAACTTTCATACAAACAGAATTGACGCTGCTAATGGAGTGCAACACGCGTAACTCGCCCTGCACGACGGGATCGTGCTAGAGCAACCGAAGTTAAAGGACATTATTTGACATTCCACGGTACGAGGAGGATGGATGGCATGGCTCTCAAATCCTGAAAGTCGGGCGTGCTTGGAGCCTCAAAACATCTCTCTTCGTCAAAACAAGCCCAATTGAGGCGTGAAGGACCTCGTCAGAAAGCTCAATGAACTATGAACCACCTGAGGGGGCTGAAAGAATGGGGAAGTGGCGTGGTCAGAGGAATCGAAAACATTATTTGGCCGGCTTTTGAGAGTTCCACGTCACCCCCTCCTCTCCTTTTTATACACCCGGTTTAGATTTCCCTAGGTCACCAAATATTGACCGAATGAACCGAAAATGGCGTTTATTTTCTGTGTGATTTCTGTTGCTGCAGCGTACACCCTGCACGACGGGTACACGAACAGCATGTTGCATTTGAATGTATCCCAGCCTACATGGAGAACTGTAACACCGAGTATAGCGTAAGTTATCCACGCACGCTAGAGATGTTCGTACGGGTCATTGTGGCCTTCAGCATTACCTCGAACGCATACCATTGACTCAACTGGATCCTGATGAAGCACCTGCCGCTCGGGGTTTGCACGAAGAAGCGGTGATTGTACTCATACTCAACATTAGCGTAAACACACTGTGTAAGCATATGGGCGCACTCGAAGACGTGGGTTATGGAGCTATCCGCGAGGAGTTGACCCACAAAAAGCTGTGGCTGCAGTTCGACTCGTCGATTGAGGCAGCACTGCACTATGGCTCGAAATCGATGTTGTTCACGCCCGAGATGGCTAATCTGTAGCGGGCAAGTATCTACTCGGCTTTACTCCCTTTGAGGACGAGAAACGTTTGACGGCCAACGCCTTAAGCAGCGCGGATTGATCGTTCTCTCGTATTGAGATTCAATACACCAATACATCCAATAATTGATTGATCTCCATTACCAGGTCCAATTCAATATCAATTATATTTTTCTGGATCCCTGGCCACGACCAATACACTGGCTCGGCTACTGCGAGCAGATGGACATTCACTCGGAGGCGTCGACGATCCGCGAGGCTCGGGGTAGATTGCTAAATGGTCATCCGTTGACGCTTTGAGGTTATTAATTGACGATGACTCCGCGATTGCAGAAACATGGCGCCAAACCTTTGATCAGAAACTTTGCTGCACAGCACGTCGCAGGGCACTTCCCTGTGCGTTCAACAGTTGGAAAGTCACTGTCTGAGCCTTGGAGCTTGTACACCGACCGACCACACGACATCGTACTGGAGAAAAAAACGAGTTCACTGCAGCGACGGCCAATTCGTCATTTCGTTCGAATCTTCAAGCCTGACGCCAAAAGAGGTCATGTCCACTCGAGCGAGAGCCGCTGTGATCTCCGGCACGCCAGGTTTCGAGTATATCGCCACATTAACTGTCTCTTCATCAGCTAAGGCTTCCACGTCAGATGGTTGAGGAGGTTGCAGCCACGCCGCCATCATCGTATCTCGGTCACGCACAGCCTCAAGCTGAACTACCGATGGGACATTGAGCTTGTTCAGTTCGCGCGCGAAAGGGTTCGTCGGTATCAGACTGTCCTTGTCCACTGTTTCCTGGCAGCCCCAGACCTTGCATCCGCGCTCCAGTGATTGCTGGCTCTAGTGTTGTGCTTGTAGCCCGTTCGGTCTGGCGCCAGCCTCTCCACTGCTGCACCACCTCTCGAAACTCTGTTGAAGTAGACCAAGAATCATCCGGACACCCAAAAAGCTGACCCCACGTCGGCGACGACTGCTTAGCAACGAGATCTTGAGTCGATAGGACGCCACTCAATGAGCAGTGCCACACCGGACAGACGGCGTCCGGTATGTTCCTAACGTATTGGATGCCGGGGACAGCAAAACCCGACAAGAGGCGGCGAAATGCCGCATTGTCGACAGCTGCGAGTCGGCCGAAGATCTCCAGTTCTTCCCGAACGCGTTGCAGTTGGCCCCGCTCGCTTCGTCGACTACAACATCAGCAAAGACCTTGATGTGGAGGGTGCACGTTGTGGCGTCCCGTTCTCGTGCAGATGGGGAGGTCACCTGCCAGCAATCGAAAGATGCCTGCACGCCACGCTCCTCGTTCAGATCGCACCGACTCCGCTCAAGATGGCGTAAGACGCCGGTCAACGGGCGCCTCCAGGGCCAGAAACGCCCACTCGCTCTCCATCGCGCCAAATGGAAGAATGAGCCCAAGAAATGCAGCTTGACCAGTGTTACTTCACAAGTTGAAGTTGAAGTTGTATAAATTACCCGTAATGTTTCATTTCAGGAACGGACCATCGTGCTCAAGCTGAAGGCGTGAGTGCTGGGTGGAATGTGCACTGTGGAGTTGAATCAACAGGAATCATGCTATTTACTCGTGATTCCACGGTGCAGAAGCAAAACGAAGCGTACAAGCTGTCTAATATCCGTTCGCGCCGTCCATTTGCGTTTTCGTGCCAGGATCTGACGTACAGTTCGACTTCGCACGGAACAGCTCTGGATTTTACGTTAATCACTGAAGGCGTGATCCTAAAGCTGTTGGTTTTGTGAATCTTCGTTGGTTGAAAGGTTGGCAATTTGTTGAATATATTACTTCTTCGATTTGTTTCGTGAGGCTAGCCCTAATAGTCAAGCAGCAAAGCAGAGGCAGCACGGAGGCTTAGATAAGTATGTTAAGAATATAATACAGTAGCAAAGCACAAGGGTAGAAGAGCACAAGAACAACTGGTTAAAAAAAAGTCCAGAGTTAAAGCAAAAAGCAACAAATATACTGTACAGACTTGCGGTGCATCTGCACGGTATGATCAACGGCCAATTTTACAATGGTAATCTCCGTATTCTGCATTACGTGAGCGTTGGCACATGTAGCATTCCGTTGATCAATGGCGTTGACCGCCTCGTGCAGTTCCACCCAGAGGTGCATGTTGTTTGAAGGCAGATAAAATCTGAAATGTTGCGCGAGTACAGATAAAATCAATAATGTTGCTGGAATGAATTATTTCTCACAGACAATATAGAATATTCGCGGCTACTCTTTTCTACAGGTTTTTAATGCTATTGTTTCTGGATGGGTCAACATTTAGGTACAGAAAGTATGTTTGTACGGCTATGTTATATGGAGAGTTCTTCTGGTAGTTTTCAGAAGACGGTGATTACCGAATTCAGCAGGTATACATTATGAACGTATTCTGACCCTCGCTCTGGATTCACGTCCTTCCAGCCACCGCGCTCTCACTCCGCCATGGACGCTCGCTGGGCGTTCCTCCAGCCGTGGCTCGAAGCAATGCAATCTGTGCTTGTCCGACCAGGAGAGATGCCTCCACGCCAGGACGAACAGCGCTTCGCAACGTTCAGCTGCTGGCCATCGATATCGGACCTCGGTGGTGACATTGCAGAATGCACATTATACGTCGTACTCCCGGCAGATCAAGCCAGCCGCCAAGACTCCGATCGCCTCCAACGAATTCGAGAGGCGGTGACGATTTTTGACACCCTGGCAGCAGTCGACAATGCAGCATTTGCGGCTGGTTTATCCGAGTATATGCACCGCCGCCAGCTGAAGAGCCGGCCTCCGCTAGCTGTGTACCCCGGATGGCAATTCTCTTTGTGTGGGTTTCTATCCGCTGATGATTCAGTGACAAGGGCACCTTATGTCACGTGGGGCGAACTTTTAGTTGGGAGTCCGGAAGCTACGTGGGAACACTCACCAGAATTTCGTGATGCTATGAAGAGACTGCAAAGTGACGGGATCGGCCCCATGGGTAGCTATCGTAACAGCAAAATCTTGATCGAGTGGGAGATCAAGGCTAAAGTGATGAACATTGCGGGCAAGCAGGAATTAAAGCCTACGAAGTGTAGTCCGCTCTCCGATAAACTGGGAAAGTTGATGATGCTGGAAGCTCCTCCAGTCTTCGTCATCGAGTCCGTCAACGACAGCGACAGCGTTGCATTGATTAAGTCGTGGCAGGCAGATCTCAGCACAAGGTGCGTGGACATTGAAGCCAAAGTCGGCACGACAGTTTTGAGATTCCCTAAATACGAGGCCTCAGGCATCGGACAAGTGGCGGCAGCACTCGCTCATGCGGAAATGCCAACACTCGAATTATGGCTGCAAGGTTTTTCTGCTGACTTTGGCAGAGCGGGACAGGCCATCGCAAACGCGGGTTTCTTCTTCAGTGTGCTTTGCTCTGGTCGCACTGCTTGCAACCTGAAGGGTGTTATGAACTTCCCGGCTTTGGAACGACACAAGGAAACCGGATGCTTGGATGTGATCTACAGTCCCGCTAGTGACTTGATGTTCGGTGGCTTGTTCTCGGCAATCGCGGAAGGAAATATGATACGCAAACTTGTGGTTGAAACTGATGAGGACGATATGCCCCATGCCGCACTTCATTGGGAGTGGCTAGCGTATGCGTTTTGGAGCAGATCGTCGAATGCCCGCATTCCATCGTTGAAATTCGGACGCATTAATTTGACTGAGGAACACGTGGATGCCATTGGGGTAGTCTTGAAGTGCAGCTACCCCCAGCCTGCTGAACACCCAGCGTCGTCACACTCTCAATACGGTTTCGCCAGTATTCGGGCAGGAACAGAACTCCGACCGATTGGCTTGCGTGCTGGAGATGACACCGTGCTTGTGGTGTCTCGCGATTTACGTTGCCGAGCTCACTTCAAGTCGTCGGCTGTGGGAGACCAACTTCATGTTGTGGTGCCTGGTTACGGAATCTGCACAACGACCAACGTAGACGTCTTTGAAAGCGACGATGTGGTGGGTTCACCCTCCAGTTGCGATGATACAGATGATACTCGATGCGGGGTGAGATCTCTCAGCATACCGTTCTCGGACATTGAAAACGACGACTTGCTGCCGCGTTTTCTAGCGCTAATTGGCGCCCGACTTCGGACGCTAATTCTTCGTTATTGTTTCGCATTCCATCGTAGCGTGGCTTTGGATCTATCTTCTGTGGCGGCAGCATGTCCTGAGCTACAGACACTTCGTGTCTTTAACTTTGAAGTTACTATCTCGGATGATAACGATGCATTACGCAGCTGGAACCTTAAAAAGCTCCACATTATTGGCGGAAGTGGTGTAACGGGGTTCATCCGGCTGCTGGATGACCCAAGCTACACGACGTCACGTGAGCTTGTTGAGCTACGAATTGGCCACACGCCGAACGACCAAAGGCACCAATTTCGCTTAGCACTCGATGCTCTTAACGCACTGAAGCGCCACGACGGGGAGTTACTTCCTGTTGTTAAGGAGAAGTTTCCTCTTCGCTCCAAGATCGCATTCATTAGCGTGGTGAGCTGTCGAGCTGGAAGGTTCATCGATTCGAGCGTGCTGAGCATCGTGTTTGCGTTTGCTGCGATCCCGGAGAAACGCAGGGTTGTAATTTCGTACAAGAGAAGTTGAAGTGGTCAGCGTGGCCGTAGCAACCTTTCACTGACCATCACTACAGCAGCAAACCGCCCTCCATAAAGAGGGCGGTGTGGAAATTTCAATGGAGCCCAATAATTAAAAACATAGAAGCCACTGGAGTCAGTAGAGTAGTGGAAACCCCAGTCCAAACAGGCAGGGATTCACAGATCTCAGGAGGGATCTGAACTCGTTAAAGGTGAATACAATGGAAGAAGGTGGAACATTAAAATTCTCCACATTGGCGGAGTGATGTGAAGGGTTTCATCCGGCTGCTGGATGACCCAAGCTAGAGGACGTCACATGAGCTTCTTGAGTTACGAATTGGTCGTAGGTCGCGCAACAGACGAGTCCTTGCAGACTCGAATCAGCACCGGAATCTTGCTGGATAAGGATGCCTGGTAATACGTAGCGCTAAGGATCCAAGATTTTCCCACAAGCAAGTGCGCGTAACGAGCACTTCCTCGGCTCAAGGAGATTTTGATACTAACTCAAATGAAAACGAAGCATGTCCACAAAATTATTCAACACCGTCGCCTTCATTCAGATCCCAGGACATATGCGAGCGGTCAAACTTATTAAACCTGTCAACAGGGGACTTTGGGACTGCATTCGTTTTGAATCAAGCAATGGTGTATGAGTTTCCCCCTCCGCGACTTTGTGTCATTGGAACGAATATTGAACTTTACAGTTAGCGTTTCGGGCGTCGATGCTGGCTTCTGACAAGTATTGAAGGAGGACGCACTGTATTCGACAACTTGGCGATGATCGAACTCACTCATGCTTATGACGTGGGTCACCTTCGAGAATTATTATCTGTAGTGAAGGAGAAGCTTCTACTCTCGCTGAAATTGCACTCGTTAGCACCGTCACGATTGGGGGGCACGGTGAGAGCAACTTGAAGCGTGGATATATCCATCTGAAATCGACATTTGTCTTGGCTTCAACTCTTGTCCAACGACTTGTCCGCTGAACTGTAGATGCCTTTGGATGGTTCAGTACACGCCGTCTAGCTGCAATATCTCATAGCACAGATCCTGTGGCTAACCTTAAATGACTAAGTACGGCCGTAAAGTTTCAGCTTCAGTTCGAGTTGACGACGCTCCTTCTTTCGGGGGTGGCAGCAAACGCGAAAACCAAATTGAAAACGTTTGCATCCAAACACGGCAAGAGTTTGATCTTGCCAGCGATACTAACCAAAGCAACTTTCGACTTGAGGGGGAACTTCTCCTTGACAAGAGGCAGCACATCCCCATCGTGCGCCAGCAGGGCCTGTGCGCATTCTTGAATCTGTTTAACATCTTGTCCGCGCTCATTAGGTGTTGAGAACTTCAGTTGGACGAGTGCTCGCGCCATTTCGTAGCTGGGGTCATCCAGCAAGGTCTCCAGTTCATCAATTGCATTGGTTCGAAAGAGGGTCAGTTTGGTCAACCCCCAGCCTCGTAAAGTCTCGTCATGTAAATAAATGGTAATGTGGCAACTAGAGAGGCTCAGCTCCGACAGTACAGGGCAAGCTACAGCAAACGAACTTAGCTCCAGATGAACTGGCTGAGGAACGCATTCAAATCCGAGCGCTAAAATTCGAAGCGGAGAGCCAATCACTTTCAGAAATCTTGGCACAACTGCATCGTTCTCGACATCCGAGAATTCCACACTAAGCGATGGTACACCGTCCACACGGCCAGCATGTTGCTCAGTACGCCTCTGCGTAGAGGCATCACGGATAAAGTCCACCGCTCCTCTACTCATCGCCGCCCTGCAAACTCCATATCCTGGAACGACGGCGTTTACCTCTTCGGCCATGGAATCTGGATCGTAAACTGCGCGGCAACGCAAGTCTCTCCTGACGACTACATTGCTATCACCAAGTCGTAGCTCCGTCCCTTCTGGAAGGTTCACGTAGCCATAGTGTGAGGCCGATTCGCCACCCGCTCCAACCACTGGGAATCCACTCTGCCTCACAGCCTCAACAGCGGACACGTGAACTGCAGTCAAATTAAGAAGGGAGATTGACACGACTTGGATAGAGGAGCGTGATTCTCGACTCCAAAACGCATACACCATCCAGCTCCAGAACGCAGGATCAGGGTAGTTCGGCCGATAACCGTCCGACACGACGTCGAGTTTGTCTATTGAAGAAGCATCAGTGAACGCCGAGAACAAGGCACCAAACCTCAAGCGGTACGCGTTCGTGAAATCCACTACCACACTTTTGAAGGCAACGCCTCGATCAAGAACTGGAAAATCACGCTCCTCTCCATTGAGTAAGCAACTTGGATGTTCGCTGAATAGAGTGCTGAAAAGAAACCCGGCATTCACGTTGGCTTCTGGGGCGCCACGATCGCGCACACCTTCTTCTAGTACCAGCTGAAAGGAAGAAGTTGTTTCTGCTAGAGCTGCAACGACATGAGGAACGCTTCCAACCGAGTATCTCGCCATGCAAAGCGTCACGTTGTCCTCTAACGCACGCACCACGGGAATTTCATGAGTGCGCCTCCAGATATTAACCAGCGCTGCCCGATCAGAGATCGATTCTACGTGAAAAGCTGGTGGGGCTGTGAGATCGAGGAGTCTCCCCAGCTCTCGAGAGAAGGGAGTCGACACTCGCGGGATCTGTTCTTTGTGGGCAACGTCTTGTCGGCCATACAGACGGAGCGACGGGAGTTCGACTTTCCAGCGGTTGCCAGCATACTCGTTGTGTACTTCGCCATTGAGGCCCAGTCCTATGGTTTGCAGTCTCTGTTTAGCTTCTTGAAACGCCAGCGAGTACTCCATCGGGTCCTCTGGACACCCGAACAACTCTCCCCAGGTCACGGAAGCTTTCGTCGCCACGGGATCTTGAGGGGGCAACACTTGACTTAACGTGCATCCCCACGTAGGGCAGATGGTACTCTTCCTCTCAAGTTCGAGCTCCCCAAATTCAGAGAGGAGATCAACAAACGCCTCACTGCTGACTGCAGAAAAAGCGTCAAGATCTCCATCGCCTCTCGGATCCGCTGCACTTGAGCTCGATCTTGACGCCTAGCGTCATCACCCGGGAACATGACCATACATACGCAGTGTTGCAGTCATCGTGGACTCGCTTGGTACATTTGCGGCCAGCAGCAAAAGTTGACAGCCACCATCAGATCATCGAAAGGGTAACTGCGATGTGCAATGACGCGTAAGACTCCACGAAGCGCGTCGCGCCATGGCAAAAGGAAGGACCACTTGCTCTCCACGGGCGCCATAGTTGCGGAATCCGTAAAGAAACCGTCTGAAGTAACGCTATATTCAATCTTGACCATTTCTCCGTGAATATCCATAATCTCGTGGCCATGACGACGTACGAGTCCTTGGCTCGAATGAGCACATCGCACCCGCCTAGCAACACAAACCCTTCGTCGTGCACGGCCTTGGCACACGTGAAGTACTGCACGGTTCTATCCGGCTTCGTTTGCGTCACGAGCGTGTTGTAGTAGTAGCAGTCACCTAGAAAACGACCCGCAGTCATAGCCTTCCAGGGCAGTGAACTGGTCTGGTGCACGCCTGTCTGAATGCTCGTACTCGTGCCGATACTAGCGGTACTGCACCAACTGGATCAATCCGTAGGCGATCGGATGCACCCCGAAAATGGTCAACTCCACAAAGTGTTGCGTGAAAGCGAGTTTGAACTCGTTACACTCGCTGGCACGGAGTGGACAAGTCGACGATGTCGCAACCATGTAGTGAGTCGAGTTACTCTTCGTCAGGCTCCACATGAAGACGGCCAAGTACCCGAGACAATCCACGTCATCCGAGAAAATAGTACGCGTCGTTGTGTGCCACTTTTGGCCAGAGCGAACGTCCAGCTGATGCAGCAAGACGTAGCTCACCCCAGCCACGTAAATCATCTTGTTGAAACTGCCGCAGAGATACATGATCTCGAAGATCTAGTAGTACAAGACGTACAGCAGCTCTATTCCAATGATGCAGCGTCGAGTCTTAAAAGCTGCTGCACCAGATGAGACGTGTCCAATACTCCGTTCCGTATTGTGATGAGAAGCATGAACCCCAGCAGGATGAGCGCTTGCAAACGCCACTGCAGAAGTGAACTGCAATCTCGGCAACGTGACGGCTGCACTTGTAATGCGGTACAAGATGACGTCCATGTACTTGTTGTTCTTCGGGACGACATCCGCGGCATCTCCGGAGCTTTGTGAAGATCTGGGAAAGCTGTACCGTGTTGCCGTTCAAGCAGGTCGGAGGCTCCTTCAAGCCGACGAAAGCACTCTCGCGGCCAGTTGGTACCCAGGTATCCGAAGCCACGAGACCTCCGATATCTGCTGGCGTCACGAGTACTTGAACGTACTGCACACTCACGAACTCGGAGTCATTATGACAGAGTCCGTACGCGCTGACACTGCCCTTGTGGCCAGTCATGAGGATGCATTCGGTCCGTCCGAGTCCTAACAATCAAACCTTTGCTGCGAAACGATTGTAAAAGCTCGATCTTCACACCACGGAACGTTACCGTAGGCGAAATGAGACTTGTTGGGTAAGCTTGAATCCAACCTGGGACAGCGATCTGAATAAATTCACTAATACTTGAAGTACTAAACAAATTGTCAAGCACAATTTGCGTCTCTCGTGTCGTCTTTCGGGTCGTCGGCGACGTCGTCAGTGGTAGCAGAGCGCAAGGAAGTTATTTGAGCTGTTCATTGGCACCACCAACGTTTATCAGGTATTACTCCGCTACAGAATCATTTGCATGTCTGTCTGCGATGGACCCCGTGTTGATTTACCTGACAGGACAAAGGCAGCTTCCATCCTGCGGAGTCCTTAACAATAGTGGATCTTCTCTTTAAACACGCCATCTCCGAGCCTCTGCGTTGGTTGAGTTTTCGCAAAGCCACTGGGCAATGTCGCTCGGGGCGTGCTTGATAGCGTCGTCGACGGCGGCGCGAGAGCTAACATCGTTGAAGCTGGTATTCTTTAGTGTCCATTGCAGCAGCTTGCGCCACTTCTTTTCCGTTACAGCTTCACGAACGATTTGAACTCGATCGACCTCAGAGAGGTACTTTACGACCTCGAAGCACTCCTTGAAACAACTTCCTGCAGCCAATTCAATAGCGGAGGACCTGTCGACCGGAGTGCCGTTTGCAAGCATCCACCTGAGTAAGACGATGTTCTTACGTTTGGCAGCAATTTTAACGTATTTGCTCCTTTCAGTTGCACCCCGATGCCGTAAAAAACACTGGGCCAACGCCAGATATCCCCTTCGCAGTGCTCTTTCCAGCAATTCAGGCACACACGAGTAGTGTCGGCCGCGGTGGAAAAGCTCCAGTATTCTCATTGGTTCAGCCCAGAGCAAAGACCCCTGTTGGTAAAATGTCTTCTCAAAGGCTTTGCGCATCGAATTGAGCTCCTGGCGGTTCCTTGTTCTATCGTGACGAAGATCATTCTCCATCATCACGAGCCGTGTCTGTAACAGCCCCTGTTTTGCGGCTGCCCCCAGCCCCCACCTAGAAGCACGTTGCTTGGTATTTTCATCCAGGTACCGAACCACCTCCAGATGGCCTTCCCCAGCAGCGACTTCCATCAAGTTGTCTCGGCACTTGTCAGGATAATGCTCTACCAACCACCGCAATACATCCAGATGACCGTTATATGCAGCGAAGTGCAGAGCTGATTCTGAGCACCGTTCGAAGCTGTTTTTGTGCAGCCACTTCACGATATCGAGATGTCCTCCTCGAGCAGCTTGATCCATGGTGTGTGATGTACATCGTTGTACGTGGTTATCGTGAAACCACCACACGACGCCGAGATGCCCGTAATACGCCACGCTGTCAATCGTGTACGGCGTACATCCCTCTCCACGGTGTTCGTGCAACCATTGGACCGTCTCGAGATGCCCATTCTTGGCCGCAACACTCATCACATGCGCCTCAAATCGATCGTTGTAGTGTGTGCAACCATTGCAGCATTGGTAAATTCCCAGCTTGAGCAGCTATACTGGTTCCAATGGTAGAGCAGCCTTTGCTGCCGTTCTCGTACAACCATTTCACAACCCGAAAATGACCACCACTGATGGCTGCATCCATAATATAAGAAGACCACGTTCCCGAGCCAGTTACCAGTTGGTGCAGCCGCTGCAGCAAGTCAAGATCCCCACTTTCCGCTGCCCCTGCCATCGCGTATGACGTGTCGACACCTTTGACGTTCTTGTGCATCCACTGCACCGTCGCGAGATGCCCATTTTGCGCCGCGTATCTTAATTGCAGCTTTTCGTAATGCGTGAGTCTGCCATCTTCTTGTGCATGTAGCAGCCACTGCACTACTGCAAGGTGGCCATAGCGAATAGCATGCGATAAGGCCAACCCATTAACAGAACGAAAGCCTCGCTCAAGCAGCAGCTTGATAATTTCCAGGTGACCATAGCGAGCAGCCTCATCCACTGCATCGTCGAAGTCAGCTTCCCATGGACCGCAGGTATCCTGACGTTCTGTCATCCACCGAAACACGTGCAGGTGCCCACCTCTGGTTGCCGATGTTACCACCTTTTTCCAGTCGGGAACTGTTCGTGATAGGAGAAAGTCGAGATCAACCGGCGAAGCTCCATATTCACACGCTGCTCGTAGAACTCGGTCATCCAGCGACTGGACAAGGAATTCGTCAATGAGGCGAGCGACATGGGACAGCGAATCCCCCTGCTTGGGACAGAACTTGGCGCAGATTATTGCTCCTATCGACGGCCACGACCACGCTTGTGACGGCCCCATCTCGAAATGGTTCGTGAGGAGTAGAATCGAGTTCGCTCGCTTGATGGACTCTTTCCTCTCCATCAAGGAATTTTCATGGCGGTTGCTTCGGTCCATGTTTTCTAAAAGGGTTAGGTAACGTGATTCATGGACATTTTGCCATTTTCGCCGAGGAGCTGGCCATCGATCTTTCAAGTTGATGCAGCCGTGGCGGAATGCACTTTCGACGTCGAATTCCCGGCAGATCAAGCTAGCCGCCAAGACGCCGATCGCCTCCGACGAATTCGAGAGGCCCTGATGATTTTTGACACATTGACAGCAGTCGACAATGCAGCGTATGTGTCTGCGCTGTCCGAGTATGCGCCTCCACCAGCCCCGTGGGTCGTCACCGCAACGCCTCGACCGAGTGGGTCATCCAGATTGTTAGTCGCGGTGCAAGCAAACAATCGAGCCGCAAATCGGACAGGGATACAACTTGCAGAGCTGCCATGTTGACACGCAGCGCATAACTTAATACATCCCCCACCAGACCTGCTTTCCCAAGATGCCTCACATACAGACAGTAGAAGTGGAAATACAGATCTAGCGAACGCAATTAAAATTGGATAGTGGATCCTGTGAATTGATACTTACGACTCCTGCTGCAGGAGTTTCATTGTCCACGAAAAGTATTAGCTACCGGTAGACTTATGCGCTGCCGTTAATGTGCTCCGCGGTGCTACGCCTACTGCTCGGAGCAGTTTGTTCTGGCGGGATTATAGCTGATCGTGGAGCAAACATGAATTTCTTCAACTCGCACATGTTGAAGCCGCATTGTCTGGATGGAGTCGTTGTCCGTACCTACGAACGCGTACCTCAGCAAGCACTTTCCAAGTTGCAGATGAGGCGATCTGTTGGTGGTGGGATATCCTACCTGTATAGGTATCGTCATTGCCCTCGACCTGTGGAAATCTGAACACGCGAGTCCGATGATCCTGGCTCTAACATGCGAGAGATTTCTTGGATCGTGAAATCGCTCTTTGGGTGGGAAGCACTCCGCCAAACTAAAGTAACTAGAACTCCACTCTCCACTTCGTCAGCTTCCTCAAGGCTCTTCCAGAAGCTCATGTTTACTGTACACTGGTAGACACGTAGTTTCTACACCCCTGGAATTTGTAAGAATGCAGTACATAAAATACAGACTACTTCGAAGTATCCACCAAAAGAAATTCTTAAAAAGCTGTGGCAATTGACTAAGCTAAGTCGGCGAACAACCTTATCTTCCTTCAGGAAGGAGAGGGCGACGTTCACTGTCAATGCACTTCACACGTAACTAAGCGCCTTCCCTTCGCATCCATTGGAACTGAAAAGTAAAGTCTGACCCTGAAAGAACAGCAACATACATAAAAGTTAGTTCTTGTTCGTTGAAGACCCACCTGCTACACGCAAAATGCCTACCAAAATGTTCCAGCGAGAAGGTCAGGATGAAGGCAATCCACACAAACATTCGTCCTTGTACCTGCATCGCATGCGTTTCCAACACAAAAGCTAGCTGCCGTAAAATTGAAAAGCCGAATCGCCGATGAAGCACGACATGCAACACGAGCAACGACAGCACTTCCAGCCAGACGTAGACGGCCAGGTTGCTCACTGTTGAATCCAGCTTCTCCATTGTGAAGTCTCGGGTCTGCGGATAATACACGAGAGCGTCGCCCCCAAGACGAAATAACGCCTGCAGATAGAGTCCGTAAACCATGGGGATCACGCATTCGACGTACTCAATGAGCACAATGTACTCGCAGTGAAACATGAGCTGAGCTGTCTCACAAACCAGTTTCAATTGCTCCTCCACGGGGGCGTCAGAATTGATGTCGGCCACTGTGGTGTTGGCTTGCGGAGCAGGAACAACAGGCACGACTGATACTTTCGCAGGTTCTCGTGTCTTTAGTGGCTTGACCCGCAGCGATCGAAATGGAAGCTGCCACTTGGGCGCAATAGTCTGCGTCTTGTTGCGATATATTGTAAATAAGCTTTTGGGAGCTTTGAACGCAGCGCTTCCAGCCGCATTGAACACGGTAACTTTGTCCAGTGCGCTGCGACTTTCTAGAGAAAGTCTCAAGCGTAACGGGGATCGCAGCTGGAGGTTCGAAGCTGCAAACGCTTCGCTGGAGTATACGTGTGGGTTTTGGCAGATTTTCATTGCCATGTCTATCAGCCGAGGCTGGCAGTCGTGAGGTTTCTGCTGACTCGAATGGTTCAAAAACAGCTTCTGTACGGTCCTAATGTTGCGGTTGATGGCGCGCAGGGACAACAGCGACGACAACGCATCGAAGCTGATAATTACAGCGGATGCAACCGGAGACCTGATCGTCTGCATGCACGTGGCGGCAAATAGAGCGTGTGCTAACTCGACGGAGAAGACGACGATCCCTGACACATATTCTTCCAGGAAAGCCGAGACGGAGGCCACTGAATTCTTGAGAATCAGCTTGATCAGTGGTAAGAGAGCCACAAACGCAATCTGCCACTGGCTGGGCAACGTGGCGAACACAGCGCTCAATCCGGTATAGAGAATGGCGATGTTTCCCTGCGCGATGATAACCTGGATTTGACCTGACAGTTGCTGCCTCAGGTTCGGGGCCCGAGCAAGAGCCTCTCGACCCACCGCAACAAAAGAGACAAGCGTCATACAGGCCAGGAAAGGAGGCATTGTCAGCACGAAGCAGAATGGAACTGGAAACACCCAGTAGGCTCCAAGTGCCATCGTGATGCCAACGTGGAATAGCGTCGTAGTCGAAGAGATGGCGACAAGTTTCCACATTGGGATGGAGATACCGACAATCATACCCTTCATCTGAACTGTGAGGCCCAAGCCAACCGTCAAGCTGATGACTCCGAGGCGCACCCAAGCTCCGCAGTTCTTTTCCCATCCATCTTTCGGGTTTTGGAGTGGAATAAGCTCAACAGCCACGACCAGAAGAAGAGCTGGAAGCGGTGTCAAAAGACACACCATAATTACACGCGTTTGTGACGCAGTACGGCAGTAGTCGTCCAGGGCATACAGTCTCTCGACCGAATACATACTCCGATGGCTGATTTGAAGCCGCTGCCACGCATGCTTCAGCCGCTGGAAAAACTTCTGGTTACCTTGAATTGCAGACTGTGCAGAAGCCTCTCTAGAAGATGAAGATGATTGACTACTCGCGCTTTGTTCGACAGGAATGGTTTGCATGAGGGCTCTCGTTGGGGAGCTTGTTGGGCTTGAGAACTCGCAATAACTTGAGCTGTTGAATTGTAAGAGCACCGCCATATTTAGCTGCTCGGCACGCGCCATACCGGGAAATATATTGAAGAAGAAATTGGGCAAAAAAGATCCCATCCAACTGTGGTGGATCCTGGGTCAAGCCATCTTCCACCGCCAGAGCACCATCCCGAGTTTGACGACTAGACTGTGAAAGACTGATGCAACCAGATCTATCGCAGAGGGAGAGACGTCTGGTCTTGAGGCATCAAGGCCAGCTCTTCCACTTGGCGACGGCAAGCCCAGACATTTTGGCTTGTTGGAATTTTCTAGGATCTCGTAGAAGAGGCCACCAGTGATCCAAGTGGCATCGCTGGTCGCCTTACATGTTTCCCTTTGATGTTGACAGCAGCAGAGAGGTTGTATACTACAAAGAGATGGAAGGGTGGTGACGACTATCCATTCCTCTCACTTCACATTTTGCCAGCTACAGAGCAAGTGACCAATACACTAGGCTACGAGTTTCCTGCAGGATCGCCACCTGCACTGCCCTATGTTCCCGTCGCTTTCAACTTCCGGAAAACACCACACGAACGATCAAATAAAAAAATCGCCATTTCATCGGGTGCAAAGAGTGATAAGTCGAGGTCAACTTCGCTGAGAACATGGGTTGCACTCAATCTGCTGTCGTATTCACGAGCAGACTGGAGCAGCACAACTACAAAGACGATTGCAGTTCATCAAGCCGAACATAATGAAGTTCACGCAGCACTCTTCAAATCTCTCAACACAGACAACAAGCATCACAAGAATCCATTCTCAATGACGTTCTGGTCCTCCAGTACGTTGTCGTTGAGCAGCAGATTCCAGTGTTTCGACATCGTGGTGGGTTCCACCATTTTCATGGTAGCGAACGGGTCCTGCAGCAAGTCCAGCAGCGCAGACATGAGGTCGACTTTGGACTCGATCTGGAACACGCGGCCGTTGTAAGCGTCCACGTACGCGTAAAAATTGAATGAGAAGCTGTAGGTCTTGCTGATCAACCACTGCACCAGCGTCTCATCTGACAGAATGTGCGAAAAGATACGCTCAATGGTGGATCGCGAGATTTGCATCGTGGTGATACCGTGCGTCTTGACCACGTTGACGATCTTGCCATCCTGGTCATCTTGGCCGGCGTTTTATTCCTCTGTAAACGGATACACGACAATGAGCGCCACTCGACATTGAGTGTCGGCGTGGAACTCGGATAGAAGTGTCCATTGTTCGATGAACTGGTCAAGACTCGTAAGTGATGATCATTTCGGGCAGGCAGGAACTAAGCACTACGAAGCGCACAAATAGTTCGCTCTCCGATGAATTGGGCAAGTTGCTCATGCTGGAAGCTCCTCCAATCCTCTTAGTCATCGAGTCTGTCCGCGGCAGCATTGCACTGGTCAAAATGTGGCAAACTCCCCCATTGCAAGACGCGTGGGTATCGAGCCCAAAACCGGCAAGACAACTGTAGGCTTTGATAAATGCGAGGCATCGGGCGTCGGACAAGTGGCGGCAGCACTCGCTCATGCGGAAATGCCAACACTCGAATTATGGCTGCAAGATTTTGCTGACTTCGACAGAGCGGGACAGGCGATCGCAAACGCGGGTTTCTTCTTCAGTGTGCTTTGCTCTGGTCACACTGCTTGCAACCTGAAGGGTGTTCCGAACTTCCCGGCTTTGGAACGACACAAGAAAACCGGATGCTTGGATGTGCTCTACAGACCCGCTAGTGACTTGATGTTCGGTGGCTTGTTCTCGGCAATCGCGGAAAGAAATATGATATGGTTGAAACTGATGAGGACGATATGCCCCATGCCGCACTTCATTGGGAGTGGCTAGCGTATGCGTTTTGGAGCAGATCGTCGAATGCCCGCATTCCATCGTTGAAATTCGGACGCATTAATTTGACTGAGGAACATGCGTCTGTCATTGAGGCAGTCTTGAACAGCTATCCCCAGCCTGCTGAACACCCAGCGTCATCACTCTCAGTATGGTTTCGCCAATAATTTCGCTGGAACAGTGCCTGGTTACGGAATTTGCACTATGCCCACCATGGACGTCTTTGAAAGTGATGATGTGGGGGGTTCATCCTCCCGCTTTCTTGGTACGGCTGTGGCTCCGTGCGGTGTGAGATCACTCAGCGTGTCCTTCTCGGACATTGAAACAACCGCCTGATGCCGCGTTTTCTAGCGCTAATTGGAGGCCAACTTCGGTTGATATCTCTGCATAGTTGTGGCGTCGGCCGTCGCAGTGTGGGTCTGGATCTATGCTCGGTGTGGGTCTGGATCTATGCTCGGTGGCAGCGGCTTGTCCTGAGCTAGAGATTCTTCGTGTCGGTAACTTCGATGTTGCGATTTCGGATAATAGCGATGCCTTACGTAGGTAGAACATTAAAATTCTCCACATTGGGAAGTGATGTTAAGGATTTCATCCGGCTGCTGGATGATTCAAGCTACAGGACGTCACATGAGCTCCTTGAGTTACGAATTGGACCGTAGGTCGCGCAGCCGACGAGTCCAGTTTCGCTTCAGCCTTGAGTATCTGAGAGCGCTGAAGTCCCACGACAGCGAGTTCCTTCCTGTTGTTAAGGCGAGGCTACGTCACTCTAAGCTCTCATTAAATGAATAATTTTTATCAGTGTGGTGAACTGTCGACGACGAGCTAGAAGGTTCCTTGATTCGATCGTGTAAGCATCGTGTTCGCGTTTGCTGCGATTCCAGTGCAACGTAGCGTTGTGATTTCGTGAGAACGTGGAGTCGGCAGTCGCTGCGGTAGCTGTCGCTGCATCACTAAAGCCGCAAACCACTTAGCATATGGGCGTGGAATGTCAAGGGGGCTTAAAAATGAAATCGGGAGCCCCTCTGGAGTCAGTTGAGGAGTGGAAAACGCAGGCTACTGGCAGCTTGCATTCTGAATTGGCGTAGTTGATGAGCATGAATAATATTTCGTCTTTTCTAGCTTGGGTTCATCGTATCGAACGTCTTCCCTTTAGGCGCTATGACACTTCACTTGAGTGTCGAATTTGGCTGGCCGTTTCTTCATGTTGTCCAGGACATCTCCGTCGGCTGAGCGAGGAGGTTATTGCCGTAGGTCACAGAATCCAAGACAACGCGTATTCGACCACTGCAAGTGACGGCTGAGCTTACCGCTCTCACAACAACTTCGGATGCGTCTTCAAGGCTGCGAACCATGGCGTACCGGGACTGTGACGCGTTGAGGTGGATGTTTTCGTTGTTTCGAGGTAGTTTACAGAGACCGACCACAGTATTCCTGAAAGTGGCGATTGTAGTAAATTTCAAAACATCTCCGATATAATCGTTGTATTTCTCTTCCAGCCCGAAAAGCAGCTTCGAGTGTATTTATCGCTGATTCGAAACGTAGAGGCAGAAGCTGGTGGATATCTGGACATCCAAGAAGAACATGGAGCCAGTCCATTCGGTATCTGCGTTGATCCATTGTATTTGCACATACTGCCTCTGCCATTACCTCCCGTAACGAGCTAGCGTGCACGAGGAGCGACCCGGAACAGCGCCATAGCCTCTCGCACGTGTTCCTTTCGCGTATCGTATCGTCGGCTCCCGACGGAGAAAGTTAATCCTGACAGAGAAGGTTTGCTTCCATGACTTGAGAGAATAATTCGACCCCGTAAATTGCGCTTGCAGACTCGAATCAGCACCCGAATCTTGCTGGATAAGGATGCCTGGTAATACGTAGCGCTAAGGATCCAAGATTTTCCCACAAAGCTAGTGCGCGTAACGAGCACTTCCTCGGCTCAAGGAGATTTTGATACTAACTCAAATGAAAACGAAGCATGTCCACAAAATTATTCAACACCGTCGCCTTCATTCAGATCCCAGGACATATGCGAGCGGTCAAACTTATTAAACCTGTCAACAGGGGACTTTGGGACTGCATTCGTTTTGAATCAAGCAATGGTGTATGAGTTTCCCCCTCCGCGACTTTGTGTCATTGGAACGAATATTGAACTTTACAGTTAGCGTTTTGGGCGTCGATGCTGGCTTCTGACAAGTATTGAAAGAGGACGCACTGTATTCGACAACTTGGCGATGATCATGAACTCACTCATGCTTATGACGTGGGTCACCTTCGAGAATTCCTATCTGTAATGAAGGAGAAGCTTCCACACTCGCTGAAATTGCACTCGTTAGCACCGTCACAATTGGGGGGCACGGTGAGAGCAACTTGAAGCGTGGATATATCCATCTGAAATCGACATTTGTCTTGGCTTCAACTCTTGTCCAGCGACTTGTCCGCTGAACTGTAGATGCCTTTGGATGGTTCAGTACACGCCTTCTAGCTGCAATATCTCATAGCACAGATCCTGTGGCTAACCTTAAATGACCAAGTACGGCCGTAAAGTTTCAGCTTCAGTTCGAGTTGACGACGCTCCTTCTTTCGGGGGTGGCAGCAAACGCGAAAACCAAATTGAAAACGTTTGCATCCAAACGCGGCAAGAGTTTGATCTTGCCAGCGATACTAATCAAAGCAACTTTCGACTTGAGGGGGAACTTCTCCTTGACAAGAGGCAGCACATCCCCATCGTGCGCCACTAGGGCCTGTGCGCATTCTTGAATCTGTTTAACATCTTGTCCGCGCTCATTAGGTGTTGAGAACTTCAGTTGGACGAGTGCTCGCGCCATTTCGTAGCTGGGGTCATCCAGCAAGGTCCCCAGTTCATCAATTGCATTGGTTCGAAAGAGGGTCAATTTTGTCAACCTCCAGCCTCGTAAAGTCTTGTCATGTAAAGAAATGGTAATGTGGCAACTAGAGAGGCTCAGCTCCGACAGTACAGGGCAAGCTACAGCAAACGAACTTAGCTCCAGTTGAACTGGCTGAGGAACGCATTCAAATCCGAGCGCTAAAATTCGAAGCGGAGAGCCAATCACTTTCAGAAATCTTGGCACAACTGCATCGTTCTCGACATCCGAGAATTCCACACTGAGCGACGATACACCGTCCACACGGCCAGCATATTGCTCAGTACGCCTCTGCGTAGAGGCATCACGGATAAAGTCCACCGCTCCTCTACTCAACGCCGCCCTGCAGACTCCATATCCTGGAACGACGGCGTTTACCTCTTCGGCCATGGAATCTGGATCGTAAACTGCGCGGCAACGCAAGTCTCTCCTGACGACTACATTGCTATCACCAAGTCGTAGCTCCGTCCCTTCTGGAAGGTTCACGTAGCCATAGTGTGAGGCCGATTCGCCACCCGCTCCAACCACTGGGAATCCACTCTGCCTCACAGCCTCAACAGCGGACACGTGAACTGCAGTCAAATTGAGAAGGGAGATTGACACGACTTGGATAGAGGAGCGTGATTCTCGACTCCAAAACGCATACACCATCCAGCTCCAGTACGCAGGATCAGGGTAGTTCGGCCGATAATCGTCCGACACGACGTCGAGTTTGTCTATTGAAGAAGCATCAGTGAACGCCGAGAACAAGGCACCAAACCTCAAGCGGTACGCGTTCGTGAAATCCACTACCACACTTTTGAAGGGAACGCCTCGATCAAGAACTGGAAAATCACGCTCCTCTCCATTGAGTAAGCAACTTGGATGTTCGCTGAATAGAGTGCTGAAAAGAAACCCGGCATTCACGTTGGCTTCTGGGGCGCCACGATCGCGCACACCTTCTTCTAGTACCAGCTGAAAGGAAGAAGTTGTTTCTGCTAGAGCTGCAACGACATGAGGAACGCTTCCAACCGAGTATCTCGCCATGCAAAGCGTCACGTTGTCCTCTAACGCACGCACCACGGGAATTTCATGAGTGCGCCTCCAGATATTAACCAGCGCTGCCCGATCAGAGATCGATTCTACGTGAAAAGCTGGTGGGGCTGTGAGATCGAGGAGTCTCCCCAGCTCTCGAGAGAAGGGAGTCGACACTCGCGGGATCTGTTCTTTGTGGGCAACCTCTTGTCGGCCGTACAGACGGAGCGACGGGAGTTCGACTTTCCAGCGGTTGCCAGCATACTCGTTGTGTATTTCGCCATTGAGGCCCAGTCCTATGGTTTGCAGTCTCTGTTTAGCTTCTTGAAACGCCAGCGAGTACTCCATCGGGTCCTCTGGACACCCGAACAGCTCTCCCCAGGTCACGTAAGCTTTCGTCGCCACGGGATCTTGAGGGGGCAACACTTGACTTAACGTGCATTCCCACGTTGGGCAGATGGTACTCTTCCTCTCAAGTTCGAGCTCCCCAAATTCAGAGAGGAGATCAACAAACGCCTCACTGCTGACTGCAGATAAAGCGTCAAAGATCTCCATCGCCTCTCGGATCCGCTGCACTTGAGCTCGATCTTGACGCCTAGCGTCATCACCCGGGAACATGACCATACATACGCAGTGTTGCAGTCGTCGTGGACTCGCTTGGTACATTTGCGGCCAGCAGCAAAAGTTGACAGCCACCATCAGATCATCGAAAGGGTAAGTGCGATGTGCAACGACGCGTAAGACTCCACGAAGCGCGTCGCGCCATGGCAAAAGGAAGGACCACTTGCTCTCCATGGGCGCCATAGTTGCGGAATCCGTAAAGAAACCGTCTGAAGTAACGCTATAGGCAATATTGACCATTTTCTCCGTGAATATCCATAATTCATAGGCTCGAATGCGCACAGCCTTGGCATACATGAACTTCACGGTGAAGTACTGCACGGTCCCATCCGACTTCGTTTGCGTCACCAGCGTGTTGTAGTAATAGCAGTCACCTAACGAACCACCTGCAGCTGCCAGCCATAGCCTTCAAAGGCAGTGAACTGGTCTGGTACACGCCTGTCTGCAGTCTCGTACTCGTGCCGATACTGCCAGTACTGCACCAACTGGATTAATACGTAGGCGATCGGGTGCACCGGTGAAATGGCCAACACCACAAAGTGTGGCATGAAAGCGACACACTCACTGGACTAGTCGACGATGTCGCAACCATGCAGTGAGCCGAGTTATCCTTCGTCAGGCTCCACATGAAGACGGCCAAGTACCCGACATCCACGTCATCCGAGAAAATAGTACGCGTCATTGTTAGCCACCTTCAGCCAGAGCGTCATCTCAGAGCGAATGTCCAGCTGATGCAGCAAGACGTAGCTCACTCCAGCCACGTAAATCATCTTGTTGTTGGAGATGCCTGTCAGCTCACTGTTGCTGTTCCCGCAGAGATACATGATCTCGGAGATCTGGTAGTACAAGACGTACACCAGCTCTATTCCAATGATGCGGAGCGTCGGCAGTCTCAAAAGCTGCTGCACCCGATGAGACGTGTCCAATACTCCGTCGTACTGTGACGAGAAGCATGAACCAGCAGAAAAAGTGCCTGGAACGCCACTGCAGCAGTGAACTGCAACCTCGGCAACGTGACGGCTGCACTTGTAATGCGGTACAAGAGTGACGTCCATGTGCTTGCTGTCCTTGGAAGGGGTCTCGATTTCAAGATTATCGGCGACGGTGGCTCCGAACGAGTTGGAGGCGATGATTTTGTCGAAACGCTGTCGCTTCTTGGTCGGGACGGTTAGTCCTTGGCCCGTTCCAGACTAGGCGACCAGATAAACCATGCGCGAGCGCACGGATGTTGGCAGATTCATCAAGTCAAACCATTGAAGCGTTGGGCCTGTTGGTGTCGGGATAAAGCTCCGGTCATGCCGCGGATGTCGTGAAGATCTGGGTAAAGCTGTACCGTGTTGCCGTTCAAGCAGGTCAGAGGGTCCTTCAAGCCGACGAAAGCGCTCTCACGGCCATTTGGGACCCAGGTATCCGAAGCCACGAGACCTCCGATATCTGCTGGCGTCGCGAGTACTTGAACGTACTGTACACTCACGAACTCGGAGCCATTTTGACAGAGTCCGTACGTGCTGACATCGCCCTCGTGGCCAGTCATGACAATGCATTCGGGTCCGTCCGAGGCCAAGATGGCACACGCACCGTTCGAGTAGGTGGACTGGTCCAGGAAGGTGAAGTTCAGGAAACTCGTGGGTTTGTTCTCAATCTGCGGATACTATGAGACGGCGGACACGTTGCTGTTCATGGCCTCCACGTAGTCATCGAAGAAGACTTTTCCCAAGAAGGTACGCCGCGTTCTTCTTGACCACTGACCCAATATCGTCCGTCACCTTCTCGGCGTCCATCGAGCCGTCAAAAAGAGGTGACGAGGTGAGGGTACTGAAGCAAGACATTGTCTCGCTTAACTACCGCAATCTGAAGCCTTAACCTCGGATCCTCTCTGTTCTAAACGCGTGCGTCCAGCAGAAGCGACCCGCTTGCATGCGACGGTGGCCATTTTCCTCCTTTTACCTTGCGCATGCCAGAAGTTGACTTCGTTGACTCGCCAGTTGCGGTCGCTCTCGTGGGCTCTTGGCAGCGTCATCTTCGCCTTTGCTCTGGGGGTTGTCGGGTTTTTAAGTCTGACAACTTATCCAACGAGGCGAAAACGGTCCCACGCTTGACGTGGAATTGATGTTCTTCGACTCCAAGCGATCTTTCCTCGTGCTTTTCAAAACTGCACTCGGCTTTAGTACTGGCAAATGGCCCAGAACTAGAAGATCGTAGGTCTACGAAGGCCACTTTGTCTTTTTATACCGTCTGATGCAGTCCTCATCAAAGCCAGTACCCTCCGTATAAGACCGTGTGGCTTTAAACGAGACAACCACAGGTTAATGCTTTGAGGTTGAATTGGATTAGCATTCGTCGAAAAACAGTATTGACGAGGGACCAAGTTGTTTGCAAGCCAATTACTTGCTGTATTACAGCCAGCGTCATTTCGACACGAAGTCCCCCTAGCTATCGGAAGCCTGTGATAGCTTTGCTGCTCCGCCACGATTCGTTCCCAGAAAGCAGAGAACGCACCTGGCGGCAGATGAAAAAAAAAGTTAGGAATCCATAGGAAAATATCGTGCCACAATACCAATTGCGATGGTGGCACCAATTCCAAAGGCACCTATTAGCAGTCGTCGTCGTCATCATCGTCGTCGTCGTCGTCGTCGTCGTCGTCGTTGTCGTCACCAAGAAAGCGCTGGTAACTTGATAATTCTTGTTCTGGTAGATCCACAAGCGTCAGTCCGCGTTCTGCTTGGCGGAGAGCGCAAACATGCTTCAGTACTGCCCCGGTAACACCAAGCGCTAGCCACAGGATAAGCTTCATCGACTTTGCAGAGCAAATAGCCTGCTAGGTAGCTACAGATACCAGTTCTATGCGTTAGTCAAGAAAGACTGGGGGGATATCTTTCCCGGAATTACTTCTTGGAATTTTCGTCTACGTGCACAGGATGGCGATCCAAAGCACGAAGAGAATACCAAAACTTGATCACGATACTGTGCAGGTTACAATAACAGTAGATAAAGCAGTTGAATTCACATTAAACACCAGTTGGACGCTTGCTTCGGTTCCCAAAGTTCCGGTCCGCAGCGCCGACCCTTAGTCCTCAATTGTACGTCACCATGGGCCTGAGATTATCATCAGAAGTCACACAAGTCAGTCTCCTCTTCCCCTCTCCACTTTCATCAACAAACTGACGCACGTGTCCAGCAGACTCTGACGCTCGTCGACCGTGGAGCCGCTGAGGTCGTAGCTCTCAAGCGTGCTCTTGCGTGTCTCCTTGTAGTAAAAGGCGGTGGATGCGAGGAAGAGCGAGCCGTAGAGAACCGCCGACTCGAAGATGGGCGCGGGGCTCTCGACGCTCTTGCTGATCTTCATGTACTGCGGCTGCACCTGCACGAGGATCCCCACGACCAGCAGGAACAAGAAGCCGAAGAGCGACAACAGCGAGCACGTCAGCGCCCCTGGGTCAGCAGCAAAGCCTACAGGTTAGAGATGATCTTTACAGCATTGATACATTAGCTTTCTGGCCCCGTTAGCTCTCTCCGTACAGAAGATCTTGTCGGCCATTTTGGAGCAGGGAGACGAGGCGTTCGCTGGGAAGCGTATCGAGGTGCTGGACGCGATGGATGGGCCCGTGGTCGAGTGCTAGCGCGCCGGGAAGCTGGTATGTGGAACCGGTGGAGCTGCTTGCGGTCTGTCGAATGGATCTGAGTACGGAAGAGGAGCTTTGCGACGTTTCTATCGGCCTTGTGTGATTGGTTGAAAGAGGTGAAATGAACGCTACGGATTGGTGAAAATACTGTGGGCTGGAAAGAGTGGTGCGTTCTGCCGCGGTAGCGTGTCAACGGATTGCTTTTGGCTTGAAAGCGTGGGAGAGCGGCGAAAGATACGACACTTATTGTGGTACGCAAGGGGTTTAGGCACAGCTTGAGGTCAAGCGGCTTGACCACATGGAGCTTCTGAAGTGGGCAATGGCCGAAAACATACTCGCATTGTTGAGCGTTCTCACCAGCGTGGTAAATCGCCATTGGGTTTCTTGCTCGTGAGCTGCAAGCTTGCATGTAGTTTTCGTCTCAGCAGCACGTGAGTTGATACTGTATGAAGCATTCCAATGCCTATACTCCAAGTGCCGCTATAAACCCTAACCGAAGTTGTTGACGGGGAAAATCATCCAATAGGAGTCAGTTGAAGCCAGCGGAGATTTTCGTCCAATCGCCTGCCAGCGGGTGTCACGTAATCGCAGCAACAGCTCATTACGAAGAAGTTCGCGCCGCGTTCAAGTCTCCTCGAATTATCACCATGTACGACTTCTGCCTCACCCTTCCGGTACGTTACCGGGCTTCTTGCGTCACATGCAGCGGCTCATTCTCTTCGTCTGCATCTCCTCTATTCACCCATACAACTCTCATCTCCATCCACGCCCTGGATCTCACGTTATTGCCTATTATTTGCTTTCCGGTGGTGTGCGTCCACAGTACGGCATGCTGCTGGGTCTGGGCGGCCTCGCGGGCTTCGTGAGCTCGGGTAGCACCATGTCTCTCGTGGCTGGCGGCCTGTCAGGCGCCTTCCTGAGCTTCGTGGGCTACTGCAGCTACAACGAGTACATGCAGAGCCCCGTGACGTCCAAGCTCTGGCCCGCCCTCTCGCTGGCCGTATCGGCGCCGCTCACGGCCGTCATGGGTAACCGCTACAACAAGACGGGCGCCTTCTATCCGGCAGGCTTCGTGGCCGTCTACAGCGCCGGCATGACCCTCTTCTACGTGTGGCTGCTGACCAAGACGAGCAAGCCGCAGTACAAGAAGAAGGCATGAAGTCTATAGAATGCGAGTGGCTGCATACGTGGCTTTGCAGTGCGTTTGTTGCTGCTGTGCTCGAGTCAATATATGCTGCAGGACGAGCCCTGGGAGTGAGTTCTGCGCTTTGGTTACTCAATTAAAATGGAGTTGACCTGAGTTTTGGTCGTGTTAAGCTTCGATGCTATTTGGGCTGTTATGCAGGCTACGTTGCCTAGGCTGGGTGCGCTTTGTTTGCTGTAGATGAGCAGGGGCCGCGTTCTCAGTAGAGCATGACGCTCCTCGACGATGGCAGCGGTCGCGGCCGTCTTGCGAGAGCAGTGGAGCTGGGCATGGAGTCGCTGGAGTCACTCGACTTGGCAGTATTACCCTTGGCAGCCTTGTACTGCTGTGCGAAGGATACGATGTCACGTATGGCGTTCGCGAGCCATTCCCGATGGAGCGAGCTGGCAACCTGAAGATCGAGCGAGCGCGTAGCCGTCACCAGGGACAAACAGGACTCTGGGTCCACCGCCACTGCTGCTGCCGCCTTCTTGTTTCCACGACCAAAGGACCCTGCGCCGCCACTCAGCCTGGAGCTGTCGGGCACCTCGATCACCTCGATTTCATCCACGTCGAGGTATTCGATGCTGCGCTCTCCGTGCTTGCGTCTCCAGCGCAATTGGAGCGGCGACGTTGGATCGTACATCAAGCGCGAGGCGTGAGGTCTGCCACGTCGACCAAACTTGGTCACAAGGGTGTCATTCGCAACGCTAGTCGCCAGCGTCAACGTCACTGTGAGACGCTGCTTGCGTGCTGTCAATGCACGGTGCTGTCTACCGCGCGAGCCAATATCACGCTGCACCTGCTGTCCCAGAGCGTTGAGCTGGGGGTACAGCTCTTCTTTCGACACCTCCTTGGCCGTGTATTTGGACAACAGTGAGCGCAAATGCGCCTTGGCCCACGGAAGTTCGTGCATCATCGACTTAACGTAACGCAGCTGCCTCAACATGATCCCATGCTGCGCTGGCCCAAGCTCGATGAAGTTGGCTGCGCTCATGAACGGCACGCGGATGCACCGGTCGTTCCAGTGCCAGACCACGAAGCGGACAGGCTTCTTGGCAATTACGA
This sequence comes from Phytophthora crassamura, assembly GCA_033557995.1. Classification (NCBI taxonomy): domain Eukaryota; phylum Oomycota; class Peronosporomycetes; order Peronosporales; family Peronosporaceae; genus Phytophthora; species Phytophthora crassamura. The sequence goes on along the minus strand of JAUCED010000011.1, from coordinate 623,289 downwards.
GTTCCGGAACCCCATCGCTCTTGCGCTCACGCACACTCAGCACCATTTGGGATTGAGTCGACGGCACCGGCGAAGGGGACGAGGCCGAGAACGACGACCTCGGTGACACAGCGGAGCTTTTGCCTGGGGAAGCCGTTGCTTTCTTCTTGTTGAACGCGAGGATCTGCTGCTTCGAGGCCGAGAAGCTCTTGCTGTTACGGCGAATCCCTGCCATTGGCGCAGTGATGTGGCATGCGCTCGTGGACTTGCGACGCGCTGCCCAAAGCTGTTTGGTGGACATGGATACACTGGGCGACGTTGAGAGCCTGTTCTTCTCAGCAGCAGTGATGCTTGCGGTCAACGGGAATCCGGCAAAGGCAGTACTTTTGAGTGGGCTCCGCTTCATGGAGAAAGATTTCCGTCGCAGCGGTACAGCGCCAGTGATCTTCGAGTTTGGGCTGTATCGACGGTAGCTGTGTAGGCCAGGACTACGCGCGGAGCCTGGCTTGACCTCTTCGTCTTCCAGCAGCTGAAGCAGCTCTTTCTCTGGGAACTGGAACTTGAGGCGTGAGCTCCGCCCAGTTGTCTTCGAGGAGGCTCTACCTGACGAGGAACTGCTCAACCTGCTGACATCGCTGCTTGTAGACGCTCCGTTGCTTCCACGAGGAAATAGGGGCACTTGAACACCCTTGACGATAATGTTCGCCGTCAAGATTGGCAGAAGCACTCGCAGCCGAGAGGTTGGCGCAGCAGGTGGAGCTGCAATCTCTGTCGACTGCTTCGTAGTCGCGTCCACTTCCTCCGTCTCCGTGTCGTGCTGCGTGCTCGAATCCCAGTCTTCGTTGGGCTTTCCAGCCTCATTTCCTGAGTCGCTTTCATCCTCCGTTTGGTTGGATTCGACTTCTTCTACAATGTCTTCGGTAATTCTGTAGCCGATATCACCGTCTTCGTCATCGTCCGACACGACGTCAACATCAACGGCAGCTTCCCCCATTCGGCCACAGAGCTCAGAATCATCGTCGATCTCCTGCTGCTGGGCCTCTTCTTCGCCAGCGAGTTCGTTATCTTCCTTCGCGTCCTCACACAAAGGGGAGAAGTTGTGGTCGTCGTCCTCCGGAGCCTCGTGCTTATCGACTCGAGCGACGCACTGCTGCACGACATGCACGAGTTGATGAACCTGCGGGCTGAACACGAGAAGAAGCAAGCAGCATTGTGAGAAATGGACTGGATACCCTTTTGTATCGTGACGAGGACGCGTACTCTTTGGGGTAGTTGCGACCCAGTTCCTGCACCTGCATCAGCATGGTTGCCCAAACATTGGCATACTCGAAGCAGTCGGTTGTAAATGAACGAGCTTGGCTGGCTTTCTTGAGTTTGACGTGCATCAGCAGCTCGGTAAGCGCTTCTCGGCGTTCGTACTTGGGGCACCGCGCAAGAGCGTCTTCCACTGCGTCAATAGCCTGCTGGACGACATCAAGACAGTCGGCAGGGTTGTCCAAGACGATCGACGAGGAGATGATGGCCTTGTTCTGCTGGTAGTTCCCCACTTCATTTTGGCGAGGAGCTCGAGTGGCTTCCAACTTCGCAAGCGACGATAGAGCGAGGAGGGTATCGTCGTCGCTCTCGAGTCCGTCGCTGTCGTACGCTGGTACCTGGGCCTTTCCTGATGCAGGAGGTGAGGTGGGTCCGCCTCGGTAGCCCATGCGAACTGAAGACGAGCTGCCGGAGCGGGGATTGTTACTCGCCATGTCGTGTGCAGTGCGACCGGCGAGCAAGGCGCGAAATGAAGAATTGAAGCTACCGGGCAAGCAATCGTTTCAAATGCGACGCTGTGCCAGGTCTAATCCGAGTGGCAAGAGCAGACCCGCACCCGGGGCAGCGAGCCTAGGTTGCTGCGATTGATTGATGGCTGCGGTATTGGTGCTCCGCCGGCCCGCAGTGCCGACAGAAAGCACGTTCTCATGCATAACTGCTTCCGCCAGTGGAGACACACAGCGCAGCATGCGACGGAGCTTCTTCCTATTGCTGGTGACTGGCTGGGTATTTATACAGGCGCTGGAAACTCGGGGCGAGCGGCAAACGGGCTCCACTGTTTTTAGCCGTCAAGAAGCCGATGGGAAGAGATCCAGCAAGGCACCAGCCCAGCGTTTCCTTGTTTCCTAGCACATCAACCATGAGAAGCAATCGCTCCACTGCAATTGCCCAAGTCTGGGCAAACAGTTACGAAGGCAAGTTGAAGTTAGTGTACCTATTATCACCAAGACGACCCATTAGCCGGACACGTGTTCATAGTTCAATCCGCCCAAATCGAGCCAACTGGGGTTTCATTTTGTTTTGTTGTTGATCAATCTACATAGTACGACGCCCTAGCAACCGTATTGGAGCTGCTAGATACACAGACGCAACGTACGTCTGCCCGTCTCGCTGCCTAACACGACCTACGCCAACCAACTGCATCTAATGTGGTGAGCAGTTAGTTGTCCGAGACTTTTTTCTTTTTGGGGCCGCGGGGGAGCTGCACACCCAGTGCACGGTTCAGCTTGGAGATGATCTGGCCGTTGGGGATGGCGCGGCCGGACTCGTACTCGGCGATAACCTGCGGCTTCTCGTTGATGAGCGTGCCCAGCTGTTTCTGGTTCATCTTCTTGGCCATGCGCGCCTTCATCAGCGCCTGTGACAGGCTGCGGTCCACCGACTCGTGCTTAAAGGTGTCCACGTCCTCCTCCAGCTTGCGCATGTTAACGTTAGCGGCGCTGTGCGCTCCCTTGTTCGTACCACCACCGTCTGCAGTAGCCACAGACCAAGTCGCATTGTCAGCCTCATCTTTAGAGGCAGATAACTAGATATCAAGCCACGTACACTTCGTCTCAGTGACAACGGTACCAGCGCGACGCGCGCTGTTGAGCGCCTGCTGCTTGGCAGCTCCGCGAGGAGGGGCACGGCTGCCCCAGCCAGCCGACTCCCAGTCCTGTCCCTCCGAGTATCCGCTCGACTTGCTCATGTTGCTGATGTATTAGCTCTTCCTGCTTGTGTGGCGTTCGGCGAATTGCGAAGTGAGGCAGTTACGTACGCGAAGGGGGGCGGGAGACCTTCACTCTGACGTTCGAGAAGGTTTGGGTCTGCGACACTAGGCATAGTGAAATCAAGATGATGGCGATGGAGTGGAGTGGACCACACCAATGTGGTGTATTGGCCGTCAGATCCGAGCAGAGGACGAAGCAGTGGACTCGAGGCACGAGCACAAGGTGAAGCATGGTGAAGACAGCAGGCCCCGACCTCAAGCGCTACATGGACAAGCGGCTGAGCCTCAAGCTCAATGGAAACCGCAAGGTGTCGGGCGTGCTGCGCGGCTTCGACCAGTTCATGAACGTCACGCTAGACGAGACGGTGGAGGAGGTCTCGGCCACCGAGTCCAACCGCATCGGCATGGTGGTAAGCGGCAGCAATAACAGGGGGAGAGAGGGATTTATGGTGTTGATTTTGTGTGTGGTGTACTGTTTTATTTGGCAGGTGATTCGTGGCAACAGCATCGTGCAGTTCGAGTGTCTCGAGAGGATCTAATGCTGAAGGCTACAGAGACAGCGGAGATCACCAGACTTTGGCGGCGAAGGCGTAAACTTCGAGTGAGCTATGACGCTAGTATATTTTGATTTGACCTCCTAAGAGAGAGTTGCTGCTGAGTTGGGAGAGAAGACGCGGTGCCTGTGATGCGGGGCTGTGGGTGGAATGGTTTTCTGATGTCAATCGATGACGAACAACAACTTGCTCACAGGGCGGGACAGGCGATCAGTCAGAAAAGGAATACACGAGTTACAACAAGAGCAACTCGATTGAGGTTAGCCGCTCGAGGGTCATTGCCGGAGCCGCTAGGACGTGCATGAGCTTTTTGTGTTGTTTTTCCCAGTGAAGTTACAATCATAATCTACTTTGGAGGCTAAGTCGATCCGAGTCTCTAATAGCGCCCACGGCCACCGCCGCGACCTCCTCCACGACTGCTGAAACCTCCACGTCCACCGAAACCTCCGCCGCGGCCTCCTCCACGTCCGACGAATCCTCCGCGACCCCCGCTGCGTCCACCGAAGCCGCCACGGCCACCTCCGCGAGCGCCACCACGTCCACCACGGGCGCTTCCACGGCCGCCGCGACCACCACCAGCACTCTTACCGGGCTTCTCCGTGAACCGGGACAAGGGAAGCAGCTTGTCGGGGCTGATGAAGACCTTGTCTCCGGCCTGGAAGGACGTAGCCGACACGCCCGAGTCGGGCTTCACCGTGAACATGACCTCGTTGATGGATCCCAGGATCTCGTCCACCTTGCCGATGCGCGTCTTGTTCTCCAGGAAGGCGCCGGCGTTGAAGTACGGCACCTTGTCGTTGGTGCTCTTGTACACCATCTCGTTCTCGCACGCGTGCAGGAAGGAGCCCAGCTCTGCAGTTCATTAATGCAGCCACAAAAGTATCAGTGAAACCCGTCTACAAGAGCAATTGCAGGCGCCACTGCATCGGCGTCAATCTGTTCCACGCACCGACGACGAAAGCCGGCGGGCCTTCCGGCTCACGGAATCCTCCGCGTCCTCCTCCAAATCCACGGCCGCCTCCGCGACCTCCGAAGCCTCGGCCTCCTCCGCGCCCTCCACGAGCGCCACCGCGTCCTCCTCGAAACGACATGATGCTCTCGCTGCTGCTGCTGTTCGGGTGCTCCCTTACTGCAATTGACGCGCGAGGTGCTCGGGCTGAAAGGAGCTCGTTGTGGCCAACCGATGGTTGGCGTTCAATTGTCCCGACTTTCAGCGAATCAGAGCGCATGAAGAGTTGGGATTGGACAATATTATGCCTGGAAGTTTGTATCGATTTTTGACGAAGTGCGGTTTCGCCCACGCAAAACTTTTCGTAAGTTATGGTGCAAGTGTCATCGGCACCTAACTCAGTGCAGCTCGTTGGACAGAGGTGAAGATGATAGTCAATAGCGGGTGTATAATGTGAATTCACGCGGTGAATTGCATTCGAAATGCGTGCCGAATCTGATGGACATTGTAAGGTGGAAGGTCCGAAAGTTGAAACACGTGGCAATGTGGATGGCTTCCTGAACGCTAATAGTTCAGCCGAATGGACTGATACACCTCTGATTTGGCAAATTGAGACGTGACCGAGTAGCCAACTCGTTTTCCTATAAGCACTCGGTACGCTGTGGACATGTTATCTTAGAAAGGGAAACATAGCCTAGGCTGGTTCAAGCGTGAACTCAAAGCAACAAAAGACGAACAAGCGTGTCGAAGTGCGTGATGCGCTTTGTCTCGTGCATCGTCCGGATCCTGAGCAGCGAGCTGGCTCGGGCCAACCTGGGCACCTACGAGTTCGACAAGCGCGACGCCACTGCCATGGACTTCGTTACTGCTGCGGCAACCTGCGCGCTGCGGTGTTCTCTGATTCATGCTCAACAACTAAACCAACTCTGCACGCGAGAAGACAAATTATTTACCCCTCAATTGACTCCAACGGCTTCACCGCTATAATCTTTGGGCCCCAGTGAAATTCTGCACCAATAATGCAGGGCTGTTTGCGGCAAAAAGTGATGCCTCGAAAGGTAGCAACCGAAATGCTGGCCCTCACTTCACGTTCTCACGTTCTCACGAAATCACGACCCTGCGTTGCTCTGGAATCGCAGCAAAGGCAAACACGATGCTCAGCATGTTCGAATCCACGAGCCTGCCAGCTGGTCGACATCTCAGCAAACGAATAAACGCGTTTTGAGAGCTAGGAGGGAACTTCTTCTTAGCAACAGGAAAGAAAATCCCCATCGTGGGCCATCAGCGCGCTCAGATCATCGGGAGTGAAGCGAGATTGGACTTGTCGTCCGTGCGATCTACGATCAAGTCGTAACTCAACGAGCTCACGTGACGTCCTGTACGTTGGATCATCCAGCAACCGGATCAAACCATCAACATCACTTCCGCCGATATGGAGTTTCTTAATCTTCCAGTAGCGTAATGCCTCGTTTCCATCCGAGAAACTTGCCGCTGCTGCTGGCCATCCTCTTGCTCGGTGATCTGCTGCGAGTTTTGATGCTCCAAGTCTGCCCGGAACGCAAATCTCTGCTGTACTTCTGTCTCCAGCGAGTCTAGTCAATAGCAGCAGAAATGAGGATCAGTCATGGTACCAGATCGTACGAACCGACCCCTCCACAGCGCAGACCGCGGCCTGTTATACCTGCACGAGTACGTGCTGCAGCAAAAGTGTGAATCTCTCATTCGATGAGGCATTACGTAGGAGCTGCTTCGTACCTTTTAGCGTGCGCTGCTTGCAGCCTGTTCGCCTGGTGCTCTTCAGCTTAGCCATCTTGATTCGATTTGCTGAAAGGTCGTTGGGGGGCGCGCGCCAGAAATTGTGTGGAACACATAATTTCTTGCGATCGCCCCTTCAAAAGCAACTCGATGTAGCCCAGGCGACCGAGATGCTCTTTACTAGTATTAGATCAGTTTTGGTGCTACAGGCAAGCATAACGGTATCTATGATATCATTATTTCCCTATCCCAGCCTAGTGGCTCGGTACAGTTTAAAAAAAACACAAACCGGAGGTCCCCAATTTTGGTCTTACCTGCCTGAGAAGGCAGGTAAGACCACTACCGACCTAGCGTCGACCTGAATATTAGTTTCTGTTTATTCTTTTTCTGTTTTATGTGTGTTCAACCTGAAGACGTGGAAGTTCCTAGCGGATTTTATGTATGTGCGTCTTCCTGGGCCGTGGAATCGTTATTTTGTAAAACAAACCTCTTTAAAAAACCATCATTCGTCAATAATGCTTTTAAAAACAAATTTCGTAAATTATATACGTTAATAATACAATTGGTCAATATATAAATTGATTTATAGTTATTATTTCGTATATCTTGAATTGTTCTCACATTCGCCAAGGACCGCTGGGCGTTCCTTCAGCCGTGGCTCGAACCTCTGCAAGCTGTGCTTGTCCGACCGTCTCAACGGCAGGGCAGGCAGCGCTCTGCTTGCGCTACGTTCAGCTGCTGGCCATCGCTATGGGCCGTCGATGCTGTCGTGGCGGAATGCACATTGGACGTCGAATTCCCAGCAGACCAAGCCAGCCACCAAGACTCCGATCGCCTCCATCGAATTCGAGAGGCCGTGATGATTTTTGACACCCTGGCAAGTCGACAATGGCGCGTTTGTGGCTGCTCTGTCCGAGTACATGCGCCTCCATCACGTGAAAGAAGGGCCCCCGCAAGCTGTGTGGCCTGAATGGAGATTCTCTCTTGGCTTTTATCCGGTGACGACGCAGTGACAAAGACACCTTTCGTAACTTGGAGCGAACTATTTGGAAGTCCTAAGGATCCGTGGCAACACTCGCCTGGGTGCTGTGATGTTATGAAGAAATTTCAAAAGGAGGGGGTCAGTCCCTTGGGAGACACCGCAACAGCACAACCTCGATCAAATGGGAGATTAATATTGAAGGAATGAACATTATGGGCAACCACCAGTTAAAACCTACGAAACGCAAGTGTAGTCCGCTCTCCGATGGACTGGGCAAGTTGCTGATGTTGGAAGCTCCTCGTCTTCGTCATCGAGTCTGTCAGTGACAGCATCGCACTGATAAAAGTGTGGCGGGCAGCTTCCATCACAAGACGCGTCGGCATTGAAGCCAAAGTCGGCACGACAACTGTGAGTCTCTCTAAATGCGAGGCCTTGGGCATTGGGGAAGTGGCAGCAGCACTCGCTCACGCGAAGATGCCAAAATTCCAATTAAGTTTGCAAGATTTTGTTGCTGACGACGGCAAAGTGGAACAAACTATCTCAAATGCGGGTTTCTTCTTCAGCCTGCTTTGCTCTGGGCGCACATGAATGGTGTTACGGATTTCTCCGCTTTGGAACGACACAAGGAGATCGAATGGTTACATGTCATCTGCGACCGTGCAAATGACTGGAGGTTCAGCGGCTTTTTATCGGCGGTCGCGGAAGGAAAGATGGTCGACACTATTAGTTCAAACTGATGCTGACGAAGGTACTTACCGTGATCCACTTCATTGGAAATGGCTAGCATATGCTTTCTGGAGCAGAGCGTCAAACGCCTGCGTTCCAAAAGTTGGTGTTAAACTCATCAATTTGACTGAGGAACTTGTACCTGTCATCGAGGCGGTCTTGAAGTATAGCTACCCTCAACCTGCTGAGCTCCCAACGTCATCCTCACACTCTCAGTATGGATTCGCCAATATCCAGGCTGGAACAGAGCTCCGACCGGTTGGCTTGAGCGCCGAAGATGACAGCGTACTTGTGGTGGCCCGAGATTTACGTTGCCGCGCTCACTACAAGTCGTCGGATGTGGGAAACCAGCTTGATGTTGTGGCGCCTCTGCACTATGACCAACGTGAACGTCTTTGAAAGTGATGATGTGGTTGGTTCCTCCTCCAGTTTCCTTCGTACGGCCGAGACTCCATGCGGGGTGAGATCTCTCATCATATCATTCTCGGACATCGAAAACAACCGCCTGCTGCCGCGTTTTCTAGCGCTAATTGGCGGTCGACTTCGGTCGTTATCTGTACCATTCTTTCATGCTCCTTCGCAGCGTGGGGTTGGACCTATGCTCGGTGGCAGCAGCTTGGCCTGAGCTACAGACACTTCGTGTCAGTGACTTCCAAGTCAGTATTTCGGATGGCCACGTCGCAATTCAGAGCTGGAATCTGAAAAAACTCCACCTTGGCGGAAGTGATGTGTAGGGTTTGATCCTCATGCTGGAAGACCCAACCTACAGAACGTCACGTGATCTTGTTGAGTTACGACTTGATCGTTTGTGGTCCAGCCAACCAGGCCAATTTCGCTTCACCGTCAATGATGTGAGCGCGCTCAAGGCCCACGACGGGGAATCCCTTCCTGTTGTCAGGGAGAAGTTCCCTCTTCGCTCTAAGATCGCATTCATTAGTGTGGTCAACTGTCGACGAGCTGGAAGGTTCCTGGATTCGAATATGCTGAGTATCGTGCTCGGGTTTGCTGCGATCCCAGAGCAACGCAGAGTTTGATTCCGTATGGGATGAGAACTGGAAGTGGCCAGCCGTTGCTGTAGCTATCTTTCGCGAAGCACTACAGCCACAAACGGATTGGATGGAAGAGTTCAGTGGAGCTCATAAAGTGGAAACGGTGAAGCTATTGGAGTCAGTCGAGGAGCGGAGCTCAGCAACGCCAGGAGTATCATGGAATCCTCGAGCACCAAGTAGGGTATCAACACCACTCCACTGCTCAACGACAGGATCGCGACTATTCCTGACGAATTCAGCGAACGACTCCTTCTTGCTGCTCTAATGGCCGCCGAAGTGGTCGTGCAGCTCAATCAATGTTGTGCTGAACAGGGCTCGAGTGGTCACGACGTCAGTGGGGGAAGCTGGTCCATAGTATCAGGTAGAGATAAAAAAAATCGGTTGGAAGCAACGTGAACTTCTGCGCTGAAGCCAAAGCCGCGGATCATCCATGAGCCAATCTATCGGTGAGTATCGAAACGAAGGTAGAGACCAGCGTACTTGAGCATGAAGACTTCAAAAATTTAGTCGAGACGTACGCGCTGCAAAAGAATCGTGCAGCGCGTACGTCTCGACTAAATTTTTGCGACCTCGTTGTTATATGTGCCTCCGATAAAGCCTGACCCCATGCCATTGCGGTTGAATTCGTGTATCGAGAACCAAAAAAACTGTGCAAACGCTGGGTGCTCAGATCTTCTGCCAGAATACAAACTTCGGGGTGTGAGTTCGGCGTTAAGCGAGCGAGGTCCGTTGCAAACGAGAAAGCTCAGATCCCCCACCACTATCGCTCGAGTATCCGATAGTATTTCCTGATTCCTTCTTCACCACCAGTCTGGGGAAAAAGCGACCGCAGTGACGGGGCTGAGGAAGAGGCCCCAGACGCCCCATTGTGCAGTACCACGTTAGTTTGTCATCGGCTAAAACGTTGTCGTGTAAGAGGCCACCCGTCAATGCAACTTAAAGACAGGTCAGGACGGAAAATTGTTTGAAGTTGTGCATTTCAACGTCAATCGCGGCGGCGTGGTCGTCGCCTCCCGACGAGGCAGCGAGCACCTTTCCCTTTGATGTCATGCGAGACCGGAGCCGGGTCATCTGCATGCTCCGCCAGTACGGTCATACTGCCGCACTGATCTCCGCCTTCGCGTTCGTATTGCAGTGTGGCTAGTAACAACGAAGCAAACAATGGTGCTTAACTCTTGTCGTGGACCGCAGGACTTTCGACTCGCCGTTTCTACCCAGCAAAGTCCTTTCGCCTAACTAGGGAGAACAGAGCAAAGTTGGTGCGCGTTGACACCGCATACCGAATCAAATCTTCCCTGTCTGCGAGAAAAGGAGAACTCATAGACTGCAGTGGCGAGCAATATCTCCTATAGGCGAAGTTACACGAGTATCGTTCAACCGCTGATGCATTGTTTTGGGAATTGCACCCCACCGTTAATCTCCATTGAAACGGGTTCTTGCTCACAAACTGTTTAGTCCTCGAACCATTTTTGGACCCCAAACCAAGAGGCAACTGCACCCTAATTATTGTATTGCAATAAAATGGTTGACTTTCATTTGCTGGGAAGCACGATCGCTGAGTCAACTATCCGTTTCCGTGACAGTCCTGACACTTAGGGTAGGGTACACAAAACGAGTTATAGCGACCACAAAAAGCAGCCAATCAAGCAGTAGAAGCCCTCGCTGGGTAGCCAATACGAAGACGAGTTCATAGCTGGCCTCCACGCTGAGCAATTGAAACGTCTGGCGACGACCCGGGGCGCCAAAGCTCACAAAACCTGTTGTAGGGAATATGACATTATATAGGTTTCGCTGGCTGATTGGTTGAAGTGCCAGGACACAAGCACTTCGTGTCCAAACGAAGACTGTTAAACGTACTTGGAGTGCACAATGCTGAGAGGTGTGATGCGCAAAAGGTGAAGAGAAGAATTATTAACAAGAAAACAGTAGTATATCATAGCAACATACACCCTGTCTGGTGGACCCACTATATAAAAATAATTATCTCGATTTGGCACCAATTTGTTGGCGACGACCCGGGTCGTCGGCAAGTGTTTCAATTCTCAAAACTCGCCGAGCTGTGGCTCCGAACAGTGAGCGTCAAGCTCAATCCGTTTCGCCACCAGCATGGCACCCGGCGACGACTTCGACGAGAAATCGCTTCGTGATGCTTCTACTGCGGTGGAATCGAAGCAGCTACCGTAGAGGAAGGCGAGCGAGCAGTTTGGTGTCGGGCGGATGAAAACTCGCCGCGGAACGACCGCAAAAGTGACGAAAACGCGAGAAGCGCCGGGTCCCTGTCTTGGCGAGCGGAGAGGAACATGCGTTGTTGGGACCACGGATCAACGCACCGACCGCGCCCAATGCTTCAACGTCGACAAACTGACGTTGCGCACTAGGCAGAGTGTGCGGGGAGCCCCTACCAGTTTGAAAAGCGGCAATACTTGCTCTAAAGCCTGGGTTACGAATGTAGTTTTGGACCATACAAAGCTCAGAGCTTGGAGGAATGCAACATCAAAGCTCCTGCATGCGATAGCGTGATAGAGCCCTAAAACGACTAGGAGAAGCTGGCCGAGAACGTTGGAACCATCCCATTGGGCCTCTAAAGCAACAGCCGAGCGAGCGGAAGTGAGCAGAATTGTAGAATATCACCGCGACAACGAGAATTGAAGCGCGAGGGGCAGCGTCAGCGTATAAGTGAAAAGAGAAGCCTAGAGGTGTCTGTACGCGAAAGAGAGAGAGCAACTTGCTCGCAGCACGGCGACGAAGGAGCTCATGTTGCGCTTGTGAGAGACTTGGTTGAATTATGATTTTGCAATGCCCATACTTTAATCAAGATATTTTTGATTTGATTACCATTGTCACGGAACTCCGGACGCGTAAGTGCACGTTCTTGAGTGTGACGCTACCGGGATCTCCAAGGTTGCTCCGCACAATAGACCAAACTACGTTTCTCTTCTTCTTCCCCATGGTGTGTTCAGTTTGACTAGACGATACCTCGTTCATCACTTTTTTTCAGCAGCTAAAACTGTCACGGAACCCCGGACTAACGGATACAGCCGACCCGGTTGAAGCGGTTGTAGTTGACTCAGCGATCGTGCTTCCCATCCCACGATTCGAGTTTGAAGCTACTTCCGTTGCTCCATTCTCATTTCCGTAGCTCGACTGTTGCTCGCAAGTTGCTCAAATGTTGCTTACAAGTTGCACGATCATAATTTTATGTGTCACACCCTATTTTTCGTCTTCAAGGGCTCTATCCCACTTGGTAGTTCCAGCAGCTCCTCAGATCGTACTTCGCGCCCGGACCCCCCTGCCCGACACCATGGAGTGGCTGGACATCGCCAAGGACCTGAACGCCGGCACCATCGGTGGCGTGGCGGGCATCGTGGCCGGACACCCGCTGGACACCGTCAAGGTGCAGCTGCAGACAAGTCGCGAGGCGGGCGCTGGTATTGTGCGCACGTTGAGGCGCGTTATTGGCTCGGAAGGCGCCGCGGGGTTGTACCGAGGATTACTGTCGCCCATCCTGTCCAACGCGCCCATCAACGCCGCGGTATTTGGCGTGCAAGGCCAAGTGGTTCGAGTACTGCAGCGGGACAGCACTCTGAGTAGCAAGGAGCACTTCCTGGCCGGGTCCAGTGCCGGTCTAGTGCAGGTTGTCTTCGCCGCTCCGTCGGAACACGTCAAGATCCAGCTGCAGACGGGGGCCATGGGCAGGGAACACAGCTCCTTAGCTGCTGGCAAGACCATTCTCAGGAGATATGGCGCGAGGACGCTGTTCAAAGGCTGGCAGGTTTGTCTGCTGCGTGACGTGCCAGCCTTTGGTGCCTACTTCTGTGGCTATGAAGCGACGAAGCGCGCACTCACGGAGGGCACGAGTGAGAACGAGACGGACATGAAGCTAATGCTGGCGGGAGGCATAGCAGGCATGCTGTCGTGGGCGGTGAGCATGCCGCAGGATGTGGTCAAGAGCTGTGTGCAGAGCCAGAGTCTCGAGGGCAAGCAGATGACCATGACGGAGATCGTAAGGACCAGAATGCAGCAGGAAGGACCGGGGTTCTTTTTCAAAGGCTTCAGTGCTACCATGCTGAGAGCCTTCCCTGTCAGCGCTGTGACGTTCCTCGTGTACGAGAAGACCATGCAGTACATGTCCTGATGATTCAGGTCCAAGTGCAGGTGAGGGGTGGCCGTACGACTATCCAGACGTTGGTTGGTGAGGAAGAGATCGCTGACCCGGGAACTCAGTGCCCTTGGTGCCTGTGTTCTCGGACAAGCGGCTCAAGTTTGCCTTCAGCATCTACATGTATTTTGAAGATAATAGACCATTTAACTAGCCTAACCGATCCGTCATGGAGCCTCCCACCATTTATTTTTACATGTTTTGAGCGTCTGGCGGTCGCTCCTGTCTGCACTTTCAGGATTGTCATCCGATACAAGTCGAACTTCGTCACGAATTTCGTCACCATGTACAGAAGGCTATGAAAGCTTGCAACTATTCTAGAGACCTGAATGTACATTGCTTCATGATGCGTGTCGTGCTTCGCCTCGTTGAAAACCCTCACTTTCAAGCTGAGGTTGCCTATCAATCCCGAACATACTCAAATTTGGAGGCGAGTAAGCATTCAGGAGCAGCACAGGCTCGATAGTTCTTTAACGCATTTTGCTTCACCAAGCACGCAACGTGTAAATCAGTAATTTCAAAATTACAGAACATGTACTATCAAAGGCAGATCTGTCTGCACTATTCATCAAGGTTGCATTCGGCCCGAATGATTCGGGGCTCCCGAAACGAGAGGCATTGAACCCCCTGGTTATGAGTGCGATCACTCTAACGCAGATGTCTACTTGGTGAACCAGAAATCTCAAAACCCGTGGAGGATTCACATCGATGTGGTGGGGCGTGTTAGACGAGTATGAGTGCGATCACTCTAACGCAGATGTCTACTTGGTGAACCAGAAATCTCAAAACCCGTGGAGGATTCACATCGATGTGGTGGGGCGTGTTAGACGAGTACAATTGCCAAACACGTTAGCCGTGTAGCCTTGTCCTCGACAGCAAGATAACAACAACAACGCTACATGTACAGCATCCAGTTGATGCATGCGACATTACGCGTGAAGTAAGTGAAGTGACTACTTCACAAGTTGAAGTGGGCGACTAGGTGAGGAGAGAAGTAACATTCGACTCCCATCGATTTTCCCAGGTCTGACGCCTTACAAATATACTGATTCGAGTACAAATATCGAAATCACTTTGATCGGGTACATCTTCCATGGCAGGTTTCTGCAGCTGAATGCGAGCGTTTCCTGTTCGATGCGATGGTTGCACCTTTGCCGCCACGTCAGCCACGAAAACCGCCGCCGCACGCACTCGAGTGCTCACTCTGCCTTTTGCTGCCTCGGACGCAAGTGGCCGCCGGACCAAGAAGAAGAAGAAGCCAAGATGCCTCGCATCGAGACGGAGGTCCGCCTGGACTTCAAGGACGTGCTCATCCGGCCCAAGCGCTCCACGCTCAAGAGCCGCTCGCAGGTGGACGTGACGCGAGAGTTCCGGTTCCTCAACTCGAAGCGCTCGTGGTCTGGCGTGGTGCGTTCAACGTCGAAGTGACCATCACTCTCGCAACCTTTTGACTTACTTTTTGTATGTGACATTCACTTTTGCCCTCTGCAGCCCGTGATCGCCGCCAACATGGACACCGTCGGCACCTTCGAGATGGCCGTGCAGCTGGCCAAGTTCCAGTTCATCACGTGCATACACAAGCACTACACGCCTGCCGACTGGGCGGCCTTCGCGGCGCAGCACCCGGACGTGCTCCCCACTGTGGCTGTGAGCGCCGGCTCGAGCGCCACCGACCTGGACAAGATCACGGCCATCCTCAAGAGCCACCCGGACATCCGCTTCATCTGTCTAGACGTGGCCAACGGCTACTCGGAGTTCTTCGTACAGGCCGTGCGCAGCGTGCGCACTAACTTCCCCGACCACACGATCATCGCCGGCAACGTCGTGACGGGCGAGATGGTGGAGGAGCTGCTGCTCTCGGGCGCCGACATCATCAAGGTCGGCATCGGTCCGGGCTCCGTGTGCACCACGCGCAAGCAGACGGGCGTCGGTTACCCGCAGCTGTCGGCCGTGCTGGAGTGCGCCGATGCTGCCCATGGACTCAACGGCCACGTCATCTCGGACGGAGGCTGCACGTGTCCGGGCGACGTGGCCAAGGCCTTCGGCGCCGGAGCCGACTTCGTCATGCTTGGAGGCATGCTTGCCGGTCACGACGAGTCTGGCGGCGACAAAATTGAGATCAACGGCAAGCCCTTCAAGAAGTTCTACGGCATGAGCTCGTCTGAGGCCATGAAGAAGCACAACGGCGGCGTGGCCGAGTACCGCGCCTCGGAGGGCAAGAGTGTGACTGTGCCATACCGCGGACCAGTGGAAGCGACAGCCAAGGAGATTCTCGGTGGCGTGCGCTCCACGTGTACTTACGTGGGTGCCAGCAAGCTCAAGGAAATCAGCAAGGTACGCTCAGGAAGCTCGGCTGTGGTGTTTTAGTGTGGAGACTGGACTAACCTTGACTTTTTTTGCCCTTTAGCGCACCACGTTCATTCGAGTCTCCCAGCAGCTGAATGAGGTCTTTGGCCGCGCCCCCAACGAGCAGGAAGATCAAGTTGCAAAGAAGCAGAAGACGGGCTGAGTGATCTCGGCAAAACCGTCAGCGTCAAGCTTTTGTGCAGATGCTTCCCATTTGTCATGCGTCGGATAAAACCATGCTCGGCGTGGGGCGTTCAGGGCGTCACCACTGGTACGTTTCCGTTTTGGAAGCTCTGAAGACGATAAACAATAGAAGGCAACACTTTAGACCAACAATATTGCTTTTCCATCGCGGTTGAATCAAATCTGCTTCAACTGGTAACTCATACATTTGCTTGCGATTGAGATGCCGCAACATTCTGCCCTTGGTGGACCTGCCAGGAGGAGGTCAAATTGGCCCGCAGCTCGGTTGACTGATAAAGGAACCACGAAGACCGATTTGATAGTGAGGATCTGTCTGAAGCGGTGAGCGTTTTATAAGCATCTCCAGCAAGAAAAGCTTGACAGTGTAGAGTCACTCTGAAGGCGCAGAAAATTCAGTCCAACTGCGAACCCATTTCAATTTAAATTGTAGTGATGGTGATGACTACAAGCGGCTGCAGACAAAGGCTCGAGGATAATGAAAAAGAAACAAAAATAATATAAAATGATTTCATACGTACGCGACAGGATGCCTTGGGGTTGCCAACTTGCGGTGCTGTCTGGATTTTGAACCGTTGACCCACGGCGGCTCTGAACTGAAGACGCTTTGGAAGCGAGCATAAGCGTCAAGAACTGCAATTTGGTATCGCGTAAGACTTGGTGGAGACATGGTCAGCTCATGAATTGGATGGAGCTACATGTATGGAGTGTTGCGTTGGTGGTGCTCCGCAAACTGATACATTATCATAGCAATAAGGGTTGTCCGTGCGCTTTCTTGGTTGCCTGTACTATGCGACTTGCTGGTGACCACGAGCAAAAATCGTCTCAAGGCTCATTGCCCCTCCGTCACGTGGATGATCTCTGTAAATGTTGTATTCCTTGATGCACGGTGTGCCTGCTACGAGACGATAACTAATCGACTGCACCGTTGAATAGGATCGATGGCACGGAACTACACGGAATCGATCGAGTCGGGCACCACGCCAGACGCTTACTATGATGGACTTGAAACAGCAAAAGATGAACGTGCTTCATGCTCAACAACTTACCCAATTCAGTATGCAATCTGCTTAGACCGGGTTCTCCGATCCTTCAACGACTTCAATGGCTTCACCGTTTTCAAATCTTGAGCCCCATCGTACTCACGCGCACAGGACGATTTTCAGCTGTAGCGATGCCGCGAAAGGTTGGTACTGCAACGTTGACCACTTCACCGTTCTCACAAAATCCGAACGCTGCGTTGCTCTGGGATCGCAGCAAACGCGAACACGATGCTCAGCATATTCGAATCCAGGAACCTTCCAGCTCGTCGACAGTTGACCACACTAATGAATGCGATCTTAGAGCGAAGAGGGAACTTCTCCTTGACAACAGGAAGGGATTCCCCGTCGTGGGCCTTGAGCGCGCTCACATCATTGACGGTACAGCGAAATGGCCTGGTTGACTGGACCACAAACGATCAAGTCGTAACTCAACAAGCTCACGTGACGTTCTGTAGGTTGGGTCTTCCAGCATGAGGATCAAACCCTGCACATCACTTCCGCCAAGGTGGAGTTTTTTTCAGATTCCAGCTCTGAATTGCGACGTGGCCATCCGAAATACTGACTTGGAAGTCACTGACACGAAGTGTCTGTAGCTCAGGCCAAGCTGCTGCCACCGAGCATAGGTCCAACCCCACGCTGCGAAGGGGCATGAAAGAATGGTACAGATAACGACCGAAGTCGACCGCCAATTAGCGCTAGAAAACGCGGCAGCAGGCGGTTGTTTTCGATGTCCGAGAATGATATGATGAGAGATCTCACCCCGCATGGAGTCTCGGCCGTACGAAGGAAACTGGAGGAGGAACCAACCACATCATCACTTTCAAAGACGTTCACGTTGGTCATAGTGCAGAGGCACCACAACATCAAGCTGGTTTCCCACATCCGACGACTTGTAGTGAGCGCGGCAACGTAAATCTCGGGCCACCACAAGTACGCTGTCATCTTCGGCGCTCAAGCCAACCGGTCGGAGCTCTGTTCCAGCCTGGATATTGGCGAATCCATACTGAGAGTGTGAGGATGACGTTGGGAGCTCAGCAGGTTGAGGGTAGCTATACTTCAAGACCGCCTCGATGACAGGTACAAGTTCCTCAGTCAAATTGATGAGTTTAACACCAACTTTTGGAACGCAGGCGTTTGACGCTCTGCTCCAGAAAGCATATGCTAGCCATTTCCAATGAAGTGGATCACGGTAAGTACCTTCGTCAGCATCAGTTTGAACTAATAGTGTCGACCATCTTTCCTTCCGCGACCGCCGATAAAAAGCCGCTGAACCTCCAGTCATTTGCACGCTCGCAGATGACATGTAACCATCCGATCTCCTTGTGTCGTTCCAAAGCGGGGAAATCCGTAACACCATTCATGAGCGCCCAGAGCAAAGCAGGCTGAAGAAGAAACCCGCATTTGAGATAGTTTGTTCCACTTTGCCGTCGTCAGCAACAAAATCTTGCAAACTTAATTGGAATTTTGGCATCTTCGCGTGAGCGAGTGCTGCTGCCACTTCCCCAATGCCCAAGGCCTCGCATTTAGAGAGACTCACAGTTGTCGTGCCGACTTTGGCTTCAATGCCGACGCGTCTTGTGATGGAAGCTGCCTGCCACACTTTTATCAGTGCGTTTCTGTCACTGACAGACTCGATGACGAAGACTGGTGGAGCTTCCAAAATGAGCAACTTGCCCAGTCCATCGGAGAGCGGGCTACCCATGCGCTTCGAAGGCATTAATTCCTGTTTGCCAGATATGTTCATTGCTTCAATCTGGATCTCCCACTTGATCGAAGGATTGCTGTTGCGGTGACTGCCTAAGGGGCCGACCACCTGACCTTGCAGCTTCTTCATTACCTTATAAAACCTGGGCGGCTGCCACGGATCATCGGGACTTCCAAATAGTAACTCGCCCCATGTTACGTAAGATGCCTTTGTCACTGCGTCGTCAGCAGATAGAAGTCCAGAGAGAATCTCCATTCAGGCCATAAACTCCCCGACAACCGTCTTGGAGGCGCATATACTCAGACAAAGCAGCCACAAACGCTGCGTTGTCGACTGCCGCCAATGTGTCAAAAATCGTCACGGCCTCTCGAATTCGTCGGAGGCGATCGGAGTCTTGGCGGCTGGCTTGGTCTGCTGGGAATTCGACGTCCAATGTGCATTCCGCCACGACAGCATCGACGCCCAATGGCGATGGCCAGCAGCTGAACGTTGCGCAAGCAGAGCGCTGCCTGCCCTGCCGTTGAGACGGTCGGACGAGCACAGCTTGCAGAGCTTCGAGCCACGGCCGAAGGAACGCCCAGTGTGCGTCCATCGCGGTGAAAAGCAAAGTGAGAGGTCCACGCGGTCCACGCGGCAACTGCAATTGGAAAGGAAGTGTTACTTCAGGCTAGTGAATCACTACTGATAAATGAAATTTTTCTTAATTTATGGACCAAATCATACTTGGCAGCAAACCGTTCGCTCCTCAGGCGAAGCAGCAAAGGAGAAGATGCGAATCAATACGTTCGCATCTAGCTTGTCGATAGCCTTCACTTCCAACACCGGCCGGCGTGAAGAGCAGGAACTCGCCACGACCTGAGCAAGATTGCACGGGATATTTCTCCTTCACGATAGGCAGACAATCTCCAGCATGGGGCTTCAAGTTTATTTATCGTCTCTTCATCGAACTCCTCGTTTCCTTGCGCGGATACGCTTATCTGCACGAGCTCTCGAGCCATTCGCATCTCGGGCCTTTCCAAATACGGCGCCAAGTCGGGCAATTTGTCCCTATCCGCAAAATTCGCATTCTTGACGGGCCAGTCGCGGAGGGCGTCGTCGTTGGATAGCCGAACTACCACATCGAAGTATTTCAACTCCAAAACCACTTCAAGGTGATGACAAACAGCAGCTAGCTTGCCTAAATCCAAGTCGGCTCGGCTGTTTGGATCGTACAATTCGTCGGGGTCCGTCTCGTCAGTTGCATCGCGAGAGAACGTAGGCCGCCACCAACATATCCTAACAACTCCAGCACCAACGTATCCAGCTCAATTATACTGATGTGAAGGCTGAGCGAGTGAAGACGGCATTCTCGGAATGCTTGGGCGTCAAAGTCCAAGAAATCATAATCAAAACAACATGTTCCATCTCCAACTCGTGTCTTGCAAAGCTCGTAGCCAGGAACGATGACTTCAACCCAATCGGGAGTACAGGTAGAAAATACCGAGCTCTGCATCGAAGTGCAGTAGCCGATGTGAGCACCTTGTTATCCCCTCCAGGCACATCTGTTAGCCACAACTCAGCTCCCTCTGAAATGAAAGCAACTCCATAGTCTGGGGCACGAACAGCGCTCGTCTCTGCTGCTACAACGGGATAGCGATTCTGCATCATCACGCCTATTGCGGCGATGTTTGCCCTTGTCAAGGACACCCCGACGAGGTTTAGATTGTTCACACTCAGCAGTGAAGATCCACACCAGAGCATGTATACCAGCCATTGCCATCGGTTCTGACAGACTGCATGGAACGAAAGGTATTCCATCGCTGTTTCTGGTGGCACTCGGCAACTGCTGAGCAAATCGCAGCAAATACCCCGTCGGACACCCACGCGCACGACACCTCGCCACGCAATAGCACGTTCAGCAGAAGCCCGCATTAACTACGTCAGTTGACGAAATCAACTCGGCGTCGTCCTCCCAATGATATTTATCCGCAAAAGATAAAACATTTTTTATAAACATTTCACAGGGAGTCGAAGTCAACACCAAGCCATCTCCGTCAAGTCCTCCGCGAGGTCGAGATCTTTTGCCACGAGATAATGGGACAGCGCGGATGTGGTCGCAGTAGTGACATTGCCGATCGAAGGCACATTTTCTTACAGGCGATATCGTTTTCGTGATTCAGCAACAAGTTTTCCACTCCGCTTGACGCAGAGTCGAGCGATAGGAGGAACGCGAAAACTCATCACGTCTCTTAGCTGACGCGGAAACACGCTCAACGCGTCCTCCTCTTTGCCACACTCCTGATAACCGATGATCGGGGAGGCTGGAAACACACACGTCCATGAAAGTTCCACACATTCCCTGCTTTCCTCCCATCGTCTCCAACTTGTGCATCGCTGACAGAAACTCCTGCAAATTTGTCCACAAATCTCCTGTGAAACTCAGAAGATCTCCCCATGTGAGAGATGCCTTGTTTTGGTACCCTAAGACTCCGGCAGGCCAGAGACTCCATACTAGCTGGCAATTTGAGGCGTTCTCGGGAATTTTTTCAGCCAGAAGTTCACGAAACTTGTTGGAGTTGACATCAAAAAGAAATGTGAAAAGCTCCGTCCACCGGAATGCCAACAAAGCCGGCATGCGTGACGCCGTGGTAGAAATACCACATCGTAGCAAATCAAGTCAAGAAGCACCCTTTGAGACCGTGTAAACGTGCGGAACTCGCTATCTCAAAGCGTGTGCAGCAAGCGTTGGTGTGCTAATCGCACGACGTACTTGCGCGGCACAGAGTCCGACGCATGCCGCAACGTCAAGAGGTCGGTAAGGGTGTCGTCGACCGCAGCATCGTCCTCGTTCTCATCCACGCCATAGCTGCTGGGCCATCGCTAGATAACGTCTGTCATGTTACTTTGAATTTCTTAAAGTCGGAAGGAGGCAAGTTGCTGAGGGTATTAGCGATGAGAGTGGGTGCTCCCGCTGTATAGGTGAGGTCAAAATTGGGAAGCACAAACCCACGCGAGGCCACACGGTTGGCAGAGGCTCCTTGTACGACCCGACATTGATAGTTGTATCTCTCTCAAGGTGCTCCGCTGCGTTATCACCGAAATCTCGCTGGTTCTCCTTGCGACGGATATCCCACGTACCGGCCTTGGCGTCCAGAGCCTGAACGAGTTCTATCCCACTACGATTTTGCCTGGTGCTGCCATACGCTTTGGCCCATTTAACTATCCGATTGTCCAGATCTGGCGCTCACGCAATGAAAGTCGAAGTGAAGCTGAGGTTTTCACGGGACTTCATGATCTCCAACCGGTTTCCAATGTTCCGGTGTGGCCATACCAGTTCGATTCTACGTCCATCGGCTTACGAGGGGCCGTGGAGTTGCTCAATGTGGCGGACTTCCCGTCGTCTTTGCTCTACAAGGGTGACGTGGGGAACAGTACCCATCGCAGTTCCATGAGTCTGGGTGTTACCTTTACGATACTCGACACGTTCACCTCCTCGGTTCAAGATAAACTACGAACGGCAGAAGGATCTTTCAAAAGCCTGCGATTTGCCACCAAACATAACTGGGTTGACAGCATTCATCACTATGTGGTAAGTTTTATTACGAAAAACTTACAGTGGCGGCTGCACTTGATCCAAGCTGCGCAGGTGCTCAAAGGGACACAGCCTTCATCGATATGTGCAGCACCTGGTATTGGAAAAACCTCAATGATTCGTCCAAGGTTTTGCCACCACCCACTGGTTTGGACGTAGACACAGCCACCCGTCTTGTTGTGGGACCACATGCGTCTCCGGTACAGTTGCTACAACGCCGCTATCCTGGATTGGAGCTCGACGTCGTCTTCATCACATCACAAAGACTTTCGTCAATTTCCGGGGGATTGCGCTCCACTTTTAATAACTACGAAGACCTCGAAATGTGGTTTTGACAAGAGGAAGGCGCTGTGGCCAAGACGAAGCAAACAACCTCTCGTGCACGACAATATTCGTGGATGACTACCGCTACGAGCGTGATATCGTCTAAACTAATGTGGTAGATTGGTACAAGATCATCGCGTTTCTTCGAGGTAGTGCACAAGCTTACGTGTGGATTCGTTTGGTCCTATTCGTCTATGGCGCGTACGCAGCTACTGACCCGATGGTCTCTGGGAAATCTGCTTCATCCTGTCTATGGATTTCGATGGTCTCAATCGTGTTGAAGATCCCGTTTCAGGTCATCGTGTACTCCAGTTTACTTCCTGTTGGTGGCTACGTGCTAGCGCTGCTCTTGGATAGCGGCTTCATGGATCTTTTTCTCGACTTCAGATGGGCTTCTGTTGGCGGCCCGGGCACATTGAAAGCAATGCCTTTCTTCCATGCAACAGCAGTGCAGATGCGTTGCTTCTGGCTGCTTGCTGTGCTTGCAACCATCGTGCTGTATGCTGCTAGAAAGACCACCGATCACGGGAAGGACGGAGTGCTTGGCATTCGGGGCCTCCTCGTCAGCTTCACTTCATCGCTGATGGTGTTTGGGTCTTACAAGAATCGAATGTTTCGGGACGTGAACAACGTGCGTGTGATTCTCATGGCAAATGGAGGGGAAACGCGCGATATGATCCGGACTTCCAACCCAAGCGGATACTTCAATTCGAAGTCGTACCTCGGTGACGACAGACCAAAGATGCTGCTCGTTTGTATTGCCGTTGTTTGCGGAATGGCAATGTTAGTAAAGGCAGTGGCTGTGTTATTACCGAGACAAAGCCCCGTACACAACATTACTGACGAAGTGGTTTTATGCTCAACGCCGATCGTTCCATGTGGAGTACGGCGCTTGTGGCCAATGTCCACGCTGAATATCCGATTTGGCGTTCAAACACTTTCCAGTCAACTCATTCGTGGCCCTCATGCTTCCAATATATTGGCAGCAACAACTCCGGTATTCGATGCCTCGCCTGCTGTTCAAGATAGAGATGTATTGTCATTCCTTCCTCGGCCTTCGGCGTGCAAACGAGCACCATCGCCAGAGCAACAGACCCGTCGGACAGCTTTCAATGAAGGGATTCAGAGTGGATCACTCAATTGCCTGCGAAGACGCACGAACGAGACCTCATCGGTACTCTTGCTGATGAACAGCGCAATGATGACCGACCCGTGGAATTTCTTCTGGCTTCGGGTGATTGGTATCAAACTGTACTTGTACAAGAATTTGTGTCCATCGCCAGACACCTCGCAACCTCAAAGTGTGACAAGCTATGTCGTAATCCTACCGTACGGGCAAGACGAGATGGAGGAGCTCACTGGACTAGCCGCCCATGAATACGAGCTGCTCGACGCGGTCAGCTCCCGTGACGTACCAATGCACATTTTGCTTCAGAGTGGGTAGACTGAACGGGGTACACAGCGCGAGATGTGATTACAAGTGCGGCCTTCCGCTGAGTCATGGCCAATTTACTATTAGTCTGTGAATATTAAACTGCAATGCCTATCCTAAGAGGATGAAAACTGAAGGAGGTTAAGCTCTTTCTACTGGATCACGGTAGTAGATAGAAGTCATCACATTTGAAAATATGTGTGATCTGATTCAGTTGCCTCTCACCAGCTTCGACGTCACTTGTGAGGGTTATCTTAGTGATGTATGAACCCAACGCCCTGGGAGCAGCCTAGCCTTCCGCCCTGTATTCAGTTTCGAAGGGTTGTCGAGTAAATGCAGCCACTTTATGTCTACTTCTTACCACGAAGTAAGTGGTTATTGCGGACCAGATCGCAATGGACGCAGAACACTACGGCATTATGTAAGAAACTTTAGTCACTTGCTGGAGCTGCCCGGAGCGAGGCTCCGACGGCGCCGAGATGGGTCCGGCCACAATTCGGTATCGCGTGTTTTTGAAAAGATTGTGGTGTGAGACAGGGTCCCTCCTCACTTCAACTTCGTTCGCACACCGAACTGGAGGCAACATGAGCATGCGAGTGTTTGACTTTGACAGTAGCGCGCTCGAGTCTCTATCGAGCTCTCTTCGCACACGAGATCTCTCAGCTTCCAATGACAAATGTAAGCAAAACTGAACCCAGACCGTAAAAAATAAAAAATATAGAGGCAAGATTCATTGGTGTGAAGGACCTTGCCTGGCCTTCCACCCGTAGAAATCACTCTTTTCGTTGTCTGTGATGTACGGAGGCATGACAACTAGCTCGATGAGGCGCTGCATTTCTTTCTTCGTAGTCTCTGTCGGCTGGAACTTTGCGAGATACTCAGCAGTAATTGGCTCTGTCAGGGTGAGGCCTGCAAGACTAACCGCTCTTTACAACGCAACATGCAGCGTTTGATGGGGTACAGCAATACGACTACGATCTAGAGGAGTCACGATAATGCCATGATGACATATCTGTCCTTGCACTTTTTCGGTGGTGCAAGCAAACGCAGGAACGACTGCAAACTGCTCGACGGTGACGGACGCTTGGGACAGGTTCGGGATCTGTGTAAGTCGGAGTCGTGTTTTGAGTGGCGGTAAACCGATGATGCCCTCAGGAAGCCCATCGACTAAAACTCTGTTGCACGCGTGGATCTTGAGCACCAGTAGCGCGGGACGTACACGAAGCCTGTGGACAACGACGTCTTCAACGTCGTACGTGCTTATTTGCTGTATATCTGGGGGTGGATAGATCCCGATGATGGTGGCTATTACACCATTCGCGATCACGTCTGTCTCAATTAACTTGGGATGCTTTCGTGTTACCATCACGGGCATGCCCACGAAAAACAGGAGCTTCATCGGTATGCGGTCCGTGAGGTTATCATCAGCGTTTGCGAGGTGGCCAACAATGCTTTTGGAACGGGAACACTCGGCACTGCAAGACATTCGTAAACAGATAAACTCCGTGCTTGAGCGATACGAAAAAGCATGTGATGGTTGATTCCGCAGCGTAGCTTATTCGTACACACGACAACGGGGGAATAAACTCATCATCCCTTTGTGTCGTGCTTTGCTCGAGCTGATCCACGGTTTGCACTCGTGTGTTCAACATCATCAGCTGATCATTTGAAAGCTCCCCCCAGCGGAGGCTACCAAGTAGTTGCGAATAGTATGGGTCGAATCGGGCTCTCGTATTCCTTGTAAGAAAGACGACAAAGTTGATTGCCAAATAAAGCTCGTGGCCTGCATGGCGAAGCCGATTAGCGACAGCAGGGGGCTCTTGGAAATCTATTCATGAGCATCAGGCACGTGAGATGGTTGTGCTATCAAGCCAATTATTTACACCAAGAAACTTACAAGGAGGCCCTCCTACAGGAGGGAGCTGCATCCAATCTCCAATTAGCAATACATGCTTCCCCCCATGAACTTTTCGGGCGTTGATGACATCGTTCGTGAGGCTGCATCGGTTCCTCCAAGGAGAGATCGGGCTGTTATCGAAATCTCGTCGATAATGACTAGAACAACGCGGCTGAATCGAATGTTCATATCTGTCGTAGGAGCTGAATTTGGCTCGGCCCATTGATCTTCAGATTGCGGACGCTGTGCATGGTTTTCCCTTTGATGTTAATGGCAGCAACGCCCGTGAAAGACATTGTTTCAACGCTGTCAACACGTCCCCATGCCTTCGCAAACGTCAGCAGGGCATCAACAACAGTTGACTTACCCGTTCCAGCTTCACCACCCAAGTACGATATCAGTTGCGATTTGACTTCGTATGGCGCGGGCATCACCTTCGGAGAAAATAAGGAGATATCGATGGCTTCTTCAATGTCTTTACAGTATGCATAAAGAAGGTGTCGCGCAGATACTTCGAAGATAGCATGCTGCCAAAACTTTAATTGAACGGCTTCGGATACCATAGCAATCGTTGGAAATTGAGGCAATGACGATAGTGTCCATCGCGGCTCGCCATCTCGACAGTCATATGGCACAGGACCAAATCACTCGTTTAACCTCTCCAAACGTGTTGGCGCGTCTGGGAACATTTCAATAAAACTCTGCGTCCCCAGCCAAAGTTCGTCATTGGCAGCAACCTCAAGACAGAGATGTTCATTCGTATGGGAGCTGATGTTGACGTTGGTGGCACCCAAATCTCTATTGCCGCAATATACTTTTGTGTAGCTGATCGAATTGCGGCAGCTAGGTTCGGTACCGTGTCCACAAGGGCGCTGGCATCCCCAACGAGTTTTGCTGTCGAGTAATCTGGCGTTGTGACGGTTGTGATATCCTGGAAATTTTCAGGATCGGGATCGGAATCAAAATCATCTGCCTCGTCGTGGTCTTGTCTGCTACTATTGTCCTCTGTCCATACAGAAGTAGCAGGAGCTCTTGATCTCAACAATAGGGCCTCCGCCGACTCCTCATTCTCACCTCCGCGCTTTTGAGCTCTATAATAATCCTTCCATTGGTCTTTGAACTTCAAAATACGCAGAACATTGGTAGAATCACCATACATTAAAAATGTTCGATAACTTGCTAAAGGTGAATGATCTTAATTCAAGAGTGTATGCTGTCGGTGCGGCTTGAGAAGTGTCAGCTTCGCTCTGTAGTAATAACTCAAAACGTCCGGATCAACATCACTTGAAGTGTCGGGAATCTCCTCTCCACACAGGACTAATATCTTAGCTGCCTCCAACTTGGTATACTGCACCGGTGTAAACGCCAGCGTGCCATGAATTCCACCAAGTGGTCGCTTTTCGGTGTACTCACATTTTTCACAGATGTCGATGAACGGTACGCTTCCGAGGGCCTTTGGCCGCTTCCAATATCGCTCCAATGGCTGACTATCTGATGAGATTGTGCACGAATGCACGTTCTCGCTGGCACACACGTGTTGTGATATGTTTATCTCGACGGAATCGACTGAACTACGTAGCATGTTCCGCAAGTTCATGTGAATCAACTGGTGTGAAAACCAGAACGGACTCTCGTTTAGGATGTACAATGCTGCCATCGGTCCAGCTATTTCTTGTCCATTCGTTACTGTGTTGAGCATCGATCCCAAAATTCGACATCCTCGCTCCATCGCTGTCGTGTCCGCCGGTAGCATATTTGTTTTGCTAACCGCTTTTGCAAATGCCGCTAACGATAACTCAACTTGATTTCTCTACTGGGTTTTGGTTCTTGAAACAGCAGTATTTAATCACGTAAGCAGCGGTGTCCTTGGCTCCAGTACTGAGAACGAACTGCGCATCATGATTGCACTTCAAAATCGCCGCGATAACCGGATTGAAAGCATTTACGTATTCACACCCGATAGGACGATGGAGGCGGAGCTTAGAACTCTCGTCGATGCAAGTGTCGGCAAGATGAACCTCTTCTGGTTTGAAACATCTGCAGACACTAGTCTGTGGGGTGCGAACAGTTGCCTAGGACTTTGCATGCCACGCACAGGCATAATAGTGTGAGTGTTAGTAGTGTTATTGTGCAGAGGTGATGGAATAACAGGAGAATTTACCTTGAAGCACGATTTGCAATGGTTCCAATAGTGAACCTGTACGTCACGAACAACTAGCGAGCTCTTTAGTTCATTGTTGTATTGAGCTACTGGCCGTCAACACTTGGAGTAATTTTTCCACTGCATGTTCATTGGTACGTGATGTTGCTCGGCCAGGGCTTCTATTGCTGCATCAATGACATCCTTGTCCTTCAGTGTTGAATTACAAACTCTACACCGTGCTGTTGTTGGAGGTGTCGCCCCCGGAACAGGACGCCGAAATGCAGCGACGCCTGGTAGAATGGGGTCCAATGAGCGTTCCGTATCACACCTAGGACATTGGTTTTCTTCGTGAATACAGGGGGATTTTGTAGTTAGTACGCGGTCAACTAAAGCAATCAAACGCTCTTGAAAGCTAGAGTTTGAGCCTAATAAATCTACTAACTCCGTTGACGTGGTAGGAAATCCATGTAGCCAAACTGCGAAATGGGCATGTAGGTCACCAGCTCGTTGTGTTTCTACTGCAGCTCCAAAGGCCCGAACAATGCGAATATTCCACCTCTCCGTCTTGGTGCACACGCCTGTTAATTCCACCCAAGCAACACATCGATTACCGTATCCATTACACGTAAGAAGTAACGCGCGCATTCCACAAGAAACGTCGGCCCGATTGGGCAATAGAATAACATTTGCTTCGTCGACTACTTTCTTCGGCAATAAGCCAGATTTTACGGCAATATTATAAGTGCCGGTCGAGTCTGGAGACACCATGAAAAATATTTGTAGAGGTCCCAAGCGTTTAAGCATCCCAAACAGGTCATGGCGGGCACGCATTCGGCTTTTGTTCGATCCAAAGAAGGCCGACTCGGGGACACGAAGCCCCTTTCACAAATCTATTACGTGTTGAACGTCTGGGTCTGGCAATCGTGGCTTAATTCCTCTGACTCGACATGCAGCCAAGTGCCTGAAGTATTCAATTGCATCTCTAACAGTGCTTTGTGATACTTCAGCAGCCTCAACTGCGTTACGTCTCACATTCATTTTGACGAAGAGAGTTTCCCTTGCGTTCTTCGCAGCGAGATAATCAAATGCTAGTAGCATGAACGCGTACTGCTTTTCGAATCGGTGCCGATGAACTCACAAACATCGCAGAATCCATTTTCGCACTGACATGTGTTTTTTTCTTGGCTCGGTCGGACCTCCACAACCTCCAGGAAACAGCATCGGAAACATTTTCGTGCACGCAGCCCAATTCGTCGTTGACACATACGCGTTTGATTTGCGTACCACCACGTCGGTCCAATCTTGCTGGTATTGCTCGTGAAGCATACTTGATGCATCTATCCAGGTTCCTTCGGCAGATATATCCATATCATCCTCAACTCTGGATCCAAAGTTTGAGTACGTGCTGTTGTCTCTGATCTCATTAACAACTTGATCATCCTCTGCTCTTTGGCCCGGCAAAGTAGTTCTATCCACGATGATGCTGGTAGCGGTCACACCACGCAGGTTTCGAGATGTTGTGTCGATCACTTGCTGACTGTGGCGATATTCGAAGTTATTGTGGTAGAAAAACCCGAGAAATCGTTTACATAACGGCAAATTCACTTCGTATCG
Organism: Phytophthora crassamura; assembly: GCA_033557995.1. Taxonomy (NCBI): domain Eukaryota; phylum Oomycota; class Peronosporomycetes; order Peronosporales; family Peronosporaceae; genus Phytophthora; species Phytophthora crassamura. The sequence goes on along the minus strand of JAUCED010000011.1, from coordinate 593,838 downwards.
CTTCTTGCACGCTGCAGCCTGGGCCTTCGTCATACTGCCTACCATTGTCACCCTTACCCGTCCAGTGAAATCACGTGGCAGCATTTCTACGATGGGTCCTTCAGTGTTCTGAACTACGTAGTGATGAGACTTGATCGTGCGGCACCGTCCACCAGTCACTACGGACAACGACACGCAAGGCAGGACAAGTGCGACAACTTGCTCGTCAGTTCGTGTCATACCTTCGAACGCGCTAGGAACATGCTCGATGAAGTTTCCATTTGCTATCGCCGCGGTTGGTGGTACACCTGCTTGACGGCGAGTTATAAGGTAATTGCAACCACGGCAGACGTTGACTCTAACAACACCATCATCATTGTGAATAGCTACGAAAGCACTGCGTTAGGATACGGCCCCAACATTGCGACTAAAAGTTCTTCGTGCTCACCTTCGGGAAAAAGTAATAACCCCTTCAGACGCGGTTCCATCGGTGATGCATCATACTGCGCCAAAATGAAGCCTGGGATGCGATCGGATTCTCTACACTTAAGCTGTGACGCATCAACTACCCAACGCACATAGTTAGATACCAACTTCCAGTAGTTTGTGTGTGGGCACCCACCTGTACAAACTGATCGGTTAACTCTTGCCGGATGATGTCACTGCACGGGCAGCTCAGCTCACAAACGCAACATGGTTCCATTTCCTCTGACGCCGACATCATCACACCAATGGCTTCCTGCTCAATCTTGTCTAAGCACTCGACCGTCGGAATCGTGAACGCGTTGTTATAATCCATTTTCGCCAATTCTTTCTGTAACGGGGTTACATCGAATAGTGTGATGCACACAAGCTAGGTGCCACACATAAGTGAGTTCCACACATATGTTACGTGGGTCACCCCAGGCCAATGGATATGCATTAGACTAGGCTCTACTATGATAGATAGTGAGTCCTATACATACAAACAACAGGCGGCTCTGCCGCGATAAACAACAATACATTCAGTTCACATTTGAAGCCTAAGAGTTCACTAGCCTTGTTTAAGGTACTTCTGTCTCTTGGAGTCCGTAAGTAGTTATCTTACGGTACTCGATATAGCTCTTGTATAGAGCGTAAGGTTATCAATATTACTAGAGACTCTCTGAGTCTGTGTCTTCCTCTACGCTAAAGCAATTGCAGCCCCGCTGCACTTTCTCACTTAGCGCATCGTCATTATCCTCGAAGTCAGTAACGCTACAATTACCTTCTGCTTGCATGAAGCCCCCCCCCCGCATCGTGCTCCCAACTCGATCGGGAAAAATGCTCGGCGGCTGGTTTGGGAAAGCTTGTCATCGGTTCTTGGGTGCTCTCTGCATTCATCAGTGCCGGGTTGATGATCGGTACGGTCGTAATGGGCTCACCGGTTCCATTGTACCAATCGAGAACGGCAGCACTCTCAAAGAAGGAACGCTGCTGTACTGGGGCTACATTTAGCTCCTCTTCCATCGACGTGTTTTCGTCATGTAAACTCCGATACATTTGGTCTCCCCGTAGTTTTGATCCTTCATCGCCAGATATAGCATGTCGAGCCCCTTTCCTTTGCATGTTGAATATGCTGCTGATTGCTGTGTGCCCTACGGATCAGCGCGTGATATTGACCGAGCACGTTTTAAAAAGTAGATCGTCAATGGGGACCCTCCACCCTTGTTAGCAAACCGGGTTCGACCTTAATCAATCGTCGAACGTACCTGCCATCACTCCAAATGGTAACGCAGATGCGCAGTGGCTCTAGCCGTGCCGGACACAACGCCGTTCGACACGCCAATCACTTCGGGGCCCGTCTCCGTGATTGCCACCTCTCCGCTGCGCTGGTGCAACAGCAACGTGGACGTGCGGTGACTCACGCCTCGCCGGCCACAGCGTAGTTCGCAGGTAAACTCGATTGAAAAGCCAATCCGCAACTGAATCTGTAACTTGCAGCTCACCACCTCCCGCTGATACATCAATTGAACTTTAAGCAATGCATCGAAAGCAAGTACTAGCTGGGTAATCCAAACGCAACTAGGCTGATCTTGTAGTTTCACGGCGCTTCTTCCACTGCAGCACGCGGCTTCTTCGTCGGAGACTCTGCTGGCGCGCCTCTGGTGCGTTGTCACTGGCGCGCGACTTGCGCTTCGTCAGAGCCTTAGAGGTGGCCTTACCGCGGCGAGGGCGCTCTTCAGCACGGCCCAATTCTTCATTTTCGTCGTCGACAGGCTGGCTCCGGGCACGCAATCCTTGCTTTGGGTCGAAGAACGCCGAGGATGGAATCGGGCGTGCGCGCAGGCGCTGTCGGATCGGCAGACTCCCCACCGTCATACTGCAACCGAAGAGAATGAGCTTTCTCGAATCGGTAGCTGAAGCCGACACGGTAGTCCAGTTCATTGTGATCTTGGCTCATGTGCTTCCACAACGAGAGCTGAAAGATGAACTTGGAGTGCCGTGAGAAGTCAAGTGTCTTGTACGCTTCTAAGATCTTGTCCGCCTGCATCTCGAGCGCTTGGTCGATGAGCTCCATGTACCAGCACTTCTCGCGTTCTTCAATCGAAAGCACACACATTTCCAGCGAGATGTTAGCAGTCGGTAAGGGCTTCTTGTCCGTGGTGAAGGCGCGGATCGAGTCCACGTTGCGGAACGCTGGACGTGCGTCCTCTTCTTCTTGCGCCTCGCGCTCGGCTTGAAGTAGCTCCGGTACTGTCGGCATCTGCTTGAATTCGCAAATGAGCACTTTGGCAGCCCCCCTAACGGCCCCCACCAGTTCGACCGCACCCTCCGCGAAGACCGCATTTCAACGGCTCGCACGTAACACCTGGATCCTCACAATCGGTACTGCACAGAGGAGCCGTTGAAAGCGCAGCTAGTGCATACAATCTTCCAACGATGCTGTTGATGGGCACTATACTTTCCGACGAGATCCGGGTACGCAACTCTCGTCTGTCGAAGCCAGCTTCCTCTGCTTGCCATCGCTGACACCGACGAGGGCAAGCAGTTTAAATCCGAGACATCGACGGAAGGCGTGACCCTCGGGTCGCTATCCCTGCCGCCGAACGTCACGCCCTTGGTTGCATACGAGACCGTCTCGATGGCCATTACACTATTTGCTTCGTCAAACGCAACCTGCTCAATCTGCTTCGTAGCGACGCCTGGGCAGCAGCGATGCTAAGCTGCCGAGGCGCCGATATCATGTCGACACGTCGCACCGACGCGGTGAAGCCACCAAGCACCACTGCGGCATCGGCGGCACAACAAGTCTGGCGTCGACAGTTTCATACACCACTACGCCAGCATTTTCGCCACGACCGTGCTGATGATCGAGCATGGACGACCCCTCCAACATTGGCGACAAATCCAGCAGCTATGACCACCACGCCTCCCACCACGCCACTCGCTCCCATGCCGCCCGGTGAGAACGACAATGACTTCGCCGAGACAACCACTCCAGCGACGACATACCCAGCAGCAATGACCACCACAGCTCCCTTCGCCATACCACCGTTCGGGGACGTTGAGTTCTCATTCCACGCGACTGGCCTCCCGCCACCACGTCAGCCTTTGCCATGCCACCAGTTGGTGGTGATTACGACTTTGTCATTCCACACGGCTGGCCTTCCGACGTCTCCCACATCGACCACAACTTGTTTTCGGTGTCACGCCCGTAGCTGTCGTCAACGATGAGGACGGAACTGATGACCCATGCAACTGTTACAAGTGCGGCGTTTCAAACGACGGCTTTACTCGGGCAAGCGCGTGCCTGAACGCGGCCACCAACACTGTGTGCGATGACTCTTCTTGTATGATCGGTCCCAGCTGTGGCAAACGCTTTCAGCCTCAGTTCCAGCTCGAGCTAATCGGAACTCGTGTCAGCCTCGGTGTCATCTGTGACACACTGATCCTCAAGGACTCGTTCGTCACGGAATACGTGGGCGAGGTGCTCTTTACGGACGACGCGTTCGCACGCACAGACAAACAATACCTAACCACGAAGGCGTCCTGGGGAGGCGGAGCCGACATCTTCATCGATGCACGCGCGTGCGGCAACGAGAGTCGATTCCTTAATCACTTCTGCCACCCCAACTGCGAGATGTACGAGTGGAACTGGACGAATACGACTCGACTTGGGATCTTCGCTTCGCGAGACATACCTGCTCTCCAGGAACTCACGTTCGACTACCACGGCCACAACAGTATGCTGTTCAGCTGTGCGTGCGGCTTCGTCGGCTGTGTGTCACTGCGCGACTAGTCTTGCACAAAACGTTGCGTGTAGCCTCTGCTTCTATTCATTCGTCTCGTCGCGGCACGACACTTCCTGCCCCAGTTAATCCTGCAAACACAAAATAACACACGCATTACGTTATCTCCTTGCCTGCTGGCTTCACATGCGTCTTGCCTGTATCACGTACCCCACGTCGCCGTACTATTCCTCTTCGCTCTCGCCGCGTCAGAGCATCATGGCCACGTGGGCGCCGCTATCGTGGTCTCCAGCTCTAATATCAGCGCCGCCATGTTTCACGTCGCCGTACTCTTCCTCTTGGCTCTCGCCGCGCCACCGGAGAGCGTCATAGCCACGGTGGGCGCCGCTGCCGTGGTCCCCAACTATAATTTCAGCGCCGCCTTGTTCAGCGCCGGCTTCGATCGTGCTTCATGCTGCGCCTCACAGCAGCGAGGCGAACGGGAACGTGCCGGAGCGGCAGTGGAGTGGAATGGCGTCGTACAGCACTTGAGCCACCGTCCGTAGCAGACACGGTAGCAATCTTCTGCAATGGCGACTTGCTCGCGTCCTTCTTCATGGCGTGCGGAACACTTACGTGGGTGTTACACACCTATTTCTACCTCGTTTCTACTTTGAGGACGCTCTCCGCGGGCGGGGTGTACTACCACCTGTACCGTTTTGTCCGCTCCCATAGTAGCGCTGTTTGAAGCAAAAAAGGCTAAATATGGATTTGGCCTCTGATTGGCTGGACGTCAACTTCTGCAGGGTATGACCTATAAGACCGACACTTAATTGAGCTCGTGGGCGACCCTTCACGTGGCTGTGGGCCACATAATGTCACCGTGTCCTCCCGCAGAAGTATATTTCTAAGTCGAGTCTGGTAGAGCTATTCAGCCAGCCGCCACTTGATCGAGGAATTTTCCGTGTTTGGTCGCACTTAAGCGGATTCGTCCGTGGATAACTATTCGATGAAGAATTTGTCTACGTTTGGCGAGCAGCTTCAAGTGGGGCTGGCGTCCCGTAAACAAGCGCAAAGTTTAGTGAAAGCAAGATGTTGTCGCACCCCGAGAATTACAAAAAGCTGAAAAAATCCCTATAACTTGAAGTTGGACATTTCTAACCTGCCCAGAAATGCTCTGCTCTCAGCTTCTAGCTGAAAGAACTTCCGTCTTACCTCCGTGCCATGGAATGGAATGGACTGACAGATATTTATTGTTATTGACAAGACTGGTCGTCATACGTGGTGACTGCGGTCTCGACGCCGCCACCCCAGGTATAGTAGCTCGTGCTGCTGTAGAAATGACGGAAGGAGAAGATCTTCATCTGCTTTGATACGATATCAACCGACGGACCAAATAATGCCCCACGATCAACATCAATGCAATTAATGCCTATTAGCTTGCTCAATTAGGAAGCCAATTAATGAACTCGAAATCTTGGCTGAAGCAAACAACCGATCGGCAGCTAGCATAGTGCTGACGAAACAACCTCATAAGCTTCGTTATATTGTCTAATCTGGTCAGACCGGAATTCTGCTTATTGACGAATCGTGGACTATATGTGCCATCCCAAGCGGGCAAGCATAGGAGAGAACAACATTGTTCGGTATTTGGCTCGTGTGGCAACGAAGATTCGTGCAGATAGCGACTGTTGGGATCAGCCTCGCATAATTGTGTTGCGGGCCGCAACTTGTGTATTTGGTTTGAAGCAGCCTTCGATCAAGTAAACAGCAACAGCGCTGCAAAAAGTTGCTGCACAGTAGTGATATCGAATCAATATTGGACTTAATCGTAGAAAACGCGGAATGAGTTCATGACGTTTAACTTCAGAGCAAACTCAAGGTCAAGACTGCGTTCGGAAAGGGCCACTTTCACTTTCTGGGGACTGACTACGTGTACGCGCATCGGGAAGAAGGAACTGTATGATGGAGGGGCATGGGATTGTCGATAGCCGATCTATCTAAACACGTCGGTCCGGCCAGAGGATAAGTAAGTGTTCACCATACCCGACATAGAGATTAGGAAGTTATACTAACTGTGTGGCACTTCGTCGACGTAGCTGTATACCACCTGCCGTAGCACGAGCTATTATATCTGGGGTGACAGCGTCGAGACCGCAGTTCACCACGTGAGACGACTAGCCTTGCCAATAAAGCTATGTCAGTCCATTGTAAGACAGAGTCAAACACTCGCACATGTTGCCTCCATTTCGGTGTACGAACGAAGTTGAAGTGAGGAGGGACCCTGTCTCACACCACAATCTTTTCAAAAAAACGCGGTACCGATTGTGGCCGGACCCGTCCGCCGCTAGGGTGTCCTCGGCGCCGTTGGAGCCTCGCTCCAGGCAGCCCCAACAAGACTAGGCGTCGCGGCGACCTGCCGTTCATCGCCTTTATGCCCAGGCTTTGGATACGATCGCCAATCGACGCGACTGTAGAAAATTGAAGCTAAAATGTTGATGGCCACGCTCGATTAGTACCCCTGTGCGCGCAATCCACATTTGCAGGATTGCTCGCGCAGGTCCAAGCACCGCAACCGCGTTCCGTTCACAAAGACCAATGGGGACCACTTAACGCGTAGCTTGCGCTCACAGCAGGCAGGCTCTATTGTCGTCTTGACATCGGCTTAGGCAACCTTTTGTTCAGCGTCGATCCCCTCAAAATCTCTTATCGTATTTCGCTGCTTGACCGAGCGGAAAAGAACGCTGATGCTCCGTTTAGAATCAAGCTCCGTTTAGTACCCGCGGTGCGCGCAAGCGACTCGTGCAGATTGCTCGCACAGGAGCCAACGCGGACGCATAGAAGCCTGGTCTGTCCGACCAGACTGCCCGCTTCCCAAGGCTGCCACCACACCGAGTATGGTTCATTTTGCAATCGGCTCGCTCTAGAGCACATCCTCGCATCTACAGAGACAAGCACTACATAGGTCTGCTTGGTTGAGGCGCTTGGTCAACAATGCATGCCACTCTGATGGCCATCAGCCTCGAAAATCGGGCGAGAGCATGCTCGCCAGGGGCCCCGAGGAGCTCAACCGCTTCCTCGCCTTGAGCCTCGAACCTGCCATCGGCAGCGAGCTGCCGCAGCTGGAAGTGCGCTACAAGAACTTGTCCGTGACGGCCGACATCACCATCACTGAGGACGTGTTCGCCCAGTCTGAGCTGCCGACGTTGGTCAACACGGTGGCCAAGGCGATCGCACGGATGTCGCCGATGAGGCGCGTGGTGCACAAGGACATCATCAAGAACGCGAGTGGCGTGTTCAAACCCGGCACCATCACGTTGGTGCTGGGCCAGCCCGGATCGGGCCAGTCCGCGCTCATGAAGATGCTGTCGGCGCAGTTCCCCGTGGAGGGCAACATCACGGTCGAGGGCGAGATCACGTACAACGGCGTGCCTCAGAAGGAGATTGCCAAGCGCGTGCCTCAATTCGTGGAATACGTTCCTCAAACCGATCGCCACTTTGCAACGCTGACCACGCGCGAGACGCTGGAGTACGCGCACAAGTTTGGGCGGCGGTCTGTCCGAGAGAGGTCCGGAGACGTTCTCGAGCGGCTCGACCGAAGAGAACCTGGCCGCAATCGAGGCGGCCAAGGCCTACTACAAGAACTACCCGGACGTCGTCATCGGCCAGCTCGGTCTGCAAGACTGCGAGAACACCATCATCGGCAATAACCTCATGCGAGGTGTGTCGGGCGGTGAGCGCAAGCGAGTGACGACGGGCGAGATGGAGTTCGGCATGAAGTACGTGAGCTTGATGGACGAGATCAGCACCGGTCTGGATAGTGCGGCCACGTACGATATCATCTGCACACAGAGGAACGTCGCCAAGGTGTTGCACAAGGCGGTGGCGATCTCGTGCTTCAGCCGGCGCCGGAGGTGTTTGCGCTGTTCGACTACGTCTTGATCATGAACGAGGGCGAAGTCATGTACCACGGCCGGCGTGAGCAGGTGATCCCGTCCCTTCGAGACGCTGGGGTTCAAGTGTCCTCCGAACCGCGATATCGCCGACTACCTGCTGGACTTGGGCACGCGACTGCAGCACCAGTACGAGGTGGCGCTTCCTGTCGGTTTGACCAAGCACCCGCGCTCGGTGAGTTCGCCGAGTCTTTCTGCTAGTCTCACGTGTACGCGGACATGGTGGGCTTGCTTGAGGCCCCGATGGAGCCCGAGCTCAAGAAACACATGAACGAGTACATGGACCCCGTGCCCGAGTTCCGTGAGAGCTTCTGGCAGAACACGGTGGCTCTGAGCGTTCGGCACATGACCATCTTGTGGCGCAACAAGGCGTACGTCGTCAGTCGTATCGCCATGACGTGCATCATGAGGTTGATCTACGGTAGTACGTTCTATCAGGTGGACCCAACGAACGTGCAAGTGATGCTGGGCGTGATCTTCCAGGCCGTCATGTTCATGTCGTTGAGCCAAGGCTCGCAGATCCCCGTGTTCATGGAGGCTCGCAAGATCTTCTACAAGCAGCGCGGAGCCAACTTCTACCAGACGGCGTCGTACGTGATCGGCTACTCGATCGCGCTGATGCGGCCTTCGGTCTTCGAGATCCTGATATTCGGCTCGCTCGTGTACTGGATCTGTGGCTTTGTGGCCAACGTGGGCGCGTACGTCATCTACTTGATCCTGCTGGTGCTGACGAATCTGGTCCTGTCCACGTGGTTCTTCGCGCTGACGGCAATGTGCCCGAACCTGGACATCGCGAGTACCGCCGCTTCCTGGCGCCGACCAACATCCAGCTTTTGCCCAAGGAGATCGAGGACCAAGCGCAGGACGCGTACGCGTTGGCCACGACGCCCAAGCACTCGGACGACACCAACCCTCGGACACTTCTCACTCCCACGACGACGTGCTGGTGGACGTCCATCATCGCGAGAAGAACTTTGTGTTTTCGTTTTTAAGTTAGGTACATTGTGGGCTAACGACCTCCTACGTCCGTCCCACCGATCGCCTATCTATCGACCAGCAGCATTCCTTACAACAACCTCACCGTTGCGCCCGCATCATACTGGCGGGTGGTGCCATACACACTACACCGCCCCACCGCCATGAGCCAGCGCCCAATGTCCCATGTCGCCTTCCGCCATCTTGGATAGGTTGCCCCATATTGGTCCATTGTTGCTCGTCCCCGCTGATGAGTGCTTGCTTGCTACGCTTCGCGTCCATGGCTAGGTTGGCCAAATAGTCCGCCATTTTATTGAAGCCCCTCAGGTGGTGGCTCCACGTGAGAACTGTCACCGAGGCCAGGCCCTCCGGCATTTCCAATATAGCGGCTTCAGGTGAGGCGCCTTCGGTGGGCGCCGCTTTCGGTGCTGGCTGATAACCATGCAGCTGACCCCAACCACATGCACCGGCGTGAATCCATGCTCCCCGCAGGCTCGGATCCCGGTCAGTAGGCCCATGTTCTCTGCAAAGTTGTTGGTCGTGGCCGGCGCAGCATACGACATGCTCGCGGCCCATACGACCTGATACTGGCCCTCCAGTCGCCCGAGCCGCACGACAGCAGCACCTGCGCCGCCAGGCCCCGGGTTCCAACGGGAACCGCCATCGAAAAACAGCACGTAGCTGCAGTCGACCGCAGCCACCTCTTGTTGCAAGCCGTGCCACTTCGCGTTGGGACAGCGTGTCACCACTGCCACTGCGGTCACGAGCGTTGTCACGGGCCGTAGCTCCGTGGAGTACTTGTGCATCGCGTGGTAACCTTGTCGAAGACGGCTAGCCAAAGCGGTCGCGTGGCACCGTGCCTTCACATTGTTGGTCTCATCATAGTATTGGACCCGCCACCGCCATACCGCTTGAAAATGAAGCGCAGCTCCCAATCTCCAGCTAATGCAGCCACCATCTCATCCAGCCGTGTGGCGTCGCCTTTCATCTCCATCTTGCCGCCTCCCAGAAACCCTGTGGGACCGCTGGCAGCTCCAGTCCAAAGCAAGCTTCCTCCAAATCGCTAGCCTTGACCCCGAGCGTCATCCATTGGTGCGTGAAGACAGCCCGGAGGAGCAAGAGAAGAACTTTGTGCCCGTGACGATCGCGTTCACGGACTTGTGGTACACGGTCCCGGACCCCACGAACCCCAAGAGAGTCTGGACTTGTTAAAAGGCATCAACGGATACGCTACGCCCGGCACGTTGACGGCCTTGATGGGGTCCACTGGTGCCGGCAAGACGACTTTGATGGCTGTGATCGCCGGCCGGAAGACGGAGGGCACGATCAAGGGCAAGATGTACCTGAACGGCCACGAAGCGAACAACCTCGCTATCCGTCGTGCCACGGGCTACTGCGAGCAGATGGACATCCAATCGGAAGCAGCGACAATGCGGGAGGCCTTGACGTTCAGCGCCTTCCTGCGTCAGGACAGCAGCGTCCGGGACAGCAACAAGTACGAGACAGTGGAGGAATGTCTGGACTTGCTGGACATGCACGACATCGCGGGCCAGATCGTCCGTGGCAGTTCTCAGGAGCAGATGAAGCGGCTGACGATCGGTGTGGAGCTCGCTGCCCAGCCCAGTATCTTGTTCCTGGACGAGCCCACGAGTGGCTTGGACGCGCACTCGGCCAAGGTCATCATGGACGGCGTGCGGAAGGTGGCGGACAGCGGCCGCACCATCGTGTGCACGATTCACCAGCCTTCGTCGGACGTGTTCTTCCTCTTCGACCACTTGATCCTGCTCAAGCGCGGCGGGCAAGCGGTGTTCGTAGGGGAGCTGGGCGAGCGGTGCCACAAGCTGGTCCAGTATCTGCAGGCGATCCCAGGCATCAAGCCGTGTCCGCCCAGGCAGAACCCCGCGACGTGGATGCTCGAGGTCATCGGAGCCGGTGTGAGCAGCGGTGCGCCCGAGACTTGGACTTTGTGGACTGTTCTCCACGAGCGACGAGAGGCGCATGCTGGGCGAGAAGTTGCTGCAGCCTGGGATCACGACGGTGTCGCCCGACTGGCCCGAGGTGACGTTCATGAAGAAGCGTGCGTCCAAGGGCTCGACCCAGCTCTACTTCCTCATGAAGCGCTTCTTCCAGCTGTACTGGCGAACGCCAGCGTTCAACCTCACGCGCTTGGCTATTGTGCTGGGCGTGGCCATCATCTGCGGCTTGGCGTTCCTGGACGTGGACTACTCGACGGACAGCGGGCTGATGGGCGGCGTGGGGCTGGTCTTCATGTCGACGCTGTTCATGGCCATGGCTGGCTTCATGGTCACTCTGCCGGTCTACTCGAACGACCGCGCGGCGTTCTACCGCGAGCGCGCGGCGCAGACGTACAACGCGCTGTACTACTTCCTCGCTACGACGGTGGCGGAGATCCCGTACATCTTCGGCCAGTGTCTGGTCTTCACGGCCATCTTCTACCCGATGGTGGGCTTCCAGGGCTTCACGACGGCGGTGCTCTAGTGGGTGCACGTGTCGCTCTTTGTACTGGCCAAATGTACTTTGCTCAGCTGCTCATCCACGCGTTCCCGAGCATCGAAGTGGCCGCCGTCATGGGCGCGCTGATCAACTCGATCTTCCTGCTGTTCGCCGGCTTCAATCCGCCGTCGTCGTCGGTCCCCGAGGGCTACCGATGGCTGTACACGATTGTGCCGCAGCGGTTCTCGGTGGCCATCTTGACGGCAATCATCTTCTGCGACTGCCCCGAGGAGCCGACGTGGAACGAGGCGCGGAGCCAGTACGAGGACGTCGGCTCGAACCTCGGCTGCCAGCCGCTGACGGAGGCTCCGCTCACGATCTCACGCACGACAGTGAAGGGCTTCATCGAGGGAACCTTCAGCTACAACTAGGACAACCGCTGGTCCAACTTCGGCTACGTGTTCGTGGCCATCTGCATCTTCCGCGTGCTGTCGATGCTGTCGCTGCGCTACATCAACCACACGAAGAGATAGATAGGGGTGAAGGCGTTGTCATGTCAGTCGTGAGTGTTGACGGTGCATGTTGCACAGGGAATAACAAAAATACATCTCAAATGTGTACGCTAAACGTTGTTTCGAGTGTTGGCTTTGCATTTCCCTCTGCGCAATTGTGCACATGCTGGTAGGTTCCATGCAGTGATGTCAACGAAGGAACCTCAAACGGAGGGTTGAAGGGATCATTCAAGGCTTCCAATTTAATACTTGCACCAACCCCAATACCGCTCTATTCAGCCAGAAATGCTGTTGTGGTTGCGCCAAGCTGCTGCATCTTGCATCAGTTGAGTTACACACAGAAAACATATACGCTGTCGCCTTCGTGAAGTTGGCAGTCTTCTCGTGTCCCATGACGTTGGAATAAAAAGCATCACGACAGCCAAGTGGATACGTTCGAGGCGCTCAGACCAGATTTGAATAGTGACTAAAGTTTCTTACAAAATGCCGTAGTGTTCTGCGTCCATTGCGATCTGGTCCGCAATAACCACTTACTTCGTGGTAAGAAGTAGACATAAAGTGGCTGCATTTACTCGACAACCCTTCGAAACTGAATACAGGGCGGAAGGCTAGGCTGCTCCAGGGCGTTGGGTTCATACATCACTAAGATAACCCTCACAAGTGACGTCGAAGCTGGTGAGAGGCAACTGAATCAGATCACACATATTTTCAAATGTGATGACTTCTATCTACTACCGTGATCCAGTAGAAAGAGCTTAACCTCCTTCAGTTTTCATCCTCTTAGGATAGGCATTGCAGTTTAATATTCACAAACTAATAGTAAATTGGCCATGGCTCAGCGGAAGGCCGCACTTGTAATCACATCTCGCGCTGTGTACCCCGTTCAGTCTACCCACTCTGAAGCAAAATGTGCATTGGTACGTCACGGGAGCTGACCGCGTCGAGCAGCTCGTATTCATGGGCGGCTAGTCCAGTGAGCTCCTCCATCTCGTCTTGCCCGTACGGTAGGATTACGACATAGCTTGTCACACTTTGAGGTTGCGAGGTGTCTGGCGATGGACACAAATTCTTGTACAAGTACAGTTTGATACCAATCACCCGAAGCCAGAAGAAATTCCACGGGTCGGTCATCATTGCGCTGTTCATCAGCAAGAGTACCGATGAGGTCTCGTTCGTGCGTCTTCGCAGGCAATTGTGTGATCCACTCTGAATCCCTTCATTGAAAGCTGTCCGACGTGTCTGTTGCTCTGGCGATGGTGCTCGTTTGCACGCCGAGGGCCGAGGAAGGAATGACAATACATCTCTATCTTGAACAGCAGGCGAGGCATCGAATACCGGAGTTGTTGCTGCCAATATATATGACACTTTCCAGTCAACTCATTCGTGGCTCTCATGCCACGAATGAGTTGACTGGAAAGTGTTTGAACGCCAAATCGGATATTCAGCGTGGACATTGGCCACAAGCGCCGTACTCCACATGGAACGATCGGCGTTGAGCATAGAACCACTTCGTCAGTAATGTTGTGTACGGGGCTTTGTCTCGGTAATAACACAGCCACTGTCTTTACTAACATCGCCATTCCGCAAACAACGGCAATACAAACGAGCAGCATCTTTGGTCTGTCGTCACCGAGGTACGACTTCGAATTGAAGTATCCGCTTGGGTTGGAAGTCCGGATCATATCGCGCGTTTCCCCTCCATTTGCCATGAGAATCACACGCACGTTGTTCACGTCCCGAAACATTGGATTCTCGTAAGACCCAAACACCATCAGCGATGAAGTGAAGCTGACGAGGAGGCCCCGAATGCCAAGCACTCCGTCCTTCCCGTGATCGGTGGTCTTTCTAGCAGCATACAGCACGATGGTTGCAAGCACAGCAAGCAGCCAGAAGCAACGCATCTGCACTGCTGTTGCATGGAAGAAAGGCATTGCTTTCAATGTGCCCGGGCCGCCAACAGAAGCCCATCTGGAGTCGAGAAAAAGATCCATGAAGCCCCTATCCAAGAGCAGCGCTAGCACGTAGCCACCAACAGGAAGTAAACTGGAGTACACGATGACCTGAAACGGAATCTTCAACATGATTGAGACCATCGAAATCCATAGACAGGATGAAGCAGATTTCCCGGAGACCATCGGGTCAGTAGCTGCGTATGCGCCATAGACGAATAGGACCAAACGAATCCACACGTAAGCTTGTGCACTACCTCGAAGAAACGCGATGATCTTGTACCAATCTACCACATTAGTTTAGACGATATCGCGCTCGTAGCGGTAGTCATCCACGAATATTGTCGTGCACGAGAGGTTGTTTGCTTCGTCTTGGCCACAGCGCCTTCCTCTTGTCAAAACCACAATTTCGAGGTCTTCGTAGTTATTAAAGTGGTGCGCAATCCCCCGGAAAATGACGAAAGTCTTTGTGATGTGATGAAGACGACGTCGAGCTCCAATCCAGGATAGCGGCGTTGTAGCAACTATAACCGGAGACGCATGTGGTCCCACAACAAGACGGGTGGCTGTGTCTACGTCCAAACCAGTGGGTGGTGGCAAAAACTTGGACGAAGCATTGAGGTTTTTCCAATACCAGGTGCTGCACATATCGATGAAGGCTGTGTCCCTTTGAGCACCTGCGCAGCTTGGATCAAGTGCAGCCGCCACTGTAAGTTTTTCGTAATAAAACTTACCACATAGTGATGAATGCTGTCAACCCAGTTATGTTTGGTGGCAAAGCGCAGGCTTTTGAAAGATCCTTCTGCCGTTCGTAGTTTATCTTGAACCGAGGAGATGAACGTGTCGAGTATCGTAAAGGTAACACCCAGACTCATGGAACTGCGATGGGTACTGTTCCCCACGTCACCCTTGTAGAGCAAAGACGACGGGAAGTCCGCCACATTGAGCAACTCCACGGCCCCTCGTAAGCCGATGGACGTAGAATCGAACTGGTATGGCCACACCGGAACATTGGAAACCGGTTGGAGATCATGAAGTCCCGTGAAAACCTCAGCTTCACTTCGACTTTCATTGCGTGAGCGCCAGATCTGGACAATCGGATAGTTAAATGGGCCAAAGCGTATGGCAGCACCAGGCAAAATCGTAGTGGGATAGAACTCGTTCAGGCTCTGGACGCCAAGGCCGGTACGTGGGATATCCGTCGCAAGGAGAACCAGCGAGATTTCGGTGATAACGCAGCGGAGCACCTTGAGAGAGATACAACTATCAATGTCGGGTCGTACAAGGAGCCTCTGCCAACCGTGTGGCCTCGCGTGGGTTTGTGCTTCCCAGTTCCGGTTCCTATTCATTCTCGGGCCTTCCCTGTGCTGGAGACGAAGACGTGATGCAGCATGTTGCACAGGTGCTGATGGATAAATTGCTGCCATCGCGACGAGTACAATTGATCAAGGGAAGTGAAAGTGCTCGTACCAATTTAGCACGACCAGCTCAGCTGTGGGACCAACAAACCGCCAGCACCAGCAAACCGCGACTGAGCACAACATTGCACAACGAAACGTTTTTTTCAAGGTATAACTTAAAAAAGGCATTTTGTAAGTATTGAAAGCGTCATTTATACATTTAATACATTTCGCTCATACGGCCTTCCGCTGAGCCATGGTCAGTTTACTATTAGTCCGTGAGTATTAAACTGCAGTGCCTATCGTTGGCTGTACAGCGAAGAGAATGAAGCTTGAAAACAAAACTGAAGGAGGATAACCTCTTTCAACTGGGTCACGATAGTAGATAGAAGTCATCACATTTGAAAATATACGTGATCAAGTTCAGTTGCATCTCACATCGACGTCGCTTATGAGGGGTATCTAAGTGGTGTTTGAACTCTTGAGAAGTTCTTAAGTATAAGACCTAACGCCTTAGTACATGAACAAATTGTCCCCTGGAGCAGCCTAGCCTTCCGCACTGTATTCAGTTTTAAAAGGCTGTCGTCACGATATTTACACGACAGTGCGACAGTGTCGTGTAAATGCGGGAACCTTCAGCTGCAACTGCGACGACTGCTGGCCCAATTTCGGCTACGTGTTCGTGGCTATCTTCATCTTCCGCGTGCTGTCGATGCTATCGCTGCGCTACATCAAACGATACGAAGAGATAGAGAGGGATGAAGGCATTATCAGTCGTGAGTGTTGACGGTGCATGTTGCACAGGGAACAACAAAAATACATCTCAAATGTGTACGCTAGACGCTGTTTCAAGTGTACGGTTTGCATGTCCCTCAGTACAATTGTGCACATGATGTTAGGTTCCGTGCAGTGATGTCAACGGGGGAAGCTCAAATGGAGGGTTGAAGGGATTATTCAAGGCTCCTCAGTCAACCCAACGTGCTGCTACGTAGGCAGAAATGCGGTTGTCTTGCGCCAAGCTACTTCAGTGCCACAGAAATACGCTGCCGACTTCGTGAAGTTGACACGATCTAGTTGCGTTCACAGAAGTAGGTCTTGATGACGTTGAAATAAAAAGCATCACGACAGCGGAAGTGGATATGCTCGGGCGCTCAGACCAGAGAGTAATGAGATTCAGGAAATGAGCACAATGACATGGTAGATTTAAATAGTGGTTAATTTTCTTACATTATGCTGTTGCGATTGCACTTCGCCGTCACTTCGCTTGGATTTCTACCGCCAGGCACGCGCTCTTTGGCACGCGCCAGGCCCATGGCCTGAAGGGACATAGGTTGAAGTGGACGGAATGGTGCGATCTCATTGGTTCATCCCAAGGGTTGGTGTGGTTAATGCCAGTACGGAGCGCTCTGATTGGACGAGAGCTTCAATTACGGCTCCGGATGATGTGCATAAGATTAGCCAACCCTTCCCGGTTTGCGCCATTTCAAATAGACTCCCCAGTGAAGGCCTTCGAGTTAGGAGCTAAGCTCTAGGGAGATCATTGGTAGGACACTAGGGAAGACTTCCTACAGAGCACTTTTGCGTAACTCAATCTCAATCACTTTCGGATTTCCTTCCTGCCTCACACTCGACTACAAACCTCGTTCGCATCGACCTACACTCTCAATTAATGCCGTCGTGTTCAGCGTCCATGGCGATGTGGTTTGCAATAACCACTTACTTCGTGGTAAGAAGTAGACACAAAAAAGTAGCTGCATTTACACGACAGCTCTTCGAAACTGATTACAGGGCTGCTCCAGGGGGACAATTAGCTCATGTAATAAGGCTTGGTTTTACACTCAGGTACCCCTGAAGGGTTCAAACACTCCCCACAGCGACGTCGAAGCTGGTGCACGTGAGAGGCAACTGAACTTGATCACATCTATTTTCAAATGTGATGACTTCTATGATCCAGTAGAAAGATGTTAGCCTCCTTCAGTTTTTTTTGTCGTTATCGATGTTTCATTCGGCAACGTCGAGGGTCTCTGCTAAGACACCGAACCGAGTAAGACAAGTTCCAAGTGGTCATTTCCAGCTTGCCCAAACCTCCTGAACCTCAGCAATGAGGTTAGAAAAAACTGAAAGTTGCTCACTTCAACGCAGGCGTCTGGTCATTCCACAACATGAACAAGTATCCAGCTTTCCGTATTGGAAACGAATTAATGTAGATAAAGTCACTATTGTAATTGTTTTCTCACAATCGGCTCGTCGAAATTATAATACTTAGTACTACAGTATATTTTTGTTCCAGACTAAATAATATTTGGTCTGGAACAAAAATAATAATTTGGGTTAAGCCGGACCAAATCCTCAATACTGAGGGGAGGATCTGTCATTTTGCAATAGAGACCGACCTTGCAAGACCATGAGCTCGACCGCCGCCGCCGCCAAGACGCGGCCCTACGGGGACCTGAAGGAGACCATTAGCATGAAGGAATGCTACTGCCTGAACGAGGACCCGAACAAGCCCTTCCGCAACCTCTTCATGGGCGACGAGACGCTGGCCCTCAAGTCGGACGCCGACGGTAAGTAATATAAAAACTTATTCGCCAGATTTCTATCAGCGAAGAAGGATTTCTAACGAACTCCGATGTCATTGTGGCGATGATATGTATACTGTGTATACAGAGCAATTGATGTTGTACATCGAGTTCCAGGACGCCGTCAAGATCTTCTCGGTGAATGTCGTGGCCCCCAAGGGGGACGAGGCGCCTCGCGTCATTAAGCTGTTCGTCAACCGCCCCAACCTCGGTTTCTCTGACGCCGCTGAAGTCGAGCCCACGCAGACCATCGAGCTTACGGACGAGGACCTGCTGCCCGAGAACGACGTGGAGCTTCGCTTCGTCAAGTTCCAGCGCGTCAAGAACGTCACCGTCTTCGTGGAGGAGAATAACGGCGCCGAAGAGACCGTCATCTCCAGCCTCAAGTTCTTCGGTGCGTCATATTTGTCATTTTTGTTTAATTTTTGGAGCTTGCTACTCACGATATTGTATTTTTCTAGGTGAACCTCTGGCGGGCACCAACATGAACGAGCTCAAGAAGGTTAGCGAGGAATAGGAAAAGAACAAATGTTCTTTGAAGCCGCTCCAGCGCTATCAGCGCTTCCTGCTCCTGTTTAAATAGTGAGGTGTTGTCTGCTGCTTTTTATCGAGTCGTTTATTGCCCAGTTACTTTACACGTCGAAGCGATCGTTGGCTAGCACCTTGCTCTTGTTGCCGCCGTAGGTCGAGTAGAACGGGGTCTCTGGATAGTGTTCTAATGTGGACAAGTTTGGCACTAGGTCGCGCTTGTTGCGAGGCACGCCGCGCTTCTTGTAGGGATTTCTCCAGTCGTCCAAGTACTCGATGCCAGCGTTGATCCCAGGCGCGTTTCGCTTCCGTGCGACGTCTTGCTCTATGTTGTAGACCGCGGCGAAGTCGGCCGTGCCGATGCGTCGTAGTTTGTGGTACTTTGTTTGCTTCCGCGTCTCGCGCTGTACGGCGTCGAACGGCGCCGTGGCTTGCAGTGTGGTTTTGTTTGATGGCGGGTACGGCGTCAACCTTGATGGTGGGCTGGATGCGGAGAGTCGAGCAGTCACGACTCGGCGAGCATTTTCCCGGATGTGAGTCTCTACAGGCACGCCAAAGCTCGTGGCACTCGCTGGCTGCATGGGCGAATTGTAGATTCCAGCGACGGCCCGTGTGCTGACCAAGTGATGGAGATCCTGTGTGACCTTGACGAGTTCTTCCCTGGCTGCCTCCTCACTAGCTAGTTGTTCGTCTTCCTGTTGTTTGCGTAGGTTCTCTTCCAACATGCGCCGCATGGAGTCTCCCTTGGCTGCCAGCTCACCGATGTACGCTTTGCGTTTACGGAAATCGAGGCGATTAGTGCGACTGTGAACCCCGCGAACCAGCTTCTGGATGACTACGGCGTAGAAGTTCAGGACTGCTCGTCGCTGGCATCGCCCGACTTGCGCTCGCAGTCGTTTGCACCGTCGACGTGCCAGGTGGCCACGATACACACGCGAGAGCACGAGCTCGGCATCCCTAGGATCAAGATCACATGGTGAATGCGCCTGCAAAGGAGTTCGACAGTCGACAGCACTCACGTCTGGGCGGTGACAGCAGCACGGACGCGCTGACCTCGGAAGAGCCTCTGAATGTTCGTTGCGGCCTTGCGCTCCGTCTCCGCTTGGTCTTCGGCATCACTGCATAGGGCGATGTACGCCAGAACAAGGTCAGCTTAAAGCGTACGTTCAGCTGAAGCAGAGACGTCTGGATGCAACTTACCCGAGAAGCTGCTGCAGTCTCTCGAGCGTGGCGCCTCGGCTCCGCCAGCAGTCGTAGAACAGCGCCATCTGCAGGACCGGCTTGTGGTCGCGACCAAGACGGTAACTTCATCCAGAAGGCGCTAGATATAGAGCTGCCTTGGGATCAGTACTCGACGCAAAGATAGAAAATACCAAAAGTAGAGGCAATTGCTCAAAAATATCGTTATTAATAGAGACTTTCCAAACTTCTTCGGGAAAATGATAAGGTTGGTATTAGTAATACCGCATTCTGCAGCTGCCATCATCCAGCTTCATGGGCCGTCGTAATACGACGGCCCATGAAGCTACGACTCGTATGACTCTTCACGACCAAACAGCGCTGCGTGTGATTGGTCGAGCGCTTCAACTTGCTTTACTTGTGTGTGGTTAGTGGACGTTTCAGAGCAACCTCGTCGCAAATAACGGATGGGAGCAGCCACTAGCGACGAGAAGCCGGGGAAAGTCCGCGGACATTCTGCATAGCCGTGTGGAGTTTTCCAGCTGCAGCAGAGCAGCTCACTGCCATGGAGTTATTCGCGACCTTGAACGTCCACCGCCTCGAGGACAAGCGAGCAATTGAGCGAGTCATGGCGTCCCGGGACAAGCGCTGGCTCGCCAGTCTGGGGCTTAAAGCATCGCGTAACTCGCAGCTGACGAGCAGCGACTGCGGCGGAGAAGACGACGAGGTGGAGCAGGCCGATCCGGACGCCGAGATGGCCGCTCTGGATGAAGAAATGGTCGGCTTGGCCATGAAGACGCCCGCGGAGAACGAGCGCCCCGTGCGGCTGAGTATGCACCTCATCCGAGAGTGCGCCGCGGCGTCGAGGAAGCCAAGGCGACGAGCACGAACGCCAGAGGATGAAGACAAGGAGATCGCGACGTTGCTGCTCAAGAAAGTGCTGCGTCTCGACTGGCTGGACATTGGCAAGATTGAAAACCTGGACGCGTTCACACACGTGGAGGAGCTGTATCTGCAGTACAACTTGATCGAAGCCATCGAAGGGCTGGAGGATCATGACCAGCTAACGTTCCTCGCTCTTGCTGGCAACCGTATCCGCGAGGTCAAGAACCTCAAGCACCTGCACAATGTACGTAGATAAGTTCTTGTTGTAGTCGCTTGTGTGCTAGTATTTGACTTGTCCATGTGACTGCAGCTCACGTTTGTAGATCTATCCATGAACTACATTGAGGAGTTCGATGTGAGTGAGTTCCCCAAGTCGCTTCGTGTCCTGCGACTCGCTGGGAACCCATTCGTGCGGCACATGCCGGCATATGCCCACCTCTTCTTCGAGCGTTTGCCGAACCTCGTCCAAGTGGACCAGTTCCGACGCCCCTCAGCCGCAAACGCCCCATTGTCGGCGGCATCGTCAAGCACGAGTTCAGCCTCGGAGAGCCACGCCGCCGTATTGCCGTTGCCAGCTCTTCACTCACCGATCGATGAGTATCGTGCACTTCAGATCGAAGTTGAACTCCCTCAACATGAGCAGGATCTTCTGGAGAAGCAAGAACAGTTCGCAGCAGAGAACAAGGCCACCTTCAATCTTACTGACTACGAGAAACAACGCAGCGATAGAACTTCCAAGTGGAAGCTTCAGCTCACCGCCTTAACTTCGAGGACGCGGGAGCGGTTCGCAGAGAGCGGAGAATCGATCAAGTCCGGCTCAAGCAACAGATTCCGCGAACGGCGCAGTCTCGCGCTCTCTCGAGCACGACACGCCACCGACGCAGCCCTCGTGGACGCTGCGAGCCACTTCAAGCAGGTGCGAATACCGCTTGCCGCGGCGGAAAAAGGTGGCTAAGCGCCCGGCGACGAACTAATGCCTGTGCCTTTTGTCTTCCTAGATGGAGCTGGCGCACCAAGACTGGCAGCAGAGCCAGCAGAGACGACCGACACCCTCGCAAGCGAGCTGATGCGTCTGAAACAACGAAGTCGGACATTTCATGGCTAGTGATTAATTAATCCTTTTTTTAACGATAACAAATAACTCAGTATTTGTTTTTTTTCACAAAGAAAACGTATTGAGTTGCTGGAACTACCATAATATGGTATACACAGCCAACTAACCAACTTACAACTGAATAGCGAAGCTGGTGTCGCATGGAGCCGCCTGCGGGACGTACTCTGCCAGTGTGCGCAAATGCAGAGTAAAGTCTTGCAGCGAGAGGTTCCGAGCGTTCTGCACGTGGACGCTCTTGGCGACGATGAACGGGGCCGCTTTGTACGCCTCGCCGCACGCTGCAATGTCCGTCTGATGCGGGCTGACCACGACAAGCCCGAACTTGCCTGCCTGTGGGTCGAATAGTCTCTGCTGGGCGCCGCCGAAGAGCCTGTCTCGACACAAACTCTGCAGCAAGTTGACCCTCCAGGAAGCTTTCTCCGCCGCGGACTGGAACCTGCTGGGCGAGCCCACGACGTGCACGCTGGTCATGGTGGTCGTGCTGCCGAGGCAGAAGGCCAATCTCGGAAACAAGGTCTTGCACATGGCTTCAACGAACGCCACGCTCTCCTCGCTGACGATGAAGAGCGGGCCGTAGCTCGACACGGACGTGAGCAGCTGGATGAGATCCTGCTCGACCGTTGCGAGCGCCGCTTGGTGCGTCGGGGAGCGAAGAACCCGCTGCTTGGCGGTCTGAAGGGCCTGCATGGAGGGCTTGAGCCCAAGTTGTTGACGCATCCACTTGGTGGGCACCAGGACGTTTTCCCAGCACAACACGAAGGCGTTGGGCAGTCCGCTGGCCGGTCGACTGTTGGCTGGGTACTCGTATAGGTCACTCGAGTAGCTCGACACGTCCATGGAGAAGGACGAGACCATCGCTTGAGACATGATGTTCGTGGGCATTGCTGTGTTGCTAGGATGGACGGCACCTAAAGGATCGTTGGCCCGCAGGAAGTCCAGGACGTCGGGGTTCATTGTCGGATCGCGTGGCAGGTTGACGGTAAGTTGCAGAATGAGACTTTTTAAACGGACGCTGATTGGACAATCGATTTCTTTTCGGAGAGTGATGGTGCGTTGAAGTTAAAGAATGTAGCCATGAAGGTCCCTTCCGAAGGTGAAGGTCAATCGTGAAAGAGAGCAATAATTGCAATTATTGGAGACACAGGTAACACGGTCAAAGAGTTCCAAACGTCTATTTGGTGTTTCGGTGAGTTTATTGAGCTGCTCGGTGGCGCATGGCGGTGGGGGATCGCAGCGCCGTGCCTGTGCAGTTGCGTCGGAAGTCGAGGTGGCCCTTGCTCGATCGTCGCTTGAGGCTGCTCTCATAGTAATAGTCGCGGCGGCGACGGCCATCTTGCACCCGGTCGAAGCGCTTTTCGGCTACGTAGAGGACGACGAAGCACGCCGCGAAGGTGAGTGCGATAGCCGCGAAGAAGAGGCCAAGACCGCACAAGGGTCCGATGCACGCGTCACCCGTGCCTTTCCTTCCTTTCGAGCTCGAAACTGAGGGAGTGGCAGCGAATACTTGAGCTAACTCGTCCTGCATGGTGCGTTGTCGCTGAACGGGAGCATCTCGGCCGACCTCGACCTTTTGGGGCAACACAACTGGGCTGGACGGTGTCACGATCCCTTGAGTTTCATGCCGAAGCGAGTGGGCGGTTGTCTTGGTCGGGAATTGCAGCAGCACTAGCATCGTCATGACGAAAGGTACTACCAACAAGGAGAGCGCCGACTTCACCCGCATGCTGAAGACGTAACGCAGCGATGCACGAGGTGTAGTCTACAGTTGAGCACGGGAGGAGTGAGGTTCCATTTGCACCAATGCTCCAATTGGAACAGCATCCCATGTTGCTGTGCCGAAACCAACGTTATTCACTTATTTATTTTTGCATGGCTATTTTTCGAAGTCGCTCTAGTGCAGTCGTGAAAAGTGATGAAGGTGATGATGCGATTAATCAAATTCAATCGTTTTCACGATACAATAAAAAAACTGTTTGAGGATTCGCTTTTCGCTTTATATTACATGAGTAGATCGTTGACTTGAGACGAAACCTTCCACTGTGATTCAAATCTGGGGGCACATAACCTACCATGAGGGTGATATCGAAAGATCGAACGGCAGGATCGTGAAAGAGCTCGCCAATAGTGGCTAAGCTTAATTTCGGTTTTGGGAATGCCATTTTCCAATGTTCGAGTGATGATTTTGAATGCGCAGCAACAACGCACGATATCACTCCAATAATGTCAGTGTTCCCGTTAACAAGCGCGGCTGTACCAAATTGCTCTGGAAGCACCGAGTACTGGATAACCGACCACGGCAGCTGAATTGACTCCATGGTTCAGCCGGGTGCGATTGATTCACACACAGAAACTCCTTCTAGTCAATCTCGACGAGGGAATGCATCCTTCTGACAAGTTATCGCGGCGGTAGTAAATGCTTCGCACGATCTTGAAACGTTCCAGACACGTCGTGACAATGTTCATCCGCGTGAAGTCCCTGCTGAAAGCTTCACTACGAGTTGAGGATGAGCGAGTGTTAAATCCACTTGGTGACGAGTTGGTCTCGTTTGAGAAGCAGCTGCCGTTTACAGGAAGAATCTAATCGGAAGCTGGTCGAAAGCACAGCTTTCTCATTGTGGGTATCATGCCCTTGTCGAGCCTGTCGGTACATCGTTTTAGTATCTACTCAGCCATTTGTAAACGCCTGGTGCAGATAGATCCAAGCTCCCTTTTTCTGGGTTGTATTCCGCTTTAGTTTCTCTATACGAAGCACCACGGGGTTGACTTCACGCTCCAGTTTCCGTGGATTCATTAGCTGCATAGTGATTGAACTGCACAATCGATTACATGCACTGTGAACGCCAATATAGCAAAGGCTCAGCAAACCTAAACATTATGTGAACCTCGAAAGCGGCCCTTGCAAATCTAATTCCAGAGTCCATTCCTGAATCAAAGCAAAAGTTGCCACCCGATGGGTCCCAAGCACTTTGCGCAGGTAGCTCCACTGCCCGTGGCTTCGACTCAAAGCAGAGAGCAGCTGTCTCAAGCTAAAGCTTCCAGCGCTGATAACAACGTATCGACGGACAGACTGACTACTTCATGGATGACGCGGTTTCAAAGCCTTGGCCGAACACTTGCAACGACGTACAACAAGTTGCAAGTCAGCCATAAAGGCCTCTACTCCATTGAACGACTCAAGATGTTCGAAAGCTACTGCAAAAACACATCGGTGGTTCGTGCGGTAGCTGTTTGCGCGCTGACACCAGTACCGTCTCTCCTGGCGATCCTACTTCTCGAGTGTATTCCTCTACGTGACCCTGACGAAGGATGGCAAGCGAACTACAGCTTCTGGATACGTTTCTTCCTTACCGGCCTCATCATCATATCATGTATGACGTACCAGATCTCCGACATGGTGGCTCGGATTCGCATTTCCTTTCTCCAATGCCTCGGAATGGCCATCCTGATCATGGCCGTGTACGTCGTGACTTTAGTAGCGATCGCTGTGGTGTGGGTGTTCCCAGTTCCCTTCGGAATCATCTTCGGGGTCGGGCCGTGCTTCACTGTGTACCTCGTTGTTCTCTGGATTTTAATCCAGAGTCCATCCCACGATTGCAACGAGGTCAGAATACGTGCATAATGCATACCCTGCTGAATTCGGTGCCATCATTTTATAGAAACGTTTAAAGAAATTATTAATACTATATATCCTTTCAAAGATAGTTTCTGTACCTGAATGTTGACCCATCCAGAAAACAATAGCATTAAAAAAATGTAGAAAAGAGTAGCCGCGAATATCCTATATTGTCTGTGAGAAATAATCCATTCCCGCACCTTTATTGATTTTATCTGTTCTCGCGCAACATTTCAGATTTTATCTGCCTTCAAACAACATACACCTCCGGGTTGTATTACGTGGTCAACGGAATGCCAACGCTCACGCAATGCAGAATACGGAGATTACCATTGTAAAATTGGCCGTTGAACGTACCGTGCAGATGCTGCGGCTGCGAAGCAGGCGCAGCAGATGCACCTCAAGTCTTACAGTATATTTGCTGTTTTTTATTTAATTCTAACCGGTTGTTCTTACGCTCTTGTACCCTGTGTTATGGGAGTACGCTGCAGCAACAGAACTCACACAGAAAAAAATCGACATTTTCGGTTCATTCGGTCAACATTCGGTGACCTAGGGAAATCTAAACCGGGTGTATAAAAAGGAGAGGAGGGGGTGACGTAGAACTCGAAAAGCTGGCCGAATAATCTTTTCGATTCCTCAGACTGTTAGGATGCCGGTCGTACAGCTTGGTGCGTACAGTGTTGATGTGTCCAACGTGGTGCGTCCAGCTTTGTGCGTCCAACGCAGGGTCGCAGATGAGAGAAGGGAGGGAGGCCAAAGAAGAAAAAGCAGCTAGGAACAGAAGGCCACCCTCAGTTTGCATTTTGCTCAGTCGGAAGCAGAAGGACTCAAGGAGAAGCTCAGACGAGTAGGAACACAGTAACAAGAGGAACAAGAGACTTTTAGCTTCCTGTTATCCTGTAACCTGACCGTCTACATAACAGGGTTATGAGCCCAAAGAAGCTCGGCGCAGACATGGACTCCACCTCGAAAAAACAAGACGTGGAGTGGAACAAAGATGGTCGCCCAGTGAACTGGAATGGCAGGAACTGGCCTTTGTTCAGCCGGACGATGAAGAGGTACCTAGCCTGCTATGATGTCGCGGAGAATCAATGGTCTCTGGACGACATCTGCGATGGAACGGTCACCTACGACGGCACAAACGGAGATGAAGAAGAAAAGCGGTTTCTAAAGCAAGAACTGCTGCTGGCGAAGCTGATCTCGAGTTCTTTATCGTGCACGCTCGCCCAACAAGTGATGCGCTTCGACTATGGCTCCGAAATATGGGAGTATTTGGCAGCACGCTTCGAAGGACGGGAGAACGAAATGACGACACTCTATACACAAAGAGTGCTTCGCCAAAAGCTGGAAGGTGCTTCGTGCCGCCCAGGAGCTGACGTAGAGAACCACCTGCTGTACATGATGGGGCTACGCGAGCAGCTGAAGGCGCTTGACGCGGACGTCAGTGATGCCTGGATGGTGGACTTCATGGTGAGGTCGATCTCACAGCTTCCGTACTATAAGGAGCTGAAGATGCTCATGTTGACAAGTGGGCTCCGATCTGCACGCACCCCCGAGCAAGTTAAGTCAGTGATACTTGTCTTGGAGAAGGAGGAGCTTGTTGAAAAGCAACTCCAGTCTCGGGTCAACAACGGAAGTGGAAACCAGGGAGGAAGTGGCCGTGGCAACGGTGGCAAGAAGCTGCCAAACAGCAACGGCGATGGCCGGGGTAAGCCAAGCGCTAAGACAGGTGGAGGTCAAAAGCCGCAAAAGAGCTACAAGAAGAGGACTGAGGAGCAGCAGCGGCAATACGAAGAAGATCGAGACAGCATGAACTGTTTTGGCTGCCACCAACCCGGCCACCTTCGCAAGAACTGCCCTGAAGAAGTGAAGAAGGAACCGGAAAACTCGAGCAGCGACAGCAACGCTCGCCGTCAAGCCAACTTGACAGTGACGCCAATGGCGACGAGTCAAAGACAACAGACTCAAAACACACTGGACCAAGGAGGCGGAGACACGAAACCTGTGTACAAACCCGGCAAATGGGTGTTCGATAATGGGGCGACGCAACACTTAGTTGGAGACAAGCGGTACTTTGTTAACTACCGCGACCTCTCTCCTCAAGAGCGCGAGAAGGCTAAAGTGCATGGCTACAACGGTACAAGCTCGCCGCTCGGAATTGGGGCCATTGACCTATGGGCTTTGGTCGATGAGAGTCCCGTTGTTCTGCGCATCCAGAACGTGTATTTCTCGCCCGGGAAGACCAACTTGTTCTCGCAGTCGATTGCCACTGAGCAGGGATTCCAGATCGCCTATGATGACTCGGCACTGGAGTACACGTTGAGTATGAACGGCGCCGTAGCCCTACGAGTGAAGATGCAGCCGTGCAAGCTGTGGATCTTCACAGCAGCGAACAGTTTCCTATCAGGAGACACGCCGCCCAAGGATCTGCCGACCCCGCAAGTTATGGTCAACTATGCGCTTAGGGACGGCGTAGCCGACTTGCAAAGCTGGCATGAGAGGCTGGGGCACATTTGCCCGCAGTTCGTGAGACAAATGGCCGACCAAGGCCTGGTGGAGGGAATGATGCTGCGTAAGAGACAATTTGATCTCTGCGAAGCTTGCCAACTCGGAAAACAGCGAGAGAAAACCCCGTTGAAGAAGCTGGACCGAGGAGTTAAGCGCCGAAACCAGCTCGTGTTTGCTGATCTCTTCTTTCCGCCACGCAACTACAACTGCACGAGATTCCAGGCTGTGTTGGTGGTGATGGACGCGCACACTCGCTTCCTGACAGCGTATCCTGTTCAAACCAAGCATCAGGACGAGATAAATGGACTGGTTCGTCGCTACATAGCTTGGGCTGAACGCCAGTGGCCTGCGGACAAAGTTGCCGAAGTATACACGGACGGCGGCGGGGAGTTCGAGAACAACAACATCAAGGACTGGTACCAAGCACACGGGATCATTCACACAGTAACCCCAAAGAAGATGTCACGGCTGAATATGGTTGAAAGGACTCACCAAACGCTGGGAGGAATGATGAAGGCCATGATGAAAGACTCTGGCTTTCCCACGTCGTTTTGGGTGGAAGCCTTGCACTACGCAGTGTACCTGAAGAACCGATCGTTTTCCAGTGCAACGAACCGTACGCCGTACGAGGAAATGTGGGGTCGAAAGCCTGACATTCATCACGTGAGAAAATTTGGAGCTTTGGCGTACATGCACGTCAAGGTCGGGCCATCCCGCCACAAGTTCGCCGACAACTGCAAAATAGGGTATGTGCTGGGACATCGTGATGGAACGCTCGGCTATAAGGTGTATCTTCCGTCGGAAGGAACAGTGCAAATAGCTGGTCAAGTTACTGTGAATGAGCAGATCATGTACAAGGACCGACACAAGGACGGGTTTGATCAGCGTGTCCGCGACTGGGTTGTGGAAGAACATCCCGATCTAACCAGCACGGGTCGCAGAGATTACGACTTACCAGCCGTAAGGGGGAGAGGAGACGCCGGAGGCAGCACGAGCAGTGGTAGTGACGGAGGGAGTGCAAGTAGCGCTCGTGAAACGGCGCAACCTCGAAAGGGAGCCAGCCAGGACGACTACGAGCGTGTAGAGCACGGAAATGACGAAGATTCGCCAAACTCCGCTTCGTCGTGCCTACAGCGGCCTTTGCCGAACTTCACTGATGAGGTAGTGCTACATCCTGACATTTCCCGAAGAAACAAGGCGAAGGACAGAGCAACATGCAGCGCGGGTGATGAAACAAGTCATGGTGTACCAGAAGTGAACACCAGCCCGAACACCATGCTCTTTGACAACCCCGACGAGCCTGCCAACACTCAGGATAATGACGAGACTGATTTTCGCAATGCAGAGCTGATGGCGGAAAAGCTTCTTGAAGAAGGAAGTGCTTCCTGCCCTGAGCGCAAGCGGCCAGGTTTGGTGGAAGTCTCCAGAACTGACGATGGGGAGTGTGACTTGGAGGACCTGCAAGTGTACGCAGCACTTGCTGCCATTGGATTGGAGGCAGCGCCAGAAAAACCACAGCAGCGCGTATGGCACGAGTCGGAGGTACGCATTCCGCGCACTGTAAAGCAAGCGATGGACTCGCCGCAGAGATCAGAGTGGTGGAAGGGCATGGAGAAAGAGTTAGCTGCCATGGAGGATAAAGATGTACTAGAGCTGGTCCCGGAAAGTGAGATGCCAGAAGGCACCAAACTACTGGAGACTATGTGGCGGTTCCAGGCAAAGACGGACGATTTAGGTAATATCCTGCGATATCGACCAAGACTGTGTGAGCGAGGAGACAAGGAAATCCCTGGAGTTGACTTCCAGATTCCAGACACTTTTTCACCGGTGGCCAGGATGGCTTCATTTAGGATGCTGATAGCGCTATGCAAGATCCTGAAGCTGTTGGCATTCCAGTGTGACATCAACACCGCCTACCTCAACGCACGTCGAAAGCTGGTGCGCTTCATCAAGCGCATTGCGGGATTCCCACTCAAGCCGGGCTGGGTTTACAAGGTGAAGAATGCTCTGTATGGCCTGCACGAAAGCGGACGAGACTGGTACGATGAGCTTCATGGGTGGCTCTCAGAGAAGGGACTGCAGCGCAGCATGACGGAGCCTTGCCTGTACTACTTCGCAGATGGAGAAACAATTGCGCTGGTCCTAGTCTACGTAGATGATGTCATCTGCGCCACGAACAACGAGACCTGGAAGTCGAAGTTCTTCACGGAGCTGAACGAGAAGTACGGGATCAAGGACTTAGGGCGTCTACACACTTATCTCGGAGTTCAAGTGGATTGGCGAGAGGACGGCGCTTTCCTGCACCAGAAGAAGTACGCTCAAGAAGTGCTACAACGGTTTGGGTACGCAGATGCTGTTGGCTGTCGGTCGCCAATGGACACCACAGTCAAGTTGCAAGCAGCGCGAGAAGGCGACAAAGAGCCTGGGTTGCCTTACCGTGAGGCAATTGGAGCACTCATGTACTTGGCCACCAGTACACGTCCAGACCTGGCCTTCCCCGTTGGGTATCTCAGTCGGTTTGTACAGCACCCGAACGTCCATCACGCTGGAGCGCTCAAGCGGATCCTGCGATATTTAGCAGCCACACAGAGCCATGGAGTGTTATTCGAGAACCAAGACGACCACAACCCTGACAAACTAGTGATCGATGGCTATGTGGATGCTGACTGGGGGAACTGCCCTGATACAAGAAAGAGTGTATCGGGATACGTGCTCAAGATGGCTGGTGGACCGGTGGCATGGGCAGCACGACGCCAAAGCATCGTCGCTCTAAGCACCGCAGAAGCTGAATATGCAGCGACCTGTGAAGCCTGTCAAGAAGGAAAGTCGATCCAGAACATCCTGACGGAGATAGTTGGAGGACGTGAAGTGGAGTTTCGACTTGGAGTGGATAATCAAGCAACGATAGCACTCGCGACGCAGCCCACCTACAGTAGAAAGACCCGCCATATCGAACTTCGACTGCATTTCGTGCGAGAAATGGTGCAACAGAAGGGCGTGGAGCTGTGGAAAGTGAGCGGAGAGAACAACCCAGCGGATCTCCTGACGAAGCCCATGGGATTCACCCGCTTGGACAAGTTGAAAGTTCTCGTGGGCATGCAGCCACAATTCATGGAGACCAAGCGTGAATCGCAGCGGCGACTGTATCAAAAGGAACGACTGAAGCGCGTGGACTGCAGCTGAAGATGATTAGTTCCGAGGAAGCGAGCCACGCTACCTCGGAGGGGGCGTGTTAGGATGCCGGTCGTACAGCTTGGTGCGTACAGTGTTGATGTGTCCAACGTGGTGCGTCCAGCTTTGTGCGTCCAACGCAGGGTCGCAGATGAGAGAAGGGAGGGAGGCCAAAGAAGAAAAAGCAGCTAGGAACAGAAGGCCACCCTCAGTTTGCATTTTGCTCAGTCGGAAGCAGAAGGACTCAAGGAGAAGCTCAGACGAGTAGGAACACAGTAACAAGAGGAACAAGAGACTTTTAGCTTCCTGTTATCCTGTAACCTGACCGTCTACATAACACAGACCACGCCGCTTCCCCATTCTTTCAGCCCCCTCAGGTGGTTCGTAGTTCATTGAGCTTTCTGACGAGGTCCTTCACGCCTCAATTGGACTTGTTTTGACGAGGAGAGAGGTTTTGAGGCTCCAATCACGCCCGACTTTCAGGAGATGAGTGCCATGCCATCCATCCTCCTCGTACCGTGGAATGTCAAATAATGTCCTTTTAACTTCGGTTGCTCTAGCACGATCCTGTGTTATGCATATTCTTAAAGACTTGCTCTCCCCGCGCAGCCTTTGTTTTTCTGCTTGACTATTTAGGATAAACTTCACGAAACGAAGTAATATTATATATGTCTAACAAATTGCCAACCTTTCAACAGAGGAAGAATTCACAACAAACCAGCAGCTTCAGGTGAGGATCACGCATTTGGTGGTTAACGTAAAATCCAGAGCTGTTCCGTGCGAAGTCGCGGCTTTGTCTTGATGCTTGCCATCGGCCCCAAGACGTTCAAGGAGAATCCGGGTCTCGGTCGCGAGCTCAAGCTTCAGTTTTACGTGTTGGGAGCGCAAGGAGTCATCGCTGTGGTTTACCCAGCGTTCAGCAGTGTCTACCAGAATGCGAGCTCCAATTAACGCGCCGGGCTTGTGCTGCTCCTCCCGCTCACCAAGCTCGTTATCAAAAATATTGTGGCGTGGGCGTCATCCCACTTGGAAGACTACGTCCCGGTCATCGCCGTCTTTTCGATTGAGGTGTTCAATGCGCTGTACGTGGCGACCTGCATGCAGTCCTCCAACTCGACCTTGGCGACAGTCGTCATCATCTCGTATGACGCTGTGAATGGGGCGTTGACGTTTATTCGCTAGTCAATCGAAGTCGGACGATTGACGAGCAACTGCGCTTACTCTCCTCGGAATCGCTGAGATCGCACTCTTACGAGCTCCTTCCGGCGGCAACGACGGCTTCTCAGCACCTTCAGACATTCCGGACACATCGAGGAACCGTCATCCGAGTGAGAGCGCCACTTAGACGAGAGCTTGGCGTTGAAATTGAACGCATGTTGGACACTCTCGTCGATCGATGTGTGTCGGATGATCCAACGGAAGCCAACAAAGTCCACGAAAGCCAGTCGATCAAGAACCCACATGAGGAGCGGAAACTGGAGCTGGTCGAAAGCACACTCCAGGTGCTTTTCAACTGCGAGTACCACGCTCTTGTGGAGTACGTGGAGTGCACGGTGCCTATCATCTTCGGCGTCTACTCCAGCCTTCTGTGTCAGTTGCCATCGCGGAAGTACTACCCGCTGACGCGAGATATGGCACCGGGGCAACTTGAAGGAATGGTGATCAGCCTCTCGATCTACGTGGGCTTGGAGATGATTTCCTTCGTGGCGATGCACTTGGCGCTCAAGAGGAAATTCAAGTTGTCTGCGCTGTACCAACTCGCGTTCGTACTGGAGACTCAAGTAGTGCAGATCCAGACGCGACTGTTGTTCTGGATCGTCTTCGTTCTTCAGTTCACGTTGCAGCATTATGGCGTCGACTTCACCTTCCGCTTTGACTGGATACATTGATGATGCTAGGAGGTTTCAACCTCCATGTAGCATGAAGAAGATTTTTTTACGAATAAAAACAAAGCCGCGACTTCGCATGGAACAGCTCTGGTTTTTACGTTAATCACCAAGGCGTGATCCTAAAGCTGCTGGTGTTGTGAATCTTCGTTGGTTGAAAGGTTGGCAATATGTTGGATATATTACTTCTTCGATTTGTTTCGTGAAGCTAGCCCTAAATAGTCAAGCAGCAAAGCAAAGACAGCACGGAGGCTTAGATAAGTCTGTTTAAAATATATAAATACTGTAGCAAAGCACAAGGGCAGAAGAGCACAAGAACAACTGGATAAGTCCAGAGTTAAAGCAAAAAGCAACAAATATACTGTACAGACTTGCGGTGCATCTGCTGCGGCTGCTTCGCCGCAGCATCTGCACGGTATGTTCGACGGCCAATTCATAATGGTAATCTTCATATTCTGCAGCACGTTAACGATGGCACATGTAGCATTCCGTTGACCGCCTCTTCCAGTTCCAAATTGCACCACCCACAGCTGCAGTTGTTTGAAAGCAAATAAAATCTAAAATGTTGAGCGAGTACAGATTTAATCAGTAATGTTGCGAGAATGAATTATTTTTTAAGACAATATAGGATATTCGCGTCTACTCTTTTGTACAGGTTTTTAATGCAATTGTTTTCTGGATGGGTCAACATTTAGGTACATTAACTACCGAATTTTGAGGAAAGCTGTACCCGTCAAAGTGCTGGTGAACGCTGTACCCCCCTTTCGGTTTATCTAGATAAAGTGATGGGCAACTTTATTCTGTCGGTGGAGGAAATCTGTACCCCCCTACGATTATCTACCAATAGGGAGCTTTGTTGGCTCTTTTGCAAGTGAGCGACGTATCGTCAAGAGCAAATAAATGTGACCAATAAGAAACGCTGGTGACAGCTTGGTTGAAATTAGATGTTGGGGAAAGCTGTACCCCTTTGAGGAAGTGCAACACGGGTAAAGCTTTCCTCAAAATTCGGTAGTTTTGTATGGTTATGTTATATGGAAAGTTCTTCTGGTAGTATTTAGAAGACGATGCTACCGAATTCAGCAGGGTATACATTATGAACGTATTCTGACCCATCGTGGGATGGACTCTGGATTAAAATCCAGAGAACACACAAAAAAATTAACGCTGACAAGATTTTTGTATATATTGTTATATACTTCAGAAGTATTATATATTTTCATTCAGACGTTTGGTTGCTATTTCAAGTTTCTCTTCAGCACGGAAAGCTCATTGAGTTTAGTGTTGAGAAGAAATGAACCTTGTGCAGTCGGCTCCAGCACTAAACGCTGTTGGAACGCCAAGCACTCGCAACCTACACGCAAGCTCCAGCCGCATCAGGAGAAGCAGCGTGGCCGAAAAGCAGAAGCGCACGCGATCAGCTCAATGGACGAGACGATTCCTCGACGTCGGACGAAAACTTGGTGCGAGTTACACCAGTTTGCAGATCAGCCACCGGGGAATGTACTCGATCGAGCGGCTGCAAGCATTCCAGGCGTACTATGAGAAAACGTGCGTTGCTCGTGCACTCGCAGTGTGCGTGTTGACTCCGGTACCGTCGCTGCTGGCCATCATTCTCATTGAGTGTATCCCCTTGTGTGACCCAGAACTGGGCTGGAAAGCCAACTACATCTTTTGGCTTCGATTCTTCCTGAGTGGCGTGATAATTGTCATCGGAAGCATTTACCAGGTGACGGGCATGATAGCTCGAGTGCGTCTTTCCGTGATGCAGTGCCTCGGCGTGGCTGTAGTATCCATAGCAGTCTATGTTGCAACCGTTCTAGGGATCGCGATTGCATGGGTCTTTCCCGTTCCGTTTGGAGTTGTCCTCGGGATCGGGCCATGCTTTGCGATTTTCCTTGTGGTCCTAATGCTCACTATCGGCTTTACGGTATTCAAGGAGAGCCCCGGTTTAAGTCACGAACTCAAGCTACAAATCTATGTTTTGGGGGTGGAGGGCTTCATCGCAGTCATTTATCCAGCACTCAACAGTATCTACCTCCAAGTAAGCCCTAGCAACCGAGCTGGACTCATGCTGCTGATGCCTCTGACAAAGCTTATCATGAAGAACATCGTCGCGCGCCTCAGTTCGCACCTCGAAGATTACGTCCCAGTCATCGCTGTGTTTTCGATTTAAGTTTTCAATGCACTGTACGCTGTGACGCGCATGCAAGCAACCAAATCCACGGTGGCGATCGTCGTTATCACCGCATTTGATGCCATTAGCGGCGCCTTGTCGGTCTATTCACTGCTAGGACGATGTCGGGCTATCCAAGATCAGCAGCGGTCGTCAAACTTCGACATTCCGAGCGCTCTCCCTACCGTGAAAACGGCTTCGCGACAGCTTCGGGTATTCCAGACCAAGAAGAGTAAACTGATTCGTGTGCGCGCTCCGGTTAACCTCGCTCTCGGAGCTCAAGCTGATCGTGTTTTGGATTCGCTTCTTGGTCACCAGATGCATTTTCTCAGCCAGGGATCTGGGAAAACCGCTCGAAAAGCTTCAAGGCTGGTGCTGGAAGTCGCAGACCCGCCAGCGTGCATCCGAAAAACGATACGAAACAGTTGAAGCTCAGTGCAGGCCCTGAATGGGTGCTACACCAGTCGACGATTCGAGGGCTTTTACAGGAGCAGCAGCGCGTTGGGCTTGTAGAAAGCGCTCTACAGTTACTTTTCCGCTGCGAGTATCACGCCTTGGTGGAGTACGTCGAGTGTGCCGTCCCTGTTCTCTTTGGAGTGTACTTATCCATCATGTGCCAGCTACCGGTGCACAAATACTACCCCCACACGCGAGACATGGTGCCGGGCCAGCTCGAAGGTATGCTGATGAATCTGCTCGTCTACGTGACGTTGGAAGTGCTTTCGTTCGTGGGATGCACATTGCGCTGAAGCGGAGGCTCAACATGTCGGCTCTGTACCAACTCGCGTTCGTGCTGGAGACCCACATGGTTCAGTTGCAGAGCCGGATGTTCGTCTGGATCGTTTTCATCCTGCAGTTCACTTGCAGCATTACGGCGTCGACTTCACTTTCAGCTTTGCATGGGTTCGATAGGGATGCAGTACAAGCGTTGCTTTACGGGGGGAGGAGGCTTATATGGCAAGACGGTGCTACAGTACAATTATGGTGATTCTTAGCTGAGAGCTCCAAAGCGTGAGGTTGAATCAATCCTGAACTCGCATTCTGTGTCTTCATTCAATCTCGAACTCACGATCCCCATGAACCTCAAAGGACCTCGTGCAGGTAGCCCCAATACCTAGCCGTTCTAGGCAGTCCAGTGATTGTTCTTTTCGGCCATCTTCTGTCGTGTCTATATAGGCTGAGTAGTTTTTGTCAATGAAATTGCTTGCATCTCCGTTCTCCGTTCATGAATATAATCCAACGAGAACGTTTTAAAATTAATGAATTAAAGCTGGCCATGTCGGTGTAGCAATTTTTGCTTTTCAATTACAATATCGGCTTGTATTCTAGCATCATCACTGTATCCAGTCAAAGCGGAAAGTGAAGTCGACGCCATAATGCTGCAACGTGAACTGAAGAACGAAGACGATCCAGAACAACAGTCGCGTCTGGATCTGCACTACTTGAGTCTCCAGTACGAACGCGAGTTGGTACAGCGCAGACAACTTGAATTTCCTCTTGAGCGCCAAGTGCATCGCCACGAAGGAAATCATCTCCAAGCCCACGTAGATCGAGAGGCTGATCACCATTCCTTCAAGTTGCCCCGGTGCCATATCTCGCGTCAGCGGGTAGTACTTCCGCGATGGCAACTGACACAGAAGGCTGGAGTAGACGCCGAAGATGATAGGCACCGTGCACTCCACGTACTCCACAAGAGCGTGGTACTCGCAGTTGAAAAGCACCTGGAGTGTGCTTTCGACCAGCTCCAGTTTCCGCTCCTCATGTGGGTTCTTGATCGACTGGCTTTCGTGGACTTTGTTGGCTTCCGTTGGATCATCCGACACACATCGATCGACGAGAGTGTCCAACATGCGTTCAATTTCAACGCCAAGCTCTCGTCTAAGTGGCGCTCTCACTCGGATGACGGTTCCTCGATGTGTCCGGAATGTCTGAAGGTGCTGAGAAGCCGTCGTTGCCGCCGGAAGGAGCTCGTAAGAGTGCGATCTCAGCGATTCCGAGGAGAGTAAGCGCAGTTGCTCGTCAATCGTCCGACTTCGATTGACTAGCGAATAAAACGTCAACGCCCCATTCACAGCGTCATACGAGATGATGACGACTGTCGCCAAGGTCGAGTTGGAGGACTGCATGCAGGTCGCCACGTACAGCGCATTGAACACCTCAATCGAAAAGACGGCGATGACCGGGACGTAGTCTTCCAGGTGGGAGGACGCCCACGCCACAATATTTTTGATAACGAGCTTGGTGAGCGGGAGGAGCAGCACAAGCCCGGCGCGTTGATTGGAGCTCGCATTCTGGTAGACACTGCTGAACGCTGGGTAAACCACAGCGATGACTCCTTGCGCTCCCAACACGTAAAACTGAAGCTTGAGCTCGCGACCGAGACCCGGATTCTCCTTGAACGTCTTGGGGCCGATGGCAAGCATCAAGACAACGAGGTACACAGTGAAGGATGGCCCGACCCCGAAGATGATTCCGAAAGGAACTGGGAACACCCATACCACAGCGATCGCGACTAAAGTCACGACGTACACGGCCATGATCAGGATGGCCATTCCGAGGCATTGGAGAAAGGAAATGCGAATCCGAGCCACCATGTCGGAGATCTGGTACGTCATACATGATATGATGATGAGGCCGGTAAGGAAGAAACGTATCCAGAAGCTGTAGTTCGCTTGCCATCCTTCGTCAGGGTCACGTAGAGGAATACACTCGAGAAGTAGGATCGCCAGGAGAGACGGTACTGGTGTCAGCGCGCAAACAGCTACCGCACGAACCACCGATGTGTTTTTGCAGTAGCTTTCGAACATCTTGAGTCGTTCAATGGAGTAGAGGCCTTTATGGCTGACTTGCAACTTGTTGTACGTCGTTGCAAGTGTTCGGCCAAGGCTTTGAAACCGCGTCATCCATGAAGTAGTCAGTCTGTCCGTCGATACGTTGTTATCAGCGCTGGAAGCTTTAGCTTGAGACAGCTGCTCTCTGCTTTGAGTCGAAGCCACGGGCAGTGGAGCTACCTGCGCAAAGTGCTTGGGACCCATCGGGTGG
The DNA here is from genome assembly GCA_033557995.1 of Phytophthora crassamura. NCBI lineage: Eukaryota > Oomycota > Peronosporomycetes > Peronosporales > Peronosporaceae > Phytophthora > Phytophthora crassamura. Next base: position 555,745 of record JAUCED010000011.1, on the reverse strand, counting down.
CAACTTTTGCTTTGATTCAGGAATGGACTCTGGAATTAGATTTGCAAGGGCCGCTTTCGAGGTTCACATAATGTTTAGGTTTGCTGAGCCTTTGCTATATTGGCGTTCACAGTGCATGTAATCGATTGTGCAGTTCAATCACTATGCAGCTAATGAATCCACGGAAACTGGAGCGTGAAGTCAACCCCGTGGTGCTTCGTATAGAGAAACTAAAGCGGAATACAACCCAGAAAAAGGGAGCTTGGATCTATCTGCACCAGGCGTTTACAAATGGCTGAGTAGATACTAAAACGATGTACCGACAGGCTCGACAAGGGCATGATACCCACAATGAGAAAGCTGTGCTTTCGACCAGCTTCCGATTAGATTCTTCCTGTAAACGGCAGCTGCTTCTCAAACGAGACCAACTCGTCACCAAGTGGATTTAACACTCGCTCATCCTCAACTCGTAGTGAAGCTTTCAGCAGGGACTTCACGCGGATGAACATTGTCACGACGTGTCTGGAACGTTTCAAGATCGTGCGAAGCATTTACTACCGCCGCGATAACTTGTCAGAAGGATGCATTCCCTCGTCGAGATTGACTAGAAGGAGTTTCTGTGTGTGAATCAATCGCACCCGGCTGAACCATGGAGTCAATTCAGCTGCCGTGGTCGGTTATCCAGTACTCGGTGCTTCCAGAGCAATTTGGTACAGCCGCGCTTGTTAACGGGAACACTGACATTATTGGAGTGATATCGTGCGTTGTTGCTGCGCATTCAAAATCATCACTCGAACATTGGAAAATGGCATTCCCAAAACCGAAATTAAGCTTAGCCACTATTGGCGAGCTCTTTCACGATCCTGCCGTTCGATCTTTCGATATCACCCTCATGGTAGGTTATGTGCCCCCAGATTTGAATCACAGTGGAAGGTTTCGTCTCAAGTCAACGATCTACTCATGTAATATAAAGCGAAAAGCGAATCCTCAAACAGTTTTTTTATTGTATCGTGAAAACGATTGAATTTGATTAATCGCATCATCACCTTCATCACTTTTCACGACTGCACTAGAGCGACTTCGAAAAATAGCCATGCAAAAATAAATAAGTGAATAACGTTGGTTTCGGCACAGCAACATGGGATGCTGTTCCAATTGGAGCATTGGTGCAAATGGAACCTCACTCCTCCCGTGCTCAACTGTAGACTACACCTCGTGCATCGCTGCGTTACGTCTTCAGCATGCGGGTGAAGTCGGCGCTCTCCTTGTTGGTAGTACCTTTCGTCATGACGATGCTAGTGCTGCTGCAATTCCCGACCAAGACAACCGCCCACTCGCTTCGGCATGAAACTCAAGGGATCGTGACACCGTCCAGCCCAGTTGTGTTGCCCCAAAAGGTCGAGGTCGGCCGAGATGCTCCCGTTCAGCGACAACGCACCATGCAGGACGAGTTAGCTCAAGTATTCGCTGCCACTCCCTCAGTTTCGAGCTCGAAAGGAAGGAAAGGCACGGGTGACGCGTGCATCGGACCCTTGTGCGGTCTTGGCCTCTTCTTCGCGGCTATCGCACTCACCTTCGCGGCGTGCTTCGTCGTCCTCTACGTAGCCGAAAAGCGCTTCGACCGGGTGCAAGATGGCCGTCGCCGCCGCGACTATTACTATGAGAGCAGCCTCAAGCGACGATCGAGCAAGGGCCACCTCGACTTCCGACGCAACTGCACAGGCACGGCGCTGCGATCCCCCACCGCCATGCGCCACCGAGCAGCTCAATAAACTCGTTAAAACACGAGGAATTCCTTTGATCGTGTTACTTAACTACTACGTTAAAACTTCACATCTAAGCCGTGACGATATCCCGGTTGTCAACCTGTGTCACCGACGATTCCATGGGGGTGGCCACCATTCGGTAGCTGCCGGCTCGATCGCGGCACTCGATGTCTGCGAGTCTCTGGTCCTCTGAAGTCACGAAGGTCAGTAGAATGGAGCCGAGCAGCGGCACCACCGCGAGCAGCATGAACACGTACGACGCCTTCAAGTTGGTACAATGCACCAAACTCCCGTAGCCATCACAGTCTTCCACGTAGTCGCTGCTGGCCAAGACGACCCCCGAGCTCAATGCCAGTGCAACAAGCAAAGAGTCAGCAGTTCGCGTGAGGATTGCGCGAGGTCGGAGCATCATCGGGAAGAGCTCCACGAGCGTCAACAAGGCACCGGAATACTGGACGGTGGTGTACGCTACGAGCAGTACGAACGTCGTCTCGGCGCTGCCCAGTCGATAGCTTTGGTTGTTGGAAGCCACGGACATTGGGAAGGACATGGCGGCCGTGATCATCGCCACCAAAGCGAACACCAGCTGCAGACCGCGCAGCACCATGCAGAGCAGCGTGATCGCGTACGGCGCCATGACCAACTCCATCGTGTATTGAAGGAATGGGATGAAGAGAATTCGAGAGTGAGGTGGCGTCATCGGCGTGGGTTGCACAGGATAGATAGATACATCCGGACGGGTGGTCTTCCATCGTTCAGCAGTCTGCTCGTAGCTTCCAAGGGAATTAATCTACCGACACAAAGCATTGCAGGTTGCTGTTGGCTGGGCTGGAAGCACCTCTAGCTCTATTATGCGACGTACTTCTTGGGGATTCAACTCGAGTATCCTTACGACCGCTGTGAGGACACTGGCGGCACGTCTCCACCGCTCAAGAGGTTAATGGTCTTGGCCTTCTTGGCCTTGCGCTTCTCGTTGCGGTTGACGGAAAGCACGAGCGTGGAGAACTTCCAGGACGTGCCGGGGGTCGTCATGACGCCGTGGGGCGCGTCGTCCTTGTCGTCATCGGCTTTCGCGTCCGGGTCTTCCTTCTTGAAGGCCTTGACGATGAGCGTGCCGTTGCCCTTGGGGCCGCTGCACGCGATTGTGTAGTTGGCGGCCTGGTTCGTGAGCACGCCCACGTACTTGGAGCGGTCGCTCTTGATCGGGTGGCCCAGTAGCTGCCGCGCCATGTCGTGGTTGTTCACGTGGTCCAGCACCAGCTTGTGCACGTAGAACGGTCGGTTGCGCAGGATACGGATGGCGAAGAAGGACGCCACGCCGCCGATGAGCACGCCGCTCATGACGGGGAAGAACATCTTGTTGCCCAGTGACTCGGACTTCTGGTGCGTGATAACGTCCTGGTCCTCGAGGAACGACTTGAGTGCCGAGAACTGCGACCCGTCCGAATACTCGACGCTCAGCTCGTCGAACGTGACGATGTTGCTGTCGTTGTCCTCGCCCACGTGCATGTTCTGTCGGTAGTGTACCAGCACCGTCCCGCTGCAAGGCGCAGCAGATTAAAGCACAGTCAGCCACACAATGCAAGCCAACGATCAAGCCGCCAGCCACGTACTCGTCGCCCGTGACGCGGAAGCTTCCTTCGCTCGTCTTGGGCTCCATGGGCGAGCCGTCTGCGTCCACCGGCTGGATCCGCTCGAAGTCCTTCGGGTAGCCAACCGTCTCGAACACGCGCCGGTCTTTCACGACAGCGCGCTTGGCCATGTTGAAGATGCGCACGCTCTGAATAAGATTCGGCGTCAAAAAGGCAACATGACGTTAGCGCAACTTCAGTTTGCATTTTTGAGGTCGTCACATTGAAAACGCTTCGATGGAAGCTTCTGAAGGCCGCACCTCGTCCTCCTTGGCGTCACGGCTCTTATAGCGCGCCACGACGCCCATGGCGGCGATGGCCACGGCCACGTAAGCCGCCAGCATCTGCATAGTGGGCGACATCCCCGAGACGGTCCGGGCGCCGTCCTTCAACCCGAGCGGCTTGTTGGCATTCTGCTGGCTGCTGCTGAAGCGCATGGTCATCGCACGTCGCTTGAGGGAGACGTTCTCCATAGGCTGGTAGAGATTATGAGCAAACGCTCGTCTGGCGGCCGGCGCAGCGCGGCCGCCGCCAGCGCGACGCAGCAGATGCAGCAGCATTTGTCGATCAAATGTGCGGCGATCCCGTGCCTCGGGATAACTGATACCGAGTTGGAGAGGTGAATTGCTGCTACTTCTGCTACTTTATAACACCACTTCCCGTGGTTCTCTGCTCGCCAGTCATTTTGTAGGTCTCCGCTGTTCTGATAAGGTCGTCAGTTTGGAAAAGACCTTCGAGTTGTATCATCTCGATGTTTTGTGTGTGGTTTCGTACCTGACGCTGTTGCCGTCCCCCACGTTCTATGTCAGGAGCTTACTTGCTCTCCCCCATAGCGCTAGCTCTGTTACAGATGTGGAAAAGGAATGCTTGGTGGTGGCCGGGCTCGTTCTGAGCTCGGCCTTTTCACTGTCTAGGCGTTGATGAGAGTGGAACGAGGGGGCATCCACCCCCGCGGGCCTAGATCAGCTCCTTACATGCCAGCTCAACCTGTATTCATATTCGTGTCGTTTTGTATTCTTCCTCTTGTGGACCCGAGCACTGATACTGAAATGCAGCACTAGAGCAGCTCGCTGCTCGCGCCGTGCGCTGCACTTTTATCGATGTGCTCATAAGAACGCGATCACTAAAAGCACACGTTTGATCTCTCCGTGGTCGAATGTGCCGTCAACTGTGCTCACACCTTTCAAAATCAAAACCGTTTATTCATTCTCATGTGTATCACCAAGTACGTGTAGCAGTACTTCTGATCGAAGTGTTCAATGCCATCTACGTGGTGGACATTTGCATGTACTCAACAAAGTCGACATTAGACTAATGTTGTTAATTACTACTAGTAGTAAGACTGTACTCCACGTTCCAGACAAACGAGCATCTGTCTGCCTTGAGCCAACTAAGTAGAATCCCACGAAGACGAGGGGCGGTAAGAATCACTAGCTGCTCGTTTGGGAATCACAAGCTGCGACTGCACCTGCACGAAGAATCTAAGCGGAAGCCACTTTTTTTCACTGAGTGTCGTGCCCCAGCAAGCGAAACCAAGTCAGGATTCCTGGCAGGAAGTCGTGCAAGCTAAATTTTGCCAACGAAGCATCGATAGGCGAGCCCGATGCTAGGAAAAAAGAGCTCCTGCTCAACGTCCTACCCGGAAGGATCTTCTCCACGGAGGAGCGATCTCGCGTAAGATTGAGACGCATCGAGAACCGCGATGTGATATGCAAATCCTGCGCTTTAGGTTAGAGGAGGCCACTTTTCGGGGGAGCGAGCGCCAGACGTTTACGGGCAAAACGAGCGTTAAAGTGACTGGTGTGCCGTTTCACCCGCTGTCTCGGCCGCTCATTCTCGTAGTTGCTGCTCGTTGCTCGCCAGCACAGCGGGCCAGATAAGTCTCGTCGTGGGCTGCCAGCTGGGCGCTCGTGCGCGCGCTCAATTGCGGCGCGATGGATTTTCCAGCTTGACGTCCAGGCGACCCGCGGAAAGGAGCTGAAAGGCAACGAGAAGGCCTCGTTCTTCTGGCCCAGGTTCTGGGTACACGGACGACGAGCGTTCTCCGCCAACGGCAAGAGTCTGCACCTAGTGCGCGGACAGCAAATCGCCACTGCGATGACAGGATAGGTCACTCATCTTGGCATTTCAGCTGCGTCTCTGAGCATGGAATCTTGGCCGGCAGAGCGAGCAGCAGCTTGCTGTTGGCAGCCGATAGGACGTCCCTTTGAGTGAAGGTTGCAGCAGGACGTCCCTATAAGTCGCTTTTTTCGTCCCACTCTTTCTTGGGTTCGGAGGTTTTTACTAAGTGCGAGACAGCATGTCGCACGCCAGAGGCAGGTTCACTGTAGGGTGTACCCACCAGATCGCCGCAAGTCTCACGGCGAGTCATTACCGAATCTGCACTCCAGGGATCGCAGCTTCTTCCAGCCAAGACACCGAACCGAAATGATCGCCGCTGTTTCCAATTCCAACATGGCGTACCTGCGCCTAGGCCTGCGCGGCCTGCAGTTCTTGTGCAGCCTGCTGGCGATGTCGTTCGCGGCTGCGGGCTTCTACGGCGGCGGCTCCTCGCGCTCTAGCACGTTCGTGCTGCTCATGGGCTATACAGGCATGCTGTACACGCTGTGGTACGTGGTGGCCGTGGAGATCTTCCACCTGGCCAACCGCCCGGCGCTGCGACTCGAGCAGGCTGTGGACGCGCTGCTGGCGCTCATGCTATTCATCGCCGGCATCTGCCTGGCCACCTCGGACTTCGTGGAGTACTGCGGCGAGATTTGGCACTGCCACAACCTGCGGGCCGCCGTGGCCTTCGACTTCATCGGCATGTTCTTCTTCCTGGTCACGCTCGGCCTCAGTTTCGTGGCTGCTGGCGATGCCAGCCAGGCTCCCACCGACGTGCTGGTCGAGGAGCCCGTGCCCTACCACCAGAACGCCACCCCCACGTCGGGCGCGCTCTCCCCCATCGGCATTCAGAACGACGGACCCGCTTCGAAGGTGTAAGGAGGGAGCCTCCATTCATGGGAGGATGGGGACGAACCGCCTTGCGGACAGCTTCCAACCTCGTAGCGTCGTAACAATTCGTGCCGACGATAATTTTCTACGTTAATGCAATCTCAAGTTAGTCGATTTTGGGTTCATACTTCTATTCTTGGCGACTGGAATCCACGTTGAAGTCAGCTGCATACACAAGATGTACACCATCGTGGCAACTTCAACATACTCGCAGATTCGAACTGCCACCATTTCTGCCTGCATTGAACTGAAGACGAGCGAGGGCGTTATGCTGTCCGTCAGTCCAGTCGAGCTCGAAATAGCCGCCATCGCTCGCTGGCAGCGCCACGTTTTGACGCTTTTGCCGAAGCTTTTCGTGTTGTGACGTGGGTGGAGAGCCCAAGGACGGCGCCATCTACCGATGCCTGCAACTGTGACTGCATCTACTATGAAGACGCTGCGGGTCTCGATTCGTGCGCTGCAGTTCGTGTGCTGCCTGGCGGCTATGGTGCTCGTGGCGGTCTCCTACGGCTACGCGGGGGTCTACTACGGCCTCTACACGAGCGTATCCATCTTTGTCTACACCATGAGCTACACCGCCATGCTGTACGCGCTGTGGTGCATCCTGGTCGTCGAGGTTTTCCACGTCGCGGGACGTCTGACGCGGCGCATGGAGCAGGCTGTTGATGTCGTGCTGGCGCTCTTCATGCTGGTCGCTGGCCTCGTGCTCGCCGACTCGGACGACGTCACCAAATGCACACTCTATGGCTACGTTGACGTGCACTGCAACACCGTCAAAGCCGGGATGGCGTTCACGTTTGTCGGGATGTTCTTCTTCCTCGCCTCGCTGGGACTTTCGTGCTTCACGACGGTGCGAGAAGACGTTCACGCAGCCACCGAAGCTCCGGACGCGTACCATATCGAAGCCACGATGGCACCACTTTCCTCGCCGATAGGTGAGCATAGTGACCCCACTTTTAAGGTCTAGCTTTCGACTGTAAGCACCGGCAGCGCAGTATCATATAGAAAACTCAAACGAATGTACACAAATTCCTGCGCCGGACAGCGAAACCGAGTGTTCAGCATCTCCGACTGCTCAAACCGGTGCAATGTTCCTGCAGCATGTGCTTGACGTTGCCGCTTCACGCTTCGAGAAAAATCCCTGGACGGTGGCCAGTTGAAGCTAGTTTTCTGAAGTTGTAGCGGCACTTCAAGAGATATACATGCACCCACCTCGCGACATAGCGTAGCGTGAGCGAGATTAACTGCGTCCCGAAGGCAGCTCTGCAATCGCCGATCACCCCCTCGCACTGCCTTCATTCGCGCTTTTCACCTCAGCAACGCAAGCCCCAACTCCAGCAACCCCAGAAACCATGATCGGACTGTTGACCCCGACGGCTTTGGCCAGGACCAACCTGGCACTACGAAGCGCCCAGTTCCTTTGCTGCCTACTGGGCTTGTCGTTCGTGGCCGCGGGCGGCGTCACCTTCCACTCATCCAACTTCGTTTTGCTCATGACGTACACCGGTATGCTCTACACCTTGTGGTACATCGTGGCTGTCGAGATCTTCAGCTTCTCCACTCGATTCGCCCTGCGTGTCGAGCAGGGCCTGGACGCGCTGCTGTCGCTGATGCTCTTCATCGGCGGCATTTGCCTCGCCACATCGGACTATGTCAAGTACTGCGACCTTGTGTGGCACTGCCACAACCTCAAGGCGGCCGTCGCCTTCTCGTTCATCGCCATGTTCTTCTTCCTATCGTCGCTGATGCTGTCAATCCTGGCCGCAGCCAAGTCGCCGTCCGAGCCGGGCGAAGTGCCCTCGCAGTACCACCTCGAGGTGACCCCCACGGACGCGCTGTCCTCGATCCAAGACCTCAACTCGCCGGAAAACAAGGTGTAAGACACAGAGCGAGATGTCGAGACTCTCGAGGGCCGTAGGCAGTCGATTTCAAAGTGCCTAGTGCTCAATAATGCAGAACTTGTTCATCCGTTAGTGCTCAAAGTTGTGGCTTCCATGGCCACAGGCGTCCTTCTCGGTCTGACCATAGAGCTCTGCGTATGTCCAGCGCGCAGTATCCTTCGCGAATGGAGAAACGCTGGGTTCACAACATCGGTGGCTTTGGCGATTTCTATGGAGCATTCCGCCGCGTTCCTGCTCCAGTTCACTCCCCCTTTGCTGCTCCAGTCGCCAAGCGTGCCGAGATGTCGCTAGCATTGATCCTCGCCGTCGTTATCCCTATCGCCGCGATGATATTGGTGATAGCGCTGATGCTCAAGTTCACTCCAGGATTTCTCGATATCTTTCGCTGTGATCAACGCGAGGACAAGAAGACAAGAGAGCGCATCGATCTCGAGGCAGGCAGCGGCGTCATGTCGCCCGAGCCGTATCACATGACGTGGCCGACGCCATCTCACCCGCACTCGCCGTTTAGCATCGACACTCCGAAAGCTGCAACGCATCCGGGGCTGAAGGTCGAGGCTCGATTCGAGCGACCGCCGCGGTCCCCGCGAGTCATGACCAGCTTGGTGTCTCCGATTCGGACCGGATGCAGTCCGCCGAAGAGAGTAATACGAGGGCCCGAGCGAGCAACGCTGCCGCAGTCTCCAGTGTTGATCGTCAGTAGCCGCGGCAGGCCTGTAGCGGCCAAGCCGCTCATTACGTTTGGACAGTTCATCTGACAGATAGCAATATCAAGCCAATTTAAGATAGCCTTGCTTCGCTTTTCAACCCTGTCTTGCTAGGCAATTCCTGCGAAGCGAGTGGAGGATTGCCGAGCGCGGATCGTGCTAGAGCAACAGAACTTAAATGGACATTATTTGGCATTCCACCGTACGAGGAGGATGGATGGCATGGCACTCAAATCCTGAAAGTCGGGCGTGCTTGGAGCCTCAAAACCTCTCTCTTCGTCAAAACAAGTCCACTTGAGGCGTAAAGGGCCTTGTCAGCAAGCTCAATGAACTACGAACAACCTGAGGGGCTGAGAGAATGGGGAAGTGGCGTGGTCTGAGGAATCGAAAACACTACTTGGCCGGCTTTTGCGAGTTCTACGTCACCCCCTCCTCTCCTTTTTATACACCCGGTTTAGATTTCCCTAGGTCACCGAATATTGACCGAATGAAGCAAACGAAACCGAAAATATCGGTTTTGTGCTGTGTGAGTTCTGTTGCTCTAGACTACTCCGCCGAGCGCGCTCTATGCAGGCGTCCTGCCAAGACAAGATGAGGAGCACAGCGTCCAACTGCATTCCCTACTGCTTGCCATGTGTAGGCCTTCAACAGCGCTTCAACTCTATGGCAGCTGGTGGTCAGAATCCATGCGGGGCGCCAACTTGCTTGTCAGGCCCCATCCGTCCAGCACAGCAGAACCCAGCAAGCCACAACCTGGGATAGTCCCTCGAACGGAGCTCTTGGCAAAGCCTGTAATTCTCGCATGCCGGTGCTCACAACGAAACTTGCCGCGTGGATAGCAAGCATGATCCCTCTTGAAGTCATTATTCCTTGCGCAGTGGTCATGCTGCTACTCATACTAGCCATAAAGTACTTCCCATCCATGCGTCCCGAACCGTGCACGCTCTGCAATGAGCCTCCCGTGCCAGTCACGATCGTCGGCATCTCCAACCTCACGCCCGCGACTTCGTACCATCTAGCAATGCCAACAGCAGCTTCCAGAACAACATCCCTGTCACCCATACGCGAGGAGTCCAGACTGTCAGCAAACACCCGAGCAAGCACCACTAGTAGCGTCAAGTTCGGCGACAGCACTCCTCACTCCCCAGTAGTCCTGACCAGCCTCGTGTCCCCGTTCGACGACGTATGCTCGCCACTGTCAACGATACTCCAACCGCTTCCTCCCGTTGAAAAAATATAACATTGCTGGGTGCTTGCTCAGGTTCCCGTTAGTTTTCATTCGCATCTCGCCACCTTTCGCTGCTTGCGCAGGTGCAACCGTTAGCTCGAACTGCCATGTCGCGAGTGTGGCCTCGTCCCGGATGCAAGTCTCAAGGCGTTCTCAAGTTCTCGTCCCCCAACGTCGTCAGTGTTCATTCTCCAAAACGCTACGGACGACGCGGAGTCCAAGCCAACAAGACTACACGAATTGACGTGAACGATGGCGCGAGGAGACATGCTTCGCTTGCTCCGGACGGCGCTACGCTTCTTACAGTTTGGCTTCGCGTTGGTGGCTCTAGCTACGGTTGCGCGTGCATTCGTCGGGGCGTCGTACTATGGGTACTCGAGCATGCTGGGCAGCAGAGCTGCGACGTACACTCTGCTCATGACGTACACGTCCATGCTGGTGGGGTTGTTCCTGTTCCTGTTCGTGGAGCTCCTGCGATACTGGGGACGTCCGGCGCCCCGCTTCGTCGAGCAGCTCATTGATCTCATTCTCGCAGCTATGCTCGTGGTCGCTGGGATCGTGCTCGTGGTGTCCGACTACGTTGCGCACTGCTCCGTGTACGGCTTCATGCTGCGCTGCAACATGCTCAAGACGGGCGTGGTGTTCACGTTCCTCGCTGCGGCGGCGCACTTGGCGTCGTTCCTGCTGAGCTGCTGTGAAAGCGCCACTGGATCGGACGACCGCCACTCCATCAACAGCGATTCTGACGGCGGAGCGCGAGGCCGCCACCACCAAGGGGCTACAGACTACCACGCGGAGTCTACGCCCACGGGGGCCTCGACACCGAAAGACGTGTCTAGCCGAGTGTAAGTCGACGGTGGAAAGGAGAGAGAAACGACGTTGAGATCCACGGCTGAGGAGTAAGGAGGTTGACATTTTTATGAGGGTCGACAACTTTCAATGGCAAACGATAATGATTTCCCACTTATTGCATTCCTTGTTGCCTTTCATTCGTGTATTATTGATCAACACCCTTCGACTGGCCTTGGTCCCAGATGAGAACGAATGTCAAGCTCATTTCCGAGAAAGTCTCTCAGGCAAGAAAGCTTCCCACCGTCATGGCGTATCGGAAGGCGCACCCGAGTCGCCTGTGCCTCTTCTGGTCACGTTTGCTGCTGCGTCTCGTCCAGTTCTGCAGCTCTCTGGCTGCCTATGTGGCGCTACAAACTGCGTTCGTCACGAAGCAGCGCGCTACCGGGGGGCGAACTGTCGCCGTCATGGTAAGCAACGGCACCGCTAATTTCGCGTTGGTGATCAACTTCTTGGCGTTCGTGTACGCGTTCGCCTTCCTGGTCTTCATCGAGTGGCTGAAACTGTGCAACCGACCGCGGCACCGCTGCGAGGAGGTGATGGATCTCGTGGCGGTTCTCGCACTCACGGTGGCGACGCTCGTGCTGCTTCTGTCGGACATGACGTTCCATTGTCGGAAGAACTACGGCCAGTTCCTGCAGTGTGGAGACCTGTACCTCGCCATCGCAATGTCGTTCCTCTCGACGTTGGCCTTCTTGGCGATCGTGCTGCTCGACTTCTGCGCGGAAGACGGCCAAGGACAAGCTACGGACGATGAAGCACAACGACCAAGTGGCTACAACAATCATGGATCGCCAACCTACGTCTACCACGGGAGATCGCAAACTGGAACAATGCCGGCTGCAACGCAGCCTGAGCAGCGTTGAATACCCGGCATTGCACAAGACTCGAGGATAACAGAGACTTCGAGCTTCACCATGGTCAAGAATCTTGACTCAAGTTCACTTCAACTTGCTGATGTTTCTTTTTGACCAATCGATGAGCGTTATTCTCCATTTTTGACGAATCCATTACATGTACGACTTCGCGGCATGGCCAGATAGCTCCCTCGCGTGGTCTTGCCTGGGAGGCACATGAAGGACATGAATACCAGAAACTTTGCAAGACCGACACGTCGCGACACAAACACCTCAGTCTCGCTCTCTCCATGCAATTATGTTATCTCTCGTTCACGCAAAACTCGGCACCGCTCCACCTGACAACGTGGACCCAACTGCTCGCATCTGTGTCTCCCTTCACTGCTCCAACGGCGCTGCAACTCGCAAGTCAACCACCTGCAACCTGGTCGCGCGCCTTCACCCTCAACATCCCTGCGTCCTGTGGCCAACTCGTCTTCTTGATAAAAAGAAATCCTCCACCAAGAAGAGCGAGCTACGTCCTCCACCAACATAGCGACACGCTGTGTGTATCTCTCCAAGCTTAGCCCATGAAGTTGAACACCACCAGGAACAGGATGATGTTGCAAAAGAGGTAGTCTGCGAAGGCGCGCTGCTCCGTGCGGTCGCCGAAGTTGTTCTCCGGGTTGATCTGCATCCTCAGCGACACTGTGGAGCAACACAGAAATCAGTAACGTCAGTGCAATACTCACTAGCCTATAAATGGAGTTATGGTCCCCTGTCAAGGGCATGGAGCCGCCGTACCGGCCAGGACGAAGACGCCGACGGTGCACACGAAGCCCGCGAGGAACGAGTTGAAGGGGAAGGTGCCCACCAGCAGGCAATAGATAAATTGGAGCACGCCCGTGGCCAGCACGTAGGCTAGGAAGCCGTCGATGAGCTTGATCTTCTTGGGTGTGGTCTTGTCGTACTTGGCACAGAAGTCCCCAAGGATGGAGCCCACGCCCTCGCTCGTCGCTGTCTTCTTGGCCATGTCTGCTGTCTTTAAACTACTGCACGATAGAGGACTACGCTGCGGCGGACAAGTTAGAGAAGAGGAGCCAGTAGCCAGTGCTGAAGACACAGACGCCGTACCCGGTCGACTTGGAGCACGAAAAGGAAGATAGCGGCGGACAACTGAGACGCGTGGCGACTGGCGTGGTCCACACAATATGAGAAGCATGCCGCTTTTGGCATGAATGCTCACGTTTTGACATTTATTGGTCTTTCATTCTCCAGGTTTTATACGATCCTACAGGTTACTGACCTGTTTCTGCCCGGCTGCTTGGTTTACCTGTCCAAAGCGATTATCACCCTTCAAACTTCGATTGGGGCTTTGGATTTGAGGCCGCACGTTGGGGCCCACGACGCCCTCATTGCAAGATCCGCCTTACATCTAGCCTCTTCGTTCATCATGCTCGCTCGTCAGATCATCCGCCGCGTCGCCACGCAGACCTCGCGCAATGCCGCCATGTCCACGCTGGTGGTGGCCGAGCACAACCAGTCACAGATCTCGGGCGCTACGCTCTCGACGGTGACGGCCGCCTCGCAGATCGGCGGAGACATCACGCTGCTGGTGCTTGGAAGCCAGGCCGGCCCTGCCGCTGAGGCTGCCACAAAGGTGGCTGGCGTCACGAACGTGCTGCACGCCGCCGACCCCAAGTACGACCACTACGTGGCCGAGGAGGTGGCAGAGCTGCTGGTGGCTGCCCAGAAGGCTGGCGACTTCTCGCATGTGCTGGCACCCAGCTCCAACGCGTCCAAGAACTACCTGCCGCGGGCCGGCGCTAAGTTGGACGTGGCCCCCATCTCGGACATCCTGGCCGTGGGCGACAAGGACACATTCTTCCGCCCCACGTACGCTGGCAACGCCATTGCTCAGGTCAAGAGCAAGGACGCCGTCAAGCTCATCACTGTGCGCCCCACGGGCTTCGAGAAGGCCGCGGCCGAGGGTGGCAGCGCCTCGCTGAGCGCTGCCCCCGAGGTCCCCACGGTCGGCAAGACCAGCTTCGTCTCGGAGGAGGTGAGCAAGTCGGAGCGCCCCGACCTGGCGTCGGCTCGCGTCGTCATCTCCGGTGGCCGCGGCCTCAAGAGCGGCGAGAACTTCGAGATGCTCTACAAGCTGGCTGACAAGCTGGGCGGCGCGGTGGGCGCCTCGCGTGCCGCCGTGGATGCGGGCTTCGTGCCCAACGAGCTGCAGGTCGGCCAGACCGGTAAGGTGGTCGCCCCCGAGCTGTACGTGGCTGCCGGTATCTCCGGCGCCATTCAGCATTTGGCTGGTATGAAGGACAGCAAGACCATCGTGGCCATCAACAAGGACGAGGAGGCCCCGATCTTCCAGGTGGCCGACTACGGCCTCGTGGACGACCTCTTCACGGCCATTCCGGAGCTCACGGAGAAGATCTAAATGCCGAAAACTGGGAGCTAATGCGACTGGGGCTTGCTGAGCGTCATAGAAACCAAGTGAAGTAACCGCAAAGCCCCATATTCATCGCAATAGTGAAGTGATATTCGTCCATTACCCCTGTCTTGTCATATTCTTCTTCTTGTTCTCTTCTTGATCAGCGAAGAGCCATTTAGCGTTGCGCTGGCTGCGCAGTGACAACAGGAACGGGCGTTGCTCCAGCGTGTGGGCTGTCGTTGTACGCGTAGGTCGCGGATCCACGCTCTGAGTGCTGGTGTTGGGCTTCCTGGTCCGTGGCTCGTTGTCTCGCGGCTTCTTCACGTCTTCCGATCATCACAGTGCCCAGGAACGCGAGCGTGGAGAGGAACGACAACGCCACCGCGACGTACAATTCTCCGCAGTGCACAAAGCGGTTGAGATTGCCTCGACAATGCAGCGTGATGTTCGACAGTAGCAGCACGAGTGTCGATATCACCAGGCAAGCCAGCAGCACGAGGTCCATCACTTTCTCGCAATAGTTCACCGGGTACACGCACAGCCGCAGCCACTCGACGAAGATCAGGAAGGCAAACGCATACACGAACGCCAAGAAGTTGATGATCCGCGCGAAACTCAGCGGCCCACTGCTCGCGACCACAGCAACCGTTTGGCCGCCAGCCGTGTTCTGGTACGAGACGACGGCCGTGCGCAGCAGCACATACGCTATCAGCGAGCTGCAGAACTGGATGAGACGCAGGAGAATTCGAGTCCAGAACAGACAAACACGACTTGGAAGAGATCTCGCCATCTCGTCGTCGGCAGTTGTTGGTTGTCGGCGATTTCTTCACAATGATGGAGTCAAACCACGCGCATGTTCTCGTCTGGGACCCGGGGCATTGAAAAAAATATCTACTGGCTGTGTATATTTCCAAGCATTTCCCTCACAACGGCGGACGAGAACCAGGTTTCGCTGCAGAATGCGAAGATGTGTGTCCAAAGCGCGACAGGAAGAGCATGCGTTCTCGCCGAGGCCGTGAGTGTAGCCATCACGCCGCGACGGAACGTGGGAGGATAATACGCGTGGCTGGACGTGCTCCACTGCCTCGTGGAGTTCACAATCACCAGTCCAAAGGTGCCGTGTTCGCTCGGTGCTTGAGCCGCCGATTCCTCCGCATTGACCCACGTGCCTTGAACCACAGCGCCATCTTGACTCATTGTAGCAGCGTACGTGTACACACCCACCTCGTGCTTCACCACGTACTGCTGGCGGTACACAATGCGCGAGGGTTCCCATTTCCCGAACACGGGGCTAATCTGATGGAAGACGCGCTCTTTGCAGCTCCCAGCGAGCTTGCGACCTGGTCGCAGCTGGAGCGTCAGATCAAACGCGTACTCGTAGCCTTCAGCGTCCGTAGCGCAGCCAGAGAGCTCGTATTCTCCGGTCGTGAACACGTGAATGGCATCATCGTCGTCGTTTATCTCAATAGCAGTTCCCGCACTGCTGCCTGCGTCTTGACTCAATTCTTGGGCAGAATCTGACGGATTACTGGCGATCGTCTCTGTCTTGACAATTGGCGTGAAATCTACGCGAACCAGTTGCAACTGGAACTCTCCTCGCCCTCCTTCATACCCCTCGGCGTGGCCTTGGTCCACATTTTGCCATTTGCCGCTCAACGTCTCGTGTCGTTCTGCAGTGGATTTACTGACAACCTTGGTCCTCTTGCCGTTCGATCCCTCACCCTCGTCGATCACTACAGCCCCAGAGTACCGGAAGTGGCCCACAGCCTCGCGCACACGGTACTCGAGCACGTACGCCACGCGATTGGCTTGCCACCGTCCCTCCAACTGGCAAACCTGCGGCTGCACTACTTCGCGAGAAGTGCCGCGCAGTGTGCCATCGGGCAGCAAGCGCAGCGTCACCAAGCAGTCATCCTTCACCGTCGACATCACCGGCCGCGATCGGCCTCGTCGTCCATTCCTCTGTCTTGGAATCACCGCCGCCGCTACCGACGGCGTATCGTACGTCGTGAATCCTTTAAACTCATACTTCCCGGGCCTCAGAGGATACAGCAAGGACGGCGGTCTGGACTGCAACATGGCCGCGTCTCTCTCAGCTTCCTCGGCCTCTTGTTGACGCTGGTACCATTGCACCGGTTCCAGCTGGAACACCTTTTGCTCGGCAGTGTTCTCCATTGTCTCCTCTGTCACTGAGCCCGTGTCACTCGTTGAGGCTGTGGAAGCAGACGATGATATGTCCAACTGATTCTGCACACTGAAGAACCGCCAAGTGCCCAACGCCGGCGCATCTGGCGCCACGGGAACGTGCAAGTGGCACGTCAGTGTGTGGCGATCCACGTGGTTCAGTCTCTTGGTCACCTCGAAAGCACAGCAATACTCGGCCGCCTCGCCAGTGCTTGAGGAGGACGACACCACCGCCTCCTCCAGTGGAACGACTTGTGCATTGCCCAATACGTGGGCGATGACGATACCATCGGGGTGATCGGCAACTCGACGTTTACGCTTCTTGGCGCTTATGGTAGTGGCGTTAATGGGCGTTTGTGGCTGTTTCCGCCGCACTTCTCCATGTACGGAGCCATCGGAGGTTATTCGGAGGTGGATGCGGCTCTTCTCGGCTAGGAAGCCACCCACACATCCGTCGTACACACGCTCCAGAGGTATCAATAGAAGCGTATCGATCTTGGCCACTTGATCACGAGAGGACACGCGCTCGATTTTCATGGGGGACGAGGAATGACCCTTGACGTTGGAGCTGCTGCACCACGTTTCGTCCATTGTTGGCGCTTGGGACTTCGGAGTTTCTGACGAGTCATCCGATTCGAAGATAATGCAATCGGAGACTTGTGAGTGGATAAAACCGAAATGGCTACATTGGGAGAGATGGCTACATGACATCGTGGTTGCATTGCTTGCTTTCAAGGCACGGCTACTGCCTCGCTATCGCTGTCTTTGGTCTCGCTACGTGTCAATGACTTCTGCAGATCGGTCTGAAACCAGTCGTATCCGCAGTATGATATGATGCAGCTCCATAAGTGGCTGGGCAGGATGCCGTTTCGATGCGACGCAAGCAGGAGCAGCTTGACGCACTCCCTGAACACGTCGGGGTAGTCCTTGTGGTACTCTTCGCTCCAGACGCGTACAGCCTTTATCAGCCGGAACTCTAAGACGCCACGCTCAGCTCGACTTGTTTGGGCGTCCAGGCTGCCTTCGAGTATGCGAAGTGCGGAGTTGTGCCATGTGCCTTGCAGCCCTGATCGAAACGGCGTGCCAAAGTAGATGTACGTGTGCTTGTTGCCGTGCATTTCGTACTGCAGCAAGTAGTTCAGTCCACTACGAGTCCACATGCCAGCAAGTGGACATTCTTGAGTGAATGGAAGCTCTCGAGACGAGCCCGACATCATCCCATTAGCTTGCAGTGTGAGGTTCACTACACACTCGTAAACAAAGGCGTTCTCGGCGATCGTGATGCCATGCAGCTCGTACCGTCCAGGCGTCAACGGATGCAGCGGACTGTACATTGGCTCCATTCTGTATCCAATTGGTGGCAACGTAAAGTCTTGTGCCTCATCCAAGTTCTCTTGGACGTCCACGAACCGACCCGAGGCGCCGTGCTCTCTCGACAGATGGGCGATACACTTGACGATCTTCGACCACATCCCTTGCTCACCGCGTCCCCACTGCACAAGTTTAAAGTGAACGACATACCACACAGACTGAGTCGTGTCGTGCTGTGCTTCCGGTGGGGCTTCGACCAATGCTCTGCCATCGAACGCTAGCAGCTTGGCCTCGCTCACTTCTTCTGCATCTTCAGCTGGTAGTCCATCTTCTTGCGTTGGTAACTCTTCTACAACGGCTTCTCCACCTTCATCCTCCTCCACATCGATGTCTTCAATGGTTCTGCGTGGATCATTCTCCTGCTCAACTGCTGAGGTTTCTATAGATTCGACGGGCTTGACGTCCACGCGAAGGCTGTTGTCGCTGTGAATTCTGAATGTGAAACGGTGTGGCTCTTGCAGAAAGGAGAAGCTGCCTTCGCACTCGAAGACCTCGGCTACGTCGGCACGGCTCGTCATGCTTGATCGTCGGGGCAGCACTTCAGCTTCTTGGGTGACGGCCATCGCCGACAGTCTCCTCTGCGTCATTGGTTGAAATTAAGCGTAATCTGTGATTCGCTGTAATTAGGACATCGGTGATTGGGGCAAAAGGAGTCCTCTCCCAAATGTAGCCCAAATGGCTACATCAGTTGCGGATCTCCTCCCAAGGGTCGGCGTCGGCGACCGTTGATGGAGCGCCTCGAAGCGCCACCATGGGATCTTCGTGCTCTGCGTGAGCCGTGGCTGGCCCTCACTTCCCTACACTGCAGCAAGACCACAGCGGCGACGACTCGCGATTGACAGGACCTCGGACTGAAGATGTTGGGCCTGTCCAAGGTGGCGTTCTTCTGCGTCAGCGTCATGACGCTGTTGACGTGGATGCCTGAAGACGTGAGCGCGTACTGCCCCAATGGCTGCAACGCGCAAGGGACGTGCGGCAAGAACGACAAGTGCACGTGCTACGAGCGACAGGATCAGGAGACTGAGGCCATCAAATACCCCGCCTTCAAGGGCGCTGACTGCTCGCTCCGCACGTGTCCGTACGGAATGGCATGGGTCCAAGTGCCCTCAGCGACGAACGAAGGCCACGACTTAGTCGAGTGCTCCAACCGCGGCAATTGCGACTACAACACGGGTCACTGCAGCTGCTTCCCCGGCTACGAAGGCAAGGCGTGCGAGCGAACGGAGTGCCCCAACGACTGCAATAGTCGCGGCATCTGCCTGACGCTCAAAGCTATCATTGACGATGCCACCACGGCAAACACCTATGCTCTCGCTTGGGACGGCATCAAGCACATGGGCTGTTACTGCGATCAGGGCTACCGCGGCCCCGACTGCTCTCTCAAGGAGTGCCCCAGCGGCGACGACGTGCTGCTCGCCCATGGCCAGAAGCAGGGCCGTGACTGTGGTGGCCGTGGCAAGTGCAACTACGAGGTTGGCGAGTGCGAGTGTTTCCCAGGCTACTACGGCACGTCGTGCGAGTCGCAGACCACCGTCAACTAAGACCAGAGGGACCTACTGCGAAGCAATCGAGCCATCCGAAGCAGCACTAATTCCTCGTCGAATACAGCCCTTCACTCGTTCTTCTCAAAGCAACAAGCCACCATTTCATATCAAAAGTTGCTGTGTGTACGTGTATAGATTCATCCTCTTTCTCCTCGTCTTCTATGCTTTGCATCTACTCGATGATGAGCTCGTCAATGCTCCAGTCCTCGAACGAGTTGTCCGGCAGGTACCGACGGATGATGATGGGGATCTTGCGTTCGCGCAGCTCCTTCATGGCGATCTTCAACGGGTCCGTCTCGCCCTCAATGTCCACCATGACTGGAGCGTTCATGGAGATCTGCAGCGCACGCGTGCCCAGCACTCGGGCACGCTCGTACTTGGTCATGTAACGAGTGGTGATGCGGTGTGCATTGGGCTGCTTGTGCGACTCGTCCAGCACCTGCACCTTATTGTCCTCGTTGGCGGCGTCGTCGCCTTCGAAAAGGTCCTCGGCCGGGACCTCCTCCTCCAACTCCTCCTCAGGCACCTCCTCGTCCTCCATGTCGCGGTGGCCGGCGTCGTCGTACTCCATGTCATCCATCTTGGCTGCTTCTCTGTCTAATTGCCTAATACAAGACGCCGCTTCCACTCAACTGGCGCGAACGCATTATAGCCAATGAAATCGTACTATAGGGGTTCGCTTTTCACCGAATCAGATAATGTCAATTACCAACTTTCAGCCAGTCAGAGACAGGAGCGCTACTTGCCAACTTGCCTGCACCATGGCCGACCTGGACGACGAGTTCGCGCGCTTCGAGGCGGAGATCCAGTCCCTGGAGCAGCAAGACAAGGCCTCGGACGGTGAGAGGAAGGAGGATGAGGATAAGCAGCCGGTGGCCAAGAAACCCAAGACGGAGAGCAGCAAGCCCGTCGTAGTCGTGGCCAAGCCCAAGATCTACATGGCCCCGCCGCGTCCTGCGCCCGTGAAGAAGCCGCAGCCAATTGTAGATTCATATGAGAGTACTGAGAGCTATGCTGAGGCAGAAGACGGACGTCCTCGCATGCTCAACACGCTGGAAGATGTGGCGGCACATCGAGGAGCGCTCAGCGGCTTCCCCGCTGGCACCTCGGGAGAGCACGCAGCCACTGTAGCCACTCGGACGTCGTTAGCTGCAAGTTCCAGGTCGATGCAACCTAGAGTAGACATGGAGACGGGCCACGTGCTGCCAGTGGAGGAGCAGGAGATGATGAACAGGCAGCAGAGTGTCTACGAATACGACCCCAGGCGAACTGCGGCGAGTATCGCTGCAGGACCGCAGGGACGTGAAGGTGCGGGCTATGGAGGGCCTGGTGGCAAGAAACCGAAGCGCCACCTGAGACTAGCAGGTGGGCAAGTGTGGGAAGACGCGACGCTGGAGGAATGGCCAGACAACGACTTCCGACTTTTCTGCGGAGATCTGGGCAATGAAGTGAGCGACGAGCTCCTCGCTCACAGTTTTGGAAAGTACGCGTCGTTCCAGCGAGCACGTGTGGTGCGAGACAAGCTGACGCACAAGTCTCGCGGCTATGGCTTTGTTAGTTTCACCGACCCGTTCGACTGCGCCAAGGCTCTCCGTGAAATGAACGGGAAGTACATTGGCAACCGACCTGTGAAGCTGAGCAAGAGTAAGTGGCAGGACCGCAACATCGACGTCGCCAAAAAGAAAATGCGCAAGCGCACGCGTGACAAGCACCACCTCTTCAATTGAAGAACAACCGACTCAACAAGTTGTTTGCTTTTGCAATTATTGTCAATTAATTAATTGATGGTGCACAAAACATTTTTACACTTCAATATATGGCTTTATCAGCGAGCATCAATGCAATGTCTTCCTCCTTCTCTGCGATATCTTCCCGTAGCGCTAGTCGCTTAGCACGCAGCTCCTCCATCTGGTCCCGAACGTCTCGGATCTTCGCGTTGTTCAGCTCGATGTTGTCTTCCAGACGTGCAAGAACCTCGGGTAGAATCGTCGTGACCATTTCCTTCGTTCGTTGCCACCGACTGCGCTCTTCTTCATTCAGTAAGCTTTCAACAGGAAATGTTTGTCTGTCAATTCTGCCGCTCTCCAAACTTCTCAGCATTTTTTCGCAGCTTTCGAGCTGCTGCACAATGTCGTCGTGCTGTTGGTTGCACCGTTGCCTCGTGTAGTCAAGCAGCTCGAGAGCTGAGCCCAACTCGGCCTCTTGAAGGACGATCATTTCCATCTGGTGCATGAGGTTGTCTCGCGTTACTCGGGACGAGGCCAGTCGCTCTCCCCGGTTGCTTTGGCTGCTCAACTTGAACGATCCGAACGCCGACGACGGACTTTCGCTTCTAAGCGACTGCAGTGGCTCCTGCAACGCGATCCACTTCTCATATTGGGGCACTACGATGCATCCCTTCATCTTCTTCATCCTCTTGTGGTCGTTGCTGTTTTCAGTATTTTTAAGCTGTAGCCATCTTCACTTGAAGTTGTGTACATCACACCAACCCGTGTTGGGCACACCATGTTCATTTTCCAGAAATCTCGGTCTAGCAATATGGTGCGTGCGGGCTCTCTTCATGGAAGTTCATGCCTCCATATCTCCTCATTCAGAGCTTCTCCATCCCCGCAAATACCCCATCACGATTGCATGTAATCCCTTTATATCTGACCGGCATTTGATGTGCTCCATACAGGACGCTGGCACATTACGAGCTGTGAGCGGGCAGACCGGAACGCTGGTACTGGACATCCAGGGACAAGTGCTCTCGGCCACGGGCGAGCTGCGCGGGACGTCGGGGGACATCGCGGCCGAAACTATCTACTCCATGCTGCTGGACTCGAGCAGCGTGCTTGACGGCAGCCAGAAGGAGGAGCTGCGGCGCATGACGAGTACGAACTCCTCCGGTTAAATGAGCTCCTCGCTCTTGGAGAAACTAACATGGCTACATTGTTCTGGCCTGCTGCAGTTACTTTCCCCACGTACGACTACGTGGTGACGCTAGATGCGGAGCAAGTTTACGTCGTCAAGCGCAGTACTGGACAGGAATAAGCACATGGGGAGACGAGCTATTGGCCTGCAGAAGAAACACTATACGCTGACAAAAAAACTTAATTCTGTGATGATATGAGGCGAGTTTTTGTTTTCTTCATCAAGAAATGCAAAGGGGTTAGTCTTCCAAGGCCAATTTCTCCTTGAGTAGCTCCTTGTACCGCTGCTCGCGTTCCTGGAGCACCTGCTGGCGCTGGTGACGACGGTACTCTTCCTTCTCCTGTCGACGCCGCTTCTCGGCATTGCGCGCGGCTAGCAGGTCCATCTTGCGGTGCGAGTTGGTCTTTTCGAGATCAAGTAGCGCCTTCAGCCGCTTCTCCTCGTCGATGATAGCGCGCTTCTCGCGGCGCAGCAGCTCCAGGTCGGACGTCTCGGTCAGCGCCTTCAGGATCACCTCGCTCTTGGCGTCTTTGGCTCGTCGTTCAAACTCTCGCGCGCGACGGGAGCGTTCCATCATACGCAGACGGTGTTCTTCATCCAGACGCTCGTTGTCGGCCACGAGGTTCACGTGGAATGGCGAGCGCGCCGTCTTTTGACTCCACTTCTCCAGATGCTGACGACGGGCGCGGATCTTGTTCAGTCGACGCGCACGCTCTTCCTGCTCGAGCGCCAGCCGCACCTGGTCACGCTCCATGTACTTCTTGGACTGGATGGCAGCGGAATCCGAGTACTGCATCGCTCCGTCGTCGAAGTCGCGGTCGAACGACGCAGTGGAGCGCGAAGCAGCAGAGGACGCGGACCGGCTCAGTGGTCGACGGTACTCGTTCTGCTGTTCTGCTTCTTCATCGTTATGGTACTGTCTTCCACTTCCAACAAAGTCCTCATTTTCTTCTTCTCTTTGCTGTTGCTCTTCATCCTGCTCATCAAAGCTCAGCGCCTGCACAAACCGCTCTTCTACCATTGCAGCCACAGTTAGTCAGTCAATTCGATTGCAAACACCTAATAATTTGCTGCGCACCGAGTTCCTCCTGCTGCGCTGGCATCTCGTCTCGTTCGCTGTGCTTCTGCAACTGCGAGCTTCAATTTGGTCGGTCACACAACATGGCTACATCCTCCAAAAATAACGAGCTCCAAATTTAAACTATTGGTGTGCACGACACCACATCTACCAAAAAGCGTGTCCCTTTTCGTCATCACTTTTGAAAATCGCCGTTTTTCAAAAGTGCTGACGCGCACAAGTATTCGCGTCCCCGTCCAAACGCAGAAACTTATACACCCGTTCACGATTCATTCGACTTTTGGCGCGGATCCATTTTCCACGATTCATTCGACTTTTGGCACTGGGACACAGCAAGATAGCAACACTCATGGTCTCGGATCTTCGAGGCGATCCGACTTCAACTCGCGCTGTAGCTGGCAGCAACAACAACGCAATGAACGGCGACGTCCCCAGTGAAGCAGAGATGGGCGCGTTGTTCGAGACGGCCATGAGGCAGCAGCAAAAGACCCAACAAACGACTAACTCAGCGCCAAAAGTGACGCCTGACGAGCAGCAGAAGTTCCTGTCGGCCATGAAGAACGCCGAGTTCCGGTCGTTACTCAACGACTACATGCAGGAGATCTCGGACCCTGCAAACCGAGCCGAGACGGAGCAATACCTTTCGCAGCTCGAGAACGAGCAGAAGGTGCCAGCGGACAAGCAGCTTGTCAAACCCAAGCCTGGTTTCGTGGTTAAAACCAAGTGGGAGAATTCGCAGAAAGTCTTCGTCAATGTATGCTGCAGCGATAAGATGCAGCCACCGTCCAGCACCAGAGTGGCCTCTGGCCAACAGGGCACGTCGTGGAACCTGCCCTACTCTCTCGGACCCGAGAGACTCGAGCCGGATAAAAGAGGAGCCAGCGTCCCAACGTTCGACGTGTGTTTCCACCCAAGAGTCATTGAGTTTGCAATGTCTCGGGCGGACTACAAGCACATGGTTATCACCACGTGCTTGGACGCTGTTGAGCCGATTCTGCGAGATTCTAGACGTAAACCTAAAGCCCTGGTAGATAGGAACTACCACGTTCTCAAAGGCGTGGTCTACAAGTCGGGAGACCCGGTTACGATGTGTTTAAGGACGGAGCGTGAAGCACCAGAGCCGTCTAAGACCAAGACGGCAAAGACGAAGGCCAAGCCTCACGTGGGGGATAAGGAGAACGCTCGTCCACTTCAAACGGTCGAGACGGTTGCCGGTAAAGCGGACGACTCTGTGCTGAACCAATTGACGCACGTGGAGCAGACGGAGAAGAGCTCAGCGCCGCTGATGAAGGCGGTGTCAAGCACGAAGCTCGACGCGAAGCAACAGCTCCTCAAACCTAAACAGAAGAGCAAGATGGAGCACCAACTCATTTACCGCGGACGCTTTGAGCTTCTGCATCATATGCAGGCAGATCCGAGTCAAAACGTCCCAGAGGATCGTTACCGCCCGAAAGAGTTGGTTCTTGAGGTGAGTTTCCCTCTCTCCACGAGTTCCAAAGGATTGGATCTCGATGTGAGCGAGCGGATGGTGCGGATAGCAGCAGGTCCCGGTGTTCCTGGAGACTACGAGCCATTGGAGCTGGCGCTTCCCTATCCCGTGGTTGAAGACAAGGGAAGTGCCAAGTTCGATCGCAAGAGTCACAAGCTCGTCGTGACGTTGCCGGTGCAGCCTCCACCCAAGCCGGAGCCGCAGTCCGTTTCATTAATCGTTGAGAACGATGATGAGGAAGAGGAAGAAGCAACAATCCAACACGAAATCGAGACTGAAATCCAAGCAACGACTGTGATCCAAGCGCCACAGAAGAAGGAGGGCGACGATGAGTTCCGAATGCTCAGAGAAATTGCGCTTATGGTGGCGAATGACCCGCAGGTGCTGGCACACAAGCAGCGCCAAGCACAACCAGCCCCAGTAACCCGTCCGGTACCTGCCCTTGTGACTGAGCCTGCTGCGATCAAAGACGACATTTTCGACGACTTGCCTCCACTCGAGAGCTGCAGCGATGAAGAAGAGGACGATGACGTGGGTGCTGATGGTGAAACACCGATACAGACACCAGGAAGTGGACCAACCTTGACCGTCACGGAAGTCGCCGAGCCGATTAAACCACCTTTCGAGACGCACGATACCTTAGCGTGTCTGTCGTACATCGTGGGTGTTGCTGGGATTGACTCAGCGAGCGTCAAGCTCATCTTCCCATCGACTACCTCGTTGTGTCTCCAGTTTTCCGACAGCCACAACCGAGCATACGAAATGAAGGTTGCAGTGCTCCCAGCCGACATCGACCCGGCCACTGCTGACGTTGATGTCGCCGATGACAATATGGCCATCATTCTACAGAAGATGGATGCCACTGCAGGTTCAGCTTCGAAGATGGAGAAAGCGATCGAGCTTGATGCACCAGCATCAGCGTTTCCCCTGGCCGCTGCTCGATTCCAGAATCAACTTCTCTACGAGTTGGATTAGACAACACAAGACAACATCTGTCAAATGCATATTATTCACTCCAACCAACACAAAAAAGTAAAAATATCTACCAAGGACACTGCTCTTTCCTTGCACTGGTCTAACACCGGTACAACACTTGCAGCGGAACAGCCAAGTCATGAAGCAGCCTTTTTTGCTCATGGGAGCGTCTGATGTCGATCACCAGGCACTCTAACAGTGAGATTTTGGGTCATTTCCCAAAACTCACACTTTAAATCCACCACGTGAACAGACCGCTGCAGCGGAAATATCCCGAGTTACACAACTTTCAACGATTCCAGGCCCGACAACTCTAGTCTAGCATCACAGCATGAATATTTGTCGTCCAATTGCCACGGTGTGCTATATTAAAATATGTTAGGCTACACTTTGACTGCCTTTAAGTATATTGTGCCAACCCAAGCTTGAGATTAGGTGTCTGCGGCACCAACTCCTACTCGTGCGGATGAAGTAGGACTGGCTGAAACTGGCTGAACTGCACGTCTTGCCGGGGGAAGGGGGGTATTTCTTGTCGACCTCACATTGTCGTTGAGTCTGCACTTGTGAGTATGTCACCCAAAGAGAAGGAGGGATTGCTAGCTGCCGTGACGACGAGTACTGTACCGTATTTGCGATCGGAGACACAATGTTTACGATCGCTGAGCTCAAATCAGCAACAAGCTCGCAAAAAGCATCATTAGCCTGCATTTGACTTGAATAATGTATGGTCCAAAGTTCCCACTGTTAGATTGGACGAGTTCCAGCAAGAGCCTAATACATGTAGTGGGAATCGTGGGAGAGAGGCCTGTCGATCACCGACGCCTTCGCTCGAAAATTCTTGACGGCGCGGTGTGTTGCCTTTGCCGATCTCTTGGTAATCTCCTGGTGCTCTTGACACTCGCGCCCCGTTTTCGCGTCGGCTGCATCTAATCATCGCGTTGTGATGAAGCTCAACGACAGGTTGACCTCCATCCGCGTAATGAAGTTGATGTAAGTTGTTGTAATTGCCGATTTCTGGAAAGTTTCACTTTGCATTTTGCACATAAGTGCATCCAGTCGACCATCAAGACAAGCAAACTTCCACATGGTCGACAGCACGGTTCTTCTCGTCGTCCGGATCTTCGCCGCCTTCGGTGCATTGGCTATGATCTCCAGTCCGTCCATCCTGATGCGCCAAATCCACAAGCAGAAGCACGTCGGTGTCGCGTCCGTCATCCCTATCGTCACGCTGCTGGTGAACTCGCACGTCTGGATGATGTACGGCTACTTGGGCGAAAACTACTTCCCCATCTTCAGTTGCTACGTCTTCGGCGACGTCGCCGCTCTCGCCTACGTTGCCGTCTACTGGCGGTACACGACAGAGCGATGCTACGTGAACCGAGTAATTGCCGTCTCGATGGCGGTCTTTACCATCCTCTCCGTCTACGCTATCGTCGGTGGTCTAGGCTACACTGGCCAGACCCGCGAACAAGTGAGCAAGACGTTGGGCTACATCGGCGACGCCACGGCCATCTGCCTGTACGCTGCGCCGATGGAAAAGCTTGCTCAAGTTGTGAAGCACAAGTCGGCCATCTTCATCAACGCTCACATGGTGATGGCGAGTGTCGCCAACAACATCATGTGGTTCGCGTACGGCGTCTTGACGGGCAACTGGATCATCATCGCGCCCAACTTTCTGTTCGTGACGCTCAACTCGTCCACTTTGATGCTGTGCATCATGTACAACCCAAAGACCCATCCGCTCCACGAAAGCTTCTTCGCGGGCAACGACGACGACGCTCCGATTGAAGTGTCCATTGATGTGTCACCGAAGGCTGGCAGTAAGATGGTCCCGAGCATTTTAAGTCCGGAATACAAGGCGATGCAGTCTCCTCTCGACCCGCTTCGTCTACAGCTAGACAGAAACTAAAAACTAAGTTAACCAATACTCTCTGAAATTGTTACAGAGCTAAGACACGATACCAATCACCCTACCATTATCCATAAATTCATCACTCGGTAACTTATATACTACTGAATGGACACTATCCAAGGATCCCATACTTGTGCTGCAGCTGGCGGCAACAACAATGCAATGAACGGCGACGTCCCCAGTGAAGCGGAGATAGGCGCGTTGCTCGAGGCGGCCATGAATCAACAGCAAAAGACGCAACAAACGACTAATTCAGCGCCAAAAGTGACGCCTGAGAAGTTCCTGTCGGCCATGAAGAACGCCGGTTCCGGTCGTTACTCAACGACTACATGCAAGAGATCTCGGACCCTGTAAACCGAGCCGAGACGGAGCAATACCTTTCGCAGCTCGAGAACGAGCAGAAGGTGCCAGCGGACAAGCAGCTCGTCAAACCCAAGCCTGGTTTCGTGGTTAAAACCACGTGGGAGCATTCGCAGAAAGTGTTTGTCAATGTATGCTGCAGCGATAAGATGCAGCCACCGTCCAGCACCAGAGTAGCCTCTGGCCAACAGGGCACGTCGTGGAACCTGCCCTACTCTCTCGGGCCCGAGAGACTCGAGCCGGATAAAGGAGGAGCCAGCGTCCCAACGTTCGACGTGCGTTTCCACCCAAGAGTCATTGAGTTTGCAATGTCTCGGGCGGACTACAAGCACATGGTTATCACCACGTGCTTGGACGCTGTTGAGCCGATTCTGCGAGATTCTAGACGTAAACCTAAAGCCCTGGTAGATAGGAACTACCACGTTCTCAAAGGCGTGGTCTACAAGTCGGGAGACCCGGTTACGATGTGTTTAAGGACGGAGCGTGAAGCACCAGAGCCGTCTAAGACCAAGACGGCAAAGACGAAGGCCAAGCCTCACGTGGGGGATAAGGAGAACGCTCGTCCACTTCAAACGGTCGAGACGGTTGCCGGTAAAGCGGACGACTCTGTGCTGAACCAATTGACGCACGTGGAGCAGACGGAGAAGAGCTCAGCGCCGCTGATGAAGGCGGTGTCAAGCACGAAGCTCGACGCGAAGCAACAGCTCCTCAAACCTAAACAGAAGAGCAAGATGGAGCACCAACTCATTTACCGCGGACGCTTTGAGCTTCTGCATCATATGCAGGCAGATCCGAGTCAAAACGTCCCAGAGGATCGTTACCGCCCGAAAGAGTTGGTTCTTGAGGTAAGTTTCCCTCTTTCCACGAGTTCCAAAGGATTGGATCTCGATGTGAGCGAGCGGATGGTGCGGATAGCAGCAGGTCCCGGTGTTCCAGGAGACTACGAGCCATTGGAGCTGGCGCTTCCCTATCCCGTGATTGAAGACAAAGGGCTGCATCTTGTCGCTGCAGCATACATTGACAAACACTTTCTGCGAATGCTCCCACGTGGTTTTAACCACGAAACCAGGCTTGGGTTTGACGAGCTGCTTGTCCGCTGGCACCTTCTGCTCGTTCTCGAGCTGCGAAAGGTATTGCTCCGTCTCGGCTCGGTTTACAGGGTCCGAGATCTCTTGCATGTAGTCGTTGAGTAACGACCGGAACCGGCGTTCTTCATGGCCGACAGGAACTTCTCAGGCGTCACTTTTGGCGCTGAATTAGTCGTTTGTTGCGTCTTTTGCTGTTGATTCATGGCCGCCTCGAGCAACGCGCCTATCTCCGCTTCACTGGGGACGTCGCCGTTCATTGCATTGTTGTTGCCGCCAGCTGCAGCACAAGTATGGGATCCTTGGATAGTGTCCATTCAGTGGTATATAAGTTACCGAGTGATGAATTTATGGATAATGGTAGGGTGATTGGTATCGTGTCTTAGCTCTGTAACAATTTCAGAGAGTATTGGTTAACTTAGTTTTTAGTTTCTGTCTAGCTGTAGACGAAGCGGGTCGAGAGGAGACTGCATCGCCTTGTATTCCGGACTTAAAATGCTCGGGACCATCTTACTGCCAGCCTTCGGTGACACATCAATGGACACTTCAATCGGAGCGTCGTCGTCGTTGCCCGCGAAGAAGCTTTCGTGGAGCGGATGGGTCTTTGGGTTGTACATGATGCACAGCATCAAAGTGGACGAGTTGAGCGTCACGAACAGAAAGTTGGGCGCGATGATGATCCAGTTGCCCGTCAAGACGCCGTACGCGAACCACATGATGTTGTTGGCGACACTCGCCATCACCATGTGAGCGTTGATGAAGATGGCCGACTTGTGCTTCACAACTTGAGCAAGCTTTTCCATCGGCGCAGCGTACAGGCAGATGGCCGTGGCGTCGCCGATGTAGCCCAACGTCTTGCTCACTTGTTCGCGGGTCTGGCCAGTGTAGCCTAGACCACCGACGATAGCGTAGACGGAGAGGATGGTAAAGACCGCCATCGAGACGGCAATTACTCGGTTCACGTAGCATCGCTCTGTCGTGTACCGCCAGTAGACGGCAACGTAGGCGAGAGCGGCGACGTCGCCGAAGACGTAGCAACTGAAGATGGGGAAGTAGTTTTCGCCCAAGTAGCCGTACATCATCCAGACGTGCGAGTTCACCAGCAGCGTGACGATAGGGATGACGGACGCGACACCGACGTGCTTCTGCTTGTGGATTTGGCGCATCAGGATGGACGGACTGGAGATCATAGCCAATGCACCGAAGGCGGCGAAGATCCGGACGACGAGAAGAACCGTGCTGTCGACCATGTGGAAGTTTGCTTGTCTTGATGGTCGACTGGATGCACTTATGTGCAAAATGCAAAGTGAAACTTTCCAGAAATCGGCAATTACAACAACTTACATCAACTTCATTACGCGGATGGAGGTCAACCTGTCGTTGAGCTTCATCACAACGCGATGATTAGATGCAGCCGACGCGAAAACGGGGCGCGAGTGTCAAGAGCACCAGGAGATCACCAAGAGATCGGCAAAGGCAACACACCGCGCCGTCAAGAATTTTCGAGCGAAGGCGTCGGTGATCGACAGGCCTCTCTCCCACGATTCCCACTACATGCATCAGGCTCTTACCTGATCGGACGACGATCGGACTTCGTCCGATCTAATAGTGGATCTTTGGACCATACATTATTCAAGTCAAATGCAGGCATATGAGGTCACCACAGCGATGCTTTGCGAGCTTTCTGCTGAGTTGTGCTCAGCGATCGTAAACATTGTGTCTCCGATCGCAAATGCGGTACATATTCGTCGTCACGGCAGCTAGCAATCCCTCCTTCTCTTTGGGCGATATACTCGCAAGTCCAGACTCAACGCCAATGTGAGGTCGACAAGAAATACCCCCCCTTCCCGTGCGGTTCAGCTAGTTTCGGCCAGTCCTACTTCATCCGCACGAGTAAGGAGTTGTAGTTTGTTAAAGCTCCTGGAGGACAATGCTCGTTTTTTGCACTGGTCCAACACCGGTACACCGCTACATGTAGACATGCAGCGGAATTGATGGAGAGCAGCATTTGTCCGGATCGACTCTGGGTGACCAAATTTCATATAAATTCATGAGAAAAGAAGTATGAGAGTGAGTATTGTGACAAAGGAGGGGTGAATGCACATACAAAGGACCAACTGAGGTGAGCGTGTGCGAGGGGCGAAGCGCGAAGCCGCATCAAACCCGCGCGGTATTTGCGGAGTCGGGCTCAGCGCCGGAGCTCAAGAGAGCCGAGCACTGAAACGATCAGATATTTAACCCGCAGGAGCGCAGCGACTGCGTTTGCGGGAGCAAAAATGACATCCGTCGCCGGGTGTACCACACCAATCAAACAGAAAAAATAATATATATTCAATACAAACATCAAGCTTAATTCAAAATATGTGACAGGGTAGTCGGTCACAATAACACGTGCCAAAAAGTATTGTTACAGATACCCCTCGCCAAATTAATACTATCGGTGGACATGAATCGTATTAAGTACAGCAGCACCATTAACTATCAGAATGGCTCTTTGTTCACCAACCAAACATGTCCGTCGAAGGCACAATACAGTGCACCCGGCACTTTGATAAACACAGCAAGATGGGGAAGCGTCCTAAGCAAGTCGGGAACCTCACGTTCGGGCAAAAGAAGCGTATTTGTGAGTGGCGCGACGAAGACATCACGATCACCCAGAAGCAGCTCGCTGAGAAAGCCCAGCGCGAGCTCTGCTTGCTGAAAGCGCCAACGCAGGGAACAATCTCCAACATTTTGAAGGCGCGAGAGCAGTATGTGAATGCTAACAAGACCGATCTGGACTGCAAACGCGCACGGGTCCTTGCATTTCCTGCGGTGGACGAAGCCTTGGCCAACTGGGTGCTGCAGTGTCAATCCAAGCGGATCAGTCTCAGTGGTGGTATGATCCAGAGCAAGGCAAAGCGGCTCGCTGTGCTGTCGGGCATTCCGCCCGAGGAGGTGTTGGAATTTTCGGACGGCTGGCTGCATTCGTTCCAGAAGCGGCATGGGTTCAAGAATTTCCGCATTCACGGCGAGAGCGGCTCTGTCAACAGCGAGAACATCCCTGCACAACGGGAGGCTATTCGCAAGCGTCTCATGGGTGTTCCACTGGCGGACACATACAACATGGATGAGTCCGGTCTATTCTACTGCATGGCGCCCGATAAAACGATTGCCAGGCGGCAGATAGAAGGTTCCAAGAAGGCGAAGACGCGCATGACCATTGCCTTCGCCTGTAACGCGGATGGATCCGACAAGCGCGAGCCTTTCATCATTGGCCATGCAGCAAAACCGCGCTGCTTCAAGAAGAAGACTGGGGAGCAACTCGGTTTCTATTACCGCAACAACAAAAAAGCCTGGATGACCGGCGTGCTTTTCCAGGATTGGGTGCGTGAACTCGACAACGACATGACAAGGCAGCGTCGTCATATTATCCTGCTGGTCGACAATGCATCGGCTCACATCGAGGAGAACCTGGAGCTGAAGAGCGTGACGATCATTTTCCTGCCACCTAATACGACTTCTCGACTACAGCCACTCGACGCAGGCATCATTGCATCATTCAAGCGCCGGTATCGCCGCCGCCAGCTGGATCATGCATTAGATGTCGAAGAAGAAGGCGTGCAGACGGATATTTACAAGATTGACCAGCTAACGGCAATGCGGTGGGTCAAGGCATGCTGGCGAGAGTTAACTCCGGAGTGCATCCTTAACTCTTTCCGCCACACAGGCTTATTCCGGGTCGTACAACGTCGCGGCGCGCCTTGCGGGAAGAAGATGAGCTGGTCCAAGTTTTGGAGCAGCGCATTTTGGCACTGAGAGTGCGTGATCCAATGGACATTGACGAGTTCGTGTGTCATGCTGCAGAGCAAGAAACCGAAATGGAGGCGGTGTCTGCTGAAGACTTGCTCAGCGATGCGGTCAACGACTTGCTGTTGGCGTCGGTGCAACAAGATTCCGAAGTCGTCGCAGACTGCAACGATAATGAGGAAGGGAACCAGGAAGAATCGGAGTGCCTGCCAACGCCAATGTCTCCGACTGAGAAAGTCGAAGCCGTTCGATCCGTGATATTCTTGCTCGCGGAGCACCCCGACTTGGAGATGACCGCGCTGACCAGCTTGCGTGCACTTCAGGGTAGAGTTCGAGATGAACTCCAGGCAGAACGAGACGCAGCCCTGAGGCAGACATCTATTAGGTCGTTCTTTAGCAAGGCAGATTAGATAGATAATTCACGAAATCTGGGTTAGAAGGCTATTAGATATTAAATTTAGCAGCTATTAAGTTTGATCCCATACAAATTGGGGCAACGCACTCGGTGGAAGCCACGACGTATTAGTTATGAGGAAATATTAGTTTTCTCAGCTACTAATTTGGCGAGGGGTATCTGTACTACGAAAGCCAGCCATTGAGCAGCTTTTTCGCGCATGGCAGCGTCTTCTGGGTGCGTCTGATCAGTGATCATCAGACTCTAATGTCGATCACCCAGTGATGTCGATCACCCGATCGCAGCTTTTGTTTTATAAAATGGGCAGGCGTTTGTTCGTTTAAACGGAGTCATTCGTGCTGATCATGAAACCAAACGACTGCTGAAAGACGTGGTCATTCAAATAGTGGACCCATGCCGTGCTAGCCTAAGCAGGCAGACACCGGCCGCTAAAAAAAAGCAGAGGCGATGCCGAGCCGCTCGAGCGATCATGAGCAATAGACAGGACGTTAAGTATACCAGGTCGGTCCATGGTATTTTTCAATAATGAGAAATACAATAGACCGACCTGGTATGCAATATTTAGTTCGCGCTGCGCCGCTAGTATAGTAGATGCTGGCGGGCGCCGCCGTGACGACCGACTACCAGCGCTACCGTAGGGAGCGTGAGCGACTGGTGGACGTGCGTGGTGGACGTGCAAGGGCTGGTGGTGGAGGAGCCTGCCTCTCTGTGTATGACTAAGTTCGCGGAGCTCGTTCAGCGTCCGCAACATCATGTTCCGGAGACTCAAAAATTCGCCCAGTTCGTGCGCGAGGAGAAGCTAATGCGGCTGCCACACGTGTCCATCAACGAAGGCGTTGCGACGAGATCTTGGGAGGACCGCTGCAACCTGCCCTTCACCAAATGCGTTCAGCCATGAACGTGCTGTGCGCTAGGCTTCGTCCTGTTCATTCCCGTCCTTGTTGTATTGGACGAGCGTGGCGTTAATCAGGACGTCCAGCTACTGAGAACCGAGAAGGGGCCACCCCGGGTAGCCCGCGGCGTCCTACCTCCTCACGTTTGGTCTGCTGCGCAGCAGCATTGACATTGACCTGCCTGGAACGCCTCGATCGATTCTCGTTTCACCCTTAACAGTAGACCCTACAATCAGTTTACCGAGGGTTTTGACGTTTTTACCTCTTACAAATATTATTTGTAAGAGGTGACAACGTCAAAACCCAGTTCAGCCATAATTATGGATGAACAAATGGAGGCAACAAACGAAACAAACGGCAGATGGCTTCGATCCGTTTGATCGATCAAGCGGATTTCGACATCACACTAAAAAATAACTTTAGTTAGCAGTGTCCTTGGCACAAATACGATGCCAGCTTTACTTTGCCGATGTACGAACGGATAGATACTACGTAGTAGTATAATAATCGTCGCATGGCAAATTAAATCCTGGAAGGACAATAATCTTTTTTGCACTGGTCTAACACCGGGAACACCGCTAGACATGCAGCGGAATTGATGGAGAGCAGCATTTGTCCGACTCGACCTGAGTGACCCAGAATTCATCGATAGAGTGAGGCACAGGACACTTGTCTGCTACGCAGGAGGGAGGCATTCGTCTGCTCAACCGCAGGTCTAAACGTGACGTCGACAAAAGTTTTTTTTAAAGTAAATTCATGAGAAAAAAGTACAGTAATCTGCCTCGTGAGTGAACGGGTAGAACCGAATAGCCTTCAAAACGTGATTGCTGTCAACGTGTATCCATCCGGTTGAAATGTACTATTATAACGTAATCGTCAAGCCAATCAGACAAGCTCATACACGATTCCGCCAATCAGTGCTCATGAACCAAGCCGACAGGGAGCTTCACATCTTCAAAATGGAACGCTTCCATACCTGAAGGCAGCGCAAAACTCGCTCTCGCTCATTTTTCAATCTGCATCAAACTACATGCCGTCACCCTACACTCGAACATACCAGAAGCGAACGCGCTTAACGAAGCTTCAAGGGCTCCAAATCTGCGACCGTCACCGCGACTTTCCTGGCAGCACATACGCTGAGCTGGCGTCTTGGGCGAAGACCGAGTTTGCCCTAGTGGCGCTGCCGTCAAGGCCGATGATCTGCCGCGTGCTGAAGACGGAGGCGGCTCTACGGCAGCTAACGGCGGACTGTCTTGACCGTCAGCGCCGCCGCCCCAACTTCCAGCTCAGGTTGGACCAGGTCATTGTCGAGTCCATCGCAGCCTGCGAGAGCTGGCAGGTGGACCTTTCGGCCAGCATCATTATCGCCCAAGCGAAGAAAACTCTCGCCTTGCTTCATGCCCCGCCCCACGCGTGGCCGAATCTCGGTTGGTCATGGCTTCGTCGTCTTCAGGCACGCTACGGGATTCGCTGGCACCGAGCCTACGGCGAGTCCGGGCAGGTCGACTTGGGTGCTGTTGAAGACGAGGTTAGGGCTGCTAGAAGTTTGATCCGCTCGTATTCATACAAGGACGTCTTCAATTTGGATGAGACAAGCTTCTTCTTCAACTGCGTACCACGTGGGTCGCTGTGTCTCCATGCGGCTCGGGCGCTGAAGTAAGACAAGGCACGACTGACTCTCGCTGTCTGTACGAACGCTACGGGTACTGACAAATTGCCCCTACTGTTCATTGGCAAGGCGTTTAAGCCTCGCTGGCTAAAGCAGAGACCAGCTGAAGCGCACTACGCATCGACGCCGAAGGCATGGATGACCACGGATCTGTACCAAGGCTGGCTCCGTGATGTGGACAAATCTATGCGTGAGCAGGGGAGGCATATCCTCCTGCTGGTGGACAACGCGTCTTCGCACTATGCTGACGACCTCACGCTCACCAACGTACGAGTCGCAAAACTGCCCCCAATACCACCTCAAAGCTCCAGCCCCTCGACCAGGGCATCATTTACTGTGTCAAGCGCCACGTACTCCGCAAGAAGATAGAGCACGCGCTGGAGCGTATCGATGAAGGAGAGGCGAATCCCTACAAGGTTGGCATGCTGCAAGCTATTAACTGGTGTGTTGAGGCTTGGAACGAGATTCCTGCAGAGACGATTAGGCACTGCTGGATGCACTCAACTTGGTTGCCAAGACCGACATGAACTACATTCTATCTTAAATCAGTTCGTCTTGGAGCAGCACTTAACTTTCTGAATAAATAGTCTGTCATTTTTTTTATATATATCAGGCGTTCACTCACGAGGCAGATTACTGTATTGTTACGAAATGTACTAAAGTCATGAAGCAGCTTTTTTGCGCGTGGCAGCGTGTGTCTGATGTCGATCACCGATCGAACACCAAATGTTATGATTAGTAATCATCGCGTTGTGATAAAAAGCAATGAAGTTGGTTGTAATTGCCGACTTCTAGAAAGCCCACTTTGCATTTTGCCATCGAGCACACAAGTGCATCCAGTCGACCATCAAGACAAACAAACTTCCACCATGGTCGACAGCACGGTTCTTCTCGTCGTCCGGATCTTCGCCGCCTCCGGTGCATTGGCCATATACTGCAGTCCGTCCATCCTGATGCACCAAATCCACAAGCAGAAGCACGTCGGTGTCGCGTCCGTCATTCCTCTCGTCCTGATGCTGGTGAACTCGCACGTCTGGATGATGTACGGCTACTTGGGCGAAGACTACTTCCCCATCTTCAGTTGCTACGTCTTCGGCGACGTCGCCGCTCTCGCCTACATTGCTGTCTACTGGCGGTACACGACAGAGCGCCGCTACGTGAACCGAGTAATTGCCGTCTCGATGGCTGTCTCTGCCATCCTCTCCGTCTACGCTATCGTCGGTGGTCTAGGCTACACTGGCCAGACCCGCGAACAAGTGAGCAAGATCTTGGGCTACATCGGCATCGCCGCGGCCATCGGCATGTACGCTGCGCCGATGGAGAAGCTTGCTCAAGTTCTGAAGCACAAGTCGGCCATCTTCATCAACGCTCACATGGTGATGGCGAGTGTCGCCAACAACATCATGTGGTTCACGTACGGCGTATTGTTGGGCAACTGGATCATCATCGTGCCCAACTTCCTGTTCGCGACGCTCAACTCGTCCACTTTGATGCTGTGCATCATGTTTAACCCAAAGACCCATCCGCTCCGTGAAAGCTTCTTCGCGGCCAACGACGACGACGCTCCGATTGAAGTGTCCATTGATGTGTCACCGAAGGCTGGTAGCAAGATGGTCCCGAACATGTTAAGTCCGGAATACAAGGCGATGCAGTCTCCTCTCGACCCCGCTTCGTCTGCAACTAGACAGTAACTAAAAACTAAGGTTAAGATGCTCTTAGGTTTTACTCAAACACCGGTGGAGATGCTCTAAGAGCAATTAAGAGCATCTCCACCGGTTGCGCTAAACTTAAAATGACGCACTATTTTTTGCCCGAATTTGCGTTTACGTTTAGTTTTTAGTGCTGCACCGGTCAAACTAAAACTCGCAAATTTACTCGCCACCACTTTTTGAGCAAGTTTGCTCAGTTTACGATCTGGGCAATGCATAAACACGCCCTTGTGAAGCCTCCCCCTCCTTGCCCTCACACCAACCGCCAGTTCTCGAGGCTTCTTTCCGACCTCTCGAGCTCGCTGCTAGCGCGACTACGGATCTTGTGATCGCGCTGCTCCTGGTCGCCGTACTGCCAAACGAGGAGCAGCCTCGTTGATGTGGTGTCCATATGGGAAATTACCCAAGTGTGAGTAAGATTTTCACGCTACTGCAGCTCATCGCTGCGTAAAAGCAAAAGAAAGTGTCTAGAGTCACCAACCAGATTGCATAAAACGAACATAGTTGCCCTAACCACCAAAGTCGCCGGCCTTCGGTCAGCGAGATCAAGCGCAGCGCGTAGCACTGCAAGACTAGCGTGAAGCCTACCGGGCTTGGCCAGAGAAGTTTAGCACCGACGTGCGAAGCGAAGTCTTCGCGCGGCGTTCTAAACCTCCACATTTACCCATTCCCCGAAGGGGGTTTAGGGTAGGGCAGGGTAATATTGATGATTATGTTGCGCTATGTTGCTGGTAAGTTGCTCTAAAGATGCATTCGCTTGGTGACTCTAACAAGGTCCAAAGCAAAAAGCGCCAGTTGTGAGCAAACAGGCGAGCAATTGAAGTTTAAGTTTTGCGCAACCGATGGAGATCCACTAAGAGCATCAAGTGTATATCTCCTGCACGATCTTATATATACTTTTGTGTTTGCGTTTAGTTTTACTCAAAGACCGGTGGAGATGCTCAGTTTTCAAAATACAGGTTAACACCTTAGCTTTGGTCAACCCCTTTGAACTAATGGGTGGTTAGTCAAAGTTAAGGGGTTAACCTGTATTTTGTAAACTTCAGTAAGCGTTATCTTTCATCTTCTAGGTATAGCAGCACGTCTAGCATATGTAGTTGCCTGCCGGTAATGTACCATGTGTGCAACACGGTTTTTTTTTGCAACCGCACACTGATTGGGTAATAATGGACAAGTTTTTTTTGAAGTGCCTGCGTTGTTCGGGCATTCCGACCGGGGTCAGTTCTGAAGCGCGGAGTTTGGATCTCTACTTCCATGAACAATTTCGACAGCAATACCTGGCGATCATAAAGAATGGAATCCAGAGTTCATTGCATGACATTATTGCGCTTGGCAAAATATTAAAATAAAAAATATTTTTTTTTATCTTGCGCAAGTAGTTCCTGGACGGCTGTTCTCTGAAATTTATTTTCAGAGCTAAGACACGATGCCAGTGGAGGTGTGATTTCCCAACAATTGAAAATCGGGTAAGCTCTATATTGGCAAATATACCAATTGCGAAAGGTATATTACTTAATCCAAGAGTGACAAGTACCGTTAGCACTGTATGAAATAATACCTGAAGAAACTGATAAATTACATGCATGTTGCCTGTGTCGTCACCCCATCACCGTAAGTGCGAAATATATCAAGTTTGCATGTTGCATGAAGGTGGCGCTGGCTCCGCACGAGGAGTGGTGTTTTTTAATACTAAATGCGCCATCTCAAAATCATAAATAAACAATATACGCCACAGTTTGAATATATAAATATTGTGCGCCATAATAGTTGTGAGCCCCCCCCGCAATAACTACTTCCTCTTGGACCTGTGCACCGACAACCAGGTTCAGTATAAGATCGACTCGGTTCCGTCAAACGGCGTCCATCGCTTACCTGGTCAATACACGAGCGTGTTCACTTGCTCCGACACCTACGAGCGGATGATGGAAGGTCTGCACGGACACGTCCACCCAAACCTGGCCTAGGACAAGATGAAGCACATCGACTCGATACCAGAGTTCCACCAGAACTTTTAGGACCGCACTGTGGCGTAGTGCCAGATCACGCGACACGGCTTCCTGGTGGGCCGCTCCGTCATGGCCCACATCGTTTTCGAGTGTCCTCTACGTCAGTGCTCAGAAAAAATAAATTGGTCTTTCCGCCGGAAAAGTATTGCAAGACAAATGCACAACTGCAACGCCATGAAAAATACAAATACTCGATTGCATGACGGTAGGTTATTGCAGTACTGATAGCGGAGAAGCTTACAATACCAGTACCTTACTGTAGGCTCTAGTTGATCATTGTGTGTGTTTGAGTCAGCTTGCGGCGCCTGCGATCTTCAGCTGCTCATAATATACGTCTTGCTGTCACTCCGTGGGATCGGTGGCTCTTGAGGGATTTCGATTCTATACCAAAACGACTCTCTTAACAAAACGTTGTGCGCATCGCGTTCTTATCGCAAGGTTCCGCTTTGCTTGAGTAAGTATGATCCCATTTGACAACACTGCCGTCAGTATTGCAACACGCCAGGATATTGCAATGAAAACTGCACTGCGCTGCAAGCACAGTGCAGTTTTCATAATTTATTTTTTTTGAGCAGTGCTCTACATGTCCATCAAGACGATCGGGCAGCTCGCTATGGGCATCATCTTCATCGCCATCATGGTCTTGTTGCCGGGCTAGCAGGCTCAGATTCCCGTTTTCATGGCGGCGCGCGCGGTCTTCTATAAGCAACGCTAAGCCAACTTCTTCTGCACAATGTTATTCTTAGTGTAGTGAATGGCGCACAATATTTATTTATTCAAACTGTGGCGTATATTGTTTGCTCTGATTCTGAGATGGCGCATTTAGTTTAATTCCCCCCTTTTCTAATTAAAAAACGAGAGCGGTCCCGTTGACCCCGGAAAACTTAAACTAGTGGATCACAAGATACCAATGCGGTGAGATAACAGGCTCAAGGCTACAAGGCTACCGCACGACAAATACATTTGCTGAAGTGTCAGTCCTGCCTTACTTAATCCTTTCTCTGCTGCAGCACTCCAGCTTTTCCAACAAGTGCACCACCAGCTCACGTTTCCAGCATCGCGAGACTGGTCTCGTTCTTCTTGAGAACGGCAGCGATCCGCTGAAACTCCGTTCTTAGCGAGCTGCACTAACTGAAACACACCGCCTTCGACGTCTTGAGCAAGACAGTGACTGCCGTCAAAGCACGAAAATGTAAACAGGATAAACTTCCTATATCTAAATAAATCCAAATTTCAGAGCTTCTTCGTGCAGAGCGCGACTTTGCCACTCGCGCAAGTAATTTCCTGGACAACACGGTGGTGCTCGGTCCTCACGAGCGCTACTCGTTCGTCATGATGTTGTAATTGGTGGGCGAAGGCGTGCTACACAGCTTCGAGCACAACGTCTCATATCCGAATGAGATCATCGACAACGAGCTTATATTCAGCACCCGATGTGCAACGACGCTGTGTGGCCCTTTGGGCATCAATCATTGTGATCGCAACGCCGGACTCGTGTAGCGATAGCATTCAATCCTGCACGCCGGGCAAGGGCAGCAGCGTCTTCACCAGTCTACAGTCCATGAGAGAGCGGATGTCGCGCAAGAAGGGCGACTTCTTGCGCTGCCAGCAGCGACAGGTGTCACCAAGCGACTACCACGAGCCCGGGTCGCCCTCGGATTTATTTGGTGGAGCTGCTCGCTGTCCTTCTTGCACCTTTGCGACTAGAGTTAGTTTTTTATATTGCATGATATCACTTCGATTTGCAATCCTGACTTGTTTTTTATAGGGTCTGGGTTGCATAACGGCCCAGTATTTGACACTCTGCGTGCAACCGAAGTTGCGAACACCACCGCGCCTGTTTGCCAAAGTACCGTTTGCCAAAGTACCAGCCTCGACAGAGGCCGATACTGTGAACCTGGCCAATTAGCAGCCGCAAATCCGAGAAATGCAACCCGGGTTGCAAATGGCCTGGTAATAATTGATGATACCAGTACCGGCGGGGCCCATGGAGCACTAAACCTGTAAAAACCTATAGCAACATTTCGATCAATGGGTAAACCGTGCATAGAATCCAAAAATCAGGTCCGGTCGCTGTCGCTTTCAAGCTATGACAGCTCAAAGCTAGACCCTTCGCCAATCAGAGACTTTCGGGAACTGGGCTGCATTAAATGCATGTCGCTGATTAGCTAAGAGCCTATTTCATATGGACGGCAAGAGAAAATACGACTTGGGATGGTTTGTCACCAACTTGATTATAACAGATCTATTTGCAAGATAAATGATAATATCCATTTGTAGAGGTAGGCTAGTATTGGTTATACTCAAGTCATGCTGCGCCAAATTCCTACTTCTCCTGCAAGATT
Organism: Phytophthora crassamura; assembly: GCA_033557995.1. Classification (NCBI taxonomy): domain Eukaryota; phylum Oomycota; class Peronosporomycetes; order Peronosporales; family Peronosporaceae; genus Phytophthora; species Phytophthora crassamura. The sequence goes on along the minus strand of JAUCED010000011.1, from coordinate 513,677 downwards.
GGGTTTCAACAAGTTAACAGGCATATATCGTTATGGGTGAGGTACTCAAAACTTGCCTGGAAGACCGCTTCGGGGTTCTCCTTGTAGGCCTTCATGGGGCGTGCGACCGGTGCACCCCTTCATCCTGATGCACTCTTGAACCACTTTGGCCGTTCAAGTTTTATCAAAACTCGGCTCATCTTGATTATTTTCGAGAAAAATGTGGCTGTGGACTACTACACGATTATGAGGTTGTGACGGACTTCGGTTCCTCCGTCGTTACTTTAGTCTCCTAGCAGTGTGTCAGGGCTCAATAGCATAATGAACATCGTAAGCTGTCCTGTGGACGTATTTAGAGTCGCAACAGACACGTAGGTGGCTAGCAATCGCCAAATTTGTGGGATGTTATTACTCCTGGTATCATCAATTCTTACCAGGACAATAGTAGTTCATCTCTTCGGTGCTGTGCCTATGCCAGTCCAAGCCTTGGCCAAAGCTGGTGTCCGGTGGCTACAACCTCCCTGCCTTAGCTACTACACGTAACACGCACACACAACATGCATGGCAGCCTCGTTGTCTTGGTTTGCTCTCCGTTGCGTGCGTCTCGCGATGCAACTCTTCGCTGCATACGATCTTCAAGGGGGCCCGGGTTGGGCCTCGGCGGCGGGTCGGCCCGCGCCACGCTTCAGCCTGCCACGTCCTGCGCAACTTTAACGTCTTGATCCGTCTGCGACGCTGGCCTGCCTCGCTGTTCCTTGTCCTATGATACGTCCTCTCACTGCTGTCCTCCGTCGTCGTCATAGGCTCGGGCCCATTGCTGGTCGTCCCGGAATGCATCCGGTTACTCTTCTCACTGATTGTGTGCAGCATGTTGAATCGATGTACGTAGTTCCAACTCGAAGCAGTGGCGATGGTGAGAAGCCAACTCGGGTGGCTTCTTCTTTTAGTTGGAACTCCATTTTCTGGCAGCGCCAACTCCCAGCCCGTATCGACTCATTCACGGCGGGGCTCAGCGTCGACGCAGCGAGAACACGGTGATCATTCTCAAGGATCTCCCGGTGTTAGCGATTGGAGCACCGGCTTTAAGAGCGCTGGGCAGGACGCTCATCAGACTGGAATAAAATCAACAAGCAAGTTGAAGTGCTCCAGCCAATCATGATATGAAAGCATGTTATGCTTTCATTTAGCCCCTTACGATTGGCTAAAACTCTAGCCAATCCCCACTCATTCACGTCCACCACACCACTTTCGTTTGTTGGTCTCCAAAGGCCAAGCACCAGCCACTTCGCCACCAGCCAACCTCGTGCACCATGGAGAACGTTCCCGAGTCGGAGCTGGAGCTGCTGTCGCCGCCGCCCGTCGTGAAGCCCTTCACCAAGCATCCGCGTGTGGGCAAGGCTTCGCCTTTGCTCGTGTATTCCGCTGACGGGCGCTACGTGTTCCAGCGCCAGGCGCACGTGGTGCGCGTCCTTCACGGCCAGAGCGGCCGCGTCTTGCACGAATGCGTGCGCAGCGAGAGCAAGAGTACCGTGCGCTCTCTGGCATTGCACCCTCACAATGCACTCCAGTTGCTGGCGGCCTACGAAGACGGCCGCGTCATCGTGTGGGACTTTATTGAGCAAAAGCCGCTCGTGGAGCTGCTGAACAAGCAGCCTGTGCTGTGGATGGCGTCCAGCCGCACGCGCCCGTCTCAGTTGCTACTGGTGGTAGAAGGAGAAGCGGAAGGCAAGAGGAACTGGAGCTTGGTGGAGTTCAGCCTCAAGACGAAGAAGCGCGGCCGCGTTTTGTTCCAGTACAACCGGATGAAGTTCCACGCTGCGGCCATGCAGAGCTACACGGCTCCACAGGGAGACAAGAAGCTGCCTGGAGACTACGTCGTTCTGGTCTATGGTGAAAAGATGACCGCTTTTTGGCTCTACACGGCGCCTGGCGTCAGGGACACCGTCAACCGCATCTTCAAGATGAACAAGTTCACGCACATCCGCAACGTGACGTGCATTACTGTGAGCCCCACGCAGCGAGAGTTCTCGATTGGCGATGAATTGGGCCAGATCTACCGCTACCACCTGCAGAACCCCGAGGAAAGGGTCGGCGCGCCCTCCGCCGCCAAGATGCACTGGCATTCGCACGCTGTGCATTGCCTCCAGTACTCGAGCGACGGCCAGTTCCTGTTGTCAGGAGGCGAGGAGACCGTTCTCGTCTCGTGGCAGCTGGAAACGGGCCGTCGCGCCTACCTGCCGCGTCTCCCGTCCACGATCGAGGCCATCGCCCCGCGCCACGACGGCGGCGTGTACGCTGTCGCCTTGGCGGACAGCGTGCTCTTCCAGTACAACACGGTGACGCGCGAGCAGGAGTGGGAAGCGCGTGGGTTGTCGCGTGCGGGCGCGTCGGCGGCCGCGTCGCTGCCCAGTCGCCAGCTGGTCGTGGATCCGCTCTCCAAGGCGCTGGTGCTCAACGGCTCGTCCGGCGCCGGCGTGCTGCAGTTCTACGAGCCGTTCGCCGACCGCGTGCTGCAGACTTTGCTGCTGTCGGAGCGGAACCACGTGACGCGCACGGAAGACGAGGAGATCCCCGTGATGCAGGCGTCGCACACGTGCTTCAGCCCCCGGGGCGACGATCTCGTCACGCTCCACGCGCCGACGAACGCGCCGACCGGTGAAGACCAGGCGCTGCGCTTCTGGACGCGTCGCGTGGACGGCTCGTTCTTCGTCAACACGGCGGTGGACGCGCCTCACGGCCGCGCGCGCGTGACGAGAATGGCGCTGTCCTCGTCGGTCAAGGGCGACGCCGTGGTGACTGCCGACGACCAGGGCGACTTCAAGATCTGGCAGAAGACGGCGACGGAGGCCGGCGGCGCGTCGTGGCATTGCCAGTCGGCCATCCGCTTCCGTGACGAGCCTGTCACGGCGGTGGGCAGTGCGCGCGATGGCTCGCTGGTGGCGGTGGCGTACGGCAACAAGCTTACGCTCTGGGACGTCTGGACGCACACGCTTTATCGTGTAATCCCGTCCGCCGACGGCAAGAGGATCAAGCAGGTCATGTTCCCCGGCGTCAGCGCGCCCTTCGTCGTGGTGGTGACGGACGAGCAGGTGCAGGTGTGGAACCTGCTGTCGCTGTCGCTCTGGTGGCGCTACGCCGTGCCGATGAAGACGGTGGTGGCGGAGGAGCCGCTATACGAGCGCTTCATCGTGTCGCTGCACGTGAGCAAGAGCAAGACGCTCGTGCTCACGTTCGACCCGCAAACGCCCGTGCCCACGTGCGTGCGCGCGGTGGAGCTCGGCAGCCGCGTGTGGAGCGCCGGCTTCCACCCTGGCACAGGCGACATCATCCTGCTGGACCGGAAAACGGGCGTGTGGAGGCTGGACGGCCCCAACTCGAGGTCGCTGGACGTCAGGCGCCGCAAGGAGGCCCACGTGGCGGCCATTGCCGCGCGCGCCGCTGCCAAGGACGGCGAGCAGGAGACTAAGGCGCTGAGCGCCATGTACAACGCCGCCAGCGGCGGGCGGCTGGCGGGCAAGAAGAAGCAGGTCGCGGTCAGCGCGGCGTCTGCCAACGGGTCGGCGGCCAGCAGCCTGTTCGACGCGCCGGCGCACGTGCTGCCGTCCATGACGGCGCTGTACCGGTCGTTCATGGACACGATGCTGCCCAAGCCGCACCAGGCGGACGAGGCATCCAAGGCCGAAGCCTCCAACTCGCAGAAGAAGAAGAGCAACAAGCGACGCAAGAAACAGCAGCAGCAGAAGGAACAAAACCCCGCAGACCCGTCGGCCGCCAAGAACGGCGAGCAGCGCAAGCGCAGGAAGCTCCAGGTGGAGAAGGAGCTGGCGAACCCGGAGCTGCAGAAGCAGACGTACTCGAAACTGCTCGAGACATTCCGCAAGCGCCGGGCGTGAGCTCGTGGCAGGAGAAATAGATTTTCATGTTGGCAATGCAACTTTTGGGTCTTCTTTTCCTTATCGTAAAAAACAAAACCGCAGCGCACACGATAAAAACACATCCAGTGATAAACGTATGCAAAAATACAGGTTAAACCCTTCATCTTCACCAGCAGCATGACCCGGGATGACGGACGCGACACCGACGTGTTTCTGCTTGTGGATTTGGCGCATCAGATGGACTACAGATCAGAGCCAATGCACCGAAGACGGCGAAGATCCGTGCTGTCTACCATGGTGGGAGTTTGTAACACATTGGCTTGAGTGTTCGACGGTAAGTTGCAAACTGTGGTCTTCTCGATGTCAACAATGAAGCAACTCGTGGAGAACGAGGCTACTGATACGGGCTCACCACTTCGAGGTTCATCATAGCGCTTGTCGACCGACTTGCAGTGCCACGTGAAGATGAGTTGCTTCATACTTGTTGTAGTCTTACAGAGAGATACTTGAAAAGTGGATTTCACCAACATCATATCGAGTCCGAAACCAGGAAAGGATTTTGATTTCTCTAAAGCAAATGGGTGAACGTATTTTGCCCTCCTTTATAGACGCCCTCAAGTCTGCGGGCATTGCTGTAGTAGTAGCTAGTAGCCCCAGGACTGAGGCAGAACATGGCGAAAGGGAGATGAAAGGGTTCGCTTGCTAGTTTTATTAATAAAACATTCTGGAGAAACTTGAAAACACTTGGAAAAACTTGCTTCTTGCAGCGCTCATACTGGAATCTGCAGACTTCGGTTCCAATAACAATTCCCTCATATCGTAGTGGCAAGTAGCAGCAAACAGCAGCCTAAAGTTTTAATTGCGAGTGTGGCTTCCCATCGCTCGAATCTACGTAAAGCGAAGTTCAACTACTGGTGATTCCTAAAAGCATTCAACCAACTAAAGCATTCTTACCCAATCCAGCTCCTCCTGGGCCGCCTCCTCCACCTTGACCGAAAGAGCAGCCACTTCCTGCTTGTGTTCCGCCAGTTCTTCTTCCAGAGACTCGACGGAGCGCTGCTCGTATTGTTTCAACTGCGTTTCAACATCTTGCAAGTGAGCCAACTCTGCTTTTAGTTCCTGGATCTTCTTCTTCTTCTTGCGAGTTTCTTCCTGCCAACACAAACACCGGGAAACATGATAGAAATTAGGCACAAACAAACACGCTGTTCGCTTTCTTCACGTTGTCATTACCTTCTTGCGCTTGCGGTATCTCCGTGAAGCCATCTGCATCCTCAACTTTCGACGAGATTCGTCAAATTCCGCCTCGTTCATGACGTGGAGTCGCTGGCCCGATGGCAAGACATGCGACGTCCCTGGAGCTGCAGGGTTTGAGCTGGTTGGGCGGAGAGGAAGGGCTGGAGTAGAAACCGAAGCGTCTTGGCTTGGTACCGTGGTCACTACCGGAGCGGCTAAGTGCTCTTGTCCTACTGCTGCTTGCTCCATCGAACCACCCACCAAAACACTAGCAACGTTCGAGAAGTCAATAGCCTCTACGTCCTTCATATCAGTGAAGCTTTCCATGTAGTTAACAGGCCCAAAGTTCATTATTTGGCTGCTGCCGCTGCTATCGTTGTTGCTTCTACTGCTTCCTGTGGTCGGAGCTATCGTGTCGTCTAGGTCGGTGGTGGGGCTGTCAGTCGCTAGCAGCTCCAGAATCTCCTGCATCATCAGCCGGTCGCCCAGTGTGGCGTCGAAGAGGTTGGCTGGGGGCGAAGAAGACATCTCGCTTCCAAGTGAAAAACGCGAATGAACTGCTCGGTTGATAAGCCAGGGGTCCCAAAGGTCCCGACGGGAAGGCCCACGTCCCAAAACTTGTGGGACGTGCGGACTCACATTGAAAACAAGACTGCCGTCGTTCCTGTCATAGAAGAAGCCGCGTCTCCTTGCGGCAGTCTTTGAAGTGCTTCAAGAAGATCCGTGTCAGATTCCTGCCAACATAACAATTCGTAGTAGTGTGTGACTAAAGAATGTGCATTCGCAGTTGCAGTGCCACGGAGGATCAGGGATGGAGTTGGCCAGCCTCGTTGTCGATGTTTCTTTGTCAGGGCAGAGGTTAACCTCTCAGGATTCCTTCCTCCATGGCACCTTGACCCTTTTCAAGTCCGACGCGAAACCAAGACAGGGCTAGTTCCACTTCTCAAATTTTATTCGTAGGCTCGTGATTGTTCATTCTAGAAGTAACAAAATGTTTTTCTTTGGTTCCGATGCCCACAAGGGCAGTGTTGCCTCTCCAACAATCCTTACTTACTCGAGGTCTGCTGGCTCGCCTCAGTAATCTTCTCACCGAGAAATCAACCACTTACCGCTTGTGCTTAGCCAGCGCTTCTTCCAGAGACCCGACGGAGCGCTGCTCGTGTTGTTTCCGTTCCAAGATCTTGAAAGTGAGCCAAGCGCTTTGATCTGCTTTGATAGGAGCAAGTCCCGAACAAGTTGTTGCCTTCTTCAGAGGGCATCCCCGTTGCTTGCAAGGCTAGCCTTGCGCTTGCGGTATCTACGACGAGAGTTGTCAAATTCCGCCTCGTTGCCCCGATGGCAAAAAAAGATGTCATGTTCTGCGATAATGCCAACTCTGGAGAAGGAGTGATGCCGGCGACCGGAAATATGTACCTTCTAGCTGACATGCCACACTCCTGCCGATACTGGAGATTAGTTCGACTAACCAACACCTTGTATTGACAGCCCCAGGCGCGAGTCGAAGACGACGAGCAGCCAGAGCTCCCACTTCGTCTTTCACAGCATATTCGTCACCGAACCCCCGGCCGTTATGTTACCGGTTCACCCAACGAGACCAGTGCACGCTGCCGCAGCACGAAAGGTGTTCGGATCTAGCCGCACGAAGCAGCCACGACGTCAGTGGCAAAGTCGCGGCAGCCACAGGCCAGGCTTCTGTATGAGCTCGACCCAATCCATTTGCAACGCACGCAAGTGACGGGGTCACCGTTTCACGCAGGACGCAGGCCGTCTTGGTCTTGCTGCTTCGCGTGTGCCAAGGGTGACTTGAGGGCGTCGCCCTCGGTCATGTCAGGTCTGAATGGCGTTGCCTCATAGACTGCTCGTGTGCCGGTGGTGCAACAACAGCACGGCACGAATCACCCACTGGTTTGTGACTAAACTACCCAGGACACATGTGTATTTTCGAGGTACATTACCAGGATGCTCTAGATCGAGTTGCGGCCAACCAAGCAGCATAGAGAGAGGCTTGGATGTCGTTGGTGCCATCTCAATCAACGACAGCTAACCAGATGCATGTTGTAAGAGCTCCAAAGCCAAAGCAAACTCTGTGGGAAGCGACGTAAAGGCAGTGTAGCCATTTGCCTTCCAAGCGGAGTCCAGAGCCTTCACTGCACTCTATGGAGAAAGCCGTTGAAAGGGCCAAGAAAGCCGCTGTCACTGCGCTGCACACGTCGCATGGGTGTGTTGTGTGGGGCGAGTGTTTCTCCAGTATTTATATCAAAGAGCCGGCCGCAGTCTGCAACGCTCCATCCGGGGCAGCAGCTAACCAATACGATCTACCACTAGACTAGTACAAAGTCTCGGGGCTCCTAGATGCCAGCGCCTCGACGAGCGCTGCCGTCGCCAAGTCCATCGAGCCCGGCCATGCCCTTCCGTGGGTTACCCGAGTCCGATATCAACTGCCCCAGTCCGCAGTACCAAGCAGCGTTCACTCCTACCAGAAGCAGCAACCACGACGAGTTCCTCACGGAAGAAGATTTTGTTGCTCGCAGTCGCAGCCATTCGCACGCGTTGTCGGCCATTCTCGGTGCCAATGGACGGGTTTCGACCTCGACGTCCGTGGACTGGAGACCGTCCAGCCAGGTCCCCATGCCGCAGATGCCACAGCTTCCTACCACGGAGGACAAGACAGAGCTACCGGTTCGTTTGGACCGCTGGAGACGCAGCAGGAGGCTCTGGCGACGCGTTTTCTTCTGGCTCGGCGCGGTGCTGGTTTTCGTTGGATGTTTCGCACTGAGCTTCGCAGCGCCTCACAGCAGTCAACCACTGGCGCCTGTGGTGCTTGGAGCGGGGCTAAGTCTCCTCACGACGCTGTTGGTGCTACTCTCGTTCCTGAGAAGACGCAGGCTACGACGACGACCGAATGAGCTGCTGGCGTTCGTAGCGCTCAGCGAGTTCGGCCTCGCACTAGTCACGATGGTCCACGTACTCACAATGTGCAGTGCCAAGGACGGAGCGTGTCGACCCATGGCATGCGCAACGTGCAGCGTCACGGCGAGTTTAAACATGTTCCTGCTGCTTTCGGGCATGGGCTGGTTTGGCGCCGCCATTCTGCATCTCTTCGTGTCTGTATCCAACCCGTTCGCAAGCTACAAGAGGCAGTTGGTGCTGTACCATCTCGTCGTGTGGGGGATCTCTCTCGTGGCCAGCATCGCCACGCCCTTGGCGCTCTTCTCCGAGCATACGGAACGCAAGTTCCAACTCACAGGCGCCGAGATCTGTCGGAGTGTGGCGTTGATCCTCCCGCTGTTACCTCAAGACGCTGGCGACTCGGTCGCTAGCAGAACGCGAAGACTGGCGCAATGGCAGGAGCTCAACCTCGAGTTCTGGGGCGTCTTGGTGGCGATCGTGGTGTTCGTCGTGGTCTCTGCCCAGCTGAGCCTCGTCGTGGGCTGGTGGCGCTCCAACAGCGGCACGATCATCGCGCTCAAGGCCCGTCGGCGCCTGATGAAGCGCATGGCCATCTACGTCCACGCGCTCAACGCCACGTGGCTCGTTCTGCTCGTGGTGTTCTTCGTGTACCGCTCCAACGCCGACGCTCTTGAGAACGTCCAAGTGGAGGGCGCAGCGCCGCCGTTTGGCGGCGGAATGAACTTCCTCAACGCGTGTTTCCACTACGTGTTGACGGCCAAAGGGTTCATCATCGGGGTCGTCTGGCTCAGCGTCAACAAGCCGTGCTGTGTACGGGGCTTTCTCCTCTGCGGCTTGCACGAGTGCAAGGACGACGAGGACGGACCGTCGCTAGGGCAGTCGGCGTCGGCGTCGGCGTCGTCGCAGTCTGCGTCCCTATCAGGCTCTTCGAACCGAGAGATCGGAGCACAGAGAGCGAACCAGGCGGCGCTGCTCTCGGCCACGGTGATCTCCATGGAGGGCGGCGTGATAGCGCAGCAGGAAACCCCGATGCTGTCGCCCACAGCGACTGTACTGGCGTTTGAAGCCCACGAAAGCGTGCGTGAAAGTGGCGCCATGCGCCTGCAAGAACGCCACTCGTTGCCGTCGCTGCCGTCGGCGGCGGAGCGACCGTCAACGCGGCGATCAAGTCGCTCGTCGTCGTCGTCGTTCAACGCTTCAACGGTCGAGTCGTACGAGGCCTCGCTGAATAACGAGACGCTGCAGCGGGAGATCATTTACTATACCGTCTGTGGCATCACCAAGGCCATCATTCGCTCAGCAGAGCGTGCGAGGTCTTCCAGTATCCCCACAGCCGACGCTGTTGTCGGAGACGAGAGCGCCGCGCGAGATCGCGACGCTGGCTTGGTGGAAACAACGCTCTTTGTGGGCGCGGAGCGGGACTCGACGCTGGTGAACAGCTCGTTCATCTCTCATGTCCAGAGCGTCACGATCTTGTCGTCGCCTCGAGCGTATTGCGAGCCACGCATCCCGCTTCCTGTCGCTATGCTTCATCGTGGGTCTGAAGAGGACGGATACGTCCGAGAGAGCCGCGCAAACGTGCCTCGGCCAACGTCTTTCACCGCGACAACCAGCTTGGAATATCAAGGGCATTGGCGGCAACCGCTTCTCCTCCAGCACAGCCGCAGTCAAGGTAGTCAACGCACGCCCAGTCCGCAAGGATTGACCGCCAGCGGCATCACTTTCCGCTCATTCCATCAAACGCCAGGCAGGTTTTCACTCTATCCAGTGTCTCAAGTGCCTTTCGAGTTGTTCGAGCAAGAGATCGAGTTACAGAGCACCAGATCGTCCGTAGATGAGCCACCAGTCGAAGGACGATCAACGCGCTCGGCGGTGTTTGCGGGGATCCGTCGTACCGCTTCCTCCGCGTTCAGTCAGGGCCGCGGCGTGTTCCGAGGCCGCAGTGGAAGCACTGGCGCTGCGCTTGAAGCGCCTACGAGTAGTGAGTTCTTACCGGACGATCCAAAACCCAAGGTGTTCGTGGACTATGCGCCGCGTGAGTTCCGCGCCATTCGACTGGCCTTCGGGCTCTCGGACGAGAAGTACCTTGCCAGCTTTCGGACGACCGCCAAGGAGCGAGTGAGCGCCGGCTCAAGCGGCGCCTTCATGTTCTTCTCAGGGGACAATTCGTTGCTCGTAAAGAGTCTGAAGGAGAAGGAATGCCGCGCACTGGTGGAGATGGCGCCCGAGTACGCGCGCTACCTGACTGCGAACGCGCACTCCCGCCTCATCCGCTTCTTCGGCTGCCACCGCGTGCGTCTGTACGGCCGCAACTTTTACTTTGCGGTCATGTCGAATGTGCTGCATAGTGAAGGCCATACTGCTACGATCACCGAGAAGTACGACGTCAAAGGCTCGTGGGTGGATCGCCGTGTACGTCGACCGCAGCGTGGAGACCGCGTCACGTGCGCCGAGTGTGACGCCACGTACGTGTACGGAGGCACCAGCGACGGAGACACGCCGAATGCCGCCGTGGATCCGAACGACGGTCGGTCTTCAGCCGTGGACGACCGGACGGTCCCGCAATTCCCGTTTCATGTCCACCGACCCGACATTGTGTTCAAGGACTTGGACTTGACGCACTCGCTGCAACTGCCTCGCCGAATTGCCGCTCATCTGCACGCGCAGATCGTCTCGGACTGCGAGTTTCTACGGGATCTTGGCATCATGGACTACTCGCTGCTTATCGGCATCCACACGTGTCATTTGCGGCCCACTCTGCCGGGTAGTGCGACAGATTTCGACGAAGTATTCAACGACCTGCACCTCGAGGAAGCCAAGAGCGGGGCGAACCTGGCGCCGCTCGGAGAGAACGAGGTGTACTTTGTGGGGATCATTGATATCCTCCAGCAATGGGACTGGGAGAAGCAGTTGGAGAAAGCGGGAAAAGTGCTGCTGGGCAAGTCTTCCCGAGGCATCTCGGCGGTCGCACCGGCCCCGTATTGCCGGCGATTCCAGGCGCGGTGCACGCAGATTCTGCTGGGCGGGCCAGCCCCCGAAGAGCTGGACCAGGACTGGGAGATCGACCCCAATGTAGTGAACGCCAAGGAGACCAAGGCGCGTCCCAACTCGAAGAAGATGAAGGACGTGGCGATGGCCAGCGCTGTTGGGGTCAAAGCGTAAAGCTTACTGGGAACGGAGTCCAGCCGCACTCCGTGTTTATTTTATTTGAATCCAAAAGTGATTTCTGCCTTCAACTTTGAAAGCTCAGACAGCACGCGCCTCATGGTCATCCAGGCCAGTGCAAGCTGAAACATTGGTTTGGCTTGGATGTCGACTTGGGAAAGGTGCAGCTTATCTCAATTCGCTGAAGTTTCTTCTCGTATCATACAGCACTCGATTCCTCACCATGTAGCCATATGCCGTTTCGTGCGTATTGCAAGTGTAGTGCAATGTCCTCGACGTCTGCAGTGGATGAAGAGCCTCCGTTCCGCGCGTTTGTCCCCGCTCGACAGGATCTAGCGGAGTTGGCCGAGTTGGCCGACCTGGAGAAGGTGTCGGTGCTCACGTACAATGTGATGTCTCAAATGGGCGCTCGGAGGATGCAGCGCGGGGGCAAAAGCTACGTTAGCGCCGCGATCCTGAACATCCGACAACGACGAGAGAGGCTGCTGCGGTTAGCGTTTGAGCCTGATCGATAGTGATCTGCTAACTTACTAACCCTATGTTGTAAAATACAACTTGTATCGCAGTGAGATCCTGTCGTACTATGCCGACATCATGTGCCTTCAGGAGGTGGACGAGTACGATGACTGGTGGGCGGCGGAGCTCGCCATCGCTGGGTACGACAGCATCTACGCTACCTCTGCAGCGTCCGACTCCGCGTCGGTAGCCAAGGAGATCGATGAGGGACTCGTGACGGCCTTCAGGAAGACCACTTTCCAGCTATTTCGCTCTAAGGAGCTCCATCTCAACGACTTGTGCGCCAACATCAACGATGCGAACCTTGCAGCGAGGGCAAAGCAAGACAAGATCGCGTTACTGGTCTGTTTGCAGCCATGGGAGACGTCGGCATTGCCGTCAGCGCTCTGTGTAGTCAACACGCAACTCGCAGCCGGACCAACGTCGGAACTGGAACACGTACGAGTGCTGCAGACCGAGTATTTGTGTCGACAGCTCGCTGTGTTCAACGCTGACTTCCAGCTCCCCATCATGCTGGCTGGAACCTTTAACGCCACACCAAGCAGTGACGTTTACCATACGATCCTAACCGGCCGCCGCCGACCCGTTGCCGAGGCTCCAGTAGCTCCAGGACGTCCGGTAGTCGACGATGCGACGTCTTCTTCGCTACGAGTATCATGGGAGCCGCCTCCGCCATCTTCGACGTCACTTACGCCGTCAGTCCCCGTGTTGGAGTACAAAATCGCAGTCAAGAACTGTGCGAGCAAGACGTCGGGCTTTCTGTACGAACTGTCGGTTCCGGACGGAGCTGCTAGCTCGTTCGTGGTGACATCGTTGAGCGCCAACATGACGTACCAGTTCCGCGTCATGGCTCGCAACGCACACGGCTGGGGCTACTGGAGCCAGCCTTCCGTTGCTGCAACCACGTTGGAACGCGCGGTGTACAAGAAGAGAGCTCCAAGCAGCTCTAACTCAGAGGAGAAACCTTTGTATGTCGCTGCGGACGTGCCTCCTGACGTCAAGGCGTACGAGTTATCGTTCGGTTCCGGTCGAACGCCACGATACTCGAGCGACGAGAAGCTGGCGACGCCGATCGTCAACGCCGACGTGTGTCCGCGACCGCTTCTGTCTGCAGTGTCCAATGCTGTTGGGGGAAGCGACCAACGCGCAGAGGCGAAGCGATACGCCACGCTACAGCCTCGTGCTGACCGCGATACGTTACTCGTTCATAACGAGATGATGGAGAGCGCGTACGGCGCGTATGCAGAGTACTTGAGTGAGCCCGAGCTCACCTTCTCGAGCAAGAACTTCCAGGGAACCATCGACTACATCTTCCACTCCGCAGGGCAGCTCACGCCGTTCCAGTTGCTGGAACTGCCCACGCTTGAGGGGCTGGAAGCAACTGGCCAAGATGCTCGCGAGCCCGTAAGTATCCCAGACGTCGAGTGGGTAAAGCACAAGGCTCAAGACTGGCACGACAGCGTCGAGGAAGACGCCAAGGAGACGGATCGGTACGCGAGTACGCGCTACATGGGGGCGTGGTGTGCGCCACTCCTGCCCAACATCTTCGGCCGTACGTCGTCGTGGCTGCCAAACGCGCACTGCCCGTCCGACCACCTTCCTTTGGCCTGCGTCTTCGCGGTCCGGAAGGAGAGCCTCGCCGTCATGTGGAACTGAGCGACAGATAACTAGACACGGAAGTAGCTTTCATTAAGCAGTTAGAGCTCTTCCTTACGCGTTGAGTAGTTGTTGCTTGGGAGTTGAGCGTGGCTTTTAATCTGCTGTAGATCCTTGCACGAGCTTCGATGTAGAGCAAGAGCCACGTTGCCGAGCTTCCGGTCTGCCGAAGTACTACATTGATGTCAAGAGTGCAAACGTTTAGATTTTATCTACCAGGGTTGGCTGTGTTGGCAGCGCGGACGCCTTCGTACGCTTCGCCTCGCCCAACGCCGTCGCCATGTCTCGGCTGCTGCTACGTGGCTTCGTCGCCCGCGAGCTGCTTAGAAGGAGGCGTTGCCGGGCCATCGCGGGAACGGGATGACGTCCCGGATGTTCTCAATGCCAGTCACGTAACGGATGAGGCGCTCGAAGCCCAGCCCGAAGCCGGCGTGCGGCACCGATCCGTACTTGCGCAGCTCCAGGTACCACTTGTACTCGTCCGGGTCGGCGCCCGACTCGCGGATGCGACGCTCCAGCACGTCCAGACGCTCCTCCCGCGCCGAGCCGCCGATGATCTCGCCCACGTTGGGCACCAGCACGTCCGCGGCCGCCACCGTCTTGCCGTCGTCGTTCAGACGCATGTAGAAGCTCTTGAACTCCTTCGGGTAGTCGAAGATCACCACGGGCTTCTTGTACACCACCTCGGTCAGGTAGCGCTCGTGCTCTGAGCCAAAGTCCGTGCCCCACACGGGCTTGACCGAGAACTTGGCCTTCTTCAGGTGCTCCGGCTTGAGCAGCAGCTCCACGGCGTCCGTGTACGAGATGCGCTGGAAGGGCGACTCGACGGTGGCGGCCAGACGCTCCAGCAGCCCCTTCTCCACGTTCTTGTTGAAGAACGCGAGGTCCTCCGTGCACTGGTCCAGCGCGTATTGCACGCAGTACTTGAGGTAGTCCTCGGCGAGGTCCATGTCGTCCTTGAGGTCGGCGAACGCGATCTCGGGCTCGATCATCCAGAACTCGGCCAGGTGGCGCGACGTGTTGGAGTTCTCGGCGCGGAACGTGGGGCCGAACGTGTACACGTCCGAGAGCGCGCAGCAGTGGGTCTCGACGTTGAGCTGGCCCGACACGCTCAGGTAGGACGCGCGGTCGAAGAAGTCCTTGCTGTAGTCCACCTTGTGGTCCTTGGTGAGCGGCAGCTGGCCGTCCGGGTGCTGCGTGAGCATCGTGGTGACGCTGAACATCTCGCCGGCCCCCTCGCAGTCCGACTCGGTGATGATGGGCGTGTGAATGTACAGGAAGCCGCGCTGGTGGAAGAACTCGTGCGTGGCGAAGGCCATGGCGTTGCGCACGCGCATGGCCGCGCCGTGGATGTTGGAGCGCGGACGCAGGTGCGCGTGGGCGCGCAGGTGCTCGAGCGTGTGGCGCTTCTTGCTCATGGGGTACGTGGCGGCGTCGGGGATGCCGCCGTAGAGCGTCACCTTGGCGGCCTTGAGCTCGACCTCCTGGCCCTTGGCGGGGGACTTGACCACCACGCCCTCCACGGCGAAGCTCGCGCCCACGCCGCCTGACGCGACGGCGGCAGCGAAGCCCTCGGTCTCCTCCTTGTTGATCACGCACTGCACGCCGGCGAAGCACGAGCCGTCGTTGAGCTCCAGAAAGGCGAAGGCGCCGGCTCCGGCCTCGCGCAGGGTCTTGGCCCAGCCCTTGACGGTCACGGTCTGGCCCTCGAGCTCCAGGCCGCTGCACAGCAGCTCCTTGACGCGCAGGCGGTTGCGGCGGAACAGCGTGGGGGCAGTGGTCTGCTTGGCGGCGGGCACCACGGCGTCCATGACGACTATCGACTGAGTTCTCTTGAGACTGATGAAGCTGGTTGTGAAATGGATGCTTGGATCGTCGTCAGCCAGGGGAGACCGCCGACGCATAAATAAGTGTGATTGGAGGAATTTCGTCGCACTTAACGGGGTTTCGAGCCGGGATTGGAAGAAAAGAAGACGAGGGATCTGGATTGGAGCAAAATTCTTGTGGAGCTCGTGCCCACTGTATACTGTATAGCTTTGCGAGGACGCATGCAATGCTGCGCCGGACGCTGCAGGTCGTGGGCGTGCGCGTGGAAGCTAGTAAAGCTGGTCAAGTGGTGAGGAGGCTGCAAAGGCACCTGCTGAACATTCCGAAACTGCGCAATGTGGTGCCAGATCCGGAAGGCCAAGGCACCAAGCTGGTGCTGTTGAGTGCGAATGTGCGCAGCCCCGAGTCGCTACTGCCGCTCAAGGAGCAACTGATGGAGTTCCTGCGCGCCGAGAGCTTCAGCTTCGTGCCGCACGCAGTACAAATTGACTCTCAAGAAGATGCAAAGGTTGCTAAAGTAGAAATTAAGAGAAGGAGAGCCGAAGATTCCGTGGTCAAGACGCTGTCAATCGGCGGCGTGTCCTTCCGCCCCGTCGACAGCAGCAACGTGCAGCAGCTGCACGACATGAACGAAAAGTTGTTCCCCGTTAAATATGGCGACGCCTTCTACGAGTACGTGGCGGACGCGCCTGAGGGCTACTGCAAACTCGGTACGTTGATGACCTCAGATCGAGGAGATGGGGTTTCTGTGGACTGATGTTTTTTCTGAGCTGCAGCTTACACAGATGATGGCACAGCTATTGGCGCAGTGTGCTGTGAGGTTGAGAATACCAAGGTCTCGGGCAAACGCTGCTTCCGTCTCTGTATTCTGACCATCGGCGTGCTGGAGGAGTACCGACGCTCGAAACTAGGTGTGCCAACGCTTCTAACTGGCGTTTTAGTTATGCGATGGAGATGTTGCAACAACTGACGGTGCTGTCGCTTGTGACGCTGCTTTTTCGTAGGCAGCTTGCTGCTTGAAAGCGTGATCTCGCAGGCTCGCAAGGACGAGCTCGCGTACGTGTATCTTCACGTACAGAGCTGCAACACGGCCGCGCAACGCTTCTACCTCGCGCACGGCTTCGAGGTCACCAAGCTCATGCGCAACTACTACTCACAGCTCAAGCCGCCGCACTGCTTCGTGCTGCGCAAGCAGCTCACGCCAATGTAGTTGCACATCTTGCACTTCAACCTGTATAGGGTCAATTATTAGAGTAACTTGGTGTGAACAACCTAATTTTATGTACACCACTCAAACTGCATGTGGCCATCAATTCATCAGGTCATTTCGTCTGTAGCTCAAGTAGCCGTCATGCCCAAGCCGCTGCTGGACCGGAACCTGTTCAAGAAGACCGTGGAGGTGGTCGGTGTCCGCGTGGAGGCCAAGAAGATCGGCCGTGTGGTCAAGAAACTCCACGGCCACCTTTTGAACCTGCCGCGGCTGCGTAATGTGGTGCCTGACCCGACCAACCCAGACCCGTTCAAGAACTCCAGCAGCAAGTTGATCCTACTGAATTCCAAGGTCAAGGACGCCGAGACTCTGCAACCTCTTAACGAAGACCTCGTGAAGTTCCTAAAAGAAGAAAGTCTGGCCTTCGTGAGCCACGCCATTGAGCTGGACTACAGCTACTTCGCTGTGGACCAGGTGCTCAGTGAGCTCCTGCCCAAAGGCATGGACATCCCCAGTTCTTTCGAGACCGTGGGCCACATCGCCCACCTGAACTTGAGAGACAACCAGTTGGAGTACAAGAACATTATCGGACAGGTTATCCTGGACAAGAACGCTCAGATCCGTACCGTGGTCAACAAGACCGACAACATCGAGACCAAGTTCCGCACCTTCCCCATGGAAGTATTGGCTGGCGATGATGACATGGAAGTGGAAGTGCATGAAAGCAAGGCCACGTTCCGATTCAACTACGCCGAGGTCTACTGGAACTCGCGCCTGCAGCAGGAACACCTGCGCATGATCCGCCAAATCAAGCCGACCGACGTGGTCTGCGATATGATGTGCGGTATCGGCCCGTTCGCCGTCCCCGTGGCGCTCAACGGCTCCAAGGTGTACGCAAACGACCTGAATCCGCGCAGCTTTCACTACCTAAAGGAGAACATCGTGCTCAACAAGGTGGAGAAGCTCGTCACAGCCTACAACCTGGACGGACGCGAGTTCTTGGCCAAGCTGCTGAGCGAGAAGAAGCAGTTCACACAGGTGCTCATGAACCTGCCGGCCATTGCACTCGAGTTTCTGGACGCTTTCCCCGCACAGTTCGACCACTGGGAAGGAGAGCTGCCGTTCATCCACTGCTACTGCTTCTCTAACGCCGACGACGTCAAGAAGGACGTCAAGGAGGTAAGTTTTACGTCAACTTTTCGTTGTTTAGTCGCTACTTCTCACCTTTATTTCGTTGCTGTTTGTTAGCGAGCCGAGAAGATCATGAGCGGCGAGCTCGACCCGGAGCGGACGTCCTTCCACCTCGTGCGGGACGTGGCGCCCAAGAAGGTCATGGTCTGCATTTCCTTTCAGCTGCCCGAGTCGATCGCGTTCAGCGCAGAGCGCCAGGCCTCCGAGCAGGACGACCCGAAGCGGCGGAAAGTGGAGGCCGAGTTTGCTGCTTAGAGAGGGTGGAGAAGGAGTAAAACTCAATCGCCAGTCGCGCTGTTCTACATCGTTTAAAGCTTTAGGAGTCCGAGTCTGCAGGTCAAGCTACGGCGTGAGTTGCCTACGCAGCACGTAGCAGTCGGGCGGTTCGATGCGTTTGTAGTAGTTGCGCAGGATCTGCGTGGCCTCGAAGCCGTGGGAAAGGTAGAACCGCATGGCCGCAGTGTTACTTGTCTGGACATGCAGATAGATCTGCACCACTCCGTCCTGGATGGACTGAGCGATCACAGCTTCAAGCAGGCGACTGCCGATCCTAGCACGACGATAGGTTTCCAATACCCCAAGCGTCATGATGTACGTTCGCTCAAGCCCGGCTTCAGGCCCGTCCACAGGTTCTCGTCGACAGCAGATCGCTCCAACAGCGTATGCTCCCACGCATGCTGGCCACACAACGTCACGGGTCAATGTTCATTCCCCTTTGCAGCGCCACGGAAACCGCCCTACCTAGTTGTGCGTATCCCGCTGGAGAACTCACGACCTCCTTGTAGAACGCCAGGTTGTACCGCACGGGGAAGAGCTGCAGGTTGAGTTCTCGCAGACGCTGGACGTTGTCTCTGTCGACTGGCCCGAAGGTCACGTCCACTGCCGCCAGCACGGACGCCACTGGTCTCGTACCATCCACAGCGCTCTCCTCTTTGTCACGCACACTCTTGCAGCCTGTAGAGCTCGAACAGAGCTTCAATACCTCTTGGACAGCGACTTGGGGGCCTTGACGAGCCATCGGCACGGCGATTTCCGTTGTGCTGTCGATGGTTTCGTTTCTTGTAACGGAAGTTGAAGTGGACCGTGTCCCTCGGTCCCGAGTCTCGCGATCTTCTGTAGATCTCGCGTCATTCTCCATTCGTGCTGCAACTCGAGACATCATGAAGCGCTGCGTCTTCCTAGCACTGGTCGTCTCTACTACCTCTGCTTCTGATGACCTGGTGGCGTTACCGGGGGCTGTGAACCCCGTGCTGGCGACTGGCAACCTCCTGGACAGCGACGACTTCTTCGTGTGTGGCTCAAAGGTGCCCGGCATGAATGGCCACTACGTGCTGCAGCCTCCCGACGTGGTGCAATCCGACCCGGATACGCCCGTGTTCTTCCGGGAAGACGAGGACAATGCGCCGCAGTTCACCGACGTGGCTTTAGCTTCCGACACGGCGTCGGACTTTCGGCTCTTCCGACACAACGGCTTCTGGGTGCTCGCGGACGTGGAGCCTTGGCCGCCCGTGACGCACTTCCGCTGCGACCCGACCAAGTCTCAAGTGCTCGGCGTCGACGTGAGCGAAGTCTGCGGCCTGGGTCAGGCCACGCCGCCTCGTATCGGCTATTCGGCGGCGGACCGGAAGCTCGGCAACGTGGCTCTTGCTCTACATCGAAGCTCGTGCAAGGATCTACAGCAGATTAAAAGCCACGCTCAACTCCCAAGCAACAACTACTCAACGCGTAAGGAAGAGCTCTAACTGCTTAATGAAAGCTACTTCCGTGTCTAGTTATCTGTCGCTCAGTTCCACATGACGGCGAGGCTCTGCTTCCGGACCGCGAAGACGCAGGCCAAAGGAAGGTGGTCGGACGGGCAGTGCGCGTTCGGCAGCCACGACGACGTACGGCCGAAGATGTTGGGCAGGAGTGGCGCACACCACGCCCCCATGTAGCGCGTACTCGCGTACCGATCTGTCTCCTTGGCGTCTTCCTCGACGCTGTCGTGCCAGTCTTGAGCCTTGTGCTTTACCCACTCGACGTCTGGGATACTTACGGGCACGCGAGCATCTTGACCAGTTGCTTCCAGCCCCTCAAGCGTGGGCAGTTCCAGCAACTGGAACGGCGTGAGCTGCCCTGCGGAGTGGAAGATGTAGTCGATGGTTCCCTGGAAGTTCTTGCTCGAGAAGGTGAGCTCGGGCTCACTCAAGTACTCTGCATACGCGCCGTACGCGCTCTCCATCATCTCGTTATGAACGAGTAACGTATCGCGGTCAGCACGAGGCTGTAGCGTGGCGTATCGCTTCGCCTCTGCGCGTTGGTCGCTTCCCCCAACAGCATTGGACACTGCGGACAGAAGCGGTCGCGGACACACGTCGGCGTTGACGATCGGCGTCGCCAGCTTCTCGTCGCTCGAGTATCGTGGCGTTCGACCGGAACCGAACGATAACTCGTACGCCTTGACGTCAGGAGGCACGTCCGCAGCGACATACAAAGGTTTCTTCTCTGAGTTAGAGCTGCTTGGAGCTCTCTTCTTGTACACCGCGTGTTCCAACGTGGTTGCAGCAACGGAAGGCTGGCTCCAGTAGCCCCAGCCGTGTGCGTTGCGAGCCATGACGCGGAACTGGTACGTCATGTTGGCGCTCAACGATGTCACCACGAACGAGCTAGCAGCTCCGTCCGGAACCGACAGTTCGTACAGAAAGCCCGACGTCTTGCTCGCACAGTTCTTGACTGCGATTTTGTACTCCAACACGGGGACTGACGGCGTAAGTGACGTCGAAGATGGCGAAGGCGGATACCATGAAACTCGTAGCGAAGAAGACGTCGCATCGTCGACTACCGGACGTCCTGGAGCTACTGGAGCCTCAGCAACGGGTCGGCGGCGGCCGGTTAGGATCGTATGGTAAACGTCACTGCTTGGTGTGGCGTTAAAGGTTCCAGCCAGCATGATGGGGAGCTGGAAGTCAGCGTTGAACACAGCGAGCTGTCGACACAAATACTCGGTCTGCAGCACTCGTACGTGCTCCAGTTCCGACGTTGGCCCGGCTGCAAGTTGCGTGTTGACTACACAGAGCGCTGACGGCAATGCCGACGTCTCCCATGGCTGCAAACAGACCAGTAACGCGATCTTGTCTTGCTTTGCCCTCGCTGCAAGGTTCGCGTCGTTGATGTTGGCGCACAAGTCGTTGAGATGGAGCTCCTTAGAGTGAAATAGCTGGAAAGTGGTCTTCCTGAAGGCCGTCACGAGTCCCTCATCGATCTCCTTGGCTACCGACGCGGAGTCGGACGCTGCAGAGGTAGCGTAGATGCTGTCGTACCCAGCGATGGCGAGCTCCGCCGCCCACCAGTCATCGTACTCGTCCACCTCCTGAAGGCACATGATGTCGGCATAGTACGACAGGATCTCACTGCGATACAAGTTGTATTTTACAACATAGGGTTAGTAAGTTAGCAGATCACTATCGATCAGGCTCAAACGCTAACCGCAGCAGCCTCTCTCGTCGTTGTCGGATGTTCAGGATCGCGGCGCTAACGTAGCTTTTGCCCCCGCGCTGCATCCTCCGAGCGCCCATTTGAGACATCACATTGTACGTGAGCACCGACACCTTCTCCAGGTCGGCCAACTCGGCCAACTCCGCTAGATCCTGTCGAGCGGGGACAAACGCGCGGAACGGAGGCTCTTCATCCACTGCAGACGTCGAGGACATTGCACTACACTTGCAATACGCACGAAACGGCACATGGCTACAACTGGGGTGAGGTAACATACATACAAAATCCAACGTTCGCCCATGGCATCGATGTTGCTGTATTAGTTAGTGCAGCTACGGGTGGCGGAAGAGCGTGATGCACTTCTTGCCCACGTTGAAGCGCACAAAGTTCTTGCTCTCGTACGTGAAGGCCGTCTTGTACTCGGAGCCGACGATGCAGTGCCACGTGGGGCCATACTTTTCCTCCATCCACGTCTTGATGTGCTTGGCGATCTCCTTCTCCTGCGTGAACTGCTCCAGCGCCACGCTCGCCTGCGCCAACGCGTCGTTCTTCATGTCCCCGTGCTCGTCCACTGCGGCAGCGCAGTTCAGTGTAATGCAAGTATATACTTTAATATCAACAGAGCTTCATCATAGCCGACGTACTGTCCGTCTCCATCTGCTTGCCATTCTCGCGCGACATGGTGCCCAAGACTCCACTGCGTATCCTCTAGCGTCGCTTCAACTGTTTTCATGGCTGTATACATATTCCGTATACATTGATCCCTCATTGGCTAAAACCCAAACGCGCACACTATTGGTAGAAATAACCAATCGCGCACCATTGGCTGAAATGACGGCAGTCACCAATCGAGAAGCGCGCAAGGGAAGCAGCAAGCAAGGGCTCCGGTGCCGCCGCCTTTGAGAGACTCCTTCCGCCATGACGCATGACTTGTCGTCGCGCATCGAGTACTCGGAGAAGTACGTGGACGATACCCACGAGTACAGGTGCGTTACTGGCCCCGAGTCGCCCCGCTACAAGGCGAAAGAGCGGTCTCATTGAGCTCCAACACTTGACAAATACTGGCCGCTTCATTGACTGATAAATTGCTGGTGCTGCTTGTGTAGACACGTGATCCTGCCTAAGGAGATGCAGCGTCAGTTGCCGGATCGCCTGCTCACGGAGACAGAGTGGCGCCAACTGGGCGTCCAGCAGAGTCGTGGCTGGGTGCACTACGCCATCCACAAGTACGTTGGGATGCGCAGACGGAGCTGGTCTCTGAGACCAGGCCGCGTGCGGCGTCACGGGATTCTGTTTATATATTGTGCTGCTTGGTTGCATTTCTGAAGGTGCTCAGCTCATCTCTTGCACCCTCGGTTGCTCGTTGTTGCAGGCCGGAGCCGCACATTTTATTATTCCGACGTCCGCTGGGCACGGACCCTACCACCGGTCATGTGAACCCCGACTTGGAGAAGCAGGCCAAGGACAAGTACGCCAAGGATTTCAACTGAGTCAGGACCCGCGTTGCAATGTTGCGGCGGGCAGCCAGCATTTCGGTGGGGCAACACCGGAAACGCAACGGTACCGCTGTGCTGACACCTGACCTGATCCAAGCCGCTCGCTGTTTAACATGAGTGGTGTTTTGGCCTGTGTTTTGCCCTTAGAGCGAGTGAGCCCGGCAATACAGCGGTTGGAAATTGAGTGTGTATGACTATTTGCTGTTGCTTTTGATCGTTTGTATATGTAGTTGCACTGGGCGAATGCTTTCGCTATTATCGCGTGTACCGTTGCGGTTCAGCGACGATGGCCCAGCCGGGAAAGAGTCATCACACGTGCTTGGTGTATGACTTTGCTTTTGCGCGTCTCGCTTGAAGGCTTGCGCATCAGGGTCGTTTAACGCCCTGTGCGTCTGGTTGGCTGAAAATAACATTCGCTGCGCTTCCCGGCGCTCTGATTCGCCGTCAGTAGGTCCAGCGTCGACGCAGGGGCTGTCAGCAACTGGAACTACATGTACAAAGTTGCTCTTGAAGTTTTCGCAGCAGTTTTGGCGCGCGACTCACGAGCTCCGCAAGAAATTGTGCGCCGCAATAGTGGCGAATATAGTCGAAAGTCACGTCGAAACCACCGCGCTCGGCGTGATAACGAAAAGGAGCGCCGTGGTTTTCTCAATCGAGTCCATCGCAGAGCAATCGACCTCGCCAGCGAGCGCGGCGAATTCCGAGCTCTTCGTATCGACCGAGCATGGCTGGCAATTCCGAGCATGGCCGATGGGGAAGCCTTGCGAATCCGGTCAATCCGGTCCACGTCAACATACGAGAAGCAACGTGTTCGGGCGTGAATGGACCTTCTAGCACACTTCAACGACGTTTGGGCGAATTCAGCGATACCGCCCACTAACTTTTACAACACCTCCATTGCTTGAACAATTGCAAACCTGGTTCAACAACGGTAACACTCCTCCGAATCACCTGTCACATATAATACATTGCGGAAACGCAACACGTTTGCTGTCAAAGTTAGTGCGTGTCATCGTATCGATTTGATTGAACCAAGCCCGCGTCTCGATTTGACTGGGTCTCAGTATGCCCGCCCAGCACCGCCGGCGTCACCAGCAAGCAAAAGTCCGGCCTCGTCCTCACCCGAGCAACTTGCTTCAGCTCGACCATTCTCCTTTTGCCTCGTTGCCGCGCACTGCCTCGTCTCGCCCTACACTCGCCACCGCCCGACACCGACAATGCAGCCCGCCAAGACGCCGCTCGTGAACATGCTCGCCAAGGACAGCAAGGATCAGTTGCTGGCCACGTCTGCGCTCAAGGATGCCATGGGCGCCGACCTCAAGAAGCGCCACGTGCCCGTGTACGTCAAGATGATGGCCGGTATGGCTGGCGGCGTGGCCGAGGCCTGCATCCTGCAGCCGCTAGATGTGACCAAGACGCGCCTGCAACTGGACCGCACGGGCCAATACAAGGGCATGATCAACTGCGGTAAGACCATCTACAAGACCGAAGGCGGTCTCGCCCTCTACAAGGGACTCAGTCCTTTCGTCACCAACATGGTGCTCAAGTACGCGCTGCGCTTCGGCTCGTTTGCCTGGTTCAAGGAGCAGATCGCTGGCGGCAAGGACAAGCCCATCACCCCCACCATTAACTTCACGGCCGGTCTGCTGGCTGGTTGCATCGAGTCGGTCATCATTGTGACCCCCTTCGAGGTCATCAAGACCCGCATGCAGAAGGAGGTGGGCGTGGGCCGCTTCAACGGACCCGTGGACTGCACGCGCCACATCGTCAAGAACGAGGGCTGGCGCGCGCTCTGGAAGGGCAACGTCCCCACCATGGCGCGTCAGGGCTCCAACCAGGCCTTCAACTTCATGGCTTTCGCGTGGCTCAACCACCACGTGTGGGACAAGCAGGACGGCGACGGCAAGACGCTGCCCACGTACGCCACGTTCATCAACGGCCTCATCGCGGGCTCGCTGGGGCCCATGCTCAACACGCCCATGGACGTGCTCAAGACGCGCCTCATGGCGCAGGAGACCGTGGCCGGCCAGGAGCTCAAGTACAAGGGCTTCTTCGACGCCATGAAGGTTATTTCCAAGGAGGAGGGCGTCGGCGCGCTCTGGAAGGGCCTGCTGCCGCGTCTCACAAGGATGGCGCCCGGCCAGGCCATCACGTGGTCCGTCGTCATGCGCGTCACCGCCATCTTCGAGAACCAGGACTTGGAGATGGACAACAAGATCAAACTGTAGAGCGATAACCCGCAGAGAGACAAGAGAGTTCGGACCGCGTCGCGATCGAAGGCGAGCGAACACGTCAAGCGCCGAGCTCTCGGGCAGCAGCAGAGGAGAGACTGAGTTATTGAGAGATTAATTTACATATCCATGAGTGTCCACGGCCTCCTTGCTTTGTCGCGTCATGTTTGGGTTCCCGGTGCACGTACGGCGCCGCACTGAGATGTTGCGAGCACAAAGGCCACGCACGGGCACCACCGCAGCTGAGCGGGGCCCTGCGAGGCACCAAGACCGAGTCTGAACGGGTTTATTGCACCTCGGACACATCGTCGTCTTGGAAGTTGCCATCGTTTCATCTTGATCGTGGCCTTATTCCTGAAGTTGCCGGTGTTGAGTCATCCTTTTTGCAAATAAGTTGAAAAAAGTTGCTTGAAAAAGCTTGTTGCAGACAAGACGTGCCATGTCTAAGCCTTGAAAAGCTCAAAAGTGCGACGTTCTATTATCCGTTGCCAGGCTATCTACAGTCCTTTACAATGTTACAATCTCTGGCCTCCATGCCCTCAGCGACTCGCACGCGATAGTCGAATGGCAGTGCCGCCGCCGTAGGATAGGCGCTCCGTGGGCGGGAAGTCTTCTCGGATCTTGATCTCGATCTCGTCCTCCGACAGCCCCATGGCCCGGTACTTGGCGATGGCGCTCAGCAGCTTGTCCAGGTGGCGACTCGTGCTGGAAAGCCGCGGGGGAAGACCGAAACTGTCGCCGTTCGAGAAGAGCGAAACGCGGTCCAGTGCGTCGCCCTCGCTGCGAGCGATCGGGTGCATGAGTGGCGGGGTGGGGTCATCGATCATGGCGTACGGCCTGGCCACCTCATTGGCAATGTCCTCGTCGTCGCTGTCCTCGTCGCTGTCATAGTCTTCGTCATAGTCATCATAGTAGTCGCTGCCCAGCGAGTGCATGGGGCTGTGGATGGGCGTGTGCTGCGGCGCGCTGCCTGTGTGACTATTGCGGCTGCTAGTCCTGCTCCTGGTGCCTCGTGAGCGCATGGAGGACCGCGCAGACGACCTGGTCATGCTCATACTGGCGATGCCGCTTCCAGTGGCGGCTAAGGTTCCTCCCGTGAGTCGGTGCCACGGAGCTCCGTGGTTACAGCACTCACAGACTCCGCCTGTGTTACTCCGTCCGTCAGGCAGCTTCTTCATCTTCTTATAGTTGGAGCAGCCACACGGACCTTCGGCCGAGTCTCTTCCGAAAAGACATGTGCCTCGTCGTCCGACGCGCGTGTGTGCACGTTGTGCTCTCCTCTCCATCTCCTCCCATAGTAAAGTCCGAGCCGGTACGGGCTTCGTAGGCACCAAGCCGGCCGCGCGCTTGGCTGCGTACTCCTTGGCCACCTCAAGAAGGATCTTCTCGGCCTCCTTGATGCGTCTGGCTTGGTCGGCGCTCGTTTTCCTGCTGCTGCTGCCCGTGGAGCTTCTGGAGCTCTTGGAGGCCTCGCCCTCCTCGGACGTTGGGTCCAGAGGGGCCATCGATCCCCCGACTTTGTCACTCGAGCCCGAGCCGCGTGGCAGCTGCGAGTCGGTGGTGGAGACGGCTGTGCCGCAGTCGCTGGTCACGCCTTCGCTCTGTGAACGCCAGCGGCGCTTGTGGTGGTGTGGAGGCCGCTGCAGCGACGGGGACGAGGGCGACACCAAGTGGCGGAAAGAGCGACGCGCCGTGGGCTTGAAGAAGCGGCTGCCGCTGCTGCTGCGGTCGATGGCGTTGCCCATGGGGCGAGCGGTTAAGCGTATGTCGCTTTGCGCCTTTGGTGGCAAAGTCGGAAGTGGCGATCGCGACTACCGACGGACGAGTTGTGTCGGAGACTGCGGGTCGAGGTGAAACGGCGAGTGAAAGGCTCGACAGACGGCGCGGACACGTTGGGTGGGCCACATCAAAGTATACCTGGCTTTAGTGACGATGTGAGGAGACTGAATATGATGGGAATACAGAAAGTAAGATTATTGCTGACGGGCACCTGGATGTGAAGAACGGCGAACGATGGAGCTTACACAAACCGACGACGGCGCGGATGGATCGAAATTCGGCGCCCAATTTCCACCACAAGGTATTGCCTCGCGGGCCTTTCAAACGGAAGGCCCTGCGAAAGGGAAAGCTCGGCCTCCCACAAGTCGTCGATGGATACTCTTGCATTGCCGAGGCAAAACGCTGGCAATCGCGGAGAAGCAAGACAATAATTGCCATTCTTGCAAGTCCGTCGTTGCATGCGGTTTTGCCAGCTCGGTTCGACGCGAGTCTCATCCTGGTATTCGGTTGGCAAACATGCAGTCTACTGCTTGCCGAGATGGGCCTGGGCCAAGCGGATTGCTCGACTTGAGTTGGATCCGCCAACGCAAGCGCAAGTGAGACCGGAGACCACCGAGACTAAGGTCTCCGCTTGGATCATGTGGGCAGCTTGAGACTTTATTGACGGTGTCCACTCCGCTGGCCCCGCAGGTCAACTCGCCAGTTCTCTTTGTCGCCGAAGGCGATCGCGCATATACACCGTCGAAAAACGGCAAGCGCCGCTGGCGACCGTCTCGCCTGTCCGCAACTTCAACTACTTCAACTAGCCGGTCCACGGCGAGCCAGTCTGAAAGATACGTCGAAGTTCGCCGCATCCTCGTGAATGTTATGGCGTACAAGCCGTCGGCTTGAAGCCGATACCATCGCACATGCTTTTCGCACACATCGTGTGTGCCGCGAGACAGAAATCACCGCCGCTGATTTCTTTCGAGCGTAGCGTTGTGGGTGGAGAAGGAATAAGACACACATGCGCTCAGTTTAGACGCGCTGCCAAGTTGAGTGGCGGGGCTACAATCCGCCCTTGCAACTCAGACACCAAGCACAAGAACTCACGTACAAGTAATGGCTGAAGTCCGACGATCGTCGTGTATTTAACCCGAAACCAGATCACTTACTGGCCTTCCTTTTCCTTTTCCTTCTCGGCCTCCGCACTCTTGTCCGACGCAACGTCGGCAGCTTCAGCATCGCTAAGCTGTTGGTTCTCGGCCAGCTCCGATTGCTGCGCCAGCTTCTGAGCAGCACGCAGCACCGCGTCCTCCTCGCTCTCCTGCTCCTCCTGCTCAGCTTGCTCCGCACTGGCGCTCTTGGGTAGGAACGGCTCACCAGGACATAAAGCCTCGAAGATGGCGCGGGCGTTGGCGCTCGCACTCTCCAGGTGGATCTCCAGCGGTCTAGCAGCGTTGCAAGGCCGTTTCTGCAGCTCGACAAGCTCCGAACTGCCCGCCATGGACGTTTCGCACACCCAGGCGTTCGTGGGCAGGTCCGTGGCCTTTGCAGTGGCGTCGCCGTCACCAGAAGCGAGGTGATCCATAGTAAAGATGGCTCGCCACGCGATCCGGTCGCTCCAACTCGGCTCGGTGGGGGTTGCCGCATCCGTTTTGCCCTCAGACGCGGCCGTTGCCCCGTTCTCGCCCAGTTCAGCCTCCGAGCTCCCAATGAGGCGCCGGATCACTGTCTGCACAAGCTCCAGCTGCTTCTCGGCTTGGCCGAACCACTCAGTGGGCAGTACCATCGACATCTGCACCAGGAAGTAGCCCTTCGGACACGCGTACGCCCCGACATCGAGCTGCACGACCTGAACGGCAAACGGGTTGTGGAATTCCCCGTCTTCGGGCGGGATGACGAGCATGAGGCGGCTCATTCCCTTGCGCAGAGACGTCTTCAGCACAAACACAGCGCGCAGAACCTGCCCGTGAGCCTGCGTCGTGGGCTTTTCACCGCTTGGAAGGCGAAGGCAGTCCGCGTAGCTGCCGTTGGTCACGACGTGCCTCGTACGCAGGACGTCTCCGTCGGTGCAGCGCACGCCACGGAGCTCCTTCGTCTCAGTATCCAGCACGAAGCCGTCAATGGGGGCTCGCAGCACATAGATGCCGCCGTACACGGCGCTGAGCCGACAGAAGCTCTGCGCTAGCTCGCTGATACCGTACAGCGGAGCCAAGAAGGCCGTCCCCGTGAACCGCCCGATAGACGCCACGTAGCGGTAGACCGCAGCGAGTCCGTCACGCGCCGAGATCTGGTTCTTACTAGCAGGGAAACTCGCCAGCCCGACGCAGTACACGACCACCTGCTGCAACTTGGACGACAGCTTGAAGTGCTTCTCCAAGAGCTCCTGGAACGGACGATCGAGGTACTCGGCAAGCGCGGCGTCTCCATCCGCCAAGCTGGCCTTGTTCTGCGGCCGCTTGAGCGCTCGTCCGAGAGCCAATTGTCGCTCGTTCTTGGTCTTCACGTCCTCGTGCAGAATGTGCGTCTCGCCGTAGTCCGCCACGAACTGCAGGAACTTCATCAGCTGGCGTTTCTCCACCATTCCCAGGAGTTTGCTCTGGAACACGTCCTTCTTGGAGCATGGCACCTCCCAAACCGTGTCAGACTCGACGCCCGGCTCGGGTTTCTTTGCCCCTGAAGCAGACGGCTGGAAGTGCACGTACGTACGCTCGATCGCTGCAAACTCAAGGTATCGACCAACACCCGACGTGATGAGAGTTTCCACGAGCTGCTCTGACGACAGCATGAGCCGTGGATTCACGTCGATGCTGAAGGCTGACGATTGACTCAGGAGCTCCTCCTTGGTGGCTTCGTCAGCGAAGCTCTCCTCCAGCAAGCGGCACTCGAATGAGCTTTTCATAGGCAACACGCGCTGTCTGTCTCCATTGCCAGCATGTTCCTTAATCTTAGTGTCAAGTTGGCCGTCTTCCTCGTCATCTCCGAAGTTGCGAGGACCCATGCTTTCGTTCTTGGTCCACCGCAGGAACTGTGCCAACGGGAACGACGCGTAGTTGCTGCCATAATAATCATTCTGCAGTGGGAACAAATATGAGTGCATGACAACATGGACTACTTGATTGCCACACTTTGCCATTACCTGGTCCAAATGCAACACTTTCTTGCCAATTCGTGCCAACGCGCTGCGTGCCAATCACCCGGTTAGTTGACAATTATCACTTGGTGAAGGTGACAATTAATATTGTCATTTTGATGTGCATACCCCGCCAGGATGGCCTCCACCATGCCCGTGCCCACGAGCAGCACGTCGTATTGGGTCTCCTTGAGACTCGCGTCCATCTCTCCTCAGTCCACGTAGGCGGCCACAGAAGCGCGCAGGAAGAACTCGAAGAGCGGCACCACCTCCTGCAGGACGTTGGTAAGCCACGTGCGCAGGAACGAGATGTACAGGGACACGGCCGTGAACAGGATGCAGACGGCGATCGAAGGAATCGTGGTGCGATTCGGCGAGTGAGCCTTCTTGCCAGCAGCTCAATTATTCCGACTAATTCATTCAAAATAGTGACAATAATCATTTTGTTCTGAAACTATTTACGGAAACGTTATTGTGCTTTGCACAATATACTTTTTGTCATTTTCGAATGTAATTCGTACGAGATATCAAGTCCTACTTAGCTATAACTCGTACTCAAGTACGAGTTACTATAACTAGTGCTCACTTTTTTCTTGCCAATACTGCACTCAAGTGATCCCAATCGCGAGTTACAGATCGAAAATGATTTAGCATGCGTTTGGCACTTTCATACAGTGCAATTTCCGGGCTATTTCGTGCTACAAACACGACTTGAGACGTTCGTGCTCAAATCCTCCGCGATTTACCATTAAGTACGACACTAATTAGTGCACTAAGTACGGCGGCAAACTAACTGCAAAGCACACTAAATCTTCTCGTATTTTTTAGGCTTGAAGTCTTCGGAGATGGGGAATCTACATGAGGAATGAATATACATCGTCGAAGCTCTATGAAGGTGTCTTCCTCGTCCACGTTGCACTCACAGAGCAAAAGTTAGACTTCCAATTTCCGTACATAAAGACGCAACTTGCAGATTCTAATATTGTCACGGTTAGCTTCTTAGCA
The DNA here is from genome assembly GCA_033557995.1 of Phytophthora crassamura. Classification (NCBI taxonomy): domain Eukaryota; phylum Oomycota; class Peronosporomycetes; order Peronosporales; family Peronosporaceae; genus Phytophthora; species Phytophthora crassamura. The sequence continues at coordinate 483,012 of JAUCED010000011.1, read as the reverse complement.
TTAAGGTACATTGTACCAGTTTCCTCTGAGAGCTGATGATCTATTATTGAAGGCCCCGGCGAAACTGTTATTGTAAGATACACGATGCTATAGTGTGTACCTGTGTAGTTTCTCCAAAGCCAACCATTGTAACACTGCTATAGTAGTGCTGCTGGCACTGCTCCAGCTCTAATCCAACTCACTTCGTCTTTTGACGACTCCCATCAACCTTCGTCTTTCTCCGTCTCAATCTTATCTATACCTTTCCATAGGTTATGAGCTCAAGCCAAGCCTCAAGCGACGACTTTCCGCGCCTGGTTGGCGCTGAGAACTTCGACGTGAGGAAGACCCGCGTGTGCGCAGCCCTCGATGGAAACATTTTCTCGACTTTGTGACCAAAGCCGACTATGAGGCGTATCCGAGGACGAAAATGACGAGAGCGGAAGCGATATGTCCGACGTCGACGACCCGCCGAAGCGCAAGCCTGAGGAGCAAGCTAAGGCCGACTCCGACGCCGTGGACTATGAAGAGAGTGACGAAGACCTCAAGCCTCCATCTGAGTCTGATGAAAACTCGGGAGATGACACTCCAATCACGCGCAAGGATTTACCCACCATCCGCCCCTTCAACCGCCGCCAAGCTGCCAAGGGGCGCAAGCGTAGTGCTAGAGAGAAGCACAAGCCTCTCAGCCACCGTGAGCGGCGCCGCCTGGAAGCAAATACTAAAGCGTTCCTGATGAAGACGATGGACAACACTCACGTCCACCTGGTGAAGAATCTCACGACCTCGTACGAGATATTTAGCTTCATCTACCAGAAGTACGAAGGTGCAGCCTTTCACGGCGACCTACTTCATCCAGCACTACTTGATGCAAAATCAAGTACGAGGAAGGCTCCGACCTCACCGAGTTCTTCCTCAAACTGGAGAATGCGATGAAAGCCTCGGATGAAGCCACCGAATCGGTGATGACGGAAGGACAAAGTCTATCTACCTGTTCCATTCCATGCCCAAATCTTGGAAGAATGACCTCCACATCTGGAAGAGTCGGCGGAAGCATCCCGTACGAGGACCTGAAACAGAGCATTGATGGAAAAGTCCGCGACCTCCTGGCGCAAGAGCGCTACACGCTATTCAAGGGATCGCCGGAGACTACGGAGACCAGGAATGAGCGTGCTCTCGTCGCTTCGACTCCTCCATCTCGACCCGCTGGACCTGATACTGGTAGCGTCAGCTCGTACTGTGATCGCCCGCGGCACAATATCAGACAGTGCCGTGGTCTGCAGTAGGACCTTCGTGACGGTCGGGTCAAGGCTGGCACGATTCTCCTAAAAAAAACTTGTCGTTCAAAGGAGGGCACACGAAGAGAGACCATCCGTACCGCAACAGCAACAAGACCTGGAACCGCGGTCGTAACGATTGCGATAACTCCAATCCTCGGGACAAGCGCAACAGGGGCAGCGAGAGCACCAAACGCGGTGGCCAGGACACGCACCGTAATCCAAACCGAGCCAGAAACCGTCCTCTCGAATCCGACTCGGACGAGGATGATGCCGACAAATGTAGCAACCGCAAGGTGTTTCGACAGGAACGCCGTGATGTCAGTCTGATTGCCGTCGCCACCACGGTCAACCCATGACGGCTCAAGCCAATGTCAAGCTGGATCCCACGTGGACCATCGACTCTGGGTGTACGCGTCATGTGACGCACGAGCCTCAGTGGTTCATCGATATCACCGTCAGTGGTGTATCCATCACGGTTGGCAGGACGAACCAAATCCCAACTGAAGGGATTGGACGTGTTGAACTGGACGTCATTGACTCCAAAGGCAAGTCGAAGATGCTGACTCTTCATGGTGTGTTGTACGCACCGCAATTGCACTTCAGTCTCCTGTCTGTCCCCGCGGCAGTGAAGCACGACTTCCGCGCCAACTTTGACCGCAACAAATGCGCTATGCAGACCGACCAGCGCTTGAGCATCAAAGCATCATGGCCACCAGCACGGATCTTTATCAGTTCCAAGCCAACCCCTGGCGAACCCAACGGCCCTCGTTGCCTCAGGTAAGCAACGATCCTTTCTGCTTTTGCACAAACGTCTTGGACATCCTAACGCTCGCGTTTTACATGACTTATCTAGGAGCCACGCCATTCGTGGACTGAGTGGATCTGCGTCTGTAGCTTTAACAGCAGATTTCTTCTGTGTTGCATGCACGTTAGCAAAGTTACACCACCCCCCTTCTAAATTAATAGAATTGTTGAACGTGGGACATTTCTCTTAGGGAAAGTTCATACAGACATTTGTGGACCTCTTCCTGTTCCTAGCCTACCCGGTTGTCGCTACCTCTTGATTTTATCGATGGTTTCTCTCGATTCATGTTCACCTACCCAATCAAAGTACGCAGCGACCTGTACGAATGCTACGAAGACTTCAGGAAGAAAGCCTTGAATATTTTCAGAACCGATGTCAACGTTCTCGAATGGCGTCGCCAGAACATTGACGATGAAGAAATCCGTGTGCTGCAGGCAGACAATGCAAAAGAGTATGAGAAGCTCGGTAGCCTGATCTTCAAAAAATATGGAACTCATGCCCAGTTTACCAATGCATACACACCTCAGCAGAACGCCGTTGCTGAGCGCCACATGCGTACTATTATGGAGCGGGTTCGTGCTTTGTTACCGGATGGTAAACTTCCCAAACCACTTTGGGCTGAGTGTGTGAATCATGTAACCACTCTGATTAATATGACGCCAAGCTCTAAGACTGATGGCCACACACCGTACGAACTTTGGTACAACCGTGTTCCTTCCATGGATTACATCAGAGTATTCGGATGCAGCGGAATGTACACATCACTGAGCAATAGAGAGATAAACTGGATGCTAGAGCCCGGTTGTGCATGTACCTAGGTATACCTGATTACAAGAAAGGATACCGTCTGACGGACATCAAAACCCGCGCTATTATCTACAGCAGCGACGTCGTCTTTAAAGAGGACGAATTTCCCTCTCTCGCAAGTCTGACATCCTCGAGAGAGCCAACTCAGGCCCCGGAAACACCGCACTCTGCAGGTATATGTTCACCTGCTTCTGCAACACCGACCGCTTCAGTTAGTTCATCAACAACTGCAGCAGGTGCCATTACACCAACTGCTAATAGCATGGCAACGCCTCGTGCCCCTGGCGTAGCAATGCCTACTGCACCAAGGACTGCTAGCAAACGTGTATTACCCCCGCTCTTGACCGAACAGCGATACATTACTCTTTTCGGACGGAGACGGCTTCTGAACCTCCACAACCTTCAGCTCCTAAACGACCCCGCCTTACTGCGGATGAGATTGATTTAGCCCTCAAGACCAAAACGAACAGGAGCACAGACAGCATTTACTACACACACTACTAGCTATTCGGTATGTGTCAGAACCCACTACGTATCGGGAGGCAATGAAGTAATCCCACGCTAATCAGTAGCATTTAGCAGCAAAATCGGAATACAAGTCCCTTATGGACAATAATACTTGGGTGTTGGTATCTCCTCCTAAGGGCAGGAAAGTTTTATCTAGTCGATGGGTCTTCGTAGTAAAGTATACCGGCATAGGCGACATTGACCGCTTTAAAGACGTCTTGTAATCAAAGGATTCCTTCAGGGGTATGGCATCGACTATCCATGCGGGACGTATCCGGCCACCTTACGAACCATACAAAACGCAAGATTTAAAAAGCGAGCACGCACCACTGTACCATGTTTCCGGTCACTCCTGCTCAATACAAAAATCAAGTGTGCTACACGTCAACCCTAGCAACGATGCCTGTCTTGCGCTTCTTGTGAGACTTCTTGTCGTGAAGCCTCATGAGACGACGTTCCTCCTTCTCTCTATCGCGACCCGCCTTCGCATGCGCTTTGGCTTTCTCTCATTTAACCTTGGATTGGTCGCGCTCAGCTTTCTCCAGCTCTCTCTTCTGTGCTAACGCAGTCTTGGCGCGCTCCTTCTCCACTTTAGCGCTGGCTTTCTCCTCTGCTTTGCGCTTCTTGGCGCGCTCCTTCTCAACCTTGGCGGTCTTCTTCTTCTCGAGGGTAGCCAGCATTTCCGGGTGCGTCAACAGCACACCACCTGAAAATTGTTCATCGACGTACGTTCCTTTCAATCTGCTCTTCATCTTCAGCGTGACACTTGAGCGAACGGCAATGTTGACCACATTCAGGGCATCCACGTCCATACCCTGTCGCTCTAGACAGCGTTGTTGGCGCTCGCTGACTTGAAGGGCTTCGACCTGAGGTACGACGACGGCGTGGTGTCTGAGCGAGCTCTTCTTGGTACACGGGTTATTACCAACCAGACCTGCTAACATCGTGTCAACAGAAAGAGGGTAAACTCCCGACGTTTTAAAAGATGAGATAGCATTTTGACCTGCGAACGCTTTTTCAAAAGGCAACTTCGTCAACCTCACGATGTCATCTTTTGTCGGTAAATAGCCAGTTGTGAGAGGGTACCGCTCCAGTTCACCTTCGTATTGCCGCTTAAAAGGCTGGTATACTCCAACATCGAGAGGCTGCAGGAGGTGCGACGTATGAGCCGGCAAACAGAAGATATGCACATCGCGCGCTTGCGCCCAAACCACGGTGCCGTAGTCAATGTGAACGAAATGACCATCCAGTATGAGAAGTTGGGGACGAGCTGCAGGAAGCCGACCAACAAACCACTTCACCCAGTGTCGAAAAAAATACATTGATGTTAGACGACTCTGTCATTGCGCACACAGCACCTGGCGGAGCATCCGTCATCCACTCCACTTTGCGACGCTTGCCAGTAAAAATGTACATGGGGGCATGTGACCTCCAGCAGCGTTGATACATCCTATGATGCTCACGTTTTCACGGTCGTCACTGCGTAACACGTTTGCAGGCATGCTTTTTGGCGTGATAAACCGTTGCAGGCACCGACCTTGCGGACAAACGCCAGCCTCATCGCAATTCCAGATCTGGGACGGACAATCACGCAACTTGAGTTCAATAATCGCTTGTTCCGAATTTCCATAGTAATAGCGCACAACTTCCTCTGTAGAAGCCTCCGCCCGTTTCCCCTCGAGAATTCTTGCCTTACGGAATGATATGTTGTATGAGTGCTACTTGGTCCACCTGCGACGAACTTGCGATCCGGAAACGTCTCCGGAACTGGACGGAGTGAGGATACAATAGCAGCCTGGCGGATCAGGAAACGGAGCTCAGCAAACCCAACACAAAACCCTCGAGACGCCCTGTGCTCGATAACTTCGAGCAAGACTTCTTCGGCTCCGTTGGACAGGTACTTGAGCATCGACCCAGTACGACAAGCCACTGGTACGACACCAGCTACTCGGCCACGCAAATTCTCGTACGGAAAGCCTAGGACACTCGCGCCTTCCGAACGGACATCCCCTCTCCGACAAGCTGGAGACCGCGCTTGTACTTCTCTACCTTTTCTGCTGTAATCGCAGTCATCACCGCCGCAGACTTTGCTTGGCCCCCAGAACGCAAAATGGCGCCAACAGGGCCGAATCGTACCTCAAACGAATGAGCAAAAGCGCGCCAATCCAACGGTTCAAACTATTAAATCAAACGGCAAGGCTGAAAAATGGCATCTTTACACAGGATTGGCTTGACCGGAAATGTGTCCCGCACAGATACAATGAGGTTTTCTCTCCTATTATCAAGATGGATGTACTCAGACTGCTTCTGACAATTGCGGCACTTCTCGATCTTGAAATCCACCAAATGGATGTAAAGACGGCGATCCTAAACGGATACCTTGAAGAAGAGATCTACATGGCTCAGCCGGAAGGTTTTAAAAATCCCGGGCAAGGAGCACCTGGTGTGTAAACTCCTCGAGAGCTTATACGGGTTAAAACAGTTATCCCGTGTCTGGTACCAAACCTTGTCTGCCTAGAAAGTGTTGGGTTCCTGAAACTCATTAAAGATCGATGTGTCTTTCGCCGCACAATTGACGGTCTCACTTGCTACATTGCAGTGTATGCCGACGACTTACTAATCATTGCCCCTACACCAGCCCTCGTCAGCGAGCTGAAATCAGCCCTGAACAAGCGATTCTCCGTGTCAGATTAAGGGAAGGTGAAATACTTACTCGGCTGGTCCATTCAACGTGACCGTAAGAATCGAACAATATTCATTCATCAACACAAATACGCTACGAAGGTCATTGACCGTTTCAGCGAATACATTCCGTACCCTATTGCAACACCGGCAGAACGGAACGCTAAACTCTCCGTAAGCAGCCAGCCTATCAGTGAGCAAGAGAAAGATGCGATGAAATCTATTCCGTATCGCCAAGCTGTAGGCAGTGTCATGTACTTAATGGTAGGAACTAGACCCGATACGGCATTCTACATGCGTGGGGTCAGCCAATTCCTAGCTAATCCTGGTATGGAGCACTGGAAAGCAGTCATCCGTGGACTGAAGTATCTATCTGGAACTAAAGAATACGGCCTACTTCTGGGAGGCTCGACCGATATCACTTCGGAGAACCTAGCCAATAAGCTGATTGCCTACAGTGACTCTGACTATGCCAAGTGTCCTGGCACGAGACACTCTGTTGGCGGATATGTGACTATGCTTGCAGGCAGTCCAATCTCCTGGCTTTCACGTAAGCACCACACTGTGGCTCTCTCTACGACAGAGGCGGAGTACATCGCCCTGTGCCACTGCATGCAAGAGATGATATTCCTCAAACTTCTCCTCAACGAACTTGGGTTTGCTACAACACAGTCCAACACTAAATTTGAGGACAATCAAAGCTGTATCAAATTTGCTACAATCCCGAACTTCACGGACGCTTAAAACATATATATACATGTACGATACTGCTTCGTGCAAGAAAAGGTAGACCGGCGTGAATTCATCGCCGCTTATTGCAATACAAAAGAGATGGTAGCTGACATCTTTACTAAAGCTTTAGACAAGCATCAGTTCAGAGAACTACGGACCAAGCTAAGGATAAAATCCCTTGAAACTGAATCTGGTTATTCTGATCAGTGTAAAATGCATGAACCATGCCTATTCCAATGTGTTCTTTTATTTTCCCCACCGGGGTTTAATTTTGTTCACACGAAGGTTTTCTCGTCATTGAGGTTTTCCCTGGTCAAATACCGAATTACACGAGGCGTATGTTTTCATATCCATGCAGACACAATAAATATTGCTGAGAAACTCCATTATCGATAGGCAAACCCGCGGAAATCCTACCGACGCCTAATCGTCAATTCCCTCTCAAAGACGATAAACGGACGATAAATGCCAAAACGTTGATCCAAGTCATCGTCGCCACGGCTTGCTCCTTGTCTCCGTCGAGGACATGTCGAATCGAGGCTCGGATTATTCAAAGTATTGTATTACTGAATAATATTTTTTTGGTATTAATACTATTTGGAGTAATACAAATACTTGTTTGTTAAAACATTGTATCAGGATTACCTGGATTAATCCTTACTCAAATATGTATATATTATAACACCAAGTAATACATTTTGCATCTTGTTTGGGGGGGTCCATACCCTATCAGCTTGCCGCACACGGTCGTTAGGTGGTTGATACGAATTGCGGATGTAGCGCTTTCCATGTCATGGCACACTGGTGTTGCGTGTGCTGTGTGTCTCACACTGCCATCCTGCCTGCGCGGCCAATGCTGCATCGTCATAGAGTGTACATCGGTGGCATCTGTGACGGAGCCAGCATGTGTACCGCTCGACTCTAGTGCTGCTACATGTACATACTTTATTTGAAGATCGGATGGAACTGCAAGCCTGGCTAGTGAAGCCGCCGCAGCATGTTGACGTCCAAGGATCAACACTCGTACCTATGAGCGCGACAAACGGAATGGCATGAGCCGGTCTCGCGATAATGACCCAGGTGTCTAGCTTTACGTCATCAGCCTTCCCGTCCGAGGATATGGAGCACGGCGTTGTATCGGCCAGATGATGCTCCAGGGTGCGCTTTGTCGGTGCCGCTGAGAACGCAAAACTTGGACAAGAGCTGGACCATATGAAACGATTGGGTTCCCCACCAAAATCGTCGATATCGGCAATTATTTATTTTTTGCTCGATGCAAGAATCTACATAGTAAAATGGGTTCAAACGACTTGCACTTCCTTAGCTCCTACTACGTAGTACTTCGAAGTAGATGTTTTACAGACGATCGGTTTGAGAGCATTGAAAATAATACTTAGTGCGTGTTGTATATTGCTACTATCCGAAGATGTTTAAATTATCGTCAACCCAGCAACGCTAGAGGAAAAATTGACAACTCATAAAACGAAAGCCACCAAATAAAAACGATACTAAGGCCGATCTAGTTCGGTTATTACTGCGCTCAAAGAAGTCAATAAAGGCGCTGTACACCATTGTGGCCCGTTGCTGGCATGTACTGTTCACATACCAGCTGTGATGAGGGCCCCGGGGTCCAGATGGGACCCCGGAGTCCCGCCAAACGTTTAATATGCACTTCAGGCTGCACGTGACCAACATGCACCAGCACCGCTTTCAGAAGTACTGACTTGGAGCAGATGTTCAGCCATCCGTTTGAAGCTAGAGCAGAGAGGGGTGGGTGCTGCCACGTCCAGCGCAGTGTAGACTGTCCCATTCAGGACGAATCCCGTCGCCCAGCTTCTTCAACTCGGTAAATTGTTGGTATACACCGGATAGTGTAGCCGGTGCTCGTGTCGGTGCGTCGATACTGGCCCTAAGGTTATTGAAAGCACGCGGCATTGTGTGCCCTTGGCAGAGTGTTGTAACGGGTTGGTTACAGTTACATAAGTAGGTAGACAAGAGTTACATATGTAGGTAAACAGAGATACAAACGTAGGCACAAAAAGCACACGGATAGGGTGTGCTTCGTGTCATCCTGTCATTGGTTGAAAAAGTGGAGTGCCATTTCAACCAATCAGGTGACAGTTTGCATTTGAGTGACCCCGAAGTCCACCAACACAAAACTGAGTTAGTTTTTTTTTATTTGCCACAAAAAATATGCTTAGACTCAGTCTGCTGAGTCTCTCCGCGCTTCTTCGCATCCTATAGTGTACGCTAGTGGCGGACACATCTGGCCCGTTACAAGTGTGGCTAATTCACTAGCGTCTGTCTCGCTGCTCTATTTCACCCGTAGTAGTATTTTGTATATACTGCAATGCGACGTCGCGCAGTCGTTCATAACGCACGAAGAAACGATGGAAGTGAGTTTGCTTTTGATTGGATTGACTTGGTGTGTGGTTGCAAAATAGAACCCCGTTCGCTTAGTGGCGGCGAGCCCAATTTGTAGTAGTGAATCCGCATCAGTTAGTGGTGTTTTCGTTTTGTCGTTAGTGGTCGTTACCGTTGTTTGGTGGTCGCATTTGAGGGTCTCGAGTCTTGCTTCATTTTCAGCCAATAGAATCGCACGAAAAAAATATTTGTATTACCATAGTATTACTCCTGTTTGGAGTAATCCTAATACTTGATTTCGATTTAAGTGTATTGTATCACGATGTACCTTCCATTTCAAAGTATTAGTATCACTATTACTGATACTTTGGTTTGGCCAGTAATCCTAGCCTCTGTCGTCAATGCTTGACACGGCCTAGGAGGACGAATGCGTGGCCCACAAATTGGTGATTGTAGGCTGCAACTAAAACAGACCGTTGAGCAGTCGCACCTCGCTCAGCACACGCCTCCCTCACGGCCAACTGGCTCGAAGTTGTCGCGGACGAGATCTTTGTAGACGAAGTTTCTTCCGGCATCGCGTAGCGAACGTAAGAACACGCGAAATAGTTTCCACGACGTGCCACGAGTCAAATAAGACTGTAGTGCTGCCGCTCGTAGTCGACGAAAGCGTTGATATCATCATCCGTGATAATATCCGGACGATTGGCTAGGTACGCAGCTGTCTTGAATGCGTTGAACAGGCATAAGCCATGCACGCGGCAATCGTATGCATCCCGAATTCGTCGGTCTTGCAAAAGTTGTCGAAGTTGCTGACGCCCGACACCAACCAACGGTCGACAAGGTCGATCTCGGGCCCAAAGTTGTCTTCCAGCAACAAAGGTTTTGGTTCCCAAGTCCGCTGGTAATAACGGCGACTACGTCGGCGCCTATGCAGCCACAGGACCCGGTACTCGTACCCACATGGCGTGGAACGCCGGGCGATAATACGAGCTACCCACCAAGTCTGCTTCGTAGTCGCGTAGTATGATCCCACCGTGACTCGCTGGCTGCCGTAGTTTTTGCGGTAGATGCGGTAATACAGCTTCGTCGGTCGACTACTATTTGTCGAAGTACTATCAGGAGCACCCCGAGCACCATTCGTCGAAGTACCAGGCGAAACCTGGATACTATCAGCCCTCGATCCAGTACTATTTGGTTCAGTAATACCGGGGACATCAATCGTGGTGTCCGGAGTACTATCGGACACGGCATCAGGTTGAATCTCACCAGGCTCAAGTTCATCAGCACTAGTGGCCCCCGCAACATCGCTCCAGTCTGCCCCGCGGCATCATCTCCCCGAGCACCTCCCGCTGGATTCGCGGTTGCTGCAGCCCCAGCTCCTCCAGTCCTCACAAGAGCTGCGTGCGCAGCCGCCCTCGCTGCCTTCTTCTCACGGATCCTCTCTGCGGTGCCGCTTTTCCGCGTCTTCACCAGCACGCCCGCAGGCGGAGCTCGCCCTGTCTTCCAGACCATTGCCATGACGTGCTCTGTCGTCTCCCTTCCCAGCAACGGAATACGATGTGGGCAAAGTTCGAACGGCGTGGCGAGATGCCCCAGAGCTTCCGAGCAGGTTAGCGAAGAGTCGCGATCTCGAACCTGTGAGATTGACGATAACCTCCAATTCTCAATTTCACAGTGTACCCCCGATCTACGCAAAGAAGCAGGAGGCTCTCACGGTTAGCTTCTTAACATTCAGGTATATTGTACTAGTTTCCTCTGAGAGCTGATGATCTAGTATTGAAGGCCCCGGCGAAACTGTTATTGTAAGATACACGATGCTATAGTGTGTACCTGTGTAGTTTCTCCAAAGCCAACCATTGTAACACTGCTATAGCAGTGCTGCTGGCACTGCTCCAGCTCTAATCCAACTCACTTCGTCTTTTGACGACTCCCAACAACACACCTTCCTCTTTCTCCGTCTCAATCTCATCTATACCTTTCCATAGATCTCCAGGATTCCACCAGTTAAGTTGGATAGTTGCGTACTTGTTTTGAAACTAATCTTGGCCTGCAACACCCGCCAACTATTTAAAGTAAAACGACGGCATGCTTAACTTGCTGTGAAGAAATTCGATTCTGTGCTGAAGTGTCCCTCATCGATACTGATCGAGCTACCAGGCTTCGAAAGTGCGATTGGGAAGAGATTGAGCAGCGCAGGGTCTCCTGTCAGAACTGTAAATCGGTCAACATAGATCATCATCCGGCGTTGGTCTACAGCGTAACTGCAGGCGGTAAAAATATGATGGAAGCGGAAGATAAGAGCTTTGTGTCTTGGCTCTTGAGCAATATAGATCTGAGCGTGTGTGAGAGGACTGTAGCTAGACCGAGAAGACAGGACTTGAGCACAAGGAAGGAAATGTGAAAGTGACCAATATATTTGAGTTGTTGTCACTGTGAACTCAGGAGGAAAGCCTTGGGCAACAAAACACCCGTGAACAACTGTTCCGCCAGCTTGGTAGCCAACGTCTGCACACGCCAGCGTTCCACCGGCCAGAGAGCAAACGGAATCTCAGCCGTGTTGCCTGCTCGCACTGGCCGAGTCCACTCAAAACACACCGTACACAGGTATCATCCCCGCACGCAGTTGTAGTGCAAGTGACCACCCGAATCAGGTCTTTCACGCTCGTTCCGGACTTGATCCGTCTGCATTGTCTCACCCCCACTTCACGCCGCTCAACTTTACCGCCGCTGCTGGTGTAAACCTAAAAGAAACACAAGCAATACAAGACAAGTGAGTCCGCCTTGAGCCTCCCGTCGTATTACTGCGATGTACTCCAGAGACCATCTTGGAATCGCACCATATAGACTCTTTTAAGGCAAACCAGCCCCAGTAGCGCGCATGTTACCGCGCATCCAAGATGTTGCATCCTCCACAACATGATCACCACGTCGAAGTCCATCGGGCTCTCCTATGCTTTGCGCCACTCCCACGCCGTAAGCACATTTTCCATGCTGAGTTTTCCCGGAGATACTCGAATCGCTGGGGCCCAGAGCCTTAGGGCCGTTCTTATTAACGGTAGCGTGGTCAGACATAGAAGGGTCCATTTTGAGGTAGCGTGCGCTGCCACACAACTACGCGAGCGGTTGTGCGGTAGTGCGCACGCAACGCGCTTTGATCGGTAAACTCACTTCAAATTAAAGATAGATGAGCCGCATAAAGTCGCAAAACTGCCACAGAACAACTTTCGAGATGGATGAGCGGTCGAGGGCCCCAGTGGATGTACCTGCATTAGGGATGACGGCGCTGCTCATGTCAGACTTCCCTGTCACTGGCGTGTCCTCAATGGCAGATATACCGACGTCACCGCCTCAGCAGAGTCAGCAATTGCTAGAAGCAAGAAAACCATCAGCACGAACTCCTTCACTCGATGGCCGGTTGTTTGAAAACGTGACCTTAGCTGATGTGGTTGTCGGAGACGAGAAGTACGACCACCAAGGGATGTCACTTTCACGGAAGACGGCAGAGGCAATCAATGGCATCAAAGTAAGCAGTATCCGACATGGTGAGCTACGCGCAATTTTGCAAAGTGCTGGCGGTGACTAGGTATAAGAACAAGAAGAAGGCAACCATGGCTCACTTGATTGCAATGAAGAAGCTCAATAAAGAAGTGTACGACGAGCTGTTCAGTTCTCGTTCTAAGATGCCCCGATCTCTCGACTAATCGGCTCCATCGATCGGGATGAATCAACACATATATAATTCCCAAAAAGGGAAAGCAATTTGTTGAACGAAGAAATATTCATTCAACATATGCGAGTGAACTTGCCCTCTGACTCCAACTTCCCAACTCGTAACCCCCACTGCATTCTCTGTCGAAAAACGCGGTCTGCACGGATGCGAATTCCTTCGTTCATGACGACGAGAAAGACAAGCATCTGCCTTTGATCATCCTCTGCATCGAGATCCAAGTCGTCGGCGTTGTCGTCGAGATGCCATTCTAAATTCATGATCTCCGGTTGTTTTTCCAAAATGCATCAACGTTGTCGGCACGCTACGACATTGGTATGATAAGAAACGAAGGTAGCGCGGGGGATAATTGTATCACCTGTTTGGTAGCGCACGCTACCACGCAACCCAATGATAAGAACGGCGCTTAGTGAAGATGTCCGCCACATTTTCAGTAGTCGGAACATACTTCACAATCCAAGCACCATCATCCGAGCTTCTTTGGTAAAGTGCTGGACCTTCTTGCTGTTACCACGGTTCGAGATGACCTGAATGGTACTCTGGTTGTCCCTGTTGAGTGTGGACACCTCATGATTGACCTTCAGCTCGTTCAAGAGTTGCCGCGCTCACCCCAAGCTATCCACGCAGTCGGAAGCTGCCACCAATTCCGATGAGTGGAGAGTTTTGGCACTCGCAAACAGTATTTACAACGACCCAAAAGTGTAGGATCACCAAAATTCTTTGTAGGACCAACCACAGACCAAAATGTGAGTGGCCTCCTAAAACATACAAGAAACGACCATCAGAAATAGTGCAGCCACAACTGCAGCAAGAGCAGTTAAACGTTTTCCGTTGAGAGGAGTGAAGCAACTAAGATGTGCACATGGAGTCGGATTCAGACAGCTCGGATGAGCTTCAACAGCCGTGTAGATCGCTGTGGACATTGATGTGGAGGTCCACAGCAGGCAAACCTGCTCTGGAAGTACAGCGACAAGAGCTACCATCAGATAGCATCACCAAGAGCGACCCAACTAGCTCTCCATCGATCACTTCCTCGACAAAAGCCTATACCTAGGCAACAACTGTGCACATCATGCGAGTTCATCTGGCGAAATGCACATCGCGGCGCTGCAATTCACGAACGAGTCGCTGAAGATGATGACTCCGACTCAGATACCAGCTCGACATGCCCTGTCCTCTACAAGTTCAAGGTTTACCAGTCGTCTGGCACGAGCGAGTTATTTGAACAGGCCGGCCATTTAGCTGACCGTGACGGCCTGCTACGCCCCCCAGACAAAACTGACCACCGAAATGAAGACGTTCGTGATCGAAAGGCTCAATTCCGGCGTGAAGATGACCGCTGCGCGGTTATTTGCCGTCATCTGCAGTATGGCGCATAAAAAAGACATGTCAGGACCACCACCCAGAGACCAGCAAGTGATCGACTTTGTTAAAAACTGGAGGCGCAACAACCCACGGAACTCAATGGCCCCGATGATAGAGATTTGCAATGGGCATTTCTACGAGCAGCAAGAATTGGCGTCCCTTTCGGAAATCGACATGATCATTCTCTGTGATACTCAGCATGATGCACAGCCCAGGCAGTAACAGCGTCGTCTCCCGCATAGTCGATGGGTCAAAAGCCTACCTGTTTCGCGAGGGGATGACGTGTCTACAGCAAACCCGCGCTTACATCGCTGTGCAGAATCACAACGACGGCACCTCCATGTTTCACATGGACAGCACTCATAGCATGTTCATTCACGGGTACTCCGTGATTGCTTTCGGCTACTCTGATCAGAGCTGCCACTTTTATGCGTTGGCGAACTTCTGTACTTCGCAGAAACGCAAATTGGATGTCGCGTGGTGCATTGGATACATCAAGAGGGTGTGCGTGGAGACGTGTGGTGCTCGCTTCGATCTAGGTTTCGTCATGATGGACGGAGACAAAGATCAATTCAATGCTTGTGTCACCGAGCTGCCGCATTCCGTAGTCCTAATGTGCTGGGTCCGTGTAACCAAGGATGTCTGGGCAAAGGCATCAAAATTCAAGGTCTCATCTGAAGATTCATGCGCGTTTTTTTTTAAGATTTGTACTGCGCCGGGGCTGCAATAGCGTTTACGTAGAGGAAGACACAGACTGAGCGAGTCTCTAGTGTTCTTTGAAAGCTTACAAACTCTATACGAAAGTTTGGACGAATACCTTATTAAACCTTAATTAAGGATTCCAGAGATAGACAATACCTTATGCAAATATGTGAACTCTATGCTTCAAAATGTGAACTGAATGTATTGTTGTTTATCGCGGCAGAGCCGCCTGTTGTTTGTATGTATAGGACTCGCTATCTATCATAGTGGAGCCTAGTCTAATGCATATCCATTGGCTGTGAGCCACCCACTCCTATCTGGGGTGACCCACGTAACATATGTGTGGAACTCAACTTATGTGTGGCACCTAGCTTGTGTGCATCACACTATTCGATGTAACCCCGTTGCATGTACGACATGCACTATGCAGCTCGAGAGGAATTTCTTGCTATTAAGGGCGCGTCTAGCATGCTGGAGAAGACGCGCAGAGGCAAGTGCAGTCCTCCGACTGACAGATCACATCATAAAGCAGTGGATCGAGACTTCGCGATTCTCGAAGTGGCAGGCGTTGAACTCTCCAGTGCGATATGCTGGGACTAACAATCCTCTGGAACAATATCACCACCGTTTGAAGCTCGAGTGCCCCGAAGGTCCACAGACTCCTGACGAGCTGATCAAATCTTTGGATAGTGCGCGTCACGCATTTTTACACAGAGATTTGGCTTTCTGCAACTTCTGCACTGCCTCACAACGGCTGATGTTACTGTACAAGCATCATTGTCAACGTGGGTGCCTCAATGTTGAGCGCCTTCCTCGAATTGGAACGATGGAAGCGGATTTGTTCCGTGTGGGCCATCGCACATTGTCTCTAACTGCGGTGGAGAGAAGATCACAGAGGCAGGCTATAAATCTACTAATGCCCGTCGAAAACAAGCCCAGAACATGCCCGAGAGCGGTTAGATTGTTGACGTTGTAAGCAAAGCGTGCCGGTGCACGTACTTTCAAAAGCATGGAGCGTGCTGCCACCTTGTAGCAGCCTACGTGCATGCAGGCGCGCATGTGCCTGGCGTTGGTAATACTGGTGCATCCCCGCCACCACACCATCTCCGAACGATCTGAAAGATTGATCTCCGCGTCAGATTTTGCTCATCCAACGTTCGAGTCTGCCAATAACGAAGCATCCGTGTCTGGGGAATACGCATTGAACGTTGTGGTAGTATTGTCAGCAGGGTCAGATGATGTAGAACCAGAGTCTGCAGAGAATTTTCATGGACAGGAAGTAACACTCGATATACCAAGTGAGCTCGCATCAGATAATGCAAACAGCTTCGTCGACGATGACCCAGCTCAAAGGTGGATGTTGGTCACCGCGAAATGCCGCTGTCAAACGTGGCGTCAGGAGACGAGAGTGCGAGCAACGACGATGCGAATGATGGCGTTTGGGATGTGTCAAACGAGCATTCAACCATAGATGAAGCCGGATCCAGGTCTGGCGCAGCCAGAGAGAATCAACCCGGCACTTCGGTGGATAGAATTTCGGTACCAGCTAGGCGACGCTTAAGCCGCCCGAGGAAGCCAACGAAGCGCGCACTTGAATCTCGGCTTCAAATTGAAAAACGTTCCCGAAAGTAAGATGACGGATTTTAATTCGGCTTTTGTTAGCTAACACCTTAATAAATATTTCGTTTGTTCATTTTGTTACCAATGTATCTCAGCATTCGCCGCAACATATATCCCAACTCGTTCACTAGTGCAACTGGCTCGAGAGTATTCAATGTCAGTGCCCATGAGGTCATCAACAGCACAGCTTCGTTGAGCACAGACTTCATGCTGGAGCGGCTTGGCCGTTCAAGAAGCACCACGACGATCAGTTCCGGACCCCCCCCCCAAGTTGATGACAAGGGGGTAGTTAGCGTTTCAGTGAAGTGGAGCGGTGTGTTGCTGGTCGACGTGATTGAATGAGTCGACTGCAAGCTGGACTGCATTGAGTAGGTGCGGCTTAAGGAGATGGGTGCCGGCGCTAAGAGCTGCGATACTGTGCTGGGTCGATATGGTGTCGTGCTGCTCGCGTACGCAATGAACAGTGCTTTTATCCTGAATGAGCACGAGTTCTCCCTGGCCATGTAGAGAATTTTCGGAAAAAAACTGGCGTTCGCAATGTCAAGTTCGCTCACCGCATCATTCTTATGCCGAATTGATAAGTATCCTCGGGCAGCATGAAGGTAAGCATAAAGCTGGGCGGCGTCAGCTCTCGTCCATAAATACTTGCATGACTACGTCGATGCATCAATGCAGTTGAAGATAAGCATGTGCAGTGCTCGTTCGCTGTTGGTAGGTTGCTACACTACAAGCTTCAGTGCTCTTTTGAGATTATAGAAGTGGATGCAACATTTTTGGTTTGAGCGTGTGGGCCGACTACTATTTGGGTGGCACGTACGCAAGTGCGAGTGCTGCGGTATTTTACTCAGTGGTACCCCCTCAATTCCGATGCGCACGTGTTCGTCGTAACACGTCCCTGCTGCTTGCTTTTCAACAGCCAAGTAGAGCCATTCAGATCCAATGCGAACCCTGTGGTCGACCGACTTGAGTCCTTGCACATCGCATGATCGGCGTCGGAGAAAATGCGTTCAGCTGCATGTGGCGAGGCGATTCCAGCTCCGGGAAGGTTGCTTGAACTTCTCGGATCTTGGAACGTCGGTCGCTGGACTGATCAATATCCCCTTGCTCGTCGGATTGAGTCTGGGAGTAGATACTAAGATCCCAGAACGCACAGGCCTACACAGGTCTGAGCGTGGCGTGTGGGTCCTCGCTTGTGATCCCCCTGAACTTGCGGTCTCTAAGATTAGGCTACGCTGTGGGCCTGTACGTGAGTCCGCCACACCAGCTACCTCTGATTCTGTCCGAGCGGAGCTTGGCTCTTGCTCGGCAGGTCTCGGTCTGCACGCGTCGATTCGAACTCGAAATGCCCCGTTTATTTTCTGATACAGCACGTCACTCTCTCCACCACTCTATCCTTTTCTTTCCCAGACCCGGGACACGGGTCGTTCCAGCATCTTCTTCTTCTCAGCAACTCCGGCTTAGAGTCGCTTCCAGTCTCTTCATTTCCTCCGGCAGTTCTGACTGAGAACCGTGTCAATGGATTTTAGCTCGCTCTTCAGATCCAAGAGGGGCCAGCAGTTGTTGGCTCGGGTCTTGCGCCTGTCGTAATCCAGAGCACTCGCACTACATGTTGGGACGCCCGCGCACCACGCCATGTTCAGGCGAATCAGATAATCTCACGGATGAATCCGGATACACAAAAACCTGCACAGCTCTGAGACTCCAATTCTGGAAGTCTGAGTCTGGGCACTGCCGTTAACCTTAGCGTCGTTCACCTACGACCCGATGATATGAAGCACTTGCGAAGCCACCAGCGCAAGATGACGACACCACAGGTGGGGAACATGGAATAGCGAAGCGCTAACGAGATGAGTAAAAATAACTTGGCTAAGTGGGCTTGAATTTTATTGGAGAACTTCGCTACACTGTCCTGGCGCTTGGTCCTTACGCGGCTTGCACTCAAATGCGATCGGGCCGCGTCGCTTGCGTCTTTCGGGTCAAATTGAACTCTGATTGAATCTTTATACATGCAAACGGAGACCTACATAGATAGAGCGCTGTCTCCACAGTCATATAGTGAAAACTTGATCTTGGGTGTGAAGTGCCTGAGCTAAGCGCGCATTAAACATTCCAAGCGCGCTTATATCATGAGCGGAGGTCGCGGATTGACCGAAAACCGGCACTGTCCTGCGATCCTTCCATGCCGGCGCGCTGTCGGCCCTTGAGCGAGTGGTCTTCGTGAAACACCTGGCGCTTGGCGAGCATGTCCAAGCTGAGTTGTACCCATGGGGCGGTTGAACTTGTGAAGAGTCGCTCACGGAAAAAAAACTTCCACTTCCCGGAGTCTGGGCATCCAAAGCTGGGACTCTGAGAATCCGGAGTCCGGGAATTGAAGTCCGAGTCTGAGACTTGAGTCTGGGGTTGTAGCCATATCTTCGTGCGACACGCCGCACTATCTCCACTGGCACCCAGGTCTGATACTTTGACCAATGGCTGCAGCCGGGGACGGCCGATTGATGGGTTGAGCGACCGAATTTCAGCCAACCTCATCACATGCAGCTTACCCATGGCCGGTCGATACACAAGCCCAAAGTGTTTCGACCCAGCCAGATATCACACGGCCCGCTTGACCAAAGTGAAGTTATTACGAATGAATGCTCTGATGTACTTCCTCAAGCACCGAATGACGTTGGCCACGTCGAGGCGAGTACAGGCAACCACGTACGGGGGAGAACCGACAAGGCTGTGAGTCGTCGTTGATCTTGGCCTTGTCCGTCTTGATCTGAGGCATCCGCTCGTTGTGCACCTGTGGAGAACGTTCATCCTTCGCCTTGTCCAAGCGAAAACGCGATGCCATCCTCTCCACGTATGCGTTTTGCGACATACACAATATCACACCGGGCTCAAAATTAATCTCCATTCCGAGCAAGTGCTTGACGCGACCCAAGTCCTTCACTTCGAACTTTGCAGCCAATTCACGAACCACGACGTCGAAATCATCAGGTTTGGCCGCAATAATGATGTCGTCGACGTCGACAGTCAAGGAAATCATGTTACTGGTGCCTTACGATAATAGACGCTCGCATCGATCACACACTGTCGGAAGTCCAGCTCCAGGAGATATGCGTGCATCGTATCGTTCCAAATCTTGGAGGCTTGCTTAGGCCATAGAGACCTTTCAGCAACCGACAAACCCGATCCGTGCCGTCGTGATATCCCTGAGGCTGTTTTATGTATGACCACGCTCACGAACTTCCCATTCACGAGCGCTGTCACGAATCAACTTGCCAGCAGTCAGTCCTTGCATCAGCGCAATAATCATCACCAGTCTGACCGATTCAATGCGCACCACTGGAGAGTATGTCTCCTGGTAATCGATGCCAAACTTTTGAAGAAAACCACGTATGGCTAGTCGTGCCTTGAATCGGTCAACTTCGACCTTCTCATTGCGTTTGACGACAAGAATCCAGACAGATGTGAGCACATTCACACGTTTCTCGCCCGTTGACTTTGGTCGCGGTACCATTCCCAGGTCAGGTTCTTCATCAAACATTCATACTCCACGTTCATCGCTGCACGCCATTGCGCTGCATGTTCCGAGGCAAGTGCGTGGCGCACCGTGGTCGGATTGATCAGCTCACTCACGATACCAATGAGCATGCAGGACATGAGCGTGCACGTCATCACCCATGAGGGATCGTAGCGGGAAGGTGGGCATCGCTGACGAGTTGATCATCTCACTGAAGTCGAAGACATACTCGTTGAACTGGTTCCACGTGGTGGGCTATAAGAGATGCTGACGAAGAAGCCGTCGATGGACTCATGCTGCTGGCACTCCAGCACTTGAAGACCCACTCCCACTCGTATCCCCACTGCTCCTGTCACCAGATTCGGAACGTAGGGATCGAGTCAAGTTGGCGCCACCAGTATTTCATTGTTCCTGCTAGACGAGCAGTCGGACGACGTACTGGTGCTGCTGCTAGAACCAAAGCGTGCTTGACGAGGAATTTTCAGAAGTACTATCCGGGGAATCCGCTGTAGCATTTTCACTCGAGATCGCCGAGTCAGCAACACCTTGAAAACTTAACGTCCTCTGATTCGTCGCTTCTGCTGTCAGGTGAAGTTAGACGTCGACGCTTCGTAGATATCACCCCACAATCTGATCCTTCAGCTCGTCACCTGATGAGTACCTGTCCTTTGACGCCTTGTCGGGAACGTCAACAGAATCAAGTACAGCATTCACTGGCAGTCGAACCAAAGGAACACAACAGGAAGAGCAACCTGAATGCCACAGTAGTGCCTCGCCAAGAGATGTTCCACGTACGCGCTGTCGACAGTAATATCCTCACGAAAGGAGACATCACGAGGTGCTCATTCAGATCACCAGTCCGCACGTTGCGAAGCCGATATCCAAGTAAGGTCTGCGATATCCAAGAAACAGGGTAGGAACCGCTTTCGGACTCAGCTTGCTTGCTCGTTTCTTCTTCGGAACGTGAGCGAAGGCATCACAGCCACATACATGGAGCTTGCCAACGTCAGGCTTTACCCCAGTCAGTTTCTTTTACTCAGTCATGCCAGGTAAAGCTATGGTTGAGCTCATCTTGTCCACCTCGACAACGTACATCAGGATTTCTCCCCACAACGACTGCGGTAAGCCGGTCCATTCCCGAATGGCGCGCACCTTATTCACCAAGTTCCCGTTTTGTCGCTCGACTAAGCTGTTCTCCTCCGGTATGTAGGCGTTGGTGGGTCGCAACATAACGCCATGGTCGACGAGAAACTTCTTCATCACGTTGTTCACGAACTCACCAACATGGTCGAACCGAACTCTGTTGACCACATGCTGCTTCTCCAGTCGTAGAATCAGGTTCATCACATTCCTAGTATCCTCGCTCTTGTGTTCAAGCAAGTAGCACTACTTGTACCTTGCCTCATCCTGAATCAGTTGGAAGTATCGCTTGCCACCTACCGTTTCCAAGCCAATGCTGCAGACGTCTGACATCAAGCAGCTGGAGCAAACCGTGCTACGCTTGTTATTACGCTTGTAATTCATTCTCCGTTGCTTGGCCAACTGACAAGCAAATACAATCCAGCTCCTTCGAGTAGTTGCGCTTGGTCTTCTCTTCCTCAAAGGCCAACCACATGTCACACGCGTACGTCAACGTTCCGATCTTGGCCGTGTCTTTCACGAAGACGTCACGCAGCAGTGCGTCACGAGCGAGGGCGTTCTCCTTGGCGTTGCTTGCTTGTTCCGCTGGCGTTGGCGTTGGTCCCAGCACATCCGTCCACACCAGAATGTCCCAGCATCTGCGTTGCGCCAGATACGACTGCAGCATAGCCTTGCACAGGTCGAAGCATCCCCCCTCGTCGTACTTGGGTGGAGTGCTGCTTCCGAACAGTGGGGTCGCTCACCGTCGCCGCCGTCATGTTGCCATCGCTCGCGTTGCTCATGCTTGATCCGACTCGCAGTGCTTGGGCTCAATATCCTAAGAGCTTTTGTTTCTTGACTCTTGAGCCTTGAGAGCTGAGCGTGTGTGAGAGGACTGTAGCTACCCTAGAAGACAGGACTTAAGTACAAGGAAGGAAATGTGAAAGTGACCAGTATATATCAGTTGCTGTGACTGTGAACTCAGGAGGAAAGCCTTGGGCAGCAAACCTCCTTGGACAACTGTTCCACTAGCTTGGTAGCCTACGTCCGCACTCGTCCGTATTCCACCGGCCAGAGAGCAAACGGAATCTCAGCCGTGTTGCCTGCTCGCACTGGCCGAGTCCACTCAAAACACACCGTACAAAGGTATCATCCCCGCACGCAGTTGTAGTGCAAGTGACCGTCAGAATCAGGTCTTCCAGGCTCGTCCCGGACTTGACCGTCTGGATTCTCTCAGAAGAAGACAAGTATAACAAACGCCCATCCTTTTGAGGGTAGTTTCAAAAAATATTCAACTTTTAGAAAAATAAAATGTAAGCAAAATTACTGTAGTTAGTTAATTCTCTGAAATTTATTTACAGAGCTAAGACACGATGCCAGTGGAGGTGTGATTTTCCAACAATCGAAAATCCGGTAAGCTATATATCGGCAAATATACCAATTGTGAAAGGAATTATACTTAAGTCAAGCGTGACAAGTACCGTTAGCACTGTATGAAATAATACCTGAAGAAACTGATAAATTACATGCATGTTGCCTGTGTCGTCACCCCATCACCGTAAGTGCGAAATATATCAAGCTTGCATGTTGCATGAAGGTGACGCTGGCTTCGCCAGAGGAGTGGTGTGCTTTTTTTAATTAAAAACGAGAGCGGTCCCGTTGACCCCAGAAAACTTAAACTTAGTACTTCAAAGTAAACGCCATCAAGTTCATCCACAAGTACAAGTGATGTCCAAGATGCTTGTCAATTCGTTGTGCTTTGATCGACTCTGCCAGTCGTGACACCCCTGTGTGCTCTTCCATCCTCCGTTTAACGTTGTCGCTGTCTGCAACGAGAGTCGGAGGGACTTGATAGTGAAGATAAAGTTGATAGGATCACAAGATACCAATGCGGTGAGATAATAGGCTCAAGGCTACAAGGCTACCGCACGACAAACACATTTGCTGAAGTGTCAGTCCTTCCTTAGTTAATCCTTTCTCTGCTGCAGCACTCCAACCTTTCCAACAAGTGCACCACCAGCTCACGTTTCCAGCATCGCGAGACTGGTCTCGCTCTTCTTGAGAACGGCAGCGATCCGCTGAAACTCCGTTCTTAGCGAGCTGCGCCAACTGAAACACACCGTCTTCGACGTCTTGAGCAAGACTGTGACTGCTGCCAAAGCACGAAAGTGTAAGCAAGATAAACTTCCTATATCTAGATAAACCCAAATTTCAGAGCTTCTTCGTGCAGCGCGCACTTCGTTTTAATAGATTAAAAACATATTTTCACGAGCGTAACCATTCAGTAGTGTTGAGTTTGAGTATTTGTAAACTTAGTGGTGCGGCTTATCACCCCGTCACAGGTCGTCATTTCGACGGCCTTTGCCGCCGTTGCGCGCGTTCTTGTAGATACTGGCCCAGGTTTCAGCCTTGTCGCGGTCCCCGGGCGTCACGCTGCTGAAGTTGAGCTGCTTGAGGTTTGGGAACGCCGCGATCACGTAGTTGCGGTAGTGCTTCTTCTCCGCGATGGGGTTTCCATGCAACGTGATCGAGTGCAGACGAGGCAGCCAGTGGGCTAGAACATCTACGTCCGTGTACTTACTCAACAAGTTGCCGTGGAGGTGCAGCGTGAACAGCTCCGGGTACGCCGAGAAGACGTCGGGCGGGATGCTCGTCAGCTCATTACCCGACAGATCCAGCCACTGCAGCGAGTCTGGGTAGCCAAATACAGCGCGCAATGCCTCGTGCATGTCGTCCAGATGGGAGATCTTGTTGTTGTTCACGCGTAGTGACACTGGGGCCTGCCGTTTCTTCGACGTGGTTGCTCCGGTTTGGGAGCTCAACGGGTCCAATCCTGCCGCCGCAACAGCGACACTGGTTGGAGAAACGAGCTCGTCGCCACTTGTACGGGTAGTCAAACTACTGACTGGTACGGATTTCTTCGTACCGCTCACCGGATCGTGCTGCTGCATCTCTATTGTCAACAACAGTGAATTTGTTACTTGTTTCACAAATCGAGAGCACTGACAACGAACCTGAAAGCGATACGAGTCCCATGAACGAATAGTCCAGTGGGATTGAAGCAGCTTGGCGTCGAGGCATTCCTGTCTTCTTGAGGGAAGTTGAACCGGTGTCTGAAGCCTGCGCAGACGTAGAAGCCATTGTCACGCCGACTTGATCAGCCCCGTTGGCGAGGCTTTCGCCTGATGAACGCTGGGAATGATGAAAGCAAGCAAACTCGATCTCAAAAATAGTCCTAGAAATTACTTTTTGGTTATTCTCGTCTTTTGAGACGGAAATAGCCGAGTTTCAGTTCACATGGTGTTGATCGATGTTGAGCAGGAGTTGAATCACACGGAAAGCTCCTTGAATGGCGGAGCTCATGGCTTTGTACTCGTCCGCGTGGAAATTCCGCCCATCTTCGCTTTCTGGTTCCTTCGTTTTGAGCGACAGCACGGCGTACTCGGCGCTGCAGAAGTCGTAGTAGCAGGAATAAAACTTGTCGACACCGACGTCCTGCACGCCACGTGCAAAGGACTTCTGCACCTTTCGGACTTTCATCAGCCTTGACAGGAACGAGTCCTCGGCTGCGTCTTTCGGATCATAAAAACTCGTATTTTCGAGCAGAATGGCACTCAGTTGAGTGAACGGATCAGCCAGTCGTGCAGTGGCGAAGCTCAGAAGCTCCAACTTGGACGCGGCCAGTGTCTCCGCTTCGAGTGCGATGGCTGCAGCACATGCGCACCAGAAGCCGCCGTTTCCAGGAATTATTTGCCTTGAGCGGAGCGCATTACGCAGTCGACAGATCATCTTGCAAGTGTCGTTACGCAGCTCCACAGCTAACGATTTGGTAGGTCCTTGCACGATGACGGATGCGTGTGGTTGAGAACTGACGTCAGGCACTTGAACCTGCACGAAGTAAGTCGCAAACTCGTCGTCTTCGTCGTCCTCTTGGGCTCTACTGACCGACAGATCAAGCTCTTTCAACTGGAGACATTCGCTACCGATGGCACTGGGCAAGAGCTCCTCCCACGAGTCCACAATTTCAGCACCACTCATCTCAGCGAGCTGCTTGAGTGCATCAAACGAGGACACAGGAACGCAAAGAGCTGCATTCTTCATGGATCCAGACACATCAAGCACGTTGGTGCTGATCTCGCCGTATACAAAAATGGTCTGCACCGAGGAATTCGCAGCGAATTCCGTCGTCTCCAGGTCTCCAGCAATGACAGCCACGCCACTGTTGACAGCGATCGTGCCGTCGGCAGAGAAGCGACGACGCAAGCAGTAGCATGACGCAGCGTCTGCGATCGGCAATAACACACCACCAAGGACACGAGAGCTGGCGGCTGACGTCACGCCTCCAAGCACCACGTCCGTCGTCACAAGATCCTGAACGGAGAGGTCTTCATCGCCACAGAATCGAATTGGGTCGAGCAACGAGGCTGCTTGAACGGCTAGATCCGTAGCGATTTCATTGCTGAAATGTACGAAACATCGCGACAGTCAGCAGGGTAACAAGGAATCGGCGTAGCAACAAGGAGCTTACTTGGTTGACAGCAGGCGTCCTAGAGTTGCGAGCTGGCTGGAAAGCGGCAACTTGTTGAAGAATGGACAGGCTTCAGCCAGCGGAATTCGCATGTGCTTGGCTGTCTACAGAATACAAAAGGCCAGGAGCTTAGACGTATAGTCTACGAATACTCATAAGCTCAGTCCCGAACCTTCAAACTGCACCTCTCGACACAAGACAGAGCCTCTTGGATGACATCGCTGCAAGCCAACAGGTCAGCTCTGAGACCCACACACTAATAAGTGAATAGATCAACCCATACGCAGGCAGTCCGTGACGCTGGAGCTCCAGCACCGCCTCCACCAGCACTCCACACAAGCTCAGCATCGTCGTGCAGCCCTGCAACGTCAAAAACTCCGTCAATAAGTCGCAAGTGGTCGATCAAAAACCAAAAGAACCTCTGACCGTGCCAAATCCCCTTCGCTGCTCATTCATAGCTTGCTGCAACACTGCAGTGCCGGGATTCTGGCTTTGTAGCGCACTCGCCACCGTGTACGCGTCTGCGGAAAACAGCGTCTGGTCCAGTTCGTCTACGAAGGGAGCGCAAAACATGTCAGAAAGATGCCGAAGAATGGGCCATAGAGCTGCCCACCAGCTACCTGTGACCTGCTTTCGCAGCTTTCTAGGCCCGTAGAGCGATCGCACCGCGCGAGCCACGCCTGCCACAGCCTGTAGCAGCACCATCGAGTCCATGACGATCTTTCGTCGAATAACTTCAAGTTAGTATCTTTTTGCCGCATACAAACCTCAAGTATAAAAATAGACTCAAATAATAATGATATTTTTCGGCCGCTTGTCGTGGACATTTTTCCCCAAAATCCAAATACTACCTGGCGTGGTGCGATTCCTATATGCTAGTCCGTTCTCGAGCCGTCCAGGGTCTCCAACTCTCCCTTGAGGACCCAGACGAGCTCCCGGGGTACTGCTGCTTTCCGTTCAGGAGTCATTATACCGCGACACGAAGTCGCCGAGGCCCGGGATGATCATGTGCGTCTGCGGGTCGACCTTGCTGTCGATGCCTCCCGTCACGATCTGCACGCCTGCGTTGGATACCAAGAACCAGCAAAAAACAAGTAAGAGCCGGCAAAGGCTGTGGATACTGAAGCCGGCGTACCTGGGAATCGGTTGCCGATAGCCGCGACGCTGTCGGTGGAGCACAGAATCGCCGTGAGCGTGATACGATCCTCCGGGACGCCAATGCTGCAGAGCGCCTCGATCGCCTTGCACACGTCGCCACCCGTGCTCACCGTCGAACAGAATAGCAACACCCTGAAGCGCGTGATGTCGCTGGGCAAGTCCATGTGATCCAGGCGCCAGTCGCTGCGCCCCTGGTCGGCCTCCAGCTGGACGTGGATCGAGCCCTGCGGAGCGTCCGGCTCCATCTGGTGGAACAACACGAGAAACGGGAACCCTTCGGCGCCGATGGCCACGCCACAGAACTCGTTTGTGCGCTCCAAACCATACGTCAAGTGGCCCGCGGCTGTCATCATTTCGATCGCGTGCGCGCCGATGATGGCGAGCGCTTCCTCCAGCAAGAGCATGATGAGCCGTCCAGCGGCTCGACGGAACGTCGCTGGACCCGATCGCCTATCGCGTAACGTCGTCATGAGCAGCAGAACGGAGTTGGAGCAGATCTCCCGGACCATCAACTCGTCCCCGGGCGAGTCGGTGAAGTTCTCGGCGCGGTCGATTTCCTGCGCCTGCTTGAGCAGCGAGTCGTAGCGCGTGACGATCTCCTCGCGGTTCTTCTTGATGTGGCAGATCGCGGCGCGCGTGACGCCGTACTCGCGCGCCAGCGCAGCCTGCTTCTCGCCGTTCTCAATGCGTTTGATGATGCTGTGGCGCTCCGAGTCGCGCAGATAGCGCACACGTTTCTTCTCTTTCTTTGGAGGCGCCACAGTCTCGTCATCGTTAGCGTCGTTCGTTGCCTCCTGCATGATGCCGTTCTCCTTGCTTGTCGATGCCATCGGCGTCTTACTGGTGTCGGTGGTGCTATCATCGCTGCCTTGAGCTACCGATACCTGGCTATTAGAGGAGCTGCTGGACGTCGAGCCGAAGGCCAACGAGTTACCCTGCGTGTGCAGCGCCATGAACTCGCCCAGTGGCTGCTGCATTGGCGCTTCAACCTGCGGGGTGTGGTACCCCGCTGTCGTGTCTCGTTCTGGCATGGACGTTCGAGGACACACCAAAAAGCGACGGCTAGAGACGGATCCAACGAGTCCGGCGTAGCGCGACAAGCTGTGGACGATTACTTCTTCTTGAATGGAGCTGCCCTTGGCGACGTGGATGGCGCTTTGAGATGTGGCCGAGCAAGCGAGTTGCCGTCTGCCATCGACGGCTCTTCCTGTGTGTGGCAATTTGCGCGGCGGCAAAAATACGCAGATGGGAATTGGTCGAGCGGACCCTTTTCGGGCAGGCAAGCTGCTGGCTGGCCGCGTCCACGCGAGGCTTATAACACGCAATGCCAGCGTTTACCACTGCCGAGCCAGGTGGCGAGAGCACAGGTCGACAGTACCGAGGTGATGGCATGGTGGCGAGGCTTGGTCTCCTCTATTTTAAAGGAGACTACATGTACGTGTAGCAAAAAAAAGTAAATTTGGTTCAGCCCATTTTGACGCCGCCTTTTGATTGGCTGGCGATGCCTGTTCCACGGAACAAATCGCATTTTTCGTCATGCGACGCAAAGCGGCCGTTGCGGAATGCCATTAAACAAGTAATCAATATTAAAAGTTTAAAAAAAATTAAAGCATTTATTGCAAGGGTCGAAGTCGCGCCTGCCGCGCCGGCCACCTCCCTTGAACGTCCAGCGACAGCGCCGATAAAAACGCACTCTTGGAAGTCAAAAGAAGCCCATTTGTCGCGTATAGAAACCATCTACCCGGCAGAAAGGGCATCGCGGTCGCATAGACGCAGCCGAACTGCGTTGCTTGATAGCTTTGAGTATATTTAAAATCGCAAGATATCGTCTATGGAGAGTTGTGTGGTGCATACGTAAGCGATAACTTCAACGTACAACTTACGACCGTTTGACGCAAGGACTAGTTTTCATTCTCAAAAGCTGAAGTCACATTTGTGCTTTTCGTGCCTTGCATGCAACATTCCAAGGGCGGTAGTTCCATCGACCACAGGCAAATTTTCCTTGAGGCAGTCGCACAAATATATATTTTTGCGACTGCCTCATGGTCGCTGGAATAACTTTTATCCGCTCAGCACCCGCGGGGAGATTTCAGCACGCTCGAAGTGGAGTTACACTGCGCACTAATTTATCTCCAACTTTGACCTCTTCACGCAGCACAGTGAAGCCGCTGCCGATACATCGTCAAGAGTCAAACCTCGATGACTGCTCTCGGTCTGAATGGCAACTCAGCACCCGTACAACTTGCCCGTAACAACACCGCTACTGTTATACCGTCGGAAAAAGGCAACTGCTGTACCGCTCAAAGTAATTCGTCCTCCCGTCTTGCGCATTGTGAGGCATCGCAAGATGATCGTCGTGCTCCGCTGCCTCCGCTATGCATCCACCCAAATTTATCCCGAAGCTCGACATCGCGTTGGACGGGGTCTTATATCACTTTCCGCAAGGGTCTCCTGTCTCTTGCGCCGCTCACTCGCGTTGAACGCCAAATGCAACAGCGCCAGCCTGTTCCAAACAGGACCAGCCAGCAGCCCATACAAAAGCCTAGTCAAGTTCCCGGCCTCACCTCAGTCAGGATTTAGGCGACGCCTCCGCAGACCTCCACGCTTCCGCTCGCTATGGCTCATCCGCGGAGACCCGCGCCCGCATCGGCGCCCCGCACGTCCTCTGTGGCCCGCAGCTTGGCTAGCGCGGCAGCAGCTCTGCGCGCGCAGGAATGGCACAACGACGACGACAGGGGCGAGGTAGACGCCGGATACTCGCGCTACGCCTCCAGCCATAGCTTCCAGGAGCAGCAGGACGTCGCGTACGACCGCGAGGCATTCTACGAGGAGCTGCGCGCGCGCCACCGCAGCCTCACGCAGCGCCAGCGGCTGGCCAGAGAGTTCTTCAGCCAACAGACTCCGACTCCGAACTTCAGTCCGCAGACTCAGACTCAGAATACGAGGAGAAGACCCGAGACGCAGATGCCGCAGTGGCAAGGACGGAGGTATCAGCCGCACTCGCCTGTGTCTTCGGCGGACGCGGCCGGGGGACACTACAGAGCGACGTACGCTGCGTCTCCGGCTGCGCAGCTGGTGGCCACGATGGTGCCGAGAGCTCAGATGATTGGGGACAGGAGGTTTAGTGCAGGATCAAAGGAGCCGGACAGGATTACTATCGAGAATGAGAATCAGCGGGAAAGCAGGCCCATGCAGGTGCAGCTGCCGTCCCCAGGAGCAGGACAAGGACCAGTAGGAGCTGCTGTATCTGTGACGAAGAGGCCGAGGCAGTCGAGCTTGACAGAGGAGGCAGATGAGAGCACGGAGAAGCCGCCGTCCGTTGTGGAAGATGCAGACAAAGACGACGATGCAGACGCGGAGGCGGCAGTTGTCGAGGACGACGCGCCGGCCGGGAAGAAGAAGAAGCGCGTGCGCTACCTGCGTGACACGGACCGCCGCAATATCATCAAGCGGATTGAGAATGGAGAGAAGCAGGCGGCGCTGGCGCGGGAATTCGGCGTCACGCGCGCAGCCATCTGCCACATCAAGAAGAACCGCTTCGAGATCCTGTCGCGGTACAATTTGCTGGTCAAGTCGGCCCAGGAAATGTACGCCGTGGCTTTGCTGTGGAGAGTGGCGTCAGGATGAATTGAGAAGGCTGACGTTACGTGTTCTCTGCTTACAGGGACCGCGCTGAGAACTTTGTAGGCCCGCCAGGCGTGGAGATGATGGTGCACGAGGTGCGCGCCAACTCGGTGCTTCTGCTGATGACGATGCTGCGCGATAACCGCTCAAACGGCGACACCTTCCGGCGCGTTGCCGGACGTCTCATCATGTGAGCTTTTCCTGCTTCCACGCCGGTCCTCTATACTGTTCTTTTAACAAGCCCCTTGTATGTTACATGCAACGTAGGATTCTCCTGGAGGAGGCGCTTGCGATTTTGGGGACGGAAAGCATTGAAGTCGTCACTGGCACTGGCCACCTGTACCGTGGCTTAGAGCGAAAGCACCAGTTTTGCGGCGTGACCGTCGGCGCCGAGGGCTTCCCGTTCCTCGTGCTCTTTCACCAAATGGAGCCCGACGCCCCGCAAGGATCGATCCACGTGCAGCCGACTACCGATAGGCGGGGGCAACCGATGTGGCGCTTGGACCACATGGACCTGCCTGCCAACATCATCCAGTTCAAGATCCTGCTCTTCTCGGCGGCCTGCAGTACTGGTGAGGCAGAATGCAAGGCCATCGAGGTGAATGCTCGTCTCATGTGCTGGGAAAAGGTATATTGCCGATAATCTTGACGCGGTTTGTCTTGTCTTGTCTTGTGCAGGCGCTGTGCAGTGTCGGCTCCGACGAAAGCAGCATTTCGCTAGTCGTGCTCCTCGCAGCCTCGGATGGGATTGTCAAGATCAGCAACCAGTTCCCGCGTAAGTGTTACGATACTCCAGATAATTTATGGTCTGCAGTGTTGACTAACCAACTGTTATCAACTGGTTGCCTATGCCCAGAGGTGAAGATCATTACGGCTGGAATTGACGGCAAAGTGGACCCGCACACGGACAGCATTGTCCCTGGTTTCGGGGACTTCGTCGCGCGCTACAACGGCGCGTAGAATGCGAGCCACCGCCACCTCAACTGCCACGGCGTCAGCACCACAGCCACGGTATCTTCGAGTACGTCCGGCATGGGTTTGCGAGTATTATTTTATTGTGTTTAGCCAAAAATACAGTTCGATCCCACATTCATCACTAAGAGGGAGTTCCCAAGTGTGCAGTGAAGCATGGGGCTGCAATCGAGCAGCGCTAAAACTTCAACATAGAAGAGTTATGCTTCGAACATGAACGCCATGCTGCCATCATCGATGGCATCTTAAAAACGAGCATTGTCTGTAATTCTGAGGCCAAAAAGTCGATTTGGTGGCAATTCAATTTCGATGTATATTCCGGATTTGCGTGTTCCCATCCTCAAATTGACAGAGCTATTAATAAGTAGGGCATCTCCGCCGCGACCCTGATTAAATCGAGACAACATCATACCAACTTAAACTAATGAAACTACGTACGAATCGGGATTCAACCGCATCACCATGAAGTGGGGCGTCTTGCGCTCATTTAAAGCCCATTCCTGCTCAAAAATATTGAATATTTTTACCGATTCATTGTAAGAAGGTCATATGAAAATCAGCCGACTCTCACAAGAATTAAATCCGGAAATGCTCCGATTTCTGCCAAACTTGGTGGACGTTGTGAAGTACATCTACAAAGTGCACAGGCCAAGTTTAATTGTATGACGCTTGCTGGTTCAGAAGCTATGCTCTTGCCCACACAACCTTGGTCCTGGGCTGACCCAAAACTGCCACAGTGTTACCATTTTCGGCACCCAAATTTTGGCGTCCCGGTTCAGAGGCCGCAGCTCTATTTTTTAGATCATGCTCAAACCACTATATATGCCCATTTCTTGCGGCCACTTGCCGCCGGTTCAGCTGGAAGGATGTGTGTCAACGTTTGCACTGCTCTCAGTGTAGTGCTTGACTGATATTAACCCCTTGAGACCGAAGTAGTACCGTACCCCAAATGAGCATAAGGCCCCGACGTTCTAACGTGTATGTGCGGGAAAGGGTTACTATACAAACCTCTATATAATGTCATAACTTGTATAGTGGATAGACACAGGCTAAACCTAAACGCTGAGGATGGTGTCTCTCGCTAACGTGTACGGTCCATCGTTCAGCAGTGAGGAATACACGTTACTACTCGTAACATGTATTTGGTGCCACAAAACCAGTACATGCATGTGATAGCAGCATTGTGTCTACGAACACAGCCGTGAGCAAGAAGTGCATAACTGTGTTCCCACAAACATGTGCAGCCGATCAGAATGGCGTGATATTTTACTATACTGAAACTCAATAGAAGTGATAGCTCGCTATCAGCTGTTCAATCAGTCGCCGCCGCTCTGCGTGCACGACGGGCCCTCTTTGACGAGCGCGAGTCTCCGGCCGTGGAATCGTCACTTACGCTCCCGCTGCTTTCATCTCCTTCTTCAGCACCGACTTCATCTTGGCGCCGCGCTGGAGCCCGAGCACGGATCGATCGCTTCCCTCTCTTCTGCGGTGCCAGTGCCCCATTGCTCCAGCATTCGTGCCAAATATCGAAGCATGAACGCAGCTCTCCCTTCATGGTGTGGCGCTTCTTCTCGTACAGGAAGACGCGCCGAACCATAGGTTTCTTCGACGAGGTTTGCAGCGTGCAAGTACTACAGTACGTTGATGAATCACCGCAGCAGAAGCGATCCATGACGACGAGCCTCATCGCTCCACTTGGTGGGGCGGTTGGACCGAAAATTTGCTTCAGATGGCGGTCTACAGCGGCAGGACCGGAATTTTGGTCCGTCGAACTTGTCTGACCTGCTCTCTCTCTCTTTCCACTGTATACTTCAAACCTGTAACATACAAGAAAACAATGAGTTAGTTTGGACCATACACGATACGAAACTTGTGGGCCAAAAAAATTCAGGCGTGCCCGAAGACACACCTGATACGCACCGGATGCAGTAAGCCGTAGTTGAGCAGCACAACATAAACAGCGTAGTACCCCACTTGTGGGGTTTGTCCTTGATGTCCACTCGCATGCGGTTGAACGTAGAGCGTGACGGCAGCATCGCCTCGTCGAACGCCATGATGGCAGGCGGAGTGAAGCCAGCTGCAAACCGCTCTTGTAGAGCGTCAATAACTGGGCGCAGCTTCCAAGCGCGGTCCTTCGCGGCTGCTGGGTCATCATTCGGGCAGAAATGCAGATTTCTGGAGAGATGCATGAACCGATCGCGTGTCTTGAAACGCCCAAAACAGCCACGGGTATCGCGCCTTCTTCTCTCGTTTTCCAATGGTTCGCAAGCTTTTCCTTGTTTGACACAATGGATCGTGCTATCAATAGGCCGATGAGTGTCATCATCGTTCTCTGCGTCCGATTCCAGCACCGCAAACTCGCTTGGGTCATCGTTGGCTGCAACATGATTAGCATCTGTAGGTACAACATAAACTGGAGATACGTGTTAGCACTAATCATAACATGTACATACCAGTTTGACCAACCTTCCATGGATTGTTCATTGATTTGCGAATCATCCTTTGTCACTTCGTCAACACCGGGTTGTCTCGCATTGGTCTCCGATTGGTCTTCATCTTCGGAGTCGTTCGATGAATCGTTGCTGTAATGTGCTTCCTCAAAATCAGGATCGAGGTTTCGGGGACTGATAGTCGAGTCTAGTACATGATACACACCATATACACTATTAGACATGAATAATTTGGACAATACAAGATAACCATGTAAGATTTACCTTCAATGCTGCTGTCGGAGTGGTCGCCGTCGCTCCCCGGAGAGTACGTCGTGCCGTGAGGAGAAACGGCTTGTAGGGCTTCCGAGGTCCGTGTGCGATTGGTATTTGGGTAGATTTCGGTCCCAAGATCGATACGGGAGGGTCTGCCATGGGAGGCCACTGGCAGGTGAGCGATCCAGCGACCTTCTGGCAGGTGTGTGGACACGGGAAGCTGATAATACACATACACAGTTAGCACAAAGTAGGCGGGAGTCGTCCACCACATTATATACGTACGTTCTGCTGCGCCAGGAGTGACTATACTCAAAGCTTTCGCAGCGTTTCGACGTCGCGCAGCGTTTGCCGATCCGTCACGTCTCGCCTGATTCTTCGCCCTAAGCGCTTCTGTTGAAATTAGGTTCAGTACGCAATCGCCAACAACCATCAAATACAGCATGCAGTCTTACTAAGGTCGATCTTGTCCAAATGCATCATCAGGGCTTCCTCGCCCACAAATACATCCTCTCCATTGACGTCGTTGATCGTCTTGCCAGGCTTGAGATATGTGAAGACAACAGAAAGACCAGAGGACCCCTTCGCGGGCCAGCCTTCTTCAGTTCGCGCCTGCGAGCTTGGAACGCCATTTTTGGAAGCAGCGTGGGGTTCTGCGGCCGAGCGGGAAAATCTTAAAGTGAGACACGAACTTAACTGGCGGTAGGCGATCGTCTACAAAACAGCATATGCAAATTGCCAGTTTGATCTGCAGTTGGACTTTCTAAAAGGCTGTCTATGTTGAGCATCGGGAAGCAAGGATACATCGCCTAACCCTCCATGACTTAAAATTTGTAAGGCCAATACAAAAAGCAAGATTAGTATTCATTAACTTGTATGGTCCACGTTAAGAAATCGTCCTTATCTTGTAAGGTCCAGGCGCTCGGGTTCAAGGGGTTAATAGCTCATTGTGTAGAGGAGATTAACCCCTTGACTCCCAACGTCGTAAGTTACGACGTGCCCTTTTTTCAATGTCGTAAGTTACGACATTGGTCTGATAACAATAGAAATGGCTCGGAACAAGATTTTCAATACTTTAATCAAGTCACTTCAAATAAATAAGGTCCAAGAGGTGATTTGAGGACATTCCAGAAACGAGGCCGGTTGGGGTAAAAAAGAGGTGTGCGAGAAAGTATCCAGCTACCATTCAGCTATTAGAAAAACAATGAACGTAGGGCATCTACTTATCGCTTTGGCGCTCATGCTGTGTTCAGCGGACCAGCTTATCATTTTGCAATGTCGGGGTCAAGAGCTTGCGAGTGAAACAAATTGCATGGAAAACGGTTCATTCACGACGTCAGGGCAGGCTCCGATGATGAGAGTACCAAATGACACCTCAGTTCGTGTCAGGTGATGAGTCTAATCTTTTGTTAGATTGTAGCGCCTAATCCCTTGAACAATGTACTTTTTTGCTCCGTATTTTCCATCTGTATGGATTTACAGCAACGTTCTTTGCAACATTCCCCCGGCTCTGAATATTGTTTTCCCGCAGCTCAATCTAATCTGGGGTAAGTTACGACATTTAGCATCAGTGGCAACTAGAATGATGGAGAACTGACGACAGTGCTCAATAAACCTCTCGAAAACTTATACACCTATCCGCATGTCGAACATCTGCCACATACAAGCTTCAAATGACACGGCAACGTCGTAAGATACGACATCGAATAACGCGTTTCGAGCCCATTATCTTGGGAGTCAAGGGGTTAAGCCTTCTTGAATACATGCCCTTGCTACACAAGAAAAGGATTTCCGGATATTACAAACTTGTGGTCGAGCTGATAAAACGCCTGCTTTTGTGACCATCGTATATATTGTGCTTTGCAGTTAGTATGCCGCCCTACTTAGTGCACTAATTAGTGTCGTACTTAGTGGTAAATCGTGGAGGATTTGAGCATGAACGTCCCAAGTCGTGTTTGCAGCACGAAATAGCCCGGAAATGGCACTATATGAAAGTGCCAAACGCATGCTAAATCATTTTC
Organism: Phytophthora crassamura; assembly: GCA_033557995.1. Taxonomy (NCBI): domain Eukaryota; phylum Oomycota; class Peronosporomycetes; order Peronosporales; family Peronosporaceae; genus Phytophthora; species Phytophthora crassamura. Next base: position 446,807 of record JAUCED010000011.1, on the reverse strand, counting down.
GATCTGCAACTCGCGATTGGGATGACTTGAGTGCAGTATTGACAAGAAAACGGTGAGCACTAGTTATAGTAGCTGGTACTTGAGTACGAGTTATAGCTAAGTAGAGCTCGATATCTCGTACGAATTACGAAAGTGACAAAAAGTATGCAAAGCACAATAATCACTGTTGTTTAAAAAAAAACATTATCGCCAGTTTCAAGCCTCAAAATGACGACATGTTTTTGAGGATTGTGGTGGTATCGACTTGCCCGCTCTTCAAAACAGACTCGCCGTATTGATCTTCTCATCCAACGGGAGGGGGGGTAGGTACGCATAAGGCTGGCGCTAGGAGAGGACGTCACCGACGGAGTCGGCCCGACTGAGCAGATGTAGACAGGCTTGGGAAAGAACATTTCTGGCGAGCGTCACCCTTCCGCTAGTACGGGCTGTGGCCCTGTTCTCGTGCTCTTAAACATACACTGTGCACTTCGGACATGGACCCTTCCCGGCGCGCACCGCGCGCTCCAGGCGCCATGTCTTCACAAGGCCAAGGCGCTAACAGTAAGCACCTCGGCCCCCGTGGGCGCTACCACAAGGTTCCAGCCTCTACATGCGACGCTAACCATGATCGCTACCACTGAACCCCGTGTTACCCTACTTTACTCACCGCACGTCACATGGCCGAACTTGCCGCGTCACCGTGCAGGAAACCGCCCTTAGTGCTGTTGGGGAAGGCTGTGAACCCTTCGCGAACTCAATTAGTTACTTTAACCCGAACTCCTCCTGTCCGAATTGCAACTGAGAGTCGCGCGGCGATCCTCCACGCGTTGCTCTCCTACGTCGCCTGCTTCTACCTACCCGCGCCGAAGTCCCTTGGCTCCTCATTAAAACGTCGACGTCGCCTCTCCTGTCGGTCCTGCTTGCTGCTGTCTGTCCTTCTGTGTCTGCTCTCCTGCTCGGTCCGTGGGTGTCGCCTCTTCTGCCGTCCTCAGTCGCTACTATCTGTCCTTACACGTCTGCTCTCCCGGCGCGATCTTCACGGTCGCCGCTATCTTCGTATGTCCCGCCTCTTCAACGTCGTCCATCTCGCTCCGGTGCCTCGAGCCTCCGGGCCACCATCCTGTACCGCCGCCACTCCGATCGACTGCTACACGATCGCCTCGCACCACGCCGCGCGCGTCAGTTGCCGGTGAGGTCGATCACTTCGACTTCTCGTGTTCTTGCGGACAGGGCATGCTCCTTATAGCGCAGGAGCATAGGCTGTCCACACGCCATCCCCCGCCGGAAGATCGTCCCCGATCTTTCCTTCGTCCATCAGGTCTTCGAACTGTTCGTGCGTGAGCCATTGTCGTGTCCTTGGCCCTCCAGGTTGGCTGCTGAACTCCACTTGGTGCTCGACTTCGTATCTGCCCACTCGGTTCCGTACTAGCCGTTGCCCCCGCTCGACGACGCTTCCTCGCGCTGCCGTGTGCAGTAACGGGTTGAGAGAAGGCTGCCAGCGAGCGTTGTCTCGACCTCGTACCGCCCTGGCACCCCCGGTAGCTCCGTCATCTCCGCCACTAGATCCTGGATCACCCGCTGCCGAAGTGCCGGCGACTCCTTCAGTACTCGAGCCACCGCCACCGCTGTCATGATGCTACTCCAGTACCGGAGCTTCGTGCATCATCATCGCTTCGCTCCGCGTGGCCTCCGCCATCGTGGGCCACCTCACTGCCCGAAACCCGGTCACTCGCAGCTGCACCCATCTCTTCGACGGCTGGCTGCGTCTGCTGGTCACGCTGAGCGTGACGCCGAGCTGCCCGTGCCTCCCGCGCTTCTGCTTCGCGTCGCCGTTTCTTCTGCTCGCTCTCGTCTGCATGAACGACTCCGCCCGTGGCTGTACTCGCTGTACGCTTCTTATCGCTCCTCGCTGGCTCTGGTGTCCTCCGTACGGCACTGGTACTTGTAGGCCGCGCGTTTTCTGCACTCGCCCGCTGTTTCCCAACTACCTGGGTTCCTCCACGCGCCCGTTGCAGGTCCCCAGGTGCCCGCACTCGAAGCACTTCTTCCGCAGTATCGTTGCTCCTGCCTTGGGAACAGATATTCCTGTCGTCGCTCGGCCAGTCCCGCTCGCCGTTGCACTTGCTTCCGTCGCCGCATTTGGAACCACCGCGGCAGTCGTTCCTGACCCCGGTCCAACGCCCTGCCGTGACGCCTGCTTGCCGTCCGTCTTGGGCCGCTTACTGGTATGCCGTTTCACTTTCCACCGTTCTCGTGCGTGCGGGGCTCCGTCGTCCGCAGCTCTTCCACCCCCAGCTCGCACTTGCAACTCGAGACGCTCTTCAACTCGCTCACTGGCGCCTTCTGCGTGCTGAGCGTCGACCTCGCTCCCATGCTGATCACCGTCCTCGGCCTCGTCCTGGTCTCCGTTCTCGATCTCATCTCGTACCATATCCTGCAAGATCTGGTCTGCTACCGTTGCGATCTTATCCCGCGGGTAGTAGTAGCTGAGCATGAAGCTGCCGTGTACTACCAGCTCGTCGCCCGTGTCCTGCCGAGTCACCATCCAGTTGTCGTAGCCCACGTCAGCATCGACGTGTGCTGGCCCAACCCACTGGTGATCGAGCTTCGTCACTCCTCGACCTCTGGGCGGCTTGAGGATCCACACATCATCTCCCACTTTGAAGCTTGTCCTCTCCCGAACCCTCTGGTTGTAGTAGCGCTCCCGTCTGTGTTAATCGTTCTGCAGCGTCACCTTCGCGATCAATGCCGCCTTGTATAACCGTCTCCGAAGTGCTCGGCGTGCTGCTGACCACGTGCCGCTTTGCGCCATGTGCTCGCCCTCAATAACTCGTTCGGTGTCCTGAGCTGCCTCCCCATCATGAGTTCGTTTGGAGAGAAGCCCGTCGTCCCATGCTTTGCGCCGTTGTAAGCGTACGCCGCGCACGACAACCACTCGTCTCAGTCGTCTTGCTGCTCCCGCACGTACAGCGAGACTCTGTCCTTCCAGATCTTGCGGAAGCGCTCCACAAGACCTATCAGCATCGGTCGATACGGCACTGGTCTCACCTGCCGAGCCTGCAGCAACTTCACCAGCTTCGTTATCACCTCGCCATTGAGTTCTGGCGCTCCGTCCATGACGATCTCCCGTATTGGACCGTACACCAGCACGACCTTCTCGAGCAGGAACCTGACGATGTCATCCGCCGTGTGCGCTGGCGTCGCCATCACCACTGAGTACCTACTCGCGTAATGGACTGCTGCTATCACGTAGCGAGTTCCTCTCGCTGTCACTGGCAACGGCCCTGCGACGTCTAAAGCCCATCGATCTCCAACAGCTCCGATACCTTGGCTGCGGAGCGGCGGAATCACCGCTTTCGGCTGCGTATTCCTCGTGGCACAGTCTCGACAGCTTCGAACCCAATCCTTCACTTGGCCGCGCATGTCCGGCCACCAATACGTCCATGCCACTCGCGCAAAGGTCTATGGCGTACGCAAATAGCAAGCGAAGATCGAGTCGTTCGCCTCCCGCAACGCCTTCGCCCTCAGTGCTGCCGGCAACACCACTCGTAACGTCCCGTCCCGGTCCCTCACGTAGACCAACTCGTCCTTGATCACTATCTTTCGGCCCTTGTGCCCCTTGGCATTATGCAGCCGTTGCACCGCCTGATCCGTTGCCTGGTGGGTACGGATTTCCCCGTCCGTTAGCGGCCCTGAGGCGCTGTCCCCCGCCAGCCTTTCTTCGGTCGCTGGCCTGCCACTCGTCACTTCCCCGCGGGTGTTTCACTCTCCGCACTTGGCTCTGTTGCTTCCGTCCTCACGAGCTGCTGCTCTGCCGCTAGCCTTCCTTCGCTCCGTTCTGGGCCCCTGACGACGCCGTTCTCGCACTGCTGTCATGGTCGCCGGTCACCATTCGCGCCGGGGCCCTCGACAGGGCGTCGGCAACCACGTTTGTCGACCCTGGCCGATACTTGATTACAAAGTCGTACTCCTGGAGCTGTAAAGCCCACCGATAGAGTCGCCTCGTGAGGTCCTTCTTGGTCATCAGCCACGTCAGCGCTGAGTGATCCGTTACCAACTCAAAACGCCATCCGTACAAGTACGGGTGAAAGAGCTTCACCGCCCAGATGATCGCCGCGCACTCCAACTACGTAATGCTGTACTTCGCCACCGTCGGCGAGTTCACCTTGGACGCAAAGGCTACCGGCTGGTCCCCGGCCCCCTGGTCCTGCATGAGCGCTGCTCCTAAGCCTATGGTCAGCGCGTCTGTCACCAGCTTGAAGGGCTTTGTGAAGTTCGGATAGATAAGTAGCGGCCGCTCCGTCAACTCGCCCTTCAACTGTTCGAACGAGAGCTGCTGCTCCGGACCCCACTCCCACGTCACTGCCCTCCGCAGCAACTTCGTCATGGTCGAGGCTTTCGTGCCGAAGTTCGCCACGAACCTCCTGTAGTACCCGGCCAAATGTACAAACCGGCGCACCTCGTCAGCGTCTTGCGGTACTGGGAATGTAACGGGGTTACATCGAATAGTGTGATGCACACAAGCTAGGTGCCACACATAAGTTGAGTTCCACACATATGTTACGTGGGTCACTCCAGATAGGAGTGGGTGGCTCACAGCCAATGGATATGCATTAGACTAGGCTCTACTATGATAGATAGTGAGTCCTATACATACAAACAACAGGCGGCTCTGCCGCGATAAACAACAATACATTCAGTACACATTTGAAGCCTAAGAGTTCACTAGCCTTGTTTAAGGTACTTCTGTCTCTTGGAGTCCGTAAGTAGTTATCTTACGGTACTCGGTATAGCTCTTGTATAGAGCGTAAGGTTATCAATAGTACTAGAGACTCTCTGAGTCTGTGTCTTCCTCTACGCTAAAGCAATTGCAGCCCCGCTGCACTTGGTAGCACTTGTAGTCAATCCGACACCTGAGTCTTACGACTGTCCCTCTGTGAGGATGGAGCAATTTGCCCACTTACCCCCGAACCAACAGGACGGGCTTAAGAAGCTGATGTCCTTGATCGGCCCGGAAGGTGTGGCCCATCTTGCTTCGCAAGGCCCCGACGCGGTGCACGCGCGTCTGGAGGCGTTTTCTCAGTATGAGAATGCTCTGTTGGAGCGGTCCAGCAGAAGATGACTGCGGCCGCGGCGTCTGTGACGCCTAGGCCTGCATCGGACGATGCTCCACGAGCTAAACCGCTCATGGTGAGCGTCAAGACCTTCGAGGGCAAGGAAGGCGAAAGCCTTTTGCTCTGGATCAGAGAGGTCGAAATGGCCATGGCATCCGCCATGCTCAAGACCGAGCAGCAGCGCGTGGCGCTTGCGATCTCCAAGCTCGGTGGCCGAGCGCGAGAGTGGGCCCTGACGTGTGGCACGTCTGTGGACACCGCGTTCCCTTCTTGGGACGAGCTGAAGCTTCAGCTCTCGCGAGTGTTCTCGCCGCCTAACCAGGCATATCGCGTGAGGTCGCGCTTCATTTCTACCCGCCAGAGTAATAAGGAGTTGGTGGACTTCGTCCAAGAGTTGCGAACTGTAATCGCCGGTATGGCGGCGGACCCTCTTGCCGAGGTGGTCGCTGTGACCGTCTTCATGGAAGGTCTGCGCACTGCGTGGCCAGGACGGAGGTCTTCCGTGTTCACCCTACCTCTTTTGAAGAGGCTGTGAACGTGGCGTTGAACGCCGAGTTCAACTTCAAGTCGGCCCGACTTGGTTGGACGGCTTCCCAAGCCAGCTCTTCCGGAGCCTCTGACGCGTCCAATGGCGCTGTCCCGATGGACCTCAGCTACGCTGAAGATGAAGAAGCTGAGCTTCAGGCTGCGGAGCAGCGCACGGGCATCCGTCGATGCTATCTGTGTGGGAGCACCCAACACCTGCGTCCAGGTTGTCCGCTGCGCAAGCAGCGCCAGGCTCCCTCGAGCCGAGGCTCGACCTCTGAGCAGAAGCCTGGCTCGTGGCGGGGAAACGCCAAGTCCCAGTAGGCGCGGGGCGCCCTGCTGGGGAAGAAGAACTGAGTTCTGTTGAGCCTCAGGGAGGAGGTCGACAGGGCTTAGCCCCGAAGAGCACCGTGCTCTCTAACAACACGGAACGTGTATGCAAGCCGGGCTTGCTGGTCGTGGAAGCGACCGTGAAGGGCTTTGAGAAGCCATGGAAGATCCTTATCGACTCCGGAGCGTCGGGCAACTATGCTCGGCGCTCCACGATGGAAGGAAGTCAGCAGTACGCTGAGGCGCTGAAGGCGCGTTCGAGTGACATCGTCACCGTCCGTCTTGCGACGGGGACCCGTGTGACGGTGCCCAAGGTTCCTGTGAACCTGGGCGTGAAGTTTCTGGACTTCGATAGCGTTGAACGCTGTTTGGTCATCGACCTGGATTCGAGGTACGACCTCATCCTCGGCATGGCATGGCTGGAGCGCCATGAACCATGGATCGACTGGCGGTCGAAGACCTTAGGCGCTACGCGCTTGCCTCCTAGGTGAGCATTGGCGAGTCATGAACCCACCTCTGCTAGGAAGCAAAAGCGCTATTGGCGCGGGCACTGGACCGAGTCGGTCAATGTGCTGGACATTGGAGTGTCCGAGTTAATGGACACTGGCGTCGAAGACGCGATCCCGAGCGCTGCTCGTGGGCTGGACGTGAGTGGCACGTAACCCACTGAGTGAGACTCCGAGTGACTGCGAGTCATCACTGCCTGCCGGTAATGGCGGGGTCGACACTGAGTCGAGGCATCTTGGGCGTGGCCCTAGTGATGCGCGTGGAGCGGCACGTAACCCGCTGAGCGGTGCTCGTCACGAGAGCGCAGCATCGCTGCATGCCACTGATGGCGTGGTCGGCTGTGAGCCGAGGCATCAAGGGGAGGACCCTGACAATGCGGGTGGAGTGGCACCTAACCCACTGGGTGAGGGCTGTGAGCGTTGCGGCTTCACGCCGGCTCAATCAGAGCAGCAAGAGGTGGCGACACCTGACGAGACTTTCAGTCTGAACATGCTGGCCTCTCCGAGGCGTACAGCTTCCGCGAGGAGGCGGCAGCGACGCCAGATGGCGACTGCGAGACGCAAGGCGTCGGTCCTGGTACAGGACGTGTCCGTCGTGGACGATGATAGCGAGCAGCTATACACACTCGTTGATGGAGTGACTGGTGAAGCCGAGGGCAACGTCAGCCTCGAGGCTATTCCGACGGTGGCTGCTCTGCTAGAGCTGGACGAGATGTCCATTCCCGACTTTGGGGATGCCTTAAAGGCTGGCGCGCTCGCCGAAGTGGTCATGATACGACCGGAAGAGGAATTGAACTCCTCGTCGCTTATGGATGAAGCTGTCCTTGAGGACACGAAGGAGGCACTCAGTGCGCGAAGTGGATCTTCGATCCTGAAGGACCCATCGGATCCGTTCTATCCTTTGGTTAAGGAGTTCCAGGATGTGGTCTCGAATGACCCGCCCACTGGCTTACCTCCGGATCGAGGTGTCCGTCATGAGATTGACTTGGTTCCTGGAACCAAATACTGCGTAACGAGGCAGTGGCCCTTACCGAAGGAGCAGTGCGACGTCATTGACGCGTTCTTCAGTGCCAAGCACGCGGCGGGCATGGTGCGTGAGAGCAAGTCTCCGCACTCGACGCCTACGTTCTGTGTCAGAAAGCCTAATGGCAAGTGGCGCATCGTTCATGCTTTCAATAAGCTCAATGCTGCCACCATTCCGGCACAGACGCCGATTCCTAGGAAGGATGTTCTGCAGAACATATGGTTGGCTGCACGATGTACAGTGCGCTCGACTTGGTCGATGGTTATTACCAGTTGCTCATGCGAGCGAGTGACATTCCGCTGACAGCGGTTAGCACTCCGAGCGGTATGATGTGGGAGTGGCTAGTCATGCCCCAAAGGCTGTCGAACGCGCCTGCGACGTTCAATCGTCTGGTGACGCAGCTCTTCAGGCCCCTGCGGGCGTTTGCTCAAACGTACTTCGACGACATTTTCGTCCACAGTCGTGCGGAGCACGGTCGGTCTGACGTGAAGAACCACATTGACCACTTGCGAGCAGTGCTCGAGTGCATACGCACCAACAAGCTGTACGCTAACGCAACAAAATGCATCTTCGGCGCTGAAGAAATTCCTTTCTTAGGATGCTTCGTTGGGAAGCGCGGCCTTCGAGCCGATCCTGCTAAGGTTAAGGCCATCGTTGACTGGCCGGTTCCCAAGAACCAAAAGGACTTACGCAAGTGGCTTGGCCTCGCCAACTACTTGCACAAGTACAGCGCGAACTACGCTGAGATGGCTCGGCCATTGTCCAATCTCCTTAAGAAGGATGAGGACTGGTATTGGAACACCGAGCATCAAGATGCTTTCGTGGCGGTCAAGGAGAGTCTCCTTCATGCGCCGATCTTGGCGTTGCCAGACCCCGTTCGTCCTTTCAGTGTCGTCTGTGACGCATCTGACTTTGCCATCGGCAGTGCTCTGCTTCAAGCAGACGCCGGAGGGCGTGAACGCGTGATAGCGTTTGAGTCTCGCCAGCTTAAGGCTGCAGAGAAGAACTATCCAGTTCATGACAAAGAGCTACTTGCGATGAAGTATGCTCTCGTCAAGTTCAGGGTTCACCTGCTGGGCTCTGAGCCGTTTGTGATCTTCACTGATCATGCGTCACTACGCACTGCGACCCAGTCGCCTCACCTCTCGCAAAGGATGGCCCGTTGGCTGCCCTTCTTCGCGGAGTACAACTTCGAGGTGAAGTACAAGCCTGGCAGGCAGAATGGTCTTGCAGACGCGTTGTCACGGCGACCGGACTATGAGCTTGCTCATGTCACGATGGTGACCTCGTCGGTGACGGACTTGATACGCGCTGCGTATGCGCGAGACGACATGTGTGTCACCCTGCTGCGTGCTCTTGGAAGCAAGGAGTTTGAAAACTCGGATAAAACATTGTCGGCGCGCTTGCACGCGAGCCTGCACCGTTACTCCGTCGCTGACGGTCTGCTGTACTACAGCACGAGTGCGGAGGACACTCCTCGAGTCGTGGTCCCTCATGACGAGGATTTGAAGTATCGTATCCTCTACGAGGCGCATGATACACCGCTTGGCGGCCACCTCGGTCCGAGAAGACCTACAGCTCTGTGAGCCGGACCTATTGGTGGCCCATGCTGTACAAGTGGACGAGCACGTACGTGCGCACGTGTGAGACGTGTCAGCGGGTGAAGCCCTCACCGCATGCGGCCGCGCCGCTGGCAAGCTTGCCTGTACCCTTTGGGTGTTGGGAGTCCATGAGTTTGGACTTTGTGTTTGGCCTTCCAAAGGACTCGGAAGGTAACACGGGCATCGTGGTCTTCGTTGACCGTCTGAGCAAGATGGCTCATCTAGCGGCTGTGCCGGACACCGTGGACGGTGAAGGGACAGCGAAGCTGTTTCTCGATCGGGTCTTCCGTCAACACGGGCTGCCCGCATCGATTGTCTCTGATCGAGACCCCCGCTTCACTGGGAAGTTTTGGGACGCTGTCTTTAAGGTGCTTGGCACCAAGTTGGACATGTCCACAGCGGACCATCCGCAGACCGACGGTCAGACTGAGCGCGTGAATCGCGTTGTCGAAGACATTCTCCGTAGCATTTGCGCTGAAACGCCGAAGCGTTGGAGCGCTATGCTTCCACTCGCCGAGTTTGCGTTGAACAACGCTGTGCATGCCTCCACGGGCTACACTCCGTTCTACGTGAACAGCCTCACTCACCCGCGCGTCCCGCTGACGCTGCCACTCCGTGGTCCTGGGCGTGGTGGGGGAGAGATAGCCGATCGGCTTGCTGATGTCAGTCCACTCACTGTTCGTAAGCAGGTTGACGAGTTCCTGTCAACGCGTCTAAGTGTCCTTCGACACGTGCGTGACACTATGGCTGAAAGCCAAGACAAGCAAAAGGAACAAGCGGATGCCAAGGCAGAGGCAATGTTGAAAGTTATGAGGTCGGGGACCTAGTGTTGCTTAACGCTAAAAACCTACCTACACATGCAGTGTCTGCGATCTTCAAGACCAAGTTGCGCCCGCGCTTCGTTGGACCGTTCACGGTCGTGGCCAAAAAGGGCCTAGCGTATACGCTCAATCTCCCGAAGAAAATGCGCACACACCCCGTGTTTTACGTGGGCTTGCTCAAGCCGTACCGGGACCCGGCGCATGTGGGTTCTCAGGAGCTGGCGCCCAGCGTGGCGGAGCCACAGCGCCCTGCTGAAGTCGCAGCAACAGGTCGACCTGACCTTCCCTTCCAGCCGCGCGAAACCTTGCTCAAGGCGCGCCAGGCGTTGTGTCGCCGACTCAGCAGCCTCACACCACTGGAGACGTTCCTGGAGATCGCGGATCTCATTCACGGTGGTGTCAGACTCCCTCTCGGCTTGATCAAGCCTCCGCCCGTGGCGCTCCAGGGTCTGACGCACGTCGCTCAGCGATCTCTCCAAGCTCTCCAACTCCTCAGGACGGACAGGTTCCTCACCGTGCGAGGACACGGGCGCCGCCGGCGCTGCTCGACGAGCAGGGGAACCGCCACTTTCATGTGGAGCGTATTCTAAAGCGTCGTCGACGCGGCGCTCATAACCAATATTTGGTAAAGTGGCGTGGGTACCCGCACTCAGAAAACTCGTGGGAGTTTGAGGTACCCCTCCGGCAAGACTGCCCTGACGTCGTGGACGCTTTTGATCGCCGCGATCGAAGGCGCTCTGCGAGCCCGCGACCGCGAAGTCGGTCGCCTCACGCTTCCCGCCGCTAGGCAGGGGAGCTGAGGGATCATACGCTGAGCTCAATCGTTGATCCCGGGCTGCTGCAGCCGTCGACTCACCTTGGTGAGTTCCTGCAGCGCTCTTAAGAGCAGATGAGCCGAGTCCGAGGGACTGTAGCGACTTGGAGGCGGCCGCCTGACGTTTCGTCTTCAGCTTCGCAAAATCGAAGCGAAGCCGGCGCTCTAAGCGCACATCAGCTTCGTCGAAGCTAGATCGGAGAGCCTCCAGCGAAGAGAGACGGCGGGTTCGATGAACCCAGTTCGTGAATTGGGCGTCGTCCTCGTGGAGGAGCTCTCCCGGACCGAGCACCACCGGAATAGTCCGCATCGCGGGGACCGAAGCCCCACGGGCTTGATCGGACAGGCGAGTCCCATACTCCTGCGGAGTGGTCTGCTGCGGCGTCAGAAGCCTCTCTCGGAGAGCAGTACGAGTAGCGACCTGGTCGCTATTACTGGCCGCCGGCCCGATTCGCCAATTCTGCAATGGCCCCGAGCCAAACTGCTTCAAGCGCTCCACCGGGTTGAGCGGCACGAAGCCATACTCTCGTCGAGAGCTCACTAGCGGTCGCGCCTCGGGTCGTTGCGAACGAACGAGCATTTGCCCCTCGAGCTGACGCTCTTGAGCCTCGTCGAGGTCGTTAGAGATCTCGTCCGTCTCCAAACCAGACGAAGCACGAAGTGCTGTGGTCTCGCGATCCACGAAAGGGTTGGGAACCCGGCGTTGCTGCTCCGGCGAGCGTGGACGCGAAGGTGGCGGGGAGTCCTCTCGCTGAGGCATCGGCGTGTCGGAGTTGTAGTCCAGCCCCTCGTCCTCCTCCCCCTCCTCGAGGCCCTCAAAGAGGTCATCTGCCGCACGGCGGACCATGTTCGCGCTGCTGGGGCTCTCGGAGCTAGGAGCACGACGGCGCTGCTGCAGGGCGTGATACTCTCTCACCGAGAGCGTTGACGCGGGGCGCGGCGAGACCTTACGGTCGGACGTTGTGGCACTAGGTGCCGGGGACGCGGGCGCGCTCTTGTTGTCGAATGACCAAGACGCCTGCGGACTCCGAGCTATGTGCTCGTTGAACTTGGAAAGTTCTGGAGCGGGCTCTCGCGAGGGCAAGCGACTTGGCCGTTGCCGTAGAGATTTCTTAATCGAGACGATGACGAGTGCGGACACGTGGTGTCCACAGTCTGGTGGGGGAGGGTGTAACGGGGTTACATCGAATAGTGTGATGCACACAAGCTAGGTGCCACACATAAGTTGAGTTCCACACATATGTTACGTGGGTCACCCCAGATAGGAGTGGGTGGCTCACAGCCAATGGATATGCATTAGACTAGGCTCTACTATGATAGATAGTGAGTCCTATACATACAAACAACAGGCGGCTCTGCCGCGATAAACAACAATACATTCAGTACACATTTGAAGCCTAAGAGTTCACTAGCCTTGTTTAAGGTACTTCTGTCTCTTGGAGTCCGTAAGTAGTTATCTTACGGTACTCGGTATAGCTCTTGTATAGAGCGTAAGGTTATCAATAGTACTAGAGACTCTCTGAGTCTGTGTCTTCCTCTACACTAAAGCAATTGCAGCCCTGCTGCAGGGAACCTCTCCACCGTGTCCACCAGCTAAGCCAGAGGCCTGATCCCTTCCGCGTCCAGTTCATGTCCGAGATTTTCGAGTCGCGTCATCCCGAAGCTGCACTTCTTCGCCTTCAGCGAGAGTCCCGCGCGAGCCAGTCGCTCCATGACACTGGCGAGCTCCATCACGTGCTGCGAGACCGTGCCCCCGTGAAGATTATCAAGTCGTCCGGGTAGACCAGGACGCTCCTCCACGTGAGCCCTCGCAAAACAGCGTCCATTATACGTTGAAAAGTCCTTGGCGCATTGGCGAGGCCAAATGGCATCCTCACAAACCGAAGAGACCCTTTCGCGTCGTGAATCCGGCCTTGTCCTTGTCCTTGTCGGCGACGGGCACCTGCCAGTAGCCCGCATGCAAGTCCAAGCTCGTGAACCTCCTCGCGCCGTGCATGGACTCCAGGCACTCGTCGATGCGCGGTAACGGGTAGATGTATTTCTTCGTCACGTTATTCAGCATCCGGTAGTCAATGCAGAACCGCACTTGTCCTCTTCTGCACCAGCACCAGCACCACAGGGAAGACCCAGGCGCCAGTGCCTTCTTCGATCACTCCGTCGTGCAGCATGGAGCGCACTTCCTCGTCGATGACTTCTTGTTCGGCTCTCGAATGTCGTCGTTGCCGGATCTTGATCGGCGCCGCATCTCCCGTGTTTATGAAGTGCTCCACTCCCAGCGCGGTTGCCTGATGGCACCCATCCTTCGGCTCCAGGAGTGCCAGGTAGCTCCTTAGCAATCGCAGCAACAAGTTCTCGTCGGCCGTGCCCATCTCGCCGATCTTGTGGTCGCTCTCGTTGCTCAAGGGCTCCACAGGCCCCCTGAATTCCTCGAGCCAGTCCGACACCCGCTCCCGATCCCGTTCTTCTACTGCTGCTGATGGCGCCCCACTACGAAGTGAAGGACGGAATGCTGATGAGTGCGTACACTTGAAGGCCCGTGGTGGACTAGCCAACTCTCTCACCGTTCCAGTGATTCCATTGACGTTCGTGGAGACCGTCCTTCACTACTGCCACTCGGACGTGTTTGCTGCGCACGTAGGTCAGACGAAGACTGTGAGCAAAGTGCGGAAGCACGCCTACTGGCACGGGTGGAAGAAGGACGTAGCGGAATACGTCCGGTCCTGCACTGTGTGTGGAAGAGGAAAAGGATATCGCCCGTGGAGGAACGCCAGATGCAGCGTATGCCCATCCAGGAGCTGTCGGGGCCGTTCTCCCTACTAGTAGTGGACGCGATTGGGCCCTTGGTGACTACGCCGCGCGGCCACAAATTCATCCTGGTATTTGCCGACTACTTCACCCGATGGGTCGAAGCCTTTGCCGTGGAATCACTAGATACGATCACTTTCGTACGGATCATGGTGGACGAGGTACCGTGCCATCATGGCGTTCCTGAGCGCCTTCTTAGCGACCGAGGAACGAACTTCATTTCGGAGTTAGTTAAGGCGTTCTACGAGACTCTTGGAATCAAGAAACTCTTTGGCGCGGCTTACCATCCGCAAACCCAGGGGCTTGTGGAACGATTCAACGGAACTCTCATATGGAATGCTGAAGATGTATGTGAGTGAAGCTCAGACTGACTGGGATCTCTACTTACCGAGGGTACTGTTTGACTATCGCACTTCCTACCATGAAGCACTTGGTGATTCGCCGATCTTCAGCTTGTATGGTCGTGACCCTGTTCTCCCGCTGGACTTGGCGTTCTTGAACGTGAAGAACGAGTGGAAGAGCAACGAGATCGCCGACTATTGGCGTCGACTGTACCTGTCTATGCGCGATACCCGTCGCCTGGTGGAACGTCAACTCTTGAAGGCACAAGACCGTCACGCCCGCCGTCTGGAGGATCAGGTCGCTGTGGATTTCCATGAGGGAGATGCTGTGTGGGTATACCAGTACTTCAGAGCGAGGCGTGGCGAGAAGAAGACGAAAAAGCTCGCTTTCTCGTGGTATGGACCCTACCGTGTCGTGGGCCAGCTCGGCGACAACACGTACAAGATAGCGATCCCTAGTCATCCCGACAGAGTCGTGTCGGTGAACGACAACCGCCTTAAGAAGTTTGGGGGACGCTGGGGTCGTCCGTTCCCGAACGAAGTACCCGCCGGCGTGGAAAGCCAACCTGAGGCTGACGACGCTGGACCTATGTCTGTTGAACATCTTCCCTCTACTAGCTTTGTGGAGCGCCTTACGCTCGGAGGCGAGGAGGTCGTCTTCACGGGCGTGACGAACCCCATCGTGGAGATCTTAGCGAAGCGAGTCAAGGGCCGCCAGGATCAGTATCTGGTCCTAACCGCTTCCTACGAGACGTGTTGGCGGACCGCAACCTCCCTGCTCGCTCACTTCGCTACGCTGATCAACGTATTTGAGGACGAACAGAGGAAGGAAGGAGTCTGGCCGGAGCTACGGCGGGTTCGGCTTGCTGAAGCGAACGCTGCCGTTGATGAGGATGAACTGCTCTTCTAGGAGCAGGTGAGGGACGACAGGGACGCGAGTCTACTGTTGTGAGAGGGCTTGTGGCTACGGAACGCCGAAGCGCCTCGTTCTACTGTCTTTTCTTTTCGTTGGAGTGTGTGTGTGGAGACGACGGAGACACGGGTCTGCTGTCGCGCATGGGCTTGCGGCTGTGAGATGCCGGTACGCCCCTGCCTACTTTCTTTTCAATACTGAGACGCGTGGGGACGGCGGAGACAAGAATCTGCCGTCGCGTACGGGCCTGAGGTATCTTATGCCGAGGCGCCTCTTTCTATTTCTTTGTACTTTCTTTTTGGATGGATGACTACTACAACTGGAGCAGTTCAAGGGCTCACGGAGCAAACGAGACTATTGACCTAACATGGAACTACTACTACGAGCCTCGCTACTACTCCACGTGAAGGGCCTTGCTGTTGCGGTACGGGGCCCTGACCTCACTCGCGCCGGCCTACTCGCTGTCCTCGTCGCTCGACGACCGCTGCACCTGATACGATGCAGGGGAGGACAACTTCGCTACCTCCTCGCTCTCGTGCTTCTCCTCTTCGTCGCTCTCAGTCTCGCGGAGCGAGATGACGGGAGACTCGTACGGCGTCTTGGGTCCGACTGCGGTGGGGGAACCATCGGCGTGACAGAACGGTTCGAACCCGCGTCCCTCGGACTCACTCGGGTCGTACGGCTTGACCTTGGGTGGCTTGTACTACCGTTCTCGATCTGCTCCTTGATCTTGATACGGAGGTCTCGAATGCGAGAAGACTCGTTCAACCGGCGCCAATCGCCTTCCGTCTTCGTGGGCACCCAATGGTCCGGCTTGGACTCGGTCGACTGCATGTCGAGGGTGATGCGCGCCAAGGCTCTGTCGCTCAGCCTCTTGCTGAACTCAACGGAGTCCGGATCCAGCGCTCCCGTCTCCTCGAGCAGCTCGGGCAGGGTCTCGAAGCTACCCTCGTCCAGCTTGAACGGCTTGAGAGCACCGCGGAGCTTGCGCCGGTACTCGGGCCCGTTGCGTTCATACAGGTCCAGCAAGTCGTGGACGGGGATGCACGTCTCGCGGTAGCCCTTGGCCTCGGCGGTGTTGCGACTGGTCTGGCCTCCCCACCACATGAGGTTCCCATTGCCGGCGCCTTCGAGTCGTCGGAGCAGTCCAAAGTATCCCCAGCTCTCTATACAGAGGCTGAGGAATTTGAGTCGTTCTCTCATTGCGGACATCTTCCTCTTGCGACGCTGCGTCTGGGCCGAAGAAGTCGCGAGGGGAGCGTGGAGCGCCCACTCGAAGGACACGCGACGACATGCCATCCAGAAGCGCCAATGCGCGAGGTGGACGTGTGGGTACTTGGCTGGTTCGTACCAGAGCACCTAACCAACCCAAGGATAGGCCAGCTGGTACGGCCACTTGTCGACGCGGGACGCGTCGCTGAACGGGCCCTCAATGGCGGCTCGGACGGCGGATGGAACTTCGAGCGGAAGCTTGAAGTCGGGTTTGTCCTTCTGGGACTTGACGCTCTTCGCCGGCAACTTTTTCTGCTCTGTGGCTTGGGGCTGCGCGGGCGAGGCCTCTGCAATGCCCCGCTTCTTGGACTCGGGCTCCTCGTCGAAGAAGGTGTGGGCCGAGACCCCGTCGCCGTCAGTCTGCTTCGCTGGGGCCGGAAGGACGAGCACCGATCGCGTCAGGATGGAGGGTGCGGAGCCTGTCGAGTCGATGAGGGCGGCGGCGACTTCGTCCAGGACGTCGAGGCCCGTGGAGTCGGCGTTCACGGCGAGCACGCGGCGCATCTCACGCCAGAAGGCGACTGGGTCAAGCGAACGGCCTTCGTCGACTCGCCCGATGCGCTGGCCTTCTCTTCCTCTTCAAGGAACGCCTCGAAACGCTTGAGCTTGGCGGCGCGGTCGCTCATTGCAGCGTGGTGCGAGTGGCGCGTCCTTGGTCGTCTGGGGTGGCTTGAGGTCTTATTTGGAAAATTGCCTAATGACGAATTAGACATGGGTCGTTGAGCGCCGGGAGAACGAGATGGGCGAATAAGACGATGAGACAGGGCGATGGTTCCCGACGGGACCCTGTCGAGAGAATTCGGATGGATTCGGCCGTACTACGGCGCAGTGGAGCACCACTTTGAGAAAGGACTGTGCATTTCTGGTTTGGCGCCGTTCTCATGAGCACCTTCTCGTTACTTGCCCAGTGGTGGTCGGCGTACGCCACCCAAGAACTACTGCCTGCCTACTGCTTCGTCGGGGCTTTCTGTGTCCTCGGCTGGGTCATCACGACTCCCCTCCGCGGTGTCGGCGGCGTGCTGTGCAACGAGATCTGGCGGGTACTCTGCTTGAACGGTTCTCTGTGGAACTCGTGTCTGTCGCAGTACCAGGCCGTCCTGCAGGACGACAAGATCCGCGAGATGCGTGGAATTGCCTGCCTGTACTCATTGTGGGGTGCCGTCTTTGCAGTGCCCGTTTAAGTGCTGAAGGTGGATGCGGAGTACTACGGCGCCTACGGTCACGCCTGCTCAAGTGGTGGGAGGCGGGCTACGTCACGTTCTTCGAGTATCTACCCGGACTGTGGTTGAGCACGACGCGGTCGGCTGCCAAGTACGCCCGAGTGTCCAAAGAACGCGGTGGGTTCCTGCTATCGTCGTGCGGGTGACATGGTGCGCGTAGCGTTGATAGTGGTCAATTGCGTGATATCGCTGGTGTTCTTCCTCCCGCTGGCTACCTACGACGTGCTGGAGTTCCTGCTGCAGGGAGAAGCCGGTGTGGTGGCGGCCCTGGTGGCCTTCAACATGGCTAATCTCTACTTTGAGTGGACTCGCTACGGTCTTCCCGGAACGGTGATCGCGGTTACCGTCGGGTTCATGGCTCACGTGTGGCGCGGATGCAGCGGACGAGCTGAGTTGGGCGAGATGACCCCCGGCTATCGTCGTGGAGGGCCTGCACGAGATGCGGACTCGGTTGGCGGAGCGCGAGCTATTGGAGGCAGAGGACCTGAGTCAACTACAGGCCGACGAGGACTTCGAGGATGCTGTCCCGGAACCTAGCGTTCCTGAAGACGACGTGAAGGTCGGCGTACGCGCGCCCACCGCTATTTCGGCCGAGCTGCGCGCCATCGAAGAACAGTCCCGATCACTGCGGCTGGAGCTCGCCCAGCACCCGGACGTTCGTCGGGGACGACAAACAATCGGTCGGGGAGAATGTCCCGTGACCAGTCTCACGGGCTGCGTGCCAGGAGGTCGGGCGCTGGGCTCGCTGAGTCCGGCAAGCCCGTACCGTCTTTAGCTGCCGCTGTGGTACTCCGTGGCGATGCGCTGGACCTCCAAGATGACTCTAGATGTCCAAGGGCCGGCCAAGACGACGGCCATCGGAAGCTGCGGGCCGACCCAGGACGGGTGTCGACGGCTCAAGGTGGTGCAGCGTGGTGCACGAGAAGAAGGTTTGTCACGACCCGGGACGGGGGTCGTGACACCTGCCCCAGAAGGAGAATACGACGAGGTGTCGTCCCTATGACTAGAGGTCGGCGCTGCCGACAACCTAGTTAGCTAGTCAGTCTTACATTCCACCTGTCGAGTAACTACATCAACAACAATTATTAGTTTACGTTGGTGTACGTCTTCCTAGCTCCACAAACCCGATCTACTAACAGCCGCAGAGTACCCGATCCAAGGCAGGGAGAGGTGTACGACACTACCCAGGGGATTGCGCACGATCAACCTCATTTAACCTCTCAAATGGTGCCATACACCGATTTGAGCTTGCATTTTTTTCATTGTAGCCTTCATCGTTTGCCTTCACCAGGTACCCCACTTCAAATCACTAGGTTCAGAGATGCTATTAGGCATGCACAAACGTGTTAAAGTAGAACTCGATTTTTTGGTTCTGGGGGCACTTACGAATTTTTGTCTCATCACCCCAGGCAGGCAGTGTTAAAAATTGGCTATCTCAAAACGGCCGACTTCAAAATATGTTTTTACTCTGGATCTCTGAGAAAACCAGACCAAATTCGTAAATGCCACTAGAGCCAAAAGCTCTCATTCAACGCGAACAAGCTTTTGTCTATGCTTTATAACATCGTTGACACTAGTTATTATGAATGGGGCACGTTGCAAGCTCAAAACCTGATGACCTCAACGATGAATGAGATTGCATAATTGCTGTATAACGGCAATTATAGGGTTAAGAGCGGTATTGCCTGTGCAATACTGAGAAAAGTTATGTGTCTTGCTGCTGTGGATTTCATTGCTATATGTATTGTTAGTGAGAAGCCCAGTTAGTTTAGGGAATGAACGAATCTATTAGCCGCGTAATTAGATTGCGAAGTTGGGCATTTGCGGCATTGCGACATCACATAATTACGTATTCGTACTTAGAGTAGTCAGTCGACTGTTTATTGGCCAAAATCTATCAAGAGCGTTCGAAAGAACAATCGAACAAAAAATCGTTAGATTGTAATATCTTGCGGCGAGGACACCAAGGCTTGGGTGCACCTTTCGCCACGCCATATCTCGGCAACCAGGCATGAGTTTGGCATGCGGCCACCCTCATTATGCTTAGAATATCGTCAATCCTATATTTTATAAGACGCAGCCATAAGTAAGCAGGTTCTGATCTTTTAGATATTTAGCGTACCCCGAAAATCTGCCGGTTTTGGTCTGTTTTTTTTCTCAGAGATCCAGAATTAAATTTTAATTTAAATTTAAAAATATTAAAATAAAAATGTAGAAAAATGATGGCGGTGTAACTTACACGAAATACAAATCCGGGCAAGTGTGCAACATCGGTTAAAAGGTCAAAAGTTGCACCAATGACAAACTCTGCTGGCGGTGCAACTTTTGGTGAAGGGCTTTAAGTTGCACGAATGACAAAGTTTGAGGCCCGCTAATAGTTCGAACTGCGAACTACTTTCACTCAGACGCACAGCGCTAGCCCGCTCATGCAGCTCAATTGAGCTGATTCTGGTCTCTATTAACAAGGAAAATAGAACATATTTTGTACGCTTTTAAATTTCTAAAAGTTGTATTTACTGCTATAGCGCCTATTAGTGTAGTAGTTCCCATACATTTGGTGGTTCAGAACCTAATTTGGCTCTCATGAAAATGCCTACCCAGCCACAGTAGCACATCGGTCGTTGTCCTCGGCGGTGTCTTGTCCGATCCTGCGACGGGGAGCTGAGCTGTAGCCACCTGTCTTTGCGTTGAAGCTGCTCGAAAAAGCCTGCATGTGCGCCTTCGGCCATGCACGACGCGCCTCACCACATCCATGAGGTCACGACATCCATGAGGCGATCGACAGTTTTCGTGCCGACCATTGTCTAGACAGCAAGGTCAAAGCAATCCTTGCGCTGCCGACGCCCTTTACGGCCTCTCGTACGTTATTACCGTTCGTACAAGAGTTCCCGGCTCATGCTGACAAAGACGCTGCGCATGCTGACAAAGACCCGGCGTGTCCACCGGTTGCGGCACCGTGAAAACTAACTCGCGCAATGTTCACCCTACAGCAAGCAGCACTGCCGCCGTCATCTCGTACCAAGCCCGATTTCCTGGACAGCCACGCTGACTCCAGTGGCCGGTCTCAAAATTACGGCAAGGCAGTGAGTCCAACGCCACAGGCTCTCACGTTTGGCGTGAACCTCCAGAACGGCAGCCTCAGTCTTCCATTGCCTTGCATCCCGCACTCCATCCGTCGCTCCCGCTCCCGTCGCAACCATGCCGATGGCGTCGCCGCAGTCGCACTACGTGCCGGTGCTCGAGTCTGGCCCGCTGCAAACGCAGAAAAGTCTTCCGATCCTGTCGTCGGGAGGTCGCAGCTCGTCCACCGACATGCAGTTCGACCAGATGCCGCCTCAGCCTGACAACAGCAACTACGTCTCCCCTGTCGACCTGCAGTCGACGGTATCACCTCACCGTGATGCATTCGCCGGCCTCCCCGGCCCGGCTGCAAGTCTCCTCCGCTCGTGGGTGGTGCTCCGCTGGAAACTCGCACGCAACGTCTTCTCCGTGCCGCTGCCGCTGCTCACGCCGAGCTTGGACGTGAAACTCGGCGACCTGCTGCTCACGCTGCCGCTGAGTTTGGTGCTCATTGCCGCCACGGCACTGCAAGCCAAGGACCGCGAGGTCGCCGGGTCTGGATCGCCGCCGACGTTCGCT
Source organism: Phytophthora crassamura (assembly GCA_033557995.1). Taxonomy (NCBI): domain Eukaryota; phylum Oomycota; class Peronosporomycetes; order Peronosporales; family Peronosporaceae; genus Phytophthora; species Phytophthora crassamura. The sequence continues at coordinate 425,903 of JAUCED010000011.1, read as the reverse complement.
CTGCTGCTGGTCTTCGCCTTCGCCGTGCGCAACAACTCGGTGCTGCTGGTGCTCACGGGCATCTCGTTCGAGCGTGCACTACTCTATCACAAGCTGTCGGCAATCGTGACGATCATCTTGACGGCCTTGCATGGGTCGGCTTACATGCTGGCACGTGACCACGACGAAGAGGAGGACGAGAGCAGCAGGGCCTTGACGGGCATCGTGGCCTTCGCAGCCATGTTGCTGCTGTTCGTCTTCTCGCTAGGCTTCATCCGCCGCAGGTTCTTCGAGTTCTTCGTGCGCGTGCACTGGATCCTCTTCCTCGTGGTCATCGTATTCGCGGTCATCCACGGTGCCGCTCTGGCGCTGGTGGGCGTCGTCCCGTGGCTCCTCGACGTGCTCTTCCGCCTTGCCTACCGCCCCAGAGTCTACGCTAAGGGATCGCTTCTCAACCGCAAGAAAGCATTGCCTAGCGACGCGACGGGCCTGCCGGTCAACGTGGTTTCGAACAAGCGCATGGGCGTCATCGCTCGCGATCAAATCGTCGCCTCGGCCCTGCCCGGGGACATCGTTCGGATCCAGTTCCCGCGTGTGCGAAAGGACACGGGCGAGGAGTTCGCGTTCGAGGCGGGGCAGTACGCCTTCCTGTGCGTGCCCAGCATCTCGAGTCTGCAGTGGCATCCGTTCACGATCTCGTCATCGCCACATGAGTCCATGGTCTCGTTCCACATCAAAGCGCTGGGCGATTGGACACACAAGCTGCAGTCGATGGTTTCTGCTGACTCGGCTGGCACCGAAATGTCTTCTCCGTTCGACTTATTCGTTGACGGCCCGTACGGAAGTGTCTCCGTCGACACCGAGAGCCCCAGCACGTACTCGCAGTTCATCCTGTTCTCGGGCGGCATCGGCGTGACCCCCATGCGGTCGATTGTCAACTGGCTGCACCACCAAGTCAGCAGTGAAGGGCGCTCTAGCGTCGAGCGCGTGCACTTTGTCTGGTCCGTCCGCGACCGCGACACCATCGAGGCTCTGGTCGGAGATCAAGGTCGCAAGCCTGGCGAGCGCTCCTCGTCCTACTTCCCGCACGACCTCATGTCAACCCACGTGAGTGAAGGAGGCGTGTTCTCAAGCGAGCTGTACCTGACGAGGGGGGAGCGCGACATCGAAGGCGCCTGGGTGGATCAGCAGCTTGAGAGATGCCTGCGCTACAACTGCCGCCCCGATATTCCAGCCACGCTTCGCAGCCTCGGCGAGCAAGCCAAGCAAAGCGGCATGGACCGCGTCGCAGTGCTGGTTTGCGGGCCGTCCGCCATGGTGCGCGACGTGATCAACACGAGCGCAGCGCTGACCAGGCAGATGAAGATCAAGTTCGACGTGCACAGTGAGCTGTTTGAGTTCTAATCCTTTGGACTATATTTTTAAGCTGGATTATATAAAAAGCATTTCACTATTTTCAAGCGTGACTGCAGCCATTTACAAAACCGGTAGGAAACCGGTTTCATCCCCTGAATTTTATCCAACCGGTACGAAACCGGTTTTATCTTCTGAATTTCAGCCACTCCCCTGCAAGTAGCTGTCCATCCATTTCTGGCCTCACAGCCAGCCGCATCATTCGACACTAGCAGCATGTTCGCGCTCTCTCGCCTCGCTCGCGCCGCCCCGCGTGCCGCCCCCATCGCTCGCTGCGTGTCGTACGTGGCGCCCCCGCGCGTGTCGGCGGACAAGAGCTACCGCTTTGGCCTGAAGCTGGACGACGTGAAGCCCGAGGACGAGGAGCAGGCCAAGACTCTGGAGCAGCTTAAGGCTGTTTTGAGTCTACAGAACGCGTCGCAGCACGAGCTCAACAAGGCACAGGTGGCTACGGCCATCGAGACGTTCCAGCGCTTCCCGGGAGACACGGGATCCAGCGAGGTGCAGGTGGCTGTGCTCACGCAGAAGATCCTGCGCTGCACGACCCACGCGCAGGGCCACAAGAAGGACCACCACTCGCGACGAGGCCTGATCGCCATGGTGGAGAAGCGGCGGAAGCTGCTCAAGTATCTGCGCCGCAAGGATCTGCACAAGTACCGTGACGTGGTGGCGGCGCTCGGTCTGCGCTTTACCTAAGCAGAACAGAGGCAGGAAGGAGATCGTAGACGAAGAAACAGGGTCTCTTTTTTTGGAGTTTTTACTGTGTTTTATTTATCTTTTATTGTTGTTCTAATGCAGGTTTAGTAGCTGCTATCGTCGTCCTCTTCGTCGTCGTCTTCGAGCAGAGGCGCTTCCTGGCTCTCCATGAGCAGCGACAGGATGTCTACGCACTCAGCGAACGACACGAGCGTCTCGTGTGTAGCGCCGATCTCCTGCAATAACTCGGTGAGTTGCTCCTCGCCGACGTCCAGCTGCAGCACGTCCATCAGGTCAGGCAGACGCGTGCACGGGATGCACCCGCTGCGCGTCTTGACCGCGTGCTTGTCCGGACTCTCGGCGACGGCGGCGCTCTCGGCCGCCAGCAGCGCGGCGAACTCGCTCTGGATCGCACGCAGCATCTGCTCGTCGAACACCACGACGCCCGGCACGAGCTCCATGACGGTCAAGGAGCTGTGCCGCGGAGGTGATTCTGGACCATCTGCATCGTCGCTCTCGTCGTGGAAGGCCCGCTCTCTCACGCGGTCCTGGCGGATGCAAGCCACGCCTTCACTCAGCACTTGGTCTGGGTATGCCAGCTCCAGCTACTCAGCAACAGCACAGGAACGATAAGCTGCAATACCAGGGTTTTAAACCGCGCGTGACGCCTTACCTCTGGTAGTTGGAACGCGCTGTGGCCCTCACTGTCCTCCTGATCGTCGTCGACGGCGTTGAATTCCGTGTCGTCATGGTACGTGCCGCACTTGGGCGCGCCGTCGACCCACTCGCCTTCGTACATCTTTCGAGTGGCCTTATAGAAGTATCGGCCAGGCCCCTCCTTCTTGTCGTTGAGCCAGTGACCTTCGTATCGATCGCCATTAGCTGTTTCCGAGTCACGGAAGCGTAAGTGGATGATCGCCTTGTCCAGAACGCAAGCAAGTCTACTTACCCAACACGAGCGATCCGCGTCCGGAGCGCTCGTTGCGCAGCCATTCGCCGTCATAAACCGACTGATCTTCGCCGTAGATCATGCGGCCATGTCCATGGCGCTTGTTGTTGAGCCATTGACCCTCGAACTTGCTGCCGTCTTCGTGGAAAGAGGTGCCACGTCCGTGACGGTGGTCGTTGTACCATTCACCGGCGTACTGTTTCCTTAGCTTCTTCTTCTCCTCGACCCAGTACACACCTCGACCTTGTCGTTTGTTCTCGACCCACTCGCCTTCGTACTTGTTACCGTTCGCGTATAGCAAAGCTCCATAGCCGTGCTTCTGGCCGTCCTTCCAGTCGCCCGTGTACTTGCCCAGTAAAGCGTACTCGATCTTCTTAGCCGCCGCCGCCATGTTGGTGGACTCCATAACATTCGCGTAACTTGGCAACTGGGCTTCACCTCGCTTGGGCTGCACCCAGTACACCGAGTGCCGTGGACCATTACGAGCTGCCAGCTTTTCACGCAGTCGACTGGCCGACAGAGCGTTGGTTCGACGCCCCATTCCAGGCGAAGAACCCATCGTCACTCTGGCGCTCATGACTTCCTGGAGGAGAAAGAAGGAGAGTGAAGACTGTGAACGCACCAAAGACTTCAACGTGCTCAAAATACACAACTGGGATGGCACAATGCTACATTTAGAGGCCAACATGGCTACAGTCCTTGGTTTGGAGCTTGTGGACACGACAGACCAGCACATTCACTCTACGGTTCTGCTGGGTTACGAGGCTTGTCACTGCGATGTAACCCTCCAACATCATTCCGCCATGTATCCTGAGTCTCACTGGGGCCCGTCACGCGTCAGGAGCGCGCCGTACAGATGAGGTCGGCGGTCGCGAACGAGGCCCCAGCTCGCTCGTCGCACGTGGAACTTCTCGAGGTCGAAGCTCTCCACGAGCACACCTTCTGACTCGCGATCGGCGATCTTGAGCATCTCGCCCGTCTGGCCTGTGATGAAAGAGGAGCCGACGAAGGTGACCTGGATGCCGTCGACGACCTCGGCGCCCACGCGGTTGGAGCAGATGACGGGCACCATGTTCGCTGCTGCGTGGCCCTGCATCACGCGCTGCCACTGGTCGCGCGCGTCAAAGGCCGGGTCGTACTGGTTGCTGCCCATGGCGCTCGGGTACAGCAGGAGCTCCGCGCCCTGCACAACCAAACTGCGCGCCACCTCCGGGTACCACTGGTCCGAGCCGATAGCCACTCCGATCTTGCCGTAGCGCTGCAGCAACAGAGACTTCAGTACTGCAAACGTAACCGTAGTAACCCTTTAAGTACCTACCGTGTTCCACACTTTGAACGAGTCGTCCGACGGCGTGAAATAGTACTTTTCGTTGTAGCCAAGACGATCTAAACCAGCAACGTAACCACGTTAGACCACAGCATTAAACTCACTGGAAAACGGAAACAACGCACCGCCAATGTGCATCTTGCGGGTGACGCCCAACACGGTTCCGTCGGCGTCGATGACTGCGCACGAGTTGTAGTACGAATTCTTGCAGCGCTCAAAGAAGCTGATGGGGATGACGACGTGCAGCTCCTTGGCCAGTAAAGCCATTCCCTGCACGAGAGCCGACTCCTCCAGCGTCGTGGCCAGCTGGAAATTGCCGGCATTGAGCTCAATGGGGAAGTAGGAAAACTGGAACAATTCCTGCAGTAAAATGACTTGAGCACCGCGGGAACTGGCGATGCGGACGAGAGACTCGGCCTTCTTGATGTTCTCCTCGGGGTTGCCGCAGCTCATCTGTGTGGCTGCCACGGTCATCATCTGAAAGAAATTGGTTACGTGAAAGATTGCAGCATTTCGTTAGAATATTGTCGAGAAGCTCCGATAAAAGGAGATGTGAGGTTTTTCGTACCCTCTCGACAGCGGCGGACGGCGCCTTGAAGGTGGAGGCCCCGGCGTTGGCGGAGCTGGATCCCAATGAGCCCGAGGAGGAGCCCACGCGGCCTACGGAGGCGTGCATGGCAAGATAGCAAGGAAGACTCGGAGGAGGCTGGAAGCTCGGCTAATGGCTTGGACAGGCGCCAAGCGGGACTGTCGAAAGCTTCACGATCGCACGAAACGGATATTATCTACTCTTCAGTAGATTTGGTCCAAATATATCGTATTTCAGTATGTAGGACATGGATACACTGAAACAAGTACTACTAGTAGTAAAGACCACGTCACGCCAGTCGATCGGCGAACACGTGCACTGATATAACAAACGTGGTGTAGTAGTAGTCCTAGCGGCGATAACTTTGCCAAGACCTCTCTGGGTTCCCACCTACCATGTGTAACGATGCGCATACTGCTGCCTTGGAGCGCTATGATGCCCCATTCCCTCCCGACGCATGTGTTATCCAAGTCGCGGCCGTCTCTCTAGCAAACGACCCCCAGGTGCCTCGTGCTAGGATTCTTGGCTTGCAACTGCGGCCACTGCACGACGAACTCGTCCGCCACGTAGTAGAGCAGTTTACCAGTGAGTGACAGGTGCTGCACGCGCGCGAAGCTCTCGCAGAAGACGATCTTCGAGTCCGTCTGCATGCCCAACACGCGGAACAGCAGCACCGCCGCGCAGATCGGAATACAAGTACCTGCAGCCAAGCAACAAAACACCACGAAGCTAACACAGTCAGCTCCACCGACTTTGACGATTGAATGCCCACATTGTCGAAGCCGCACCGGGTCCATTGCAGAGCACGAGTTGCGGACGGCGGTTGTAAACCAGGCCTAGACACGACTGGAACGAGCGCAGCGTCGTCCATACCGTTGACGACCACGACTGCCCAACCTAGAGTCACAATACACAATACATTGTCAGCTCCATCGTAACTGCAATTGCAACACAGCTAGTTACTTCTCGGCTTCGCGGGATGATGGCGAACGAGTCTTCCTGGCTGGGATTCCAATCTAGCTCGGTCCTGGCACGGCTGGTCTTGTCCGTCTCCGCCACTACGAACGTGATGGGCGTGTAGATCGCTTTCCTGAGTCGCTTCATGAGCTTCAGCAGCTCCGTGGTGTGGCCCCCGGAGCCCAAGACGGCCATGACGCGGATCTGGCGCTGCGCATTCTTGTTCTTTGGTGCATTCTGGCGGTGGAAGAGCGGGTTTTGGTAGCTGGGCACAGAGGCCTTGACGCGGCGAGGCACCACCACCTGCCAGACTCGAAAGACGAGCAGTAAGGCCGCCAGGACCAGCGCTACGGCGAGACGAAGCAGCAGCGCGAGCAGCTCCATACTGTGCCACGTCGAACTTTCAGGTTATGATAGGGGTACGATTAGGTTACACGAGGGTACGAAAGGCAACTTTGGTGTCAAGTAACCTGGCAACTACGGTGCGCCGCTATCCAAGGACCGGCGGCATGGACCCCAAGGCTGAAAGGCAAAAGGATGGCAAGATCCTCAAGGCGCGCGAGGTGCAGCACCGCGTATAATAATCTCGACTCCATCCCGCTGGCAGGGAAGCCGACAATATCATTTATACCTATTTTGCAGGCAAGCAGCAATAAGTAGTGTTGGGCGCTAGCAGAGTACACGGAATAAATAAATCGAACGTGCTCAACTAACAAAGTAGATTATCAGTTAAAGCAAATGCAGTTCTAGATGCACGCGTCGACGGTAGTCACGTCCTAGTAACTCTCGTTTACCTTTAGAAACATGACCATTTCCAGGGTCAGCGGTATCATGTGATTCCTTTCGTAGCGCAACACCATCCGAGCAACGCTGAACAGCCGCTCCACGATGTTCGACGTCGGTGGAATGACGGCCAGCAGCACGCACGCGCTCGGTGCGACCTCGACCTAGCGCCGCTTCAAAATGCGGTCGGTGAAGCCCATTTTGGTGGGCTCCGCCTCGCCTGTCGGTCCCTCTGCCACGTTCTCCGCCCTCAAAAACAGCTGCAGTGCCGCGCGCTCCGGACGAGAGAAGCGTTTCGCTTGGCCAGCCAGCACCTTCACCACACCCGACTCAAAATCGGGCAAATCAACAATATCAGCCCTTGGCGCTACAACAAAAGAGTTAGCCACACAAATAAGTAGCATTTAGCTGTACACACGTACCGAGGTAGTTGGCGAATGATGGTTGGATCTCCAGAAGACCATCAAGCAGGTCACGAGCGTCAAGCAAGTTAAAGCCCTCGGACTGCAGGTTCTTGGACACGGACTCCACATCCGCCAGCTGAGCCAGGAGCACCTTGAGCCGCCGGTTTGCTGCCGGGGACGGCATCTCCTCGGCGAGCTCCTCGTCGTCCGCACTGATGAACTCACGCAGCTCGAAGTAGCGCGCAAGCATCGTGTAGGTCGAGATCCAGCGCGTCTCGTTCCGCAACTTCGGTCGAAGAGAAGTCTTGAGCCTTTTTCAAAAAACAAATTAGAAGCTTCAAAATATGACGAGACTTAAATTCAAATTTTGCGTACCTCAATTTTGCAGCTTGAGTGATTGTTCGCAGGCGCTTCATGAGTGACTGGACTTGCTCCAAGTCCTCCTCAGACGGGTCCAGAAAGCCGCGTACCGCCAAGTTGAGCCGATGGCTCGCGCAACCGACCAGCGGCACTCCCATCAGCCGCGCCAGCCTCTTGTTCATCGCACAGTTGTCACCAACTAGAAAAATCACGTTAGCGAGATCCTTACAAAAAAGGGCAAAAACGCAGCCAGTGCAGCCATGTGTCCCTCAGCGTTGAGACGATCATCCGGGCCGTTGATAACCGGAGCGAGCGACAGCAGGGGGCAATGGCGGACGCCATTGAGCTCAAAGCAGGCGAACACCGCCATGTAGTGCTCGCTGCCGTGCGTCCAGTCGTCCACAACCACACCAAACTTGCCCGGGAGAATGGCGTCGACGTTCTTTTCGACGGCCTTCGTCACGTTCTCCATATCGCGCCCAAGTACCTCCTTGCAGACAGACGGTAACTTGGTGTAACTTTCAAATAAAACATAAGTTAGACATATTCTGCATGATAATCAGAAAAATGCAACATATTACCGTCTTGTCGTCTCCATCTCGACGAAGGAGAAAGGGAGGTTCCCCTTGACGACCCAGAGAAGCCATGCGAAGCGGTTAGACGCGTTCTGGCGATCCCACGGCAGCAAGGTGCCCGTGGTGGCAGTGCTGGCCTCCTCCATCTCGGCCTGGAACCTCGGGTGGTCGGACCGCACGTGCGACACGAGGTTCGTGTAGCCCTTCTTGGGCGCGTGTTTGCGCGTCTTGCCGCACGCCTTGCAGGCCTGCAGGCCGGTCGGGTCGCCGTCCGCGGTCAGGAGCGGCTTGAAGTAGAGCGCCGCTACTTGTTTCGGCGTGAACTTGCTCTTGGTGGGCTTGGGGGCGAGGATGTTGTCGGATATGGTTAGACTTGACGCGGTTGCTTGGTTGGGCTCGGTAAATGGCAGAGTGGGGTTCACTAGTGAGGTTGAGTCAGCGAGACCAACAACGAAGCGTTGGCTGTCGGCTTCCGAGGTAAATGTTGTGTAAGGATACATCAAGCTTTCAATACGTAACATCTAACAGCGTGCTCCTTAAAAGGGAGATATTTACTGGTTTTCCATAAATATATTTTCAGTAAATATATTTATCGGCTTCCCTGCCGCTGGGTCTGGAGGTTTTCGGTGTGGGTATCACCATCAGGAACTGCAACCCAAGCGTGCAGTACACGCTGCTGCCCACGCCATTCCTACGTCAAGAAGCTGCAGACCTGGTGCTGTCGTCGTCCTAGCCAAGCAGGCTAATCGATGAATATCATGACGCTAATCCGATCCAGAGCCTTTCGCTTTGCATTCGAACGATGGGGTAGCTGCAGATTTGTTGCTCTTCTGCTCTGAGGATAGCGACCAGCAGGTGTAGCGATGGCGGATCGGACCTTGAGTTCGTGACGTAATTCGCCATTTTATTGGCTAAAAGTTGGGATTTTACGCAATCGCTCGAGATGGCTACACGGCCATGTTGATGACGACTTTGCCACCACAACGCGTTTAACCTCCACACCCACACTATTCACAGATACACTTTCATCATGAGCGGATCGACGGAGCTCATAGCGTACATTGTATGTTCCTTCATTCTCTACCTCAAGTTCGTCGTCGCCACGGGCATCCAGGCCACCAAGACCTTTGACGCTGGCTGCCGGCCGCCCGAGGACAAGAATCTGGCACTAGCTCAAGGTCGTCGCGAGCAAAACTACGGACTGATTGCTGACGACACTGACGCCGAGCTCCGCAAGGCGCGCGAGATCGAGCACCGTTGGTAGCGCATCATCCAGAATGACCTCGAGTCGATCCCTCTGGCGCTGTTGGTGTTCCTCGGCGTCTTCGCCGGCGGTAACAAGGAACTATTCGTCATCTGTCTGGCTGTCTTCACGCTCGTACGCTGCTTCCACACGTACGCGTACGCCAACATGCTGCAGCCGCACCGCGCCTGGTGCTGGCGCATCGGCGTGCTCATGATCGTCACCAGCGGCGTCACCTTCATTGTCGGGGTCTCTACCTGGCAGCATAGGCAGCATAGCTTTTGATCGTTAGAAGTCCTTGCTGTCAAATGCTTCGGCGAAGTGCAACGACTGCAATATGGTCAAGTTAAATTGATTTGAGTTTTGTGTGCCAAAAAAAATCGGACTTTTCCAATAGTGAAGCCAAGTCTAAATGTTCAGTGCTAGCCAGTCAAAAAGTGGGATTCAACCATGACCAATCACCAGCGTGCTCTTCACGCCATCAAGGTCTCAGTTGCGGCAAGCTCGAGATGGTGAGCGTACCGCGTGCTGGTTGACAAGACATCGGTCGTGAGTCACTTCACTCCTCTTTCCACCATTGAAGCAGCATTCTAACCATGTCGGCGTCTGCTGAACTCAAGACCTACGCGGTGTGCACCACCGTGCTGTACCTCAAGTTCCTGCGCGTGACGATGATCCAGGCCAGGAAGACGTTCGAGACTGGCAGCCGAGCTCCGGAAGACAAGAACCTGCCGCTGGCCAGGGGGAACCCCAAGCAGACGTATGGCCTGGTGAGCACCGAGCAGAGCAAGGAGCAGAACGAGAAGCTGCAGAAGGCCAAGCTCGCGGAGCTGCGTTGGCGCAGCATCGTGCAGAACGACCTCGAGTCCATCCCGCTGGGGCTCGTGGTCTTCGGCGTCGGCATCATGGCCAAGGGCAGCTCGGCTGTTCAGATCGGCGCCATGGTCGGCTACACGGCAGTGCGCTGCTTCCACACGGTGGCCTACGCCAAAGCCTTGTACCCGCATCGCTCGCTCTGCTGGCTCTTCGGCGTCATCTTCATTACCGTGGGCGCCGGCAACGCGCTCTACGGCGTCTTCACCAACTAAACCGTAGGCTAGGAGCACTATTGTCACTCAATTCCACGCGTTTTCTTCCTGTAGACCGAGCTGCAGCCTCGATTTTCATTCAAATGAATTTGTCCTTGAGAACTTGGTGCTTGTCTTCAGACGAATGCGAGCCTCACGATGTGTTTGCTGCTCTGAGACGTCACGCGGCTTTGTAAACGCCTCTGGCACGTCAGCAGCCCCCTCTCGGCCGCTGTCAGCCGTCGGAATTCCTCGGCGAATCCCACAACCGAAAAAGCCACATACAGACAGCGCCATGGTCGAGTCCAACGTCAAGGTCTACGTCGCCTGCAGCTCCGTGCTGTACGCCAAGTTCCTGTTCGCCACGATGATTCAGGGCGGCAAGAAGTTCCGCTCGGGCGGCCGCCCGCCTGAGGACCAGAGCCTGAGCATGGCCAAAACCATGGGCAAGGGCCTCAAGCAGACCTACGGCCTCAACGTCACGGACGACGAGAAGGTGCTCAAGGCGCGCGAGGCCGAGCACCGCTGGACGCGCATCGTGGCCAACGATCTCGAGTCCATCCCGTTCGCGCTCTTCGTCTTCGGCGGCGGCATCCTCGCCGGCAGCAACCCCACGGTGCACGCCGGCGCCATGACCGTCTACACGGTGGCTCGCTGCCTGCACACGTACGTGTACGCGCACTCCATGCAGCCGCACCGCGCGCTGTGCTGGTCTGTTGGCGTTGCGGCCACGCTGGTGGGAGTGGTCAACGCCGTCGTCGCCATCCTGTAGAGAGCCGTTGAGTGCCCAAGGAAGCTTGCTGGGGAGCTGGTATGTTTTCAAATACAAGAGATTTTGCCATTGCGTACGACTGCTCTGCTGGGCTGCTATAATGAATCATCATTGCTAATGATTGTGATCTAGGGTCGGGAGCTTTGGACTTGGGACTAATCGGTCTTTGGGACGTATCAATATGACGGCGTTGAAGACGAGTACTGTAACTTGGTACACGTAGTCATCGAAGTTCACAACCAAATTCGACGGCTTTGAAGCCCACGAACAACTTCGTAAGACGAATACCTCTGTAGTAGACAAGATGGTGGCCGGCAACATCCAGGTGTACGTCGCGTGCAGCTCCGTGCTGTATCTCAAGTTCCTGCTGGTGACGTTCATCCAGGGCCCCAAGGCCTTCAAGTCGGGCACGCGTCCGCCCGAAGACGCCGCGCTCCCGATGGCGGAAGGCCAAGACCAGGACTATGGACTGATCCAGACAGACAACAAGGCGGTGCTCAAGGCGCGCGAGGAGAGTCACCGCTGGACGCGCATCATCGCCAACGACCTCGAGTCGATTCCTTTCGCGCTCTTCGTGTTTGGCGGCGGAATTCTAGCCGACAGCAACGATGCCGTGCACGCCAGCGCTCTGATCGTCTACACAGTGTCGCGCTGCCTCCACACGTACATGTACGCGAACGCAATCCAGCCGCACCGTTCCAACTGCTGGTTCATCGGCGTTGCGGCCACGCTTGTCGGCATGGTCAACGCCATCGTCGCCATCGTGTAAAGCGCTACAGGTGAAGAAAGAGCCGTAGTTGTCCTGTAACTCCAAGAATCTAAGAGCCTGCAGATTCAATTGTGTTATAGTGAAACTATTATACCTGTCGAATACACTAGAATTCATCAGTCAGCTCATGCTAACGGTGTCTGCCACAATCAAAGCCTTCGATTCAAAGCAGACCAGTGTCCACCGTCACTTCTGAGTCAAGATGGCGGACAGCAACCTCGAAGTCTTCGTCGGCTGCACCTCTGTGCTTTACTTCAAAATGATGCTCGACGCGTGGGGGCTGGGGGCGAAGAAGTTCCGTTCGGGTGGTCGACCTCCTGAAGACAACAGCGTCAGCTTAGCCTCGAGTTTTAGCGGCAGCAGAAGCAGACCTACGGACTCGACAAGACCGACGACGAGAAGGTGCTCAAGGCACGCGAAGAAGAAAAACGCTAAAGGGCTCGGATCGTGGGCAACGATCTTGAGAATATCCCCGTTACTCTTTTGGTCTTTGCGCCGGCGTCTTGGCTCACAGTAACCCACGGTTCATGCTGGGGCTATGATATTGTTTACATTGGATCGGTGTTACGTCCTCGCTCACGGGTTGCAGACACCGATCCATTGCCTACACTGTGCGTTTGCGTCACTGGTTGGTGTCGGCAATGCTGTGGCAGCGATCTTGTAGGCTTCAGCTTGAAGAAGGGAATCAAAGCCTTCACGAGAACAAACGATGATAGGCAGTCTTGAGAATCTCTGTGACTTCGGCGTGGCACGGATAACATCGGTTGTTGGCGCCTTCATAGTTAGCAAGAATGCTGCGTCACCTGGTACTTCGAAGTATCATCTTTGGGACGCATGGGCTTCTTGGAGGGATGTCAATAACCCAGAAAATATCAAAAGTTCTTGGCTTGATGTGGATGTGATTCTTGCTTGTTGACGCAGTGGAGACGTTGCAAGTGAGTTGGGAGGTCTCGAGTTGGCGTTATGACTGTAGCGGAAGTACGGAAATGCACCTACACAACCACCTTCCTCTAAGGGTCAAACCAAGTTGAACGTCTGGAGTAGTTTCTCTATTTGATTCACTACACCGCGCATTCCCGCGCATTATTTTTGGCGTTTGCTGGTTCCATCTACTTACGCATACGTGACGGTGCTGGGCGAGTACTTGCAGAGGTTTCCAAACGGCCCGGCGCCGGCCTCGTCCGGCTCGCCGCCCGACGTGGTACCTTGCGTCCAGGCGCACACGTTGATCTTCTTGCCCTTGATCTTGATGTTCTCGAGCGTGGCCTGGTCGCCCCAGTTCTGGTTAACCGTCACGAGACTCACGCGGCCGTTGACGGCGTACACGTTCTTGACGTTGACCTTGAGATTCTTGTAGCCACAGGTGCCGCACGAGCGGTAGAGCTTGCCAAAGTCCTGCACGTAGAAGCCCTCGATGGAGACCAAGCCCGGGCCGTTGTGCTGGATGACCTTGTCCTTTGCGAAGCGAGCGCCTCCGCCGATGACCTTGGTCACGCTGCCGGCTGAGCCGCCTTTGACGCTCAACGCGTCCTCGCACACGTCGTCCCACCAGACGTTCTCGATCGTGCAGCCGCTCTCATCGCAGTGCACGCCCTCGCTCTGGTCCTTGCCGATGATGACGTTCTTGAGCGTGCCACCGGGCTCGACGCGGAACACGGCGGTGTGCCAGTCCGTCTCCGTCTGGCCGCCGCACTTGATGTCGGAGCGCTGGTACGTCTTCATGTGGCCGTCGAACACCTCGCCCTTCACGACCGTGCGCGGCTCGGTGAAGTACTCGTTGCCCTGGCTGACGGGCCACGCTCCGGTCGGCATGGGGGCCACCTCAGCGCGCATGGAGGCGCCCGAAGCGATAGCAGCAGTCGCCGCAAGTGCAACCGTGGCGAACGAAAACGCGTTGACCATGGTTGAAGGTGAGTTGGTAGTTGAAGACAGAAGTGTTTCGGTTGAGCTTGGCCTTTGCTGAAGAGCGCAGAATGGATAATGAATGACGGATCGAGTACTCAGGCGCCTGCGGCGATGAATGCGATCGCTCGCACGGGAGCAACGTAACGCGGTAACCGGCGCCGCGAGCAGAGTTCAAATCCTGTTGTTGCGATCGGTGTCGTCCGAGCAGCTCCGAATTGCCAGATGCTGGCGCACAGAACATCGCCTCGAACGAGACAAGCCGATCGGCCGGTAGATGGCTGGATCGAGCAGTCGTTGATGGCCATTGCTGCTCGACAAAGACTTGGATGCTGTTCCAGCCGGCTGCATAGCTGCTGGACTGTACGACGAGTCGATCCGGCAAAGTGCAACGTCAATTAATCAGGAGACCATTACAGTAGTACGTCTGAGACGATTAATAAAGCAAATGCACATGTACAGCAGACGTCGCACAGCGAGTGCAGCTCTCCACAGCAAGCGCAAGGCCACCGTCTTTTGGTCCATGCCAACTGTATCATTCGTTGCAGAGTTCCGACCTTTCCGTGCTGATGGGCGCCAGGTGGCGACTACACCAACACCACAAGTTCGTGGCATCAAACAGCAAAAAGATCGGACGGCGGGATGTCGCTCGGTCGCTTAGGAGACTCTCCTGGAGAGAGGCCATCGACTGGACACTGTTGTGGAAAGCGTCGGTCTGCTGTGACGGATCGGTTGTTGTTGCTGTTGTCACAAAGTTCTCGTAAAGCGCACTTTTTGGAGCCTGGAAGATCGGGTGTACGCACCAGCAGGCGGCGTGCTTCTTGCCACAATCACTGCAGATACTTCCGCGCGATGAGCACAGCCTGCTGATCATTTGAGGTACCATAGTGAGCAGGCCTCTATATTTGAGGGAAATCGGACCTGTTTCCCTCGCAATCCCTCAGTTAAGAAGCCCGATCATACCTCGGTTAAGATGGACGGAAGACATCAGAGCTCTGGCAACACCAGTCAAATACTTCCCTATTGATAGAACTTAGTGGCCTCGAGTGTTTGCGAGTCCAAAGAAGATATATCTGCTCGATTTCACGGTTCCTGGTGAGCCACAACAGAAGTTGAAGCCTCAACCAGCCAGCTCATCGAGCGCATCCAAGCACAGCACGTATTAATAACATGAATTCAAGTATGGGTTAAAGATCGCAGAAAGGCACCCGGAGTCAGCAACAGTGGCGTGCAGATTCTGCGTCAAGACCTCAAACGTCATGTACTTTCGGTTTCCTTTCCGTGCCGATAATATCAGACGCCACTTTGAACATCCGTATCGATGGGAGCAGTACTCTGCATCAAACACGTCAACACAATGCTCGCACATGTCGAACGAGACGAAGCTTTCCAGCTTGAAATGAAAGGATCCATTGTTGATGATATTATCGGCGGCTTGCTGTACAATCCAGATGATGTTGAAGCCCAATCGACTCGTGCCAAGGCACTCAGTATTTTCAGGTTAACCCAAACTACGAGGATACAACGTCCATGTTTCGTCGCCGAAGTTCTAGCGTAGCGGGTATGTAGATTCTACTTAATACTAGGATAGCCTGGAAGGCTGTCCCTAGAGTATGATACCTCAAATATAGAGGCCTGATAGTGAGCGAGCGCCGAGTATTATGCGTCATCTTGCGGCCACGTACCAACTTCACCGCTCAAATCTCCTCAGATACATGCGACTGTTTCGCGAAGACCCGATGTTTTGCTACGTCATTTTAGATTGCTCTCACGTCGCGACGACATGTTAGTCGCTCGACCATCGCAGCGTGTGTTTCCCAATTAATTCCTGAGTAATGGACTCAGATCAATAAAACGGCATGTAGTATTCATTGGCATGACAACTATTTGATCAGCACTCAGCTACTGGGCGTAGTGCTTGGGTGACGACCCAGGTCCTGATGACTCGTACCCCTCAGGACTACAGTACCGAGTAACCTCGCGTGGCATGCAAGCTGACGCATAATACTTTGCGCTCGCTCACTATGATACCTCAAATGATCAGCAGGCTGCGCTCATCGCGCGGAAGCGTCTGGTTAACAGCAACCGACGCATCTGCAGTGATTGTGGTCAAGAAGCCCGAGAAAATGGCTCGAGCACGCCACCTGCTGGTGCGTACACCCGATCTTCCAGGCTCCAAAAAGTGCGCTTTACGAGAACTTTGTGACAACAGCAACAACAACCGATCCGTCACAGCAGACCGACGCTTTCCACAACAGTGTCCAGTCGATGGCCTCTCTCCAGGAGAGTCTCCTAAGCGACCGAGCGACATCCCGGCGTCCGGTATTTTTGCTGTTTGATGCCACGAACTTGTGGTGTTGGTGTAGTCGCCACCTGGCGCCCATCGGCGCGGCAAGGTGGAACTCTGCAACGAAAGATACAGTGGGCATGGACCAAAAGACGGTGGCCTTGCGCTTCCTGTGGAGAGCTGGGCTGCGCGACGTCTGCTGTACATGTGCATTTGCTTTAGTCTCGGACGTACTAATGGTCTCCTGATTAATTGACGTTGCACTTTGCCGGATCGACTCGTCGTACAGTCCAGCAGCGATGCAGCCGGCTGGAACAGCATCCAAGTCTTTGTTGAGCAGCAATGGCCATCAACGACTGCTCGATCCAGCTATCTACCGGCCGATCGGCTTGTCTCGTTCGAGGCGATGTTCTGTGCGCCAGCATCTGGCAATTCGGAGCTGCTCGGACGACACCGATCGCAACAACAGGATTTGAACTCTGCTCGCGGCGCCGGTTACCGCGTTACGTTGCTCCCGTGCGAGCGATCGCATTCATCGCCGCAGGCGCCTGAGTACTCGATCCGTCATTCATTATCCATTCTGCGCTCTTCAGCAAAGGCCAAGCTCAACCGAAACACTTCTGTCTTCAACTACCAACTCACCTTCAACCATGGTCAACGCGTTTTCGTTCGCCACGGTTGCACTTGCGGCGACTGCTGCTATCGCTTCGGGCGCCTCCATGCGCGCTGAGGTGGCCCCCATGCCGACCGGAGCGTGGCCCGTCAGCCAGGGCAACGAGTACTTCACCGAGCCGCGCACGGTCGTGAAGGGCGAGGTGTTCGACGGCCACATGAAGACGTACCAGCGCTCCGACATCAAGTGCGGCGGCCAGACGGAGACGGACTGGCACACCGCCGTGTTCCGCGTCGAGCCCGGTGGCACGCTCAAGAACGTCATCATCGGCAAGGACCAGAGCGAGGGCGTGCACTGCGATGAGAGCGGCTGCACGATCGAGAACGTCTGGTGGGACGACGTGTGCGAGGACGCGTTGAGCGTCAAAGGCGGCTCAGCCGGCAGCGTGACCAAGGTCATCGGCGGAGGCGCTCGCTTCGCAAAGGACAAGGTCATCCAGCACAACGGCCCGGGCTTGGTCTCCATCGAGGGCTTCTACGTGCAGGACTTTGGCAAGCTCTACCGCTCGTGCGGCACCTGTGGCTACAAGAATCTCAAGGTCAACGTCAAGAACGTGTACGCCGTCAACGGCCGCGTGAGTCTCGTGACGGTTAACCAGAACTGGGGCGACCAGGCCACGCTCGAGAACATCAAGATCAAGGGCAAGAAGATCAACGTGTGCGCCTGGACGCAAGGTACCACGTCGGGCGGCGAGCCGGACGAGGCCGGCGCCGGGCCGTTTGGAAACCTCTGCAAGTACTCGCCCAGCACCGTCACGTATGCGTAAGTAGATGGAACCGGCAAGCGCTCAACGGTGTAGTGAATCAAATAACGAAAACTAGATGTTTTGCCTTGTTTGTTGCGACAAAGCTCTCTTTCCAGGGTGACCACCCGTCCCCATTGTCTTCTCTTTTAACGGCTTCAACTTGGTTGCCACCTCGTCCCAACATGGCCTTGAATTCGTTCTCGGCTCTCATTAGTAGCAGTTCTCGCCTGTCGGCTCGCTTTATGGTCGGGTTCCCCGACTGCGTGCGTTGATGTTGGGTAGAGCAGAGTAAGAATCCCGTTTGGTCATTTATTGGTCGATGTTGGTATAGTAAGAGGAGTGACATCCTCTGGTGCTTGTCTTCCCCGGAAGTCCGATGGCAAGGCAGCGGTTGGCAGAGTGAATGACGAAGAGAGCAGAGTGAATGACGAAGGAGAGCCGAGGGACACCAAGAGGCGGGCCCCCGAAGGAGCAACCAGTTGAAGATCGCGCGAGTGGCCGTCAACCCGGGATGTGGGGCGATCTTCGGACGAAGAGACACGGTTGCTGACAGAGGACGCCGCGGGGCCAACGAGAGGCTGAGACTCGACAGCATCCAACCGACGAGGAGTGCATTTCTAGGAGTAGGGGATAACACGATTCGCCGCGGAGCACACAAGCCGTAGCAGACAACAGACAGCGTGCTTCACCGGCCCGGTAGAGTACCGCTAAGCAGCAAATACAGACAGCGCACAGCCGACAACAGCGTCGTTGAAGTTCTTCCTCGTAGCGAGAGGAAGTGGGTATCAGCAGCCCCACAGAGCCGACGGTATCTGCAGCCCGGTGACAGGAGTGCCAATAGCCAAGAGAGGGTACTAAGAGCCCCCGGTACTAAGAGCCCCGGTGCCACACTCCTGCGGCTTGAGAGAACTGCGAGTGAGGACTTCACGCCGGTACGACACACGGAGAACAGCTGCAAGCCGTCTGTATATTTCGTGTTAGACTAGTCTAGTGTAGTGACGGAACTGCAGTTGCTGGACACTGGACACCGCTCTCCGATCAGGAGCAGGACCGGAGTGTCGTGCGGCGTAGCGACGACAACGTCAGAAGCTGTGCGACAGTGATTAGCGAGACCGAGCTTACTTGGTGGTCATACAGGGGCTTTCCAAGGAGAGGCTTAGCCCAGTGGCCGAACCCCAAGCCACCGAGACTGAGACGGAGAGAGAGACAGAGCGGAGTGACTGAGGCAGAAGAGAAGAGAACAGAAGAAGATCGAGCAGAGCGACGGACCTGCAGCCGACGTGTAGTGAGGACCGACTGAGCAGCAGCACGATGACGACCGACAGAGCGAGACGAGCTGACCGGCGGGCCAACACGCCACCCGGGCAGAAGCGGCAAGGGCGTCCGAGGGTGCAGATTCCCCTGAGCACGCCGACTGGGACTGCGCGAGCCGCTGATGGGATTGTCGTGAGCAGCGGAGTGACGATCCGTGCGGCTGGAAGCCACCATGATGACCATGACGACCGTGACGACCAGCAGGATGACGATGACGCGAATAACAATGCGGGGAACGAAGACCCTGACCAGCGAGAGAACAATGCGACCGGTGGAGACGGGGGAGGTGATGACGGCGACGGTGGTAACGGAGGAAGTGAAGCCGGAAACCCCGGACGGACCAGCCGTGGAGGACAACAAGAGGAAGCGACCGCACAACCACAACCCGCGAGACAGCAGCAGTCGAACCAGGACGGGAACGACGACTTGGAGTCGATGGACTGGTGGGAGGTGTTGACACCAGGCCAGCAGAGAGCCATGATGCGTAGGTTCCTGAGGCAGCCAACCGCGGCAGTGGCAGCGCCCGCTCCACAGCCCGTAGTGATCCGAGCGCCCGAACCCCAGCGACGACCCAAGATGAAGTACTTGAACCTCGAAGACTTCAAGGGGAAGTCCAGCGAGTCAGTCGAGGCGTGGCTGGCCACGATTCCGCAAGAGGTCGAGCGGCAGCTAGGACTCGGAGGTGACACTTGGACGGCGGAGGAGCTGTATTATGGCGCGACAGCGCACCTGAAAGATGCTGCGAGTACGTGGTTAATCACGCTGTCGGAGACCATGACGGAGGAGGACAAGAACCTGGCATACCTGATCGGGATGATGCGGAAGAAGTTCGGCCGGCGAGAAGACTTGTTTACGATCCAGCAGCGCTTGACGGCACGAGTGCAGCAGCCCGGCGAGCGACTGAGAGACTTCGCGGCAAACCTGTCGACGATCGGATTTGGAAAGAGGGTGCCTGCGGAGTCATACGTCGGGGCGTTTATTAACGGCATTAACAACCCGCTCACTGCCACGCAAGTACGCACCTTCGGGCCGCGGACGATCGATGAGGCCGTCCAGTTCGCGGAAGATAAGTGTGGAGAGTTTGGCGAGGGCTTCAAAGTGGTGGACTGGCGAGTGGCGAAGCGCAAGTATCGCGAAGACCGCGCGTACGACGCTGAGGACGCCGACCAGCCGGCCAAGAAGAAGGCCGTGACGACGGAGACTGCAGCACCGTTAGACTGGAAGAGTCTGGGCTTAGGTTTCGGCGGCGGAGGAGAGTCGCCCCCGAGCTTCGATACCGCGGGAAGGGCTGTGTCCGGATTGGCGGAGACGGCTAAAAGAGATCCACTGTCGATAGCTGCCTTGCAAGCGCTGATGCTAGTGGCCGGAATAGGACGCGAAGGCGGGCCCAGTCAAGTGTCAGGAAAACCCAAGGTCGCTCGGACATTGGAAGTGAAAGCAGAGGGGGGCGCTGTTCAGCAGCCCGCGGCCAGCAACCAGCCGCTGGTGCCCGGTAACTGGCAGCCACAGCTCCCACCTAGCATCCAGCAGCCTATGATCGGCAATTGGTCACCGCAGCTTGCGTACGGCCACCAACAACCTGTGCCCGGCAACTGGCAATCTCCTGATGGCAGCAACCAAAGCGCTTCGTGGCAGCGACAAGGAGGTTTCGGACGAGGACGTGGCTTCGGCTTTGGACAAGGACGTGGAGGTGGACGAGGCAATGCCACCGGGATCGAGCACTACGGGCCGCCAGACATCCGTTCGATTGACCAGCGAAAAGCGGTGACGAAGTGTGGCTACTGCAGTACGAAGGGGCATTGGTGGCGCGAGTGCGAGCGGCGTATCGCGGACCAATTGGGAGGAAACAGCCAGCCGGCAACAGCACCAGCGACAGGTAGCCTAGCAGCAGCAGCGGGGAGTGCGAGCGCAGCAGTGCCGGAGGGAAATGGCCCGCGGCAGTAGAGGCGGGGACTCTGCTGCCCGCGAACCAGGCACACCCCAAGGAAGAGCAGGCGTTGACGGCCACGCCCAAGAAGAGACAGAAGCGAATGCACCAATGGCCGGAAGAGGTCGCTGTTGCTCAAAGTGACGGAGGAGCTGCGCTCCAAGAGGACGGAAGAGGGATAGGCTCAGGTATGATCGCGACGGCCGATGGTGGACAAAACCAGGGGAAGAGCGATAGCGCGCGGGGTCCAACCCAGGGGAAGAGTTCCACCCCGAGTGGACAAGGAGGGAGAACGGTAAGGGACGACGCTCAGGAGGCGGAAGAGCTGGCCGCAAGGAGGGCACGAGTGGGGGATGAAACGAGTACGATGCTGAGGACGGCGTCGATTGCGGTGGAGCAGGGTTCGATGGCGGCAGATCAGGCCGAGGGACGCGCTGACAAAGAGGGACGGCGACTGCCTCCGAGTGTGATCAACCGAGCCAGCGTGATGAGCGGCGGCGCAACTACAGCTGCCAAGAGGAGGCAGAGGCGAGCGGAGAACGTGATTGCTGCAGTCAACGGCATCCTAATTGCGGAAGTACGGGAGCGGCGAGAAGATCGGGCCCAAGTGATGCGGGTAGTCGTGCGTCAGGTGATCGCGGAAGTTCGAGAGTTGGAAGACCTGGAGCGGCGTCGGCACGAACACCGAACCGTACAGATCGCAGCGGCAGCCGTGCGGAGGGCGACCAGAGCCAAAGCGAAGCGCAGCAGTCCTATTGCTGGACGACCAGCAGCACCTGAGCTGACGTTAACGACGCCAGAGAAGCAGCGAGCCGACGCTGAGTGGCAGGCTGCTGTTCAGCAGTTTGACAAGCTCGCCCCGATGGAGCTGCCTGAGGAAGGCGCGTTGGCGGCCATGAGAGCGGCACGGCGCCGGGCGCTGAAGGAAGCGAAGAAGTTTCGCGTGGCCACGAGAACGAGGCGCCTACTGGAGCGACAACGACGCAAGGAGAAGGACCAGATGGACACACTGACCAGCCGGACTGCCAGAGGAGAAGGACGCCGATCCCGGAAGAAGAAGGAGTACTGCTACAGCAAGCAGGGATGCTACGGGGACGTGGAGCTACAGGTGGATCCGAAAGGAAGGAGTAAACGAGTGGCGCAGCTTCGTGCCGCAGGGAGCGGAAGTCCCAGCTCCTTGCCTACTGCCTTGCTAGCGCTGACGAAGACCCACACGCAGGAGGTCCGGCTGGACACCTGCGCTCAGTTCAGTGTTGCCGGCGTGGAGCTGCGCAAGTATGGGCAGTGCTTGACGCGTGATGCGCCGGTGGACGTGGTTGAAGGCTTCGGTGGTGGTCGTTGCAAGGTGCTCGGAGTGTGGCGTTTCAGGGGGACAACCGTCTATCGACAGACGATCGTCATCGATGCGCTGCTAGTAGAAGGCCAGGGGGATGAGCTGTTGCTTGGAGAGGATTGGATGGTAAAGCGCCAAGTGAAGCTGGATTTCGGCAACCGTGAGCTGAAATACCGTGACGACAAGGGTCACAAGGTGATCCTGCCATTCACGTGCCATGGTGTTTCGTCGCTGCAGCGGCCGGGACACTCTTCGACAGCAGTGGTGAGGTTGGCCAAGACGGTGAAGCTGACGGCCAACACGCGGAACGTGGTGAGCATACGGGTCGACGCAGAGGAAGGCGCGACGGGTATATTCCTGCCGAAGCCGCGAACGAAGCAACACCTGCTCCTGGCGCCGACCGTAACGAAGGTTGAGGACGGCCTGATTCGCGTGGCGATCATGAACGTTGAAGGCCGGAGAGAGAAGTTACCCGCACGAGAGGCACTGGGTAAGTGGATTCCCACGGACGACGACATGCAGATCCTGTCGTTGAACGGGGAGCTTGAGCGAGCGCGAGTGGCCAAATGGGTCTCGAGCTTGAAGAAGGAGGACGCGCCGCCCCTGAAGCACGAGGACCAGCTGGATATCGGCGAGATGGAGGCAGCGGACAAGGACTTGGTAATCGCCTTGCTGAGGCAGTACGCAGACATCACAGAAAAGAAGAAGGGGTGTCCACCTCTTGCCGCGGTTAACGTGGAGCACCACATCAACACCGGTGAAGCGGCCCCAATTATGCTGCGACGCCGCCGGCATGCAGTCGCGGAGTATGCGGTTATCGACAAAAACGTCGACGAGATGCTGGACGGCGACGTCATTGAGCCGGGCGAGGGTGCCTGGGGTTTTCCCGTCGTAATCGTGCGCAAGAAGGACGGCTCCGTTCGCTTCTGCATCGACTACCGGGCGCTCAACGCAGTCACAGCCAAGGACGTCTACCCGTTGCCGAGAGTCGACGAGACTTTAGAGGCGCTCTACGGATCGCAGCGGTTTACTAGCCTCGACCTGCACGCTGGATATTGGCAGCTCGCAGTGGCCAAGGAAGACAGACCGAAGACAGCTTTCACTACTCGCCGAGGCCTATTTCAGTTTAAGCGCATGCCGTTTGGGCTGTGCAATGCCCCCAGCACGTTCCAGAGGCTTATGGATTGCGTGCTGCGAGGCCTGACCTGGGTTTGCTGCTTGGTCTATCTGGATGACGTGGTGATCTTCACGAAGGGCACAGTAGCGCAGCACGTCGTTGAGCTGGCAGTGGTGCTCGAGAGGTTGGCGGAAGCGGGTCTGAGCCTGAAGGCTGCTAAGTGCTCATTCGCGACCACCAAAATGGAGTACCTGGGCCACGATCTGACGCCCGACGGCATCCATCCAACCGAGCGGTTGATCAAGGCCATCGTGGACTTTCCTCGACCGGAAGATGATGTGCAAGTTCGGCGGTTCGTGGCGTTAGCAGGATACTACCGGAGATTCGTGCCAGACTTCGGCGCCAAGATGTCGCCACTGACCAGTCTGCTGCGAAAGGACAGCGCGTGGATGTGGACCGAAGCGCAGGAGGAAGCGTTCGGCTGGGCGAAGGCGTGGCTGAGCCGGAAACCTGTACTGATCTATCCGGACTATCGGATCCCGTTCAAGTTGACGACCGATGCTTCGAAGACTGGTCTTGGCGCAGTGCTCTCCCAGGATCAGGGCAAAGGAGATCAGCCAGTGGCGTACGCCTCGAAAGTAAACAGTCCAACCGTGAGCAACTACAGTATCTCGGAGTTGGAATGCCTGGCGGTCGTGTGGGCAGTTCGGCTCTTCCGCCCGCACCTGTATGGGCGCCACTTCACAATAGTGACGGACCATATCGCCCTGAAATGGTTAATGACGGCCAAGGAACCCGCCGGACGACTGCATAGATGGGCTCTTACGTTACAAGAATACGACTTTGAGATCCAGTACAGGCCGGGTAAGGAGAACCAGGTCGCTGATGCGTTGTCTCGAGGACCAGTAGCGGCGGACAGCGGCGCCGCGACCGAAGAGAAGGAGCGGGAAGCTGACGATCCCGCCATTGGCTTGGCCGAACCGAGGACGGAGAGCGCAGCAACAAGGGATGCAGCAGCTGTCCGAGCGGTACTAACCGACAGCACTGATGGCCTGACCAGTGATAGTGCTGCCGAAGACGAGATCGACGGTGCAGCCAGAAAGATGATCCAGATGACCGCCGTTTACCGCGTGGAAGCGGCAGAGCTCGGCGTGATGCAATTCACTGACGAAGACATTCAGAGAGAGCAAGAGCAGTCGGTGATGGTGCGGACCCTGCTGCAGAACAAACACTACCGCGGGAGACGAGTGTGGCGCAATAGCGACGGACTGGTGCACGTGGCGACGGACGCTGGAGAAAGCCGAATCGTGCTGCCGGCGGTCTATTGGGCCCTTGCCTTCAAGGAGGCCCACGACAGTATCTGGGCAGGTCACCTGCGGGGCCCACAAACCCTCGAGCGACTGCAGCGCATGTACTGGTGGCCCCACATGCGAGACGCAGTGTACAGTTGGCTGGCGGCCTGCCAGGACTGCGGGTCCCGGAAGGCGAAGCCGAAGGCCGTGGTTCCGCCGCTACGGAGTGTGCGGACCGGTGATGTCGGCGATAGATGGGCTATCGATGTAGCTGGGCCATTGCCCGTGACTGCTGGGGGCAACCGCTACGTGATCGCCGCTGTCGAGTACGCTACCAGATACGCGGTAGCAGCAGCCGTGCCCGAGCACACCGCGAAGTCTATTGCGCGCTTCTTGATGGACAAAGTGGTGCTGGTCTACGGCCCGATGAGGGAAGTGATGATGGACGGCGCCCGGGAGTTCGGCAGCAAGGCGACGGCTGAGCTACTGGAGTTGATGCAGGTGAACCAGGCGACACCCGTGCCGTACCGGCCCAACTTGCTCGGATTAGTGGAGCGTTTCCACAGAACGTGGAAAGACATGATCAGCTTGTATGTCGAGGAGGCTCAGGACGACTGGGACGACTTCTTACCCAGCGCCCTGTACGCCTACAACTCATCGGTGCACGCGACCCATGGTTTTCAGCCCAACGAGCTGATGCTGGGACGGAAACTGCGGACGCCGGCCGAGTTGCTGAGGAAAAGTCGTCTAACGCACCCGCACAGCACCCTGCAGGAATACCACGAGGTATTGCTTCAGGATCTGAAGAAGGCACGCGAGTTAGCCGCCGTAGCACTTCAGAAAGAGCAAGCGCGGCAGGCGATGTATTATAACCAGCGGAACGTGAGGCAGCGAGCCGAGTTTCGCCCAGAACAACTCGTCTGGATCTACCGGCCCGCACGTGGACCTGGAGTTACGAAGTTCGGTCACCGATGGCGAGGCCCCGCCAAGATCATTGAAGCAGCGGGGTACGACAACTACCGCGTACAGATGATGGAGTCAGGAGACGAGCTAGTGACGCATTGCTCGTTCCTGCTCAGCTATTACTACCCGAACAACCTGTTAGAGGAAATGGCCAAAGATATCGCGCTCGATCTGCGCGAGGAAGCGATCGCAGCAGCCGACATCGACTCCGACGACGAGGACGCCACGCCCAATATAGCTGACCTGCAGGTACTCCAAAATAACCTGACAGCCGTGCCCGATCTGACAGCAGCGCCTGAGCCACCCCAGCGCGCAGAAACCAACCTGACGCCCCGTGCTCAAGCCCAACCGACAGCCCGACAAGAACACCGAGCCCAGGACAAGCGACGCAGGGCAGAGAGGCAAGAACTCGCCGACGCCGTAGCTGCAGAAGATGCCAGAACCCGAGATGGAGCAGCGGAACCCAGCGTCCGACGCCAGCGGGTACGAGCAGCCCCTACAGGACCCGATGATGCCATTGCGGGGCGAACGCGCGCTAAGATCAGACGTGCGCCGTACGAGAGAGGCCAAGACAACAGTGCTACAGACGCCCGAGACGCGAGCCCTACGAGAGCCAGAGCCGACGGCACTGCCCTTGCAGCCAGCGGTAGCCCTGATGGCGAACATCAGCCCGCCCATCGACCAACCGACGAAGGCCGAAGAGCGAGACAGCCGCCCGATGAGCGACGCGACGAAGAGCAGCCAGTTGACCATGACGCTGGCCCCAGCCTGTGTCCCAGTGAAAGTCGAGGTGCCGCTCGTGCTGAAGACGAAGACGAGCGGAGTCAAGCGAAGAGAAGTGGCGCAGCAGAGCTCCCAGCACGTGAAGTCAGTCCCGGAGCACTTGGCCCAGGACGAGCAGCTGAACCGGCGACACCACGGAGGGTGGCCGATGAAGCGGACGAAGAAGTCCAAATCTACGTGTTCGCAGGACGTGGTCGACGAGGCACCGACAGCCTGGTGTCCCGACAGCCTCGACTCAAACGAATCGAGCCACACGAAGCCGTGGTGGAGCACCGTCGTCGAAGGTACCGAACGAGGACTGGGCGTTACATGCTGGAATTCGAAGTTCAGCGCCTGGGTGATCGACATCACCATGGAGAACCCGAGCGAATCTGGATTAACCAGCGCGACTACGAGCAACTGTGGAGAGAAAGGCGGATGCGCACGGAGCGGGCAGCAGACAGCGACGACGACAGCGCCAACGAGGACGAGACCTGTGCGACTGACCACCGGACAGTAGCACTAGAGCAGCAGCTAGCAGCAGCGCAGTCAGACAGATAATGGCTTGCAGCAGCACGGCAGGACGGAGAGCGAACGACAGCAGCGGCGAGGACGGACAGCGAACGACAAGCAGCGGCGAGGACGGACAGCGAACGACAGCAGCGGCAAGGATGGACAGGTGGCAGACAGCGAACCGAATCGAGGACGATTCGGGCGGAAGGGGAAGAGAGTAAGAGGAGTGACATCCTCTGGTGCTTGTCTTCCCCGGAAGTCCGATGGCAAGGCAGCGGTTGGCAGAGTGAATGACGAAGAGAGCAGAGTGAATGACGAAGGAGAGCCGAGGGACACCAAGAGGCGGGCCCCCGAAGGAGCAACCAGTTGAAGATCGCGCGAGTGGCCGTCAACCCGGGATGTGGGGCGATCTTCGGACGAAGAGACACGGTTGCTGACAGAGGACGCCGCGGGGCCAACGAGAGGCTGAGACTCGACAGCATCCAACCGACGAGGAGTGCATTTCTAGGAGTAGGGGATAACACGATTCGCCGCGGAGCACACAAGCCGCAGCAGACAACAGACAGCGTGCTTCACCGGCCCGGTAGAGTACCGCTAAGCAGCAAATACAGACAGCGCACAGCCGACAACAGCGTCGTTGAAGTTCTTCCTCGTAGCGAGAGGAAGTGGGTATCAGCAGCCCCACAGAGCCGACGGTATCTGCAGCCCGGTGACAGGAGTGCCAATAGCCAAGAGAGGGTACTAAGAGCCCCCGGTACTAAGAGCCCCGGTGCCACACTCCTGCGGCTTGAGAGAACTGCGAGTGAGGACTTCACGCCGGTACGACACACGGAGAACAGCTGCAAGCCGTCTGTATATTTCGTGTTAGACTAGTCTAGTGTAGTGACGGAACTGCAGTTGCTGGACACTGGACACCGCTCTCCGATCAGGAGCAGGACCGGAGTGTCGTGCGGCGTAGCGACGACAACGTCAGAAGCTGTGCGACAGTGATTAGCGAGACCGAGCTTACTGTATGGTACATGAAATTGGCTTTGGGATGCTAGGGGTAGTGGATCGCGGTGTAGTTGGATGTACATTCCTTTGGCAACCTCGAGCGATAATCTCGTGAATGTTGGACCTGCAGTCCCGCTCGTCCCACACGGTTTCGGCGCGGAAGACGCTTCACGCTGCCGTTCGTGCGGAAGTAATACTTTTTGGCTGCCACCAGCGCGCGCGCGTTCGGCGTGCTGCGCAAATGCCGCTTGATCGTCTGTATCACCCCCCCCAAAAAAATCATCCCCCCAAAAGAAATCAACAACCAACAAGCGAATTAGTTAGCCACAACATCACCACCGCAGCTCGCAGTTCCGCCCACTGGTAAAGCTCCACCGCCACGGTCTCCGTGTAGATAGTCTCGGCCGTTAGGATGAGGTCGAACTGCATGTCTTCCTCCGTCAGGTGCTCACGTCCTCCATAAAGCGGGACATGCTGCTCCAGGCGCCGGCGTAGAAGGCTGCGCGCTCGTACAGCGGCGCGGCATTGCGCAGCACGTTGGGGCACGTGGTGAGCTCCAGCACCTCCTTGTTGTAGTCGCTGAACACGACGCGCCGTGCGCCGCGCCGCAGAGCGTGGATGCCCGGCAGGCCATGGCAGCAGCCGAACTCATGCACCGAGGCGGGTATCTGTTAAGATGCCGGTCGTACAGCTTGGTGCGTACAGTGTTGATGTGTCTAACGTGGTGCGTCCAGCTTGGTGCGTCCAACGCGGGGTCGCAGATGAGAGAAGGGAGGGAGGCCAAGGAAGAAAAAGCAGCTAGGAACAGAAGGCCACCCTCAGTTTTTGCATTTTGCTCAGTCGGAAGCAGAAGGACTCAAGAAGAAGCTCAGAAGAGAAGGAACACAGTAACAAGAGGAACAAGAGACTTTTAGCTTCCTGTTATCCTGTAACCTGACCGTCGACATAACAGGGTTATGAGCCCAAAGAAGCTCGGCGCAGACATGGACTCCACCTCGAAAAAACAAGACGTGGAGTGGAACAAAGATGGTCGCCCAGTGAACTGGAATGGCAGGAACTGGCCTTTGTTCATCCGGACGATGAAGAGGTACCTAGCCTGCTATGATGTCGCGGAGAATGAATGGCCTCTGGATGACATCTGCGATGGAACGGTCACCTACGACGGCACAAACGGAGATGAAGAAGAAAAGCAGTTTCTAAAGCAAGAACTGCTGCTGGCGAAGCTGATTTCGAGTTCTTTATCGTGCACGCTCGCCCAACAAGTGATGCGCTTCGACTATGGCTCCGAAATATGGGAGTATTTGGCAGCACGCTTTGAAGGACGGGAGAACGAAATGACGACACTCTATACACAAAGAGTGCTTCGCCAAAAGCTGGAAGGTGCTTCGTGCCGCCCAGGAGCTGACGTAGAGAACCACCTGCTGTGCATGATGGGGCTACGCGAGCAGCTGAAGGCGCTTGACGCGGACGTCAGTGATGCCTGGATGGTGGACTTCATGGTGAGGTCGATCTCACAGCTTCCGTACTATAAGGAGCTGAAGATGCTCATGTTGACAAGTGGGCTCCGATCTGCACGCACCCCCGAGCAAGTTAAGTCGGTGATACTTGTCTTGGAGAAGGAGGAGCTTGTTGAAAAGCAACTCCAGTCTCGGGTCAACAACGGAAGTGGAAACCAGGGAGGAAGTGGCCGTGGCTACGGTGGCAAGCAGCTGCCAAACAGCAACGGCGATGGCCGGGGTAAGCCAAGCGCTAAGACAGGTGGAGGTCAAAAGCCGCAAAAGAGCTACAAGAAGAGGACTGAGGAGCAGCAGCGGCAATACGAAGAAGATCGAGACAGCAAGAACAGTTTTGGCTGCCACCAACCCGGCCACCTTCGCAAGAACTGCCCTGAAGAAGTGAAGAAAGAACCGGAAAGCTCGAGCAGCGACAGCAACGCTCGCCGTCAAGCCAACTTGACAGTGACGCCAATGGCGACGAGTCAAAGACAACAGACTCAAAACACACTGGACCAAGGAGGCGGAGACACGAAACCTGTGTACAAACCCGGCAAATGGGTGTTCGATAATGGGGCGACGCAACACTTAGTTGGAGACAAGCGGTACTTTGTTAACTACCGCGACCTCTCTCCTCAAGAGCGCGAGAAGGCTAAAGTACATGGCTACAACGGTACAAGCTCGCCGCTCGGAATTGGGGCCATTGACCTATGGGCTTTGGTCGATGAGAGTCCCGTTGTTCTGCGCATCCAGAACGTGTATTTCTCGCCCGGGAAGACCAATTTGTTCTCGCAGTCGATTGCCACTGAGCAGGGATTCCAGATCGCCTATGATGACTCGGCACTGGAGTACACGCTGAGTATGAACGGCGCCGTAGCCCTACGAGTGAAGATGCAGCCGTGCAAGCTGTGGATCTTCACAGCAGCGAACAGTTTCCTATCTGGAGACACGCCGCCCAAGGACCTGCCGACCCCGCAAGTTATGGTCAACTATGCGCTTAGGGACGGCGTAGCCGACTTGCAAAGCTGGCATGAGAGGCTGGGGCACATCTGCCCGCAGTTCGTGAGACAAATGGCCGACCAAGGCCTGGTGGAGGGAATGATGCTGCGTAAGAGACAATTTGATCTCTGCGAAGCTTGCCAACTCAGAAAACAGCGAGAGAAAACCCCGTTGAAGACGCTGGACCGAGGAGTTAAGCGCCGAAACCAGCTCGTGTTTACTGATCTCTTCTTTCCGCCACGCAACTACAACTGCACGAGATTCCAGGCTGTGTTGGTGGTGATGGACGCGCACACTCGCTTCCTGACAGCGTATCCTGTTCAAACCAAGCATCAGGACGAGATAAATGGACTGGTTCGTCGCTACATAGCTTGGGCTGAACGCCAGTGGCCTGCGGACAAAGTTGCCGAAGTATACACGGACGGCGGCGGGGAGTTCGAGAACAACAACATCAAGGACTGGTACCAAGCACACGGGATCATTCACACAGTAACCCCAAAGAAGATGTCACGGCTGAATATGGTTGAAAGGACTCACCAAACGCTGGGAGGAATGATGAAGGCCATGATGAAAGACTCTGGCTTTCCCACGTCATTTTGGGTGGAAGCCTTGCACTACGCAGTGTACCTGAAGAACCGATCGTTTTCCAGTGCAACGAACCGTACGCCGTACGAGGAAATGTGGGGTCGAAAGCCTGACATTCATCACGTGAGGAAATTTGGAGCTTTGGCGTACATGCACGTCAAGGTCGGGCCATCCCGCCACAAGTTCGCCGACAACTGCAAAGTAGGGTATGTGCTGGGATATCGTGATGGAACGCTCGGCTGTAAGGTGTATCTTCCGTCGGAAGGAACAGTGCAAATAGCTGGTCAAGTACTGTGAATGAGCAGATCCTGTACAAGGACCGACACAAGGACGGGTTCGATCAGCGTGTCCGCGACTGGGTTGTGGAAGAACATCCCGATCTAACCAGCACGGGTCGCAGAGATTACGACTTACCAGCCGTAGGGGGGAGAGGAGACGCCGGAGGCAGCACGAGCGGTGGTAGTGACGGAGGGAGAGCAAGTAGCGCTCGTGAAACGGCGCAACCTCGAAATGGAGCCAGCCAGGACGACTACGAGCGTGTAGAGCACGGAAATGACGGAGATTCGCCAAACTCCGCTTCGTCGTGGCTACAGCGGCCTTTGCCGAACTTCACTGATGAGGTAGTGCTACATCCTGACATTTCCCGAAGAAACAAGGCGAAGGACAGAGCAACATGCAGCGCGGGTGATGAAACAAGTCATGGTGTACAAGAAGTGAACACCAGCCCGAACACCACGCTCTTTGACAACCCCGACGAGCCTGCCAACACTCAGGATAATGACGAGACTGATTTTCGCAATGCAGAGCTGATGGCGGAAAAGCTTCTTGAAGAAGGAAGTGCTTCCTGCCCTGAGCGCAAGCGGCCAGGTTTGGTGGAAGTCTCCAGAACTGACGATGGGGAGTGTGACTTGGAGGACCTGCAAGTGTACGCAGCACTTGCTGCCATTGGATTGGAGGCAGCGCCAGAAAAACCACAGCAGCGCGTATGGCACGAGTCGGAGGTACGCATTCCGCGCACTGTAAAGCAAGCGACGGACTCGCCGCAGAGGTCAGAGTGGTGGAAGGGCATGGAGAAAGAGTTAGCTGCCATGGAGGAGAAAGATGTACTAGAGCTGGTCCCGGAAAGTGAGATGCCAGAAGGCACCAAACTACTGGAGACTATGTGGCGGTTCCAGGCAAAGACGGTCGATTTAGGTAATATCCTGCGATATCGACCAAGACTGTGTGGGCGAGGAGACAAGGAAATCCCTGGAGTTGACTTCCAGATTCCAGACACTTTTTCACCGGTGGCCAGGATGGCTTCATTTAGGATGCTGATAGCGCTGTGCAAGATCCTGAAGCTGTTAGCATTCCAGTGTGACATCAACACCGCCTACCTCAACGCACGTCGAAAGCTGGTGCGCTTCATCAAGCACATTGCGGGATTCCCACTCAAGCCGGGCTGGGTTTACAAGGTGAAGAATGCTCTGTACGGCCTGCATGAAAGCGGACGAGACTGGTACGATGAGCTTCATGGGTGGCTCTCAGAGAAGGGACTGCAGCGCAGCATGACGGAGCCTTGCCTGTACTACTTCGCGGATGGAGAAACAATTGCGCTGGTCCTAGTCTACGTAGATGATGTCATCTGCGCCACGAACAACGAGACCTGGAAGTCGGAGTTCTTCACGGAGCTGAACGAGAAGTACGGGATCAAGGACTTAGGGCGTCTACACACTTATCTCGGAGTTCAAGTGGATTGGCGAGAGGACGGCGTTTTCCTGCACCAGAAGAAGTACGCTCGAGAAGTGCTACAACGGTTTGGGTACGCAGATGCTGTTGGCTGTCGGTCGCCAATGGACACCACAGTCAAGTTGCAAGCAGCGCGAGAAGGCGACAAAGAGCCTGGGTTACCTTACCGTGAGGCAATTGGAGCGCTCATGTACTTGGCCACCAGTACACGTCCAGACCTGGCCTTCCCCGTTGGGTATCTCAGTCGGTTTGTACAGCACCCGAACGTCCATCACGCTGGAGCACTCAAGCGGATCCTGCGATATTTAGCAGCCACACAGAGCCATGGAGTGTTCTTCGAGAACCAAGACGACCACAACCCTGACCAACTAGTGATCGATGGCTATGTGGATGCTGACTGGGGGAACTGCCCTGATACAAGAAATAGTGTATCGGGATACGTGCTCAAGATGGCTGGTGGACCGGTGGCATGGGCAGCACGACGCCAAAGCATCGTCGCTCTAAGCACCGCAGAAGCTGAATATGCAGCGACCTGTGAAGCCTGTCAAGAAGGAAAGTCGATCCAGAACATCCTGACGGAGATAGTTGGAGGACGTGAAGTGGAGTTTCGACTTGGAGTGGATAATCAAGCAACGATAGCACTCGCGACGCAGCCCACCTACAGTAGAAAGACCCGCCATATCGAACTTCGACTGCATTTCGTGCGAGAAATGGTGCAACAGAAGGGCGTGGAGCTGTGGAAAGTGAGTGGAGAGAACAACCCAGCGGATCTCCTGACGAAGCCCATGGGATTCACCCGCTTGGACAAGTTGAAAGTTCTCGTGGGCATGCAGCCACAATTCATGGAGACCAAGCGTGAATCGCAGCGGCGGCTGTATCAAGAGGAACGACTGAAGCGCGTGGACTGCAGCTGAAGATGATTAGTTCCGAGGAAGCGAGCCACGCTACCTCGGAGGGGGCGTGTTAAGATGCCGGTCGTACAGCTTGGTGCGTACAGTGTTGATGTGTCTAACGTGGTGCGTCCAGCTTGGTGCGTCCAACGCAGGGTCGCAGATGAGAGAAGGGAGGGAGGCCAAGGAAGAAAAAGCAGCTAGGAACAGAAGGCCACCCTCAGCTTTTGCATTTTGCTCAGTCGGAAGCAGAAGGACTCAAGGAGAAGCTCAGAAGAGAAGGAACACAGTAACAAGAGGAACAAGAGACTTTTAGCTTCCTGTTATCCTGTAACCTGACCGTCGACATAACAGTATCGCGGCCTGGCCCTGCCGCAGCCGCGTCTCCACGAAGCACACGAGGTCAACGGCGTACGGCTTGCTAGGTCGGGTTGTTGGTCGTGGCAACTTTTGCAAGCATTTTGAGCAACCTACGCGGTGAAAGCGCAACTTTTTCAAAAATGACACAAAAATGCACTTCAACGCTCCAGCTTCAACCAATGCCACGAATTGGGTCGGATCACGGTACGTCCAAACCGTCTACTTTTGGACAGCGCAAATCTTTCACAGGTTCCCTTTTGTATGTTTTGCATCTTGAATGTGCCGCTCGCAGTGCCATATCGACAGACGAGAGCAGTCGTTGATGACCATTGCTGCTCGACAAAGACTTGGGTGCTGTTCCTGCCGGCTGCGTGGCTGCTGGGCTGTACGACGAGTCGATCCGGTAAAGTGCAACGTCAATTAATCAGGAGACCATTACAGTAGTACGTCTGAGACGATTAATAAAGCAAATGCACATGTACAGCAGACGTCGCGCAGCGCAGTGCAGCTCTCCACAGCAAGCGCAAGGTCACCGTCTTTTGGTCCATGCCAACTGTATCATTCGTTGCAGAGTTCCACCTTTCCGTGCTGATGGGCGCCAGGTGGCGACTACACCAACACCACAAGTTCGTGGCATCAAACAGCAAAAAGACCGGACGGCGGGATGTCGCTCGGTCGCTTAGGAGACTCTCCTGGAGAGAGGCCATCGACTGGACACTGTTGTGGAAAGCGTCGGTCTGCTGTGACGGATCGGTTGTTGTTGCTGTTGTCACAAAGTTCTCGTAAAGCGCACTTTTTGGAGCCTGGAAGATCGGGTGTACGCACCAGCAGGCGGCGTGCTTCTTGCCACAATCACTGCAGATGCTTCCGCGCGATGAGCACAGCCTGCTGATCATTTGAGGTACCATAGTGAGCAGGCCTCTATATTTGAGGGAAATCGGACCTGTTTCCCTCGCAATCCCTCAGTTAAGAAGCCCGATCATACCTCGGTTAAGATGGACGGAAGACATCAGAGCTCTGGCAAAACCAGTCAAATACTTCCCTATTGATAGAACTTAGTGGCCTCGAGTGTTTGCGAGTCCAAAGAAGATATATCTGCTCGATTTCACGGTTCCTGGTGAGCCACAACAGAAGTTGAAGCCTCAACCAGCCAGCTCATCGAGCGCATCCAAGCACAGCACGTATTAATAACATGAATTCAAGTATGGGTTAAAGATCGCAGAAAGGCACCCGGAGTCAGCAACAGTGGCGTGCAGATTCTGCGTCAAGACCTCAAACGTCATGTACTTTCGGTTTCCTTTCCGTGCCGATAATATCAGACGCCACTTTGAATATCCGTATCGATGGGAGCAGTACTCTGCATCAAACACGTCAACACAATGCTCGCACATGTCGAACGAGACGAAGCTTTCCAGCTTGAAATGAAAGGATCCATCGTTGATGATATTATCGGCGGCTTGCTGTACAATCCAGATGATGTTGAAGCCCAATCGACTCGTGCCAAGGCACTCAGTATTTTCAGGTTAACCCAAACTACGAGGATACAACGTCCATGTTTCGTCGCCGAAGTTCTAGCCGTAGCGGGTATGTAGATTCTACTTAATACTGGGATAGCCTGGAAGGCTGTCCCTAGAGTATGATACCTCAAATATAGAGGCCTGATAGTGAGCGAGCGCCGAGTATTATGCGTCATCTTGCGGCCACGTACCAACTTCACCGCTCAAATCTCCTCAGATATATGCAACTCTTTCGCGAAGACCCGATGTTTTGCTACGTCATTTTAGATTGCTATCACATAGCGACGGCATGTTAGTCGCTCGACCATCGCAGCGTGTGTTTCCCAATTAATTCCTGAGTAATGGACTCAGATCAATAAAACGGCATATAGTATTCCTTGGCATGACAACTATTTGATCAGCCTTGCGCTTGCTGTGGAGAGTTGCACTGCGCTGCGCGACGTCTGCTGTACATGTGCATTTGCTTTAGTCTCGGACGTACTAATGGTCTCCTGATTAATTGACGTTGCACTTTACCGGATCGACTCGTCGTACAGTCCAGCAGCTATGCAGCCGGCTGGAACAGCACCCAAGTCTTTGTCGAGCAGCAATGGTCATCAACGACTGCTCCCGTCTGTCGATATGGCACTGCGAGCGGCACATTCAAGATGCAAAACATACAAAAGGGAACCTGTGAAAGACTTGCGCTGTCCAAAAGTAGACGGTTTGGACGTCCAAAAAAAAATCATCCCCCAAAAGAAATCAACACCAACAAGCGAATTAGTTAGCCACAACATCACCACCGCAGCTCGCAGTTCCGCCCACTGGTAAAGCTCCACCGCCACGGTCTCCGTGTAGATAGTCTCGGCCGTTAGGATGAGGTCGAACTGCATGTCTTCCTCCGTCAGGTGCTCACGTCCTCCATAAAGCGGGACATGCTGCTCCAGGCGCCGGCGTAGAAGGCTGCGCGCTCGTACAGCGGCGCGGCATTGCGCAGCACGTTGGGGCACGTGGTGAGCTCCAGCACCTCTTTGTTGTAGTCACTGAACACGACGCGCCGTGCGCCGCGCCGCAGAGCGTGGATGCCCGGCAGGCCATGGCAGCAGCCGAACTCATGCACCGAGGCGGGTATCGCGGCCTGGCCCTGCCGCAGCCGCGTCTCCACGAAGCACACGAGGTCAACGGCGTACGGCTTGCTAGGTCGGGTTGTTGGTCGTGTCAACTTTTGCAAGCATTTTGAGCAACCTACGCGGTGAAAGCGCAACTTTTTCAAAAATGACACAAAAATGCACTTCAACGCTCCAGCTTCAACCAATGCCACGAATTGGGTCGGATCACGGTGGGGGGGGGGGTGATACAGACGATCAAGCGGCATTTGCGCAGCACGCCGAACGCGCGCGCGCTGGTGGCAGCCAAAAAGTATTACTTCCGCACGAACGGCAGCGTGAAGCGTCTTCCGCGCCGAAACCGTGTGGGACGAGCGGGACTGCAGGTCCAACATTCACGAGATTATCGCTCGAGGTTGCCAAAGGAATGTACATCCAACTACACCGCGATCCACTACCCCTAGCATCCCAAAGCCAATTTCATGTACCATACCAACATCGACCAATAAATGACCAAACGGGATTCTTACTCTGCTCTACCCAACATCAACGCACGCAGTCGGGGAACCCGACCATAAAGCGAGCCGACAGGCGAGAACTGCTACTAATGAGAGCCGAGAACGAATTCAAGGCCATGTTGGGACGAGGTGGCAACCAAGTTGAAGCCGTTAAGAGAGAAGACAATGGGGACGGGTGGTCACCCTGGAAAGAGAGCTTTGTCGCAACAAACAAGGCAAAACATCTAGTTTTCGTTATTTGATTCACTACACCGTTGAGCGCTTGCCGGTTCCATCTACTTACGCATACGTAACGGTGCTGGGCGAGTACTTGCAGAGGTTTCCAAACGGCCCGGCGCCGCCCTCGTCCGGCTCGCCGCCCGACGTGGTACCTTGCGTCCAGGCGCACACGTTGATCTTCTTGCCCTTGATCTTGATGTTCTCGAGCGTGGCCTGGTCGCCCCAGTTCTGGTTAACCGTCACGAGACTCACGCGGCCGTTGACGGCGTACACGTTCTTGACGTTGACCTTGAGATTCTTGTAGCCACAGGTGCCGCACGAGCGGTAGAGCTTGCCAAAGTCCTGCACGTAGAAGCCCTCGATGGAGACCAAGCCCGGGCCGTTGTGCTGGATGACCTTGTCCTTTGCGAAGCGAGCGCCTCCGCCGATGACCTTGGTCACGCTGCCGGCTGAGCCGCCTTTGACGCTCAACGCGTCCTCGCACACGTCGTCCCACCAGACGTTCTCGATCGTGCAGCCGCTCTCATCGCAGTGCACGCCCTCGCTCTGGTCCTTGCCGATGATGACGTTCTTGAGCGTGCCACCGGGCTCGACGCGGAACACGGCGGTGTGCCAGTCCGTCTCCGTCTGGCCGCCGCACTTGATGTCGGAGCGCTGGTACGTCTTCATGTGGCCGTCGAACACCTCGCCCTTCACGACCGTGCGCGGCTCGGTGAAGTACTCGTTGCCCTGGCTGACGGGCCACGCTCCGGTCGGCATGGGGGCCACCTCAGCGCGCATGGAGGCGCCCGAAGCGATAGCAGCAGTCGCCGCAAGTGCAACCGTGGCGAACGAAAACGCGTTGACCATGGTTGAAGGTGAGTTGGTAGTTGAAGACAGAAGTGTTTCGGTTGAGCTTGGCCTTTGCTGAAGAGCGCAGAATGGATAATGAATGACGGATCGAGTACTCAGGCGCCTGCGGCGATGAATGCGATCGCTCGCACGGGAGCAACGTAACGCGGTAACCGGCGCCGCGAGCAGAGTTCAAATCCTGTTGTTGCGATCGGTGTCGTCCGAGCAGCTCCGAATTGCCAGATGCTGGCGCACAGAACATCGCCTCGAACGAGACAAGCCGATCGGCCGGTAGATGGCTGGATCGAGCAGTCGTTGATGGCCATTGCTGCTCGACAAAGACTTGGGTGCTGTTCCAGCCGGCTGCATAGCTGCTGGACTGTACGACGAGTCGATCCGGCAAAGTGCAACGTCAATTAATCAGGAGACCATTACAGTAGTACGTCTGAGACGATTAATAAAGCAAATGCACATGTACAGCAGACGTCGCACAGCGCAGTGCAGCTCTCCACAGCAAGCGCAAGGCCACCGTCTTTTGGTCCATGCCAACTGTATCATTCGTTGCAGAGTTCCGACCTTTCCGTGCTGATGGGCGCCAGGTGGCGACTACACCAACACCACAAGTTCGTGGCATCAAACAGCAAAAAGATCGGACGGCGGGATGTCGCTCGGTCGCTTATTAATAGGAGACGCTCCTGGAGAGAGGCCATCGACTGGACACTGTTGTGGAAAGCGTCGGTCTGCTGTGACGGATCGGTTGTTGTTGCTGTTGTCACAAAGTTCTCGTAAAGCGCACTTTTTGGAGCCTGGAAGATCGGGTGTACGCACCAGCAGGTGGCGTGCTCGAGCCATTTTCTCGGGCTTCTTGACCACAATCACTGCAGATGCGTCGGTTGCTGTTAACCAGACGCTTCCGCGCGATGAGCAGCCTGCTGATCATTTGAGGTATCATAGTGAGCGAGCGCAAAGTATTATGCGTCAGCTTGCATGCCACGCGAGGTTACTCGGTACTGTAGTCCTGACGGGTACGAGTCATCAGGACCTGGGTCGTCACCCAAGCATTACGCCCAGTAGCTGAGCGCTGATCAAATAGTTGTCATGCCAAGGAATACTATATGCCGTTTTATTGATCTGAGTCCATTACTCAGGAATTAATTGGGAAACACACGCTGCGATGGTCGAGCGACTAACATGCCGTCGCTATGTGATAGCAATCTAAAATGACGTAGCAAAACATCGGGTCTTCGCGAAAGAGTTGCATATATCTGAGGAGATTTGAGCGGTGAAGTTGGTACGTGGCCGCAAGATGACGCATAATACTCGGCGCTCGCTCACTATCAGGCCTCTATATTTGAGGTATCATACTCTAGGGACAGCCTTCCAGGCTATCCCAGTATTAAGTAGAATCTACATACCCGCTACGGCTAGAACTTCGGCGACGAAACATGGACGTTGTATCCTCGTAGTTTGGGTTAACCTGAAAATACTGAGTGCCTTGGCACGAGTCGATTGGGCTTCAACATCATCTGGATTGTACAGCAAGCCGCCGATAATATCATCAACGATGGATCCTTTCATTTCAAGCTGGAAAGCTTCGTCTCGTTCGACATGTGCGAGCATTGTGTTGACGTGGTTTGATGCAGAGTACTGCTCCCATCGATACGGATGTTCAAAGTGGCGTCTGATATTATCGGCACGGAAAGGAAACCGAAAGTACATGACGTTTGAGGTCTTGACGCAGAATCTGCACGCCACTGTTGCTGACTCCGGGTGCCTTTCTGCGATCTTTAACCCATACTTGAATTCATGTTATTAATACGTGCTGTGCTTGGATGCGCTCGATGAGCTGGCTGGTTGAGGCTTCAACTTCTGTTGTGGCTCACCAGGAACCGTGAAATCGAGCAGATATATCTTCTTTGGACTCGCAAACACTCGAGGCCACTAAGTTCTATCAATAGGGAAGTATTTGACTGGTGTTGCCAGAGCTCTGATGTCTTCCGTCCATCTTAACCGAGGTATGATCGGGCTTCTTAACTGAGGGATTGCGAGGGAAACAGGTCCGATTTCCCTCAAATATAGAGGCCTGCTCACTATGGTACCTCAAATGATCAGCAGGCTGTGCTCATCGCGCGGAAGTATCTGCAGTGATTGTGGCAAGAAGCACGCCGCCTGCTGGTGCGTACACCCGATCTTCCAGGCTCCAAAAAGTGCGCTTTACGAGAACTTTGTGACAACAGCAACAACAACCGATCCGTCACAGCAGACCGACGCTTTCCACAACAGTGTCCAGTCGATGGCCTCTCTCCAGGAGAGTCTCCTAAGCGACCGAGCGACATCCCGCCGTCCGATCTTTTTGCTGTTTGATGCCACGAACTTGTGGTGTTGGTGTAGTCGCCACCTGGCGCCCATCAGCACGGAAAGGTCGGAACTCTGCAACGAATGATACAGTTGGCATGGACCAAAAGACGGTGGCCTTGCGCTTGCTGTGGAGAGCTGCACTCGCTGTGCGACGTCTGCTGTACATGTGCATTTGCTTTATTAATCGTCTCAGACGTACTACTGTAATGGTCTCCTGATTAATTGACGTTGCACTTTGCCGGATCGACTCGTCGTACAGTCCAGCAGCTATGCAGCCGGCTGGAACAGCATCCAAGTCTTTGTCGAGCAGCAATGGCCATCAACGACTGCTCGATCCAGCCATCTACCGGCCGATCGGCTTGTCTCGTTCGAGGCGATGTTCTGTGCGCCAGCATCTGGCAATTCGGCTGCTCGGACGACACCGATCGCAACAACAGGATTTGAGCTGGAGACTCTGCTCGCGGCACCGGTCACCGCGTTACGTTGCCCCCGTGCGAGCGATCGCATTCATCGCCGCAGGCGCCTGAGTACTCGATCCGTCATTCATTATCCATTCTGCGCTCTTCAGCAAAGGCCAAGCTCAACCGAAACACTTCTGTCTTCAACTACCAACTCACCTTCAACCATGGTCAACGCGTTTTCGTTCGCCACGGTTGCACTTGCGGCGACTGCTGCTATCGCTTCGGGCGCCTCCATGCGCGCTGAGGTGGCCCCCATGCCGACCGGAGCGTGGCCCGTCAGCCAGGGCAACGAGTACTTCACCGAGCCGCGCACGGTCGTGAAGGGCGAGGTGTTCGACGGCCACATGAAGACGTACCAGCGCTCCGACATCAAGTGCGGCGGCCAGACGGAGACGGACTGGCACACCGCCGTGTTCCGCGTCGAGCCCGGTGGCACGCTCAAGAACGTCATCATCGGCAAGGACCAGAGCGAGGGCGTGCACTGCGATGAGAGCGGCTGCACGATCGAGAACGTCTGGTGGGACGACGTGTGCGAGGACGCGTTGAGCGTCAAAGGCGGCTCAGCCGGCAGCGTGACCAAGGTCATCGGCGGAGGCGCTCGCTTCGCAAAGGACAAGGTCATCCAGCACAACGGCCCGGGCTTGGTCTCCATCGAGGGCTTCTACGTGCAGGACTTTGGCAAGCTCTACCGCTCGTGCGGCACCTGTGGCTACAAGAATCTCAAGGTCAACGTCAAGAACGTGTACGCCGTCAACGGCCGCGTGAGTCTCGTGACGGTTAACCAGAACTGGGGCGACCAGGCCACGCTCGAGAACATCAAGATCAAGGGCAAGAAGATCAACGTGTGCGCCTGGACGCAAGGTACCACGTCGGGCGGCGAGCCGGACGAGGGCGGCGCCGGGCCGTTTGGAAACCTCTGCAAGTACTCGCCCAGCACCGTCACGTATGCGTAAGTAGATGGAACCAGCAAGCGCTCAACGGTGTAGTGAATCAAATAACGAAAACTAGATGTTTTGCCTTGTTTGTTGCGACAAAGCTCTCTTTCCAGGGTGACCACCCGTCCCCATTGTCTTCTCTCTTAACGGCTTCAACTTGGTTGCCACCTCGTCCCAACATGGCCTTGAATTCGTTCTCGGCTCTCATTAGTAGCAGTTCTCGCCTGTCGGCTCGCTTTATGGTCGG
Organism: Phytophthora crassamura; assembly: GCA_033557995.1. NCBI lineage: Eukaryota > Oomycota > Peronosporomycetes > Peronosporales > Peronosporaceae > Phytophthora > Phytophthora crassamura. The sequence goes on along the minus strand of JAUCED010000011.1, from coordinate 383,973 downwards.
GTTCCCCGACTGCGTGCGTTGATGTTGGGTAGAGCAGAGTAAGAATCCCGTTTGGTCATTTATTGGTCGATGTTGGTATGGTACATGAAATTGGCTTTGGAATGCTAGGGGTAGTGGATCGCGGTGTAGTTGGATGTACATTCCTTTGGCAACCTCGAGCGATAATCTCGTGAATGTTGGACCTGCAGTCCCGCTCGTCCCACACGGTTTCGGCGCGGAAGACGCTTCACGCTGCCGTTCGTGCGGAAGTAATACTTTTTGGCTGCCACCAGCGCGCGCGCGTTCGGCGTGCTGCGCAAATGCCGCTTGATCGTCTGTATCACCCCCCCCCAAAAAAAAAATCACCCCCCCCCAAAAAAAATCAACAACCAACAAGCGAATTAGTTAGCCACAACATCACCACCGCAGCTCGCAGTTCCGCCCACTGGTAAAGCTCCACCGCCACGGTCTCCGTGTAGATAGTCTCGGCCGTTAGGATGAGGTCGAACTGCATGTCTTCCTCCGTTAGGTGCTCACGTCCTCCATAAAGCGGGACATGCTGCTCCAGGCGCCGGCGTAGAAGGCTGCGCGCTCGTACAGCGGCGCGGCATTGCGCAGCACGTTGGGGCACGTGGTGAGCTCCAGCACCTCCTTGTTGTAGTCACTGAACACGACGCGCCGTGCGCCGCGCCGCAGAGCGTGGATGCCCGGCAGGCCATGGCAGCAGCCGAACTCATGCACCGAGGCGGGTATCGCGGCCTGGCCCTGCCGCAGCCGCGTCTCCACGAAGCACACGAGGTCAACGGCGTACGGTTTGCTAGGTCGGGTTGTTGGTCGTGGCAACTTTTGCAAGCATTTTGAGCAACCTACGCGGTGAAAGCGCAACTTTTTCAAAAATGACACAAAAATGCACTTCAACGCTCCAGCTTCAACCAATGCCACGAATTGGGTCGGATCACGGTACGTCCAAACCGTCTACTTTTGGACAGCGCAAATCTTTCACAGGTTCCCTTTTGTATGTTTTGCATCTTGAATGTGCCGCTCGCAGTGCCATATCGACAGACGGGAGCAGTCGTTGATGACCATTGCTGCTCGACAAAGACTTGGGTGCTGTTCCAGCCGGCTGCATAGCTGCTGGACTGTACGACGAGTCGATCCGGTAAAGTGCAACGTCAATTAATCAGGAGACCATTAGTACGTCCGAGACTAAAGCAAATGCACATGTACAGCAGACGTCGCGCAGCGCAGTGCAGCTCTCCACAGCAAGCGCAAGGCCACCGTCTTTTGGTCCATGCCCACTGTATCTTTCGTTGCAGAGTTCCACCTTGCCGCGCCGATGGGCGCCAGGTGGCGACTACACCAACACCACAAGTTCGTGGCATCAAACAGCAAAAAGACCGGACGGCGGGATGTCGCTCGGTCGCTTATTAATAGGAGACGCTCCTGGAGAGAGGCCATCGACTGGACACTGTTGTGGAAAGCGTCGGTCTGCTGTGACGGATCGGTTGTTGTTGCTGTTGTCACAAAGTTCTCGTAAAGCGCACTTTTTGGAGCCTGGAAGATCGGGTGTACGCACCAGCAGGCGGCGTGCTTCTTGCCACAATCACTGCAGATACTTCCGCGCGATGAGCACAGCCTGCTGATCATTTGAGGTACCATAGTGAGCAGGCCTCTATATTTGAGGGAAATCGGACCTGTTTCCCTCGCAATCCCTCAGTTAAGAAGCCCGATCATACCTCGGTTAAGATGGACGGAAGACATCAGAGCTCTGGCAACACCAGTCAAATACTTCCCTATTGATAGAACTTAGTGGCCTCGAGTGTTTGCGAGTCCAAAGAAGATATATCTGCTCGATTTCACGGTTCCTGGTGAGCCACAACAGAAGTTGAAGCCTCAACCAGCCAGCTCATCGAGCGCATCCAAGCACAGCACGTATTAATAACATGAATTCAAGTATGGGTTAAAGATCGCAGAAAGGCACCCGGAGTCAGCAACAGTGGCGTGCAGATTCTGCGTCAAGACCTCAAACGTCATGTACTTTCGGTTTCCTTTCCGTGCCGATAATATCAGACGCCACTTTGAACATCCGTATCGATGGGAGCAGTACTCTGCATCAAACCACGTCAACACAATGCTCGCACATGTCGAACGAGACGAAGCTTTCCAGCTTGAAATGAAAGGATCCATCGTTGATGATATTATCGGCGGCTTGCTGTACAATCCAGATGATGTTGAAGCCCAATCGACTCGTGCCAAGGCACTCAGTATTTTCAGGTTAACCCAAACTACGAGGATACAACGTCCATGTTTCGTCGCCGAAGTTCTAGCCGTAGCGGGTATGTAGATTCTACTTAATACTGGGATAGCCTGGAAGGCTGTCCCTAGAGTATGATACCTCAAATATAGAGGCCTGATAGTGAGCGAGCGCCGAGTATTATGCGTCATCTTGCGGCCACGTACCAACTTCACCGCTCAAATCTCCTCAGATATATGCAACTCTTTCGCGAAGACCCGATGTTTTGCTACGTCATTTTAGATTGCTATCACATAGCGACGGCATGTTAGTCGCTCGACCATCGCAGCGTGTGTTTCCCAATTAATTCCTGAGTAATGGACTCAGATCAATAAAACGGCATATAGTATTCCTTGGCATGACAACTATTTGATCAGCGCTCAGCTACTGGGCGTAATGCTTGGGTGACGACCCAGGTCCTGATGACTCGTACCCGTCAGGACTACAGTACCGAGTAACCTCGCGTGGTAATGCAAGCTGGCTTACAATATTCGGCGCTCGCTCACTATGATACCTCAAATGATCAGCAGGCTGTGCTCATCGCACGGAAGCGTCTGATTAACAGCAACCGAGGCATCTGCAGTGATTGTGGTCAAGAAGCCCGATAAAACGGCTCGAGCACGCCGCCTGCTGGTGCGTACACCCGATCTTCCAGGCTCCACAGAGTGCGCTTTACGAGAACTTTGTGACAACAGCAACAACAACCGATCCGTCACAGCAGACCGACGCTTTCCACAACAGTGTCCAGTCGATGGCCTAGTCTCCTAAGCGACCGAGCGACATCCCGCCGTCCGGTCTTTTTGCTGTTTGATGCCACGAACTTGTGGTGTTGGTGTAGTCGCCACCTGGCGCCCATCAGCACGGAAAGGTGGAACTCTGCAACGAATGATACAGTTGGCATGGACCAAAAGATGGTGGCCTTGCGCTTGCTGTGGAGAGCTGCACTGCGCTGTGCGACGTCTGCTGTACATGTGCATTTGCTTTATTAATCGTCTCAGACGTACTACTGTAATGGTCTCCTGATTAATTGACGTTGCACTTTGCCGGATCGACTCGTCGTACAGTCCAGCAGCTATGCAGCCGGCTGGAACAGCATCCAAGTCTTTGTCGAGCAGCAATGGCCATCAACGACTGCTCGATCCAGCCATCTACCGGCCGATCGGCTTGTCTCGTTCGAGGCGATGTTCTGTGCGCCAGCATCTGGCAATTCGGCTGCTCGGACGACACCGATCGCAACAACAGGATTTGAGCTGGAGACTCTGCTCGCGGCACCGGTCACCGCGTTACGTTGCCCCCGTGCGAGCGATCGCATTCATCGCCGCAGGCGCCTGAGTACTCGATCCGTCATTCATTATCCATTCTGCGCTCTTCAGCAAAGGCCAAGCTCAACCGAAACACTTCTGTCTTCAACTACCAACTCACCTTCAACCATGGTCAACGCGTTTTCGTTCGCCACGGTTGCACTTGCGGCGACTGCTGCTATCGCTTCGGGCGCCTCCATGCGCGCTGAGGTGGCCCCCATGCCGACCGGAGCGTGGCCCGTCAGCCAGGGCAACGAGTACTTCACCGAGCCGCGCACGGTCGTGAAGGGCGAGGTGTTCGACGGCCACATGAAGACGTACCAGCGCTCCGACATCAAGTGCGGCGGCCAGACGGAGACGGACTGGCACACCGCCGTGTTCCGCGTCGAGCCCGGTGGCACGCTCAAGAACGTCATCATCGGCAAGGACCAGAGCGAGGGCGTGCACTGCGATGAGAGCGGCTGCACGATCGAGAACGTCTGGTGGGACGACGTGTGCGAGGACGCGTTGAGCGTCAAAGGCGGCTCAGCCGGCAGCGTGACCAAGGTCATCGGCGGAGGCGCTCGCTTCGCAAAGGACAAGGTCATCCAGCACAACGGCCCGGGCTTGGTCTCCATCGAGGGCTTCTACGTGCAGGACTTTGGCAAGCTCTACCGCTCGTGCGGCACCTGTGGCTACAAGAATCTCAAGGTCAACGTCAAGAACGTGTACGCCGTCAACGGCCGCGTGAGTCTCGTGACGGTTAACCAGAACTGGGGCGACCAGGCCACGCTCGAGAACATCAAGATCAAGGGCAAGAAGATCAACGTGTGCGCCTGGACGCAAGGTACCACGTCGGGCGGCGAGCCGGACGAGGGCGGCGCCGGGCCGTTTGGAAACCTCTGCAAGTACTCGCCCAGCACCGTCACGTATGCGTAAGTAGATGGAACCAGCAAGCGCTCAACGGTGTAGTGAATCAAATAACGAAAACTAGATGTTTTGCCTTGTTTGTTGCGACAAAGCTCTCTTTCCAGGGTGACCACCCGTCCCCATTGTCTTCTCTCTTAACGGCTTCAACTTGGTTGCCACCTCGTCCCAACATGGCCTTGAATTCATTCTCGGCTCTCATTAACCATTTACTCAAGTACGCAGGAAGCAAGAAGAAGTCGCCATGGTTACCGGAAGCGTCAAGGTGTATGTGGCTTGTACGTCAGTGCTGTACGCCAAGTTCCTCGGCACGACGATGATTCAAGGCTCCAAGAAGTTCGCCGCCGGTGGCCGTCCGCCCGAGGACACCAACTACTCCAAGAACAAGCAAACTTTCGGCATGGACAAGACTGCCGACTCGAACAAGCTCGCAGCTGCGCAACGCTGGACCAATATCGTCATGAACGACCTCGAGTCGATCCCGTTCGCGCTCTTCATCTTCGGCGCGGGCATCATGGCCGGCGCTGACCCCGTAATCCACTACCGGGCCATGATCGCGTTCACGGCGGCGCGCTGCCTGCACACGTACGCCTACGCGAACGCGATGCAGCCACTGCGCTCGCTGTGCCACGGAGTGGGCGTGATGGCGACACTGGTCGGCATGGGCAACGCCGTCACTGCCATTCTCTGAGGAGATGCGAAGACTTTCGTGAAGAGCAAATGCTTTGTCGGTCTTGCAAGAAGAATCGTTGGGACAACGAAAGGCTATATAACGAATTGATGATAAGATCAATGAATCACACGCATTGGGATCCATGCTGTAGATTTCGAAAGCTAAGCTTCCGCTCATGCATGTGAAGTGAAAGTGTTTCTTCGTGTACATGTACTACGTAGTATCTAGGACGCTCTATACGCCGGAATCGTGGAGACGCGTCCGTAGTGCCAGCAGTCTTAAGTTAAGACTCTTAAAACGCCGTCAAGTGCACAAGTGAAATCTGCAGCCCTGAAGGACAAGATGACTGCGTTGGTGGCGCTCAACGCGGCGGTCAAGACGTACGCGACGTGCTCTCTGATCCTGTTCCTCAAGTTCTTCATCACTACGTCGATCCAAGGCGGCAAGTCCTTTGCCGCTGGCGCTCGTCCGCCCGAAGACAACGGCCTGCTCAAGCAGGACGGCGTGCCCCCGCAGACTTATGGACTGCCCGAGGACGAGCAAACGGTGTCCGAGGAACTCAAGAAGGCACGCGCCGAAGACTTCCGCTGGAAGCGCGTGGTGCAGAACGACCTGGAGACGATCCCGCTGGGTCTACTGGTGTTCCTCGGCTCGGTGCTCGTCGGCGGGCAGGAGGAGACCAACTGCGTGCTCATGGGTGTCTTCACCGCGGCGCGCATCGCGCACACGTTCGCATACGTGAACCAGAAGCAGCCGCACCGCGCTCTGCTCTGGACGCTCGGCCAGCTCTGCGTGCTCGCCGGCGGCCTCAACGGCTTCATCTCCTTCCTCATCTAACAGAGAAAAAAATGGTTGGCCTACTTCAGATTGTTACTTCACCGAACTGTTCGCTTTGCTCAGAGCACCGTGTTCTCGAGTTGGTTCTTGTCTTCCTCGATGGAGTTGTCCACTTTGAGGTGGCCGTGCTTCGTCATGAGCGAAGCTTCGAGGAGCTTCATGGCCACGAAAGGGTCCTGCGCCATCTCCAGCATGCTATTGCAGAAGTCCACCTGGGACTCGTGCTGGAACACGCGGCCGTGCTTAAAGTGGAACACCTTGTCGTACTGGATGGCGTACTCCTTGCCGATAAGCTGCTGCGCCAGAGCTTCGTCCTCGATGATGCGCGGGAAGAACTTCTCGAGCGTCGCGCGGCTGACGCGGAAGCGTGCCGTCGCCTTGGCCAGGATCTGGATAGCTCCATCTCGTGACGACAGGTCTTCGTTGATGGCTAGAATGTCGTGCACGAAGACGCGCATGGACGCATGGCCGTCGGTGCACATCTTGTACTGCTCCAGGAACAGATCCACGCCCTGGAACTCGGTGCACATGACGTCGGTGTTCATGATTCCTCGAAGAAACGTCTCGGCCTGAATGGCCAGCGCCGGGTGGTTCACCGTGTCGAAGCCGTTCGAGAAGTGCACGTAAAAGCATTTAGTGAGGTCCATGGCGTCGCCCACTGCGTTCGTGTGTGCATTGATCAAGGCCGAGTCGAGCAGCAGCCGCCTTCGTTGCAGCGTCTCGATCTCCATCTGCATTGCAAGCACCTCGTCACGCAGCGCTATCTTTCCCTCCTGGTGATCCCCCGCCTCGTCTTGGTTGTCCTCTTCCCGGTCGCTGTCGTGCTCCACCTCAGGCTCGCTCTTTTGCTGGCGCTTCGCCTCGAGTCGTGCAGTCTTGCAGTTGCGTGATCTTCCTCGTGCTTGTTGCTGCCGTCGCTGCGGGCCGATGGGCGCCAGCGCCCTTGTCGCGGTTCCTGCGTCGCCCCCTGTGTGTGGCATCCAGTAGCGCCGCCGCCGGTACGCCGCCTCGCTCTGGAACAGCATGTGCATGCTGCGAAGGGGTCTGACGGCTGTGGGACGCGTGTCGTTGATGGCAAAAAAGCCAAAGTGGAGCTCCACCCCAGAAAGGGTTTGACTATCGTTAGCAGAGCAGCGCCAGGCAACAGTCAACGATCAAGCGCTGCCGCTGCACACGCGATCGAGCTGCTTATTGATATTGCTGCTGGAATGGAATGAGAAGCGCTAGTTGCGCTGAGCGTTTCGCAAAACTGGCGACAAGTGCCGCCTGTCCGCTGGTCGTCGCCAGCTCACCTCGTTGCCAAAAGTCTTGAGCCTGCACAACTATGGTGCGTTTTGCTGCTGCTGAAGCAAAAACGCACCATAGTACAAAGTTGTTTCGCGTCTGCAAACGTGTTCAGCAGGAGCCGATTGGAGGGCGGCAGGCTCCATGCGTTGGTCATCCCCCACTCGCAACTCACCTGCGCCAAGTGCCAGGCCTGGCCGGATCTGGAGCGTAGATTAACTTATCGGACACCACACCCTTGGACGGCGACATATATATTCGGTTCGGCGCGTGCTGACGCAGAGTCCCTACGCGAGGTCTTCTTCCGCGTGAGGCCGGCGTTTCTTCGAGCGCGAGCTGGACGCGGACTTCCGGCTGCTCTTCTTGGATGCCTTCTCCTTGGCCGCGTCTCCCTCCCGCGCCTTATGCTTGTGCTCCTTCTTGTGTTTGTGCTTGTGCCGCCTGGAATCTGCGTCGTCTGCGGGAGACGAAGCCGACGGCAGCATGCGCAGTGCCTCTTGTTGCGCTTTCCGAATAGCCTCCATGACGTCTGAACTCCCGATCGAAGCGGCACCAGGAGCGGTAGGAGCAAAAGGCGCATTGTCTGCGCTGTCAAGCGCTGCATTCAGCTGTCGTAGCTCTTCCTTCTGCTGCCGTCTCCGCTCCGATCTGCTCTTCTTGCTAATGCTGTAGCTCGCAAACCGATCGTCGCCGTCTTCTTCGTCGTCGCTTGACTCCACCATTGGTTGTCGCGCCGCAGACTCGGCGTACGTCGGTGGATCCTCGGACTCGCTGTCGCTTTCGTTCAAGAATGCTTCCAGGTCGTTGCTTGGAGCAACAGTCGAGAATTCAGGAACCGTGGCCTTGTATGACGAGGCGCTGGATGCGGTGGTTCGTAGATCTGACAGCTGCAGCGCCGTAGACACCATGCCGCCATTGGAATACGCAGCCGCACTGGGAGACAACGGTAGCGGTTCCACGGACTCTCCAGGCAAAGGCAACGACGCTTGAAGGGCCGACAACGAAAGGAGGTCCCCTTCTTCACCCTGGTTCCGCTTGTGATAGTGACCCATGACCTCTTCCTGTTGCTGGATTGACGAACCTTGAAAGCCCATCGACGCTGTCAACACAGTAGCCGTGTATGAGGAGTCAGACTCAGGATCGGGCAGCGATGCTTGAAGTGACGCGAGTGTCATTTCAATCGGACCATCGTTCGTCTCCCTGTTACTGTCACTCACACGCACCACGGGGTGACGAGATGGTGAAGGTGGCATAGCTGCAGCTTGCGCTGCTGCTTCAGTACCAGTCACATCCGAAGCGCCTTCTGTTGCACCACTGGCCTCCTCTGGTTCATCTCCGTACGTGCCGTTAGTTCGGTCTGCACTAGGGATATCGTCAACTGGCGCATCTGCGATAGCTGTTTCCTCGGTCTCATCCATTCCGTCTGGATCAGCACCCTCAATTTCTTCGACGGTCGTTGAAGGAGGAGCGGTCTTTTCATCAACAAGCCCCTCCTTGGCTATGTACTTCACAGCGGAGTTTGGACTCTCCTGCTTGACGCAGTCCGTTGTGGATTCGTGGCCACCGAGACCTACGCTCTCAAAAGCGTACTCTGTGCCCGTCAATTCCGGTTCCTCGCTCGATGATGCGTGCTTCCCTACCGTATCGTCTTGCACGGTTGCTATTGGTGCTTCCGGGTTCACCACATGGACGGAGTTATCGCTCTTGTTCCTCGGGCTTGAATGGCGAATCGAAGATGCCAGAGGGGATGTAGGGGGAGCGGCAGGGGGAGTTGGAGCAACAGCGCCAGCTAGAGCTACTGGTTCCTTCGACGCTTGCTCCTGCTTGGACGCATTACCATGTGGATCAGCGTTCGCTGCTGGGCTGCTGGGTTGCGGTCGCGCTGGAGACACTGGCCTGCTTCTCTGACTCGGTCGAGAAGAAGCCGATGGCGGGCGTGGCGATGGCGGTGACGGAGACGACGGTGGTGGCCGCTTGGGTGATGCTTGAGATACGGCAGGTGCCTTCTTGCTGGCTGTTTGGACCGACGGGCTTTTACGAGACGCTTTGTGTTTCCGCCGACTTCGGGTCATCTCGCTTTCATCCGAGTCAGATGAATCCGAGTCGAGGAAAAGCTGCTTGTGATACACTCCGCTGATCGCTGTTTTCATCGCTCCGTCAACAGGAGCCACCACCACGTCCTCATCCAAGTCGTCGCCATCCTCGTCACTTTCGTCCTCCGAATAAAAGTGGTCAAGATCACTGATACGGGCTTTCGGCACTTGGAAGTCCTCCAGCTGGATCACTTCTTCCACTGACGCACGGGTCGACGTCGTCTTAGCAGCAGGCGCAGCGACACCACCACTGCCGTTCGATGACGCCGGCTTATCTTCGGGTCTTACAGCACTTTTCCCCGCTGCATCGTCGGTTATTGATGCCATACTCTCCTTGTGCTCAAACATTAGCGGTGGCGCTGACTGGATCACAGCACTGCTGTTTCTGGCAGGCAAGTCTTCCAAGTCTTGAGATGGTACCACCTTTTGCTCTTGCTGCGACGTCTCAGTAGCTACAATAGCTGTTGTGGCTACCGGTACGGCCGGCTTTGGGGACGCTGCGGCGCCATTCTCCTTACTTACCACGCTGACGTCGTCATCAGTGTCTCCATTCTCTTCACCGTGGTTTGCGTCCCCCCTGCTCGGTAGCTGCAGTGAACTTTTTCGCGTTGGCGTAGGCGGCGTACTTCCGTTTCCGGAGCCACGTCTTCCAGTCCGAATGTCCGAGCCCGTGGACTTGATGTGCTCCACATAATTAGCGTAGCGCTGCTCACTAATCGTCGCTTGGACATCATGCTTGAGGTGCGCGAACTCGCCTTCCACAATGCGAATTTGCTGTCTGATGGTCGCCAACTTGAGCTGTAAGAAGGGGATCCCAAAGTACTGGTGCAGCGACTTGAGCCCGTAACAGTTCAGCAGCGAGCACTCAAAGTATAGAAGCTCCATGGGTCGTCTCCACTGCGAATGCTGCGGCCGATCACTCGATCCATAGAGCAGTTCCTGGATATCTTCCTTGAAGATCTTCCTCTGCGCCCCCTGATCTCGAAAGTTGCCCAACACCAACGTCGGAATGTGCACCGGCACAGTGTCCAGCTGCTGCTTGACGTACTCCAACGTGTCCCACTTGGTCACATCCAATAGAAAGATCACTCCGTGAGCTTCATGGTACACGTCCACCGTCGAGGCGTCGACAACAGCCACCGAGTGGGTGCCATTCTGCATGACCGCCGCAGCAGCAGCAGCCGATGCTTCCGCTGACAGACTCCCTCGGCTTCGTAGGCCTCCGTGCTCCACAGGTGCGGCGCTGACCCCTCCAGCAGCTCCTTGAGAAGTAGTGGAGACTCCCCCCGCCCCGTTTTCAGCCTCTGCCGGGACGAAACCGCGGTCCACGACGTCCCAGACCTCGCACTTGACGTTCTCCTCCATGTGCTGGCGGAAGCTCCAGTTGATGGTGGCTGACTGCAGCTGTGGCGTGAACTGGTGCGCGTCGGGGATGGGCTCGCCCTTGAGGCGCTGGAAAAGCGACGTCTTGCCTGTTCCCTTGGCGCCGCGGATCAGCAGCTTCATGTTGAACGTGATACCGCCCCGCACGCGGCGGCGGATGGCCTTGTCCATGCGCTGGATCGTGCGGTCCTTCTTAGGGTTCCCGGCAGCAGGGGTTCCGCTATTGGGGTTTACCTCGAGGCTCGCCGAGCTGCTTGTTCGACGTTGCAGGGCTGGAGATGGAGCTGGTGACGGCGAGCGCGTGTTGAAGCTCTGCGCGCGGCGTGAAGAGCCTCCCGTCGGTGTGTAGGGCGAGCGCGGAGGCACCACGCCCGAGCTCTGCGGGCTCAGGTCGCCTGAGGGGCGGCTCACCTCGTTGCCCATGGTCCTGTGAGTGCGGAATGCGGTGGATGCGGAATTGTCACTTTCGTGTACAGAACAAAGGTTAGTGTGGTGCACATGAACTGAACTTCAACTTGGAAGGGAAACCTGGTGTCATCAACCCAGTTCAAAGGGAAACCCGCCAGATATGAGCAACGTTAACGCGAAGAAGGCGACGTTGGGGCAGCTTCAGGCGCTCGCTGAAAGCCGCGAGATGGAGGAGCTCAAGACAGTGCTGGCGCAGTGCCGCTTCGAAGACCTGCGCAAGTTCCTCAACGAGATGGGCGTCAAGGTGAGGAGCAAGGCGTACGCAGAGTACAGGACCAAGGAGGACCATGTTGCACTACTGGCGGAGGTGCTGGCCAAGGAGACATCAGCGGACGCTGGTACTGTAGTTACGGTAGTCACTCCTGTAGCGAAGCAGATGCGGCTGATCGAACCGAGGAGCAAAGGCAGTGAGGCAGTGGCAACCAACATGGAGGGCAAACAGAGTGCTCGTAGTGCCACGGCCTGCGTGGACGAGCTGCTTGGTACCGACGCTCCATGGTCCAGCAACTACGCGGAGCGCGCGCGCCTCGTGCAGTGCATCAACATTGCAGAAGACGCATTGGCGAAAGCCGAGAGGAAGGAGGAAGCCGCGCGCGATCTCAAGAGGACGTTGACCTGCGAGCTGGCCTACTACGTGAAGCGCCTGAAGCGCATTCAAGAGAAAAACGACGACGAAGACTCGTAGGCAGTAGCTGCTAAAGCGTTTCTAGCAAAGAGCAGGGAGGGCTCTCAGATCGATGCACTCCCGTTCAGCACACGTGGCCGTGTCCGTTTTTAAGGCTAATCTTACGTTGCTGCTCGTCCCAATTAGCTCTCTGGACTACAGTTGTGTTGTGGTGTCGAATGCGTCGAGTGTGTTGAGTGTAGAAAGCTGTATAAAGCTGCCGCTGTCGAGATGCTGCTCTGCCGGTCCCGATCCCTTGCATCCTCCAGCTTCTCCTCGCTCGAACTCGCTTTCCTCCTCCCATTCCGCTACTGGGATGGCATCGACAGCGCGAATTCCTTGCAGGAACTTCGGCTCGAACGGCAGCGGCCAAAGAAGCTTGACAAGCTGCCACCGTCACGAACCCCGCTCCACTCCAATCGAACCGACATCTACGGCAGCTTTGACGCGGCAGTGTCCGTTCACTCCACGCGATCGACCCGAAATGGCGCTGGCGTTCTGCGACGAGCGGCTGGGGTTGCTACACTGCTGTTCTTCGCTGTCGCCGGGTACTCTGGGATCATCTGGAACGACCAAACCGTGGACCTGGATGTTGTCAATACGGGGGCAATTCCCTCGCTGCAGGGTGTCGAGAAGGTGTTCGTCGAAGGCGTGGATGTTGACAGCCTTCGCAAGTTTCAGCACAAGTTCTCGAGGTTCGTTTTGCATTCATGAAGGCGATGAGGAACCAACCATACGCTGACGTTCTGTCAATGCTGCCAGTGGTTCCAGTGTTCCTCACGAAGACAACTCGACTGCGGTCCAGCAGCATGTGGACGGTGTAGCGCGCAACGTCAACGACGCCGCTCCGTTTTTACTAGAAGGCTAAGACCAAACATCTAAGCAGGAAGCGGTAGTACGATCATTATTCCATCAGCCTTTCATTCGACCCTGACGCGTGTATTTCAGGCTAACTAGACGACAAATAGGAAGTTGGCCACATCGTTGACGATGTCAGCAACGTCGTCAACGTGCTGCTGGATCGCAGTCGAGTTGTCTTCGTGAGGAACACTGGAACCACTGGCAGCATTGACAGAACGTCAGCGTATGGTTGGTTCCTCATCGCTTCATGAATACAAAACGAACCTCGAGAACTTGTGCTGAAACTTGCGAAGGCTGTCAACATCCACGCCTTCGACGAACACCTTCTCGACACCCTGCAGCGAGGGAATTGCCCCCGTATTGACAACATCCAGGTCCACGGTTTGGTCGTTCCAGATGATCCCAGAGTACCCGGCGACGGCGAAGAACAGCAGTGTAGCAACCCCAGCCGCTCGTCGCAGAACGCCAGCGCCATTTCGGGTCGATCGCGTGGAGTGAACGGACACTGCCGCGTCAAAGCTGCCGTAGATGTCGGTTCGATTGGAGTGGAGCGGGGTTCGTGACGGTGGCAGCTTGTCAAGCTTCTTTGGCCGCTGCCGTTCGAGCCGAAGTTCCTGCAAGGAATTCGCGCTGTCGATGCCATCCCAGTAGCGGAATGGGAGGAGGAAAGCGAGTTCGAGCGAGGAGAAGCTGGAGGATGCAAGGGATCGGGACCGGCAGAGCAGCATCTCGACAGCGGCAGCTTTATACAGCTTTCTACACTCAACACACTCGACGCATTCGACACCACAACACAACTGTAGTCCAGAGAGCTAATTGGGACGAGCAGCAACGTAAGATTAGCCTTAAAAACGGACACGGCCACGTGTGCTGAACGGGAGTGCATCGATCTGAGAGCCCTCCCTGCTCTTTGGTTAATACCTACTCTAGAAACGCTACAGCAAGAAGTTGACAGCGTCGTCTACGTGGTCCTGGATCGTCGAGCTGTTGCGTAGAATGCGATGGCGTCCGAGATGCAGATGCCTGGGAACGCAGCTCCGGCGTAGCCATGGACGGTGAGGCAGCCCCTCCTTCGTGATCAGGTGGCGCTCGAGCAGCACCAGCTTTTCGTTCCAGGCATGAAGGACGTCGACGTCGGCATATAGCGTTTCGTTCGCTGCGAAGGCGTTGAGGTGCGCGTGGAAGGTGTTGGCGCTGGCGGTGAAGTGTGCGCTGGCCGTGTGCACTTAACTGAAGTCAACGTCGGAGCGAGGAAGCGCAACAACTTGTTGTTCCAGCCCGCAGGGCCAGGGAGCCTCCACGACTGAGCGGTGGTCACATGCGTGGCATAACGTGGGTCTGCGTAGAGCTCAGAGTACACGATGCTGTCCATGGAACTGTGGTAAACTCCGTAGGGAGCGTATGAAAGCGAGAAGCCAAGGTTGGCCGAGATGATGCCGAGCTGCTGGTAAAACGCTGTAAAGTCCGAGCCTGAGCCGTCGAAAGTGCCGTAGATGTCGCCGGGCTGCTCCGATTCGACCTCCATGGCTATTCACTCGGTGCCAACGGAGACGCTGCTGGACGTGTGCCAATCTGGGAATGACACGCTCGGGTATCTTCTGCACTAGATCGTCTGCGACTTAGGCTGGGAACACGACAGCTTTTTTTAACCTTGTTAGAGTCACCAACTAAATTGCGTAGCCGGGACACCGGTCACTAACGACATCACCAGCTGTATGGTCGTGTAGGAATCTCAGTTGGTATGTCACCAACTGTTCATCAACGATATCCGTAAGTACGAAATTTATATCGCTCGAGTTGTATTTTATTTCTCTACATTTGATGCTGATTGTAGGGATATCGGCGAAGTTGCAGGAATGTTGTACGAATGTGACGACGACTTGCAGGATACATCAACGAGTTTTGCATCGACAACATGGTCTACTGGGTGACGGTAGAGGCAATACCGCCACCTGATTTGAGAAGATGCCTACAAAGTGCCGAGAATCTCGTGCATCCTCTACAATGCGAAGGTCTTAGGATACACTGCGGGACCACATGGGCGCAGCTTAGTTGTTGTTATCAACGGCAAAGTGCTAGTTGCATCGATGTTGCTGTGCCTACGAGTGAGGGCGCACGTTCGTACATACGAAGAAGGTTGTTACAAACGTGTATTAAGCTGTGGATGTGGTCACGGTGGCTACGTCGGGATCTCTGCAGAAGACTCCCTTGATAGAAAGAAAGAGATATCGGAAGCGGATATACGGCGTTGTATCCTGCGTCACATCTGGTACTGGAAGCCCACGAATCATGCACTCGAAAAACAGCAACGTCAGTGGTCCGCAGCTGTTTGTATCTTCTTGTCGCGGTGCTCGTTGACGGGTTGATTTGAGACCCGACGCATGTTCACCAAAGAACTCGTTCACGATGCTTTCCATTGCCTTGTAATTCGACGAAGTTTGTATGGGGTCGAAGTAGATTAAGGTGCTATCCGTGAAGTTGAAAACGACGCCCGACCAGTGCGAATCCAAATACACAGGAACGAGAACGATCTTGTTTCCTCTTTGAAACGGCGATGTCGACTCAATCAAATCACGTTTCACCTGATCGTCTCCCATTTTTGCGTACAATGGGTTCACTCCTCCGGTTCCATTCTCAGACGGCAACTCTCGTCTTAGATCCGCCAAGTGGTTCATTACCAGCTTGAAGCAAGCTTCATCTAGCCATTCCGATCGCCGGAAGAAAACCAAATCATACACTGCAACGTTTCCGAAGCGGGTGGGGAAGGTAGCGTCAACTTCACTATCTCCATTCGCGTAGCACACGCTTTCGTATCCACGCTGGTTGCAATTGTTGAGGGGTGCGGGCAGCGAAATTCTGGAGAACTTGGACAATCGGATCCACGATGCGAGGTCGCTCACAGCTTCTAGTTTGGCAACTCGGTATGCCACTGGTTCATTGTAAGAAGGTCGATCTCACTGAACGTGCCGAGTTTCAAGATCGAGGCACCCTTTTTGCCAGCGTCTTGCTCACTGGATAGCGAACGTCTGTACATTTTAATTCCACCGAGACATTTGATGACATAATGTTGCGGAAACACGATCGCGACTTGACGGCGGACGTTCCTCTTTCGAGCTAGGAGCAGTATCGAAGTGGACTTCCATGCCGGGGCATCTGCTTGCGTGATGCTGAGCAGTACTGGAAGTGCATCCGTGACGTTGAAGCTGTGCATGAGTGTCTTGCGTACGAGGGTTAAGTCCTTGAGTGGCACGAGTGTTCCTTGGATCAGTGCGGTTGCTTGTTTGGTGGAATTGGCCATACGACGTCGCTTGACCTCCTTCTTTTGCTTCCGTCGAATCTTTGGTCTCCCCTTGCTCTTTACGCTTGCACTCACTAGAAATCGTCGCGTCTCCTCCTCCGAACTAGAACCGCTGCTGTCTCCGCTGCTGTCTCTGCTGATTTCTCTACTGCTGTCGGCTCCGCTGTCTGAAGAAACTTCGTCATCCGGTCTGCGTTTGCGAACGACCAAACCACCCCGTAACTTCACCGACTGTTTAGGCTTCGTCACCAACTGATCGGTTGTCTTGTCCAACTGGTTGTTACTGGACAAGGTGTGATGGGCGGTCTTCACTGACAAATTACGGTCTTTGGCGTACTGGCGTCTTTCATTTGCACGGGCTTGCTTGCTTCATTTTGATCATGAGGTTGTACGTATTTCTGGGTTTGCCAGGGAGTGGGCGCTGCTTGCGTTGAGTGGCCTCGTTTTCGCTACCAAATGATACCATTTCATGGCTCAATCGAACAATCCTTTCCGTTTCTTCAAGCAGCCGTGCACTGTTTTCAGTTCGAGACTCCGCATGCAAGGTTGTGTCAGTTGCAACTTGCTCGCTCCCAGTTCCATCAGTAGTTGGCTTCTCCGAAGTATCATCGATGTTGCCTTCCTGATTCGTCGTTCTCAGGAGTATCACCATCAGACTCAGGTCCATCTTCACTGCCAGTATTGCCATCCTTGCCACAGACAGATAGTTGACTTGCTCAACATCTGAATCCTTGATAGAGATCACCTTGCTCTTCAGTGTGGGGGGGAGGGAGGACTCGTCGGTGGACACTGAATCGTCGTCATCTGGATGCTGATTACAGGAACCAGCCTCGTCGTTTTCTCTGCCGACATCCGACGAGCCAGCGTTGGTCTTGCGCTGAAGGCACGACGCTGGGTACTACACCTTTGTGTGTAATCTCACCAAACTTCCGTAATGCCTCGACCATTTTTAAAAATGTGCGCGTTCCCTGTGAGCTCATGGATTTCACCACCCGCTCGGCAACATCCATACTGGTCCCACTTTGTAGTTCCATTCAGAACCGCGTGTTCCGCTGACCGCATGTGCGATTCTTGGACGCGAAAAGCTGGACAAGACAGTTCATCGACTGCTTCGTCGTCCTCCGGTCGGTTAGCGTCGGAGTTCAGCAGCCAACGTCGGTGAATGTAGTTGATAGGGATCAACTTCTTCTTCTTCAAGTTCGACCGCACGTATATGGCGTGGTGACAGGGAAGCAGCAACGTGTGCATAAAAAACACGAGCATGTGTAGTTCTGTTACCAACACAAAAAACTCAATCATTTAGTCAAGTGACAGTAGATACACAAGATAAGTCAACTGGATCTTACCGATACATTCATCACATACTCTTTTCCAGTCGCGTGGGATCGCAGTTGAGCAATTGTGTCCTGTAACCACCGTCTTTCGTACGATAACGACCCGCCTTGGAAAAGCTCGTACTCCTTTCTGACCAGACCAAACGCATGTGGGCTCACCAAAGCGGCCAGACGTTGCAAAACTTCATCTGCGCCACGGTAGTGTCGAGAGCCTACGACGTGAAACTGTGAATCATACTCCAACTCAGCAGTTGATTGAAGGAAGTGAAGCGTCTCGACACACTCGTCTATTTCCATTTCTGGTTTGAGAATGGCCTTGAGATCGCCCCAGGCAGACTCCAAGCTGAGTTGAACATACATGTCAACAGAATCAGCACAAAATATAGATATGAGCGAACTCATCACTCGTATCGGTTGTTAGTGTGGTCCCGAGATGCTCAACGTTGCCACGCTCGTAGACCGTCCACATGTCTTTGCAGGAGTCCAATTGTGGATTAAGTATTGCAAAAGTGGATGCGTCGGATCTGGAAGATCGCCTTGTTCGTCAAAGCCAGCTACGATGTAGTACAGGTAACGTAATCCGCGATCGTACTCGGCTTCATCCTGGGCCTTTACCATCATGTCCACGGCATCTTCAACGCGATCCACGTCAACTGCATCTCGACCTCCATATACCGTCTTCGACATCTCCGATCGCAGATATTTCTTAAGGTGGAAGTGGCAAATTAACACACCAGCCAACGGAAACTCCTTCTTGAGAAGGCTAATCTCCCCGACGTCTTTATCGATCATGATCGCCCTGATTCGTGTCCCACGAGGGATTGTTCTCCTTGAAAACACCAATTGCATCTTTCATACAGGCATAACTCTCGTTCTCGATGGGTGCATGTTGTACGTATTGACCCTACAGTCAACATACGTAGCAAGCAGCGTTTAGATTAGCAACGAGTAGATACGCATTACCAACTCCCCCAAGGTCGACCCACATCACCAACTGAAGGAGATAACCACCAACTCGAGTTGTATGTCACCAACTGGAGTTGATAGTAACCAACTGGAGTTGGAAGTCATCAGAATGCGCACTTACATGGCCGAAAACGTCGTTTATCATGAAACTGAAGAGCTTGTACTTGGAGGCATTGGTTCCATGAGTTGAATCCAGCAGAATCACTTCAGGAAAAGCTTCGAAGAATCTTTTCATCTGCCTAGTCTGAAGGGTGATGGTCTGCATAGTGTCGGTGTCATCGACCAAAACGGTAGCGGTATTCCCTCCAGAAGAACAAAACTCGTAGGACAGCCTCTAGTCTCTCTTCCACAGTTCCGGGTCCACGTCGCTTGGCTTTAAGGCGCAGCACCAAGTTATGAACGTCGCGTAAGATGATTTTATTGCCTGGATACGCGTAAACGACAAAATAATGTTAGGCGACCTGTGGCATCTCTCGAAATGGCATCACCCACCTCACCTGTAGTCTCTTGGAGATACTTCAGAATCTTCTTGGGTTTCCCACCAGCTTTAATGAGCTCGTCGACGACGTCGGGCACGGCGGGATCACTGACTCGCCTGTTCGCAGGATAATGCTGATAGATCTTCTTTCCAAGCTGATGGTTGTGAGTCCGGTTGTGTTTTCTGACAGCAATTCGAAAAGTTCCGGTGGCATCACACCGAGCAACGACGGCGGAAAGATTCACCCCACAGCCCGTGCTTCGTGTCTGATGCCCTGTCCTTCGACCTTTCCCTCTCGAACTCTTCTCCCATCCATGTGTGCACAACAGCTTCTTGTAATAGTCGCCGAACACCTCGGGGATTAGCTCAGCTGAGCTCCATTTCTTCTTCGCCTTGATGACGAGATTCCGTGTTGTGGCTTTGACTGTAGTGCGAATGCTGTATAGCTGGGACGTGCGTTGTTGATACTCTGCCAGACTTGCGAAGAAAGAGTCCCAGTTATCATGCCAAGTCTCAAAGGGAGGAGCCGTGACGCGCATCTCTCCAACGTCTTCATCTGATGAGTCTGCCCCACGCAATGATCGATCGTCAGACCCGTCGCACCTGTCGCTCGCGGGGTCTCTAGCTTCGAAGTCGCTCATGAGCACGCTGGGCAGAGGCAGCGGCGGCGCACTTGACAGGCTGAGGCGGCAGTGGCGGCGGCGCACTTAACATGCCGGGGCAGCGGCGCACTTAACTGGCCGGGGCAGCGGCTTGACAGGCTGGGGCAGCGGCTTGACTGGCTGAGGCTGAGGCGGCGGCGGCGCACTTAACAGGCTGAGGTAGCGGCGGCGGCGCGCTTGCTGGGGAGAGGCGGCTGCGGCGGAGCGCGGCGTTACGTCGAGTTTTGTGCTGAAATGGAAGGCTCACACCGCGCGCAAATCCCCTTTTCAAAAAAATGAAACTAGAGATATCCTGTAATTTATCTCGAGGTATTTTAAACCAGTCCAATTCTTCTTACAAAAAATACACCCCTTCTATGCAATATAGTTGGTGACTGCAGTCAGTTCCTTTTTTTGCTGTTACAATTGCGGTCTGCCGAAGCAATGCCGACATGCTACACGAATGTTGACCCAGGTTACGCTTACGCAGTACCGTGGAATTTTAATCTTGGGTGGCTGTCTACAGCCTCTAACGAGGTGTTCCCAGTATAAGGTCATCATGTGCACACTCATACTGTACCCAAGCTGAGCTTTTTGGATGAGCAATACGGCGCTCTCATTGGCGGAGAAAAACATGGCTACATCCAAGTTGAAAACCTGACTAACTGCTCTGCTTCGAGCTTGATGCAAAGCGAAGGACTATTAGTTGTCGCTTTCATAATGCTCCGCGGCAGCGTTAACGACACGCGTAACCTCATCGACGTGGTTCTGAACCGTGGCAGCGTCGTCGTAGAAGGCGAGACAGTCCGTGATACCTGGGAAGGCTGCGCCAGCATAGCCCTCGTAGAAACCCGGCCCGAAGATCACGTGCTTGTACCATGGACGGTGGGGGAGGCCGTCGCTCGAGAGCAATTGGCGTTCGAGCTGGACTGCAATATTGTTCCAAGCCGATGCGTCAGCGGAGTTACCAGCGCTTTGCAGCTCCCGCGAAGTGGCTTGGAACGCGTCGGCGTTGACGCCGAACTTCTCGATTGCCGCAAAAAGTTGGGAAAGCTCGACGTCCACCTCGGCGGAAGCGAGACGCTCTTCCAACTGCTTAAGACCTTCGTGCATCACAAGAGCGTAGGACGAGAAGTCGAATGGGATGACAATATACGTTGGCGAGACGCAGGGCCAGCACACCCCACCACTTGGCCATGCTGGCGTGTGACGCGTAGTGCGGGTCGCCTTGGGTCTCCATATAGTGGAGACTGTCCATCGAGCTGTGGTAGGTGCCGTAGGAAGCGTAGGTTAAACCAAAGGCCAAGTTGACGGAGATGACACCTAGGTGTTGGTAGAACGGCGTGAAGTCCGAGCCAGAGCCCATGAAGTTGATGAGGTGGTCCGGTGCCAGCGTCAGGTCGGCCTTGTCGCCAGGAGCGGGCAAGCCTCCAGCAGCTGCGCGGGACTGCGTCATTTGCTCCGTCCACTGGTCGAGCAAACTTGACGCGCTGTCGTTGCCGTGGAACGGGTTGGCAGGCAATAAACTCGCCGTGTCTTGCACAAACTTGGCGATCGACGGGGCTGAGCTGGCGCTGACGAGAGGTCCAACCAGCAGGTCCACGTTGAGGTAGGCCACCGCTTGCTCCTTCAGCAGCTTGGCGTTGTCTTCAACCCACTCGGTGCTTCCTAGGAGCGCGTACTCCTCGCCATCCCACGAGCCCAGCACAATAGTGCGACGTGGACGCCATCCAGTCGCCAGCAGGTTGCCAAGGCCGCGCGCAATCTCCATCAACGTTGCTGAGCCACTGCTGGGGTCGACTGCACCGCACACCCACGCGTCGCGGTGGTTGCCTAGCACCACGCGTTTGTCCGGTTCCTCGGCTCCCTGGATTGTGCCGATGACGTCCCAAATGGTGCCGACGTGGTTGTCCATAACCACGTCCAGGTTGAGCACCAGCGAGCCATCGTCTCCAAGCTTATAGTCAAGGGGAAGTCCACCCTGCCAAGCATCCGGCGCTTTCTGTCCCCCCAGAGCGGCAAGGATACGACGAGCTTGGCCGTACGAGAGCGGCAGTACCGGAACTCGCGGGACGTTGGTCACCTCCTCGTACGTGAGGCGAGAAGCGCCTTCCACTGAGGCCCAGCCGGGCGTCATCGGGTCTCCCGAATAGAGAGGGATGTAGTTGACGGAGCCACGCTGGAACGAGTCTTCCGGCCTGTAAAAGCCCTCGGGGTAGACCGGGCCGGCCACGAAGCCATCTTGGGCCGGGTCGGAGTAGATGAGCACTCCCAGCGTGCCGTACTTCTCCGCCGCCATCACTTTGAGGCCGCGCATGTTGACTCCGTACCGCACCAAGGCGATCCTGCCCTCGAGAGTGACGTTGTTGCTCGCCAGCCACTCGAAATCCTGCTGCGTACCGAAGTTGGCGTACACGACCGACGCCGTCACGTTACCGGTCGCCGAGTACGCGAGGAACGGCGGCAACGCCGTCGGGTCCGTCGTGCAGGAGTCGTCCACAACGGAGCCCTCGGTGAGGTTGAGCTCCTGCGCACTCTGCTCGGGAGACACGATGGCTAGACGACGGTGCACCGGGTAACTCAGCAGCGTGTAGTACTCCACCACCTCCGCTTGGAGACCGTAGGATTCCCACTGATGCGCAGTGTACAACGCCGTCTTGTAGTCCTGCTCCGTGCCGCAAGTGTGCGGGACGCTGGCGTACGCGTGAAGGAACTCACGCAGCTTCTCGGGCTTGACACCGTCCACGAACGCATGTTCGACGGTGCTCAATGCTGGGACTTCTGCCTTGTTCAGCGAAGTTGTTGTAGCAGCCACCGCTTCTGTTGCTGACGTTGGAGGCCAGGTTTGTAGCGTGAACAGGTAGCTGCCGAGGAAGATGAATGTGCCAACAAGACCAGCGACTCGCACTGCATCGCCGAAGCGTCTTGGTGCAGCACCGGGGACTGCAACGACTACGGGATCTCGGACTTGGCCATCGGGCGTGGTGCCGTACGTCTTCAACGGAGCGAACGGCATCGCTGCTTGTCGTGGAGCAGATTGAAGAGTGAACGGAATCAGGCGGATGCCTGCTCCTGTGGCGAGTGACGCACGTGCACTCGTCCAGTGATTGGCAAACGGCTGACCCGTTGGCCAACACACACATAACGCAAATCGAGAGGCCTGACCAGCAAGAGCCCATGCGGAGGCAGGGCACGAGATGAGTGGAAGGCCATTCATGTTGAAGTGATTCCAGACGAGTACTGTACTGCGTACTTCAGGATCTCGGGGATGAAAATGTATTGTTCAACAGGAGAGCTGCTCCTTCCCTACGTCGCTGCGGAATTCCCCAAGTGCCAACGCTGTTTAGCGTAACCACTTCAACTTGGATGTAGCCATGTTTCTTTCCGCCAATGAGAGCGCCGTATTGCTCATCCAAAAAGCTCAGCTAGGGTATACAGTGTATGAGTGTTCACCAAGCGTGTCATTCAAGCATTCGTAAGACGGGTGGGTTACGTCAATAAGGCGATTGGATTGGCTAAAAATAGAGATTAGTCGTTGAGTTGCCCTCTTTCGACGACGGAATGGGTTAGTGCGAGCGTCGGGGTTTGCATCGTGAAGCGCTCACAAAAAATGTTTCAGGCCAGTCGAATACTCTTGAGGGAGCGGGATCTTCTTTTGCCGGTAAATTTTCCAGATGGCACTTCGATAACCTCCTAACGTCGATACTTTAAGCGCCTTTGAGTTCATCTTGTCGAGCAAAAACTTCTCAAAATGCGACGGCTGGAACACTTCCACATTGATGCCACCGTCAGCATCGAAGTAGCTGTCGGGGAACGGCAAATTAGCCTTGATGCACTTAGAAATCCCGTTGATATAGCTCTTGTACGCCTTCTTCATTGATGGAGCTGTGGAAGCCACCCGAACGTCTGCACCACTGAGAGACCCAGGTGCTGGCGTAGAATCCTGTTGAGGGCGGCCACGGGGACGAGACAAAGGAGCCAGGGAGCTATGGTCAACGGTCGCCATGCTCGGAGACAGGGAGCTGTGCTCGACGGTCGCCGTGCTCGAGGGCGGGGAGCTGTGGTCGACGGTCACCGTGCTTGGAGGCGGGGAGCTGTGGTCGATGGTCGCCGTGTTCGCCTTCAAGTTATGGCAGCGATTTCTCCAATAGGAGACGAGCTCAGGGCGTAAGACGGCCGTCCTACAAATGCTTCTCACAACCCATTTCGCGTCCGCGCATACTAAAAACAAGATGTTTTGCTGGTGATCAAAACTTTTTATGAGCAAAAATAAGACGTGCGTCTTACGCTGGCTCACAAAACGCAAGTTTCGTCTTACGAAAGCGGATGAATCTCAGGTTGCACGTCCAACAGCGTCTCCGTTGGCACTGAGTGAATATCCATGGAGATCGACTCGGAGCAGCCCGGCGACATCTACGACACTTTCGACGGCCACCAAGTCACCGACGAGTAATTGGCAGCGGCCCCCGCGGTGTCGCGAGGATTCACGACATTGTCGGTGCTTCGAGTCGCAGGATTAACGGGCATGCTGCTGGTCGCGGGGTACGCGACTTCCAGTGGCTTCCAGTCGCTTTTTAGTGAGGTAAATTGATGTCACTTAACTCTAATCGCTAACGACTTCCTATGTCCGTTCCGTAGGTTGCCTC
The DNA here is from genome assembly GCA_033557995.1 of Phytophthora crassamura. NCBI lineage: Eukaryota > Oomycota > Peronosporomycetes > Peronosporales > Peronosporaceae > Phytophthora > Phytophthora crassamura. The sequence goes on along the minus strand of JAUCED010000011.1, from coordinate 359,868 downwards.
TATATCATCCTACAGCCTTGCCCCTGCGTCCACCTAATAGTTGACTGCTGGAGCTGCAGGTGTTCCCTAAGGAACAACCGCTGTGGCTCTCTCGGAGTCCACGTCAATGTTGTTTAATGTCCAGTGCCCTACGTCACCGCCTGCGATGCCCACCAGCGGTCTCCATCTTTCCGCCTGCAGCTGTAGTGTATCTAGTCGCGCTTGCACGCTCCTCCGTGAATCCATGGCCATGTTCGCCAGGGTGTCCGCCATTTTGTTGTACGCCCTCAGATGATGTTGCCAGGAGAGTACCGTGATCCCGGCTAGCTGGCGGCGACAGCGCCAGTATAGTGGCGTCAAGTGCTTGGCTTTGGGGGGGGTACCCGCTTGAGCTGTTGTCTGAATCATCGCGCTGTCCTCAACTACATGAAGCGGGGTGAACCGTAACCGACAGCAGGTTGACAGCCCCACATGTACTCGGCCACATTGCTGGTGGTGGTCCTGGCCGCATAGGACATTCTGCCAGCCCACACCAACTGAAACGGGTCGTCCCGCGTTGATATCCGCACGACAACCGCACCCGATCCTCCGGGGCCTGGGTTTCCACGTGATCCGCCGTCAAAGAAAAGTAGATAGCAGGAGTCCTCCGCAGATAACCGTACTTCTTGGTGTAATCCATGCCAGGGTTGCCGCAGTGCCTTGTTGACGATGCCTGCAGCTGTCACGAGCTGTCGCCTGCGGCCGTTGGGATCGACGTAGAACTGCATGGTCGCATATCCCTGGCGTAGTCGACTAGTGAGCAGGAGTTTGTGCCGAACCGCCGACACGTCGCTGGTTTCGTCGAAATGTTGTACTCGCCACCGCCAGACTGCATCAAAATAGAGCGCTGCCCCCAAACTCCAACATCCTTCCGCCATCGCAGTGATGCATATATCCAGCCCTGTGTCGTGTGAGCCTGTCGCTATGGTGGAAGTTGCTGCCTGGTCCCACATCGCCGGCGGGACCGCTGGAGCTCCAGACTGAAGCATGCGAGCTCTTCGTTCATTGTCGCCAATCCCAGTCGTTTCCAGGGAGCGGTAAAAACTTTCCTGAGTGTCCGTGCAGCCGGACATGTCCAGAAGACGTGGTGAATATCCACTGCTACCTCGTGCACACACTGAGCGTGCGGGCACCCCAGTCTCTCATGCCTCACATCGTACATCGAAAAGGCGCCCGCCTTGAGCCGATATAGCACTTGTTCCCAGGGCCGCCGATTATGGCATGTAAACTTATGTTGTCGGCATCGACAAATAAATAATGATGCACAGCGCGGGGAACCACTACATAAATAATGGCTTGCAGTCCCATGAGCACATCAATAATGCAATAATGGCAGCTCAAAAGTACATGTTGCGTTTATCTAGCTGCGCAAACTATCAACAGTACCCACATCCCAGTAGCTTGCGTTTTGACGCAGGAACAAAAGCTGTTCAAGTGTGATGGGGTGCAGCCCATTACGCTCATGGCCAAACGTGATGCGGGCAAGACTGAAAAATCTTTCGACCACATTTGAAGTGGGCGGGATACTGCGTAGCAGGTCATAAAGCTGCTCACTCTGCTCGAGACGACGTCGCTTCCGGATGCGCTCAACGAAGGATCCGTCATTCTCGTCCTCGGCTGGAGACTCCGATGGCACACTTAAAGCAAAAGGCTGTAGAGCGGCCTTCTCCGCCCGAGTGAGCCGGCTGGTTTTCCCGCGGAGCACGCGAACGCAGCCCGACTCAAAGTCGCGGCTGTGCACAACGTCAGCTCTTGGACCTGGATGCACACAAATGTTAGTATATAGTACAATACAGCAGTGTCGTTATAAACGTACCGAGATACGCAGCATACTGGGGTTTGATGGCAATGAGGCCATCAAACCACTCACGGACGTCAAGCAAGTCAGTGTCACTTCCTTGGAGGGCCTTTGACACTGACTCGACGTCCGTTAGCTCTTTGAGAAGACTGCGCAGACGACGATCGCAGGCTGGACCGGGGAGAAGGTCTGTGATGGCATCGTCATCCGCATCGAGATGCTCCAAAAGTCTAAAGTAGCGGTGCAGCATGGTGAAGGTCGAGCTCCACCGCGTGTCCTGTCGAATTACCGGTCGAAGACTAGTTTTAAGCCTAAAATGATAAAAATTAAATCAACAGTAACACATTAGCGTAAATATTCGGAAATAGCACATAACATTTAGCAAAATACCACAAAGCGTACCTGAGCTTGGCTGATTGAGTCAGCGTCCGTAGCTTGATCATCAGAGCTTGCACTTCCGCGAGGTCCGGCTCGTGAGCTTGCAGATCTTGTTGTACAGCACGATTGAGCCTGTGCGAGGCACATCCAACCAAAGGAACGCCAACTAAGGTAGCGAGCAGCCTGTTGACGCTGCAGTTGTCGCCAACGATGAACACGCACTGGTCCAGCTGCTTACCATAATCACGTGGCAGCATGTTGGCCAGGAACTCTCTGTGTGCCACAGCAGACAAGTCGTCGTCCTCCTCGTTCAAGAGAGGGGCCATGCACAGAAGAGGCGTCTTGACCTTGCCACCCACCTCATTGCACGCAAAGACGGCGATGTAGTGCTCCCCTAAATGGGTCCAGCCATCTAGGATCAGCCCAAAGCGCTCAGGCATCTCAGAGGCTATGGACTTCTCCACCGCCAACGAGACCCCTTCCATTCCAGCGCGCACCGTCTCGACACACAGTGGATGTATCTGTTATATGTTAATAAGGAGTCAGTTAACGTTAACCAGGGTAGAACAACTAGCAATAAGCTTACCGTCTCGTTGAACGGTGCTCGCAGAAACTGAGCGGTAGGTTGCTCAGGACAATCCACACAAGCCAGTCGTAGAGGTTTTCCGAGGAGCGCCGCACGTAGCTCAACAGAGACCCCGTCTCGGCGGTCGTAGCCTCGAGCATCTGGACTTCAAAGTCCGGATGCTCCCGCCTGACGTGCTGCATCAGGTTGGTGAACCCGTTGCGGCGGGTCTGCTTTTTAACCGTGCCGCAACGACAACGAAAGTATTCGAGAATAACTTCGTCAAAGTCGTCGCGGCACGGCTGAAAAAAGGCCGGTAACTTGGGCCGCCGTGAACGTCGGGCGAGGAGGGCGGGTAACGGAGACCATTGCTGGAAGAAGACCGAAGTGTCGAGGAGAAGGAGTTGGGGTTGTCTTCGAAATTGGACAATGATAACAGAGTGTCGGCGCTCTCTGAGTCTTTCCAAAGCTGCAACGGTTGGTCTAGAGAAGAGCACAAAATTTGAAAGGAATTTATAAAATTCAGTAGGCTTTTACACAAAAATATGAAATGTCGTGGTGTATTTATTTCGAAAATAAATTATGATATTGATAGGGCTCCAAACATAAATTATGATATGTGCTGGGTCTTGAGCTCTTCATACATTTACTTATGATATGTTGGAATATTAGTATTATGGCCATGCTATTTTCGGCGGCCCTGCTTGTTCCCCCCCAAGACACCCAGTCCGAGGATCCTGCGGACTCTTTACCATTCCAGTTTGGCGAGGCCATTAGCTGCGTGCTCGCTGGCCCTTTCCAGCGGTTTGCTCTGGCTGTCACCTTCCCCACCCCGCGTCGGATGGCCGCGTATTGAACGTGTCTCTTGTAGTGTTTTCTCCGGTGCGGGCGACGCCTTCCTGTCAGCCACAAGCACACCTTCCGAGAGAAGGAGGGCAGTGGCTTCCAGTCGCTGCAAAGTCCCAATTCCATCGCGGAATTCCATGAGGAACACGGCGCCAGTGGCGGTGACGGCCCGTTGTACCACAACGTGGCGCTCGACACGGAGCTGAACGACGTCGAGCAGCAACTCGTGGACGGACTGGACGCCGCTCACATCCGGGAGTTCCTACACGCGTACTCGAGCACGCCGCACATCGCCGGGTCCAGAGCGGACTACGAGACGGCGCTGTACACCGTGGCGCAGTTCGAGTCGTTCGGCATCCAGACGGAGATCAAGGAGTACTACACGCTGCTGTCCACGCCCGTCTGGCCATCGTGGAGCCCGTGGACGCTGCACGGGAGCTCAACCTCACGGAGGCGTCGGTGGCTGGAGATGCGTGCACGACCGACCCGAGCGCCGAGCCTCCGTTCCTGGCGTACTCTCCGTCGGGGAACGTGACGGCGCCGGTGGTGTACGCCAACTACGGCTCCCAGCAGGACTTCCAGTGGCTGGTGGACCAGGGCGTCGATCTCGCGGGGAAGATCGCGCTGGTGCGGTACGGCACCAACTACCGCGGCCTGAAGGTGCTGGCGGCGCTGGAGCACGGCATGGCAGGGGTTCTGATCTATTCAGACCGCAGGACGACGGCTTCGGACGCGGGCCGGTGTACCCCGAAGGTCCGTGGCGACCGGAGAACTCGTTCCAGCGCGGATCGATCTACAACGAGTGCGGCGACCCGCTGACGCCTGGCTGGGCCTCGGTGCTCGGAGCCAAGTACCTCAAGTACGAAGACGTCCAGACCATCCCGCACCTGCCGTCGCTGCCGCTGTCGTACGGCCAAGCCAAGCACATCCTGAAGGCGCTGCGAGGCAAACAGGCGCCGGACAGTTGGCAGGGAGGCTTGGCGCTGGCTGACGACGGGTATCATGTTGGCGACGACAGCTCGACGGTGGTGCACTTGGATCTCGAGATGGACAACTCGGTCGGACCCATTTGGGACGTCATCGGCACCATTGAAGGCTCCGAGCAGCCCGAGAAGTTGGTGATCCTCGGGAACCATCGCGACGCGTGGGTGTGCGGCGCCATTGACCCCAACAGCGGGACGTCCGTGCTGGTGGAGCTCGGGCGTGTGCTCGGCCAGATGCTGCAGTCTGGTTGGAGACCCAAGCGCACCATCGTGTTGGCGTCGTGGGACGCGGAAGAGCAGGGCTTGCTCGGCAGCACCGAGTTCGTCGAAGACAACGTCGACAGGCTGAAAGAACAAGCCATCGCGTACCTCAACGTCGACACGACGCTGGGTCCTCTTGCGGCGGCTGGCGGCTCGCCATCGATTGCCAAGCTCCTCCTCCAGACGGCGAATGCCATCCCGGCCAACGCCTTTGGCAACGCGACGGCGGCTCACAAGACGCTCTACCAGCAGTGGCTAGCGCAGACGGAGGCGTATCGCCTTGGTGGCGCCACGTCTGGAACCATTGGGCCGGATCATCTGCTCACGGTGCTGGGAACGGGGAGCGACTTCGGTGCGTTCTGCCATCACGTGGGCGTCGTGTCGGCCAACATTGACTTCAGTCTGCCTGGAAGCTACGGCACTTACCACAGCACCATGGACAGCATCAGGTACTCGGAGCTGTTCGCAGACCCCGACTACATCTCGCACGTGACGACGGGGCGCTGGTGGGGGCTCTTGGCGCTGCGTCTGGCCGACAACACTGTGCTGCCCTTCGACTTCTCCTCGTACGCACTCGTCATGCGCGAGGCCGTCACGTCGTTCGAAGCGTCACTGAAGGTTGCCGCCGAGCGCCACCCCGGTGTTAACGCGGTCGACTTTGCACAGCTGCGTCGCGCCATTGGAACCTTCGGCGCCAACGTCCAGGAGTTCCACCAGCAGCTAGCAGCGGTAGACGCCGACGCTTCAAGCGACGACGTGAGCTATTGGAACGACAAGCTCATGTACTTGGAGCGCCACCTCACGCTGGAGTCGGGCTTGCCGCACCACAGCTGGTACAAGGACGTGGTGTTCGGCCCGGGCTTCTACGACGGCTACGGCGGCACCGGCTTCCCGGGTCTGGCAGACGGCATTGCGTTCCACGACAGCGCCGACGCCATCCAGACACATGTCGACGACGTCGTCAAAGTGCTTGACGGCGCGGCCGCATTCCTTTTGTCCAAGAAGCGATGCAGATAACGTGTTCCTACACACATCGAGGCTAGCGTGGACAAATCAATACCCCATCTTGTCCTGGATAAGCGTGTCTTCTCTGGTGGATAATGCTCAGATAGCAGAGTTTGCATAAGACCGAAGACGCTATTTCTGAATGCTGAAAAGCTGCATCTTGTTTGTCTTGGCTCACTTGCTCATCGGCTGCTTCAAGAATGGTTCACTACACACTCGCGGGTCGAGTGAGCAGCGAAGAGTATGCCATTTGCGACCGGCTGCTCGGTACGGCTCGATGTGCTCGTTACTGGTCTCACCAAGCGTCCTAATCTGACTGAAAGCGTGTAGACATTCTGGCCGCGACCTTGCCGGATTGCCAAGTGACGAAGCTTCCTTCTCGAACCGACCGATGGCCCAACGACGCTGCCGAGCTGATGCGTCTCCACGGGTGAGTTTGAATGGCAGCTACAAGTTAGATTCATCTCGCGTTTGACTGTTCGCTGTGGTTTGCATGCGGCGGCAGCTTCAACTTGCCAACGTCTTCCAACCTCGTGATCAGCGACGTGGTGATCTGGACCGACACGGGGCGACTGCTGTGCTCAGATGTGGACGCCTTCAGCACCTTCGTGGGGCGCAACTACGGCGTCCAGCTGGATCTGACCGAAGCGGAGGTGATGCTGTACATCAAGGCCAACGTGGACGAGTTCCGCCACCAGGAACACCACAGCTAGCGACAGAACGGAGAAACCAATGCTCCAATCCTAACATTTTTTAAGAATGTAGCTTGACGTTTACGAAACTATTTCTTGCAGTTTGCGTCAACTCTTTTTCTGAAGTTCACAATTCAATCGGAGTTCTTCTTGCTAAGTGTAACCAGGGTACGAATCATGTCGGTGCGGGACGAGTTGGTGCAGCAGGGCGTGCGCTTTCTGCAGCACCCCAAGGTGCAGGACTCGCCGCTGTCGGAGCGGTTGCTGTTCCTGGAGAAGAAGGGCCTGACGCCCAAGGAGATCGCCGCGGCGCTCAAGCTCAACGACGAGAAGAACGCGGCCAGGGCGGCTCAAGCCGTCGCCTCCGTGGTAAACTAGTCCCGTAACCCTGGCATAACCTCGGCGTTTACGTGCTGATTGACGGTGTTTTACGGATATTAGACCAGCGGCAAGAGCGGTGAGCGACTTCAAGGACGCGTGGGCGTCGTGGTGGGCGGCAACGTGGGGCTGGGACAGCTCATCGCCGTCAAGTTGGCCAAGGAAGGCGCCAAGCTCGCCATCATTGGCGCCAAAGGGGCAGACGCGCTCAACTCCCCGCAGACCAAGAACGTGGAGGCTCAGATCCAAGCTCTGAGCGGGGTTACGCCCGTCAAACTCTATGAGGGAGAGTTGCAGAGCTGGAGCTTCGTGGACACCACCTACGCCGCAGTAGCCAAGGACTTCGGCCGCATTGACTTCGTGGTCAACTGCGTGCCGGCACCCCAGGACAGCGCTGTGAAGCCAGTGAATCTAGTGGATCTGGACGCTACGGCCTGGGACGAAGCCATGGGCGTGTCGGCCAAGGCCGTCTTCCTCAGCTGCAAGCGCGCCGTGCAGCAGATGCTGACGCAGGACAACGCAGCCATTCGCGGCCGCATCGTCAACATCTCGTCGCTGTACGGGATGGTGGCGCGCAAGGGCCACTTCACGTTCGGCGTGGGCAAGGCGGCCATCGTGCAGCTCACCCGTCAGATTGCGGCCGAGTACGCGGCGAGCGGCATCGTCTGCAATGCGGTGGCCCCGGGGTTTATCGACGACTCCATCAGCCGCAACGACTGCCTCGCGCCGGCAGCGAACAACCGGATCCCGGCGGAAGAGCCGGGCAAGGCCATGGACGTGGCCAATGCCGTCACGTTCCTCGTGTCAGACGACGCGCGCTACGTGCACGGCATCAACCTGCTGGTGGACGGCGGTTACATGGCGTCGTAACCCCCCAAGTAACCCTTCTTGCTTGGAGTCTCTGTATTTATACGTCGAACGGTGTCTATCCACATGCAGCTAGAATTTGCCGCCCGTGAACACGTTGATCGCGTACGAGAAGGCGGCAAAGCCCGCGCAGCCGAGACACTGCGCCTGGAAGCCCTGGCCGGCTGCCAGCGCCGCGCCAGTCGCACAACCGGCCACCAGCTCGTTGCCCACGTCGTGACGGCCGCGGATCTTCTCCGACGCGCACTCTAGACCCGAGAACATGGCTACACCACAATAACCCATCAATTACGTCAGCACTAGCCACTCAAATCCCGAACTGAAGCAGCTCAACGTACCGGAAATGACGAGGAAGTTGTTGCCCCAGTAGCGGCACTTGCCCGCCGTAACTCTCCAGGATCCAGCCATCTAGAGTAACCGTAACCAGCATCCATGAACTCCTGCAATAACGTATATGTCTTCAACACCTTACGTACGGACTCGCGCCATGGTACTTTTGGCAGCTCTCTCTGTCCGGGGAGCGGTATCGGCGGCGTGATACCCTCGTAGCTGCCCAACACGAGGCCGAACACGTTGCCCATAACGTAGCCTGACGCAACAAGCAATGAGTATCCAGCTATGCTTGGTTCATAGAACCGGCACTACGTACCCATGGCTGCTGACAGGAAGAACTTGCCAGCGCAGGACTCCGTGATGGGGTTGGGCTGCTGCCACTGCAGGATCTGCGGAGGGTACGCCGGCAGGAACGGATGGATACCGGCCGATTCGAACAGCACGTTGGACTTGAGGAAGCTACGCGGGAACAGGAACGGGTTAGGCGGAGCCTCCGAGCTCAGGTCCTCCACGTGCACGCCCAGCCGCGCGTTGGCGTCCTCCGCTCCATGCGGCGCCATCGGCGACAAATCGATACTGAAGCGTAACCCGGTTACGTTCACGTGGACCACATAGAACACCAGTTTGTACCGAAATGATAGTACCTGATACTATTCATGTGGCCCACAAAATTATGTTTCGAAATGATTGCATTTTTACTGAACCAGATGAGTGTACTTCAGTCGGCAAAAGGGCGTGAAGAAATCACGTCGCCATGATGCCGCTCACGTCTCCCGCAACGAGCCCCGCGCCCTACGACAGCGCTCATAACGATCACGAGACGTTGGAGAATGCATCTGAAGCTTACGGTACTTTCCACGGCCGTGTGGTGCCCGATATCGGCGAAAGACCGCGCGTGTCCAGCAAGTTGTGGCGTTCCGTTGGCTTGGCGACGGTATTGCTGTTGCTGGCGAGCTACATGCTGCTGCAGAGCTACTACGAACCATCCAGCGGTCACGGCAAAGACGTCACGAAGTCGGAGAGTCCTTTCATGGCTCCTGAAGCCGCCGAGGAGGCCGAAACCCAAGAAATCAAAGAAGAGGAAGAGAAGACCACGATGCTCAGTCACAAGCACGAGAAAGAGGAGAGTGATGGTCTCACTCACCTCGAAAGCACGTTCCTGGACGGCGTGGACACCACAGAGATCAGGAAGTTCCACGGAGCCTACGCCAGTGTCCCCCACCCTGGAGGCAGCCAACAGGACTACAAGACGGCGTTGTTCACGGCGGAGCAGTTCAAGTCCTTCGGCATCAAAGCCGAGATTGTAGAGTACTACCCGCTGCTCTCCCTGCCGATCCACCGTCGTCTCAGTATCTTGGAGCCGGCGGGGGCAGCCAGGGAGCTCAACTTGACGGAGGCCAGCGTGCCGGGAGACGCCTGCACTTCCAATGACGACGCACTGCCGCCGTATCTCGGCTACTCGGACTCTGGCAACGTCACGGCTTCGGTGGTGTACGTTAACTACGCTCGTCCGTCCGACTTCCAATGGCTCAAGGACAACAACGTAACCCTGGAGGGGAAGATCGCGCTCGTGCGTTACGGCGGCAACTTCCGTGGCCTCAAAGTCATGCTGGCGGAGCAGCATGGCATGTCTAGCGTACTGATATACTCTGATCCGCTGGATGATGGCTATGCGCAAGGACCGGTGTACCCCGAAGGTCCGTGGCGACCGGAAGGGTCTTTCCAGCGAGGCTCGGTGCAGTACAATTCCATCTCGGGGGGTGACCCGCTCACGCCAGGCTTCCCGTCGCTGCCAGGTGAGCCGTACCTGAGCAAAGAAGAGTGCAAGACCATCCCGCATATCCCGGCGCTGCCGCTTTCGTACGGCCAGGCTCGCTACATCCTCGAGTCGCTCGGTGGGAAGAAGGCCCCTGCGTTGTGGCAGGGTGCTCTAAACCTCGAGAACGGCGGCTACTTTGTCGGTGATGACGAGGCTACCGTCCTGAATCTGGACGTGGCTATGGACAACAGCGTTGGCCCGATCTGGGATGTCATCGGGACCATCGAAGGCACAGAAGAACCGGACCAGATGGTGGTGATCGGCAACCACCGCGATGCTTGGGTGTGTGGCGCTGTAGACCCTTCGAGTGCGTCTGCGGTGATGCTGGAGATCGCTCGTGGTCTGGGTGACTTGCTGGACAAGGGCTGGAAGCCGCGCCGTACGCTCGTGATCGCGTCGTGGGACGGCGAGGAATTGGGCTTGCTCGGCAGCACCGAGTTCGCTGAGGACCACGCCGAGTTGCTGCAAAAGCAGGCGGTGGCGTACGTGAACGTGGACAACGTCGTTGGCCCTTTCGTGAGCACGGGCGGCACTCCGTCCATTGCCAAGTTCTTGCAGGAAACGGCTCAGGTCATCCCGGGCAACCCGTTCCATGGCGTGGACGTGACGGAGAGCTTGTATGAGCAGTGGGTGAGCCAGACGGCCATTCGTCGGTCGACGCTGGCTGCTGGCGTTGACGATGGAACGTTGGCGCCGGACCACCTGCTTCAATTCCTGGGCTCTGGTACGGACTTCACGGCCTTCTACCAGCACCTGGGCATCATTTCGGCCAACCTGGGGTACACTGTCGGCAGTGCAATGTACGGCACGTACCACAGCTCCATGGACAGCATGCGGTACATGGAAACAGTGGGCGACCCGCACTACGCTACCCACACGACCATGGCCAAGTGGTGGGGGCTCATCACGCTTCGATTGGTGGACAATGCCATCGTGCCGTTCGACTTTTCCACCTACGCGCTCGTGATGACGGAAGACCTGGCTGGTTACGAGAAGGTTACGACTGCAATGGGGCGTAACCTCGATTACTCAGGGCTTCACCAAGCGATCATCAAGTTCGGCAGCAACGCTGAAATCTTCCAGGCGGGCGTGGCCGAGTTTGCCGAGAAGAGCTACAAGAAGAAGAAAGAAGGGGAGACGGAGCGTCGCTTCTGGAATAAAAAACTGGTGAATCTCGAACGCTACTTGCTCGCGGACGCTGGGCTGCCCCACCGCCCGTGGTTCAAGCACATGATCTTCGGCCCGGGCTTCTATGAGGGCTACAAGGGCGCGGCATTCCCTGGTATCTCGGACTGCATCGTGTTCGAGGACGACGACGCCACCATTCAAGCGCACGTTAACGATGTTGCTGCCGTCATCGATACGGCGGCAGAGTATCTGACGTCCGCCTAAGGATGAGAAATCCGTTGACGGACGAACGTAGATAGATAATATCTAAGATATTATTGTTATATCTACTGCGAGAATAAGAAATCTTAAAAAAAGAACGAAATCAACTGAAAGACTCAATCTCAATGCATTAATCTTCGGTCGTGCTTTCCATACTCACGCTCAAAACCCTGTACATGTAGCTCAGCTCAGCTCTCGTACATGGGCTTGAAAGGCACGTTGTCCGTAGTTTGCAGCCAGTTGTCCGCCGGGTAAGCGACGTTGTGGCTCTCCACCACGTGGATCGAGTACGCGTGACGCGAGTTCGGAGATCGATTGGCTTGGCTGTAGTGCACAAATGAGCTGTGCAACAATACGAGGTCCCCCTTGTTCGTGATGAGAGGCTGGCTCTTGCTCACATCGAAAGGCTCGACCTTCTCCGGTACATTTTCCAGCAGCAATCCTCCGTTCGTCTCCTGCTGCTGCTTGGTCGTGCGTCTCAACCGCTGACGTACCGGCACTGTCAAGTGCGAGCCTGGCACTCCGTGAAGACAGCCATTCTCGAGCGTACAGTCTTCCAAAGCCCACCAGAAGCCCACGACGGACTGCGGCTCCGTGTACAGGTAGCTGCCGTCTTGGTGCGGCTTGACTTCTCCGCCAATGCTCGGCTGCTTGAAGATGTACATGGATTGCACAGCCATGGGGCGCGCGTAGTTAAGCGACTTGAGGATGTCGTTGATCTCAGCGGCGTAGCTGACCTTCTCGAACACCGGGTCCAAGTTGTGCAGGTTGTGGCCAATCTTGTTGACGGCCACGTCCAGCGGCACTGCCAGCGTTTTGCCGTCCTCTTTGAACGCGTGTTCCTCAAAGAAATAGCGGATCTTGTCGCCCGATTCGAGGAAGTACTCGTCGTTCATGCGGCGCGTCTGGTCGTTGGTCGTGAAGACGGAGCGGTGCTTGTTCACGTCGCATTGCGCCATGTACTCACCCGCCTTGGCGCGCAGCTCATCACATGTCGAGGACGGCAGAGCCTTTGGGATCACGAGGAACCCGTCGCGGTTGAAGGCAGCGAGCTGCTCAGGGGTCAGGCCAGGCATGGCAATATGGGGGGGGCGTTGAGAAGGGAATTTTGCTGAATGAGCTGCTCGTTATCAGATGCGTGTACCACCGAAACCTTCGGCACTTGATATGGATACACTTGAAGTTGTGGTGTATTGCAGGGTTATGACGACCTGTGAGATGTGATGGGGTAGGGGGAGCGTTGCTGACCACACGTTCTGAAACTTCTCGCGGGATGTTGAAGTTGGATCTAGTCATTTCTTGACGTAACGGCCGAATTAGTCGGCAGAGCTGGCGAGCAGCGCGGTGTTCGTCCACCGCCTGCTGACCAAAGATCTTGTTCCACAGAGCGAATGTCCGTCAAACTGCTGCCTTCCTCTTCTTCCTGCCGAAGGAGCTTGATCTATCTCGTCAACGTTGACGTTGAAGGCCAGTGAGCGCGTTGATGAGTGGCGTGGCAGTTTTTAAGCCTGTCAGCGGCACCACCAACGACATTGAAGAAAACGGCAATAACTTGAAGGGCGGACCGTGGGTCGAGTCTGTTGTTTTTCCTTGCTGGGTCTTGCCGAAGCTTCTTGGCCTGCCCAGCGCCAACTTTCAACGGCGCATGTATCCCTTAACCTACTTGCCAGCAGGATGGTGCCGTTGCCGCCGCTGTGTTGTTTTTCCGACCATTATGTCCTCCTTCTCGCTCAGCCCCCCTACCACTCTCCCGCCACGGCTTTCGTGGCTTCTCATGGCACCCAGACACGCCACTAACGTTATGAGCGTTTGTCTAAGTCCTCCCGCAGTCGGTGCCCCCAGCTTGAACAGAGCTGCATCCCAACGGCTGGGGAGCGGTCCCATAATGTCGGCGTAACGAACTGAAGCAGCGAAACGGATCGGCCACTTTGGCTTTCAATTGTGAAGTACTTGCCGTGAAGCCATAGCGTCGTTTCAAGTTTCATTCATCCGCCTTGAAACGCGGCCTGCGCTCATGGTCGAGCCAGCAGGTTCGGACGTTGGGACGACGCACACGAAACTTCCCATTGGAATCTGCAAGCATTTGGCACCCGAGCGAGGCCTCGCGCCGATTGACCCCTCACATCCGAACTGATCGTCTATCTGCCGCGAGCGGAGCGCCCTCTGTTTACGGAGCTTCACCGAAAGAGGCACCACAGCAAAGAAACGGAAGCCTCAGCTCAATAACAGAGACACGATGGTCTCCAACACGCCAAGTGCCAAGAAGAGCACTTCCAATGCTCGCGGAGCGACGGTGCCCGCTCCGATCCTGCTGTCCCCCATTTCCGTCGCTCACCGGGTGCGTTCCAAGCTTGCTCACCGGGGAAGTCGTTGTACAGGTCAGTAGCTCACAGGGTTTCGCGATGAAATGCAGAGTGAGATGATGGAGAGTCAGATGATGGAGAGTGAGGCGGGGGATCCGTCCACAGGCAACGCCGTTCGGGATCAGTGGATCGCCAACCTCAGGAAGAAGCGGATGGCTGTCGCTGCAGGGACGGGAGCCCCGATAGGCAATGGGAATCCTTTGCCGCCGTCAGCGTCAGGAACCAGCAACAACACTAGCAGGTCGAACAGCAACAGTCGGAGCAGTTCAGCCAAGAGGGGCAGTCGCAGTCGCAGCACAGCTCCGCGCGCCAAGAGCCGCAATGGTGCACAGCTCAGCGCCGCCGCGCTTGAAAAGAGCTTAAACGCCCACCAACGGAATGCCCACCGCCACAGTCAGTTCGCCACCATGTCGTCCGGGTTGATCGTGGACAGCCAGATCGCCATGAGTGAAGCGGACGCGTTCGCACTAGGCCAGTCGTCCATGTTCTTCAGCGGTCTCAACTGCTTCGAGCTCGAGTCGCCGTCCTTCTCGCGCCTCCTTTCCTCGTCACTAGACGGGGAGTTCCCATTGGCGTCGCCGGTGCCAGTGGCAACCGCAAAGAAGACCAAGAGTCGACCCAAGCGGACGACCAAAGCAGGATCCAAGAAGCGCCCCACGCACTGCTTGGCTCTCGACGTCGATCAGCCCAAGCCTCGCACTCCGCGTCGCAAGCTGAACTGCGGCTCGGCGACGTTCGACGACTTCGATCTCGACTACGGCGCAGGCACGAACGCCTCCGGCTTCCCTGGTGTTGGGACGCCCTCCAATTTCCGCGTCGATGCTTCGTACACCAGCACGAGGCATAACTGGGGACAGGAACTTGACTTCACTGGAGCGGGAGGGTACGCGGATACGTTCCTCGACTTGCCGACTCCTCGACTGGCGGAAATGCCGCTCATGTCGGCCTCGCAGCAGTCGAACGCAAGCACCACTAGCAACAGCAGTAGGGAAGCACCGGACGAGCAGGACGCCACGTCCGAGCTTCACCACCCTCGCCTCATTCGCACCAGCAGCATCGAGCAGGAAGGCTTGAGCCACTTCCTGGAGCAGACCAACTTGGACGGCAGCGACGGGGGTCACGGCGACGAGCTCTACCAGCTCGCTGCTGCCCCCGTTAGCGCCCGGAAGTCGCCGTTCTCCAGTGGATCGTTCTTCACGAACGGCACCACTCCACGTTCCGCTGCTGCCGCGGCAGCTGTAGACGAGTGTTTCGGCGGCAAGGGCGCCACGTTCTCTTCGTCGTGGCCCATGCCGTCGCCCTCTCGGCTCGGCTCGTCCTCTCGGTCCGGTGTATATGCGGCGCGACGTCGAATGACGCCCCGCAACCAGAAGAACCCGCCCGAGTTCGAGACGTTGCTGGACGAGTACAAGTTCACCGACATCGATCACGAGCTCGACAGTTTCTACCTGGACACCATGGAAGCCATTGGCAACGACCTCGACCTCATGTCCAACTGAGCGTCTTGACGTCGGAATCCGTCGTAGAATAAAGCCGTACAAAATACGCATAAAAGCTTATTACAATAGAAAATCGTCAAATACGAAACGATAACTGCAGTAAAAGCCATGCAGCGATTAAACCTCGAATTCCTGCTTTCAATCTCTGTTTCAGCTAGACTCCTCTCCACGGCAACATCTCTCTAGGACATGACGCGCTTGTGCAGCGCCTTCCCGCGGTGGTTGAACACGTGGAAGTCCGGGCTCGAGATGACGGTGGCCAGCGACCTGTAACAACACACAAGAAAGCACAACATTCAGTCCCGACAGTTTAAAATATGCTCCTATTGTCCGCCCGCACCTCGAATGCATGGTGTCGTTGGACCGGATGGGCAGAATCTCTCCGGACGTGAGCAGCACGCCCACCAGCGAGATGAGGAAGGACGCCACGAGCTCCACCACCACCTGCAATATAATTTTAAGCCAATTAGCATCTTGAATCCAGCCTATTACGCCTCCATAACGCACCTCTAAGGGCGGCATCTGCGCGTCCGACGTCTCCGTGAGCTTCACATAAGACTCGTCTGTACAGACAAAATGCGAGCCAACCACAGCGTTAAACACCACGACAAAGACACCACTCGAGAGAGCGAGAGAAGGAGCGTACACTGCACCGAGTAGTAGCCCGCGTGCACCAGCAGCAGCGCGCCCACAGCGATCAGAAGTTTGCCGAAGAATGCCATTTTCCCCTCCAGGTATCTGTCAAGTCGAAAATGCGACGTCGCTGAAACCTGCATAACCTCATTTAACCTATCAAATTGCATATTTCTGATTCCGATTTCTCCGATTTTGTGTCCCCTGTCAAAGTCGGTCATTTTAGTATCCAACCCAGCATGATGTTCTGGAGCCGCGGCGGAGGCGGTAAACCCACCACAACTTCTGCTACAGGCAACGTCGAAGCATCCCGCTGGTCGTCCCAAGATGATCATATCGCGGCGGTTGCAGCCGTACCGGCCGCACCTTCATATGTCCTGTCGGAGAAGCGCAGGAGCGAGTTATTGCTGGCTGCACGCACTAATCGAGTGTCCTGGGTGGATGGAGGTGAAGAACGCAATAACCAGGCACTTCCAGGCGGATCCAATGTGATTACTGGAACCTTGGCAGCCTCAGCTATTCCCAGTCATTGTCGCGACGCTCTAGAGGGCGTTAATGCCGAGTTATCCACGTTTTTCTCGAGTCTGGACGACCTCAAGTGCAAGATCTTGGCCACGGACATGCAGCTTACGGAGGAGACCTCTGAAGGTGAAGATAGCAACTCCAGACAGTACCACACCTTGATCCAGGAGCTGCGGGAGCAGGAGACGTTGCTGGACCAATGGCAACGCTCGCACAGCCCGCGGACGAAGAAGCTGACGGGTCATGATCGGGAGCTGGCATTCCTAGTTGGCTTTCGAGAGCTGATAGAGCTCCTGAAGAACGCACAGGCAGCGGAGTTAGTATACCGAATCCAATCGTTTGTAAAGCGTGCGGAGCTTTGGGACCTGCCGCAGATGCTCAAGGCGACACCGACGAGAGATCGACCAGGAGGCCGAGTTCAGGACTTTATCAAGAAGCTCGTGGAGCAGATCAAACATAGTAAAAAGCTGAGAACGCTGCTGCAGGGAGATGAAGCCGACGTTGAGCAGCAGCAGCACAAGTTCCTGCACGTGCGGGACGCGTATGGCGTGGACTTGCTGCACGAGGTGCTTGAGGCGTTCTTGATGGAGAAGCTGTACGCGAAGACGCTGAGCCCGTCAAGGGAAGTGGCTGCACAAGACGAGGCGTTCCACGATCGTATCAGCTTGCTAGGCTTCGTTTCATTCACGCATCTGGATCTGCCAATACCAAGAACAGAAGAACAGGAACAAGCGTGGTTTCGCTTGGCAAGACAGCTTGAAGCCATGACGCTCTGTCCCAGTCCTCGACGCAAGATGGACGGCGTACTGCGTATCTGTCAGGACCTGACGACGTTCTTAAAGGCGCAAAACGGCGGCAGATTCCCGTCGGCAGACGAGTTTCTGCCGGCGCTTATCTACGTCGTGTTACGTGCCAACCCGTGCGAACTCAAGCGCAACGTGGCGTTTATCTTGGAGTACCGCAACCCGAGCAAGCTCGTGTCCGAGCCCGGGTATTTCTTCACGCACCTGGTCTCGAGCGTGGCTTTCCTGGAGGAAGTGAATGGCTCACTTCTTACCATTTCCGCTGAGGAATTTGAGGAAGGACTGCGTCGAAGCAAGGCGAGGCTGCGAATGCGAGGAGTCCATCGCGAAGAAGACCACGAAGTGGCAAGTAACGCGAGCAGTAGCAGCGTTGGGGAGTCCACACTGCAAACCCCGCACCATGAAAGTCACAGACAAAGGCTTGCCCACGAAAGAGGCAAGCAAGACGAGGAGAACGAGTCGCTGCGTCTTCCAACTGTACTGGAAGTGCGTGCAAGACGCCTGGCGACGCAGCCGACCGACTAGACCGGAGAACGATCAGGAAACGGCAAATGACCACGTTGTTGCCTTTCGTGACGTGTTCTCTCCCCTCTTTTCGCCCCTATCTACAGAAGGGACTAAGTGCGTTGCAGTGTCTCGCGAGTGTCTGTAGTCTTAGTTGTCGTGTCTTTTCTTGAGGCTGTCGGTCGTCTCCAAGCTTGTGCTCACTCCAGCACAGACCAACTCGACGAGGCCTTCGTTGCAGTAGCGCTATCGTGGACTATGACAACGTTTGTCCCCCGTCGAATGCTTCACGTCGTCGTGCGCTTTGGCCGATTTAAACAGCGCACCAAGCGCGTCGCGAGTCAAACACGTTGCGATGACGTTTCGCCAGCTCCGACTAGAAACAACAGCGAGGTTCGCGTGCTGGACGACAACTTCACGGATCAATACGAGGCTAGAGACGAACGCCCAAAGAGTCTCTGCACGAGGCGAGTACTGCTGCGCTTGGATGGAAGTCGCCGCGCGTTCTCTCACCGTCGATGCCAGTTTTTCCTGTGGAAAACTCAAGCTGCTACTACTGCAGTGAACACGCTGCGAGGATGCTACACGCTAGCTCGTCGTGAACTTGCCTTGTTGCGAACTCGGACGAAAGCTGCCTCTGCTCGGCCTCAAGGACGTAAGTCTACATCAACGGATACCAACAGGAGTTCTTGCCGCCGCGCGTCGATCTCTCGGTACAGCTTCGTGGAGAAGCGTCAGCGTCCCGACTCCCGCAACTCGGCAGCGTCCAGCTCCAGCGTGACGAGCTCGCTGTCTTCGACCACCGACCTGGAAGAGGAGCGTCGCAAGGACATTCACCGCTCCGAGTACTCGTTGAACACCCCTCGTGGCAGTATCGAGGAGCTGCGCAACAGCCAGTGCGGCTTCGCCGAGACGTCGAGCGGCAGCCACGAGCGTCTGCTGCTCGTACAGGCGCTCCCTCTCAACGATCTAGATGAAGACGACAGTGGAAATGCGTCTTCCACCACGCGCCACCTCCCGTTCCGGTCGACGATAGTCGATGGCAAACTCCACATCCTCCGCAACGAGTGGGTGTGAGTCCAACAGTCCAAGACCGCCCCAAAAGCGAGAGCTGAGCAGCATTTCCCAGCCTCAACTTCAGCCCACCCACCGCTGATCCGAGAGGCATAGCAGTTCCTACTGCGCCCGACTACCGTCTTACCGCACACTACGCCTAGGCGCTATGCTACGAATTTCAATACAGAAGAGAATTATTCGAATAGAGCGCCTAGGCGTTGTGCAACGAACACTTTTACAATGATTGAAGAATCAAATTAGGTCTTAAAATCTGGCTGAGTCGTGAAGGCCTGGGGTTCAAGCCCGTCTGCTTGCAGTTCACAAACCGAGTGTGTGCTTTTACGGACTTTTATTTCCTTACCCTACGGTGGCTGTGTTGGAAACGGAGGTTTTACCCCAAAAAATGCAAAAAAAGAATTGGCATGTATACTTTCATTAACTACAATAAAGTATGACCAATTTTCTTTTTATTTACGAAATGTAAACACTAGATTTCAGGATTTATGAGCAACCTAAAGCAAGTACCCATCTACCTTGACCGAAAAAAATGCACCATGCGCACAAGCTGAATCACGTTGTCAGGATGTTCCACATTCGCTATAGATTAGATAATGCAAACCGTACCAGTTTGCATGAGCTTGGTCGCTGCAAGCCCAGCCACTGGCTGGTATTGATCCTGGCACGACAATCGAACTTAAGCTGAACATTTGAGGGCGTTGGATTTCGACGAGCGCTATAATCGATTTTTTTCTCTATGATTTTTAAACTCGAATATTCGAATAGAACGCCTGAACCTATAAGGTATAGAACACAACAGTTTAGCGAAGACGAAAGATCATAAGCATAACTCATTACATTCAGCAGGTTCTAGAATATTACCCGACGCGACCGCTGGAAGTGCCATTTTATTCCTTTTTCCGTTTTCCGTACTGCTGACGTTCGTCATGCTCAGCTGCTGGCTCACGAACGCTCCGCCTCGGCGCCATGGGCTCCTGCAGGCCGGCCCCAGGCCTCCTCACCATCGTGGACAGACCAAGAACTGCGCAACTACCAAAAAGCAACGCGTCCGCGCCCAGCGCTGCAAGATCCGAGAGGAACAGGCCAAGACGCGGCTGCTGCAGCAGCAGATCCTCGAGCTGGACCGGCGCCTCACGCTCGTGAGCGCGCACGGCCTCGCAGCTCGAGAGAGCGCGCAGACGGCGGCTTTGAAGGTCATGGACACTTATTACCGCTGCATGGCGCACGGCTACGACCCAAGCGGGGCGCCAATTCAGGCCCAAGAGACGCGGAGCTTCCTGCTCGCCACGTTCGACGAGGCGCTCAAGACACCCGACTTTACGGGGCTGGAGCACCTTATGAAGCAGTGGGAATTGTTGTCCTTGTGTCATAAGAGCGTCGTGTGTCAAATTGACGCAGTGGAGCTGGTTGATCACTACCAGAAGCCCGGGGAGGACGAGGAGAGAGACGTGCACGTGGTGAGAACGCACGGCGTGACGACGCTCGAGATCTCGCACGCCACCATCGAGAGCGTGTTCCCTCACATCCTGGCCAATGTGTCGCTGGCGCAGTCGCTTATTGGCAAGTTCTACAGCTTCAGCTACACGCTCATCGCGCACGTGGACGCCGCCACGGGCCGCGTGTGCCAGATCGAGTCCAAGATCGACCTCACGTCGGCGCTCATGGACCTGCTGCAGGATCCGTTTGTGACGGTGCAGATGGTCAACTCGACTACGATGAACAAGCGCGGCAACCTCCTGCTGAGAGAAAACGTGAAGGAAGACCAGAACGTCATCGAGAACGGTTTCCTTTGAAAAAGCACACGTGGTCAAAACGGAATTGTTTGCATAACTTATCGCCGTACCACTGGAAATACTACTGCGCACTAAACAAGGTGTGCAGCAACCGCGGCGACCACTAAAACAAGCAAATAGGATTCATGAGGACAATACTAGCCAGCGCACTCATCAGGTTTTGACAGGTTGGGCAAAACCTGACGCCACAACCACACTCCCGGACAATAAGAACGCCCGTAGCGTGGTTGGTTTGTATGCACGAAGCCACAAAAGTCTTATGATAAGGCCGCTTTGTGATCGGTGCGCCTCCAGCGTCTCCGCCGTGGCAACCGGGAAGTCCTTCTTGGCCGGCGCGTGCATCTTGCTCAGGATCTCCTCCGACACCGTCTCGGCCACCTGGTAGACGGTGGCGGTCACGCCGGGCACAGACTCGACGCCGGCCTTGACGGACTCGGCCAGGGTGGAGATGTGGCCGTACGTGGAGTAGTAGACGATGGCGATGTTGGTCATGGTGTCTGCTGCTGAATGATGTGTTTGAAGCGTTGACTATTGAGAAATGAGCTGTCGTATCTTGTTGAGAACGTGGTTCGAAGTCGGGCTCAGGAGGTCCAAAGAGCTCGGAAACGGTTTAGGCAGTGACAGGAGCATGAAGGCAATGTAAACGTGGTCAACCTGCGGCCGCCTGTTCGCCGTCGAACAGAAATGCCGGCTGAGTGCACATTTTGATAACGCCGACATGATGTTGAAACAATCGAAGGCAGATACCTCTCCGGTCCCGGACCCGCTGTTCTTCATGTGCTAGTGTACTTTGGTTGCTTTCGCGTTCTTTTTTTACAGCAAGGGCGCCACCCGGCGCCGCCAGATTAAGTGCCTTCTTGACCTCGTTTTGACTTGGCTACTGTATACCTCTGTTGTGCTCAGCGCGCCAAACACACAAGATCGGGACCGCCCACTATCCTCTGGGTTGGGCGCATTTGCGTCCAGCCAGCCGATCCGATAGTGAGCGCAAGTCGAAATCGAGCGTGGACGCAAAAGCGAAAAAAAGGCGTTTTTTTGTAAAAGACCGTGTGCTGTGTTGCATTCGCTGGCATAAATGTAGATCCAAATCGACAAAACTTAGTTACATCAAAGATTTCTTTGGCTTTCAGCATTCAGTAGCTCAACTCCTACGAAAGAAATATCCGTGGTTGATCTCAACGTCATAGAAATCCATTTTCGATGACGTTCTGGTCCTCGTGCACATCGTCCATGAGCAGCAGGTTTCCGCGCTTGGTCATCGCGGCCGCGTCCATCATCTTGATCGTCACGAACGGATCCTGCAGCATGTTCAGTAGTGCCGACGTGAGGTCAATGGTCGATTCGGTCTGGAAGATGCGGCCGTCGCACTCGTCCACATAGGCGATCAGCGTGAAAGTGAAGCTGTACCTCTTGCCGATAAGTGACTGCACCAGCGGCTCGTCGGACAGAATGTGGGAGAAGATGCGCTCGATGGTTGTACGCGAGATCTGCAGCGTCGTGACGCCGCAAGACTTGACTGCATTCACGTGGCGTTCGAGTTCTTCACCTCCGACGCCAAGGCATTCGTCCGTGATAGGATAGACATCAATGCTCTCCGCTTCGCACCCGACGTTCGCGTGGCATTCATTCACAAGCTGCCACTGCTCCAGGTACGTCTCTCGGCCAGTGAAGTCGTTGGTCTTGAGGTCTTTCACGAAAGCCGCGTTGAAGAACAGGAGCGTTGCATCCGCTTGCTCCGGGTACCGAATCGGATCGAATCCGTGCACGACGCGCTCGAAGTACACGCGCATGACGTTGTATGCAGCACCCTGGGCGTTTTGGCGAGCCACCATGTCCCGCGCGTTCATGAGCGCAAGTTGTTCGTCTAGTTGGCGGATTTTCTCCTGCAGCTTGATGGAATCCTTCGCCGACTCCGCTTCTTGCTTGTGTCGTCTCTTTCTCTCGTTGGCCGCAGATCTCTTGGCATTGGCGCAGCTTTTCGACGGACGTCGACGACGGAGGCCCGTAGGTCGTTGAGGCCCCATCAGGGCAGCTCTTCTGGCAGCACCACGAAGCACCACGACTTGGCCAGAGTCGGATTGGGTATTCTGAAGGAACCCATAGTTCATGAGTGAGAAGAAATCCATGAGAGTGAGAGGTGGTGTAGGGGTTGCAGTTGCAGTGCCGGCGAGATTGAGAATGGGCGAGCTTTGCATTCTCCGATGTTGTCGCGGCGGGGGACGGTTTTCCAGCTGAACAGAAGTTTTTTTCAACCGGAGACAACGCGTTGTTTATTCACCTCGCTCGCAGGAGAATGCTGCTACCAATATATATATAATATAATGAGGCCCAGTGCGATTGATGCATTTCTCCGCGACTCCAGCATAAGTCCTCGCGTCCATGTTAAAGGGACTGGCACCAACTTGAACCAAGATCGACGTTAAAGCTTCTTTGATCTGGGCACGCGCGCTCGAGGGAACTGCAGCGAACCGCAAAGTGAAATATCGTACCACAAATTGGCTATCGCCGAGGCAATTCATGCGCGAGGTTCGCGTGTGGATCAAGAGTTATCAAATCCTTAGTGCACGGACATTTTATCGTGCCCATGGAGTAATTGCGCTTCAGGTGCGCAGTTAGTTCAGCTTGGATAAGTGTACCCACGCTGAAATGCTGTCACTCGCGTAAACATAGAGCATTGCTGGCATTTGAGACCAGCAACTCCTCAGCAAGGCAGCCTTGTGAGCAGCCGTCTTGATTTACCCGTTGAGAGTTTGGAGTCAAGAACCTTGGCACAACTCCGACGCGTGCAATCTCCCGCCGCGCGACAGTCTCCGATGTATCAACGGTACCCTGCGGCTGTCAGCCGCTCAGGCCCACAACTGCGACTTGCGCAGTAATTGCGCAGTTATCTCTGCGCAACCGTCGTCGACATTTGAGGCCAGGAAAGTCAAGTCACTGGACACCGACCAAGAATGCTGGCCCCTGGCCAGAACTCCTCGTCGCAACGAGAGAATGACTGAACCGCGAGGAGCGCCAGTATTTTGATCACCATTGACAGGCTGGTATTGCCTGCAACGTGTTGATAATTAGTCCGGGCCAAGCTTGGCTTGTTGTTGCCACTTTGACGTTCACCAATCTGTATTCCAAGATTCCGACCAACTTCAACTTTTGTGCCAATCACATCTTCCCTGTTTTTTGCCCAATCATCGAAGACTGCGAAAACTGTACTTTTGTCGTTCAGTACGATAGCAAAAGCGGCAGGCACTCCACGTCCCCATAAAGTTTTTTGCTGGTCAAATACCCGTGGGTTCGCGCGGGTTCCCGCCAAAACCTGTATAGTGTATGGCGCAGTTTGTTTAAGTTGTCGACACCATCCAAAACATTTTAAACTTAAAAAATCTGCGCCAATGCCAAGACAGCCGAGGCTAACGCCTGCAGAATGATGTGCCGACTGGACAAAGAGGTAAACGTAACCGCGGCCAAGTTGTTGGAGCAGATCAGCCAATTGGATCGCCAGCTGGCGCTCGTGGCGAGGCTAAGTACCCAAGATGGCGCGTGAGAGTCTACTTCAACCACCTCGCGCATGGAAGCAACTCCACAAAATTCCCGACTCAATCTCAAGCTACCAAGAAATTATTTGCTGTCCACTTTTGCCAGAGATTTAAAGAGTCCGGACTATACGGGTCTTGACCACTTCGTCGAACCTATCCGAGTCCATGCTGACACCCAGTGTCGAGTGGCAAACATCGACGTGTATCCGTTTACAGATGAAGATAACGCTAACCAGGATGACAGGATCGTCAACGTGGTGAAGACGCACGGTACCACCACGACGCAAATCTCGCGATCCACCATTGAGCGTATCTTTCCGCACATTTTGTCGGACGAGGCGCTGGTGCAGTGGTTGATCGGCAGGACCTACAGCTTATCCTTCAATGTGTACTTGTACGTGGACGCCCGCAGCGGCCGCGTGTTCCAGATCGAGTCCAAAGTCGACCTCCCGTCTGCGCTGCTGGGCTTGCTGCAGGACCCGTTGTCCACCATGAAAATGGTGGAATCCACCACGATGTCGAAACACGGGGATCTGCTGTTCATCGACAGCGTGCAGGAGGACCAGAACGTCATTGAGAATGGATTCCTATGATGCTTCGTCTTAGTTTAGAGATTTGAAGAGTGCTGCGTGAATTTTGTTGGGTTTGGTGGACTGCAATCGTTTTGGATTGTGCTGCTCCAGTCTGCTCTTGAATAGGAAAGCAGATTGAGTGCAACCCATGTTCTCATAGAGAGGTTGAACTCGACCTTTCACTCGATGAAATGGCTGTAAAACATGAAAAACTAGCCAATATAATGGTTCAAGCACAAAAATCGTTCGATGGGAGCTTCACCAAACACTTAGCCCAATTTCTTTTTCAATATATTTCCCGGGATGGCGCGTGCCAAGCAGCTAAATATGGCGGCTCTTACAATTCAACAGCTCAAGTTATTGCGAGTTCTCAAGCCCAACAAGCTCCCCCATCGAGAGCCCTCATGCAAACCATTCCTGTCGAACGAAGCGCGAGTGGTCAATCGGGTCCATATTCGAGAGAGGGCGCTGCCCAGTCTGCAATTCAAGGTAACCAGAAGTGTTTCAAGCGGCTGAAGCATGCGTGGCAGTGGCTTCAAATCGGTCAACGCAGTATGTATTCGGTCGAGAGACTGTATGCCTTAGACGACTACTGCCGCACTGCGTCACAACGCGTGTAATTATGGTGTGTCTTTTGACACCGCTTCCAGCTCTTCTTCTGGTCGTGGCTGTTGAGCTTGTTCCGCTCCAAAACCCGAAAGATGGATGGGCAAACAACTACAGAGCTTGGGTGCGCCTTGGAGTCATCAGCTTGACGGTTGGCCTGGGCCTCACAGTTCAGATGAAGGGCATGATTGTCGGGAAGTCCATCCCAATATGGAAACTCGTCGCCATCTCTTCGACTACGACGCTATTCCACGTTGGCATCACGATGGCGCTTGGAGCCTACTGGGTGTTTCCAGTTCCATTCTGCTTCGTGCTGACAATGCCTCCTTTTCTGGCCTATATGACGCTTGTCTCTTTCATTGCGGTGGGTCGAGAGGCTCTCGCTCGGGCCCCGAACCTGAGGCAGCAACTGTCAGGTGAAATCCAGGTTATCATCGCGCAGGGAAACGTCGCCATGTTCTATACCGGATTGAGCGCTGTGTTCGCCACGTTGCCCAGCCAGTGGCAGATTGGGTTTGTGGCTCTCTTACCCCTGATCAAGCTGGTTTTCAAGCATTCGGTGGCCTCCGTCTCGGCTTTCTTGGAAGAATATGTGTCCGGGATCGTCGTCTTCTCCGTCGAGTTAGCGCACGCTCTATTGCCGCCACGTGCATGCAGACGGCCAGGTCTCCGGTTGCATCCGCTGTAATTATCAGCTTCGATGCGTTGTCGTCGATGTTGTCACTGCGCACCATCAACCGCAACATTAGGACCGTACAGAAGCTGTTTCGGACCCATTCGAGTCAGCAGAAACCCCACGACTGCCAACCTCGGCTGATCGACACGGCAACGCGAATCTGCCACAACCCACACGTATTCTCCAGCAAAGCGTTTGCGGCTTCGAATCTCCGGCTGCGATCCCCGTTACGCTTGAGACTTTGTCTAGAAAGTCGCAGCGCACTGGACAAAGTTACCGTGTTCAATGCGGCTCGAAGCGCTGCACCCAAAGCTCCCTAAAGCTTATTTACAATATGCTGCAACAAGACGCAGACTATTGCGCCCAAGTGGCAGCTTCCATTTCGATCGCTGCGGGTCAAGCCACTAAAGACACGAGAACCTGCGAAAGTATCAGTCGTGCCTGTTGTTCCTGCTCCGCAAGCCAACACCACAGTGGCCGACATCAATTCTGACGCCACCGTGGAGGAGCAAGTGAAATTGGTTTGTGAGACGGCTCAGCTCCTGTTTTACTGCGAGTACATTGTGCTCATTGAGTACGTCGAGTGCGTGATCCCCATGGTTTACGGACTCTATCTGCAGGCGTTATTTCGTCTTGGGGGCGACGCTCTCGTGTATTATCCGCAGACCCGAGACTTCACAATGGAGAAGCTGGATTCAACAGTGAGCAACCTGGTCGTCTACGTCTGGCTGGAAGTGCTGTCGTTGCTAGTGTTGCATGTCGTGCTTCATCGGCGATTCGGCTTTCAGGTTTACGGCAGCTCGCTTTTTTTTGTGTTGGAAACGCATGCGATGCAGGTACAAGGACGAATGTTTGTGTGGATGCCTTCATCCTGACCTTCTCGCTGGAACATTTTGGTAGGCATTTTGCGTGAAGCAGGTGAGTCTTCGACGAACGAGAACTAATTTTTGTGTATGTTGCTGGTCTTTCAGGTCAGACTTTACTTTTCCGTTCCAATGGATGCGAAGGGAAGGCACTTAGCCACGCGTGGAAAGAATTGACAGTGAACGATGCTGAAGGAAGATAAAATGTTGTTCGCAGACTTGGATTGGCCAGTTGCCACCTCTTTTTAAGAACTTGTTTTGGTGGATAGTCTGTATTGTACTGCTTCTTTCAAATTCAAGGCTGTAGAAACTACGTGTCTACCAGTACACAGTACAGTAAACATGAGCTTCTGGGAGAGACTTGGGGGAAGCTGACGCACTGAAGAGTGGAGTTTTAGTTACTTAAGTTTGGCGGGCTGCTTCCCACCCAAAGAGCGATTTCACGATCTAAGAGATCCCTCACATATTAGAGCCAGGATCATCGGACTCGCGTGTGCAGCTTTCCACAGCTCGAGGGCAATGACGATACCTATACAGGTAGGATATCGCACCACCAACAGATCGCCTCATCTGCAACTTTCGGAAAGTGCTTGCTGAGGTACGCGTTCGTAGGTACGGACAACGACCCCATCCAAACGAAGCTGCTTCAACATTTGCGAGTTGAAGAAATTCATGTTTGCGCCACGATCAGCTTCGCGGAACGTATTTCCGCCGGAACAAACTGCTACGAGCAGTAGGTGTAACACCGCGGAGCACATTAACGGCTGCGCATAAGTCAAACGGTAGCTAATAATTTTCGTGGACAATGAAACTCCTGCCGCAATAGTTGTAAGTGTCAATTATCGGGATCCACTATCCAATTTTAATTGCCTTCGCTTGATTTGTATTTCCCGCTTCACACTGTCCCTATGTGAGGCATCTTGGGAAAGCAGATCTGCCTTGTGGGGGATGCGCAGCCGCTGTGTTTAGTGATGCGCTGCGTGTCAACATGCCGGCTCTACAAGTTGTATCCCCGTCCGATTTGCAGCTTGATTGTTTGCTTGCGCCGCGACTAATACGCGTTGTCGCCGTACACGTCTCGATCCGTTACCATCACCGCCGTAGTGACCGAACGGAGGAACTCGGAGGAAGTCTGGTGCACGCGTTTTCGATACACGAATGTGCACGTCCTGGTGATTTTCAGTGCTTGAACACGGCGGACCGAAGCCGCGATCGACGCTCGAGCCGGTTGTTCGCGTCTCCGTCTCCGAGCTCAAGTCGCGCAGAGAAGCGTTTGGGGACACTGTGGGGACCGAATTTTCTCGTGGAGAGGAGGGAGTGTCCCCAGAGCTTCCAGAGCCCGTCCAACGTCCTTATCTTGGCCAGGTTATGGGAACGCGCGGCGGTTCTGCACTTTAACAAGATGGGGTGCCGCTGTACTGCAAATGATTAGATGCAGGCTTTGGAATGATGAACAACCGATCGATGCCCGTCGCCGAGCTTCCTGCAGTCTCTCCGAGCCCATCCTTCAGCTTTGACTAATGTTTTAAAAGCATCCCGTTGCACATGTGGCCGACTGCGACGAAGCATCCCGAAGACCACCTTTTGAGTCAGCGAGAACAACGCCACCTTGAAGACGATCCTGGACAGAGGACGACGTCAATGGACCTCACCTGGACACGCCTTGGTGTCAGGAAGCAGTGAAGCTATACAGTTCGAGCGCTTGCTCGTCCAATCTGGCTGTTTATGTAGTAAGAACTAAAAGGGCCACTTGCATCAATTCCAGAGGTCATCCAATCTAAAGGTTTTGTCAAAGTTCTTGTCAGCGATTGAAGTTTGTAGCGGAACTGTTGATGCAGCGAATGCAGCGGATCGAAAACCTGAGCGACTTGAGTGCGATTCAATTGAACCGAGCGCGCCGACAAGCCTGACATGCAGCACGGGTCGGCTTCAAGCCGCGGTTTAACTTCGACGTTGTAGCTGCCGCAGTATCAGAACCGGATCCCCCAATGAAATATGTACGAGGATTGGAAGCTGCTCTGGGGACATTTGTCGCTGGAATACTATTTCCCGAGGGCTCCATTGCGGACGCAGACGGAGCGACGCGATCCTCCCAGCCAACGGATGCATTGTGTTGTACATGATGCGTACAAGCCTTCGCGAAAGCACAACGTGTCTTTGAGCGGCAACTCCCGGGGCATGACCCAAAAAATACCGGCACGAATCGAGACACCGGCACGAGGAACGTCATTATCCTTTTTGCCTTCTCGGTGCCAACTACCATGGCTCCTCCAGCTTCCAACTCCGCCATCTTCACATTCGATGATGCCAAGGCTGCCTTCAACATCTTTTGCTGCGTATGCGGGGTCGGTTCGCTCGGCATGCCGTCCAACTACGCTCGTGCCGGCTGGGTCTTCGCCACGATCGCGCTGCTCTTCATGGCGGTCGCCAACATCTACGCGTCCGTGGTTCTGTCCAAGGTGCTGCTGGTGGCTCCGGCTACGGTCAAGACGTACGGCGACCTCGGCGAGTGGGTCGCCGGCAAGTGGGGCCGACTTCTAGTAGTGATCTCCCAGATGATGGTGTGCTTGTTGTTGCCCTGCGCGTTCCTGGTGCTTGGTGGTACTTTGCTGGACGTACTTTTCCCGGACTGCTTCAGCCAGTCCACGTGGATCATCTTCATGGCGCTCTTGGTCGTTCCTGTGGCGTTGATCCCGACCATGAAGGAGGGCACGGGCATGGCCGTCGCTGGATGTCTCGGTACCATCGTCGCCGACATCATCGGCATTTCGATTCTCATGTACGAACAGCGTGGACACCCGTCGCCGCCGACTGCCGACGTCACTCTCCACCAGGTGATCACCACCTTCGGTAACCTGTCGCTCGCGTACGCTGCTGCCACGGTGATCCCGGACCTGCAGCGCCAGCACCCGCACCCTGAGCGTATGCCCCGTGTCATCATGGTCAGTCTTGGCACTGCGTCGGTCTTCTTCTTCGGTGTCGCCATCGCTGGTTACGCCGCCGGCGGCTGTCAGATGTCCGGCAACCTGCTCTTCTCCGTGGTCAACACCTCCGACCCGTCCGCCACCACGACACTCGGCTTCGTGGCCAACCGCGGCTCGGTCGTCATGGCCTACCTGTTCATGCAGATGCACTTGTCGATCGCCTTCTCGACCTTCCTGCACCCGGCCTTCTACCTCTTCGAGCGCATGATTCTCGGAATGCACGCGGTGGAGCCCATTGTACGCGACGCCGAGATCGAGGAGAAGATGTCGTACCTCGGTGCTTCGACGCCGTCGCCGTCCGTGCCCGATCTCGAGAGCAACGACCGCCTTGTGCACGCTCGGATCTCCAGTCGCATCTCTGCGGCCAACACGCTGATTGCCGAGGAGGACCTGTCCGAGTACAAGGGCGGCGCCAACGTCCTGCGGTACATCATGATGCGTATTGCGCTCATCGTGGTGCTCGTCATCCTCTCCATCCTGCTGCGCGACCACTTCCTCGACCTGGTTGACTTCACGGGCGCCACCGCCATCACCATGTCCAGCCTGATCATCCCGCTGATCTTCTACATCAAGGTCTTCTGGACCAAGATCCCGGCCTGGGAGAAACTCATCTGCGTCGCGATCGCAACGATTTGCACTGTCGCAGGCTTCTACGTGATGATTTACGCCGGCAAGAACCTCTTCAACCCGGACGAGGAGGACGCCACGTTCCCCTACTGCTCGGTCGAGTTCCAGGAAGAACCGTACTACGTGAGGAACAGCACCAATTAGAGAGACGTGTAATTATGGATTGTTAATCAATGTATGTGTTCACAAGTGAAGCTGCGTCGAATTTGAATGCAGCTCGGGAGTATCCAAGTTTTGAGAAGGAGAAGATAGAAAGTTTTGAGAAGGAAAAGCACAAAACTTATGCGGGTTGTTGCTGCTGCAAACTGTATTTTGAATACGAATCCTGATTCTTCAGAAAAGCGGAAAAATACAAATGTTTCGAACCCCAAAAAAACGGAACGAGTTTCCTAGGCTGGGAGATTCATTATCCACAAAACACATTTGATCTCTGAACTACCGTTGACTTATTTGTTGCCTCCACTGAATTATTTTCTTTTTGAAACTGTCGAAAACCCATGCGGAGCGTCTTAGGTCTTAGCTGCACACGAGAGTGAGCACGTAGATCAGGAAATTTTGAGTGGGTCAGAAGATTTTTGGGGTATGCTTCAGGGCAGTCTTGTCTTCAACATTTCGGTGCAGTCGGTAACTTGGCGGTTTGCCTCAACAATACACGAAGACACTTTTCATAAGCTGGAACGACTTGGCATGCTCGAAGAAAACAGAAATATATTGCCTATTTTGAAGAAGCTTGGTGGTCTCCTCAGTGTTCAATTGAACTTCAACACAGGCGAGAAAAGCGATAACTGCGCAGCAGAGCATAATGAAGGTGTATTGCAATATTATTTTTGCAATTGTTTTTGTTGTTGTTCAGCAAACCACAGTTTAAAAAATGTTCGGGAACACCATCATCGGTGCTGTTTTCTATATGGATCCATTTCCCTTTGTAAGGCATTATCCTGCTACAAAATACTTCAAGTATATCGTAATAGGGAAGTGTTGACCATCATGCATCTGTCAACGAGTCCCCGCAGCGAGAAATCCCAACAACAAACCCGTATCAACTAGTTTCCTATTTACTTGATGTGGCAAGACAAGTGTCACCAAGGGATTTCGCCGCCGTCAAAGTGAAAGAACTTGTCGGTGTCTTTCAGCTTGGACTTGTCGATGATACGCGCCATGGCGCTGACGACGCGGTCCGCTTCCGTTTCGTAGCTGCTGCGAGGCAGGTTCGTGGAGACGTAGCCTGGATCCAGCACAAACGCAGCGATGTGGTGGCGCTTCATCTCGTCGGCCATGCGGTGGTTGATCATGTGCAGCGCCGCTTTGGATGACGCGTAGGCGTACGGGCCGCTGCCGGCCTCGATGCTCGCCCAGACAGACGACAGATGGGCTACACGAGCTCCATACTTGCCGCTGTTCTTCGCTGCCAGTTCAGATTCGGCAGCAGTGAGCGCGTGACCAAGAAAGGGCCGACGGCGTGGACTTCAAACTCCGTCATGAGCGCGTCCTTCGTGGTTGTGAGCATGTTGCCGCTGCCCGTGAAGGTGCCAGCATTGTTGATCAACACGTCGCTGGGAACGCCCTCCAGTTCCCGAGCCATTTGAAGCACCGACGACTCGTCTCGGACGTCCATCGTGATGATCTTGAGAGGCGACAAAGCCTTCAACTGCGATACAAGGAAACGTAATTAGTTAGAGGTTCTAGTGATCAACCCTTTGCGAAACGCACGTCGTCGAGGTTGGCGTGCTTGCGCGTCGTCGCGATGACATTCCACCCAGCCTCGGCGTAGTATTTCACGAACGAAAGGCCCAAGTCTCGGTTGCTGCCTGTGATCAAGACGGTCTTGCTTGCCATGGTCATAACTTCCTAGAGGTTAAGCTGGATGGCGCGTATTTGAGAATGAGCTTTAATTCGCAGCGTCTAACAGACTGGAGATCGCCAAGAAGCAGCACACGGTACAAGATGTCCTCATAATCCCTTGGACTTCACAATCCACCGACCTGCATCAACATCAGACCTTGTCTCAAAGCGTGAGCTTTCATTTTGTGATCCCCGCTTCACCACGGCAGCTCGTGGCCTTGGAAGTGGAAGAACTTGCCCGTGTCGACCATCGTCACCGCGTCGATCACGCTGGCCATGCCGCGCACGCTCTCGTCCGTGTGGACGTCACCCAGTCCGCCTGTGAGGTCCGTGGCGACGTATCCCGGGTGCACGACAACCGCCGCGATGTTGTCCTTCCTGAGGTCGTGGGCCAGACTGGCGTTCACCATGTTCACTGCAGCCTTGGACGCTCCGTAGCTGTAGTTGCCGCCGTCCGCGTTGTCAGCAATGCTGCCCATCTGGGACGACACGGTGACCACGAGCGCTCCGTCCTGTCCGTTCTTGTGCGCGGCGAGCTTGAGGCTCGGCAGCAGCGCGCGCGTCACCAGGAACGGACCCACCGTGTTCACGTCGAACTGGCGCATGAGCATGTCCTTGGTGGTGGTCTCTAGGCCGCCGTCCATGAAGATGCCGGCGTTGTTAATGAGCAGGTCGATCGGCACGTCTTTGAGCTCCTGCGCCGCCTGGGCGATGGACTCCTCGTCGGTGCAGTCGAACGACACCAACTTGAACGGAGCCAGCGCTTTCAACTGTTGCAGAGCCAGCGTCAGGGACCACAGCGTTCCACCCATTCCAGACGATGACACACGAACCTTCTCGGCTTTGCTGGGGTTGCGCGCCACGCCGATGACGTTCCACCCGGCGCGGGTGAAGTGCGTGGCGAACTCGAGCCCGATGCCGCGCGTGCTGCCCGTGATGAGAACCGTCTTGCCTGTCATCGTGTCCGTCAATTGCAAAGTGATCCACAGCTGAAGCCTGGCGTTGCATGTTTGCCTGCACCGGGACGAGTACGCAATCACCGTCGGGTAATCAGCCTTGATGAGTCCATTCGCTTGGTCTCCTCCATGGACCTCACGTTAGCGGAGACTCGGCGCTGGAACTGGTTGCTCGGCTCTTGAGAAGACAACTGGTCCTGCTCCATGGAAGACCTTTTTGCTCCACGAGTGGCCGGACGCACGACTGGAAACTGACTAGGAAACCGCTGCCGAGCGTGTCTTTAGAGATAGCCGCTCATCGACTGGTCACTAGCTGGCGATCCGCGGGAAAGCATTCAGTTTGCTTTCTGCCGGTGGAGTGTCCTGCGTCTATCTGCTCCGCAGGCCTACCATGCTGGTGTGCGCCGGCCGAGCTGCGCAGCGACGAGCGCGACTTGAGACTGAGGACTATAGCAGCAGCGACGAGGAGGACGCGGTGCCGTTCGGCCCCATTGCACGACCGCGCAACCGCTTCGACCCGCGCGTCGTGCGGTCCAAGAACTGTGTTAACGCCAAGAAAGCACGACGTGCTGCTGTACGGAAATCTGACCGGCTGCGCGAGGAGGAGCGACGACGAAAGGCCGAGGAATGGGAGCGCAAGCTGATGCTGGCGCAGGCGTCGCGCGTCATGGCCCGCCAGAACGCCGAGGCCGGCGCGCTCAACCTGGTGTCGATGTACCACAAGCTGCTGCGGCGAGGGTTCGGCGCAGTGGACGCCGGGCGGCAGGGCGTGAAGATCCAGGACTTTGTGCGCTCGGCCATGACCGACGACATCCTGACGCCCGAGTTCATCGGCCGCAAAACGTTCATGCAGCAATGGGAGTTCCTGTCCAGCCTGCACGCTGAGGTCGAGTTCCGAGCCGACCGACTGCAGCTCTTCCCCATGGAGGGGGCAGCCAAGACGTATCCGTCCTTGGCGTCCCGCGACCGGGACGAAGCCGTGTACGTGGTCAAGAGCACTGGCGTCACGACGCTCCGCATCTCGCGCTTGACGATCGAGAACATCTTCCCTCATATCTTGACCGACGAGGAGCTCCTGCAGCACCTCATCGGCAAGACGTACAGCTTCAGCTTCGCCATCTTCTCGCACGTGAGCGCCGACGGCCGCATCTTCCAGATGGAGTCGCGCGTGGACCTCTCGTCCTCGCTCATGACGCTGCTGCAGGACCGCGACGCCGCCGCCGAGATGATACGCCAGGCTGCGTTCATGTCCAGTGGGAACCTGTCGCTGCAGGACGAGGTGCGCGAAGCTCAGAACTTGCTCGCCAACAGCTATCTGTAAGGAAAAGAGGAAGAGCCAAACTAACTACAAAATGCCGTAAAGTGGCCTAGAAGTTAGTTTTTTCACATTACTGTCGCGACAAGAACATGTTGATGTTCAGGAGGAGATAGTCCAGTAGCTCAGCGACGGCCTGCAGCGAGTACTGGGCCAGTGGCAGCTCCATCATGATTCGGAAGCCTTTATGGGAGATGCCATCCGTCGCCAAGCCATCCGACACCGCTCTGCCCTCACCCAGGAACACTTGCGAGCCATCGCACTTGAGCTTGAGAGGGTTATGCGGTAAGATCTCGAAAAAGCAGCACAGTTCCTGCTGCTGTAGCTGCGTGGGCGTCGACGACAGATAACCGATACTGAACTCGGCTACAAACTCCTTCGCGCCGGCAACGACGCGAGGGAAGATGCGCACGCTGCCTTCAATGCCGCCTGGGCGAGCGGGGGCTTTCGGAGGCAACATGTAGAACTCCTGCTCTGGGCCAATCGAGGTTTTCGCCTTCACGTCTTGGAGGATGCCCTCCAACATGTCCAGCGTCGTATCGATGTACACAGGCTCCTCATGGACGATCATGGGGCCGCTAGGAGCTCCTGCTCGATGACCAGCAGTCGATCTCTTCCCAGCTCTCTCGTCTGGAGTGACGTCTTCCGTCATTTGGAGGCAGTTGCCAAGCAGGACGGGGTCCTTACACATGGAGCGGTGAATCCGCTTCCAGTGCACCTTCTGGCATTCGCGCGTACAGTACTTGACTGTTTTGCAGGCCCCACAAGCCGACAGACTCTCGCCGGGATACGGCGGGTTCCCGCAGCCGGCGCAGAGCGACCCGTTCTCCATGTACTTGTTGTGTCTCAGCTGGCACAGCTCGAAGTTCAGCGCTTGAGCGGAGCATTGGAGCACGTAAAGGACCACGTTTTGGCCGTACACTTCGCCATCCATGGGGACCACAAGCGCACGTCGGTCGATCATCTCGAGTGGCGGCGAGCGACGCCAAAACACGAGCAGCGACGTGTTCACCGCGGCGTTTTCAATTGCTTTCGCCACGTCATAGGCAGAGCTTGACGACGGGTTGCTGTGGTTCACGCGGAGCGTCCAGCGCTGACCCACCGCCGTCTCAAGCGTGAACACGGTCTGCTTCGAGGTGTTTTTCCCTTTCGTGACGTCGACGATGGCGCCAGCGAAGTGAAGCTTCGGCGCAGTTAACGCCTTCACGCTGGCGCTTTGCTTTGAAGCGGGCGTTGTAGAAGTCTCAGCGTGGCGTGCAGTGTTTGTCTGTGGCTGTTTTTTCTTCGTTTTCTTCTTGCTGTTGCTAGCGCCAGGATGCTGCGTTTGCTGGTGAACCGACAGGGCGTCAAAGATCATCCGCTCGTTGCAGTCCTGGCACACGACCTTCCTACGAGGACACTTGGTTAGCTTGTGACTGAGTAACTGAGTCGGCTTGATCGTGGCCTTGCAGAAGCCGCACTCGACCATGTTCACGGCGAGGACGTTGGCGATCACAGAAGACTCCATGTACCCGCACTTCTTCATGCCGGAGCGCAGCGTTTCCTTGGCCGTATCATGCAGCACCGTCGGGTGAAACGCGGGGAAGCGGATCGCCGTGGACTCTGCCATCTGCCCAAGCTCGTGGTAGACGGTGGCCATGGCGTTGTCGAACTTCTTGAAGTACAGCGCACCGATCGAGTAGTAAGCGTCCGGGATGAAGCGCTCGTCGGGAGCGTTCGTCGACACGTACTCGTTGAAGACGGCCAGGGCGGAGTCGCTCATGCCCAAGCCAATCAGGGGCGACGCGAACCAGTAGAGCCAGTCGGGCTTCCTCTCAATCGCCAGCGCAGCTTCCATCGCGTCCATGGCGTCGTTGTAGCGCTCGAGCGTCAAGTAAGACGCGCCCAAGTAGAAGTGAAACGCGGCTTCGTCCGGGTGCAGCTTGACGCAGCGCTTCCAGTGCGCGATCTTCTCCTGGTCGCTCATCATCTCCCACCTGCCGACAACGTACGCGGCGTCGCTATCCCTTGGATTGATCCGAAGACTCACGGCAGCTTCTCTTAGAACCTTCGACAGCAGCGCGGCATCACTCGTCGACGTGGACGAGATCCCCTTGGGTCTTTCCCAGAGCAGATCCGCGCTCTTCAGCGCTCGTAACGCGCCACGAACGTCGCCACAACTGAGAAGTTGCCTCGTTCGATCGAGCAGTTGCTCCGACGCCAGGTAGTTCGCGGCAGTGACACTCCCAGCGTGTGCGCGGCGGTGGATCTCCGTGTCGATGACTGCCGAAGGCTCTCGGTAGATGCCAACCCGGCCAAAGTGGCTCGAAGACGACGTGGTGCTTGCGGAGTACGAGCTCACCTTGGTGACGGTAATCTCCTCGTCGTCAAAGGCGCCATCGCCCCCGTCTTCCTCGTCCAAATACGCGCCGTAGAACTCGTCAAACACTTGCTTGCCGCGCTGAAAAACCTTCGAGTTACTCGCGAACTTGTCGGCGATCTCCCCGTCTCCAACCATGGCCACACCCACGTCAGCGAAGCCGTGTTTATTGATCGCCAGGTCCGCCAGCTTGTTCTGACAGGCCGTCAGCGTCCACTGACGAGCCTGCGCGTCGTCGCGTCTCCCACCGAAGCCCCGTTTAAACAACTCGCCGAGATACTCCTGAGCTACGGGCAGGCCATGCTGCGCGGCACGAGACGTCCACATCCGAGCTGCAAAGGGGTCTGCTGCTGTGCCACGGCCTGTTGAGTAGGCAATCGCGACGTTGTACTGCCCCATGGGGAAATCATGCTCAGCTGACCTCAAGAACAAGTGGAAAGCTCTCTTTAAATCCACCTCCACGACGGGAGTTGGGGTCCCATCGCGGTAACACACGCCCAGTTCATTCTCCGCTTCGGCCACGCCTTGGTGCGGGAAGACGCGGTTTCCCGGGGGCTTGATGAATGGACGCAACGCGGCGGCGTTTTCAAAGCACTCCAGCATCTTGTACGGGTCCGCAGTCAACGGGATGCCCTTGCGCACGGCGCTGCTGTACAGAACGCCCAGTCGGAACCACGCCTCCGCCACGCCCAGTTCGCCGGCTTTGCGTAGATTCGCCATGCCTTCGTTGACCAGGGCGTCCAGCGGAAGGCTGGCTCTGTCGGGCATTCCGATGCTGTCTGTCACCTGAAGAAGAGCCTTCGCCGCGACCACCAAGATCTCCATCCCCTGATGGTAATTCTCCAGGCGCCGGGAGCCGCGCTTGTGCACTTCAAGCCACTTGGCAGGCACCTCCTGGTAGTTGATCATGGGCGCCAGTTCAATGGCCGTCTTCTTGGCCTTGTTCTTCTTCTTGGAAGTGCCCTTCACGTGCTCCTCAACCGGAATCGCTGCCGCTTTCGCAGCAGCTGCAGCGGCGTATGCAGCTTCAGCTTTCGCTCGCTCCTCGTGTTCGCGCCGCTTCTTCTCCTTCTCAGCGTCCGCCTGTTCCTTCTCGATCAGGCTCTGCGCCGTACGCCGTCTGGCCTGCAACACGGCGTCCTCCGGGTCGATCTCCAGCCCTTCGTCGCACACCTCCTGGGCTTCGGCATAGTCCTCCATGCCCATCATGGCCATGGACAGCAGTCTGTAGTACTTGACACTGTCGTAGTTGTCCGCCTCCAACGCGTCCTCGGCGTCTTCGCGCGCGAGCTCGTACTGCCTCAGCCTTAAGTAACACATGGAGCGATTGCCAAACAGCACGGCCTGCTTCGGTGCCACCTCGAGCGCCTGCGAATACGCCTCGATAGCTTCCGTGTAGTTCTTCTCGTTGAAATAGTCATTGCCAATGAGCTTCAGGTCCATCCACAGCGGGTTTTCGTCCTCATCTCCGTCGTACAGATAGTTGTGCTGCAAGATCTGGTCCAGTGAAGCCGGCGGGGGCGTCGGTTCCGCTTTGGTTTCGTGGCGTTGCCCCTTGGTCTCTGCTTGAGCAGCCTGATCCGTGGCAGCTACTGGAGAAAAGGCCATCAACCTGGCCACGAGCTCCCGGATTTGCTGTCTGATGAGTGCATTGCACTCGATAATATCGGCCAGTTTCTCAAAAGTAGCAATAGCGGCCTCGTACTGGGCCAGGGTTAATTGGCTCTGATGGGCCACCTTGTTGCGGACTTGGAGAGCTCTTTGCACCACGGCCGGAAGCTCTGGGTCCAGTCCGTAGAAGCGAAGGTGGCTGTGCCAGTGCTGTCTCAAGTACTTGAGCTGGAAAGACAGGTCTGTCTGCTGCTCGGGGCTCAACTTGCCGCCGTCCGCGGGCTCCGGGCGCTCTCTGAAGTAACGCGAAGGCTTCTCGCCACTGCGCTCCCGTTCGGCATCAGTGCGCGCCACGCGCTCCTTCTGGAAGGCCACGAATTTGACCAGCTCAGGGTGCACCATGCTCATCACGGCTTGCAGGCAGCCGGCCGCAATAGCGCTGCTAGCCAACGACTCGATGGACGGCCTGCCGTCAGCCATGGCAGGTTCAGCCATCTCTGGAGCAGCTCCAATAATGAGCAGAAGTAGCACCAAAAAATCTGAAGTAACAAGATTTGAACTAATTGAAGTAACAAATATGTCGCTAATGTCAGACGGTAGAACGCGGCTCTACAGTTATTGGCCGCATTCTACCAGGGCAGCTCCGGGCCCTGGAAGTCGTAGAACTTGGACGTGTCCTCGAGGGTTACGCCCGAGATCACCTTGGTCATGCCGGCGATCGACGCTTCGGGCTCCACGGCGCCGTTGCCGTTGTTCATGTCGGTCTTGACGAACCCGGGCTGCAGCACGACAGCGGCAATGCCGTCCGCCTTGAGGTTCATGGCCAGGTTGGCGTTCACCATATTGAGC
This sequence comes from Phytophthora crassamura, assembly GCA_033557995.1. Lineage (NCBI taxonomy): Eukaryota > Oomycota > Peronosporomycetes > Peronosporales > Peronosporaceae > Phytophthora > Phytophthora crassamura. The sequence continues at coordinate 320,555 of JAUCED010000011.1, read as the reverse complement.
GCGGCCTTGGACGCGCGGTAGCCGTACATCTCGCCGTTCGGGAGCTTGTGGTTGTCGTAGTAGACCTTCTTGACCGGCCCGAAGGCGCCATTGAGGTTCACGTCGATGCTGCCGAGGATGCTGGTGACGGATGCCACGATGGCGAGACCGTGGGCGTCGGCCGCCAGCTTGAGGTTGGCGTGCAGCGCCCGCGTGGTGAGGAATGGACCCACCGAGTTGGTCTCGAAGTGGCGCATGAAGGACGCCTTGGTAACTGACGAGTACGACGAGCCCTCGTACTCCAGGATGCCGGCGTTGTTGATAAGCAGGTCGATGGGGACCCCGTCGAGCTCCTTGGCCATGCGCGCGACAGAGTCCTCGTCGCTCGTGTCCAGCTGCACGACTCGGAACGGCAACAGCGCCTTCAGCTGTCGTAGGAAAAGAGCGAAGAGTTAGGGAAAGGGAACTGCGTCGAATGGATCAAGATTGCAAGAACACCCACGTCTTGAGCCTTTTCGACGATGCGCGCCGTGCCGATAACCTTCCACCCAGCCTTGGTGTAGTGCTTGGCGAAGGTGAAGCCGAGGCCGCGAGTGGCGCCCGTGATGAGAACAGTCTTGGTGGTGGTGGACATCGCTGGGTGGGGTGGCTCTGGGGCTTGGAGCTTGTTGGGAAATGAGCTTCTGCTTAGCAGAGACTGTCATGCCAAGCGTAAACCTCTCCAATCGCAATCAGAGGTGCTTACGCACCGGCGCAGCCAATCATCGAGCGAGGGCACGTAAACTTCAACATGGATCTCACATGGATCGCTACAATAATGGAACTCTGGACGACGAACATCCCGGCGAGGCGGGGGCAGACACATCCGCCGAGGTGAAAGCGAATATGGCACATTAATATTGAGCAACATTGCATCGCTACATGTAAGCTAGCCTGCGTGGGGTACAATGAAGGAGGAACGCTACAATCGAAGGAAGCGGGAAGCGCTCATGAATTCTAAGCGAGCGGAATGTGTGTCAAGGAGTAGTGCTTGTCGTCGCTTACAGTACTCGGCTCTCCATTGAGCTCAACGAGTCGCTGCCAAATTGATAATAAGCTGCTTAGGAGAGCCGTAAAATTAAGTTCTTGTAGTCTTCCGACACGAAAAGTTATTTAATGGCTAAATCTAATTTTCTGTCTGGTAGCGTTCGGATCACTGCTGTCAAGTAAATCAAGAGTGCAGATTCTTGAAGACGCGATTGCGTCCGTAGTGGATATGGCATGTTGTCGATGGTCTCAGGAACTTCGGATGTCCCATCACAAATGTCGTCTAAGATGCCGGCGCTGTCCTCGCAGTCGCCGTAGTGGAGGTCGGTACATTTGGAGTAGAAGTAGTAACTTGAAGAGCGGGCAACGAGGTCGGAGCAGAAATCGTGGCCTCAGGCGTCGACGTCGGAGTGGCCGTCGTCGACTCCGGCGTGGACGAGTAAGACAGCCACGAAGTTCGCGTGCTGGTGCTCGGCGGATCTGACGCAAGACAGCATCAGTGCGTTCAACGATCATGTGGCCAAGGTCAGGGCGCACACTGTTCCCGGGAAACGGAGCTCTGATCCTGGTCGAGAATCTGGCGGAGACTCACCACGATGTGTATACGCGTTTTTTATCTTTAGAGATCTATCTTTCGTCGATCTGAACCACTTCAACCTGTGTTGATTTTGCTGGTACGAGCTATAGTGCGTGAAAACATCCAAGCCACCCACCAGTAACGACACCAACGCCCTCGGTCTAGCACTTTCAGCATCACAAGACCTTGTTGCCTAACGAGGTCAAGTTGACAGGGAAATTCATCCATTTGCGTTTAGCTAAGGTCAACGAGCAGACCCTCGTGAACTAACGATTGCCAACATGCACACTGAACCTGACTTGAGCACGAATCCTGCCATCGTAACAAGCACTAATTTCCATTTTTACCTACGAAAGCACAAGCCCTACTCGGACAACCACCAGTCTAACTAGTAACTTCACCAAGCTTCTACCCCCGTCGCGTCAAAGCTACACCAAAACCATGGTCTCCTTCACCCAAGCTACCAAGGCCACACTCTTTTTTATAATGGTGAGGTTTATTGTGTTACTGATCCCTACTCTACCAGAGAGTTGACATTGAACTCTAATAACCATTCCAACCAGTGATTTCTCCTGGTCAGTTCTTCTCTCTCTCGCTGCCCATCTCGTCCTCCGCGCTCTCGTTCGATGCTCTTTCGCCATTCCGCCTCTGCTCTCCCTCTGCCTCCTCCCCCCTCCTGTGCTGTTCACCGTCCAGGTCTCTGTTCCACCACCGGCTCAACGCTTCTGCTACCAATATTTTGCCGTGTGACTGCGGTGTCAATGGGTAAAGCCCTAGTCGATACCGCGCCATCGCCTCGCTCACCTGTCTCGTCAGCACTGCGGTTGCGCCTTCCAATGTCGGTCTCCACCGCTCCGCCTGGTGTATCCTGTCTACATTCCACCGCCACACTGCGGTTATCGTCGTGGCGCAGCATAGCGTCCACACGTCCTCCAAAACGCTCCGCACCACCTCTTCCGAGACACCTTGTTGTTCCCGTCTCCATCGCCGGAGCCACCTCGGCGTCTCGTTCACGCTGAGGCTGAATACCTCCCGAATCTCGTCTTCTTCCGTTGGCGCTGCGCCTTCAGTGCCGGCATCTCCACTCCATCGCCGTCGGACCAACTCCCAGTGCGCTCTCGCATCAGGACACCCTCAGATGAGATGAGTGGGTCCTGTGTCGCTCCTCCGTAGACAGTCCGCTCTGGGGCACCGGAAGCCCAGCTCAGCACCTTTCCATAGTCTCAGCCGTCCCATCTTCAGCTTAGAGGTTCTGAGTTTGATAGGCGGTCACGCCTTCCATCGTGTGCACTCTCGCCCACTCGAGTTCGTTCAGCGCCTCTGCAATGGCCGTGTTGATGCTCCTCCACTGTTGCTGAATCTTGCTCCATGTCATCTTCACCTTGTCCGTCGTGTGTCGGCTCATCAGGTGCTTGTATTTCTTTCGCGTCATCGGCCATCTCCGCTTGCCGACCCACACTGGATTCATCCTAGTTAGCCACGGATGGGGTGCAATGTACACTTGTTTCGGCTGCTGCAACTCGTGCGCCACCGCTGCCATCATCGCGCCTTCCTCCTGTCTCCACTGAATTGTCTGTACTTGCCAGGCCCACGTGTGTCTGATCCGTCCCTCGTTCTCCCGGACGACCTCGAACACATGATGCTGGTCCGCGAGCCTATGATCCACCGTTAGAAGCTCCTCTGTCCTCCACGCCTTGATGAGCTCCGGGTAGTTTGCCAGTACAATTAGACTAAGTTCCCTGAAGATGTGCGCCTTGCCGCTCTGCAATGGGATGACTTCCGTCACCGGTGAGAACACTACTGCCCCTCCGTCCAATCGTTCGATCCGCATCACGTATTGTATCTGTTTCCCCGAAATCCCGTGTGTGAGTTTCGCAAAAGCTGTCCATTTCTGTTGCAGCCCCTGTGCATTACAGCGCCACAAGGATGTCCACGTGACACTCGTTATCGCGCGTTGGTGACATTCTCCGTACTGTGTTGCCCTCATCTTCTGCCTGTTCCAATGCCTTCTTCACAGCCCCTGCACATCTGATGGTCAACCCAGAGTTGCTCCACCGCGATTCCAGACCGTTTCCGTGCCTCAGCACTCGACGCAGAGCACTGATTTGCGCCTGCTCTTGATCTCTCGATGCAGGAGCTGGCGCCACGGCCCTACTTACCCATTGCCTGCCTGTTCCCCACAAAGTTGACGCCACCCCGTTCTTCGGTTCCGTGTGATCCGGTACTTTGGCTGCCGCCCCGCCCAGGTCACGCGTCTGCAGGATGTCTCCTGCCGTTTGAGTTTGTGTTGTGTTGGACAGCGCCCAGGTATTCACCACCATCGCGCTCATCGCTTTTAGCTCCAATCTGATGCATGGTAAGCCGAGGCCCCCAACGTTGGCGCTCTCGCCGCCACCATCGCGTTGATCCAGCCAGTGGGTGCTTTGTCTGGCACCGTGAACACCGCCTTCCACACAAAGTTCCGGATGCTCCAGTCCGCGCGCTTGATCGAATTCTCCGTCGGCCAAGCGTGCCTCGCTACATATAGGAGCTTTGGTATAATTATCGCCGCCGCTATCGTAGCCCGCTGTTGGACTGTGTTCGTCTTTGCTTCCGCCAACACCAGCCTGACCCGTAGCGCCGCTGTGGCCTTCGTCCAGGCTTCGTCCGTTGTGTCCGCTGTCCCTGCGATGTGCCCCAGATAGCGCACGCTTGAAGTCTCCTCCACGGGTGGCGACTCGCTACCCCCGCCCTCATGAGGTCCATGGTCTCCTCTCGACACTGACCCCCCAGTCGTATTGCTGCCGACTTACCCACAGTGAGTCGTAGTCCTGATACCGCCGAGAAATTCGCCACTGCTTTAATCGCCACCGCCTGCATACTCCCGTGCTGGATGTATATCGCCGTGTCATCTGCAAATCCCGCCACCTTCAATCTGATCTGTCCCGCCTCCGCCTGGAGCATGATGCCCTGTAACCCGTGCGTCAGTTCTATCTCGTCGTACAGTAAATCTACTGCCAGGATGAAGAGCAGCGGTGCCGGTGGACATCCTTGTCGGATGTCGCTCGTGACCGCCTCCTGCCCGATAGTGTTCCGTTGGCCATGAACAGCACTGTTGTGCCACAGTGAATCGCTCGCATGATCCTGCAGAATTTGGGCGGGAAGCCTTTAGCTTCCAGCACCGCCAGCAAGAAATCACGATCCAACGAGTCGTACGCCTTGGCGAAGTCGAACAACAGCACCTGAGCCTCAGATAAGGCCCCTCCCTCCTTACACGTCGCTTTCGCATCTTCGAAGAGGTCGATCGCCTCGTGAATCGTCCTCCCGGGCACGAAGCCAAACTGAGTATTGTGCACCAGCTCCGAAATGTATCTTCTCACCCGCCATGCCAGGATTCTCGTGAAGAGTTTGTAGTCAGTGTTGAGTAGCGCGAGCGGTCTATAGTTGAGGGGGTTGCTCGTGTCACCGCCTTTGCTAATACTGATGATATATGCTTCCAAGAAGCTCGATGGCGTGATCCCCTCCTGTAGGCACTCGTTGAAGAGGGTGGTAAGTATGGGTACCAGTTCCGCTGTGTGATCCTTGTACCATTCATTGTCCAGCCCGTCCGGACCCACTGCCTTGCCTGCTTTGCATCTGCTGATCGCCGCCGTAACTTCTTCCTCCGTTATGTTCTCGTCGAGCTCCGTGAGGTCCACGTATCTCCAGCTGGCCTTGAGCTCGGCGATGTAGGACTCAATCCGCACCTTCTCGTCTGCCTGCTTGTTGAAGATTTGATGCCAGCTATCCGCCACGATGTTGGACTTATCGTGCATGTCCCGGTATCCGCCCCCGTCCAAAGTTTGCTTCAACGTTGGGATCATGTTATCCCCGAACTTGGTACAAATTCGTCTGAAGAAATGTCGTGTCGATTTTCTCGACACCCACGCATTCCGAGCCACAAGCACTCGCCTCCTGCCCGATTGCCTCGCCTCTTGCAATGAGGTAATGACCCTCAGGACCTCGGTCCTCTCCTCTGTGTCCGCTGCTCCCCCAAAATCCAGTGTCCGCAGCCGAGCTTTGAGCCGTTTGATCCTCAGTCTGTAGCCGTTGGTCATGCGCGCCCTTGCCTGCTTTTTGAGGTGCGTCAAGTGCTGGGTGTGTTCGTCCTTGAAGCTCTGCCACACCTGCGCTACTGTCCGTCCTCCTGGCTTACGTATTTCCTTACGAGTTCCTGCAACTCCCCGGTGATCATGCTTGTCGTGGCCGCTCTCACGTACTCCGGTGGTGGGTATAGTTTCGGCCTCTTTTAGCCGTACAGCCCCCTGCGGGGAGTGCAGTTCCAGTAGGACGGCTCGGTGGTCCGTCTGGCACGGCGCCTCCTCTGTTACCGTGCCTCTGACCAACTTGCGGTCCATCGTTGAGATGTAGAATCGATCTAACCGCGATGTTCCAATTTCGCCGCTTTCCGCGGTATGTCTGTGCGTGTGGTGAATTGCAGCATACGCCTTGACCTCTCGCCTCCGTCAAAGCGCTGGCATATTGTAGTAGCCAGCGTCGACCAGTCCTCTGCTCTCCACAAAAGCCGCCAATTCCTGAGCGCCTACGTCGTCTTTGCCTGTTCCTCCTCTCCGATCCAGCTCTCGATTGGGCACACCGTTGAAATCCCCTCCACAAATGAGAGTGTGCTCGTCCGGGATCCGAATTGTGCGCAGGTGTCTGAGAAAGCGAATCCGGACAGCTCCCTGTGAGGGCACGTACACGTTCATGAACAGGAAGGCTTGCCCTGCCAGTTCGCCGGTAACCATGACGAGGTGCTCGTTCCACTCGTGCTCACCCCATGGTTTGAGCTGTTTGAAAGCTCCGTACGGGTTCGCCAATTTGGCCACCCCTGCTCGTCTACCACACCCCGAACTCCAGAAGGAGTACTTCCCCGCTCTCGTTTGTTTGAAGCCCCACATGGCTGCGTATTGTTCCGCCGCCGCCGTCTCTTCCTCCACTAGCAGGTGTGTCTCCTGGATGAAGGTGATGTCTCATTGTCCTCGATCATGCTGCGCTTTCATGCCTTGCAATTTCTGCCACAGCTTCGTCTTGTGCATTGCAAGTCCACGCACGTTAACCGTCGTGACCCCTATCGTCTGATCATCCTGATGTTGCACTGGGCGGTGCGACCTTCTCACTCGCTCTCGTTGTTTCTGTTGTTTGCTTAACTGACGTCGATGTCTCCTAAATGCCACGTTGATATTTGTTTGGTGTTCCTCCACTCCCGACTGCACGAAATAGCTGCTCAGCAAGGTCTGCCTGCCTCGACCAACCTCACTTCTCCCCTGGGCCTTCGTCACCCTTACACCTCCGTGGTTCCATCGCTCGCGCGACCCTTCTCCGTCCGATCATCCTCACCTTCCTCGCCTGTCGATCCGCCATCGTTCCCTTCCGTGGCCTTGAGTTCCGTCTGGACGCTGTGTGAGGATCACCTGACCCCCGTTCAGTTTTCAGCTGCCAAGTGAGCGCATCCGTTGATCCTCTCCTTGAACATTTCTCTCATCACCGTCCCGGGTCTGCAGATCGTCAGCTTCCCTGAAGCCGCCTCCTCCTTATTCACCTTATTGGTTCGGCGGATGGTTTTCAGAGTTTGGGGCCGCAGCTTTCGCGTTCTTGATCGCGTCATAAGGCACTGCACTCCAGCACCGCGGCGCCGTGTTTGCTCCTGATGCCATTGCGTACTGCTGCCATGTCGGGCAGATTGGTCGCGTAGGCCGCATACTTCTCGCCATCGTAAGTGACAGCCTGGAAGTGATTCCCAGTTTCCTGCCACTGCAGCACCAGGACCGGCGGTAAAACCCCATTGATGACCATTTTGGCCAACATCGTCATAGCCGCTCGCGTTTCCATCGGAGTGACCATTCCTGTCTCCGCCACTTCGCCATCCTGCAGCCGTTCGTCTCCATACGCGTAAACCTGCAGCCTCGTGTTCTCCGGTTCTCTCACGTCAAGCACATATAGTGCCTCTCGGGCGTGGATGGCCATCGCTTTCAGGTGAGCCGGTCACACCCAGTAATGCATGGGCACGGCTGACTTGACGGATTTTTTGCGTTGAGACGCGTAATGTTCCGCCAGCCTGTTCATCACAGTCTGTACTTGGGTGGTGTCCGTGACGTTGCTTCCCAGCACCAGCGCCTCCGCAAGGAGCTCCCTTGGATGCAGCAATGCCTCTGTTTCCAGGTTGGCCAGCATCCCATTCATCACCTGCTTCTTCAGGACGTTGGCGGCATCTGCCACCTCTTCGTCGGTTCCATCAACCCGTCAGTCACATTGTACAGCGCGGCATAGTATGCCAGCCAGCCGCATTGCCCATTGGACGCCACGTCCACAGTCTTCCCCCCAAGTATCTGCAGCCAGACCTCCAGATTTGCTCCGATGTCCGTCGCTTTCGTCACCTTGATCACTCTGCAGTCGTCCTCCATATCCGATCCGCCGGAGCTCAGCCCGCTCGCCCCCTCCTCGGTGGCGATAGCCTTGCCGTCTCTGTCTACGTCCGAGGTCAGCCTGGAGGCGTTGCCGGGAATCATGAACTGTGGGATAAACTGTTGGGACTTGCGCCTCACCTGCGTTGAGGTGTCCCCTTTCACTCTCTTGGTGGGCGATAGAGATCGCGCGTGCCCCCTCTGGTAGCCCGCTGAATCGTCCCCTTGCAAAAGGCCGTCGGAGCCACCTGTCCTGGCGCCTGCGTTTAGTTCCTGGGCCCTCCGCTTTGGCGATGATGATCGTCGTTGCTGCTTGTTACCCGGGCCTGTCGTCTCGTGTCCCGACGCTCCTGGCGTCCGCCCCCTGTCCAGTTCCCCTCTTTTGGTCGGACTTGGTGTGCCTCGCGTGCCCCTGGCCTACAGGATTTTCCGTTTGGCACTTGGGGTCTGGTTGTCGCGGGCCTGGGTCTCGCTTGCTCCCATCCTTCGCCCTCGGGGTTCCGTCGCGCCCCATCTTGATCAGGAGTGAGGTCGTCGCCCATGTCATAATCCTGACCACTCTCATTTCCGTGGTGTTGGTCTCTATCGTCCGTCTCCATCTCCCTCTTCTCCGCACGTGGCTTCCCCTCCGTGCATATCTTGTCGTTCCTGCTACTCTCCGAGCTGGACTGGCGCTCTCCTCCCCCCATGCTCGGGTCGCTCCCCACTTGTTCCATGGTGTCTGCTCGAGCGCTTTCTGGCCTAGCTCTACGGGTCGAGGCATCACTTGTCCTGCGGTGCTGTTGTATCTCCTTGGGTAGAGCCGGCAAGTCCCTGCGCTCCGCTCGCGTCTGCTTGCCACGCAGCTCCTCCTCCTTCCGTGCTGAATCCGCTGTCCATCCTCTCGACGTTTTGTTTTTGGTGAAGTACCGTTCTCCTCCCCCAGCAGCGCCACGAGCTGTACAGCGTCTTAAGCGGATCGAGTGGCCTATAGTCCCTCTTCCCGGTGCCGTGACTGGACGGTAAGGTCTCTCCTACTCGCCAGGTGTGACTCTTGCGCTTGGCCTCGATGGCCCTTGGCACCTCCCGGCAGTATCTCGTTTGATGATTCGGTGACAGACAGTTGGAGCACGGTCTGTTGAGATGCACCTCATGGTGCCAGATCTGTATCTCCGCGTCCCCGATTTGGACGAGCGCAACGGTACGCAATTTTCTCGGGCATCCTGGTCCCTTGATCATCAGCGTCCAGCGTTTGTCGTTGATGCCCCCTCGCTCCGTCCCTGGGTGCACCATCGACCGCACCTCCAGTCCCATGGTCGAGTCGAGGATCCAATACAGGTCCGTGGATGTTACTTTTCCCCTCTTCACCTCCGCCGTGAACGTGTAGTGATCAAGTTGCACCAGTTCGTGCGTGGGATGAGCAGCTTCTCGTTCTTTTTCGTAGTCGATCATCTGTAGCGATTTGCCCGCCAAGGGCAGGCTCCACCCCGTCCATCGTTGAGCCGATGTACGGCCCTTGAAGGTCACCGTGATGACTCTGGTGTCCATGTCGAGGGTAATCCTGGACATAGACTCTTTGAATTCCGCCACTTCTTGCTTCTGCAGTGGCGCCGCTTCCGCCCCACCGTGAATGAGTGCGAGGATGGCCAGTTTCGTCAGGTTCGCACTACCCCGGCGCTAAATGCGCATACATTGGGTACTCGATTCCCAGGAATAGATCCGTGAATCGTGCGATCTCACCTGCGATCATCGACTGTACCAGGCATTTTGGAGGCCCTGGGATCTCTATCTCTTGATTCAAGATCATCATCAGGGCGGCGTCTTCGTCCGTCGCTCGTTGTCTCAGCTGCGTTAGCACTTTCGCAGGTTGCAGACAGAGCTCCGTCAGACGCTGTTGCTCAGCTGTCTTCGTCCTGTTCGTCTTCATCTGAGCCCCTCTGGCAACCGCTCCTGCGTACGACCCTGGGACCCCATGTCCTTGGTTCCCCCCTTCCCGCGCTACGCGTTCCCTTGCCATGTGCAGGTCCCGCAGCAGGTTCTCCACCTCTTGCTGTGGTAGCCTTCTCTCGACAATCCACTCCCCCATAAGCCGGCTAAGTCTGCCGACATGCACGTCATCGGTCAGGTCCCAGTCGCTCTCTAGTCCTGCATATCTCGCTCGCATCTCCGGCGGCAGCTCGTCCGTCCAGCCTTCCCTGATCTCTCTTTCCGTCTTCCGCTCCGTCAGGTCGTCTTGAATGCTCGCCCTGTATGACTTGTAGCGTCTACCTGCCGCCAGGGCTGCCAGTCTGACGACCAGGAGGAGCTGCGTCACTGAGTAGGTACGCCCGTACCTGGGCGAAAACTGCGACCCCGTCACCTTGATCTCTCTTGTTGACATCGCTTCTGCGTGGCTCTCCTCGTGCATCACTTGTTGGACGCCCTTGCCCGTGTTGTTCCGAGCTGGGAGCCCGTGCCACGTCCTGGGGGCCTGCTGCTTTCAACCGTGGAGCTGCGGATCGCATATCCATCGCCGTACGAACCGTACCAGCTGATGCACCGTCCGAGTAGACGTCTCCCGCCACCGTGTCCTTGCCTGCCTCTCCACCCTGCACACCAGGCCGCCCCTGCTGCCGCTGATGCTGTCCCGTTCCCTTCGCGCTCATGAGGCTTGAGTCGAGTCCTTCTAGATTTTAGCGACCCTCCCGCTTTAATCTCAGAGTCGGCTTTTTTTGTGTGGGCCTTTCCGGTACCCGCCCCCTCACTGTTCGCCACTGTCTGCGTCTGCTGCTGCTCTTCCTCCTTGGCCCGAAGAGAAGTGCTTGCTCGCCAGCAAGTTGGAAAGTGACCAAGGCCACACTCGCGCTGCTTGCACTCCCGGTGCTCGCCGCTCAAGCCGGATCCTCCACCTGCGAAGTCTCCGACTCGAACGACTGCCCCATCGACTCGCTCACCGCCTCCGACGGCGATGGCAGCGTGCTCATCTACCCAGGCGGCGACACGCGCTGCGCCTTCGACGACTACACGGACAGCGTGACGACGTTCTCGTCCGACCCGACGTACTTCTTCCAGGTGTTCCCGGCCGCCAACCAGGACAAGAAGAAGTTGCTGCTGTTCTTCGGCGGCGCGTGCGTGGACAAGTACACGTGCGACTTCGCGCTGCAGTGCCAGCTGGGCGCCAGCTCGCTCATCACGACCAAGGCGTCGGTGACGGACACGGGCATCATGAACCGCACGCTGGACGGCAACGTGTTCGACGACTACAACATCGTGTACCTGCCGTACTGCACGGGCGACTTGTTCGTGGGCAACAAGTACCTGGAGCCGTACGAGAGCGTGTACAACAAGGCGCTGGGTAACCAGCAGTGTCTGGGCCAGAACCAAGGCATGTACATGAACGGCTACAACAACACCATGGCCGTGTTGAAGTGGGCGCTGGCGAACTACCCGGACCCGGAGCAGCTCGTGGTGGGCGGCTACAGCGCCGGCTCGCTGGCTGCGCAGATGTGGTCGGCGTACGTGGCCAACACGTGGGAGGTGCAGTCCAAGTCGACCAAGTTCCAGGTGCTGGCGGACAGCTACGTGGGCGTGTTCCCGGAGCACAAGGGTTCTGCGAGCGAGCTGGTCAACTACTATGGCGGCTGCGACCTCCTGGGCCTCCCGGAGAGTATGGTGGCCGAGTGTGAGGCGCAGACCGCGACGGCCGTCGACATGGTGAGCTCGTTGATGACGCAGGCGCCCGACGGCGAGTGGCTCTTCATCGACAGCATCTCAGACCACACGCAGCGCAAGTTCTACGAGCTGGTGCTGCTGGGCATCGCCGGGTACCCGTTTACGACGCTGCTGCCGGCGGACGAGTTCTACGGTAACATGACGGAGATGCTGGACACGACTCAGCGTCTATGAACGTGACGCGCTTCAACATCGACAGCGACCAGCACGTATGGCTGACGGGGAACACGTACGCGAGTGCGGAGGACCTGGCGGGCGAGTACCTGGGCGATGTGTTAACTTCGTGGCTGTCTTACTCGTCCACGCCGAGTCGACGACGGCCATTCCGACGTCGACGCCTGGGGCCACGACTTCTGCCCCGATCTCGACGCCCGCAGCTACGACGGCCGCTCCTCAAGTTACTACTGCACCGCCGACGTCTACGCCGAGCAGTGCTGTCCCGTCGAAGAAGCCGGCCCCCTCGACGGCGGCACCGAAGACGCCTTCGCCTGCGTCTCAGCAGCAACAGTGGCAACAGCAGCAAGAAGAACAGCCGGATAAGCAGCTTGAAGGGCTGAAGCAGCTGATGTGCTCCTTGTTGTCGGCGTTCCACTTCGAGGCCCCGCTTTGCTAGATCGAATAGCAGAATGGAGCTCAAGCCCAGGTGAAGCCTAGTGCGGAGAGTGTCATTTTTTGCTGAATATGCGGAGAGTGTCATTTTTTTTGCTGAATAGTCCAATATAAGGCAGTAGCCAAGCACTTCAACCTGCAGCGATATGAAGCTTTGTCAGTTGATGAAGAGATTAACCCCACTCAAGTTGTGCTGACGAATTTGCACATTTTTACGGTTCTAAATGATTGTTTTTTGCAGACTTGATAGGTACCCCCCAGCAAAACCTTTTTTTTCAGCGCTGAAGAATGTGGTTGTCGATTCAGACCTGATTCAGCCCTTGCCGAGGTGTAGATGTAATGGCGGCAATGTCGACGAGCAGAGGTCGGACAATACCGTAAAAGACTGTATAAATACACACCATTTGTGCAACACGGTTTGCAACCGTATGGTGATTGGCTAAAAATGGACAAGTTGTAGTGCCTAAGTTGTTGACCACCAACAACATCATGCTTTTCAAAGGAAAGAATAACCAGTTGCGCGATAATGTATAATAGTATGAAATCCAGAGTGCGTTGTAAGGGCTTCAAGTGGATGGCCACGCACCTGGCAGCTAAAGCAGCGCTGGAAGACGGACTAACCTCGCAGGCACATTAAACACGCTCAGACATAACCAAGAGATCTACAACAAGTACTTGTTACGCAAGTGCGCGTGGTCAGCGGCTGCTAGCGAGCCGCTCGTCGACTGCCGCTCGCAAGCAGTTCATGGGCGACATGACGGTCGGATCTGTGAACAGACCGACGCCCGTGAGCACCGGCGAAGGTTTGTGCGACAAGGGATTCAGACCTTGCGCTCTTCCGGCAGGACCAGCAGCCACGGACGTGTGGCCGCCACGGAGTCCTGGCTGCGTCGATTAGAGCAGTAGCACGTGTCGACGTGCTCTACGAGGGCTTCTCTGTCTTCCGTAGGTGCTACTCATTCTAAACGAAGCTGGGATTTTGTGCTCGAGTACGCCGCCGGCGGTATCCACGCCAGCAGCATTTAGGCCGCCGATCATCTTACAGTTCTGGATATTGGCCCACAAGCTCTATCGTCCTCGGATGTCTTCTTCTTCTTCATCCGCTCCTATCGACGCTATTTGTGTTGCAACTTTTACCACCGTCTAGACTTACATTGCGTCTTTGCAACCTGACTTGTTTTTTGTATTGGCCTGGGTTGCAAAACGGCCCAGTATTTGACACTCTGTGTGCAACCAAAGTTGCGAACGGCACAGCGCCTTTTTGCCGCAGTACCAGCCTCGACAGAGGCCGACACTGTGAGCCTGGCCAATCAGAGGCCGCAGATTCGGGAAATACAACCCGGGTTGCAAATGGCCGGTAGTGTATTGGTGCCGACAGTTCTCAATAGTAAAGTTTGCAATATGATGACAAACAATAGTACATACTGCCGTAATTTTTATACGTATTGGCGTAGAAAAGAAACACGATATATCGGATTAGAGGGGATGAAGCCAATGTCCCAGAGTACCGTAGCTATATGTTTGTTTACCCGGTAGTATTGGTGATCTATGATTTGGTATTGCCAGACTGATAGTTCGCACAAACAGTCTGGCAATACACTAACCTGGTGCGACCTTGGCTCAAAAGTCAGATATGATAAAGAATGATATCGAGCATTGACCAACTCTGGTGAAAAGCAATTTGAGTGTTGAAAGGCTCGAAGCGAACACGAAACAGAATGTTACTCCTGCATACCTTTATCCATGGCGGATAGAACAAAATAATTCAAGAAAGTACCCTGTTGTAAATGATAGAAGGCCGTCAAAGCTATGTTTTGTATGTTTTTGTACGCAAGTCTAAAACTACACTTTTATCAGATTTATTGTCAATATTTTGTCAATTTTATATTCTATTTGAGTCCGGCGCTACCAATAATAAACATGTAGAATGGGAAATATCACTATGTATTATTTTCGCTATTTAATTCCGACCTCTGTCGAGTGCTGGACAGAAAATACTTCTTCAACGCCAGTTGAAGCTCGAGCTGGGCCCGAAGAGCGCAAAGGTGGAGCTAAGATACAGTATGTATTTCTTGCTATTACTTCTGAGCTCGATCGATAAAACACTTGACTTCATTCCTTGAACTGCAAACCAAGCGCTTCTTTCGCTTATATTGGTAGGGCTTAGAACTGTCCGACACTTCTTCAGCTGGTCGAGCTAACACTAGGTCAGCTCCATTGTACGGCCGACAGCTAATCGACTACTGCTTAGCAGTAGGTAGGGATGTCGATCGTGGGCTCCGCCGTCGCCGGAATCGTCGTCGGAGCACTTGTGGTCGATGCAGGCGTGCTAGTAGTAGGTACCGGGGTTGACGCCGGAGCAGCCGTCGTGCTTACGGGAGTCGACGTCGGAGCGGCCGTTTGGCTGCCGCTGGTTGACGAAGAGGAAGCCTTCGAGCTACTTGAAGAACTGGAGGAAGGAACAGCCGTCGAACTGCTGATCGAAAAGCTTCTCATCGATCCACTGGACGAGCTCACAGCCGAACCAATTGAGGAAGCCATAGAAGAACCGCTCGACGACGTTACGAATGAACCGCTCGACAAGCTCACAGCAGAGCCACTTGACGAGCCGCTCGGCGACTCCGAAAGCCATGCAGCCAGAACATCTCCAAGCGACTCACCTTCCAGATCCTCCGCACTCGCGTACGTGTTCCCCGTCAGCCACACGTGCTGGTCGCTGTCGATGTTGAAGCGCGTCACGTTCATAGACGCCGAGTACGTGTCCAGCATCTCCGTCATGTTACCGTAGAACTCGTCCGCCGGCAGCAGCGTCGTAAACGGGTACCCGGCGATGCCCAGCAGCACCAGCTCGTAGAACTTGCGCTGCGTGTGGTCTGAGATGCTGTCGATGAAGAGCCACTCGCCGTCGGGCGCCTGCGTCATCAACGAGCTCACCATGTCGACGGCCGTCGCGGTCTGCGCCTCACACTCGGCCACCATACTCTCCGGGAGGCCCAGGAGGTCGCAGCCGCCATAGTAGTTGACCAGCTCGCTCGCAGAACCCTTGTGCTCCGGGAACACGCCCACGTAGCTGTCCGCCAGCACCTGGAACTTGGTCGACTTGGACTGCACCTCCCACGTGTTGGCCACGTACGCCGACCACATCTGCGCAGCCAGCGAGCCGGCGCTGTAGCCGCCCACCACGAGCTGCTCCGGGTCCGGGTAGTTCGCCAGCGCCCACTTCAACACGGCCATGGTGTTGTTGTAGCCGTTCATGTACATGCCTTGGTTCTGGCCCAGACACTGCTGGTTACCCAGCGCCTTGTTGTACACGCTCTCGTACGGCTCCAGGTACTTGTTGCCCACGAACAAGTCGCCCGTGCAGTACGGCAGGTACACGATGTTGTAGTCGTCGAACACGTTGCCGTCCAGCGTGCGGTTCATGATGCCCGTGTCCGTCACCGACGCCTTGGTCGTGATGAGCGAGCTGGCGCCCAGCTGGCACTGCAGCGCGAAGTCGCACGTGTACTTGTCCACGCACGCGCCGCCGAAGAACAGCAGCAACTTCTTCTTGTCCTGGTTGGCGGCCGGGAACACCTGGAAGAAGTACGTCGGGTCGGACGAGAACGTCGTCACGCTGTCCGTGTAGTCGTCGAAGGCGCAGCGCGTGTCGCCGCCTGGGTAGATGAGCACGCTGCCATCGCCGTCGGAGGCGGTGAGCGAGTCGATGGGGCAGTCGTTCGAGTCGGAGACCTCGCAGGTGGAGGATCCGGCTTGAGCGGCGAGCACCGGGAGTGCAAGCAGCGCGAGTGTGGCCTTGGTTGCTTGGGTAAAGGAGACCATGGCTAAGGTAGAGAAGGTACCAGCTAGACTGGTGAAGGAAAATTCAGGAATGAAATCGGGCGGGTATTTGCGCGTCGGAGACCATGCAAGTGATCGCGATGTAAGAAGCAGAGCCCGTCTCTACTTCTTTCACCTCGATCTCCCGGGATCGTCGTTGCATTGCAATTTTCAGGCATGTTCATGCCGGCATCACACTCAGCATGAAGCCGAGGGGGTGGTGACTCACCTCCACTTCCCGGCGCGTGGCTTTCGTTTGAGCAGTGGATAGTTTCAGCACCAGAGTGGTTGATGTGCTTTCTCGTCGTCGAGGCTCCTCGCCTTTTGAGGCGTTTCCGCAGGCGTGTATAGTCCGAAAGCCCTTTGGCACTGGTGCACCTCATTTCTCAGAGGCGAAAGCACCCGTGTCCGTTCCTTGCAGCTGTTCGTGTGGTGACTCCCATCAGAGTCCCGGGCCGCAGGTTGCCATCGCGATGATAAAAATGCAGGGCAAAGGGGGGCATGAAGCCACGAGAATGAGAGAAAGAGAACTTTCGACGCGTCCGGGTTGGCATCCGACGGATCCGTTTTCAGCTCCATGGAGGCAACTGTTCCGGCGCATTCCGCGATTGAGATCAAATTGCACGGGCCAATCGGTCGACTGACTCGGTTGATAAACGTTGGAGCAGAGGATCTCGAGATGGGGTGCATGATTCATCCAACACTGATGAACAGCGGTATGCAAAACGCATACCGGTATGTTGGCTTAGTTTTGGCGAGTTACCAAAACTAAGCCAACATACCGGTATGCGTTTTGGGACCGAAAATATGGGACCCGAAAATAATGCTGTGTGAGGACAATCTTGTCTCCAGCGTGCCTATCAGCATGATCTTTGATTGCGTGTATTGAATTGCCCTTGGTAAACGACGATGACGTCAAAGGATAGTGTTGACGCATGAGACTCAAGTGAGGCGATTGAACTCTTGGATAGCTCTTCAGTCTCCAAAATACGTCCAAGCGAGTACATCGAGTCACCCGCCATCCCAGTTCTTCACCTCAAGATGAGTGCCAAGACCGTTCTGATCACAGGCAGCAACCGCGGCATCGGGCTCGCCTTCGCCAAGCACTACGTGGCCAACGGCTGGAAGGTCATCGCCGCCGCGCGTGACCCGCAGAGCGCCATCGACGTACGCCACCGACTGCTGCTCCGTCCTAGGTCATTTGCTTAACTATCTATTTTGTACGTTGTTCGAACTGTCAACAGCTCAAGGTGCTCAAGTTGGAGAAGATCGTCCAGATCGACACAAGCGATGAGGCATCCATCAACGCTGCGGCCGAGCAGCTCAAGGGCGAACCCATCGACCTGCTGATCAACAACGCTGGCATTGGTGGCGACAGCGGCATCGACCAGACGACCAAGGCTGAAATGATGAAGCAGTTCGAAGTGAACACGGTCGGCCCCTTCCTCATGACGCGCGCATTCCTGCCCAACCTGAAGCTGGCGGTCGCCAAGAGCGGATCGGCCACTGTTGGTCAGGTCAGCTCTCGCATGGGAAGTATCGCCGACAACGGCTCAGGCGGCTTGTACGGTTACCGTGCGTCGAAGACAGCGCTCAACATGGTGAACTCGAGTCTGGCTATCGACCTGAAGGACGAGAGGATTATCGCGCTGGCACTGCATCCCGGATACGTGAGCACCCGCATGACCAGCCACAACGGCCAGGTCACTCCCGAGGACAGTGTCGCTGGGCTGACCAAGGTCATCGCAGACGCCACGCCGAAGGATAGCGGCAAGTTCTTTAGCTTTCAGGGCGCCAATATTCCGTGGTAAGACGTTGATCGTTTCAACATCGAACCTACTGCACGGTTCGAGATAGCCCAGCGCTGCAACTCTCTTCACTGCAATATTCAGACCAACACGCTTTTCCGTTGCATCGGATTTCCATTATAATCTAGCTCAGCCAGTTTTTCCACCGGGACCCCACGTTGCTGTGGGAGAACAACCGTGGTGAGCTACTTCAGCCGCCAACAGATTAGTATCATCGAGGTGTCGCTTATTAAAAATATACAGTAGTCGTTTCTTTCAACTTCAACACGAACGAAGTTGGCGTCCGTACGCTTCAACAGATCCGCTGTTGCTAGTAGCAACTTGCTACTGCTACGGTTGCGTAACCTCACCGCTGCGTACGAAGCCTACTTGACTCTGTACCATAATATGTGGTATTTGACTAGAAGATCGGCGTCCTGGGTCCTAAAGCTGCAACGCACTGATTCCCGTGGAAAAACTTCTTATACTACACGATTGTTGCACTGATCGGCATGCCTGCTGTACGATTGAAAGGCAGTAGGCCACAAATATTCCGTTAACACCTTATTAAGATGTTAACGGAATATTAGTTCCGCCGATGCCAGCGCCACCGTAACCGTTCCCGGACTCCGTGGTTAAGGTGACCTTAACCACGGAGTCCTCGCTCCATTCAAGATCGGCACAATGGACACAGCCGACGAGGTCACCATCATCGAGGCTGCTCGTAAACTCGAGGGTATCGCCATCGACCTGCTCATCAACAACGCCGGCATCCTCCTCCCCGGCGCTCTTGAGTCCGGCACCAAGGAGTCGCTCATGCGCCAGTTCGAGGTGAACAGCGTCGGACCGTTCCTTGTGACACGCACGTTGCAGCCCAACCTGCAGCTCGCGGCGAAGACCCACGGCACCGCTTTCGTCGTCCAGATCTCGTCGTTCATGGGTAGCATCGGCAGCTGCACGGACGCCACCGCAGCGGTGTTCAAGGGGTTCGGCTACGGCTATTGTTCTTCCAAGGCCGCTCTCAACATGATCACGCGCATGATGGCGATGGAATTGAGCGCAAGCAACATCGCAGCCGTGTCGGTGCACCCCGGTTACGTGGACACCGACATGACCCAGGGCAAGGCAACGCTGAAGCCGTCCGACAGCGTGGCTGCCGTTACCGACCTCATCGACAAGCTGACGCCAGAGAGCACGGGCAAGTTCTTCAACCTGGACACATCAATCCCGGTGGCGGAGCTTCCGTGGTAGGGTACTGCACTGCGAGCATATCATAGCATAGAGGTAGTGCCAAACACCAGTAGCTGAAGTCACAGCACTTCCAGTTTCGCTGTTTCATCACCCGAAAATAATGCCAGCTCTTTCCACTCAATCTGACCGAATCGACACCCAAAATTTCAGAGGCTATCATTAGATGCGTTGTCATTGCTGAGTCTACGTCTGCGCAAGCTCGCCACCGTGTATTAAGGCTCATTGTCTCTATATTCGACTAGAATATTCGACTAGAAAATCGGTGACGTGGGTCCTAGAAGGTCGAAGTTGCTAAGTCCACTAAGCTACTTTGCAATACAATACAGGTCAGAGATCCAAGACGCACGGAGACTTCAGTACATATATTTCTTACGACAACACAGTGTCAACACATAGTGACGGTAGAACAGGATTCAACCAAGGTGGAGTCAGCTCGAGCCGCTTTACTCCGAACGAAGCCTGCGGTACCCCTTCTGGGTGGTAGCGCCTGCGCCGGTAGTCGCGGAAGCTCCACCGACGCCAGTGCCAGCGGTCCCACCCGCATTAGCCTTGCCGCCAACACCAGCAGTGCCACTCACGCCGCCATTCGCAGCTCCGCTTACACCGCCACCAACACCGCCGTTTCCGCTCACACCGTCGCTAACACCGGCGTTTCCACCCAAGCCTGCGCCGGCAGCCCCGCTCACTCCATCACCGACGCTAGCATTGCCGCCGACATTGCCACTGACACCTGCACCAGCAGTTCCCCCAACACCTGCGCCAGCGCCAGCAGTTCCGCCGATGCCAGCTCCTGCAGTTCCGCCAAGGCCAGCGCCACCGTAACCGTAACCGTTCCCGATGCCGATGCCGTTCAGACCCGCTCCGATGCCAACTCCTGCTCCACCAACACCAAGGCCGACACCACGCCCGTACAGGCCAGCTCCAACACCAGCTCCACCGTGAACACGAGCACCAGCACCGCCGGTTCCTTCGAGTCCTGCGCCGCCATGCAGACCCAGCGAAAACAAGTGTCCGTATCGGTCTCCGCATACTCGGCGAGGAGTCTGGTCATCCACCCCACCTGTGCACGTGACCGAGACCGAGACCTCGACCCTCAAGCTGCCACTTTGGAGACGAGCTACCTGAAGCTCATTTTCAAACCTTCTCCCTCGAGCTCACATTCAACAGCTCCTGTGGACACGAAAACTTCAAGAGCGAACAACCCCCAGTCATGTTCAGCAGTAGCAAGATCACCACCCTGTGCCTCGCCGTCGCGGCTATCGCTGGAGGCGTTCATGGCAGGAAAGAGACTGCCCAGACCTTCGGGCTGCTAGGTGCGGGTCTGCATGGCGGCGCAACACTCTACGGAGCCGGCGGTGCTGCTGCTGGTGTTCACGGTGGAGCTGGTGTTGGCGCTGGCCTGTACGGGCGTGGTGTCGGCCTCGGTGTTGGTGGAGCAGGAGTTGGCATCGGAGCGGGTCTGAACGGCATCGGCATCGGGAACGGTTACGGTTACGGTGGCGCTGGCGTTGGCGGGACTGCAGGAGCTGGCATCGGCGGAACTGCAGGAGCTGGCATCGGCGGAACTGCTGGCGCTGGCGCAGGTGTTGGGGGAACTGCTGGTGCAGGTGTCAGTGGCAATGTCGGCGGCAATGCTAGCGTCGGTGGTGGAGTGAGCGGGGCTGCCGGCGCAGGCTTGGGTGTTAGCGACGGTGTGAGCGGAAACGGCGGTGTTGGTGGCGGTGTAAGCGGAGCTGCGAATGGCGGCGTGAGTGGCACTGCTGGTGTTGGCGGCAAGGCTAATGCGGGTGGGACCGCTGGCACTGGCGTCGGTGGAGCTTCCGCGACTACCGGCGCAGGCGCTACCACCCAGAAGGGGTACCGCAGGCTTCGTTCGGAGTAAAGCGGCTCGAGCTGACTCCACCTTGGTTGAATCCTGTTCTACCGTCACTATGTGTTGACACTGTGTTGTCGTAAGAAATATATGTACTGAAGTCTCCGTGCGTCTTGGATCTCTGACCTGTATTGTATTGCAAAGTAGCTTAGTGGACTTAGCAACTTCGACCTTCTAGGACCCACGTCACCGATTTTCTAGTCGAATATAGAGACAATGAGCCTTCATACACGGTGGCGAGCTTGCGCAGACGTAGACTCAGCAATGACAACGCATCTAATGATAGCCTCTGAAATTTCGGGTGTCGATTCGGTCAGATTGAGTGGAAAGAGCTGGCATTATTTTCGGGTGATGAAACAGCGAAACTGGAAGTGCTGTGACTTCAGCTACTGGTGTTTGGCACTACCTCTATGCTATGATATGCTCGCAGTGCAGTACCCTACCACGGAAGCTCCGCCACCGGGATTGATGTGTCCAGGTTGAAGAACTTGCCCGTGCTCTCTGGCGTCAGCTTGTCGATGAGGTCGGTAACGGCAGCCACGCTGTCGGACGGCTTCAGCGTTGCCTTGCCCTGGGTCATGTCGGTGTCCACGTAACCGGGGTGCACCGACACGGCTGCGATGTTGCTTGCGCTCAATTCCATCGCCATCATGCGCGTGATCATGTTGAGAGCGGCCTTGGAAGAAGTATAGCCGTAGCCGAACCCCTTGAACACCGCTGCGGTGGCGTCCGTGCAGCTGCCGATGCTACCCATGAACGACGAGATCTGGACGACGAAAGCGGTGCCGTGGGTCTTCGCCGCGAGCTGCAGGTTGGGCTGCAACGTGCGTGTCACAAGGAACGGTCCGACGCTGTTCACCTCGAACTGGCGCATGAGCGACTCCTTGGTGCCGGACTCAAGAGCGCCGGGGAGGAGGATGCCGGCGTTGTTGATGAGCAGGTCGATGGCGATACCCTCGAGTTGACGAGCAGCCTCGATGATGGTGGCCTCGTCGGCTGTGTCCATCGTGACGATCTTGAATGGAGCGAGCGCTACCAACTTGTCCGTGTTGCTGTTGGCACGCGCCGTACCGATGACGTTCCATCCGGCTTTGACGTAGTGCTCGGCGAAGGCGAAACCGATGCCGCGCGTGCTGCCCGTAATGAGAACCGTCTTCTTGGTGGATGCCATGATGAGAGGACTTGAGGGAGGTTGGGTTGTTGGTGAGGTGCTGAGGGACTGGGAGCGTTTTGAAAAGTGAGGTAGATAGCAGTCTGTTGGTCGGGCTCAGCATTGTCGCGGCTGATACCGAAGCCCTAGAAGCTAAGCGACCGTGGGCTCGGCTCCTCAACGCGGTGGCACCCGCGAACACACTTGCTGACTTAATCAACTTGCTGACGAAGCTGATATGACGCCCGTAGTAACCTGCGAATCTCTCAATTGGGGCGAATGGTTGCACAAAATGCTCGAGAAAATACAACGGCAATCAAAGATTGTGTTTACCACAAGATTCATCTCCGCAATCACCGGAGACAATTGAGGAGCCGAGCCCACGGTCGCTTAGCTTTCTAAGTCTTCGAATCAGCCGCGACACTGCTGAGCCCGACCAACAGACTGCTATCTACCTCACTTTTCAAAACGCTCCCAGTCCCTCAGCACCTCACCAACAACCCAACCTCCCTCAAGTCCTCTCATCATGGCATCCACCAAGAAGACGGTTCTCATTACGGGCAGCACGCGCGGCATCGGTTTCGCCTTCGCCGAGCACTACGTCAAAGCCGGATGGAACGTCATCGGTACGGCGCGTGCCAACAGCAACACGGACAAGTTGGTAGCGCTCGCTCCATTCAAGATCGTCACGATGGACACAGCCGACGAGGCCACCATCATCGAGGCTGCTCGTCAACTCGAGGGTATCGCCATCGACCTGCTCA
The DNA here is from genome assembly GCA_033557995.1 of Phytophthora crassamura. Lineage (NCBI taxonomy): Eukaryota > Oomycota > Peronosporomycetes > Peronosporales > Peronosporaceae > Phytophthora > Phytophthora crassamura. Next base: position 297,608 of record JAUCED010000011.1, on the reverse strand, counting down.
TCAACAACGCCGGCATCCTCCTCCCCGGCGCTCTTGAGTCCGGCACCAAGGAGTCGCTCATGCGCCAGTTCGAGGTGAACAGCGTCGGACCGTTCCTTGTGACACGCACGTTGCAGCCCAACCTGCAGCTCGCGGCGAAGACCCACGGCACCGCTTTCGTCGTCCAGATCTCGTCGTTCATGGGTAGCATCGGCAGCTGCACGGACGCCACCGCAGCGGTGTTCAAGGGGTTCGGCTACGGCTATACTTCTTCCAAGGCCGCTCTCAACATGATCACGCGCATGATGGCGATGGAATTGAGCGCAAGCAACATCGCAGCCGTGTCGGTGCACCCCGGTTACGTGGACACCGACATGACCCAGGGCAAGGCAACGCTGAAGCCGTCCGACAGCGTGGCTGCCGTTACCGACCTCATCGACAAGCTGACGCCAGAGAGCACGGGCAAGTTCTTCAACCTGGACACATCAATCCCGGTGGCGGAGCTTCCGTGGTAGGGTACTGCACTGCGAGCATATCATAGCATAGAGGTAGTGCCAAACACCAGTAGCTGAAGTCACAGCACTTCCAGTTTCGCTGTTTCATCACCCGAAAATAATGCCAGCTCTTTCCACTCAATCTGACCGAATCGACACCCGAAATTTCAGAGGCTATCATTAGATGCGTTGTCATTGCTGAGTCTACGTCTGCGCAAGCTCGCCACCGTGTATGAAGGCTCATTGTCTCTATATTCGACTAGAAAATCGGTGACGTGGGTCCTAGAAGGTCGAAGTTGCTAAGTCCACTAAGCTACTTTGCAATACAATACAGGTCAGAGATCCAAGACGCACGGAGACTTCAGTACATATATTTCTTACGACAACACAGTGTCAACACATAGTGACGGTAGAACAGGATTCAACCAAGGTGGAGTCAGCTCGAGCCGCTTTACTCCGAACGAAGCCTGCGGTACCCCTTCTGGGTGGTAGCGCCTGCGCCGGTAGTCGCGGAAGCTCCACCGACGCCAGTGCCAGCGGTCCCACCCGCATTAGCCTTGCCGCCAACACCAGCAGTGCCACTCACGCCGCCATTCGCAGCTCCGCTTACACCGCCACCAACACCGCCGTTTCCGCTCACACCGTCGCTAACACCCAAGCCTGCGCCGGCAGCCCCGCTCACTCCATCACCGACGCTAGCATTGCCGCCGACATTGCCACTGACACCTGCACCAGCAGTTCCCCCAACACCTGCGCCAGCGCCAGCAGTTCCGCCGATGCCAGCTCCTGCAGTTCCGCCGATGCCAGCTCCTGCAGTTGCGCCAGCGCCACCGTAACCGTAACCGTTACCGATGCCGATGCCGATGCCGATGCCGTTCAGACCCGCTCCGATGCCAACTCCTGCTCCACCAACACCGAGGCCGACACCACGCCCGTACAGGCCAGCGCCAACACCAGCTCCACCGTGAACACCAGCAGCAGCACCGCCGGCTCCGTAGAGTCTTGCGCCGCCAAGCAGACCCGCACCTAGCAGCCCGAAGGTCTGGGCAGTCTCTTTCCTGCCATGAACGCCTCCAGCGATAGCCGCGACGGCGAGGCACAGGGTGGTGATCTTGCTACTGCTGAACATGACGGGGGGTTGTTCGCTCTTGAAGTTTTCGTGTCCACAGGAGCTGTTGAATGTGAGCTCGAGGGAGAAGGTTTGAAAATGAGCTTCAGGTAGCTCGTCTCCAAAGTGGCAGCTTGAGGGTCGAGGTCTCGGTCTCGGTCACGTGCACAGGTGGGGTGGATGACCAGACTCCTCGCCGAGGATGCGGAGACCCAGACGGACACTTGTTGTCGCTGTTGGGCGTCCGTTTTCCGTAACGCGATACTGTCGTGTTTTCGATCGTCGCGGTAAACATACCTGTTGTCTGGCGATGCGTGCTACACAGTGTAGAGCCAACATCCTTGCTATTTGTGTCGTATACCGTCATGCGCTTGGGTGTCACGCCCATCCCCGCATTCAATTCGTACTCAATTGATTCATACACACATGGTCATGCATGGTACACTGTTGGGCTGCGCCTTGACACGCGGATACCGCATACACCCATCGGCACGACATTTACGCCTTTGGGTCATACCGACGAACTTCATACTCCTCTGGGCATTTTCCCAAAGCTGAAAACGTTTAAACCACAGACCATAAGTGGTGGATATCTTGAGCTTGAAAGTGGAAGACTGGGTAAGACTTCGTTCTTCATACTCTGTATTACTACTGTAGTGGTGTGCTCAAGGTATAGTCGCCTGTGCAGGTTGGAATTAAACTGTCGAGTGTGTTCCATTGGGAGACCACGATTTGCGTGTTTAAGTGCGTATTTCCAAGCTTTTATGATAGAAGCTTCGTTCGCATATGCGTCAATAAGTTAGGCAAGCTCGCTCGTTGTGTCTCTGGCAGAGACTCTCTGCTGCACCACCGCTGAGGTGGTGTCATACTGTCACTGCCAGCATAGGGAAGTATACTGGCATTTACATGCGCGAAGCTGAAGTTGTAAGAACCCGCCACCGTGCGAACAGCATCTATTAATTCAACATCAAGCGATTTACCGCGCTGACTGTGGCTTCGATCGCAGTCGAATCTGTATGAGATTTCACATCTGCCTTGTCTGAGAGCAGCCAGAATGACATCAACTGCGGAATTTGATGGGGGGGTCCTATGGCATCTGGTGACCAGATATCCGTGCGTCTGGCGGTGCCCAAAAACTGACGCCCGAACAGCGAACACAAGTGTCCGTCTGGGTCTCCGCATCCTCGGCGAGGAGTCTGGTCATCCACCCCACCTGTGCACGTGACCGAGACCGAGACCTCGACCCTCAAGCTGCCACTTTGGAGACGAGCTACCTGAAGCTCATTTTCAAACCTTCTCCCTCGAGCTCACATTCAACAGCTCCTGTGGACACGAAAACTTCAAGAGCGAACAACCCCCAGTCATGTTCAGCAGTAGCAAGATCACCACCCTGTGCCTCGCCGTCGCGGCTATCGCTGGAGGCGTTCATGGCAGGAAAGAGACTGCCCAGACCTTCGGGCTGCTAGGTGCGGGTCTGCATGGCGGCGCAAGACTCTACGGAGCCGGCGGTGCTGCTGCTGGTGTTCACGGTGGAGCTGGTGTTGGCGCTGGCCTGTACGGGCGTGGTGTCGGCCTCGGTGTTGGTGGAGCAGGAGTTGGCATCGGAGCGGGTCTGAACGGCATCGGCATCGGGAACGGTTACGGTTACGGTGGCGCTGGCGTTGGCGGAACTGCAGGAGCTGGCATCGGCGGAACTGCTGGCGCTGGCGCAGGTGTTGGGGGAACTGCTGGTGCAGGTGTCAGTGGCAATGTCGGCGGCAATGCTAGCGTCGGTGATGGAGTGAGCGGGGCTGCCGGCGCAGGCTTGGGTGGAAACGCCGGTGTTAGCGACGGTGTGAGCGGAAACGGCGGTGTTGGTGGCGGTGTAAGCGGAGCTGCGAATGGCGGCGTGAGTGGCACTGCTGGTGTTGGCGGCAAGGCTAATGCGGGTGGGACCGCTGGCACTGGCGTCGGTGGAGCTTCCGCGACTACCGGCGCAGGCGCTACCACCCAGAAGGGGTACCGCAGGCTTCGTTCGGAGTAAAGCGGCTCGAGCTGACTCCACCTTGGTTGAATCCTGTTCTACCGTCACTATGTGTTGACACTGTGTTGTCGTAAGAAATATATGTACTGAAGTCTCCGTGCGTCTTGGATCTCTGACCTGTATTGTATTGCAAAGTAGCTTAGTGGACTTAGCAACTTCGACCTTCTAGGACCCACGTCACCGATTTTCTAGTCGAATATAGAGACAATGAGCCTTCATACACGGTGGCGAGCTTGCGCAGACGTAGACTCAGCAATGACAACGCATCTAATGATAGCCTCTGAAATTTTGGGTGTCGATTCGGTCAGATTGAGTGGAAAGAGCTGGCATTATTTTCGGGTGATGAAACAGCGAAACTGGAAGTGCTGTGACTTCAGCTACTGGTGTTTGGCACTACCTCTATGCTATGATATGCTCGCAGTGCAGTACCCTACCACGGAAGCTCCGCCACCGGGATTGATGTGTCCAGGTTGAAGAACTTGCCCGTGCTCTCTGGCGTCAGCTTGTCGATGAGGTCGGTAACGGCAGCCACGCTGTCGGACGGCTTCAGCGTTGCCTTGCCCTGGGTCATGTCGGTGTCCACGTAACCGGGGTGCACCGACACGGCTGCGATGTTGCTTGCGCTCAATTCCATCGCCATCATGCGCGTGATCATGTTGAGAGCGGCCTTGGAAGAAGTATAGCCGTAGCCGAACCCCTTGAACACCGCTGCGGTGGCGTCCGTGCAGCTGCCGATGCTACCCATGAACGACGAGATCTGGACGACGAAAGCGGTGCCGTGGGTCTTCGCCGCGAGCTGCAGGTTGGGCTGCAACGTGCGTGTCACAAGGAACGGTCCGACGCTGTTCACCTCGAACTGGCGCATGAGCGACTCCTTGGTGCCGGACTCAAGAGCGCCGGGGAGGAGGATGCCGGCGTTGTTGATGAGCAGGTCGATGGCGATACCCTCGAGTTGACGAGCAGCCTCGATGATGGTGGCCTCGTCGGCTGTGTCCATCGTGACGATCTTGAATGGAGCGAGCGCTACCAACTTGTCCGTGTTGCTGTTGGCACGCGCCGTACCGATGACGTTCCATCCGGCTTTGACGTAGTGCTCGGCGAAGGCGAAACCGATGCCGCGCGTGCTGCCCGTAATGAGAACCGTCTTCTTGGTGGATGCCATGATGAGAGGACTTGAGGGAGGTTGGGTTGTTGGTGAGGTGCTGAGGGACTGGGAGCGTTTTGAAAAGTGAGGTAGGTAGCAGTCTGTTGGTCGGGCTCAGCATTGTCGCGGCTGATACCGAAGCCCTAGAAGCTAAGCGACCGTGGGCTCGGCTCCTCAACGCGGTGGCACCCGCGAACACACTTGCTGACTTAATCAACTTGCTGACGAAGCTGATATGACGCCCGTAGTAACCTGCGAATATCTCTCAATTGGGGCGAATGGTTGCACAAAATGCTCGAGAAAATACAACGGCAATCAAAGATTGTGTTTACCACAAGATTCATCTCCGCAATCACCGGAGACAATTGAGGAGCCGAGCCCACGGTCGCTTAGCTTTCTAAGTCTTCGACATCAGCCGCGACACTGCTGAGCCCGACCAACAGACTGCTATCTACCTCACTTTTCAAAACGCTCCCAGTCCCTCAGCACGTCACCAACATCCCAACCTCCCTCAAGTCCTCTCATCATGGCATCCACCAAGAAGACGGTTCTCATTACGGGCAGCACGCGCGGCATCGGTTTCGCCTTCGCCGAGCACTACGTCAAAGCCGGATGGAACGTCATCGGTACGGCGCGTGCCAACAGCAACACGGACAAGTTGGTAGCGCTCGCTCCATTCAAGATCGTCACGATGGACACAGCCGACGAGGCCACCATCATCGAGGCTGCTCGTAAACTCGAGGGTATCGCCATCGACCTGCTCATCAACAACGCCGGCATCCTCCTCCCCGGCGCTCTTGAGTCCGGCACCAAGGAGTCGCTCATGCGCCAGTTCGAGGTGAACAGCGTCGGACCGTTCCTTGTGACACGCACGTTGCAGCCCAACCTGCAGCTCGCGGCGAAGACCCACGGCACCGCTTTCGTCGTCCAGATCTCGTCGTTCATGGGTAGCATCGGCAGCTGCACGGACGCCACCGCAGCGGTGTTCAAGGGGTTCGGCTACGGCTATTGTTCTTCCAAGGCCGCTCTCAACATGATCACGCGCATGATGGCGATGGAATTGAGCGCAAGCAACATCGCAGCCGTGTCGGTGCACCCCGGTTACGTGGACACCGACATGACCCAGGGCAAGGCAACGCTGAAGCCGTCCGACAGCGTGGCTGCCGTTACCGACCTCATCGACAAGCTGACGCCAGAGAGCACGGGCAAGTTCTTCAACCTGGACACATCAATCCCGGTGGCGGAGCTTCCGTGGTAGGGTACTGCACTGCGAGCATATCATAGCATAGAGGTAGTGCCAAACACCAGTAGCTGAAGTCACAGCACTTCCAGTTTCGCTGTTTCATCACCCGAAAATAATGCCAGCTCTTTCCACTCAATCTGACCGAATCGACACCCAAAATTTCAGAGGCTATCATTAGATGCGTTGTCATTGCTGAGTCTACGTCTGCGCAAGCTCGCCACCGTGTATGAAGGCTCATTGTCTCTATATTCGACTAGAAAATCGGTGACGTGGGTCCTAGAAGGTCGAAGTTGCTAAGTCCACTAAGCTACTTTGCAATACAATACAGGTCAGAGATCCAAGACGCACGGAGACTTCAGTACATATATTTCTTACGACAACATAGTGTCAACACATAGTGACGGTAGAACAGGATTCAACCAAGGTGGAGTCAGCTCGAGCCGCTTTACTCCGAACGAAGCCTGCGGTACCCCTTCTGGGTGGTAGCGCCTGCGCCGGTAGTCGCGGAAGCTCCACCGACGCCAGTGCCAGCGGTCCCACCCGCATTAGCCTTGCCGCCAACACCAGCAGTGCCACTCACGCCGCCATTCGCAGCTCCGCTTACACCGCCACCAACACCGCCGTTTCCGCTCACACCGTCGCTAACACCCAAGCCTGCGCCGGCAGCCCCGCTCACTCCATCACCGACGCTAGCATTGCCGCCGACATTGCCACTGACACCTGCACCAGCAGTTCCCCCAACACCTGCGCCAGCGCCAGCAGTTCCGCCGATGCCAGCTCCTGCAGTTCCGCCAACGCCAGCGCCACCGTAACCGTAACCGTTCCCGATGCCGATGCCGTTCAGACCCGCTCCGATGCCAACTCCTGCTCCACCAACACCGAGGCCGACACCACGCCCGTACAGGCCAGCGCCAACACCAGCTCCACCGTGAACACCAGCAGCAGCACCGCCGGCTCCGTAGAGTCTTGCGCCGCCAAGCAGACCCGCACCTAGCAGCCCGAAGGTCTGGGCAGTCTCTTTCCTGCCATGAACGCCTCCAGCGATAGCCGCGACGGCGAGGCACAGGGTGGTGATCTTGCTACTGCTGAACATGACGGGGGGTTGTTCGCTCTTGAAGTTTTCGTGTCCACAGGAGCTGTTGAATGTGAGCTCGAGGGAGAAGGTTTGAAAATGAGCTTCAGGTAGCTCGTCTCCAAAGTGGCAGCTTGAGGGTCGAGGTCTCGGTCTCGGTCACGTGCACAGGTGGGGTGGATGACCAGACTCCTCGCCGAGGATGCGGAGACCCAGACGGACACTTGTTGTCGCTGTTGGGCGTCCGTTTTCCGTAACGCGATACTGTCGTGTTTTCGATCGTCGCGGTAAACATACCTGTTGTCTGGCGATGCGTGCTACACAGTGTAGAGCCAACATCCTTGCTATTTGTGTCGTATACCGTCATGCGCTTGGGTGTCACGCCCATCCCCGCATTCAATTCGTACTCAATTGATTCATACACACATGGTCATGCATGGTACACTGTTGGGCTGCGCCTTGACACGCGGATACCGCATACACCCATCGGCACGACATTTACGCCTTTGGGTCATACCGACGAACTTCATACTCCTCTGGGCATTTTCCCAAAGCTGAAAACGTTTAAACCACAGACCATAAGTGGTGGATATCTTGAGCTTGAAAGTGGAAGACTGGGTAAGACTTCTGTTCTTCATACTCTGTATTACTACTGTAGTGGTGTGCTCAAGGTATAGTCGCCTGTGCAGGTTGGAATTAAACTGTCGAGTGTGTTCCATTGGGAGACCACGATTTGCGTGTTTGAGTGCGTATTTCCAAGCTTTTATGATAGAAGCTTCGTTCGCATATGCGTCAATAAGTTAGGCAAGCTCGCTCGTTGTGTCTCTGGCAGAGACTCTCTGCTGCACCACCGCTGAGGTGGTGTCATACTGTCACTGCCAGCATAGGGAAGTATACTGGCATTTACATGCGCGAAGCTGAAGTTGTAAGAACCCGCCACCGTGCGAACAGCATCTATTAATTCAACATCAAGCGATTTACCGCGCTGACTGTGGCTTCGATCGCAGTCGAATCTGTATGAGATTTCACATCTGCCTTGTCTGAGAGCAGCCAGAATGACATCAACTGCGGAATTTGCTGGGGGGGGGTCCTATGGCATCTGGTGACCAGATATCCGTGCGTCTGGCGGTGCCCAAAAACTGACGCCCGAACAGCGAACACAAGTGTCCGTCTGGGTCTCCGCATCCTCGGCGAGGAGTCTGGTCATCCACCCCACCTGTGCACGTGACCGAGACCGAGACCTCGACCCTCAAGCTGCCACTTTGGAGACGAGCTACCTGAAGCTCATTTTCAAACCTTCTCCCTCGAGCTCACATTCAACAGCTCCTGTGGACACGAAAACTTCAAGAGCGAACAACCCCCAGTCATGTTCAGCAGTAGCAAGATCACCACCCTGTGCCTCGCCGTCGCGGCTATCGCTGGAGGCGTTCATGGCAGGAAAGAGACTGCCCAGACCTTCGGGCTGCTAGGTGCGGGTCTGCTTGGCGGCGCAAGACTCTACGGAGCCGGCGGTGCTGCTGCTGGTGTTCACGGTGGAGCTGGTGTTGGCGCTGGCCTGTACGGGCGTGGTGTCGGCCTCGGTGTTGGTGGAGCAGGAGTTGGCATCGGAGCGGGTCTGAACGGCATCGGCATCGGCATCGGTAACGGTTACGGTTACGGTGGCGCTGGCGGAACTGCAGGAGCTGGCATCGGCGGAACTGCTGGCGCTGGCGCAGGTGTTGGGGGAACTGCTGGTGCAGGTGTCAGTGGCAATGTCGGCGGCAATGCTAGCGTCGGTGGTGGAGTGAGCGGGGCTGCCGGCGCAGGCTTGGGTGGAAACGCCGGTGTTAGCGACGGTGTGAGCGGAAACGGCGGTGTTGGTGGCGGTGTAAGCGGAGCTGCGAATGGCGGCGTGAGTGGCACTGCTGGTGTTGGCGGCAAGGCTAATGCGGGTGGGACCGCTGGCACTGGCGTCGGTGGAGCTTCCGCGACTACCGGCGCAGGCGCTACCACCCAGAAGGGGTACCGCAGGCTTCGTTCGGAGTAAAGCGGCTCGAGCTGACTCCACCTTGGTTGAATCCTGTTCTACCGTCACTATGTGTTGACACTGTGTTGTCGTAAGAAATATATGTACTGAAGTCTCCGTGCGTCTTGGATCTCTGACCTGTATTGTATTGCAAAGTAGCTTAGTGGACTTAGCAACTTCGACCTTCTAGGACCCACGTCACCGATTTTCTAGTCGAATATAGAGACAATGAGCCTTCATACACGGTGGCGAGCTTGCGCAGACGTAGACTCAGCAATGACAACGCATCTAATGATAGCCTCTGAAATCTTGGGTGTCGATTCGGTCAGATTGAGTGGAAAGAGCTGGCATTATTTTCGGGTGATGAAACAGCGAAACTGGAAGTGCTGTGACTTCAGCTACTGGTGTTTGGCACTACCTCTATGCTATGATATGCTCGCAGTGCAGTACCCTACCACGGAAGCTCCGCCACCGGGATTGATGTGTCCAGGTTGAAGAACTTGCCCGTGCTCTCTGGCGTCAGCTTGTCGATGAGGTCGGTAACGGCAGCCACGCTGTCGGACGGCTTCAGCGTTGCCTTGCCCTGGGTCATGTCGGTGTCCACGTAACCGGGGTGCACCGACACGGCTGCGATGTTGCTTGCGCTCAATTCCATCGCCATCATGCGCGTGATCATGTTGAGAGCGGCCTTGGAAGAAGTATAGCCGTAGCCGAACCCCTTGAACACCGCTGCGGTGGCGTCCGTGCAGCTGCCGATGCTACCCATGAACGACGAGATCTGGACGACGAAAGCGGTGCCGTGGGTCTTCGCCGCGAGCTGCAGGTTGGGCTGCAACGTGCGTGTCACAAGGAACGGTCCGACGCTGTTCACCTCGAACTGGCGCATGAGCGACTCCTTGGTGCCGGACTCAAGAGCGCCGGGGAGGAGGATGCCGGCGTTGTTGATGAGCAGGTCGATGGCGATACCCTCGAGTTGACGAGCAGCCTCGATGATGGTGGCCTCGTCGGCTGTGTCCATCGTGACGATCTTGAATGGAGCGAGCGCTACCAACTTGTCCGTGTTGCTGTTGGCACGCGCCGTACCGATGACGTTCCATCCGGCTTTGACGTAGTGCTCGGCGAAGGCGAAACCGATGCCGCGCGTGCTGCCCGTAATGAGAACCGTCTTCTTGGTGGATGCCATGATGAGAGGACTTGAGGGAGGTTGGGTTGTTGGTGAGGTGCTGAGGGACTGGGAGCGTTTTGAAAAGTGAGGTAGGTAGCAGTCTGTTGGTCGGGCTCAGCAGTGTCGCGGCTGATGTCGAAGACTTAGAAAGCTAAGCGACCGTGGGCTCGGCTCCTCAATTGTCTCCGGTGATTGCGGAGATGAATCTTGTGGTAAACACAATCTTTGATTGCCGTTGTATTTTCTCGAGCATTTTGTGCAACCATTCGCCCCAATTGAGAGATATTCGCAGGTTACTACGGGCGTCATATCAGCTTCGTCAGCAAGTTGATTAAGTCAGCAAGTGTGTTCGCGGGTGCCACCGCGTTGAGGAGCCGAGCCCACGGTCGCTTAGCTTCTAGGGCTTCGGTATCAGCCGCGACAATGCTGAGCCCGACCAACAGACTGCTATCTACCTCACTTTTCAAAACGCTCCCAGTCCCTCAGCACGTCACCAACATCCCAACCTCCCTCAAGTCCTCTCATCATGGCATCCACCAAGAAGACGGTTCTCATTACGGGCAGCACGCGCGGCATCGGTTTCGCCTTCGCCGAGCACTACGTCAAAGCCGGATGGAACGTCATCGGTACGGCGCGTGCCAACAGCAACACGGACAAGTTGGTAGCGCTCGCTCCATTCAAGATCGTCACGATGGACACAGCCGACGAGGCCACCATCATCGAGGCTGCTCGTCAACTCGAGGGTATCGCCATCGACCTGCTCATTAACAACGCCGGCATCCTCCTCCCCGGCGCTCTTGAGTCCGGCACCAAGGAGTCGCTCATGCGCCAGTTCGAGGTGAACAGCGTCGGACCGTTCCTTGTGACACGCACGTTGCAGCCCAACCTGCAGCTCGCGGCGAAGACCCACGGCACCGCTTTCGTCGTCCAGATCTCGTCGTTCATGGGTAGCATCGGCAGCTGCACGGACGCCACCGCAGCGGTGTTCAAGGGGTTCGGCTACGGCTATACTTCTTCCAAGGCCGCTCTCAACATGATCACGCGCATGATGGCGATGGAATTGAGCGCAAGCAACATCGCAGCCGTGTCGGTGCACCCCGGTTACGTGGACACCGACATGACCCAGGGCAAGGCAACGCTGAAGCCGTCCGACAGCGTGGCTGCCGTTACCGACCTCATCGACAAGCTGACGCCAGAGAGCACGGGCAAGTTCTTCAACCTGGACACATCAATCCCGGTGGCGGAGCTTCCGTGGTAGGGTACTGCACTGCGAGCATATCATAGCATAGAGGTAGTGCCAAACACCAGTAGCTGAAGTCACAGCACTTCCAGTTTCGCTGTTTCATCACCCGAAAATAATGCCAGCTCTTTCCACTCAATCTGACCGAATCGACACCCAAGATTTCAGAGGCTATCATTAGATGCGTTGTCATTGCTGAGTCTACGTCTGCGCAAGCTCGCCACCGTGTATGAAGGCTCATTGTCTCTATATTCGACTAGAAAATCGGTGACGTGGGTCCTAGAAGGTCGAAGTTGCTAAGTCCACTAAGCTACTTTGCAATACAATACAGGTCAGAGATCCAAGACGCACGGAGACTTCAGTACATATATTTCTTACGACAACACAGTGTCAACACATAGTGACGGTAGAACAGGATTCAACCAAGGTGGAGTCAGCTCGAGCCGCTTTACTCCGAACGAAGCCTGCGGTACCCCTTCTGGGTGGTAGCGCCTGCGCCGGTAGTCGCGGAAGCTCCCACCGACGCCAGTGCCAGCGGTCCCACCCGCATTAGCCTTGCCGCCAACACCAGCAGTGCCACTCACGCCGCCATTCGCAGCTCCGCTTACACCGCCACCAACACCGCCGTTTCCGCTCACACCGTCGCTAACACCGGCGTTTCCACCCAAGCCTGCGCCGGCAGCCCCGCTCACTCCACCACCGACGCTAGCATTGCCGCCGACATTGCCACTGACACCTGCACCAGCAGTTCCCCCAACACCTGCGCCAGCGCCAGCAGTTCCGCCGATGCCAGCTCCTGCAGTTCCGCCAGCGCCACCGTAACCGTAACCGTTACCGATGCCGATGCCGATGCCGTTCAGACCCGCTCCGATGCCAACTCCTGCTCCACCAACACCGAGGCCGACACCACGCCCGTACAGGCCAGCGCCAACACCAGCTCCACCGTGAACACCAGCAGCAGCACCGCCGGCTCCGTAGAGTCTTGCGCCGCCAAGCAGACCCGCACCTAGCAGCCCGAAGGTCTGGGCAGTCTCTTTCCTGCCATGAACGCCTCCAGCGATAGCCGCGACGGCGAGGCACAGGGTGGTGATCTTGCTACTGCTGAACATGACGGGGGGTTGTTCGCTCTTGAAGTTTTCGTGTCCACAGGAGCTGTTGAATGTGAGCTCGAGGGAGAAGGTTTGAAAATGAGCTTCAGGTAGCTCGTCTCCAAAGTGGCAGCTTGAGGGTCGAGGTCTCGGTCTCGGTCACGTGCACAGGTGGGGTGGATGACCAGACTCCTCGCCGAGGATGCGGAGACCTAGACGGACACTTGTGTTCGCTGTTCGGGCGTCAGTTTTTGGGCACCGCCAGACGCACGGATATCTGGTCACCAGATGCCATAGGACCCCCCCCAGCAAATTCCGCAGTTGATGTCATTCTGGCTGCTCTCAGACAAGGCAGATGTGAAATCTCATACAGATTCGACTGCGATCGAAGCCACAGTCAGCGCGGTAAATCGCTTGATGTTGAATTAATAGATGCTGTTCGCACGGTGGCGGGTTCTTACAACTTCAGCTTCGCGCATGTAAATGCCAGTATACTTCCCTATGCTGGCAGTGACAGTATGACACCACCTCAGCGGTGGTGCAGCAGAGAGTCTCTGCCAGAGACACAACGAGCGAGCTTGCCTAACTTATTGACGCATATGCGAACGAAGCTTCTATCATAAAAGCTTGGAAATACGCACTTAAACACGCAAATCGTGGTCTCCCAATGGAACACACTCGACAGTTTAATTCCAACCTGCACAGGCGACTATACCTTGAGCACACCACTACAGTAGTAATACAGAGTATGAAGAACGAAGTCTTACCCAGTCTTCCACTTTCAAGCTCAAGATATCCACCACTTATGGTCTGTGGTTTAAACGTTTTCAGCTTTGGGAAAATGCCCAGAGGAGTATGAAGTTCGTCGGTATGACCCAAAGGCGTAAATGTCGTGCCGATGGGTGTATGCGGTATCCGCGTGTCAAGGCGCAGCCCAACAGTGTACCATGCATGACCATGTGTGTATGAATCAATTGAGTACGAATTGAATGCGGGGATGGGCGTGACACCCAAGCGCATGACGGTATACGACACAAATAGCAAGGATGTTGGCTCTACACTGTGTAGCACGCATCGCCAGACAACAGGTATGTTTACCGCGACGATCGAAAACACGACAGTATCGCGTTACGGAAAACGGACGCCCAACAGCGACAACAAGTGTCCGTCTGGGTCTCCGCATCCTCGGCGAGGAGTCTGGTCATCCACCCCACCTGTGCACGTGACCGAGACCGAGACCTCGACCCTCAAGCTGCCACTTTGGAGACGAGCTACCTGAAGCTCATTTTCAAACCTTCTCCCTCGAGCTCACATTCAACAGCTCCTGTGGACACGAAAACTTCAAGAGCGAACAACCCCCCGTCATGTTCAGCAGTAGCAAGATCACCACCCTGTGCCTCGCCGTCGCGGCTATCGCTGGAGGCGTTCATGGCAGGAAAGAGACTGCCCAGACCTTCGGGCTGCTAGGTGCGGGTCTGCATGGCGGCGCAAGACTCTACGGAGCCGGCGGTGCTGCTGCTGGTGTTCACGGTGGAGCTGGTGTTGGTGCTGGCCTGTACGGGCGTGGTGTCGGCCTCGGTGTTGGTGGAGCAGGAGTTGGCATCGGAGCGGGTCTGAACGGCATCGGCATCGGGAACGGTTACGGTTACGGTGGCGCTGGCGTTGGCGGAACTGCAGGAGCTGGCATCGGCGGAACTGCTGGCGCTGGCGCAGGTGTTGGGGGAACTGCTGGTGCAGGTGTCAGTGGCAATGTCGGCGGCAATGCTAGCGTCGGTGGTGGAGTGAGCGGGGCTGCCGGCGCAGGCTTGGGTGGAAACGCCGGTGTTAGCGACGGTGTGAGCGGAAACGGCGGTGTTGGTGGCGGTGTAAGCGGAGCTGCGAATGGCGGCGTGAGTGGCACTGCTGGTGTTGGCGGCAAGGCTAATGCGGGTGGGACCGCTGGCACTGGCGTCGGTGGAGCTTCCGCGACTACCGGCGCAGGCGCTACCACCCAGAAGGGGTACCGCAGGCTTCGTTCGGAGTAAAGCGGCTCGAGCTGACTCCACCTTGGTTGAATCCTGTTCTACCGTCACTATGTGTTGACACTGTGTTGTCGTAAGAAATATATGTACTGAAGTCTCCGTGCGTCTTGGATCTCTGACCTGTATTGTATTGCAAAGTAGCTTAGTGGACTTAGCAACTTCGACCTTCTAGGACCCACGTCACCGATTTTCTAGTCGAATATAGAGACAATGAGCCTTCATACACGGTGGCGAGCTTGCGCAGACGTAGACTCAGCAATGACAACGCATCTAATGATAGCCTCTGAAATTTTGGGTGTCGATTCGGTCAGATTGAGTGGAAAGAGCTGGCATTATTTTCGGGTGATGAAACAGCGAAACTGGAAGTGCTGTGACTTCAGCTACTGGTGTTTGGCACTACCTCTATGCTATGATATGCTCGCAGTGCAGTACCCTACCACGGAAGCTCCGCCACCGGGATTGATGTGTCCAGGTTGAAGAACTTGCCCGTGCTCTCTGGCGTCAGCTTGTCGATGAGGTCGGTAACGGCAGCCACGCTGTCGGACGGCTTCAGCGTTGCCTTGCCCTGGGTCATGTCGGTGTCCACGTAACCGGGGTGCACCGACACGGCTGCGATGTTGCTTGCGCTCAATTCCATCGCCATCATGCGCGTGATCATGTTGAGAGCGGCCTTGGAAGAACAATAGCCGTAGCCGAACCCCTTGAACACCGCTGCGGTGGCGTCCGTGCAGCTGCCGATGCTACCCATGAACGACGAGATCTGGACGACGAAAGCGGTGCCGTGGGTCTTCGCCGCGAGCTGCAGGTTGGGCTGCAACGTGCGTGTCACAAGGAACGGTCCGACGCTGTTCACCTCGAACTGGCGCATGAGCGACTCCTTGGTGCCGGACTCAAGAGCGCCGGGGAGGAGGATGCCGGCGTTGTTTGATGAGCAGGTCGATGGCGATACCCTCGAGTTGACGAGCAGCCTCGATGATGGTGGCCTCGTCGGCTGTGTCCATCGTGACGATCTTGAATGGAGCGAGCGCTACCAACTTGTCCGTGTTGCTGTTGGCACGCGCCGTACCGATGACGTTCCATCCGGCTTTGACGTAGTGCTCGGCGAAGGCGAAACCGATGCCGCGCGTGCTGCCCGTAATGAGAACCGTCTTCTTGGTGGATGCCATGATGAGAGGACTTGAGGGAGGTTGGGTTGTTGGTGAGGTGCTGAGGGACTGGGAGCGTTTTGAAAAGTGAGGTAGGTAGCAGTCTTTTGGTCGGGCTCAGCAGTGTCGCGGCTGATGTCGAAGACTTAGAAAGCTAAGCGACCGCAGGCTCGGGCTCGGCTCTTCAACAAGTGAACACACCTGCTGACTTAACCAACTTGCTGACGTAGCTGATATGCCCATGATCCAGAAAGCTAGGCTCACACTGAATCCTAGGCGCATACAAGACCCGGCCTCAGACCCACAGATCAGAGAAAACGTATAATCTACAGACAGAAGTTGAGTTTCTACAGAAGAACCTCGCAACAATCTACAGACGTGCACATATTGCTATTGGTATTGTTGTTGCTATTGCAATCCTCGCGAGACTATATCCTATTTGGTGGGACCAAACGTGAAGGACCAAATATGGCGGCCGGAAGCCTAGGAGAACAGCTCGTCCACCAGCACGGAGACGCCGATGATGGTGCCGGCCAGCGTCATGGGCTACGCTGCGGGGTGCGGCGGCATGTTGCGCGGCATTCTACGTGGGCTGGATCGCAGTCGCTGTTGCACCGGACGCACGTGCTGAAAAAGGCGTTGCACGACGTCCCGAGTGACGGCAGCGATCTCTCATACACAACGAAGAACAGGGGCAAGAGCAGAGCGACCGGTCGTCATCGACAGTGCTTACACGTGAAGCGCAGTAGCCTCTTGACCACGCATGCCTCATCAAGTTTGAGAACATCCCGTGCACGAGCGCGCTGCTGTCGTGGTTGCAGCCGTTCCAGAGTGGTTGATCCACCTAGCAGATGAACCTGCCGCAGTACACCGACGTGGACGAGTTCAACGCGCTCCGAGGACACGTGCCTCATGCTCCTGGGCCACTCGAAGCTCGAGTGGACGTTCGCCGTGAACACCTGGATCTTCGGCGCCATGGTGGGCTCGCTGTACTGCGGCCACTTCAGCGACAAGTACGGGCGCAAGAAGGCCCTTATGGGCAACTGCCTCTTCATGATCGTGGGCGGCGTCGTGCAGGCGGTGGTCTCCAACGTGTGGCTCTTCGCTCTGGGCCGCCTCATTGCCGGCATCTCGTCCGGTACCGCGACGGCCACGATCGGCGGCTACATCAACGAGCTGTCGCCGCCGCACATGCGCAACACGCTGGGCCTGCGCCTGCAGATCTTCACGACCATCGGCATCTTGTTCCCGGCCATCACCTTCTTCTTCGCCAACACGAGCTCGGGCTGGCGTTACCTGGCGGCGTTCCCCGTCGTGCTCGCCGCCATCTACCTGCTGCTGGCGCCGTCCATGTGCGTGGAGAGCCCCGCGTGGCTGCTGAACCAGGGCCGCAAGGAGGAGGCCAAGCAGGTCATCGCCAACACGAGCTCGGGATGGATTCAAGTGTGGAGAGACCACGTGAATCGTACAATCAGATCTATTTTATTTGAAGTGAGGAACATTAGTGTCATTTAACAGGGTTGCTAACGTCACCTAAAGTCCGTTACCCGCTCCAGTGCCTTCAGTCACAATGTGCAAGGCACAGGAGTGACCAGTCCACACTCGGTTACACTGTGCTGTCGGGGTCCGTCCCCTGGACCATCACCATCACCTCATTTACCTCAGTAGTGCACGTCCGTCGCCGCTGTCGCCATAAGCGCCGCCCATTTACCCGCTTGATGCGGTCCCTCAGAGATGGTCCATTCCATTCCTCGCTGCGTCTCCTTCACCACCCTAATGGTGTTGTGAGCAGTTTGGCTGCGCTCACGAGGATGTGTTCCCCAACTGCAGACACCCACCGCATCCGCTGTCCTCCGCGCTGTCCAGTAGGCTTGCCGGAGTGCCTTCGCGCGCGGAGGCTTCCGGTTGTGGTACTGAGAGGTGACAAGCGCATTGTCTCCGACAGCATGCACCTGCCGCCAGCCATATCTCCTGCAGGCCCTCAGTCCTTTCAACAGTCCCAGGTGGCTCGGTCGGTGGATTCCGGCCATGCCTCCCTCGTACTGTGTGCCGCAGATATACAGCACCCTGCAGTTGCCAGTCACCCTGTTTACAAGGGCTATCATGACGCTGCTATAGCCGTACCCGGAGCTCCGGTCGACACTGCCAGTGTAGAACAGTACCGGACATCGTCTTCGACACCGTTGTCTCGGGTGCACCCTTCCAGTTGCCGCCCAGCATCTCGCAAATAACTCTGCCCAGCCGTGTCACCAGCTCGTCCGTGTGGCCGCGGGTGGAGGGGTACGCGATCCCGGCATGGCCCGACCTCAACCTCGCCCCAAAGAGCGCCTCATGATGCTCGCGAGAGACGTCATTGTGGTCGTCGAAGAACGCCACTCGCCACCGCCACACTGCATGTAGATAGAGAGCTGCGCCTAATTGCCAACATTGTTCAGTAATTCGTTCGATAAGATCCCCCACGTCCGTGATCGTCTCGTCCAGGCAGTCCGCAATGATGCGACCCGTGGCTGCCGTGATGCCGGCAGGCACCCCTGTCAGCGAAAGCGAGAAAATCGCCGCCTCGTAACTCTCCATTCGGAGACCGACGGCTCGCCACCGGTCAGTCAGGATAGAGCGTTGTCTGCGCACTGCAGGGCATGTCCAAAAGACATGGTGTAACGTAACTCGACCTGCCCTCTCGCACTCCCCGTGAGGGCAATGTAGACCTGCCGATACCGGGTCAAACAGCGATAAGGCGTGGTGCTTCACGCGGAGGAGCAGTTGTGCGCCCCATGGCGTGAGCCCCACGACCCGTCTGGTCTTCTTCCAGTGGAGAAGACCCAAGCCGTGAGCAGCATCGGCGCTATGGTGTGCCCACTTCAGGTGCGCTTTGGCCCTGGTGTTGATACCAGTAGCGCGGGTTCGCAGGCCAATCTGTTGCTTGAAATGCCGCCTAGTGGCCTTCCAACGACGGGGTCCAGCCCACAGACACACCAGTCTGGCCAGGCGCGGGTGAGGATGGATGTACTTAATCCTAGTAGTGCCAACCTCACTCTGCATCGCGTCGGTCAGATCGTAATGAGAGAGTATGGGATTCCCTTCCTCCGTCACGGCGTGGCCTGGGTCCGGCAAACGGAGACGTCGCTCCGCTGTCAG
Organism: Phytophthora crassamura; assembly: GCA_033557995.1. Taxonomy (NCBI): domain Eukaryota; phylum Oomycota; class Peronosporomycetes; order Peronosporales; family Peronosporaceae; genus Phytophthora; species Phytophthora crassamura. The sequence goes on along the minus strand of JAUCED010000011.1, from coordinate 278,746 downwards.
CACCCTGCGGATCGGGACATGGTCCGGGTCGCGCACCATGTATCGGACGTCTCCGTCGTGGTGTCTGGGGTGCAGAAGCTGCGGAAAGTTTAACACCAGCAGCCGCATGAGCTGGCCAAGCTGACGTCGGATACCGCTCGACATATGGCTTGTCAGCGCCGTAATCTTCAGATTCCGTCGAGGCGTCCATGACCAGTGCACCACATCTTTCATGAGCGTTCCCTCCGCACACAGCGCTCGGTACTGTGTGTTGGGGTTGACGAGGTGTCCTTCCGGTGTGTGTAGTCTTAGAGTGGACAGTATCATGTATGGTGCCCATTCACTGCAGAAGTCACCATGTCTCCGCGCCTCCGCCTCGATGTACTGACGGCTGACGGCACCCTCCAGTTCCGCCACCTTCATGATCATCGATCGTCCATGCCATATCTTCTCAAAGGCAGTGTGGAAATACGCGAGACACCCAGCGCGTTGACCATGTGTGTCTTATCCTGGAGATGATCTTTGCCCCCATGCACCTCGCACATCCTCGCTCCGGTCTGCCACAAATTGTCGCCCAACCGATGATCAGCCGTTCTCAGCTGGGTCATGCGCGGATTGACCTGTAGGCAAGGGATTGGAGTGTTCGCATCCGCCGCAGTCAGCACGTCGCCAAACCACCAGCGCTGCCGGGGTTGAGTAGACGGCCCATTGGGCCACCTTGATTGCTGCCATCGCCAGCAGCTCAGTCCGCAGATTCGGCATTGCTATCCCTCCTTGCGTCCGCGGTAGCGCAGCCACATTGGAGTTCAGTCATGCGCGTCCGGCTACGGTCGCTGCTGTGAAACGACCGTGCCACACGAAGTTGTGGATCCGTCGCTGGAATTGCTGGACGAGTTGCTCGGTCGGCCAATGATGGCGTCCAATATATAGTAGTTTTGGCACCACGATTGCAGCCACGACAAGGCTGCGCTGATCCACGGTCATAGTCTTTTGTGCAGCTAAGGCCAAGCGTGTCACCAGTTGCTTGCTCGCCATCTCCCACGTATAGGCTACGTCCGTGCACCTCCCCACCTGTAGCCCTAGGTATCGGGCGAGTTGTGTAGCCGACTGCATCCGCAGCGGTTCCGGTAGTACGATCCCGTGAGTATCGGGAGTAAAATTGAGCGCGATGACAAGCGTCTTGTGCTCATTCAGCTGGAGACCTGAGACTTGCGCGAAGCACCGTGTGACCGGCACTTCCGCGGCCGATTTCACGTAACTGGCCGAGTCATCGGCATATCCAGCAACCCGGAGAGCCACTGTGCCCCCTTTGCTGCGGATTTCAATACCGGACAGGTCTGGATGATTGTCAAGGCGCCGATTGAGGGCCTCGAGCACCAGGAGGAAGAGTAGTGGGGCTAGTGGGCAGCCTTGGCGTATACCACACGTCACCCGCACCCATCTGGAGCGACAGCCGTTCGCTAGGAAGCGGACCCGGGTGCCCTCGTGCATCGCTCGAATCGCAGCAACAAAGGCGGGAGGAAATCCCAGACAGAGTAGAACGGCATACAAGAACTCTCTATCAACAGAGTCGTAGGCCTTGCAGAAGTCCAGGAGGAGTGCCAGAGCTGCCGCGAAAGCCGGGTCGTGCTGCGCCGTCACTTGAGTCGCAGTGAAGAGGTCTATTGTGGCATGAATGTTCCGCAATGGTACGAATCCGTTTTGATTGGGGTGGATTATTCCGGGCAGTTTGGCACTGGATCGCGTCGTCAAGATCCGGGTTAGGATTTTATAATCCGTGTCCATGAGCGATAAAGGTCGGAAGTTTAGTGGGTCCTTCGGCCCTCCACTTTTCTTGAGGCAGAAAATGTCCGCCTCCAAGAAGGTGTTCGGCATGACTCCAGCCTCAAACCAGGAGTTGTACAGTGATGTGAGGATTGGAATCAACTGCTCCGAGAAAATGCGATAAAAGTCGTTCCCCAACCTGTCTGGGCCACACGCCTTCCCAGATTTGGAGGCTCCAATCGCTCGAGCCACCTCCTCTTCCGTGAGTGGGTCCATCAGGTCCGCCAGCTGTTCCGTGTATTGGCCTGGTGCTCCGAGCCAGCATAGGACAGCTGCCCGTGCCTCCTCCGAGCAGGGGTCCTGTTGAAATATCCCCGTCCAGGCATCCGCAATCGTATCTGGTTTTTCGTGCACGCCTCGCTCAGTATGTCCATTCGCGGCATCTAATCGGTGAATCTCGGTGTCCCCAAATCGTGTTGCTCACTGCGAAAGAACTGTTTCGATGTGCCCCCTTCCGGTAGCCTGACTGCCGAAAAAGTCGCCGTTGTCTCAGGGCGAGCCGTCCCCGAAATGCAGTCAATGATCGCAGCCCTCACTCGTTGCAACGGGGTGGACCCTCTGCCTTCCCGTAAGGTCAGGCCTGCCATGAGGTCCGTGATCGTTTCTACAGTCGGGTTCACGCCGGCCTGTTCTTCTAGTATGCGACGTTCTTGACGGAGAAGTCGCCTGCATTTTTGCTTATACGTAGCCCGATGACTCGATCGTTTTCCTCCTCGCTTTCTTGTTCTGCTGGCTCGATACATCGGGCTTCACGGGGGTCACACTCCGAAGATCACGTCACGTGACTCACGTGGCTCGGTCCGTTGATCAAGTCCAGGGTTAGACGGGTTGTTGTGCACTCTTGACCGGATGGTGCTGGGCTGGACTGCTCAGGGGACATTGGACACATTGAATTGCAGGTCGAAACGCATACGCAAATAGGATGGTGTCTGCGAAGTTGAAGACGTTCAAGCAATTGAAGCATTGCGCGTTGCTACCTCTAAAATATAATAATGAAAAACTCCAATATATAATATTTTGGCTGGCTATCCCGCAAACTGAACATTCCTCAAAAGCTTGACAGCGCGATCAGTTCTTCTGTATGGGAGTGAAGCACTACGCTGGACGATGTCGAGTACATGCCGCTTCTACGTATGAACACATGAAGGATCGAAGACGCACACCTGGGCGTCGAAGTGGGCAACGCGGATGGCTGCAAGGGGTTCCAGAACCTGACGTATAAGCAGCTTGCGGACAACGAGAAGAATGTCCACGAGGGCGCGTTAACGTTTAACGGCAACATCGACGCTGACAAGGGCCGCTCGCCCATGGACAAGTTCATCGTCAAGCAGGCGCCGTCGCAGGACAACGTGTATTGGGGCGCGACCAACCAGACCACGACGCCCGAGGTCTTCGACGCGCTGTACGCCAAGGCCGCCAAGCACTTCAGCTCCGTGTACCGCATGTACGTTGTCGACGGCCACTGCGGCGTGAACGAGAAGTCCCGCCTGACCGTGCGTGGCGTGGGAGCACCAATTCATCCGGCCCGAGTTCTGGAGCGTGGCCGAGAAATTCCAGGCCGAGTTCACGGTTATCAACGCGTGCAATATCGTGGACGAGGACTGGAAGGCGCACAGGCTGCACTCGGACGTTTTCATGGTCTTCAACATCGAGAAGCACATGACCATCATCCGCGGCACGTTCTACGGTGACGAGACGAAGAAGGGCATCTTCGACATGACGAACTACTACCTTCCGCTGAACGGCGTCATGACCGTGCACGCGTCGGCGAACATCTGCAAGGCGGGCGACACGGCCATCTTCTTCGGTCTGTCGGAGCACGGGCAAGACGACGCTATCGGTCGACCCTAAGCGCGAGCTGATCGGCGACGACGAGCACGGCTGTGACGACCAGGACGTGTGCAACTTCGAGGGCGGCTGCTACACCAAGATCATCTTCCTGAGCAAGGAGAACAAGCCGGACGTCTACAAAGCCATCCGGCCAAACGCATAGCTGGATGAACGTGTGGGTCGACGCCAATAACGAGTCCGGCTACGTCAACTCGAGCAAGACGGAGAACACACGAGTGTGGTACTCGGTCTACCTCAGCTTAACTCGCGTGGCAACCACCCGAACGCCGTTGTCTTCCTGTCGCGCGACGAGTGACGGCGTGCTGCTTCCCGTGTCCAAGCTGTCTGCGGGCCAGGCGCAGTACCACATCCTGTCGGGCTACACGGCCAAGGTTGCGGGCACGGAGCGCAGCATCACGGAGCCGCAGGCGACGTTCTCGACGTGCTTCTGCGCGGCCTTCATGACATTGCACCCCGATCAAGTACGCGGACCTGCCGAAGAAGTAGCTGCAGGCACACAAGACGTATGAGTAGCAGATCAGCACGGGCTGGAATGATGGTTTGTACGGCGTGGGCAAGCGTGTACTTAAGACGGTCAGCACAACGCTTTCGCATTTCCTGTCTAATACTAAGTATGAAATAATATGATTGATGGTATTCATCGTTATTTCTGCACTCGACATCTACACTTTCGCTTGCAACAGGTAGCTGGATGTTAGCCGAGATATATTCCTCCTGCTTCGCTACGTGCGTCCTTTGCTCCAGTAGGCCTTCATCGCCACGATGTATTAGGAAGCCACATTGGCCGCTAGGATCACCTGCCGCGTCCAAACTCGGCGCTTCGTGGCAAAAGGCTGACACAAATTGCAGTGGGTTGCAAAATTATACAACTAGTAGTAGTAGTAGTCCCCGTGCTCCTGGCGGGGATCTCTGTAAATTGTCGAGCCGCTCTGTAAATAGCGCGCGGTTCTCGGCAGAAAGATAGCTCCGTCTGTAGAAATAGCGCACGTTCTGTAGTTTTCTCGCTGTTTCTGTAGATTGTCAATTTTTCTCTGTAGAAATCTCCACAGGTCACAGCTCAATCTTGTGGTAAACGCATCTTTGATTGCCATCGTATTTTCACAAACATTTTGTGCAAACTAACGCCATTCTTGCACACGGTGAAGCTCTGGATTTAAAGATTGAGCTCCACCTTGTTAACTACAGTGTCCTGTAGTCCTTCAATTCTTCAAGTAGACAAGACAAGTAAGCATCCCAACTCCCCACGTAAAAGAATGTCGAGCGGATCATGAAGTACTGCTCGCGCCAACAAAGTTACGAGTTGCCCCTTCTTGCTGAGCCAGCCTTCCATCCGGATCTACCCTGTCGTAGGAGGCAGCACCGCCTGCTCTCCTTCTGCATCAGAGACCGGAGCGGCCGTAGCTCTGGTAGTACAGTATAATGGTGTAGAAGAGGACATGATACAGTACATTCATTCTTGCCACAAACTGATGTTTTCTCTACAAAAATGTATACGAAAACATGCGCACAGCCAATCAGCAAGTTGATCATCCCAAGTCCAAGAGGACAGACCCTTCAGACCCTTCAGGCAGAGAGCCCCACGTGTCCGATACGTGCGATGCCGATCCAAGTTTGCCGAGACCCATACACCATTTCACCAGCTTCAGCACAAGCCAACCGCCGACAACCTCAACCATGACCGCCGTCACCGCTGACTACAAGCTCTTCACGCCGCTCAAGCTCGGTGACGATCTCGAGCTCAAGAACCGTATCGTGTTCGGCCCGCTCAGTCGCGGCCGCGCCGACGCCGACCGCGTGCCGTCGGAGGACAACGAGCTGTACTACGAACAACGTGCGGGTGCCGGTCTCATCCTCACCGAGGCCACCGCAATTTCCGAGCAGGGCTACGGCTGGTACCATGCTGCTGCGTGCTACACGGACGCCCACGTGGAAGGCTGGAAGCGCGTGACCGAGCGCGTCCACAAGAAAGGAGGCAAGATCTTCATGCAGATGTGGCACATGGGCCGTCAGGGCCACTCGAGCTTCAACCCGGAGAACGAGATCGTGTCGGCCTCGGCCCTGCGTCTTGAGAGCGGCCACACGCGCAGCGCCGACTACGTCGCCTCGGACTACGAGACCCCGCGTGCACTCGAGACGGACGAGATCGCCGATGTGGTGGAGTCGTACCGCCACGGTGCGGAGCTCGCGTTGAAGGCGGGCTTCGACGGTGTCGAGATCCACGGCGCCAACGGATACCTGATCGACCAGTTCCTGCAGTCGACCACCAACAAGCGCACCGACAGGTACGGTGGCTCGTTCGAGAACCGTGCTCGCCTTCTGATGGAGATCGTGGAGGCCATCAAGACGGCCGTGCCCTCGCACCGCATCGGTGTGCGTCTTGCCCCCAACGGCGGTTTCGCCGGCATGGGCAGCGAGGACAACTACGAGATGTTCAAGTACACGATGGAGCGCCTGAGCACGTACGGGCTGGGCTACCTCGCCATTCTGGACGGTTTCGGCTTCGGCTACACGGACAAGTGCCGCCTCACTACTGCGTTGGACGCCAAGACGGCGTTCAAGGGCATCGTCATGGCTAACAACAACTACACGCGCGACCGCGCCGAGGGTGCGATTCGTACGGGAGCTGTGGACCTGGTTGGCTTCGGGCGTCTGTACATTTCCAACCCGGATCTGGCCGAGCGCTTTCAGAATGACTGGCCGGTGGCAGCGGAAGCTGGACACGAGGTGTACTACGACTCGTCGCTGGGCAGCAAGGGCTACACCGACTTCCCGTTCTACCAGCCCAAGGCCGAGTAGAATGCCCAGCTCATGTGCAAGTTGCACGGCCAAATAATAAAAAAACTGTTGATAGTTCAAGTGTATTCGACGGATCCTGCGGTCTTGGGGCTTTACCAGTTTGTAGTATTATCCACTACTGTAGTACTACAGTAGTAGTAGCTGCAAGGAATTCGACATCACGCTCGATAAATGCTTCGCCTTTCGTGTCGAAGCCTACAACTCATACACTCGTACAATGCTCACACTACTGGGCACTCGTAGGCGCTCGAGCTCGACTCGGTCGGCCACGCAACGTCGTCAACTGGGATAGCCTTACAGCTGCACGTAAATAGAAGGCTGGTCCTTCTGCTTGTCACTCTCGGCGGTCGAAGTCCCCGCCGCCGTCTCCTTCGCCTTGTTGGCAGCTCTCGTTTTGCGCCGCTTGGCAGGCGGACCCGTCTGCCGCTGCGCCGGCGTCTGCACGGGGATCAGACTGAACTCGACGTTGGTGGGCTTGCCCCGCTCGTTCGTCACCACCGCCGCCACCAAGTTCACATCCACCGTACCGTCCCCAGTCGACGCTGTCACCACTGCAGCCAAGGACCTCTTGGTCTCTTGCAGCTTCTGGACGATATGATCCAGCTTTTCCTGGTCTTGACAAATGTACGGCCACGGGGTCTTCAATTGCCTCAACTCCGGGTCCGCGAGCCCCGTGTGCTTGGCAAATGCCTTGTTAAACATGACCGTATTCATATCCATGTCCAGCACCACGCGGGGCGTCGTGGTCTGATCGAACACTCCGCGCACAGCCGTGTCAACGCCCTTTGGCCCTTTCTGAGCCTGCGAACGGAAGGCCTCGGCCTGCTTTTCAGCACGCTCGGCCTTCTGCTGAGCCACCAGCAGGTCGCCCCGCAACATGTCGATGTAGTGCGCCGTGTTGTCCAGCACCGACTGCTTGTTCTTCTTGGTGGCCACTCCGGCCTCGTCCAGCAGCGTCTTGAGCTGCGCGATACGCTCATTCAGCTTCAGCATGCGCTGCTTCTCCTTGAGGTTCAGGTCTTCACGGGAGCGTCTGGCGCCGCTGGACGGTGTGACGCTGGGGCTGCTGGCAGGCGGCAGGTCGGAGGAGACGTGCAGCGTCGGAGGTGGAGGCGCGTAGTAGTGCGCGCCGGGCTGCGGCGCGTGGTGCAGCTGCATAAGTTGGTGGCCGTAGTCGTTGGGCATGTGGGAAGGCAGCATGAAGAGCTTGGGGCGCTCGGGCCCGCCCTGCGGCTGCTGCGGCTCGTAGCGCATCGTGTCGCTGGACGAGGAGCCGTAGCCGTTGGAAGGTGTCGACATGCGGAAGTGCGATGGGAAATGAACAGCTGGTTCGATGGGATTGGCGGAAAAGACTCGAACAGCTGGGGCCAGTCAAAAGAAGGAAATGAAAGGCAACTAATTATCCATAGAAGCAGTTGGCAAGCTGGCAACGAGCTGGGGAAACAAGATTTTTCATTGACAACAGGGCAAATGCTGCAAATTTTAGCGCATACAGCATCAGACAGCAACAGCACAACAGGCTCAGTTCTGATTCGCGCTTTGGTCCTTCGAACGTCGAGCTGCAGGCACTGAAATGGCAAGACTCGTCATTCATTGGCCGTCGTGATTTTGCCGTTGCTGTCCCTTCGATCGTGCTCGCCGTCATAGATGCGCTTACTCCCTGACGAAGGGAACGGAGTCGCCGTTCCAGGCGCGGAGGCCACGGTCGTCGGGGTTTCTATCAATGCAGATTCTTCTGCGTTGTCGCCAACATCGACACGGATGGACTAGCCGTCACTCGTCTTCGACAGACTCTGGGTCTCCCCGTTCGAGTCGGCGACGCTGGCGTTTACCACCTCCAGTTGAGGGTTAGTCGGGCTGCCCTCGCTTATAGCCAGACCGCCTTCATCGGTGTCAGCATCGACGTTTGCATCCGTAGCTGCCCGTCGACGCCCGCTTCAGCGTTCGCCAGCACGAGCGGTGCCAAAATCTCCATGCACACCAGCATTCGCCTCGTAGTGGCCGTGTCAACAGTGCCATCAACTCCCCCTTGTGTAGGCAGCATTAACCCCCATGTCTGCGTCGACCCCGCCAGCACCAGCGGCGTAGATCTGCATCGATGTCAATGTCACCACTATCCAGGTTAAACTCCGGTGTTCACACCGGCATCTGCATCGAGTCCGCCCTTGCCAGCCGCGTTGGCTCCCACGTCAACCCAGTTCGTGTTCGCGTAGATGCCGAGGTCGCCGTCTTCGGCATGCATCCACCCAACCGACTCCATTGACTTCTCCTTTGACCACACGCTCAACGTTGAGTACGTCGACATCATCCACTCCAGTGTCAACGTTTAGACTGCCATCAGCCGTGCTGTACGTCTGGGCGACTTGCATGCGCACTCGCCCCCCGGAGAACACCACACCGACCGCGACAGGGCTATCAGAGTCTTGGCGGACAACATCCTAACGTTGGGTATTGTCGTAGGTGCTCGGGAAGACGACGCGCGAATTAAAAAAAATGACGCTAGGTGTATTTTTAAATAGTGTCGGCGTTGGCGCGTCAATTCAACGTGCACCGCATCAGTTGTAGAAGCGGGTGTCTTGTTCGGCGCTTTCGACTACGAAATAGGGCTGGATTAGACAACCTTCGATCACTCCTCTACAGTACCTAGGATCGATCGACCGGTGCGAACAGCGCCATCATCGGCACTCACTTCCGAAACATACTGGTATTTGTATGAGCGAAGTTGAAGTCGCAAGAATCTGTATTGACACAAGTTGCAGACCATCTCTCGAGCGACCATTATTCAACCAGCGACGCAATCGTTGGCGAAAGAATGTCCCGACTGAAGCAGGTCGGTCAACTCGAGCGCTGGCTGTGGCCTCGATCATCATCTAAGTTGGCTGAGGCTCCACATCTGTCTGAAAGCAGTCAGACTGGCTCAGCTGCGAGTTGGCCATCTGGGGATGTCCGCCATGGTCACCAGCGTCTGGCGGTGCCCGGAAACTGACGCCCGAACAGCGAAAAACAAGTGTCCGTATGGGTCTCTGTATACTTGGCGAGGAGGCTGGTCATCCACCCCACCCTGTGCACGTGACCGAGACCTCGACCTCGACCTCGACCTCGACCTCGAGCTCGAGCTGCCACTTCGGAGTCGAGCTACCAGAAGCTCATTTCCAAACCTACTCCCTCGAGCTCACACGCAAACTGTCAAGAGCAAGCAACTCCCAGTCATGTTCAGCAGTAGCAAGATCACCGCCCTGTGCCTCGCCGTCGCGGCTATCGCCGGAGGCGTTCATGCCGAGAAAGAGGCTGCCCAGACCTTCGGGCTGCTAGGTGCGGGTCTGCATGGCGGCGCGGGACTCTACGGAGCCGGCGGTGCTGGTGCTGGTGTTCGCGGTGGAGCTGGTGTTGGCGCTGGCTTGTACGGGCGTGGTGTCGGTGTTGGCGGCGCTGGAGTTGGAGCTGGCCTATACGGACGTGGTGTCGGCGTCGGTGTTGGCGGCGCTGGAGCTGGGACTGGCCTATACGGGCGTGGTGTCGGCGTCGGTGTTGGTGGAGCAGGAGTTGGCATCGGAGCGGGTCTGAATGGCATCGGGAACGGTTACGGTGGCGCTGGCGGCACCGCAGGAGCTGGCATCGGCGGAACTGGTGGCGCTGGCGCAGGTGTTGGGGAAACTACTGGTGCAGGTGTCGGTGGCAATGTCGGCGGCAATGCTGGCGTCGGTGGTGGAGTGAGTGGGTCTGCCGGCGCAGGGTTGGGTGGAAACGCCGGTGTTGGCGGCCGTGTGAGCGGAAACGCGGGCGTGGGAGGCGGTGTAAGCGGAGCTGCGAATGGCGGCGTGAGTGGCACTGCTGGTGTTAACTACGGCGGCAAGGCTGGTGTGGATGAGACCGCTGGCACTGACGTTGGTGGTGCTTCCGCGACTACCGGCGCAAGTGCTACCACCCAGAAGGGGTACCGCAGACTTCGTTCGGAGTAAAGCGGCTCGAGCTGACTCCACCTCGGTTGAACCCTGTGCTACCGTCACTACGTGTTGACACTGTGCTGTCGTAAGAAATACATGTACTGAAGTCTCCATGCGTCTTGGACCTCTGATCTGTACTGCGAAGTAGCCTTGCTAACCTGTGAAACAACTAACAACTTCATGACTCTTTGACGTAGCAGCTATCAGGATCCAGGACGTCCATCTTCAGGTCGAATACAGAGACAATAAGCCTTCATACACGGCGGCGATCTCGCGCAGACGTAGAAGCAGCAATGGCAACGCAGCGAGTCGTATTTAGCAAACTCAAATTTCGGGCGTCCATTCTGTCAGATTGAACTGGAAAGATCAGACATTATTTTCGGGAGATGAAAAAACGTGGCTGGAAGTCCTGCACGACCTCTATGTTGCAGTTCCCTACCACGGAATCTCCACCACCGGGATTTGGGAGTCCAGGTTGAAGAACTTGCCCGTGCTCTCTGGCGTCAGCTTGTCGATGAGGTCGGTGATGGCAGTCACGCTGTCGGACGGCTTCAGCGTTCCCTTGCCCTGGGTCATGTCAGTGTCCACGTAACCGGGGTGCACCGACACGGCTACGATGTTGCTTGTGCTCAATTCCATCGCCATCATGCGCGTGATCATGTTGAGAGCGGCCTTGGAAGAAGAATATCCGTAGCCGGCGCTCTTATAGAACGCTGCGGTGGCGTCCGTGCAGCTGCCGATGCTACCTATGAACGACGAGATCTGGACGACGAAAGCGGCGCCGTGGGTCTTCGCCGCGAGCTGCAGGTTGGGCTGCAACGTGCGTGTCACAAGAAACGGTCCGACGCTGTTCACCTCGAACTGGCGCATGAGCGACTCCTTGGTGCCGGACTCAAGCGCACCGGTGAGGAAGATGCCGGCGTTGTTGATGAGCAGGTCAATGGCGATACCCTCGAGTTGACGAGCAGCCTCGATGATGGTGGCCTCGTCGGCTGTGTCCATCGTGACGATCTTGAATGGAGCGAGCGCTGCCAACTTGTCAGTGTTGCTGTTGGCACGCGCCGTACCGATGACGTTCCATCCGGCTTTGACGTAGTGCTCGGCGAAGGCAAAACCGATGCCGCGCGTGCTGCCCGTAATGAGAACTGTCTTCTTGGTGGATGCCATGATGAGAGGACTTGAGAGAGGTTGGGTTGTTGGTGAGGTGCTGTGGGGCTGGGAGCGGTTTGAAAAGTGAGGTAGATAGCAGTCTTTTGGTCGAGCTCAGCATTGTCGCGGCTGATGCCGAAGCCCTAGAAAGCTAAAGCGACCGCGGGCTCACACAAGCTCTCTCGTGGCAATCCAATTGTCTCCGTTTCCGCCGCTATATTGCAGAAAACATAGTTGGGGACAAGGCGAATCGATCTTGAATTATGAAAGCAAGCCTCTTAGCGAGCGAAGCGAAGCCTGGGGACGGCGTGGTTGGTTTCGAGACGCCACCCGAGCGAGCTGGAGTCCTGAGCCAGCAGCGCTTGGGTCTTGATCGCTGGAGCCGCTTGTGTCCGCGCTTGAAGACCAACATTGTACAGTACCAGTGATAGCGTAGATGACTCTTGTGGTAAACACAATATTTGATTGCCATTGTATTGTCACAAACATTTTGTGCAAGCATTCCCGTTGGCAGTGACGAATTGGGCAGGTTGGATAAGTCATCAAGTGTGTTCACGCGAGCCACCGCGTTGAAGAGCCGAGCCGCGTCTATTATTATAGGGTTTGACAATGCTGAGCCCGACCAAAAGACTGCTATCCACCTCACTTTTCAACAACCCAACCTCTCTCTCAAGTCCTCTCATCATGGCATCCACCAAGAAGACAGTTCTCATTACGGGCAGCACGCGCGGCATCGGTTTTGCCTTCGCCGAGCATTACGTCAAAGCCGGATGGAACGTCATCGGTACGGCGCGTGCCAACAGCAACACTGACAAGTTGGCAGCGCTCGCTCCATTCAAGATCGTCACGATGGACACAGCCGACGAGGCCACCATCATCGAGGCTGCTCGTCAACTCGAGGGTATCGCCATTGACCTGCTCATCAACAACGCCGGCATCTTCCTCACCGGTGCGCTTGAGTCCGGCACCAAGGAGTCGCTCATGCGCCAGTTCGAGGTGAACAGCGTCGGACCGTTTCTTGTGACACGCACGTTGCAGCCCAACCTGCAGCTCGCGGCGAAGACCCACGGCGCCGCTTTCGTCGTCCAGATCTCGTCGTTCATAGGTAGCATCGGCAGCTGCACGGACGCCACCGCAGCGTTCTATAAGAGCGCCGGCTACGGATATTCTTCTTCCAAGGCCGCTCTCAACATGATCACGCGCATGATGGCGATGGAATTGAGCACAAGCAACATCGTAGCCGTGTCGGTGCACCCCGGTTACGTGGACACTGACATGACCCAGGGCAAGGGAACGCTGAAGCCGTCCGACAGCGTGACTGCCATCACCGACCTCATCGACAAGCTGACGCCAGAGAGCACGGGCAAGTTCTTCAACCTGGACTCCCAAATCCCGGTGGTGGAGATTCCGTGGTAGGGAACTGCAACATAGAGGTCGTGCAGGACTTCCAGCCACGTTTTTTCATCTCCCGAAAATAATGTCTGATCTTTCCAGTTCAATCTGACAGAATGGACGCCCGAAATTTGAGTTTGCTAAATACGACTCGCTGCGTTGCCATTGCTGCTTCTACGTCTGCGCGAGATCGCCGCCGTGTATGAAGGCTTATTGTCTCTGTATTCGACCTGAAGATGGACGTCCTGGATCCTGATAGCTGCTACGTCAAAGAGTCATGAAGTTGTTAGTTGTTTCACAGGTTAGCAAGGCTACTTCGCAGTACAGATCAGAGGTCCAAGACGCATGGAGACTTCAGTACATGTATTTCTTACGACAGCACAGTGTCAACACGTAGTGACGGTAGCACAGGGTTCAACCGAGGTGGAGTCAGCTCGAGCCGCTTTACTCCGAACGAAGTCTGCGGTACCCCTTCTGGGTGGTAGCACTTGCGCCGGTAGTCGCGGAAGCACCACCAACGTCAGTGCCAGCGGTCTCATCCACACCAGCCTTGCCGCCGTAGTTAACACCAGCAGTGCCACTCACGCCGCCATTCGCAGCTCCGCTTACACCGCCTCCCACGCCCGCGTTTCCGCTCACACGGCCGCCAACACCGGCGTTTCCACCCAACCCTGCGCCGGCAGACCCACTCACTCCACCACCGACGCCAGCATTGCCGCCGACATTGCCACCGACACCTGCACCAGTAGTTTCCCCAACACCTGCGCCAGCGCCACCAGTTCCGCCGATGCCAGCTCCTGCGGTGCCGCCAGCGCCACCGTAACCGTTCCCGATGCCATTCAGACCCGCTCCGATGCCAACTCCTGCTCCACCAACACCGACGCCGACACCACGCCCGTATAGGCCAGTCCCAGCTCCAGCGCCGCCAACACCGACGCCGACACCACGTCCGTATAGGCCAGCTCCAACTCCAGCGCCGCCAACACCGACACCACGCCCGTACAAGCCAGCGCCAACACCAGCTCCACCGTGAACACCAGCACCAGCACCGCCGGCTCCGTAGAGTCCCGCGCCGCCATGCAGACCCGCACCTAGCAGCCCGAAGGTCTGGGCAGCCTCTTTCTCGGCATGAACGCCTCCGGCGATAGCCGCGACGGCGAGGCACAGGGCGGTGATCTTGCTACTGCTGAACATGACTGGAGTTGCTTGCTCTTGACAGTTTGCGTGTGAGCTCGAGGGAGTAGGTTTGGAAATGAGCTTCTGGTAGCTCGACTCCAAAGTGGCAGCTCGAGGTCGAGGTCGAGGTCGAGGTCGAGGTCTCGGTCACGTGCACAGGGTGGGGTGGATGACCAGCCTCCTCGCCAAGTATACGGAGACCCATACGGACACTTGTTTTCGCTGTTCGGGCGTCAGTTTCCGGGCACCGCCAGACGCTGGTGACCATGGCGGACATCCCCAGATGGCCAACTCGCAGCTGAGCCAGTCTGACTGCTTTCAGACAGATGTGGAGCCTCAGCCAACTTAGATGATGATCGAGGCCACAGCCAGCGCTCGAGTTGACCGGCCTGCTTCAGTCGGGACATTCTTCCGCCAACGATTGCGTCGCTGGTTGAATAATGGTGTTCGCTCGAGAGATGGTCTGCAACTTGTGTCAATACAGATTCTCGAAACTTCAACTTCGCTCATACAAATACCAGTATGTTTCGGAGGTGACTGCTGAACACCCACGGCTTCTATCGTGGCAATCCAATTGTATCCGGTGATCAGATATTGATACGAATATGATACTCCTAATATTTGTTTTCTCATCTTGAAATGTATTATATATATTTCGGATCCGACAATAACATAATATTGATTAATTACGTTATAGTTCAGTTTCAGCCAATCATTTGTAACCACGCTGCATGGTTGCAATTCTTCCAGAAGCGAGTTGAAGGGGACGTTGCCGGTTGACGAAATCAAGACGAGCTACGACAGCTCGACTCGGTGGTATCCTTGCGAGCAGGACACAGACCCTACGCAATTGTTTCCCCCCCATCAATTCTCCATTCTTAGAGGCTATTCCAAACGAGCAATATTTCGCTGGGTAACCTCTCTATTATGTTAGAAAAATGCGATCGATTTATCGGGATATTTGTTCATAGGGGGGACACAATCGCGTAGGGTCTGTACCAAGGTTGCTCTCGGCAGGGATATTAATGCCTGCTTTACAAACATGAATTCTCGTAGGATCGTCGTCCTGCTGACACGACAACACTTCCGCTTCGGAGCTACAGTAGACATAAAATCACTTTAGGCTAGCTTGCATAATGGATGATATTTTGCAATGTGCCCGACACACAGAGGTAAGATCAGATAATATCTGATTTGGTATGACATTATGTCATACCAAATCCGGAACCATGATCGGCACCGCCTTTCAGCTCAATAGCAGATATCGATGCGGAGCGCAGCAATGACCCGTATTCGCTACGAGTCGGTATAGTATCATCCATTTGTTTTAGCTGCTCATCCATGTGATGGACCATCAAAGACACCATCACTGACGATGTCTTTCAAGGCGATAACAGGGCAAAGGTGTTCCTAAGGTAGATGTCAGATCGATTCAACAAACGTCGCGAGTTCCCTACCTCGCGGTTAAAATGCACCCAGCCGCTGGGCCCCTCCGACTATATTTACCCAAAATATATGATATTCGTGGGAGATGCCAAATAATATTGAAAATATCTATAGTATTTTCGGATATTAATATCATATTCGGAAACATATTACGAATACAGTACCGAGTTAACATGAGCCCCTGCCGGTGATAAATCTTGTGGTAAACAAAATCTTTGATTGTCATTGTATTTTCACGAACATTTTGTGCAAACATGCCAATGAAAGCGTGCTTGACGCCCGCTCACTCGGCTGGCGAGGCGATTGCGGAGAGGACCTCCCAGACTTTGCCGCTAACGCCAGGCCTACAGCAGGGTCACGGCTCGAGACTTGCACGCCTGCGACGTATTCAAGCACCAAACCGAGGTATTATAACAATCACTATCGAGGGTTGTTATCACCTCCAGCCCACCACTGTTCACCGAGCAAAGCCACAAGGCAAATGCACAAGGCCCCAATGGAGATACCGGTAATCGCAGGTTACTACGGGCGTCATCTCAGCTACGTCAGCAAGTTGATTAAGTCAGCAAGTGTGTTCACGGATGCCACCGCATTGAAGAGCCGAGCCTGCGGTCGCTTAGCTTCCAGGGCTTCGACATCAGCCGCGACAATGCTGAGCTCGACCAAAAGACTGCTATCTACCTCACTTTTCAAATCGCTCCCAGCCTCACAGCACCTCACCAACAACCCAACCTCTCTCAAGTCCTCTCATCATGGCATCCACCAAGAAGACAGTTCTCATTACGGGCAGCACGCGCGGCATCGGTTTTGCCTTCGCCGAGCACTACGTCAAAGCCGGATGGAACGTCATCGGTACGGCGCGTGCCAACAGCAACACTGACAAGTTGGCAGCGCTCGCTCCATTCAAGATCGTCACGATGGACACAGCCGACGAGGCCACCATCATCGAGGCTGCTCGTCAACTCGACGGTATCGCCATCGACCTGCTCATCAACAACGCCGGCATCTCCCTCCCCAGTGCTCTTGAGTCCGGCACCAAGGAGTCGTTCATGCGCCAGTTTGAGGTGAACAGCGTCGGACCGTTTCTTGTGACACGCACGTTGCAGCCCAACCTGCAGCTCGCGGCGAAGACCCACGGCGCCGCTTTCGTCGTCCAGATCTCGTCGTTCCTGGGTAGCATCGGCAGCTGCACGAACGACATCGCAGCGTTCTTCAAGCAGTCCGGCTACGGCTATTGTTCTTCCAAGGCCGCTCTCAACATGATCACGCGCTTGATGGCGATGGAATTGAGCGCAAGCAACATCGTAGCCGTGTCGGTGCACCCCGGTTACGTGGACACCGACATGACCCAGGGCAAGGCAACGCTGAAGCCGTCCGACAGCGTGGCTGCCATCACCGACCTCATCGACAAGCTGACGCCAGAGAGCACGGGCAAGTTCTTTAACCTCGACCCCCAAATCCCGGTGGTGGAGCTTCCGTGGTAGGGTACTGCACTGCGAGCATAGCATATCATAGATGTAGTGCCAAACACGAGTAGCTGAAGTCACAGCACGTCCAGCCTCGCTGTTTCATCTCCCGAAAATAATGCCAGCTCTTTCTGACAGAATCGACACCCAAAATTTCAGTTTGGTAAATACGTTGCCATTGCTGCTTCTAAGACCAATATGTTTCGGAGGTGAGGCCAGCCGTCTGCTGATTGCCACACGGATGCTGCTAAAGGATGTGCTTCCTCCGTAGTGGCGGTGCAGCAGAAATGAATTCTCGCACAATTGGAGTGAGCATGTGTACTGACGCACAGGTGAGCTAGATTGAGCTGATGGTGGCGCTGTTCCCACCGGTAGTTCGATCACTCCATCGTACGATCGATCTACCGGTGATAACAGCGCCACCAAAACTACGATATGAAGCCCTGTGCTAAGAACTTCGATCACTCCTCTCAGGGTATCATATTGTAGTTTTCATCTGTGTAGCTTTCCATACATAAGTGTTGCATTTTGGGAACCTGCATGTTGATCTTCTTGATGGTGATGGCTTGCTTCATCTCGAACTCGAACCGACGAGCGACCATTGGGCTGGCACTGCATCAGGGTGACCCACACGTTCACCACATGGGCCAGACTACTCTTATATGGTCTCCCCTTCAGTTGCAGCAACCTCCTTGGTAAATATTTGGTCACAAAAATGGCTGAGAGATACAAGAGAACGGGAGTATCAAGCAACGACTACGATACCAACCTATTTTCCGTCGCAGCCGTGGCATGAGCAGCGGTGAAAATGTCATAACGAGCAGTCCGCCGCGCACAAGAACGTCAAGACGAATCTCGACACCAACAGTGAAATGCTTCCACAACTTGTCATTACTTGAGATCGATGAAAATCCCGCTTCGTTCCGATAAACCAAATTCGAATCGCAAATAGTTGTTTTGGTCGTTAGCTAGAGCAAAAATAACCTACAGCAATGAACATTCAAAGTCTGCCATAAAGTTGGCATTTACCACAAGCACGGTGCGTGCGACTTCTGCTCAAAGTTGCATGGGACGGCGGACCCTATGTCAACCATTTTCAACGAGATTGTCGTTTTTCGTGATCAAAATGAACCGGCGGGGCACCGAAGCAGGGCTATAAGCTAAGCGAAGATTTCTACATGTAGTAGAAGGTCCACCGACCTAGCCTACACGGATGCACTGACGAAACTTGAAACCAGCGTCGACCTGCAAACCTCCCTTCGGGCCGGATCGCTAATTTTAATTACCCACTATATCCATGCTCAGGCGGAACGTAGTCTTTCACTTTGGAGCTGGATGTAGAAATTACGAGCACTCTTCGGACTCCACTGAGCTGTCGATCTCACTAAAATTCTCATAATCCCATTACTTGAAATGTAGGTGTTCAATTGCTGCTGGAGTGAACGCATCTAGAAAATGCACCGCAGATAAATGTAAGCTTACAGCCTCTTCCAATGCAAAACTCATATGGGGTGATTCCTACCGTCTTACCCCGCATACTACGCCTAGGCGCTATGCTACGAATTTCAATACAGAAGAGAATTATTCGAATAGAGCGCCTAGACGTTATGCAACGAACACTTTTACAATGTTTGAGACTGCCAAACCGGGTCCTAAAATCTTGCTCAGCGTGAAGGCCACGCGGTTCAAGCCCGCATGCGTGCAGTTCACAAACCGAATGTGTAATGTTAGGTCTTTTATTTCCTCGGTGGCTGTGTTTGAACGGAGGTTTTCCCGAATTATCATAAGTACTTTCGTTTAATACAATTATAAACAACCCATGTACTTTTATTCACGAAATGTAAGCAGTAAATTAAAGGATTTACTAAAGCACCCTCTTCATGCTCTGCAATGACTCCTTGATGGTGAAGCTCCTGCACTTCAGCTTCGTTTTGGCTGAGGTCATCGCCTTAGATCAGATAATGAAAACCGTACCAGTTTGCATGAGCTTGGTCGCTGCAAGCCAAGCCACTGGCATTGATCCTGGCACGACAATCGAACTTAAGCTGAAAATTACAGGGCGTTGCATTTCGACGAGCGCTATAATCGAAATTTTCTCGGTGATTTTTATAACTCGAATATTCGAATACAACGCGTAGGCGTAGTGTGCGGGGTAAGACGGTAGTTTTAAATTGCGAACACGGGCGGGGCATTATCTTCGACGTACCAGACCAGTACGTTTTGCTAAACAACCTTCGCTCGCTTCACAATACTTGTAACCACCTCACACAAAACAAAGCCACAGTATGCACCAAGGAAGCGCCCCCCAGACAGAACCATATCGACATCGTAAGAATGCTCATTGCCTTCTGCGGACTACAAGAGCACGTTGCCCTCAGTGTTTTCAATATTTTGAGACCTTCGGCGTTGATTACAATCCGCTTCTTGCGATAAATGTTGACGAACCGCCAAACCATCTCAAGCGGAATACATTTATTGCTCACTCTACAAACTGTGCTTAAGCAAACATACCTTGCTCTAGCTCAAGATGAGTGTCAAGATTCTCATGGCTGGCAGCAACCGCGGCATCGGGCTCGCCTTCACCGAAAACTACGTGGCCAACAGCTGGAAGGTCATCGCCGCCGCGCGAGATTCGGACAACGTCACCGATCACTTAGCTCTGTTTACGACCACGACGTTAATCTCACACAAAGCGTTGATGTACAAACAGCTCAAGGAGCTCAAGCTGGAGAAGACCCTTCAGATCGACACGAGCGATGAGGCGCCCAACAACGCTGCTACCGAGTAGCTCAAAGGCGAGCACATCGACCTGCTGATCAACGCTGGGGTTGGCATCAGCGGCGATCTCCAGGAGACGGACGGCCAAGGCCGATGATGAAGCAATTCGAAGTGAAGGCGGTGGCCCTTTCCTCATGGCGCGTGCGTTTCTGCCCAACCTGAAATTCGCGGTCACCACCGCTACCGTTGGCCAGGTCATCCCGTGTCACCGTCAACGGCTTGGGCGGCTGGTACGGTTACCGCGCGTCCAAGTCGACGCTCAACATCATACACTCAAGCTTGGACCACAACCTGAAAGACGAGAAGGTCATTTCGCTGCTGTTGCACCCGGGGTACGTGGACACAGAGGACAGTGTCGCTGGCATGACCAAGATCACCGCGGAGGCGACGCCGGAGGACAGCGGCAAGTTCTTCCACTCCAACAGCACTTTGCCATTTTATGACCTGGCAGCTACAGCTGAAATTCGCCTTCACTTTCATTCTTCGTGACAAAACGCAGCCTGCCAGTTTGGACCTTTTTGCGAAAGTATCGTTCGCTGCTTGGGTCAAGTTGAAGTGGGCATACAACCGCAAGTCACTATTGCCGCCGCCGCGGATTGGCCGATTTATTTTCGTACTTACGCGGAACTTATTTTCTAAACCGACTCGACCGCTCGTCCACCGGCTCCGCAGACCAGTCATCGGGCTCACTTCCAGTCGCTCTTCGCAATGCTGGCCATGGCCCCTCGCGGCGCGGACCTGACGCCCACGACGCCCCACATGGCTCCGTCGAACAGCGTGGTCCCGGTCTTCAAACCCGCGGCCCCAATTGCTCCTTCCAGCGCGAAATCGACTGACGGCGAAACTGACACGGCCATTCCTGCCAGTGGGCTGCCGTTCAAGGCGCAGTGTAAATCGGCCGTGGCGCTGGTGAACGAGCGCCGCATCGACTTCGTGCGGGCGCGCAATGTGCGCGTGATTGGCCGACTGGTGGACGGCAACTCTGGCGACGCCAAGCCCAAGAAGAAGGAAACCAAGCAGCTGACGACCACCGAGTCAGTCGAGCGCGTTCTGTTATGGCAACATTCCAAGAAAATCGGGCCGGGCTTTGCCAACCTGGGCAACACGTGCTACCTCAACTCGGTGTTGCAGTGTCTGTCGTACACGCCGTGTTTCGCCCAGTTCCTGTTGGACAAGGAAGTCTTCGCGAGTTTTAACGGCGGCGCGTTGCCGGCAACTGGCAACGGCAACAAGTTCAACAAAAAGTTCGGCAAAAACGGGTTCAGTGGCAACGGCAACTCGGGTGGCAATGGGTTTTGCAGTGTGCGAGCCATGTCGAGACTGCTGCAGTCCGTGCACGGCAACAACGCGGTGCGCGTGTTGCAGCCCAAGGAGTTGGTGATGAACGTGCGCCACATCTCGAAAAGCTTCCGCATCGGACGACAGGAGGACTCGCACGAGTTCTTCCGCCTGCTGCTGGACTCGATGCAGCGATCGTGTCTGCGCAAGGCGCACATCAAGAGTGAAACCCACTCGGCCGCGTCCACGACCTTCGTGCACCGTATGTTCGGCGGCAAGTTGAAGAACTACCTCAAGTGTGCCAAATGCGGATACGTGTCTGAACGCTTTGACGACTTTTTGGACCTGTCGTTGGAAATTGGACACGGTGTCAATAGTGTCAAGGCGGCACTTCGCCACTTCACCACGATTGAAAAGCTGGATCACCTAAACGCGTGGAAATGCACGAGTTGTGGCAAACCCAGTCGTGCCGAGAAGGGGCTCACCATCGCCGAGTGCCCCAATGTGCTCATGATCCAGCTGAAGCGCTTCGACATTATGTTTGGCAAAATCAAGCGGCATATCGAGTTTCCTCGCGCGCTGGACATTGCGTCGGGTATGAGCAAAAACGCCGAGGACCGTCGTCGCGGACGCACGAAATACGAGCTGCATGCCGTGCTGGTCCACGCTGGGTTTTCCACGGACTGCGGACACTACTACGCTTTCGTCAAGGGCTCTTCGGGTCAATGGTACGAGATGAACGACGACACAGTGCGGTGGGTTAGCATTGACACGGTGCTGCAGCAGAAGGCCTATATGCTGTTCTACTCGCGGGTGCTGCCTCCGTCTGAACGTCCGAAGCCGAAGGCCAAGGAAGAGGAGGAGGTGAAGGCCAAGGCCAAGGAGGTCGTCGAAGCGGCCAAGCAGCGTGAAAAGGACGATGTGCCTGAAAAGGTCGCAGCTGCACCAAAGCCGCTGCTGTCTAAAACCAAGGAGCTGGACATGAACGGCTTCCTTGCGAGTCTGAAGACGACGGTGACCGCACAAGCGGAGGACATCGATGGCGATAAGCCTTTGGTCGTGATTCCAGCGAAAACCACGAAGCGGCACAAAACGGTGACTTTCAAGGTCACGACGAAGCCGTCGGTGTCTCTGTCGGACGGAATACCAGTGATCGCCCGCCACCGAATGAAGCGCTCTTTGACGCCTAGCTTCGGTGGTCGAGTGGGTCGGTTGTATAAATTTCGACCGGCCTCGTGGAAATCCTGTCCGAGTCTTGTGATGACTCGATCTGTTCAGGAGCTTCCGGTTGAATCTGCGCCTTCCGAGGCAAAGGAAGCTCCGTCCACTGCCACCGCCCCGATGAAAGCGTCCGGAGCCACGCGAGTGGCGTTTGACCCGCGGCATCTTAAGAATGTGGGCGTGCGCAACGCGTCGCTGTTCGGACGTGAGGTGGAAAAATGGACTGGCGAGACGGACATCGAGTCGTCCGAGACCACTAGCAGCAGTGATGCGGCCCCGCATGAGGCGGTTGACAGTGTCTTGGCTGCGAAGCACGACCGCGTGCTGAATGCTCTGAAACAGGAGGAATGGAAGCACCGCAATGCCGGGCGCCAGGACTACTGGGACGAGACCCTTGACGTGGGCAAGGTGAAGAAGGTGAAAAAGCGCAAGGAGTTTGTCCCGAACGAAGGCCGTAAGAACGCCTTCCAAACAGCTCTGATCCGCAAGAAAAAGGAGGCCAAGCGGCAGCGCACGGCGTAGACCTGGCCATAATAGCCTCCACCCCCACTAGAACACAGCGAGGGAGGACAATGTCCACTGGATCCGCTAAGGACGACCTCCTTCGATTGATGCATATTACGGAAAACTTGTCAAAACTATCTCTTCAAAGTGCATTTTTTGGTTTGCACCAAGGTGCAAGTGGCTAAAGTGGCTAATTCCGGGAAATACTTTGTCAACTTGGGCGAAACGACCCACGAGTCTGGGATCTATTGAAGGGGTGCCTTTGAGTGGAGTCTGGCAGATCGAGGTGCCGCTGGAGGCTCTGCGACCATGGATAATGACGAGGAGCAGCTTGTAGGGGGCAACGAAGTAGATCAGCAGGCGTCTGAAATGTCTTCTGAGGACCCCATCACCTCTGACGAGGCTGAAGACCCCGCAACCCCCGAAGAAGACGAGAAAACACCTCATGGTGGCGCTGTGGACGCGTCAGGAGAGCCATCGTCAGCTTCCGAGATGGCGATGGCGGAGTTTCTTCGTGCGTCATCGGAGCAGCTCGAAGGCGCAGAGTTTTCGCTGCTGATTGTGCTGCAGCCTGACAACGTGAGGCATCGCGTCACTGTTACGGCTGAGACCACGCTTGGCATGCTCCGGAAATTGCTGTGCGCCGATCTGCAGCTGAACGCAGAGCTCGTGAGCTTCCCGGACCTACGAGGGCCACATGACGCTGACCAGAAAGAGGAGGATCTACCGCTTTCGGCGTACGGCCTGCCCAACAGCAACACCGAGTGCACCCTCGAAGCTTACGTCGCTAGACCACCGCCTACCAGTGACTACGTCATGCCAGATCGTATCCAAGTCCAGGTGTACAATGGTGCTGCGTACAATGTGCTGCTCTGTTTCTCACGGTGGTAATGCTAACGGTATCCTATTGGGTGATGTAGAGGAGACCGACAGCACCAGCACAATAACTGTGGCGATCGACAAGTTTACAGGCCACAAGCCGTACCTCGGGGGCTTTCGACATCGCAAGACGCAGCAGCACTTTCACCATGCTTCCACTCAAGTGCGGCTGCTTCCTCTTTGTATGTCGTTATGCATTGAATTTGCTTATAAACTTTGTTGTTATTGCCAAGCAGACAATTCTATCGAGAGCTCGTCGCAACATGGGGCCCGTTCGGTTCCACCGCGAGACCCAAACACAGGACCTGGTCAGTCGATCGCTCCAGACCCACCGCGAGTCCGGCACTCAAATGTCTCGACGCGACCTCAAGCTGGACGAGTCCTTCGACCGCCACGTAAGTGCGCGGCCCTACTTTGACTCGTATCAGCTCGACAGTCTGCGTGAAGATTCAGTGCTGTTGGTGCAGCGACTGTGGCGAGGCTTTCGAGCTCGGCTGTACGTGTACAACATCCGAGAACAGCACCGCCGCGTGAACAGGCTCGCCGAGGTCGAGGCGCAAGAAAATGAAGCCGAGGATGTCGGTCGCCAGCGCCGTGAAGTCAGCCGCCGAATGCACCCGAACACTGTGAGCGACTTCGAAGTGCTCTACAATGAGCTGGACAAGTGGCGCCAAGTGGAATGCCGAAAGGTGCGCGAGCAACGAGCTCTGAACCCGACCGAGAGGCAGGACGCGCTCGATACGATTCTGGCCAAGGAGACGAAGCTGCTACAGACCATCGACCGCTTGAAGTTGACCGCCACAGAAGCAAACCGCAAGCAGCGCATCGAAGCCATGCTGCAGTTCATGGCGCGACCGAAGCAGTGGCAAATGAGCGATGGCGGCATCAAGGAGGTGCATACGCCTTTCACTGTGCGTGCCGAAGAGCTCACGGATCTGTACCACGGGCTGGGGGCGCCGCTTAGCTCCGTGGACGAACGCTTAGATATGCTGCTCCACATCAAGTGGACGGTGCAAGAGTTCGACTGCGCTCTCACTCGTGAGCTTGTGGAGCTCATTGATCGAGAGGCCGACATGCTGAGTCGCGGACGCAAGGAAAAGAGCCTCGAGGGCCTTCGCAAGCGGCTCACTCACCTCTTTCTTCAGTTTATCGAGACCCCGGAGTTCAACCCGGAGGCCGCAGCGCTCAAGCACGCGCGCGCTTAACCTCAAACTTGTTCTATTGCTTGTTCCCGTCCTTCTCACCAGTATTCACGTCGAGAAAACCGTACAGTTTCTGTTGATGAAGTAGCTTCGACTGGACGACTACAAACAGTACCAGATCTAGAATTCGGGTATTGAACTGTAGGAATACCAACGTAGCAATGATTGCAAACCGAGATACGGTCGCTAAGAAGAATACAAGCGGCCCACCGAGCTTTTCGCTTAGATACAGCATGTGAGTGCAGTGAGTTGTTACGAAGCTTTTGGCGAATATGGTCAACGCTCTGGCATTGTGCCTTCGAAGTAGTATATGTTACAACGTGAATCGATGTGGTCTAGTCTACTTTTCTCAATGCAGATCTTGCCTCAGCGCCCGAACGTTTTGCTGAATTAGATCAGAGCTCCAAAATCCGTTTACAGAAAATCAGGCAGACTGGGGATATTATTGAGTTTTATTTTAATAAAACTCAATAATATTTAAAAATGAACATATTCGCTTCCCAACGACCTGATCTTTTGTTTTTTTGCAACAGGACATTTTCTTTTGAAAAACGCCAGCAGGGGGCCCTGCTCCTCAAGTTTGGACAACTTCCGTTGTTGGTTTGACGCCGAGCTGCGTTTCCAGGGGATTTCTGGTTTCTAGTGAAATACATGGAGTTCAATGCAGCGTGTTGCCGACTCTGCTCACGCCTGCGGTGGCGTCATGCGCCTATCCAAGGAATCAACCAGCCATCGCAACTGACACAGCTGACTAAAAGGCAGCGGGAGCGCGATCGCTTGCTTTCTGGAGCCAACCGCGATCTTTTTTGCGGGGATGGATTCTTGCCAGCAAGCTGGCAACAAACTGCAGTTATACCTCTTGAAAAAGTTATCATTCAATTGCTCTAAAGGCAACGGCCTCCGGAAGTTGCTGGATACCGCTGGTCGGGCCCAACGAATGTGTCTTGGCGCCACCGACCGAGCCGAAGTTCGAAAGGGCAGGGGTAGGTGTACCCTCGCCCGTCCGTGTAACGGTAAAAGCTTTGGTTCGAAAAACAAAAGGGCCAGCGTTCTGGTACGTCTTGACTGCAGCCAGGACTCCGGAGCTCCGGAGTGTTGGCGCCAGCTGCTGCGCGCGCTCGGCTTCTGCATTCCCATTTCCCATTTGGCCATCCGCAGTGCAAGCTCCCGTATCGCTTCGTGCACAGCCCGCGTCCGATCCGAGTTTGATCCTGTCCGAAAATAAAGACCGAACGATCCTCCATCACCACACCACCACCATGCTCGCGCCCACTTCGGACTACGGCTACGCGCCCTCCCTCGCCAACCAAATGGGCTACGAGCAGCAGCACATGCAGAGCGGCGAGCGCCCCAAGATCTTCATGCAGCCGTCCGTCGACTACGCGCAGATGGTGCACCAGGCCACGCCGCAGCACGCCATGACGCCCCAGCACGCCATGACCCCGCAACACGGCATGGCGCCCAAGTACGAGGCCGAGCCGCTCATGATGAACGTGCAGAACGGGGCGCACTACTACGCGCCGCCGCCTATGAACGCGCAGATGCTGCACGTGTCGTCCGACTACGATTACCCCAACGGCGCCGTGGTGACGCCCTCCAACGGCTCGCGCAGTGGCTCCAAGCGCTCACGCGAGGACCTCAACCTCAAGGAGAAGAAGCGCATGTTCAAGCTCAACGACCGCATCAGCCAGCTCAAGGAGATGCTGGACGAGGCCGGCGTGCAGACCAAGAAGAACAAGCAGTCCGTTCTGGACAACGCGGCGCACTACATCGAGATGCTGCGCAGCAACCTGCTTATTGCCAAGCAGAAGGCCGAGCGCGCCGAGAAGCAGGCCGAGGCCTTCCGTGCCCAGGCGCAGAAGTCGTCGTCCGGCGCTGATAAGGTCGTCCGTGGCGTCTTCCAGAAGACCACGACGCCTCGCGTGGTCGTGGACATGAACATGCAGACGGTCACGTTCAACTCGGCCTTCGTCAAGCACACGGGCGAGACCGAGCCCGCCCTCAAGAAGCAGAAGACCCTGCGGCCGTACCTGTGCGCGGACCAGGACCAGTTAGATCGCATCATGAGCAAGGTCCGCGAGACCAAGCAGTCCACGAGCGCCCTCGTCGAGACGTCCGCTGCGGGAGGCAACGCAGTGTCTGTCAACCTCGTGGCCGCCGTCATGACGGACGACAGCGGCAAGCCCACGAACGTCGAGTTCAGCTTGATCCCCGTGGAGACGCTGGCTCAGCTGCCCCAGCCGCAGCGGGCAGAGAAGGAGGCCGCACACGACGACGCCGAGACCTCTGCGGAGGAGAACTCGGTCACCGACGGCGACGTAGCAGAGCCCAAGGAGGAGGCATCGAACCTGCAGTTGTGAGTGCCAAGCGACGGCCATGTGTACGATACAGAGGCGGCGTCGAGCGCGCCGGCCGTTGTGCGAGCCGACAGCGCCAGTGAGTGCTGAGTGTAAGCGTAGTTTATGTAACCTTCAATGCAAGGGTCTGGAATGTATTATCATGGAGGTGTTTGGTAGGAGAAGCGCTTGACATGCAGCAACCGCCATGCCTGGAAGGAAGCCTTGGGCCAAAGGTTGGCAAAACTTGCTGCCAACCTTCGAGAAGACCCGCCCAGCAATCACTGCAAGACCTTCGTGCGTGCTGGTGCGGCTGGGAGCTCCACACAAATCCGGCCCGGCTCTAATTTCGTGACGACTCGACATTCGTGATGCGTCAGCGAGCAGACGACGTGCAGCCGGTATCAGCACTTGGCTCCGTCGGTCCGACATCATCGCCGCCCGAAGCTCTTCCTTGCGGTGCATACGTTTTCAAGCTGCTTGTTGCTACGAATCCAGGTTGTTCCATTTGTAAACTTGTATAACCGGCGCCTGAATTCCGTCGGCGTCCGGCGATCCGGATCAGACAGAATGCAGCGCTGGTGTAGCCGGTGAAGCGGCCAAGGAAATCGGCCGCGCCAGCGACACCACGACGCCGAGCGAGCTGCACCAACAACCCAGGGTGATATATGTAACGAGCAGCATTGGCGCAGCTGGCGCCGTGGAGGTGGAGCGTGCCATGGGGCCGAGTCCGAGTCACGTGCCTGGCAAGTTGCTTTGGTTGCCCCTCATGCCACGGTGACGCGCAAGAAGTTTCGGCGCGCCTTCCGTCGGTGGCAGCAGCCAGCCGTTGCAGCATTGTGAAGGGCGGTCGCCGCATTGCGCGCGTATAGTACGGGTACGTGGCCGCCCTTTCGGGGGCTCGCTCTCTCCAGGCTGCGGACGAGCACTGACAGCTGAGAATATTTGCTTGCATGCTCTCCTCCTGCTTCAGTAACTTCCATCGCAGCATTGAAACTTTGAGGTGTATTCGACTCCGTGTATGGTTGGCGACAAGGAGAGTCTCTATCAGATAGGAGCTAGGACGCTGCTAGCACGCACGTCAAGTACGCTTGCACGATTCACAGCCTTCGCCTCGCACTTGCTCGCCGTCTGGTGAACACCGACGATAGCTTTCCAGCACGTGTGAACCAAATCCTTCAAGATGCCTGTCAAGGCGGCTGTCAGAGCGCTGACAGATGCGTTGACAAGGAAGGAAGGCATGCTCGTGATTGGGACGCGATTTACGTCAGTCCTTGCGTAGCTGCCGCTGTCGCAGCCGTGCGGTTGAGCAGCGGTTGAGGCGCTCGAGAAGGCATGCTACCTGGTCTGTATCGCCTCTCGCTTCCGAAACTTGGAAATATCCAACGTGCACCTCTGTATTTCGTTCTCGGTTCGATAACTGGAACTTTGTGATCAAGGAGGCGCGTACCAACAGCTTATTATTCTCTTCTTGGAGCGCATTGCAATTTTTGCCAAGCCACAGCCAGTTTTGTTGATGTCTTCCAAAAATAAAATCTGCGTCAGTGAATTTGTACAGCCAAACCGAGATGGGTTCAAATATCATATCATCTGGTTTTGGTTGCGCGCTATCCCAAAATTATTTGGCGAGCCAGATTTTCGACGAAGCCCTACAAACCAGCCTAGCTCCGCAGAAAGTTCATCAAGCAATACATACTGAATAAGGCTTCCTCCATACCGTAAAAATTCCAACTCGGTTGGACTGCTTCCAACCAATACCGGTAGCAGCGGTATTTAGGTTTTTTGTATGCCCCGCATTTTACCTTGCAGTGTCAGAATCCTTTCACCGCCCCCGGCCAACAATCCAGCCCGCCGCTCCCAAGACGCCTGTCCTGTGCTCCTGTCCTGTGCTGTGGTGCGTTGCTCCGTGCTGCCTACGTGCTGTCGGCTTGTAGTACAGCTTGTAGTGTGCTAACCGATTGCTCTTGCTGTGTGCCCCCTGCTGTCTGTACTGTGTGTTTGGCGTAGGGAGACGATGCATGAACGCTGTGGGAGTGCCGGACTACGCGCCTCGCATTGGGCTGCGTACAGTGCGCTAGTGACCACATGGAGCTGGCCAACTTACAGGTCTGGGTGATGGACCGCTTGCAGCGGGGCTGCCGTAGCTTTAGCGTCAGAGGAAGACACAGACTCAGAGAGTCTCTAGTAATAGCGATAACCTTACGCTCTATACAAGAGCTATACCGAGTACCGTAAGATAACTACTTACGGACTCCAAGAGACAGAAGTACCTTAAACAAGGCTAGTGAACTCTTAGGCTTCAAATGTGAACTGAATGTATTGTTGTTTATCGCGGCAGAGCCGCCTGTTGTATGTATGTATAGGACTCACTATCTATCATAGTAGAGCCTAGTCTAATGCATATCCATTGGCTGTGAGCCACCCACTCCTATCTGGGGTGACCCACGTAACATATGTGTGGAACTCAACTTATGTGTGGCACCTAGCCTGTGTGTATCACACTATTCGATGTAACCCCGTTACACCCTCCCCCACCAAGACGCCGGATACGGAGGGTCGTATCCGGACGAAGAAAACACTGACGCCATAAAATCAGCCGAGGCTGCGGCGGAGAGGCAAGCGCGGACTGCGCGGCGCCTCTAGCGTGCTACACGCATCGGCAGGCACTGCCACCGCTCACCAACAGGGGCCTCATGCTTATCAAGCAGGTGGGGCCACTCATGTTCCGCCTAGGGCGCCGTGAGAGCTTGTCGGAGCCAGCTCGTGCAGTCCCAGACTGTATTACGTGCATGGCACCGCCTCTCCAGCGCGTTCTACGCTTTATCCAACGCCGACAAGGTATCCATACCTGGCACAGAGGCTTTCGAAGCCGAAGGGGGTCTTGTTCCTGCGCTCCGCGCTCTGGAACGCCGCGTAGCGGCTATTGGTTTGAAGTCCGATACTACAGCTGACGCTGCAGCCTTCGCAGCATACCGTCACGCTGTTGCAGCTCGTGCACGACTGTGCAGCTGGCAAATAGACTCATGGTCCTAGACCAATGAGCTGGTGGGGCTGTCAAAGCCCATAACCATAGACGCCGCGCGTCATAGGTGTTGGCTCTGGGAGCCGGGTGTGGTGTGGCTTCCGCGTAGATGGCCACGGCCACGGCGCTTTACTAAGCATAAGCAGGAGCAGTGCGCACGCTCTTACTGCATGGGCAGCTAATGCACTAGGTGCTGGCTGCCACAACAGTCCTAGGTCAGGACTTGAGCTCGGTCACTGACCCATGAGCTCCCCCACCTAGTGGGAAGAGCTGTTTGACCGCTCACGCGGCCGGAGGCCCTGCCTTGGCTGGCGATCATGGCGATCAAAAGCGTCGACGACGTCGGGGCAGTCTTGCCGTAGAGGTACCTCAAACTCCCATGAGTTCTCTGAGTGGGGATACCCTCTCCACTTCACCAGATACTGGTATTGCCCCTGGTAACGGCGTCGGGCTAACAGCCTTTCCACATGGTAGTGGAGATCACCTTGCTCGTCGAGCAGCGCCGGCGGCGCCCGTGTCCTCGCACGGTGAGGAGCCTGTCCGGCCTGAGGAGCTGGAGAGCTTGGAGAGATCGCTGAGCGACGTGCGTCAGATCCTGGAGCGCCATGGGCGGAGGCTTGATCAAGCCGAGAGGGAGTCTGACACCACCGTGAATGAGATCCGCGATCTCCGGGAACGTCTCCAGTGGTGTGAGGCTGCTGAGTCGGCGACTCAACGCCTGGCGCGCCTTGAACAAGGTTTCGCGCGGCTGGAAGGTCAGGTCGACCTGTTGCTGCGACTTCAGCAGGGCGCTGTGGCTCCGCCACGTTGGGCGCCAGCTCCTGAGAACCCACATGGGCCGGGTCCCGGTACGGCTTGAGCAAGCCAACGTAGAACACGGGGTGCGTACGCATCTTCTTCGGAAGATTGAGCGTGTACGCCAGGCCCTTCTTGGCCACGACCGTGAACGGTCCCACGAAGCGCGGGCGCAACTTGGTCTTGAAGACCGCAGACACTGCATGTGTAGGTAGGTTTTTAGCGTTAAGCAACACTAGGTCCCCGACCTCAAAGCTGTCAACATTGCCTCTGCCCCTGGCATCAGCCTGTTCCTTCTGCTTGTCTTGGCTCTCAGCCATAGCGTCACGCACGTGTCGAAGGACACTCAGTCGCGTTGATAGAAACTCATCAACCTGTTTACGAACAGTGAGTGGGCTGACATCAGCAAGCCGATCGGCTATCTCTCCCCCACCAAGCCCAGGACCACGGAGTGGCAGCGTCAGCGGGACGCGCGGGTGGGTGAGGCCGTTCACGTAGAACGGAGTGTAGCCCGTGGAGGCATGCACAGCGTTGTTCAACGCAAACTCGACGAGTGGAAGCATAGCGCTCCAACGCTTCGGCGTTTCAGCGCAAATGCTACGAAGAATGTCTTCGACAACGCGATTCACGCGCTCAGTCTGACCGTCGGTCTGCGGATGGTCCGCTGTGGACATGTCCAACTTGGTGCCAAGCACCTTAAAGACAGCGTCCCAAAACTTCCCAGTGAAGCGGGGGTCTCGATCAGAGACAATCGATGCGGGCAGCCCGTGTTGGCGGAAGACCCGATCGAGAAACAGCTTCGCTGTCCCTTCACCGTCCACGGTGTCCGGCACAGCCGCTAGATGAGCCATCTTGCTCAGACGGTCAACGAAGACCACGATGCCCGTGTTACCTTCCGCGTCCTTTGGAAGGCCAAACACGAAGTCCAAACTCATGGACTCCCAACACCCAGAGGGTACAGGCAAGCTTGCCAGCGGCGCGGCCGCATGCGGTGAGGGCTTCACCCGTTGACACGTCTCACACGTGCGCACGTACGTGCTCGTCCACTTGTACAGCTTGGGCCACCAATAGGTCCGGCTCACAGAGCTGTAGGTCTTCTCGCGACCGAGGTGGCCGCCAAGCGGTGTATCATGCGCCTCGTAGAGGATACGATACTTCAAATCCTCGTCATGAGGGACCACGACTCGAGGTGTGTCCTCCGCACTCGTGCTGTAGTACAGCAGACCGTCAGCGACGGAG
Source organism: Phytophthora crassamura (assembly GCA_033557995.1). Taxonomy (NCBI): domain Eukaryota; phylum Oomycota; class Peronosporomycetes; order Peronosporales; family Peronosporaceae; genus Phytophthora; species Phytophthora crassamura. Next base: position 246,469 of record JAUCED010000011.1, on the reverse strand, counting down.
TAACGGTGCAGGCTCGCGCGCAAGCGCGCCGACAATGTATTGTCCGAGTTTTCAAACTCCTTGCTCCCAAGAGCACGCAGCAGGGCGACACACATGTCGTCTCGCGCATAAGCAGCGCGTATCAAGTCCGTCACCGACGAGGTCACCATCGTGACATGAGCAAGCTCATAGTCCGGTCGCCGTGACAACGCGTCTGCAAGACCATTTTGCCTGCCAGGCTTGTACTTCACCTCGAAGTTGTACTCCGCGAAGAAGGACAGCCAACGGGCCATCCTTTGCGAGAGGTGAGGCGACTGGGTCGCAGTGCGTAGTGACGCATGATCAGTGAAGATCACAAACGGCTTAGAGCCCAGCAGGTGAACCCTGAACTTGACGAGAGCATACTTCATCGCAAGTAGCTCTTTGTCATGAACTGGATAGTTCTTCTCTGCAGCCTTAAGCTGGCGAGACTCAAACGCTATCACGCGTTCACGCCCTTCGGCGTCTGCTTGAAGCAGAGCACTGCCTATGGCAAAGTCCGATGCGTCACAGACGACACTGAAAGGACGTTCAGGGTCTGGCAACGCCAGGATCGGGGCATGAAGGAGACTCTCCTTGACTGCTTCGAAAGCATCTTGATGCTCGGTGTTCCAACACCAGTCCTCATCCTTCTTAAGGAGATTGGACAATGGCCGAGCCATCTCAGCGTAGTTCGCGCTGTACTTGTGCAAGTAGTTGGCGAGGCCAAGCCACTTGCGTAAGTCCTTCTGGTTCTTGGGAACCGGCCAGTCAACGATGGCCTTAACCTTAGCAGGATCTGCTCGAAGGCCGCGCTTCCCAACGAAGCATCCTAAGAAAGGAATTTCTTCAGCGCCGAAGATGCATTTTGATGCGTTAGCATACAGCTTGTTGGTGCGCATGCACTCGAGCACTGCTCGCAAGTGGTCAATGTGGTTCTCCACGTCAGACCGACCGTGCTCCGCACGACTGTGGACGAAGATGTCGTCGAAGTACGTTTGAGCAAACGCCCGCAGGGGCCTGAAGAGCTGCGTCACCAGACGATTGAACGTCGCAGGCGCGTTCGACAGCCCTTGGGGCATGACTAGCCACTCCCAGAGCATACCACTCGGAGTGCTAACCGCTGTCAGCGGAATGTCACTCGCTCGCATGAGCAACTGGTAATAACCATCGACCAAGTCGAGCGCACTGTACATCGTGCAGCCAACCATATTGTTCTGCAGAACATCCTTCCTAGGAATCGGCGTCTGTGCCGGAATGGTGGCAGCGTTGAGCTTATTGAAAGCATGAACGATGCGCCACTTGCCATTAGGCTTTCTGACACAGAACGTAGGCGTCGAGTGCGGAGACTTGCTCTCACGCACCATGCCCGCCGCGTGCTTGGCACTGAAGAACGCGTCAATGACGTCGCACTGCTCCTTCGGTAAGGGCCACTGCCTCGTTACGCAGTATTTGGTTCCGGGAACCAAGTCAATCTCATGACGGACACCTCGATCCGGAGGTAAGCCAGTGGGCGGGTCATTCGAGACCACATCCTGGAACTCCTTAACCAAAGGATAGAACGGATCCGATGGGTCCTTCAGGATCGAAGATCCACTTCGCGCACTGAGTGCCTCCTTCGTGTCCTCAAGGACAGCTTCATCCATAAGCGACGAGGAGTTCAATTCCTCTTCCGGTCGTATCATGACCACTTCGGCGAGCGCGCCAGCCTTTAAGGCATCCCCAAAGTCGGGAATGGACATCTCGTCCAGCTCTAGCAGAGCAGCCACCGTCGGAATAGCCTCGAGGCGGACGTTGCCCTCGGCTTCACCAGTCACTCCATCAACGAGTGTGTATAGCTGCTCGCTATCATCGTCCACGACGGACACGTCCTGTACCAGGACCGACGCCTTGCGTCTCAAAGTCGCCATTTGGCGTCGCTGCCGCCTCCTCGCGGAAGCTGTACGCCTCGGAGAGGCCAGCGTGTTCAGACTGAAAGTCTCGTCAGGTGTCGCCACCTCTTGCTGCTCTGATTGAGCCGGCGTGGAGCCGCAACGCTCACAGCCCTCGCCCAGTGGATTAGGTGCCACTCGACCCGCATCGTCAGGGTCCTCCCCTTGATGCCTCGGCTCACAGCCGACCACGCCATCAGTGGCATGCAGCGATGCTGCGCTCTCGTGACGAGCACCGCTCAGCGGGTTACGTGCCGCTCCACGCGCATCACTAGGGCCATGCCCAAGATGCCTCGACGAACTGTCGACCATGCCATTACCGGCATGCAGCGATGCTGCGCTCAAGCCACGAGCATCGCTCAGCGGGTTACGTGCCGCTCCACGCGCATCACTAGGGCCATGCCCAAGATGCCTCGACGAACTGTCGACCATGCCATTACCGGCATGCAGCGATGCTGCGCTCAAGCCACGAGCATCGCTCAGCGGGTTACGTGCCGCTCCACGCGCATCACGAGGGCCATGCCCAAGATGCCTCGACGAACTGTCGACCATGCCATTACCGGCATGCAGCGATGCTGCGCTCAAGCCACGAGCATCGCTCAGCGGGTTACGTGCCGCTCCACGTCCAGCCCACGAGCAGTGCTCGGGACTCGCGTCTTCGACGCCAGTGTCCATTAACTCGGACACTCCAATGTCCAGCACATTGACCGACTCGGTCCAGTGCCCGCGCCAATAGCGCTTTTGCTTCCTAGCAGAGGTGGGTTCATGACTCGCCAATGCTCCCCTAGGAGGCAAGCGCGTAGCGCCTAAGGTCTTCGACCGCCAGTCGATCCATGGTACATGGCACTCCAGCCATGCCATGCCGAGGATGAGGTCGTACCTCGAATCCAGGTCGATGACCAAACAGCGTTCAACGCTATCGAAGTCCAGAAACTTCACGCCCAGGTTCACAGGAACCTTGGGCACCGTGACACGGGTCCCCGTCGCAAGACGGACGGTGACGATGTCCCTCGAACGCGCCTTCAGCGCCTCAGCGTACTGCTGACTTCCTTCCATCGTGGAGCGTCGAGCATAGTTGCCCGACGCTCCAGAGTCGATAAGGATCTTCCATGGCTTCTCAAAGCCCTTCACGGTCGCTTCCACGACCAGCAAGCCCGGCTTGCATACACGTTCCGTGTTGTTAGAGAGCACGGTGCTCTTTGGGGCTAAGCCCTGCCGACCTCCTCCCTGAGGCTCAACAGAACTCAGTTCTTCTTCCCCAGCAGGGCGCCCCGCGCCTACTGGGACTTGGCGTTTCCCCGCCCCGAGCCAGGCTTCTGCTCAGAAGCGGAGATTCGGCTCGACGGAGCCTGGCGCTGCTTGCGCAGCGGGCAACCCGGACGCAGGTGTTGCGTGCTGCCGCACACATAGCATCGACGGATGCCGATACGCTGCTCAGCAGCCTGAAGCTCGGCTTCCTCATCTTCAGCGTAGCTGAGGTCCATAGGCACTGCGCCATTGGACACATCAGAAGCTCCGGAAGAGCTGGCTTGGGAAGCCGTCCAACCAAGTCGCGACGACTTGAAGTTGAACTCGGCGTTCAACGCCACGTTCACGGCTTCCTCAAAAGAGGTCGGGTGAACACGGAAGACTTCCGTCCTGGCCACGCCAGTGCGAAGGCCTTCCATGAAGACGGTCACCGCGACCACTTCAGGAAGGGGATCCGCCGCCATGCCGGCGAGAAGAGTTCTCAACTCCTGGACGAAGTCCAGCAATTCCTTCTTACCCTGACGGGTAGACAGGAAGCGTGACCTCACGCGATACGCCTGGTTAGGCGGCGAGAACACTCGCGAAAGCTGGGCCTTCAGCTGATCCCAAGAAGGGAACGCAGTGTCCACAGACGTGCCACACGTCAGGGCCCACTCTCGCGCTCGGCCACCGAGCTTGGAGATCGCAAGCGCCACGCGCTGCTGCTCGGTCTTGAGCATGGCGGACGCCATGGCCATTTCGACCTCTCTGATCCAGAGCAAAAGGCTTTCGCCTTCCTTGCCCTCGAAGGTCTTGACGCTCACCATGAGCGGTTTAGCTCGTGGAGCATCGTCCGATGCAGGCCTAGGCGTCACAGACGCCGCGGCCGCAGTCATCTTCTGCTGGACGTGCTCCAACAGAGCATTCTCATACTGAGAAAACGCCTCCAGACGCGCGTTCACCGCGTCGGGGCCTTGCGAAGCAAGATGGGCCACACCTTCCGGGCCGATCAAGGACATCAGCTTATTAAGCCCGTCCTGTTGGTTCGGGGGTAAGTGGGCAAATTGCTCCATCCTCACAGAGGGACAGTCGTAAGACTCAGGTGTCGGATTGACTACAAGTGCTACCAAGTGCAGCGGGGCTGCCGTAGCTTTAGCGTCAGAGGAAGACACAGACTCAGAGAGTCTCTAGTAATAGCGATAACCTTACGCTCTATACAAGAGCTATACCGAGTACCGTAAGATAACTACTTACGGACTCCAAGAGACAGAAGTACCTTAAACAAGGCTAGTGAACTCTTAGGCTTCAAATGTGAACTGAATGTATTGTTGTTTATCGCGGCAGAGCCGCCTGTTGTATGTATGTATAGGACTCACTATCTATCATAGTAGAGCCTAGTCTAATGCATATCCATTGGCTGTGAGCCACCCACTCCTATCTGGGGTGACCCACGTAACATATGTGTGGAACTCAACTTATGTGTGGCACCTAGCCTGTGTGTATCACACTATTCGATGTAACCCCGTTACACCGCTCGTCACGCGTCTAGCCTTGAGGTGGGCTGTTTGCTGCACGATTGTCTTGCGCGCCGGCCTGCGTACACGCAGGCCAGCCATCTTGCGACTGACCCCGTGCCCACGGAGCTCGAGTGGTTGAGCGCCATGCCTCCAGGCCTGGTGGATTGGGTTCAATTCCCAACGTGGGCTTCGACTCTTTGTGTGTGTGTGTTGCTTTATTATCTAGGATGGCTATCACTGCGCGAATGCTCCGCACGCAGCAGTATGTATTGCATTGATTTCTGTTCGTCTTTCTTACCTAGCTACTGGGACATGCGGATGAACGGTGGGAGGGCTGTCTTCGGCGTTGGATCGACGATATCGCCTTCAAAATATCGCTCTCGGTACTGATCAAGAAGGTCTGTTAGGTTCCCAGCCTTTTGCAGCGCGCGCATGGCTTTGACAACGGACCCAACAGCGACAGCGTGTGACCCCTGAGCTGCCAAAAATTCCAGCGTGTGCTTTTCCGCTTCAACGCCTAGAGCGTGTACTTCGGCCTTGAACCCGGCCGACTCTGGATCCAGCTTGAAGCCTGAAGGTAAGCACAGCATCATGTACGACACTGCGTGCCTGGACTCGTGAAGGATCGCTTTACTAACGGTCGATGATTCGTACATGCGTGGCACAGCGGTGAACAACTCGAACATCACCGTTGCAAGTGCCTTCGATGCACGTTTACGCGCGCGCTTTGGCTGCCCTTGTTCGGGCTCGTCGGAATGATGTTGTGTAGTGCTGCGTGTTTGCTCAATAGATCCCGTTTTCGCCTCCAATGCTGCAAGCCTTTCTTCGACGCGTGTTTGACGCAGCAGCAGCTCATCAAGCTGTTGCGACAACTTGTTCAGAAGAGCGAGTACGTCGCTGGGAGCTGTACTTGCTGTCTCTTCGCCTTCTTCTTCAGGCAGATAGAATGCAGCGCGAAGAGATATCGACCAGGCCAGCAGCTCCGATCCGCGCATGCCGAGCACGTCACGAACTTCATGGATGCGGAGGACGTATGGGCTCTTTGGACGGTGGCGCTCCATCTCAGGAAAATGCAGGATCAGTGTTTCCATGAAGACTTCGAGAACCTGTGAGTCCATGTTCCAGGACGCCGTCGGGAACCCATCAACGACAGAGAAGAGAACGCCCTGCAACTTGTCCACGCGGGATCGGACTACGCCATCGAGGGACGACAGGTCAGGTAAGCGAGCGCCAGCTTTAGGATTCCAGCCGCTCAGCTGACGTGCAACTTGTTGGTCTTTGTGTGTTGTGTTCAGCATTTAGGAGAATGCTTTGCTCACGCGCGACATGTTCCGGCCCCCGCGTTCCACCACCCAGTTGGGGCTGATGCGACTGTCAGCGTTCGCGTGCATGGCACCACCGCGCCGAAAAGAGTGTGAGGTGAGCCCTTTGTAAGTCCACTCTCCTGTGCTGCTGGCAACGTGCCGACTTTGACTAACATCCTGTTAATGTAAGCTTGTGCGTCAGGTTCTGTGTTGGAGCGGTGCGTCTGAGGCGGAGCACTGATACGGTCATCGTTGAGCTCGCGGTCAAGAAGAGCCAGCAAACCAAGCTCATCATCTTCGTCTTGGGCATCTGGGGTGGTCTGCGCCGGAGCGGCAGCAAACTGGGGGAAGATGCGAGAGCCTGGCGCGGGATGTAGAGCGAGCGCCACCGCAAGTATGTGTAGTGGGCATGTGAACGGATCGTTGGGGTCTTTGAAAAGCGATATGCCCTGCTGCGAAGCTGTCTTCACTCGCCCTGCTGCGAAGCTGTCTTCACTCGCTTAAAGCGAAGAAATATCATACCACCTTCTGTACACAAACGATTTCGTCAGCTTTATACAATCACAACAAATATTGAAGCATCGTACCCGGATAGACACACAACTGTGCTTTCTCCAATTGCTCGGCCTCAGAGCCTCGACCGTAGAGATACCACATTGTCGCAACAAGCGCCGCGTCGAGGTAGTCTGACTTGGCAGACGCGTGCGTGTAGAGAGCCGATATGATGGTCTTTAAATCCTTCTTAGTGCACGGGGGAGCTTGTCTCGTGACACCTTGCTCTGGCCTCTTCTCGCAGTATCTGGCGAGAGTACTCAGCATCTTTTGCAGCTTTTTAGCGACGCATTGGCTCTGCTGCGGGTAGCGATCCGCCAGCCAGTTCTTGACATTGCCGAAGTAAGAGAGAACAGTATCTTCGACAAAGCTACTCCTTGCCTTCCTACTTTTTCTAACTAAGAACCACCCATACTTATCCAGAATAAAGCATAAGCTATTACCTGTACTGTCGTTCGCAATACGATCGTGAGCCTCCTCTAGCGTCATCTCCTTCTTCTCGAGGAAGTCCTCGAAGGACTTAATGGCCGTCGTTCTACTTCGCTGGCTGTTAGCTGGAACCAATGAAGCCACCGACATGACTTCGAGCGTCAGAAAGCGAAGTGGTGTCGGCGGTTGGAAACCTATCGATATTTATTCTATTTGTAGTTCACTTGATCTTTGTGAGGCAGACTGAATATCACTTCACGATTCCAACCAGATATTTTTGGAATCGTTGGAATGGCGGTTGCAGTTCTTGCCTTAATCCAATTGGACAATAATATGTTTAACACGGCTAGTGATTGGCTAAAACAAGATAACTTATAAATAAACGGTTCCTATTGGGTGGGAGGCGCCATACAAATGCAAAGGTTATGGGTTGGAGTAAGAATCGCAATGATATGCTACCATAGCGCAGACAAACCTAGATCTGACTAATTGCCATATACTTTGAAAAAAAACAAGGGCCTGTCTCGCGTCCAGGTTTCCGAATCAGGTATCGAGCAGGTATGAAACCAGGTATTGAACATGTTTTTAGTTTACGTTTGTTTCCTGAATTTTATTTTCTTTTTCTTCCCAGCCACTCATCCGAGGCCACGCGGCAATTCTCGCACGGTTGCAGCGCGTGGTGACGCCGGTAGCGGACGACACAGCTATGGCACGCACCCACAAGACGGCGCATATCAAGCGGCAGATGGCGGAGGAGGCGCGCCAAGAGGAAGACGCTGAAGAGGGGGGGCGTGCCGCAGAAGAGGAGAAGACCCGCCTTCCGACCGTCAAAACACCCCGCACTCGGTCCCAGAGAGCCGCCGCGCGTCAGCGCGCGAGGGAGGAGCGTGAACAAGCAAGCTCGACGCAGTCGGCCCGCATGCCATGAGTGGAGACGCCAGCAGCCCCGACACGACGGAGAACGCTGAAGAAGGAGACGCGGAGGACGAAGAAGATGTGGACGAAGACGTGGACGAAGAAGATACTGGTGAAGAAGGCGCGGAGGGAGAAGGTTCGGAGGAAGACGAGAAAAAAGGAAGAAGCTGTGGATGTTTGTCGCGGAGGTCTGTCCAAACGACGACAGCGAAAAAAAGCGGCCCGTCGAAGAGGTTGACGAAGACCTGTTGGTATCTGTTCAGCCGTTTCGACAGCAGCACAATACCTGGGCGGAGTTTGAACAGGGGATCAAGCAGTACATGGCTGAGACGCGCCAAGTGCTCGTCGTGAAGGAGGTGATAAACGTCGCAAGGCGCAATGCAACGCTGAGAAGCCAGATCCAGTACCAGGGGGTTCCTGAGGGAGATATCCCGCTCATCCCAACGAGTATGGAGCCGTACCAGCGCAAGTACATCTGTACGCACGGATGGCCTGCACGCGAAAGATCATCGGGCAGGCGCACTATGCACAACCTTCGTCGGACGGAGTGTCCGTTCCAGATGCTAGCTCAAGTGGTACATAAGGAAGATGGTTCGTGGGAGATTGCAGTGAAGCGCGAACGATACATCCACAATCACCAGGTATCGCCAGACATCTTCCAGCACTACCCAGGGATTCGACAGGTATCGTCCCAGTCAGCGTTGGTGCCGGGTGTCCAGCTGCTGATGCAAGCGCAAGCAGGGGCTTCGAGTATTTACGAGTACATCCGCGAGAGCTCCGACCGCCATGTCACGATGAAGGACGTACACAATTTGGTTTCTCGCCTTCGAAACTCCGGTATCAGTGTGTATTGGTGCTACTCTAACTGATGAAATGTTGGGTTTGGTTGTGTACAGGTGCCCAGCTATCAGACGACGATGCTGTTGCCGAAACAATCGTCAACTTCAACATGGAGTCTGCAAAAACATTTGTCGCGTCTGTTCACCAGAGCGCTCGCGGAAACACAGGCGTTATTTCGATCACCACGGGTCATATGCGCTCTATGGCGGACAGTTTTCCCGAGATTCTCCAGATGGACTGCACTCACAAGACGAACAAGTAAGTTCATGCAGATCGTGTCGATCCAGGTATTATTCATTGATTTCCAGGTATTGACCAGTTTTGCTTGCTTAGATACAACTACCAGCTTCTATCCATGGTTGCGATGGACCAGTTTGGCAATGGCCAACCTGTTCAGTACTCTTTGCTGGAAACGAACGCTGACTGGCACATGGCCAAGTCTTTGGACCACTTCAAGCGTGTGAACGAGCACTGGCGCTTGGTCCGAATCGTGATTGTGGATAAGGACATGCGAGAGGTGGAAGTTATACGCCAGAAGCTTCCCGAGGCTCGCATCCTGTTCTGCCATTTTCACGTGATCAAGTGGCTGCAAGAAACTATTCGAAAATCTAGCAAGTACGGGGCGTACGAGTCCGGCGTGCTGACGCAACTGAAGCACTCGATCGTGAACATGACCTACTCCCGGACAGAAGTGGATTACGAGGCGCATCGGGCGGAGTTCAAGAGTCTGTCGCTGCGAGGAGGTCGTCAAGAACTATGACAATATTTTGAGAAGAGCTGGGATGAGTGCAATGAAATGTGGGTAATGGCATTTCGAGTTGATTTGCCACACTTCAACACCCACACGAACAATCGTGTCGAGAGTCTGTTTGGTAAAGTAAAGCAGCATTTGAAGGGCCATTTGTCGATGAACGCGAGTCTACAAGTGCTTCTGTCTTTCCAGCGTCGCAAAGAGGAATAGTATTACGCAAAGGTGCAGATGCCAGGGACACTGCGGGACACAACCTACTCGGAGGAGATGAACGTCGTACTTGGCATGACAACACGAAGGGTGGCTGCCGCTATCAAGACGCACGATGTCGCCATGGACCCGAAACATTGCGAGCACGTGCGCTTTCATCGACAACGGAGACACAGTCACGGTGCGCTCGGGTGATCACGAGTACGTGCTTCAGAAGGAGAGTTGGGAATATGACTTCGAGTTTGCGCTCACATGAAGCCCCCGTGTCGACACGCAATGGTGTTCAAGCAGAGGAGCGGGAGGCCGTTTGTCATCCATTTACTGCAATCGCATACAGGTATGTCCATGTATTTCCCAGGTTTCACCAGGTTTCTGACACTCGCACACATTTCACAAGAGCTAACCCGCGTGTGTTGTGCGTTTTTGCGTTCTGTTTGCTCCAGATGGTACGGTCAGAGTCGGCTGTCTACAAAGGGCGTGTCTGAAGTCGCGAAGCCGTTCGTTGCTAAGATTTTCACGCCCGATAAACCTGCAAACCCCAAAACGGAGCAAGAGAAGTATCGGCGTGCGCAGCAAACATTTAGCCGTATTAGTGGAGAGCTAGCTCGGTTCGATGATGAAACATTCGACAAGGCGATGGATCAATTCGATATTTGGTGGCATAATCTTCGGCAAGGACAGATCAGTATAGACCAGACCCAGCACGGTGCCAGTGATGAAGATCACAATCAAGACGAAGGTCGCGGGGGTGACAGTGGTGAAGGAGATGGCAACACCGACAACGGTTTGGAAAGAGGTGGCAGTGGGGGTAGGTCTCGCGAGGATGGCAGTAGTGTTCCAGGTGGGACCGGCGGTGGGGAAGGTGGCAGTGGAGATATTGATGACGACGTTCCGGCCACCCAGCTAGCCTCCAAGCAGTGTGCGATCGCGTCTGAGTCGTCGCCCGTTCGAATCAAGTTAAACGCCAGTGTTGTTCCGGTGGGGCGCCCCAGACTCAACCGCAACGAACAGAGGGCCCTCTCTAAAGCGAAGGCGGATCTCAATGAATACAACAAGGGAATGAAACTGCGTGGACTGCTCCGTGATCGGGATGTCTGCGAAGTAGTTGCAGCCTTGAAGAAGATACAGCCCGGCTTGAGTGAAGTCGGTTCGTTTATTGCGATCTTTCAAGCGCTTGGAAAGGACGCGGGAAAACCTCTAGCGGCGCCTCGACTCGGAGTACGTAGCAGGCACCGTCCGGTACCGGATCTCTCAGGCAGCGATTGATCAAGCGTTTGAACAGCTGCGCGAGAAGTTACGTGGAGAAAATGAAAGGAGATCGCGCTTGATAGTGATGGCGATAACATCGGTGGTCCAGATGGATACGTTGTCGCTATCGAAAAGATTGGAACCTTTAGCAGAGAGCAGTTGGAAGCCATGAAGTGGCTGTGGAACCTGCAGAGTACGTGCCATTATGGTGTGTCGCTGTGCGCGTGGCTCAACACGGAGGTGCAGAACGTCGTGAACGAGCATGCTGAAGTAGGTATGGCGATGACTGACTTCCTGAAAACCTGGCCATACCTGGTCATACCTGGATTCGGTTTCGACTTGACAAGGTCTGATCTCTACTGTTTGAGAGAGTCAACATGGTTGAACGATAACGCGATCCGCGCTTTCATGGCGTTTCTCAAGACCTACAAGAACAACACGACGGTGATGATTCCGCCGCCAAAGAAGCATCCACCGACGGAGGCTACGAAGAAGGAACCGTTGGCTGCGGGAAAACAACTACTGCAGATTCGTGCAGGTATTTCGGCCGGACATTTTGTCTTGATGCCGATCAACTTGAGTGGAGTTCACTGGGTCAGCATGGTGATCGACGGAAGCTCCAAAACGGTTCATCTGTACGGCAGCATGGGCATGAGCAAGAACTTGAAGCGTCTGAAAGGCATCGCGTCGGAGATCGTCTCCGCAATGCCGGACAACTACAGCGAGGTGATCGTGGAAGGGCCTCGACAGAGGGACAGCGACAGCTGTGGTGTGCTTGCATGCCTCCACCTGTGGAAGGCCGTGTCCAGCGATGCCCCAGCAGACGTGTCCCCTGCTGGCATCACCAAGCTACGTTGGAAGATGCTGCACGAAAGCTTGAAGGTGAAGCGTCGCTGGTAAGTGCAGTTCATGACATGGTAAATGCGGCTCAGAGCGCAACAATTAATACATGGCATTTACCTGGGAGGTACCTGAATCCATTCATATACATACCTGGTTGGAATGGTTGGTTCAGTTTGCAAGTCTGCATGCCGACAAAACGTTTTCGTCATCACTTCGGTTTTAGTTCATGTAGCGTTCACATGACTATTCCAGGTATCATGATCACCGATACCTGTGGACGCTATTTTTATTTCGTCCAGAATTGAATACCTGAAAGGAAACTGGCCGAGAACTGTAAGAAACCTGCATCTGAGTAAACCTAATCCCTTTCATCTGATTCGAAATACCTGGGCAGGAGACTCGTCCAAAAAACAATTCGAAAAGCTACTTGAAGTACTTCCTCCGTCCGAAAAGATAAGCTGGTCTCGACGAAAATACCGAACTTAAGGTGAAAGTGCTTGCTTTGCGCGTTTTGATTGGTTAAAATGAAAGAGCAGCCTTTCGCGGTTCGACACGTGGTCAAATTGCGAGCGTCTGGCAACTGACGCCAAAGTTACGGCTGCCCAAACACAGCTACCATTCAGCATTTCACCTTCTTCGCTTCGCCAGCCGAGCAAAATGAGTACTACTTCAGCTCCAACGGCTCTGACGCGCAAGAACCTCACTCCAACGGATCGGGCCGCAGTTTTTGACTTCCTCTTGAGCGTCAGCATCGAGCTTCAGCCGCCCAGAGGCTCCATCCAGGAGTGTGCAGTCAAGTACGGCTGTAGCGACGACCAAATCTCGCGTTTGTGGTTCAGGACATCAAGGCCGGCAACCCCATCAACTATGACAGCGGGTAGGAAGGGCAAGAGCGGCCGCAAGTCGCGCGTGACGGAAAAGTTCCGCGAGGACCTCAACACGGCCATCGAACTTATCCCTCTTGAGGACCGAATGGATATTCGCACTTTGGCGAGTACTCTAGGTATACCAAAATCGACTCTTCACGACTACTACCGTGCTGGCGTTTTCCGCAGCCACACTGCCAGAGTGAAGCCGATGCTCACCGCGAAGCAGCACGTCGACCGAGTCAAGTTCGCCTTAGGGTTCGTGCACCGAGGCCCGCTCAACACGCTGGTGTTTGACAGCATGATGGACTACGTGCACTTGGATGAAAAGTGGTTTTATCTTTGCAAGGAGAAGCAGCGTTACTATCTCGGAGAGCACGAAGACGTCCCCCACATCACTGTGAAGAACAAGAACTTCATCGTAAAAGTAATGTTTCTCGTCGCTGTGGCGCGGCCACGATGGGACGCTAAGCGACACCGTGTCTGGGACGGAAAAATCGGTTTATGGCCGTTCGCTGTCTACGAACCAGCCGAGCGATCAAGCAAGAACCGCCCTGCTGGGACGTTGGAGTTGAAAACGTTTACCGTCGATCGCGACGTGTATCGTCAAGCTCTCTGCCGTATGGTTATTCCACGCATCAAGGCGGCGTGGCCTTCCGGCAAACACGTTGTGCTTCAGCACGATAATGCGAAGCCTCACGTCGATGCTGATGATCCGGAGGTGCTGTCTGCGTGTGCGGAAGACGGATGGGATATGAGCATTAACCCACAGCCAGCGAACTCGCCAGATTATAACGCAAATGATCTCGGCTTTTTTGCTTCTCTGCAGTCACTACAGCACAAGATGAAAGCGAAAACGATCGAGGATCTTGTCGACAACGTCGATGACGCCTTCGCCCAGTTAGACTACGACACTATCGACAGGGTCTTCGTCACGCTCCAGTCTGTGCTCCAGGCGTCAATGGACGTAAACGGCAACAACAAGTACAAGATTCCACATCTGTCCAAGAGTCAAATGCAGAGGGGAAATGGCTTGCTCCTTCCCACCTTGCCTTGCAGCGCGCAGGTCTACGCCAAAGCCAAGGAGTTCTTAAGTTCGGTTGATCAGAAATAATATAAATGTACCGAACTTAACGGTTATATTTCCGGACAGCCTTCATATACAGACCCGCTTATATTTTCGGACGGAGGAAGTACTATTTACCCGATGTGATGTTATTGCTGTGGTTAGAAGTTTCGCCGTGTTTAGAGGTATGGGCTTAAAGTGATGTCGTTTAGTCGCTGCTCAATACGGGGATGGTTCCTCCTCGATACTTCTAAGCGTATACAACAACATCTCACACCGTCACAGTATTATGGTTATCATGCTGAGTTGAGCGCTCTGCACCAAACTTCTAACTAGGCCTTGACGACTAACCATTCGGGCAGCCGTTCGGGTTCCAAGGTTCATAACGCTCGAGAGTGCAGTCGTCTCTGGACTCCATTTGGGCAGAGTCATGGCTTTCACCAGTAGCGCTTCCAGCACCAGTCATTTATGAGGGACTTCTCGAGGGTGCCGTTGGTGTGGCCAGTTGACAAGCTTCAACCTCAGACAAGCGACGATGAAGCATTACGATTTCGAATTCAGCAGCTAGTTGGTCTCTGCAAGCGCGTCTGAGTGGAAGATGATAACTGAATGACTGAGTTCATAGTGCTTGTGGATCGAGCTAACTGTGCTCCAAGTTTTTTTATTCTGAAAGCAAGTCTTCAGGCTCGACAAGAGTTTTAGTTCTGAAAGCCTCCAAGCCAGCACTCAAGTGCAGGCCCATCGAGAGAGATGAACGGTTGATGCACGAAAAATGCTTTTGCGTTTTGAAGTAAGTGGACAGCAAGACGTCAAATACTAACAAAATAATTAATGATGTGATCACTATGCTTACTTACTCCACATTAATCAATACTTTGCGCGAATTGTGTCTTCGACTGTCTAAGGGACTAGGGGGTGCTCCGCACGTATCCATTCCAGCGGATTGGGGCCAATTCCAGCGGAATTTCCCCTCCAGCGGATCGCTCAAAAATCTGCGCGCTCCGCATGCAGGGATGGGTAGTACTGCGATTTTGGGGGAGTACTCATACGTAATATTACTACTTAGGGTTGGCTGGGAAATACACCTACTGTGACAGCTACATGTAGTAAAATCGTCAAGGGCCTGCGCGACCGTGACACCCCGTCTTGTCCTTGGCTCTCTTCAATACTTTCTCCTTGTCACCTTCGACCTTGTCCTCCGTCCTCGCCGCACGCGCACGCCCAGCACGCCCCTCACGCGCGCATCCTCGCACACCCCGCCTCGCCTTGGGCCTTGCCTGGCATCGCTGCCAGCCACCACAAGTCCATGTCGTCCGTCCTCGACCGCCGCGCGCCCCCAGATCTGTGTTTCGAAGAGTGGGCGCCAGGGAGCCACGGCAACACCGGCTGGGACACCCCCAGTATAGTGCACCGCAGTGCTCGGCCGAATCCCGTCGGGTCCGTCGCCGTCAGCTTGCCCTCCCCACGCCCTTTCTCCCGGCAGCGTCTCAAATATCTGGTTGCTGGCATCGGCCGAACGAGGACGGTATGTAAACCGAGCGGAACAGTACGGACCAATTCCACTCGGGATAGTTGTTAGCTTGGGCGCGCAGCGGATCCATGACTATCAATCCCGTCGAGAACACACGCTCTTGGCATCCGGAGGATGTCATTTTTTCGAGCCAAATAACTGCTAGCATACCAAGGGAGGGGAGCGCGCTCTCCCCAACATCGCCGAACAACGCAAGATGTCGATACAACTGAACACTTCATAAAGATCCCCGCTGACGGTAGCACATTTGCTTCTTCAACGCCTCGTACTCCCCACCGGATTGTGTATCGGCTACCCGATTCACCTTCAGCTCGAGCCACTTTCACAGAAAGTGGTTCACTTTATACATCGTGGTATATGGCATCGGCGGCCGGGAAGGAGTCATCAATTTGAACACTTCAGACGTCTAGAACCGACCACTCACAAAACGAGCAAGGATTGAGTAAGCACAGCGAGCACCTTCAGCAGAACAGGGCATTATTCGGGATGCGTGGCAGACAATCCTAGGTGGCAGGCCGAATGGAAGCGAATTAGATCGAATAGTGAGCTGCAATTGGGTAGCTCGGATAGGTCGTGTTTGGTGTGAGTGCCTTTGCCATTTGTGCTTCACTACCAAGGTCTCGCCCACTGAGCTCCGAATAGTTGATCGGTCAAAAGTTGGACGCATGGAAAGTAGTACGAATATAGTACAGCTACGGGTACTTGAGATTGGAGCTGTATTAATAGGTCAACTACGGTACTTTCACTCAAAAATAGTACGACTATGCCAAAAGTAGTAGGAGTAACTGTAATAAATACTACTTTTCAGCCAGTGCTACTCATCCCTGTCCGCATGTCCGTTCCAGCGGATTTTCAGGCCCGATCCGCTATCCGCTACCTGCCCGATTCCGGCAGGTAGCAGATTGATCCAGCGGATCGAAAGCGAGCGCCTGTAATAGGACATATCGTTCAGAGGTCCGAACCAGACCTTTGTTCATGTACACATAACCTGATCGAATACTATCGCGAACTGTTGCGACCGGTTCATACGCTGCGACACTCGGCAACCAGCCAGCCACGTCCTCGATCGGCACCATCGTCAGTAAGTGTGCTGAGCAGCGTGAACACGAAGAAGCCACCGCTACCACGGTTCCTCCTCCAAGCCGAGTCGCCAGATGCCGAGTCCAAGACAGAAGAAGATTTTGAAATCGCGATTCACTGCCAAGATGTCGGTAGCTTACTGTGTTCAGTTCATTCGACGTTTAGCGATGAATACAGAATGAATGCAGAAGCAGCAACAATGTTCGACGGAATGGACGAAGAGCGTCGCTACTTCATGGCCCAGCAGTTCTTGCACGAAGAGAACGCGGACAATACGGACAACTCGGACTAAGCTTGCATTCCATAATAAAATACACCTTCTTACCTTATGCACCTGCTGGAAACTAAGTATGACAGTGAATTCGGGCGGATTGCGGATTGCTTTTGGTGCTCCACAAACTGCTCCAGCGGCTGGTGCGAAACAGTGGATGACCACAAAACCAGCGGATTCTCGAATCCACTCGATGAAAACAGCGAATGTGCGGAGCAGGCGCTAGATCTCTCGCCGCCCGCTACGCGGGCGGTTGGACAGTGTTTGGTCCCAACCCGTTCCGCTCGCTGCTCCAGCTCGCTCAGTACTGATCAGTTCCCGCCTTCGCTGCGCTCGGCAGGTGCCAAGCCACGGCTGTTAGTCAATCGCAGAAAGCATGCCGTGTAACATTTGAAATCGAGGTGCTGCAGTGCTGCACTACTGTGATCGTGTCAATCCCCGTCTAACCCACAGCACTGCATATACAATTATCGTCACGACGTTTCCGTGAGCGCGTCATCGTACATCTTGTCCGGGTCGGGTCGCATCACACCGGTCACGTTTAATGTAAAGCATTCAGCTTAGTAGCTGTGTCATTCGTCACCTATGCCACACTGCAGTCAGATCCCTACACATGTGACCGATCCCGTACACTGGCGGGGAGTATGGCGCGACTGCGTTCCGAGCTATGATACTATGGCGTGGCGTCGTCCACGCAATGGTACCATGTCGAAGGCTGGTGTATAGCTGCCAGCGCGATGTCATCTAGTACTACGACGATTACCGTCACTATGTCTGCGTCGGTGTGCTATAGCTACGTCCAACGCTATGGCACGTGTCCGTCCAGCACTATGGTGCAGCCATGTCCAGTACTATATCGTCATGTACTACGATTTTTCGATTTTTTGCGCGCAATCCTATGGTATGGCTACGGTAGGCTGTGTTCGGGACTACGGCGCACCGTCGCTAAGAACTGCGGTGCAGTTATGCCCAGTACTATGTCGTTTTGTTCACGACTTCGTCCAGTACTACGACTTCGCCCGTTACTATAGCTCAGTGTGACTCTCCAGTCCTACCGTATGGTGTACGCATCTATGGTATGCCCAGTACTATGTTGCTCAATACCGTGGCCAATCCTATGACGAACGTGTCCTCAGTGCTATGACTACGGCCACTACTATGGAATCGACCAGTACTAAAGCGTTGGGTACCTTGGCACGGCTTTTCTCGGCCCCACGGCTGCGTCCTATTCTATGGTTCCGTCCTATTATATGGGTACGTCCTATCATATGGGTATGTCCTATCCTATGGCTACGTCCTATCTATGTCGTTCGATCCTATGTCAAAGTCCGATCCTACGTCTCCGTCCTATCCAATGGTTATGTCGATCATACGGCTTCATTCGATCCTAGCTACGTCCTATTCTACGACCCTGTGGCTATGCCCGATCCTATGGCTACCTAGCTTCGTTCGATCCTATGTCGTCCTATCCTATATCGTCCGATCCTATGGCTATGTCCTATGTCCTATCCTATGGCTACATCCAATCCTATATCGTTCGATCCTATGCCGCTGTAGTTTCGTCCAATCACGGCCCAGCTCGTCTTAAGTGCGAGTATGTGGTCCACACATGGCAATACATGCCGAGCTGGTGGGCCATCGCTCCGCTCGGCAGGCGTGTTGCCCCGGCGGCCAGGTATCCAAACAGGGGGAACTTCCTAAACCGACTTTGGTGTTATAGTTAAATCAAGTAAAGAGATATGTGTGCCTATCCTGTGCACGCGTGTCGAGTCCTGTGGGGCGAGGTACGCACGCCGCCGTCCGAGCACTTGGTCACGTCGCCGCCGATTGATATGGACAAGGGGCAAAATGTGAGCGGCGGCGCTAATTGTTTTTTTGACAATGGCTGCCGTCGCTGCGCTTGGCAGATGATCGTGAGGTCTGCAAGAACTCACTATCAGCCAATGAGAGGGGGGCATCTTAAGTGTGACCATCGGCTATTTTTGCAATTTTGGGCATAGTTTTTCGAGTCAGCACGATGGTGATATGCCGCATGACAGGACGCCTGCGGCGCAAGATCGCGCGGCCGAGCATACCGCACGATAGGTCGAGGCCATTGGACAGGCTGACCTCAAACAGACAGACACGTTAGCCTACTATTTTTTAGATACACTCCGTTTCAAATTGGCGGTAGAGTTCGGGCGGCGGGGTGTGGCTATGGTTAGCGCCCTCTCGTGTATCGGATCGGTGGCAGCCCAGCCAGGTCCTCCTCCTCGTCCGACTGTGTCAAGTCAGCCGCATAACCATCCGCGCCGTATCCGTGGATCGCATAATCCGAGCTAGAGCAAAAAGCCATTTTTCAATACAAAAATCACGATGTACCCAAGAAGAAGGTGTTTTCGCGCGCATTTTCAGTGCGTTTCACGTTCGAACCAGCGCCGAGTGCATTCATGCCTTAAGTAGAGATCACGACGAGTCTCCCCCACTTTCATCTCGATTTGCTCCAACAGAAGTTGAACTGTGAGGGCCCCACCATGGCCAAGGTTGAGACGCCGTGGGAGCAGGCGGTGGACGCCGTGATGCATGGCCTTTCCATCCGGAAAGCGGCACGGACATTTCCCGGCGTGGAACGCGAGGCCCTGCGGCGTCGAATTCACGGTCTTGTCGACATGCACGCCAAACCAGGGCGGCGAGCGGTGTATGTGTCTCGCGGGCATGAGCAGGTTATACTCGAGGTGGTGGCTGCGCGTGCTCACATGGGGTTTTGCGTCGAAGAGCCCGAGCTGCGCTACATCATACGGCAATGTGCTCTAGTTCATAGACCACCGGCTGGTGTACCGCCAGGATTCCCGAACCAGTGGTGGATCTGTCGGTTTGTCAAGAGGCTCAAGAAGGAGATGGACGATCGCGAGTTGGCCGATCAATCTGCACTTCTGAGACAGCCCGACGCGGAGACGCTCGAAGAAACGCTGCGCGCGCGACAACGTGCTAAGGCCCACCAAGGCAAAGCTGCGGCCGGCTCCAACAAGTCCGCCAGAAGGCGCCACTCGGACAAGCAGCTATTCCATACTAGACGGCTCGAGCTGTGCGCTCGATCCAAGCTTCGCATGGCAACGATGAATCTGGATCGGAGTCGGAGAACAGTGGATTAGAGGACGATCAACCTCAGACCATGGTCTACCTAGCCGCCGCGGATGACCGAAATAAGCAGGAGACTCAACGACCGAAGATTTGGGATGATGCTCGGTCGCCAAACCGGGGCGATGGTGGGAATGGTCAACACGCCGTGCTCGCACTGTGGTTCCACGAAGCACTCCGATCTGGGGTGCCGAAAGCGCCTGACGTGTGAGAAGTGTGGTCGACGTGACCATTCAGGCGATCACTGCATGTACGTGCGCCGTGCCTGCGGTTAGATCCACGACACCGGAAAATACCCGATTGAAGAGTTTTACAACTTGATCCGCTAGTGGTACAACCCAACGCAACACGCTGGGATGCTGCTATCCAACGCGGAGAAGATGTTAAACGAGGACGCTCGCCAGTTTGGAAACTGGTACGAGCCGAGCGTTCTAAGTTCTGCATACTTGCATACGTTGAGAGGCAGCCGAAGTCAAGGGTTTGTACGCCGACAATCCCGATCAAAAATACATGTGGAGTTCTCGAAGCACGTACTGCGGCGATCACAAGCTTGCGGCGCGACGAGGTTTTTCGATCGGATGTTATTATGGAGCTCGACTTGGCTGATGGGGAATTGCGTGGCTACTGGAAGGATCATGCGCCTGACACGGAGCCTGGGAAACCAGAGTCTGAGGAAGGTGTCGCAAACCGATCCAGGTTGGGATCTCTTACCTGGGGCATCGCGCGGCTACAAGAAATGTCATGCTCCAGGGAAGTGGTTCAAGCAATCCAAAGCCACTGGGAAAATCAACACCACCAAGGCGACACTGCTCTTGGATTCCGGCGCTGAAGTCTCGATCGTCAGCACCACCTTTGCTCGTAAGGTTGATTGCATCATAGACAAAACTCAGAGACAAGAAAGTCAGAGAGAAGAAGGTTGGTTGGGATAGGAGATAGCTTGTACACGACTTAGGGACGCACCACGATCAAGATCACATTGGTAGGTTTCTTGGTCTACTTCTTTGACGCGTGGATCGGAGATCTGGCTGGCCAGGACGCGATCCTGGGCATGACCTTCATGATCCCAGCCGGGATCCGCCTCGATCTAGCCGACGGGACTATGTGTCTCCCGGACGAAGTGCACATCCACCTGGCTGGCCGTCGTCTGTTGTACAGCCGCAGTAGTAACGACATCACACGCTACCATAGTGTCCGCATGGAAGCCGGAGGATCTGCGTAGATACCAATACGCCGACCACAAACGTTGAAACGAGATAAACTGTGGATGGCACGTGGAGAGAAGTGGGTCTCTACCGTCACGATGGGTCTGGGCCGGACGCAGTATCTGAGAATCACGAACATCAGTGACGAAGCGCTGACACTGCCGAGATTCACGCGACTGGGACTCTGGCTTGCCAAGGATCTGACGCCGCGCGTTCCTGGACTCATCTCCGTTGTATCGCGTCGTTATGCCGAGTGCCAGAATCTCGCGTATCAAGCGACTGTGGATCAACGGGAAGAGAAGGAGCCTGTACCGGAGTACGATGGACCAATGGTGGATCAACCAAAGTATGATTTCCCAACGGGCATTCTGAAACGGGAAGAAGCAGCCTCGAAACCAGTTGTAGCTGTAGCAGCTGTACGGGAAGATGTTCCAGCTATCCAGAGCCGACGCCACTGGAGCCGAAGCCCGAGCCAGAGGAGGAGCCACCGACTACGAGCTCGACCGACGTGAAAGAAGAGTCGGCCGAAGTTCCCACAGACGCCGATCAACCGGTGAAAGTGGAGCCCAAGACTGATGAAACTCGTGAAGACGAGGAGGTCTGCTACCATGAAGGGAGGGACTTGATCGTCGAAGATCTCGAAAAGCAGATGGTGATCTTGCCTGACGTTGGAGCCATCACGGAAGAAGTGACGATCGATGATATTCAGATCGAAGCTCCTGAAGGGAACACGGCGGAAGACATCGACCGATTGCGACGGATCGTCTGGCGACATCGACATCTCTTGATCGGGAAGGGCAACGCTCTCCCCCTGCTGCACGCGGTGCCGTCTGCGACATCGACGTGGGAGACGCCATTCCGGTCGCTCAGCGCGCCTGACGTGTTGCTCCACAGTTCCGAGAGAAGTTGTCCTATCTACTCAAAGGTCTCCTGTCCGCAAGAATCATCTCCCACTCGACCTCACCTTGGGCGTCACTAATTGTCGTGATCATAAAGAAGAACGGGATCGATATCCCGCTCTGCATCGACTACCGGCTGGTGAACGGCCTGACGAGGTTGATGGTATACCCCATGCCGTTGATCAACGACCTGTTGGATGATCTGGACAAAGTGCTCTGGTACTGCTCCTTAGATATGGCGAGTGGTTTCTGGGTGGTCTCCATGGCTGAACGCGCGAGGCTGATCTCCGCGTTCATCACCCCCTTCGGACTCTTCGAGTGGAACCGCGTGCCCATCGGTTTGAAGAACGCGCCGCACATACATCAGCGACTGCTTGACTACGCGCTGTTCGGGCATCTTCGGGTCAAGGCGGATCACGATCCATCGCGACTAGTCGACGTGTTCAAGGATGGAGAACCTGAACCCGAACTGAAGCCGTCGGTGCTAGGCAGGCGTTCGTACATCGACGACATCCTGGTAACAAGCTCCACTTGGGATGATCTCTGGAGAAAGTTGAGAGGCTCCTGGATGCTTGCAATGAGTGGAATCTGTCGATCAGCGTGGTCAAGAGTTTCTGGGGCTGTCGCAAGGTCGACCACTTGGGACATCGGGTGTCCGCTGAGGATCCCGAGGCGAAGCCGAAAGATCTTGAGGCGTTGGGCAACTTGTCCTTCCCAACCTCACTCCGATCGATGCAGTCCTTCCTCGGAAACCTGAACTATAACAGTCGATTCATCGAGGATTTCGCGATCTACGCGGCGGTCTTGTCCGAGTTGCGAGAAGTGGATTTCCATGAGTTCCAACAGAGAAGCGAAACACGCGAGAGACATCCAACCAGGGGCGATGAACCGCCGATCGAAGAAGAAGATCGATGGGGAGAGCTATCAGCACCTTCACCCTGTTGAAAGCTAAGGTCATCGTCACGCCAATTCTCGGCCACTTTGATCCTGATCGAGTTCCCGTAGTCGTGCTCTACGCGAGTCAGTGGGCGATTTCCGCTGCGCTCATGCAGGAAAACGATGGCGTGTATTGGCCAGTGACTTTCACCAGTCGAACCCTTGAAGTCCTACGAGCTGAATTACAGCACGGTCGACAAGGAGGTCTTGGCCATGCTGCGGATCCTGGATGTGTGTTACACCCAACCGGTGACTCGATCGCTCAAGATGCTGTCCCGGCATTCCACGCTGGCGTGGTTTTTCAGTTGGTCAGGTTTCGATGGTCGACTGGGCAAGTGGACAGCCTTGTTGTCAGGATGGACGCTGGAGATCGTCAACTGCGCCAAGGGCGAAGACGAAATCTTTTGTACACTTGCGGCAAGCATCACGCCTCGATCAGACATGGACGAAGCGCTGGTCGCGATCGCACCGAGGAAACAGCCACGCAAAGTTGTCGTCACACTGCCGCCTACGGTGGAAGTGAACGAGGAGCTGCTGGTCGTTAGCCTTGACGGATCTGCTAGCGTGAAGCGGAAAGTCGGTGCATTCAGCGCTGTCATCTGGAAGCTACCAGAGTAGACGATCTAACCGCGGCGTCTGGATTTTTGCCGGAGATCACCGTGAACGAAGCCGAGTATCACGGTATGTTTCTTGGACTCGATCTGCTCCCGACATTGGACCGGGGGCGGATCGTGATCTGCGGTGAATCAAACTTGATCATCCGCCAGGTGCGAGGCGAGATCGATTGCAAAGCTACAAAGTTACAGTTGCTGCGACAGAAGGCGATGGATCGACTGAATCCGTGGCCAAAACACGAGCTTCTACAGGTCAAGAGAGAGGGGAACCAGAGTGCGGGCAAGTTAGCCAATGCAGCATTGAAACAAGAGGCAGGTGCGAGGGTTACCTCCGAAGCTGACCGGCAAGACTTGATCACACTCAATCGTCTGGACGAAATTCTGCAGCCGAAGATCGAAGCCCCGGTCTGCACGGCGATCGCCACGCGTACAGCTAGCCGACGCCGCCCAAGACCCTGCAATAATCTGTAGTACAACGGATGAGGATCGAGCGAGTCCTACAGGCCCAAGACGAGAAAGAGTGGATCGTACACTTGAAGGCATACCTGCAGGGCGACGTAGCGAACTTGTCGGCAGAAGAGGCGAAGTCCTGTGCCAAGATCGCTGCTGAATATGCTTGGACGAGAGCGGATTGCTATTGTACTGCTCATCGGGATCGAAGCTGGACGCCGACCGAGACTCGATCGTACGGGTAGTCGTCACTGAGACGCTGCAGCAAGATTTATTCCACCATTATCACGCGATCCTGTAGGGAGGACATCAGGGGATCGGGAAGACGTTCGCGCGGATCAGGAAGCACTTTCACTGGCGTGGCCTGTTTCTAAGTGTGCAGAAATATGTGGGTGAATGCGTGGACTGTGAAACCGGGAAGGGGCGCCCTCAACTTCAAGGAGAGTCGCCTGGGAACATACAGGCGACGTACCCATTCCAGGTTGCGATGGATGACATCCCGTCGCTCATGAAGTCGTTCAAAGGGAACACCGAGTTGTTGATCTGGGTCGCTTGCTTCACGGGCTACGTGATCGCGAAGGCGAGCAGCTCCCGCACGGCTCAATCAATCGCGGAGAACTACGAAGAATGCGTCTTCAGGTGTTTCGGCCCTAGTGAGGTTATCCGGCACGACCGAGCGCCGGGATTCATGTCTGATTTTTTCCGCGCTTTTAACCGGATTGTGGGATAGAGGCAGGGCCCCAGTATGGCTTATGGCCCGCAAAGCAATGTATCTGCAGAGAGGATGATACAGACTGTGACACGCCCGTTCTAGATGTACGTAGCGGACGTTGATCAGCGGGACTGGCGCGAGTACGCGGAGCGACTCACCATTGCCCTGAACGCGGCCCAAGACGTTCTACTAAGCCCACATCTGCGATCCACGGTCAACGCTGGATGCAGCCCTGCCTGTAGACACGACGCGTCGCCGAGACCGAGATGCCCGTCGATGGAGGAATTATGTCCAGGAGCAATACCAGTGCGTACGGGAACACGTGAATGAACGGCTGCGGGAAGCCATCCAGAGCCGCGCCGAGCGACACAACGAGGAAGTTCAACCGCACAGGTATGGTTATACCTGGATCGAGTGAAGCCCGGCTACGCGAGGAAGCTCGCACATATGTGGACGGCCCATTCCGAGTCGCTGAGCTGATTGACAATCAAGCTGCTCGTCTCGAAGCTGCTGGATCGGATTACAACATCTTCCCGATCGTACATTTGTCCAAGTTAAAGCTGGTCAGAAGTTTCCCTGATCGACCGAAGGTACAGCTAGTGGATCCTGCCGGAGGACAGCTGGGAGACTATGCTGGACGACGATGAGTATGAGGTGGAGCGGATTGCAGACGTTCGATCTGGCCGGAGGACCGGTTACGGCCGCGTGCATCGTGGGTTCCTGGTCCACTGGAAGGGCTACGAGGAGCCCACGTGGGTGGATGAGGCGGATCTGAACTGTGGAGCCCTGGTGCGAGAGTTCGAGAGGAAGATGCTGAATCGCAGTCGCTTCAACGTGATGCAGTCGCACGAAAAGGGCGGCGATGGCTCTTCGCAGTAGGTTGGCTGCTGTGAAAAGGAAGGGTGAGGAAAAGGGAGTGCGAGGAGGCCGCACATCCGGAGGATGGGTTTGTTTGTGAATAAATTGCGTTGGATCGAAGGGGCCATCCCCGACGATCGAGCTGAACAAGCTCACGAGGCTCGAAAAATCATTGAAAGGACCTACATCATGACGATCTACTCCTGATCGTCTTCTGCGTCAGACACTGACGGTCGAAACTTGCCATCGAGTCGGTCAATCTGTATACCAGGATGATCACGAGGAGTTGCACGGAATTGGTTGCGCCAAGGCGCGGCAGCGTCCTTGATCTTCAATGCGGCGCCGAGATCGCTTGGAGCGCTCTGCTGTCCGATACCAGAAAGCCAGGTGCCGGGCTCGCTCTTTCGAGGGAAATGAAGGGAGAACGGGTCCAGGAAGATATCCAGATCGCAATAGCGGAGTCGCATGCCGTCGAGTATCCATGTGAGGATCTTCTTCCACCTGGGGCCCGCACGCGAACGACGCTGTTTTCGGCCAACGTACAACGTGTTCCAGTAGGTGCTGGCCTTGCGCATGTCTTCGGAAATGGGAACGAGTGCCTGGACTTCCAGAAGGCTTGCTGAGTTTCTTTCGATGGCCAAGTACCGCTGGCAGAGTTCGTCGAACCAATCATCATGATTGAAAGAACGTGGCATTATAGGATTCCGGAGAGCTTTCGAGGGGCCTGAGTCATAGAGTTACCGAACACTCGCATCGGTGATCAAGCTGGGATGCCAGACCGATTGAGCAGGAGAAGGAGTGGCCGATCTAGCCGGGAACAACCAGAAGTCGGGACAACTCCATTCGTGGAAGAGATCCCCCACCCGCAAGGTGCGAACACAGATGTCCCTGATCAATACGGCGGGCCAAGGATCAACTTGAAGGGTGGAGAAACGACGAGGACGTCGATAACCGGGGATCCAGGCAGCGCGATCTACTCGGGTGTAGGGTAGTTGATCGAAAGTGGCGTCGGAGAGCAGATCATCAGTACTGGAGGAGGATCATCGTTTGATCTGGGGCTGGAATCGCTGCCACCTCCACCTCCGCCTGCGGGAGTCGACTTCGACTTGCGCCGGGGCTTTTTCTTCTTTTTTTCCGGATCTCTTATCTTTCGGCTTGGGTTTGGAAAGCTTGGCCTTGGATTGCCCGAAGTTGGGTGAACCAGAGTCGCCGTGCGATCCGGATCTTGGATCACCACGTGACACTCCCGAAGATCAGATCTTCTTATGCTTCGGTTTCGAAGCAGACTTGCTAGACGAAGATCGACGAGACTGACGCTTGTTCGACGGGAGAGGCGTGGAAGGCGTAGACTGGGGAGGCGAAAGAGGAGCAAACTGGGGAGGCGCAGGAAAACGGGTTGCTGGAAGACGCACGATCGATGACAAACCGGTAATCTGGCTTTGGATGCTGGCCCGTTCAGCCAGCAGACGGTCGCGATCGTGCTCGACTTCGCCAGCAGACTTTTCCGCCGCCGTTAACTGCCCCTGCAGCTTCTCGTTTTCTTCACGGAACTGTCGCAGAGCAGTAGTCTCGGTCATCAGCCCAGCAACATGCTTCTCCAGTCGATCTACTGACTGCCGGGCGACCGTGATCTGGTCCCCTGTGACTTCAAGAAAGCGCGAATAAGGGTCAGAACCGACTCAGACCCCGCAACATGGATCAAAGGAGACATACATTGTACCTGAACAGCCTTGCGTGCGCTATCGCGATCGACGTCCTCATGGAGCTGGGTGGCCTGATCCGACCGCCGACAGTTGGCTTGAGCAAGTTGGGGGTGCCTGATCACGCTCGAAGGCCATCAGACTCAGATCGTTATCTGCTTCTTCCACTGTCTCTTTAAGGCGCTGTTCCAGACGTTCGACTTGCCGCCGCAACCTGGAAGAACCCTTTTCCAAAGCTTTCTGCGAAGCATCTTGAAGGGTGAGAGAATCCCGCACCCAGGCCAAGGTTATCTGCGTCTGAGCGTGAGCCACCAACTCTTGACCAGCCGCTCTTGCAACTGATCACGACCATGTTCTGCTCGGACTAGTTCCTCGTCGACGTGAACACGACACTGGATCCCACCTCCAGTCGACGTTGCAATTTCTGAGAACTCAAAGCCGAGGCCGGCCCTGCGCCGGAGTTCGCGACAAGGCAGCGGTAAGCTGCTGTCGCAAGTCGGCAATCAGGCGGTCACGCGTTGCGGTCGCCGCAGCATGCTGCTTCTGATCTCGATCGATCTGCTCTTCCAAAGTTCGAATCCTGGTAGCATCACCTTCGTGCTCAGCAAGGGCCGCGACGACTTCATCGTACTGCTGTTGAGACGTTTGGAGATCGCGGAGACATTCTCATAGCGGTTCTGACAAAACTGCACGGACGGGGCCGCGAGCTGAGCCGGATGGACAAAGTCCGCTTCTAGCTCCGTAATCCGGTGCTTGGCAGCGTCGAGACGACCTTGGAAGGCCTGGTGATCCAGCTGCCGCTGCTGTAAGGCCGCCTCTCTCTCCAATGCCACTGGATCGCTGACATGCTTGTACGCAATACCGACTCGTTAAGGGCAATGGGGTAATCTTGGCATTGGGCAAGGGGGGGTCATTTCCATCCGGATGCCGTTTGGGCTAACGTCGCGGAGGCTGGGTAGAAGTTGGCGACGGCAACGGGATATCAGGCTTGGATCTACAAGCGGAACAACGATCACCCGGGAAGAAGGGTTAGCCGACAGCGCTCATCCCCAGTGTCAACGTCAACGATCAAGCCCGTAGCAGCTATGGAGGTTGCAGGTTCATCCGCATCAGCAGAAGGAACGTCGGCAGGAATCGCTGTCGACTCATGGCTGTCGTGGCTATCTTGGGCGCCTTCATCACTGCCGAGATCAACGCCCCCTGCGAACGGCGTCCTAGGATCATTGTGGACATCGTGGGCGCCTCGATCGTCAGCGCCAGCACCAGCATCAATAACAAGTCTGGGGTAACGACGTCTGCCGATGTTGTGGGCCCGGAGTTGGACCCGACATGCGCAGATCCGGAAGGAGAAGTTGTATCGCCTGCAGGCAGAGCAGGAGGAGATCAGCGGGGCACACAGACACGTAACAGCAAGAAAGTAGAATTTTAGACAGTTTCGTTTTCTGCTATCTACTGTGGCGTCCCAGGCCAGGCGCTGTAGTCTTAGTCCAATTTAGTAGGCACGGAACGGATCCCAAATCTTGCCGAATGGTGGACTTGACGAACGTGGATTCGTGGAACTCGCGCCAGACAGCGGAGAGCAAGTGACGACGGAAAACAAATAGCAAACGACGATCAAAAGAGGAGCAGCAATTGGCAGCCAAGTGACTGCGAGCGACGAGCAGGACACTGGACGGGTGCAGTTGCACGGCAAAGGGCTCACACGAATTGAGGAACCGTCAGCAGCCGGTTGAGAGCGGTAGGCAAACACAACGTGCGGAACCGATGGGTTAAAGCGTACAGTTAGAATGGAGGAGCGCTCAAACAAAATGTCAAATCGACACAATATGTCGGCTATATTGTGTCGATTTGACATTTTGTTTGAGTGAAGACGCCAATAGCCGTTTCAACCGATTCTCCTTTTCGAGGGGTGATGCGCGTCTCCAAGACAGATGAAGTGACCTGGCGTTGGACCGGTGAGAACGCCGTCGGCACCTCAGGCAACCTGCAACAGCGTTGCAACAGTACCGTTGCAGTCCACTTCATAGCACATGAAATGCCTCTCTGCAAATAGCGCCAGCCGCGGTCACCGTCTTTGCGGCGCGTACACACCAGCATTACCCCCACTTTCTCAATCCTCGAGGTCGTGTGGACTTCGCCGATAAATTTATTATCGAGCTGTGGTTACGCACAACTCGATAGCAAATGGACGGTTAGGAATTCGAGCTAAACCGTGCGTGTCGTGTTGCTCATGTCGTCCAGCATCCCCAAGCCCCGGCCATCCTTAACCCCTTAGTTCCCGGGTTAGTTACGAGGTGTAGTTTTTGATTCTGTCCCATGTGTTAATATATAGAAATTTGTATGGATCGGATATCTGCAGCACCTATGTTACCGGGATAGTGCAGGGCTAGTCGGTGCCCCTCGAGCCTCCTACCAGCCAGCCTGTCGTTGCTAAACCAACCCCAAGTCACGCCAAACATCACGCTCAAGTACCGATGACCCCACGCCCAGTGCGCAACACCCCAAGCCCAAGCCTTCGTCCATGAAGCCCTGGCGGACTTCCCTCCGTCCAAACGGAGGTTGAGGTCCAAAAGCCACCTTTGGACTATGATGTTCCAACCGCCGATCCTGGTACCCAAAGATCCAGCGAGTATCCAGTTCGCACCCATCAAGATTTCTTCCAAGTTTCCAGTATACTTCACCCAAGATGTTAACGACCGACCAAGCCGACCAACCGGATGTGCTATGCACAACAGCCGGTTGAAGTACCGCCTGTGTCCCACTGATTACCCAGCGCTCCGCCTGATTTCCGCGTTCGGACCGCTCCCCCAAACCTATAGTGAAACCAAGTCATTTGAACCTGCCATGAGGGCAGGCCTCGCGCAGAGTTCTGCAGAAGATTGCGATAACATTGTATAACAGAGAGTTCGTGTTGCCAAGAAGAGCGCAAGTGGCCCCCAGGAAACCGTTGGAATCCTGTTGTGTGGCCCAGCATCGGTACGCCTTGTCAGTTTAGCGGAGGGCCGGTGTCTGTCAAGCCTGCGTTTGGACGCGTCGTGATCGCGAAGACCGCCGCGGGACTCTCGTAAAGGTCAAGACCAGTTAGACGGAGATCGAGCGATGTTCGCTCGAAGTGACCTGTCTATTTCATACCACTCCGTTTCAAAAAGAAAGCACGAATGACAAAAAAACGATGCGCTTCACTCTAAATTATCCCAAAACAAGGTGATAGTCGTGCCATAACACGCGACTAAACGTGACAATTCGTTTGGTGCAGTCAAATTTCTCTTGCGCTCAGTATTGACGATGCCATGGCCGTCTGAGCACGCCACCAAGCCCAATCATTGGTCACGACAAGTGATATCACTTGCTCTGGCGCTGCCGCATGTCGAATGGCGACCGCAATAGTGTACCGACAGCTCTTACTTGATCATTTGCGAGCAATATGAGCATCGTGAAGCCCCCTTTCTAAAAGGCCAATACAAAAAACAAGTATATAAACTGTGCTTCTTTTTGAAACAGGAGTCATGCTGCAATCGTGCTTTCGTTTTGAAACGGAGTGGTATTCCATTTGTGAGCTGCTCTCGCGTCCGTTGGACAGAGACTTCATTTCATATTAGCTACTGCTTTGAGAGGTTATTAGTAGTCACCCCTGAGGCTTGATTGATCGACTGGTGTGGTGCTAGGAGTGTATTTGCTTTGCTAGCGTTTGTCTTCCGTTGGAAGTGGTGCGTATCGTCCAAAAGGAGCTTTTGGAGCTGACCGGTGTTCCAAGAGCAGATCCTAATTGACCGGGGTTGTGACCCATCGTCCAAGGGTCCAAAATAATAAGGGCGACTGTATATCGTGTATAACTCTCTGTGTATTTTGTATTGAGGTTATCTGGAAGAAGAATCTGACCGTAGTCTAACCTCCCAGTCTGAAAGCGGCGTTTGGAAATGGAGCAACGCGCTTTGTATTCTTTGTGTTTGAGCTGTATTACAAACAACTCAATCCGGTGGATTCCAGGGTTCGAAGATAAACGATACATATAGGGATTACACAAGGACACACGCCAACGTCATCTTGGACACCAGTCGTTCTTGGTGGAGTCTGACCTCAGTGGGGTTTCCAAAAGGAGCGTTTGGAGTCTGAAAGCCGTTTGGCCTTTTGGACTTCTGACCGTCGACTTCCAACCTCCCCCATCTGGGCGCATTTACGCGCGCTGTACACCTGGACGGTAAAAGGCGTTCACCCGCCTCGCCACACTTGCCTTGTGTTGCTCGGAAACGGGAGATCGTGGCGGCACCTGCGACAGCTCGCGCTGCTGTTGAAAGGAAAGAGTGAGCCATAGCTGCCAACAGCTCCCGCTGCTGAGGTGTACCTTTCATAGATCTCTGCTTGCAGCCCGTTGCCTTCGAGTTCTTTAAGTTTGCCATCCCTTTCGCAGTTTGATTTGTATTGATGGGTGGTGACCTTTGGGGGGGGGCACGCGCCAGAAATTGGGTGATCCACACAATTTTCGGGGATCGCCTCTAAGAGCCTCTCCAATGCGGAGGTCTCCTTTGAGCAGCAAACCGCAAAATCTATTGGAAAACTGCGGTTGCGAAAAAGGTTTGGTCCCTCGCTTTTTCAGCGCAACAGACCTCAAACATCAACCAGCTTTTGTTGTGATGCATTTTCAAGTGCTGTCCGGTCTAAAGTGACCTTCTCAAAGTGGGCATGTACGATTATGAGACACAATAGCTCGGACAGATGGATGCGGTCTGAACAGCAAACGGCGACCTCAAACAGCGGGAATTTATTTGGGTTGACTCAAAAAGGCCTGCGTTGCAAGGAGGCAGGCCGTAATTTTTATCAAACTGCGGTCTCAACAGCAATTTGAGACCCGCGTCGGAGAAAACTACATTTTTTTAAAATATAGTGCCTTTCAACCGTTTTGGCCGATCGGACTTGAAAAATATTAAAAAACAATTTAAATATATTTCAAGTCCGCTTATCATTCCCTTCGCGTCACATTCCCTTCGTGCAACATCCCATTCGTGCAACCTTTCCTTGCTCATGTTGCGACCTTCCCCGTAAAGCGTCGGATTTGATACTTCACTCAAGGAGCCCCATCGACCATGGTAGTGTACTGTATGCAGCCCCTGCAGCTATAGACATCTACACCCGCTAACCCCCGTCCGTCCGTGCAGCCAGGATACGAGGCCGAGGAGACCATCAAGCGCATCAAGAGCCACAAGGGCGTGCAGGCCGTGCTCATCGTCAACCAGGACGGCGTGCCCATCTACTCGAGCACGAGCGACGAGGAGTTCGCCATGGACCACGCGGCGCTCATCTCGCAGCTGGCGGCAAAGGCCAAGTCCACCATCCGCACGCTGGACCCGACCAACGACATGACGTTCCTGCGCATCCGCTCCAAGAAGCACGAGATCATGATCGCCCCCGACAAGGAGTACGCGCTCATCGTCATCCAGAACCCGAATCCGGGCGCCGAGCTGGACACGGCCGACAGCAACAACTGAAAAAAAACAATATATTGCATGATTTTACTTGCCCGAAAAACAAATTCTTGAAAAAAATAAGGTTTGTTTCTGCTAGAGGGAGCTTGCTGCGTTCTTCCAATCTTCTCTTTCTTAGACGAGTCTTGTGCCTACTTCTTCCATGCCGGTGTGGTCATGTGGGCGCCACGTCCTCGGCCGCCAGGGCCTGGCGCTGCTTGCTCTGGGGCCCCAAACGTCAACTGCACGGGCTCTCCGGACGGGAAGCCAAAGCCAGCAGAAACGCCGGCCGCGTTCGGCGGCGAGTTGATGCCGTAGTTCTCTCCGTAGAACTCGTTGACCAGCGCGGCCGCCCACTTGGCCAGGTGCTCTTCGGCGCACTCGAACTGCACCGTCTCCAGAGCGTCGATGCCTTCGTTCATCTCGACGAGCGACAGGCCGCGAGGCGCTTGACGCAACACGTTCTCGATAAAGCGTAGCGAGTTGCCGACGATGGCCACGTCAGCCACCGTCAGGAGATGCAGGAAGCCCTTCAGCACGTCCAGCGCCAGCACCTTCTCCAAATGCGCGGCGCTCGTCAGTGCGACGTTCGTAAGCGCGAACGCCACTTCGCGACGCACTTCGTAGCTGCCGTCTTTGAACTGCTGCCCCAGCAACGGGAGCAGCTGCGCTTGCATCAGCAGCTCCACCACCGGAGCTTCCGTGGCCGCAAGGTTCGAGATGACCCAGGCCGCTTCAGCAGCCAGAGACTTCTGCGCCGCCCCAGCAGCGACAGGCTGCAGGAACTCGTGCAGCTTGGGGAGAACCACCGAGTCAGCGCTCAGTAGCTGGCGCACGTAGGGCAATTGCCACGCGTCGGTGTGGTGATCGGGCGAGCCGCAGCAAATGTTGCCGAAGACGCGCAGAATGGGCGTCAGCAGCAGCTCGTTGGTCGTGGAGAAGTACGGCAGCAGCAGCTCCACAAGGTGGTTCTCCAGCATGAGCTTAAGGTACTCTTCCTCGCGCGCCGTCAAGAAACTCAGTAGCCACGCCACTTCCACTACGATGTCCTCGCTGAACGTCGACTGCGAGAGGCCTGTAACCACCACTGGGATGATGCCAGCATCCACGAACGGCTTGGCTGGCGTCTCGAAGCCTCTGGCCAGATTCGACAGCGCCCAGGCGCTCGTCTTGGCCAGCTCCTTCTCGCTCGGGTTGCTCAGCAGCTTGACGAGCGGCACCACCGCTCCGTTGGCAATGAGCTGCTGGCGAAACTCCTCGCAGTCCGCAGCAATGTTGCCCAGCACCCACGCGGCGTGCTCCGCCAGCGAGTGGTTGGAGCCTTCCAGGAACTGCAGCAGGCGCGGCACCGCCGGCAGCACCAGCTTCGTGTGCTCGTACTGGCCGCTGGCGATGTTGGTGAGGCACCACAGGATCTCACGGTACACTTCTCCGCCCGTGCGCGTGGCGCTGGCCAGCGGCGACGCCGAGTTGAGCAGCGACACCATGACCGGCACGATCTGCCATAAATAAAGGGCAATATGCCACAAATTAGTCCCGCTTTACCAGATTTAAGAAGCTGGTGTCCCATCGAAAGTGTCCCAGTGCCAAAATTAGCACGTCCGAAACTTCAAATTGGACACTTCAGACCGACCAGAGCCACGCACCCCGGACTCGATGATCTGCTCCACGGCCTCGTAGTCGTTCTCGTGCGTGGCCAGCAGCACGCGGATTTCCTTGAGCGTCTCGAAGCGCGCCTGGCTCTTGGCCGCCGACGCGTTGGTCGTGTCCGCCAGTACGCGCACCAGTTCAGCGATGCTGCGGTCTGTGACCGGCGGCAGCTCGGTCGACATGAGGCGGCGGCGCTTGGTCTGCACGGCGGCGCGGCGCTTGTCCTTGCGCACCTGCGTGCTCGTGCGCTGGCGCCGCGCCTTGAGCGCGCGAGAGTCAGCGGCCGCGTCGTGCTTCTTGAGCGAGCTACGCGGCGTGCGGGGCGGCATGTCTTCTTTGCTGGATCTGCCGCTTGATTATGGACGAGGCTTGGATCTGAATGGCAAAATTCCGGCAAAAAAACAGGAAATAGGATTTAGGTTTTAGGAATTCGACAAATGTTGTTCGAAGGAAAAACATTGATCGTTGCCAAGCATACATTGCAGACAGTCAAAACATCGACGCAGGTTTCAGTACATATATTTTCTTACGGCAGAACAGCAATGAATACGTATCGACAGTCATGCGCGTAACTCGACGGAGATGCAGGTGAGTTCGTTCTCGTTTACTCCGAGCGAAGCTTGCGGTATCCCTTCTGGGTGGAAGCACCATTGCCGGCAGTGCCGGTTCCCGTAGTCGAGGTCGTGGCGCTCGCACTCGCTTGGGCGCCGCCGTTCTTCGCCGTGGCCGCACCGCCGTTGCCCCCAATGCCAGCGGTCCCGCTCACGCCACCGCCAACTCCGGCGGTTCCACCCACGCCGCCACCAACGCCAGCAGCTCCGCTCACGCCACCGCCGACACCACCGCCAGCACCTCCTCCCACACCGGCGCCGATGCCAGCATTACCACCAACGCCGCCTCCAGCAGCGCCACCAACGCCCGCGCCGCCGTACCCGTTACCACCCAGCCCAGCTCCGACGCCAGCTCCAACACCGCCGACACCAACGCCGCGTCCGTACAGGCCCGCTCCGACACCTGCTCCTCCGTTTAAACCAGCACCACCAGCTCCGTAGAGTCCCGCGCCGCCGTTCAGGCCAGCTCCAAGCAGTCCGAAGGTCTGGGCGGCCTCTTTCTCGGCGTGAACGCCTCCAGTGATAGCCACGACGGCGAGGCACAGGGCGGTGATCTTGCTGCTGCTGAACATGATTGAGGTTGTTGTTCTTGAAAGTCTTCGTGTGCACCGGAGCTGTTGAATGTGAGCTCGAGTGAGGAGATTTGGAAATGAGCTTCAGACAAGTCGATTCCAAAGTGGCAACTCAAAGTTCAAGGCTTGAGGCTTGAGGCTCGATAGTCGCGTCCACAGGCAGAACCAACGACCAGGTAGGCACTAGGCACTGGGTAGATGATCTGACTAGTTTCCATTACGAGACGCGGTGATGACCAGCCCGTTTGCCAAGTATGCGGAGATCCGTGCGGACACTTGTTTTCGCTGTCCGGACGCCATTTTTTCGGGTATCGCCAGACGTCATGAGTCATGGCAGTTGAAGCCCCACGTGGTCGATATCACAGCTGAGCTGACCGTGACTGCTCTTAGACAGACGCGAAACGTCAGTCGGCTCTGTCGAGGGCCCGCTCGTTGGAAGCCTGTAAATCGAATCGCCCAAGCTTATAACTTCTTCAACTTGGGCCATACAAATATCAGCATGATTCGGACCTGAGACCGTAGTTCCTGCACCGGCGTGTGGCAGAAGACGTCCGGGCCTACTCCAGGTGCTAACCGCCGGGTGGCTGATTCATCGGCGAACCGAGATACAGCAGTTGTACAACTTGTAGATTCGCCTTTGTCGTCTGGCTCCTCGTTGTTGCACTGCATTATTGTGCAAACGACCTCTACAGTACGATCTACCTGTGCGAACACCGCCCACGTGAGCAGATCATGTGCGTCAGCAGCACGCAAGCTCGCTTGAGTTTTGGGTGGATTCGCGTGCGCCACCGCTGTGGCGGCTGTCGGTGACAACAGGGGCAGATCAACGACTCAGACAGTGTTTACCTCGTCTAGCAGCCCCCTCTGTTTTATACCCCTACATTCTGTGGACTTCATCGCGCCTCGGTCTCAGGTCCGAATCATGCTGATATTTGTATGGCCCAAGTTGAAGAAGTTATAAGCTTGGGCGATTCGATTTACAGGCTTCCAACGAGCGGGCCCTCGACAGAGCCGACTGACGTTTCGCGTCTGTCTAAGAGCAGTCACGGTCAGCTCAGCTGTGATATCGACCACGTGGGGCTTCAACTGCCATGACTCATGACGTCTGGCGATACCCGAAAAAATGGCGTCCGGACAGCGAAAACAAGTGTCCGCACGGATCTCCGCATACTTGGCAAACGGGCTGGTCATCACCGCGTCTCGTAATGGAAACTAGTCAGATCATCTACCCAGTGCCTAGTGCCTACCTGGTCGTTGGTTCTGCCTGTGGACGCGACTATCGAGCCTCAAGCCTCAAGCCTTGAACTTTGAGTTGCCACTTTGGAATCGACTTGTCTGAAGCTCATTTCCAAATCTCCTCACTCGAGCTCACATTCAACAGCTCCGGTGCACACGAAGACTTTCAAGAACAACAACCTCAATCATGTTCAGCAGCAGCAAGATCACCGCCCTGTGCCTCGCCGTCGTGGCTATCACTGGAGGCGTTCACGCCGAGAAAGAGGCCGCCCAGACCTTCGGACTGCTTGGAGCTGGCCTGAACGGCGGCGCGGGACTCTACGGAGCTGGTGGTGCTGGTTTAAACGGAGGAGCAGGTGTCGGAGCGGGCCTGTACGGACGCGGCGTTGGTGTCGGCGGTGTTGGAGCTGGCGTCGGAGCTGGGCTGGGTGGTAACGGGTACGGCGGCGCGGGCGTTGGTGGCGCTGCTGGAGGCGGCGTTGGTGGTAATGCTGGCATCGGCGCCGGTGTGGGAGGAGGTGCTGGCGGTGGTGTCGGCGGTGGCGTGAGCGGAGCTGCTGGCGTTGGTGGCGGCGTGGGTGGAACCGCCGGAGTTGGCGGTGGCGTGAGCGGGACCGCTGGCATTGGGGGCAACGGCGGTGCGGCCACGGCGAAGAACGGCGGCGCCCAAGCGAGTGCGAGCGCCACGACCTCGACTACGGGAACCGGCACTGCCGGCAATGGTGCTTCCACCCAGAAGGGATACCGCAAGCTTCGCTCGGAGTAAACGAGAACGAACTCACCTGCATCTCCGTCGAGTTACGCGCATGACTGTCGATACGTATTCATTGCTGTTCTGCCGTAAGAAAATTTATGTACTGAAACCTGCGTCGATGTTTGAGTAACGAGATTGCGCGCTTTGCCCTCGTGGGGTGGCATCAGCGACGACGATCTAGGAACGCTTCGATGACTGTCACAAACTTGAAGATCTAGCCACTGATCGTTTAATTTTGACGTGGTTCAGAGAGGAATTGTGCGGCTTCGTACGCTGTATTTCCACATTTAGTGGAGATTTGGAATGACTTCGTGTCCTACAAGTGAGCTCCATTACATGTCCGAGACCTTTGTCGTGGCATTCAAGTCATCTCGGCGTTCGGCGATATCCAGGTTGCACCGACACCACACGATGTTGCTTTGAACACCAACGAGCTGGTCACCATGTTGCCGCAGGGCTTCGGTCGTGCTGCTATCAATGCTGCCGACGAAGGACGGAGTCTGGACACGGCAGGATTGCGGATTATTAAAATCATAGTAGTGTTTTTATAGGCTTAAAACAATCGCTGAGGCAGTGCTGTAGATCTGTGGTTGCTTTCGTTGTGTCAGCTAAGGTTTACCTTCGAAAACAGACCTACCAATCGGGGTTTGGCAGCTTGCAAGGGCTTGCCGAGGGGCTCCCGACATGATTTGACGAGAGCGTCTATTTCCATGGTGATCCATCGTAATACATGACCTTCATAATCATCAATATCGGTCATAGACTACTGTAGTGGATCCTGGACTTTTCCAGCTTGATCACCTCAGCGGAACCTCAGAGCTTTCACCAGGCATCCGGTTCTGGCGATGAGCGGCAGGCTCAGTCGTCGAGTGATGTCAGGTTTGTATTTCAGGTGGACCCGGATGTGTCCGACGGCCGCCAGGTGAAGGACGAAGTGTCTGACTGTCGCCAGGCCGTGGACAACGGGTGCAGCCTGTTATGCCGGCAAGGCAACATTGCCTTGCTGCGCTGCATAAGGATTTAGTATGCCTAACTGCATGTTTCCCTTGGCGAAGTTACATGTACATTCTCACGGCTCGTCGGGCAGGTGGCTTCTGCCGACGATGATCCGTTTCTCTGAGAGTATGTCCAGGAAAGCTCGGGCTGGTTAGCATCAGCACCCGAAGTCTCTCCACATCTTTCACTCTTCAATCTTCTATCCGACCAACACATCAATACATTCGGCTCTATTTCCGTGCGGGTTGGCCCCCGCATTGCTGTGTTGGAGTTTTGGCGAAATTCGGCCCGGGAGACACTACAAAGAATTGTTTAGTAGAATTACTACTGCTGCATCGCTGCCGACACCTTCGACCGCGACCTACAGTGGCACCGAAGCCATTGCAACCTCATCGGCGACTCAAGGATCCTGATCGCCGGTGGACCCCCAAGAACCAGCTGTGACCATGATGCGCCCTGCTGGAACGGACGGCCCGATGGGTACAGTCCCTCTCTTCACTCCGATCCTGCCGCCCATGATGAGTCAGTCTCCCACGAGGCGCTTGATGAAGTCGAAGCGGGATCGTCGAGAGTACGAGGCCAAGTTGCAAGCTAGGTGCCGCGTGACCGGTGAGGACTACATCGCGGTGGTGCAGTCGGTGCACGATTCGTTCGACCCCAGACTACTCGACGTTTTCTGCGAGCTAAACGTCAACGTGGAGTCAGCCAACGCCACCGAGGGTACGCACGATCGCGGAGATCGAGCAATCGTCAGCAGCGTCAAGAACAACACGCCCCCGGACGTCGAGGAGCTGTTCGACCGACTGCTGAAGATGAACATGAACGAAAGCGACGTGAACGCGCGCCTGATCGACTACTACAAGAGCTTCAACTCCATCGTGGCCGACCACGGCCTGACGGAGTGCTTCACTGGCGCCAATGGTGCGAAGCAGAAGTGCAAGGTGCTGATCGCGAACCTGCTGCCCAAGTGCAAGGTGCTGATCGCGAACCTGCTGCCCAAGTCTTAGGGAGACGAGGTCAAGCATAGCCTGCGCTTCACCCACGCTGACGCTGCCTCGGACGCCAGGGCCCTGTTCCGTCTCGTACTGGAGAAGGCGCATGAACTGGAGCGCCAACACCAACGCCTGCGACTGCAGAAGCGTGAAGCTGCTCGGGCCCTCGACAAGGAGAAGTCAAGGACCGAGCCGACCATGAAACCGAAGCGGCGCTGGGAGTCCAAGAAACCCGCTGCTGCTACTGACCCAAGTCCAGCGACCACGGCGACCGACTCGAGCAGAGGCAAGGCTGACTCGAAGCCGAGGTCTTCGAGCTCGTCGCGGCCGCCACCTGGACCATGCCCAAAGTGCGACGAACTGCACTGTCTGCGCGAGTGCCCGCAAGCTACGCAGAAGGAGCGAGAGGAGCTCTGGAAGAAGATGCGTGACGCTCGTCTAGGCAAGAAGGCCAAGACCAAGCGACTTGGCGAGATGCTGCCATCTACTGATCGCGTCGTGACCCTGAACGGCAAGCTGGAGCTGCCGTACTGTCCTGACAGCGGATAAGACTACACCGTGATCGTACGTTCTCACTGGGAGAAGCTGAAGGCGGTCGACCCCACCGTGGAGGTGGTGGAACTCGACATCCCGATCCTGAACCAGACGTTCGGCTCGACTATGGTGACAGACAAGTGGAAGGACAAGCTACGAGTGATGATACACACTGCCGTTGGTCCAGTGGAACCAATGAACGCGGTTGACGTCGTCGTCGTGGACGTGGACGACGGGAGTTCATAGTGGGCAATGACCTATTGACCTCGCTGGGAATTGACGTCGACCGACAACTCGAACAACTCGCCACCCGCTGTGATGATGAAACAAGTGGTGACCCAATCGAGCTCGAGGCAGACGAGATGCCTGTCAAGCTGGATGGATCAGGTCCAAGTGGAGACCAAGACATTTTTGCAGCTGTGGAGAAATTGATCGACCGTGCTATCGAAAACGGGTTCCCGATGGTACACGTGGAGGCTCTGCGCACTACGGTCCACGCGTACGACGTGTGGAGACTGAGTTGCGTGAAGACCCCCGGCAAGTGTGCCACCACTTGAAGTGCGTCTGAAGGATGGGGCTCGACCTACTAAGTGTAAGCCCCGCAAGTATCCTCCCCAGATCAGGCAGTTCTTGCGTGATTTTAACGCGCGTCTTGTGGAACTGGGACTCGTCTACGAAAACCCGCAGAGTCGATGGTCAAGTCCCGTCCTGCCAGTCAAGAAGTCAGCGGACGTGATGGACTGGCGACAGACTACAGGGTTCGCAACGAGCAGACCGATGTCATGGCGGCTGTGATGCCGATTCTCGCTCTGGTACTGGAGAATGCACGTGGGATGAAGCACTTTGGACTCTTTGACTTCCTTAAGGGGTTCTGGCAGCTGCCTCTGGCTGAGCTGTGCCAAGAGTGGATGTCCTACATGACTGATGAGAAGATCTTCACTTCCCGACGTGTATCACAGGGCTGCGCCGATGCAGCCATACACAATGGAAGAATGCTTCGCTACGCTACTCTATGAGCACCTTCTCATATGGATCGACGACTTGCTGTTGTACGCCAAGGACATCGAGGTGTACCTGCAGAAGCTCGCTGAGCTCTTCTTGCTACTGAACCAGTTTGGGCTAAAGCTGAGTGCGAAGAAGTCAAGTCTGTACCAGACTGAAGTGAAGTGGTGTGGGCGATTGATTGATCAGCATGGAGTACGGCACGACCCTGAGAGGATCAACACCCTCCGCTCGCTTCCATACCCGACGACTGCTGGAGAGCTACAACAGTTCGTATGTGCGATCAACTGGATGCGGGAGAGCATCATCGACTTCGCACGCCAAGTCTCGCCCCTCCAACGCCGACTTGACGAGGCGCTGGCCAGCACGAAGCGTACCAGCCGTATGGCCGCCGGCATTCAGATCGAGTTGAGCCAGGAGGAGCGTGATGCTTCCGACAAGGTGAAGGAGGTGTTGGCGACGTCCGCCACACTGGCCTTCCCTGACAACCTGCCACAACGTGTTTGTTCACGGATTCCTCGGACATTGGATGGGCCGCTATCGTCACCCAAGTGAAGGACTATGACGAGAAGCGCCCAGCCACAGAGCAACAGCATCGTTTGGTTCAGTGCATGAGTGGAACCTTCACAGGCAGCCAACTCAACTGGACTGTTATCGAGAAAGAGGCCTTTCCGATCGTGTTGGCCTACGAGAAGATGGACTACCTATTGCTCCGTCCGCAGCCATTTCGCATGTTCTGCAACCACCGCAACTTGATCCACGTCTTCGCTCCACACGAGAGCGTCAAGAAGCACATCAAAGGCAAGCTTTTGCGGTGGGCGATGAAACGGATGAACTTCCGATACATTGTGGAGCATGTGCCAGGCCCTGACAACGTCTGGGCTGACATGATATCGCGCTGGGCCGGCAATCACGCTCCTGCCGCTATGATGAAGCGGATCAAGGCAGTGCGCCCACAACAAACTACAACTCGGCCACGACTCAGACCGCTCGATGACGACGGCTTTGTCTGGCCTACTCTTGATGAACTTCAGACTGTCCAAGCGCAGTATGACCCGCAAACGGGAGCGGCGACTGCATCGAATGGGATTATCACGCTGAATACCCGGATTTGGGTACCCGCGGAGGCGACGGATCTGATCCAGCGGCTGTGCATCATAGCACACTGCGGAGCCCAAGGCCACCGCGGCCAGAAGGCCATGATCGCCCACCTCCAGAGACTTTTCGTGATTGACCATCTCGCGGCGACGGTGTCCAAGTTTGTGAACGATTGCTTGCTGTGTTTGCATTGTCGAGGGGGGAAGATTATCCCCCGGCCGTGGGGTGAAGCGATCGACTGCAGCACCCGCAATGGCGTTCTCCACTTTGACTTCCTCTACATGGGCGAGAG
The DNA here is from genome assembly GCA_033557995.1 of Phytophthora crassamura. Classification (NCBI taxonomy): domain Eukaryota; phylum Oomycota; class Peronosporomycetes; order Peronosporales; family Peronosporaceae; genus Phytophthora; species Phytophthora crassamura. The sequence continues at coordinate 204,207 of JAUCED010000011.1, read as the reverse complement.
CTACGGGGCGAGCCAGTACCTACTCGTCCTGAAGGACCACGCGACCCACTATTGCGAGTTGGTGGTGGCCGACGCGGCCGACAGCAGCATCACGACGGAAGCGCTGCTGGATTGGCACTCACGATTTGGTATCCCACCGGAATGGGTATCAGATAACGGCACACACTTCAAGAATGAAGTGGTCGCCGAGCTCAGCCGTCGACTACGGACCAAGCAGTCTTTCACGTTGGCCTACTGCCCGTGGATCAACGGGTCGATCGAGCGAGTGAATCGCGACGTGCTACAAGTCATCCGAGCGATGATTCTGTCCTACAAGATCAGCTACAAGGACTGGGTGTACTTGGTCCCGATGGTCCAGGCGAGCCTTAACCACACGGCCCTGGCATCTCTGGGGAACCACTCACCAACAGAGCTGTTTACTGGACTACAGAACCCGACACCTCTCCGAGAATTCTACCTGCCTGAGTCTCAAGAACTGCAGGCGGTCCCGGGGGTACCAAAGATCGAAGACTACCATGCTGAGCTACGTGAGAGTATCCAGGCCATGCACTGCGCGGTTGAGGACCAGAGGCTCAAGCAGCGCCTCCTCAACAAGAAGCGCGAGCGTGGCGAGAACCTGGTGAACTTCACGGTCGGCGACTTCGTGCTGCGTTCTCGAGTGGATGAGAGACACGGCAACAAGCTGCAGGTGACCTGGGTCGGACCGTACCGTGTCGTACGGGCCGATGCCCACTCATTCCGAGTGCAACACCTCGTGACAGGCGACGAACTGGACGTGCACGCCTCGAGGTTGAAGATGTACGCTGATGACAGCCTGGAAGTGACGGACGAGCTGCTGGAACACGTTTCCGCGCAGGGCATCGTTCTCGCTGTCGACAAGCTAAAGGCTCATCGGTGGAACAACGACATCAAGGACTTTGAGATCGAAGTTGTGTGGAAGGGCTTACAGTCTATCGAGGACTCGTACGAGCCGCTGACTGATCTCGCGAAGGAGATTCGCATCCTGGTGGACAACTATGTGCGTGAGGCGGAGGACGAGAAGGTCCAATCGCACTGGGAACAACTACAATCTGGTGGTGGACAGCGTGCTGACGTTGGACCCATCAACTCGACTACTGGTGAAGCGCTGACGTCTCAAGGCGACAAGCAGCCGGCAATCCGGTAGGAAGTGACGACGTCGAACTCCGAGCGAACACGACGATCAACGGGACGGCTCTCGTCAAGGACGGGGTCGAACTCCTGGAGAGCGCCGCGATCAACTGGGCGACGCTCAACCTGCTGAGGACCGACAACCTCAGGCAGAAGAAAGTTTGGGACGAGTCGCGACTGGGTCAGCTGGACCTGAAGGACGCCAAACGTGGTCACGTACTGCAGCTGCTAGGGTCATGGCGATTACTAGCGGCAATTCGAGCCGCCCTATTCGTACTCGCAGGGACCGAGGCCAGCACAGCTAGCTCTGCCGGCGGGGCAGGCTGCTGTAGCGGTGACCGAGTGATTAGGGCCGGTGGTCAAGCTTCGGGGGCTGTGTAGTGGATCCTGGACTTTTCCAGCTTGATCACCTCAGCGGAACCTCAGAGCTTTCACCAGGCATCCGGTTCTGGCGATGAGCGGCAGGCTCAGTCGTCGAGTGATGTCAGGTTTGTATTTCAGGTGGACCCGGATGTGTCCGACGGCCGCCAGGTGAAGGACGAAGTGTCTGACTGTCGCCAGGCCGTGGACAACGGGTGCAGCCTGTTATGCCGGCAAGGCAACATTGCCTTGCTGCGCTGCATAAGGATTTAGTATGCCTAACTGCATGTTTCCCTTGGCGAAGTTACATGTACATTCTCACGGCTCGTCGGGCAGGTGGCTTCTGCCGACGATGATCCGTCTCTCTGAGAGCATGTCCAGGAAAGCTCGGGCTGGTTAGCATCAGCACCCGAAGTCTCTCCACGTCTTTCACTCTTCAATCTTCTATCCGACCAACACATCAATACATTCGGCTCTATTTCCGTGCGGGTTGGCCCCCGCATTGCTGTGTTGGAGTTTTGGCGAAATTTGGCGCGGGAGACGCTACAACTACCCGCATTCAACGAATGTTCCAGTACATGTACTACACAGGCACGCGAGCTGCACGTACAGGTTGTACGTGCAGCTCGATCGCCTGTAAGAAGTGTCATGTCACCATGGCATGGAGCATCTGCAGACCCGCGTTGTGGTCTCCCACAACAAAGTTGGCGAGATGCGGCGCCTTCCGAAGTTCTTCGCTGTCGAGTGCCATTTGTTTTGACTGCAAGCAATTACGGTCATCTGGATAGCCATCCGACAGCTTGGGCAACATCAACTCGCTCGTGGGATCCTGCTCCGTGCGAAAATCGAGCGCACAATTGCCTCGATGATCGCCCATGCGATCGGCTTAACGTTGTTTCCGCTGTCCGAAGCCTCATTTTCCAATCCTCCCAGCCGAACTCTCAACGCGTTCACGTTTCAGCTCAATCATGAAGATCGGTGCCTTCTTCACCACCGTTGTCCTCGCTATTGCCGCAATCAAGCCCAAGACGCCACCCAGCAAGACCAGCAACAACAGCAGCAGCAAGACTGGCAGCCCAAGACCATCCCGCACAAGGACGTCAAGCCGTTCCCACAGCCTGAACCCGTGACGGTCTCCGAGAGAGCTGGTGTCAAGTTCAAACCCCAGATCGACATTAACACGGGATGTGTGCCGTACCCTGCGGTGAACGACGTCGGAGAGACCAGTGGCGGGCTTCAGGAAACCGGCAGCCCGAAGGGCGGGTGCCGCGGTTCCGGCCACGGTTCGCAGATTTACGGCCGTTCCACCTGGTACATGGGCGTATGGGCCATCATGTACTCGTGGTACTTCCCCAAGGACGCGCCGTCGTCTGGAATGGGCCACCGCCACGACTGGGAGCACATGGTGGTGTTTCTCGACAACCCAGACGTTCCGGAGCCGAAGATCCTGGCCTGCTCGGTATCGTACCACAGCGGCTAAGGGAACCGACCAGTTTTCCGCTAATTTTGCGGTGCGCCTCCTTTGGAACGCGGTATCTCAGCAAATATAAATTGTAAGGGGGAGTGCCGCACCTTGACGCAAAGCAGATGATTTAGGCTATCTCGGTGTCCTCGCACTGCTAAAGAAGGGCCGCTTGAGTCGCTCCATGCTCAATTAGGCGCGGCACCTCTGTTTTAGGAGGCAACCAGTTTTCCGCCAATTTGGTTTATTGAACGATTTGTATGGGGGCGTTTACTGTTTCGATCCGTTAAAGTACGAAATCGATGGCCCACAGGCTCTTCTATTGATCTTCTTAAAAGCGGTAATCTTAATTGCAACGGATCGGACAGTTTATAAACAGACGCAGGGACTCACAGGCATACATTTTTTCCCGAGTCGGGTGTCGCGGCACATCATCGGCGTCACCGTGGTGTATGTATGCGGGCGCTCCAACACCAGGACGCGTATCACCAGACTTCGCGCTCGCAGCCTCCTCCCCTCCTGGTAGCTCCCTGGCCGCCAGCGCAGGCCAGCACAGCCAACACCTCGGCCCAGGTGGACACGCGCAACATGGCGCTTCATGGAGACCCCGACCCCACCATCGCCACCAAGCGGGACGAGTCGGCCGACTTCTGTGTGGTGGCGCTGCCCGCCTCCGGCCACCGCCAACAGCCCAACACGCCGTCCGAGTTCTGCTCCAATGTGGTCATCACGTCCAAGTACAGGACGGGGAACTACAGCAAAAAAAAGTGTAATTAGTGTGGGCCACGGTAATTACGCCTTCAACATTTTCAAACAGACCAGGCAAATAGTGTGGGCCACAGTATTTGCGCACCCACAGTATATTTGCGCCCACACTAATTGGGCGTGACACCAAACGCCATTCCTCACCGTGCGACCAGCGAAGCCTTGACGAGCACAACGACTTCTTCTTGGCGCTGCCTCGAGGCCAACAAGGTCTCGCGCGCGCCTCATCATGCCCAAGACGATCTTGTACACGAGCGCGCTGCTGTCGCGGCTGCAGCCGTTCCAGAGCGGTTGGTCCACCTCGCAGATGAACCTGTCGCAGTACAACGACACGGATGAGTGCAATGCGCGCCCCGTGGCCGAGGACACGTGCCTCATGTTCCCGGGCCACTCGAAGCTCGAGTGGACGTTCGCCGTGAACGCCTGGATCTTCGGCGCCATGGTGGGCTTGCTGTGCTGGGGCCACTTCGGCGACAAGTACCAGCGCAAGAAGGCCCTCACGGGCAACTGCCTCTTCATGATCGTGGGCGGCATCGTGCAGGCGGCGGTGTCCAACGTTTGGCTCTTCGCTCTGGGCCGTCTCATTGCCGGCGTCTCGTCCGGTACCGCGACGGCCACGATCGGCGGCTACATCAACGAGCTGTCGCCGCCGCACATGCGCAACACGCTGGGCCTGGGCCTGCAGATCTTCACGACCATCGGTATCTTGGTGCCGGCCATCACGTTCTTCTTCGCCAACACGAGCTCCGGCTGGCGTTACCTGGCGGCGTTCCCCGTCGTGCTGGCCGCCATCTACCTGCTTCTGGCGCCGTCCATGTGCGTGGAGAGGCCCGCGTGGCTGCTGAACCAGGGTCGCAAGGAGGAGGCCAAGCAGGGCATCGCTTATCTGTACGGCGACGAGCACGTGCAGAAAGTGCTAAAGTTGTAGAAGTATCTCATCAATCTCATCCGAGTCTTCCTCATCAAGCTGGCTATCTGGTTCCAGATCAATCGGAGAATTTGGTTTGCCGTCAAATTCATCACGATACTTGTCCACGATCACTTGGAGGTGTTCCGAGAGTTGGGATTCTTCCCATTTGCCATGAGACCGAGAGATAAACCACACATTATCATGGCTTTTCGTGGATAGAGAATGCCATCTTTGTCTCGTTTGATGCTGATAGCGCGAACGCAACGGGCTGCTAGCTCAAGGAAAAAATGTTTACCGAGGTTTTTTGAGTTTTTCCGGAAGCCTTCCCTGGTCCGGGTTTTTCCGAAAAGCTGCCTTCAACCGCCAAACGTATCTTCTCCTCGTCCCACTCGTCGGTCCACATGTCCTTGATGGCCTTAATGATGAAAGAGTCGGCGGGCTGGCATAGGTGTGTTGAGTTTGCTGGCAAGAATTCAATGCTCATTTTTTGCCTCGAAAATGTCGTCACATTCATCCACCTTGTGGCCGCTTGCATTGCCCATATAGACAACCTGCTTTTGATCGCGAGGATGACGCCGGTTGCAGATGTTGTTTTGCAGCCATGTACGGAACAATCGCTGATCCATCCACCCCTTTGGTCCGCTGCGGTAAGTCACGCCAGGTACATCATCCGGAACTTTTTGAATTGGATAACTTGACTTATGGTTTTGAAAGATCAGCATCGGCGGTTCAATTCGTGCACTTGCCCCTCCCCGTATCTTCAGCACGAGCGTCATGCCTTCACCTCCACTAACCAAATCGTGGTAGCGGATTATCGTATCACCACGAATGCCCAGGTTATTTTTGCAGCGGGGCTGCTGTAGCTTTAGCGTCAGAGGAAGACACAGACTCAGAGAGTCTCTAGTAATATTGATAGCTTGCAAACTCTATACGAGAGTTTGCACGAGTCCCTTAATATAGCTAATTAAGGACTCCAAGAGACAGAAATACCTTAAACAAGGCTAGTGAACTCTTAGGCTTCAAATGTGAACTGAATGTATTGTTGTTTATCGCGGCAGAGCCGCCTGTTGTTTGTATGTATAGGACTCACTATCTATCATAGTAGAGCCTAGTCAAATGCATATCCAGTGGCTGTGAGCCACCCACTCCTATCTGGGGTGACCCACGTAACATATGTGTGGAAGCCACTTATGTGTGGCACCTAGTTTGTGTGCATCACACTATTCAATGTAACCCCGTTACACCCTCCCCCACCAGACTGTGGACACCACGTGTACGCACTCGTCATCGTCTGATTGGGAAGTCTCGACGGCAACGGCCAAGTCGCTTGCCCTCGCGAGAGCCCGCTCCAGAACTTTCCAAGTTCAACGAGCATATGGCTCGGAGTCCGCAGGCGGCTCAGTCACTCGACAACAAGAGCGCGCTCGCGTCCCCGGCACCTAGTGCCTCAACGTCCGACCGTAAGGTCTCACCGCGCCCCGCGTCAACGCTCTCGGTGAGAGAGTATCACGCCTTGCAGCAGAGCCGTCTTGCGCTTAGCTCCGAGAGCCCCAGCAGCGCGAACATGGCCCGCCGGGCGGCAGATGACCTCTTTGAGGGCCTCGAGGAGGGGGAGGAGGACGAGGAGCTGGACTACAGCTCCGACACGCCGATGCCTCAGCGAGAGGACTCCCCGCCTCCTGCGCGTCCACGCTCGCCGGAGCAGCAACGCCGGGTTCCCAACCCTTTCGTGGATCGCGAGACCACAGCACTTCGTGCTTCGTCTGGTCTGGAGACAAACGAGATCTCCAACGACCTCGACGAGGCTCAAGAGCGTCAGCTCGAGGGGCAAACTGCCGTTCGTTCGCAACGACCTGAGGCGCGACCGCTAGTGAACTCTCGACGAGAGTATGGCTTCGTGCCGCTCAACCCGGTGGAGCGCTTGAAGCAGTTTGGCTCGGGGCCATTGCAGAATTGGCGAATCGGGCCGGCGGCCAGTACCAGCGACCAGGTCGCTACTCGTACTGCTCTCCGAGAGAGGCTTCTGACGCCGCAGCAGACCACTCCACAGGAGTATGGGACTCGCCTGTCCGATCAAGCCCGTGGGGCTTCAGTCCCCGCGATGCGGACTATTCCGGTGGTGCTCGGTCCGGGAGAGCTCCTCCACGAGGACGACGCTCAATTCACGAGCTGGGTTCATCGAACCCGCCGTCTCTCTTCGCTGGAGGCTCTCCAGTCTAGCTTCGACGAAGCTGATGTGCGCTTAGAGCGCCGGCTTCGCTTCGATTTCGCGAAGATGAAGACGAAGCGTCAGGCGGCCGCCTCCAGGTCGCTACAGTCCCTCGGACTCGGCTCCTCTGCTCTTAAGAGCGCTGCAGGAACTCACCAAGGTGAGTCGACGGCTGCAGCAGCCCGGGATCAACGCTTGAGCTCAGCGTATGATCCCTCAGCTCCCCTGCCTAGCGGCGGGAAGCGTGAGGCGACCGACTTCGCGGTCGCGGGCTCGCAGAGCGCCTTCGATCGCGGCGATCAAAAGCGTCCACGACGTCAGGGCAGTCTTGCCGGAGGGGTACCTCAAACTCCCACGAGTTTTCTGAGTGCGGGTACCCACGCCACTTTACCAAATATTGGTTATGAGCGCCGCGTCGACGACGCTTTAGAATACGCTCCACATGAAAGTGGCGGTTCCCCTGCTCGTCGAGCAGCGCCGGCGGCGCCCGTGTCCTCGCACGGTGAGGAGCCTGTCCGGCCTGAGGAGCTGGAGAGCTTGGAGAGATCGCTGAGCGACGTGCGTCAGATCCTGGAGCGCCATGGGCGGAGGCTTGATCAAGCCGAGAGGGAGTCTGACACCACCGTGAATGAGATCCGCGATCTCCGGGAACGTCTCCAGTGGTGTGAGGCTGCTGAGTCGGCGACTCAACGCCTGGCGCGCCTTGAACAAGGTTTCGCGCGGCTGGAAGGTCAGGTCGACCTGTTGCTGCGACTTCAGCGGGGCGCTGTGGCTCCGCCACGTTGGGCGCCAGCTCCTGAGAACCCACATGGGCCGGGTCCCGGTACGGCTTGAGCAAGCCAACGTAGAACACGGGGTGCGTACGCATCTTCTTCGGAAGATTGAGCGTGTACGCCAGGCCCTTCTTGGCCACGACCGTGAACGGTCCCACGAAGCGCGGGCGCAACTTGGTCTTGAAGACCGCAGACACTGCATGTGTAGGTAGGTTTTTAGCGTTAAGCAACACTAGGTCCCCGACCTCATAACTCTCAACATTGCCTCTGCCTTTAGCATCCGCATGTTCTTTCTGTTTGTCTTGGCTATCAGCCATTGCGTCACGTACGTGTCGAAGGACACTTAGACGCGTTGACAGGAACTCGTCAACCTGTTTACGAACAGTGAGTGGGCTGACATCAGCAAGCCGATCGGCTATCTCTCCCCCACCAAGCCCAGGACCACGGAGTGGCAGCGTCAGCGGGACGCGCGGGTGGGTGAGGCCGTTCACGTAGAACGGAGTGTAGCCCGTGGAGGCATGCACAGCGTTGTTCAACGCAAACTCGACGAGTGGAAGCATAGCGCTCCAACGCTTCGGCGTTTCAGCGCAAATGCTACGAAGAATGTCTTCGACAACGCGATTCACGCGCTCAGTCTGACCGTCGGTCTGCGGATGGTCCGCTGTGGACATGTCCAACTTGGTGCCAAGCACCTTAAAGACAGCGTCCCAAAACTTCCCAGTGAAGCGGGGGTCTCGATCAGAGACAATCGATGCGGGCAGCCCGTGTTGGCGGAAGACCCGATCGAGAAACAGCTTCGCTGTCCCTTCACCGTCCACGGTGTCCGGCACAGCCGCTAGATGAGCCATCTTGCTCAGACGGTCAACGAAGACCACGATGCCCGTGTTACCTTCCGCGTCCTTTGGAAGGCCAAACACGAAGTCCAAACTCATGGACTCCCAACACCCAGAGGGTACAGGCAAGCTTGCCAGCGGCGCGGCCGCATGCGGTGAGGGCTTCACCCGTTGACACGTCTCACACGTGCGCACGTACGTGCTCGTCCACTTGTACAGCTTGGGCCACCAATAGGTCCGGCTCACAGAGCTGTAGGTCTTCTCGCGACCGAGGTGGCCGCCAAGCGGTGTATCATGCGCCTCGTAGAGGATACGATACTTCAAATCCTCGTCATGAGGGACCACGACTCGAGGTGTGTCCTCCGCACTCGTGCTGTAGTACAGCAGACCGTCAGCGACGGAGTAACGGTGCAGGCTCGCGCGCAAGCGCGCCGACAATGTCTTGTCCGAGTTTTCAAACTCCTTGCTCCCAAGAGCACGCAGCAGGGCGACACACATGTCGTCTCGCGCATAAGCAGCGCGTATCAAGTCCGTCACCGACGAGGTCACCATCGTGACATGAGCAAGCTCATAGTCCGGTCGCCGTGACAACGCGTCTGCAAGACCATTCTGCCTGCCAGGCTTGTACTTCACCTCGAAGTTGTACTCCGCGAAGAAGGACAGCCAACGGGCCATCCTTTGCGAGAGGTGAGGCGACTGGGTCGCAGTGCGTAGTGACGCATGATCAGTGAAGATCACAAACGGCTTAGAGCCCAGCAGGTGAACCCTGAACTTGACGAGAGCATACTTCATCGCAAGTAGCTCTTTGTCATGAACTGGATAGTTCTTCTCTGCAGCCTTAAGCTGGCGAGACTCAACGCTATCACGCGTTCACGCCCTTCGGCGTCTGCTTGAAGCAGAGCACTGCCTATGGCAAAGTCCGATGCGTCACAGACGACACTGAAAGGACGTTCAGGGTCTGGCAACGCCAGGATCGGGGCATGAAGGAGACTCTCCTTGACTGCTTCGAAAGCATCTTGATGCTCGGTGTTCCAACACCAGTCCTCATCCTTCTTAAGGAGATTGGACAATGGCCGAGCCATCTCAGCGTAGTTCGCGCTGTACTTGTGCAAGTAGTTGGCGAGGCCAAGCCACTTGCGTAAGTCCTTCTGGTTCTTGGGAACCGGCCAGTCAACGATGGCCTTAACCTTAGCAGGATCTGCTCGAAGGCCGCGCTTCCCAACGAAGCATCCTAAGAAAGGAATTTCTTCAGCGCCGAAGATGCATTTTGATGCGTTAGCATACAGCTTGTTGGTGCGCATGCACTCGAGCACTGCTCGCAAGTGGTCAATGTGGTTCTCCACGTCAGACCGACCGTGCTCCGCACGACTGTGGACGAAGATGTCGTCGAAGTACGTTTGAGCAAACGCCCGCAGGGGCCTGAAGAGCTGCGTCACCAGACGATTGAACGTCGCAGGCGCGTTCGACAGCCCTTGGGGCATGACTAGCCACTCCCAGAGCATACCACTCGGAGTGCTAACCGCTGTCAGCGGAATGTCACTCGCTCGCATGAGCAACTGGTAATAACCATCGACCAAGTCGAGCGCACTGTACATCGTGCAGCCAACCATATTGTTCTGCAGAACATCCTTCCTAGGAATCGGCGTCTGTGCCGGAATGGTGGCAGCGTTGAGCTTATTGAAAGCATGAACGATGCGCCACTTGCCATTAGGCTTTCTGACACAGAACGTAGGCGTCGAGTGCGGAGACTTGCTCTCACGCACCATGCCCGCCGCGTGCTTGGCGCTGAAGAACGCGTCAATGACGTCGCACTGCTCCTTCGGTAAGGGCCACTGCCTCGTTACGCAGTATTTGGTTCCGGGAACCAAGTCAATCTCATGACGGACACCTCGATCCGGAGGTAAGCCAGTGGGCGGGTCATTCGAGACCACATCCTGGAACTCCTTAACCAAAGGATAGAACGGATCCGATGGGTCCTTCAGGATCGAAGATCCACTTCGCGCACTGAGTGCCTCCTTCGTGTCCTCAAGGACAGCTTCATCCATAAGCGACGAGGAGTTCAATTCCTCTTCCGGTCGTATCATGACCACTTCGGCGAGCGCGCCAGCCTTTAAGGCATCCCCAAAGTCGGGAATGGACATCTCGTCCAGCTCTAGCAGAGCAGCCACCGTCGGAATAGCCTCGAGGCTGACGTTGCCCTCGGCTTCACCAGTCACTCCATCAACGAGTGTGTATAGCTGCTCGCTATCATCGTCCACGACGGACACGTCCTGTACCAGGACCGACGCCTTGCGTCTCGCAGTCGCCATCTGGCGTCGCTGCCGCCTCCTCGCGGAAGCTGTACGCCTCGGAGAGGCCAGCGTGTTCAGACTGAAAGTCTCGTCAGGTGTCGCCACCTCTTGCTGCTCTGATTGAGCCGGCGTGGAGCCGCAACGCTCACAGCCCTCGCCCAGTGGATTAGGTGCCACTCCACCCGCATCGTCAGGGTCCTCCCCTTGATGCCTCGGCTCACAGCCGACCACGCCATCAGTGGCATGCAGCGATGCTGTGCTGTCGTGACGAGCATCGCTCAGCGGGTTACGTGCCGCTCCACGCGCATCACGAGGGCCATGCCCAAGATGCCTCGACGAACTGTCGACCATGCCATTACCGGCATGCAGCGATGCTGCGCTCAAGCCACGAGCATCGCTCAGCGGGTTACGTGCCGCTCCACGCGCATCACTAGGGCCACGCCCAAGATGCCTCGACTCAGTGTCGACCCCGCCATTACCGGCAGGCAGTGATGACTCACAGTAACTCGGAGTCTCACTCAGTGGGTTACGTGCCACTCCACGTCCAGCCCACGAGCAGTGCTCGGGACTCGCGTCTTCGACGCCAGTGTCCATTAACTCGGACACTCCAATGTCCAGCACATTGACCGACTCGGTCCAGTGCCCGCGCCAATAGCGCTTTTGCTTCCTAGCAGAGGTGGGTTCATGACTCGCCAATGCTCCCCTAGGAGGCAAGCGCGTAGCGCCTAAGGTCTTCGACCGCCAGTCGATCCATGGTTCATGGCACTCCAGCCATGCCATGCCGAGGATGAGGTCGTACCTCGAATCCAGGTCGATGACCAAACAGCGTTCAACGCTATCGAAGTCCAGAAACTTCACGCCCAGGTTCACAGGAACCTTGACCTTGGGCACCGTGACACGGGTCCCCGTCGCAAGACGGACGGTGACGATGTCACTCGAACGCGCCTTCAGCGCCTCAGCGTACTGCTGACTTCCTTCCATCGTGGAGCGCCGAGCATAGTTGCCCGACGCTCCGGAGTCGATAAGGATCTTCCATGGCTTCTCAAAGCCCTTCACGGTCGCTTCCACGACCAGCAAGCCCGGCTTGCATACACGTCCCGTGTTGTTAGAGAGCACGGTGCTCTTTGGGGCTAAGCCCTGCCGACCTCCTCCCTGAGGCTCAACAGAACTCAGTTCTTCTTCCCCAGCAGGGCGCCCCGCGCCTACTGGGACTTGGCGTTTCCCCGCCCCGAGCCAGGCTTCTGCTCAGAAGCGGAGATTCGGCTCGACGGAGCCTGGCGCTGCTTGCGCAGCGGGCAACCCGGACGCAGGTGTTGCGTGCTGCCGCACACATAGCATCGACGGATGCCGATACGCTGCTCAGCAGCCTGAAGCTCGGCTTCCTCATCTTCAGCGTAGCTGAGGTCCATAGGCACTGCGCCATTGGACACATCAGAAGCTCCGGAAGAGCTGGCTTGGGAAGCCGTCCAACCAAGTCGCGACGACTTGAAGTTGAACTCGGCGTTCAACGCCACGTTCACGGCTTCCTCAAAAGAGGTCGGGTGAACACGGAAGACTTCCGTCCTGGCCACGCCAGTGCGAAGGCCTTCCATGAAGACGGTCACCGCGACCACTTCAGGAAGAGGATCCGCCGCCATGCCGGCGAGAAGAGTTCTCAACTCCTGGACGAAGTCCAACAATTCCTTCTTACCCTGACGGGTAGACAGGAAGCGTGACCTCACGCGATACGCCTGGTTAGGCGGCGAGAACACTCGCGAAAGCTGGGCCTTCAGCTGATCCCAAGAAGGGAACGCAGTGTCCACAGACGTGCCACACGTCAGGGCCCACTCTCGCGCTCGGCCACCGAGCTTGGAGATCGCAAGCGCCACGCGCTGCTGCTCGGTCTTGAGCATGGCGGACGCCATGGCCATTTCGACCTCTCTGATCCAGAGCAAAAGGCTTTCGCCTTCCTTGCCCTCGAAGGTCTTGACGCTCACCATGAGCGGTTTAGCTCGTGGAGCATCGTCCGATGCAGGCCTAGGCGTCACAGACGCCGCGGCCGCAGTCATCTTCTGCTGGACGTGCTCCAACAGAGCATTCTCATACTGAGAAAACGCCTCCAGACGCGCGTTCACCGCGTCGGGGCCTTGCGAAGCAAGATGGGCCACACCTTCCGGGCCGATCAAGGACATCAGCTTATTAAGCCCGTCCTGTTGGTTCGGGGGTAAGTGGGCAAATTGCTCCATCCTCACAGAGGGACAGTCGTAAGACTCAGGTGTCGGATTGACTACAAGTGCTACCAAGTGCAGCGGGGCTGCTGTAGCTTTAGCGTCAGAGGAAGACACAGACTCAGAGAGTCTCTAGTAATATTGATAGCTTGCAAACTCTATACGAGAGTTTGCACGAGTCCCTTAATATAGCTAATTAAGGACTCCAAGAGACAGAAATACCTTAAACAAGGCTAGTGAACTCTTAGGCTTCAAATGTGAACTGAATGTATTGTTGTTTATCGCGGCAGAGCCGCCTGTTGTTTGTATGTATAGGACTCACTATCTATCATAGTAGAGCCTAGTCAAATGCATATCCAGTGGCTGTGAGCCACCCACTCCTATCTGGGGTGACCCACGTAACATATGTGTGGAAGCCACTTATGTGTGGCACCTAGTTTGTGTGCATCACACTATTCAATGTAACCCCGTTACAATTTTTGTTATCCATATTGATGACGAAATGCGCTTCATCCATGTTGAAAACTGTGTTTTCATCCAATTTGCCACTTTCAAATGCGCGCTTCAGCTTTCCGAGATGCGCAGCAACACTTCGCTCAATTGCTTCCTCTTTCGCTGGGCTGCACTCCAATTTCCCACACTGTCGCCGCGATACTATATCGAAACACGCGCAGAAATGCTGAATCCATCGCGGGGTAATTCGATCTTTTAGCATGACCCCCTTTTCATCAAGTGTTGTTGCACGAAACTGACCTCCAGAAATGCTCAGCAGGTGAATTGCAATTTGTCGTAGCAACGCTCTCGAGAGCTTGACCCCTGTCTTTCGCAGCCGACAGAACTCACCAAGCAGTTCGCTGTAAAGCCACTCAACCCACGGCGCTCGCTTTCGTCCCCTCCCAGAAGCAGCCTTAAGTATCATGCGTTTCTTGACGTCGCATCGCACTTTTACCACCGATTTCGTTTCTTGGCAGTGTGCTGGTCCCGCTCCTTCCACGAGCGGCTGGCTTTCTGCAGGTTTGCCTTCTGGTTCCCAGTAAAAATACTAGGGAACTTTGCTAAAGCCTTTGACGGCAGCCTAGACTTCCCTTCGTCATGCAAGCTCTGCATATACCGCACTACACCCGCTTTGTCGGTAAGCGTTGCGACGGATTGGGGTGCACGGCGCCTGGGTTGAAACGCTGTACGGCAGGGACTACCGCCAGTACTGCCGCTAGTTGCTGTGTAGACTTGCGGCGCAGCGCTATCAACGCTTGCGTGGCTTGGTTGGGGTGCGGTGCAACTTGCCTTCTCTTCCAATGATTCGCTGTCCGCGTCGGCGCAGGGCTCTTTCCGACGGATTGGCCGCCACCTTGATGGTTGTTGTCGATGAGGCGAGAAGGTTGAAGGAAAGCAGCGAGTTTGCTTTGGCGTAGCTCTTTGGTGGATTGGGCTAAAACTGCCCCAGTCTTTGGTTCAGCAGCAGCGCCTTGACACGTTCGGCAGCGAACGTGACCACCCTGCTTTTCTTCCACTGGCACGCCGCAGAACGGGTGGTTCTTGTTGCCACACAGGTCACAGGAATGCGATACACTCGAAGTGTCTCCCCCGCAGCCACTGCATGCACTCGTACTTGTCATTTCTTCTCGCGTTGTTTCAAACTGAGGAACTGACTGGCTTCTCTGCTGAACGTGTGCAATTAGTGTGGGTTGAGGGCCCTCCAACAGGAGCGCAAGAATAGTGTGGCCTATACTAGTTGCGCACCCACGCTATTTGCGAACCCACACTAGTTACACTTTTGCTGTACCTGCCGCTCTTCATGCAACTCGGCCCAGTGCCATGTGCTTAAGGGGACCTTCACATGCACAGACGACGCGCTCCATCGCCTGAGGCGTGGACAACCCAGAAAGCGCACTAATGCACTGGGCCGCACTGACTGCAGGTGAAGTTCGCTGAGTGCTCCCAGAGATTGGCGCGCGAGGCTTGGTTCAGCGGCGGGACTTCCTCGCGCTAGCCTATCTTGTCTTCGTCCTCATTCTAGGTCACGTCGGCGCTCTGCATCCCCGCGCTGTTCTCCAGGTTGTTGTGGTCGTTGCGAGCAAGCATGTGGCGCTGCTGTCACTTGTCCCCACGGCACGACGTACGTGCGCACGATCAACACGAAACCCCCGGCACTCTGCGTGTGGTGCCATGATCGTGGATGTAGCCAGTCATGGTGACATACGAAGGTGACCACGCCGTGCTTTAGAAAGAAGTACAGCGGGCCCAGCGTCAGGATTTGGCGGCAAGACGGTTCCCAGCATGAGCACCACGGTCGTGCGGTTCGGCAAGATATCAAATTGTGCAGGAAGCGCGCCAAAACCGCCTCACCTGAATTTCCTCCAATCCCGAGACACCTACATTCTGATTGGCTCACCCGGAAGTAACAGGCCACGACCTTTTCTCGACGACCGCGAGCGCTTTCCGATACAAAACAATAGGAGTGGCGGAAAAACTGGTTGCCGGCCGAATCTGGTCGTCCGGCATCACGCTCAATTTGCCATGCATGGCCTGCTCCGTTCATGACGATTTGTTTTGACATGGTAGCTGAGATCTTAAGCTTCACAGGGAGAGCTCATACGGTTTGTTCCGGGTCCTGGAAGCTGAGGAAAAAAAATAGCAAGGAGACCCATCGCAAAATTAGCGGAAAACTGGTCGGTTCCCTTACAAGAAGTACGCCCCGTGCCCGGCTGACAAGGTTGATGGCACAAGCGTCAAAGTCAAGTACCAGCACTCGTGGCCGCTGAACCACGCACTCGATCTTACTGCGGGCGCCGGTGGGTCCCAGGACCTGATCATGTGGGGCCAGATGACGGACCTGGCACGCCGCGCGTTGAATGACACAAAGTTCGGCAAGGCCAACACGCCAATGAACGACTGGAACTTCCTCCCGAAGGTGGGCGAGTCTTGGCCGTTCAAAAACTAGGATAACTTACCTAGACGTGAATGCGAGACTTACTGGTACCAATACGAAGCGATTGTAAATCCCGTATCTTCACCCAGCAGCGCTATGGATAGGAGATGTTTGTCTGCCTCCGTTCACCTCTAGCCGGTTGCCTGAGGCAACCGGAGTCAACTTGCCTCGTGCAGGTGCCATGCTCACCACGAGGAATTTCAAGGATTATTTTCGCCATTCTACAGTACTACTACTGCAACTGCATCTTGGTTCGCCTACGCCAAGACAGACGTAACGGACAGCTATGCCCATGAACACACTCTCCAACAGTGATCAATCTTCTCGCGTCTGCGGCCATACTCTAACTATTTGAAGGAAGAGCTGCTCAAAAGTCGAAGATCGACGTTCGCGAAATAATTTTCCGGCGGCCGTTCTGCGCACGCTCAGAGGCCTGCGAGCCATGAATCGGTGCAGCTGCGGCCTTGATTCATGACAGGTGTGGACCACACGGGAATTAACAGTGCGACTCGTCGCACACGGCAACCACCACCACTTGCTGCGGCAACGGCAACCCATTCACGGCGAAGCCCTCCCTCCGGAGTAATCCCAACGCTTGGGCGCGCCGCCTCTGCGTCCGAGGCCACCTCTCTGCCTGGCAGGCAGCTCACCGCCTTCGCTGCCTTCCCCGGCAATATTTGGCAGAGGAAACCGTCCTGGCGCCACTCTGCTGACGTTCACACCCGCGTCGATAAATAGTTCGAGAGTGTATATCATTTTCATACACTGCTGCTGTTTCTCCTATTATCCTGATGCCTACAATTTTCACTCATGGGGCCGCAAAAATATACTACTTAATTCAGACGCTGGCGCTTGATCTCCAGCAACGCGTCCGAGTCGTCGGCCTTCCAGTGCTGGGTGGAGCTCCACGAGCCCGTGGGCTGCGACTGCGAGTTGGCGTTGGACGGGGTGGACTCGGCCATCTCCACGTTCTCGCGGTCCTCGTTCGCCTCGGTGGGCGCCGGCAGTTGCTTCTTGTCCTCCGACTTCTTCTTGGAGAACACGAAGCGGCGGAGCACTTCCATGCCGGCCTCGTCCGTCTTGGGCTCGTTGCGGCGCTTGCCGTTGCCCGGACCCTTGAGCACGGCGCCGGGTAGAGAGCTCATCTCCTCGGCGAGCTCCCAGATCGCGTCGTCCTCGGGCATGTTGCGGAGCAGCTTGGCGAAGTAGCCGTACGCGTGGGTGCGCACCTGGACGGCCGTCTTGGTCTTGACGAACGTCTGGATCTTCTTCCACTTGCGGCCGTATCGGTTCAGGCCCTCCATGAAGCGGGCGTGCTCGTCCTCGGTCCAGCGCTCGCGCCGCTTGTTGGTCTCGCTCGTCTGACTCACGGGCGACGCCGCGCCCATGGGGCTCTGCAGGTCGTCGGTCATGGCGGACGAGGAATCCATGTTGGTGTCCACGCGCGCAGGCGCGTAGGCCGTGTAGCTTAAGCTGCCTTCCATGGGCTGCATCGGCTGTTGCTGCTGGTACATGGGCGCCATCATCTGCTCCGGCTGCGGCTGCTGCATCTGCATCTCCTCCTCCATGGCGAGAACGGGAGCCTCGACGGTCTCGCTCGATCTGCCCATGAGGTGCAGGAGGTTCGTTCGCGCCAGGATGTCAGCGAAGCTGGGCAGACGGCGCGGGGCCGGAGCGGGGGGCGCTTGTACGGGGGCGGGCGGCGACGGGGGCGTGAGCAGCTGCGGCGGCGGCTGAGCGCGGCGGAAGCTGCCGGAGAGCAGGTTGGACACGCTCATCCGCGGCGCGGGCTGCTCCTGCGGCAGCTTCCAGGCGGGCGCGGCGGACTGCGGCGCAAGCGCGAAGGGCGGCACCTGTAGCCGCGGCAGCTCCTGGAAGCGCACCGGGTGCGAGGGCTGCATCTGGTAGACCGGGTAGCTGTCGTTCACGGCGCTGCCGGGCGCGTTGGCCATCTGCTTGTGCGCCATCTCCGAGTACTCCGACATATTTCGCGGCGGTACGCTACTCTGATCCGACGGGTTCAACTACTGGATGACACACGCACACAAAACACCACCAAGCTTGCGATCTTTGCGGCGAATTGCAGAATGTAGAGGGAGAAAGTGGTTGTGCGGTCGGGGTTGTCGCTTGGGGGCAGCGAGCGTTGCGCGTTCAGGGTGCGGCCCCCCTCTCGCTCCGCCCTAACCCCAGCCTAAGGTTTTACAGTACAGTGCCGTTTTTGACTGTTTTTCTGTATGCGTGCAAAAAAACTCGCACAAAACGGTGGGCGCAGCAGAAGAGGCGGCCTTCATTTTTGATCGATCGCTCTTATCAAGAAAAGCGGTGAGCTGGCCGCCGCGGCGAGCTTGCCTCCTGCCACGCGCTCTGGAATGATGCCTTCCTGCCGATGACGCGAACGCCAGCTCCGGGCTCCGTCTCCACTGCATAACTCAGTCGCCGGTAGCGCCGCCCGCAGCAGAGAGCACGCTTGAAGCCCCGAATCCAACCTACACATCAAGTGTATGTATGTTTCGCACGGTGAATCAATCCACGCGGATAGGGGAGCCTCCTGTCCAGCCACCCCCGGCTCTTGCGGCACATCTTTCACCCGGGCATCGTTGATTTTGAAGCATGTGCATGTATAATACATTGGCGTGTGGTACAATTGGACTAAGTAGGCAACTTGTTGGTACCTTTTGCAGGTTTCCGCCCTCGAAACGGACGCCTAAGGTCGATGCAGTAACAGCTTATCGCAGGCAGTGTTCTGCTGCTTTTGCTCGTCACAGCCCGGCCGCCATGGGTGATTACCCCACTGGCAGTGCCGGCGTCGGCTGGCATCACCTCACAGTGTGTCCCAAAGGATTTCGCTCTGCGCTGGCACTGCGACCGCTTTGACGGACGATGCAGCCCCAGCGAGGCGAGCCCTCCATTCGAGTGAGGAAGTTAGCACCCTGCAGCCGGGAGGTTCTAGCCCAGCGGGTCGTTACAGCGTGAAGCCTCGAAGATCCACTGCAGCGGCATTCGTGCCCGAGCGGCAGCATTGCGCTGGCGGTTTTAGAGAGGCTCGCGTGCGGCGTCGTCCCAGGCCCGGCCTTCCGCTTCGAGCCACTGCCGTAATCGCCGCCGCCGTCGATCCCAGCGCGGATCTGAGCCCAGCTGTGCGATTTGAGCGGCGACTTCCGAGTTGTGCGAAGTGAATCTGCGAGGCGAGTGCTCGACACTCCGTGGTGGACCATCGGTTTGGACGGGTTTTTTGAAAGTGCCTCCTGGGCCCTTTTGCAACCATAAAATATCCACTTCGGAGATACGGTTCAACAGTGGCACGATTGCATCCACCAGCAACTGAAGCTCAGCATTTTGCATTGCCCAGCAGTGCCCAGCATTGTGTACCGAGGACAGTGCCATCAACACGTGCTGACTGAATTGCTGCAGCAAACTCCGCGATGAAGTCGTTGAGCAAGTGCTCTGCGCGGCGCGGGCGTAGACAGCCAGGCTCTGCTGTTTTGACCGTCCTCGGCTCTTGCGCGTTGACAGCGCGAGGCCCTCTATGCCCCTGCTTGAACTTTTGTCGCGGGCCGGTCTCTGATCGTCGATCAGTGATCGAAAATGGTGCTTCGACTCGGCCTGCAGCGGCGGCGGCACCGCCTGTCAGGCGGGCGAGCGACTTGCAGCGGTGGCCGAGCATGGAGCAGCAGCGCTGCAACAGCAAGCTGGCGGCGGTGTACACTTTCGTTGCGATGGCGGCGCGGGCATCTGGCACCCGGGGGGCATACGCAACCGCAGCAGAGCTGCAACAATAGCAGCAGCAGCGCTTTCTTTCGGGCAAGCGATCGGAAGCAGCGCCGAGCGAGCTGGACAAATCGCCGGGGCACCTTGCCGTCAGGGCATCGCCCGGTTCCCTTCAAAACAGAGACACGAAAGCCGTCGACGCCAACTCGGGCGCTTGCTCACCGCCTTCAACAGCAATGTACACTTGATGCAAATCCCCGCGTGCTTCCCAATCTCGACACGCCGGCCAGCGGCGCGGCGGTGGTGCGCAATGCGCATGTACAGTGATAGTGCGGACGAGCAGTTTTGACGACCACACTCGGAGCGGGGTCAGAGCAGAGCTCGTCGCTGCGCGTGTGGACAGGCTTGCGCGTTGGTTTGACAAGCTGGGAGGGGATGCTGCGGCGATGGGAGCTGCGCTTCGCTTTGGCTGGCTGAGAACGTTCGCTGGCGATTGCCGACACGCCGACCTCGCGCGCGGATCATCATGGCTGCCTGCCGGCTTGCGCTGCGACGACAACGACGGCATGGTCTTCCTCGCCCGTCTGGAGGCAGACCGTCTGACCCGCGGTACATGTACATACGCGACACCCGCATGAAGACCGCGAGCGCTTTGCTTCGCCTCCGCCTTCGCTCGAGGTGATGCCTGTCGTGCTCGCCAAACGTTGCGCCGGACTTGGCTCTCATGCCACTCAAAAGGTCCATTCTGTTTGATAGGTGTTCAGCTGTCTCATTGAGGCCAGCTGATTGGCGGATCTCATCTGCGAGAGGGACCGAAGGCGCGGAGAGACGAGCCAAGCTGCGCATAAACATGAGCGCTGGAACCCTCGGCGCGCGCTGATTGGTCGACGGTCTCCTTTGAATTCGGTATCCGCCGCGCGCTCCACCGTTCGCTGTCTCCAAAGCCGCTTCGCTCTCGGTAGAATTGCGAGCGCCCACCGAGCTCCTCGCTACGCCTTCGCAGCGCGTCCCCCTCACAACCCCCGTGCATCGTCACTACTCGCCGCAATGACCACCGTGGTGCTTTCCCCGCCGTCTGGACCTTCCAGCTCGCCCGCCGGTGTGCCCAGCAGCAGCAAGAGCGTGCTCATGGCTGTTGCGGTGGACTCGAAGCCCGCCAAGAATCTGACGGACGCGCCGCTGACCGAGTCGGACAGCCCTACGACCACGGCGATCGGTCTGGGGCTCGAGCAAGTGGAGGGGGTCGAGCCAGAAGAGGAGGAACAAGGAGATGACGACGAGGACGCCGAGAACATCGAGCGGAGGGCCAACGGCGCCATGGCGGACGACGACGACGCCGTGCGGCCCACCAAGAAGCGGCGACGCGTCTCCTTCGAGTGCGCGGACATCGTGGAGTTTGAGCCGACTGTCTACACGACCAGCGTGACCTCGGGCGGCGTGCCCGTCGGCTTGTCGCTGAACGAGCGGTCCCGGTCGCGACGGCGACTGGACTCGTTCGAGTTGGAGCGCGCGAATGAGTACGTTGAGGCAGTAGCTGCAGCACAGGGATTGCTGCGTCGATGAGTAGACAACTGGTGTGGCTGACATGGAGAGGTGTATGTTTCCAGGCGCGTGGGGCGGCAAAACTACATGGAGGAGGGCTATCTGGACCCGCAGGAGAGGGAAATCATCTTGAATAACGCGGGCTGCGATGAGCCCGTGATCGCCTCGGTGGAGGCCGAGGTGAACACCATCATCCAGCACCGACGCGAGTCCAACGAGATCGACTTTGACTTTATGTACGGCGTCGGCGAGATCGAGCAGGAAGAGGTCGAAAAAGAGGACGAAGAAGAGGACGAAGGGGCGAAGACGTTCGACCAAGATGGCGTAGCTGAAGAGGTGCAGTTGGAAAGCGAAGATGAGCAGGAGATAAGCACGGGAGAAGACGCAGCAACGGCCGAGGAGACCGAGCTGACGCCGGACGCTGCTCGGGCGTCCACAGGCAGCGAGGACCCCGCGGACGAGGAAATGCAGCCAGCCTCTTCGGAGACCACGGTACATCCGTGCGGCGAGGACGTGCCGGAAGCCGCATCCATATAGAGAGCGCAACGCCACGTCCTCGACAGCAGCATGATGAAAGCTCGTCCCCCGTTGCTGCTGCCACCTCGCGCGTGTATCTGCTCCTCCTCATTATTCGTCGGTTGGGTTTTGTCCATTTGTATTTTCTTTTTATTGGTCGTCGCTCGCCACGGCCACGGTATTTCTCCACACATACAGACGCCATCATTGTCTTCCAGCGCGGCCTTGTCTTTCATGCGATTGTCTTCATCCTGCAGCTTCGACATGGACTTGACCTGGGATAAGTTGCGCAACATTAGCGCAACGTTCGGACAACCTTAGCTCTCAAACGCCGATCTTTCCTCGTTGGTTGACAAGATGTCACAAGTTCATCGACGTTGGCACTCGCTCCGCCGACTCTCCGTCGCTGCGCACACCGCTCCGCACTCCGACAGCTCGCTCTCGTGCAGCCACTAGATTAATATTGCCAGTCCATACAGAAGCGCTATGGCTGCAGCGAGCGAATCGCCCCGGAAGCTCCGACGCGCCACCTGTACGTAGTTGTTGGACGTTGCAATGTTCTCTCGTGCAGTTTGTACTAATTCCATGGCTATTTGCTTGTGTTTGATGCAGACGTGAAGGTCGACGACTTGACGCCAGGCACGCAGGGCCACAACCTGGTGCTGCAGGTGGTCTCCATCGCACCAACAGTGGAGAAGAAGCGCTACGACGGCAGCGTCTCGCGGATCGCCGAGGCTACGCTGGCCGACGAGACGGGATGCGTCACATTTACTGCACGAAACGGTATGTGCTGCTGTGTGGGAAACTCATTATGGTGGCAAGAGGTGGCTAATGTCTGCGGCGATGGATTGTGCGGGCTGACAGACCAGATTGACATGCTGAAGGAAGGACTCGTGGTGGTGGTGCGCAACAGCAACGCAGATATCTTTAATGGCTTCATGCGACTCAACGTGACGCAATGGGGCAAGCTGTCGCCCCATCCGGACGGCGTGGCGTCCACGCCGCCGCCGCCGCCCAGCGTCAACACGGACAACAACATCTCCGCCGTTGAGTACGAGCTCGTCACGGTCGACGACGCCGACGAGTGAGCTGCAGGGCGTGCTCGCTAGCCAACTTCGGCGCGGCACCTCGCAGGAATAGGGTCAATGTAGTTGCGTGCATCGACGTTAAGCTCGGACACAAGAGCTGCTCCATATAACAAACCCCATCAACATGCCCAGGTGTTCACCCTGAAATGCCGCGATGTCAACCTTGTTTTGGCACGCAGTTGACTAGTTCATGTGGCCCACAACTTTTCTTCAACAACCCGCATATACGAAAGGGTATGGCCTTTTTCCGACTTTTTCGGTCTACAGAGCCTCGTGACCAATAATTCTGATAGAAAGTTCAACGGTTGGTTGACCTTCGCGTTTTGCATACGGGCAGCAGCTTTTGGACGGCTCATTTCCTGAAGAGAGAATTCCTAGTTAACCATGGGTGTCCGTACGAAGACCGTGAAGGGCTCTGCCGTCAAGATCATCGAGAAGTACTACTCGCGTCTTACTCTCGACTTCGACACGAACAAGCGTGTCTGCGATGAGGTCGCCATCATCCCGTCGAAGCGCATGCGCAACAAGATCGCCGGTTACATCACGCACCTCATGAAGCGCATCCAGCATGGCCAGGTGCGCGGCATCTCGCTCAAGCTGCAGGAGGAGGAGCGCGAGCGTCGCATGGACTTCGTCCCGGAGGTTTCGGCCATCGACACGGAGAACATCGAGATCGACAACGACACCAAGGACCTGCTGGTCCACCTGGACCTCAAGCTGGCCGGCGTGCATGTGCCCTCGGTAAGATGAGCTCTGTATATTATCTTTGGAGAGACAATGCTGGAGCCGATGACGACCCGACGTGTGTGGTCGGAACGGTGGACCCATTGCAGCCGGTGGCAAACGCGTGAAAATGCGTTCTGCCACTTGTGCAAAGAGGAGATCTGGTGCAGATTCCTCCCGTCTACTATCACACGCAGATTGCGGCGCAGTGTACAGCACTGTTCTGTAATTGTTGCTCCGTCATCGGCTCCTTCAGCGTCGATCCATTCTGTTGGAAAGACGCCGAGGTTGAGCGCTTTGCTAACGTAACATTTTGTGACCTCCTTCCAGGCTAAGCCCCGTGAGCAGCACCACCACCACCGCAACTAAGCGTCTTTCAGCTGGAAGCCTCGGTTGCAATGTGTTGGTTGGAGTAGGAGGACTCAGTCGTCTTTTGAGAGGACTTCGTTTTACTATCTCGATAATCCCATAGGCAATTCTTTCTCAACAGATTTTAATTGTTTTTATTTTGATCTTGTTTCTTGATAAAATCCCCTCAGAACTCGGTGGACTGCTTCATGATCATGAAGAATTCGTCCATGTCGATCTCGCCGTCTTGGTTCTGGTCGAACTCGTCGATCATCGCCTAAAGTTCGGCAGCAACAGTCAGACGCTGCATAATACTATGTAATAATATAATACACTCAGGAGAATTGCACACACCTGCAGCTCGTCGTCGCCAAGGTTCTCGCCCAGCTCTTTGGCCACTCTACGCATTTTCTGCTCCACCGACAGCAAGTTGACGACGCAAGAGGAAAACTCGATTCAGCTTCACAATTTACCAACAATATCACCGGAAGGATCGCACACACCCGTAGGGAGATGGTGCCAGCTCCGTCTTCATCAAAAAGCTCGAACGCCTAGAGCAAGTGGCAACAAATGGGCCCGTCAGTCCGAGTCTGTGGCCGAGTAGGTCGAGTCATGAGGCGAGTGGCCCACGCGTCCTACCCGCGCGATCTCTTCGTCCGGATCGCGAGCCAGCACCTTCCGTCGCACTGTCACAGCCACACAACTACCGTCAGCACTGCACCGGATCGTCTTCAACCTCAAACGTCTCGTACTGATCTCCATGTAGTCGTTGAAGTCCACGCGGCCGCTACGCTGCACATCCACGTCCTCCACGAGGTCCATGACCTCCCGCTTGGTCACCTGGAAGCCTAGTGCGCGCATCAGCACCTTGAGCTCGTGGTAGTCGATGGAGCCCACTTTGTCCGTGTCGAAGAGCTCGAACGCCTCCTTGAGCTCCTTCTTCTGTTCCGCCGGCAGCTCCTGCTTCGTCCTCCGGCCGCTTCGAGCGGTGCGTGCGCTGCCGCCAGCTCTGGACGTGCGGCCCAAAGGGTACAGCGGCACGGCGCCGTCTCCGCGCTCCTGGTGGCTGCGTTGTACGCGCGTAGAGCTCATGCTGGGGCTCGTGACGCTTCGCTTATACTGAGGCCTCGATACTTGCTCCCGGCAGTTATGTCGCCTTCAGTGTCTAGGATTGGATGAAAATGCCTCTTCAACTACGTCAGGATTGGCTGATAGTATTTTTCAATCGGTTTAGTTGTGTATCTGAACGAATTCGACGGGGAGCTCCTCGAGCTGATAGTGTCAATGGAGACGGCGGCCTTCTCCACGGGCGTGTCGATCCAGTACCCGTCGAGCCGAGCGACTTCGTCCAGCTCGTCCAGCCATCGACCCAGGTGGACTGAGTTCCCGTTCCCGTTTCCCGCGGACTCGAAGGTGCTCTCCGGACGCGTGTGCAGGTCCGATACCGAGGCGTACAGCGTATGCCAAGAGCTGGCCTATCATTTGTCCTACGAGAAGACGCGAGCAGCAGTGCAGGAACTACTACGCAAGAACAACGACACAAGCTACAGCCACGTACTAAGGTTCTTTGAAAAGTACTGCGCGCGAGGTGAGACGGTAGTCAATGGATCAACGACTGCACCACCGGCACCTTCCGCGTCGCCGTCGGGGCGGAGACTGCTGGACACCAATGCGCCGGTGATGTTTCCCGAGTTTCACGCCTTCCCGACGGCTGCGGTCATTGCTGGAACGGACGCCACGTCCAGTGACTTGTGGGTGGAGCCGCTGACGCACAAGCTGAGACGGACGTTCCCTCTCTGTGTCCTGGTGCAGCGTGACATGCCAACTGCTCGACGGTTTGTGGAGTGGCTTGCTGCGAGGATGGCCAAGCTCTGTGCAGCGAAGAAACGAGAGGAGCAATGGCTTGCAGGGCTCGTGGAGACCTTCAATTTGCTGCCGTTGGATCAACCGCCAGTGACTGCGGAGTGCACCGGTCGACGCGTGACAAGGCGTCAGCAAGCAAAGACTCTTGCTAGCGCACGCACAGGCATCACAGTACCCGACGCTAATAACGCTGAGGAAGAAGAAGAGGAGGAATTCAACGTCTTCGAGTCGAGTTCGAGCTCGGAAGACAGCGAGGAGGAAGAATACGGCAAATCGAGGCGACGGAAACGACGGCTTCCGACGGTGGCGTATGGTCGGTGGACCATGTCGAAGCTGCTCTCGACCATCCAACAAAACATCGATGAATTGATATCATCTTCAAGTGAAGCGACAAGCTGCGAACTGCTCGCTATGCTCGGCGAACTGCTGCAAGAGCGACTGGCAGAAGCACTGGCCACGGTGAAGATGGTGCATGAACACGAGGACGTCGTGGTGAAGCAGAGTATCGCGTGCTATGACGAAGTGGTAACGTGGCTGCAGACCACGATGGCTTCGTGTAAAACGACGTCAGTTAAGTTGCTGAATGTTGCGCCAGCGTCCGATTCAAGTTACGCCGGCAACATCCACATTGGCAGCACCGAGATGGCCTTAGCACTGATGCTGCAGCGTGTTTTACATGGCTACGAGTCCTTCCTGAAGGACTGTGCGCTTGATCTACCGGTGGTGAAGGACCGCCAGACGACTCTAAGGCAGGTAATTGACAGCCATAAGAGCCACTACGCACTCCGACAAGACACGGCTGCACCAGTCGTCCCCGCGCCAGTGCCACGGCCGTTCCTGCTGCTGTGTATCGAGCAGCTTGAAGCGTTCTCGCAGCACGTGTGGGGCGATTTCTTGGAGATCTGGACGCATTTCGTGCGACAGCAGCGAGAAAGCCACCGAGCGAGCGCTTCAAGCGGCACCATCGGGTTTGTCCTTGGCGTGGCGTCAGCGACGTCGCCGGCCCTGCGACGACTCGAGCTGACGGTGACGAACCGCTTGGAGCTCCAGTTCTTCTCGCTCGTCGACTCTCGCAAGTGCTTTGACGATGTGCTCGAGTCGCTCGTAGTCAAGGCGAAACTACCGCTTGGACTGAGCGGGCAAGTGCTTCAAGCGATTGCCAGACGCCACCGGCGCTTACCGAGTGTGCCGCGTCTGTTGCTGGCGCTGCGCTTCTTGCTGTTCACGCACTTTCAGCGCTGTCCGTGGAGCTTTCTCGCCCTCGCTGTCAACGGCTTGTGCTGGTCGGACGTGCTGCGTCTCAATCTCGAGCGGCTGCCTCGCCGTCTTTCCAGTTGGATCAGGCGGCGTCAGCAAGCGAGAACGGCGTCGAAAACGCCATCGTTGGTCTCGTGGCTCGCCGTGTGCAGCGGCTTGGAACTAGCGGATCTGAAAGCCCGCGTGACGCCTTTGGAGGAGACGGAAGCCAACTGGATGAGCGTCTTGGAGACGGCGGCGCGGAGTGAACGGCGACGACAGGATCGCTGGCGCATGGGCTGGGAGTGCTTCCGTGCGGCTTGTACGTGGCTGGACGTGCACATGAATGACAGCAAAAGAGACGAGGAGGAAGGCGCCTTGGCTCTGGCGCTCGAAGGTCGGCTGGGCCAAGCGCCACGGTTCATGGAAGTCCTTCGCCGGCTGCAGCTTTGTACTCAGTGGACCATGCTTTCCTTGCTGATTGAGGACTGGCGAGCTTCATTCCGCAGGTTCGGCTTGCTATACGAAGACGACGAAGATCTCGAGACGACGCTGAGTGAACTGGCGATGCTGGTCGCGTACGCGAGGACCGAGAAGACGCCGGCGAAGATGCAGGCAGCGCTGCGGGACGAGCTCGTGGCCGTGTTCACCGGTCGCCTCGTCATCTCGCTGCTGCACTCGTCAGGGCCTGGAACGAGCTCGCCTCCTGGTGATGCACTCGTTGCGAGCTGGTCCGTGCTGACAGACGCCAATGTGTTGGAGGAGCGACTGCGCTTCGAGTATCATGACAAGCTTCGGCAGGTCCTGCTTGACGCCGGGATCGGCAATGACATCGACACGAGCGAAGAGGCCGACGTCGAGGCTTCGTGGGTGCACGACGTGGGCTTGGCCTTCTTGTTCTACCAGGAGAACGCCAGTGCGAGTCTGAGTCTCCGCGAGTGGTACGACAGCTTCTCTGCGGAGTTGAAGGACGCGTCCAAACCGGCACCCAAGAGCAAGAGCAAGAAGAGGAAGGCGGCGGAGGCGAGCGAGGACGCAGCGATCAAAGCGCGCTTCGTACGCGCGGTCTGCACGCTGCGTCACTGGGGGTTCATCAAGAGCGACGCGCCTCGAGACAACGAGCAGGATATCATCGAGAAGCTGGTATTTATCTAGACGCAAGTAGAGGCTGGGGGTTAGAGTCTACAATGGCAATAGCCAAGCTGTCTACCGGTAGATGAACGGGGCTGAGTGCGATTTAAAGTAGGGAAGGAAGACTATAATACTGTCACAGGCGCGGCCGTAGCTCTTCGGTCTCCATGCTCTCACGCGCGCGTTAGAAGCCTGCTCCGCACTCAATCATCGCCTCGCTCGATGGCTGCAATAGAGCAAGCACAGTGCAACGTCAGTTATAACGTACAATATGCCTTGGAGGTATGGCTAATAAGTTGTGGCCGCGGCACGCACCGCCCGTGTTGTAGTGCAGCAGCTTCTCGATCAGGTCCACGTGCGTGAGCATCATGCGGCGGCAGCAGTAGCGCTTGAGCGACAGCTCGTCCAGCGCGTCGCGCTCCGTGTAGTCGGCGCGCAGCAGACCCAGGTACGTCTCCCACTTGTTGGCCAGCACCTTGCCGCACGTGAAGCAGCGCACAGGGACGATCATGGCGACGACGAAGCTCCTCCGACGGCGAATCACCGAGTGGCCACTGGCGGGGCAGCCAGTTATAAGCCGTTGTGGTGTCATTGGCTGAAAAGCCGAAAAGATGTGGTGTTCTTTTCAGCCAATGGAATAGATTTAACATTAGTTTCAGCGAATCGGATGAATTGGTGAATTTGCACCAATCAAAAGCTGGATCGTTTTCAAGTTTGTGGCTACGCAAAGAAAAAGAAGCGGCGGATCTGGCAGGCGGGAACGAGCTCTTGGCCCGGGGAATGAGATTATGGCGGCGGCGGAGCAGCAGCAGCGACCACACGCGACCTCTCCACAAGGCGAGAACGCGGCGCATGCGGCCAACCAAGTCCCGTTGAATTCGCCGCAGAAGCCGCTCGGCAATGATGCTGAGAAGAGGCCAGAAGGGGTGGACACAGCGGGAAACAAGGAAAACACGACGAAAAAGAGTTTTAAGCCGCTCCAAGAGAATGAAGACGTTGCGCCGGACACGCAGCTACATGACGAAAGTACTGTGGGCGTCGTCGGGGCAGATCCGGCCGCAAAGGACGACTATAAGGATATCAGCGTAAAGACGGCGACTGTGGAAGAGGCACCGGTTCCCATGGACGTCGACAGCGATAATAATGACGCGAAGAAGCATGTGACGACTACTGAGGGTTTGACAGAGCAGGCTGCAGCTCGTGGGAGCCAGGAAGGCCGTGACGAGAACCAATTGGCTTCGGAAAGAGAAGCTGGTATGGCACCTGCAGCTTCGAGCGCTGTTGACGCTGTGGCAGCGAGTAACAAGACTGTTGCGATGGACATGACTAGCCGGACGGACGTTGCTGAAGCTCCATCCATGACTGTTGAAGAAGTTCGGCCTGCCAGCGTCGCTAGTGGTGCGGAAAGGAATGGCGTTGGAGATGCAGCGGAGGAATCGCCAATTGCTATGGAGGTTGACAGCGGCGAGAAGCTCGACGCTGCTGTGGCTGAACGTGGAGCTACTCCGTCGTCGGCTCAAGAGGCGCAAGCAGGAGAAAACAAGGCGGCCACAAGTGCCGGTGCTAGTGAGGATGTCGACGTGGGCGACGTGGCGATGGTCGTGGGGCAGCTTGTCTCGAGTCTCGTGGATTTCGTGGCTGAGAGCGTCACAGTGGACGACGAGTCTGTCAAGAGGATTCGCAGTCCCTTAGTGCCGCATCTGAGCGCTGACGAAGCCATGGAACTGCTGGAGTTCCATCAAGGCGACGACCAGGAGCTGCTTCCTGAACACAATGACGGCACAGATGAGGTTGAGCCGACTGCGAGCCGCGAGTACCAGTGGTTTGATGGCGACGACGACGACGACGAGGGCGCGGCTATTGAAGTGGCCTCGTCGCTCGAAGGCGGCGACGCTACCGACGACGTGTTTGGGTTCGGAAGCGTCGCTGACCTCTCCACTGTCGCCCCCACACCGAGTGACGACGCGGAGAACAGCGACGCCAGCGTGGACACGCAGGTCCTTCCGAACAGCAGCAGTTCGAGCTCGAGTTCAGGCTCGTCCTTGGCGTCGTCTGGGTCGTCGTCCTCGTCTAGCAGCAGTGAGAGCTCAGCCTCAGAGGATGAAGCACAAGACGCGGCGTCGAAGAAGCGCCGCGTCTCGGGACGAAGCAGCCCTCGCAAGCTTCTGGCGTACAAGAAACAGAAGCGCGCGCGAGCGTCAGAGTCGGACAAGGCCCCGCGCAGACGCTACAAGCGGAAGCGCGCGATCCCGGAGCCGGTGATCCCTGAGGAGTTCGAGGTCTTCGACACGGCAGCAGCCGATCCGATCCTCAGGGGCTCGTACGCAGTGCGCAGCAACCGCCGCGCCTGCTTCGTGGGGACCTGGGGCTTCAACGACGACGCGTTTCAGAACATGGACAGCACGAGCCCCTTCGAGTACACGTCGCACACGCGCGTGCCGCAGTCGCGTCGTAAGAAGGACAAGCGCCCCGTGTCCGGCAAGTACGGCGGCTTCTTCAAGCTGCGGCAGTTCAACGGCAAGATGGTCAAGATCCGGGAGGACCAAGTGGACCTGCAGTTCCTGCCGTTGCCTGCTTCGGACGGAGAGGGCGACGAGGAGATGCAGAGCGGCAGCAGCAGCGAGGAAGACGAGGAGCCCGCGGCGAAACGCTACGTCGTGCTGGGCAAGGGCAAGAACCGCTTTGGCCGGTTCCTGATCCGAGGCTACTTGAACCCGGAGAGCGGGCGACTGACGGTCAAACGCCGGTATTTGGAGTGAGTGAAGAGAGCAGGAGCAACTTTTGAATGGAGTAGGTTGTCGTGCCTTTGACGCAGTCTGGCGCACGTTGTAATCGAGGGATTATGCTTGAAGGAGAACAAATACTCGCTCTGAGATGCTACACTGGTTCGCTCAAGGCCGAGGAGCCCAGGACGGAGCATTGCCTCGAGCGAGAGCGCACCGACGACGTCTTCATGGAGCATGCTACGACAAGGGGCTAGCTCACCCTGGTCCGTCCGTCCGTCCTCGGCCGCCGTCTACCTCGCCAGGCTACCGTCCTGCGGCCATTCGTACTGATTCAGTACTACTGAAGCGTGGAGCATTGTCCACCCAGTGCAGATCTTCCGCTGACGTCACTCGATACAAATTTGGGGATGGGCGACTAGCGAACGCAGCCAATCGCAGGGCGCAGTGGGGCCGCTTCAACGTACGTGGTCCAATGCTAGCGCGGCATTCCGCCCCGCTGGCACTGCTTCATCCCCCCAAACCCACCTGCGCATTGCCCACCGCAGCCATTCTTCAATCAGAAGCGTCCCGCACACCCGCCAGTCAAGATGGCCCCCAAGATCGCCAAGGACATGACGGAGCTCATCGGTAACACGCCGCTCGTGTACCTCAACCACGTGACCGAGGGCTGCCACGCCAAGATCGCCGTCAAGTGCGAGTTCATGGAGCCGTGCGCGTCCGTCAAGGACCGCATCGGCCTGAGCATGATCCTGGACGCCGAGAAGAGCGGCCGCCTGCAGAAGGACTCGCACATCATCGAGCCTACGAGTGGCAACACGGGCATCGGCCTGGCCTTCGCGTCGGCCGTGCGCGGCTACAAGCTGACGCTGGTGATGCCCGACACCATGTCGATGGAGCGTCGTATCCTGCTCAAGTCCTTCGGCTGCGACGTGGTGCTGACCCCCGGCGCCAAGGGCATGACGGGCGCTGTAGCCAAGGCCAACGAGCTGGTGGCCAAGTCCACGGGCCACGCGCTGACGCTCGGCCAGTTCGACAACCCGGCCAACCCGCAGATCCATTTCGAGACCACCGGCCCAGAAATCTGGCGCGACACGGACGGCGAGGTCGATATCTTCATCGCCGGCGTGGGAACGGGCGGCACCCTGACGGGCACGGCCCGCTTCCTCAAGCCCAAGAAGGACACGCTGAAGATCATCGCCGTGGAGCCCGAGGAGAGCCCCGTGCTGTCTGGCGGCAAGTCGGGCCCGCACAAGATCCAGGGCATCGGCGCCGGCTTCGTGCCGAAAGTGCTGGAGACGGACCTGATCGACGAGGTCGTGACGGCCAACAGCGCCGAGGCCTTCGCCATGTCCAAGCGTCTGGCTCTGGAAGAGGGGATCCTCGTGGGCCCCTCCTCGGGTGCCGCAGTGGCCGCAAGCATCAAGGTGGCCAAGCGCCCGGAGAACGCCGGCAAGCTCATCGTGGCCATCCTGCCCAGCTTCGGCGAGCGCTACCTGTCGTCCGCTCTGTTCGAGAAAGAGCGCGAGTACGCCAAGAACCTGCCCACCACGGAGATCGAGGCTTAAAGTGTAGGAACCGCGAAGTATAGCGAGCCAGCAGCGGCCATGAAGCTGTCGGAGGCGCGGCACCCTCCTGCTCTTTGTTATTGTAATAGTGCGCAGTTCTAGAGAAGTTGAGCACGGTGTCGATAAGTCGGTCGTTCCAGTGAATACAACGAGAGCTGCGATCTCTAGAACGGCGTCCTTTGCGTTCGTCAGGCTGCACTGCAGGCATGAGGTCGACAGCGACCTGAGTAACAATCCCCGAGGATTGGGAAATGCCGGCGGTACAAGGCGCGCCGAGGCACGTGGCCTTGATGGCCGTTGCTGGCTGGGAACGCAATGGATGTCGTCAACGTGTACCGTAGAGCATACGCGTCTTGCGTGAGGTGTTCATTGCGGCCATCGCTTCTGCATTCGAGGGAGCTGCCCCTCCATTGACGAGGTTTTCAAAGACACGCAGAAGTTGAAGTTGCGCAATTCCGCGACTCTGATTGGCTGCGAGATGCGATCCAAGCGGCGCAAAATACGAAACCGCATTAATATTTTTAAGAGCTAATGAGCTTGATCGCCCGACAGCGGACGCCCTACATGTACACCGAACAGTGGTTGCTTGGTCGAACGTTGAAGGCCTTCACAGTATTTCGGTGGAGGCGTGTCCAAGCAGCAGAACCGAAGTCTCTTCACTCGATTGCGCGCCGGCCGCGTCTAAGTCCGAGGCAATATTCGCCAATCGCGCGCGGAGAAAGCTAAATTCATCGAAGATCGCCACTGTTATTGGCCAATCAACCGGGCGCTGGACCCCAATCTCGCGGCCGAAAAGCAAAACGTGGCACGGGTACGTCGGAGGATCCATCACCGGGCTCATTCTTGAATCCGCGGCGTCTCCCACAGTCTCCGTTCCTCCCAGTCCAGATGCTCGCCCGCTCGCTTCTCTCCGGCCGTCGCGCGCTGCTGCGCAACGCCCGCTCGCTCCACATCGCCAAGGACATGACGGAGCTCATTGGCAACACGCCGCTCGTGTACCTCAACCACGTGACCGAGGGCTGCCACGCCAAGATCGCCGTCAAGTGCGAGTTCATGGAGCCGTGCGCGTCCGTCAAGGACCGCATCGGCCTGAGCATGATCCTGGACGCCGAGAAGAGCGGCCGTCTCACCAAGGAGCACCACATCATCGAGCCCACGAGCGGCAACACGGGCATCGGCCTGGCCTTCGCGTCGGCCGTGCGCGGCTACAAGCTGACGCTGGTGATGCCCGACACCATGTCGATGGAGCGTCGTATCCTGCTCAAGTCCTTCGGCTGTGGCGTCGTGTTGACTCCTGGCGCTAAGGGCATGACGGGCGCTGTGGCCATGGCTGAGGACCTGGTCAAGAAGGAGTCTGGCAAGGCGCTGACGCTCGGCCAGTTCGACAACCCGGCTAACCCGCAGATCCACTTCGAGACCACTGGCCCCGAGGTCTGGAACGACACCGACGGACAGGTGGACTTTTTCGTGGCCGGCGTGGGAACGGGCGGCACCCTGACGGGCACGGCCCGCTACCTCAAGCCCAAGAAGCCCAGTGTCAAGATCGTGGCCGTCGAGCCCGAGGAAAGCCCCGTGCTCTCGGGCGGCAACCCCGCGCCCCACAAGATTCAGGGCATCGGCGCCGGCTTCGTGCCGAAGGTGCTGGACCGTGAGCTCATCGACGAGGTCATCACCGCCAGCAGCCCGGACGCCTTCGCCATGGCCAAGCGCCTGGCCCTGGAGGAGGGCATCCTGGTCGGCCCGTCGTCGGGCGCCGCTGTGGTGGCGAGCGTGGAGCTGGCCAAGCGCCCCGAGAACGCCGGCAAGCTGATCGTGGCCATCCTGCCCAGTTTCGGTGAGCGCTACCTGTCGTCGCCTTTGTTCGAGAAGGAGCGCGAGTTCGCCGCCAACCTGCCGACGTCGGAGCTGCCCTAAGCTTAAGCTGCTATAGGGACGAGTGTTCAGACGCGGCCTAGTTGACTGTGTCGTGTTCTTTAACGTAAGTAGTCATCGATCTGCTGTAGATCTCTCGGCCGGGAAGGAAGGAGTCTTCCTGGCCTCACGCAGGCGTCACAATATATTCCACTTCGAACCACAAGTGCGGTCCCTTTGCGTGGACACCAGCGCTCGTCGTGAGCTTGGGACATCTTGACCAGCTGCCTGTACCTTGTAGGATGGCGGTGGGTATCAGGGCGCGATCACTTGTTCGTCAGCAGTAGACGAACTTCTGCCGACGTGTCCTCACTGACGCATGTCCTCATTAAAATAATACCGAGCCGTCTGGCCCTAGTTGCATCATTCTCGATGCCTTCTGCATGGCCTCGTCCCCGCCTTCTTTCGCCGAGCTCGGCATCACCGTGCGCGCCTCGATGTTCAACCCACGTGGAATTGAATTTATTTTTAAGTAATTCAATTTATAATTATAATAATTGGGCGACAATTTTAAATGCATTTCTAATTTAACCATTCAATATATAATTCTAATAAATGCACAACTGTTTTTAAATCTATTTTTAATAGTCGCGCAATAATTGATTTCTCGTGACAATAAGTGGTGCCGTGGAATGGGAGCATGTCCGGTGCGTTGATGAGAGAAGCTGCAGATCCGGCGTCTTGGCCAGATGCAGGGCGACCTCGATAGCTTCTAGAAGCTTGCCCTTGCTGAGTCTCGGTCTGCTTAAAGCCCCCTCTGTTGCGATACGTGTCCAGCGAGGCAATCTTCTCGGTGCCGGAGACGGAGAAGACCTTCGACTCGTGTGTGTGGCAGCAGCTATGAAGACGGTGTGAGAAACGGCGGCAGACAGGGGTTGAAGCACGACCAAGAGAAGGCAGGAGAAGCTGGCAGCCTGGGAGCTGGCCAGCATTCATGTAGGACAAGCTCAGTCTCCAATCGACAGGACAAGACGCAAGTGCAGCGGAAAGAAGAAGAAAGGCTGAGAACTAACAAGTTGAGTTTTAAACCGGACTTGATCTAGCCTTCTCGGTGTCGAACTACGAGCGTCGACAGCCAAGTCTCCCGTCGTAATACCCTCGGGAGCCACGATGATGCTTGACGGATGGTGGTTGACGCCCGCTCACGCGGCTGGCGAGATGCATAGTCTATTTGGCCTTGTTAACGGTGACTAGATTGCTGGTTGATCCTCAGCCTGATCGCGGAGAGAGCTGCATAGTCTATTTGACCTTGTTAACGGTGACTAGATTGCTGGTTGATCCTCAGCCTAGTTGCGAGGTGATCGCGGAGAGGACCAGCGTCACGGGCACGGCCCTGCGGGGCGTCCTGCGACCAGGGATGGGTAGTACTGCGATTTTGGGGGAGTACTCATACGTAATATTACTACTTAGGGTTGGCTTGGAAATACACCTACTGTGACAGTTACATGTAGTAAAATCGTATGTAGTTGTACTAAGATCACTACTACTTTCCATAGCGTAATACTACTTACTCGTACATCAAGTTTCGGGTTCTGTCGCAGCAGCAGCAGCTTTTCGGCAAGTTTGTTGTTAGCTTGGGCGCGCAGCGGACCCATGACTATCAATCCCGTCGAGAACACACGCTCGTGGCATCCGGAGGATGTCATTTTTTCGAGCCAATAACTGCTAGCATACCAAGGGAGGGGAGCGCGCTCTCCCCAACATCCCCGAACAACGCAAGATGTCGATACAACTGAACACTTCATCAAGGTCCTCGCTAAGGTAGCACATTTGCTTCTTCAACACCTCGTACTCCCCACCGGATTGTGTATCCGCAACCCGATTCACCTTCAGCTCGAGCCACTTTCACAGAAAGTGGTTCACTTTATACAACGTGGTATATGGCATCGGCGACCGGGAAGGAGCCATCAATTTGAACACTTCAGACGTCTAGAACCGATCACTCACAAAACGAGCAAGGGTTGAGTAAGCACAGCGAGCACCTTCAGCAGAACATGGCATTATTCGGGATGCGTGGTAGACAGTCCTAGGTGCAGGCCGAATGGAAGCGAATTAGATCGAATCGTGAGCTGCAATTGGGTAGCTCGGATAGGTCGTGTTTGGTGTGAGTGCCTTTGCCATTTTTGCTTCACTACCAAGGTCTCACCCACTGGGCTCCCGAATAGTTGATCGGTCAAAAGTTGAACGCATGGAAAGTAGTACGAATATAGTACAGCTACGGGTACTTGAGATTGGAGCTGTACTAATAGGTCAACTGCGGCACTTCCACTCAGAAATAGTACGACTATGCCCAAAGTAGTAGGAATAACTGTAATAAATACTACTTTTTCATCCAGTGCTACTCATCCCCACCTGCGACGTATTCAAACCCAGGTAACAATAACAACAACAATTTAGGGTTGTTAGCAAGATTTGAGTTGCGGCAAGCAAGTTGAAGACGCAAGTGCACTAGGGCGGCTGACGCACTTGGGCAAAGTCTCCGGTAACGCGATGACGCGCCCCGGCTTAAGTCGCTCCTGCTCGTCACGTCACGTGCGACGCGCGACTAGCTCAAGTCGACGCGGAAACTTCAGGACCGCCGGACTTCAGTGCGCAGTGCGCAGAATGATCTGCTCGCCCGTCATCACAACTTCATCCAGCCAGGTGCTGGAGATTGGTACTGTATACCGGCACGCTAGTTGACACGGAGAGACACAACAGCATACATGTACCATCGCGTCAAACTGAACAGGAGACAACAACTCGATTACGTCCGCCGGTGGTCGTGACGTCGATTACTTGCGTTCCCCAAGTACATTGGCGTTCATCGACGTGCTGGGATTGTGGACGCCAAGGCGAATGACACGAAGGCCATGCATAGCAAGACCAGGGCGATGCAGCAGCCAAGATCAAGAGGGGTGGCCCAACGCAGCTAAGACAA
Source organism: Phytophthora crassamura (assembly GCA_033557995.1). Taxonomy (NCBI): domain Eukaryota; phylum Oomycota; class Peronosporomycetes; order Peronosporales; family Peronosporaceae; genus Phytophthora; species Phytophthora crassamura. The sequence continues at coordinate 167,042 of JAUCED010000011.1, read as the reverse complement.
AAGGTTTAACAAACGCTTGATTTACACTGAAGCGAACAATACGAAGCTTGGCTTGGCGTCATCAGACTTCGAGCAGCCCAAAGCTCGGGTCTCTGCACTTGTGTCTTCAACATACTTGCCAATGGCAACTCGCCACGCGAAATCTAGCGCTCGGCTGGAGCCTCCAGCCCGGAGGTGATACAATCCTCGATTATGATTGTTACCTGGGTATGGGGCTTGAATACGTCGACGACCCGCAGAGCGTGCAAGTCTCGAGCCGTGACGCTGGTCCTCTCCGCGATCACCTCGCCAGCCGAGTGAGCGGGCGTCAACCACCATCCGTCAAGCACCATCGTGGATCCCGAAGATGACAAGCAGACCGAGACCCCCAGCTCACAATTCCATTTGCCCCACAAGCAGCAGCTTCGAGCTTCAAATCTGTCCTGTCGGGTAGCAATCAACATGAGTGGCACCGCCAAGAGTAGCGCAAGTCCTTCGGAGCCGCTGGCCGCCGCTATCGACGAGGGCAGGTACAAGTTCATCCCGGAGTTCGGCGGCCAAGGGCTTTCGTACTGGTCCGAGCTGCAGCGACTGTATGCCGCGTCCGAGACGGGCATCACGCGCTCGTTCATCGACAGCGCGGCGCGGGCGCTGCTGGAGGAGTCGACCTCGGAAGAGGCCAAGCACTCCGTCGCCTTTGAAGCTGCCGTTGATCTGCACAACTGGCTGCAGCGTCTGGAGATCGGCGACGCGCCCGAGGGGTTGGAACTCAACCGAGTGTTCTTCAGCATGCCGCTGCTGATGCTGACCCAGTGCGCCAATTACCTCCAGTTCCTCGACGCCACGGGGGTTACCCACGAGAGCATGGTCAAGAGCTCCGCCACCGCTATCGGCCACAGCCAGGGAGTTGTGAGCGCCGTCGTCTTCTCGGCAGCTAAGACGGTTCAAGACTTCCACGAACTCGGTGTCGCCATGCTGCGCTACATGTTCTGGCAAGGACTGCGCACACAGGAGACGTACGAGGAGCTGCTGGTGCAGTACAGCCAAGACCGCAAAAAGGTCGACGGCGCCAGCCCGATGCTTGCCGTGCGAGGGCTCAGCAAGGACAAGCTTCTTGAAGCTATCGAGGTCGCGTTGCATCGGGCCAAGACGCCGGATCTGCAGCTTTCTCTCGTCAATGCACCGGACATGCTCAACGTGACGGGCTTTCCTGCGACGCTGGCGGCGCTGAAGCAAGCGCTCGAGGGCCAATTCGCCAAGTCCGAAGCGGACCAGACTCGCACCCCGCACTCGCAGCGGAAGCCTTCAGGATCGCTATCCTATCTGCCGCTATCCACGCCGTTCCACACGCCGCTCCTGAGTGCGGCGAAGCCAAAGGTGCTGCGAGACGTCCAACGCCTCGAGTGCAAGCTCAACGGTAACCAACTGCAGATTCCAGTCTACTCTACGAGTGGCGACGCAGCCAACCTGGAAGCCGTTGACGACGTCATCGACGAGCTGATCGATTTGCAGTTGCTGCAGCGCGTGGACTGGCCGGCGACGTGGTCGAAGATTGCGGAGCTCCACGCGGACTCGACCCACGTCCTTGAGTTTGGGCCGGACCTCGGCGTGGCGAAGCTGAGCAACGACGTGGCCGAAGCCCTGGGCATGCAGGTTGTCATTGCAACCGCCGAACACGCGACCATGAAGGCGTCGACGCGGTCTGCTCCGTTGGTCGGTCTCCGGCAGTTCATCGACGCCGCGTCGACCTTCGTCCCCACGGACTGGACGTGGGGGAACCAGTTCGGGCCGCGGGTCACGAGGTCGGGCCAGCTGGACAACCAGTTCACGCGCGTGCTCAACAAGCCGCCGCTGATGGTCGCGGGCATGACGCCGACGACGAGTTTGGGAGGAATCGACCTCGTCGCGGCCATCCAGAACGCTGGCTTTCACGGCGAGCTCGCTGCGGGCGGGCTCTCGCGCGTCGACGTCTTCGAAGACGCTGTGCACGAGCTCGTGTCCAAGCTCACGCCGGGCCTCGGCGTCTCGATCAACATGATGTACTTGAACGCAAAGCAGTGGAGCTTCCAGTTCCCGACGGTGCTGCGGATGCGTCGCAGTGGTGTGCCCATCGAGAGTATCACGATCGGCGCTGGCGTGCCGACCAAGGAGCGTGCGCTTGACATCATGGCGCAGCTCGAGGCTGTCGGCATCACCGTGGTGTGCTTCAAACCGGGCTCGGTTCAAGGCATCCGCGCCGTGCTGGAGATTGCAAGGGTGGTGCCCACTATGACCATCATGATCCAGTGGACGGGCGGTCGCGCCGGAGGGCACCACAGCTTCGAGGACTTCCACCAGCCCCTGGAGAAGACGTACGCCGCTGTCCGCCGCGTCAAGAACGTGCTGCTGGTAGTCGGCTCGGGTTTCGGCAACTGGGAGGACTCGGTGCAGTACCTCACGGGCGAGTGGAGTCTCGGCCGTGGCCACCCGTCCCCGATGCCGGTGGACGGCGTCCTCCTAGGCTCTCGCGTGATGGTGGCGCGGGAGGCGGCGACGGCACCACAAGTCAAGCAGTTGCTTGTTGACACCCCGGGGATCGCGTCGGAGCTCGAGTGGGAAAGCTCCTACACGCGGGCTGTCGGCGGCGTTGTCACGGTCACGTCGGAGCTCGGGGAGGCCATTCACATCGTGGCCAACCGCTGTGCTCTGCTCTGGAAGGAGTTTGACGACCGGTTCTTCTCCGTCCCGCGTGAGCAACTGGCACTTGCTCTTCGCCTCAACAAGAAGGAGATCATCGCTCGGCTCAACGCGGACTTCCAGAAGCCGTACTTCGGCGTCAAGCGCCATGCCGACACGGGTGAAGCGACCCCCGCCGAGCTGGAGGAGATGACGTACGGAGGCGTCTTGGCCCGTATGATCGACTTGACGTTCGTGGAGGTCCCTGGGAAGCCGCCGCGCTGGGCGCACGACTCGTACTTGTCACGTCTGGCCACGTTCCTCACGCGGACGGAGCAGCGTTTCCACCGTGAAGACTCTGGTGGCGTGTTTGACCAAGCAGAGCTCAAGACGAAGCCGAGGCGTACGCTGAGCGCATTCATCTTCAAGTACCCGCAGACCGCGTCGACGTTGATGTCCGTCTTGGACTGCGACTACTTCCTGGAGCTGTGCCGCACGGGTGGCAAGCCGGTCAACTTCGTGCCGACCATTGACGTGGAATTCAAGGCTTGGTTCAAGAAGGACTCGCTCTGGTACTCGGAGGACTTGGACGTGGTTCCGGACCGCGACGTGCAGCGCGTGTTCATCCTTCAGGGGCCCGTAGCAGTTCGCTACAGCACGGTGGTGGACGAGCCCGTCGCGGACATCCTGGGAGGCATCGTCAACGGCTTCACCGAGGCCGTGAGGGAAAGCGACGAGGCTGTTGTGGCGGCCGCGCCTGCCAGGCAGACGGTGGACGTCGCCGGTGTCGAGGTCACGGAGAGTGAGGACGGAGTGGAGGTCTTGCTCCCCGCTGAGGAGAACGCCGTGCCCTCTGCTGACGAGTGGCTTGCTGCTCTTGCCGCGTCCGTGCGCGACAAGCCGTGGCTGAGCGCGCTGATCTCGTCGACGAGCGTTGTCGAGGAGAACAAGTGGGTCGCGAACCCGGTCCGCCAGCTCCTCAGGCCTCAGGCCGGTCAAAAGTACGTGGTCGAGGCTGCCGGCGTTCGTGTCTTCGACAGCTCGATCGCCATCTCGAGTCCTGTGATCGAGATCACGAAGAACGAGGCGGATATCTCGGTCGTTGTGAACGAGGTGCGGCCGGCGGTGGCCGGGCTGAGCGCCGCCATCGTCCCGCTGGCGATGACGTTCCAGTACCATCCTGAGCTGTCCTGTTCGATCCACGCGGAAGGCGGCGGCTTCGTGGACAAGGTGAAGGCGTTCTACGCTCGCTTTTGGGTCGCGATTGAGGGCAAGGAAGACGAGTCGTGCCAGGCCGCGTGCAGGGAGAGTGTCAAGTCCTGTTTCGCCGCCGACTTCTCCATTACCAAGGAGGACGTGGTGGCGTACCGTGCTGCGCTGGGGCTGAGTGGCGACGAGGTCGGCGCCCCCGCTGACTTCTCGACGATCGTGTCGTGGCGCCCGCTGATCCAGTCGGTGTTCACGAAGGAGGTCAAGGGCAATCTGCTGAACCTGGTGCATCTGAAACACTCGTACAAGCTGCTGTCGCCGCGTCCGGCTGCGGCCACGTTCCTGCCTGGCGACGAGATCGCGAGCACGGCGAGCGTCACCAGCCTGCGCATTATCGACAGCGGCAAGATCGTGCGCGGCGTGGCCGTCGTCTCGAGACGAACGGTGGGCGAGGACATGGTGGAGGCCCTGGAGCCTCTCGTGGAGCTGCACAGCGAGTTCCTCATCCGCGGGTCCTTCGACGACTTCGAGTCGACGTTCTCGGTCGACAAGACGACGGACGAGTTCGTGCTCAGCCGCGTGGAAGATGTGGAGATCCTCAAAGCGAAGCCATGGCTGAAGCTTCGTGCTGGGGTCTCGTTGAGCGTCGGGGATCACCTGGTACTGCAGCTCACGACGAACAAGCAATACGCCTCGACCACCGCGCTGCGCTCCGTGCAAGTGTCGGGTGTGGTGCTCCGTGAAGGCGTGGGGGCCATGGAGGAGATTGGCGCAGTTGACTTCAAGAGCGACGACGTGAACGAGAGTCCTGTTGGAGCGTTCCTGCGCCAGGTGCAGGCTGGGGATGCCGGCCTGTTCGCGAACGGTGGCTCGTACATGCTGGAGAAGCCGCTGGGCGTCAACGTCCCGCCCGACGCTCTGGCGTACGCCGTGGCATCGCGCGACCTGAACCCGATCCACCGCTCCAAGTACGCCGCGAGCCTGGGCCAGCTGCCGAAGGCCAAGCCGATCATGCACGGCCTGTGGACGGCGACCAAAGTGCGCGACCTGGTGGCCCAGAGCTTTGGCCAGGGCCTGGACAGCAACGTCGTGGACTACGCGGTTACCTTCGACGGCATGGTGTACCCCGGCGACACGCTGTTCATGCAGGCGCGCCATATCGGCCTCGACCACGGCAACAAGGTCTTGGCCGTCGAGGTCGTGAACGACGCCGGCGTGCGGGTGCTCAGCGCGCGCGCCGTCGTGAGGCAGACGCCGATGGCGGTTGTCTTCACGGGCCAAGGCTCGGCCGAGGTTGGCATGGGCATGGACCGCTACCAGGAGTCCCCGCTTGCTCGAGAGGTTTGGGACCGCGGCGACGAGCATCTACTCGACACGTTTGGCTTCTCCATCCTCGACATCGTGCGCAACAACCCCAAGACGATCACGGTGCACTTCGGCGGGAAGAAGGGCCGTGCGATCCGCGAGAAGTACATGAGCTTGACCCGCGAAGACCCGGCGACGGGCGACGTGGCGCCGCTGCTGCCTGCCATCAACGCACGCACGCAGAGCTTCACCTTCTCGCAGCCCGAGGGTTTGCTGTTCGCGACGCAGTTCAACCAGCCCGCGCTCGTCCTGCTGGAGAAGGCCATGTTCTCGGAGATCGAGGCCGCGCAGGTGATCCCTGACGATGCCTACTTCGCCGGCCACTCGCTTGGAGAGTACGCCGGCTTGAGCTCGTTCGCGGGGGCTCTCGCGCTCGAGGACGTGGTGGAAGTGGTGTTTCTGCGTGGGTTGATCATGCAGAAGGCCGTGACGCGCGACGCCGACGGGCGGTCGGACTACGGCATGGTAGCCGCGAACCCCACGCGCGTTGGTCCTCACGTCACGGAAGAGCTCCTGTTCGCAGTCGTGGATGGCATCCAAGCAGCCTCGGGCAAGCTCCTGCAGGTGGTGAACTTCAACATCCAGCAGTACCAGTACGTCGTCGCCGGCGACAACGTGAGCCTCGAGACGTTGTCGCTCGCGCTCGCCGCTTGCAAGACGCTGACGTCGACGGGGCGTGAAGGCATCGACAAGGTCGTGACCGACGCGCTTGAGCAAGCTCGAGCCCGCAAGGACAAGTGTGCGCAGTGCGGGCGTCCGCTTACGCTGACAAAAGGCTTGGCCACCATCCCTCTCGCGGGCATTGACGTACCGTTCCACTCGCGTGAGCTGCTGGGCGGCGTCCCGTCGTTCCGTGCGCTTCTGAGGACCAAGTTTGACCCGACGGTGCTGGAGCGCCAGCTGCCGCTTCTTGTGAATCGCTACATCCCCAACTTGGTGGCTAGTCCATTCTCGCTGGAGCGATCGTACGTCGAGAAGGTGTACGCGGCGACCAAGAGCCCGTACCTCGCTGACGTTCTCGACCCGATGCAATGGGCGTTGACCACGACGGCCCAGCTAGCGCACCTGCTTGTAGTGGAGCTGCTGGCGTATCAGTTTGCGTCTCCAGTCCAGTGGATCAAGACGCAGCAGCTTCTGTTCGCGGAAGCTGGCGTCCACCGCTTCCTAGAGATCGGCCCCGCGCCGACGTTGACGAACATGGCACTGCGCACCCTCCAGATCGGAGACTTCCCCGACCTGCCGCGCGAGATCCTCTGGTACCAGCGTGACCGCGAGGTTGTGCACTTCCAAGAGGAGACCTCGAACGTCTCGGCCTCAGAGTACGCTCGTGGTTTGGCTGCTTCAAAGGTGGAGGTGGCTGCACCACCACCAGCATCAGCCCCACGTGTTCGGCCTGTCGTCGATGCACCCGTCCAGCAGGTACACGTCGCCCCAGCTCCTGTCACCGCTGTTCCGGCAGCTGAAGACGCACCGGTTGCTGTCCTCCACGTTCTTCGGGTCCTTCTCGCAGTGCGTCTGAACAAGGAGCTGTCCGAGGTCAAGGAAGACACGGACGTGAAGACGCTGTGCGCCGGCAAGTCCGCCGTGCAGAACGAGATTCTGGGTGACCTCGAGAAAGAGTTCGGTGGCGGCGTCCCTGATGGCGCCGGCGAGGTGCCGCTGAAGGAGCTGGCGTCCAAGTTATCGAGCTACAAGACGCTGGGCAAGGTGACGAACGGCCTGATCAACAAGGTGGTGGCCAGCAAGATGCCCGGCGGCTTCACCATGTCGAGCATCAAGGAGTACCTCAGCGGTGAGAAGCGGCTAGGCGCTGGCCGCATGGAGAGTGTTCTGGTTCACTCCCTTCTGCTTGCTCCCCAGGCTCGCTTCAAGAGCGACGCGGACGCGCGCGCGTGGCTGGACAAGAGCGTCAGTGGCTACGCTTCGTTTGCCGGCATCTCGCTTGCGGTGGCTGCTACGCCCGCAGCTGTGGCCATGTCCTTCAGCCCGGCGCCAATGTCGATCCCCACGGTGAATGACAAGCCCGTGGAAGCGAAGCACGCGCTGCTGGTTCTGATGGCGGCGAAGCTTGGCAAAACGTTGAGCGCGGTCCCGGAGACGGCGACGATCAAGGAGCTGGCGGCCGGCAAGTCGGCCGTGCAGAACGAGATCGTTGGCGACCTGGAGATGGAGTTCGGCTCTGGCCCGGACGATGCGGCGGAGATGAAGCTGGGCGAGCTGGCCAACAAGTTCCCCGCCTACGCGTCGCCGGGCAAGGTGACGAGCGCTCTGATCGCGAAGATGTTGGCGAGCAAGATGCCCGGCGGGTTTGGTCTGTCGGCCATCAAGGAGTACCTGTCCAGCGAGCGCTGCCTGCCTAGCGGCCGCGTCGAGAGTGTTCTGCTGCACGGACTATCCCAGAGCCCGAAGCAGCGTCTGCCGGACGAGGCTGCAGCCAAGAAGTGGTTGGACGGCGTTGTGGACGACTACGCACAGTACGCTGGCATCGACGTCCCGTACCTATCCAAGCTTGGAGGTGTGGTGGCTGGCCCGGCGATGGGGCAACACGCGATGCGGTCAAGCGCGCTGCCGAGCGACTTCGAGAAGCGTCTGAAGACCATGATCGCGGACCAAGTCGATGCGCTCAACGCGTTCTTGGGCGAAGACAAGCTGGACTGGCACCGCAAGGTTGAAACGGAGCTGGAGCTGCGCGAGGGCCTGGAGGCGTCGATGGCCCAGTGGGGAACGGAGCACGACGAGTTGTACAGCGCTGGTGTCGCTGGCAAGTTCGACCCCAGGAAGGAGCGTCTGTACGACAGCTACTGGAACTGGGCTATGCAGGATGCCATGGCCTTGTACCACCGCACTGCGGCTGGCAGTCCAGAGCTGGCTGAGAACACTCTCTTGGAGGTGAAGCCGTACCTGTGTAACCGTGCCTCGCCGGAGTTGGTGCGGTGCGTGGAGTTCTTGGCGTCACGAGCTGAGGAAGAAGGCGGGCCGGAAGTTGCCCAGGCGCTTCGACTACTGGCCGAGCAAGTGGCGCGGTGCGTGAACACGGACCCCGTGAACCTTCAGCTCCTCGAGCCGACGCAGCCGCAGCTTCGTATTCTAGAGAACGGGGAGCTCGAGTACGCGGAGGTGCCTCGCGAAGGCGTGGCGGACTCGATCAGCTACGTTGACGAGGTTGCGCGTGGTCTGGAGTTCAATGAAGCGGTTGAGACGGACGGGGTGGCTGGCTCCGCTGTCGCCGCTGGGCTGTCGTCGACGCTGCGCTACGGATTGGACGAGAGTCTCAAGAAGCTCGTGTTGCCACACGTGCACGTCCGCAAACCGTCCGACGTGGACCCGACACTCCGCCTGTATGATGCTGCGTCGACCGGTGTGCTGCTGTCGTGCATGCGCGAGATGGCGTCGACGGGCATCTCGTTCGTCGGCAAGGTCGCGCTGCTCACTGGTTGCGGCAAGAGCTCCATTGGCGCCGAGATCGTGAAGGCGCTGCTGGAGGGTGGCGCTACCGTGTTCGTGACGACAAGTAGCTTCAGCATGAAGACAGCGCGCCTGTTCCGCGAGATGTACGAGCGGCACGGCAGTCGCGGCAGCCGCCTCGTCCTGCTGCCGTTCAACCAGGCGTCCAAGGTGGACGTGCAGCGCTTGGTGGCGCACATTTACAACGTCCACAAGCAGGACCTGGACTTCGTCATCCCCTTTGCGGCTCTGTCGGAGGTTGGGCGTATTTCGGACATCGAGTCCCGCTCGGAGCTGGCGCACCGCATCATGCTGACGAATGTGGTGCGTCTGCTGGGCGAAGTCGTCTCGGCCAAGAAGGTGCGCGGCATCACCACGCGGCCGGCACTCGTGATCCTCCCGATGTCGCCGAACCACGGCAGCTTCGGCGGCGATGGCCTGTACGCCGAGTCGAAGCTGGGGGTGGAGAGTCTCATGGGCAAATGGCATTCCGAGGGCTGGGACGCACAGCTCTCCGTCGCCGGTGCCGTTATCGGCTGGACGCGCGGCACGGGGCTGATGTCGGGGAACAACGTCGTCGCTGCGGGCGTGGAGAAGCTGGGGCTGCGCACGTTCAGCACGGCGGAAATGGGCTTCAATCTGAGCGCGCTCTTGCACCCGAGGATGGTGGACCGTGCGGCGGACTCGCCGGTCTTCGCAGACTTCAGCGGCGGCATGGCCCAAATGAGCGACCTGAAGGACCACGTCGAAGCCATTCGCGCCAGCATCACGAGCAGGTCGAAGCTGCAGGCCTCGATCCATGCTGCGCTGGAGAGCGACAAGAAGACGCTGGCGCGGCCTCCCAAGTCCGCGTTCCTGGCGAAGAAGGTCTCTCCTCGCGCGAACATGTCGGGCTACTATTGCGCCTCGTTCCCGAAGTTGACGGGCGTGGCGAAGCTGGCCGCCTCGTCCAGGCAGGCACTGCTTCGCGGCATGCTGGACCTGCGCCAAGTCGTTGTCGTCACCGGCTTTGGGGAGGTGAGTCCGTGGGGGAATTCGCGCACGCGCTGGGAGATGGAGTCGTACGGCGAGTTCTCGCTGGAAGGCTGCATTGAGCTTGCGTGGCTGACGGGCCGCGTCGTGTTCGTCCGGGGCAACTGGGTCGACGCCAAGACAAAGGAGGTCGTGCCCGACCACGAGGTGAAAGCCCGCTACGAAGAGGACATGCTGCAGCACTGCGGCATCCGCCTTGTCGAGCCGGAGCTGTTCGACGGCTACGACCCCAAGAACAAGATGGTTCTCCAGCAGGTTGCTATCGACAAGAAGATGTCGCCCATCGAGGTGGCCGACCGCGAGGAAGCGCTCCAGTTCCGCAGAGAGCTGGGCAAGGACAACGTGGACGTGTTCCAGAGTGCGGCGGGCGCGTGGATGATCCGGCTGCGCAAGGGCTCCGTCCTCAACATCCCCCGCGCGCTTAGCTTCGACCGCTTCGTGGCCGGCCAGATCCCGACGGGCTGGAGCGCCGAGCGTCTGGGGTTGTCCAAGGACTTGGCCGAGTCCGTGGACCCCATCACGTTGTACGCTCTCGCGTCGACAATGGACGCGTTCGTCGCGGCCGGCGTGACGGACCCGTACGAGTTTTACCAGTACGTGCACGTCTCGGAGGTTGGCAACACGTCCGGTGGCGGCATGGGCGGCTTCCGCGCGTTCTCGCGGATCTACAAGAACCGCGTTCTAGGCAAGCCCGCCCCGAGTGACGCACTGCAGGAGTGCTTCATCAACACGCCTCCTGCGTGGGTGAACATGCTGCTGCTGAGCTCGTCCGGCCCGATCAAGACCCCCGTTGGGGCCTGTGCCACGGCTGCCGAGTCGGTTGAAATCGGCGTCGAGACGATCAAGAGCGGCAAGGCTCGTGTCTGCATCGTCGGCGGCTACGACGACTTCGGGGAGGAGGGTGCGTACGAGTTCGCGCAGATGAAGGCGACCAGCGACTCAGTCAAGGAGATCGCTATGGGCCGCGAGCCCAAGGAGATGTGCCGTCCGTGCTCAAGCACGCTGGACGGCTTCATGGAGAGCCATGGTGCGGGCATTCAGCTGCTCATGGACGCCCAGCTAGCGCTTGAAATGGGGCTGCCGATCCACGGCATTATCGCGATGACCAACACCGCGACGGACAAGATCGGCCGCTCGATCCCAGCTCCTGGCCAAGGGATTCTGACGACGGCGCGCGAGTCGGTGTCGACGCCGTCCCCGCTGCTGGACGTACAGTATCGACGCCGCCAGTTTGACGACGAGCTCGAGAGTATCGACAAGTGGGTTGCGCGCGAGGCGGCGCTGGTTGCCGGCGATGAATCGCGCTCGAAGCTGCTCCACGAGATGAAGGAGCGCAAGCTGAAAGCCGCGCAAGCCATGTGGGGGGACAAGTTCTTCCGAGGCCGCACGGACATCGCATCCATTCGTGGCGCGCTGAGCGTGTGGAATCTGGACATCGACGACGTGGGCGCCGCGAGCTTCCACGCCACAGGCACCAAGGCCAACGACAAGAACGAAAGCGAGGTGATGCACAAGCAGATGGCTCATCTGGGCCGAGCTCCGGGCAACCCGCTGCCCGTCATCTGCCAGAAGAGCATTACCGGCCACCCCAAGGGCCCCGCTGCTGCGTGGCAGCTCAACGGGTTGCTGCAGGTGCTGAACACGGGGCTGATCCCTGGCAACCGGCACCTGGACAATACGTGGGCGGAGTTGCGCAAGTTCGACCACCTCGTGTACCCGAACCGAAGCGTCCAGACGGCCGGCATCAAGGCGGTTCTCCTCACGAGCTTTGGCTTCGGCCAGGCGAGTGGCGAAGTGCTGGTGGTGCACCCGGACTACCTTCTCTCCACACTGCGCGCCGACGAGTTCCAGCAGTACGCGGCTCGTCGCGAGCAGCGCCTGACCAACATGAACACGCACGCGCAGCGCGTGATCAGCGGCAAGCAGCCTCACCTCCGGGTGAAGGACGAGGCGCCGTTCTCTGCAACGCAGGAGAGCAGCGTGTTCCTGGACCCCACTGCTCGCGCCGAGTTCGACCCGACCTCCCAGACGTGGCGGTTTGGCGGCGCTGCACACGATCGCCGGCGGCAGCGCGCCGTGCGCATGAAGCGCGTCAAGCAGCCGGAGACTGTTACTGAGGCCGCGGTGAGACCCAAGAAAGTGTCCGACGCGCTCAATGCTGACTCATCGTCACGCCTGCTGTCTGCTCTAAGCCGCACCACGACGGAGCTTGGCCTGGCAGCGGCGAACGCGGGCGTGGGTGTCGACGTCCAGGCCGTGGCCGCCTTCGAGAGCCTGAACGGCCGCGAAGACTTCATCCGGCGGAACTTCACGGACCAGGAGATGGCGTACTGCTACAACGCGCCCCACCCGGCCGCGAGCTTTGCCGGTCGCTGGGCGGCCAAGGAGGCGGCGATCAAGGCCATGTCGACCAACCCGTGGCAAGGCACGCGGCGCGAGATCGAAGTCGTCATGACGGCGTCGGGCGCACCGGCCGTGCTGCTGTCGGGCCGCGCGCTGCAGACCTTCGACCGCTTCTCGCTCCGCGTGTCCATCAGCCACTCGGGCGCGTTCGCCGTCGCGCAGGTCGTCGCCACTAGCAGTGCCTAAGCATTCAGCCAATTCATGTGCGGGTAATGATAGCTCGATTTGTGCTTTTTTATTTTCTGCTCCTGGCCATGCGCCCCGAAAACAAGGACAAGTTGATCGTTGCAATCCTGCCCAGTTTCGGTGAGCGTTGCCTGTTCGAGAAGGAGAGCAAGTTCACCGCCAACCTGCCGACGTCGTATCTCTAAGACGAGTGTGTCAGGCGCGGTCTAGTTGACCGTGTCGTACAAAGTAGTTAGCGATCTGCTGTAGACAGCAGTAGACGAACTCCTGCTGACGTGTGCATGTCCTCATTAAAATAATACCGAGCCGTCTAGCCTTATAGTTGCAGCATTCTCTCTATGCCTTCCGCATGGCCTCGTCCTCTTTGTCTTCGTGCTTGAGGTAGTTGGCCCGAGCTCGGCCCCGCTCGGCCTGGAACTTCCTCAGCTGCCGCAGGTAGTGGAACTCCCGCAGCATGGAGTTGGTCTCGGCGTAGGCGCTCCGCACCTCCTTGGCCCGCGGAGTCTGCATATCCGTGTCCATGGCGGCAGCCTCGCCAGCCCACCGCACGCCGTGCGCACCTAGAAGTGATGTTCAACGTGGAATGGAATTAGTCGCACAAAAATTAATTTATCGCGACAATAGATGATGCTCACCGTCGTAGTTGTAGGCCACGCGCAGCCGCTTCAGATCGCTGGCGATGGCCTCGCCGCCCTCCGAGCTGCTGTCCGTCGGTTCCGTCGACGTGGACGTGGACCCGTCGCTCTCATACGCGCTGGGCCGCAGGCCGTCGCTCCACTCGCGCTTGCGGCTCATGAATCAGAAGCTGAAGAAGAATTTGTGTGCTTGTTTTCGATTTTATTTTCGCATCTTATTTTCGGGTATTTGTCAAAGGCGGATTTTCGGAACGCAGTTCTGAAATCGGGATGGAGAGCAGAGGCGACCGACCGCAGCAGGAGGGCGAGCAACGCCGCGAAGCTTTCATTATGTCTCTTCCTCCTGCGGCTGGATGACGACGCCATCCCGCAGTTTGACCGTGAAACTGCATCGACTTCATGCCGCATGCGATTGACGGCGCGGGAAGTCCTAAGTCATTAACCAACTACACACTCTGGGGATCGGAGCCCTTGGAGCTCAACAATGTGTTCTTCAGCAAGCGGTTGCTGATGCGCACGCAGAGCGCCAACTACCTCCATTTTCCTTGAGACGAGGGGCGTAGAGGCCTCAGAGTCAAAACAAAAGCTTCGCTGATCAACATGGAGACCTGACCTGAACACTGTTTTTTACGGTCTCACGGACAATGATACGGATAGATGGCGTTGCGGACGACTACGCCAAGCTTGCCGGCATCGGCATTTCAAAGCTAGGCGGTATCCTGGCCGTCCGTCGGTTGAGCTCACTCCGAGAAGCGCCTGAAATTCGTAAATCAAGTGGATGTGCTGAGCTCGAACCTGCAACGGCAAGCCTGACCGGTGTAGGGACGTGGACTCGTCGTTGTTGCAGTGGGTGAACGGGGCACGGCGAGTTATACGGCGCTGGCATTTCTGGCAAGTTTGTCAGCGTAGTACTGGAACTGGGCTATGCTGGACGTGATGGATCTGTCCACAGTGCGGCTGCTGCTGTGAAGACTCTTCACTGAAGAGCTTGCCTCTTACCAAAAAGCCCCACTGTGAAAACGAGAGTTTGCATAGTCAAAGGTAATGATTTGCTTCATCCACAAGAACGAGACTCAGGCAACTGGAAGAGGGATGAACAGGACCTCCGCGACACGTAGTTCAAGCCGCCGCAACCGCAACGTCGCATTCTGGAGAATGATGCAACCTAGAATACTCGTGAAGGTGTCCCGGATTCAATCTAGTTGCACGCGGCGTCGAGTACATGGATGCAATTGGTATCATGGCTGCTATTATATGAGCACAGTGCTCGAACGACAACCGCTGTGTAAGCAGCGAGTACCCTGACAGCGGTGACGAAGAAGAGTTTGGCGAGGACGAGGATGATGGTATGGTGAAACATTCGGCTAAGGCCAAGAAAGTAGCTCCAGCCGAAGGTGCCAAGCTTAACGACTCCTTGTGTATCGACGCCGAGAGATAAGCTCGAAAACCAGGGACACGATTTCCTGAAAAAAACGATATCAGTGGAAATCAAAAGTGATCATCGGGGCGAGGCAGTATGCATGCGCGTCTGCAAACTGGATATGGATTTCATTGCAGCTCTGTCTGTCGGAGGAGGTGGGACGCTCAGGTCGTGGAAATCAACTTGGGGATCCGTATCGATACATACGCATGTGTATTGAGGTTGCCAGTCGTGATGCTGCCGATGTTACCGAACCACAGCAGTAGGATGTCTACAAGGATGGAAATGCAGACGTTCAGCACGACGTAAAATGCGCCTTGCAATCGAGCAACCTACGTGGTGACAAGGCCCTACAGAGAACTTGAAGTCGAAGTCATTGTGCTGTTGAGGTCCCCGAGCATCTGCTGAAAAAGTAGTAGTTATAACAGTTACTCCTACTACTTTTGGCGTAGTCGAACTACTTTCAAGTGGAAGTACCATAATATAACTATTCGTACCTGTATTAGTACCTATTCATACTACTTTCCCGTGTTCTAATTGATGAGCGCGGATGTTGACCTTGATCCCCCTTGTCGCCGGCCCTAGACACCAACACTGTAAAAAGTGAACCAATTTCTTCGAAAGCGGCTCCAGCTGGAGGTGGGTTGGGCAAAGGTCAAGGAAAAATGCAGTCCGATGGAGAGTATGAAGCGTTGAATAAATAAATGTGTTATCGCCAGTTAGCGGGACCTTTATGAATTGTACAATTGTGGCGCCATCTTGCAGTGGTTGGGGGGAACATCGGCATCCTGGCCAGCGTTTGGCTCGCAAAACGGACACCTGGAGCGCGTGTTCTCGACAAGATTGATAGTCATGGGTATGTTGCGCACCCGAGCTGAACAAACGTGCCGAAAAAGCAGTTGCTGCGACGGTAGAATCGTTCACGAGTAAGTAGTAGTACGTCATGGAAAGGAGTAGTTATCTTAGTACAAAATAATATGATTTGTACATGTAGCTCTCACGGTAAGTATAGTTCCAGGCCAACCCTCAGTAGTAATATTACGTATGCGTACTACCCCAAAATCGCAGTACCCAATACTGCCCATCCCTGCATAGAAGTCCGTTTTTCAGCGATCTCAAAAAATCGCATCTGCTTTTTGCTCGTTTTTCAGTCTTCATTCCCGCACTCGAAGCCTATGACAGAGAGCCCCATGTCGGCCGCGGACGACGCGCGCCTGTCGAGCGGCATCAAGTCGCGCGCGTCGTCGGCCTCATCGATGTCTATCTCCCCGTCCTCGGCCAGCGCGCAGCGCATCCTGGCCACGCCCTCGGCCCCTCATGCGCGCTCACGCTCGACGCCGCAAGACGTGCCGCTGCGTTTCCACTGGGAAGGCTATCTACAGAAGCGCAGCGACTGGCTCAAGCACTGGGAGACGTACTACTTCGTTCTGCGCGGCCGATCGCTCTACTGCTACCTGTCGGAGGAGGACGCGCGCCGCCAGAACGCCAAGTCCAAGATCAAGAAGGGCAAGTTCGGCTTCTCGGAGCGCGTGTCGCTCGTCAAGGCCTGGGACGTGGAGGAAGACTTGGCCACTAATGCATCGCCCGGCCAGTCATCCTCAGCAGCCTCCACGCCCGTGGCCGGCAGTGGTCCGCCGCAGGAGGCCGGGGCCGACGTGGCCACCCCCATGTCGCCGCTGGCGGCCGACTCTGAGTCGGCCTTCCGCTTCACGCTAGCCACCCCCAAGGGCCACCAGCTTCACTTCCGCACCAACTCGGAGGCCAGCAAGCACGTGTGGCTTCAGTTCGTGGCCAACGCCATCGCCGACCACGACGCGGCCGGCCACATGCGGCCGACCGTGCAGCGCCTCCGCACCAATGTGGCCGACTTCTATCGTGGCTACGAGTACTTCTACGCGGCGCTGTGCGCGCGCGTGACGGCCGAGGAACGGGGGGCTCGGATGGATGTGCCCATGTCGCCTTCCGCGGCCGGGCCGTTGACTCCCGGCGTTGGGTCTTCCGAGGAAACGGACAGGTCGAGTCTCACGCTGAGCAGCAAGAAGCCGGCGGCCATGTTCTTCCCGATCACGCCGAACCAGCCGCTGGCCAAGACCAACGTGGAGACGCCCATGGACCACATCCTGCTGCGGTTCTTCTCGCTGCTCAAGTCGGACGTGATTCTCCGCAGCAACTACCTGCCCATGGTGCCGTTCGAAGGCAAGTATCGAGGCTTTGGCGGCGTGCTCGAGTACTTTACGCGGTTGTCCACGTCGGTGCAGATGGAACAGTTTATCGTCGAGAGCATCCAGATGGAGGACGAAGGGGAAGTGGAGGAGCAGGACGAAGAGGACCCGGACTTTGAGCCGCGCCACCGCCGGAACCGCAACCGCGTGGTCGTCATCTCCGGGAGGGAAACCATGCAGGTGCGCTACAACCAAACCACATTCATGCAGCAGTGGACGCACAAGCTGCACTTCAAGCCGGGCGACGGCGGCCGCGTGAGTCGCTGGGAGATTTTCGGAGACGTGGTGGCCTCCAGCGTCGTGTTTAAAGCCCCGGGCTGCACCACGAACCTGACCCTGCCGTCCCTGGCCGAGCGCATCCGCGAGTCGGTGGTCGGCGGGTACGTGGTGTCCATCTCGCTGCATCAAATCACGGACGTTCGGTCGCGTGAGCTGCAGGGCGACGACTTCTTCGTGCGCTGCTCGCTGGACACCAACGAGTTTGAAGGCGTGTGGCATACCGAGGCCCAGTCTCGAGCCGCGGCCCCCGTGGAGTGTCCTGGCGAATCGTCGGGGAGCGAGATGGCCCCGTCCTTTTCGTACAACTACCAGCAGGAGCTGTTCCTGCAGTTCGATCGGCTGTCGCGCGACGACAACACCGTCTTGTTGATCGAGTGCTGTCGGAACTCGAACCACGAGGCGGTGGCGCGCACGCACGTGAACCTGGCCAGCTTCTTGAACGGCAGCGGCGGTGGCAGCGTCAGCTCCAGTGGCTCCTTTTCCAGTCGGCTGATCGGTCGACGAAGCCGGCGGAAAACCGGCAGCAACGTGTCAAGGGCCGGCGAGCTGCAGAGCTACGTGCTGTCGAATGACCACCAGAGTTTCTTCGGCAAGTTGCTGCTGGGGCTCACGATCTCGTCCATGTCGCATCGGTCGCTCTCGCAGCGGTCGTCCACGTCGAGCTTCCGGGAGAGTTCTCGGGGCAGCTTAAGCTTCTGCTCGGACGACGGCTCGCTGGCGTCGTTCGACGACAGTCCGTCGGCGCGCAACAGCTTGAGCTCGTTCACCAAGCTGACGCAGCAATTCGCGCCGCCTGGGGAGGACGTCATGCACCAGTTCGTGATCAACGGCGTGCGCTATCAACTGGCCGAGAAGTACCGCATGGTCAAGATCGTCGGCAAAGGCACGTACGGCGAGGTGATCGCCGCGAGCGACTTCGTCCACGGCGGCACGTTCGCCATCAAGAAGCTGGGCCAGTTCCTGCGGCACCCCAAGGTGGCGCTGCTGGCCTTGCGCGAGATCAAGCTCATGAGCGAGATCACGCACCCGTGCCTCATGGGCTTCCACGAACTGCAGCGGCCACTGGACTACGAGCACTTTGAAGACCTGTACATCATCCAGCCGCTCATGGAGACGGATCTGTGCCGCATCATCCACTCGAAGGAGAGCTTGAGCGACGACCAGGTGCAGTACTTCCTGTACCAGATGCTCTGCGGCATCCACTACCTGCACTCGGCCGACGTGTTGCACCGCGACATCAAGCCCAGCAACGTCCTCGTAAACTCGGACTGCCGCCTCAAGATCTGCGACTTTGGCCTCGCGCGGCACGCGAACGACCGCGACCTGGCCGAAGGACTGTCCGAGTACGTGGTCACGCGATGGTACCGCGCGCCGGAGCTGCTGCTGGCCAACGCCTACACCAAGGCCATCGACATGTGGTCCATCGGCTGCATCTTCGCCGAGCTGCTGGGCCGCCGCATCATGTTCCCGGGCACGTCGTACGTGGACCAGCTCAAGGTGATCGTGGACGTCGTGGGCACGCCCACGACCTTCAGCTTCTGCGACAACCCCGTGGCGCGCCGCTACGCCGGGCGGCAGTTCCTGATCCAGAGCCACCAGGTGCCCAAGGTGGACTGGGCGCAGATCTTCCCGGAGGCCAACCCGGACGGGCTCGACCTGCTGGACAGGCTGCTGCAGTTCGACCCGGCCAAGCGGATCACGGCCGCCCAGGCGCTCGCGCACCCGTACGTGGCGCAGTGGCGCGACCCGCAGCTCGAGCAGCCGTGCCACGCCGACGTGGCCACCAAGCTCACGCAGTTCGACTACGCGCAGGTGTCGTACGACCCGCAGACGCTCAAGGAGCTGCTGTACCAGGAGGTCATGAAGGCGCAGCACAAGCCGCCGCAGCCGCAAACGATAGCCGAGTAAAGCGCCCAGTCTGTACCATGTAGAGAAAAACACAGGAGCGAGTGGGAAACACACACAAAAACACAGACAAATGTACAACCATATTTGACCCTGTCTAATCGGATAGAGTTTGTGTGTGGTCACGCCAAATTGATGCAATTCGCTCCGAGCCATTTCACGCCTCTCATTCCCCCGGACCATCCGATGAAGCTGCTGCTGCTGACGGCGCGTCGCGTGGCGCGCGCGGCGGCCCCCGCGGCGGTCAGTGCGCTGCGTCCGTCCGCTCCGCTACTGCAGGCACTGTCGGTGCCGCACGCGCGTTTCCTGAGCAACAAGCCGCGCGACGACAAGTCGGACGCCGCCAAGCTCTTCGCATCCAAGAGCGACGACTCCGACAGCGACTCGGACTCGGACTCGGACTCAGACAGCGATGCTGAGGAAGAGAACGCTGAGGAGGTGCAAGAGGTCGAGGAGCTCCTGCCCATCGAAGAGGAAGGCATTTCGACGGCCGAGCGGCGGCGCCGTCTGGACGCGTTCCTCGAGTACAACGCCGAGTTCTTCGACGAGGAGCGTTTCGGCGCGCAGGACGGCGAAAAGTGGTTCGGCTTCGACGGCAACATCGACGGCGCGACGGGCGAAGGCGTGCCCACGTGGCTGCAGTCGGTGCGCGACATGGTGAGCGTGGAGGAGGAGCGCGCGATCCGCGCCAAGTCGGCGCGCATCGCGTTCCACGAGGCTAAGAACAAGATCGTGCGTGTGCGCAAGCTGGACGAGAAGGGCCGCGCCTACGGTACGGGCCGTCGTAAAACCAGCACGGCCCGCGTGTGGATCAAGCCCTCGGAGAAGCCTTTCAACGGCCGCATCCAGGTGAACAAGAAGGACCTGGTGGACTACTTCGTGCGCGACACGCACCGTGAGGAAGTGCTCAAGCCCTTCTCGGTCGTGGACAAGATCGGCGGCTTCGACGTGTACTGCACGGTCAAGGGCGGCGGCTCCACGGGCCAGGCGGGGGCTGTTCGTCACGGCATCGCGCGCGCGCTGCAGAACTTCGACCCGGAGATGCGCTTGGCGCTCAAGCAGGCCGGCCTGATGACGCGTGACTCGCGTATGGTCGAGAGGAAGAAACCCGGCCAGCCCAAGGCCCGTAAGAAATTCCAGTGGGTCAAGAGATAGATGCAGACAGCAGGTACAGGCGCTCGTGTTAGACGAGAGCGGAGGAGAGACAGGAAAGCAGCTCAATGTGCAGCCAGCCGTCCACCTGTCAGTCGTGTGTGTGTTCATCGTTTATTGCCATACATACCGGAAGAAGAAGAGCTCCGTTACTTCCGAGAACGAGCTCTTCCTTCTGCCACTTGCTCTCTTGTTGCGGCTCTACAGCGCCATGGACGCCTCGAGCTTCCGCAGCGCCTCCAATTCGTCTTCGTCCGCGTTGCCCACCACGTTGATGTTGGACTCGACGGCGTGTGTCGGCACGTCCGGCAAGTTGTACTGCGCCAGCGGCACGGGCGGCGCCGACGGGACAGTTGCAGCGATGGGCGCCGGCGAGGCTCTGGCTGCAGCTGCAACGGCTTCTGCGGGCGTGGCTGCCACAGGCTCCAGCGTCTTCTCCTCCAGCTCCAGCTCCTCCATCTCGCGCAGCTCGTCCTCGAGCTCGTCGTCGTCGTAGAGCTGCGAGCCCAGCGGCTGCGAGATGGCGCGGCCGATCTCGTCGGCCGTGGCCATCTCCTCCTGGATGTCGTCCATGATGTTGTCCACCTTGTCCACGTTCATCTGGCCGTGGATGGCCTTCATCTGCTCGGCGCCGGAGCGCAGCGCCGTGAACGTCTCCATGTTGACGTGCGCGCTTTCGAGCGTCATGACCTGCGTCTCCAGGGTCATGCGCGCGCCCTGCAGCTTCTCCACCTCGGCCTCGTACATTTTCTTGCGCTTGAGAGCAAAGATAGCGCCGCGCTTGTCCTTGCTCGCGCTCTTCTGCTTGGCCTCCTGCAGCTGCAGCGCGATCTTCTTCACGATGTGCAGCTCGCGCTTCTCCAACGACTCTAGCTGCTCGCGCAGCTTGCGGATCGTGTCGGCTGTCGCCACGGGCCCCATGCGCGCGGGTGCCGCCGACTTGCGCCCAAACAAGTTCATCCTGCTTTTTGAGCTTGAAAAGCGAGAATCCAGGTTTGTCACTTCATTGATGTGGCTACGCCATGTTGTGTTATCTCCATCAAATTGGTGTTCACAATACACGCTACATTGTGTTCACCACACGAGGGATCCGGTAAGTACCACATGCATGGTACCGCACACCTCCACAGCAGCATATCTTAGCTTCAATTGTTTTCGACGCATACACGCACTAAGCTAAAACATTCACTCCTTTCCGAACTTCTAGCATAACCTCTCATATCAAGTATAACGTGACACACACCAATTTATGCTGACTGACGATCTGCGACCGTGTCACACGCGGATGCAGCCATTTCCCAATCGGTTTCCTCGACTTGATGCTTGCGCGCATGGCCCGCGAGTGGAGCGTGTTCATGCGGCAGCCCGTGCTGCCGCGCTACAGCAAGCACCCACGGTCCCTGCTGCGCCACCTGACGCTGCTGCGCGCGCTGCTTCTGGCCGCCGCCGTGGTCGCGTGCTGGGGCTACACTCAGCTGCTGGTGCGCTACGGCAGCATCTCTCCGGCGGCCACGGCGCTCTTCACCACATCCTACGACGGGCGCTTGGCCGACGAACTTCCGCCAGCGTCTCCGCCTTGGCGCCCGCCCTTCCGTGTGGTGGTTTCGCTCACCACGACACCCAGCCGTCTTGATAAAGTCATGGACAGCGTGCGCTCGCTAACCAAGCAGAGCTTGCGGCCCGACCAGATCTACGTCAACATCCCCGAGGGCCCCATGAAGCGCCACCCGGAGCGCTCGTACGACGAGACGGAGATCCCGTCGGAGCTCGTGAGCCTTGCGCCGCTCGTCAAGGTCAACCGCTGCGTGGACGACGGCCCGGCGACCAAGCTGCTGGGCGCGCTGCGGCTCGAGAGCAACGCGTCCACGTTGATCATCACACTGGACGACGACTTCGAGTACCCTCCTGAACTGGTGGCCTCGCTGGCCTGGGAGGCCGTGGCCAAGCCCGACGACGTGCTCGGCGTCTGTGGATGGGGCATGCTCCCCATGTGGCACGAGGTGGGCGTGGTGCCCGCGTATGTGCCCTACTTCATGCGCCCACGTGGACGCTACGTGGACATCTTGCAGGCCTGCTGTGGGAACGCCTACCGACGCGGCTTCTTCTCGGACGTGGAGGCGTTGGCGGACATTCCGCCCGTGTGCGTGACCGTCGACGACGTCTGGATCGCGGGGTACCTACGCACGGTGGAGGAGCGGCACAGCGCGCTCATCAGTAAGAGGTTGGACCCGTCCGACCCCGAGTGGAAGAAGGAGGAGGCGCGCTCCACGGAGCGGCAGATGACGCTGTCGAGCTTCAACCACGAGCACCAGGTGCATTACAAGTGCGTGCAAGCGCTAGAGGAAAGGTTTCAACGGCGCTGGACGCGCAACTTTGAAGAGTCCTTGTAGGCGAATAGGAACACGCAGGATAAGGGCCTATTTGGTAGACCTCTGCGAAAACATAGATA
This sequence comes from Phytophthora crassamura, assembly GCA_033557995.1. Lineage (NCBI taxonomy): Eukaryota > Oomycota > Peronosporomycetes > Peronosporales > Peronosporaceae > Phytophthora > Phytophthora crassamura. The sequence goes on along the minus strand of JAUCED010000011.1, from coordinate 144,707 downwards.
AAACTTGCTTGTATGTACCCACGTGTATTCTCGAGTTCTTTGTTCCGTTGTCCACAGCTCGTTCACCTCATTCCATTGGACGAAACCCCGTCACAGATCACCTGCCGTCTAAAAGCAATTTGCCGATGACCGGAAGAACAACAGGAAGGAAAATGCCGGACCGAGGTGACCCCGTACGCCTTTTACACCGGAGCTTTCACTCTCCTAACGCATCTACTCGTTGCCGTTGTGAATGGCACCAGCCTCGTCCACAGACGAAATTTGACTGCAACAAACAAGGGAAAAGACGGGTTATGAATCTCAACAGCAGCAGACGACAGCGACGACGATGCGGGAGTACGTACATCCACTTCTTGTCGAGCGTCTCCTTCCAGAGCGTGACCTTGTGGTCGCCCGACGACACGGCCAGTACGTTCCCCGTGACAGACCAGCTCACACGCCACACGGGGGCGTCGAACGTGTGCAGCAGCTCGCGCTTCCACGCGCTGTCTTCCACCGTCTGCGACCAAATGTACACGTGCTTGTCTTCCGAGCAACTGGCGATGAGGTTGACGGGCAGCCCCGTGCTCGGGGCCCAGGCCACATCACGCACCCAGTCGCTGTGCGCGGGAGCGGAGCTCAGTTCTTGCTTCATCCACTCGGTCTCCCCCTCTGCCAAGCTCCAGATCTTGATCGTCTTGTCGCACGACGCCGTCACCACGCGGCGGATCGGGCCCGACGGGCCCTGCGAGCCCACCGAGTTGAACGGCGCCCAGCTGACGGCGTTGCAGCCGAGCGCGCTGTCCTTGAAGTGGCTCACACTCCAGCCCTCCGCTGTGAAAGCAGCACCATCTCTAAGTTAGTCCTTTAATTCCCTCCACGCCCACCCATCCTGCAGTCCACCACGTACGCGAGTAGCTGAGCACAGACACGGTGCCGTCAGCCGACGCGCAGGCGAGCGCAAGGCCGTACTCGTGCGGCGCCCAGGCGATGCTGTTGACCGAGGACTCGTGGAAGCCGTGCACGTAGGCCTGCGTCCACTGGTTCAAGCCCTGCTCGCGGTAGATGATCACCTTGCCGTCGTACGAGCAGGCCGCCAGCAGCACGCCGAACTTGGGGTGCGCCCAGGCCACCTGCCACACGGGGCCCTCGTGCCTGGCAGCAACAGAACAGCAAATTACAATTAATTGTCATGGCTTCAGTGCAATGCACAGAGCTCTACGTACCCCGTGAGGATCTGCTCGTTGTTCTGCACGTCGCCCGTGACGTCGTACACCTTGATAGTGCGGTCCGAGGAGCAGGTGGCCAGGCGCTTGCCGTAGTAGTCTAGTTGGGCGTCGTGCTGTGATCGAAAGGAAGCATGTTGAGGAGGGGACGATGCAGTCAGTTTGGAGGCTATAGAGACGGGAAAGCGCGCGATGGAAGGAAGGTAAAGGCGGACAAGTGGACGTACGATCATGTCCTCATGCTGCGTGTCGATAGAGAGGATGGGGGCGCTCATAATGGCCGATAAAGAGGAGAGCAAGTGGCGGGGTTGTGTGCTTCGCTGGCAGCTCGAATTTTGGGAAGCGATCCGGAGGTTAATGTGCACCACATAAAGTATGTAAAGACATTTAATAAAGTTTGAGAGGAATTATGAAGATTGAGTACGTCTACGCAGGACGCGCCGTTTAGTTAGGCTGGTCGCCACTTGCCGCTGCAGCGACGGATTGAGGTGGAGAAGGCATGGTACAGTGCCGACAGACAGCGAGAGTAGCGACGGAGTTCTGGGTCGACGAGGAGCCTCGACGAGCTGCTTGGTCTCCTCTACCACCCGGCGTTCTCGTCCTCGTCAGGCACGACCATAACGATGCTCTGCCAGCCGAACTCCTTCCAGTTGAGCTGGAACACGAGCACCCACGCGAGGAAGAGCACTGTCCAGAAGCAGAAACCCATGAACGACCGCCGCACCCCTACAATTGATTCACAAAAATGAAAACAAACGGACGTTGTGAGCGTCGATAACGGGGTAGAAATGACAGCACGAGGGCAGTTCAGGTGCTCGCACACATGGTGACGGTGGCGTCGATGCTCGGGTCCATGAATTGCTTGCGGTAGAAAATGACGTTGACCAGGTGCAGCCACGGCAGGAAGGCCAGGCCGCCCAAGAACATCTTGCGCGCCACGCTCTCGTCCGCCTCCTTGTTCAGGTTGCGAGTGAAGTTGCCGCGGTTGTTGGCGTCCCCATCGGCGGCGGAATCGGGGCGCACAGCCTCCTCCAGCACGGGCGTGTCGGTCTCGCGGCTTGCCATCTCCGTCTGACTTTTGGGACGCAAAATACCGGAAACTGGCGTTTTGTATGGGCGTACCGCCAATAACTTCTTAAAAGAGAGATTTAGTAGATCAGTGTGTCTTATACTATATCTTGCCCAATGGCAGAATTTAGCGAATCTATCGCACGCTCTTGTTGGCTGGTGAATTTCATCTGCTCGACGCAAAGCAACGCGAGTACAGAGACGCTCGTGTTGAAGCCACACAGTCGATCTCGTCGACTAACGCGCAGGACAACAAGGCAAGGCTCTTCCGGCCATGTACGGCGGCGGCTACCCTCCTCCAGGCCAGCCCGGATACCCTCCGCAGGGCTATCCGCCCCAGCCAGGATACCCTCCGCAGCAGCCGGGATATCCACCACAGCAAGGCTATCCTCCAGCGGGCTACGCTCCAGCTCCCGGGTACCCGGCTCAATATCCGCCGCCGGCAGGGTATCCTCCTCCTCCAGGTGCCTACCCTCCTCCGCCGCAGCAAGCACAAGCCTACTACGCAGCTCAGGGCCGGCAGCTCTTCGTGCAGGCAACCATGGCTCCAGGGTACGTCGTGGCGCCGCCCCAACCGGCCTACGTGTCCTATCCGGGCGTCGTGTACGGCCCGGGTGGCTACTACAAGCACAAGCACAAGAAGTACAAGGGCTATAAGCACAAGGGCTTCAAGTTCAAATAGCTCGATCTCGTTAGATGCTGCTAGCTCCATTTTAGAGCTCCACAAGCAGCCGCGGTAATACATGTGTGCACCACACCATTTCCATTTTAATACCGGTACTTCGCCATGGCAGGCACGCGACTGCAGATCGTGGGCGCCTTCGTGCTGTTCGCGCTGCTGGCGGCACCCGCGGCCTGGCACTTGACACAGGTGGAGCGCGTGGAGCTTCCGGTGGAGCGCATCCAGCAGCTCAGTTGGGAGGCATCGCGCTTCGGCGGGGCTGACAAGTTCCACGTGGACGTCTTGAGCCTCGGGTCCAGCTCAGTATCAGCGTCTGCGCTGCCTTCTAGCGCCCCCAACGTTGACTTTTCTACGGACAATTTAGTGTTAACTGCGGAGCTCAAGGAAGCGCTGCAAAAGGCGGCGGAATCAGGTCTGCAGGCCACAGACGACGCGCTGAAGGCGCTCGTGAAGACGCAGCACAAGCGCTTCACCGTCTTCCTGATTTGTGATAAGAAGGCAGCGGCTTTTGGCCCCGTTTTGACGGTCGGAAAGCATCACCACGCGTGGAGCTCGCAGTGCCAAGTGAAGAAGGGAGACTCGCTGTATGCCGCCCTTGAGACGCTGGTGCAGCGTCATGTGTATCCTCTCAAGGACGAAAAGGGCTTGAAACAGAACGTGGAGACCAGGACGGCGAGGAGAGCGCTGCACTACCGACTGCAGTTCTCTTTGCTGAAAGAGAACCCTCTGACGCCTTGGAACGAGGACCTGCGGACGTTGGTGGGTCGCTATCTGGGGAGGTTTGTGCACAAGGTTGGCGCGGTTGCCAACTTCACAGTGGAGACCCAGGTGATGCAGTATGCGAGACTGGCGAAGGAAGTCACGCCCAGTGCGGATGGCACAGAGTTCTACGTCAGTGCAGAAGATCTCAAGCATGTACGTGCAGTGTTCTTCCCTTCCTGGGTTGATGCAGACGCCTGACTTTTGTGGTGGTTGTGACGTGTTGCTGCTCCAGTTCAAGAGCGCGAATGACTTTTTGGACGCTTCCGTGCTCGACGATGACGAGCAAGTGCTGCACTTCATGGCTGCTTTACCGGATCCTGCGCATGCTCCGCTGTACATTCGTTCGGAGGGTCAAGAGCAGGGCAAAGCTGGACTGGCGACGTCGTTCGAGTTGCCTGGGTGGGGCACTGCTGTCATCTTGGACCCCTACGCACTTAACGGCAAGCCATCCGTCAATACTACGGAAGAGGAGGTAGCTGCGACCAAAGCGCGGGAGCTGCAGCGCGTCATGGGCCTCTTCGTGTCGGAGTTCCGCACGCTCCTTGGCATGCCGTCGTTCTCGCATCGGCAGCGTGACGAGGACGCATTGAGGCTGCAGTTCCTGCCTTCATCGACCGATGGTGTGGCTGACTGGGAGCTGGACGTTGTCATGCGCGACCGCTTCTCGAAGCTCATGCAGACGGCGATCGAGCGGCTGCAGTCGACTGTGGACCTCGTGGAGGCGCTGCCGGAGCTGAGCGTGCTGGAGCGCGTGCAAGTCCGAGTGGAGACGGCCGTCTCGAGGCTCGAGTCCATCCTTTGTGGCGAGCAGCAGCAGCAGCAGCAGTGCGTGGGGGCGTCGGACCTCGACAGGCTGCTGGCGATGGCTCGCCAGGCGTCCGAGCTCACGGACGCCGCGTACAACGACCACACCATGATCCGCCAGCTCTACTTCCCGCAGGAGCAGATGCTGGGCGTGTACGCTCCTCTGCTAGCTCCCCTCATTCTTCCTTTCGTGCTGGGCCTCGTACGCGAGCTCAAGCGCTTCAAGGCCAAACGAGCGGCCAAGAAGGCCAAGGTGCAGTAGTTGAAGTTGCAGAAGTGCAGTTTGAACTGATTATGTTGCGCCTGTGTGATCCTTCGCGCAACGTTATCGCAACTTAATTACACTTAAGTTTCTGTTCCGAAGGGGGACTTTCATATCGCCAAACGTGGAGCCAAAACAGCGCCACCAAGCTCGCGCAGCCCAGGTATGTATCCCTCTCTCGTGCTGCATGCAGCAACCTTCTCGACGAGGGAATGACACCATCAGAACCGCGTCGTATCCTCTCTCCAATCATATCAGTTACATCTTCCTGCGTGCTCTACAGCCCTCACTAATCGCTTCCCACTGCAGTCTCTGTGTCTCTGCCTGTAGTTCCCGCCCCTTAAGCTCAAGACCAGCCCCTCTAGACGCCCGCCATGGCCTCAGAAGACTCGCTCTTCGGCTCGTCCATGGACGGGCTGCCGGCCTTCTTCTCCAACGGCAGCGTGGACGACACCAAGTACGAGTCTCTGCTGGCCGATCTGCGCGCGCACGACCTCCTGGGGCCCGTAGAGAGCGGCGCGCAAGCCAGCGAAGGCGGCTCGTCGCTCTTTTTCAACGACGCCTTCTCCGCCGTGTTCATGGGCAACTTCCAGTCGGGCGCGGCCGGTAAGCCCAGCGGCGGCTCTTCCGGTCGTGCGCCGCCTGGTCTGAGCGCTCCGCCCGGACTGGCGGCGCCCTCAGAGGATCTCAAGTGGGCCAGAGGCCAGCAGGAGTTCTCGCGGCTTGAGGAGAAGTTCCTTGGCTCTACGACAGACCAGTCAGGCCCGTCGAACGCCGGCGGAAGAGCTCCGCCGCCCGGGTTGAGCTTGGAGCAGGACTCGGAGCTGGACGAGAGCCAAGTGCCCGGCCTGAGCGGTCTTGGGCTGGATGATGACGACTCGGTCGTGGACGCGGTGCCCCCGCCGTCGAAGCAGAGCCCGACGCCGCCGCCACTTCCGCAGGCGCCGCCCGCTCCAGCCCCGCCGATGCCTACGACGCAGAACGCGCCGCCACTGAATGCGTGGCGCGCGCCGCCAATGGCGCCTCCCAACCAGCAACAGCAGATGCAATACATGCCGCCCCCGCCGCCGCACATGCAGGGCCAGCCGCCCCACCCCATGTACATGCAGGGTGCTCCGATGCCGCCTCCGCCGCAGGGAATGTACCCTCGTGGCCCGCCCCCGCCGCAGTTTTACGGACGTGGCCCGCCTCCTCCGATGCGCGCGCCGTTCCCTGGCCCGCCTGGAGCCTTTGGCCGCAACGGCATGCCCCACCCGCCGCCTCACATCCAGCCGCCCGCCTTCAAGATGATGACTCCGCGTGACGTGAACTTCGTGATGCAGCAGCAGATGAAGTGGCTGCGCTCCAGCGACCCGTTCAGTGACGACTACTACTTCCACAACTACATGCAGAAGCGCGCGCGCGTTGGCGTCCCCGGCCGCCCGTCGGTGCCGCTTCCGTCGTGGAAGCTGCAGCACGTCAAGTCTGTGGACCCGCGCGATGTGCAGCGCGAAGTCAAGTCGCGCAACTGGGAGTCGGAGTACCACGTGCTCGGCCGCAACACCAAGAGCAGTCTGTACCGGCCCAAGCAGTTGCTGAACCTCGCAGGTACAGACGAAGCCGCGTTGCCGCCCGCTTCGTCGCCGACGAATGCTGCGGACCCCGAGCGCACCCCGTCTAGTACAAGCGAAGGCGACGAGGAGGCCGCTCCGGCGGCGGCCGAGTCCAGCAGTGAAGCGGCCAGTGGCAAGCACGTGCGTGGCTCAAGCCCCGGCGCTCTGGCCGTTGCCGCGGAGGCCCACGCCGCCAAGGTTCTTCGCATGAGCGAGGACGCGAGCCGCAAGTCGATCTTCGCCAATGATACGTGGAAGCTGCGTCTTCAGCTGGACCGCGGCATGCAGTGCTTGCTGTCGCTGCAGGACGCTCGTCACCTGCTGGATGCGCGTGGCATCAACGTGCAGCAGTTCCACTCGCTGAGCGAGGACGAGATGGATCCGTCCCTCGTCGAGCTGCGCTCGCGGACGACGTCGCTGCTTCTGGAGCTGGCCACCCTGCTTGGCGTCAATGTGACGCAGCCGACGGACGCGGACAGCGACGCCGGGTCGCGTGGCGTCATGAGCTGCGACGTGCAGCAGCTAGAGAAGATGCTGACAGCCAGCAAGGGCAAGATCCTGGTCAGTCGCGCGCTGCCGCTGCTGCACCCGTCAGCCCGGTTCGTGCTGCTGCCCCACCTCGTGGACCACCTCCTGTCCGGCCGGACTGACGGCGGACACCAAATGGACGTCAACGACGCCGGAGACGACCGCCTGTGCCAGACGCTGGTGCTCATGCTGCTCTACGTGCCGCCCGCGCCACCCGCCGAGCTCCTGACCGAGTGCCTTCAGCGCGCGCTGAGCGGCCATGACGTCCAGTCGCTCTCCGTTGTGCTGCACAACCGCGCGCGTGCCGAGGCCTTGCAGGCGCTGCTGCAGCGTGGCGGGTCCGCCGTCCAGCAGCTTGCGGAGGCCGAAGGAGCCAGCGCCGAGCACGCGCGCAGCGTCAAGCAGCAGTGGGAGCACCACCAGGGCGTCTTCGTGCAGCTGGCCACCGCCATCAAGCAAGCGGCTTAGGAAGAGAGCTGTCGTGCTAATTTCTTCTCGCGACAGACGCCGACACGGCAGAATACATTGAATGCATGTTGCATGTTCCTTTCATACACTCAAAGCTGTGCTCTGTGTAACGCTGTGACGTGTTCTTGATCGCCGCGAGCCTGACCGAGAGCTTCGTGTCAAGCTCAGCACGAGTCCGATTGTCCCCCACGCCTCGAGCGCCAGGACCGAGAGCGCCACGCTGCGCCGGAACGAGCGAGCGACGTAGTTGTAGAGCTCGTTGGCGTCAGGTTTGGGCGAGTCATGCCTGGTGACTCGACGACGTAGTGCGGCGGCCGTCACGACCAGCAGCGCCATTAGCGAGGCGTCCAGGAACACGCGAAGCCGAGGCAGACAGAGGCCCTCCATTGCTTGAAGTAGCAGCGCCGGCTTGATCCAGGCAGGAGGATGGATGGATCTGAAGCGGAGACTGGCGTGGGATGCAAGTGCAGACGGCACCGAACGCTCACGTCACGACCTCCGGATGGGCGGGAGGAACGCCGCGCGTGTGGCTGTTGGCCTCGGAGGTAGACTCGGAAGCGTGTGCATGGGGATCGCTCGCTTTAGGCGCAGCGCAGTGCAGTACGCCGTCCGAAATAGCTGCCGACCGGTACAGCCGTGCTCACAGCTATAGACGTCGCCCTCGTTGCCATGTTGCTTCGACTACCGGCAGCGAATGTCCTCGTCCGGCATTCCTAACGAGCATGGCGAACTACATGCGGAGGCCGACGTTGAAGCAGGCGCTGTCGAACACGCCGTATCTTGCGTTACCGGTGACTTGCTACGCTTGCGAGGCGCATCATCGACGGTAATTGCAGCTCTCAATCCGCTGCGAGCCGGAGGTCGAACGCGATAAACACCGAGGCTCAATCAAGGCGTCTGAGCCAGATCGTGGCTGCGGGCGAGCTAGTCGCGCTTGACGACCGCGCAGCAACAGCAGCTACAGCAAGCCAAGCGGACACGACGCTCACTTTGCAGCGTGTCAAACCATGCGGATACGATGTAGCCATCTGGCGCGAAGCGTCATACGCCGCCGCGAAGACCGCCTGGCGCAGCGCCGCAACCATCTTTCTCGTCGGCGTTTGCTTCCGCTGCGCGCATGACCGCTTTGCTTTGCTTTGCCGTGGCCGAGACCGCGACCGCGACCGACATGCGGCGCCGTAGCTGGAATCGCGATCTGTGGCCGAGCGTCGAGCTCGCGTCTCGGTGCAGCATCGTCACCTCCGCAGGTCGGAATGGGAGCGCCACAGTGGGAGTTCGAGCTGGCCAAACCGATCACGAGCGTGGGACGCTCGGCGTCATTGGGATCGCAGAGTCAGCACGTTGCTGACAAGTAGCCAGGTCCTAGGTCCTGCCTCGGCGAGGATGGCCGGCCGGCGTCCGCGCGTGCATGGATCCTCGCTGCCTCGCTCAGTGTGTGCCTGCAGTGGTCGACGCTCTCTTCATCGAGACCGCATGGCCGCGCGCCATGTTGCGCCGCCGCCGCTGTCTTCGCGCTGCTAGAGAGTCGAGCGCAGCCGAGGCAGCAGGCTTGATAATGCTCCCTCAAACGACCAGGCCCGTCGGCGTGAGTAACCTGTGGACACTACGGGCGCGAGGACGCGAGTGTCCGCAGGCGACTGTCGCGGCGGCGGTCTGAGCGCCGCACATTGGGCGATACCGCGATTGATTCCCAGCGCACGTACGTCGGCGCCCCGGCCGCTAGAGCTGTGGTGTGATGGCAACCATGTTGGAGCGCGAACCGACGGGCATCAACCGTTCATGCAACCTCATATATATACGGCTGCATCGCCTTCTTCCGCTGCTAGACATGCACACGGTAGCCATTCGGGGCAGACAGCACTTCACGCGTGACTTGAAGCGAGCCGGGCGGAGCCGGGCCGGTTGCGGCGGCGGTGGTGGTGGCGCGAGCTAATCTCGTTGCCAGCTGCAGCGTCCAAGCAGTGAATCCTCGTGTTGCGCTCGGTGAGAGCGCCGCCAGATGCGGAGCGGAAAAGCACTCGGCCTGCTTCCACGACCACCAGTCGGAAGGAGTGTACAGCCCCGAGGCTGAACCCCTGCCGGCAGATGGCCACGCCGGCGCGACAGGGGCGCTTTCCAAAGGTACACCGTGGGCGGCTGTCATACAGCGAATCGTGCCACTGCCACCGATCACTCGTGTCTATCGCGTCGACGAAATCGAGCTGGAAGCAAGACTCACTTTTGCATTCGACACTGCGAGCGTCAAGCACACCACGCACATCCCCCAGTGTATTGCCGACATGAACCTCGGCTCGCCCGCAATGGCGATGACCACCGCCAGGATGACGACGACGAGCAGCATCGGCCAGAAGCGGCCGCTCGAGGTCGAGGTCGAGGTCGAGGTCGCGGCCTTCTCGAGCGTGCTGGCCGCGGGCCACGACGACGACGGCGAGGAGATCCTCGTGGAGGCCGAGCCGCTGCCGCACGAGATCGCGACGGACCCCTCGCTGCGCTGCCGCTACCCGAGCAAGCACTGCCTACGCACGCGCACGGTCAAGAAGACGGGCGCGCTGCACAGCATGTGCGCGTTCCACCGCGCCAAGGCGAACCGCAACCAGCGGCGGCTGGAGAAGCGCAAGCGCCTGCGCTACAACAGCAGCGGCGACCTCGCGGCCGACCTGGCGGCGTCGGCGACGATGCGTCCGCAGCCGCTGGTGAAGCAGGAGTGCGTTCCGGCTGAAAGCTCGACGCTGCTGGTGCCAGTCTTTAAGCCGAGTTTCAAGAGTCTGCTGATGCTGGAGGAGCCGGCGACGAAGACGACCATGCCGCAGTTCCAGTCGCCTCGCGAGGTGGCGGCCGAGTTCGAGCCGTTCCGCACGCCGGCGGCGCTGTTCCCCGAGGACCTGGAGGAGCTGTGCGAGCTGGTGGACGTCAACATGCGGCACGCGTGCGCGGCGGACGCGAGCGAGGACTACCGATTGCTCTCGCAGCTGCTGCTGTGAGGAGATGTGGAGAGAGGGTGACGGAGTATTTAGTAAACGAGGAGTGGTGCCTTGCATTAATGAAAGCAAAGTTCACATTGATATGGAACTGAAGATAGTGACGGGATGGTAGCCACGGCACGGTGTACTGAAGTCTGCCTCGAGTCCACAAGGTGGATTGCCATCAGCAGACTCTGAAGGGAGGGTCAAATGCCGTGTCCTTGGCGCTCGAAGTTGTACCATGTTTCAACTGCTTTCTTGAGGCTCAAGTTGGAGCTCGGTGCGAAATCGTTTCTGCTTGGTGCCTTTGCATAATATCTGGATAGTTCTTGTATGTTGCCATGTCAACCATGTTTTGCCCGGACTCAGTCGCTATCCTTCGAGTGCCACGAACTAGTGTCCCGGTGCTCTTCCAGGTGTCGTCAATCAAGCACGGCATCCTCAAGTCCTATCTGAAACGACTTCCGAAGATCGCAATGCTTGGCAAAATGACACGCTTCGTCTGTCGATCTCACCGACTTGACTTGAGTCGGTCGTGCGGTCGATCGTGCAACGAAGCTGTGCACGGGGCTCCTTCTCATACAGAAAGTCCAACGACATAGTCGCTGTCTGCAGCTGTGCTTTGCCTTGCTTTTGAATCAAAAGTTTTGATGCATTGAGAGCTAACGTTGAAGCGAAATTCTGCACAACTTGACCCTCCATTACATTCATCACCTCGTTTACTAAATACTCCGTCACCCTCTCTCCACATCTCCTCACAGCAGCAGCTGCGAGAGCAATCGGTAGTCCTCGCTCGCGTCCGCCGCGCACGCGTGCCGCATGTTGACGTCCACCAGCTCGCACAGCTCCTCCAGGTCCTCGGGGAACAGCGCCGCCGGCGTGCGGAACGGCTCGAACTCGGCCGCCACCTCGCGAGGCGACTGGAACTGCGGCATGGTCGTCTTCGTCGCCGGCTCCTCCAGCATCAGCAGACTCTTGAAACTCGGCTTAAAGACTGGCACCAGCAGCGTCGAGCTTTCAGCCGGAACGCACTCCTGCTTCACCAGCGGCTGCGGACGCATCGTCGCCGACGCCGCCAGGTCGGCCGCGAGGTCGCCGCTGCTGTTGTAGCGCAGGCGCTTGCGCTTCTCCAGCCGCCGCTGGTTGCGGTTCGCCTTGGCGCGGTGGAACGCGCACATGCTGTGCAGCGCGCCCGTCTTCTTGACCGTGCGCGTGCGTAGGCAGTGCTTGCTCGGGTAGCGGCAGCGCAGCGAGGGGTCCGTCGCGATCTCGTGCGGCAGCGGCTCGGCCTCCACGAGGATCTCCTCGCCGTCGTCGTCGTGGCCCGCGGCCAGCACGCTCGAGAAGGCCGCGACCTCGACCTCGACCTCGACCTCGAGCGGCCGCTTCTGGCCGATGCTGCTCGTCGTCGTCATCCTGGCGGTGGTCATCGCCATTGCGGGCGAGCCGAGGTTCATGTCGGCAATACACTGGGGGATGTGCGTGGTGTGCTTGACGCTCGCAGTGTCGAATGCAAAAGTGAGTCTTGCTTCCAGCTCGATTTCGTCGACGCGATAGACACGAGTGATCGGTGGCAGTGGCACGATTCGCTGTATGACAGCCGCCCACGGTGTACCTTTGGAAAGCGCCCCTGTCGCGCCGGCGTGGCCATCTGCCGGCAGGGGTTCAGCCTCGGGGCTGTACACTCCTTCCGACTGGTGGTCGTGGAAGCAGGCCGAGTGCTTTTCCGCTCCGCATCTGGCGGCGCTCTCACCGAGCGCAACACGAGGATTCACTGCTTGGACGCTGCAGCTGGCAACGAGATTAGCTCGCGCCACCACCACCGCCGCCGCAACCGGCCCGGCTCCGCCCGGCTCGCTTCAAGTCACGCGTGAAGTGCTGTCTGCCCCGAATGGCTACCGTGTGCATGTCTAGCAGCGGAAGAAGGCGATGCAGCCGTATATATATGAGGTTGCATGAACGGTTGATGCCCGTCGGTTCGCGCTCCAACATGGTTGCCATCACACCACAGCTCTAGCGGCCGGGGCGCCGACGTACGTGCGCTGGGAATCAATCGCGGTATCGCCCAATGTGCGGCGCTCAGACCGCCGCCGCGACAGTCGCCTGCGGACACTCGCGTCCTCGCGCCCGTAGTGTCCACAGGTTACTCACGCCGACGGGCCTGGTCGTTTGAGGGAGCATTATCAAGCCTGCTGCCTCGGCTGCGCTCGACTCTCTAGCAGCGCGAAGACAGCGGCGGCGGCGCAGCATGACGCGCGGCCATGCGGTCTCGATGAAGAGAGAGTCGACCACTGCAGGCACACACTGAGCGAGGCAGCGAGGATCCATGCACGCGCGGACGCCGGCCGGCCATCCTCGCCGAGGCAGGACCTGGCTACTTGTCAGCAACGTGCTGACTCTGCGATCCCAATGACGCCGAGCATCCCACGCTCGTGATCGGTTTGGCCAGCTCGAACTCCCACTGTGGCGCTCCCATTCCGACCTGCGGAGGTGACGAAGCTGCACCGAGACGCGAGCTCGACGCTCGGCCACAGATCGCGATTCCAGCTACGGCGCCGCATGTCGGTCGCGGTCGCGGTTACGGCCACGGCAAAGCAAAGCAAAGCGGTCATGCGCGCAGCGGAAGCAAACGCCGACGAGAAAGATGGTTGCGGCGCTGCGCCAGGCGGTCTCGGCGGCGGCGTATGACGCTTCGCGCCAGATGGCTACATCGTATCCGCATGGTTTGACACGCTGCAAAGTGAGCGTCGTGTCCGCTTGGCTTGCTGTAGCTGCTGTTGCTGCGCGGTCGTTAAGCGCGACTAGCTCGCCCGCAGCCACGATCTGGCTCAGACGCCTTGATTGAGCCTCGGTGTTTATCGCGTTCGACCTCCGGCTCGCAGCGGATTGAGAGCTGCAATTACCGTCGATGATGCGCCTCGCAAGCGTAGCAAGTCACCGGTAACGCAAGATACGGCGTGTTCGACAGCGCCTGCTTCAACGTCGGCCTCCGCATGTAATTCGCCATGCTCGTTAGGAATGCCGGACGAGGACATTCGCTGCCGGTAGTCGAAGCAACATGGCAACGAGGGCGACGTCTATAGCTGTGAGCACGGCTGTACCGGTCGGCAGCTATTTCGGACGGCGTACTGCACTGCGCTGCGCCTAAAGCGAGCGATCCCCATGCACACGCTTCCGAGTCTATCTCCGAGGCCAACAGCCACACGCGCGGCGTTCCTCCCGCCCATCCGGAGGTCGTGACGTGAGCGTTCGGTGCCGTCTGCACTTGCATCCCACGCCAGTCTCCGCTTCAGATCCATCCATCCTCCTGCCTGGATCAAGCCGGCGCTGCTACTTCAAGCAATGGAGGGCCTCTGTCTGCCTCGGCTTCGCGTTTTCCTGGACGCCTCGCTAATGGCGCTGCTGGTCGTGACGGCCGCCGCACTACGTCGTCGAGTCACCAGGCATGACCCGCCCAAACCTGACGCCAACGAGCTCTACAACTACGTCGCTCGCTCGTTCCGGCGCAGCGTGGCGCTCTCGGTCCTGGCGCTCGAGGCGTGGGGGGCGGTCGGACTCGTGCTGAGCTTGGCGCACGACTGCCCGACGTCGCACTGGCTGGTGGCGCTCTGCCTCTCACTATCGGGCGGGTGTCTGTTAGTGGGGGCGTGGCTGGGCGCCCGTGAGGTGCTGCTCACCGTCCACTGCGATGTACGTCTCACTTCAACTTCAACCACTTCAACTTGCCTCTTCCATCGTCCTAACAGTTTGTTTGCTATTGGAGATCTTGACGCTTCTCTGGTGTCTGCGCTGCTCGTGCTGCTCCAGACTGGCCAAGAGAGCGCTGCTGCTGCCCCCGCTAGCCTTGCTCGCAGTGCTCAACGTCGTCTCCTGGCTCGAAAGCCGCACTGCCGCAGCGGCGTGCAGCTCGTCCGAGCTCGTCTCGCCCGAGACCTTCTTCGCTGGAGTAGCGGCCGAGTTCCTAGCCATGTTGACCGCCACGCTGCTGGCCGTGGGCTGGCCGCTCATATCGAGACGGTGTCGCGCAGCCGCAGCCTTTTCACGCGTCGGCAAGACGCTGGTGGCGCTCGGCCTCGCTGTCTTCGCGCTCACGTCGATCGGCTGGGCCGTAGTCGGTCTGCTGAGCCTTCCCGGACGCCGAAACGAAGTCGATCCGGCCACGCTCTACAGCGATAGCTGCTGGGACGACCTCGCGGAGTTCCATACCGCCCAGTGGAGCATCGCCCAGCTACTGACTGTGGGCGGGCTGCTTCTCGTGACCACCTTCTGCTGCCGTCTCGAGAACTTCTTCCTCGCGCGAGATGCGCCCGAGGTCGATTTATCGGAGCTCTCGCCCAGGCTCGCGGCAATCAAGCTCCCACTGGATGCTGCAGACGGTACCAAGCCAGCGGAAGCTCTGACTGCTCAAGATGTGACGGTGCTAGTGTAACGACAAAGGCTAAACGAAGCAAAGACACTTAGACTGCTATTTCAATCTACACCTTCCGAATGCCAGCCGAATGATCGAGCATGCCACCCGCTGTGTCAAGTCCCCTCGTCCAGGATATTCGACAAGCGACGCCGTCTGATCTCCAGGGCAACATCTCTCGTCGTCAATACATCGCTTTGTGGACGTTGATGGTGTCGCTCCACGCGCTGTGCTCAGCGTTCCTGCTGGCCTGCGCGAAGCTCTATTGGCTCATGGAGAACGAATACCTCGACTACTTCGCGACGCTGTTAGCGCCAGCGCACGACCGGCACTTCCGCGTGGTAGGAACAGTGTTTGGCGTGTTCGGTGCGGCTCACGCGCTTCAACTCCTCAGCCACCTCGGAGCCTCCATCGCCGCTCGAAAGTTGACAGTCCGGTCGATGAGTCTGGACTCAGACAGCTTGTCCTTGATGTCGCTGGTGCTTCACGTATTGGGTCGGCTGAGAACGTGGGTAAAGCATAGATGGAGATCGTTACGCAGTGTCCAACAGCGCCAACAGCTACGACGTAGTACTACCAGCACTCACCCGGCCTCAGCGTCTAGTTCTGAAAGGTACGCGCGCATGTTCGCTGCTCGCAAGACCGTCGAAGTCGCCACGCAGGTGCCGAACGGATACCTTTACAGCACGTTGATCGCGCGCTCCTGGATAAACCACACCAAAGTGGCGCTCTTGGTGGTGAACTGCTGGTCGGCCTTCATTATCCATCAAATGTTGATGAAGAACGAGCCTGTTAGCAGCCGAGTTGCGCCGTCAAGAGCGACTCCTTCGCATCGAGTTGTGCGCTTTTCGGCCGTGGTCGTCGACACGTTGCTGGCGACGGCGACGGGTGTGTTGCTCCCAAGTGTGATCTTCTTGCCGTACCTACTGGAGTTTGACACTGAGAACCTCAGCTTCCCGGATTCGCTTCTTTACGGCGACACGGAGTTCCCCACCCTCGTCCTGGAGAATCGAGCGTTCTTTGCCATTTCGTGGGCGGATGCAGTGATGAAGGGCGTGCCCCACGTTAGTGCGTTCTTGTGTTTGCTGGCCATTGCCTCCATGCTGGACGCTGCGTCCAACACAACCCCAGTTCCTCCTGTAGCTCGGCCGTCGCCGAGAATTGGCCGGAACACCAAGAGATCAAGTCTCGCCACGGCCTCATACCGTGTGTTGATGAACGCCACCCAGAGACCAGTGAGGCTTGTACAACGCGTGCACCGCGTAGCAGCCCCGCTGCTGTTCCTAGCTACTGGAGCGATCGTTCTCGCTCTTCATCTTGCCGCACGCTATGATCATGGTGGTGGTGACGTGGACGCCATGAAGACAGTGTGTCTCCAGCGAATGTACCCGTGGCTCACGGGAGACTTCAGCTGTGCGGTGGTCAAGTACAACTGCTACCGGGAGGGCGTGGCGACACCTCCAGTCGAAAGCTTGCGTTACTTGGAGCGAGAAGCGGTTCGGAATATTATCTTCATTAATTGCCCCGCGTTCGTGATGCCCTCGATCATACGTGAGTTCCCATTCCTCATGGGTATCGAGCTCTGGAACTCGACGCTTGTCTCCTGGGGAGAGGACACGGCGTTGTCGGCACAGCTGCACCCCATGATGCTTTTTCTGATCTTCGCCTACGTGAACATGAGCGGAATCCCCCAAGGAATCCTACAACATCCACTGCCTAGTCATCTGACCGACATCGAGTTTTCCCACACCAACCTCACCATACTGCCGGACGAAATCGCCGCGTCTTGGAGAAGGGTGGAGCTCGTGTACATCGAGCATTCGAAGCTCAACCCGTTCCCGTCTGTGGTCTTGCAGCTCCCTCTTCTAGGTGAGCTATCGCTGATCGACAACCAATTCGAGTCCATGCCGGCAGATTCGCTGCTAACTGCAGCTTCGACTTACTTTTACGACTTGGCGCTCTCTAAAAATCCACTGCAAAAGCTGCCAGAAGCACGCAGTGAAGACTTCGACGTCGCCTACCTGGCCATGGAATATACACAGCTCACGGAGCTGCCTGCTTGGGTTGGCAACCAAGTCTGGGACTCCGTGTCGCTGGGAGGCTCGCCAGTCTGCGACTCGGACAGCGTCGAGGTCCCCGAACTTGCACTTTGTGGACAAGACGACGAAACGTGGGACCCGCTTGGCGACGAGCGATACCCAACGAATCTTATCAAACTGTCGAGATCGTTGGATACATGAGAATAAATAGTATCGAAGAAGAAAATCTTCACACTGTGCTCCTCCATGTCACAGCTCTCAATTATATCCAAAGTTCGCGATTCGCTATCAAAAATATATTCTCGTCCTCCGTTCTAACCCAAAAATGAACCAGTCCGTCCGTTCAGAACCGAGAAATTCGGCAAAGACTCACGTAAGTATGAGCTACTCTTCGTACGGCGGCGGGCCGGCCAACTTCTCTGGAGACGTGGGCGCCTACGCTTCTCACTTGGCTGCCAATGGCCAGCAGTTGCAGGGCCACCCTTCACCTCTGCAGGCTTTGGCCAGCGCCGTGGCTCTCCCTGGCGTCTACACGAACGCAGAGATGATGCGCACGTTGCGCCGCAACAACGGGGACGTGATGAAGACGGCCCTGCAGCTCAAGGACAAGCACAACTTCCGTAGGGAGATGCACTACCTGGAGCTCAACGTGGGGCTCCCCACACTTCAGGAAGAGCTCCGCAAAGGCTACGCACACCTACTGGACGGCGCGTCCGACCCCGAGGGCTGCCCCGTGGTGTTGCTGCAGCTACAGTACTTCAAACCCGGCTTCGGAGACGGTCAGAAGCTGCAGCGCCAAGGAAGGGGAGCGGCCGACGGATCGGCCGTCAGCTCACTGGAAGACGCACGCAGACTATGCGTGTACCTCATGGACCTGGCCGTGGAGACCATGGAGGAACGGAACGCCCCCGGTATCGTCTTCATCGTGGACATCGCCCACTGCACGCTGGCCAACCTGGAGGCCAAGATGGTCACGGACCTCCTGCAGGTGTGCAAGAAATGGTATCCGGAGGTGGTGAGGCGCATCTTGGTGGTCAACAGCTCGGCCTTCGCGCGGGTGCTCACGCTGTTGCTGGCCAAGCTGTTAGGAGCACGCACTCAGCAACGAATTCGTGTGTTAGGCGAGCCTCGAGAGCTCACTGGGGTGCTGCCCCACACGGCCATTCCGCAGCCCTACGGCGGCGCGTTCCCGTTGATGCACCCCAACACGTGGATGAAGAAGCAGGCCGAGCTGGAAGAAGTGGATCTGGACGCTGCGTACGCGGTCCACGACGAGGAAGAGGAGGAGGACAAAGGCTATGGCCTGGAAGAGCGAGAAACGGACCCGAACGAGAGTCTCAACGGCATGCAGTACGCCGACGTTAGCGCTGTGGACGCGGCCGAGATGGCCAACAGTGTGCTGCGTGGCCCGCTCATGCGGAAGAAGATGGACGGCGTGTGGGCCAAGCACTTCGCGCTGCTGCGGCCCGAGGCCGTGCTGCTGTACGAGAAGGCGACTGGGGTGCGGCCCCTGATCATTATCCCAGTCAACTACGAGGTGCGCGTGGTGGCCGCCACGTTCCCCGACCGGCCAAAAGGCTGCGGCTTTCGCGTCGAAGTGCCGGGTGTTGTCGGCGGCCACGAGTTGGTCGCTACGAGCGAAACGGAGCGCGGGAACTGGCTGCAGGAGCTGCAGTGGGCCATCGACAGACACAAAGAGAAGCTCGAGCGAAGAGAGGAGCGCGAGGAGCGCCGCGCCAAGATCCACCGCGAGTTTGACGCGCTCGACATGATCAACTTCGACGTGGATCTGCCGGCCGGGCCACCGCTGCAGCAGCAACAGGTGCGGCCGCCTCAGCCTGTTGATTTGGCCGGGATGGCCACGGTCATGCCGGCGGCTCCGATGCAGATGCAGATGCCGAACTCGATGGCTATGATGCAACCCCAGATGCAGTACGGAGCACCAGTGCCGAATGCCTTTCAACAGCCCACACAGCCAATGACGCAGATGCAGTTCCAGTCAATGCAGCCACAACAGCCAATGGCGATGGCTATGTTGGGGATGCAATCGACGGCTTTCTCCATGCAGCCGTCGATGGGGATGCAACAGCAGCCGATGGGGATGCAACAGCAGCCAATGGGGATGCAACAACAGTCGACGAGTATGGGGATGCAGCAGCGGACAATGGCCAGGGGTATGCAACAACCCATGCAGCAGCGAGTGGGGTCGCCACAAGGTCTGAATATGCCTGTGTCGACGGGTTATCAACTCGACGCCAAGTCACTCCAGGAACAGCTTTTGAACAGCTTTCGTGGCTAACCAACGGGTTATAGTGGAGGGCGTATTTGGTAATAAAATAAGAGTTAATGCACAGTTCTTCACCCAAGCTATTAACCCGTGGCAACGGTTTCTCGGTTGGAGTCGCAAGTTCTTCGTAAAGAAAGAAGCTCATCGTTGTGGAGCGGGGAAGCTTCAGTTTGGCGCCGCCGAACTCTCCTACCCCCCAGCCGCGGCTGAAGTGGCGGACCATTGACGGCGGTCGCGTTTACCATCGTGGGGCTCACCGGTCGCGTGTGGATCAACGAAGCGTACGCCGCAGTGGCTACCTTATCATGGTGTACACGAACATGGCGGCAATGCCTCAAGGTCTGTACTGCCGCTGCTGCAGGGGGACATCGAAATCTGTATCACGAACCTTTCTTCATTCCTGATGAGCTGGCCGATGCGTGGGTGAACGAGACTCGTTTACTTAGAGCACGCGCCACTCAAGGAGTTCCCCACTGCTCTCTTCAAGATCTCATCGCTCTCGGTGTCCTTGACCGACGACGGGTTGGAATCGATACCGGACGACCTCTTCACTACGATATCCCATCTGGACGAATAGTTGGAGATCGCCTTCTCGTACAACCCGATCAAGGCGCTACCAGCGGCAATTAGAGACGGCCTGCTCATCAATTATCTGTCTGTCTTCGACAGGTGGAGTGCAATCATGAGAGATTGAAGAATGCATTTGATACTTGATGATCTTTTGTACTGGGATTTGTTGGTATTATTCGACTATTTCTGCTGGCGTTTGCTTGCCGTGCTGCGGTATCGTTGATTCCACGAGTTGTTCACGTTAACGTTGGGGTTACTACGCTCCCTCTCGGCGAACTTGGCTGCGGTGCTTGCGAGTATTTGTTGCCGTAGGAGTTCTGTGGCTCGACGATCCGCGTCCTGCTGCATCTTCGCATCTCGCAGGGACTGTTGCGAGTATGACAGCAATTTGCTGGTAGCCAAGAGTGGGCCATCGGCTAGACTCCATAGAGTTAGCACAGTGATCACCACCAGCTTCCAGAGTCGCGGGAGCTTCTTGGACATCTTCCGCTGGCCAGCAAGTTTGACGGCGGAACTGCGTTGCTTGAACGCTGGAGTGTTTTTGGGCAGGAATGCAAGTGACTCCTGGTCGGCCTCGCCACTTGGATTCACTCTCTTTCACGGTTCGAGCTGTCATACTTAGAGCAGCGTCTTCGAGCGCAACGTAATACTATGCTCTAGTACTCGAGGTAGAGAGAAGACAAGGTCATCACACCGCACCAATCCAAGTATATACTTGCAAATTAATGGCAGGGCCGGACTCAGGACAGTTTTTCTCCCCTTTCCTCCTGCTGTTCTTCAAACGAAAGTTTGGGCGCCTAACAACAAATCTACGAAGATCATAGGAAACTGAATTATATGTAGGAGCTACGCGTTATACTCTGAATCGACAATTGGAGTGTGGCGAGTGGTGTGGTTTCATGCGTTGCCGTGGAGGTTGGTCTTCTTGTCCAATTTAGAGTCAAGACCCTTGACTCAATGACAAGGATAAAACGTGCTAAGTAACTACAGCACTGCGTATTGTCTTCTGCTATTGGTCCTCAAATTAGTTTTCGTGATAGCATTTCGATCAAAGTAGCTTCATGTAAGGCGAAGTGTGAGCAACCTCAAAGTGAACCTTTTGCACCAAGAACGGCATCCCACCGAACTCGACTTCTACTGTACAAGACGATTCGCCCTAGTGATATATTACTTTGTTTCGCTTTGTGATCATACAAGCTACTGCTCAATCGTGCTGCTCCTTTCGCTATTGGTACTGGAAAACACCAGCCGTCTTACGATATCGCCAATCCCACTGGCGGTTGACATCGTGGCGAGGGTTTTTGCGGTACGTCTCGTCGATATCCGCGAGTATTTGCTGCCGTTGCATCTCGGCAGCCCGCCGATCCGCATTCTGCCGCAACTTGGCATCTCGGTAGGACTGCTTGTTGTTGACCAGCAGTTTGCTCGTAACGAGTTCTGGCCCGTCCGCCAGTCCCTACAAGGCCAAAGTGCCAGCACTAGCATCTTCCA
This sequence comes from Phytophthora crassamura, assembly GCA_033557995.1. Taxonomy (NCBI): domain Eukaryota; phylum Oomycota; class Peronosporomycetes; order Peronosporales; family Peronosporaceae; genus Phytophthora; species Phytophthora crassamura. The sequence goes on along the minus strand of JAUCED010000011.1, from coordinate 123,581 downwards.
GAGTCGAGGGATCTTCTTGGCCATCTTGAATCGCGAAGACGCTGCGTTGCTTGGGCTCTTGGACCTTCACTGGCGTCGGCGGCAGGAATACAAGTGACTCATCCTCTCATAGACGAACGCATTAGTAAAAAGTACTAATGAAGCTAGCGAATAAGAGCCTCGCGATGGATCCGCTAATGATAGCGTGCAGGCTCTGGAGGAAACTTGATGCACATGTCTAGTTGAACGTACCCACAGACCAAGGTCAGCATCCAAGAGAGCTTGAAACCCCACGACGTCCTCACCTCTCACCCCCCCCCCGATATATATTGGTCGAGATCCCAAAGTCACTGCAACCGAAGCCATCCACGTCGCCGATTTTTTAGTTACGCGCGCGGCCATGCGCTTCACGTTGAGATTTAAAAGTCGAAAGTTACCGAAATTTACGACCGGTAGCCCACGAACGCGAACGCTTAAATCTGGTGCGGGATGCAGACCTTATGAAGTTCCACAGTCTCTCTGGTTGAAGAGGAGCTTCTGCCACCCCGACTGAGCACAACGTCCTCGCCTTTGCTTCTACACCGCACCAGAGCAACACACTCTACACTGTAAAAAACGACAGCTCGATACGGCAGAAAGCTCATTCAATTAGATCATTAGACACGTGCTCTCTCAGCAGTGGAGAGGGCGAGCGTTGTGTTGTGGGGTAGTGTAGACTGTAGAGTGTAGATAGTACTGGGCCAGCCGTCTAGCTCGACGTGGCCACCGCCTCCGCCTTCTCGGCCTCCGGGTCGTACGTGAACTTGCGGTAGAACTGCACGAGGCCCGTGCCGGCCATGAAGACGTTGACCGCGAATAGGTTCCAGTTCTTGGGCGTGATGACCATACTGTAGCGAGACCAGATGAGCCCCGTGCCCGTGACGGCCGTCTGCTGGGCCGCCGAGATGTGCTTGGCCGAGCGCCGCATGTCCGCCACGTTGGCGATGGAGATGGCCCACTTGATGGTGGGGGCCCAGAAGTGCACGGTGAAGGGGCCGGCCGGGTGGCCCAGCATGGCCGCGAGCCGGGGGCTGTTGGCCACGATCTGGTGCTCCATGACCTTCTGCTGGATGCGAGGAACGATGGACGGCAGCATGACGGGGAGCTTGAGGCTTGGGAGCTTGGCACTTGTTGGGTCGACGTGGGGCTCGGAAGTGATGGCGGATTTGCGTCGACCAGAGCCGGCGGTCTAAGTTTCTCTATCTAGCCAAGATGGGATCGGGTAATCAGCGAATCGTAGGCGAGAAGACGTGTTTTTAACGAATAGATATATAGATGCGACATGTGGATACTTGGGATATTACATCATAGCCCCGAGATGAAGTTGTTGGATCGACGTCCAGAACTTGAGTTTATTTGACTTGTCGATTTGAAGTTATTGCAGTTTTCAATTGAGAAGGCGAGGGTTTCGAGTTTCGGGGCAAGAAGTGTTGCTGCTGACTCAGCAGTGCTGAGGTGTCCGTGGGGCTGGCTGGAGCTGCTGATTAATTCGACGAGGAGGTCCAAGTGGACCGCCGAAACCTGGCAAGCAAGCAATGTTGCGCCAGGTTTCGACGGTCTTATTGAGCTGAAGCAGCGGAACACCGCGGCTGGCGAACGCCAGAAGACATGGTTCCTGTTCGCGCGTTATAGTATGGCTGGCCGTAGGCTATAATAGAGGATTTCCTAGAGGCATTTATTGGGTCTGCGTGCTCGGTGCGATCAGAAAAATGACGAGTTTCGAGCCGCGACTCAAGTGAGATCTTGACCCGGGTGGCCAGACATCTGTACGTAGCTGCCAAGCTCTGCGAAGAGAATCGCCAGCGCTTTGGTACCTCCCACAGCGAGAACAACGCCTCCTTCGCTGGTCAGCAGGTGCGTTCTTGCTACAGGTCCGATTACGGCGTTTGCGTCACCCGCGCCGTCGGTTTTAGCGAAGGCAGCGCAGAAGTCGATGGGTGTCGGCGGTCCGGGCAGCATCGAGTCTGTCAGTGTCCAAGCAGCGCATATCCAGCGCACCTTCAAGGACGTCAGCACGACATGGGCAGGATTCCTTCTCGACGCCTCCCTCCCTCAATGCGCGAGCGCTATTAGGCGGCAAAGCAGAGTTCTAGAACGACGAAACATGGCTGCATTCCGGTTAGCGGCTGCCCGTTTGTATAGGTCAGTTGTGTACAGCAAGATGTCTGTCTCTATGGGAGCAACTGGCTCGCTTGGCAGCAAATAGAAGATGACGCGTAGGTAGTAGCTGGCTGCAGGTAACGCCACGGGCGCGACGCAGAGTCTACAGCGTGGACGACTTGGCGCTACTGGCGAGCGCCTGCACCTTGTCCGAGTGGTCGTACTGGAACTTGCGGTAGAACTGCACGAGGCCCGTGCCGGCCATGAAGACGTTGACTGCGAACAGGTTCCAGTTCTTGGGCGTGATGACCATACTGTAGCGAGACCAGATGAGCCCCGTGCCCGTGACGGCCGTCTGCTGGGCCACCGAGATGTGCTCGGCCGAGCGCCGCATGTCCGCCACGTTGGCGATGGAGATGGCCCACTTGATGGTCGGGGCCCAGAAGTGCACTGCAACAAGTGGGGGAGGTTAGTGACGGGCTGCAGGGCTATTGGAGCTTCAAACGTCGCATACCTGTGAAGGGGCCAGCCGGGTGGTTGAGCAGCGCCATGAGCTTGGGGCTGTTGGCCACGATCTGCTGCTCCATGACCTTCTGCTGGATGCGCGGGACGATGGACGGCAGCATGGCGAACAGGGGTTTCTGAGGGGCAGGACAGGGGACGTTAGCACGGGGAGAAGGGAGCGCAGGAGCTGGCGGCGAAGGCGGAACGTACGGCTGTGACTGTGGCTGGTCCTTCTTGAGTCCCGGGCGGCGAAAGCGATTGTGAGGAGAATCGAAGCAGCCTCGCCATGCCGTACGATAGAAGCGCTTACTTGAAGTTGCGACCTTTGGGCAGATCTTGATAGCCAACGACGGCGTACGACGGCGCTGGCCCAACACTGGTGCTTCTTCATGCTCGACTTGCTGCTTGGGAGGTGTCCCCCCATGCTGTCCGCGCTTGGCGTTCATCGTCTGGTAGACAGGTGTAGACGAAAGGATGGCTTGAAGTTGCACGGCCAAAAGCTCACATGAAGCTCGCCTGTATCACTGCGATTTGCAACCCCGTTCGACCCAATATGGCTCGACGGGTGCTGTGGCTTACTTGCTGCAAGCTTTGCTGTGCTGGTATTATCGAAGCTCGCACGGTCGTCTCTGGCCCAGTTGAAGCCAGCCGATGCGCTGCCCGGCTATAGATCGAGGCGGAGGCCGCACCCAACTCCTTCGGCGCCTCGGACTCCGTCTTGGAGGCACTCACCAGCTCATGTCGGCGATTCATTTTCTCGTGTCTTTGACGCTGAAAGCAATCGCGATGCACGACGCCACCAACACCAAGCAAAAGCAAATTGTGCAAGCATGAATCTGCTTGTCTATCGTCGCCCAACAAACAAATGCTGTCGGCGAGACGATCGAGTGGGCAACGAAGGCGAATTGCTGTCATGAGTGCGTTTAATTACGTCATTGATCGTGCCGTGGGCAGCGTTTGCCCGCCAGGCAGCTAAGTTAGCTATTATGTAGATATTGGTTGAGACCGACGATGAAGGAGCCTACAGCGTGGCCGACTCGACAGCTGCCTTGGCCGTCTCGGTCGCGTTGCCGTACTGGGCCTTGGCGGCCTCCGCGGCGCGAGCCACGGTGTGGTCGTGGTCAAACTTGCGGTACAACTGCACAATTCCCGTGCCAGCCATGAAGAAGTTCACAGCGAGGAGATTCCAGTTCACGGGCGTGATGACCGTGCTGTAGCGCGACCAGATGAGGCCTCCGCCGGCGACGGCTGCTCGAAGGAAACAAAGCAAGCAAAGCAACAAATAGTAGTCAGCAACACGGTCCGCTTCCTCCTCAACACGGAGCACACAACGCACCACTCTGCTGCAGCACCGAGATCTTCTCGGGGTCGCCGCGCATGTCCGCGATGTTGGCGATGGAGATGGCCCACTTGAACGTCGGTGCCCAGAAGTGGATCGTGAATGGGCCGGCCGGGTGCGAGATGATCCGGGCGAGCCTGGGGCTGTTGGCCACGATCTGCTGCTCCATGACCTTCTGCTGGATGCGAGGCACGATGGACGGAAACATGGGGGAAGTGCTTGAAGCTTCTGCTTGGAATCGACGTGCGCGCGTGGAGGATATTGACGAAATGACAATCGTTTTCTGCTTGGTGCCGCCGCATTGCTCCGATCCTCGCTGCAAGAAGCGATGGTGGATCAAAGTCGCAGCAACGATGGTGAGATCGATGTTTTTTTCATCCCATCCTGAAGTTTACTACGGGTTAGGTTCAGAAACCTGTCAAAATAGATGCGTTTAATACTATTAGTTTTGCAGATAACGTGAAATTGTATGATGTCCAGACTGCGAGACATTGTGGAGTTCGCGCTCGTCTCAGCCCCTCGAAACACAACGGGATGAGTGCCAAGCAGGCTTGAAGCCGTGTCGTGCTGTTCACGAGCTGCCAACGGCGTTGACTACAGTACGCTTTGTAGCGGTGGGACGACGTTGCCAGTCTAACTGCGGCTGTGCTCTTTCTGTCTGGTCGAGATTGAACGACGAGAAAACTGTTTGCCTCTGACCTTTGTTGTCTGCACCGAACCATTCAGCTGCCGCAGCAGAGCCTTAAATCCGCCTCATTGACGAGTGTCATCATTTTATAGTTGGGACCCAAGAAACGCGATAAACGACGTCGGACAGTGCACAGTGCTTCACCTATTATCCGTAGCAGCAGCTTTTGTCCTCCGAGGATCCTTGCTCTTTCCGACTTCAACGTTTGTTTCCTTGCCGTCCGTCACCGCCGGAGTTTGTCTACTCTGCTCCATCGCCTCTCCTCGCCGCAAAATGACAGTCGCCCGCCCGATTCACCACTTAAATAGATAGCTCAGAAGCCGCGAGCAAATGTCCTGCTGGCGCCGCGGAGGTAGCATGATGTCGGCGTCCGTGGGGTCCACTTCCAAGTCCCGTGAGCCCAGGCTCTGACGCGCCTGCGCGCCGAAGTAGCTCGACACGGGCGTCTCGTCCACCGAATTCGCGTCCCTGTCGGACGGGTAGCACTTCTTGACGCCGATCATGATGTTGTTCGCGAGCGTGTGTGCGTCGTAGCTGAGCGCCTTCTCGGCCTGAAGCCGCGTGTGATAGCGCACATGCAGCCAGTTGCCGCCACTGCTGCTCGAGTAGTTGATGACCTCGCCCACCGACTGGAACTGGTGCAGGACAAAAGACATGGCGCTCGACGGGAAGCCGAACACCGTGACCCAGTACTGCTTGTCCTGCCCCCACTCGTCGCTGTGGATGTTCGGGAGGTACGAGGATCTCGATGCTGCGGCGCTGCGTCGAGCCGCTGCAGCAGCAGCAGCCTCGTCGTCGTGTACGCTGTGAGATCCTGCCGCAAAGCCCACGGGGTCTAGTAGCGACATGGTCGGCGGGGGCGGCACGTCCTCGTCCTGCGCATCGTCGCCGTTAGCAGCGCCCTGGGATGAATTGTTTTTTCGTCTGCGAGCGCCCAGACCGTCCTGGTACGAGCCGCCGAAGCTGAAGGGCGAGTCCTCGGGCACCTCCACGGTCTGCTTTTTGCTTTGGTTCATGGACAAGCTCTCGGCGAAAGTCATGCGCGGTCGGCCCTTGGATGACAACACGTCCGCCTCAGAGCGGGTGCGGGGGGCGCTCTCCTTGGACTTGTCGGTCTTAGGCGTGGACTGCAGTGCCGTCAGGAAGGACGGGAAGTACTCGTCGTCCTGCGCAGTGGCCAGGGTTCTGCTGGCGGGCGGGAAATGATGCACCAAAAGGGTGAGAACATGCACAAGCGCTGACGGGGCGGGCACCCAATGCCCTCGTTCCTTCCTACCTTGCGGACGCCATCGCGGACAGAGGTTTCGCGCGTCGATCGATGGTCTCTGAAGCGTTTGAGAGATAAGTACGCACCGAACTTAAGGGCTGCACAGAGTTATGTGGAGCACACATATTATGTACAATTGGTGTGTCATCGTCTGGGCGGATTGCGATGTTGATCTGCTGGCTGTTAAGTTGTAGCACAGATTGTCTTAGCACTGCTGGGTGCCAGAGGCTAGCGACTGGCAGCATTAACACTTTTCGGCCTGCGGCGTGCTGCCTGCAATGCGCTACCGCTAGTCAAAAATACCCCACTCTCCAGAGCAAGCTAAATGACCCGGGCAAGTACAACACGACTTTCTGCAAGATCAAGCATGGTAAAACGCCGCTGGCATGCCCACCACAGCAGCATGTGTGCACTTCCTCGCTCGATTCGCCTCAGCGCACCAACACGCACTACGAGTCGAGACACACGCGAGGATTCGTGTGGCTGTACCGATCTCTCGACGACGTCAGTCACGCGTGGTTGCGATGCGTCCTGGCACTGCATCCTTTGCTGCTCTCGACCCCAATGCGCGTCATGGTGGGGACTTCCTCGCACTTTAAACTTCACCTCCGAAGCAGTCCGTCAGTCCACTGCAGCAGCTTCCTCACCTCTTTCTCTGCTGTCGAGCCTCATGCGCTTGCAGTTTAATCCGTAGAGTGCCTGACCACTGCAGGCCCTGCTGGTTTAACTTGCGCCTTGGCATCGATTGCGCTGCTGTAGAGGGCATTGCCGCCATGAGCTCCCAGTGGTCAGGCACTCTACGGATTAACTGCAAGCGCATGAGGCGCAACCTGGTGGTCACGGCTCGACGCTTGAAGCGCGCCGCGCGTCTTTGGTCTTTGGTCGGATTGGCCCTCACCACCAAAACGATCAAAATCGGAAATAGCCGAAGTCCAGCTGAAGTGCAGAGCCGTGCGACTTGACCCAACAAAATCTGCGGGATGACAGCAGCGCAGACGTCCTTGAGACGTTCTCTCTTTGCCTGAAACACCAGCCCATTGCGGGCATTATTAGTGTTCCATCTAGGAATAGCTCGTTGCGGCGGCGGCGACAGCGAAGACGTGGGCCGAGCCACAGCTCTACCGACGCGCGCTGATTGGCCAAAAGCCGTATTGGCTACGGTGAATTTTGTCCAATCATGGACGTGCATTTCGGTCGTTTCGAGGCCTCACGTTTCGAAGAATGGGCACTGGGATCTGAAAATAGGCTCTCAACCCCAAAAACAACAGCAAAAAGGCGCTTCTCGGTTAATCTAACCTTGATGCGGTCCATTTCATCGGACCGTAACCGTAGCGAGCTCATTTTTAGGACCATTTCTGTGTGGGGCTCCAACCAGACCGACGCACTTTAAAAAAAGCCGCATCGCTTCACAAGCACACCACCAGAACCACCCCACTTACTCAAGCACAATGGTTGCAGTTGCCGGCGGAAACGGAGACGCTGCCAAGGGCGCCAAGATCTTCAAGACCAAGTGCGCGCAGTGCCACACCACGAACGCGGGCGGCGCCCACAAGCAGGGCCCCAACCTCTCGGGCATGATCAACCGCCAGTCGGGCCAGGCCGACGGCTACTCGTACTCGGCTGCCAACAAGAACTCGGGCGTCACCTGGACGGACGAGACTCTGTTCGAGTACCTGCTGGCCCCCAAGAAGTACATCAAGGGCACCAAGATGGTCTTCGCCGGCCTGAAGAAGCCTCAGGAGCGTCGCGACCTGATCGCGTACCTCATGGAGTCCACCAACGAGTAAGCCCAGTGAGGTACGCTCGACAGGGCCGCCACGTTGGGAGCAGCAGCAGACGTTGTCGGCGGACGGGCAAGCGCCGCGAAGTGTACGCCTCGCAAGTGTCTAGCGGCAGTTGGCTCTGAAGGAGCGGACTGTCGAGCCCGTGTTCCGACGCACGTGGCGCCCTTAGATTATATTTTAAACCGCTGATAAGAAAACAATCTTCTTTGCACTTTATGCCTGATGACGTGGTACGCTGGCGCCGTGGCTGCAGGCGTGGCCAAGGTGCTCCATGGGTGACATGCAACTCGGATGCAGCCAACATTGCGGAGCTGCGATATGCAGCGTAGACGTGCGGCCACCGGCTCAGGTAGGACACTCCCACCGGTGAATGCCACACAGTGTACGTCGCTCGGCAACAATCGCCGATCGCGGCGCTACCGTAGGAAGCCAAGATGCTAATGATGCTCTTGTCGACGCGTGCAATGCGATCTCGTGAGCTTGGAAACGGGCGGTCGCGTGGATCGCTATTGCAAATCTTGGCACACCGTCAAAGAGCATCTGACGCACCACCGAATTGCTTTAGCATTAATCCGTGTGCGGCGGCAATGTGACACAGCAACAACCATGTACGCTTTCCGTACAGTTATTGCTGTGTTTTGGTACGTTGATTGCAAGAAGGGATGGTTGATCTACACTGCTTAAAGGTGGAATTTCCGGCGTGACGTGTCGAGCTGGTGCTGCTTGTGGATCCACTCGTACTCGCCGAACTTGGTGTCGAACGTGCCCTGCTGCAGCCACCGCATCTTCAGCGTGAACCGCGGCCCGATCTCCTGCAGACGCGCCTTCTTCTCGTTCTCGAACGTGTAGCGGTGGTGTCGCACGAAGATGAAGTCGCGCTGGTTGTGGAACGTCACGACTTGGTGGCCCTCGAACTCGGGCTGGTGCTCGAACAACGAGCCCATGAAGCGGCCCACACGGTGACCCAGACGTGTCGAGAAGTTGTTGAGGATGAGCTCGGGCTGGTGGTTCGTGCGGCGGCCGCGCTCCTTGATGCTGGCCGTCAGCTTGACATTCGACACCTTGAAGAACGCCGTCGGGCCCTCAGGCAGGCGACTCACAAGCATGCTGTACGTGAAATAAGTGATAGCAGAGTTAGTCTCCTTTGCAGACGATATACTGGTAATTAACAGCGTACCCATTGCAGATCTTGCTCTTCTCCGAGAGCACCACGAGGTGCGTGAACTCCTTGTTGGTCGCGAACTGCACGATCTCCTTGATGTCAAAGGTGCCGCGCTTGTAGTAGAACGAGTTGGGCAGCAGGTCCATGAGGTCCTTAATGAAGTGGTAAAGCTCGCCCGACGGGAACGGACGTGTGGTGATCATGAGCTTGGGCGTCTCCTCGTTGGCGAAGATGCTGGCGAACTCGTCGTCGCGCTCGTCGGCCTCGATCTCCTCGTCGCCCTCGTTGCTGACCATCGTCACTTCCTTCTCGCGCGTGTTGTCGATGGTGCGCGGCTCCATCTTGGGCGGTGCCTCCTCGCCCATCTCCTCAGCCTCGCGCCGGCGCTTGAGTTGCGCCGCCTTCTTGGCCTCCTTCTTCTCCTTGCGGAACTTTTGCATCACGATCTGGCGCTTCATCTTGTTCTTGATGTGCGACGGGTTGCGCCTCTCGAACGCCGGCTCGGCACCATCTTCCTGGGCCGCGCCATCATCTCTCTTCGGTCGCTTGTTGGGAAACGCCATCGCACGCAGCAGCGTCTACTCAAGCTTCACAGTCGGCAATGCACTAATGGAGCTGCTCGAATATGACCTGCCAGCCAGCCAAAACCGATTGTGTAGCGTACACCAGAATACAGAATCAGACGGTCTGATTCTCCTTATTTTGTGTGCGCCACCCGAATTGCGTTCCCTCGGTCAACGTAGTCAGTCGGCCAGATTCAAGTTGGCTCGAGCCGCAGCGATGGCCATGCGCGAGGAGATGGTGGAGAACGGGCTTAAGTTCCTGCAGCACCCGAACGTGCAGGTGCGTATCTTATCCGCCGCTGCCTGGCGCGTGCATTGCGCCCTCCCGGTGCGATGGATCTGCGTATTCGCGTTGCAATCGCTCACAAGTGTGCTATCTCTCTGCTGCAGTCGACGCCACTGTCCGAACGCGTGTCGTTCCTGGAGAACAAGGGCATGACCAAAGAGGAGATCCAGGAGGCCATTGAGCGCCACCAGAACGGCGCAGTGGCGAGCTCTGCAGCGGCCACGACGCAGCAGCAGCAGCAACAACAACAGCAGCTGGCGACTGCGGCGCCCATGGTGATGACTGCAGCCGCGCCCATGCAGCAGATGATGCAGCATCGGTATCCTGGCTACGTGCGGGTGCTCTGGACGGTGTCGTCGCTGGTGGGCGCGGCCTCGATCCTCACGTTCCTGTGGAACTACGCGGTGCAGTCGGGGTACATTCCGTGGCTGGTAAATTGATCCCTACTTGCGTTGTTTGGAAGGTGTTGAAGGAATACACTGACGCGCGGTGTTTTGCTTTGGTGGAATCATAGCGACCGATGCCACTTTTGTTGGAGGCAGCGAAGGTGCAGGAGGAAAAGGAGCAGGAAGCCAAGAAGGACGAGGCTCTGCTGGCGGAGCTGTCGAGCGTGTCGTCTGCGATTCAAAAGCAGACGGAAGAACTTGCCAAGCTAAGCTCGTCCTTGGACGAGAAAGAGCGCGACCTGCAGAGCAAGACGCTGCTGACTGCGCAGATTTCCAGCTCGCTGGCTGAGCAGGGGAATGCGCAGTCTATCGCCGAGTTGAAGGCCGAGATCTCCACACTGAAGGCGCTTTTAATGTCCAAGAAGACGGAAAGTACGCGCGATTCCGATGAGGAAGCAGTGGTAAAGAAGATCGACGTTGAGACGAAGAAGCAAAGCGCTTCAACCTCTGGAAGCAAGACTACTGGACCGACCTCGCCTTCTACTTCCGTGAACCCTCAACAGCCACCTGCAGTGGTGTCTGAGGTCGTTTCGAAGGCCGAGCGCATGGAGAAGGCGTTGAAAAGGCTCCGAACTGAGGTGAGCAACTGGTCAAGCCCGATGTTGTCTGTATAAGTGACTTAAACTTTATCTCGCTGTGTAGAACTCGCTGGAGCAACTTCAGCTAGCAGCGGGGATTCTCAGTATGTATGTCAAGAACCTAGTCGAGGTAAGGCTCTTCTACGCTGGATTGTACGGTGCTGGTGCAGTTGCTCTAAGTGCGTCTGTTGCTGCAGAACCCGGATGTGCCTCGTTATCGCCGCATTGCGCCTGGAAATGCCAACTTCAAGCAGAAAATCGAGCCCCTCAAGGTAGGCTTTCCATCGTCCGAGCTCGCGGTTTGATCATGATACTAAAGCTTTACGTTTTGACGTGTGCGCAGCATCACGAGGAGTTGCTTAAGTCTATCGGATTCGAGACGACGGGGCTGAACATGGAGTGGAAATGGCACACGGCGAGCAAGACGACGGGGGCGTTTGACGAGAACCTTGCCATTCTACGCGCGTTGTTGAAGGCTCTGCAGTCGCTCACGAGTCCGAAGGCCTCTTCAAACCTGTCGCTCGAGGAGATCGCCCACGCTAGTCTGGAGGCGTTTTCCACCGGAAAAGACAAGAAAACGCTAGAGGAGGCGTCGACTACGATCAGTACGACAACGATCAAAGCGTCCACTGCGACGGAAGAGAAGCGCCAGAGCAGCACAGCGTCGGCTCCTGCGTCCACGAGCCTGGACGCGTTCATGGCTCGCCTGGAGCAGCAAACCAGCGTCAGCAACTTCGCCAGCGGTGACCTCAGCGTCAAGAAGGCGCTTTCCTCGTCCTCATCCTCGAACAACGTGGCCGGCGCTTCCTCCTTAGCAGCGACGGGCGACGACGAGGAGAAGAGGCCTGTACCCGCTGCTAGCTCGATCTCTCCGACGGTGACGGCAGGCCGGCCGTCGTACCCGGAGTCGTTCAAGGACGTGATGGAGCTCATCCAGAAGGGCGAGACGGTGCCCGGCATCCGACACATTGAGGAGAAGCTGTCTGCGGACTCGAGCGTGCTGCTCGCCCAGCAGATGAAGGCCGGCGAGGCGGCCGCGGCCAAGCCATGGGAGAAGGTCACCGCAGAGGTAGTGTAGCTCCGTGTACAGCGGGTAAGCCCCGGCGAAATGCAGCCATGTTCGTTGCGAAACGGTGTCGCGCATAGGCGTGAAAGCGCAGGTGTCTTGAAGTTCACGAGCACTAGCCGCAAGAGCGGCTAGTCAAGGAATACACCATCTAAAGTTCAAGGACGACGTTCTCTGCAGGAAGACGCTCTGCCGCCTTGCAATCAAGCTCCAAAGGTGCTCTCACAATCCTCGCCGCTTCATGCCGAGTGCGGTGTCGATGCCGGCTTCAACTGGGTGAAAATCAGGTGATCGCCGCGTCGGATTGAGCGACTCGAATCGCTCTCACCGGCACTTCTAGTGCACTCACTGAGCGCCGACGGCGGTGTGGGGCGGCTATACTAGCAAAGAGCGCATGGAGCTCTCCTCGGAGCTCGACACTACGAGCAGCAAGCACTCGGATTCATTGGCATTTGTATGGAGGCCAGTTTCTGGCCTTGTCGCATTGACGAGGTCAAAACCGGGGTGTAGTTGTCATTTTGCGAACGGTGTGATAGCAGGCGACTACCCTATATGCTCCTCTTGTGTCAGTGCAGCTCTTCACCCCTCTGAAAGCCGATATTCGAAGGCTGCAATCGGCTTGGAGAGACGATTCGCCGGATAAACGCCCTCTTATCCGGCGTGAAGCACCTCGTTCTTGGCCAAAAATATGTGCAGAGCGACGGTCGCAGTTTCCAGTTTGCCTCGAGGGGGGCACGTGCCTCGGAGGAATTGGGGGGCGGATCGAGTTCGGGTTCTTCCGACGGCTAAGCGAGGGAGAAGAAAGGTGAGGAAGGAGTCTATTGGGCCTCATTCGTCCAGCCATCTCGGCTCGCCTTCTCGCGTTGGATCTGTTGCTCACTCTGCCCCTGCGTCTCTTCGTGCCGTGTCCCTGTGCTGTGTCTGCCATGTAGAGCTCCACAGACTGCCATGGTCCACTAGCTCCGATCTGCTGCCTTACACAAGGCGAATGCTTCTGGGTCTAGCGCGACACTCCCTGTTGCTTCGACTAGCTGTCTCTGTAGATTCTGCTGTCAAGTGGATGAAGAGCAGCTGGTCGGTCGGTGGGTCGAGGCTGTCGGCGGGGCGAGCTGCTGGAAGCCCGAACGAGCGGGTGCTATGGGACACAATGGGGAGAGCTGCAGCCTCCCTCAGCCTTGCACTCGCTCTGCTTTGCCTTCCGTATGTTCACTCGCGTCCGCTCGGATCCAGTTGCCGGCTGTTGCTTGGCTGGAGTCACATGTTGGAGCTCGTGCTATCGGACATGGCGTCAAGGAGCTTCACCGAGATCCTGGAGGTTTGTTGGGTGCGTGCGCGGGTGCTGGTATAAATATGGTTTTTATTGTCGAGTTTTTAGCGCTTTTCTACTTTTTCTAAACTGATGGCGGCATCTCGAGCGGAGAACTGCGCGGAGAGTGGCGTGTGCTGCTGGAGACGACGGGGGCGCGCGCACCGCTGCAAGCCCGTGTCGCCTGGTGAACTCGCCGTGGCAGTCCGTCTCCTCCTGGCTCGCTGGTGCTTGGCTGCTTGGGGACCGCCCGTCGAAAGGAGCGCAGTGCTCGCACTCTCGCGTCGCAGCCTCTTACAAGCAGTACTTAAACTTCTTTCCAGAACAAAACGTGTTTTCCGCGTCCTTACCGCGCTTGCGCGACAGCCTTGCGTTGCCCGCGGCCGTGCTGCTTCCCAACAACTTGTCAGCACTTGAACTATCGTTGGCAATAGGGAAGCTGTCCATGAGCGACGCGGGCGTCGCAGGGACCAGAGCCGTCTCACGGGGGCTTTCCTCACTTTCCTTGACGTGGGACTTGACGTCGTGATCGAAGTCGTGGTCGTAGGGCGACCTTCCTTGGCTGCTGCCGCACTCCGGGGACGTCACGCACGCAGCAGAGTCCATCGGGGACGAGACCATGGGCGACGAGCGCTCTTGCTCCACGACGTCCAGCTCTACGAACGACGCGGGGCTCTCGACGGGCTTGGGCGGGTGGAACATATAGACTAACTTGGACAGTCCCGCCGCGAGCACGTTGGTTTCGATGTACGGCGCCGTGTAAGCGTGGAGCAAATAGCGAGCCGCATCTAGACAAACGGCAGAACACAGCTTTCTTTAACCATTGCCAGCACCCACGACAAGTTCACAAGCAAGCCAATACCTTGCAAGGTATGAAGAGGAGTCGCCAGTGCCGTCCACCACGGCAATCCGCTGGCTGTGCACAGCTCCTCCGGCACGTAGCTCTCGTAGAGCCCGGCCAGATACACGGCGCCAGCCGCCAGGTCCATCGATTCCAGTCGCAAGCACGCCACGGTGTACGCGCTGTCGTTCAGGAACGACCACGCCACCTGTTTGATTTTGCTGCTCTGAACCTTGGTCTCCTGCTCAGGCAGATGCTGCAGACGCACCACCTTGTCCACCTTCTCGTTGATGTACTTGTACGGATGCGAGAGCGTCAGTTCGTACGCCAAATTGTGCAGAACAACGCCCTCCATCGAGATGATCTTGCCGGCGACGGCATGCGGGTCGTGCTTCTGAACGGCGAACACCTTGTCCTTCTCCACGACCTTGCGCACGGCAATGTACTCCTTGGCGACGTAGGCGATCTTCTTGGGACTCTCCTCGGCCTTGGAGCCCAGCAGCACGCAGGCGGCAGCGACCAGGTACTTGTCGTAGCGCACGAGCGACTGCCGCATGTAGAAGCGGTGGAGGTAGTTGTCTGCGCTGATCTGCGCGAGCTTGGGCAGGTCCAGGGCTTTGGCCATCTTCTCAATAAAGTCGCAGGCCGTGCGGCGGAGCTTTAGCTCGTCTGCGTGCTTCATGCCGTCGCGCTGGGACGGCGTGGACCGCAGCTCCTGTTCCGTGAAGATCCAGTCGGTCGTCATGGCTGATGTGTGTGTGGGTGGGTGGGTATGCAGGGGTGGGTGGGTAGCTTGTGTATGGGTTTTAGGCAGTGAAACTGTAGGGAGCGCAAAACGACGGCAAAGCAAAGCGTTAGACGACGTCTCTCTCTGTCTGGAAGCCTGCTACAGAGCCTCGTTACCTGCTGGAAATGATCTCCACCGGGGGCGGTCGACGCTACGGGAGCGCGAGCCTAAAGAAGGGAAAAGAAGCCGCTAAAAGGCCCGGAGAAAGCGCTCGTCCGGTGGCGACGAGGGCGCTGAGAGGGTCTGATGGACACCCGAGAGAGCTGTGGCCTGTGCTGCCTTGGCTTCCTTCTTGCCGCTGCGAGTGCTGCTTGCGAGGCTGTTGGTCCCTCAAGTCACTGTCCTGCCCGGCTTGCTGTCGGCGTGCGCGAGGTTCTCCAAGCGCGCGATTCTTGAGTTCTCCCCTTCGCCACGCGTCGTTTCTGGCCGGAAAGAATTGCAAAAGAATTGCAAATGAATTGCAAAACGAGTGGCCGAGCGCCTTCCCAGGCGGGATGACTTGATCTTGTAGTTGCGAGGTAACGGCTCTCTGGACGGAGGTCACCTCTCCCTGCGATACGGCGGTGTGGTTCTTTCTATATTACAACCGTGATTCACCCCCTCTTCGTGGCAGAGAACGTTCTAGATTTCTGTGCGCGAGAACGCACGCCAGGTTTGTAAAAATAGCTCATTTTACAATTCAAACGCAATTCTTTCCGCTAGACTGGCTCGCAATTCAGTGCTTTGGTCCGCGATTCGAAGTGCAATTCACAAGACCCCGAACCACAAGAATTTGCGAAGAAAAAGGGAAGAACGCCGTAAAGCAACATTGTAGTGTTGCTCGATGGAAAACTTAACCACTTCAACTTGCAGCTCGTTCTTTCACACATTCAGCACGACGGGCGGCTCGCCGAGGAGCGACGGAGTGAGCGCCGCGCCCACGGCGGCGTCGGCGGCCGTCTGGAGCTGCAGCTGCGAGGGCTGCGTCAGGCGCCCCAGGAGGAACTGCTGCAGCAGCTCGTTGCGCACTAGCGCGTTGCCCGTGCCGATCATCCTGCAGGCCAAAGCAGACGTCGGTTAGTTTACCAAGTAATGGGACCCGATCAAGCGTAGACACGTACGGCTGAACGGGTACCAGAGGCTGCAGCTGCGGCGGGATCATGGCGAAGAGGTTCTCCACGAGGCCGCGGGACAGCGCAGCGCTGACGTCGCCCATGCTCCAGTTGTCCATGCGCAGGTTCAGGATGCTGCCGGTGGCGTTGGGGTCTGCGCGCTCGCCGTTGAGCGTCGGCACGAACGTGAGCTCAGTGTCCTGACGCTGCAGCCCCAGCGCGATCAGCCGCGCGTAGACGTCAGCCTCGCGTTGCGCCGCCTGCTCTTCGTCGCCATCGTTGAAAGCTGGAGCGAGTCCCATCTGCTCAGCCCACTGCTGCCACTGCCGCACGAGCCATGCGAACGTGTTGCCGCTGTTTTACGCAACGCTTTGTTAGTCACCGGCCAGCAAAGCCAGAGAAGATGGCGCAGAAACAAACCCGGAAAGCGAGGCTGCTACGCCCAGGAACCGGTCTTCGAACAAGAACGGCCGCACTTCAAAGCTCGAGTTCTCCTGGCCGGGGTGTGAGGCCTGGTCAACGTCAGAAGCCAATTTCGCGACGTCGGCACCCGTCAGCACCATGGCCATCTGAGCCGACGTGCCGATGTTCACCACTAGGATCAAATAGCAGGCACAGCGTCAGTGTTAATGGCTCAAAGCCCAACTCAATCAATGACACACAGCCACGCACGCGTCAGATTGGCGTCGCTGCGCTGGTGCGACTGGCGCTGCGCCAAAGCGGCCAGTACGGAGCACGGGTGGTCGCCCATCGGCACGTGTACAGGCTTGTTATCGGGCAGTCCGAAGCCCGTGAACCCTGAAGAGATGTGCCCTATGCACGTGCCCGGCTTCTTAACAGCAGGGAGCATTGACGACGGGATCCGCAGCGCGCGCAGCACTCGAGGGTCCCACGTCTGCGTCTGTAAATTGAGGCCACCCCAGCTGTGAGCATCGGTGGTGTCCATGAACGTCTCGCTCGGAAGCGCGTGGCCGCACAGAACAAAAGCCACGAAGTCGTGGATCGTCCCACAGGCGTCCATGCTGACCAGCGTGCGCGGGGAGTTCTCCAGCGTGTGTGCGAAGGAGGCCAACCCGTAACCAGACGCAAGGCGGCTGGGCGGTGACGCAGCAGCCGTGGCTTTTGTACGAGCAATCTTCTCCCGACACCCGTCGAGGAATGAAGGTGTACAACGCTGGTCTTGCCACGTGATCAGCTCGCTCCACATGGGCTCGTACGTGTCGTCGTCTTCAGCGGTCCAGCTGCCACCCGTTGCCAGCAAGCGCTCGGCTGCCTCGTGAACAGAGCGGCTGCACCACCACACGATGCCGTGCATTTGACCGCAGATACCTACCGACGAGACGCGCCGCCGTGCCGTCTCGGGCAACAGGTTCACGGCGCGCTGCACTGCCAGCAGCACCTGGTCGACATTCTGTACGCCGATTGTATTCTCCACTGCGTCCTCTCCAGGTCGTACCGGTACAGCCACGTCACTGAGCGAGACGTTGGACACGGCGACGGTCCGGCCGCCGGCCGCTTTCACGACGACGCACTTGATCGCCGTCGTGCCGATGTCCAGCCCGAACAGCAACGGGCTGTCGTCTTCTGGCTCTGCATCAAACTCGTACGAATTCGAGTCCGTTGCCGAGCCATCCAGCTCCACCAGGGGCGAACTCGAAGATGGAACGGGCGGTTCTGACTGCATAGGAGGAGTCGTAGTGGCGGCCGTGCTGGTACTCGTCGTAATGGTCGTCGTACCGGGCCGTACCACGCCCGAGCTGGACTGCGTGAAGCCGTGCCGCTCCACGAACCTCTGGCAAAGCCTCGCGAGTGCTGCCTGGCCGCTCTCGGCGCTCTTCTTGTCGGCCATGTAGTTCTCCAGCCACTGGCCGTGGTTCTGCCGGATGTAGTCGATCATGTGCGTGGACGTCATCTCGCGTCCCTCTCGCCGGCTTTCCTCCAAAAACTGCGTCAGCTCTCGTCCGAAGGGCAGAATCTCGCGGCGGCCCGAGCGGCCGATGGACTTGCGCGAGTCGGGGCCGTTGAAGCTGTTAATCTTCTCGGCGTCGTCCAGCCAGTGACGCAGCGTGCGGCGCGGCACACCCTCCATCCTGCAGACCTCACGCACACCCGCAACTTGTGCTAGTGCGATGAGCTCGCGCTTCTTGCGCACCGAGTAGTTGGCGCGCTGCTGTGTGCGGCGTGCGGCCGAGTCTCCGCCAACTTCAGACGGGGATCCCGCCGCTCCTGGCGAGGCGATCGGAGTCGCGATTGCGCCCGCAGATAGAGCAGCACTTCCGCTCGCTCGAGAACTTGCGCTCGACAGCGGAGATGCAGCAATGCCCGCGCCAGACGCCGCCGCAGACGCCGCCTCCATGCTCGCTTCAAGTGGGGAGCTGCAGCGATGGGGTGGCAAAGCGCTTCTGATTGGTAGAAATGACAAGCTCTATGAGGTCATATTATGTATGCCACCTGAAAGGTTGTTCTTATAATCGCGGTAGAAGATCTTACTTTCAAACTGTCTTCCTGTCGCGGAGCTGTCCTCCGACCTGTCCACCTGCGCTCATGGCGACGAGACGGAGCTACCCCGCCGCCTTCAAGCTCTCTGTAGTGCGTGAGCTCACGGATACCGCACAGTCTGTGCGCTCGCTGGCGCAGCGCCATGGCGTAACACCGTCCATGCTGCGCAAGTGGGTGAGCAACAAGGCGGAGCTGGAGGCGGCGGTGGCGCTGGACACCAACGGCTCGGGGCGGCAGCGCAAACTCGGCAGCGGCCGCCGACCCAACGTGGCCATCGACGCGGCGCTGCTGCAGTGGGTGCACAGCCAGCAGTGCAGCGTGACGGACCGCGAGATGCAGGAGCAGGCTCGGGCCATCGCCGTGGAGCTGGGGCAGCCGAACTTCCACGCGTCCAACGGCTACATCTACAGCTTCAAGAGCAGGAACAAGCTGTCGGCTGCGACGGCCAAGAGCGGCAACGAGAGCAGCAAGAGGCAGCGCGTGGGGCCCGCGGGCGTCACAGTGCAGGTGAGTCAGGAGGCCGAGAACGGCGAGCGCGCGGCCACAAGGGACTGCATGTGCGGCGTCGACATCGGCCTTAAGAACGTCAAGTGCGCGCTGGTGTGCGCCACGTCGGGCAACATCCTGGCCACGTCCAGCGCGCCCATCCAGCACGACGCCAACCTGCAGGAGAGCGAGCAGAGCGTGGCCAACGTGCTGCTCACGGTGCTCAGCGCCGTTCAGGTGCTCCCCCTGCAGTTGAGGCAGAGCATCCGGTCCATCGGCATCTGCGGCGTGGTGAGTGAGGCAAAGAGTGATGGCTGAGCTGTTACGAGGCGGTGATTGACGTCTCGTGTGCTGCGTAGATGCACGGCATCGTCTGGTGGCGCTGCAACGCCATTCGCCAGGCCATGTGCGACCTCCTGTCTGGCCGAGGGGATTCCAGCACGGCGTCGGTCAGGAACTGGCCATGGAGCACGTACATCACGTTCCTGGATCAGCGCTGTTCGCCCGCTCTGCTCACCGAGTGGCGGGCCAAGATCCAACTGGCCAACGCTGCACCCGCTTTTGGCCTGGAGGCCGCCGACGTCTGTGCAGCCTCGTCACCGATCGCGTCTGGCTACGGCCTCGCCACGTTCGCGTACATGATGGAGAGGCATCCGCGAGAGATCGAGGGCTACGACGCGTGCGGCACCATCCAAGACTTCATCGCCTTCGCTCTCTGTGGCCACTCCAATCCGGCCCAAAACTGCATGGACGTCACCGACGCCTTCAGCTGGGGCGGCTTCGACATCAACACCAAGACGTGGAATCTCCGCACGTACGGCGGCATCCTCGGAGCTCTGTGGCTGCGTTTCTGACGGCCGTGTTTGCTGTGTTCTTGCCAGTGTACAGGCGCTCGGGCTTCCAGTTCACATGCTTCCAACCGTGATGGCTCCAGGCGCCATTATCGGGCAGAGCTCGGACGTTGCAGCAGTTCTAGGCTTGCCGAACGGGAAGCCAGTGTACCTTGCGATGGGCGATCACCCGTGCGCAGTCATGACCACCATGGCCCAAACACGAGGACCCGCAGACCTCAACCTGTCGCGCACTTCTGGTACGCGTGTCCAAGTAAGGGAAAGCGACGCTGAAGCTGACTATCTCGCTGCTTGTATGGACAGTTCTAAGCATTGGCTCAGCATCGCAACTGGCGATGGTCTTAACGGAAGAAGACGCAGCGCAACTGAAGCAATCGCGTGGCAGCTGCTCACTGAGCTTTGAAGTGCGGCCGTTCTTGTCGGAGAACTGGTATCTTGGCGTCGCGGGGTCGCTCTCCGGGTACGTCGCGGTAGAAGCGTTTGCTTTGGGTAGGATGCTCACGGGTGTGTCGTGTTGGTGACATCAGTGGCAACATCTTTGCGTGGTTCGTGAAGCAGTGTCAGGCCTGGAGCCGCCAATTGGCGCTGGATCCTACAGCCGAGCACCTCTCGGACGACGCCATGTACGCGCGGTTGATTTCTCTCGGGCGCACCAAGCTGGCCACCGATCTCAAGTTTTCCCCCACACTGTACGGGGAATGGGCGTCACCCGACGTGAGAGGAAGCATCGAGCAACTACGCATCAACAACTGGTCGCTGGGTGATATCAGCGCCGCTATTTGCCACGGACTTGTTGATAATATCTTCTCCATGGTGCCGGATGACCTCCGCTCGGACCTGCTCCAGCAACCGTAGGCCTTACGACGCTATCGTTGTTACAAGCTGCGTATACTAACGCTCTCGTTTGTGGTTAATCTCTAGGATGATCGGAACTGGCCAAGCTTTAGTGCGGAACAGTCTTCTGCAACATTTCCTGGGCCAAAAGTTGGTCCATCCGTCTCAACTGTCGATCCAAAGCACAGCGGACGCCGCTGTTGGCGTCGCTTTCATCCCGTCAATACTGCAAAAATGACGATAGTTTTTCCATTCGAGTTACTTTACGCTGGTACAGCTAACTCGAAAATTGGTGATTAAAACGCCAGGATTCACGACGCCAGAGCCTTCGGTGGCAGCGCGTTGCGTCGACGGAGATCGCGCGCGATCAAGTCGGTGTGCACGCCCATGTTGAACAGCTCCGTCGACGCTGACTGCGCCATCTCCGCATTCTCAGCGCGGTGAAGAGCAACGATGGTGTTGTCTTTGCGACTCAACACGGGCAGCGTCGGAACCCTGCAGTTGTTGAGGCAATCCAGCAAGTTGTTGCTTGTGCGAGCTGATGTTCCAATACACCCGAAGTGGAAGGGAAAAATGCGAAAGCAGTAGCAGTACGCCGATTGACGCCATGGGATCCGCATCTCTGCAGGAGTAAGATACTTGGGGGTTGTGAAGTTTGTTTCGCTTCCTGCCAGCCTCCTTCTCATTTTGCCTTTGCACAGGAAGGGATAATATCTGCGGTTAACTGTCGATTCTCGAATTGTAGTTTTTCCCTTGCGAGCTCAAGAACGTATCCGAAATGCAGTTTTTATTTTTGTTTAGATCATGATTTTCCGTTGCAATGGCTTTCAGCCAGCGTTTCCTACTGCTGCTGCGTTGGTGCTTGCAGCCTGACTTCATCGATAGTCACGGGGTTCCCCACGCCTCCCTTGATACCTTCGGTCTTCATGATGCTGTCATCCAAGCCTTGATCATCGTGAGGGTGTACGACGGCGGCGCTGGCATGCTCGAATTTCTCCAGCCTGAGTTTGTACTTCGCGTTGTACATGTACACGTCAGCCAAGAAGTGCAAGCTGATAACTACGACGCCGACGAGCTGGTCGTACCCCCAACCAGCCAGCAGCGTCCGCGTGATGGACTTGAATCGTTCAGCATCGCCGAGATCCTCCTCGCTTAAATGGTAGGAGTACAAAACACCGAAGACGACAAGGAAAAGCGATGTACCTAATGTTGCCACATGGAGGAGCTTCTGCCGCAGCGAACCATTCCTAGCGGTATCGATCGCCATTGAGCCAGCTTTGGCCATCATCGCAGTGAAAAGCACCGTGACCGTGCTAGCCTTGGCGACACTGGGGGGCGTGCAGCTGAGCAATAGATTTGACTGCTTCTGGTCGAACGATACGTCATTGAGGTCGCACCAATGATAGCCCCAGGAGCATTCACTCTGTGGCTTGCACGCGCAGCCATCGCACCCTATGTCCTCACCGTCGCAATACGTATGACACTCGCAACAAACAGCCATGGTGTGTCTGCACTTGTCGCTGTTGTTGAACACGACTGTGCCAAGTAACATCGCGAGCGATAACGTGACCAAAAAACTCGTAAAAATCGCCCAGAGTCGCGTCCAACGGGATCTCGCTTTCGTCTTCTTCTTGCGGCAGTCGACAAAACCGAGGAGGTCACACTTGGCAGCAAAGTAGTGGTAAAAGCCCATCTGGGACCCGTCGTCCTCCACAACTGCTTCAAAAGAAAACGCGTACAGCAGCCACCAGTCCTCCTCGTGCAGATTTGCCGCAATAATCTCCTTGATCGTTGGCTTCTTCTCTATCTTGTCAGGAAAACAGTAGCTTTTGACAGCAAGTGCCGACCCCGCGAGGACAATAGCCGTGGCGATGTACACCGCAGACACGATCCCGTATTCCGTGCTTCCCAGTTCCGGAGTGTCGGTGATATCGTCGTTTGCTTGTGGTACTTGCGGCGGCGTGCACGGATACGGATGAAGGCACTCGGCTTCAACCTTGCCGTCTGCTTCAGTGCATGTGAAGCAGGAACACCCGATAGTGTTGAACTCGCTCTCGGCTTCATCACACGACGTGAGGTTCATCGCGTTGCAGGCGCTCCGAAATGCCGATGGGACAGTGAAAGACCCCGAGCATGAGCTGTCGAAGCAGTAGTAGTTCATATCTCCATCAGTTGAGGTGGTGCATTCGTTACTGAAGCACACTGAATTCACTTCTTCACAGGTCGTAGGCGTAAAGCCATATGCCTGATAACAGTCTGCCCCGAACTCTGCCGCAGCAAGATTTACGGTACTGGCAAACACCAGCACAGCAATGATAAAATGCCGTGCCAGACAACGCGTAGTTGCCCTCATCCGGATGGAGAAGTTTCTTCAACGTGGACGAAGAAGCAACCCGGATCTTGTGTGCTTGCTGTCTCGACTTTTGAAAAGTGAACCGCACCACTGGGCCGCGCTGTGGAATGGAATGGAAACGGACAGATTTTGGTTTTTCGACGCATGCGTCCCCGTAACGTTGGTAAAACTACTTGGTACAAATTCCATCCGTCTCAACTGTCGATCCAAAGCACAGCGGACGCCGCTGTTGGCGTCGCTTTCATCCCGTCAATACTGCAAAAATGACGATAGTTTTTCCATCGAGTTACTTTACCAGCTAACTCGAAATTGGTGAAAAAAGGATTAAAAGTCCAAGATTCACGACGCCAGAGCCTTCGGTGGCAGCGCGTTGCATCGACGGAGATCGCGCGCGATCAAGTCGGTGCGCACGCCCATGTTGAACAGCTCCGTCGACGCTGACTGCGCCGTCTCGGCATTCCCAGCGCGGTGGAGAGCAACGACGGTGTTGTCTTTGCGACTCAGCACGGGCGATCCGGACGAGCCAGGCTCCGTATCGGCGTTATACCACACCGTAGGCTGGACACTTGATTCGCTTCCGCGACGTAGAGGCCCCGAGGAGTCGATGGAGCTCGCTGTCACCACTTCGATCACCGCCGGTTTGCCGTCTTTCGTCGCTGCGATCTCCTTGGGTTCACCACGCGGATGTTGCGGGATGTAAATGGCTTCTCCATCCAAAGGGCCTGACGCGCGGAGTCTCAAGTAGCCGTAGCGTCGAGCCAGATCTGCGGTCGAGTCGTCTGTGAGCACACGCAGCAAGGCGTAGTCCAGCTCTGGGTTTTCAGCCACCACTGCGACCCGCGTAGCCTCCACGACGCCAATCTTTTCTCCCATGAATCCTGGATCCTTACACGATTTGGTCTCGGCCATGAAGCCTACAACAGCCTCCACGACGTGGTTGGTCTTGTCTGGTCGAGAGAAAGCGTGCGGCCAGAATCGAGCCATAACGTTGGACCGGAACTCGGTTTTTCTCTTCTTTTGACGAGACCCAGCCAGCCCTTCGACCACGGCGGCATCTTTCACGCAGTGGTGGTTGGTGATCAGGTGGTTCCCCCGGCCAATGAGCCACCCAGTGCAGAACACCCAGCTTGTCTCTTGGCCAGATACGCCCGACGTTTTCTCGCTGCGGATCATCAGCCGCGCCACCGCTCGAGCCTTCGCGTACATCTTGGGCTGCGTTTTGCGGTAGCACACGGCTTCTTTGGCTTCATCGGTGGTTCCGACAGTGCTCTCAGTATCAAGGGAAGCTCCGAATCCAGGACGGTAGCTGACGAAAGCGTACGAGTCCAGAACGACTACAGGCTTGTCGTGCTGGCTTGGGGCTCTTGGCATCATCAACGTCGGGATACTCGGAGTGTACTCGACGACCACAGTATCTCCTTGGATCAGGAAGGGGTGAATACGCAGCAGAAGCGAATGCGGCGACTTGTTGTTTTCCACCAGCTCCTCAATCAGGGCACTCGCGTTTGCTGAAGTCACAGTGACGGACGTGGCTCCGTTGGGGTCACGCACGACGAGTTTGTCCCCAGCCAGCAAATCGAGGCGCTTGAAGTTGACAGCGATGAACGCTGCGTCAGGCTGGACGAGCTGCAGCGTCTGTGGAAAGCGCTTGGCGCTGGGGAAGAGGCTCCATTTGGCTGCAGCGAGTGGGCGCAGCACAATTACAGCGTCGGCACCCTGCAGTTGGTGAGGCAATCCAGCAAGTTGTTGCTTGTGCGAGCTGATGTTCCAATACACTCGAAGTGGAAGGGAAAAAAGCGAAAGCAGCAACAGTGCGCCGATTGACGCCATCATGGGAACCCGCATCTTTGCAGGAGAATGGATTTGTGAGACTTGGGGGCTGTGAGGTTTGTTTTCTCTTCCTGGACAGGGCGCTAGTGAGACACAGCCAGCCTCCTTCTCATTTTGCCTTGGGACAGGAAGGGATAGTTTTCTGCGGTTAACTGTCGAATCCCGAATTGTAGTTTTCTCCTTGCGAGCTCAAGAACGTATCCGAGATGCAGTTTTTATTTTTGTTTAAATCATGATTTTCCGTTGCAATGGCTTTCAGCCAGCGTTTCCTACTGCTGCTGCGTTGGTGCTTGCAGCCTGACTTCATCGATAGTCACGGGGTTGCCCACGCCTCCCTTCACGCCTTCCGTCTTCATGATGCTTTCATCCAAGCGTTGAGCACCATGAGGGTGCACCGCAGCTCCATCGGCACGCTTGACCTCCTCCAGTCTCGGCCGGTACACCACGTGGTAAACGCCCCACAAAAGGATAAACTGGAGGATAGTTGTTCCAAAACCGACAAGCTGGTCGTACCACCACCCGTTGAGTAGCGTTGTTCCGATCGAGTCACGTCGACGGGCGCTGGGGCTGTCCTCGTCTCCCTCGGCTGCGTCCTTACTCAAGGATTCGGAGTATGAAACCCCGAATATTATCAGTCCGATGGCCGCAGCGAAGTTTACCAGATGAAAGAATTTCTGTCGGTGAGAGCCATCCTCAGCGGAATGCACTGCGATTGAGCCTGCCGACGATACAACTAAGGTGAGAGCCGTCGTCACCCAGTAGGCCTTCTTCGAAGTCTCAACACTGGCGCCTTGACAGGCAGTTGTTGTGGCACTAGTTGCAGTGTTAGACGAAATCTCCGAGTCGGCTAGGCAGGAATAGGTACCACACCCGTAGTTTGGCTTGCACTGGCAGTCAGCCGTGCACCCAATGCTCACACCATTGCAAAATGTGTCGCACTCGCACGTATGGCAGTAGCTCACTACTTGGGTTGAGGCGCAGTTCTCGTTGTTGTAGACGACTGTACCGAGCAGGAACGCGAGCGATATGGTGACCATCACGTTGAAACAATTGCGAGGAATCGCATCCATCGAGGCCGCACAGCCGCCGTCTTCTTGCGGCAGCGAGCAGCCCGAAAAGCTCCTTGTTGTCACAGAAGTAGTCGGCAAAGCCCGTCGGCGAACCGTCCTCTTGAATAAACGAAGCGAAAGAGTGTTTGTAGACAAACCGCACGACTGGAGGCATCGTCTGCATGACGAGGTCCTTGGGTGACGCCCCCTTCTTCTCTTGAGAGCATAATTCTGCAATGATTTTGGCAGCACCAGCGAGAACTGCAGCGGTAGCGAGGTACACTGCG
The DNA here is from genome assembly GCA_033557995.1 of Phytophthora crassamura. NCBI lineage: Eukaryota > Oomycota > Peronosporomycetes > Peronosporales > Peronosporaceae > Phytophthora > Phytophthora crassamura. The sequence continues at coordinate 97,566 of JAUCED010000011.1, read as the reverse complement.
AACACAATGCCATACTCGTCCGCGCCCATTTCAGGAGCATCGATGATGTCGTCGGTTGCTTGGGATGTGTGAGGCCAACACGAAAATGGAGAAGTACACGATGCGTCAATGTTGCCGTTCGATTCGACGCATGAGAAGCAGGAACAGCCGACACTTTGGAATTGACTCGCGGCCTCATCGCATGAGCCGATGGTCATCTCGTTGCAGCTCTCCACATCGTACGCACTGCTCGAGCTGCTACTGATGGCTGGAGTTGCAGTCGTCGCTGCTGGTACAGTATACGTTCCATGACATAAGTAGTCGTTGCAGGTGTAGAACATTTCACCATTAGTTGAACGACAAGAGCTGCTAGCGCACAAGTTCTGCACATCGCCGCAGGTCTCAGGGGCCAGGCCATACAGGTCAAAGCAGGTCCCCGCGGCGCCTGCGTCAATAAGGTGCATGCTAGTGGCAAATGCCAGCACAACAACGAGAAGGCAGCGTTGAGTCGCCTGCAACTCCATGGAGAACTTTCGTCGGCGTTGAGGAACTTATCAGTCGAAGTCGTACTTGCGTTGGATCTTGAGAACTGAGCCTCGTCCTTCGTCTTTGCAGAAAGTAGTTAACGAAAACGAACGGATTTGGGTTTTGCAACGGAAGACCTTTGCAAATACAGGTGGACAAGACAGGAAGTTTCATTCTGAAATGTCCGCTGCAACCTACGAAGAGCAAACCTTCCTCTCCAATGCCACTTATTGCGCTCATCGTGGTCTTCTCATCGGCCACTTGACAGTGGATAGCAAGCGCAGGACGGTGTCCTTGGTTTCGTTAACTTGCCACTATTGCTAGAGAACCCTTGTCAGTATTATCGAATTCAACAACACACTAGTGCGCATCTATCTACTAACGCGCTCCCCATTTGGCTGCGGCACACAATATATTTATGTCTCTTTGGTGAGTCTTAGAACCGCACTATTCGCATCGTCAAGACGCTACAGCAACTTGCTCCATCTTCAGCTGCTCATACGATATTTCCAGTGCGTACTTGCGGTCCACATCGTCCCGTACTTTGACGCTGTAGATGCGGCAGCAAACGCACCCGGCCAGCATCTCCAGCGCGAACGCCAGCTCAAGGAGGCCCAGAACTCGATGCCCTCCCACGAAGATGACGATACCCAGCGGCACGAATGACAGCGCATGTGCCAGGAAGACTAGAGCGTTCACGACCATGAAACAGCCCACAGTTCGCTCTGCGGTCAGCCAGACGCCCAACGCACACGTGAGCGAGAGCAGCATCGACAAACCGAGGGCCGCCAAGCCGAACTGGCGGTGCGCGCTCTGCGATGCCGACGCCTGCGATGCGTCCACCGTCGCCAGTATCACCAGGTGCAGCGCGTCGGCGCCCGCGACCGTCACATTTATCAGCGAGAGCACCAGGCGCCAGCGCCACCGGAAGGTGCTCGCGGGCATGTACAGATCGACCAACGGATGTCAAACAACTCAGATGTGGGTCGTCGTTCCACATTGAAAATGTGAACCACCATGTGGAACAACTTCAACTTGGGCCAGACGATATCTCTTCGCTGCTCACGTCAAGCAGCTAGGCTGCTGTACTTGCAGGCAGAAAGCAGTGCGCTAGCTCTGTGGCCATCAATGGTGGTGTTTTGCTTCACGAATTTGTACTGTGAATCCACTGCAATGGCCTGTGGGCGAAGGTCAGCTTGCAATCGCGGCAAGCTGCTACGACAGCTCCAAAAATCATAATGGAGCCACCACACCACGCAACGGAGCTGCTGTCAACGGCAATGGTGATAGTGCAAACCAAAACGTAAAGTTACTAGTCTCAATAGATAGATGTGCCATTTTTGGCAAGCGTTTGCTGCTTGGTTGTTGCAATCGTCCAGCAGAACCCCGAGAAAACCGATACGGAATCAGGCAGAGACGTGAAAAAGATACCGGCAAGAAAAAAAGAAATCCTGGACGGCCGTGGATCCAAAGACACAAGCAGAACAGACGCGCGAGGCTTAAGACGAGCGCGACAGCCAACCAGCCAGAGCAGCCGCCGCCTGTGGGACCATGGGCTGCTGTGTGTCCAAAGAGGACGACCGCTTCGAAGGCACCGAGGCGCTGCTGCCCAAGGGCCGGAGCGGCAACAAGCGAGTGTGCGTGCACCAAAAGCCGACATGTTTCCTCGTTGTGTATCGACTGACGCCGACCCCCGCTTTCTGTCTGCAGAGAGAAGTCCGTGGAGGTGGATCTAGCCAAGAAAGACGGCGCCAACGGCAGCTACAAGTCGCCGTCGGCGGTCATTGCGGCCGGCGACGCCAGCTCCAAGGTGCCGGCCAAGCCGCAGCCCAAGAAGCCCGTGGAGAACGTCGACCTCTTGGGTCTCAACGATAAGCCACCGACGCCGCTGGCCGCGCCGGTGATCAAGGCGCCGACGCCGCCTAAGCCTCTGTCGCCGCCCAAGCCGGAGCCTGTGGTGCAGGCCCCAACTCCAGCAGCCCCGGTCGAGAAACCCGAGTCTCCGCCCAAGCCGGCAGTAACGAAGCCGGATTCCCCACCGAAGCCGTCGGAGAAGGAGCAATCGCCACCCAAGCCGGAGCCTGTGGTGCAGGCCCCAACTCCATCAGCCCCGGTCGAGAAGCCCGAATCTCCGCCCAAGCCGGCAGCAACGAAGCCTGATTCCCCGGTGGAGAAGGAGCAATCGCCACCCAAGCCGGAGCCTGTGGTGCAGCCCAAGGAGGCCAAGAAGTCCCCAAAGACGTCGCCGAAGAAGCCGTCAGACGATGACGAGCAGCTGATGGCGTCGGCCTTCACCTCCGTGTCCGTCAAGGCGGAAGATCTGGACAATGACGACGACAATGACAATGACAATGACAATGACAATGACAACGACAACGACAACGATGGGGACGACAATGACAATGGCGATAATGACAATGGCGACAACGAGGCCAAGGAGCAGCCGAAGGAGCCCAAGCCCAAGAAGATCACCCCCACGAAGAAGTCCAAGAAGAAACGAAAGGTAAGCTGAGCTGTTAGTGTGGCTTCTTGAACTTGGTGCTGCGCCTTCTCACGTCACGGATTGCGCTTGATCTTCGTAGAAAGGAAGGAAGTAGACGCCGTCGCTGCTTCACTTTATCATCCACGCAGCTCTGCGGCGCTCGTTATTCGCGCCGCAGAAGCCTGGAGTCAGTAGTTGGTTGTCCGGAGCTGGAGGGGCGAGCGAGGGGGGCTCGCTCTTCTGCCTAGCTGCTCTTGTTAACGAAACAGAGAACGCATTTAGCCAAGAGACAAACGTAGGCGCTTCTTGCGCTTCTGCAGGAAGATCCCGTCCTCTTCGTGGGTGCTGCCTGGTGTCGCAGCGGCGGCTTCGCCAGTCGATCGTGCCGGACCGTCGCCGTGCTTGTCGTTCTCTGCATGTTGTCTCTCCGCCATCTGCATCAGGTCACTGGCGATCTCGCCCAGCTCTTTATTGTCGCGTTGGAGCGCCTCCTTCTCTTGCCGCAGCGTCGCGATCTCTTCACTCTGAGCATGAACCTGACTGCGAAGCTGGGCGTCCGCCTTCTGCACTTGCTCCGCCTTGCTCTGGAGCACAGCCTTCTCGGTCTCTAGCCGTGAGATCTTGGCCTGCAGCTCGTGCTCACGTGTCACTACATTATCTCGAGACGCCAAGACGTGCTGCTCATTGTCACGCAGCTCCTTGAGCTCCTTCTGCAGCTCCAGTAGCTGCTCCTGCGCCATTTGCTCCGTGCGGCGGGCGATGGCCAGTTCCTCACGAAGAGCAGCCATCGCCTGCTCGTGCTGCTCCACCAACTCGCGTTGAACGTGCTCTACGGACGCTGCGCGCTGCTGGTCTTTGCTGGCGAAGCGATGCTGCAAGTGCGCGACGGACTGGGCCAGCACCGTCTCGGTCTTCTGGTAGTTGGCGACTTGTACGTCGAGCTTCTCCACTCGCTCATGGGTCAGCGCTAGCGACTGCTGCTGCTTCTCAAAGATCCCCTGCAGCTTCTGTCGAGTGGCCTTCTCCACGTCCAGCGTCGCTAGCAGTTTCTCCGGCTTCAGGTCGTCCCGCATGCCACTCAGTGTTTGCTTGTGTTCCTGTAGCACCGCGTCCAGCCGCGTCTGTAGAGCTTCACACTCCGCCGTCATATTGTCACACTCGCGCTTGCGGTCTGCAACCTCGTAGCGGCGCTCCACCAGCTCCTTCTTGGCCGCCAGCAGCTCCGCGTCTGCCGCCAGCTTGGCCTCATATTTGGCCTGCGCGATCTTCGCCTTCAGCTGGGCCGCTGAGAATCGCACAGTGAACTCGTCGCCACCGTCATCCGCAGCCATGGCAGACCCATCTGCGCTCTTAGGAGAGGCATCTGGCCGCGTGTTCGGCTCTCCAGACGTTGAGCCAACGTCGTCCCCGCCGTGTCGCTGCTGGTGCGCAGCAGATTCCGCATCTTCCACTCGGTCTGCAGCGTCCATCTCCACATCCGCAGAAAGCTGACGCTCTGCCGCTTCTCCTCCAACAATATTCTCCCCCATCCGAGCACTGTACCCTTCACCACCACCGCGACAACTTTCCTCACAGCCTTCGCGTAAGTTTGCTTCGACGTTTGAAATGCGACCATCACTCCGGTCAAGTGTATACAGATACTTATACTTTACAATTAAGTACGACCCAGAACAGCTGGGCCGGGGAACTCATTGTCAGCATGGCGCGTCGAAGGAGCGCCTCCACCACGGCGCTGCGCATGGGCTCGGTGGGCGCCCTGCTGCCCTTGCTGACAGTAGCAGGTGCGTCCAGCTTCATGGACCGACGCCAGGCGCTGAATGAACCGCCCAAGTCCAAGTCCAAGACGTCGACAGCCGACTGCGTGTCTACCACGGCACTGCTGGTCTATCGCGGGCTTGGCGCGGGGCTGGCCTGGACCATCGGCGTGGACGGCTACGCGCTGGCCAGCATGACAAAGGCCGAGTGGGCGCAATACGTAGCAGCTCGTCCCGGTTCCAGTGTGGCGCGTGAGGCGGCGCGGACGCTCGCCCGTCTCAGTGCGCGCAACATGCTGGGCTTCGCGAGTTTCCTGGGCGTCTTCGGGGGCGTGAGCTGCAGCCTGGAGAAGATTCGCGGCCACAACGACCTACTGAATCCGTTCGCCGGCGGCTTCACGGCCGGATTGGTCATCCTGCCGGCCGAGATGCGCAAGCCGCGTCCGCTGCTGACGGCGGCGCTGCTGTGCGGCTCGGCGTCCATGGCGCTGCACTACTTCATCCCCAGCGGCGAGAACAAGAGCGAGGGCGTCACGGAGACGCGATAGTCAGTTCCACGTAATACTACGTAATATGGAGTTTTCCAGAAAGCTTCTCCTTATTCACGTTGCGACTCAAATGCGGTTCCAGCTTGCGTCGACAAAAACGCAGCATCCATTTCCTCCGCAGTATATCCAACCATTTCTTGCTGGCGCGCCATGATGGCCGAAGGGTGACACCGGTCGTACACGGTGAGCACGATGGCGCGGCACACACTGACGAAGCGATCCCAGCTTGCCAGCAGCAGACCGCGTGTTTCCTGGCCGTTAAGGTACCACACGTCCAGCTCGGATAGCGCATCCACGAACGCACTAAACAGCGCATTAAGTTGCGTCTTGGTAATCTCGCAGTCGTGCAGGACGCGCACCACTCGGGCCAGCAAATGCTCAAGCAGGTGCAGGAGTTCCTTTGGCTGGGACAGCCCCGCACCGATAGTCAGGAAGCCGTGCACTACCAGGTACAACTTGCTCTCAAGCTCGTCCAAGCTGTGAGCGCTTTCACTGAGCGTTCCCTTTGCAGCAGCCCACGATCTCACATGACTCATGATCTTTTCTCGGTACACCCTGAGGACGTCGTTGTCGTTAATCAGATGCGCTTTGAGGTCGCGAAGGCAGTTGGTGAGCGGGTGGCTCAGATCGAGTCCCACCGTCTCCCGCACGCTAGTGGACTGCAGTTTTTCCTGCAAGAAGCCGATCGCCGGCCAGTCCCCTGTGCTGGGCGATCGCAGCGCGATCTGCGCGCCGTTCTCGACCACGTCTTCCTCTGCATCTTTGCCGGCCGTCCCTTCAGCGAACGTGAGTTTTGCCAGCGTCTTCCATTGCGGCAACCAGTGGGTCATCAGCAGCGCGGCGAAGAAGCGCAGGTCGTGCCACGTCAGGAAGCCTGTGATCGGGTGCTTCGGGTGCACCTGGAACCGCGTGTGTAGGAGGAACAGCAGGCACGAGTACTTGCAGGCGAGCGGCTCCGAGAGCAGAAACAGCTCACTGATGGTTCGACACGGAAGTCCGTGGAAGTTGCGGTCCTCCACGGCGGCGTACACACGTCGCAGATTCTCCAGCTGGCGACGGCAGCTCTTCAGCGTGCGTCCGGAGCTCTCGGCCACGTCGTCCAGGTCCTTCTCCAGCCGTCCGGAGAGCTTCTTGCCCAGCAGCCAGCGGTCCACATCGGCGTCCCGCGAGTAGTAGCGCTCTACCATGTAGTACTGCTGAGCTGGCGGGATCTGGAACAGCAGCTGCGAGCGGAACAGACTCGGCTGCGAAAGGTAGTGCTCCAGCTTGTCGTACAGGCGGTACTGGTCCACGGTGTCTCTCCACAGCAGCTCGCGCAGCTTGGCGGCGGCGTCTCCGCCCAGGAACGGCATGGGCACGGCCGACGGGAGTCGCAGCCGAGCAGCTAGCGCGTCCCCGGCGTTGTGTCCTTCCAACCACAGGACAAACACGTCCTCGTTCACGCGGATCGGGTCTGTCAGGAAGGCCTCGAAGACCTCGCGCATCATGGTGGCCGAAGATCGGTCAATGTAAATGGTGTTCGCTACACATGGAATAGTAGTACCGTGAGTAGGGAAAATGAGTACCCTTGTTACAGGTACGGTCACTTGTGCGGCACAGAAATCGACTGTCGTGTTTTCTGACGCACCGATATTATATACTGGGAACACCTCGTTACCCAAGATTAATTCCACGGTACTGCGTAAGCGTAACCTGGGTCAACATTCGCGTAACATGTCGGCATTGTTTCGGCAGACCACAATTGTAACAGCAAAAAAAACTGCGTGTTCCCAGCCTAAGTCGCAGACGATCTAGTTTATACCTGTACAAATGTAACGATCGATCACCACGAGGGATCGTGCTAGAGCAACAGAACTTAAAAGGACATTATTTGACATTTCCACGGTACGAGGAGGATGGATGGCATGAGTCGGGCGTGGTTGGAGCTTCAAAACCTCTCTCGTCGTCAAAACAAGTCCAATTGAGGCGTGAAGGACCTCGGCAGAAAGCTCAATGAACTACGAACCACCTGAGGGGGCTGAAAGAATGGGGAAGTGGCGTGGTCTGAGGAATCGAAAACATTATTTGGCCAGCTTTTGCGAGTTCCACATCACCCCCTTCTCTCCTTCTTATACACCCGGTTTAGATTTCCCTAGGTCACCAAATACTAACCGAATGAAGCAAACGAAACCGAAAATATCGTTTTTGTGCTGTGTGAGTTCTGTTGCTCTAGACTACTCCCACCACGAGGTTGCAGCCCAGCTCGCGTTCGGAAAGTTGCTCGTGAAGCTCGACACTTCTGACCGTCGTTGGATGTTTCGGCCTGCACCATTGACAGAAGCTGAGTGGAAAGGCCCCAGCCACGACGCGCTGATTTGCTTCACGCCTGACACAACTGAAGTGGACAGCCCAGCATGGGCGTCGCATCGTGGTGGCGCGACTGCAGTCGAACTCCACATGACGTTTATCAACGTAGCGGTGTCGTAGATATAGCGGATAGGTACACGAGGATCTCCGAAAATGCTAAGGGTCTGCTCGGCTTGCTCGCCAACAATGATGGCATGGGTGTTCGTTGTCGTTCCACCGAATGCTGTAGATTGCAGGAAAACACCACGCCAATACAAAGTAGCACGCTCTCCGCGACAACGTCAAAGAAGTACCTGTACCTGTACACTTCTGGAAATTCCAACCCAGCCATATGAGAGCGGAAACTACGATCGAGTCGCCTTCCGCAACCGTATGTGTCGGTCGGGCGATCCAATGGAGTCCCGTTGCGGCGACAACTCACCTCGCATGATGGCAAAGCCTCAACCGAATGGAAGCCACGCCACCGTGCTCGCTCGCTTGATGGCTGCCAGCCAAGCCACGACGGGAAACGCAGGAGGGCAAGCACGACGAGCGGACGAAGTACCGCGAGTCGCACCTTCGCCCAATAGCTTCAAGATGCCACCAGCGTTATTGTCGGTGGCGGCGTCTCGGCACCAGCAGGACAACGACGCAGCGAGCTACATGTACATACGGTACATGTACTATTATGTATTCCCGTAGGATATTTTTCTCACTACATGTAGAAGGCTCTCAGTACTTCGCAAAGACACGCGTGCCACGAGGCATCGTAAAGCTTTTTCTGACCGCACGCTTGAGCGGCAACCCGCGATGGGAAGTTCCGTTGGGAACCCACAAACGATACGGAATTTCCGTAGGGGAAAGGTACTATGGCTGCCATCGCAGCGTGGCAAACCTCGGCAAAGGCGAGGCGAGTTTGGCAAGGGCATGCTTGTGATGTGGACCTCCCAGTCCGGAATGGTGGACATGGACACATGGAGCACGCGAACGAGACCAACGAAATCAATCTGCCTGATCGAGGCAGAAAAGGAACTTAGTCTTAGCAAGTTGGCAGCACTCGCGGTCTATTCAATGAAAGCCATACATTGTATCACCGGAGCATGCCTGGTGCCATTCGCCATTGTTCGGTGGGTCAGGGCGACGACAGGATGACAAAATTGCGTCGCACAATCCTCGCCTCGCGGTCCGGCGGCGTCGGAGCTTGTCTCACACTGTTGTGAGACCTTTCGACCTGACGCCACTGAGGCTATCCATCGGAGCAGATCGCCACGCCAGGAGACGCAATCAAATCACAGTTAGCGAGCCGTGCACTGTTCATTGAACAGTGTTCAACTGCCGTCCGTGTTGTCCGTATTGATGGTTAGGGATGTCGTAGTGTCGAGACTCGATCACCGAAACGAGCTGCATCCACACACGGTTCGTCCCGAGCGTCTCCGCTATGCAACTGGATACTTGAGCCTTCAGATGCTGCGGTTTGGCGCGTCCAGCGCGCGATCTGCGGATCCAAAGAATTGGAAGGGACTGGGTCAATGGTATTGCAGTTGCAGTGCATTCCGACCGGCACGGGCGAGGATTAGGATTAAGCCGAGCTTGCTTTCCTCCCCTTCATTCTACAACTTGCTCGCTCCGGCCCAAGTCCTCTCTTCCAAACCATCCAAACTGTCCCGTCGGAAGATCTCCATCAACAACATGCTCTCCTGCCAGAAAATGCTCGCGCTGTGCGCGACCGCTGCTCTGATCGTCTCCAGCATTGAGGCGGCACCCCAGACCACTGGCAACCAAGCACCGGACTACAAGCACGGCGTGCAAATCGGCGCTGGCGTCGGCGCCGGCGTGGGCCTCAACCTCGGTGGCATCGGCGTTGATGCTGATGTCGGTGCCGGTGTGGGCATCGGCCTTGGCGGCGGCAACCAGGGCCAGAACACGGAGACCCCGTGTCCCAACTCGCAGGATGCTTCGCAGTCGGGCGAGCAGCAGCAGACTGGCGCCGGTGTTGGCGTTGGTGTCGGTGCTGGTGTCGGTGTGGACGTCGGCGGTGTTGGCGTGGACGCTGGTGTGGGCGTCGGTGCCGGTGTTGGCATCGGCTCGAACGGCGTCGGTGTGGGCGCTGGTGTTGGTGCTGGTGTCGGTGTGGACGTCGGCGGTGTTGGCGTGGACGCTGGTGTGGGCGTCGGTGTTGGCATCGGCCTCGGCGGCGGCAACCAGGACCAGAACACGGAGACCCCGTGTCCCAACTCGCAGGATGCTTCGCAGTCGGGTGAGCAGCAGCAGACTGGCGCCGGTGTTGGCGTTGGTGTCGGTGCTGGTGTCGGTGTGAACGTCGGCGGTGTTGGCGTGGACGCTGGTGTGGGCGTCGGTGCCGGTGTTGGCATCGGCTCGAACGGCGTCGGTGTGGGCGCTGGTGTCGGTGCTGGTGTCGGTGTGAACGTCGGCGGTGTTGGCGTGGACGCTGGTGTGGGCGTCGGTGCCGGTGTTGGCATCGGCTCGAACGGCGTCGGTGTGGGTGCTGGTGTCGGTGCTGGTGTCGGTGTGAACGTCGGCGGTGTTGGCGTGGACGCTGGTGTGGGCGTCGGTGCCGGTGTTGGCATCGGCTCGAACGGCGTCGGTGTGGGCGCTGGTGTCGGTGCTGGTGTCGGTGTGAACGTCGGCGGTGTTGGCGTGGACGCTGGTGTGGGCGTCGGTGCCGGTGTTGGCATCGGCTCGAACGGCGTCGGTGTGGGTGCTGGTGTCGGTGCTGGTGTCGGTGTGAACGTCGGCGGTGTTGGCGTGGACGCTGGTGTGGGCGTCGGTGTTGGCATCGGCCTCGGCGGCGGCAACCAGGACCAGAACACGGAGACCCCGTGTCCCAACTCGCAGGATGCTTCGCAGTCGGGTGAGCAGCAGCAGACTGGCGCCGGTGTTGGCGTTGGTGTCGGTGCTGGTGTCGGTGTGAACGTCGGCGGTGTTGGCGTGGACGCTGGTGTGGGCGTCGGTGCCGGTGTTGGCATCGGCTCGAACGGCGTCGGTGTGGGTGCTGGTGTCGGTGCTGGTGTCGGTGTGAACGTCGGCGGTGTTGGCGTGGACGCTGGTGTGGGCGTCGGTGCCGGTGTTGGCATCGGCTCGAACGGCGTCGGTGTGGGCGCTGGTGTCGGTGCTGGTGTCGGTGTGAACGTCGGCGGTGTTGGCGTGGACGCTGGTGTGGGCGTCGGTGCCGGTGTTGGCATCGGCTCGAACGGCGTCGGTGTGGGTGCTGGTGTCGGTGCTGGTGTCGGTGTGAACGTCGGCGGTGTTGGCGTGGACGCTGGTGTGGGCGTCGGTGCCGGTGTTGGCATCGGCTCGAACGGCGTCGGTGTGGGCGCTGGTGTTGGTGCTGGTGTCGGTGTGGACGTCGGCGGTGTTGGCGTGGACGCTGGTGTGGGCGTCGGTGCCGGTGTTGGCATCGGCTCGAACGGCGTCGGTGTGGGTGCTGGTGTCGGTGCTGGTGTCGGTGTGGACGTCGGCGGTGTTGGCGTGGACGCTGGTGTGGGCGTCGGTGCCGGTGTTGGCATCGGCTCGAACGGCGTCGGTGTGGGCGCTGGTGTTGGTGCTGGTGTCGGTGTGGACGTCGGCGGTGTTGGCGTGGACGCTGGTGTGGGCGTCGGTGTTGGCATCGGCCTTGGCGGCGGCAACCAGGGCCAGAACACGGAGACCCCGTGTCCCAACTCGCAGGATGCTTCGCAGTCGGGCGAGCAGCAGCAGACTGGCGCCGGTGTTGGCGTTGGTGTCGGTGCTGGTGTCGGTGTGAACGTCGGCGGTGTTGGCGTGGACGCTGGTGTGGGCGTCGGTGCCGGTGTTGGCATCGGCTCGAACGGCGTCGGTGTGGGTGCTGGTGTCGGTGCTGGTGTCGGTGTGGACGTCGGCGGTGTTGGCGTGGACGCTGGTGTGGGCGTCGGTGCCGGTGTTGGCATCGGCTCGAACGGCGTCGGTGTGGGCGCTGGTGTTGGTGCTGGTGTCGGTGTGGACGTCGGCGGTGTTGGCGTGGACGCTGGTGTGGGCGTCGGTGTTGGCATCGGCCTTGGCGGCGGCAACCAGGGCCAGAACACGGAGACCCCGTGTCCCAACTCGCAGGATGCTTCGCAGTCGGGCGAGCAGCAGCAGACTGGCGCCGGTGTTGGCGTTGGTGTCGGTGCTGGTGTCGGTGTGAACGTCGGCGGTGTTGGCGTTGACGCTGGTGTGGGCGTCGGTGTTGGCATCGGCCTTGGCGGCGGCAACCAGGGCCAGAACACGGAGACTCCGTGCCCGGGCAGCAACAACGGCTCTCAAACGCAGGGCGGTGAAGAGACTCCGGCTCCGGTTGACAGCAACAACGGCTCGCAGACGCAGGGCGGTGACGAGACTCCGGCTCCGGTTGACAGCAACAACGGCTCGCAGACGCAGGGCGGTGACGAGACTCCGGCTCCGGTTGGCAGCAACAACGGCTCGCAGACGCAGGGCGGTGACGAGACTTCGGCTCCGGTTGACAGCAACAATGGCTCGCAGACGCAGGGTGATGACGAGACTCCGGCTCCGGTTGACAGCAGCAACGGCTCAGGCTCGCAGGTTGAGCAGCAGCAGCAGCAGCAGCAGCAGCAGCAGGAGCAGACTAACCCCGGCAAGACGGGCACCCACACGGGGACGGTTGGCCCCGCGGACGAGTCGACCACTCAGCAGACGACCACGAACGAAGCGGCTCAGCAGAGCGGTCGCCGTCTCCGTTCGCAGAACTAAGCGGCTGAACGAATGTCATCAAGAAGACATACGCCGGATCTACTTGAGTGTTCCCTCATAACCAAGCGAGATGGAGTAGCAATTCACAGTTTCGTAAATACATTTTCAGTATACGCAGTATGGTACGCACAAATGCTTCGGCACTCAAACCTTGTGGCTTCCCGAATATCGGCCAACGTGCGCGCGATAATTGCGACCTCAATAACAGATTGCCCCCGCCGAGTCGACCAGGCTGACTATTATACCTGCGCTCTAAGTGAGTGACAACTATTTGAACCTTACGGTAGGTGACTGGCCTAAGGCCTTTCTTGGTTGAGGAAGACGTCAGGAAGAGACACATCGCGAAAGGTGCATGCCATGGTTCTTCAAATACACAACAAGCCTGACTAGGAAAATGGCCGCAACTGCTGGCTGGTAGGTTCGGAACTCATAAAAACTGTTTTGCTGGTCGTCTTAGGAACGCTAGTCGCGTTGGTACGATACTCTAAGTACTTTGGGAAGCAGGGTATCAGCAGATCTTGCATCCTGTTGAAGCTCCTCCGTCCAGCGATTTCTTCTGAAAACGAAAGCGTCGTGTGAGATCGGAATGGGAAACGGGAAGCTAACGGAGGTGTTTCGCACCTTGGCATCCAGTAGCATGCCAGCAGTCGGGCGTTCTGGCTCGCGGGTAGAAATGCGGAGTCCACACAGTGGCGTGGAGGGTGGAGGCGGTGTCCACTCACGCAGAGCTAGCAGCTTGTCGATTTCCTCAAATATATCTTCTTCTGACTCTGCAGACCCACACAATGAATTAGCAGTGCAGCTCCACCCTCAATGTCAGCACTGCATACGTGCATACCTGCGCACGGTAAGTTGCTAACGATTTGCAATGGTTTGCCGTCTCGGAGACGTTGTAGCCCCTGCCAAAGAAACCACGAAGGAGGCGACGTCAACTATCGAGCTCGATACCGCTCCATACTGCTCGATCATTCGACAGCCACGTACATCGACCCAGTACGCTGCTGCCTTATGCGTCACTGCGCGCAAGGTGATTGTTGTGCCGTTGATACCTAGTCGCAACTGTCTTGTATCCTCTCGGTCTTCATGAACGCACGAAGCACACAACGCACGTGAGCACCCCGACTCGATACGTAGGCAACGATACCGTAGCAAACTCACCCTTGCCTCCATCATAGTCAAGAGCAATTTCCGCGGCACAACGAATGTCCGTGGACATGACCAACACCTGATGAGTTGACTGCTCCCACATAAACTATTAGCACGAGCAAGAGCGCAGTAAACAAGCGGCGTTGCACGTACGTGGACGCGGTAGAGCACGAGCTGGTGGCCGATCGTCTGGAACAGGAATGGCCGCCACGTTCCGTTGAGCTTTTGGTACTCGAGGAAACCCGAGAGACCCTGCGTGTCGTCGTACACAGCCCTGCTGTTCCGCTTGGAGAACGTGTAGTACGCTGCCAAGTCCACGGAATTGACGGGGGACAGCGCCTTGACGGGCGAAGCGCCTGTGCTTTCGGGTCTTCGCAGGGGCGTCATCGTCTGGAGCTCATTGTCCTTGGTCGGGTCGCAGCTGTCGTTGGAGCTGCTGGCGAGCGTGAAGGTGCTGACGTTGCTGACCGGAGCGGCCCCGGCGTTGGCGGAGCTGATGCTCTCGCTGCTGGCGACGCTGTGGGCGCTCAGCCGCCACGGGGCGCGGCGGCTCGAGCCCGGCGTTGGCGTAGGCATTGACGCGGACGAGAGCGACCGACGAGACGTCTGCTGCATCACTCAAGTCAGGCGGAGCGAATTGGAGACTGATGGCACATGCTGCTGCCGCGCGCGCGACGATAAATAGCCACCAGTAGGCGCGAGACATCCAGCAAAAACCCAGTGCGATCACTAACGGCCGCTGAAACTTGCACGTTCCGACGTTCGGACGAGCAGGGTCTTGTATGGTACGTTATAGCTGGCTCATTGAAGTGTTACTTCCTGGAACGGAGCCTTGTCATTGGTAAAACAGTTTGGCTCTTAGTAGATTTTGTTGCTGACTCTTGTATCGAGGTTTTTACAATTTGCGATCCAGTTGAAGACACTTGAGGATGGTGGGCGGCGTCTTGAAAGCCGCACAGGCGGCGGCGCGGTATGTGGGCCCCTGTGGGCCTTCCCAGCCTTGGGGTCGTATCGCCTGCCGTTGCGCGAGCGCTGGGGCGTCGGAGCGACTCAACGAGCGGCAGTACAGGCGCCAAGCAATCGCAATTCCGACGCTTGGGGCGGCGGCAGTGATGGTCGCTGCGGCGGCCGCTGCGGCCGATGGCGACACCGCGGCACGTGCAGAGACCAAGCAGCTCGTTGGCGGGCTTGCGGTGGTCGGAGGGGAGGGCGAGGAGGCGGGGATGAGGCTCCGGGGAGGCCGCCGCCTGCTGCTCAAGCAGCGCAGCAAGCACCAGGCCAAGCTGCAGGAGGTCGACGAGATGAAGACCCACCTGGACGAGTACAAGCAGCGCCGGGAGGCTATTGATTCGCTTCGCGCGAGGTTCGACATGTACGCGAGCAAGAGCGTGGAGCTGGCCGGCGGCCGGCGCGTCAAGGCCATGACCTTCACCGACTTTTTGCACTCGTTCGTGCTGCCGCAGTTCCACCTGCACGCGCCCGTACGGCAGCAGACTGGCGTTGAATTCGGTGTCTATTGGCGTGCGTTTCTCTAATGCTTTCACGTGTTCCAGCGACCGGATCTGGTGTACTCGTGCGACTTTGTGGGGGATGTCAACGGCCTCATCACGTACGAGGAGTGCTATCTGCTCGTCCACCTGCTGCAGAGTAAGTTGCGTATACAGGATAGAGCAGTAGAGAGCTGTGCTGACTGGTATCCACGCCTGCGTTGCAGTCCCGAAGGAGCACTTCGACGTGGCGTTTTGCATGTTCGATCTGGACGGCGACGGATCGGTGGACAAGGTGGAATTCTGCGCGGTTGTCGAGAATCTGCTGCGAGCTATCGCCCACCGTGAAGGCGAAGAGGAGGTGCGTATCTCGGCGGAGGATACGCTGCCTCGCTTGACCAAGTTCCTCTTCGGCCGCTTCAGCAAGACCATCACGGCCAAGGACCTGGGCGCAGCACTCGATGTACTGAGGAAGCAGATCCTGAGGGCGGAGTTCGATCTGTACGCGACGGTGAATCCCCTGACCAAGCAGCCGACCATGTCGGTCCATGACTTGGCTCTTACGCTACTTTCGTGTTTCGACCCGGAGAAGCTGCCGCCGTATCTGGAGCGCGTCCAGGCGCTAAATGCCAGTGATGTACGTTGCAGTCCCATGAAAGAAGGACAGTGGACGGTGGCTAACCCGTGCTTTGACTTGGGTGCAGGGAGTGGTAACATGGGAGGAGTTTTCTGCGTTTCACTTCAATGTGCAGAGCAATTTGCCCGACATCAAACTGGCATTTGAGCTTACAGGAGCTGCCGAGATCACCGAAGGTGAGGCGCCAATAGTGACAAGTGGAATGAAAGCGTACTTACCGTCTCGCTTTACGTGTGTGTAGCTGATTTTATTCGAGCGGCACACGTCGTGAGCGGCGTCGAGTTGTCATCCCCAGTTGTGCAGCTCGCGTTCCGTGTTTTCGACGAGAACGGTGGGCTCCATCCTTTCTCTCAATAGCTACAAGTACTGGCACTAACCTTTTGGTTTGTTGGGTGCCTGCAGCTAACGGAACTCTCGACCAGTCTGAGCTTTTCAAAGTGCTCGAGATGCGTAACACGGTGCAGCTCAAGCAGGTGCGGAAACGCAGAAAGGGGCTCCATCTTACAGACAGACCGCTAACCTTTTGTTGGTTTTGCGTTTTCTTCTAGGAGACAAACACTGGATCGCGGGCAGAAAAGTTCTGGCACTGCCTCAATGTTAAGGGGGACGAGGCACACTAACAACTTGAACGTGACGGTCCGACCGGGATGAAGGGCGCGAATGAACTCGCCGTTTGAAAAAGCAAACTGTCTTGGTGTTCAAATGCAGCACAACGACTCGGCGCTTGGGGCAATGGTTAGTTACGCTGTAGACGATGAATGTGCTGGCAGCTACTGTAGCCATGTCTTTGAAGCGACGAGACCAAACGCTCCCAGCAACGAGGCCAACTTGTCAACACTCACAACGTAACTCCTGAATCGACCACTTGCATCTTGCTGGAACCTCGAGCGTTGGATTGGCAACCGGTTACTCCCTTGACCGCTATGTGCCAGTGTTGTAGCGGAGCGAGTTCCCAGCACCTTGCTCCAACCGCTGAAGGCTCTTGAAGCAACCAACCTTCACATTTCCATGTGGGACGCCACGAGGATACTTAAGTGAGCGGTCATCTTCGATCGCAGGAAAGCCTTGTACTATTGTACGAAGATCCGATCTACTTACTGGTAGACTTGGGAGAAGCACTTTCATGAGTTCCCTGGATCCCGAGCAGCCGACACAACCCGGAGTAGAAGCGTCGCAAACCAAGACGAGTGAGTAGATACTACTACGTAATTACCTTGTGCATTAATCAGCAAGTCCTAACAAGAAGGGGGCGTCCACTTACACATAAATACCAGCCAGCCAGTGCGGGTGGCGGCGAAGACCCCTCCGCACCAGCTACCTGGTGGCCCCTTCCTCGACTGCTTCCTCTACGTCTGATAGACTCACTTTTGTCAGGGTTCGGTTCACTTGCACGACCGTCACCTTCTTGCCGCCACTCACGATCACAGCCTCCCCGCCTGCGCCTTCTTGTTCCTCAGCTACCACCGCCTCTGCCTCGTCCACTTCGTCGCGCGTGGCTGTACCTGTATCCTCCTTGCGGATGGCGCTTGGGGAGCCCGTGGGGATATCCTCGAGTGTATCCTGTCTCTCTCCCTCCTGCGGCGCTGCGGTCTCTGCCTCAGCGCGGCGCTCCTCGTCCGTCGTGTCCTCGATCGTGAGTTTCCCCTTGTCGTCCCGGGAGATGGTCGTGATCTTGTTGCCCTTGGACGTGGCGGCCCGCTTGATGGTGATCTCGTCGCCGTCCTCTGTCTTGATGGTCGTCGTGCGCACGTCGTCCTCCGTCTCCTCGGCAGGCAGCGGCTGTGTCTCGTTACCGGCCGTCGTCGTGGGTTCCACCATCTCCGTGCGCCGCGCGACGCCCTCGGCCACCGTGAAGCCATCGCGGAAGGTGCGCGTGGACAGCACCGCGCTCTCGTGACGCAGCATGAGCCCCGACAGCAGCAGCAGCGCGCCGGCCAGCACCAGCAGGAAGAACACGCGCTCTCGAGACGTCTCGCGCCGCATCATTTGCGTCTCACTCTCGACGTTTTATTGTGGGCGGAACGACCGCTCGTCTCTTGGCCGGATTCCGCCCAACCGCAAAAATGACTTGCGCTTTGTATGCGGAGGTGCGCGCGGCCAGTCGTCTTCAATCAAGGCCATGTCGGAAGCCATCCATCGCGAAAAGGCTTGCTCCATTCTCCAACAACTATCTTCAACGCCAGACTCTTTACTGTTCGAAGGCGCTCTTGCTCTCTCTGCTCCGACCAGCTCTGATAAAACAAACAAAACGGTCCAGGATCCCCTTTCTTCGGCGATCGATCAGACCGTGGACGCTGCCGGCCAATACCGAGGTGCTGGAGCTATGAAGGTGGAGCTGCCAAGACTTGGCACTTTTTGCAGCAAAACTATCAAGTTAATCAATCATGCAGCTATAATATCGTTGAGCGGCTTTCACTCTCCATTTTTTTGAGCGACATTTTCAAGTGCAAAGCGAGACTTGGCTGCAGATTGCGACTCGCACGTTGCGAGTTCTGCTTACGGGCGTTGACGCCACCGCTGTTGGAGTCATCACATGCCGGGTGCTGAAATCGAATTGCAGCAATTTGCAGGTAGGTCTCCATTTGAGACTCATAAAGTACTTCATCGTTAAAAAACAACGAGTCGCCTCCATTGCACGAAGCAGCAGGCTACATGTAGTACATGCAGCTGGTAGAGTACCAATCGTATCCGGATAGTAGCTGTCTGCTTGTAGCAGCAGAGCACTGCTTCATCAAGCGAGCGAGCGATTGACAAGAAAATGAACAGGACTATGTATGTAAACTGAGAAGCATTAGATTAGATTTTAAAATTAGTTGGTTGTTGCAGGTTTTTGTTAGGAGTTTGTATGCGCGTGACCGTGCGTACTGATTATTATTTCTCACATACTTAAAATAATACAAATTAATTACTTAAAATAATACAAAAATTAATTTCTGGAGGGGGTCTGGTTAAAGCCGGGACTGAACCCTGATCCCGTTTGGCATACAAAGGCCAAGTCAGACGGCGACGAGACGCATTTGTCCCTACGTGTCCGCCGTCGCCGGGCAATCAGCTCACGCCCCCGCCTGGAGTAATCTGCGTTGCCAGAGAGGAATCTGCCAAGCCAGCAGAAGCACAAGAAGTCAATTGAGCACACCTGCAGCCGGTGCCGCGCATGGAGGAGACGACGGCCACGTGCGCGCGAGAAGACGCGGCGGCGCTGGGCGGCAATGCGCACGCGTTCCTGGACCTGTTCATGGTGGTGACCGTGGGGCTGGCGCTGTGCGTCGTGCTCTTCCGCGTGCTGTTCACCGTGTTCCCCGTGCCCGGACAGAATGGTAGAGCCCCTAGCGGCAACGGCAGCGCAGGCTCCAGCAGCCCCGAGGCCTCGCGCAACACTAAAACTCTGGACCGAGCCTCTGTGAAGCGTGCGGCCAGCGTGCGCGACCGCCTGGAGCGCGAGACCCGAACGCGGCTGCCACGGCGATCCACGTACTACTCGATGCCCTTCTTCGCCGACACGGTGGCCAACAAGCAGGAGTTTGTGGAGAGCCTCGTGGAGCTGGGCGACGCCCCGCTGGACGGCTGGCTGCTCGTTAAGAAGGGCCTGCAGCGCGGCAAGCACTGGAAGAAGCGCTTTGTGGTGCTGGACGCGCACGCGAGGATCAAGTACTACCCGAACGCAGACGCGGCGCGGCGCAACACGAACGTCAAAGGGTCGCTGGCCGTGCATGCCGTCAAGCCGGCCGACCCGTTCGAGTTCGGCGCCAACACGCTCGAGATCAGGGGCACGCTCGGCGGCACCTACTTCTTCCGCGCAGAGGACGACATGGCCACTCGCTCGTGGCTGTGCGTGCTGACGATGCGCGCCATCCAAGGCCACGTGCCAGGGCGTATTGACAGCGTGCTCAGCGCTGCAGTCGCGCCGCAATCCCAGTCGGCGCTGGCGTCCAGTGCGCCTCAGCTCTCGTCGTCGTCGTCAATGAAGCTGCATGCGTTCTCCGACTCGGCCGAGAACGGCTTCAACGCCCTGAGTGCCAGTGCGCTAAACCTGCTGAGCAGCCCCGGTGACGACGGCGAGGTGCCCCCGGTGCGGCTGAAATCCCACGCACTCGAGCTGGTGATGCAGGACATGAGCTACGACAAGGACGCGTCGCTGCGCCAGTTCTACGTGGTGGCCAAGTTCAAGTCGGACCTGCACGACTACTCCAGCGTCCCCGTGGGGCAGACTTCCCCCAAGCCTCGAGGCGAGAAGGGCGAGAAAGGAGCCGTCGTCAAGTGGAATGAGAAGCTGACGTGGCATTTCCAAGACCATCTGTGCTCCGAGTGCCACGAGTGTCGCTCGCTCGGGGCCATGTCCGGTGCGTTCTGCGGCCTGCCCGACATCATGGTGCTGCACGTGTACGAACTTCACCTGCGCTACCTGACCACGAAGATCGGCGAGGTGTCGCTTTCGCTTCGCGATTTGCTGGGCTTCACTGGCATGCGAACGGCTGAGTTTACTTGCGCCTGGCCTGTCACCTCCACTCGTGACGCCATCCTCGGCCAACTGACGCTGTCGCTTAAGTACGCTGTAGACAATGCGGGCGGCGCCGAGGTGATGCAGTTCCTCGTGACGTCTGCGGACGAGCGAGAATTGGTTGGCGAGTACCCGCTCCACGCGTCTCTGGCAAGCGCCAACGACTTTTTCAACCACTTCTTGGCGAACGGGACGTTGGACCGCCTGAGCGAATTCTACAAGGAGCGAGGCGACTCGGAGATCGAGATCGGCGACTGGAGTCCTTCGAAGGAGTTTGGCGGCCAAGTGCGCACGATGAGCTGTCGCTCGCCTACGAACGCGTCGATCGGTCCGTCTCACACCATGACGACCACGACCGACCACGTGCCGTTTGACGACGGAGGCCTTGACGCCAATGGAAAGCTCGTGATGCAGTCGAAGGTGGTCATGCATGACATCCCCTACGGCGACTGCTTTTCGGTGGAAAAGGTGACGGTAGTGGAGCGAGTGCCCTCCAGCGATGGAAGCCCAGGACAGCTGGTAGCGAAGATTTACCTGGGCGTCCCGTTTTCGAAGGGCTGTATGTTCAAGTCGAAGATCATCTCGGCAACACGAGAGGCCATGACGAACTCGTCGAGATTGTATTTCCACGTGGTGAATCGATCGATGGAGACTCCGAGTGTGTCGGCAGCACCCGCCAAGCCGTTTCTGGTGTCGACTGAAGAGGAGCGACAGGTCGTGGGCGAGTTTGAATTGCACCCGGCTGTTAAGGACGCCATGCACTTCTTCGACTTGTTCTACGCCGACAACACGCTGTCACGCTGGCAAACCATTTACAAAGAAGCAGGAGACACGGAACATGTCGTGGGCAAGTGGGAGGACTCGACCGAATATGGGGGCCAAGTGCGCGAGATGAAGTACCGTGCGAAGAGCACATCGGCGCTGGGACCGTCATCGACGATGGCAGAGCAACTCGTCCACGTGCCCTTCTCGTCTCAAGAGCGTGACAGCATGGACGCCGATCGACTCGTTATCGAACACAAGCTGACGCTGCTTGAAATTCCCTATGGCGACTGCTTCCACGTGGAGACCGTGTACGTGATCGAGCCCCGCACGGATGCCGTCGGATCGCCCCTTGTGGCTAAGGTGTTTATCGGGATTCCGTTTTCGAAGGGCACAATGTTCAAGTCAAAGATCATGTCCGCCACGAAAGAGGGCGTCGTCAAGAGCACCAAGATGGTCTTTGAAGGGCTCAAGAAGGCTTTAGAGGTGGAAGATTCCGTCGCTTCTTCTGACTCGACCCGTGCCTCTGCTAGTTCCCAGCAGACTAGCGGTACGCCTGGCCGTCCGCGAAGGAGTTTATCGACGGGAGTTGTTTCTCACCGGCGGCCGAGCGTCATGCGCTACAACAGTACATTGGACGGAAGCGTGGCTCTCGAGGAGATTTTTGAAAACCAGCGGGTGAGCATGTTTGGCAAGTGGGCTCCCAACCACTTGCTGCCGACGGACCGACCGCGATTTTCCAACCGGGATGGCGACAAGGCCATGAGCTTCGAGCAGGTTTCTCTGCCTCCTCACTGGAGCTGGACGACTCCGTGGCGGATCGACAAGAGCTACACGGACTGTGACGACGAGGGCTGGAGCTATGCGACCGATTTCCCGCGCTTCAAATTTCACCTGGCTCGTGGCAAGTCCAGCATGAAGCGTCTTGGCGCCTCGGTGCGCCGCCGTCGTTGGATCCGCATGATGGCGTATGTGCCACCTGAGGCGACTGCTTCTGCTGACACGCCGAGCCCCCCACCCCCGAGCGGCGCCACATCTCGTCGAAACCACAGCCGCGGGAGCCAAGGAAGCAGCAGCAGCTCCATGGGCTCCTAGTTGGAGAGAGGAGCAGCTAGGATAAATTTAATTCAACGACCAAGTGATTTCTCCGTCGTCGCCGTCTTATGACACTATCGACTATATTTGCTTTGAGACCGAGGCCAGCCTCCCTGCTCTCACAAGTCAATTCGCCAAGCCTGCAACAAGCACTCAAGTCGTGAACACTTCAACATGAAGTTTGCTCAGCGTGTCCTGATCCTGATGACCCTCGTGGTGGTGGTTCTCTCATGGACTGCAGAGGCTGGCGGACCACAGTCGCTTGCTTCCCGATACGACGACTTCAGCGACCGCATGCTCAGACAACGACTCGCCAAGCAGGCTGCGTACGAGAAGCGAGAGCGCGACTTCTTCAACGGGGATCGCCGAAAGCGTCACTAAGAAAGGAGGGCATTCTACAAGTTGGCTAGGAACGAAGAAGCAGCGCCAGCTAACGTCCCCAATGAAACCCACAAACCTGTTTCACTATACGGCTGGAGCGTCTGTGACTTAGGCTGGAAAATGTAGGAAATACCATACGAAGCAAACATGTACGGAGCATTTCGTTAGTGCCCCTGGAGATGTAGCAGAAATAGAACTGCTTGCAGCAGTACGATACGAACCGCAACATCCAACTGGTAAAAAACCGCGCCAATTTCTTTGGGAGATGCATGATGACTGAATTGACAACATTTTTTATAGCAATGTGAAAACACCGTCGAAGTGCACATGCTACATCCTCGCTCAACAAGCAATACCAATGAACCGCACCAACTTCAAACTGGCCGCTGCGCTGTAGAATGTGACGCAGGGCCCTGTTAAGCAACTGCCGACATGTGAATGTTGACCCAGAATATAGGGTCGGCTGGACAGCCTACCCAAGACAGTGTCTACGAGGTGTTATCAGCATTAGGCCGTGCTCGACTTGGCTTGCAGATAAACCAGCTGTTTCGGGTTCGAAAATAAGCAAAGAGCTCTTTTTGACCAAGGTCGAACACAAAAAGACCAAAGAGCTGTTTCAGGTCAAAATGAGACTGCGCAAAGCAAACGAATGCTGGTTAACCATTTGTTGAAGTGCGATTTAAGCACGCCAACGCAAAGAAGAGAAACTATCCTCTATCGATAGTGGAACTCAGATAGTTTTTTATACTGGGAACACCTCGTTAGACCCTGGTCCAAGTGCCGGAATGCATTCTGGACCTGCATTTTTAGTGCTTCTGATTGGTTAGCAGTTTTTGGTACATCGTACCGATTTTCTGATTTTCATTCCCAGAATGCCTGTTTTCAGAACACCGGCTCGAGGCGTTCTGAAGTCAGAATAAATTCTCAGCAGGAATGGCCACAGAAAGAAAACCTCCTTTCATCATGGAGAGAAACCGACAATTCGCAATCTTCGCAGTCGTCTGCGCGTGTGCTGGTGCTGTCGCAGCAGTCGCTGCTGACGGGCGCTCTCATGGCACCCGCAGAGTCAACACATCCACCTTTCCTACGGAGACCTTCGAAAACGCACTACGCGCCCCCAGGACGCGCTGGTTCAAAACTCATCTTAGCTGTACAAGATCATCTTTTCTGCGCATCTACAAAACCGTAGCTTCTGCGTGGACTCATAAACCTCGCCCCAACGCCAAGAACCCCATCATGCGACGGCTAGCTCTCACTATGATCTATTTGGCGCAGGGATCCAGTATGGATGCTGCCGCCGCTATTATGGGGATCTCCCATACGCGGGCGGTTGCGTATATCAACCAAACGCTTGAGGTACTAACGGCACTGTCCAGCTCAAGCATCGTCATGCCTACTGGGGAGGAAGCTGCTGCCGTGGAAGAAGGTTTTTTGCGCTGGCTGGATTTCTTGGTGTCGTTGGAGCCATCGACGGAACTCTCATTCGCATACCGCGCCCAAGCGACTTCGAGGGCTGGTACTGCAGAAAAGGATTCCCTGCGGTAAATGTGCAGGCGATAGTTGATCATCGAGGTGTTTTCAGATCCATCTCAATTCAGGCGGGTTCTACCAACGATCAGTCAATCTGGAACGGGTCGGGTGTGAAAAAGAGGTTGCGGTGCTTTATTTTTGGGTGTTTTCTTACTAATTACTTTTTTAGAATCTCTTCTTTCGTGCCGCAGGGCAAGCATTTACTAGGAGACGCCGGCTATAAAGTCTGGCAGCATCTGCTCGCGCTGTACGGCGAAGCCGTTGCAGCTTCAAGCCCCGTCGAATGCGCCGCTACAACTATAGGCACTCGAGAACCCGTATCGTGGTGAAGTGTGCTTTCGGGTGCATCAAGAATCGGTTTCGGATTCTCTTAGGAAAGATTGAACAGAAGACACGAGATCACATCGTCAAGGTGATTGTATCCTGCGCTGTCCTCCACAATTTCCTCACTATTCTGGGTGACAACTGCAATATTCGGGGGGAGGATCCACTGCTTCGCTACGTTCCAGACTACATCGCCGAGGATGAAATTAATTCTGAAACTGCGACTTCTCATGACATAGGCAAAGCAAAACGAGACGACATTGCAGCGTTGTTTATGAAGTACATGTAGCCGATCTACTTTTCTAACTTCTGTGCGAGCAATTTAAGCAACTCGATTTGCTGCTGCTGAACTCGTATGGTCTCCGAGTGTTGTGCTCAGCGTCTCAATGAGTGACTCGATCTTGCCACTACTCGCAGAGCTCGAGGCCATTGCTGTGGCTATAGCCTCCATACCTGTCTGCATAGCCGTTGCTAGTTGCACGAGGGGTGGTCGCTTCTCTTCTTTTGCCATTGCTGTTTCTTCGACTTCCGACCCGCTTTCGTCGGCTGGAACATCGGTGTTGGTGTCGAACATAATATCACCACTGATCCCCGCGTGCCTGCCAAAGCCATCGTTCAGAATGGACCAGTAGGCTTCATCCATTGGTTTGAGTGGATTGTTTCCAGTTGCATGGATATCACGCTTTCGCTTCCTATACTCACACTTCATTTTCCTGTATTTGGTAGTCAGCTAGCAAAAAGACAATATCACCATCAAAATGAGTTACACGTGCTCCCAATGACAGTATACGGCAATGCAGCTTACCTGCTCGCTTGATATCACGATGCTCAGCTTCTCAGACAACACCGACGCGAAGTACTGCCAGGCTAGAGCCTTCTTTACATTCGTATCCGCCGATTCAATCTTGGTCTTCACGTCGCCTTCTTTCTCGAAACGGATTGCAAGCAACGCAGAAACCATGTCGTTTGTCCATTTCAATCGCGGTTGTTTGCCCTTACTCATCGCCTTTCCCTTTCTCTTAACACGCTTCGGAGCGGGAGCTGAGCGCGCGGGTGCAACATGCTCTTCCAGGCTGGGGCGAACACGGATTGGCGACGCGGAACTCGCACTGAGCGGCACAATACGAGAGCTGAGAGGCGGCGCGGTACCATAACTGCGAGGGAGCTCCATGGTGGCACCGATAAGCGGCGCGACGATTGTGTCGTTGGGCACGTCGGTGACGAGGGCGGCGGACTGCGTGAAGGGCTGCGTGAAGCCTATGCTGAGAGGCGGCGTCATGCTGTCGCCGACGGACACCACGGTTCTCGAGTCGGGGGACTGGGCGCTGCTTGCGTTTCTGAACACGCCGCTGGCATACTGCGCGATAGTGGGGCCGTTGAAGTCCCCGACGCTGAAGCTGGTAGACGGCATGATGCTGGAATCGCAGAGCTGCGTGATGGGAGCGTCGTGGAGATGCGCGGTGCTGGATGGGACAGGCTGCACGATGCTGAAGCTGACAGACGGCGTGACGCTCGTCCCAGCTACACCGGATCCGTTGAGCGATGATGCAGCGTTCGAAGGCGGAGCGTTCTTCGGGCCCGGCGCCGAAGCTCGCCTCGGCATGGTTTGGTTTGGTTTGGAATGGTCTGATTTCGAACTGGACCTTTGTGCGTGATGTGGGCTTACATCACATAGCAGCTGGCAGCCACTTGGACCTGCCTCGGTATTTATTCCGGGAGCGCAGAAATCTGAGGTCTCTACTTGAAATTCCCTAACCCGCTTTGAGAACAGAATGCATTCCGGCACTTGGACCAGGGCCTTAGAGGCTGTAGACAGCCCACCCAAAATTAATTCCACGGTACTCCGTAAGCGTAACCTGGGTCAACATTCGCGTAACATGTCGGCATTGTTTCGGCAGATCACAATTGTACAGCAAATAAAACCTGCGTGTTCCCAGCCTAAGTCGCAGACGATCTACCGAATTCCTCGATGGGCAGTACCCTCGTAGTACATCGCCAAGGGGTACAGCTTTTCGAGGAAGTCTCTCTGGATTCAACCTCTTGTCATTGGTCGAAACTACGAGGCGATCTTCGAGCAGCCAGGTCCATCGACTTCTCCACCGATCGCCAGTACGAGCCACCAGCACCATGGCGAGGGCGTACGTGTCCGCAAAAAAAGCTACTCATCGTTCTAGAAGCTGAGCGTTGTCCTGTGAAGGCTGTGGCTCGAAAGTACGGTGTTCAACCCTCTCAAATAAGGCGCTGGGCGAAAAAGCGAGCTACACTCGAAGCCACTGAGACGAGAAATCCTCGGGCCAAGACATTTAACACAGGGCGACACGCGTCAGGAGGCTGAGCTTGAAGAAGAGCTGGATTCCTGGATCATTGAACGGCGATCGCACGGTTTAGCTGTGTCAACAGGTCAAGTAATAGCGAAGGCTCTTTCACTCAAACCATCATTTCGTGGGGGCAGCAGGAAAGCTATGTGGAAGTGGGTGTATCCCTTTCTCCACCGCCACCGTCTAAGTATCCGACGCAAGACGCGGGTCGGGCAAAAGCTGAGCGGCCACTTGGAGGAAGTTCGTCGAGAATTTGTCGCAGCGGTGAACGAACGTTTTGAAGCTGGCGGTACATTGGAAGGCGTTCCGCCTGCTTTACGAGTTAATATGGATGAAACTGCGGTGTTCTTCGAGATGACATCAGATACAACGATTAACCAAGTGAATACTCGGACTGTTTCCATTCGTGGTACTGGATCGAACGCGAAAAGGCTTACAGCTTGCGTGACTTGCGCTCAAGATGGGACCAAGCTCCCTCTATTTGTTGTGTTTAAAGGCAAGCCCGGCGCGACAATGAGAAAAGCCTTGACAGGCTCCTTCCGCCTGACGTGTTTGGATGCTGCCAGGAAAACGGGTGGATGGACGAACGGGGCTGCCAAATCTGGCTGGAGAAGGTCTGGAAGCCTTACGCTGCCTCGCATCCCGCTTCGATGCTGATGCTCGATGAGTTTAAATGCCACGTGCAGGCCTCTTTCATCAGGAGCCTGAATGATGTTGGGACCGAGGTGGAGATCATACCTGGTGGGTACACGTGTGTGCTACATCCCTGCGATGTCGGGATCAACCGGCCATTGAAAAATGGTATTCGAAACCATTACAATGATTGGGCTATTCTCAAATGGATACTATTCGTGGAGACGCCAATGTTCCAGCTCCTGCTCGTGAAGATATCCGCTGGCTAGTTTCGTCGTGGGAGAAGATTGAGAGTGCCACAATCGTTAAAACATTGTGTCGATTGGATATGGTGTCCCGGAAAGCACTGCCAGTGAGGAGCAGCAAACCTCTGCAGAAGTAAGCGAAGAACCGGATCACGACATTGATCTGACCGATTTAGTGCTTCACATTACGCTCTGAAATGCTGCTCGATATTGGTAAGCATTAAGCAACGAACTATACCTCTGCTGCGTTCGGATCGACGTCGTTTTTGACTGTTTTCAGACTTGCGCAAGTCCTCAACAACTGTGGTCATCTTGTTCTCGTACGCTGCCTTCATTCTCAACAGCCGCCATGGGAGAAAGCCGACGTGGCACGTTTGAGCCCCAGAGCGTATCACGAACGCCTTCACGACGTATTCGAGCTGGTCATCTTATCAATTATTGCCTCCCCCTAAAAACGATGACATCGTCAACCTTCACATGCTTTCCGCACACCTCGTGTGCTGAGCAGCTTCTCCTCGAGCCGCCTTCATCGCAGCCGACAACATCTACTCCAGAGATCGCAGGCACCGACCCCCCTTCCTGTTAGACACACATCAGCATCAGTAAGTAGCAGAGAGCGACATAATCTGGCATCTAGCTAGCCCTTACCATGATCGCTCTTTGTTGTCGAAATGTTTAATGAGGTATAGAGCGATTTCATTGGATATGATGTGAGCCGGGGGTACAGGTTTTCGAGGAAGTCCCCTCAGAAGTTGCCCATCACTTGGTATGGCAAACGTGACTGGGGGGTACAGCTCATCGAGCACTTTTGAGGGGTACTGCTCATCGAGGAATTCGGTAGTTCAGCCGTTGTCAAGCAACTGCCCGTTGAAAAGGTTGCCTCAGAATTTCCGAGTCAAAGATTTTTTTATTGGCTGTCAAATTTTGCTGCAGATCGATTTTGAGCCTATTGTTGTAGCCCGATTCGAACTCCTTCACTGTCAAAATTATATTTCAAAAATCAAAATCTCAAAACTTAGATGTATATTTTGGTAGAATGTTGGCAACACGAATCATTTTTATCTGCTCGGGAGACTTGGTCTCAACTTCCTTTCCAGGTTGGCGACTTACGATGTTTCTTTGCGCGGTCGCTTCCTAGCTCCTGTTGGAGCCTTCTCGCCGCGGCTTCATGGACGTCCAGGCTCCGATTTTCGATGGCGCAGTTGTCAGTAGGCTTGACTTCACCGTCGGTAGTCCGGAGCGTCCTGTGCGTCTTGTTGGCAGCCTTTGCTGCTGCTGCGTCAGCAGTACGCTCTTTTTATTCTTCCTAGCCGCTGCGACCCTGGCCTTTTGGATTTCCTTGCCTTACGCTCGTCTTCGTCGTTTGGTGGGTCGGTCATGGGGTCATCTCGAAACTCGTCTGGCAAGTATCGACGAAATTTGTTGTAGATCGTTTGGGTTTTCTCAGAATTCGGCGGCGGGTCTGGTAATGCGGCAATGTCGGTCTCAACAAGCACACGAACGCGCGTTCCATCCGTAACGATGCCGTCGTATTTGCGGCGCAAGTCTTGGGCGCAAGTCTTGATCCACCCCAGCAGCGTCCGGACCCCTTTGCATGTGACTACCCCAGGTTTGTCTTCGTGCATGGAGAAAATCTATAATTTCTGGATTTCCTTCAGCTTTTTGTAAGCGTCATCCACGACTTCGCAATACTCTATGAAGATAGTTTTCCTTGGGTATATACACGAGAGCTGATGAAACCGACGCGTCGTTGACAGCATCGAGAAGTTCGTCCATAGTCCACAGATCAACGCGAGAGATGTGCATCCGCACATGGCCAAACCCACGGTCAACTGCGTTCTTGGTATTGTGGTATTGCAGTTGCTGGAAATTTCCCAAAGTGAAGGACTCTGACTACGCGACACGCGGGATACGGTGTGGGACAACCCAGGATGACCGTCCCGTAAGGAGTGAGGGTCGGATCCGGAGGGATCCGTACTTAACTGAGATGATCGTCGGGATTGTATGGGATCCATAGTGAGATCAAGATATAGGGAGAATGGGAGGCTCAGGAGAGCCCAAGGTAAATGACTGGGATAGGATAGGCTAAAGCATAAATCAGAACCGAATTTGTACTAGAAGACTCGCTTGGCTATAGTATAGGGGATCTCTATTGGCCCCATACATTGATCAAGTGAAACTTTGCGATCTTCCTGCACACGTGGCAGCCCCCTGGATAGCTTGGCCAGGCAGCGCGAGCCCTTCGGTCTCTCAACCCCCTCAAGATCCCGCCATTGGAAGCGGCAAGCCCCGGAAAGGAACAAGGAACAACCCCGCAAAGGAACAAGGACAAGGAGAACAAGGACAACTCCGGATCCCGTATTTATATTACGGATCCACAAGGCCTGCTCAAGAGCTCAAGGCCGACCCTATTAGGATCCCGTGCGCAGGAATACCCGCGCGGATCCACCCCCCTCTCAAGCCCCCACAAGGACATCCAAGGCTCACCAGTGCGCATCTCGTGTCAACGAGAGAGCTGTACCAGCCCGCCGACGGGTACACAAGGTGAACCACTCAGCAACTACACGGCCGTCGGAGTACCCCCTCCGTTAGTCGGTGTCTGGGCGCAGTGTGTGTGAGTTGGGATCCCTAGAATTCTAGCGGATCTGCTCCACCACAGTATGACCTTTCACGAAGAACTTCAGAGAGATGGCCTGAAGGTCCGACATGTGCGTCAACGCGAGGCATCCGCACGACGAAGCTGTTCTTGTTTTGTCCTCCGCAGTTATCAGCGTAGATAGTCAGCTTTCGATATCCAGCCGGCAAGAGGATGCGGCTGATGAAATATTGCAGCATGGAGTTGGCTTCGCCGGTTCCTGTGGCAACCACGGTCTCGTCATACACGTAGTTGTATTGTATGTTCTTGTTGGCATAGTAGAGCCGAACAAACTCACACTTCGCAGCGACAGTGAAGCTCCACCAAAAACGCGAGTCCAGTTAGGTGGTGACCAGAGGCGTCTTCGATACCCTGGAGTGACCCACCTATTCCATATCCTACTTGGGTCATCAGTGTTTCTGCTGTTGTTTTGCCCATTCATATTAACTAACCACCGGGGAGACTGAGAAGCGGATACCCCCTGAGTTTGATTGCTGACTGCTGTGTGAAGCGATTGTATCTGCTGTATTCCCTCTGAAGTTGAGGTGGTGCGCGTTTGTACGGGGATTCTGACGGACTAGGCGTCTGAATCGTTAACCCACGTCGACCTAGCGTGGTGACCCACCTTTCCAGGGTCAAGCGAATAAGGAAGGGCTGTATATATTTGCGTATAACTCTGTATATTGTTGGTTGCTTGTCTGGGGATTGGAGTCTGAATTTGCGATATTCAGACACCTGATTCTCAGAGATCCGATATTCTGACCTCTAACTCTAAACCTGTGCAGTTCTGGTCTTTTGCCTGTGGGTATTTAAGTGCCGCTCGTACTAGGCGTGTACTCGACCCCGCTTCAAGGCTACATCCCAGTGAAGTGCCGTTCCGTCGAAGACAAACAAGTCGATAGGGATTCCACAAGGTACTCACTCCACAACGTCGAGGGAATCTTCTGGGGTTTGCTTACGCTTCGCGGCCAAAGCGAATCCCCTGACGCTCTCCTGTTGACTCTCAAGTCAGGAACTCAGAGTTCGCGCTCCGAGTTCTCAGACCTGGGCTGCGCTATACACCCCCTGAGCGATCAAGGTTTCATCGGCCTCGTGTCAGCTGGTGCGCGTGCCCGGATTCGATTGTTGAGGATTTCACCGGTACCAAGTGTTGAATAAGAGTCGCGTGCCTGTTAAGAACAAGTACTGCTCAAGATGCCTGCACGAGGTGCGAATGCTAGCGGTCGTGGAGACGGTGGTCGGGGAGGATCGACACGTTCATCCCGTCGCCATCAAGGTTTGCCGCCTGAGGAGCACAAGGACCTGGACACTGTGAACCGGGAAGCTCTGATGGCGCGCAAGGCGGCTCGCGAGAGCAAGGCCGCCCAAGACAGAGACGTCGCTGAAGCTGCGGTCGAAGAACAGCCTGCTACTGTACCTGAATCATAGGATAACCTCGCGGTGTCCAAGGAAGACGGTGAAGTGGAGCTGAACTCTGACGCTGTGAATCCAGACGTCCAAGATTCCGCCGCACACACTAGCGGTGATGAGGTGCCTGTGGGAGGTACCGATGTGGTTGAGCCCCCGGAGGAGATTGTCTTGGTCCCTGAGTCATCTTCTTTGGATGAGTCCGTCGTGGAGATCAAGCCTGAGCCTGCGACGGTCAAGAAGGAGCCCCAGACTCAGAGTCCCGACGCGACTTCGCCTGAACCCAGAGTCCGCGAGCCGAACCGTGACTCCGCGCCTGTCGTGGCACCTCCGGGTGTCGCTCAAGGGGCGACGAGTCAAGGTTCTGGAGCTGCTGTAGCGCATGTCCAGGACACTGAGGCTGCGGTGATGTATGTGCGTCGCGAACCAGACGCTGGCAAGACGCGAGTCCTGACCGTGTGGTTCCACCGAACGTGGAGTTCGCCTGACCGACTCCGAAGCCGGACGCGGATGCGTCCTCTACGGGAAGCTATCTCGAGTGGCGAACGTCGCTCCGGAGTCAAGACGAGGCCTGGATCTGAGGACTTCGTCTGAAGCGATGGGGTTTTGGCCTTGCCCGAGATCTCACTGCTATCGAGATTCCGATGAGCATGCTGACGCCGCGCGAGTGTGTCGCTGCCCGCAGACACTGCTATACGAGGCCGGCTTCGAGTTCTCGAACCTCATTCCGAGGTGGCCTGAGCTCTACGCGTCTAAGGTTGCAGACGACCTGATACGTACCGTGACGGATGAACTTCAGAGTTTTCTTGCTATGGAGTTGATCGGGTGGCAACTCGTGATTAGTGGCGTGCGTTATGACCTGGTTCCTATGAAGACGGATCCTGAGTCCAGAACGCAATAAGAGTCAAGTCAAGAGCGCATAGCGGAAGATGATGGCATGTGTTCAGAGGACGACTTGGCTATACTGAAGCTACAGTTCCTGGACAAGCTTCGGCTGACCGGACTGAAGCCAGCGCGAAGCCCTCGCGGGCCGAGCGAAAGTGGGCGCCAACGCAAGCGTACTCGCCCTCAGCCTCCGTCGACGCCGTCGGTCTCGTCGCTGCCGCTGTATGTATCTGAAGAATCACGTTAGGGATCGGCTACTCAGACATCTGAGATGAAGAGTGCCGATTCCCAGACGCATGAAATCATGGACATCATGCCTGCGATGGCCTCTGCTGTTGTCGGCACTTCGCGAAGCTCGGCTGAGAGTTCGACGCCTGGAACTCGGACGTCCCGAGACAGCTCGTCGTCGTCGATGATGTCGCTTGGTGGCGGGGCGTCCTCGCACATGCCGTACACTGCCCCCGGAGGCTTCGCCCTGATTGTTCAAAGTGCTGGAGCTGCCATGGTCACCGGATGGATGATGGGGTTCCATGTGACCCAGACGATGCTGCCGCCGCAGATGGAGCCCCCGCAGGAAGACGTCGAGATGACGGAGTCTGAACGACGTGAGGCAACGTGAAGTCGGAGCACTCTACCAGAGTCTCTCAGTCCAGATCCAGCCGCTCGCGTCGGGGTTCGTCGCCCGGATATTCAGACGACGACAGCCGAAAGTCAGACGCGCGGAGCCGACACCGCAGCCACAAGAGTGAGAGGCGCTCCCACAGATCGTCGAAGTCCCACCACTCTGTTGTTTCAAGCCGTGCACCTTCTCGCCGCTCGTCAGAGTCGTCTGGACCAGCCCAAATCGAGCTGAATGTCATGCGACAACAGCAAGAGTGGCAGGCCCGAATCGATCAGGCGCAGCAGGAGTTCTGGGCCCGAGAGCGTCTGGATGTCATGGAACGTGAGCGCAGACGTGAGCAGCGTGACCTTGAAGCAAGACGCCACGTCCAAGAACTGACGGACCAGCTAGTCCGAGCAAATTCCGCGAGGCTGGCGGCCGAACGGCGCGCGCAGGATCTGGAGCATTACCGATTCCAGGTGTCTAAGAACTCTGAGTCGCGAACTCAGGAGTCTGAAAGCGCCCTGAAGCGAGAGCGTCAGAGAATCGAGCGTCTGGATTCGGAGCGCGTGGAGCGTGATCGCCTTGAGCGGGAGCGCTTGGAAGTCAAGTACGCCGCACGTTGGCAATAGCATGAGGCGGAAGCTGCTGCCGAGTTAGCTCGCCAAGCAACTGAAGTCCAGGGGGTCGTGAATGAGGGAATGACGGCACTGCAGAAGCGCGCCCAAGTTGCCGAAGCCGATCGTGATCGCCAGAAGAAAGCTTCCGCGAACGTTCAGCGTTCACCGCCGCACAGTTTGCTCAACCTTCGTGCAACATTGGCCAAGTTCAAGCCCGACGGGGGTCGCCGACTCTAATTCAGCACTGAAACTCAGACGTCGAATTCCCAGACCCCTGAATCTGCAACTTCTGAATCAGAAATCAGGAATGTCGCAAGTGGGGTTAGGGTTGAAGAGAAGCCGAACATCTCCGAAGTCGCAAGAGCTCAGCTCCTCGCGACACTGCCGCAGGCCGCCTTTTCATCTCATTCTGCCGACGCCAAGCGAGTGAAGGAAGAGCACGGCGTCGCGAGCGCTACCGCTACGCAGACGACTACGACTATGACCAAGGCGCATGTATCCAGAGCGCCCTCGGCCCCAAGGCCGAGTAGCCCAAGAATTCAGACTCTAGGCGGTCGGACGACAGGAAGAAGCCTCCTCGCAAGGACAGAGACAAGGACAAGCGTTGCGATGGAGCGCCTCCACCAGATCCAGACCCGGACAACGTCTCGTGTAACGGGGTGTTACAGTTACATTAGTAGGTAGACAAAATATACATAAGTAGGTAGACAGAGAGACAAAAGTAGGTACAAAAGCACACGGATAGCGTGTGTTTCGTGTCGTTCTGTCATTGGTTGAAAGTGGGAACCCATTTCAACCAATCAGGCGACAGTTTGCATTTGAGTGTCCCCGAAGGCCACTGACACAAAACAGAGTTAAATTTGCCACAAAATCCCTACTTAAACTCAGTCTGCTGAATCTGTCCGCGCTTCCTCGCATCTTATAGTGTACGCTAGTGACGGACACACCTAGCCCGTTACACCTGGTAGCACTTT
Organism: Phytophthora crassamura; assembly: GCA_033557995.1. Classification (NCBI taxonomy): domain Eukaryota; phylum Oomycota; class Peronosporomycetes; order Peronosporales; family Peronosporaceae; genus Phytophthora; species Phytophthora crassamura. The sequence goes on along the minus strand of JAUCED010000011.1, from coordinate 63,050 downwards.
GTAGTCCTTCCAACGACCAAGATCGAGACCAAGAGCACGATGAGTCAAGTACTGGGTACTGACGGTTCCGGCGGGACCCTGGAGCACGCGAGCTTCCCTCATCTCACGACGATCGAGTGGAAGTCGCTCCATCGCCTCGCCGCGGTGACCGGCGAGGCCGTCGTCGCGACGCTGCTGAGTTCGGCAGCGTCAGACGCCCAACGCCCAACGCCAAGCCGCCCAAAAGTTCATGGAACGAGAGCTCGCCGAGGCCAATCGGCGAGTAACGACTCCCTCGCGTTCCACGAGAGGCGATGTCGTCAAGATGGAGACCTCCGCGTACTCTGGCGCCGGCCAAGACTCAAGACCGGCTGCCGCTGAATCGGTGGTTCCGCGAGATCGACATCGCGATCGCCTCGAGGCTCCTCGAAGCTGAGTCGGCGAAGGTCAACTTCCTGCTCTCCCGACTGAGCGGGAAAGCCAAGGAGTGGGCTCTAGGCAGGCTCGTTACCGACGCCTCCGCCTTTCCGACCCTGGAGGCCATCCAGAAGGACCTACGACTCGCGTTCGAGCCCCCGCAAGATGAGTCTCGAACGCGCGCGACGTTCTTCGCTCTCCGACAGGGCAAGCTGCCCATGCGCGACTACGTGCAGAAGACACGTCATCTAGTTTCGTGCATCGTCACGAACCCGATCGTCGCCGCCTCTCAAGTGCACGTCTTCATCTTCGGAATGCGTGAGGGCATGACTCGATACTGCCTCATGCGAGCGGAGCCTGCGACACTTGAAGCTGCGTTCGCACTCGCGCTGCGCGAGGACTTTCTCCTACGCGCGAGCGCTGACGCCGGATGCTAGAGCTGCTGCTCCCGAGCCCATGGAGATCGATGCCATCGAAGTCGAGTCGAGGTCGCGGTCCTCCTCGACTTTTCGAGGCCCACGAGCTACCGACGACAGTCGGCAGCAGACCTGCTACCGCTGTCGCAAGCCTGGCCATCGCGCAGCTGTGTGTCGCGTTCCAGCGACTGTGCTTGCGAGCGCTGAGGTCGTCGGCGACGCCGACGACAATTCCCCGGCCGTTCATCCAAAAAAAAACGGTCTGGACCAGTAGGTGCGGGGCGCCCTACTGGCTGGAATGGAAATCCGTGTCCCCCGGTGGCGACCGGTCCTCCTATCCCCCGTGCTTTACGCACACTTTAACGCCACCACCACGTCCGACGACCCAAGGCTGATCCTCGTCAGTCTCCACGTCGCCGGCGCGGAGCGGCCGCTCCGCGCGTTCCTTGACTCGGGAGCCACGAACAACTTCATTCGTGACGACTGCCTCGACCTCCTCCCGCCGCATGTTCGCGTGCAGATTGTCCGGGCGAGATTGTCGTGAAGTTGGCAGACGGCAAGCCCACCGCGCTCCGCGGCGGGCTGTGTCGTTGTCATACACGTTCGACGGTTTCTCCACCAACGACGACTTCTTGGTCATCAAGCTGGACTACGCCTTCGACAGCATCTTGGGCATGCCTTGGCTTGCCCGCCACCAGCCCAAGATCGACTGGCTAGCCCGTTCGGTTCAACGGCGCGTCGGCTTCGACGTTAGCGAGGTGTTCACTCACCTTCTCGTCGCCCCGACGCCCCATGTCGCAGTCGTGGATCGATCATCCACGACTCAACCCCACAGCAAGCGAGCGATGGCCCTCGCTGTGTGGTGTGCGCGACCGCTGTTGTCGGAACAAACAACGTGTCATCCTCGCGGGCGCGCGAGGACCAGAGGAACAACGCGGTCGAGCAGAGGCTACCGCGCGAGAACAATGCGGTCGAGTAGCGGCTCCCGCACGCGAGTATCGCGGTCGAGCAGGGGCTCCCGCTTGTGAATGCGACGGTCGAGCAGCGGCTCCAGTTCGCTGATGATTCCGTCGCGCTGGACCGATCTCTGCGCGACACCGGCGTGGTCGAGAATGAGCTCCCACGCCTAGAGGAGGGCGAAGTGTCATCCAGCGAATCCTCATCCAGCGAGACTTCGGCATCGAGCAGCGGCACGCGGCGACTGAGGAAGTCCAAGCGCAACCGGTCCGGACGTCGGCGCCTTCGCCGATCGTCTCCAGCAGCCCATGACGCCTCGACCAGCGAGGTGCTCAACGTCGTAGAGTACTCGGAGGACTCCCCGAACCGAGTAGGGGCAATCGCAGTGGCGAACCCTCCCTCCGATGCGGCAACCATCACGCGGCTTCCAGGCCTCTCGTGGAAGCACTTCCTCCGCGACTTGAAGGCTGATGAGATTGAGCAGGTATGCCTCCTCACCAGCCCTGACTCGACGGATACGGCCGTCCACGCGATCAGCGACGACGTGTCGTCGTCGCGGCCGAAGGCGGCTGAGCCCAAGTCCGCGCGCGATGAGCGCTTTGCGACACAGTCTTGGCAGGCGCTGGAAGACTCAGGAAACCCGGTGTACTCGCTTGCCCGTGAGTACGAGGATGTCTCCGTGGCAAGATTCCAGCGGAACTCCCTGCCGAGCGAGGCGTTCGGCACGAGATCGACCTCGTGCCGGGATCGAAGTACTGTGTGACGCGACAGTGGCCGCTACCACGGGACTAGAGCTGTGAACACCCGCTCTGAACACCCCGGACGTTCATTGGGGTATTTTGATCGCCAAACGTCCCTGTACAACCCTGAACCCCTCAAATTTATACTTAAATTAAGTATTACATAGTGAAGTGGTTCACATAGTGTTCCCATTTAGCCTTGCGGAAGGACGTAAAGCACGTGAAGGTGGCGCGTCCGCTGGCAATCTCGTGGCGGCGTCGCGACTTGGACCTGAAGATTGATTTGCGCACGAACGAGGTGGTGTTGATGACCCCGAGCAGATGGTGTCGCTGACGTTGGGGCGTGCGTCGACGTTCCTGTCTGGATCATGGCTGGAGATGAATTGCACGAGTATGGCGCTGCCCCGCTCTATTAGATTCGGGCCGTTGCTCCGCTGAGACTGTGGCCGACAAGTTGTAGCGGAGCAACGTGAGCTGGATGGAAGCGACCGAAGCAGTTACGGTGCCGCTCATGATAAGTCAAAGACCGCTATGGTGACGTCGAATATGACGCTCGCCGTGGCCTCCATCTCGCAGGAGATTTTGGTGAGAGGTTTCGTGGGTCAGACTCGAGTACGCCGATGCATGAGATTTTGGTTGCATCAGCGACGACGCTGGCGCGGGATTGAATTACTTTTCGTCACATAGATGGAGTGTGGAGAAGCACTATAACGAGAATCATGGTATATTCACAAATTGTCAACCTGCCAGTTCTGAGCAATGAACACCAGGTCTCTTACCATCGACGGCGCCAGTGAACTTCTCTTCACAGTCAAAATGTTCCCGCTCGTAGAGAAAGCTCGTTCAGACGGAACACTTGTCGCCACAGCTCCAAGCCACTTCCTCGCGAGCCGACTTAAGTTTGAATTCTTCGTATGATTGACACGCCACCACAGCAACGGATCATCTGTGCTTCTGACAGTCTTGATATCACTCAAGTACACGGTGAACTCGTCCGCGCAGTCCTAAGCCAAGTCGCTCCGCTGTTGAGGAGCTTCATCGGGCCCGAAAAGATCATTCAAGAAGTTTCCTGTCATTCAAGATGGGGTCTGGTGTGTGCTCGCGACTGGTGTCTGGTGCAAGGGATCACCTCGACATTCTCGAGCAAGCTTACGAGTCGCTGCGAGAAGGGCCGCTTCAGCGCCTTGTCTGCTGCAATCAGATGAGATATCCGCTTCCCAATCCGAGGGTCCAGGAAAGCAACCCACGCGAGCTCACTGTTTTCTAGCACTGTAAAGCGTTCGTCGAACAGATTCTGGATAAACTGGCGACAGTCGTTCATCATCACCTGGGTTTCTTCTACAAAGGGCTCGCCGCCCGCCACAGCCACCAGCTCTGCAAACAAATCGGTCCGTGGCAAGTGCTTTCTGATGCTGTGGAGAATGGGAACCACCAAAGGCATCGTAGGATACTGTTGCCCACTGAGAGCAGCAGTAGCAGCGCCAAACGGCATCAGTAAGGTCGTCAGACACTTAATAGTAAGCCAGTCGGAAGCTTTCGGCCGCCATAGCTTGTCTTCCATTCCTGCGAATTCGATGCGACCAGCGGATCTCCTCAAGTGCGCGAAAAAGCGAACCAAGTTGCTCTCGAGTAGGATTAATCGCTGTAGCATATCCCAACAGCTATTCTATCTTGTCGGGCAGTCCACTTGTACACGTAGCGCCTCGCTGCATTTGACTCCACGGGTTCTAACCTTACACTCGTCAAGCCGATTTTGGCCTTTCGGAGACTTTCTGAAGTAGCATGCAAGCGTCCGGAAACGCTGGACAACCCCACGCACAGCGTTCGCCTCATTGCGTCCGAGATACACAAGCGTGTCGTTCAAGTGCGTTTCCATCTCGTCGACGGCGAGATTGGGAAGCGTATCATATTTTCACGTTCCTTTGGTGAAAGCTGCTCGTCCTCCTGGTGCTCTGTAATGGGCTCAGCACTCTCATTGCTCACCTCGGCCGTCCAAGGTGGAATCTCCTGTGGTTGATCTGTGGTCTTCTTCTTATTGATCATATCACCAGCCACGACCAGATGGAGAGAGTGCGCAACACACGACATGCTTGGGAAGCCAGCAATGCTAGCACCGCTAACCATGTTTGCGCCTCCATCGCGCACCAACTTTGTGCTATATTCTTTTGATAACCCCCATTTCGCGCTCATCTCGTTCAATGCAACAGCAATTGCAGCACCATCATGAATACCCGGTAGCTCCTGAACTTCCAGAGTCCAGCTCCTCAACTCAAACCCATCAGTGACGAAATGAATTGTCAGCGAAATATAGCTGTGTCCGTCTCCACCAGTCAAAATATCACTTGTCAGCGAGTAGAAAACGCAGAAGCTCAGGATGTCTTCTTTGACGAGCATTCGATAGTACACTGCTAGAGCAACTATTTCGTTCCGCAGTGGTGAACGATTGGACAATACCATGCTCACGCGATACAGCTCACGAGTGATATAGAAGATGAAGTCCTTAAAAGCTCCGTCTTCCACGATGATCATCGGTCGGAAATGTCGTGCAACACACCGTGCCAGGAGCTTGTTGACCTTATGTTGTTCCTTTGGCGTGATTGTCCGGAGAGGGCCTCTGCTGTCTTGGCAAGCAGCACCCATCAGCTCAGAATCCAAGCGCCGGACAACACGCTGCGTTTGAACAGCGCCGCCGGCTGTGACGACGAGGTTATGGCGATCGCGATACATTTCCAGTTCGTCGGCGTGCTTTCCGTTCATATGCTCCACCATTTTGTGCTTTCCAATTCGAAATTTCATTGTTGTACTGCTCAGCAGGCAGATAGCTAAGCCACCGTGCTCGTTGGTCAGATCCTTATCATCAATTGGACCAAACTGATCCATGGGAACCAGGCGCGCAAAGTACCAAACGTCCTTTCGCTTTTGGTTTTCATCTTGTAAAACCGTAGGTCCGTGTCCTGCTGTACTCGAGCCTCCAAGGGGCCAATGTCTGACAGCCGATGAATACCATCACGCTGACGCAGCGCTGCGAAGCTTGAGCTTGACGGCTCCAACACCTAGGAAGACGGCGATGTGTTTCCTTGAGCAGGTCAAGTAGAGACTTGTGCCGACTCTGTCGCCCGCACTGGCTGTGCTTGGAGCGGGGCTCTACCAAGCGAGTCGGAATCAACTTGACGTCGTGGCTTTCTTGGGGTCCTGGGCACATGGGAAACTTGGGAACGAGGATGACAGCCTCGCGGCGGTGTTCGAGGAGGCTCCACTGCCTCACCCGATGGCTGGACTCTCGTCGCTCGAGCTAAAGGGAGAAGGATTCTGTCTGTGCAAGTTGGGTTTCAACCTTCTATCGATAACTACTAGTGTTTTGTATGCTGCATAGTATATTCAAGTCAGGGTGTTCCGAGGGGTTGGAAAGGGTTCGAGGAATTTCGAAGGTTTTCAGCTTCCAACCCCCGGGTGTGGCGTAGGGGGTGTGTTCGAGGGGGGGGGGGTTAAAGCCGAACGTTCGCAGCTCTACACGGGACCAAGTCCAAGCCATCGATGACTTCTTCGAAGGCCGTCGCAAGGCCGGGCACGTGCGTGAGAGCATCTCTCCGCATTTGAGCCCGACGTTCTGTGTCAAGAACGCGACCGGCGGATGGCGCATCGTGCACGCTTTCAACAAGCTGAACGATGCCACCATCCCCGCGCAGACGCCAATTCCTCGGAAAGACATGATCCTTGACACCATGTCTAGCAGTGCCACCTACAGCGCGATCGATCTGACGGACGGCTTCTATCAGATCCTCATGCGAGAGAGAGACGTTCCGCTCACGGCTGTGAGTACTCCCAGCGGGATGCTCCGGGATTGGTTGGTGATGCCGCAGGGCTTGAAGAACGCACCTGCCACTTTCAACCGCATGGTCTCTCACGTGCTGCGTCCGCTCCGAGCCTTCGCTCCGAGCTACTTCGATGACGTCTTCGTGCACAGCCGCGCTGAGGATGGTCTCAGTGCTGTCGACGTGCATCTCCGACACCTGCGGCAGGTCTTCAAGAAGATGCGCGAGAACAAGCTGTACGCAAATCTGAAGAAGTGCGTGTTCTGCGCGCCGGAGATTCCGGTGCTGGGTCGCTACGTCAGCAAGAGTGGCGTTCGCGCCGACCCGGAGAAGATCTCCTCGATCTGTTCTTGGCCAACGCCCAAGAACCAGACGGAGCTGCGTCAATGGCTGGGCCTCGCGAACTACCTCCACAAGTACACGAAGGACTAGGCGGGCCTGATCCAGCCGATGTCATCCTTGCTGAAGAAGGACGTGTCGTGGGACTGGCGTCCTGAACATCAGGACGCGTTCGACGCTGTGAAGAAGAGCCTCGCATCCGCGCTCGTCTTGATGTTACCTGATACATCAAGACCCTTCCACGTCGTGTGCGACGCGAGCGACTTTGCCATCGGGTGCGCGCTCATGCAGTTCGACGATGGGGGCCGTGAACGCGTCGTGAGTTACCAATCACGACAGATAAGGCCGGCGGAGAAGAACTATCCTGTGCACGACAAGAAACTCCTCGCGATGCGCTACGTTCTGATCAAGTTCAGAATGTACCTCCTCGGCGAGCAGACGTTCGCTGTGTACACGGATCATGCTTCGCTTCGAACCGCGATGAAGAGCCCGAACCTCTCTCAACACATGGCGCGATGGCTCTCGTTCTTCGCCGAGTACAACTTCGTCGTTCACTACAAGCCGGGCAAGAACAACATTCTTGCCGATGCGCTCTCCCGGCGTCCCGACTACGATCCTCGCCGCGAAAATCGTCATCAGGAGCTTCCTGATGACGACGACGACGACTGCGCTGCGTGTATCACGCTGGGCATCAACGCCACAGTGTCAAGTCCCGTTCTGCCGCTGCGTCAGCAGATCGCTGACGCATACGACGACGACGACTTCTACGCTGGGATCGTTCGCCACCTCCGCGATCCAACATCGGAGACGCTGGCGAAGTTGACGCGCCCAACGCGTGACGCGATCACGCGTTATGAGCTCGATGGTGATCTTCTGACGTATGCCATCGACACGTTTGATACGCCGCGCATCGTCATCCCCGCAGATGACGATCTTCGTGCTCGTCTGGTTCACGAGTACCACGACGCTCCGGCTGGCGTCATCCCGGTCGCGAGAAGACGTTCGCAGCCATGTCCCGCGACTTCTTCTGGCCCCGGATGCACAAGTGAATCCGGAAATGGGTTCGATCCTGCGAGATCTGCCAGCGCGTGAAACCTGCAGCATCGAAGCAGGCTCCGTTACGTCCGCTTCCCATCGCCACGAGCGCGTGGCGATCAGTCAGCATGGACTTCATCTTCGGCCACCCGCGCGACGACGAGGGCCGCACCGGCGTCCTCGTCTTCGTCGATCGCTTCGGCAAGATGGTGCATCTTGCTTCAGTCGCAGCCGAAGTGACCGCTGACGACTCAGCGGAGCTGTTCCTCGACGTGGTGTTCCGCCACCACGGTCTTCCGGAGTCGATCGTTTCTGACCGAGATCCCCGCTTCACGTCCGCGTTCTGGACGCGCCTGTTCCAGCTGCTGGGCACGCGCCTGCTCATGTCGACGGCGGCCCATCCGGAGGCGGATGGGCAAACGGAGCGTGTCAACCGAGTCCTTGAGGACGTTCTGCGCAGCTACGCGACGTCATTCGTCTCCTCGAGCTCGTTCTTGCCAATGGCCGAGTTCACGCTGAACAACACGACCCACTCGTCGACGGGGCTGACGTCGTTCTTCGTGACCAACGCGCGGCATCCGCGCGTTCCAGCTCTTCTCGCCATTCGCGGTTCCACTCAGCGGGCTCCACTCTTGGTGGGGAGGATTGGCACAGACGGCAGCGTTGGCGCAGACATCGAGTGATCTCCCGCCAGCCGAGGGCTGCGCACTCGACATCGTGGCATACGACGACCTATGTGCGACTGACGCGGCGGCGTCTGCCGCGACCGGATCCGACGTCGCGAACTTCGCCCCGGAAGCAGCTTCGACGCCGATTGACTCGGCCACCGTTTCCGACTTCCTGTTGCACCGTCAAGCCGTCACGCGTTTTGTCCGTGACGCGCTCCAAGCTGCTGTTGACAAGCAGAAGGTGAAGGCAGATCCGCGGGGCCGGAAGAACATGTCGTCCTTCCGGCGAGGCGAGCGAGTGCTTCTATCCACAGACGGCATCCAAGGCGCTGCGGTTACGAACTTGGGTGCGAACAAACTCGCGCCACGTTCTATTGGACCCTTCAAGATCCTGTAGGTTCTCGGCGATGCCTACACGCTAGACATTCCTACCGCGATGCGACTCCACCCGTCGTTCTACGTCGGGCGCCTCAAGCCATACGTTCCTGCATCGATTCCCTCGCCTGACGCCCCGCGCTCTCAGCAGGCGCGTGGTCGGAGATCCCCTGGCGATGACGCTGGCGACGAGTCGACCAGAGCCCTCACGCCTCCCGCGAGGTCGTCGCAGAGCGCGGTCCACCGCAGACGAGCGTCTCCAAGTGACGAAGCCGCTCCATCACCTCGCGCCGACCTTGCCCCGACCGAGTCGCATCAGCCTCGATACCGCCGCGATGGTCCCCCGCTGCTTGTGGATGCATCGGGCGAGCAACGCTGAATCGTGGAACGCTTGGTTGATCACGATATGCGCGTGGATCGTGCGGGCTTTCCTCACGATAGCCCCAACGCTGCGAATACGCGCTCACGTCATCGACGGGCACCCGAGAAGCACTACCGGGTGCGCTGGCTTGGACACTCGCCGTCGGATGATACGTGGGTACCACGTTGGCGACTGCTTGAAGATGTCCCCGACGTAGTGGACGACTACGAGGCCACACTCGCACAGGTGAACGCGAGCGACAACGACGACCCCGCCTACGTTCGCAGCATTGGAGCGTCCCCGCGACCGGCTTCGAGAACGACAATGACGACGACACACCGGTTGCGAGTCGTGGCGCTCACCGCCGCAACTACGAAGAAGTTGTGACATCGGCCGGGATTGATCCGGCGATCTCCTGCATGACAAGGCGGGTTAGTACGACTGAGCCAGCGGCGCGACGACTCTCAGCGTGGGCGACGAAGATACATCCCAGCTGCTGCTCTAGCCAGTGCTCATCGTGGGCATCCTGCAACACCGAGACGTCTCCGGGTCCTTTGGAGGCTCGCACAAAACATCGGCGAGGTGCGCGAAGCTGTTGGCATCGACGACTCACGTGAGGATCGAATTCACGTGTACTGCGTAAAACGTGCGCGGCTAACCAGCCTCTCCACGCTCTCGCAATGACTTCGAGCGTCCTTTCGCTCGCAAGGTGTCTTCGGGCGGCTCTCGTTTTCTCCGTTGTTCTTCACTTGCCCTCACGACGCGTGAGTGCAGCTTTGAGAGGGGGGGGGTGAAGTAACGGGTTATTACAGTTACATACGTATGTAGACAAGATATATAGACGGAGAGACAAAAGTAGGTACAAAAGCACACGGATAGCGTGTGCTTCGTGTCGTCCTGTCATTGGTTGAAAGTGGGAAACCATTTCAACCAATCAGGCGACAGCTTGCATTTGAGTGGCCCCGAAGGCCACTGACACAAAGCAGAGTTAAATTTGCCACAAAGTCCCTACTTAGACTCTGTAACGGGGTTACATCGAATAGTGTGATACACACAGGCTAGGTGCCACACATAAGTTGAGTTCCACACATATGTTACGTGGGTCACCCCAGATAGGAGTGGGTGGCTCACAGCCAATGGATATGCATTAGACTAGGCTCTACTATGATAGATAGTGAGTCCTATACATACATACAACAGGCGGCTCTGCCGCGATAAACAACAATACATTCAGTTCACATTTGAAGCCTAAGAGTTCACTAGCCTTGTTTAAGGTACTTCTGTCTCTTGGAGTCCGTAAGTAGTTATCTTACGGTACTCGGTATAGCTCTTGTATAGAGCGTAAGGTTATCGCTATTACTAGAGACTCTCTGAGTCTGTGTCTTCCTCTGACGCTAAAGCTACGGCAGCCCCGCTGCACTTGGTAGCACTTGTAGTCAATCCGACACCTGAGTCTTACGACTGTCCCTCTGTGAGGATGGAGCAATTTGCCCACTTACCCCCGAACCAACAGGACGGGCTTAATAAGCTGATGTCCTTGATCGGCCCGGAAGGTGTGGCCCATCTTGCTTCGCAAGGCCCCGACGCGGTGAACGCGCGTCTGGAGGCGTTTTCTCAGTATGAGAATGCTCTGTTGGAGCACGTCCAGCAGAAGATGACTGTGGCCGCGGCGTCTGTGACGCCGTGGCCTGCATCGGACGATGCTCCACGAGCTAAACCGCTCATGGTGAGCGTCAAGACCTTCGAGGGCAAGGAAGGCGAAAGCCTTTTGCTCTGGATCAGAGAGGTCGACATGGCCATGGCGTCCGCCATGCTCAAGACCGAGCAATAGCGCGTGGCGCTTGCGATCTCCAAGCTCGGTGGCCGAGCGCGAGAGTGGGCCCTGACGTGTGGCACGTCTGTGGACACTGCGTTCCCTTCTTGGGATCAGCTGAAGGCCCAGCTTTCGCGAGTGTTCTCGCCGCCTAACCAGGCGTATCGCGTGAGGTCACGCTTCCTGTCTACCCGTCAGGGTAAGAAGGAATTGCTGGACTTCGTCCAGGAGTTGAGAACTCTTCTCGCCGGCATGGCGGCGGATCCCCTTCCTGAAGTGGTCGCGGTGACCGTCTTCATGGAAGGCCTTCGCACTGGCGTGGCCAGGACGGAAGTCTTCCGTGTTCACCCGACCTCTTTTGAGGAAGCCGTGAACGTGGCGTTGAACGCCGAGTTCAACTTCAAGTCGTCGCGACTTGGTTGGACGGCTTCCCAAGCCAGCTCTTCCGGAGCTTCTGATGTGTCCAATGGCGCAGTGCCTATGGACCTCAGCTACGCTGAAGATGAGGAAGCCGAGCTTCAGGCTGCTGAGCAGCGTATCGGCATCCGTCGATGCTATGTGTGCGGCAGCACGCAACACCTGCGTCCGGGTTGCCCGCTGCGCAAGCAGCGCCAGGCTCCGTCGAGCCGAATCTCCGCTTCTGAGCAGAAGCCTGGCTCGGGGCGGGGAAACGCCAAGTCCCAGTAGGCGCGGGGCGCCCTGCTGGGGAAGAAGAACTGAGTTCTGTTGAGCCTCAGGGAGGAGGTCGGCAGGGCTTAGCCCCAAAGAGCACCGTGCTCTCTAACAACACGGAACGTGTATGCAAGCCGGGCTTGCTGGTCGTGGAAGCGACCGTGAAGGGCTTTGAGAAGCCATGGAAGATCCTTATCGACTCTGGAGCGTCGGGCAACTATGCTCGGCGCTCCACGATGGAAGGAAGTCAGCAGTACGCTGAGGCGCTGAAGGCGCGTTCGAGGGACATCGTCACCGTCCGTCTTGCGACGGGGACCCGTGTCACGGTGCCCAAGGTTCCTGTGAACCTGGGCGTGAAGTTTCTGGACTTCGATAGCGTTGAACGCTGTTTGGTCATCGACCTGGATTCGAGGTACGACCTCATCCTCGGCATGGCATGGCTGGAGTGTCATGAACCATGGATCGACTGGCGGTCGAAGACCTTAGGCGCTACGCGCTTGCCTCCTAGGGGAGCATTGGCGAGTCATGAACCCACCTCTGCTAGGAAGCAAAAGCGCTATTGGCGCGGGCACTGGACCGAGTCGGTCAATGTGCTGGACATTGGAGTGTCCGAGTTAATGGACACTGGCGTCGAAGACGCGAGTCCCGAGCACTGCTCGTGGGCTGGACGTGGAGTGGCACGTAACCCACTGAGTGAGACTCCGAGTTACTGCGAGTCATCACTGCCTGCCGGTAATGGCGGGGTCGACACTGAGTCGAGGCATCTTGGGCGTGGCCCTAGTGATGCGCGTGGAGCGGCACGTAATCCGCTGAGCGATGCTCGTGGCTTGAGCGCAGCATCGCTGCATGCCGGTAATGGCATGGTCGACAGTTCGTCGAGGCATCTTGGGCATGGCCCTAGTGATGCGCGTGGAGCGGCACGTAACCCGCTGAGCGATGCTCGTGGCTTGAGCGCAGCATCGCTGCATGCCGGTAATGGCATGGTCGACAGTTCGTCGAGGCATCTTGGGCATGGCCCTAATGATGCGCGTGGAGCGGCACGTAACCCGCTGAGCCGTGCTCGTCACGAGAGCGCAGCATCGCTGCATGCCACTGATGGCGTGGTCGGCTGTGAGCCGAGGCATCAAGGGGAGGACCCTGACGATGCGGGTCGAGTGGCACCTAATCCACTGGGCGAGGGCTGTGAGCGTTGCGGCTCCACGCCGGCTCAATCAGAGCAGCAAGAGGTGGCGACACCTGACGAGACTTTCAGTCTGAACACGCTGGCCTCTCCGAGGCGTACAGCTTCCGCGAGGAGGCGGCAGCGACGCCAGATGGCGACTGCGAGACGCAAGGCGTCGGTCCTGGTACAGGACGTGTCCGTCGTGGACGATGATAGCGAGCAGCTATACACACTCGTTGATGGAGTGACTGGTGAAGCCGAGGGCAACGTCCGCCTCGAGGCTATTCCGACGGTGGCTGCTCTGCTAGAGCTGGACGAGATGTCCATTCCCGACTTTGGGGATGCCTTAAAGGCTGGCACGCTCGCCGAAGTGGTCATGATACGACCGGAAGAGGAATTGAACTCCTCGTCGCTTATGGATGAAGCTGTCCTTGAGGACACGAAGGAGGCACTTAGTGCGCGAAGTGGATCTTCGATCCTGAAGGACCCATCGGATCCGTTCTATCCTTTGGTTAAGGAGTTCCAGGATGTGGTCTCGAATGACCCGCCCACTGGCTTACCTCCGGATCGAGGTGTCCGTCATGAGATTGACTTGGTTCCCGGAACCAAATACTGCGTAACGAGGCAGTGGCCCTTACCGAAGGAGCAGTGCGACGTCATTGACGCGTTCTTCAGCGCCAAGCACGCGGCGGGCATGGTGCGTGAGAGCAAGTCTCCGCACTCGACGCCTACGTTCTGTGTCAGAAAGCCTAATGGCAAGTGGCGCATCGTTCATGCTTTCAATAAGCTCAACGCTGCCACCATTCCGGCACAGACGCCGATTCCTAGGAAGGATGTTCTGCAGAACAATATGGTTGGCTGCACGATGTACAGTGCGCTCGACTTGGTCGATGGTTATTACCAGTTGCTCATGCGAGCGAGTGACATTCCGCTGACAGCGGTTAGCACTCCGAGTGGTATGCTCTGGGAGTGGCTAGTCATGCCCCAAGGGCTGTCGAACGCGCCTGCGACGTTCAATCGTCTGGTGACGCAGCTCTTCAGGCCCCTGCGGGCGTTTGCTCAAACGTACTTCGACGACATCTTCGTCCACAGTCGTGCGGAGCACGGTCGGTCTGACGTGGAGAACCACATTGACCACTTGCGAGCAGTGCTCGAGTGCATGCGCACCAACAAGCTGTATGCTAACGCATCAAAATGCATCTTCGGCGCTGAAGAAATTCCTTTCTTAGGATGCTTCGTTGGGAAGCGCGGCCTTCGAGCAGATCCTGCTAAGGTTAAGGCCATCGTTGACTGGCCGGTTCCCAAGAACCAGAAGGACTTACGCAAGTGGCTTGGCCTCGCCAACTACTTGCACAAGTACAGCGCGAACTACGCTGAGATGGCTCGGCCATTGTCCAATCTCCTTAAGAAGGATGAGGACTGGTGTTGGAACACCGAGCATCAAGATGCTTTCGAAGCAGTCAAGGAGAGTCTCCTTCATGCCCCGATCCTGGCGTTGCCAGACCCTGAACGTCCTTTCAGTGTCGTCTGTGACGCATCGGACTTTGCCATAGGCAGTGCTCTGCTTCAAGCAGACGCCGAAGGGCGTGAACGCGTGATAGCGTTTGAGTCTCGCCAGCTTAAGGCTGCAGAGAAGAACTATCCAGTTCATGACAAAGAGCTACTTGCGATGAAGTATGCTCTCGTCAAGTTCAGGGTTCACCTGCTGGGCTCTAAGCCGTTTGTGATCTTCACTGATCATGCGTCACTACGCACTGCGACCCAGTCGCCTCACCTCTCGCAAAGGATGGCCCGTTGGCTGTCCTTCTTCGCGGAGTACAACTTCGAGGTGAAGTACAAGCCTGGCAGGCAGAATGGTCTTGCAGACGCGTTGTCACGGCGACCGGACTATGAGCTTGCTCATGTCACGATGGTGACCTCGTCGGTGACGGACTTGATACGCGCTGCTTATGCGCGAGACGACATGTGTGTCGCCCTGCTGCGTGCTCTTGGGAGCAAGGAGTTTGAAAACTCGGACAAGACATTGTCGGCGCGCTTGCGCGCGAGCCTGCACCGTTACTCCGTCGCTGACGGTCTGCTGTACTACAGCACGAGTGCGGAGGACACACCTCGAGTCGTGGTCCCTCATGACGAGGATTTGAAGTATCGTATCCTCTACGAGGCGCATGATACACCGCTTGGCGGCCACCTCGGTCGCGAGAAGACCTACAGCTCTGTGAGCCGGACCTATTGGTGGCCCAAGCTGTACAAGTGGACGAGCACGTACGTGCGCACGTGTGAGACGTGTCAACGGGTGAAGCCCTCACCGCATGCGGCCGCGCCGCTGGCAAGCTTGCCTGTACCCTCTGGGTGTTGGGAGTCCATGAGTTTGGACTTCGTGTTTGGCCTTCCAAAGGACGCGGAAGGTAACACGGGCATCGTGGTCTTCGTTGACCGTCTGAGCAAGATGGCTCATCTAGCGGCTGTGCCGGACACCGTGGACGGTGAAGGGACAGCGAAGCTGTTTCTCGATCGGGTCTTCCGCCAACACGGGCTGCCCGCATCGATTGTCTCTGATCGAGACCCCCGCTTCACTGGGAAGTTTTGGGACGCTGTCTTTAAGGTGCTTGGCACCAAGTTGGACATGTCCACAGCGGACCATCCGCAGACCGACGGTCAGACTGAGCGCGTGAATCGCGTTGTCGAAGACATTCTTCGTAGCATTTGCGCTGAAACGCCGAAGCGTTGGAGCGCTATGCTTCCACTCGTCGAGTTTGCGTTAAACAACGCTGTGCATGCCTCCACGGGCTACACTCCGTTCTACGTGAACGGCCTCACCCACCCGCGTGTCCCGCTGACGCTGCCACTCCGTGGTCCTGGGCTTGGTGGGGGAGAGATAGCCGATCGGCTTGCTGATGTCAGCCCACTCACTGTTCGTAAACAGGTTGATGAGTTTCTATCAACGCGACTGAGTGTCCTTCGACACGTGCGTGACGCTATGGCTGAGAGCCAAGACAAGCAGAAGGAACAGGCTGATGCCAGGGGCAGAGGCAATGTTGACAGCTTTGAGGTCGGGGACCTAGTGTTGCTTAACGCTAAAAACCTACCTACACATGCAGTGTCTGCGGTCTTCAAGACCAAGTTGCGCCCGCGCTTCGTGGGACCGTTCACGGTCGTGGCCAAGAAGGGCCTGGCGTACACGCTCAATCTTCCGAAGAAGATGCGTACGCACCCCGTGTTCTACGTTGGCTTGCTCAAGCCGTACCGGGACCCGGCCCATGTGGGTTCTCAGGAGCTGGCGCCCAACGTGGCGGAGCCACAGCGCCCTGCTGAAGTCGCAGCAACAGGTCGACCTGACCTTCCAGCCGCGCGAAACCTTGTTCAAGGCGCGCCAGGCGTTGAGTCGCCGACTCAGCAGCCTCACACCACTGGAGACGTTCCCGGAGATCGCGGATCTCATTCACGGTGGTGTCAGACTCCCTCTCGGCTTGATCAAGCCTCCGCCCATGGCGCTCCAGGATCTGACGCACGTCGCTCAGCGATCTCTCCAAGCTCTCCAGCTCCTCAGGCCGGACAGGCTCCTCACCGTGCGAGGACACGGGCGCCGCCGGCGCTGCTCGACGAGCAAGGTGATCTCCACTACCATGTGGAAAGGCTGTTAGCCCGACGCCGTTACCAGGGGCAATACCAGTATCTGGTGAAGTGGAGAGGGTATCCCCACTCAGAGAACTCATGGGAGTTTGAGGTACCTCTACGGCAAGACTGCCCCGACGTCGTCGACGCTTTTGATCGCCATGATCGCCAGCCAAGGCAGGGCCTCCGGCCGCGTGAGCGGTCAAACAGCTCTTCCCACTAGGTGGGGGAGCTCAAGGGTCAGTGACCGAGCTCAAGTCCTGACCTAGGACTGTTGTGGCAGCCAGCACCTAGTGCATTAGCTGCCCATGCAGTAAGAGCGTGCGCAATGCTCCTGCTTATGCTTAGTAAAGCGCCGTGGCCGTGGCCATCTACGCGGAAGCCACACCACACCCGGCTCCCGGAGCCAACACCTATGACGCGCGGCGTCTATGGTTATGGGCTTTGACAGCCCCACCAGCTCATTGGTCTAGGACCATGAGTCTATTTGCCAGCTGCACAGTCGTGCACGAGCTGCAACAGCGTGACGGTATGCTGCGAAGGCTGCAGCGTCAGCTGTAGTATCGGACTTCAAACCAATAGCCGCTACGCGGCGTTCCAGAGCGCGGAGCGCAGGAACAAGACCCCCTTCGGCTTCGAAAGCCTCTGTGCCAGGTATGGATACCTTGTCGGCGTTGGATAAAGCGTAGAACGCGCTGGAGAGGCGGTGCCATGCACGTAATACAGTCTGGGACTGCACGAGCTGGCTCCGACAAGCTCTCACGGCGCCCTAGGCGGAACATGAGTGGCCCCACCTGCTTGATAAGCATGAGGCCCCTGTTGGTGAGCGGTGGCAGTGCCTGCCGATGCGTGTAGCACGCTAGAGGCGCCGCGCAGTCCGCGCTTGCCTCTCCGCCGCAGCCTCGGCTGATTTTATGGCGTCAGTGTTTTCTTCGTCCGGATACGACCCTCCGTATCCGGCGTCTTGGTGGGGGAGGGTGTAACGGGGTTACATCGAATAGTGTGATACACACAGGCTAGGTGCCACACATAAGTTGAGTTCCACACATATGTTACGTGGGTCACCCCAGATAGGAGTGGGTGGCTCACAGCCAATGGATATGCATTAGACTAGGCTCTACTATGATAGATAGTGAGTCCTATACATACATACAACAGGCGGCTCTGCCGCGATAAACAACAATACATTCAGTTCACATTTGAAGCCTAAGAGTTCACTAGCCTTGTTTAAGGTACTTCTGTCTCTTGGAGTCCGTAAGTAGTTATCTTACGGTACTCGGTATAGCTCTTGTATAGAGCGTAAGGTTATCGCTATTACTAGAGACTCTCTGAGTCTGTGTCTTCCTCTGACGCTAAAGCTACGGCAGCCCCGCTGCAGACTCAGTCTGCTGAGTCTCTCCGCGCTTCCTCGCATCTTATAGTGTACGCTAGTGACGGACACACCTGACCCGTTACATCTCGAGTGACGTCGGTTTGGACTCTATCGAGATCTCGATACGACGGAGTCTGGGACCCCACGCCTGGCGTTGAGGCCGTTCATCGGCAATAACCCGCTGACGGAGTTTGATCCAGACGCTGAACTCTCAGAATGCGTCCGATGGTGGGAGAAGTTCACGAGCATGGCGTCTCAGGGTGCCTGGACGACGAAGTTGCGGATCCAGGAACTGAAACTGTAGATGCCTTCGCCCGCCCGAGGCTGTCACAGTCAACTGCCCAAGCACACACAACGTGATTGGAACTGTCGTCTGCGTTCCGGAGGAAGTACTGCATGGGACGAACTTCGTACTCTGAACAGTACTTCACGATGGAGATGAAGGCGCCTGAGAGCCCTCTGGATTTCTTCTATCATCTGAATACTGCCGCCGACAACGCTGACATCGACTTCAGGAAGTCGCCCAAGCGTCTGGCTAAGCATGTCCGCAGATTCATCACGAAACTCAGGGAGACGCGTCTGAAGACGTCGCTGCAAGGACAGCGTTTCAAGACGATTGCAGACTTGGAGTTTGCTTTGGAACAGAACGAGGAAGTCTGGATCCGCAGTAACCAGGATCCTGTGACGCCCAAGCCCTATTTCAGAGCGGACAACATTACACAATGGAGGTTCCGTTCGCCGCCAAAGCGTACGGGCCGTGCTTAAGTCGCGAGGGATGAGGACGCCGAGGAAACCTCTGAGAATGTGCCGGACGAGGGTCAGGATATCGTCGATGATGTCAGAGTTCCGGCCAGGAATTCGGGCGTCGTCCGTGAACTGAGATGCCTCAGCCTGCAGCGACTGGCTGACGAAGACTACCGTGTCGTGGACAACATGGGTTGGCATCCTCCGCAGCCCAGCGATCCCAGACCGCCGCAACCCAGAGAGCCAAGGCCGAATCCTGGATTTCAGCAGCCACGCCGAGACATCCCCAACTGGGACAAGTACTGCGAGAGGTGTCTCCGCTATGGGCACGGCGAAGAGGAATGCCGGAATGATATCCAGTGTGACCGCTGTCTGGAAACAGGTCACCCGACCCACCTGTGTCGTGCACTACCATGCGAGAACTGCGGCAAGCTACACCTCGGAAAACCGTGTGAAGACTGGAAGATCCTGGAAAAAAGATGAAGAAACTCGCCCGCCAAGGTGTACCCAAGGACACGCCAAGCAACCTCCTGGATCAACGTCTGGGTGGTGGCGAAGCAAACACTGGGAAACCGTCAGACGCCGGATGGGGATCCGGTACGCACCGGGCTTGGCGAGACCCCCGAGTTATGTGTTCTAGTGTATGTAGATTCGGAGCTGAGACGAAGAACCCGTAATCAACAGCATGACAGCTTTGAATCAAGACCCCGCCCTATTCCCAGACGTTCAAGATTCAGACGCAGTGAACTCAGACGACACTGTCGAGTATAAGTTGCAGAGTGGAGAGCGCTATGGTTGGTGGGTGCATCACAACCCTGATCCGAAAAAACGTGATGTTGCGATGATGCATGGTGCTGTCAATGACTGCCGAACGAAGATCGTCCTGGATACTGGAGCGACTGTGAATATTGTGAGTTTCGACTTTGCGCGTAAGATCGGACTCACACTCTAGTCGGACAAACAAACTAGAGTATCCGGATGGGGGGAGTTCCGAGTATGTTGGCGCCAGCGCACAGGTGAAAATCACCCTCGGTCCGAGAGTGGTGTATATCCTGGATGTCTGGGTTGCCAACATTGGCGAAGGCATCGATGTTCTTCTGGGAATGAGCGTCATGTTTGCCGCTGGTCTGAGAATCAGTGTTCGTGAAGGACTGGTGACGCTCCCAGACGAGGAGTTTGTTGTGATGTGTGGGTGGACGCCCGAAGATCGTATGGGAATCGACTTCCTGTGGAACCACAGCAAAGCCTGTATATGAGACATGGTGATAATGATGTCGTCAAGATTTGGTATCGGCAGACGAATCCACAACGTGCAGTGGTATGGGCTGGTCGCGGTGATCGCTGGGCCACGCAGATCCTCTATGCTGCGAAATCCTGGCCGACTGCTGTTCGCGTGGTTAACGTTTACAGACAAAATGTCTGGATTGACACACGCACTCCTGTCGCCCGAATTGTGTAGTATGGATTCTTTCCGAAGTTCAGCAGATTCGTGTGCCCTGGTTCTTCTGTGTATCGTGACTGGCAAGTTCTTGCCTACGAGAACATGCCGTCGCCTGAGGCCAAGTTGCGAATGATCAAGTTGGCCGAAATCCAGAGTGAACTAGAGCCGCCCTGTACCCAGACTCCTGAATCAAAGTGGGCACGGTCTTCTGCGGGTCGTTCCTCAGGATCGTCACGTAGACCACTGGTATCCTCTCCAACGTCAACAGGCGTAACGGCTTCTTCCTGGGCAGCTTCGTCCGTCTGAGTTTCCGCGTCTTGAGCGAAACGAACGTGGTGCACTCGCGGGTCTGGTTGCAGTTTCACCATGTGCACTTGATCCGTTCCTTCCTTGGGACGCAGCAAAATCCTAGACGGCCACTGGTACTCGAATCAAGGGATGCCCGGAACCTGGGTGGAAGAGCTGGCACAAGAGTACGAGCGTGTCATGAGAGTCAGTGCTGATCTGGGTCTAGTTGTCTATATGCATGAAGACAGTGAGTTGCTTGCTCAGCTACGAGACCAACTTGGTATGCTCCCAGAGTTGCAAGACCTGATCCCAAAATGCAAGATCGAGGAAGCCCGACGTCGGAGTCCCTGGAGAGACGTCTCCAAAAATGGAGAAGATATTCAGACGGATTCTGAAGCATCATCGGTGTATCTTTCTGGGAGATGGCAATGCTGCACCGGCACCACCCGTGGGTGGTCTGTGACCTAGACGTCGGAGACGCCAAGCCGGTGGCCCAGCGTCCAAAGCCTGTTGCCCCTCACATGCTGATCAAGGTGTATGAGCTCCTGAAAAAGATCCTGGAGACCGGGCTCATCGAGTACCCAGAGTCCTTATGGGTGTCGCCGATCGTCATTGTTCTGAAGAAGAACGGTGTAGACATCCGGATGTGTATCGACTACAGGATCGTGAACACTTTCATCAAGCAGTCCATTACCCGCTGCCCCTCATTGACGACCTCCTGATCGGATTCGAGGCAGCAATGTGGTTCATGAGTCTGGATATGGCCAACGGCTTCTGGGCCGTCAGGATGATCGAACGAGCCAAGCTGATCTCTGCAATCACGTGTCCTTTTGGACATTTCCAGTGAGTCAGGATGCCCTTCGGTCTGAACAATGCACCGCTGGTGTACCAGGCGGTTGTCGACAATTGTCTCGGGGGATTCGTGCGATTACCCCAAAAGAAGATGAAGTTGAAGTGGATCCTAAAGTTCTAGAATTCCTGAAGCTGGACGCCTCGGAGCCTCGAAACTCGGACGACAAGGTCTCTGAATTTCCTGCTTTGAAGCAATAAATGACCGTTTTTCAGAGGAACATATCGGCTCCGTCACAGATGGACCCAGTTCTCGGACGAAGCTCGTATATTGACGACATTGCGTACGGGGCGCCTACATGGGACAAACTCTGCGAGGACCCGAATGCGTTGCGTTTTAGACTGCGCTACTAGAACATCACTGTGAGTCTGCCCAAGAGCGAGTTCGGCAAAATGTCCGTCCCTTACCTATCGCACGAAATCAGTGCTGAGGGAATCCGGTCTACGCCAAAGATCGTGAAGGGCGTCAAGGATCTGCCGTTCCCGACCACGCTCAAGGGAGTTCAGAGTCATGGGATGTCTGAATTACTGCAACAAGTTCATCGATGATCTGCCTGTTCTTGCCGCTGTGCTGTACGAGCTGACAGACGAGCAGATCCGCGCTGGGAGAGATCTATCCAGAGCCAAGGAAGCTTTCGAGATTCTAAAGCTCAAGATCGTCTCAACGCCGCTACTCAGACACCCAGACCGCACGAGACCCTTTGTGATGATACCTCACGAGAACCCATGGGCTGCGTCAGCAGTCCTTAGTCAGGAGTACGACGGAGTCATCCACCCTGTTCGATTTACCGGTCGCGTGGTGAATGACTCTGAAGTCAGGTATCACATTGCTGAGAAGGAGGTTATCGCGATTCTCAGAGCTCTGGAATCATTCCGGACTCTGATTAAGTCGAGCCCTGTCATCGTGGTGTATTCGCGGTACTCGGTCTAGAAGTGGCTTTTGACGCTCAGTCTGCTGATGGTAGAAACGTGAAGTGGGGACTGAGTTTGTCATACTGGAACCTGGAGATCGCAGAGTGCAACGGGACGAAGACGGACTGGCTGCGACTCTGGGTGCTGGCATCACGCCAAGAGAGCATCTGGACGAAGTGACCGAGAACCTGATCAGAGCCAAGAGGCGCGTCAAACCGCCTGTGCCAATTAGCGTTGAGATGCTGGAAGCTGACTACTCAGGGTGTATTCTGAGTTTCGACGGTGATGCGAAGACCTCGACGCGTCTGGGGAGCTGCGGATGTATTCTGTGGCAACTCCTAGGGTGAACTGTGACTGAAGCCTGAGGTTTCATCCTGACGGACGTCACAGTGAGTGAGCGACGCTGAATATTCCGATCTTCTGAACGGTCTGAAGATGGCGCTCACTCGTGGTATCCAGGAGATTGTGGTGATCGGAGACTCTCACATCGCTATCCAGCAGTCTCAAGGTTTGATCAACTGTAATCAACCCAATCTTCAGAGGAAGCTCGCTGAGTATGAGGTGTTGAAGGACAAGTTCAAGCTGGTGAGGCTGGTGCACGTGAAACGCGAGTTCAACTAAGCCGCTGACTATTTGACGTCGAAGACTCTCGCACTTGGAGAATCCTGGACTGTGGAAGATTTAGACGAGATGACCCATTTGCAGCTGGTGTCGAAGATCCATGAGAAACTCATTAAGCCTCCCGAGATTCTGACGCCAAGCGGTCAGGGATCGAACCTCAGAGTTCTGAGTCCGATGGTCTGTGACCCGAGTCCGCTCCGCTACCGGTAGCGGCCAAGGTGTTGTAGCCATAACTCGTTCTTAGACTCGTGATGAACCCGAACAGGGCGAACCCATGGGACCTGTTGAGTTCCAAGCAGAACGTTGGCGACGCATCAAGGCGCACCAAGACATGGACGTACAGTTGCTGCATCTCAAAACATTCCTGAATGGAGACGTGAGAGATTTGTCGCACGCTCAAGTCAGGAAAATCGCGAAGATCGCCGACGACTTCGCTCTGGATTCTCGAGACGTCCTGTATCGTTTCAGTGGTTCTACCAGGGATCGTTCCAGAGATATGGTCGACGAACTCAGACTCATGGTGCCCAAACGCTGTATTCAGACATGCTGCATTACGCACATGAAGATTTTCAAGGCGGTCACCAGGGCATCACGAAGAAGTTCGAGAAACTGCGCTCTGGGTTCTACTGGTAGGACATGTAGGCCGTCGTGGATGTGTTCGTGAAGGAGTGCGTTGACTGCGCCAGCGGCAAGGGGCGCCCTCCGAATCATGGACCCTCGCCTAGGGAGACGACCGTTCGAACTGGTGTCCATGGATTTCGTGCCGCACATGCCGAAGTCGTATCGTGGCAACACAGTCCTGCTCCTGTTTCAGGATTCGTTGTCAGGATTCGTGATGCAAGCCCATGAGTTCGAAGACGGCCCAAGACGTTGATGAGGTCTACGAGGAGTGCGTTTTGCTGTAAAATGTTGCATTGCTCGCCAATTTCTTTGCACTCTCGATGTCCACGTACACTTCTGAAGGCGCCTTCTGTTGTACATCAACCCCTTCAGCATTTGACGAAGATGTTCAACTTCTTGGACCAGCAGACTCAAGGCAATGTATTCTGCTTCGGGGGGGGTGCAGCGCCATGGTCTTCTCAGTTTGACTACACCAAGAATTTATACTGCCATAGAACTTCGTCAAATAGCCAGCCACATATTTTGTATCATCAACTCGGTTTTTTACAAAGTCTGCATCAGCAAAGGCTTGCAGGTGCTGGTCAAGCTCCTGGTCAACCCACTGCTTTCCACCGAGCCGAATCCCCCAATCGAGCGTTTCCCGAAGATATCGTAGTCCTCTCTTAGCTTCTAGCCAGTGTAGAATTCCTGGATTCTCCAGACACTGACTGCATTCACGGACTAAGTAGGCCAGATCAGGTCGTGATCCCATCATTAAATTCATCAAAATGCCAACGACCGACCGATAGGGTTTTGAACTCATCAACTACTTCTCGTGTGCAGCAGCAGCCCACATGGTTTTTCGTCAGCTTCAAGTCTGCTGTGCTTGGCGTTTTGCAGCCATTGCCTTTGTCCATTCGAACCACTCCAGCGGAATTTCCCAGTACTCCTCCAGCAGGTCTCGAGAATCATCGCTGTCGTCAGAATCCCAGAAGTTCTCTGACTCTACGTCAGAGAAATGAGCAGTCCCAACAGCGACTTCCATCGAGCTCGCGTTCTCTTGATTCGAGCTGCTTCTCTCCAGTGCATATACGCTTCGCTTTCCATTGCTTGACCGTAATTCTCCGAATCATTAATCACACCCATGGTTCGCCAGCAATAGTCCTGCCACCATGCAAGTGCTTTCTCCTGCGCCACCGAACGCTGCATTTCTTCACGGGCTTTTCCCAGGATGGCGATGAGCTTGGTGCGTTGTTTGGGCTGGTGTAGGAGAAGTTGATGTAATCACCAAACCAGGAAGGCGGTTTGCTGACACGACCGCTCCGTGGTACTGGGCATTCCTTCGTGGGAGAACCTTCCGGAGCCACATACTCATGCAACGCTCTGCTAGAGGAGGTTTGTAAACGCTCCATGCTAGAACCGTCACTGGGTAGTGGCGTCTTCAAGATCGCGATCGATATCTCACGATGCTCTGAAGAGGAAGGCCGCTCAACGGCTGGTGATTCTCCACACGAAACACCTTCACGCGACTCATCCGCAGCAGTCGGTGCCTTGCGCCGCCCCCTGCCACGTTTTCTCTTTTCTGTTGATCTCCGTGACTCACAGTCACTTTCAGACTCGTCTTCACCTCGCAGGCGACCGGCATGCGATTAAATTGATTCTCGACTTCGCTTCCCTTTTTGACCATTTCGATCGGTCGGCGTTTGATCGGTCGGCGAAGGGTCGTTGCCAGCCCCACCGGGCTTGGCATCTCTATTTAAGATAGAAGCCTCTCCACCAGCCCCATCAGACCTGGCATCTCTTATTAGAACATTGCCATCACTATCTGCTCCACCTGGCAGGTTCTGGGGGTCTTCGCTGGCGTCGACAGTTTCACTGTCAATTGTCTGTGAATCCTTATCATGCATCTCATTCAGCATCGCCGGTATGTTATCCATGGTAACATTATCCAAGTTGAGATACTGCTGAGTACAGACATCGGTTCTCAATATGGGTGTCATGTCCTGTGCAATGCGGCCGGGCTTGTCCTCGTAGAAAACAGTGGTATGACTGTAAAAAGCCTTCCGTGTTCTACTATCAAGCAGTCGATAGCCACGCTTTTCTTGACTGTACCCGACAAAGATGGCCTCACACGCCTTGGCATCCATCTTACGCCTATCTTCTTTATTCGTGTATATCAACACTGCACAACCAATGACTCGCAGTCGTGAGTATTGCGGCAGTTCGCGATGCCACACAACAAAAGGAATTTCCATGCCCTTGCAGAGTTTGGCACAATGTTGACACAATAGGTTGCTGTCACCGCAGCCTCTGCCCACATCTCTTCAGGCAAGTCAAAATGATTCAGGAGACATCTCATCTTCTCCGTGATAGTCCTAATCATCATCTCTGCTACGCCATTTTGCTCAGGAGTACGCTTCACACTGGACGCCATTTTGCTCAGGAGTACGCTTCACACTGGACAAAAGCACTCCATACCGTACTTCTTCTTGCAGATGTCTGCCAGCTTTAACAGCTCCTTTGCGATATCCGACCGGACTTCATTCATGCGTACGTTCAACTGGTTCCGCACTTGCTGATACTAAATGTCAAGCTTCTCGTAGACTTCAGAGCGCTCCTCTAACAGGTATATAGTCGCATGTCGACTCACTTCATCAACAATCACTGCGAAATACCGCCTGCCAGAGTAAGAGGGCACTTGATACGGACCCCAAACATCAATGTGCGTACGCTCTCCAATGAGCCACGAACACGTTGATTCATTGCTCTTGTTGCGAAAGCTCTTTCGAGGCATCTTACCTTTCACACACATATCACGCTTGTAACCATCCGGAACACGGAGTTCACGTCTCTTCATTGGTTGTGTTGAGTGGCGAACAACGGGTGAACGCGTTTCGTCCTGGATGCCCGACCCGAGCATGCCACAGATCCAAGTCTGAGCTCAGCACTCCACCAGCTGAAGCCACCACCACTGCATCGGCTCGACCCATAAGACGAAGACGATAGAGATTCGTTGCGTCCTTGCGAGCTGTCCTCTTACTTGACTGCAACAGCACGTCCGAACAGACATCTTCATCAAAATGACACCGAACTCGTTCTGCAGAATCCAGTGAGCGTGAGGCTTGTCGTTCCACCGAGAACAAACTGCACTGTAGTTCAGGGACATATCGCACCCCACGCAACAGCAACGAAACTCTGCCAGACGTATCCGTGCGCGCACAGTTCCGGACCACTTTTTCGATACTAAACTGAAAATGATGGAGACGGGCAAGAGTGGCGCGGCGCACACGATTATGAAGAGGAGGACGAAATGAGTCGATTGATGCCTTCACTGGCGCCGCTAGAGCTGAAAAACACCATTAAATTCGCACTAACATAGCACCACTATTTTTTTGTGCACGGTTCCGGAACACCTGTGGCTAAAGGGACAAATATGCATGTAGCTGCTTCTTAGAAGGCATATACTACCATCAATGCAATGCTATAATGTTAGAGACCCTTCCCGGGCTAGTGTTCAAGCATTTACTTGCAGGTATAAGAGCGTGGGAGCCTCCACAACGACTAGGTTTACTCCCAGCCTCGGAAATTTAGAAGTTTATGAGCATTAACGATGTCAAATTTACAAGGTTAACGGCGCAAGATTTACGAGCGCGACTCTGAATGTCATGGAGATACTTTGCACCAACGGCTTTGCTATCAAGAGTGTCGTCAGATCTCTGCAAGCTTCTAGAGAGCGTAGGTTGAGCGCCACTTTTGTATGGGGACAGCCATAAACCTATTCAGTCGCATATGCCATATTATAGTTTTCACCGCAAAATGGTGCTGATCACAGCAAAATGGCAAGAGCGCGTCCAAAACCCGTGCGATTGGTGCCATTCGCTTCCTTTCACGAAAATCTCTCATGTGGTCGTTTTTTAGTCTTCAGATCGCAAAACCCCGGTCACCACACCGAAATACGCAAAATCAATATTATACAGGATTTGTATGAAAAAGAGGTGGTCCGGAACTGTGTGCAGTCCGGAACTGTGCACACACGGATAGTGACCAACGCTTTCTTTACAGTCCCAACTCAACAACAATCAACCAATTGTTTCCACCAGTCCGCACTGAGAAACTCATCGGCGTGAACAAGATAAAGTCCTCCGTCGAGTTTGTCATGTGACTTGTTACTCCAGTGTCGATATACCAAAGATCATGAGCAAGGTCAGCCACCTCTTTCGCACATTTCTTAAAACTCTTAATGACGTAGGCGCTACTACCACTATCACTTTCATTTGAATCACGATCCTTACTGCTCTTTATCGCTGTTACCACTCCCGCTAGATTTGCTGCGCTTCTGAGAACATCCACATTGGTTGTCAGGCGGTGGGCACTTGCCTAGGTACGGACAGTTCCGCACTTGATTATCATGTTCATGACAATGGAAGCAGCCGCTGCTGTCCTTCTGCTCACCAATGCCTTGGCCACGGCCTGCACCACGACCTCTTCCACCGTAACCGCGAACTCGTCTACCTCGTCCACGACCGCGACTACCACCAGTGAAGTAAGCCTTATCTGCATCGTTGCCTTTGCCTCCTTCTGCCTTTCTGTTCTGCATGTGATCGTACGGCCATCTTCAAAGTTATAGAACATGAAGCAAATTTGCTACGAGTATATGAGCCCAGAGGTGGTAAAGAGATTGCTCTACTTCATATCGATCCCTGCCGCCGTGTGCCTGAAATTTGGTCGCAAGTGCACGACGATGCGGATACCTGGCAAGCGAAGGTAACCTCGAGGCCGATTTTTTCTTTCGATGTGTGGTGACAGCTTGAGCTGACGAGGTGCTTTACATGTTGAGGAATTCACACGAGCATTGCTGCTCGATGATTTTGTGAGCCGTGAAGTAGCAAACCTAGATAAGAACAGCAACTAGAGCAAAACTAACCATGCGTCGAGGGCAATGCACCGATCTTGTTTACGAGTAGTATGTTTGAATGGCCAAGGTGGTAAGACTATTTTCTGCTGCTGCCAAGCCATTGTGCACGGCCACTAGGTTCCATGTCGACACCAACTCATGGTGACCGGTACACTGGAATTCGCAACCTATTTATGATGCCGCTCATACTAGGTGTGTACTCGACTCCACTTCAAGGCTACATCCCAGTGAAGTGCCGTTCCGTCGACGACAAAAAAACACGAGTCGATAGGGATTCCACAAGGTACTCACGCCACAACTCGAGGGAGTCTTCTGGAGATTGCTTACGCTTCGCGACCATAGCGAATCCCCTGACGCTCTCCTGTTGACTATCAAGGCAGGAACTCAGAGTTCGCGCTGCGAGTTCTCAGACCTGGGCTTCCCTATACCCCCGCTGAGCGATCAAGGTTTCATCGGCCTCGCATCAGAATGCCAATGGTTGGACAAAGTCTGGTGATATACTGTCGAAATGTGCGCGGCCTTGGTTGCGCACGCACAATCGAAGCTCCACGTAGTTGTGCACTTCTTCGTAGAGCTTAGCCCACGTAAAGATATCCCGCAGGAGGGTTCAGTCGGCGTCGGAGTAGTACAGTCGAATCACTCGATCCTTGGTTTCTGGCGGCGAACACGCACTGGCACGACTTCACCGACAGATGCAGCAAACGACTCGAACCACGACACTAACCAGCGTAGGTAGACAGCACTCGCGTTCTGGTTCCGCTTGTTCCCGTGCGCCTTAACCGAAAACGCACCTTCATTAATCCGAGATCGATATCGCGTCATTGTGGCTGTAGAAATCACAGAACTTGCACCATGCCACGCGGCACACTTGACCAACTATCGGCAGAAAATAGTTAAACTGCTCACGCAGCCCATGGTATCGGTGGCGGAGCACCGTGCCCGTTTTCTTCAGCACTGCCAACGTCGTCACGATGCTCTGCTCCTCCCCCCGGTCGTTTGCGACAGCGAACACAGGAACTGCTCCAACTGCCCCGCTTTGTCTTGCAGGCACTACTTCTCACAAGGGTCCTTTTGAATCAGCTGAGTAACTGGTCGCGAAGATTTTCGCCAATGTTTCACATGACCACAGAGGCTTGTTTACACTGAAGATGAGTCTGGAACATACCAAGGACACATGGTGAAAGATGATGCTTACGATTTCTGTATGCTCAGAAATGAAGCAAAGAAAAAACTTGTGGAGTTTCACAACGTCGACATTTGCCGAAAAGGCAGTACCATGCCTGCTGATCTTAAAAACCTTTGGTGCTAACTTAGCGTATGTCGAAAACAAGTCCTGGACATCCTTGAACCACTGTACGTCATCGAGTCTGACAATGGCAAAAACAAAACCGGGAGATGTCTTTGAATCTTAAGGTTGTTAAAGACGAGGTAGGAACCGAGTACAGGTGATGTATAGTTTGCACCTACTTGTTGTTGGCGCTGGTCCCCGCAGCGCATGTACATTACGTACGCGGATCGCTACAGCAACTGCAAAGTCGAGAAACATAACACATCCGGGCTTACGGGCCAATTATCGTCTCGTTGCCGAGTTTTACTACTAAGTCGCGCAGCTTTGTTTGAAGTTGCGGGCTAAGAAGATAGAAGAAAAAACGAGATAATATTATTATCTCGTTTCTTCTTATTTGGTTGGGGCTTACAAAGGTTTACTTTACAGGAGTTAAAGAAAAGAGTGCGTTAAAGATTCCGGAGGATCTTTGTGATCTAGCGAAATAGTACCTTGACATCACGCAGTACTTCAATAGACCAAATGCAATCTCATTCGTTGATGCCCCGCGGCGCGCCTGCAGCTACAAAAAAGGTGAGTAGTGGATGCGGTGTTTGTAACTACTGCGTTTTTGTACCTACTACGAGTTTGAACCTCCGCAGAAACACCCACAAGTTCTGCAAGTGATGTAGCTGTTCACATTCAACAGAACGGGATGGCGAGGTGCCACTGGAGAACAAGTTGCGGCTGCTGATGCAACTGCTCAGAAACGTAGAAAATAATCTGCAAGACTTAAACAAAAGGCTAAAGATGCAGAGGTTGCGGCTACCAGAGCCGCACTCGTTTTGCGGAAACTGAGCCAAGCCAACAAGAGCCAACGACAGGTGGCTAAGGACTTAAGATCGGGCAGTGGACGGAGAAGGCATCGACCTAACAGGCCAGACTCCGAGCCCAGTGCAGAGGCCAGAAGTCCAGTCCAGACTCCGAGCCCACCAAGCCCCTACAGTCCCTGCAGGAGAGGTGGCAAGACTGCATGCAAGCGAGCTGGACTGCACGTGTGGCACGTGCCGCTGGAGCGATAAGCGTAAAAACGCATGATAATGGATAGTTAAGAAAGTTAACCGACCAAAAACCAAATCAAATTTCGTACCTAATTGAAAACCCAATCATGTTGTCGAATACAGCATGTTAAAAACAGGTTAGACTCAGTATTTTTATGAACGCAAATAAGTACGAACCCTTTTTCTAAAAACAAACATTCGCGATGACGGGAACGCTGGACCTGCTCTCAGATACAACATCGGATGATGTATTCTACAACGTGTTTGCCATAAAAACATTTTCTTCTAAGATACGACTTTCCAAATGTCTTTTATATCGAGAGAAAAGGCAACGGTCGTTCGTGTGAAAACGTATTCATTGAATGCAAGTTGCTCGTGGTTTTGTGCAGCAAGTTCTGCTTACTCATGTCCACTATCGCCTCTGGCGGACGTCCCTCTGTGTGCTCGCTGCATGTCGGTTCCTCCACGCGCTCGCCGCTTGCATTACCTGTCGGTTCCTCCGCGGGCTTGCTGCTATCGGTGGCTGAAGGGGGGCGATCTCTTCGCTCTCTAGTAGAGCCTGTTCGACGTCATCCCCTTCATCGTCGGCGACACCTTCTTCAGCACTGCTGTCAACCGCTGGCGAGATGTTACCGTCTTCATCCGCGTCTCTGGCTTCGTCCTCAGCTAGTTCAGACCCCTCTCCACTTTGTACGCGACGGTATTGCTTCGTTTGCCGCCCGTTCCCGCCTCGCGGTTTTGAACATCTCGGCCACATCTTGTCTTTGGGAGCGCCGTTCCATCGATCAGCTAACAAGAAGCGTCGAAGATCTCAGAAAAAGTTGCGAGCGGCGGACCAGAAAATCTCGTCCGTCATCACCGCTCACACTGAAAATATGTTCTTGCTGAACAACCTGGAGAGCCGCATGGATGGGCTCATGCGTCTCTACCGTGAGCTCACGAATTAGCTCCACGTGCAAGAAAGCAGGGTCACCACGGCCCCGCGGACGACCCGGAGACTCACAGTTTTGCACAAACCATTGACCCGCTGCCCGAGGACGGAGCCCATCATCTCCGGTTTAGAGCCGGTCAAGAAGAATACGTCTCAAAAGAGATTGCCGGAGCTGATGGGATCCTGCTCGAGTTTACCGAGACAGGAAACCCCATCGACCTGCGCCGCAACTTCCAGAGGGAAGCAAACGCGTGCCTGCGAGCACGTGTCGGGGCTTATCTTCGAGAAAACCCGGCAAATTATTTATAACACGATAGTGTGCACGAATCTTACTTTTTCTATGTGGCTAACTGCTAGAGCAGGAAGCGACGGCTCCATATATCGTCTTCCGTTGTTGCAGGTCAAAGCGGGTCGAGAACGAACCCTTCCGCTTGAAGAGGTTACGGAGATCCTAACGGAACTCCTGGTCGAGACGAACACGACTCTGTGTCTAGTAGGTATGTGCGCCGAGTTCCAATCGAAGATGAAAGATTTCATCAGGCTTCAACGTTTCAATTTGCACCCATAACCGTGGTGCACTCAGTGGATAAATATTGTCAAATGCATGTCAAGAAAGTTTAAGACTAATAATGAACAACATTTTTCCTAACCACGATCTTGTGTTATTCCTTTCGTTGTCCACATCGACATCGTATCGATGCATTCCGCGCTGCGACTGGCCTGTGCCGCGCGGCCGGGAACCACGTCTGTTGCCACAGCTCCTTCCGCACGGCCGGGGAGAACGCACCGATGAACGACATGAAGGCGGCGGCCAGCCGCAAGTTGCCGACCGCCATCCGATTCTGCTGAAGCCCAGGCGCCATACACCTTTCGCTCCATGACCGCGGCGTGGAAGGTGGCAGGGCCCGAAGAGAATGGACTTGACCTTGCCTTCTGTTTCCTTGTGTTGTTGAGAATGACCCGTCGCAGTGGGGACTCAAGGCCATCCATGGCGAACACGTCCCCGTGGACACGTTGTGGTAGCTCACACCGCGCCCGAAGCCATACTTGATGTTGAGCTTGTCCACCCTGCCGCCGCATCGGCGATTGGTGACATGATGAGGTACAGCGGCGGCGTCGGTGTCGAGACCAGGTACGAAATGCCCATCACGTGCAGCGCGTTCAGGGACGAGTCGCAGTCTCAGTAGGTGGTTCCGTTGGGCCGCACCTGCCGCACGAACGCGTTCACGGTGAAGCTCATTCGATCCGGCCGGAGGCAGTGCAAGGCCAGCAGCTTGGCCAGTCCCGCCCATCCAGCGGCATCGTCTCGTACTCTGGGGTCACACAGTTGTACCTGTTACGGGAGCATAAAGCCACAGCCTTAAGGTCCTGCGGCATCTCCTAGCACTCCTCGAGCTGCGCCAACATGTTGATGGCGATCCATTATGCCGGAGGCAGCCTGTCGATCGGGTTGGCCTCCAATGATATTATGAAGTGCCATTCCAGCAGCGGCGGATTCGTACACGTTCGAAAAATGCTTAACCACAGCGACGAAAGGTCTCGTATCATCGAATCAGCCTACCCAGTTTGTAGCCTCGCCATCTCGATTTTCAACCCCCCCCCGCCTCGCGTACCTTACAATCGCGATTGTAAGCATAACGAATAGCATGGTGTAGTGCCATTCCAGCGAGCAGCGGCTCTGTACACGCTCGAAAAACGCTTAACCCCAGCGACTAAAGGTCTCGTATCCTCGGGTCAGCCTACCGAGTTTGTAGCCTCGCCTTCTCGACATTAACGTCATCGGTCAGGCTTTTAAGCCAGATTGTAAGGTAAGTGAGGCGGGGGTGTTGAAAATCGAGATGGCGAGGCTACAAACTGGGTAGGCGGACTCGATGATACGAGACCTTTAGTCGCTAGGGTTTAAGCATTTTCAAGCGTGTACGGGTCTGCTGTTGGCTGGAATGGCACTACATAACGCCATTGGTCAGGCTAACAAGCACGATTGTAAGGTGAGCGAGGCGAAGGTGTTGAAAATCGAGATGGCGAGGCTACAAACTGGGTAGGCGGACTCGATGATACGAGACCTAGATATATTACACCCCGGATGAACGTTCATCCGCGGCCCCCAAGGCCCCCAGAAACCCCTCCAACTTTAGGCATACGGGCCTCCTGCTACGTCTATCCGGCCCCTTCGAACCCAATTTAACGTATTTTGGGTGGAATTATATGTTATTTTAGATGACCACCAACCCTGAAATACTTGATAAACGAATCTGAGCAACCTTTCTGTTCCAATAATTATCTTGGGTTAGCAGCGACTATCAACAGTCAAAACGGCGTTGTGGTGACTGCATATCGTGAACGCCTTGAACTTCCTATTTTTCACGCATTTTGTGTTATCAATTTTTACGCAGTTCAGCGGACAAGTGGCATGTGGCCCCGACCAGCACCTTCAGCACCCATATGCTAGGCGTGAGCTCGGCCGTCGAGCGTCTGCAGCGACTGCAGACGGGAAAGGATACGCAGGTGTCCTCGCGCAAGGACACAGTTTAGCCTGCAGATGGCGGACGTGGGGGACCGCAGCGCGCCACGCGCGCTCTTGGTGGTGCTCGTTGCACCAAGGACTAGGGCCCCACTGGCGGCATGTGGAGCGCATCCTGCGTCAGATCCGGCTGCAAGACGGGCCTCTTCACGTCGTCCCACCTTGTGTCACCCTGCGAGCACTTCCGCTTGAAGTTCAAGGCGTTCACGATGAAGGGCAGGCGCATGGCGTCTTCTGCGCCACCTCAACGCCGTGCGTGACGGACTCGAGCGCACGCAGGGCCAGAATGGACCGTACCCGCCCAAGGCCTGGTTCTTCCGCTTCCTCACGTCCATGGCGCTGCGCCTCTGCTCGGGCGAGCAGGTACAAGTGGTTCACGTCCACTGAGGCTACGTCTGCGGCGCCGTCGAGTACGTCGGAGATGGAGGCCGAAGCGCACTCTGGTTAGGGGGGAGAAGGTCGAGGCACAGACGAAGGCCATTGAGCGCGAGGAGAAGCAGCAGGTCGTCGACGTTAACGTTGAGGTTGAGCCCGTTGCCAAGGAAGAGCCGACTGCCGAGAAGCAGGAGGAGATGGCCGAAAAGCCCGAGGTTGTGGCCCAGCAGGCGGTGATTGGTGAGCGCATTATCTATACGATCAAGCAGCTGCTGGAGATGGAGGCGGAGGTTGAGCAGTGCCCCATCCCGGAGGGCGTCAAGGGCATGGTGGTGGCCACAGACATGACGACCAAGGCTCTGTCTGCCCCGCCTCCAGAGGTGCTTGCGAAGGGCATGCGTCGTAACGACTCATCCCGGTCCCTGGGCCGCCACGGCAACAGCGGCAACTTTAACGAGGGCGGCCGCGGAGGCCGTGGCGGTCGTGGCCACCACCACGACACGGCCCCTGCTCTGGAGGACTGCGCGTCGCTGGACATCAGCGAGGAGACCCGCTGGAAGCCGACGCACTCCAAGTTCCGCCTGGACGAGCCCCTGGAGACGACGGTGTCTTTGATGGAGCCAAGTCCATCCTGAACCAGCTGTTGATCGAAAAGCTCGACAAGCTGTCGGACCAACTCATCGAGGTGGCCGTGCGGAACCTGACCGTTCTCACGGGCGTCATTGAGATGGTGATCGCCAAGGCCCAGATGGAGTGGCACTTCTGCAAGATGTACGCCGAGCTGTGCGCCAAGATCGCGCAGAGCCATGCCCGCCATCACGCTGGAGGACAAGGAGGTGGTCACGGAAGCACACAAGCTGTTCCGCAAGCTGCTGCTGCAGCGGTGCCAGAAGGAGTTCGAGGCCAAGCCCGACGTCGAGGGCCTCGAGGAGCTCCCGGAGGACGAGCAGCGCGAGAAGGAGCTGATCATGAAGCGCGCGTCGCTCGGCCACATCCGCTTCGTCGGCTAGCTGCTCAAGCAGTGCGTGCTGAGCTCGCGCATCATACACGAGTGAGTTAGCATCCTGTTCGGCAAGATCGCGGCGCCCGACGAGGAGTCGCTCGAGTGTCTGTGCAACCTCTCGGCCAGGCGCTAGAGGCCAACG
Source organism: Phytophthora crassamura (assembly GCA_033557995.1). NCBI lineage: Eukaryota > Oomycota > Peronosporomycetes > Peronosporales > Peronosporaceae > Phytophthora > Phytophthora crassamura. Next base: position 27,653 of record JAUCED010000011.1, on the reverse strand, counting down.
TGCGCGAGAAGGCCGAGCGGGACCACATCAACGGCTACTACGTGACCATCAAGAAGCTGAGCGGCGAGTCCAAGCTGCTGTGCACGCGTATGCGCTTCATGCGGTAGGATCTGCTGGAGCTGCGCTCCAACCCCTGGTTGCACGCAGTAAGGAGACCAAGGCCATGATGATCGCCGAGGTCCACGCCGATGTGTCGCGCGAAGCCAAGGAGAAGGAAGCTCCGCCAAGTCTGGCGGCCACGCGCGTCTGCAGCACAGCCACGCCATGAAGTCCACAGGATCCGTCGGCTCGAACGACCGGCGGTGCCTCGGCGGCCTGGAAGGCCCGTGCGACGGCTTCCCCGTCCAGCAAGCTGCAGCAACGCGCCGACTGGGGACGCCTACGAATGGGAAACCGTGACGGGCGGCGCGCGGCCGAAGGGCCTGAAGCACCGTCCCTGCTCCTTCGTCCGGCGGGCCTCGTCACCCGAGCGGGACGCGTCTCACCGGCAACGCTTTTGCCTCTCTGAGCGGCAAGGAGTCTGGCCGCAAGGAGCGTGTTCGCAGCAACAGCTCGTCGTCTACGTCGCCTCGCTCTTCGCGTAGCCGTGAGGACTTGCAGCGCAATATACCTCGAGGTTCCCCATGTGTGTGAACTCCTCGCTACGAGACCCGGTCTCCATCCCAGAGGTTGCAACCGTTTCCTGGAAAAGTCCGACGAAGTCGGCGACGCTCAGGTTCAGCGCAGCCTCGCGAACCACACGGCCAACGTCCACATCTCCGTGACGGGCATGAGCAAGAACTACTTCGAGACGCAGCGGCTATACAACTACGTGACGCCAAGAGCTTCCTGGAGCTCATCAGCTTCTACGAGATCCTGATCAGGCAGCGCAAAGAGGACATCCAGCGCCAGATCTCCCGTCTCGACGATGGCCTCTCAACGCTGCACAAGACGTTGGTCGATGGTCGAGCTGCAGGTGGATCTCAAGCACACGCTGATCAAAGTGGCCGAGAAATAGGCGTCCACGGACCAGCTGCTCGAGCAAATGGGGCGTGACAAGGCAGGCGCGGAGGTGCAGCAGGACAACGTCGACAAGGAGAAGCTCAAGGCTGAAGCGGCCAGTGCAGCAGCCGCAGAGCTGGCAGGCGAGGCGGAGAAGGAGCTGAGTCAGGCCAAGCCGGCCATGGTCACCGCCGCTGCAGCCGTCGATTGCCTGTCAAAGCCCGCCATCACGGAGCTCAAGAGCTTTCCCAAGCCGCCGACCAGCGTGGGCAACGTGACCAAGGCGTGATTGTTCTGGTGGAGAACGAGTGCAAGAACCACAAATCAACCGCGCCAAGATGATGATGAACAAGGCGGACGCGTTCCTGGATGCGCTCAAGGTCTTCAAGGGCAAAGACATTCCCGAGGCCTGCATCGTGTCCGCCGAGGTTGAAGGAGGGCACGATCGCGCGCGTGCACCGCATCATCGAGCTGTACAGGATGGCCGGCATCGAGAGGAACTGCGTCTTAATCGCTGCCAGTAACAAACTGCTGGCGGAGGGCGTCGCCTTCAACACTACGATCTCTTCTGCTTGAACAAAAGGGAGAAGAAACCCGAGGCCGCCGTCCACGCTGGCGCTGCGCTTCGCGGCGTTGAAGCTGCTGCTGGACAAGCTCCTGTTGTCGGTGAGCAGCGGACGTGCGGCCAAGACCAGCGAACTTAGTTGAACCCACTCCTGGAGGGATCACCACTGGTGCAGTAGAGGGAGGGTGACAAGCACCAACTCGACATGCATATACTACTTAGTACGATCTTACAGCTCGTTGACTTCAATAGATTTGCATGGACGTGAGAGAAGCTGTGCTTGATGATGTTGGCGTACGATTATTGCTTGACTATGACCAAGATTTTCTACGTGAGCAACTTCTGTGACGTCGATCATTGCGTGGCCTCGTTGTGTAAGAGCAACCGGAGTGACGATCGTGGCGCTTGCGTGACAAACTCCGTCTGCTTTGAGCTTAGCCATCCTCGCCTCGGCCATGTGGGGGCACCACGAGAAGAGCGCGGGTTGCGCGAAGTCCGTCACGTTCGAATCTGAGGAATCAATACCAACCGTCCGTGAAGCGACAGAGATCCAACTGAAAGGAAGCAGCGAGCTGCCACGTCGCTCACCTTCATTCCGTCTATTGCGCTTCTTAAATTCATCTCCATCCCGACGCCAGCTACACCCTCGATCCTCGTCGCGGTGATGCCTCTTATACATATTAGCATCACCATCCTCGTCATGTCGCGGCTTCTTGGCTTTCTTCATCTCCTTTATATCTCTCTTCTTCTATTTCTTCTCCTGCGTCTTCACCTTTTTCCTCAAGGTTTGCGCCATGTTCTTTCCTCAGGATCGTCGCCATCACCCGACGACCCGGAATCCAGCTCGCCACAGTTCTCGATCACCACGGTCTGAATGGATGCCGGCTTGTCATTGACCACCGTCTCCACGTTCTTCATCTTTCTTACGACGTCCATGCCGCTCGAAACATCCCCGAACGCCATGCTCTGCCGTCCAGGTGCGGCGTCGGCGCCGTCGTGATGAAAAACTGGCTCCCGTTTTTTTTTCTCGGCGTTGGCCGTGGACTGCCTTGGAGCGGCGGTACCTGGACTCCGCATTCTCAAACTCTCCAACTGTGCCTCTCTTGCGCTGCGATAATTCCCCCCCTGCAGCATGAAGCCAAGGCGCTGCTCTACCGCAAAGTATTGATCACGCCGAGGAACGATACTTTGCGGTAGAGCAGCGCCTTGCCCGTGGTGCGCCCGAGCCCGCGCTCGCCCGTACACAGCGGCCGGAAGTTCTCCGTCGTCTTGGGCAACCCTGCGTACATCCGGATCTCCACACGGCCCACGCGCGAGCCGCCGATGGACACATCCAAGTACACTTGTGTCGCATTCTTGGCAGATGGCTAATTACTGGTCACAAAATGAGACACAAATATTGACCAATTATGATTTGGACGAAACACCGACCGACACCGCCGAGCGGAAGATGATTGAGTACTGAGTCGGTGCGGCGCCTAACACGCTGTTGGACGTTCCGTTGCGGAATGAATTCATGCAAGCTGAGAGGCCAGGTGTCGGCGCGCGACCTGCCGGCGCACAAGCGCCTCAAAATGCGGTGCGTACGCTGTTGATGATAGGCTGGTTGAGAGACATAGAAAACAGACAGGGAGGTGGAGCTGCATTCAGGTGGGCCAGGACATGGCCAACGAAGTGGAGCTGCTGGACCTGCGCGAGAAGTTGGAGCGCATGGAGGAGAAGTACGAGCGGGAGAAGGTTCGCAAGCAAACACTGCGCTCCTTGGAGAAGGATACAAGAGCTGCGAGTGTAGCACCCATTCTAGCGCACTTTTGACTGTCGCGCCTCTCACAAGCTTGAGCCCCCCCCTCCCCGCCGCCGACGTAGGTAGCCTGTGCCTTGACATACTCGCCGCCTAATCAGCATGCGGTTACCCCTTGGTTTCCGTTCTCAAAGCGGCGCGCACGGGCCTTTGTCCTTCAAGACATGACTGGCTGGATCCGTCGGTGTACACAAGCTCGCAGCTCGAGGAGCTCACAGCGGTGCAGTCGAGGAAACAGGCCGACATGGAGCAGACGATCGAGCAGGAGGTGCTGAACAGGAGCCAGAGGGTGTCGCGGCCATGGAGAAGCAGCACAGCATTGTACAAACAGGCCAACGAGCTTGAGTGCGAGCGCGAGGTGCAGCGACGCGTGTCGGAGCACCTGGACAACCCCCGGCTCAGTCGCGCAGCTCCCCGTGTACGGCCTGCACCAGAGCAACAGCGTCGGCAGCTTCCGGGATAGCTACACATCTCGGGTCCCATCAAGGAGGAAGGCACGCCGTACGAGAAGCTGCTGCACCCGAGACGATCGCGCAAGCGGCTGGTGCAGATGAAGGAGCGAGTGGAGGCAGAAGCGCGAGATGGAACAGTTCCGCGAGCTCATTCGCCACACGGAAATGCGCGTGACGCATACGCAGGGCGTGGACGGCGTGCTGTCCCCGGACCAGCTGGATCAGGCCAAGGACATGCTGGAGGAGCTGGCGGACCCGCTGCTGCCGGCGTCGCTGCTGCAGTCGCCGCCGTCGGAGCTCATCGAGCTCATCTGCGTGCTGCGCCAGAACGGACGCGAGAGGACAAGAAACATAGAGGAGGCCAAGAGCCTCGTTTCCGCTGCGATCGAAGCGTGCGAGGACGCCGAGGCCACGGCGCGTGGAGCTGACGCTCATGCTGGACGCCAGGTTAGTCCGCGACGAGCACAAGTTGTTACGGCAGGCGCGCAAGCTCTCGGCCGCCGACGAGTCTGATACGCGCGCGAGTCGCGCGAGATCCGCGGCATCAGCGCGGGGTCGGCCGACTGGCAGTTCGGCACGCCGGCGTCCTCGTCGCTGCTCGAGTGAGACAGTGCGAGTTGTTGTTCGTGCGTCGGTCGTAACGCGTCGGGAGGCTCGCTGAGAGCTGCACAGGCAGCTACGCCAGTGTAATATAACCCTTATTCAAAGTTCCGAGATTCCCATGTTCATCGCTGCGTTTTCTGAGTTGTCTTCAACTTCAGTTATCTCCACTGATTGGCTGAAACTCGCTGGTATCCAAGGAATGGCTCCAATCACTTCATTATTCAATCAGATCATCATGACGGAGAGCATCCTGCTGGCCATGGCGCGCGAGCACTCGGAGCAGTTCGCGGCCGGACCATCAAGTCGCAGTGGGACTACTTGGGTTCAGCGTCAAGCTGGCGCTGGCGCGTTGGACGGCGCTGCGCATGGCCGTAGTGGGGCGGCGGGGACACGCGCCGCAAGTACGAGATCCTGCACGTGTTGAAGTACAACAAGGCCGTGTACGCCGACGCCATGGCCGACAACATCGGCGGCTACGTCAAGTCGAGTCGTCGGCTCTGCGAGACGGCAGCGTCGAGGAGCTCGCGGAGCTGCTCACGGTGCTGGTGGAAGACTGCAAGGCCACCAGCTACGACCACGTCAAGGCCATGCACGACCAGGTGCACTCGCTGTTCCACATTGACCTCAAGAAGGCCAAGATCAAGACGCAGGACGATGGCGTCGGCCTGGCCGACCAGGCGCTCGGAGCCATCAGCGAGGAGGCTGGCGCAGGAAGATCTGCGAGCGAGACACGCGCGCCGCGAAGGACGGCGTGTTGCGCGCGGCCTCAGCGTCCTTGCGCACCTTCTTCTCCGTCTTGAGCTCGATGGCGCCGTGCTTGGAGCTGGCGCACACCACGAACATGAAGACCATGATGAGCAGACACAGGCTGACGAAGATCAAGTGGCTGATGGCGAACGACGGCTCGGCCACGTAGACCGCAGCCTGGACAGCGTATTACACGAAATACAATATGATGTATCTTCCGTTCGGTACGGAGTGAACACCTCGATCGAAGTGAGCCACGTGCCGCACGTGAGACTCAACGCGCCGCTAGTAAACACCACAAACTCCATGATCTGGGTGATCACACTGTTTTCCTGATCGGCGAGACTCAGAGCACCACACGCAACCGAAAGAGCCGCCACGGACGGAAGCACGTCTTTGAAAATCGTTTTTCGCCGCATGTTTTCCACCGTGAGCAGACTCATCACAGCGCCCACAAACGTCATGACGCCGTAGTACATCTTCCACTTGGATGTCTGAGCGCCCGTTCGTCTGGCGAGACGGCTGGACGAGTTTACGGTTCAGCAACGCACCAGATGTAAACAGACCGAATGTTGCCTGCAGCAGCACCACCGCCGGAATACGGAACGGTACATACACGCGGCCGTTCTTAACCACGAACAGGTCCTTCAGCTCGTTTACTTCTTCCGTCATATCGGGGCGCTGACGCAGGCGTGCCAGCGCTTCTTCAGCCGCCTTGATGTCGTTCTTACGACGGTACTCCCAGTAGTGGCTTTCCAGAAGGAAGAACATGCTTCGCACGAGCAGCACTAGCGGGATGATGCCGAAGACAAGCTGTCACTGCCAGTCATGATACGGCGAGTTGCCCCAGTTCTCCGTCATGATGGTGGCGTTGATGTTGTTGATCAACACCGCCTCGATCAGGTAGCCCAGGGGCAGCACTCGTAAGGAACATGAGCACACCATTGCCCTTCCAGCCCTGCGTACAGATCTCGAAGTTGTACAGAGGGCACACGAGCGAGAGCATGGCGATACCCGCCGACGCCAAGCAGATGCCAATCCGCACCATCGATCTCAACTCCAACCACACCGGACCACAACCAGCGAAGGTCACCCAACACGAAACCTCAATCGTCCGCGGCGTCCGATCACATGTGAAAGGCCGCCACTTAAGATGACGCCAACAGCAACGGCAGCAGCGGCGTACACCTTGATCGTCTTCAAATCCAATGCGCCGTCAAGCGTCTCGTTGTTAAAGTAAATCAACGACTCGCTCACAAAGTTGTCCGATGAAGAGTTGACGTAGTCCAGCGAGAACATGAGGCACGTCAACCAGTCGTAAGTCCAGCCACCGAGGCCACTCAAGATCACGCTCAACTAGACAGCAAACTAACTGCAGAGCTCAGGGCACGTGAGATGCCGCCATTATACATCATACGCGTCTGGATCGCCTTCACAAACGAGAAGGCCGACAGCACCAGCAGCGGACTGCCACAAACATTCCAATAATTACATCAAAGAAGAATGCATGTTCGCGAACGAGCCCCACTTTGCAAAGGCAACCGAAAATTCCGTGCAGGAGCTGCAAGTAGTGAAGAAGCGAAAATATGCCAGTGAAAATGAACACCGTCAGGGAGAAAGACTTGGTTGTGTCCTAATCCTCCATGAAGCCCATGACGAACGGCGCCATGCCAATGATTATCACCACCATCAGCACGGACAGAATACCACGCAGAACGCGAGCCTTGTTCGCAAGCCCATTCCGAGGCCCAGCGAGGCCTCAGCGAGATCATCCAGGTAGTTCGTCGTGATAATAGCAGACTCCTCAGACTTTTCGATCTTTTGGTGCAGCACGATGTGCACGTTGCCGTAAGCGTAAGCAAACATACACAGCACCACCAGCGCGTTACAGATGTAGACGCCCATGTGGCCGCATAACATCGAGGTCAGCCGGAAGAAATCCATCCCAGCACCCATCCGGTGCGAGTCACAGCAGAGTAAACTTTCAGCGCTACCGTTCGACAGCTTGGCCTCGAAAGCGTTGCTCTGACTCAACACTCAAGATCATATCATGACCCTTGCCGCACTGCATGAATTCTTGGTGAGTGACAAGTCCACCACAAAGTGCCTAAAGCCAGCAAACATATCCGCAGACAGATTGATACCTTTGCTGGCCTTCGGCACACCACCATTGGACATGACATACGCCTTTTCAAAGACATTGACGCGAGCGTAGTGCATGCGATTTTGGAGGGGGGTCGCCAACACGCGCTGTGTCAAACTCACGAACACCAGCTTTTGAAGTGCGCCAACAACGATGCTCGACCCGTGATAATGTGTTCCTTCATACCGATGACGGCAACATCCTTGCCATTTTCTGTTGCTATTGCCAGGAAGTTCGGGATCTTCGAAGTTGTGCTCCTGGTTCAAATCGATGCTCTGGACTTACTCTCCACGCGTGAAGGGAAGGCCAATGCTATGTTCTCAGGCTCTCCCTCACCAACCAGCGGGCTGCCAGGCAGCTCGTTACGACAAACCTGGACAAATTTATCGCCGTCATACTTGATCAGTGCACAGACAAAACGAGGATCTGAGCCGCTGCGCGGGTGGGCGAACGGTGTCGACGTCGACTGGTCGATGTCACTAGCACGAGAGTTTCCCGCAGCAAGCTGGTCGGCGTAAATCTAGCAACTCGTCACGTACGAGAACATGAGGCCAGCGATACGATCCATGTGCTTAGTCTTCTCCAAGTGATAGGTTCTCGTCCGAGCGGACCTCCAGTTAGCGCCGCATCTTCGAAGCATCTTCGTATATCATCATACCGTGCACGGTGCGTGCCAACGTCTGGCCACGCATAGATGCCCAGAGCCGCACCGGTGTCGGCGTCTCACCGAGCGCCTCATCCATGGAAGTCACACCGACACGCTCAAGGAAGTTGCCCCACTCATCGTCGTGGAAAATAATCAGGTACTTCAGAATGCAGAGATCACGGCCCTTTTGCTCCACCTTGCGGGAAAGCGGGTTCGAATTCACACGCCCGTTCAATTCATCGACCGAGAACAACACTGTCTCGTTGTAGTACGGCGTGACCACAGAGAACGACTTCATGGCAGCAATTGAGCCGATTGTCGGGATTCGCATGTGTAGAGAGTTCAAGAAGAAACTCATGCGACGCTGGGCCTCGGGGCAGCGGGGCAGCGCATCGGCAGCATCCAAAGTCAGCAAGAAAAAGAGTCGCGTCGATAGCGACACGACGCTCTCGTTCGAGCTCGGAGAAATCGTGCGCGTGGGCGACTAAGAGTCGCGCTGGCTGATGCGGTCCGCAAAGACTGACTGCAGCAGTTCCTTTGAAAAGCAAGGTCTGGCGTCATCTTCGCGAACGCAGACTTGCGCAGCTTTTCCGCCACCCATTCCTCTTCCAGCATAAATCTCTTTAACAAAGCATCCACACGCTGGACGACAAGGACCTGATCGTGAGGGAAGCCAAAAGCTCCACCGGCAGGCACCACAGTCGGTTCGGGCAAGTCCAAAATGTTTGCAAGCAGGTCAACCACATTCTCGCGCACCAATGAAATATGCGTAAGGTTCACCACGCCACTCAATCTGCCTCTGACAGGATCCGGTGGAACACACCGCCCAGTTCCGAGTCCTGAGGGCCCAGCAGCTGCCGCAGGATCTGGAACAGAATTTCCACGCAATTGTTGGCACAGCCTAGAACGCCACCCTTCTTAAGATCGTTGAACAACTGCCCGTCGCTCATGCGCTTGGTCTTTGACTTGGCGGCAATGTCTGCGGCGGTAAACTCGTGGCCGTCGCGTCCGCGGACGGGGAGCACCCCCGGACGCGAGTGTGGTGGAGAAGTAGCCAGACAACGAGTAATCGCTCACGGGCCAGTTCCCTCTACTCGCCGTATTCAACGAAAAATGTACGGTGAGTATCTTGGAGCAGGACAGTACCACATCCAGGCGTGCCTGAACGACGTGCCGATCCTCATGTGTCCCGGTGGAGGGGCTTGGCTTGCGTAAAACACTCTAGCGGTGCTTACCTGCGTGCATCGTTTCCTGCAGGGTCCGTTGAATGTTGGATCGCGTGGAATGATGACCGCAGCTAGAAGCGACCTTCACGATCTCTTCTCGTGATACATTTGGTAACTTGCGGAAAGGCGATCGCACTATTTTTTTCCCGCTCATAATGGGCGACAGCGGATAGGACGCTCTCTTTGTCACGTGTAGTGGGAGATCTTCCACACGTTCAAGGCGGTACAGACACTAACAAGCACAGACAACTCTATCGTCGAGTACGTCGATTGGTAAGGTTCATGAGGAAGGTCTGCCCGCTCTGCTTGACGACGCTTGCTGGTGACGCTGCAACCGTGAATACCAACCTTGCGAAGATTCTTCTTCTCACACGTATATAATCGATCGATCAGTGCTCTCTGCAGGGGAAGCCAAACGAATTGTGGCGAAGAAGCTAGCAGCGCGTTCCACCATGTCATGTCCAGCATCAACAGTCATGAGGTATACTGGCTCATGCATCGATCTGCCATCCTTCTGGTCGGTTTACAAGACCGCAAGTGAGCTGTCGGCAGCCTGTATGATGACCAAGATGACGAATAGGAGCGTGTTTTTGGGCTTCAGCGTAGAACCCAAAGTCCGCTTGACGTCCGTGATAACTAGCGCGGGCCAAGCGACCCAGGGCGCAGTATAAACGCCGTTAAAATACAGAGGTTCGTAAAGTCTCCACCAGAAGGTATTTCGACAAGCCACCGCGAGAACTGAGCCTTCGTTAAGCCACGGATATTCACTTCTATCTGATTGCTTGGCCTCTCCTCAGCAATGGTCTTTTCAAAAAAAACTCCAGACTCCTGGAATCATTCGCTCCTTCATCTTGCTTTTGCACTCTCTTCCTGTTTTGCTGCCGTAACGAAGAGCCGGCCCTCCAAACATTGCGTCGAGTGGAAGTCCACAAATATAGCAAGTTCGCTGAAGTGACATAAATTGCAAGCGATTCTCGCAAGCCTCTGCGGAATGGCTCGGATCGAGGCACTTGAAGCAGCGATTGACTTGTCTGGAGCATTGAGAAGCTTCGTGAATTTCACGACGAAACGGATCGAATACTAAACACACTAAGCACTCTAGTGGATCTTCCGAAAAAGTGCGCTGGGATAGCGTGCTGTAAACAAGTTTGTCGCTCAGCATTCTGTCGTTCGCAGTTTGAGCCTCAATGATTGTGGTTGGCATGGCTTCATCCCTTTCATCACAGTGACGGATATAGGCGCTTCCATTCACGGTTGCTCCACAGACGTCGCACATACGATTGAGCTCGTCTAGTGTGCATGGAAGTCCAGCTCCATCTGTTATCTCTTGAAGAACTTGGCGGCGACAGTTTTCTTTATCTTTGATGAATTGTATCACTTGTGCAATATCACTAGCGTGTGAATTACCCGTGTCTGAACGCGAAATCATTTGTTGAAAGCGCGAACAGTAGCGCGCGTCGTAGATCATGATGCAGTCGGCGTCTTTACCATCTCGTCCTGCACGACCAGTTTCTTGCACGTAGTCCATGAGGCTTCTAGGGAGGCCCATGTGAATGACCAAACGGACGCTGGGGTAGTCAACACCCTGGCCTAATCCGCAGGTAGCGACAATTACGGAGCATCCAGCGGACTTCCACCGAGCCAGCCGAGTTTTGCGTTCCTCAACGCTTATGCCACTGTGATAACGCTCAACATGCCGGCCAGTGTGAGCCGATAGAAAATTCGCGAATTTATCAACTTCTTTTTGTGTCAGAACAAACACGATCACTTTGTCTGGGGGTTCATTGCTCTTCCTGACGACTTCAAGCACATCATTTCCATTCCGACGGCAGGCAAAACATCCTCAACACTGTATCGAAGCTGCTTTCTAGTAGTAGGAGCCCGAAGAGTGACAAAGGGAAACCCAAAACGTGAGGAAAGCATATTTTACCAAAGTGGTGGGAGTGTTGCGGTCAACAATAATTTCTGAACACTGATTGTTGCAAGTATGTTTACCGCTTTCATACACGGTCGATGGTCGCTGGCCGTTAGCACCAAGTGAGCCTCATCAAAGAATACTTTGCTCACTTGCTGTTGCTTGTGTAGTGTAGCAAGATAGATTCGAAAGCTTTCCGTTTCCAAGTAGTCCACCCCAACGAAGAGGACAGATGGAACATTTTCAAACGAGTTGGTATCTGGTCCAAACGAATCGCACTGAATGCCAAGCGCCGTTGTTTTTGCGACAGAGTCAATCATGAGAGCAACTAGAGGAATAACCACGATGACGGTGCGCTTTGGGTCCACAAAAGAAGCGAGCTGATACAGTAATGATTTACCTCCGTTGGTAGCCATTACCACGAGAAGATTTGTCACACTTTGCATGACTAGCGTCGCCGCTATGCATTGGTCTTTTGATCGGAAATCAGCGCGTGGGTTTGCCAGAAAGTTTCGAAGCACGGTTCGAGCCCAGGAAAAATGAACAGGTTTTAAGCGACGGATTGCCTCATCTGTAGTTATCTCTGCAAGTGGCGGAAGCACCACATAGCGTTGGGGTGCTACCATGGTTCTGGCCACCTGTTTAGTAACCGATTGTTGTGTGTCCTCTTCATGGCTTTGAAGAGGTACAACACTGCCAGCACCAGATCGAAAACTGCTTGTTGTTGTAATCGTGCTACCCGCGTTGGGCTCTTCAAGATGTAATAGCTGATGCCATTGCTTGGAGCACGATAAGTATTCAAGGAGATCGTCGCGAGTCATGAAGTACGGATCCTCAGCAGTTCTGCTATACGCTGTCGAGGCTGTTAGGCTTGAATGAGCAGCCTGCATATTGAATCGATCGCGTGCAACTACGAACGGCTTAATTTTTTTCTCCACAAACTTGATGGCTATATGCCGGTACTGGTGCACAGACAATTGAAGCCTTGCACGAGTGAATGAGTCGTTTATAGCGGCACGACAGCCATCAGCGTTCAGCGGCCGTTGCCTGAGCGTACTAAACAAGTAGTAATGCGGTGCATTGCGGGAATCGGCAGGAACGAGGGTATTGGGAAGATTCACAAAAAAAAACTCGTAAGCTGGCCTAACCAGAGCGATGTATACTACAAAATCTAATGTGAACCGCCTTGGTAAGAAACGAGAGATTAATTTGTGCTGCTGCGATTTTGAAGAGCCCTTGTGGTAGCGCTGCACGATCATAACTCGATCAATAAACATGTATAGGCTACGCTCTCCGGCCACACTGTTTCGCAATAGTGTTGAGCTCATTTCTGACGCACGATAAGGTTGCCCAGAAGTTGTGTAAATCAGGGGCAACAACATCTTGGTCAATTTATCGACTTGCTGGCACCACTTGAATAAAACATCAATATCAAACTCTACATCCATACCAGTGATGCCCTTGATGAATTTCTTACGGTGCGTCGACAACAAGTGCCCAACCAACTCCATTCTCTTCTCTTTCCAGGGATTGCGATGGTCTTCGAGAAATGAGTAGCCACACTTATCACTGCTGAAGTTGTCATGACAAGTAACTCTTGGCGACTGTAGCAGCTTCTGAACTGGGAGCACATTGAATCCCATCAGGACATTCGAAACCAGTTCGTCGTGAAATTGATCGATAAGCCCGTTTGCATAGTTCACCAGCTTTTCCAGCTTCAAGGATCCACCTTCCATTATTCCTTCATCTTCTTCCGGTAACAATACTACCTGAGGCATCCGACGCTGCTCAGGCGCCAACGCGATACTTGATGCAAGGCTCAGCACTTGATCTAATAGACTAAACGGTGTTCTGTGACCTTCTTTTAGGAAAAAAGCGAGCTCATTAGCTCTAGACACAGTAGCTGCATTACGCTCAGTTGGCTCGACACCCCAAGTGCGTTGATGTAGGGTCATCAGTGCAGAGAGACGGGCCCAATACGTTAGCTCTGCTATCATGCTGGTAATGTTCTTCGGATTCAAAAATTGCGCGTAGCCGTTATCATCGGTAGTATCATCACGAATAGAGCGGCAAATTATGAATCGATGAGTGGGGAAAGCGTGAAATTCGCTTGGGCAGTGTTCTTCGTCCATATTGACCCGAAAAACGACTTTGAGAATGTCATCTAAAAGCTGTAAATGATCGGAAGGAATATTGTCATCGATGAGTTGGTTGAACACGAGCCTCTCACCGCGCTGTTGCCTCGCTAACACTAAGTCGTTGATTCGGTCAGCTATTGCTGGGTTAACCAGGGATTTATCAACCAAGCAGCCATCGCTACTGTGAATAATCACCATGGACAGAACGGCAGCCATCGTCTTGCAATACCGCTCAGACGTCTCTTGAATCCGACGAATTTCTGTTGTGTGCACGACCTCGTTTGTACTTGAGGATAGAATCTGCTCGAATATGTAAGCTTCATTTCCAATGAGGTCCTGACCAATTTTCCAGTACCTGCAAATGACAGGGAAGATCACTCGAACAATTGTGCTTTCAACATCGAATCGAACTGTTTGTCTTAGCAGACGAAGATCTTTTGTGCAACTGCTGGCTACAATTTCATGCCACTTTAGGTGCCGAAGGAAAGAAGACAGGAGGCGATCGTCACAAGGTGCAATTGGTTCATCATTCTCTGTAAACTTGTGAATGACAGCCGCAACAGCTTCCTCCGTTTCAGATGTGCCATTTTCAATCAGAACACCAAAGTATTTTGTGTTGAGTCCTCCATATATGGACTGTACGTGACAAGGAATTGGCTTCAGGTTTGATTCACTGTGGGCCGCCTTGAAGTGTTTGATCATTGTCCGTTTAGCTGTCGCGTAGTAAGCGCACTCGCTACAGCGGACTCCCACCTTAACTGAAATACCTCTAACTGCTTCCAAACGTTCGTTGGATGGTAGAGTATACTTCTCGAGATCTTGGGGGGACGCAATTCGTAATGGGGCCAGTTTCGTTTGAACTAACACCTCCGATATATGCACTTTGTGTTTCCTCTGGAAGTGGCCCACTACCTGACAAACTTCAGGCAGTACTGAATATCGACACATACTGCATATCAGCAAGCCAACCGCAGAATTGTATTCAAGACCAGCGGCTAGGACGATATCTGCAGCGATATTCAAATCAGGGACTTGAATAGGAGCTTTCACGCCCACTTGACACGACTTCAAGGTGTGGCTCCGAAGATGCTTGGGGTCTTGAAAGGTGATATCACAATTCGGGCATTTAAACACGCCGTTTGCCCGGAGTACTACCGCTTTGGTATACGAACCTGATTCAACTCCTGGAACTTTGCACGTAGCTTTATCCTGGTGTTCGCGTCGGTTATGCGCTAACAATCTTGCATGAGTAGAAAAACAATTATTGCAACGCTCACACGTCGTCAGCATACTTTCTCCAGCGCAGCAACTCGCAGCAGTTCCGTGCCAATCACGTAATGAAACCTCGCACCAGAAACGCTACGTCCGCTGCTCCGGCTGCTCCACGTAGCAAAATCGCTCAGCAACTACCTCAATAGCCACGTATCAACTCCTTATCCACGCTACTCCACGAAACGAAAGGCGCCCCAGCAGACCCACGAAAACTCGTCCCAGCAACTCTGCCACGGCTCCTCCACGTAACGAACTTGCACAACAACCACTCCTCGTAGCCTCGTATTAGCTACTTCTCCACGTAAGCTTGGCTCAGCTACGCCACGAAACGTAAACGCGCGCCAGCAGCTCCACGTAGCCTCTCTCGTACACTGTCAAGCACAAATGGCGACAATACGTACGATGTTGACCATCAATCGCAGCACCAACTCTTATTGGTCCAAAAGGGGTTAACGCGTATTGGTCAAAACTGGAGCAAGTTTAAGGTTACAGCTGTACCTCCGGTCAATATTTCCGTATCGACGACGACACCAGCCACATTGGCAGGTAGTGCCACATTAAAGTAACCCACCGTAGTTGGCGCGGGTGCGTTGGCACGGCACGGGGCGTAGCTCGTCAAGCGGCCGAAGTGGAGCGAGGTGCAGTAGCAGGTGCAATGTCGCATTTGCGGCGGATCTAGTGGCCGTAGCCGGCGCGCATGTGTATTGGCACGGCACGGATGGTGGCTCGCCGAGCGGTCGAAGTGAAGCCGGGCGCGGTGGCATGTGCAGTGTCGCATTGGCGGCCAAGCCAGGGCCCATAGTCGGCACGGGTACGTTGGCATGACACGGCACGTCGCTCGTCAAGCGGCCGAAGTGAAGCGAGGCGAAGTGGCAGGTGCAGTGTCGCGCGCGCCGAACGTGCCAAACCACGTGCATGTGTATTGGCACGGCACGGATGGTGGCTCGCCGAGCGGTCGAAGTGAAGCCGGGCGCGGTGGCAGGTGCAGTGTCGCATTGGCGGCCAAGCCAGGGCCCATAGTCGGCACGGGTACGTTGGCATGACACGGTACGTCGCTCGTCAAGCGGCCGAAGTGAAGCAAGGCGAAGTGGCAGGTGCAGTGTCGCGCGCGCCGAACGTGCCAAACCACGTGCATGTGTATTGGCACGGCACGGATGGTGGCTCGCCGAGCGGTCGAAGTGAAGCCGGGCGCGGTGGCAGGTGCAGTGTCGCATTGGCGGCCAAGCCAGGGCCCATAGCCGGCACGGGTACGTTGGCATGACACGGCACGTCGCTCGTCAAGCGGCCGAAGTGAAGCGAGGCGAAGTGGCAGGTGCAGTGTCGCGCGCGCCGAACGTGCCAAACCACGTGCATGTGTATTGGCACAGCACGGATGGTGGCTCGCCGAGCGGTCGAAGTGAAGCCGGGCGCGGTGGCAGGTGCAGTGTCGCATTGGCGGCCAAGCCAGGGCCCATAGTCGGCACGGGTACGTTGGCATGACACGGCACGTCGCTCGTCAAGCGGCCGAAGTGAAGCGAGGCGAAGTGGCAGGTGCAGTGTCGCGCGCGCCGAACGTGCCAAACCACGTGCAAGCCATTGCAGCCGTTTGCGGGCTTCCCACCAACTCATTGGACCGATGCAATCTCCGACCAGAACGGACCAGAAGCCGGTGCCTGGTAAATCCGCCTCTTCGAAGATGATACATCGGCATCCGTCGCGTTCAGCATGTACAACACCCTTCCCCAGCCGCGGCGAACACCAGCGCAGCTGCAAGCGATGTTGCAGCGAGGAACGCCACTTTAGCGGACGGTGAAGCAGGTTGCCGAAGCCGAGTCGGCCCTTCCGCCGAATACCATGACGCCATCGACTCCCCCACACCTCCGTTGTCGGTGCCAAAGCGTCGTGGGCCTCGCGCCGTACGTGCCAAACCACGTGCAAGCCAATGCAGCCGTCTGTGGGATTCTCACCAACCCATTGGACCGAAACAATCTCCGACCAGAACGAACCAGAAGCCGGTGCCTGGTAAATCCGCCTCTTCGAAGATGATACATCGGCATCCGTCGCGTTCAGCATGTACAACACCCTTCCCCAGCCGCGGCGAACACCAGCGCAGCTGCAAGCGATGTTGCAGCGAGGAACGCCACTTTAGCGGACGGTGAAGCAGGTTGCCGAAGCCGAGTCGGCCCTTCCGCCGAATTCCATGGCGCCATCGACTCCCCCACACCTCCGTTGTCGGTGCCAAAGCGTCGTGGGCCTCGCGCCGTACGTGCCAAACCACGTGCAAGCCAATGCAGCCGTCTGTGGGATTCTCACCAACCCATTGGACCGAAACAATCTCCGACCAGAACGAACCAGAAGCCGGTGCCTGGTAAATCCGCCTCTTCGAAGATGATACATCGGCATCCGTCGCGTTCAGCATGTACAACACCCTTCCCCAGCCGCGGCGAACACCAGCGCAGCTGCAAGCGATGTTGCAGCGAGGAACGCCACTTTGGCGGACGGTGAAGCAAGTTGCCGAAGCCGAGTCGGCCCTTCCGCCGAATTCCATGGCGCCATCGACTCCCCCACACCTCCGTTGTCGGTGCCAAAGCGTCGTGGGCCTCGCGCCGTACGTGCCAAACCACGTGCAAGCCAATGCAGCCGTCTGTGGGATTCTCACCAACCCATTGGACCGAAACAATCTCCGACCAGAACGAACCAGAAGCCGGTGCCTGGTAAATCCGCCTCTTCGAAGATGATACATCGGCATCCGTCGCGTTCAGCATGTACAACACCCTTCCCCAGCCGCGGCGAACACCAGCGCAGCTGCAAGCGATGTTGCAGCGAGGAACGCCACTTTAGCGGACGGTGAAGCAGGTTGCCGAAGCCGAGTCGGCCCTTCCGCCGAATTCCATGGCGCCATCGACTCCCCCACACCTCCGTTGTCGGTGCCAAAGCGTCGTGGGCCTCGCCCCGGACGTGCCAAACCACGTGCAAGCCAATGCAGCCGTCTGTGGGATTCTCACCAACCCATTGGACCGAAACAATCTCCGACCAGAACGAACCAGAAGCCGGTGCCTGGTAAATCCGCCTGTTCGAAGATGATACATCGGCATCCGTCGCGTTCAGCATGTACAACACCCTTCCCCAGCCGCGGCGAACACCAGCGCAGCTGCAAGCGATGTTGCAGCGAGGAACGCCACTTTGGCGGACGGTGAAGCAAGTTGCCGAAGCCGAGTCGGCCCTTCCGCCGAATTCCATGGCGCCATCGACTCCCCCACACCTCCGTTGTCGGTGCCAAAGCGTCGTGGGCCTCGCGCCGTACGTGCCAAACCACGTGCAAGCCAATGCAGCCGTCTGTGGGATTCTCACCAACCCATTGGACCGAAACAATCTCCGACCAGAACGAACCAGAAGCCGGTGCCTGGTAAATCCGCCTCTTCGAAGATGATACATCGGCATCCGTCGCGTTCAGCATGTACAACACCCTTCCCCAGCCGCGGCGAACACCAGCGCAGCTGCAAGCGATGTTGCAGCGAGGAACGCCACTTTGGCGGACGGTGAAGCAGGTTGCCGAAGCCGAGTCGGCCCTTCCGCCGAATTCCATGGCGCCATCGACTCCCCCACACCTCCGTTGTCGGTGCCAAAGCGTCGTGGGCCTCGCCCCGGACGTGCCAAACCACGTGCAAGCCAATGCAGCCGTCTGTGGGATTCTCACCAACCCATTGGACCGAAACAATCTCCGACCAGAACGAACCAGAAGCCGGTGCCTGGTAAATCCGCCTGTTCGAAGATGATACATCGGCATCCGTCGCGTTCAGCATGTACAACACCCTTCCCCAGCCGCGGCGAACACCAGCGCAGCTGCAAGCGATGTTGCAGCGAGGAACGCCACTTTGGCGGACGGTGAAGCAAGTTGCCGAAGCCGAGTCGGCCCTTCCGCCGAATTCCATGGCGCCATCGACTCCCCCACACCTCCGTTGTCGGTGCCAAAGCGTCGTGGGCCTCGCGCCGGACGTGCCAAACCACGTGCAAGCCAATGCAGCCGTCTGTGGGATTCTCACCAACCCATTGGACCGAAACAATCTCCGACCAGAACGAACCAGAAGCCGGTGCCTGGTAAATCCGCCTCTTCGAAGATGATACATCGGCATCCGTCGCGTTCAGCATGTACAACACCCTTCCCCAGCCGCGGCGAACACCAGCGCAGCTGCAAGCGATGTTGCAGCGAGGAACGCCACTTTAGCGGACGGTGAAGCAGGTTGCCGAAGCCGAGTCGGCCCTTCCGCCGAATTCCATGGCGCCATCGACTCCCCCACACCTCCGTTGTCGGTGCCAAAGCGTCGTGGGCCTCGCGCCGTACGTGCCAAACCACGTGCAAGCCAGTGCAGCCGTCTGTGGGATTCTCACCAACCCATTGGACCGAAACAATCTCCGACCAGAACGAACCAGAAGCCGGTGCCTGGTAAATCCGCCTCTTCGAAGATGATACATCGGCATCCGTCGCGTTCAGCATGTACAACACCCTTCCCCAGCCGCGGCGAACACCAGCGCAGCTGCAAGCGATGTTGCAGCGAGGAACGCCACTTTAGCGGACGGTGAAGCAGGTTGCCGAAGCCGAGTCGGCCCTTCCGCCGAATTCCATGGCGCCATCGACTCCCCCACACCTCCGTTGTCGGTGCCAAAGCGTCGTGGGCCTCGCGCCGGACGTGCCAAACCACGTGCAAGCCAATGCAGCCGTCTGTGGGATTCTCACCAACCCATTGGACCGAAACAATCTCCGACCAGAACGAACCAGAAGCCGGTGCCTGGTAAATCCGCCTCTTCGAAGATGATACATCGGCATCCGTCGCGTTCAGCATGTACAACACCCTTCCCCAGCCGCGGCGAACACCAGCGCAGCTGCAAGCGATGTTGCAGCGAGGAACGCCACTTTAGCGGACGGTGAAGCAGGTTGCCGAAGCCGAGTCGGCCCTTCCGCCGAATTCCATGGCGCCATCGACTCCCCCACACCTCCGTTGTCGGTGCCAAAGCGTCGTGGGCCTCGCGCCGTACGTGCCAAACCACGTGCAAGCCAATGCAGCCGTCTGTGGGATTCTCACCAACCCATTGGACCGAAACAATCTCCGACCAGAACGAACCAGAAGCCGGTGCCTGGTAAATCCGCCTCTTCGAAGATGATACATCGGCATCCGTCGCGTTCAGCATGTACAACACCCTTCCCCAGCCGCGGCGAACACCAGCGCAGCTGCAAGCGATGTTGCAGCGAGGAACGCCACTTTAGCGGACGGTGAAGCAGGTTGCCGAAGCCGAGTCGGCCCTTCCGCCGAATTCCATGGCGCCATCGACTCCCCCACACCTCCGTTGTCGGTGCCAAAGCGTCGTGGGCCTCGCGCCGTACGTGCCAAACCACGTGCAAGCCAATGCAGCCGTCTGTGGGATTCTCACCAACCCATTGGACCGAAACAATTTCCGACCAGAACGAACCAGAAGCCGGTGCCTGGTAAATCCGCCTCTTCGAAGATGATACATCGGCATCCGTCGCGTTCAGCATGTACAACACCCTTCCCCAGCCGCGGCGAACACCAGCGCAGCTGCAAGCGATGTTGCAGCGAGGAACGCCACTTTAGCGGACGGTGAAGCAGTTGCCGAAGCCGAGTCGGCCCTTCCGCCGAATTCCATGGCGCCATCGACTCCCCCACACCTCCGTTGTCGGTGCCAAAGCGTCGTGGGCCTCGCGCCGTACGTGCCAAACCACGTGCAAGCCAATGCAGCCGTCTGTGGGATTCTCACCAACCCATTGGACCGAAACAATCTCCGACCAGAACGAACCAGAAGCCGGTGCCTGGTAAATCCGCCTCTTCGAAGATGATACATCGGCATCCGTCGCGTTCAGCATGTACAACACCCTTCCCCAGCCGCGGCGAACACCAGCGCAGCTGCAAGCGATGTTGCAGCGAGGAACGCCACTTTAGGCGGACGGTGAAGCAGGTTGCCGAAGCCGAGTCGGCCCTTCCGCCGAATTCCATGGCGCCATCGACTCCCCCACACCTCCGTTGTCGGTGCCAAAGCGTCGTGGGCCTCGCGCCGTACGTGCCTAAACCACGTGCAAGCCAATGCAGCCGTCTGTGGGATTCTCACCAACCCATTGGACCGAAACAATCTCCGACCAGAACGAACCAGAAGCCGGTGCCTGGTAAATCCGCCTCTTCGAAGATGATACATCGGCATCCGTCGCGTTCAGCATGTACAACACCCTTCCCCAGCCGCGGCGAACACCAGCGCAGCTTGCAAGCGATGTTGCAGCGAGGAACGCCACTTTAGCGGACGGTGAAGCAGGTTGCCGAAGCCGAGTCGGCCCTTCCGCCGAATTCCATGGCGCCATCGACTCCCCCACACCTCCGTTGTCGGTGCCAAAGCGTCGTGGGCCTCGCGCCGTACGTGCCAAACCACGTGCAAGCCAATGCAGCCGTCTGTGGGATTCTCACCAACCCATTGGACCGAAACAATCTCCGACCAGAACGAACCAGAAGCCGGTGCCTGGTAAATCCGCCTCTTCGAAGATGATACATCGGCATCCGTCGCGTTCAGCATGTACAACACCCTTCCCCAGCCGCGGCGAACACCAGCGCAGCTGCAAGCGATGTTGCAGCGAGGAACGCCACTTTAGCGGACGGTGAAGCAGGTTGCCGAAGCCGAGTCGGCCCTTCCGCCGAATTCCATGGCGCCATCGACTCCCCCACACCTCCGTTGTCGGTGCCAAAGCGTCGTGGGCCTCGCGCCGTACGTGCCAAACCACGTGCAAGCCAATGCAGCCGTCTGTGGGATTCTCACCAACCCATTGGACCGAAACAATCTCCGACCAGAACGAACCAGAAGCCGGTGCCTGGTAAATCCGCCTCTTCGAAGATGATACATCGGCATCCGTCGCGTTCAGCATGTACAACACCCTTCCCCAGCCGCGGCGAACACCAGCGCAGCTGCAAGCGATGTTGCAGCGAGGAACGCCACTTTAGCGGACGGTGAAGCAGGTTGCCGAAGCCGAGTCGGCCCTTCCGCCGAATTCCATGGCGCCATCGACTCCCCCACACCTCCGTTGTCGGTGCCAAAGCGTCGTGGGCCTCGCGCCGTACGTGCCAAACCACGTGCAAGCCAATGCAGCCGTCTGTGGGATTCTCACCAACCCATTGGACCGAAACAATCTCCGACCAGAACGAACCAGAAGCCGGTGCCTGGTAAATCCGCCTCTTCGAAGATGATACATCGGCATCCGTCGCGTTCAGCATGTACAACACCCTTCCCCAGCCGCGGCGAACACCAGCGCAGCTGCAAGCGATGTTGCAGCGAGGAACGCCACTTTGGCGGACGGTGAAGCAAGTTGCCGAAGCCGAGTCGGCCCTTCCGCCGAATTCCATGGCGCCATCGACTCCCCCACACCTCCGTTGTCGGTGCCAAAGCGTCGTGGGCCTCGCGCCGTACGTGCCAAACCACGTGCAAGCCAATGCAGCCGTCTGTGGGATTCTCACCAACCCATTGGACCGAAACAATCTCCGACCAGAACGAACCAGAAGCCGGTGCCTGGTAAATCCGCCTCTTCGAAGATGATACATCGGCATCCGTCGCGTTCAGCATGTACAACACCCTTCCCCAGCCGCGGCGAACACCAGCGCAGCTGCAAGCGATGTTGCAGCGAGGAACGCCACTTTGGCGGACGGTGAAGCAAGTTGCCGAAGCCGAGTCGGCCCTTCCGCCGAATTCCATGGCGCCATCGACTCCCCCACACCTCCGTTGTCGGTGCCAAAGCGTCGTGGGCCTCGCGCCGTACGTGCCAAACCACGTGCAAGCCAATGCAGCCGTCTGTGGGATTCTCACCAACCCATTGGACCGAAACAATCTCCGACCAGAACGAACCAGAAGCCGGTGCCTGGTAAATCCGCCTCTTCGAAGATGATACATCGGCATCCGTCGCGTTCAGCATGTACAACACCCTTCCCCAGCCGCGGCGAACACCAGCGCAGCTGCAAGCGATGTTGCAGCGAGGAACGCCACTTTGGCGGACGGTGAAGCAAGTTGCCGAAGCCGAGTCGGCCCTTCCGCCGAATTCCATGGCGCCATCGACTCCCCCACACCTCCGTTGTCGGTGCCAAAGCGTCGTGGGCCTCGCGCCGTACGTGCCAAACCACGTGCAAGCCAATGCAGCCGTCTGTGGGATTCTCACCAACCCATTGGACCGAAACAATCTCCGACCAGAACGAACCAGAAGCCGGTGCCTGGTAAATCCGCCTCTTCGAAGATGATACATCGGCATCCGTCGCGTTCAGCATGTACAACACCCTTCCCCAGCCGCGGCGAACACCAGCGCAGCTGCAAGCGATGTTGCAGCGAGGAACGCCACTTTAGCGGACGGTGAAGCAGGTTGCCGAAGCCGAGTCGGCCCTTCCGCCGAATTCCATGGCGCCATCGACTCCCCCACACCTCCGTTGTCGGTGCCAAAGCGTCGTGGGCCTCGCGCCGTACGTGCCAAACCACGTGCAAGCCAATGCAGCCGTCTGTGGGATTCTCACCAACCCATTGGACCGAAACAATCTCCGACCAGAACGAACCAGAAGCCGGTGCCTGGTAAATCCGCCTCTTCGAAGATGATACATCGGCATCCGTCGCGTTCAGCATGTACAACACCCTTCCCCAGCCGCGGCGAACACCAGCGCAGCTGCAAGCGATGTTGCAGCGAGGAACGCCACTTTGGCGGACGGTGAAGCAAGTTGCCGAAGCCGAGTCGGCCCTTCCGCCGAATTCCATGGCGCCATCGACTCCCCCACACCTCCGTTGTCGGTGCCAAAGCGTCGTGGGCCTCGCGCCGTACGTGCCAAACCACGTGCAAGCCAATGCAGCCGTCTGTGGGATTCTCACCAACCCATTGGACCGAAACAATCTCCGACCAGAACGAACCAGAAGCCGGTGCCTGGTAAATCCGCCTCTTCGAAGATGATACATCGGCATCCGTCGCGTTCAGCATGTACAACACCCTTCCCCAGCCGCGGCGAACACCAGCGCAGCTGCAAGCGATGTTGCAGCGAGGAACGCCACTTTGGCGGACGGTGAAGCAAGTTGCCGAAGCCGAGTCGGCCCTTCCGCCGAATTCCATGGCGCCATCGACTCCCCCACACCTCCGTTGTCGGTGCCAAAGCGTCGTGGGCCTCGCGCCGTACGTGCCAAACCACGTGCAAGCCAATGCAGCCGTCTGTGGGATTCTCACCAACCCATTGGACCGAAACAATCTCCGACCAGAACGAACCAGAAGCCGGTGCCTGGTAAATCCGCCTCTTCGAAGATGATACATCGGCATCCGTCGCGTTCAGCATGTACAACACCCTTCCCCAGCCGCGGCGAACACCAGCGCAGCTGCAAGCGATGTTGCAGCGAGGAACGCCACTTTGGCGGACGGTGAAGCAAGTTGCCGAAGCCGAGTCGGCCCTTCCGCCGAATTCCATGGCGCCATCGACTCCCCCACACCTCCGTTGTCGGTGCCAAAGCGTCGTGGGCCTCGCGCCGTACGTGCCAAACCACGTGCAAGCCAATGCAGCCGTCTGTGGGATTCTCACCAACCCATTGGACCGAAACAATCTCCGACCAGAACGAACCAGAAGCCGGTGCCTGGTAAATCCGCCTCTTCGAAGATGATACATCGGCATCCGTCGCGTTCAGCATGTACAACACCCTTCCCCAGCCGCGGCGAACACCAGCGCAGCTGCAAGCGATGTTGCAGCGAGGAACGCCACTTTGGCGGACGGTGAAGCAAGTTGCCGAAGCCGAGTCGGCCCTTCCGCCGAATTCCATGGCGCCATCGACTCCCCCACACCTCCGTTGTCGGTGCCAAAGCGTCGTGGGCCTCGCGCCGTACGTGCCAAACCACGTGCAAGCCAATGCAGCCGTCTGTGGGATTCTCACCAACCCATTGGACCGAAACAATCTCCGACCAGAACGAACCAGAAGCCGGTGCCTGGTAAATCCGCCTCTTCGAAGATGATACATCGGCATCCGTCGCGTTCAGCATGTACAACACCCTTCCCCAGCCGCGGCGAACACCAGCGCAGCTGCAAGCGATGTTGCAGCGAGGAACGCCACTTTGGCGGACGGTGAAGCAAGTTGCCGAAGCCGAGTCGGCCCTTCCGCCGAATTCCATGGCGCCATCGACTCCCCCACACCTCCGTTGTCGGTGCCAAAGCGTCGTGGGCCTCGCGCCGTACGTGCCAAACCACGTGCAAGCCAATGCAGCCGTCTGTGGGATTCTCACCAACCCATTGGACCGAAACAATCTCCGACCAGAACGAACCAGAAGCCGGTGCCTGGTAAATCCGCCTCTTCGAAGATGATACATCGGCATCCGTCGCGTTCAGCATGTACAACACCCTTCCCCAGCCGCGGCGAACACCAGCGCAGCTGCAAGCGATGTTGCAGCGAGGAACGCCACTTTAGCGGACGGTGAAGCAGGTTGCCGAAGCCGAGTCGGCCCTTCCGCCGAATTCCATGGCGCCATCGACTCCCCCACACCTCCGTTGTCGGTGCCAAAGCGTCGTGGGCCTCGCGCCGTACGTGCCAAACCACGTGCAAGCCAATGCAGCCGTCTGTGGGATTCTCACCAACCCATTGGACCGAAACAATCTCCGACCAGAACGAACCAGAAGCCGGTGCCTGGTAAATCCGCCTGTTCGAAGATGATACATCGGCATCCGTCGCGTTCAGCATGTACAACACCCTTCCCCAGCCGCGGCGAACACCAGCGCAGCTGCAAGCGATGTTGCAGCGAGGAACGCCACTTTAGCGGACGGTGAAGCAGGTTGCCGAAGCCGAGTCGGCCCTTCCGCCGAATTCCATGGCGCCATCGACTCCCCCACACCTCCGTTGTCGGTGCCAAAGCGTCGTGGGCCTCGCGCCGTACGTGCCAAACCACGTGCAAGCCAATGCAGCCGTCTGTGGGATTCTCACCAACCCATTGGACCGAAACAATCTCCGACCAGAACGAACCAGAAGCCGGTGCCTGGTAAATCCGCCTCTTCGAAGATGATACATCGGCATCCGTCGCGTTCAGCATGTACAACACCCTTCCCCAGCCGCGGCGAACACCAGCGCAGCTGCAAGCGATGTTGCAGCGAGGAACGCCACTTTGGCGGACGGTGAAGCAAGTTGCCGAAGCCGAGTCGGCCCTTCCGCCGAATACCATGGCGCCATCGACTCTCCCACACCTCCGTTGTCGGTGCCAAAGCGTCGTGGGCCTCGCGCCGTACGTGCCAAACCACGTGCAAGCCAATGCAGCCGTCTGTGGGATTCTCACCAACCCATTGGACCGAAACAATCTCCGACCAGAACGAACCAGAAGCCGGTGCCTGGTAAATCCGCCTCTTCGAAGATGATACATCGGCATCCGTCGCGTTCAGCATGTACAACACCCTTCCCCAGCCGCGGCGAACACCAGCGCAGCTGCAAGCGATGTTGCAGCGAGGAACGCCACTTTGGCGGACGGTGAAGCAAGTTGCCGAAGCCGAGTCGGCCCTTCCGCCGAATACCATGGCGCCATCGACTCTCCCACACCTCCGTTGTCGGTGCCAAAGCGTCGTGGGCCTCGCGCCGTACGTGCCAAACCACGTGCAAGCCAATGCAGCCGTCTGTGGGATTCTCACCAACCCATTGGACCGAAACAATCTCCGACCAGAACGAACCAGAAGCCGGTGCCTGGTAAATCCGCCTCTTCGAAGATGATACATCGGCATCCGTCGCGTTCAGCATGTACAACACCCTTCCCAAGGCGCAGCGAGCGGGGCTATTGAAAAATGAGTTAGTGAGGCTCGTAGTGGCCTAGACAGAGTCGAGGACCCGAAATCTTCAGTCGCTGGGGTTAAGCACTTTTAGAGCGGGTGCAGGTGGTACGCCGCCTACCATGGCACGCCGTAACATGTATTACCATGCCGACAACGCCGACCGTGTCTTTGGAGGGGCGGGGTATTGGAAAATGAGTTGGTGAGGCTCGTCGTGGCTTAGACAGAGTCGAAGACCCGAATTCTTCGGTCGCTGGGGTTAAGCCGTTTGCAGGTGTCATACCGCCTACAATGGCACGCCGTAACATGTATTACCATGCTGACAACGCCGATCGTGTCTTTGGAGCGGGGGGTATCGAAAAATGAGTTGGTGAGGCTCGTAGTGGCCTAGACAGAGTCGAGGACCCGAAATCTTCGGTCGCTGGGGTTAAGCACTTTTAGTGCGGGTGCAGGTGGTACGCCGCCTACCATGGCACGCCGTAACGTGAATTACCATGCTGACAACGCCGATCGTGTCTTTGGAGCGGCGGGGTATTGAAAAATGAGTTGGTGAGGCTCGTAGTGGCCTAGACGGAGTACGGGACCCGAAATCTGCGGTGTTACGAATGTTTAGGAGTGACGTGTAGATTGTTTGGTGGTATGCGTTGAAGTGTGTGGAGGGAATATGAGGTGGATGGTGAATAAGGTTGTTGTTGTGAGTTGAAGAGAAGTTGGAGATGAAGTGTAGTAGTGGGATGAAGTAAATGATGGTGGTGGTTGATGTAGAAATATATAAAAATGTGGATAGAAATGGTAGGGTTCATGTTGAAGTAAGTAGATGTTGTTGTTGAATGGTGATATGAGGGGTGGAGTATAGATTGGTGGTGGTATGAGTTGAAGTGTGTGTAGGGGAATATGAGGTGGATGGTGAATAAGGTGGTTGTGATGAGTTGAAGAGAAGTTGGAGATGAAGTGTAGGGTTTAAGGGTTTAGGGTTTAGGGTTTAGGGTTTAGGGTTTAGGGTTTAGGGTTTAGGGTTTAGGGTTTAGGGTTTAGGGTTTAGGGTTTAGGGTTTAGGGTTTAGGGTTTAGGGTTTAGGGTTTAGGGTTTAGGGTTTAGGGTTTAGGGTTTAGGGTTTAGGGTTTAGGGTTTAGGGTTTAGGGTTTAGGGTTTAGGGTTTAGGGTTTAGGGTTTAGGGTTTAGGGTTTAGGGTTTAGGGTTTAGGGTTTAGGGTTTAGGGTTTAGGGTTTAGGGTTTAGGGTTTAGGGTTTAGGGTTTAGGGTTTAGGGTTTAGGGTTTAGGGTTTAGGGTTTAGGGTTTAGGGTTTAGGGTTTAGGGTTTAGGGTTTAGGGTTTAGGGTTTAGGGTTTAGGGTTTAGGGTTTAGGGTTTAGGGTTTAGGGTTTAGGGTTTAGG